>CM066034.1:375762833-378739735 GCA_033557465.1 Ichthyophis bannanicus | reverse complement strand
TCAAGGGACCGGTACCAAGACAGAGCCCTGAGGTACCCCAACCAAAGGTGGGATAGGGGTAGAGGAGGATCCACCAGAACATATACCAAAGGTGCAATGAGAGCGATAAAAAGAAAACCAGGCCAGAACCGTTTCCCTAAAACCAAGGGAGAACAAAGTATCAAGGAGAGGGTTGTGATCAGTGATAAAAAGCAGCAGAAAGGTCAAGGAGGATGAAGATCGAGTAAAGGCACTTAAACTTGGCAAGGAACAAGTCATTAGAAACTTTGGCATGAACAGTTTCAGTAGAATGTAGAGGATTTATTTATTTTTTATACCACGCTCTTTAGTATACATGTAAACCACACTGATTCTAACAGGTACTTTTTATTCCCTTGTCCCTGAAGGCCTCACAATCTAGGTGTACCTGAGGCAATGGAGGGTTAAGTGGCTTGCCCAAGGCCACAAAGAGTGGCCATGGGACTAGAGACCCCAGTCCCTCCGGCCTGAGGTTGCTTGTCCCCATGCGGGAATTGAACCCACGGCCTTCCGGCCTGAGGTAACCTGTCCCAACCACTGAGCCACTCCTCCCTTATTAGTAGACAGATGAAAGCCAGATGGCAGTGGATCCAGAAGGTCTTGAGAGGATAGAAAGTCCACACAATAGTGGTGAACTATACGTTCGAGGAGTTTAGAAGCAAAGAGGAGGAGGGATATGGCCAATAATTAGAAGGACAGGTAGGGTCTAGTGAAGATTTTTTTGAGGAGGGGTGTAACCACAGCATGTTTGAAGGCTGCAAGAGAAGTTGCAGTGGAAAGCAAAAGGTTGGAGGATATGACAGATGGAAGGCATGATAGGGGAAGAGATAGAGCTTAGTAGACAGATGGGAATGAGATCAGAGGAACAGGTAGTAAGTTTGGAGGAGGAGATAAGTTGAGCAGTTTCCTCTGTGATTTTAGAAAAGGAAGAGAGTGACATAGGCTGTGGGAAGGATTTGGGAGTGCAAAAGGAGAAGTGGGTAGGTGGATGTGACCCTGTGGAAAACTCAAGACTAATCTTGTGGACTTTATCGTGCAAATAGTCAGCCAGAGTCTGGGCGGAAAGAAGAGGCAGAGACATCTTGAAAAAGAGTCTATTGTAGCAGAGAGGCGGCAAGGTCAAGGAAGGCGAATTAGTCAGTTAAATATCGTATTCATGCTTGACGAGAGCTATGGTTGACTGGAAAACCCATGGTAAGTAGATCTCAACTAAACGCTTGCTATTTTGGGCCCCCATTCACCCACCCAAAAGGCCTCTGTTTATTGGGCATATGCAGGGAAAATTCTCACTGCATTTTCATATTTCGGCCCTAATTTTCAAACATTTGTTTGTTACCTACATGCTAGTTTTAAAAACACACACCTTTAAAAAAGTTCCAATGCGCATTAATAAGCATACATTAATTGACTTAATGCAGGCTTACCTGATAACTGTTATTCCTTGAGTCCTGACAGACCAGTGGGATTTCACCTCCTTGTAGTATGTGGAGGAAGAAAAAAAAAATCTGCTTGCTTTCCCTATACATGCTAGTGCAGTCAGAAAAAACAATCAGCAGGCTATTGCCACAATTTCCTATAACAAAAATTCATGATTAATACAACAGATCATGCACTGTATCACATTCTATGCATTTCTCACCTCTCTCCCTTTTTTTCTCTTTTTTGACATGCATGCACCGGGAGTCACTAAAAACTTCCCATTTACATTGCTATACCATTTTTCAAACTAATAAAAGGTGTGGGCCCTAGAATAAGAATGGCAAATGTCTGGGATATTGACAAAGGAGCAGTAGGAGCCCAGCTCAAGAAAAAGGACTAGGAGATTCGTTACTGGGAGTATAAATACCAAGATATTTGGAGGGAAAGTGTCCCTCCAGAGCAAGCATCCTGTTCCTCTGCTTGGTGAAAGAGGAGTGGAAGTAAGAATGTTATGAGCATGATGGAGGAAAGCTTCAGGAAGTTGTCCTGCTTTCAGGGAGACTGATATCACTACCTGTGAAGCGACTTGCAATCATCAGTAAGGGGTACCCACCAAAGAAAGGAGTTTATTTACTAGATAATCCTCTTGTCTGGACTGTTCTAGCAGGCCTCCACAAAAAGGAGGTCATGTTCCTGTACCAGCAGATGTGGAGACAGAAAGAACCAGAAACTGCCAGTGACACATCCCTGCTACTAAATGCCGATTCAGCTAAGGGCACACTTCAGTATTCGCAGCTAAGCATATGGTCAAGAACCTGACCACATCCAACCTCACTGAGGATAACACAGAAGGATAATTTTTGTACATAGTTCGCTATGTGCCTATGTACAAGACAGCTATCATACAGAATATCTGTAAAGAAAGCCAATCCTGCAAGGCAAACCGCAGTGAAAACAGATAACAAAGGGACAGGACCTCAACTGGACCAGCAGGACTCCAGGAAAGGAAATCATCTGGTAAGTGAAATCTCACCTTCCAGATCATCCTGCTAGACCTTTCCAAACAAGTGGGACATGCCAAAGCTAGTATTCCCATTAGGAAGGAAGACACAGCTGCCTTCAAATCTCTGCACTAAAGGCCACATCCACTCTAGCGAAAACATCCAAGCAGCAATGCTTAGTAAAAGGTAGAGAGGGGCAATAAAGTCATGGTCCTACCAATGTCCAAGGGAGTGACAGAACTGTGCTGCACCCAGGACAAAGACTGTGTCCAGGTGGAATGCTCCTGTAATCCCTCTGGACCAATCCGATTCCATAAAAGAATATGCTGAAAATACTGTCTTTGTCCAATGGCCCAAGGTAGTCTTAGCAGCCACTTTGCCCTTGCACAGCCCTGCAAAAAACTTTCTGGACATTGGTAGGGTCATGACTTAGTGGTCCCTCCTCACTAACTCATTCAGTACGTTGGACTTATTTTTTATGAGTTTTCACAGGGCTGTGCAAGAACGAAGCAGTCTCTAAGACTACCTTGGGCCACTGGACAAGATTGTTCCATAGCTTCATACCTAGAGGGCAAACGGCCACTGCCGCGCCCCCCCCCCCACCGCCCACGCCCATGCCCGCGCCCCCCCCCCCCGCCCCGCCCACACCTAGCAACAATTCTAACAATCCTAATGCTGGCCAAATGAAGATCAGATAGCGCAAACCGCTAGCGATGGGAGCTGGCCTCCATCCAGTTCATAGAAAGAGAGATGACCAACATTGGTAGGAACTTAACACCAACAACCCCTTAGCTCAAAGAAAAACAAACAAGCACCAGTCATACCTTAGTGCAGAGAACACCGAAGAGCACTGACCTATCAGAAAGCACAGCCAGCAAAGAGGTATGCTGACCTACTTGCAGCACCGCCAGCAGCAAAAACTAACCTATTTGTTCCATTACCTGCCAATAATGCATATTGGTGTACTCAGCATAGCCAGCCCTTAAACCCTCCAGTTACTGCTGAGTTTTTTCTCTCTGAAAAGGTAACGCTGCTTTAGCTAGTTAAGAGTAAATGTAACCCAACAAAGGGAACAGATTCCAGATTCAGATCATGCTTTACAAAGAGACAGGTCCCGTAGCATGTAAGCTTTAAGTGGAGTGATCAAACACCTGGCTCTAAAGAGCAGATAAAGCACAGTCTAGCTGACTTTTCAGGCACCAGCTTGGTGGATATATCCCCCAGCACCTTTCCTGCCTGCCTTTTCTGCTAGCAAACAGAACAGTCTGGATGCAGACCACAAGTCGCAGCAAAATAAAAAGCATTCTTAATTCTCTCTTATTTAACAGTATATTGTTTGCATCTTCCATAGGCAACTCCTGTCAAAAGTGGCCCAGAAAATGGTAAAACTCACAGCATAATTTCTCACAAAAGTATCACAATCCAACCAATAATTTCTACTCACTGTATAGTGTCTTCACCAGTGTAGGAGCACCCAAAGTTCAGCACAGCTACTTTCAACCCTGCAGCCCTTTATTTCTGTTGGGCTGCAGGGAAGGCAAGGACCTGGAGTTTCCCAGAACCTGCAACAGTGGCAGGCTGTGCCTATTGTCTTCTCCTTCATTTAACTCCTCTTTGTTAAAGGAGTGAGATTCACTGGGAAATCAAACTCATGACCCTTGGGGAGTGGAAGCTAGAGAATTGCAGCTGAAGCAAGAGGAGCTGCTAACAAATTCTATGTACAAATCCCCAGTCAGGAAGCTCCTGCCAAAGGAACCCAGGAGGACGAAGATTACAGTCCACCACTGGCTGACTTACGGGGAGGAAAAAAAAAAAAAACCAACCCCACACACACTAAATGTCGAGAGACACTGACAACTGCAGTTGGCATTAAAACAGTCCGCCCTTCAGAACCTATTCTACCTTTCTGCACTAGCAATCTCCAACCTCAAGAAGACAGAGCAATACTATTTGGCTTCCTTGCTAAACCAGCATATATAAGGAAGGCAAGCACGTTTGATCCATCTCTACCTACTGGGAAGAGGGCAAATTCCACTGGTCTGGTCTGGTCAAATTAAATTAAGCATGATTTAATAAATTGATTACATGCTAATGAATACACAACCATACCCCTTTTATATATTCCTCTTTTCCAGAAGACTACCTGAAAGACAACTGTATCGGAGTCTTGAAGGACTACCAAAAGGGACTGCTACTGCTGGAAAGAAATCTGCACTTTTAGAGAATTCCCAGAAGGTAAATACCTACATCTTGAAGGAAAAGGGAATTACAGTCAAACCTCGGTTTTCATTTGCCCCGGTTTTCATACGCTTCGGTTTTCAACGTCTTTTTTGACTGAGATTTTGTCCCGGTTTTCATACATCGCTTCGGTTTTCAACGTCTTTTGACTGAGATTTTGTCCCGGTTCTCGTACATCGCCTCGGTTTTCGTAAAATACAGTACTGTAAATACATACACCCTCGCGCTGCACATCATTCTGTATACACTGCCAGAATGCCTGGCCGGTCCCGGCAGCACTGCCCCCCGGACTCACCGATCGCCAGCGTGATGAGAAGCAAAAGCCAGCTGAGCACGTAAATGAAACACATCCTCGAGCCTGGTCAGAGTCAGAGAGGCAAGGATTGCGCAGAGAGGAAGGCCCCGATCTAGTCCACCGCCTGCCCGTTCTCTGGAGCGCCCCCTCAGGCTCGGAGGTAGCAGGGAAGAAAAGCTGTCAACGTAAGCAGGAGATGTTGCATGAATGTGGGAGGCAGTTCTTTCTCTTGCATGGTACGTCTGAAGCTATATCATTAAGATTTTCTGCCATTCTGAAGCATTGAGCAGATAATGTAAAGGTATTTTAATGGGCTGAATCCAATGTGATTCCGAAGAGAGCTGGGCACAGCAGCTTGTCAGGGGTGGCTAAGGCCAGATGTTAACATACTGTACTGTATAGTACTGAACTTAGCTTGCTTTCAGTGATGTTAAATGTTCATTTATCCATTTCATTAGTCATTTATATTTATTTCTCATTGTTTTCTGTATGTAAAAATATAGTTAGTTATTCTCTATAAAATGTATTTTTGTGAATATTTTTGGGTGTCTGGAACGGATTAATTGGATTTACATTATTTCTTATGGGAAATATTGCTTCAGTTTTCATACGTTTCGGTTTTAGTCAGACTTTTTCAAACGGATTAATCATGAAAACCGAGGTTTGACTGTATTTAGATTAAAGCTGATAAATCTATGTTATTAGAATCCAGCGTATTTTAGAATTCAGTCAGGGCTTAGTACCACCAGAGAGCTTTTAACTTAAATCAAAGTATAGCTTAGCAAAGGAAGGAAGGATAGGGTAAATATTCTTTGAGTAGGAAGAGCTTTACAAAGAGACCTTTCAGTTAGGAAGGCAAAACAAATCCTGCAAAATTGTTTTAAATAGGTGTTAAAACCAAGTGACAAGTTGAAGGGGCAATTTGAAAGGCTTCCTCTAACAAACCAAAGGCTGGGTGAATCACCCAGGAAATTGATAAAAGATTAGCTCATAAGCACAGGTCAGGGCACTGCGTAGCAAGCTAGCTTTTACTAAGCGTTCTTTCCCTCAAACTCACCACAGGCATAATCTTAGCTTTATAAGCTCTTAAACCTATTAAAGGGGAAGATGTGGTCATATTCCCTTTTAGGTTCAGCTGGTTATCCTCACTAGGAATAGATTAACTAAATTCAGGGTCTTAATTAATCTTCAGGTGATCAAAGTCCCTTAAACTTATTAGGTATAGTTGTATCAGTACAAGTAACCCTAGCAACTTTAAGTAAATAGACAACTTAACTAGTTAAACAAAACTTTAAAACTAAGATTCAGACAGCAGCTAAGCAGGGAGATGGGGGCTATCCAGTCTTTTGCATTGAGTGTCACATGTACGATTTTCTCACAATTGGTGAGGGGGGTCTTACATGTATACTAGGTGCAAGGAGCTCCTTACGCTCAGGGAATGAGTCCAATCTCTGGAGGCTAGAGTAGCAGACTTGGAAGACTTAAGGAAGACAGAGACCTATGGGGAAGTAGTACTGAGGTCCCACCTCCATTCCAGCAGCCTCTCTGATGCCATGGATGAGATAGGTTAGGTGAAAGACCATAATTTTGGTGTGGCAAGAAGTGATCCTGTAGCTAAGACCTGTCCTCCAGATGATGTAAAACCCTCTCGCAGAGAAGGTTTCACAAGGGACATGTGCCCATGATGGAAGGGTTAGGACAGCCATTATAGTTGGCAGTTCAATAAGTAGGCATGTAGATAGCTGGGTGGCTAGTGGACGTGAGGATCACCTGGTAACATGCCTTGTCTAAGCATGTTACCTAGACAAGGTTTTAGATAGTGCTGGGGAGTAGCTTTCTGTTTGATACATGTTTGTACCAATGACATAGGAAATTGTGGGCGGGAGGTTCTGGAAAGTAAATTTATGCTTTTAGGTAGGAAGATGGAATCCAGAACTCTCAGGGTAGCATTCTCTGAAATGCTTCCTGGTCCACAAGCAGGACCTAAAAGGCAGACAGAGCTCCAGAATCTCAATGTATGGATGAGACGATGGTGCAAAGAAGAGGGTTTTGGATTAGTTAGGAACTGGGTAACATTGAGGGGAAGGAAGAGCTTTTACAAAAGGATGGGTTTCACCTTAACCGGGATGGAACCAGGCTACTGGCATTAACCTTTAAAAAGGAGATACAGCAGGTTTTAAACTAGATAATTGGGGAAAGCCAACAGTCGCCCAAGAGTAAATAGTTTGGAAGGATACTAGCAACAGAGGGAAGTTAGGGCATCCTGACAGATTCTAATAAAGATAAAAGTAACCCAGATATCTTTAAGTACAGAGCCGACAGAGCTGAAAAAATTCCAAAATTACCCCTATCAATTGATAACCAGATTAATATGAATAAAATACAACCTCTGAAATGCCTGTATGCAAATGCTAAAAGCCTAAAAAATAAAATGAGTTAGAATATATAGCACTAAATGAAAGTTTAGATAGGATTGGCATCTCAGAGACTAGGTGGAAGGCGGACAACCAATGGGACACTGTGATACCTGGCTATACAATCTATATTGCAATAATAGGGTAGATCAAATTAGTAGAGGGGTTGTGCTCTATATTAGAGAGGGCTTTGAGTCACATAAGATTAAAGTTTTGCAGGAAACAAAAAAACACACTATTGAATCTCTATGGATAGACATTCCATATAAAAAGGGGAGGTGATGGCAGTGTGGGTGTACTACCGATCACCTGGCCAGAATGACCAGATGAATGATGAAATACTAAGAGAAATCAGGGAAGCTAACAAAAAGTTACAACACGGTAATATTGGTTGATTTCAACTACCCTGGTATTGATTGGGCAGGTGTCACAGCAGAACATGCTAGGGAGATAAAGTTTCTAGAAGAAATAAATGACTTTCTTGGAGCTGCTGGTTCATGAACAGAAGAGGGGAAGCTATTTTGGACCTAATTCTTAGTGGAACACAGGATCTGGTGCAAGAGAAAGGTACTGGGGCCACCTGTCAATAGTGATCACAGCATGATCACATTTGATTTAATAAATGGAAGAACAGGAAGGAAATATGTAGTACTATCTTTACCTTTCAAAAGGGAGACTAAGATAACTAATTTTCCTCATTTTAAGAAAAAAAATAAAAAGGAGCAGCTCCAAAGGTTAAAGATTTACATCAAGCATGAGCATGGTTTAAAAATACTAAAAAGCCCAGATCAGTTGTATTCCACACTTTTCTTAAAGTGGAAGGAAGACCAAAACACTGCCAGCATGGTTTAAAGGTGAGGTCAGAGCAGTTGAAGCCAAAAAAAAAAAAGCATCTTTCAGGAAATGGATAAAGGAGCCAAATGACAAAAATGGGAAACACAAGCACTGGCAAGTTAGATGCAAGGCATTGATAAGATAGGCAAAGAGAATTTGAATAAAACGTTTGCCGTAGAAGCAAAAATGCATAATAAAAACTTTTTCAAGTACATCCGTAGCAAAAAAAACCCTGTGGGTCAGTCAGACCACTGGATGATAGAGAGGTAAAAGGGGCACTAAGGGAGGACAAGGCTATAGCAGAAAGACCAAATGAATTCTTTGCTTCAAACTTTACTGAAGATGATGTAGGGAAGTTACCGATGCCTGAAATGGCATTTTAAGGTGATGTATCAGAATTGAAAGAAATATCAATAAACCAGGAAGACATATTATAACTATTTGATAACCTGAAGAGTAGTAAATCACCTGGACCAGATGGTATACATCCAAGGATGTTGAATGAACTGAAAAATGAGATTGCAGACCTACTATTAGTAATCTGTGAACTATCATTAAAATCATCTGTAGTACCTGAAGACTGTAAAAATTGGCATTACATTGGCCATTCTTCAAAAGGTTTCCAGGGGTGATTCAGGAAAATGGAAATTACACTTACCTGGTAATTGTAGTTCCTGAAGGGTCCAGTTTAGTCCTCCACATCCGGGTAGTGTACCTCCTCCTGCAGCACGGAGACTGGACCAATCAGAATCTTGCTCTCATGATGTATCCTGCTGGAGCTCCCAAAAGCCCCCCAGTGAACTATTAACAAAGCAGACTTAAAGAAGCAACACATGAAAGAAGTAAACATAGTAACTTTATCTTAATGAAACCCCTTAACAGTTACAATGACCCCCTCCCCAAACGAGGAAGCCAAGACTCTGCACAGCGCTTCTTCCGCCTACCTGACACCACAGGCAGCAATCGATAAGAAGGAAGGAACTGACATTCTACGGCAATACGGAAAAGTCCTAGGAACCCCCAACAGAAGGGTTCCCCATAAATGTCTTATAGGACTCACCGTCGCCCAGGAGCAAGCGCACCGGTAGAAAAAGAAATGACAGAGAGATGGGAGGGAAGGAGGACTAAACTGGACCCTTCAGGAACTACAATTACCAGGTAAGTGTAATTTCCATTTCCTGAGCGGTCCTCCAGTTTAGTCCTCCACATCCAGGATGTAACAGAGCAGTTAAGAACGGGCGGGACCTTGCAAACCGGCGCGCAAAACCGCCGACCCAAAACAAGAATCCCGAGCGGCCAACACGTCCAAGCGGTAGTGCTTGCTGAAAGCATGGAGGGACGACCAAGTAGCCGCTTTGCAAATCTCCACCGGCGGAACCAGACCATGTTCTGCCCACGACGTCGCTTGCGCTCTAGTAGAGTGAGCCCGTAAACCCAACGGAACCTCATGCCCCTGCACCACATAAGCGGAGGAAATCGCTTCCTTAATCCACCGAGAAATAGATGACTTTGCCGCTGCTTCGCCTTTTCGCACTCCGCCAAAGAGTACAAACAAGCGATCCGACTTGCGGAAGGTTTCCGAAACCTTTAAATATCGACGCAGTACCCGTCGGACATCTAAGCGATGCAATCCGGCCACCGAATCACCTGCTGCGTCAGAGTGAAACACCGGAAGAAAGACGGACTGATTCAGATGAAAAGGAGAGATCACCTTCGGAAGAAAGGATGGAACCGGCCGCAAAACTACTCGATCTCTAGAAAAAGATAAAAACGGTTCCCTGCACGAAAGCGCCTGCAGCTCCGAAATGCGCCGTGCCGAACAAATGGCTATGAGAAAAACAGTTTTCAGGGTCAGATCTTTAACCGACGCTAGCCGTAACGGTTCAAAGGGCTGATGAGCCAAAGCTTGCAGAACCAGATTCAAATCCCAAGGAGGAATAAAAACCCTGCACGAAGGTCGCAGCCGAAAAACTGCTTTCAGAAAACGTCGGACGTCCGCGTGCATCCCCAGAGAAACCCCCAGTACCTTGCCTCTGTAGCACGCGAGAGCCGCCAGCTGAACTTTTAAGGAACTGGCGGCCAGCCCTTTATCAAAGCCGTCCTGCAAAAAACTGAGAATCATGGAAACAGAAGCCGTCGCCGCACGAATCCTACGACGCGAACACCAGTCCTCAAAAATGCGCCAAATGCGCACATAAGCGAGGGAGGTGGAGGATTTGCGAGCCCGCAGCAGAGTAGAAATAACTGAAGAATAGCCCTTCTTCCTCAAGCGAGCCCTTTCAATGGCCAAACCGTAAGCGAGAACCGAGCTACCTGAGGCATCCGCAGCGGTCCCTGAATCAGCAGATCCGGTCGAACTGGAAGCCTCCAGGGAAGCCCGTCGATCAAGCGAACCAGATCCGCATACCAGGGACGTCTGGGCCAATCCGGAGCCACAAGTAACACCTGACCGCAATGCGCCTCGATGCGCTGGATCACCCTGCTGATCAACGCCCACGGCGGAAAGACACAGAGGAAACCGCACCCCGGCCACGGCTGAATGAGGGCATCTATTCCCTCGGACATGGGTTCTCTCTGCCGGCTGAAGAACCAGCCCGTCTTGGCCGACTGAAACGTTGCCATGAGGTCCATTAGCAGAGGACCCCACCTGCGAACTATCTGCGCGTAGACCTGTGGGGTGCAGCTCCCACTCTCCGGGATCCACATGCACCCTGCTGAGAAAATCCACCATGGCATTGTCTTTTCCCATGATATGTGCTGCTGACAACGCCGGCAGACGGAGCTCGACCCACTGGAACAACGCTTCCGCCTCGTCCTCCAAGGCCACGCTTCCTGTGCCGTCCTGCCGGTTGATGTACGCTACCGTCGCTGAATTGTCCGAGAGCACTCGGACCGCTCGGCCCTGCAGAGTCGATTCGAAGGCCTCCAGCGCTCTCCGCCCCGCGCGAAGCTCGAGTCGATTGATCGACCAGGAGGCTTCCTGGGCCGACCATGTCCCCTGCGCGAAACAACCCTCGCAGTGGGCACCCCAGCCGAGCAGACTGGCATCCGTTATCACCGGAACCCACCAAGGCTGTTCCAGGGGCTGCCCCGCACGCAACGTCCGGGAGCACCTCCACCACCGTAGAGCCCGACGAACCCTGTTCGGACATGGCAACCGCTTGTTGAGCGACTCTGTCTGGTTCGACCAACGACGCAAGAGGGCTCTCTGAAGGGGACGCATGTGAAACCTGGCTCAGGGGACAACCTCCAGAGTAGCCGCCATCGTCCCCAACAAGCGCAGGTACCAACAAGCAGAAGGAGCGGACATCCCGAGGAAAATGTGCACTAGACTTTGCAAGGCCTGAATCCGCCGGGGCGGCAAGCAAACCAACCCTCTCGCCGTTTCGAACTGAACTCCGAGATACTCGAAGCACTGCGTCGGCACTGACTTTTCTTCGTATTGACCACCCAGCCGAGAGATTGCAGGAGCGTCACCACTTTCCCTGTAGCCTGCAAGCTCTCCTCTTTGGACTTTGCACGAATCAACCAATCGTCCAGATAAGGGTGGACCAGGACGCCTTCCCATCGCAAAGCCGCAGCCACTACCACCATGATCTTGGTGAAAATACGCGGAGCCGTCGCTAACCCGAAGGGCAGAGCTTGAAATTGAAAGTGCCCCCAGGGGAACGCGAACCGCAGGAAACGCTGGTGGGCCGATCGGATAGGAATGTGCAAATAAGCATCGGACAGATCCAGAGAAGTTAGGAACTCCCCTTGGCGTACCGCCACAATGACGGACCTCAGGGTTTCCATGCGGAAACGAGGCACCCGGAGACATCAATTGATGCCCTTGAGATCTAGAATAGGCCGGAGGGACCCGTCTTTCTTTGGCACCACGAAATAAATTGAGTAGCGCCCCAGACTGCGCTCGGCAGACGGAACGGGAACCACCGCCCCCAAGGCGAGAAGCCGATCTAACGTCAAGCGAAGCGCTTGCTCCTTGTGCGAGCCTTTGCTGGGAGACAGAACGAAGGAATCTCGAAGGGGATAGGCAAACTCGAGGGCATAGCCTTCTCGGATGACCTCCAACACCCACTGATCGGAAGTTATCCGGGCCCAGGCAGGCAGGAAGTTCCGAAGGCGACCTCCGATAACCGGACATCCCTCCGGAATCCGTCTGGCGTCATTGCGGCTTGCGAGAAAAGGAGGAGGAAGACGAAGAGGCTGCAGGGGCAAACCCCCTGCCCGCTCCCCGGAAGCCGCGAAACCCCTGAGAGCGGTACCCAAGGCGACCACGTTGGGAACTGGACAACCGAAATCTTCGAAAGTCCCGAGACGGACCTCGCGGGGCCGACGAAGTTCTGCCGAGTTTAGGCTTATCTTCCGGCAGTCTACCACCTTTCGAGTCCCCCAAATCTTTCACCAACTTATCCAAATCCTCACCAAACAACAATTTCCCTTTAAAGGGTAATTTACTGAGGCGCGACTTAGAGGAACCGTCAGCAGCCCAATTCCTCAACCAAATAGACCTGCGCGCCGCAACCAAGGAAGCCATACTATTAGCCAATGTTCTAATCAAATCATAATGAACATCTGCCAAGTAAGCCGACCGAGATTCCAAGCGGGTCACTTCTAACAACTTCTGCTGGTCGAGGTTGAATTCATGTCCTAAACGCTGAGCCCATCTTAAACATGCTCTAGCCACCCAGCCCCACAAATAGAAGCTTGCAGAGACAAGGCATTAGTTTCAAAGGCCTGTTTCAACAAACCATCTACTGTCCTGTCCTGCGTACCACACAATGCACTGGAAAAACTACCTGGAGTCTCGCACGGCTTGAATGAGGGGATCTTCCAGGCCTTCCTCCTCCGCCGAAGGAACTGAGGCAAGATTGAGCGTCTGAAGAGACTCTGTAATCAACGGAACTAACTCCTCTCTCTAAAAAACCCGAATGATCCGGGCCTGATCCTCGGGATCCGGAATTTCCCCCTCCTCCAAGTCCTCACCGATGTCTTCGGTCTCAAACCCCAGCTCATGCTCCTGCCAATCGACGTCTTCACTCTCAAAAGAGAAGCGAGAGCATTTAGCTGGCTTCTGGACAGTCCGCTGACCCTCCTCTCCTAAACGGGAGGGGAGGGACAACGAAGAAGACCCGGCCTCTGGCAGCTTGCCCAGACGGCCCAAACGGAAAGCCTGATGCATCAAAAGAACAAAATCTGGCAAAAAATCCATGGAGGAAGGGCCTGACGCAGCCTCGGGCAAGGGAACCCCCTGCTCCTTGGACGCCCCAGGAGAAACTGGAGTTTGAGGGCCTGGAGACGGCTCCCTGTCAGTCTGCCGAGCAGGACTAACAGGCTCCAACAGAGCCTTGCCTTCCATCTGGAGTTCAATGTCAGAGGAGACTGATGCGCAGCCCTTACAAACCCCGGACTCCGATATAGCCCCCCTGCGAGAATCGCAGACTAAACACTGTGGCCTTGCCGTCATTGAAGCAAGAAGCCACTAGGCCAAACAGGACCACAGAGCCAAGAACGAACAGAATGAGCAAAGGCCTCTACAAAGTGTTTAATTCCGTTATTTTTTTTTATTTTTTTTGCTTGTTGGCAGGAGAAACGAAGCCTATGGAGATAAGGGCCACAGGACCGAAAACACTAACGAAGCCGGTACCATTCTAAACCCGTAGAACCCGCAGCAGTCCCTAACAAGAAAAAACGCGGGAAAAAGAAAAAGACGCCGGCGCGGTAAAATGGCCACCGGCACCTACGGCTGAAGGAAAAAAACGGCGGGAAAAAACAACAAAGTACACTGCGCGATCAGCAGCCCGACGAAAAAAAATCAGAAAGAAATAAAAACGCATAAAAACTCATAAAATCACTGTCGGTGCTCTGTGACTCACCCCCGGCTGCCAGAGAGCTGAACGTTGAAGAACCGCTGAGCGGATGCAACACTTCGGGACAGCTCCGATCAGCGAGAGAAAACTCACCTGAAGTGGAAGTCAGCCAAGGCCGTGAAAGGCATACAGCCAGCGTGACAAGTCAGCAACGGGGCTGCCAATACAAGATCTCACCTCCGTACTGTCTAGGAGGGAGATCTACAATACCCCGCTGCCTGCAGCTCACCCACAGACGGCTGGGAGAAGGAGCGTGCAGGCTCGGCTCCTCAATCGGCCCCCACTTTAGACACTTGAAGTAGAAAATTTAAAGGGACAGCCACCAAAATAAAAGAAAGATACACAGAAATGAAAATAAACAAGAAACCCCAAGGAAATCTAACTAGTGTTGCCTCAAAGTCACTAAGTGAGCCCAGCACTAGGCTCACAAGTCCTCCTGCTGCACGGAGACTGGACACACTGGGGGGCTTTTAGGAGCTCCAGCAGGATACATCATGAGAGCAAGATTCTGATTGGTCCAGTCTCCGTGCTGCAGGAGGAGGTACACTACCCGGATGTGGAGGACTAAACTGGAGGACCGCTCAGGAACTACAGATTGGTGAGCCTGACGCCAGTACCAGGCAAAATGGTAGAAACCATTATAAAGGATAAAATTACTGAACAAGTAGATAATCATGGCTTAGTGGGAGAAAGCCAACATGGATTTAGCCAAGGAAGGTCTTGTCTTATTAATCTATTATATTTTTTTGAAGGTGTGAATAAACAGGTAGACAAAGGTGAGCTGTTCGATATAGTGTATCTGGATTTTCAGAAAGCCTTTGACAAGGTCCCTCATAAGAGACGCTTGGCGAAATTAAAATGCCATGTGATAGGAGGTAGTGTGCTATTGTGGATCAGGAACTAGTTATAAGATAGAAAGCAGAGAGTAGGGCTAAATGGCCAATTTTCTCAAATGGAGAAAGGTGAATAGTGGAGTACCCCAGGGATCTGTGCTGGGCCCGCTGCTTTTTAACATATTCATAAAATGAATAAGAGTGAGGTGATCAAATTTGCAGATGACACAAAATTATTCAAAGTTGTTAAAACACAAGAGGACTGTGAAAAATTGCAAGAGGACATTGATAAATTGAAGACTGGACATCCAAATGGCAGACGAAATTTAATGTAGCAAGTGTAAAGTTTAAGCACCTAAGAAAGAACTATGGTTACCCAATTAGGAACCACCAACCAAGAGAAAGATTTAGGTGCCATCGTGGATAATACATTGAAACCCATCACCCAGTATGCAGCAATGGCTAAGAAAACAAATAGCATGCTAAGAATGATAAGGAAAACAATGGAGAATAAAACCAAGGATATTATAATGCCTCCGTATTGTTCCATGGTGCGACCACACCTTGAATATGGTGTGCAATTCTGTGTGCCATCTTAAAAAGGATATAGCAGAATTAGAAAAATGGTACAGAGAAAGAGCTATCACAATGGTAAAGAGAATGGAAGGAAACCCCTATGAGGAAAGGTTTAAAAGGTTAGGGCTTTTCAACTTAGAAAAAAGAATGCTGAGAAAAAAGAATGATAAGAGTCCTATAAAGTAATGGAGTGGAACGGGCAAACAAAGCTTGGTTGTTTATGCCATCAAAAAGTAGAAGGACGAGGAGACACACAATGAGGC
Source organism: Ichthyophis bannanicus (assembly GCA_033557465.1). Taxonomy (NCBI): domain Eukaryota; kingdom Metazoa; phylum Chordata; class Amphibia; order Gymnophiona; family Ichthyophiidae; genus Ichthyophis; species Ichthyophis bannanicus. Next base: position 378,723,974 of record CM066034.1, on the reverse strand, counting down.
TACAATGTAACCAAGAGAAAAAATGTTTTCACTCAATGCATTATCAAATTCTGGAATTAGTTACCAGAGGATGTAGTAAATGCCATTAGTATAGCTGGGTTTAAAAAAAAAACAAAAAAAGGTTTGGAGAAGTTCCTGGAGGAAAGGTCCAAAAAAGAGAAATTATACTTACCTGCTAATTGTGGTTCCTTGAGGAACTTCAGTCCAGTCCCACACCTCTGGGTAGTGTACCTCTTCCAGCAGCTTGGAGCCTGGAGCATATCACCTTTTTTTAATGGCACCAGTATACTTATACAGCTGGCACCACTTACCAGCCCCAGTAACCTATTGACAAAGCAGACTCACAGGAGCAACAAATAAGTAGTTAAACATGCCAAAACGCTAAATGAACCGACACCCCCCCCACCCCCCCATTTGGGAAGGATACCCTGTCTCCCCCTCCGAAGCTTACCTGTTAAGCGCCAGAACAACTCCAACCAGCGAATAGCAAGAGACCGACAACTGTCCCAGTCTGCCCCCCCACCACGCCAATTGCACCCCACTCCCCGGTCACTTCCTCCACAAAGGGAACCAGCTTCAGGACCAGGGTGCCCACAGATTATCACAAAACACATTCAGGAAGGAATCCGGGACTGGACTGGAGTTCCTCAAGGAACCACAATTAGCAGATAAGTCTAATTTCTCTTTCTTTATCATCCCTCCAGTCCAGTTCCACACCTCTGGGATGTATAAGAGCAGTTAAACTAACAAGAGGGACCCGCTCAACCGGTCTCAAGCACCGCCAATCCAAAGCAAGCGTCCCCCATCACCTGGACAGCCAGGCAATAATGCTTAGTGAGAGTATGCAGCGACAACCATATTGCCACCCTACAGATCTCCACTGGCGGAATTAAACTATACTCCACCTACGAGGCCATCTGAGCTCTCGTGGAATGCACCCGCACCACCACCAGCACTGCTTTACCCTTCAAGATGTATACCTCTGTTAGCATCCAGACGGCTCTGTTAGCATCCAGACGGCGCAGCTGCAGAGTGACCGAGCTCACCTCTGCATTCGCCAGAGCCAGTAAGGAACTGCCTGGTTCACATGAAATGCTGAAACCACCCTGGACAAAAAAATGAAGACACTGACCAAAGGCCCACCTTCTCCCTGGAGAACGAAAGGAATGGCTCCTGACACGATATGGCCTGAAGCTCCGAAATCCTACATGACGAGCAAGTTGCTACAGGAAAGATAGTCTTCAATGTCAAATCCTTCAGGGAAGCCTGACTCAACAGCTCAATGGGCTCCCCTGCCAGCATCATCAGCACCAGAGTGATGTCCCAAGGCGGTACCACTGCCCTCCTTGGTGGACAGAGGTGTTTCACTGTCCTCAGAATGTCTGGGTGCATACCTAATGGCACCCCATTAGGGTTGCCAACTGGCCGGTATTCAGTCGGCCTGGCCAGTTTTTCTATGGCCAGGCCAGCTGCTGGCAGAGATGTAAAACCGGCCCTTGAAAAGCCGGTTTTTTGCTCTGGCTGCAAGATCGGGAGTGGCCAGAGCAAAAAACCAGCTTTTCTCCCAAAGTCTGCGGGGGAGGGAGTCAGGGAAGCCCGCGCGAGGCCCCAGCTCCCTCTCTACAACAGCCAGCGTGAAGATCTTTTTCCTTCACGCTGGCGGCTGTTTATGTGAAGCTGCGATTGCTGGGAAAGGTTAAAGGCAATGCCCTTTAACCTTTCCCAGCTTCACAGAAACAACCGCCAGCGTGAAGGAAAAAGATCTTCACGCTGGCGGTTGTACAGAGGGAGTTGGGGCCTCGCAGAGCTTCCCCGGCTCCCTCTGAAGCACCTCAGACAGCCGTGGGGCTGGTCGGGGGGGGGGGGGGAGGCTAGGAATACAAATGGGCTTTTATGGTGGGGGGGAGGGGAGGCCAAGGACTGGATGGGCTGTGATGGGGTGTACCTGGACTGGAATTGGGCTATGGGAGGGTGGTGTACCTGGACTGGAAATAGGCTATGGGGGGAGATCTGGACTGGAATTGGGCAATGGGGGGGGTGTACCTGGACTGGAAATGGGCTATGGGGGGCTGCAATGGAATTGGGCTATGGGGGGGGGACCTGGACTGGCATTGGGCTATGGTGGGGGGAGGGGGAACTTGGACTGGAAATAGGCTGTGATTAGGGGGGCTAGGACTGCAAATGGGCTGTGATGGTTGTGGGGGGGCCTAGGACTGGAAAGAGGCTATGATGGTGGGGGGGCCTAGGACTGGAAAGAGGCTGTGATGGTGGGGGGGCCTAGGACTGGAAAGAGCCTGTGATGGTGGGGGGGCTAGGACTGGAAATGGCCTGCGATGGGAGGGCTAGCGCTGGAAATAGACTGATGAAGAGCTGGAATAGGACTGGAAGTGGGCTGACGAGGGGGCTAGGATTGGAAATTGGCTGATGGGGGGCTGGAATGGAACTGGAAAAGAGCATATGTGGGGCTAGGACTGGAAATGGACTGATGAGGAGCAGGAATAGGACTAGAAATGGGCTGATGGGGGAGCTTGGACTGCAAATGGGTGATGGGCTAGAATAGGACTGGAAATGGGCTGATGTGGCAGCATGGGAGAATGGGACTAGAAGGGAGTGGATGCTGGGTGGGTCTAGAACTATAAGGGAGCTGATTTGGGGGGAGGACTAGAAGGGGATGGGGATGGGGAATGAGAATGGAGAGGGGAAAAGATATTTTGTGTGGAAGAAAAGTCTACGATGGGCCGGGTATTGGGAGAGTAAAAGGGGATTGAGAATGGAAGGGTGAAATTTTGAGTGGATGATAAAGGAATAAGGAAAGAAATGGGGGAAAGAGCAAAAGGGAAAACGATCAGTATGTTAAAGCAGATATGGAGAGAGAATGGAAAACATCTAAAAAAGAGAAGAAAGGACAAATGGATAGCTCGCAGAAGACACGAAGAAACCAGAAGTGACTGGAGCAATTGCAACTGAAAAATAAAATTCCCAAACAGAAGGTAGAAAAATACTTTTTATTTTGAATTTATTAACTGGAATATGTCTGGTCTGAGAAGTGTGTATTGCTAACATCTTTGCGTTTTTGTTTAGTGCAAAAGGAAATTACTTTATAGTTTTATTTCTCCAGTCTTGTACATTTCATGTTTGGCTTTTGGGGTTCCCAGTTTAATTATTATCTGACCAAGGGAGTTAGCCTACACTTATCCTTGGTAATTTTTGTGGGTGGGGCTGGGGTGCAGCATGGGTGGGGCTGGGGGGCAGGGCAGCGGTGGGGCTAGGGGCAGGGCAGCGGTGGGGCTAGGGGCAGAGAATGGGTGGGGCATGGCAAGCCACAGGTGTCAGGATTTTCCTCGGTGAAAAAGTTGGCAACCCTACACCCCATGGACCTTTTCCCAGTATCAGGAAAAAATCGCCGCCAACTGCACCCTCAAAGAAATGGCAGCTAGGCCCTTGGCCTTTTTGCAAAGGAAGCCACGGAAGGAGGCAACGGAAGAGCACATCTGCCTCTCTCCGCACCGTGACTCAAAGCCGCACCACACGAGGATGTACGCCAGGCACGACGACCTCCTCCGGGCCTGTAGCAAGGATGCTATCACCGAGCCCAAATCTCCTCACTTCTTCAACCTCGCCTTTTCAAGAACCATGCCGTAAGTGGGAGTTGATCCATCAGAGGCATGCAGAGCAGCCCCTGCGTCAAGAGGTCCTTTCGAACCAGGGACGATCCACTAGTATCCGAACCAGGTCGGCATACCACAGGCACTGTGGCTAGTCTGGTGCCACCAGAATTACTAACCCCCGGTGCAACTCTATCCATTGCATGACTCACCTATGAGTGCCCATGGGGAAAATACATAAAGACAACCCTCCTCGGGCCACTGCTGAATTAGAGCATCCAAGCCCTCGAAAATCCTCTTTTCATCTGCTGAGAAAAGGGGCAGGCCTTGGTCGACTCGCATGCTGCCATCAGGCCCATGACCGGTGTACCTATTCGGTGCACCACCTGCTCGAATACCCCCTGGTTGAGCTGCCACTAGCACTCGGCTGAGACAGTGTGCTATCACATTGTCGACTCTCGCCACGTGCACTGCTGACGATGCCTGAAGATCAATCTCTGCCCATTCGAACAGGCTGTTGGCATCATCCTCAAGGGCTGCGCTACCCAAAACCCTTGCCAACTGATGTAAGCCAACATGGTTGCATTGTCCGAGAAGACCCGAACCGCCTTCCCGTGCAATCATTGCTCGAAACTTTGCAGCGCCAGGGCCACTGCTCGCATCTCTAGCCTTTTGATCGACCAAAGGCCTCCTGCTGGCTCAGACTCTTCGCAAAGCACCCTTCGCAGTGTGCTCCCCCACTGGGCAGATGGGCCTCAGTAAACAGTCGGACCCACATCAGAGATCCAAGGGGCATACCCCCTCCAGGCTCCCCGGCCTCTGCCACCACCTGAGAGCTCCCTTGGTGCTTCGCGGGCAGGGGAGTACTTGAGCTAGGAGATGACTCTGTTGGGACCACCGACGTAGCAGAGTTCTCTGCAGCGGTTGCATGTGTGCCCTTGTCCATGGTACCAGCTTGAGGGCAGCCACCATAGTCCCTAAAACCTGCAGATAATGCCACGCTGACAGCTTTGCCATCTTCAGAAACAGCCGAACCATAATTCGTAGCCCCTGCCCACGCTGGTGGCGAATTGCGCTCCTAAATACTCCAGCTCCTGGGCCGGACATAACAAACTCTTGGCTAGGTTGACCACCCAACCAAGCCTCTGAAGAACCTCCACCACCCGTGTTGCCGCCCTTTAGCCATCGTCCCTTGCCTTGGATCGGATCAGCCAATAGTCTAGGTACGGGTGCATGAGGAATCCTTCCTTACAAAAACGCTGCTGCCGCCACCACCACCACTTTGGGGAAGGTACGAGGGGGGCAGTCACCAGACCAAAAGGGCAATGCTCAAAACTAGAAGTGGCCCATCGGCACCATGAAGCGGAGAAACTGCTGATGTCCTGGACGGATGGGGATTTGCAGATACGCCTCAGAGGAGGTCGAGAGACGTCAAGAACTCGTTGCCACGATGACTGACCTTAGCGTTTCCATGTGGAAATGCATCACTTGCAGACAGCGGTTCACACCCTTGAGTTTGAGAATTGGGTGAAAAGAGCCTTTTTTTTTTCCCCCACCATAAAATAAATGGAGTATCGATCGCAGCCACACTGGTCTTGGGGAACTGGCTCCATGGCTTATAACTTTAGAAGACGAGTCAAGGTCTCTTCTACCACCCCCCACCTTGCCTCGTACTTTTCAGGAGGACTGAATGAAGTTTGACTTACTGGACGAGCCCATATGAGAGCATAGCCCTCCCGGACAACTTCCAGGCCCCCATGGTCGGACTTGATCTGAGCCCAGGCAGGGTAAAAAAAAAAATATATATATATATATATCCCATAGCAGATGTCCCATGGGTTGCACCCCCCTTTGGGCACCCTTCGCTTCCTTGCACTCTTGTGTCCCGAGGTTGAGACAGCTCTAAAAACTTCTGCCTGTGCCTCAGAAACCTCAAAAATGGAATCAACCCCTCTGGGCCGGGCTAACGCAGGAGGTACGAAACGCCTGAAGTCCCTCGACAGACCTCAGGATGAGGGTGCGTTATGGGTTTGCTTCTGCTTATCCTCGGGCAGCCGACCTCCCTTGGACTCCCAAGTACTTAACCAACTTGTCCAGCTCCTCCCCAAAGAGAAGCTTTTCCTTAAAAGGGAGCTTACTAAGGCAGGATTTGGAGGAGCAATCCGTCGCCCAGTCCCAGAGCCACAGGTAGCAGTGGGCCTCACCACCGAGGCCAAGCTTTTAGAGAGACCCCTAATGAGATCATAATGGGTGTTCGCCAAATAGACCACCCCTGATTTTAATTTGGCCGCCTCCCCAGACAGGTCCGTCTCCGTCCCACCCAGATACTCGACCCTTTGTGACCAGCGGAGACAAGCTCTAGCCACCCAGGACCCGCAGATGGAAGACTGCAGTGAAAGGGCATTGATATCAAAAGCCAGCTTCAACAAGGTGTCCAACTTCCTATCCTTGACCTTCCTGAGGGCCGCACTGCCTTCTACCAAAATCGTAATCTTTGTTAACCACCAACCCCACTGCGGCTACTTTAGGCGATTGCAGAAGTTCACATTCCTTTTCAGGGAGTGGGTTCAGGTGTGTCATTGGCTCGCACCCCCCCTAAGATCGGACACCAGCAGATCTCTCTCATCCTGGATCATCTACCTGACCACCCTATGCAGCGGGAAGACCTTTTGCGTCTTCCGAGCCACCCGGAGTAGAGGGTCCCCTAGCATCTCGTCCTCGGCCGGTAGGGCAGAGGGCATATTAAGAGCTTTAAGAGATTTCACGATGAGCGCTGGCAATTCCTCCTGGCAAAATACTTGTCAAGTTCTTTGCCCTCCAAATCTAGCTCAGTGTCCCAGTCCTGGCTCGCTCTCTCCAGTATCCACCGACCTCTTGGCACCATGGGACCCCCCCACCCCCTCCCCGGCTCCCTGCTGGTGCAAGCAGAATGCCCTATGGTGCAGAAGGACAAGCTCTGGTGAGAAAACCCCCTGGGACCCCTCCCTCACCCATGCTCTGTGGAGAGCCCGGGCAAAGCCAAAGGGCCAGCCATCGCCTCAAGGGGCAACGGAACAGGCTCCCCTGAGTCCTGAGCCTCCATAGACAGAGAGGGTGTCCCCTCCTGCAAGGACTGCTCCATTGAAGAAATTTCTAGCGCACAACTGCAGCAGATCCTGGCATCTGACACCGTCCTCTCGCTGGGTCCCACACACCAGGCACTGCGGTCCAGCTGGTATGGGTGCCCAGTTCCATGGACTGCTCTGCCCAGGCACCTTACACTAGCTGAATGTACAGGGAGAGCCCTTTGCCCAGGCACTAAAGAAAAGGGAATGCCTGCCTGAAACGCTGGCCTGTTTTTTTGTTGTTGTTTTTTTTTAAAGGTAAGGAAAAACAGTGTAAAGTGTAAAGTGTAAAGCAATGAAATAATGAAATGAAAAAGATACGGTCGGGTCCAGTTCCTCCCTGCCGTACTGAGGGTGAAATCAATGGGAAATCCCCTTAAAAAAGGAGTCAGAGGCCAAGCGCGGGAGAAATAGAATGAGAGAGAAGCGCTTACCCACTTCCCGCGCAGCAGTCTCCCCAAACACTTACCACGCGGCTGAGGCCTTCTCAAGCAGGCTGGGCCGCTGGCAAGAGTAATGCCTGCCTCTGTGCCCGGTTCCACAGTCCCAGACACCAGAGATTGCAAGGAAATTGTCATCTTGCCTTCAGGTGTCTCGAGCGTGCAGTCCTGCCATTTCTTTCTCCCGCTCTCTCGCGCTCAGCCTTTCAGTCAGTGTCGAGGGGTTCCCGGGGGGCCGAAAAGTATCTGTCGCTCTGTGCCTGTGCTGAATCAGCAGCTCCTCAACTGATGACGGGTTCAGGAGCTGCCAGTAACCCCGAGATGGCAGGCACTCTGGGGGGTGGGAGATCTCCTCAACACTCCTGCCTTTTGTTTTGTTTCTTTTTTGCAGAACTTTAACTAGAGTAAAACAAGAAAGTCTAAAAAGTCTAAAACCTAGAACCAAATCCACCTAAGCTAAACTAAGCTCCTTATTTATCTCTTCAGTAAGCCCAGGACCCTGGCTCAATACCTCCTCCAGATGCTTGGAGACTGAGCATACTGGGGCTGGTAGGTGGTGCCAGCTGTATAAATATACTGGTGTCATCAAAAAGATGACATGCTCGGTCTCCAAGCTGCTGGAAGAAGTGCATTACCCAGAGATGCGGGACTGGACTGGAGGGACGATAAGGAGACATTATTAAAGAGGACCCAGGAAATCCACTGTTTACCCCAGCACAAGCATTGCGGAACCTGTGTGCCTTTTTGGCAACCTGCCAAGGTACTTGTGACCTGGACTGGCCACTGTTGGAAACAGATACTGGGCTTGATGGACCTTGGTCTGATCCAAGTATGGCATTTCTTATGTATCAAAGTAAGACTGAAACAAAGGCTCTCTGCATTACTAAAGAAAAAAGCAATGACACAGCAAATATTTAAAAATTCATATTATCTTGATTTTTCAATTTTAACCATGGTTACTTACTGTGATATGGACATTCTGTATGGTTCCAATACATAAAGTGTGAATCACATAGTTTTTCTAATCTTTAATGAGTCTTCTACTACTACTACTAAACATTTATCTTTATCTTTATTTAGGCACTTGATAAACCGCCCAGGCTGAAGCATCAGGGCGGTGTACAATGACAAAAATGACAGCTACTGGAAATAAAGAAAGAAAGGAACGCCAAAAACAATAGGACAGAGAGGGACAGCAAAACAGATAGAGGACAGAGGAGGCCTGTAGAGGGGCAGGCGGGAGGGGAAAGGGAGAGGGGGGAGAAACATGTGGAAGTCAAGGGGGATGGGGGGTACGACTAGGGGATGAGGCACCATCAGCAGTGGGAGGAAGATCAAAGGCCTGACAGAAGAGATGTGTCTTGAGGAGGGCTTTGAAACGAGTATAGGACAGTTCGGTGCGAAGTGGGAGAGGAAGAGAGTTCCAGAGGGCGGGACTTAAGAAAAAGAAGGCGGAACGTCGGGTGGACTCCAGGTGGGCCTGTGTAGGAGAGGGGAGGAAAAGGCAATTACCGAGAGACGAACGAAGAAGACGGGGGGAAGGCTGAAAACGAATAATGTTGGCTAGATACTGGGGGGTATCAGCGTGGAGAGCCCTGTGGGTGAGGATTAGTAGTTTGAAAATAAACCGGAGCCAGTGCAAGGAGAGAAGACATGGGGACACGTGAGAGCGAATAGAAGACAGGGTGACAAGACGGGCGGTGGCATTTTGAACGAGTTGGAGACAATGAAGTTGAAAAGAAGGAAGGCCAGCATAGATAACATTACAGTAATCGAGACGAGAGATAACCAAGGACAGAACGAGAGTGACGACTGAGGACGGGGAAAGAATGGAACGAACGGCCTTGACACGACGTAGGTGGAAAAAAGAAGAACGAACGACGGAGGAGATGTGTTCATGAAAAGAAAGGGACAGGTCCAGGGTAATGCCCAATTAGCGGAGGGAAGGTACCAGGGGGATAGAGTGAGGGCCCATGACAGGTAGCAGCTGGGGGGGCGGAAGACCAAAGGAAACCCAGAGTGCGGAGGATTTGGCAGGATTGGCATGCAGAAAATTAGATTCGAACCAAGAGGCGATAGAGGAAAGACAGAGATTGAGCGGACCAAGATCTGGGGCAGAGGGAGAGGTGTGGTGGACCAGGAGGATGTCGTCGGCGTATATGTAGAAGGAGAGAGCAGACTGTTGAATGAGCAGGGCCAAAGGGGCGAGAAAGGCATTGAAAAGTAAGGGAGCGAGAATAGAGCCCTGAGGAACGCCACAGATGGAGGGGGAAGGGGGAGAGGCCGAAGAACCAGAGTGAACTGAAAAAGTACGACAGGATAGAAAAGAACGGAACCACCGAAGGACAGTGCCATGGACACCAAAGTTGAACAAACGATACGGAGCTACAAGGCGTACGCAGCACCGTACAGATACATATAAATGACAGTCCCTGCTTGTCAGAGCTTACAATCGAATTAAGACAGACAGACAGACAATACAATAGCTGAGAACAAAGATACAAATAGAGGAAATACGGAGACATAAGGAAAACAAGGGATGAGGATCCAAAAGCAGCCTCAAAGCGATGAGCATGGATTTGAAAAGGGGCAGAGATTATGCACAAATGTACAGACTCAGGTAGTTTGTTCCAGGCATAAGGAGCAGCAAGGTGAAAGGACTGAAGTCTGGAGTTGGCAGTGGAAGAAAAGGGCATAGAGAGAAGCAAGCCAGTGGAAGAGCGGAGTTCACGAGGAGAGAGGAAAGGTAGTGAGGAGCAGTAGAATGAATGCATTTATAGGTCAGGAGGAGAAATTTGAATTGGATACAGAAACAGAAGGGGAGCCAATGAAGTGACTTGAGAAGAGAGGTTATATGGGTATATCAGGGTTGGCGGAAGACTAGCCATGCAGCAGATTTCTGAACAGATTGAAGGGGAGAGAGATGACTCAGAGGGAGACCAAAAAGGAGTAGGTTGCAATAGTCATCACTAAATTTCCAGTTAACATGGTATAGTACACAAGCTCTGGCAGCTCCACATCAGAGCTTTGTCCATTATAACCATTTTAACTATAATAAATATATTTCCTTGGATCTCTTATTTGGCTTCTCTGTGTCCCTTGATCAGACTGTAAGCGCCATTGAGCAGAGACTATCTCCTTTGTATACCTGTCCAGTGATGCATATGTCTAGTAGCACTATATAAAATGACAGCAAATTCAGGTAATATTACCTCACATGCACACAGCTGGATATAAAGTGCATAGGTCAATAAATACTGAAACCACAACTGACTTGCATATTCTAAAAATATTTTTATGGTTTACTTTTTAATGTTTATTATATCCCATTTTATCTTAAGTTGCTAATTATTTTTCAGAAATAGAAGAAGAGCAAGGCATTTTAATGTAATAGAGCCCCCCAAAAACACAAACATATCTAAAGCAAGATCTTGATATTAATTGACCATAACTCACTAGAGCAGCAGTGTTTTGTAGTTATGGTCAAAATCGCTTGTTTTGTGGGGCAATTGACCAAGTATTGATAAAGAATTAGGACTGCTCACCTTCTGGGAAGCAGTAAGAATACAGATTGCAGGCAGACTAGTTTAACATGTCAGATTAATCCATTCAAAGAATAAATCCAACGTTTTATATTACAGCCTATAGGCCAACTATGCACTGTGTCTCATGTAAAACAGGAAGACTGTATTGCTTTGAGTGTCAGACTCATTAAACTGTGGCTCAGCTCATTCTCAGCTATCTACCATTCATTACAGAAGAGCCAAGTTCTGCTCAAGTAATTCACCAAGAATTTTCTGCATTGCAGAGCCCAGATTCAAACCACTTCATAAATGGCTACTGAAGTGCTTCAGTCTGGGACAGACCTAGATGTTGCTATTCCAAGCCAGTTCCCAATTATAATCAACTCAAATAAAATTAAAATAAATTTCAACAAGCAAGCATTCAAAACTTCAAGGTTTCATTGCTTCGTAGCTGAAGACAAGTTCAATGCACAACACATATACAAGAGAGGTTCATGTGAAGAGTCGCTTATTTTAACATACCAGCTCTTCTGGAGTTGCACGATGTACAGTCAGATCACTGACAGTATTCTAAAATAAAATACACAAAACCAAATGCCATGAAGTAAGGAAATATAGCAATATAGTAGCATATCTACAAATCTCTCCATCTTCAAGCAGGGGGATGCAGGCACACTCTATGGTGTTGTCCGTCAACAGCACCTGTGCTGGCTCTTCCCTAGCTCAGAAGAGTCCTGTGAACCTCCGAGCATGCATGCCTCTTCCCACCCAGCATCCCGACGTACAGTAAGACAGTTCTTTTCTTTACTGCTCAGTGATCAGCTACTGCTCTCCCCTCCTGCTGCGGTTTGCGCAAGTTTAGAGTTCTCTTCTTTTACTGCTTTAACAGTTTGCCTTTGCGATCCTTAAAACAAAAGTGAAACCACTCGTTCTGTTCTCAGGCATGGTTTTTCCCCTGTCACTGGCAGCTTACCTTTGGGGCAGCATTCTCCTCACGAAGCTGCTTCAGTTCTTTGAACAGGAGAAATTAGAAATATTGGGCTGCCACTCAAGTATATTGAAAAACCAAAAAAAAAGGAAACCAAACCAAACCAAACCATAAAGGGGTGTAGCAGCGGACACAGAAATCCCCAGAAACTGTCACTTCACTATTAGTTCGCAAAGGAACAGTGCTATTCCCACTTCCTGCCTTTCCTTCACTATTTATGGCTACTTCTTCCTCAGTCAGTACCTCAGTCCCATCGGGCCCAGACAAGGCATGGTTGGGAACAGAGGGGGTTGCAATGCATCCAGAGGCAGACACCCTATCAGTGCTGGCTTCGAGGAGAATGGTCCAAATCCTGAAAAACCAGGTGAGGGGCCCTACTTGCTCTCCACCCAACCCGGCCTCTGCGGGGCACTCACCCAAGGTCAGAGACTCCAATAAGTGCTAAACACAAGACTTAAGTCCAATCACAGCCGCAAGGGTGATCCTGAACCCCCATAGGACACCCACACCTCCCGTGCTCACAAAAGAAAATCCGAGGGCAAATCTTTTGATGCCTCTTCCCACAGGTCAAAGAGATCACATATCACTCGGACCCAATGCTAGGTCTGCCTCCTTTAGTTCCTCCTCTGCATGAAAGGTTTTATTTATTTTATTTAACTAGTCTTTTATACCGCTTTTCTACCAGTCAAAGCGATGTACATTCAGGTACTGTATATTTTTTTTTCCTTGTCCCCGAAGGACTCACAATCTATGTTTTTTTGTACCTGAGGCTTAAGTGGCTTGCCCAAGGCCACAAGGAGCACCTGTGGACTAGAAACCTCAGTCCTTCCAGCCCAAGGTTGCTGTCCTCTAGCGGGATTTGAACCCCTGGCCCTCCAGCCTAAGATAATTTGCCCCAACCACTAGGCCATTGCTCCCTACTCCCCAATGAGCCCTTAATTCAGCCGTTACATCGTTTTGTTCAGGACAGTGCAGCTTTACTTTGCTCTGCTCCCATGGAAGATTCCATGCCCTCTGAAATACCACCTTTCCAACCTGCATCTACTTCCCAGAGTCCACCATCCATTGTGAACCTCAAGTCAGCTTACCACAAATCAAGAACCATACGGAAGTTCAAACCCTTACTCAATGAAAGCAACTTCCAAACAATATGCCAAACCATGTTAACACCTATAATAGACTACTGAAACATATAATCCCAGGGCCCCCCAAAGAAAACACCGCACCCTCTTCAACTAGTCCAGAACACTGCAAGCATGTAAAAATCACTGAAGCAACAAAACACGGCCAAAGATCACACCCAGCCTACATCAACTACACTAGCTACCAGTCCTCACCCACTCCAAATTAAAGATTGTTGATCATCTACAGAATCATGCACAATCACCAATCATTCATCCACTGATCATCAAGGAACTCGAGGATAGACAAAGACGAACCTTAACTAAAAACTTACTTTCCATCCCAAAGGGCAAGACAAAAGTCAAATGACAACATGCAACAGAGCCATATCCCTGTATGCACCATCCCTATGGAACACTGTCCGAAAACAAAACAACAAAAATGTGGGACTTCAGGAAAGAATTAAAAACACTATGGCCCAGACATATGATCATCCCACAGTCCCTAACCCTCATACTGCTCATTCTATGTGGCCCCCCCCCCCCCCACTAACCAACGTTGCCACTCCCCACTGCTCCTCTCCCCTCATGCACCCCTAAGCCTCAGTTTAAAACTGCTTACAACCCTGAAACCCTAACTTTCTCAAATTTTAGTCTTTTGTAAATATGTTCACCTAAGCGCATTCACCCTGTCAAATGTATACTTCATGTTTATGTTCTATTGTAAACCGCTTTGAATATATGAGAAGACGGTAAATAAGTGCCTGAATTCAGTCACTGCAACCAGCCCTCTCCACCCTCATCAGTGGGAAACCTCTCCTAAGGTATAACACCCAAGGGAGGATGGAACCCCAGAATATTTCTCATTCCTGAAATTTCTCCAGAGGGTGTCTAGAGCGTTGGCCCTTAGTGATTCTCAATCCATCCTAAGGGCTTGTAGCACGCCTAAGGAAGTTGTTGCATTTCCCTGAAGTGGACTCCCCGCCTCCCCACCCTTCATTGGTTAAGTCTCCACTTGAGGGAATAGTTTTTCATGGGTAGTTGTTGCATCTTCTTGCCCTAAGCCTATAATGTGTTATTTGGAAATGGCTTCTACGCCATTTTTGGGGTCTCCGGTTTTCTTACAGGATATTTGGCAAGTAGATACATGCACTGAGAATTTACTTTTTACTACTGTTTGTCAGCTTTGTACATTCTCGCAAGAGACATCGAAGTTTAAAGAGTTGGATACCCTGGTGGAGACTATAAAGAAGAAAGTCTCCAATCTGGAGGTACAGGTGGCATCCTTAAATTCTGTGGGCACCTCTTCTACAAAAGACACACAAACTGGAATCTTTAGAAAACATGTTCTGCTGTAAAATTTTGAGATTTGTAAATGTTCCAATGTCACGTTTGCTTTCAGCTGATATCCTTTTTAAAAAATCATATTTCTTTAAGATTATTTCCTATCTATTGTAAACAATATTACAGGGTCTAGGATATATTATATACCTGCAAAGTATGTGCAGACATCCTCAGAGCAAGGTTGGGGAGGATGTACTGGATTCAAGACTGAATTTCAACCTCTTCCCCTTTCTTGAGGGCTCCCAAGATATAGTTGGTGAACAAGCCACGTTAGTGGTTTCATTCATTAATGATAATGAAGAAAGATTAGTCTTGAAAACTTATTTTAGGTATAAGGAATCCCCTTTTGTGATGGAAAAATTCAAATGTACTTCCTGATGTATCTAAAGCAACTCAGGTGAGAAAAAAAGCTTTTTATGACCCTTAAATCTCAAGTACTAGCTTTATCAGGAACCTTTTGTCTCTGGTTCCCATGTAAAAGTCTAGTTACTCTGACTGGGATTAGATATACCTTTTTGCATCCTTCTCTGTTGGAGAAGTTATTGGATAAAGGAGGCTACCACCCCTCAGGCTTGGGGGGGGAGGGGTAAATGAAGGGTTGACAATGTCACATATGTCCATGTGCCATTGCTTTGGATTGAAGTTTTGCAGCTAATTCTGTGACCGTATGGTCATCATTAAAATTGTGAAGTTGCTCCCAGAATGTGGGCTACTGTTTCCGTTTCCTTTTGTTAAATTTAGGATTGAAGTTTGGTTTCTACTCATTATGGAAAATGTTTCCTATGTTTCTATGTGACTTATACATTGTTACAAACTCAAATTTAACAAAAAAAATGCTCTTCATGTTTTCCATCGCTGATCCACAACAAACTATTCCTGGTGCAGACCGACAATCAGGTCACCATGTTCTATATAAAACAAGGGTGATCTGGCTCCCTCCAAGTCTGCTGCAAAGCAGTCCAATTGTGGCTTTATGCTCGGTCCATTGGAGTATTCCTTCAGGCACTCCCAGGTATCCAAAACCATCTGGCAGACTCCCTCAGCCTTGACCTCCACAAGTGGTCCCTACATCAGACAATCCTCAACCCCATTTTTCAAGCCTGGGAGACTCCGGAAGTGGATCTCTTTGCTGCACTAAACAATGCAAAGTGTCCTGTCTACTGCTCCCTTCATCCCAGTTAGACCAGATGGGCAGCGGACGCCTTCCTTGTTTCCTGGACAGATCATCTCCTCTAAGCCTTTCCACCATTTCCTCTCATTTCTCAAACCCTCCTCATGGACGACAAAGCCATTATAATCCTCATCGCTCCTCAATGGCGCCGACAAATCAGATATCCTCATCTTCTCATCATGACGGAAGGAGGTCCCTGGAAGTTACCGCTACATCCGTTCCTTCTCACACAGCAGGGTCACCTCCTCCATCCCAACCTGCAGTCTCTAGATCTAGCGGCATGGATGCTAGTGGGTTGATCCACCCTTCACCTCCCATGCCAGCAAATGTTTAAGCCATAATCCTGACATCTTGTCAACCTTCTACGCAGTGATTGTATCTTCATAAATGAACTTATTTCTCCTACTGAGCTACCCTAAGGGGTTTAGAACCTGTGTTGTGTTCCCTCCCTCATATCCTCGCCTATCTGATTCTGGTCTTCAGACTGTCAGTCTGCTATCATCTCTCCGCCATAGTAGGATCCCACCGATACCGAGATGGCAAGCCTATTTCCATGGACCCAATAATTTCTCGTTTTATGAAAGTGTTAAACAGACATCAAGCCTCCACCAACACCAGCATGGGACCTAAATGTTGTGCTTTCGAAGCTCATGAAAGAACCATTTGAGCCTATGGGGTCTGCTTCATTGAAAAATCTGCCTTGGAAGACCATCTTTCTTGTTACTATCACCTCTGCAAGATGAGAAAGAGATGCTGTTCCAAGGGTTGCAGAGCAGAGATGGCATCCATCTGTCCAAGAAAGGTTGACGCGTCTTCAGTAGTAGACTGGCTAATCTACTGAAAAGGGCTTTCAACTAGATTTAAACTAGATTTGTTGGGGATGAGTGAAGAAAGCCCCCAGGTAAGTGATACATTAAATACCTTTATGGAAATGGGTAACAGGGGTAACATATGGAAAGCAGTATGTATAAATGCCCGTAGCATGGGAAATAAGATCCCTGATGTTGAAGCTTTGGTGGGAGTGGCCGACTTGGATTTAGTGGCAGTTATGGAAACATGGCTCACAGAAAACCATGACTTGGATGTAACTATACCTGGCTATACTTTATTCAGAAAGGGCAGGGTAGGAAGAAGGGGAGAAGGAGTGGCACTATACGTAAAAAATACTATTAAAAGCTTTGGAATTACAGAGCTTAAAAAGGGAGAGAGGAGGCATTGTGGGTTAAACTAGAAAAAGGGAAAGAGAACTATTTGCATTGACGTGATATACAGACCTCCCTCACAAGAGGAAGAGGTGGACAGAGTTAATTGAAGGCATACGCAGCATTGCTAGAAAAGGGGAAGTGCTACTGATAGGGGATTTCAATATGCCAGATGTTCACTGGCACATTCCTACTGCAGTATCATCTAGAAGTAAAGAAATCCTGGATTCTCTACAGGGAGAACTATTCAGGCAATTGGTAACAGACCCCACACATGAAGGGGCCATACTGGACTTGGTGCTTACCAATGGTGAAAGTGTTTCTAATGTTATAGTGGGAGATCATTTTGCATCCAGTGATCACCAGATGGTGTGGTTCGGTATTAGGATTAGGGCCGTTAGAATCCATTCAAAAGGTGAGGGTCTTAGACTTTAGGAAGACTAACTTTGCCAAGATGGGCCAATACCTCAGGGAGACGTTAGCGGGATGGGAACAGCTGGGGGATGTAGAAAAAGAGTGGGCAAAAAAATGAAAAGGGGATATTTTAAGGGCAACCAACCTTTTTGTTAAAATGATAAATAAAGGTAAAAGGAAAAGGAGACCACTATGGCTTTCGAAAGAAGTAGCTGAAAAGGTGAAGAAAAAGAGGGAGGCCTTCATGAAATACAAGAGATCACAGAGAGAGGAAGACAGACATCTATATTTGGAAAAAACTTAGAGAAGCTAGCAAAGTAGTCAGGAATGCAAAGATTCAAAAAGAGGAGGAAATAGCCAATGCAATAAAATGGGGGGGGGGGGGGATGAGACATTTTTCAGATATGTTAGTGAGAAGAGCAAGGGCAAGGGCAAAAGTGGTATTGTCAGACTCAAGGGTGAAGGGGAGGAATATGTAGAAGCTGATGAGGATAATGCGGAATTGCTTAACAAATATTTCTGTTCTGTGTTCACAGATGAAGAAACAGGAACAGAAGCGAGGGTCATCTTGAACAATTTTCAGAAGACTGTGTTCGTGAGAAACTAGCTCAATTTAAAGTAGACAAAGCTATGGGACCGGATGGGATACACCCTAGAATACTGAGGGAACTTGGGGACTTTCTAGCAGCTCCACTGACTGACCTTTTCAATGCCTCGTTGGAGTCGGGAGTGGTGCCAAAGGACTCGAGAGAGGCTGTGGTGCCTTTACACAAAAGCGGAAGTAAGGATGTGGTTGAAAACTACAGGCCGGTTAGTTTAACTTCGGTGGTGAGTAAATTATTGGAAACGCTGCTGAAAGAGAAAGTAGTGAGGTTTCTGGAGTCCAGCGGGTGACCAGGGAGTTGGACCAAGGGAGAGCCCTAGATGAGGTGTATTTAGATTTCAGTAAAGCCTTTGACACTGTTCCTCACAGGCGACTTATAAACAAACTAAGCACCCTAGGGATGGACCCTAAAGTTACTGCTTGGGTTAGAAATTGGTTGGGTGGGAGGTGATAAAGAGTACAGGTAAATGGAGCTCACTCTGAGGAGGAGGATGTTACCAGTGGTGTGCCCCAGGGATCTGTCCTTGGTCCGATTCCTTTTAACATCTTTGTTAGTGATACAGCGGAAGGGCTGTCGGGTAAGATTTGCCTCTTTGCGGATGATACCAAAATCTGCAATAGAGTAGACACCCAGGAAGGTGGAGGTAACATGAGGAGGAATCTAGCTAAGCTTGACGAATGGTCTAGAATTTGGCAGCTGGGATTTAATGTTAAAAAATGTAAAAGGTCATGCATTTCGGCTGCAGCAAGCCAAGGGAACAATATAGTATAGGGGGTGAAGTACTTTTGTCCACTAAGAAAAGCGGGGCCTATGCGTGGTTGTGTCTGATGATCTTAAAAGTAGCTAAACAGATAGAAAAGGCGATGGCAAAAGCTAGAAGGATGCTTGGGTGCATACGGAGAGAAATGGCTAGCAGAAAAAAAGGAGGTGATAGTGCCTCTGGTGCAACCTCATTTGGAGTATAGTGTACAATTCTGGAGACTGCACCTTCAAAAGGATATAAACAGGATGGAGTCAGTACAGAGGGTGGCTACTAAAATGGTTAGTGGTCTTCATTATAAAAGCATATGAGGACAGACTTAAGGATCTTAATATGTACACCTTAGAGGAAAGGCGGGATAGAGGTGATATGATTGAGATGTTTAAATACCTCCGTGGCATAAATGTACAGGGGGAGAGCCTCTTTCTATTGAAAGCAAGTTCTGCTACGAGGGTACATGGGATGAAGGTGAAGGGGGATAGATTCAGGAGCGATATGCGGAAATATTTCTTTACGGAAAGAGTGGTGGATCCATAGAATAGTCTCCCAGTGGAGCTGGAAGAGATGAGGACAGTATCTGAATTCAAAAAACATGGGACAAACACAGAGGATCTCTAAAGGAAAAAGGGAGACTGTTGTAGTTGTTAAGGAAGGACAGACTAGATAGAAAAAGACCACATGGCCTGTCGTCATATTTCTATGTTTCTCTATATACTTCATTTCTTCACGACAAGGTGCTATTATGCACCCATTCTAAGTTTCTTCCAAAGATTGATTTTAGGTGATAACTGGAGACAATCCATTACTCTCCCGTTTTTCCTGGCAGCCCAACAGGAATCACCAGAACAAATCACTAAATTCCTTGGACTGTTGCAGAGCTCTACTATACTATTTACAAGCCACCAAAGCAGCTCAGTCAGTCAGTCAATCTTCCCAGCCTTTTGTCACACTCAATCCTCACAACCCAGGGAAGTCTGCTTAGATGCAGGTTATCTCGTGCTGGATTGCAGACTGTATTGCCATTTACTATGTTCACACAGGTCTCACCCCCACCCCCACCCCCTCCCCCTCCCCCCCCCGGGTTTTGTCCTCACCATCTTCGAGCTATAGTGGCTAATCTGGCTACTGTTCCGCCTCAAGAGATCTGCAGTTACTACATGGTCATCTTGCATACCTTTACAAAACACTACAGTGTGAATTGCTCTTCAGCCACAGAAGTCACCTTCAGTCAGGCTGTTCTGCAAAACATTTTTGCTTAACTTCTGCCAACCAGTTTTCACCCGGGCCACAATCACTATCTCTCAGCAGCCCTCAGCTCTGGACTCACCATAAAGTATGCCTGCCTACCCCTGCTTGAAGACTGAGAAAGCTTAGTTGCTTACCTGTAACGGGTTCTCCATATTCAGCAGGGGTAGGCAGCCATACTTACTCACCCGCCATCCCCTCAACTGTTTGCATCTTATTTATTTTATTTTTTGGTCGGTTTTATATACCGCCTTTCAGGAGAATCAAAGCGGTTTACATCAAACAAAAACTGGAACGTTACATTACAACTTATTCAAACAGGTAACTTATCAACATCCGTAATTAATGTAGGATGTCTTCAACTTTTTACATAGGTGATGAAGGATTAAATCTTATCTAATTATAACTTAAAAGGAGAAATTTCACTTACCGTTAATTTCCTTTCCTGGAATACTGCTAGACCAGTCCAGACAAATGGGTTATGCACCCCTGCCAGCAGATCTTGGAGACAGAGAATTCTACCAGAGCTCTGATAGGCTGGAGCCTGGTGATATAATCCTACCCCTAGGGGTCTCCCTCAGTTACGTCTACAAGCTAATGCAACATGAACTGTAACATCACCCCAGAGGGTTTCAAGTGAACTATATACAAGGGAGCCGAAGAACAGTATCCACCTACGAACCCATGGACTGCCCAGGGCGAGGCATACAGGCAAAGAAAAAAACCGCGGTCGGCGGCTGCACCGCACCAGCGGCACTCCAACAGACAGCAGGGTGGGTCCTGGACTGGTCTAGCAGTATTCCAGGAAAGGAAATTAACGGTAAGTGAAATTTCTCCTTCCAGTTCATACTGCTAGACCAGTCCAGACAAACGGGCAGTACCCAAGCTACCTGCTTTCAAGGGGGGGCAAGGCTGCCGACAGCTCAGCAACTCCAAAATGGACCGCCTGACGGGCATGAACGTCCCACCTATAATGACCGACAAAGGTGGACAGCAACGACGCCCGGCAAATATCGAGACCTCCCGGCCCACGAAGCTGCTTGCGCCCGAGTGGAGTGAGCACGGAGACCTGGTGGAGCTGGCTCTCCCAGAAGAAGGTATGTCGCCCCAATAGCCTCCCTAACCCATCTAGAAATGGTAGATTTGGAGGCTGCGGATCCCCGATGAGGACCCGCGAACAAGACAGAAGAGGAACAGTCATACGGAAATGTTTCGTGACCCTCAGACACCGAAAAAGAACCTTCTCAAGGTCCACCGCCCGCAACGGAGACCGACCACTGTCACACTGTGCCTTTGGAAAAGACGGAAAGAAAAGAGGCTGGTTAACAGTGAACGGCGTCAGCACCTTGGGCAAAAAGGAAGGGACAGTTCGCCAAGAAACGCCTTCTGAGGAAAATGAGAGATAGGGATCTCGACACGAGAGAGCCTGGCGTTCAGAAATACGGCGTGCCGAAGTTATGGCCACCAAGAAGACTGCCTTCAGAGTCAAATCTTTAAGAGAACAGGCCCTCAGAGGCTAAAAAGGGAGGAGCAACGAGGGCACAGAGGACAAGCGCGAGAGCCTACGCCGGCACAGGCGAACGTAGAGGAGGCCGGAAGGCCCTAACTCCGCGGAGGAAGCGAGACATGTCCGAATGCGAAGCTATCGATCGCTCCGCAATAGGACCCCGAAAACAAGTTAAATCGGCCACTTGCACTCACAAGGAACCGAGTGCTAATCCCTTATCCACTTCCAGCCGGTAAAAAGGACAGGATGTCCGGGACACCGCAACGCCAGGAGAGGTTATTTCGCGAACACCAACCGTCAATAGACGCCAAACCCGAGCGTAAGCCAGCGACGTAGAAGACCGCCACGCCGTGAGAAGCGCCACGACCACGCTAGGCGAATAGCCGTAGCGAGCAAAACCGGTGGCGTTCAATAGCCAGGCTGTAAGCGAGTAAGGAGCCGAGTCCTCCATCTCCACTGGTCCCTGAATCAGAAGGCCGCGAAACGTCTCGAGGCGGAGTGGCGACGCCCGAGACAGACGGAAGAGATCCGCATACCATGGTCCGCGAGGCTAATTCGGAGCCAGCAGGAGCACTGGGTCGCGATGGTCTCGGAGCCGCTAGAGAACCATGCATATCATGGATCAGGGAGGGAAAAAACATACAGAAGATGAGTCGGCCACGGCTGAGAGAGAGCATCTATGCCGTGCGCTCCCTTGTCCCTCCAATGGCTGAAGTACAGCGAAGCCTTGGCAGTCTGCGCCTTAGCCATTAGAACCATGGTCGGTAGTCCCCACAGGTGAACAATGGACTGGAACGCATCCGGCTGCAGAGCCCAGCCCCCGGGCTCCAGAGAGTGCCGGCTGAGAAAATCGGCTTTCACATTGTCCACGCCTGCGATGTTCTGCACCGATAGCCTGAAGATGTTTCTCCGCCCACGGGAGGAGCAAACGCCTTTCCTGTGAGACACCCGGACATTTCGCGCCGCCTAGGCGGCTTAGGTAAGCAACCGTCGTGGTGTCGGACAGGATCCGAACCGCACGCCGCCGCAGAAGAGGCTGAAACTGAAGAAGGGCTAAGCGCACTTTCCGTGTCTCGAGACGATTGATAGACCATTGGGCTTCGCGAGGTGACCAACTCCCCTGCGCCGAGGCCAAGCCGCAAGGCGCTCCCCAACTGGAGAGGTTGGCGACTGGCATCACCAAGATGCAGCGCAGAGACTCCAGAGGGATCCCCCGCAGAGGATTGTGTGCCTGAAGCCACCAGCGGAGGCTGCGGCGCACCGGCGGAAGCAGAGGCAACCGGATTCGATAACTCTCCGATACCAGTGAGCAACGAGATAGAAGCGCCGACTGCAAGCAGCGCATGTGCGTTCTCGCCAATGGAACGAGGGCTATCGTTGCTGCCATGGACCCCAAGAGTTGAAGGGAGCCCCAAGTCCGAGGCGCCGCTTGATCCAAGTAGCGGCGGAGCTGAATAGAGATCTTCTGAAAGCGTTCCTGAGGTAGAAACACCCGTCCCCGACGAGTGTCGAACCAAGCCCCTAGAAAATCCAGGACCTGAAGCATCCCAAAATAGACAGAGTAACGGCCCAGTCCCCCTTCCAACGGTGGACTGGGACTAATGGCATCTCAACGCTGGAGCCTTTAAACGAAGCAACATCCGCTGCCCATTAATGCAGGCAGAGCCATCTCCGAGCTACCGACACCAGTGCTAGGAAGCGAGCTGACAGCCGCAAGAGATCACAGAAGGCCTCTGCCCGGAATGCAGCGATGGATTCTAAATGAACCAACTCGGGAACACCTGGAAGCTGCTGAATCCATCGAAGGGAGGCCCGAGCTACTAGACCTCAGCACACCCCTGCATGAAGGAAATAGCGGGCGAAGAAAAAACCCGTCTGCAGCAGACTCCCAACTCTCTAGGTCTTGCTGGTCTCGGAGTGCCGCACCGCCCTCAACCGGAAGTGAGGTATTCCTGGTGACCCTGGTCATAATGCATCAACTGTCGGGTATGTCAGCCAACGGTCCAAGTCAGAGGGAGACCAAGGGTATAACTGACCAATACCGCGTGCCCGACGAATGTCCCGGAAAATGGGATCCGGCAGCAACCGGATTTGAGAACCCTGAGGATCAGACGTGTCGGCTAGGAGCAGCGACTGCATCACCTGTGTGATTAGAGCCGGCAACTCCTCTTTCCGAAAAAGGCTGAGAACTGTCAGCGAAGAAACAGACGGAGAATATTCCCCATCTCCTTACTCCAACGAGTCCAGGGCTGACCTCCGAAGATTTAAAGTCTTCTTGAATATCCATAGTACCCCGCAAGGCACATGCAACGCTCCTAGGAGGACGTACTGCTCTAAGGTCTGAGGACTTACGGGACCGCTTGCGAGACCACGCCATATCCTTGCCTGCTACTGGGCGGGTGTAGGAGACATACCAAAAGACTCCAAACTCCACAGGTGTCATGCCAGATGGAAGAGTGTGAGGAACGCACTGTCAGTCAAGGCTGCTGTGGCTTCCAGCGGTTGTGGAAGCGAAATGGGAGCTGACTGAGTCCTTTCCCGCAGGAATATCCCACAGCAGGGGCTCCGAGGAGGGAGGAGATAAGGTGCTGATGATCCCATCGAGCAGCGCAGTGGGAATGGGGGAAGAGTCTCCCGGAAGCAGCGTGTAGGTGGAACACAAGCAATCTATTAATTCCCCCTTCGGCTTATGACATATCACAGATAATACAGCCAGAGAAACAAGCATTGCAGAGACTTAAACCACCTTTTCTCCTTTCTTTATTTTTTTTTTGTTCTTAGTGTTTAAAACAAAAATCAAGGTAGGCTCAGGGAAACAGAAGACTCTTCAAAGAAAAGGATTTTGAAACTCCCCGTGTCTTCACAGCATGTTTAAATGTGTGGAAACTGCTGTCCAGCGCTGGCACAGAAAAACTGTCAGGTATTCACTGAGCTGATAAGGAAACTGTCAGTCATTCACTGTGCTGGTACAGAGAAACTGCCAAAGTCAGGGTAAAGCTGAAAGTAGGGAAATTAGAGTTGGATCCCTCCGCAGCCACTCAGACCTTCATGGCAGGGGCTGAAAGGTGTTTCTGGGGAGGGATGGAGAAGCCCAAACCCAGCTGTACTGAAGATTACAGCGAGTAAGCTTTTTTAGGCCGAGCCCAAAACAGTCAGTATCCAAAACACTGACTTAAAAGTCCAATCAAATGGTATATTGAATAAGACAGGTACAATATTCCAGTAAGACTTACAAAGTAACTCGGCTGCAGATTGTGGATTAAAAATTTAAAGTAGGAACTTCAAAACTCAGAGGCAGCCGGTCTGGATGCAGTTGAAATGAACCCAGGGCAGCTGAAGCAAGTAAGAAAAAAAACAAACAGTCTACTTACAGGTTTCCTTCAGAAAATGATACCTGAACTTCAAGGGGATGTCCAGGTCCCCGTGGCAAAGACTCAGCGCTGCGTAAAGCCAATCGGGAGCTCCACGGAAACCAGGCTCAGGATTTCCCAAGTTTACCTGGGGAATCAAGTCGCTGGGGGAAGAGCACAGCTGATGCTTGAGGTCCTTTAGTTTCTTCTGACAGCCTATGCAGCGTAGACCTGAATAGGGCATAGTGAGAACTAAAAAAAAATAACTCTGCCCTGTAGGAACAGCCATTTAACAATCTTCCCCATAATAGGTAATGCCTCAGCCAGCCTTCTTTGTTGGGCACAGTGGGGGATTGAACCCAAGATCCCTGCACCATTGGTCAGTGTCTTAACCATTGTACTGTGGCTCTGAATTGCATCCTGTTCTCTATTCATGCCTTTCCTACTTTTTATTTATTATGTTAATACATAGGCAGAGAGAAAAGAACCCCTCCACAACTCACAGCTATCAAGTGCTGTGGAAAAACACAGCAATAGCGTTGCTAGAAAGCAAGTAGAGAAGGAATCTGGCTTCCCGCCAAAAACCGGGGCTCATTAGCTATTCAAAATGGCCGCTGACAAAAATAAACCTCAAAAAGAGTGAATTAAAACCCCCAAAAGCTAAGGAATTAACTTAAAAAGTCTAAGGACAAGGTGGGAGGGTTGCAGGCATGAGAAAAATGCCTAAAAATCGCTGAAAATTCAATAAAAATAAATCGAGTTACCACAGAGCTGCAGACATCAGTGGGAGAAAGACAGACAGGTTCTGTACTCACAGTACCGAAAGTGCAGAGAAGCCACGGACCGCTGCTCAGACCACTGCCAGCTGCCTCACCACTAAAATCAGCCCCAGGGACTGGATTTTAGGAGGCTTACCATCCAGCTAAATAGTCCTCTTGACTAGTGCTGGGGAGTCTGCACATCAGCGATCTCTACTGTGACAGGACACAGGAGCTCAGCTGGAAAACATCCTGGTGCTTAGATAAGTACACTGGCAACTACAGGGGATAATCTCTCCAAAAGAAATCACAAAGAAATAAAGCATTTTAAATGTTTTTGAAGGAGCAAAAAAAAAAAACCAAAGCATCCAGATCTGCTGGAGACAGAAAAACTGAGGGAGACCCCTAGGGGTAGGATTATATCACCAGGCTCCAGCCTATCAGAGCTCTGGTAGAATTCTCTGTCTCCAAGATCTGCTGGCAGGGGTGCATAACCCATTTGTCTGGACTGGTCTAGTAGTATGAACTGGAAAAGGAAGGAAAAAGATCAGCAGAATTCCCAACTCCCAACTTCAATAGAACTTTCATACCATCACATTTCTTCAGGCCACTGTCTGTCAAGTCCCGACTGCAGCCTCTCCTGTCATCTCCAAGCTGTCCCTCCTCTTTCTGCCATGGTTTTCTGAATACATCCAGTGCTGAACTTCCATGCTCTGTCATGAAATGTCTTACTGTACTGTCAGGATGCTAGGCGGAAAGGGGCGCGCATGCTCCGAGAAGTCCACTGGACTTCTAGAGGAGAGCTGGCACAGGTGCTGTCAGTGGACACCACCACCAGAGTGTGGCTGCATACCCTGGCTGTATACAGAGAACCCCTGTTACAGGTAAGCAACTACACTTTCCCTAGAGTAGAAAAAGTAGTTCCTTGATTTCTTCTTTTGTGAACTGAATTTTCTAAGGTGTCACAGAAGATCCAGGTTCAATGATGCAGGAACTCAATTTTTTATAAAAATGATACATTTAGGTCCTGATGAAAGAACGATAGCTATATATTCAACAGGTTTACTCTGCTATGGTTTATACCATCTAATATGTTTTCTTTCCAGTTCACATGATACAGGGCAATAGAAAAAAGGGAATTAAATATGGAATACAA
Source organism: Ichthyophis bannanicus (assembly GCA_033557465.1). Taxonomy (NCBI): domain Eukaryota; kingdom Metazoa; phylum Chordata; class Amphibia; order Gymnophiona; family Ichthyophiidae; genus Ichthyophis; species Ichthyophis bannanicus. The sequence continues at coordinate 378,697,680 of CM066034.1, read as the reverse complement.
GGTGACATTTTACCTACCAGATAATGTCCTTGTCTAGAGTCCTGCTAGACCAGTCCAAGAAATCGGTTGTGTCCCCCTAACAGTAGATGTGGAAATAAGAAGCCTTTGGACACTTTTTCTATGACATCAAACCATATTAGCCAGAACCCCTAGAGGGAGCATTCAGTAATTGTACCAAAAGCATAAGGTGAGGAACCTCAGAACTCACAAAACCTCAGTGAAGGTAACCAGTTCCATAACTTTGTACAGGATCAGTTTTAACAGACAACTTGTCAGAAGGGTAAACTATTCAAGACTAATAAAAGGAAATATTTTTTCACTCAACGTGAAATCAAACTCTGGAATTTGTTACCGGAGGATGTAGTAAAGGCTGTTAGTGTAGCTGGGTTTAAAAAAGGTTTGGACAAGTTCCTGGAGAAAAGGTCCATAAACCATTATTAAGAAGGGACCCAGGATATCAATGCTTGACCCAGTACAAGCATTATGGAACCTGTGTCTTTTGGGGAAACAGGCACGTATGACCTAGATTGGCCACTGTTGGAAACAGGATACTAGGCTTAATGGACCTTGGTCTGACCCGTATGGCATATCTTATGTTCTTAGGGTATGAGGCTGCAGGGCCAACCACAGAATAGCAGACCAAGCAGTTATCTAAGGCAGGTCCTGGACTAGTCTAGCAGGACTCAAGGAAAGGCCATTATCTGGTAAGTAAAATGTCAACCTTCTATATTGTCCTGCTAGACCAGTATAGATAAGTGGAACATACCAAAGCAATGCCTACACTGAATGGAAAGATGACACTGTGGCTTTAAGACCTCGAGTCAAAAGGCCATGTCCACCAGAGCATAGACATCCAAGCAGTAATGCTTTACAAAAATTGCTGCCCGTCAAAGCCTTTAGGGACAACCAAGTTATGCTTTGCCCACCAGGATACTTGCATCCAAGTGGAGTATGCAAACTCTCCAGAACCAGCTAGTTCCACCACAGATACAGAGGCAAAAGCCTCCTTGATCCAGCACCCCACAGTACATTTGGCGGCCGCGTCACCTTTACGCAGTCCTGCGAACAGTACAAAAAGATGGACCGAAGCCACCATGCAAGAAGAGTAGATACCAGAATCCAGCAAGTCTCCCTGCTTTCTGCAGAGGGGGCAGAGCTTCTCTGTTGGCAGCATAAAAATCTCCATCGCCATAAGCCGTCAGGTAAGCAAGCTGAAGGTGTGCCAAAACTACACAGGCAGGGACACATGTACTAGCACCACACAGACAACAGCCATGCGCACAGGGACCATGTGGGCAGAGTCATGCACACTAGAGCCTTGCAAAACAGTCAACTTTCACCATCTGAGCATACCAGGGGAGGTGCAATAAACTTGCACCGACAGTTGGACAAGCCAGGAAAAACACTGGTGCCAAAGCAATGGACGCCTTGAGCGGCCCAATCCAGACTTAATGTTCCAGCCATTGACAAAGTTGGGAGCCCCCACAACAAGAAAGAGACAGGTTTAGTCTTATGGTACTCATCCTCAGGGATCCTAAGGCACAGAAAAACCATGCCAGGCTCAGTGCTACTCCCCCCGTTGCCAGACCTGCAGTCACATACCACTGAAGAGCCCTCTTCAAATCTCTGGGACGAGCAGGGGGGAGGAGGAGGGAGCACTGAGATTGTGAGGCTTGCAGATTCTTCCAAAACTCCTTTTCCAATCTTCAGGCTGCTCAATGTGTCCTTAAGATAAGGACAGGGAGCTAAACTAATGTCCCTCCTCCTATGGCATCCAAAAAGGAGCACCTGTTTTAAGGGTGACCCTAGTGGAGCCTCCCATGTCACGTTCCAGTGAGAAATCTGCCCACAAGGATGGTTGCTCAAGAGCAAAATCAATCTTTCATCTCAATTCTTCCTTGTATTCTCTCCGATTTTCAGAGCTGAAAACTCACATCCACCATCTTCTCAAGACAGAATTACTGAAGGCTTCCTCTAAGGTTTTGGCTGATACGGCATGATGATGCATAAGCCACCTCTATCTCCATGTCTGCTGGTAAGGGGACACAACCCACTTGTCTGGACTGGTCTACTATGACAATATGGAAACATTTAGGTAAGTTGAAAAAGTTTTGTTTGTTCACACATTACAACAAATATATGGGGGTGGATGAGAGGTAACGTAATAATATGAATGAATATATTAATATCTGTAGGAAGAACCTCTATTGTTTCTAAAGATCTTTAGAGCCAGTACCACAGTTCGGCAGCTCTTTAGGAAAATTATTCAGTTCACCAATACTAGAAATCAAACAAACATTCTAATAAAGACTGTGGTGTTTAAGGTCCAGGTCAGGGAAAGTTTTGTGTAGCAAGAACTCCACCAATCTTAAACTTGACCCAAGTGGATATGACAATCATTGCGTATCCAAATTTTCAATTTGGTGTAAGCCACCTTGTATTGTCCTATAATGGATTCAAAAAAAGGACGGTATAACAGAATTATATTCTTTGCAGCATTCTCTACTGCTTTTCTGAAGGCAGCTGAAACCTCTAATTTGGAACTCACATCCCATGCTTGTTTTCCTTGAAAGTTCTTCTTGTTAGACTTAAATGCTTTCCTTCCTCTTCCATAGGAACCATGAGAGCGAGTTGCTCTCAAAAATGACATCTATATAAAAACAAGAATTAAAAAAAAAGTAAAAACAAAAAGAAAGTGATAAAAAGCTTATATTTTCAAATGAGTATGTATGTATGTATGTATGTATGTATGTATGTATGTATAACACCAAAATACAGGGTCAAAAGAAGATGCCTTAGCAATGCTGATGTGTTTGTTCCCTTCCTGAAATATTGCTGACCTCAAAGAGATAACCTCCTCCGTTACTGAAACTATAAGAGGTCATAACCTCATAAAATATGGGAGCAAGTTCCCTAAAATGTGCTAAGTTAGCACACAGTAAGCCCCCCAAATTAGTGTACAAGATGGCATAGAGCCACGCTAACAGTTGGGGAATGCCTAGCATGTCCCCATGCAGTTACGTCCACGTGAACTAAGATCAATAGACTATAGTTCATTATGCCAACATTACCTGATGAACACCCTCTTGTCCTACACTACACAATCAGTCCCCTTCACATACCCTCCCACTAACCCATGCAATACCCCAATATAACAGACAATTGAACCCAAAGTCCTAATGTTCCATATTATAATCCTACTGTATAATAGTTCATTGAAGTTCATATATGTTAATTGTAAACTCAGACACGTTACCCTGTCTGATTTTTCTGTTCCATGTAAACCGCGCTGATGCAGAATAGTGCGGTATATAAGAAATTGATATATATATCTATCTCTCTATCTCTATATATCTATATATCCATGTTTAATTCCCTGTTCAATGTAAAGTTGTTTTTGTTATCAACTGCCCCGAATGGAAGATAGGGCAGTATAGAAGACCTGTTAAATAAATAACGTTTTCTTAAAGCTAAAAACCTCATACGATTATAGAACATTATGGGCCAAACACTTACCACCACCTTATCCGCTGACCATCTGCTGCACCCCACACCACTGGCAATGGTTTATTGAAGGACTTCACGCCCACCCCACTAATCCCTCAACTCCAACATAACCTCATAACATTCACTTGTAAACTGTAAACATGGCTCAGTGTACTACAGTTATGCTGCACTGATCACATTCAGCATGGTTATAATCTCTTCTGTAAATAGTTACCAAGGTTCACTGCATTATAGTTATTTATGCTTGTTTCATGTATAATGTTCGAGTTAAATGTAAACCACTTTGATAAACCATAAAAAGCGGTATAAAAGAAATGTTAAATAAAGTTACCACAAGGAGACTCCTCACTGCACTAACCAGCCAGCACCTCTAACACAGGTGCACTTACCAGACAGTGAGGAGGTAAAGCACAGTTACTTACCTGTAACAGGTGATCTCTGGGAACAGCAGGAATATGTCTTCACATATGGGTATTGTCGGTACCGACGGAGCCTGCGCGGGAACGCTCCCCAGCGTCCAAAAGGAAAGCTTTTGGGAGCATCCCACAGCGCCTGCGCGCTGCCTTCCTGCCTGTCCCAACCGCCTCTCTCCAGTTCGAGTTTTAAAGCTGAGACAAAGAGAGAGTGAGGAAAGGAAAGATAGAAAGAGATATACAACTCCTAGGGGAGGTGGGTGGGTTGTGAAGACTTATTCCTGCTGTTCCCAGAGATCACCTGTTACAGGTAAGTAACTGTGCTATCTCCAGGAACAAGCAGGAATGAGTCTTCACATATGGGACTCCCCAGCTAGAGATGCCTGGGAGATCACCCAGGTTGTGAGTCCCTGAGAAGGGCTCTAGCTCCACCCATGAATCTCAGGCATCCAGCCAGGGATGGAGGGTAGGAGTTGATTAGGTATGGAACAGGTGTTTGAGAACAGCCTGACCAAACAAGGCATCCCAGCGGGAGTCCTTGTCCAAGCAGTAATGGGCTGTAAAGGTATGAACCGAGGCCCAGGTGGCCACTCGACAGATCTGGACACAGAATTTAGATGAGCCATAGAGGCTGCCATGGCCCTCACATTGTGAGCTGTGACATGGCCCTCCAGAGAAAGGTTCTTACTCTGGTAGGCGAAAGAAATACACTGAGCAATCCAATTGGACAGAGTTCTCTTAGAGATTGGAAGTCCTAAATGAGAGGGATCAAAAGCAACAAAGAATTGAGAGGACTTTCTATGTTGCTGTGTCCTTTGTAAGTAAAAAGCAAGAGCTCTCTTACAATCCAGGGTATGAAGATTCCTCTCTGCAGTTGATGCATGAGGTCCTGGAAAAAAAGACAGGTAAATAAACCTCCTGGTTCAGATGAAAAGGTGAGACCACTTTAGGCATAAAGTGTGGATTAGTCCTGAGGACTACCTTGTCATGATGGAACCTTGTATAAGGAGGATTAGCCACCAAGGCTTGCAGTTCACTGATGCGGCGAGCCGAGGTGACTGCAATGAGATAAATAACCTTCCAGGAAAGGAATTTCAAGGAAGTAGTGGCTAAGGGTTCAAAGGGTGGCTTCATAAGCTGGCCAAGAACCAAGTTCAAGTCCCATGCCACTGGAGGTGGTCTAATGGGAGGTTTAGTTAAAAGAAGGCCTCTCATAAATCTTGCAATAAGAGGATGAGAGGAAATAGGCTGTCCATTGAGAGGCTTAAGGGATGCTGCAATAGCACTCAAATGGACTCTTACTGAATTCGTTTTGAGGCCTGCCTGGGATAAATGCAGCAAATACTCTAGTAAAGAATTCAGAGGTATTGCAAGAGGGTTAAGACCCTTCTCTGCACACCAAATAGTAAACCTTTTCCATTTAAAAGCATAGGAACGTCTGGTGGAAGGCTTTCTGGAAGCATGAAGGATACCCTTCACTTGCTGAGAAAGATGCAAATCTTGAAGGTCTAGGCCTTCAGCAACCAGGCCCTGAGATGAAGAGACTGGGGATTTGGGTGCCACAACATTCCCTCCTCCTGGGATAAGAGGTCTGGAGCAGATCCCAAGTCCAGGGAGGGAGCTTGAGAGAGATGCAGAAGTAGAGGGTACCACACTTGGCGTGGCCAATGTGGTGCTATGAGGATCATAGACCCCTTGTCTCTCTGAAGTTTGAACAGTGTCTTGGGAATTAGGGGAATGGGTGGAAAGGCATAGAGGAAGTCTTGCCCCCAATGGAGGAGGAAGGCATCCCTGGCCTGAACTCCCTGACACGGAATTCTGGAACAGAACCGGGGAAGTTTGGCATTCCACGGACTTGCAAACAGGTCTATGTCTGGGGTTCCCCAAATTCAGAAGATCCTGGCTATCTGGTCCCCATGGAGGGACCATTCGTATGGAAGCAGAACTCGACTGAGTCTGTCTGCCCAAGAGTTTTGAACCCCTGAAAGATACACTGCCATGAGATGGAATTGATGCTCTCTGACGAAGCCCACAATCTCAGAGCTTCGTTGCAAAGCGACAGAGAGCCAGTCCCCCCCTGCTTGTTCACGTAGAACATGGCTACTTGGTTGTCTGTGTGGATGAGGACTGTCTTGTAGCTGAGCAGGGTGTGGAAGACTCTGAGAGCCAGAAAGATTGCTCTGAGCTCTAAGAGGTTGATATGTAGAGATGTCTCCTGTGGAGACCAGATGCCTAGGTGGAGAGATCTTGTAGATGAGCTCCCCAACCCTTTGGAGAGGCATCTGTTGTAAGGGTTGCTTGGGGTAGCGACTGTTGAAAGGGGGACCCCAGCAACAGATTTTGAGTGGACTTCCACCACTGGAGGGACCAAAAAAGGCGACTGGAGGTTGCTATTTTGTCTGACAGGCACCCTGATGCCTGGGTCCATTGGGTGGACAGAGTCTATTGAGCTGCCCTCATGTGAAGGTGAGCATAAGGGACCACATACACGGTGGATGCCATGTGGCCTAACAGTTGTAACATCTCTCAAGCAGTTAAATGGGACCTTAACTGAATCTGGGAAGCTAACTGAACCAAGCGTAGGCAACGGGCCTGGGGAAGATAGGCCCTTGCAGTGGTGGTATCCAGCAAGGCCCCTATGAACTCTAGAGATTGAGTAGGGGTGAGATGGGATTTTGGGATGTTTATTACAAGTCCCAGATACTGAAGGATACGCCTTGTGCAGGCCAGGGAAGCCTGGGCCTCTGACTGGGATGGAGCTCGGATGAGCCAGTCGTCCAGATATGGGAATACAAATATTCCTAGAGTGCGTAGAAATGCAGCTACTACTGCCATGCATTTTGTGAACACCCTTGGTGCAGAGGCCAGACTGAAGGGAAGCACTCTGTATTGATAGTGCTTTCCTTGGAAAAGAAATCGAAGGAACCTTCTGTGTGTTGGATGGATGAGGACATGGGTGTACGCATCCTTGAGATCTAGAGAACAAAGCCAGTCCTGACTCTGGAGGTATGGAAGGAGAGTACCGAGAGAAATCATCTTGAATTTCTCCTTGCATAGAAACTTGTTCAATTCTCTGAGATCTAATATGGGTCTGTAGCCCCCTGTTTTCTTTGGGATGAGAAAGTAGGGGGGAGTAGAACCCTGAGCCCTGTTGAAGAAGGGGTACTTCTTCTATTGCCCCTTAGGCAAGAAGGGTAGCAATCTCCTGACCCAGAAGGTCGAGGAGAGATGCTGGAGAATTGAACTGTCTCACCATGGTGTGAGGAGGAAGGTTTAAGAAATGAAGCTTGTACCCTTCCCTTATAATGGAGAGGGTCCATTGCTCTGCTGTGATTTGTTCCCATCTGGGAGCAAAGTGAGCTAACCTTCCTGGAATGGTGAGAGGCTCTGGATGTTAAGTTCTCTAGCTGTAAGTCAAAGGCCCTGAGGAGGCTGAGGCTGTTGGGCCGTAGCAGTCCTAGCAGCCTTAGGCTTGGCCTGTTTCGGTTGTTGCTGTCTCTTTGTAGCAAAACGACCTGCAGAAGATGCCTGCTGACCATAAGCAGAATAATATCTCCCTTTTTTTGGGGAAAAAACCCTTTTTGAACAACCTTTTCTTAAAAAGAGCAGAAGTAGACTTTGAAAGTCTATCTAAAGCAGAATTTTCAGCATCCATCTGGATGGCCTTTGCTTGCCAATCTTTGCCAAAAAGGTTTTCACCTGTACAAGGAAGGTTTCCTAGTCCATCCTGAACCCAGGGTTCCAAATCAGAAGCTTGTAACCAAGCAACTCTGCGTGCACCTATGGTAATAGCCGAGGCTCTGCTGGCACATTCAAAAGAGTCAAAGGCTGCACGGTTGGAAAACTTGGAAACATCCTGGGCATGTTTGAGCCAGGTGAGAAACTCTTCCCTTTTATCTTCTGAAATAAAAGGAGATAAAGTTTGCAGATGATCTGTAACTTCTTTTAGAAACATCCCCATATAAAGACTATAGGAGTTGATTCTGGCAACAAGCATATTGGCCTGGAAAATTCTCCTGCCAAAGGCATCTAAGGTTCTGCATTCTCTTCCTGGAGGATTAGAAGAGTGCCTTTTTGTACTCTTTATCTTCTTCATAGCAGACTCCACCACAATGGAGTGGTGAGGAAGTTGAGTCTTATGAAAGCCAGGACAAGGAGGAACACGATACATGGTGTCCAACCTACGAGAATGAGGGGAGGTGGTGAGAGGAGTCTCCCATATGCCCAACATGTGATCATAAAGAATCTCATGAATTGGTAAAGTGGCTGCCTCTTTAGGAGCCTTAGGATATTGTAAAATATCTAATTTTTTGGCTCTAGGCTCTGCCTCAGGGGCCACTGAAATGAAAAGGCCCCTGGCCACTTCCCTAATGAAGTCTTGAAAAGACAAGTCTTCTGGAGGAGACATTCTTCTTTTTGGAGAAGAGGGCTCCTGAGGAAGAATCACCGATGCTTCGACAGAGGCCTCTGATTCATCAGAGTCTTCAGAGGAATCGAAGTTATCGCCTGTCTGGATGCTCCTGCAGAGCCCGATACGCGTACCGGGTGGTATAGACATCGGGAGTGATCGGTACTGATTCGGTACTGATGGGCATCACAGAACAGTGTACCGCTGCAGTCGACACCGAAGCCGATGTCGATGCAATCGGTACCGGTGCCGTAGTTTGTTGCGGTACCGAAGGCGTTGCAGCTTGTATGAATGCCGTGATGGCACGCTGCATGGTCAGGATATTCTGATCCATCGACACCACCAATGTCTGGATGTCGGTACCAGTGGGAACCACCGGTACCCCAGAACATGGCAACAGGTGATCAGTCGAGGCCGAGCCATCGATGTCAACCTGTGACCCCATAGATAAAGCTTTGGAAGCCAGAGCCTCCCGCCGGGGTAATTTTGCCGGTGCGGATTCCTCGAGAGCAAGCCCGGAGGCATCTCGATACTTAGAGGGAGATCTACCCTTCGAGGACCGGCTGGACTTAAGTTTGGTTACCTGAGATCCATGGGAGGAAGAAGCAGCCCTGGAAGACGTCGATGCCACCGAAGCTGCATCAGAGGGAAACAGGGTACTGAGCTTGGCTGCTCGATTCTGTAGACCTCTTTTAGACATCATGGAACAGGACTCACAATCCGTAATGGAGTGGTCAGGACCTAAACATTTTAGACACCATTCATGGGTGTCGGTGACAGAAATAGTGCCGCTGCACTTCGTGCACTTTTTAAACCCAGAGGCGGGCTTTTCCATGAGGAAAGTTTTCCTAGGCCTAAGGCCAAAGAAAGAAAAAATGCACTGGTGAGGAAAAAACAGTGGGGTTTTTTGGGGGTTTTTTTAGAATAAAGAAAGAAAAGACCGGCGGTATCGGTCCGGCATCGAAGAAGGCAGACGCGCGACCAAAGAAATAAAAGAAAATAAAGAAATTCTTCAGCGGTGACAGGAACACGACCTGCTGGCTTCGTGGAAAAGAAGAACTGGAGAGAGGCAGTTGGGAAAGGCGGGAAGGCAGCACGCAGGCGCTGTGGGATGCTCCCAAAAGCTTTCCTTTTGGACGCTGGGGAGCGTTCCCGCGCAGGCTCCGTCGGTACCGACGATACTCATATGTGAAGACTCATTCCTGCTTGTTCCTGGAGATCTGTGCTATCTCCAGGAACAAGCAGGAATGAGTCTTCACATATGGTGACTCCCAAGCTGAGATGCCTGGAGTCCCAGCATGTCATAGATTGGAACATGCTATACCTAATAACACTAGGCATCCTGAGGATGGAGGGTAGGAGTTGAAAGAGAAGGGTGCTGTGGACAACAGCTTAACCTAACATAGGACTGCAGATAAGAAGTCCTTGTGTGGATGATAATTGTCATCAATGATATTGAAATGAAATATTGCGATATAGACCTCCCCTAACAGGATTTCACAGAAGTATGGAGGTTCATGGGATCTACTGGGGAACTCAGTAGAGGAACCTCGAAGAGGACCTCACTGTAAAGTGGAGGTAACAAACCTGTAGGAAAAACAGTGGAGGTCAGAATCCTGAAAGGTAACAGGTAACCCCAGTGAAAGGAAACTGGGGTAGTACAAAAACGGTGAGCCTTCAGCGGAAGGCTTTATGACAAAAACCTAACTCTTTTGGCGGCAGAGTGACTCACTCTTAGGAGCAAAAGAGAAAGGCTAACCAATTTAAACAAACAGGCACATTCCTTGTGGGGAGAAAGGGTATGGGAATCCCTTATATCCCAAAAAGAGAGGACGAATGCCTGAGGCGTTAAAGCCTGTGGTTAACTGAAGATCCGCAATCTCTCTCCTAACTGGGGTAAGCTAGGAGAGATATTGGAGCATGGAGAGCTTCAGAGGTACCTAAACCCTAAGGTTATGGTATAAAAAGTTATTGACTACCACAGGAGTGGTTGTGTGTGTAGAACCCCAAACCTGCTGGATAGCATAGGAATGGGTAAAGCCCATCTGTCGGAATGATATAGTTATATGAGCATAGACAGTCAGATAGATAAGTATGCGGATACATATCTATCTCTATCTCTATATATATATACACACACACACACACACACACACACATATACACATAGATATAGAGACATATAAAAATATATCTATAGTGAGATATGGAAGGGCATAAAATACACACAAAAGATAGATATGAATATGTAGGCGTATATATAGGTGTCTGTAATTAAAACAGACAGATATGCCTACAGCACGGTATTCACATAGGATATGTGGAGAGGAAAGATTCATCTGATAACAAGGAGGTGGAACCTACTTGAGAAGCATATATAGAGAATCTATTCCTCCTGGTTATGATCTGCAAGGATGCTAGCTAGAGAAATAACCAGGACTGTTACGTGAAAAAACAGAGGATAATATCAGTCTGCAGCTAGGAAATCCCGAGTCTTCCAGAACTCTAGCATGGTAAGTGGACAGAAGACGCATAGAGAGGAGATACCATGTTGACCTGCTTAAGGGCAAAAGGTATCATGCGTTCTTACCATGAGGATGAGCTGCAAGGAGAAAGAGCCTATCCCCGATTGGGAATACTATGGACCAAAGCAGGGAATTGGCAACTCTTTAAGCTTTCACATAAGAAAAGACCTATGTCCTTTATATCAAAAAGGAGATAGTAAAAGGAGGGAGAACCCTTCTAGTCATGGGAGACATGACTGAAAAGCCTTTTCCAACCATCTAGGATAGCTGAGAAAAAAAACTCATGCTCTCTAGCAAGGGCCCATAGTGGAAAGCTTCTCTGTAGAATTGCAGAGAGCACGATGCAGGAGAATGAGGAGATAGAACTGGCTGTTGAAGAGCCAGTATCTCTGCCAACTATGCTGCCAAGCCCAGGAGAATGGGGCAGAGATAGAAGACAACCTAGAGAGCTTGTAGTGGGAGAATCTCCAAGATAGATGAAAACACTGACTTGGAGCCACTACTAAGACTAGACAGAATGTTAGTGGAGGACAATCTGGTTGTTTGTGGAAAGAACCAGTGGTCCAAACATTAAGGCTCCTGCATAGGCAGCTGTTAGCAAGACAGCGGAAAGAATCTTACTGTTTAAAAAAACCAAAAAAAACCCCCAAAGAACAGACAGAACAGGAGTGGAAAAAACTCTGGACATGTCTGATAAGCTGCCCCAAAGCAAGATAGAAAAGAGCAGTTAACTCAGAGAGAAAAACTCCACACTGGAAAGTGACACAAATAGAGAGGCTGAAGAAAAGCCCTCCAGTGAAGTGAGACCACTCTTACAGAGGAAAAAGCTTGGTAAGAGGGTGAAGAAAATGGAGCTGAAGAAGACTTACCAAGTGGTAAGTCTATAGAAAGGAAAAAGACATGCTGGCACAGGAAACTATCATTTGATAGTGGTTAGACCTCTTTCCCTAGCAGGAAAAAGACGAGAAACCTGTGACCTATAGGCATGAACATCCCGACAGCTCATAGAAATATAGAAAAAATGGATGTCTTTGGAAAGAGATCCATGTCTAGGGGTTAGAATGAAGCGGTGGATTGCTTCTATTGAGAAGAAGCAACTGCAGATTCTAAACCTCAAGAGTCACAAGCATCTGATGATTGATCAGAAACCCTGCGGTTGCTGGGTTTGCTGAGCCTGGTGAGTTGGATTCTTCAGATCAGGACGATGGTTCCCCTGTTTGGGAACATCTGAATGATGGGCAGGTGATGAATAAAACCTTCTCCTCCTATGGGAAGAAAGTTTGGTAGGACATTTCCTACCTACTGGGACAAAAGGTGGTGTAGAACACCTCTAGGAACAGGTAAATCAGTGGACAACTGAGTAACCTGACGTAAAGACTCCTTGTTGAAGAGATTTTCTCCAGTGCAAGGAGTATGTCCCAGTCTTTGTTGTGCCCATTTGTCCAAATCTGAAGCTTGGAGCCAGGCTCTACGTCATGCCCCTATAGCTATAGCAGAAGTCCTGCTAACAGACTCAAAAGAGTCTAGGGAAGCACGAGAAAGAAACCAAGAGATATTCTGGATATGCTTAAGCAGTGAGAAATAGTCTGGACTCTTGGAATCTGGAAGGAAAGGAGTCAAAAGATGTAATTTCTTTGTGACCTCCTCAAGAGATAGACTCATATAAAAAATATATGAGAGAATTCTTGCAGAAAGCATAGATGTCTGGAAGGTTTGACGTCCAAAGGCATCTAGAGTCCTAGATTCACGACCTGGCGGATAAGAAGAGTGCTTTTTCTTACTCTTTACTCGCCTCAGTGCTGATTCTACTACTATGGAATGATGAGGAAGTTGAGTCTTCTGAAACCCTGGAGAGGGGGGCACTTGATATAGGAGATCAGTTGCTCTGGAAAGTGGGGTACCCTTAAAAGGTGCTTCCCACAGACCTAGAAGGAGATCCTGCAAGGAATGATGCAAAGGAAGCATTATGTTTTCCTTTGCTTTGGTAGGAACAGAGCCTTGTGCAGGATCATTTCCAGGGATAGGAATGGCAAGTGATCTTGCCATTTCCAGGAGAAAAGTCTGAAAAGAGGGATCTCCAACAGGAATCTCCTTTGGACAGGTTAGAACAGAAGAAGAACTAGCCCGAGCACCAAAGGATCTATCTAAATATTATTGGAATAGAAGATCCTGCATGGTGCAGGGTGGTATCCCTAAAGGATGATTGCTGGTACTGGCTGTCAGGGGCAGCATCCGTCAATACCCTATCGTCCATGCCAGGTATCGATTCCAAGTGTGATATAGAAGGGAGCGATCCTGTTGAAAGAAGCAGGGCAGGAGCTGGCCACGATGCTACTGAGGAGACCGGTAGCGATGCCGACACCGGTACCGATGTCTGAGCCGAAGGCGACACAGACAGACATCGGAGTAGCCATCGATGACAGCTCAATCGGTACCGAGGTAAATCAAAGACTTCCGGCAGCCATCCTCGGTACCAAGCCTGCGGTACCGATCGGTGTCGGTACCAATGCGTGTTGGTACCCAGTCTTCCAGACTAGAGATCGATTGCAAAGTCGGTATCGAGGGCAATGAGCCTGATGAAGGAAGTACAGCAGGAACCGACCGCAAAGGTAATGTGGACATCGGTACCAAGTTCGGTACCGTGTCTGATACTGGTGGACAAAGACCAACTGATGGCAACTCAGACGGCATCGGAAGAACCGAGAGTTGCGGATCCGAATCATCGGAACCGAGCCTTTGGTACCGAGGGGAGCCGGTACCAAGGCGAGTCGGTACCCAATCCTCCAGACTATCGATGCACGTCTGGAGAGTACCGATGTCAGTGTTCGTATCTGTGTCGGTACCGATACCGGAAAGTCAGTCTGGGATGTATCCACCGAACCCGATGGTACCGAGGACGCCAGATGACGATCCCTGGTGAGGAGTGTTTCATCCAACACCAGTGCCCGAGCCGGGGTATCGGTACCGCTCGAAGCGGATGCCACCACCGGACACGGGTCAGGTATGTTCTGTGAGGGGTGAACCCCATGAACAACCTGAAACCCCTTATAGGCTTTGGAGACCGAAGACTCCCGCCGGGGTTTTGAAGCCAGTGGGCCCTTAAGGGCAAGGCCGGAGCCGTCTACATGCTGTGCATGAGACCTACCACTCGAGGACTGGCTAGTCTTAACAGACTATTTGTGGGTTACTTGATCCTGTGTAGAAGAAGAAGGGGACGGTGCCCTGAAGTTGGAGGGGAATCGGGTATCAAGGAAGTCTCGATGTTGAAAACCTCTTCTCACCAAAGTGTTGCCTAAAGGCTCCGGAGGAAAAAGGTCAGGCCCCAAACAGGTTACACACCGGCTTTGAGGGTCTAAAAATAAAGTTGTGCCGCCACAGTCTGAACATTTTCTGGAGAAAATGGCTGGCGGTTCCATGAAGGAAAAGAAGAGGACTAAAGGCCTGAGAAACGTAAGACACTATGAAGAAAAATAGTCCTTGAACAAGGAAAATTTCAAGAAAAAACACCGGCGGTACAGGTGGCGTCGGGGAGACAGCCGCAACCACAAGAAAAATAAAGAAATAAAACAGAATTTTCTGCGGTGACAGGAGGACGTCCTGCCGGCTCCGCGGAAAAACGAAAACTGAGGAGAGGCAGTTGGGAAAGGCGGGAAGGCAGCACGCAGGCATGGTGGGATGCTTCCAAAAGCTCTTTGATTGGACGCTGGGAAGGGTTCCCGCGCAGACTCCATCAGTACCGACGTACCCATATGTGAAGACTCATTCCTGCTTGTTCCTGGAGATTAAGTGCACCTGCGCCAACAGCAGCTATTGTGATTAGTGCACACCAGTGAAAGGCTGCGCTAACCACAATGTGCTTTCATTGCCCTCCTTTAACCCACCCATTCACCACTCCTTCCTGCACCAACATTTATCACAGGACTTACCGCACTGCCAGAGTAGTAAACCCTACACTAACAGCACGGTTTAGCAAACATTTTCCATAGTAAGGTTTCTCATAACTTCCACTCTATAATACCTGATGTTTTTCTGAGGAAGTATGAATAACTATTTGTCCTCCCTGTTGTGTACCAACTATGCTAAAAGCTTCTATGTATGTCATGCTCACACTAAATTAAAGCAAACACAAAAAACAGAGAGAAAATTGTTTTTACACATTTCATTGTAGCAGTCACTGACTTAATATTAGCACACTCAAACCCTAATAGTCCCCAGTGCAATCCCTACCCCTGCATTTTTACTGCAAATGATTAACAAAGCTGTTGTGTCGTGCAAATTGACTACTACCCTGTGCAGAAGGAATGTTTTGTAAACACCTATTGCCCATATGAGTATCAAGGTAGGTAATGTGCTGTAGGTTTTATTCTGTATCACTGTTTTAATTGTACAATAATGTAAAGAACATACATCACATGAAGCAGGTTCAGATACACAGTTTAGAAAGGAATTAAATTCCCAATGATAAAATGCTCCAAGCCAAAAAAACACTGCAAAGCAGAAAAAGGCAAGAGGACTGCTAATAGAAGAAAGGGATCCACACACCTCTTGGTTGTGTGGACTCCTTATTAACCTCCTAAAAATTCAGGGACCCCCCAGTTAATGGGCAAATGGAAATTACACTTACCTGTTAATTGATGTTCCTTGAGGGAGTACAGTTCAGTCCTCCACCACTGGGTAGTGCACCTCCTCCTGCAACATGGAGACTGGACAAGTCAAACTTGTGACATCACCGGGTATATCCTGCTGGTCTTCTCCCATGATCCCCCAGTGACCTACTGTCAAAGCAGACTCAAAGGAGCAAACAAACAACCAGTTAAAGTACTAAATACAAAGCTATGCTCAAACTTCAACTTTAAAATCACAGGGCCCCAAAAAGAAAGGCCGAAAACACCCTCCTCCGTGCCCCTGTCCCCCTGCGCACCAAACAGCGGAAGACAGAGAGCTAGAAGGAAGGAGAACTAAGGAAGAGTATAGGCAGAAAAGGTTGCTCTCGCGATTACCTGCCAATCAGAGCCCGTTGCCGACTCTAGGATCCGAAAGCATACTCGGAACTGACGCCTCGCGTCTGAAACATCCATCCCCGGGCGGGAATGAGGACTGAACTGTACTCCCTCAAGGAACATCAATTACCAGGTAAGTGTAATTTCCATTTCCTTATCGGTCCTACAGTTCAGTCCTCCACCACTGGGATGTACCAGAGCAGTAATCATTGGGAGGGACCTATCCAGTCGGCTCGGCCCCTAAACGAACAGAGCAGGCACCGACCCCAGCCCGCTCCTCACGTCAACAGGCGGTAAGCCAACCAGGAAGACACGACCGAGAGCCCACTTGGATCCTCTTCACTGGTGAAAACAGCACAGAACTCTGCCCCAAGCAGCGCTAGTGCTTCAGAAAGACAAACTCGCCATCGCAAACACACTGAACGCCCTAGAAACAGACCTACTGAGAAGGCTACCGGAGCTCTGCCTGAAAAATCCGCTTGAGCTCCCCCTTAGCTCTCGACCCCACCAGGGTGTCAAGTGTTAGCAACCGCTGCTCTCCCGCAGAACCCGCCTCCACGGAGGGACAGGCAGTGAAGAGACCTCCCAGAAAGCGACGCAACCTCACCTAAGGTCCAAGGAACGCAGGTTACAAGCAAAGTGTTCTTGCGTAAGTCCCAAAACCGACAACTAGACAGGCACAGCCGGATTCCACGAGGGAGAACGGAACCGAGGTCCATCCAGACAGAGGTGGGAAGCAAAATGAGGGAAATGGAAAAAACCACCAGCGTCAAACACCCTATTTGTCACACCTCTTAAGGGCTTTATTCTTTGCAACACAAAGTAGCTCTACAGCTATGTCCTGGACCAGTTGGAGTCTTTTTAATTGAGAATGTGGAATGCAGCTAAGCAATGAGTTGCAATAAACCAAGCGTGATCCACCAAGGGCATATAAGAGGGTGTCAAGTGCCCCAGAGTCCAGCGTTGTTTCAGAAGATGTGAAGTCTTACATGGTGAGACAAAAAAAAAAAGGAGACTCTGGTAGCCATGCCCACGACGCAATGCCAGTAGGCCAACCGCTTACATCACCTGGATATGCCCTCCGGAATTGGAGGAACCATGCAGAAGTAGCAATCGCCGACGTGATCCATGGGCCCTCTCCAGATCATTGGAACCACAAAAGACTTTGATGGTCTTTTCCCATCCATCCACAGCCTGAGATCTGCTACACATGTATTGCAGCATATGTGTGGCGCCTAGCTTTTATCCTGATCTTTTATTCTGCAGTCAAAATATAAATTGTAGGCTTTCTGAACCGCCACAGTCATATGCCATTTTTGTGATGTAAAAGTCACATCACCACAACTAGAGCAGAAATTATCTGCATGATTAACACCAGGACGAGGAATCGCCAAATATGCTGTGAGTGACCTATCGGTATAAAATAAATATATGTCTTTTTTTTTTTTTTTTTACTGTCAAGCGAGGCAAATTTAAGTAGTGACTGCATCAACTGGTTTTGGACAGTTATTTCGATTGGTTGCAAGTAAAGATTATGCAAGCTGTCAAGCGAGGCAAATTTAAGTAGTGACTGCATCAACTGGTTTTGGACAGTTATTTCGATTGGTTGCAAATAGAAATTACACTTACCTGGTAATTGTAGTTCCTTGAGAGACGACAGCTTAGTCCTCTACGCATGGGTTGTGCACCTCCTCCTGCAGCATGAAGACTGGACCAATCAAATTTCAGCATCACTGGATACAGCATCTCTGTTATCTTCTCCATCCCAGTGAACTACTGTCAAAGCAAACTCAGAAAAAAATAGCTAACCTTTAAGCAGACAAACCAACTGCAGAATGCAAAGCTGTGTATGAATTTTTTTTTTTTTTTTTTTTTTTTTAAACCCATTCCTTTATGCAATTATTTACCATATTAAACAATTGAAAAGAGACCCAAAGAAGAGGTCTCACCACTGTCTCCGCAGAAGCAGCCAGAGAGAGAAAAGAAAGAAAAAGAAAAACACACTCACCTGTGAAAACCAACTCTGAATCAAATGCGTGCCGATCCAAAATAGGTGTACAGGGGAGGGCAGGAGGACTAAGCTGTCGTCTCTCAAGGAACTACAATTACCAGGTAAGTGTAATTTCTATTTCCTTATCGTTCCTCCAGCTTAGTCCTCTACGCATGGGATGTAACAAAGCAGACTAACGGGAGGATTACGCCAGCCGGCACGCAATACAGCGGAACCAAAACTGGCATCGGCCGCCGCCAAGACGTCAAGACGATAGTGCTTACTGAAAGTGTGGAGAGAAGACCATGTGGCCGCCTTACATATCTCCACCGGCGAGACCAAACTAAACTCCGCCCAAGACGCCGCCTGCGCCCTGGTAGAGTGAGCCCGCAGACCGACCGGCGGAACCCGACCTCGCAACAAATAGGCCGAGCCAATCGCTTCCTTAATCCAGCGGGCAATGGAAGCTTTCGCCGCCGCCTCACCTTTGCGAGCTCCGCCAAAGAGAATGAACAAACGATCGGATTTGCGGAAAACGCTAGTAACTTTCAAATATCGACGCAAAATTCTCTTAAGATCCAATCGATTGAGCCCCCGATCGGAACCCTGTTCTTCCGACGCGGGAAAGACTAGAAGCGAGACTACTTGATTCAAATGAAATGCAGAAGACACCTTAGGCAAAAAAGAAGGTACTGGGCGGAGAACTACCTTCTGATCGGAGAAAGAAAGAAAAGGCTCTCTGCAAGAAAGAGCCTGAAGCTCCGAAATGCGCCGAGCGGAGCAAATTGCCACCAAGAACACCGTCTTAAGTGTAAGATCCTTAACCGAACACCGCGAGAGTGGCTCAAAGGGAGCCGCACTGAGAGCATGCAAGACTAAGTTGAGATCCCACGCAGGGACAGTAATGCGACGGGCCGGACGGAGCCGGGAAACGGCCCTCATGAAGCGTAGCACATCAGCATGAGCGCCTAGCGACACGCCCTGAATTTTTCCTCTGTAGCAGGAAAGCGCTGCCAGCTGCACCCGTAAGGAACTGGCGGCCAAACCCTTGGCAAAGCCATCTTGCAGAAAGTCCAATAACAGCGGAATAGAAGCCGTAGCCGCTCGCACCTGACGCCGAGAACACCAGTCCTCAAAAATACGCCAGACACGCACATAGGCTAGGGAAGTGGACCTCTTGCGGGCCTGAAGCAGAGTCGATATGACCGCCTTTGAATAACCTTTCTTCCTCAGCCGCGCCCTTTCAATAGCCAGGCCGTAAGAGAGAGAATCTCCCCACTTGCGGCATTCGAAGCGGACCCTGACATAACAGTTCCGGGTCCAGGGGAAGCCGCCACGGGGGACTGTCCACTAACCTTATGAGATCGGCATACCAAGGACGCCGAGGCCAATCCGGTGCTATTAACAGCACCCGACCCCGGTGAGACTCGATGCGCTGAATCACGTGTCCGAGAAGCGGCCAAGGCGGAAAGATGTAAAGAAGACCCCTTGAAGGCCAGTCCTGCAACAGAGCATCGATGCCCTCCGACATCGGCTCCCTTCGACGGCTGAAGAATCGAGCCGCCTTTGCAGACCGGAACGTGGCCATCAGATCCATCACCGGCTGCCCCCAACGCAGAACTATCTGCTCGAACACCGTCGGATTGAGCTCCCACTCTCCGGCATCCACTTGTACTCTGCTGAGGAAATCTGCCGTCACGTTGTCCTTCCCGGCAATATGTGCGGCCGATATGGCCTGTAGCCGGGGCTCCACCCATTCGAAGAGCGACCGGGCTTCCATTTCCAGGCCTGAGCTGCCGGTGCCGCCTTGCCGATTTATGTATGCCACTGCCGCCGCGTTGTCGGAAAGGACCCGCACCGCCTTGTGCGATATCAGGGTCTCGAAGCTTTGTAACGCCAACCGGACTGCCCGAAGTTCCAAGCGGTTGATCGACCAACCGCTCTCCTCCGCAGACCAGAGACCCTGCATCACGTGGGCTCCGCAGTGCGCCCCCCAGCCCGTCAGACAAGCATCCGTCAACAGCGGAATCCAGACCGGCTGCTCCAAGGGCATTCCCGCGCTGAGCGAGGTCGGCCGAATCCACCATGTCAAGTCCCGGCACACTCTCGCCGGGCATCTGAGACGCTTGCTCAGGGAATCGGACTGATTGGACCAACGACGCAACAGGGCCCGTTGAAGAGACCGCATGTGAAAACGAGCCCACGGCACTACCTCCAAGGACGCCGCCATCGTTCCCAGCAACTGTAGGTAGAGCCAGGCCGACGGAGCTGAGTTTTGCTGAAACCGGCGCACGAGGGATTGAAGACCCCTCACTCTGCGTTCGGGAAGAAAGACGAAGCCCCTGTGAGTATCGAAGATCACCCCCAAATACTCGAGAGATTGTGTCGGAACCAACTGGCTCTTTCGCGCGGGTTGACGACCCAGCCGAGGGATTGCAGCAGATCTACCACTCGCGCTGTCGCCGACAAGCTCTCCGAACGAGATTTGCCTCGAATCAACCAATCGTCCAGATAGGGATGCACCAGCACTCCCTCTCTGCGCAAAGCCGCTGCCACGACCACCATGATTTTGGTGAAGACTCGAGGAGCGGTTGCTAGGCCGAATGGCAAGGCCTGAAATTGGAAGTGCCCCCAGGGGAGAGCGAATCGGAGATAGCGCTGATGCGCCTCCCGAATAGGAATATGGAGATAAGCCTCGGTGAGGTCGAGCGATGTGAGAGAAACTCGCCCTTGCGCACGGCCACAAGCACGGACCGTAAGGTTTCCATCCGAAAGTGCGGAACCCGCAGGCAGCGGTTCACGCCTTTGAGATCCAAAATGGGACGAAGAGTCCCACCCTTCTTTGGCACCACGAAATAAATGGAATACCTTCCGAGACCATATTCTTCCAGCGGTACGGGAACCACCGCTCCCAGCCGAAGCAGATGATCGAGGGTCTGTCGGATTTGAGCTGTCTTCCGAGCTCCACGGCAGGGAGACGCCACAAAGGAATCGAGTACGGGTCTGGCCAAATCCAGGGCATACCCGTCTCGAACAATCTCCAAAACCCATTGATCGGACGTTATCCGGGCCCAAGCGGAGAGAAAACATCGA
This sequence comes from Ichthyophis bannanicus, assembly GCA_033557465.1. Taxonomy (NCBI): domain Eukaryota; kingdom Metazoa; phylum Chordata; class Amphibia; order Gymnophiona; family Ichthyophiidae; genus Ichthyophis; species Ichthyophis bannanicus. Next base: position 378,676,744 of record CM066034.1, on the reverse strand, counting down.
AGACGCCCTCCGATCACTGGAATCTCCGCCTGGACCCGCTGCCCTTCATTGGGGCTTACGGGCGGCGGCAGGAGAAGCTGCTGCGAAACCGCGACTGGCTCCTCGAAAACCTCGAAAGCTGGAGGTCCGGGAGACATACCGACCGCGTTGAAACCCCCCGTAGCGGGGAGAGCAAAACCGACGAAAGTCCCGAGGCTGACCTCGAGGGACAGAAGGGAATCTTCCCCTCTTTGGCCGATCCTCAGGCAGACGACCGCCCTTGGATTCTCCCAAATCCTTGACCAATTTGTCAAGATCGTCTCCGAACAGCAGCTTACCCTTGAAAGGCAGCTTGCCTAGCCGCGACTTGGAAGAACCATCCGCTGCCCAATTTTTCAACCAAAGGGCTCTGCGCGTAGCTACCACAGACGCCATACTATTGGATAGCGCCCTGATAAGGTCGTAATGAACATCCGCCAAATATGCGGAACCAGACTCCAAGCGCTGGAGCTCACCTAAATCCTCGGATTCCAGGGCCGGCACCTGTCGAAGTCGCTGAACCCAGCGAAGACAGGCCCGAGCAATCCAAGCCCCACAAACGGAGGCCTGCAGCGCCATCGCGTCCGCCTCAAAGGACTGCTTCAAGAGTCCATCCATTTTCCTGTCCTGCGGCTCCCGTAAAGCCGCACTACCTTCCACCGGTATAGTAGTCTTTTTAGTCACAGCCGAAACCGCTGCATCCACTTTGGGAGAGCGAAACCGCTCAAGGTCCGCATCTGCCATAGGATAGAGCTTGCGCATAACTTTAACACCCTTGAGGCCCGATTCCGGGGTATCCCACTCTGTCTGAATCATCTGATGGATGACGTTATGTATAGGAAAAACCACCTGAGTCTGCCGCACCGCTTGAATGATGGGGTCGACCCCATCAGATTCAGCGACCGACGGCGCAGGTGTTAAACCTAGGGTGTTAAGCGCTTCAGCTACGAGCGCGGGTAACTCCTCCCGTCGAAATACACGAATAATTTTAGCCTGATCCTCCGGTTCCGGGAGTTCGCCTTCTTCTAAGGCTTCCCCCTCTGCATCCAAGTCGAAGTCCATATCTTCGCCCTCGGGCCAATCCGTCTCCGACTGAACAGTGTCATGCAAACGCTGACGTTTGGGCGCTGAGGCCCCGAAAGACGCAAGTCCTGGCGCAGGGGACTGCGTGGTCGCCCCCGGAGAAACGCCCATGCTCTGACGCTTACGACAGAACGCCTGGTGCATCAGCAACACAAAATCGGGAGAAAAATCCTCCATGGGCAAAGCCGCGAGCTCCGCCTGCGCTCCAGCACCTAAAGGCGCCGTCGAAGCCGTCCCCGACGGCCCCTCCAGGGGGGACTCCAATTCCACCGCGTCGGAGCCTTTCTGAGATGCGGCAGCCAAGGAACTCTCCAGGCGCTGTTCCATAGTGCGAGAGACAGAGGCACAGCGGTGACAAACGCCCGTCTCTGGAACCGCTCCCCTGCGGGATCCACAAATGACGCAGCAAGAGCCCGCTGGCATGGACCTCACCCTTCGTCGCACCCCAAGTGCAGACAAGGTTCGGCCTGAAGCCGCAGGGTCAACCCTGGCTCTATACCAAAAATCCCAAAATGCAAGGATGGAAAACAATGCCGCAGGTCACGGCAAGAAAAAGAAACTGCACCCCAGACTCCAGCCGCCTAGGGCAGTCTGAAGAAGGGCGTAATGGCACGTGGCCCGCCTTTTGATATCAAAATTTTGAGGTCTGAGCTAAAAAGGGTGCACACATTTGCTGCTGATGCTTCAAAACAGCAGCGAAATGAAAGCCAGCTCTGTGCTCCCGAAGGATAATGGCCCCAGAACAAACTAAAAGGAAATAACACAAAATAAAATAAAATAAACTAGCAATACAAAAGGGAGAATTCAAACAGCCTGGAGAAAAAATCCCCGACGGCACCCACAAGGACCGAGAAAAAGTAAAAACTCAGCCGCGTGTGTCACACACGGAGATGAAACCGCGGCTCACAAAATGGCCGCGGCAAAGAAGAAAAGCATTTTGGCGCGCTTTCTCCCCGGCATCGGGTAAACCTACGCGGCTGAGCAACCGACGCCGGAGGCAGTCTGTCCCACTTCTGCTGCTCAAAAAACAAAAACTGGGGTGCCGCAAGCACAGAAAAAATAAAAGCAGACCTAAACGCCGGCGATCAGCGGAGAGGCAGCCTCCCAGCGAGTGCCCTGCGCCTTGCCGCCGAAATCCACCGACAGTCCCCCAGCGCACACCTTACCTCTTTCAGAGGAGTGCTGCAGTGTAATTGCCGCCGGAGCTCTGCCCCGAATATCCCTGGGGCAGAGATCCTTAAAGTAAGAAAAATAGAACAGGCAAACGAAACCGCTGAGGCAGGACAGAGGAGAGACCTCCCTCGGGTCCCCCCCCCCCCCACGGAAAGCCGAAGAGATTAAAAAATTTAAAGGTACAAGAACCCCATAAACTAATAAAGGAATAGAAGCTCTAATAGAGCCCAAAATCAAACCACCAAAAGGTTAGCTACCATCTAACAACCTAACTGACAACTAGTGAGCCCAGCCAGGCTCACTCACGTCTTCCTGCTGCATGAAGACTGGACACACTGGGATGGAGAAGATAACAGAGATGCTGTATCCAGTGATGCTGAAATTTGATTGGTCCAGTCTTCATGCTGCAGGAGGAGGTGCACAACCCATGCGTAGAGGACTAAGCTGGAGGAACGATAAGGAAGTAAAGATTATGCAAGCTCACGCAAATGTTGCAGAATACACTGGTAATGGTCCCCACTGACTAATGAAGAGCACATATCTTAGCAACCAGACCCAGTCGGCCATTTTCACTATGACCTCTGAAAGGCATAGAATGGACCGGGCCACGGCCCCGTACCAATGCGTCGACGCTATCCAGTAGCCTCATATGTCCTCTGCTAAACATCGACCCGTCGCCGCAGACTGACAGGTCGCCATGAGGTCCAATATAGGCTGACCGCATCTGAGCACACGCGGCGCGCACACCGCCTGATGCAATCTCACTCCTCCGGCAAACACTCGGACCCCGCTAAGGACATTCGCCACCACAGTGTCCCCACCGAAACGTAGGCCGCCAAGGCTTCAACTGCGCACGCTGTCCCTTCGCTCGGGCCACCCTGACCACCCGACCGACTCCACCCTGCCGATCGAAATAGGCCACCATCCCGGAGATCTCAGACAGCACCTACAGCGCTCGATCCGCTACCGTGTCCGTGAACGCCTGCCACGGCTGACATACCGCGTACCGTTCCAGTCAGACGATGGAACACTGGGCGTGCTGCGTACACTAAAACGCCTTGTACCTAAAGGATCCCCAAAATGTAGCTGAGTCTAACCACGCTCCGGTCAAGCTCCCAGAAGAAAGGGACAGAACCTTATAAAAAAGAAGTGGGGACAATTAGGAAGGCTTTCCTGTTTGATTTTTTTTTGTTTTTTTCCCTTTTTACAACTCCATAAGGGCCACAAGGCACACAACCGAACAGGGCATTGTCCAGAGAACGCAAGGCCCCTCCTCCAGGCTGACTCCACAGTCTAAACCGGCAGTCACCTTGGCTGATGCCGAGCAGTGCGGAAGCCAACTTGTAAGCCCAGCATATGAAGTATGCCTACTAGTACAGCATTCCACAATGGAGGGACATGTAACCGGACGGCTTTGAATATGAACCTACAGATATCCCGCGCTTGCTCCAAGACAAGCACTGTGCAGCCTACTGGTCTTCTCGGAGCACCGCCACGACCCTAAGACCCTAAACCGGCCAGCAAAAGACGACGTACGCTGGGCCCGAAGGAACCTGGTTGAACGGATCCCAGCACTCCCTGTATTGTTAGGATCGGAGCCTCCCCCCAAGGACTCAGCCCTGGCTGGAACCGGCTGAGCATAACTCCAGGCCCTGCGGCGAGCCCCCACGAAGAAGTGGGACGCAACGATGCCTTGAGGAAAGGGAAGGCCCAATGGGTGAAGCAAGTTGCTAGCCGACCAAGGGAGTAAACCCCACACGCGCACCTCAACGGAAGGTCGGAAGAACCGAGGATTCTGGTCCCACAGGTGCGCCTGCTAGCCTTTAATAAACATACACCTCCGCAGGTACAAAAAACTTAAATTGTGAGCACCTTCAGGGGTAAGGGGAATAGACGACAGCCTCCGACTGTTGACCACCTTGTCTTGCACAACAGACAGCAGCACCCCACCAAACAAATGATTGGGAATATATGACCTCAGAACCCCAAGGCAGAGGTAAAACAGTAGAACGTGCAGTGGACGTGAATTTCCAGATCTGCCAGCCCCCATGCCCACATTGAGAAGAGGCAGAGAAGAACTGGACCGGCGGATCTGGAGGGGTGCCTCCTGGACAGCCGGGCCATCGAAGGGAAAGCTGATGACTGAGGCCCAAACTCCTCAGGATGGCCCCGTCTTGCATTGGCAACCCCATGCAACACCATGACAACCCCGCTCACGATATCCCAAGCGATCTCTGTCATTGCTGCAACAATCACCTGAGCATAAGATCACAGATGGAACACGGACATGCAGACACACTCAAGGAGAGTGCACCTAAGAAGTATGAGCCTATCCAACATCCAGCACCACATGTCCAGGTGTCCCACTCCTGTCACCCAAAACACAGGACGCTTGAACCTAGGTGACCGTCATAGCAAAGACAGGGAGGCATGACTGCCGCTATCAACCCTTCCAGGACCCTAGAACAGTGATGGCTAACCTTTTTGAGCCCGAGTGCCCAAACTGCCGCACAAAACCAAAGAATTTCCTCAAAGTGCCAGCACGGCATTTGCATAAGTGGTCTTATTTGCATAAATATTTGCATAATGTTACCATACACTAACTTTTAGTAAACATGTCTCTTAATGAGTGTATGGATAAAGAAAGACTAAAAGATTTCTACATTACTATAATCCAGTGCCAACCGCCAGGCACATTAGGAACTACTACAAAAGCTGCCCATTTAGAACCCATAGCAAACCCGCCGTATCCTGACAGCATTACCAGGACTCACAAAGCACCATACCCTACCTATCAAAAGGCAACACTGCAAATATTAAACCAATACATTTCAGAGAATACTGGGGAAAGAGAACAAGTGGCAACGTCAAATAGGAATTTCCTCTTGTACCAAACAAAGCGCAGATGTTAATGATGCACATTTCCCAGAGCTGACATATTCCAGTTAATAAATTCAAAATAAAGAAACATCTTTCTACCTTTTGTGCATTTGTTTTTCAGTTGCAATTGGTCCAGCCACTTTCTTCTGGTTTCTTCATGTTTTCTGCTAACTCTCCATCGTCTGCTGTCCATTTGTCCTTTCTTCTCTCTTCTAGTTTTTTTTCCATTCTCTCTCTCTCTACATCTGCTTTAACATACTAATCTTTCTCCTTTTGCTCTTTCCTCATTCCTATTTCATCCACACAAATTTTACCCCTCCATCCTCAATCCCCAATTACTCTCCCAATACCTGGCCAATTGTAGATTTTTCATCCCTCCTACACAAAATATTTTTTCCCTCTCCATTTTACTCTCCCAGCCCCATCCCATTCTAATCCTCCCCCAACATCAGCTCCCTTCTAGTTCCAGTCTCACCCAGCATCCATCCCCTTCTAGTCCCTGCATCAGCCCATTTCCAGTCCTAGCCCCCCATCAGCCCATTTCCAGTCCTAGCTCCCCCATCCATTTCCAGTCCAAGTCCCTTCATCAGCTCATTTTCAATCCTAGCCCCACCATCAGCCCATGTCAAATCATAGCTCCCCTGCACTCAGCCCAATTCCAGTCCAAGCCCCCCCATGAGCCCACTTCCAGTTCTAGCCCCTCCATGAGTCCATTTCAATTCAAGCCCCCACCACAGCCCATTTCCAATCTTAGCTCCCCCCAACAGCCCATTTCCAGTCCTATCCTAGCTGTTCCATCAGCCCATTTTCAGTCCTAGCTCCCTTCCCTCACAGCCCATTTCCATTCCAAGCCCCCTCCCCATCAGCTATTTGCAGTTCAAGCCTCCCCTTCCACTCAGCCCATTTCCAGTCCTAGCAACACCCAGCCCATTTCCAGTCCTAGCCCCCCGTCAATCAACTTCCAGTCCTAACCCCCATCACCCCATTTTCAGTTTAAGCCCCCCCTATAACCCATTACCAGTCCTAACCCCCCCATCAGCCCATTTCCAGTCAGCCCCCCATAGCCCATTGCCAGTCCTAACCCCCCCCCCCATCAGCCCACAGCCCATTACCAGTCCTAACCACATCAGCCCACCTCAAGTCCTAACCCCTCCCCATCAGCCCATTTCCTGTTCTAGCCCCCCCATAACCCATTATCAGTCCTACCCCCCCATCAGCCCACTGCCAGTCTTAACCCCCCCTCCCTAGCCCATTGCCAGTCTCAACCCCCTTCCTCCCTCCCTAGCCCATTGCCAGTCTCAACCCCCTTCCCTCCCTAGCCCATTGCCAGTCTTAACCCCCTCCCTCCCTCCCTAGCCCATTGCCAGTCTTAACCCCCCCTCCCTAGCCCTAGCCCATTGCCAGTCTTAACCCCCTCCCTCCCTCCCTAGCCCATTGCCAGTCTTAACCCCCTCCCTCCCTCCCTAGCCCATTGCCAGTCTTAACCCCCCTCCCTCCCTCCCTAGCCCATTGCCAGTCTTAACCCCCTCCCTCCCTAGCCCGTTGCCAGTCCTACCCGCCCCCCCCCCCCTCGGCTCATGGCAATTAAAAAAAAAAACTGGCCGCTGCCGCGGCGGCGGCATGGAGTGTCCCGCGGGGCTCCCTCTGCCCGGCGGGACTCTCCCGGCGCGACTCAGCCCCTCTCTGCCGGCTTGCAGATACGCGAGGGAAGGATACGCGAAGGGAGAGAGTCTCCCTCGCGCGGGCTTAACAGAGACGCGAGGGAGACTCTCTCTCCCTTCGCGTATCTGCAAGCCTGCAGAGAGGGGCTGAGTCGCGCCGGGAGAGTCCCGCCGGGCAGAGGGAGCCCCGCGGGACACTCCATGCCGCCGCGGCCAGCTTTTTTTTTTTTTTTTTTTAATTGCCATGAGCCGGCATATCTCAATTTGCGACCTTCCCGCGTGCCAGCTGGCACGCGTGCCATAGGTTCGCCATCGCTGCCCTAGAACAATAAGCCCCGGACTGTGCCATCCAGCAACACTTCTCACGATCCCCAGCAGGGGCCTTTCCCCAGATGGCCCAGATGGGCAGTGTTCCCGCCAAATGGGCAAGCTGCGCTCTGATAACATAGTGCAGAAAACCAAATCAAAGTGTCTTAACCTAGCTAATTTTTGTCGAATAGTGATCATTCATAATATCAGCCAGGCTCAATCATAACATTAGTATTAATGATCTCTAAAGATTGAAGAGTTACTAATGTAACACTAATTTTTTTTTTTTTTTAAAGAGCTTCAAAGGCGATCTTGGAAACTACAGACCAATGAATCTGAGTTCAGTGCCAGTTAAATGATAGAAACAAGCTGTCTTTTCAAAGGGTTAATAAACATGTGAGTAAGCCAAATGATATGTATCTGGATGTTTTAGAAGGTACTTGACAAAGCCCCTTATGAACTTCTCCTGAGGAAGGAGATGATGTGCTATTATAGAATGGGAAATGGATCAAAAACAGGAACACAATAGACTAAATGGCCAGTTTTCTCACAGGAGACCCGTAAATAGTGGAATGTCTCGGGATCTGCACTGGAACTGGCATCTGGTAAATAGTAATTACACTTACCTGGTAATTGTAGTTCCTTGAGAGACGACAGCTTAGTCCTCGACGTATGGGTAGTGCACCTCCTCCTGCAGCATGAAGACTGGACCAATCAGATTTCAGCTCCACTGGAACTATCATACCCAGCAACTCAGGAACTCCAGTGAACTACTGACAAAGCAAACTCAAACACGTAGCTAACCTTTAATAAGATCCCTCTCACAGGAAATGTATTTCTTAATATTAACAATTTTTTTTTTTTTGTATATGTGTAGCCAAAAGCCACAACTAACAGGAACGGAAAGTCCCGCCCCTGCCACAGCAGAAACGTATAGAGTAGAAAAGAAGGAAAAAACATTGGAGCGAAAGGAAAGAAAGCACAAGGAAACGCACTCACCTGGGAATACGGACCTCTGAACCCAAGGCGTGCCGTGCTAAAAGAAAGAAAACAGGGAGAGGCAGGAGGACTAAGCTGTCGTCTCTCAAGGAACTACAATTACCAGGTAAGTGTAATTACTATTTCCTTATCGTTCCTCCAGCTTAGTCCTCGACGTATGGGATGTATCAAAGCAGCCTAACGGGTGGGATTTTGCCAGCCGGCATGCAGAACCACAGAACCAAAACCGGCATCGCTCGCCGCCAAGACATCAAGGCGATAATGTTTACTGAAAGTGTGCAAAGACGACCATGTGGCCGCCTTACAGATATCCACCGGCGAAACCAAACTGAATTCCGCCCAGGACGCTGCTTGTGCTCTCGTAGAATGAGCACGCAACCCAGCCGGCGGAGCCCGACCGTGTAAAAGATAAGCCGAACCAATCGCCTCTTTAATCCACCGAGCAATAGAAGCCTTCGCTGCCGCTTCCCCTTTGCGAGGACCGCCAAACAGCACAAACAAGCGGTCTGATTTACGAAAATCACTGGTAACTTTTAAATAGCGTCGCAAAACCCTCTTGAGGTCCAACCGACTTAGACCGCGATCAGAAGCATGCCCTTCGGACTCCGAAAAAACCGGAAGGGAAACAACCTGGTTCAAGTGAAAAGGAGAAGTCACCTTCGGTAAGAAGGAAGGCACAGGCCACAGAACCACTTTGTGAGCCGAGAAAGACAGAAAAGGCTCCCTACAAGAAAGAGCCTTAAGTTCAGAAATACGGCGTGCCGAACAAATCGCCACCAGAAATACCGTTTTAAGAGTCAAATCCTTTACAGAACTACTAGAAAGTGGCTCAAAAGGAGCTGCACTGAGAGCTCGCAGCACCAAATTAAGATCCCATGGGGGTACGGATACTCTGCGGGCTGGGCGTAACCTAGAAACCGCTCACAAAAAACGAACGACATCAGGATGAGCACCTAAAGACACGCCCTGAACTTTGCCGCGATAACATGACAGCGCCGCCAATTGGACACGCAAAGAACTGGCGGCCAGACCTTTAGCAAAACCGTCTTGTAAAAAATCCAGTATCACCGGAAGAGAGGCTGTAGCCGCTCGGATCTGATTCCTAGAACACCAGTCCTCAAAAATACGCCAAACCCGAACATAGGCCAGCGAAGTGGATCTTTTGCGCGCTTGTAACAGGGTCGCCACAACCGACCGGGAGTAACCGCGTTTTCTTAGGCGAGCCCTTTCAATAGCCAGGCCGTAAGAGAGAATCTCTCCACTTGCGGCATGCGGAGGGGACCCTGACACAACAGGTCCGGAAACAAGGGAAGTTTCCAGGGAGGACCGTCTACCAACCGCATCAGATCGGCATACCAAGGACGACGAGGCCAATCCGGCGCTATCAATAGCACCCGACCCCGGTGAGCTTCGATACGCTGAATAACGCGCCCCAGCAGGGGCCACGGCGGAAACACGTAGAGAAGACCCGTGGAGGGCCAAATCTGCAAAAGAGCATCCAGACCTTCGGACATCGGCTCTCGCCGTCGACTGTAGAACCGAGCTGCCTTCGCTGAGCGGAACGTGGCCATCAGGTCCATGACCGGTTCGCCCCAACGCTGAACCAGCTGTGCGAATACCCTGGGATGGAGTTCCCATTTGCCGGGATCCACCTGAACTCTGCTGAGGAAGTCCGCCGTCACATTGTCTTTCCCGGCGATGTGCGCCGCGGAGATGGCTGGCAGCCGAGGCTCTACCCACTCGAACAACGTCCGAGTCTCCGCCTCCAGACCAACGCTTCCGGTTCCGCCCTGCCGGTTGATGTAGGCCACGGTCACTGCATTGTCGGAGAGAACCCGAACCGCTCGAGACGATATCCGAGTCTCGAAGTGTTGCAATGCCAATCGAACGGCCCGAAGTTCCAATCGGTTGATCGACCAGGCACTCTCCTCCGGAGACCAGAGCCCCTGAACGAACTAGCCCTCGCAGTGAGCGCCCCAGCCCGTCAGGCAGGCATCCGTTAAGAGCGGAACCCAGTCCGGCTGCTCCAATGGCATCCCCACTCGAAGAGTGAGGGGACTCAACCACCAACTTAGATCCCTCCGAACCGCCATCGGACAAGGTAGACGTTTGCTCAGAGGATCGGACTGGTTGGACCAGCGACGGAGCAAGGCCCGCTGGAGTGAACGCATGTGAAAGCGCGCCCAAGGCACCACCTCCAGGGAAGACGCCATCGTCCCCAGCAACTGCAGGTAGAGCCAGGCCGACGGGGCTGGAGCTCTGCGGAATCTCCGCACCAGAGACTGAAGAGTCAAAATCCTGCGTTCAGGAAGAAATACCAACCCCCGGCACGTTTCGAACTGTACCCCCAAATATTCGAGAAGCTGCGTCGGGACCACATGGCTCTTGTGTGGGTTGACCACCCATCCGAGAGACTGCAAGAGCGCGACGACTTTCTCCGTTGCCGCCAAGCTTTCTGCGCGAGACTTCCCGCGAATCAACCAGTCGTCCAGGTAGGGATGAACTAGCACCCTGTCTTTGCGGAGAGCCGCAGCAACCACCACCATGATTTTGGTGAAGACATGAGGCGCGGTCGCCAGACCGAAAGGCAAAGCCTGAAACTGGAAATGACCCCACGGCAGCGCGAAGCGTAGATACCTCTGCTGGTCCTCCCGAATAGGGATATGGAGATAAGCCTCCGTGAGGTCGAGAGACGTGAGAAATTCGCCTCGGCGGACAGCAACTATGACGGACCGTAGAGTTTCCATCCGAAAGTGGGGAACCCTCAGACAACGATTCACTCCTTTGAGATCCAAAATGGGACGAAGATCGCCACCCTTCTTTGGCACCACGAAATAGATGGAATACCTTCCCAGATCATATTCCGCTTGCGGCACGGGAATGACCGCCCCCAGTTGAAGAAGACGATCGAGCGTTTGTCTGACCTGAAGGGTCTTTCGAACCCCCCGGCAGGGGGACGCTACAAAGGAATCGAGCACGGGACGGGCCAAATCGAGAACATACCCGTCCCGTATGATGTCTAGAACCCACTGATCGGAAGTAATTTGGGTCCAAGTGGATAGAAAACGTCGAAGACGCCCTCCGATCACCGGCAACTCCACCTGGACCCGCTGCCCTTCATTGGGGCTTGCGAGGGGCCGGGGAACCAACCGCCGAGAACCCGCGGCTGGCTCCTCGAAAGCCGCGAAAACTCGACACCCGGGAGCTATATCTACCCCGCTGGAAGCTCCCATAACGGGGCGACCGGAACCTACGAAAGTCCCGAAACTGCCCCCTAGCGACCGGAAGCGACCTACCCCGCTTGGGTCTATCTTCCGGCAGGCGACCGCCTTTGGAGTCTCCCAGATCTTTGACCAATTTATCCAAATCCTCACCAAAGAGCAGTCTACCTTTAAAAGGCAATTTGCCCAACCGCGACTTGGAAGATCCATCGGCCGCCCAATTTTTTAACCAAAGGGCTCTACGTGATGCCACCACGGATGCCATGCTATTGGAGAGAGCTCTGATGAGATCATACTGGACATCCGCCAAATACGCCGTGCCGGATTCCAAGCGGTGAATCTCCGTCAGCATGTCGGTATCCAAGGAAGGAGTGTGCTGAAACCGCTGAAACCCAGCGTAAACAGGCACGGGCCACCCACGCTCCACAAACGGAAGCCTGTAAAGCAATGGCGTCCGCCTCAAAGGCTTGCTTTAACAGCCCGTCCATTTTCCGGTCCTGCGGCTCTCGCAAAGCCGCACTCCCTTCCACCGGAATGGTGGTCTTCTTAGTCACCGCTGATACGGCCGCGTCGACCTTGGGAGATCGAAAACGCTCTAGATCCGTTTCCGATAAAGGATAAAGACGACGCATGATCTTGACTCCCTTGAGACCAGACTCAGGAGTGTCCCACTCGGCCTGAATCATCTGGTCAATAACCTTGTGAATGGGGAAAACCACATTAGTTTGTCTTACCGCCTGAATAATGGGATCTGCCCCGTCCGCCTCCTCCACCTTAGCAGTAGGGGCCAGTCCTAGCATCTGAAGCGCCTCCGAAACAAGAGCTGGAAGCTCTTCACGTCTGAACACCCGAATAATCTTTGCTTGATCCTCCGGCTCCGGAAGCTCGCCTTCCTCCAAGCCGTCTGCATCTACCTCCGGGTCGAACTCGGGATCATCCCCTTCAGGCCAGTCCGTCTCCGCAGAAAAAGGGTCGTGCATCCGCGGACGCTTAGGAGCTCCGCTCTCGGTCAACGGAGAGTCTCCCGGAGAGGACTGGGCAGACACCCCCTGCGGTGGGAGTGGCGGCACTCCCATAACCTGGCGCCTACGGCAGAACGCCTGGTGCAGGAGCAAAACAAAATCGGGAGAAAAATCCTCCAAGGGCAATGCCCCCCCGAGGCCTGACTGCGCCACAGGCGCCGAACCACCGTTGGAAGAAAGCCCCGAGGGTCCCTCTAGAGGCGATTCTAAGTCCCCTGATGTGGCACCAGACTGCGCTGTCGCAGGCAAAGAACTTTCCAGGCGCTGTTCCATGCTGCGAGACAGCGAGGCACAGCGTGGACACACTCCGGTCTCTGCGTCGGCGCCCCGCCGAGATCCACAAATGAGACAAAGAGATCCTGCTGACATGGAACCCTTGCGCTGCCAGAAGCTAGCCGGCAGGGGACAAAATGGCAGGGAAAGAGTCTGCTCACTGACCCAGAAGAACCATGCGGGAACTGGGCAGTAGCTAACAATGGAAAACCTGTGCAGGCAAGGTGGATACGTTTCCCCTTCGCCTGGTAAGAATCAGCTTATGCCTTCTTTTTCTTTTTTAAGTCACCCAAGGACACCCGAGGGCTTACCCACAGAACAAAACCACCAAATCAAACAAATAACAACCGCCCCGCAAGAGAAGGGAAGGTACTCACTGAAGCACCCCCCCCCCCTCCTTAGCCGCGGGAATGCTGAAGGACAAGGCCAAAAAAAAAATCAAAGGAAATGCAGTAAAACAATTAAAGAAATGAAATAAACTAAATAAATTAAATAAATAAACTAAAGACAAATTCAACTAGTGAGCCCAGCTAGGCTCACCAACGTCCTCCTGCTGCATGAAGACTGGACACACTGGAGTTCCTGAGTTGCTGGGTATGATAGTTCCAGTGGAGCTGAAATCTGATTGGTCCAGTCTTCATGCTGCAGGAGGAGGTGCACTACCCATACGTCGAGGACTAAGCTGGAGGAACGATAAGGAACATCTACTGCACTGAAATGATCTGGAAAAGAGATCAGCAAGCATGGCGATCAAATTTGCAGATGGCATAACGACATTTAGAGGCTGTCTGCACAATTTCCAAGCGTATAAACACGGAAATAGCATCCTTATGTAAATGACAATTTCAGAAAGGGCTCAATTTGTAGGTGGTTGTGCCACCGATGACCCTGAATGGCCAAATCCTAGCACGGAAACCTGCTGCTGACAGACGTCGCTAACTGCCAGAATGCAGACAAAGGTAAAGGCACCCCCCAAGAAGTAAAACCCAAACCAATCACATTGCATTCAAAGAACTATAAACTATCATGAAATTAAAAGGAAATTAAAATTAGAATTAAAATTAAAATTAAAAGTAACAGCAAAAGGAAATCCTTATCTGGGTGTAGCCGCGTGGAACAGCGTCGTCTGCTCAAACGCAGGGCTGCTCCGCTCTCCGCCACGAGGCCTCAGCCCTGCTGAGAAAATGGCGCCAATCCGAAGCAGGCCCGTTTGGCGCCAAACACCACAGAGGCGGCAAGAGCTCAGAGCCCCTCCATGCGGACTCGAGAGACTCCCTTGTGGCGTCGGGATGCAGCAGTTACCCCGCTGTAGCTGCGGGGTGAAGAGCTGTCCAGACACGCTGCTGCCTCGCGCCACCAGAAGTAGCAGACGCTGCGAGCTAAAGAACCTCGAACGGCCTGAGGCTCCCACCGCGATGGGAATCTGCCGCATGGACACTGCCAAAATGCAGGTGTTCCACAGAGCTCTCCCCCGTACAGTCCTGGGGGAGATCATCACCGGGCACAGAGACCAAAGAATCCCAAGCAGAGAGGCTAGCTGGCAGCGTGAACTTTGAAAAGGGACAGAACCCCCCTTTACACTAAGGCAGACTAGGTGAAAATAAATAAAGTAAAAGTAAATGAAATTAAATGAGAATGAAAATGAAAATGAATTCAATTTACAGGATTACACCTAAAGAAGGGCAAAAGAAATGCAAGGTAAATCAAATCCTGACTAACTGCTCCTAAACTGCTTCTCAAGTGAGCCCAGCACCTAGGCTCACTACGTCCTCATGCTGCATGGAGACTGGACACACTGGGGGATCATGGGAGAAGACCAGCAGGATATACCCGGTGATGTCACAAGTTTGACTTGTCCAGTCTCCATGTTGCAGGAGGAGGTGCACTACCCAGTGGTGGAGGACTGAACTGTAGGACCGATAAGGAACTCTTATTAGACCCCCTCCCCTCAATACTAAGCCTGTACCAATAGCCCTCTTTATCTTCCTTCCCCTTCCTGTCTCCAACAGTCTCTATCTCCCCCAACCAGTCCTTCTCCCTACCTCCCCACAGCCAATTTCCACCAATATCTCTCTCCTCCCCCAAACCAATCAACAACCTCTTCTTCCTCCTTTCTGTGTCCTGCAGACCCCCCTGTAATCAGAGTTGGCCCTACAACTAGGCAAGCATCCACCTAAGGGTGGCAAATTGAGGACAGTGGCACAACTATCAGACAAAACTTGATCCCTCCCCTCCTCTGCTAGGCCCACTTTGAAGTACTGCAAAGTGGTGTGCACAGCATGGAGTCTCAGAACAGACATGCACTCAAGCTCTGCTGGATCCCACCCACTTCCACACAAACTTTCTGCTGGAAAGGGATGGGACCCAGCAAAATTATAATACGCATCTACATTATGAGGCTCCACGTCATGCATGCCACACTTTACAATGCCTCAGGACAGCCCTACAGAGAAGTGGTGATGGTAGCACAGGAGATAAGAAGAACTGCTGAATACACCTGGGGAAGAAAGGAAGGGAAGAGTAAAGAAGATGTTAGCCACCTTAGAGGTCGGGGGAGAGAAAGATACTGGGAAGGGGTATAGAGAAGAGAAGGCGAAATGCTGAACCTCTAAGGGGGGAATAGCATAACTCAAGGTTCACCTAGGCGCATCAGATACCCATGGGCTGGCCCTGCCTGTAGTGATCTCACAGACTGCTATTAGGAATCACTGCTATATAGCATTGGATTTTATTTATTTACATGAACTCATGCCTTTTCAGTAGCAAGTTAAATTCACTCTAGTAGATACTTCCATTTGCCCGTAGGACTTACAATCTACTTTTAGTATCCGAGACAATAGAGTGTGTCGGGATTTTTGCCTTAAATTCGCAAGGAGTGTTGGTGGTTTTCCCATTGCTCAGCCAACTGTTCTAACCATGGATAGAGAAGATTCTCAAGTACCAAAAAAATACAATCGGAAATTGTCTCACTTCTGCTGAGTGCCACTGGTCTGATCAAAGGGTACTACCAAACTCTCCTCGGTATATTGCCTATACATATTACTTATACTTTTTAAATTTTAGAAGGAAACTTTTTCTGGTACAATGCAAGTATTTAGAAGAGAGCTAACAAATTTGAGGGAGCGTGATCATACCCAATATAAACAACCTTACAAATGAGGTTCATTCCTGTCATAGTATACGCAAAAATAACGCACCTGCCTAAGAGTTATACAGTAATAATTACAGGCTTACAGGGGGAGGGTGCAATCCCCAAAACGGTGCATGTATACCTTCAGATCAGCCAACCCTCTAATGAAGCCAAAGCCAGACAGGAACTGTCTATAGTTCGCACAAATTCTCCCTCGTCCCAGTAAATAGTCCGGGGGAACTAAACCTCTCTATCACCGGCTGCCAGCTTTCCCAAGAAATGACTTCCAGTCCAGCACTTACCTCAATAACGAACTCAAACAACACCGCCACTGAATGCCCCAATAACCGCCCGTAGAGAAGAGGCCACAGGGTTTACGTCACATCCGCTAGCAGTTTCCGTTCCGTTACCCCAGCAACCACAGAAGCCAAAGCCGTGCAGGCTCAAAGGCCTAAAGGAAAGTAATTGTGTTCTTGAAACCTAAGTACAATTTCTCTTTCTTAATCCTACTTAAGGGCTGTTCAGAAAATAGCATAAAGAATTAAATATACGTGCAGAATTAACAATAGTAATGCAATACATACTCGAGTAATCTTACCAAACGTATCACAAAGTTCGATACGCTTTCCTGCGTTTACCAGGCACGTTTCTGGCCAGCCCTGTGAAGTGATACGCTTGATATATGTTATAATAAGACTATTTTAAAATATTTACAGTAGGCATATTGTAAGAAAGTAAACTAACATTTAATTAGCTTTATTTGCAGTTCTTCCCCATACTTCCATGTGTTGCAAATACAAGAACAACCAGTGAAGATGAAGACCAGGATGGATAGATTTGATTTTAAGTTGCACTGAGGTATATAGTGGGTTAGAATAGTAACAAAGCTATGCAATGTCATATCTGAGAGGCAGCGTTCAGCTCCATGTTCAGACATTCAGTTTCCCAGTTGAGCTGGGAACATAGGCATGGTTTGGAGGGGGGGGGCGTTTCTTCCACTACCAATTTCCTTTTCCTTTGCCACGGTCCACCCATTCCTCCCCTAAACTCCCAAGTAAGCAAGCAAATTATACCTATGATCCTGGAGAACAGTGGTATTCATTCCCAGTCCATCAGGGCTACCAACAGGTCAGGTTTTAATGAATATGCATGACAGAGATTTACATACACCAGAGATAGTGTCCATGCAAGTCTATCTCCACTGCATGCAAATTTCTTTCATGCATATTCATTAAAGCCTGACCCATTAGCATCCCTCAGGAACCAGGAAGCAGCATTCACAGCTCCAGGAAAGGGCTGAAGAATCCCAGTCATCCTTAAATGGAAGCACCCATTAACTAAATTCAATGCCCATGATTACAAGATTCCAGAGGAGGCTGGGTGCATGGTCCTTGGCTAAAGACTTTCACTGTAATGACGGATAGGTATGATTTTTTTTTTTTCGCAAAGAGAAAAGGAGAAACAGGAAGTTAGTTACATGGCGTCAGATCCCAGCCATGATCTTGATTAAGCAGGAAACACAAAGGAGTAAGAGGAAACTACCAGGCCACATACCCATCCCTCAAAATAGAATGCATCCGGTGTTGAAGGGGGTGGAAGCAAACAGCCCTGCAATGCCAAAATTGTAAGGTAAACACCATGGGGCTATTTGTAGTCATTGCTGCCACAACAAGTCTTGGAGAGGGGTGGCAGCAGCAGCAATGTGGTAGGCTATGGCCTAGGAATATGGTAGGCTATGGCCTAGTATGGTTTACTATTGTGAAAGGCCTATAAGTGAGGCCTGAGTCCCAACCCCCACTTGTGAATACTGTAGCTATAAGAATCGAAACTTAACTCAGTTTAACTGAACATAGCTAAGCAGAAACGAAACTTGGAAAATAGAAGAAAAACAAGTTTAATTGGTACTGATAAGGTGTGCTATGCTTCTATGGAATTAATTAACTCTGCAGAGAGCAAGGTCACAGTGCCTCTGCTTCCCATATGTTTTAACAAGCTCAGCGACCTTGGAGGAGAGAAGTAACAAGTTGGAGACACTGACCATTGTAATTGGGACTAGAAGGGGGGCAACCAGGTGCTGGGCCCAGACCAGAGTCCCGATTGGGTAGCCATATCAGTACCGGGACCAATAGATGGGTGAGAGGGGTACTGGGACCAATGAAAAGTTTGCCTATGCTTAGAATGGACAAGAAAGCTATAAAAGTTGTTGTTTTACTAGAAGCCATTGCTCAGCCATTTTGAATTTGATTATTGCTGGAGCCATGTGCACATTAAACTGGCTTGGATCCTTGAAAAGACTCCTGGATTTATTTATTGCATGCTTATCTGCTGCTACATTCTTGGTGCGTTGGCCTGGAAGTGCGAGTGGTGGATAGTGTTCAAGTGAATAAATCCACGTAATTCGCCTTGAGGTTTGGTCCAGTTGGAACCATGCCAATCCGACGCAGGGGAATTTCCCTGGGCCCACCGATCCTCTTGAATCGGAGGGAGTTCTGCCTGGCCTCGGCAGGCACTGGTTCCAGCTGGAACAACACTTCCGATCCCGGGGGAGTCCAGGATCCAACTCAGAAGCTGGTGAGGTATCAGGGACCGGATCCGTAAGTATAGTGTTGAAAACCTGTCTAGACAGATGAGTTAGAACTGCAGTGTTTGGTAAGACTTAAGTCTTTGTTTGAAAATCCTTGCATGAGTATTCGCAAGGTACTGCTGTTATAGAGAATCATGATTCAGCCTAGTCAGAGCAGACAGGACTGGGTTTTTTTGGTATGTCTAGACAGAGATAGAAAGAGCAGCGCTGCCATTGGAACTTGGAATTGGTAATCTCGAGATAAATTGGTAATTGGTAAGAGAGCATGATCACCTCTCAAAGGCGGTCCAATTAACCTTGCATAAGTATGCGCGAGGTGAACCCACTGCCTTTTTGGAATTTGGAATTTGAATTTGCATTTGGTAAGAGAGCTCTCCAAGACGGGCCGACTACCCCTGCGTAAGTAAAGCAGGGTGAAACTCCCGTCTCTTTGTAATTGGGAAATTGGATATGACTAGTCAGAATAGATAGAAAGGAATGCATTCTAAGATACGTTGCTAGCATGATTGTGAAGCGTTTGTGTATTGTCTGCCTGTATGTTTTTTGTTCTCTGTTGAAACCACGAGTTTCCCTTCTGTTATAAATGTGAGAGTATTCTGTTGAGTAATTTGTGACAGTTCACTGATTAAGAAATTGTATTAGTAAAGCAGAAAGAAGACGCAAACATCTAGAGTTATTTTAAAAATCCAAAAGCTGGTCTGACCCAGTTTGCCTTCCTACTGCACAGTGTGAAAAACTGACAGGGGGCGTGTCTGAAGGAAAGAATGTGCAGTGTCTTTCTAACTCTGTTCAGGTTTAAATCTCAATGCTGTTAGTTTAATAATAATGTTCCTTCTGCTGTGGTTATGTAATATATATCATTTATATATCATTTAATAAGAATGTTTAGTCAGGATTGTGGGTCCCGATAGTTTTGGGGCTTAGCCTGGAATGCCGGCATGTCTCTGTCTCTCTGTGTGTGTGTGTGAACAGCTAAGCTGTTTCCAACGAGCCACACAGCAAGAGGACAGAAAAAATAAAATTTAAAAAAAAATATGAAACCGCAGTTCCCGATTGAAAAGTTTCTTGCTTGTTTAAAATAAAGGATTCATTCAAAGTGTGATAGGAGATGAATTTATAATTAGTTTTCTAGTGATTGCTTTAAATTGTACTTAGCCGGGAAAGGGTTAAATTCCTGCTCGAATTCCTGTACAGATCAAGCGAGCAGAAATCATGTAGGTCTCCGGTTTCAATAGGAAAGGATGTTTGTATTTTCCCTTTGCCCTACAAAGCCGTGGTTAAGAACACTGACAGGACTTTGCAGATCGCAACTTAAAAAGTGCTTTGAATCCTGAGTGAATGAGGGGTTAATCGTGTATGAGTTTTTCGTTCCTGATACAGCAAGCGCCTCATAGAAGACATGTTTATTGTTAATAAAATGAACTAGGAAGGAAAATGTGTATTTGTGTTCTAGATGTCCACCCGCTTTATTGAAAAAAGTATCCGGAATGTCTTTTGAATATCTCCTTCCTAAACTGTAATCTTTTGCAGAGACGTTATTCACCTTAAGTGCAGATTACGGCTGGCAGCTAGTTTCTTCCAGCCATACGTAATAGTTCTCTCTGTTGGGATTGTTGTTTATAACATGTTGCAAAAAAATAGTTTTATATTTGAAGGAATTTATCTAAATTGTACTTATTTAGAATGAGATTATTATGCCTAGTCACAGGAAAATGCAGCCCGACAGACCGCCTTCTGTCTGTTGTTAACTACGTCACCATGGGGGGAGGAAGGGGGGTCAGAGTCCATGCAGATTCCAGAGTTACTTCATGGCCCCGTAGTTTCCCGTGTTTATCAGATTGTACAGAGAATAGTTCCCCTACATAGGATTCTTGGTTAAATGTTTAAAAAAAAAAAAAAAAAAATCCTGCCTGTTTATTTCCCTCAGCTCTGCCATCATCCCGGGCAGAGCCTGGAACAAGGGGGGGGCGGAGGGGGGATGACTTCTCCCTACAGATTCCCAAGTAGTTTGCTAGCCACCTCTGCAACAGGGGAATGTCCACCCCCTCCGGACTAGAAGTGAAAGTCAGCTGACCAGACTTGTTTAGAACTGAAAAAAAAACTGCATTATACACTGAGAAGTTTTAGGACTTGATTGAACTAATGAACGGAAATTGCAAAGAACTGGATGAATTTGCGGGCATAATGGTTAAATGAAAGTTAATCAGAGGGTGTGTGAATTGTGAAAATAAATGTAACAGAGAAAGTGAATGATATTTTAGTTGAATGATGTGAGGAGGTTATCCTAATCGAAGGAACAGAGGAAGTGAAAAACTGGGTGTGAGTACGCCCATTATAGAAAAAGAAGGACATTAGAGAAGTGAATGCCCGTATCTTGACTCCACCCCAGGAGGGAGTACTTGATTGTAGAATCATAGACAGAATAAAACCAAGCACAATGTTTCAGCACGAGAGTGGAGCAGCTATAGCGTGAGTGGCAGCCTGAGAGGGCTACAGCATGGATGAAGACTAGGCCAGACCGGACTCTCCAGTTTCCCTGGGTCCCCAGGAGTCAGTCTGAAAAATAGGGGACCAATATATGGACTTTTATGGGGGATACAGGAGCAGAATACTAAAGCCAGTAGCCCCTGTGTTTTTCTCGCAAAGCCTTTTCTGCAGAACCACATGTGTGAACTAGAAAAAAATAATAATAATAATGTACCAGTTCCTGTATATGCCTGAATGCCCTATTCCATTTTTGGAGCCGAGATCTGCTTGCAAAGCTTCAAGCACAGATATCCTCTGTTGAAGGAAGAAAAAAATGAAACTCAAACTGTCCCCAAGAAGAAGAATGGCGGTTCTATTCACCTGCATCCAAAGCAACAAGCTGTACACTTACCAACCTCATAGCCCCACCTGGAGGATGGGCAGAAGATAATCCACCTGGCCTAGCGAAGAACATAGCCCCTGCCATTGTCACCCTCAAGCCAGTCAAGAAGCCTGGGACAGGTGATTACCGCCCAGTGCAGGATCTAAGAAGAATGAATGATGCAGCTGAAACTATACAACCAGTGGTACCAAAATCCTTATATTCTCTTGGAACTGATCTCTGCTGAAGCTATACATTTCATCATTCTGGACTTAAAAAGATGTTTTTTTCTGCATACGCTTAGCCCAAGACCCCACTACAAGGAGGCGGGGCCAACTCATCTGGACAAGATTACCTCAAGAATTCAAGAACTCGCCTCACTCAGCAAAAGATTTGACAAGTTATCCAGAAACTCCATAAAAAAAAAAAAAAAAAAAAATTCTACTTCAATATGTGGACAACTTGCTCATAACCACCAACTCAGAAAGTGAATGTCCACCAGCCACCAGTGAACTCTTGCACCTTTTTAATGAGGCTGGATACAAAGTCTCAAGAGCCAAAGCATAATTATGTCAAACAAGTTAAATACCTAGGATTCCAGTTGTCCAGCGGAATTCAACGCCTGGAACCCTTACCAGAACGCAAAGCAGCTGTATGCATATTCCTACTCCAACCACCAGGAGGCAAGTGAGAGCCTTCTTGGGTGCCACAGGGTACTGTTGTATATGGATCCCCAATTTTGCGCTGCTAGCAAAACCATTGTATCACATTGTATCAAGCTACCAAAGGAATGAAAAAGTCTCCATTGGAATGGGGACTTGAATAGGAATGCAGTCTTTTGATCTTTGAAAACCGCTCTGATGTTATCACCAGTTCTGGGTCTACCCGATGTCCAGAAAACCTTGCAGTCTCTATGTTCATGAGTCGCAAGGAAATGTTCTGGGAGTGTTGACTCAATCTCTTGGACCTTATTTGAGAAGCTGTTACAGCTACAGCCTTCCTAGTAAGCAAAAACTAAAAGAAAAATCACTTTGAGATAGAATCTTCAAGTTACTGTACCACACTCTGTTCTAACCATTATGAAACACAAAGGAAATTACTAGCTAACAAATCTATGAATGTTGAAGTATTAGAGTATGTTGTGTGAAAACCCCAGATACAACTGAAGGGTCAGTCAAGCTTTCAATCCTGCTATGTTGTTATCAGTTGGTCTTGATCCCCTGATCATGACTGTTTAGAAATTATGGACACTGTATTCTCAAGCCACCTGGATTTGACTGATGTCCCTATGGAGAACCCTGAACAGACTTTATTTGTGGCTGAAGGCAGTTTCATCATCAATGGACATTGTTGTGCTAGATATGCAGTGGTGACCCCTGATTTGGTAGTTGAGTCCTCAGCCCTGGCCCCAGAAACTTCACCACAGAAAGCTGAACTGATAGTCCTCACTAGAGCACTAACAATAGGAAAAGAGCCCTGTCTAAATGTGTACCCAGATTTCAAGTATACCCTTACAACCTTGCATGCATATGGGGCCCTGTACAAAGAATGAGGGTGGATAACCCTAGGAAGCAAGTCCATTAAGTATAGCCCCAAGATATTGATATTAATAGATACATACTGCCTATAGATCTCAGAATTTAGGAAAAGTAGAATGTATGAATAGAACCCTGAAATCTCAGTTGTCTAAACTTTGCCAAGAGGTTTACCTGAAGTGGCCCCAGGTTCTTCCCATAGCCCTTCTTAGGATATACTTAGCCCCTGCTAAGTCTTTAGGAGTTTCCCCTTTTGAGATTCTGTATGGGCAACCCCTGCCTATTGTATAGGAAATAAAAGGAGATATGAGACAGATAGGATCTGAAATTATTAGACATGAACTATTGGTTTTAAGTTCTGTTTTGCAGAGTCTTCATACCTGGGTACAAAATCGATTACCCATCAATTTGCCTGCACCCTTTCAAGCCTGGAGTCTCGGTGTGGATCAAAGAGTGGAGAAAGATACTGTTAGCCCTGCATTGGAGGGGACCCTATGTCGTCATCCTGTCGACAACTCCAACTGCAGTAAAAGTCGCAGAATTTGAACCTTGGATCCATCATAATCAAGGGAAGCCAGCAGCTGCTCTTGAACCTGATCACTGGACTACTGTATAGCATCCTGAGACTCCATTGCACCTCACCCTACAACAACAACCACGGACCTAAGACTTATTGGTCCCTCAGAAACTGCACTATTTCAAGACTGTTTGTTTATCTGAAGGTAAGCCTCGCATCTGAAAAAACCTGCAATCATCAGAAAGAGACTGTGTTGTGTTAAGAAATTGAATCTTCTAAGAGACTGTGTTTAAATACTCTGAAAAGACTGTTTTGATCTCCTAAAGAGTGAACTGCTCTAAGGAAGCAATAATAGCCTAAGAGACTATGCTATGATATTTTAAGAAATTGAGACATCCCAGAGGACAGTGATACTTTGGAATCTACAGCCCTACTCCTGCCAAAAAGCTGGTAGGTCTACGTACGGCAGAAGCTTGAGGATCTACAATCAACCCTACATCTGTTATCTGTTGTGGAAGTCGACAGTTCCACCAATTTTCCAGAGACTATGCCCATTATGAATTATTATTATTGCTTTATTTTGGCAGCAGCCTTGGAGTGCTTTGAAATGACTTTTGCCTTATCTCCCTGGGCAGCCTGTATAAGTACAACATGAACTGGACCGAAGGTCACTCAGACCTTGATTTATCATTCTCCCTATACTTGCATTGGTATACTCTCCAATCCAAAAGTTGTTCTAGATCTTGACTTTCTACAAGGCTATGCAAGCCACCGTTGCAATTCCTCATACCACCACCAGAACTTGTTTCTTGAACTTGCTGGAGCAATAGCATCTAGTCTCCACACTTCTGACTGTTTCTATTGTGGAGGAACTAAGATGGGAGATCAGTGGCCCTGGGAGACGCAAGAACTGAACTATTCTATCCTATACAATCAGACTGATTTACATAATACTACTAGTGAGTGGGTATTGGCCCACCCCATTGTTGACAGTTTGTGTTTTGTTCGGACTGGACCACAATCTACTACGAAGGATGGACAGCTGGTCTGTCTAAATCAGAAGCTTTACGACAGCACAACAAAGATGCAACCGAACCTTCTAATCCTTTAGTTCTTTTTCCCACTCTTGCCAAACTATGGACTTTGACTATCTGCTTGTTGCTCCCTTGTTTCTTGCTACTTTGCTTGCTTGCGAATGATAACTTCAGTTATTAATAACACTGTAGAGCATAAGGCAGCTACAAAGATATTAGCTATGTGAACTTACTACCCTATACCACAGAGTGATACCTTTACCTAGTATTATGTGATTTGATTCTCACACCTTATTAACATGCGGGTGAGAATAATCAAAGGGGGGAATGTGGTAGGCTATGGCCTAGGAATATGGTAGGCTATGGCCTAGTATGGTTTACTATTGTGAAAGGCCTATAAGTGAGGCCTGAGTCCCAACCCCCACTTGTGAATACTGTAGCTATAAGAATCGAAACTTAACTCAGTTTAACTGAACATAGCTAAGCAGAAACGAAACTTGGAAAATAGAAGAAAAACAAGTTTAATTGGTACTGATAAGGTGTGCTATGCTTCTATGGAATTAATTAACTCTGCAGAGAGCAAGGTCACAGTGCCTCTGCTTCCCATATGTTTTAACAAGCTCAGCGACCTTGGAGGAGAGAAGTAACAAGTTGGAGACACTGACCATTGTAATTGGGACTAGAAGGGGGGCAACCAGGTGCTGGGCCCAGACCAGAGTCCCGATTGGGTAGCCATATCAGTACCAGGACCAATAGATGGGTGAGAGGGGTACTGGGACCAATGAAAAGTTTGCCTATGCTTAGAATGGACAAGAAAGCTATAAAAGTTGTTGTTTTACTAGAAGCCATTGCTCAGCCATTTTGAATTTGATTATTGCTGGAGCCATGTGCACATTAAACTGGCTTGGATCCTTGAAAAGACTCCTGGATTTATTTATTGCATGCTTATCTGCTGCTACAGCAATGGGTGCTGGAAAGGGGGAGGAGTTCACCTAGGGCACCTCATCTCCTTGTGCCGGCCCTGGGCACTGCGTACAGTGCACACCAGAGAAACAGAGAGATGTATGTAAAGACAGCATGTTTATTAAAAAAAACCTGACATATTCCAAACACCACATGGAGGATAAAATTATTTTTTCTACATTTGTTGTCTGGCCACTTTATTTTTCTGACTGAACTGGTTTCAGTCTCTTTTCTATATTCCTTTTGCCTGTCTTATCAACTCTTTTCCATTTCTTTTCTCTCTTCCTGTCTTCTTTTTTTTTCTCTACATATCTTTGACGAACCTTCCTTTTTATTTATTTATTTATTTTATTGCTTTTATATACCGCGCTCTTTAAAATCAGTGCGGTTTACAGATAACAGTTTTGTGCACAACAAGAGAACTGTTATGCACTTACATTGAACAGGTGATACAACTTGGATTTCAACTGGGGAAACTATCTACAACTATCTACAATATAAACATGAGTTGTCTGTCTAAACAAGAGTCAGGGCCGGCCCGTCCATTGAGCAAGAATGTTTTTTGCACAGGGCCCCGCGTTTCAGGGGGCCCCGCGCAAAGAACATTCTGCTTTTTTCAAAATTAAATTTAAAAAAAAACGCTGGCTGCTACTGCTGCCGCCGCCGCCGCAGCAGCAGCAGAATGGACTGTCCCGCGGGGCCCCCTCTGCCCGGCTGAATCCCTCCCTCCCTCCCTCCGTGACGGCTGAGCCCCTCCGTGCCGGCTTTAAGAGTCCCCTGCGGGCTTAACAGAGACGCGAGGGAGACACTCTCCCTTCGCGACTCTCAAAGCCGGCACGGAGGGGCTCAGCCGTCACGGAGGGAGGGAGGGATTCAGCCAGGCAGAGGGGGCCCCGCAGGACAGTCCATTCTGCTGCTGCGGCAGCGGCAGCGGTAGCAGCCAGCGTTTTTTTTTAAATTTAATTTTACTTGAGCCGACGGGGGGGGGGGTTAGGACTGGTAGTGGGCTATGGGGGGGGCTAGGACTGGAAATGGGCTGGGGGGGTTAAGACTGGAGGTGGGCTGATGGGGTTAGGACTGGTAATGGGCTGTGGGCTGATGGGTTAGGACTGGTAATGGGCTATGGGGGGTTTAGGACTGATAATGGGCTATGGGGGGCTAGGACAGGAAATGGGCTGATGGGGAGGGTTTAGGACTGGAGGCGGGCTGATGGGGTTAGGACTGGTAATGGGTTGTGGGCTGTTGGGGGGGTTAGAACTGGTAATGGGCTATGGGGGGGTTAAGACTGGTAATGGGCTGTGGGCTGATGGGGGCTGTCTGGTAATGGGCTATGGGGGGGTTAGGACTGATAATGGGCTATGGGGGGGCTAGGACAGGAAATGGGCTGATGGGGAGGGGTTAGGACGAGGTGGGCTGATGGGGTTAGGACTGGTAATAGGCTGTGGGCTGATGGGGGAGGGGGGTTAGGACTGGCAATGGGCTATGGGGGGCTGACTGGAAATGGGTTGATGGGGTTAGGACTGGAAGTGGGCTGATGGGGGGTTAGGACTGGTAATGGGTTATAGGGGGGCTTAAACTGAAAATGGGGTGATAGGGGGTTAGGACTGGAAGTGGGTTGATGGGGGGGCTAGGACTGGTATTGGGTTGGGGGGTTGCTAGGACTGGAAATGGGCTGATGCAGGGTCTAGAAGGGAATGGATGCTGGGTGAGGCTGGAACTAGAAGGGAGCTGATGTTGGGGGAGGATTAGAATGGGATGGGGCTGGAAGAGTAAAATGGAGAAGGGAAAAATATTTTGTGTGGGAGGGATAAAAAATCTACAATTGGCCGGGTATTGGGAGGGTAAGTGGGGATTGAGGATGGAGGGGTAAAATTTGAGTGGATGAAATAGGAATGAGGAAAGAGCAAAAGGAGAAAGATTAGTATGTTAAAGCAGATGTAGAGAGAGAATGGAAAAAAATTAGAAGAGAGAAGAAAGGACAAATGGACAGCAGACGATGGAGAGTTAGCAGAAGACACGAAGAAACCAGAAGAAAGTGGCTGGAGCAAATGCAGCTGAAAAAAAAATGCACAAAAGGTAGAAAAATATCTCTTTATTTTGAATTTATTAATTGGAATATGTCAGCTCTGGTAAATGTGCATCATTAACGTCTGCGCTTTGTTTAGTACAAGAGCAAATTAATGTATAGTTTTATTTCTACAGTGTTGTACATTCCAAGTTTGGCTTTTGGGATTCCCAGTTTAATTATTGTCTTCCTGTTTCTAAATTGTGATTACTTGTTTGGTGATGGTCTATGTTCTGCATGTGTAACTGAGCTGAGGTGTTCTGTTTATATAATTCCTATTTGACATTGCCACTTGTTCTCTTTCCCCAGTAGGTCATGTATTCTTGTTCTCTGAAATGTATTGGTTTAATATTTGCAGTGTTGCCTTTTGATTGGTAGAGTATGGTGCTTTGTGAGTCCTGGTAGTGCTGTTAGGATACGGCGGGTTTGCTATGGGTTCTAATTGGGCAGTGTTTGTAGTAGTTTCTAATGTGTCTGGCAGTTGGCACTGGATTATAGTAATGTAGAAATCTTTTAGTCTTTCTTTATCCATACACTCATTAAGAGGCACATTTACTAAAAGTTAGTATATGGTAACATTATGCAAATATTTATGCAAATGAGGCCCCTTATGCAAATGAGGTCCCACACCGAGTCTCTGCACATGGCCCCGCACCCCCCTTGGGCCGCCCCTGACAAGAGTTGTCTGTAACTTACAATTGTCTAGCAGGGTGTATGGTGAGTGAAGTTGAGTTGCTGGGTTGTGAGTAGTGTAGGAGAAAGCGGTGGTGCTTTAGTGCTTTTCTGAATTGGGCAAGATCTGTGATCGCTCAGATGGTGGTTGGGAGCACATTCCAGCAGCTTGGAGCATAGAACTTGAAGGCTCAGTTCTTTGTTGCCTGGGTGCATTTTGTTATTTCATTAGGGGTCTGTAGGGTATTGGTGGCAAATGTTCTCCTTGCTCTGTTTGCTGGAGTGGAGTAGAGAAGGTCCATTAGGGAGGCGGAGGATATTTTGTTGATGGCCTTGAAGGTCATCAGGACTACTTTATAGGTGAGCCGGCAGTAGATTGGTAGCCAGTGTAAGTCCTTTAGGATTGGGATGATGTGATCTCTTCTAGAGGCTCTATGTAGGAAGCGTGCAGCTGCGTTCATTGCCATCTGTAATGGGTTTAACGTGTTTTTGGGTAGGCCATGCAGGATCACATTGGCGTAGTCAAAGTGGGGGGTCACCAATGCCTGAAAAACTGTTCTGATGTCATCTGGTTGCAGCAGGAGTCAGAGATGTCGCAATGTTCGTATTTTGTGGTAAATTTGCTTGATGGTGTTGCTGATGTGCGTTTTAAATTCGAGCTGCTGGTCTAGCGTGACGCCTAGGTAGCGGATGCTGTGTCTACTTGGGAGATCAGCGTCTCTTTTCTTTAATGTCGGCGGTGGTGAGAAGGATTGATTTCTTGTAATGAACAGTACGTCCGTCTTGCTGAGGCTCTGTGAGTGGAGCCAATCGGTTACGGCCTTGAAGCATTTTACTAGTGGGGAGAAATCCGGATGGTCGATCGTGAATGGAGTGAAGAGTAGTACGTCATCTGCGTAGATCAAGCATGATATGTTAAATGAGCAGATTATTTCACATATGGGTTGCATGTATATATTGAATAAGAGGGCGGAGAGTAAGGAGCCCTGAGGTACACCATGTTTTTGTTAGAAAGGCTCGGAGGTTGTGGATCCTGGCCGTACCTGCTGCCATCTGTCCGTTAGATAGGATTTGCACCAACTCCATGCTGAGCCGTTAATTCCTTTATCCTGAAGCCGTATCAAGAGTTGCTCATGGTTTACGGAGTCAAACGCAGCAGCAATGTCCAGGAAAATTAATGCATATCCTTGTTTGATGTTTTCGATCCCCATGATCAAAGTGTTGATGAGTGTGGCAAGGAGAGTTTCAACACCATGTGATTCCCTAAAGCCATGTTGGCATGGGTCAAGGGGAGCTGTAGAGTCAATGTGGTCCTGTATTTGACGTTGGACAATCTTCTCGATTATCTTTGCTAGCAACGGGATGCTCGATATTGGTCGGTATGATTCTACCTTCTGGGAGTTTAGTTTGGTGTTCTTCAGAAGGGGCCAGATTGATGTCTGCTTGAGGCATGATGGGAATAGTCCTGTAGAGAAGGACAGGTCAATGATCTTGGCTAATATAGGGCTGATTTCCTTACGTAGTGATCTTATCTAGAATGCTGGACAAGCGTCGTTTGGAGCAGTGGTGGTATTGATGACAGCGATGGTGTCCTCAATACTTGCAGCCGATGGTGTCAAGAGAGAGGTAAGTGGCTTAAGTTGGGCTGGGTTGTTACTGGGCTGGACAGCGTGGCTTTGCTGACGTTATTGGTTTTGGCCAGCAGGTAGTCTGCGTAGTCCTGGGGGTGTATCATGGCTGGTTGGGAGGATGAGGGTTCCTTCATTAGGGTCTTCACTATATTGAACAACTCGTGGGGTTTGTTAAGTGATCTGCTTAAGAGCTCGGAGTGATGTTCTTTCATTTTTGTTGATATTAAGTCCCAGTGTGTCTGCAGGTGGGAGTTGTAGGCTGTCTGGTCTGCTGAGGACCGTGTGTGTCGCCATTTTCTTTCTAGTTTCCTCAGCAGGTGTAGTGAGGTCCGTAGCTCGGTGGTGTACCAGCGTGCAGGTTTTCTACTTCTTGGTTGCGTATCTGAGGCATATGGCTTGGCTTGGTTAGGTATGCATGCAAAGGAGCTCAAGCTGTTGTTCCATGAGGCCATTACCTCTTCAAGGTTCAGTGATGCAGTCTTGATGTTAGGAAGGACCTCTCTGATGATCGTTTCTTTGTCGAAGAGTCTGAAACGTCCTGAGGGTGTTGCTGATTTTTCGATTACTTTCATTGTCCATTCACTATCCTGGTGCATAGGTATTTGGAATCTGATTAGATTGTGGTCCAACCATGGGACAGGGGAGATAATTACGTTGAAGATGTAGTTCGAGCTCACGTCTGGTCGAGGGATGAAGATGAGGTCTAGTATGTTACCTTTTCGATGGGTGGGGGCATCCACTGTTTGTTCATAGCCCAGGTTGTTGAGTGCTTCAAGGAAGGCTTTGGAGTGATTATCCTACAGGGCTGGTAGGTTAAAATCTCCCAGTACCCAGTTTGGCTTGCGTATGTTCTTGGGGTTGGAGGCTAGGTCAATTATATTCACGAGGTCTTCAGAGGATGAAGCTGGGGATCTGTAGATAAGGTTGATGGTATTGTAGTTGTTGGATATGGTGATCACATTAAGGTGTGTTGAGCTGTTAGAGCTGAGCGTTTGATACTGGAGGTCCGTTTTTACCAGAATGAAAGCACCACCTCCTCTGCAGTCTGCTCTGTGGCAAGTGTGGATTGAGAAGTCGGGGGGGGGGATGAGTTGGTTAATGAGGACTGAATCTGAAACAGTGAGCCACGATTCTGTCACTAGCAGGATATCTAGCTCGAGGTGTGAATATGAGGTCAGTGATGACTGGCCACTTTTTACGGACAGACCGTGCGTTTATGAGGGCACACTTCAGGTTGCGTGGGTTTTGGTGTTGCTCCCCTTTGGGTTTTGTGGTGTATTGAAGTGGTATGTGGATTAAGTATGGGTGAGGGTTTGGGAGGTTTCTGATGGTGTGCGGTGTGTGTTACTGTAATGCCTCCTTCCTTGGCCTCATACGATCGGAATTGGGTTGTGGACAGAGCAGAGGAGAGGGAGCGATTGAGGACGTTGCTGAGGAGGTATAGACTGGTTAGGGTTATAATGGATATGGCCATTTTGAGCTGGGGTTTGGTGCATCCTGTGCATGGCAGGACTTTCCTTGATGGGGAGGTGTATACTGGCGGGGCGTGTATACGTTCTACATGAACTATGTGTATCCTGCACAGCCCAGCAATGTCTAGCTTGTTCTATGGCAACTAACTATTGGCAGCGGTGAGAATACTTGTATACAATCAGCAGTGAAATATTTAAAGTGCACTCAGCAGCAAAATACTCCCAGTACATTCAGCAGCGAAATACCCACAGTATACCCAACAGTGAAATACTAACAGTAAACTCAGTAAACTCTCTTTTTTTCCATGTCTCTCTCCACGTACATCCAGATTTTACTCCCCATTCTCCTTTTCTTTCACCCTCCACTCCTTAGTCTCACATTATTTAGTCTCTCACCTATCTACCAGCTTTCCATCTCCTATTCTTACTCCCTCTTTAGCACTCCCATTGCCTTCACTGTCTCTATCCTTCATCTCCTTCCTATAATCTTTTTACCTTTCACTCACTCCCTAGATCCCTGTTTCTACCTTCTATTCTCACCCCTCAACCTTCATCTGCCATCCTCTTTCTCTGTTCCCATCACCAGTCTGAGCCCTTACCCTGTCATGCAACCCTCCCTTCTTTATCATCCCTCCACTCCAGTCCCGACCTATGCAAAATCTCACCCCACCAGCAGCTTGGAGACTGAGCATGTCAGGATTCTTGACATCACACTAGATAGGCAGTTGGCATCTCCTACCAGCCCCCAGTATTTCAGTCTCCAAGCAGCTGGAGAGAGGTGTGAGTCCTGGGATAAGGACTCACTAAAGGGATAAATAAGAGTCCTAGGAAGTATTTTGCCTTTTTTTCTTATTTTGGGTCTCTAGCAAGAGAATTGTTATTTTTCTGATTAATAAAGCGTATACAAAAAAAAAAAGAAAAGAAAGCGAGACAGACAACAAAACAGGTAGTACACCCCTCTAGTAAGGTAAACTGCCTTCTAAGCTCAAGCGGGCATATTTTATTTACTTTTGGGTTGTCACTGACATTGCAGCGGCTTCCAATCCCTTTGGTGGGTGAGGAGCTGCTAGCATCCGTAATGGAGGCCTCAGCCTGTCATAAGGGATTTCCAACGCCGCTGAAGCAGGGCAGGACAGCAGAGCAGGAGTTTGGCGATTGTAAAGCAGCCAGACGGGTTGAGGATTCCTGAGGCTGTCTTTGCTGAGGGCCAGCCAGCGCGATTGTCGCAGAGGAGAGCAGCGACCACGTGGCAGCCTGAGGCACTGGCCAGGGTGCACAGGAAAGGCGCATTTCTTCTCGGCTCAGTTGTGTTTACATGGGAAAGGCTCCAGGGGCAGTTTTGGACCTTGTGGGGGTCTTTTAACATAAGAACATAAGATATGCTATAATGGGTCAGACCAAGGTCCATCAAGCCCAGTATCCTGTTTCTAACAGTGGCCAATCTAGGTCACAAGTACCTTGCAGTTTCCCCAGTGCTTGTATTGGATCAAGCAGTGGATATTCTCGATCCCCTTCAGTAATGGTTTATGGACCATTCCTCCAGGAACTTGTCCAAACCTTTTTTAAACCTAGCTACACTAATAGCTTTTACTACATCCTCCAAAATCAAATTCCACAGTTTGATTACACGTTGAGAGAAAAAATATTTTCTCTTCCTTAGCGTCCCTCCAGGCTAGTCCTGAACCTTTGGGTCTTGCTCCTCCTCCAACAGCTTGGAGACTGAGAAACGTCATTCTTTTTTGATGTCACTGGTATAAGTACCCAGGATCCGCCTCCTGACATCAGTTGTCTCAGTCTCCAAGCAGCTGGAGGGCTGGTGAGCCCAGAGATAGGGGCTCACTAAGAGGAGCAATTAAGTGTTAGATTTGTTTAAGGTGATAGTCTAAATTATAGGGATTAAGTGTAGTTAGATTTAATACACTTTGGAGCAGAAGCTGTGCTGAGCTGCTTATTTTCTGCTCTGGGGCCATCCCCCCTCCTTTCCCCCCCCCCCTCCTTGGGATCTTCACTTGAAGGGTTGAGGAAGGTTTAGCAACGGAGCAGAGTATTGGGGGAAGATTATGTGGAGTCCGGTTCCCGATCCCACCACTATGGGAGAGGAATTGGGCCGTTAACAGCAGACAGCTTATCACCCGTGTCGCTGGCAGCTCATACGCCGAAGTCGGATTCCAGCGGAGCTGTTTTTTCAGCAGGGCTGCACTTCTGAGTCTCCCCTCCTTAGCGCGGCTGCCGCGATCCCGGCAAAGTGCAGAGAGAGAGCTGTGGGCACCTCTGTGTACTTCAGAGAGAAGGTAAGAGGGACGGGGTCGTCGAAGGGGGCTGTTTTGGAGTTTGCCAGCAGTTGAAGTGCAGAAACTGCGCTAGGCCGAGCTGCGTGGTAGGCGCGCGCACGCGCAGGAAAATCAGGTCTCTGGGAGAGTGAGCCGCTGCTTGAGGGAGCTACCGCATTTGTTTCTCTTGCGGAGTTGTGCAGCATGTGGTCTGGAGCCGTGGAACAGCTAGCAGGCATCTTGGAGGACGATCCCAGGGCTGGAGGACCCCCCCACCTGCTCTATAAAGCCCAGAGGTACCTGGATAAAGGCGGAGAGTGAGCCAATGCTTGAGGGAGCTGCCGCATTTGTTTCTCTTGCGGAGCTGTGCAGCATGTGGTATGGAGCCGTGGAACAGCTAGCAGGCATCTTGGAGGACGATCCCAGGGCTGGAGGACCCCCCCACCTGCTCTATAAAGCCCAGAGGTACCTGGATAAAGGCGGAGAGTGAGCCAATGCTTGAGGGAGCTGCCGCATTTGTTTCTCTTGCGGAGCTGTGCAGCATGTGGTCTGGAGCCGTGGAACAGCTAGCAGGCATCTTGGAGGACGATCCCAGGGCTGGAGGACCCCCCCCCCCACCTGCTCTATAAAGCCCAGAGGTACCTGGATAAAGGCGGAGAGTGAGCCAATGCTTGAGGGAGCTGCCGCATTTCTTTCTCTTGCGGAGCTGTGCAGCATGTGGTCTGGAGCCGTGGAACAGCTAGCAGGCATCTTGGAGGACGATCCCAGGGCTGGAGGACCCACCCACTTGCTCTATAAAGCCCAGAGGTACCTGGATAAAGGCGGAGAGTGAGCCAGTGCTTGAGGGAGCTGCCGCATTTGTTTCTCTTGCGAAGTTGTGCAGCATGTGGTCTGGAGCCGTGGAACAGCTAGCAGGCATCTTGGAGGACGATCCCAGGGCTGGAGGACCCCCCCCACCTGCTCTATAAAGCCCAGAGATACCTGGATAAAGGCGGAGAGTGAGCCAATGCTTGAGGGAGCTGCCGCATTTGTTTCTCTTGCGGAGCTGTGCATCATGTGGTCTGGAGCCATGGAACAGCTAGCAGGCATCTTGGAGGATGATCCCAGGGCTGGAGGAGCCCCCCACCTGCTCTATAAAGCCCAGAGGTTCCTACACGCGGCCGCGTGTCGCAGCCTGTGTGGCGTGGTCTAAGGGGCGTGAACCAAGGGGCAGGACACGCCCCTTTTGCGCCCCTTCGGCGCACGTGAGGAGTATAGAACGAAGCCGTGAGCCTGAGTGTTTGTTCGAGCAATATGGGCAAGAGGAAAGGGAAACTCGGCGTTAAGCTGAATGAGAGCGTCAAAGGAGGTAAGGTAGTGGGCCCTATGGACAAGCACCTGACTCCCTCGCTGCCTGGCATCCTGTCACCGGATGGGGTTTCGTTAAGCCCTGAATCTCGGTCCCCTCCTCCTCTCCCGCAAGCCCCCTTTTCATCTACTATATTGGAGTTTTTCCTCTGTTGCCACTCCCGGTGTATTCGGCGACTTCAGAAACTTTCACTGTTGCTCCCCCGTCTGGGGAAGTGACTTTAAAAGATATATGGTCTGCTATTCAAAGTATTGATTTTCGTTTAACTTCTACAGTCTCATCACTTTGTAAATTTTCTCAAGATGCTGTTTGTAAATTGAAAAGTGTAGATCAACAATTAGGTTCTTTAGCTAAGTTGGTTGCACAGACTGATTCCCAGCTTAAATCCTCTCGAGATAATGAAGTTGCTTTGATTCGAGATACCTCAATGTTATCTTATCGATTGGAAG
This sequence comes from Ichthyophis bannanicus, assembly GCA_033557465.1. Taxonomy (NCBI): domain Eukaryota; kingdom Metazoa; phylum Chordata; class Amphibia; order Gymnophiona; family Ichthyophiidae; genus Ichthyophis; species Ichthyophis bannanicus. Next base: position 378,641,587 of record CM066034.1, on the reverse strand, counting down.
TGCTGGAGAATCAGTATAGAGCGTGCAACTTACGTTTTCTTAATTTTCCTATGACACACCTGTTGTCCTCAAATATTTTGCTTGAAAAATACTTTTCTGAGGTTTTGCATTTACATGGGATTACGGATATTCACCATATGTATTATTTGTCTGGAGGTTCTGGTCCCTTACCGCCAGTAGTAGGGGTTTCTGAGCCCTCAGCTGGTTCGGTTGGCCAGAACCTCACAGCTTTCCTGGAGGATTCAGCGGATGTCATTTCCAAGCGTTACACCCTTGTGGTGCAGTTTGGTTCTGAGTCCACAAAATTGCGTGTATTGAGGGCCTACTTTAAAGGTAGAGAGGCCCTCTTTTGTGGTTTTAAACTACAGGTTTTTCCGGATGTTGGCCGTCATACCCAGCTTCGTCGTAAGCAATTTTTGGGTTTGAAAGCCCGGGTGGTGGCTCTCGGGGCTTCTTTTTTCTTAAAATTTCCATGTCGGTGTATTATAACTTCAGAGGGGCAGACCTACACATTTTCTGATGTATCATCATTGTTAAAGTTTCTAAGTGAAAGGGAAATTGTTGTAAATTAGTGGGTGGGTATGGATATGATAATTTAGCTCCTTATTGTGGAGTTTATAACTCCTATTTACTACGTTTATTTCATGTTTATTATGGATTGGCTTCTCTCCCTTGATGTGTTTCTTCTTATGTGGTTTGCATTTTTTGGATTATTGTAATGTATTATTTCATTTTTCTTTATATTTGTGATGTATTCAAGAAAATATCATAAATAAAAGTTAAAAAAAAAAATCAGGTCTCTACAGTTTTCCGGTGTCGCGGCCTTGTTCAAGATAGGAAAGCTTTGTTTTTAAGATCGGATTGGTGATTAGGGGTGGGGAGTCGGTTAGGAGTAACCCCACTATTGTTGACAGAAAAATAAAAATAAAAGAAATCTGGTTGATCTTCTCCAGTCTTGGTCTTAGGCACTGGGGAGGGTAAAACTGGGGCAGAGGCCTCAGGTGGGTGCTGAGGTGCTGCCCAGTCAGTATGCCTTCTAGGCCACTTTGTTTTTTGTGTGGGTCCAGAAAGGGGGCTGTATCGGATACAGGTCTTTGTAAAGGCTGTTTTAAGGAGTCTCTTTCCATGGAGCAAGGACTACCTGAGGAGGGGGACAGTCAGAAGGGGGAAGCTTCCGTCCTCCTGGAGAAAAAGGCTCCCTGTGACCCCAGTCTGGAATCAGTTGCAGGGCCGTCGTCCCTGCAGGGTCCTCAGCCGTCGCAGGTACAAGTCCCAGGGGGCTTGGCGGTGATTTTTTCTCTGCAGTTCGTCTCCTTAATTCAGCAGGCATTTGGGGGAGGACAGATGAAGGCCTCCGCAAGTCCTTCAGAGTGGGACTTGGGAGAGAAGAGGCCGGGGACCCCCCTGAGCTCCGGGGAGTCAGGCATCCTCGCGAAGAGGTTACGGACCGAGAAAGAGCGGTCAGGGCAGTCCGTGGTGTCGGAAGGGGTTGCTTCGGAGGACTTGGAGCAGGATTTGGAATTGGGAGACGACGTGGAGGAAGGAGAGATTGTCGAACAGGAAGATCAGGCAAGAGTAGTTCGGATTTTTAGGAGAGAGGAATTACCAGAGCTGATATCTGAAACGCTGAGGGCGCTTAATATGCCGGCAATGGGGCTGTCAGAGGAGCCTGTGTTAGAGGATCCATTGTTGCAGGCTTTTCGTAAGTCGCAAAAGGCTTTCCCTGTGCACAGGGTAATCAAGGAAATGATACAAGGTGAATGGGATATGCCGGAGGCAGGACTGAAGGGGTCCAAGGTGATGTCTCGGCTCTACCCATTAGTGGAACAGGATCGGGAGATGTTTAAGTCTCCCAAAGTGGATGCCGTAGTGTCGGCTGTGACAAAGAAGACCACTATTCTGGTGGAAGGCAGTGCTGCATTGAAGGATGCGCAGGACAGAAAATTAGACACCTTGTTGAAGCAAGTGTTTGAGGTAAATGCCCTGTCTCTGCAAGCGTCCATTTGCGGAGCCTAGGTGGCCAGAGCTTGCCTGCAATGGGCTCAGGGTCTACAAGCAGGGCAGGCAGGGGATTCGGCCGCAGAGGCGGCCAAAATGGAGACAGGTGCGGCGTATCTGGCGGACATTCAGTATGATTTGGTGCACGGATTGTCGAATAGTATGGCGTTGGCGGTGGCGGCCAGGCGGTATCTGTGGTTACACAATTGGGCGGTGGATACTTCTTCCAAGTCAAGACTTAGTAAACTCCCGTTCAGGGGAAAGCTTCTGTTTGGGGAAGATCTGGAGAAGCTTGTGAAGGATTTAGGTGAATCCAAGGAAGGTAGGCTGCCAGAGGATAAGCAAAAGCAGGGTCACTTGGGGCCATCGACAAGAGGGCAGCAGAGGGACTTACGTCATTTTCATCCCCCAAGGTTTGGGCAGATGCAAAGGGGCCGGTTTCCCTTCCGTGGTCAGGGGTTTCGAGGCTTCAGAGGAGCGAGCAGAGGTTTTGCGGCCTCTTCTTCCTCCAATCTGCGAAAGTCACAATGAAGTCAGAGAGGTCCAGGTGGGGCAGGTGCCGATAGGGGGGCGCCTGCGGAAGTTTTATCCTGCCTGGGCCCAGATAACGACCGATCAGTGGGTGCTGGAGGTCATCCGCGAAGGCTATGCCTTGCAGCTTCAGCACTCAGTGACCGATTCTTTCATGCAATTCCCGTGCAAAGCACAGGCCAAGTACACAGCAGTACAGGACACCTTGGACCGGCTGCTCTCCCTCGAGGCCATGGTACCAGTGCCGCCGGACCAATGCGGCTACGGTCGATACTCCATCTATTTCGTGGTATCAAAGAAGGAAGGCAATTATCGACTGATTCTGGATCTCAAGAGGGTGAATCGCTGTCTCAAGGTGTCTCATTTTCGGATGGAGACGCTAAGATCGGTCATAGTAGCAGTGCGCAAGGGCAAGTTTCTTACGTCCTTCAATTTGTCAAAGGCTTATCTGCACATTCCCATTCGTCAGGAGCATCAAACATTTTTGAGGTTCGTGGTGCCGATGGGGCATTTTCAATTCCAAGCATTGCCGTTTGGTCTAGCGACGGCGCCCCGTACCTTCACAAAGGTGATGGTGGTTGTAGCGGCGGCTCTCAGAAAGGATGGCATTCTAGTGCATCCTTACTTAGACGATTGGTTGATTCAGGCGAAGTCCAGAGCGGAGAGCGAGGCGGCCACGGTGAAGGTGGTAGCGTTCTTGGAAAAGCTCGGTTGAGTAGTCAATATGGCCAAGAGCAGGTTGAGTCCTTCGCAGGTGCTCAAGTACCTAGGTGCACGGTTCGATACCAGTGTAGGGAAAGTGTTTCTACCGCAAAAGTGGAGTGGAGGAGTGGCCTAGTGGTTGGGGCAAGGTACTTCAGGCCAGAAGGTCGGGGGTTCAAATCCCACTAGAGGACAGCAACCTTGGGCCGGAAGGACTGGGGTTTCTAGTCCCACAGGTGCTCCTTGTGGTCTTGGGCAAGCCACTTAACCCTCCATAGCCCATGTTCCCTGTAAAATAGTTATCTCCAAGTTATAATGCCCTGTTCAATGTAATTTCAGTTTGTTCAATGTAAACCGCACTGATGCAGAATAGCGCGGTATATAAGAGAATGTAAATAAAAAATAAATAAATAAATAAAAACGGGCGCAGGAGCTGTGAAGGTTAATCCGCAGGTTTCTGCGCAACAGACACCCCACAGCCTGGCACTACCTTCAAGTGTTAGGCACCATGGCAGCGACTCTCGAGGTGGTACCATGGGCGAGAGCGCATATGAGACCCTTACAAAGGGCCTTACTAAGGCGTTGATCACATCAAAACGACAGTCTGTCTCAGGTGGTATCCTGTCAGCAGGAGACGCGTCGTGCTCTCCTGTGGTGGTTGCAAGCGGAGAGTCTTGAGAACGGAATGCCCTTGGAAGCGCCAAATTGGATTCCCCTGACGACGGATGCCAGCCTGGCAGGTTGGGGGGCTCATGTCCAAGGAAGGTACGCACAGGGTTGTTGGTCGCATCGGGAACAGGCATGGTCGATCAACAGATTGGAGTTGCGAGCGGTGGTTCTGGCGCTGAGAGCCTTTCAAGAGGAACTTCACGGCATGGCCGTAAGGGTGTTTTTGGACAATGCGATGACAGTCGGCAGGGGGGCACCAGCAGTGTGGCGCTAGAGGCCAAGGCCAATCGGTTGTTCGAGTGGGCCGAGGAAAATTTCCGGGCGGTTTCAGCGGCGCATGTCGCTGGAGTGGAAAATGTAGAGGCCGACTTTTTGAGTCGAGTGAGAGTAGACCCGGGAAAATGGGTCCTTCATCAGCAGGTGTTCGAGATGGTGGTACGGCGATGGGGGCCGCCGGTCATGGATCTCATGGCGACTTTTTGGTCTGCGAAAGCCAGTCGGTTCTTCAGCAGAAGGCAAGAGAGGATGTCGGAAGGGCTGGATGCCTTAATTCAACCTTGGCCGGAGAACCAGTTGTTATACGTGTTTCCACCGTGGGTGTTAATAGGTCGGGTTCTGCAGCGCATAGAACTTCACAGGGGTCTAGTGGTGTTGATTGCGCCGGATTGGCCAAGACGGCCGTGGTATGCAGATCTTATCAGGCTTCTGGGGGACAGGCCGTGGAAGTTACCAGTTCGGGGAGACCTTTTGTTGCAGGGACCTCTACGGATGCCTCAGGTGGATTGATTCTCGCTTATGGCTTGGCTATTGAAAGGGCAAGGTTAACAGCGAAGGGATACTCGGCCTCAGTGGTTGCCACTTTGTTGAAAGCTCGGAAGAGGTCTGCGTCCTTGGCGTATATTTGTATTTGGCGTGTGTTCGAGGCTTGGTGTGTCAGCAAGGAAGTTTCGGCTTTGAGAGCTTCGATTCCTCAAGTATTGGCGTTTTTGCAGGAAGGATGCGAGAAGGGATTAGCAGCAGCTTCTCTGAGAGTGCAGTTGGCAGCGCTATCTTCTTACAGAGGTAAGATATGGGGCGAGATTTTAGGGGGTCATCCGGATGTTCGGCGATTTTTGAGGGCAGTAACGTTGTTACGACCTCCATGTCGGCAAGTGGTTCCGTCTTGGGACTTGCATTTGGTGCTAGACGTCTTGGTGCGCGCATCTTTTGAGCCGTTGGCAAGAGCGTCATTGAAGGATCTTACCTTGAAAGTAGTATGTCTGGTGGCTATTTCTTCGGCCAGGAGAATTTCGGAGTTGCAAGCGTTGTCCTGTAGAGAACCTTTTCTGGTTTTTAGTGAGTCTAAGGTGGTTTTGAGAACAGTGCCATCTTTTTTACCCAAGGTGGTATCCCCGTTTCATGTGAATCAGGTAGTGTCGCTGCCAGTTTTTGAAGTGGGTGGTGAAGGTGGTAATCGGAAGCAGTTGCATAGATTAGATGTTTGGAGAGCTCTGAAACGGTACTTGAAGACTACGGCTTCCTTCCGTAGTTCGGATAGGTTGTTTGTGCTGTTTGGAGGTCCTAGGAAAGGACAGGCAGCATCAAAGACGTCCATTGCCAGATGGATTAAGGAGGCAATCGAGTCTGCATATCTTTTAAAAGTGAAGCCGGTACCGCAGGGCTTGCGAGCTCATTCGACTAGGGGGCAGGCTACGTCATGGGCAGAATGCAGACTTGTTCCGCCGCTGGAAATTTGTAAAGCGGCTACCTGGTCGTCTTTACATTCCTTTACCAAGCATTACTGTCTGGACGTGCAGGCGGAGAGGAATACCTGTTTTGGATCAGCAGTGCTTCAGGCTGGTTTGGCAGGTCCCTCCTTTGACTTTTTGCACTGCTCTGTTACATCCCCAAAGGTTCAGGACTAGCCTGGAGGGACGCTAAGGAAGGTGAAATTAGACTTACCTGCTAATTGTTGTTCCTTTAGGAACTCCAGGCTAGTCCTGTATCCCACCTGAAGATGTATGTGAGATTTAGCCTGAAGCTTCTTTGGTGTAACAGATAGGTAGTGTTTCTTTCGTACAGGGGTATAATCCATACAGTGGCAAAGTCCTTTTTTGTGGGGGTTTGCAGAGAGCTTCTAGATCTTTCATGTCAGAAAATGGGGATCTCGGCATTTTTCTCAATTTAAATATCAATAGGGGGGTGTCCGAACGATTTTCTGTTGAGATTCGGTCCCTTTCCTATCTTTTATCAATAAGTGATATGAAGTTTGTAGTTAATGTTATGAGTAGGGTTCCTACTTAATTGTTGCTCTGTTAATAGGTTACTGATGTCAGAAGGCGGATCCTGGGTACTTATACCAGTGACATCAAAAAAGAATGACGTTTCTCAGTCTCCAAGCTGCTGGAGGAGGAGCAAGACCCAAAGGTTCAGGACTAGCCTGGAGTTCCTAAAGGAACAACAATTAGCAGGTAAGTCTAATTTCACCTTATTAGTCGTAAATAAGTTACCCTGTAGCTTCATTGCATGCCCCCTAGTCTTTCTATATTTTGATGGCATAAACAATCAATCTACCTTTACCCGTTCCACTCCATTCATTAATTTATAGACCTCTATCATATCTCCCCTCAGCCATCTCTTTTCCAGGTTGAAAATCCCTAACCTTTTTAGCCTCTCTTCATAGGGGTATCCTTCCATCCCCTTTACCATTTTGGTGGTTCTTCTCTGTACCTTTTCTAATAATGCTATATCCTTTTTAAGATACGGCAACCAAAATTGCACACAATATTCAAGGTGCGGTCGCACCATGGAACGATACAGAGGCATTATAATATCTTTTCTTTTATTCTCCATTCCTTTCCTTATGATACCTAGCATTCTATTTGCTGTCTTGGCCACTGCTGCACACTGGGCGGAGGGTTTTAACATGTTATCCACAATGATGCCTAAATCTTTTTCCTGGGTGGTGATTCCTAATGTGGAACCTTACATCGTGTAACCATAGTTTGGGTTTTTCTATCCTAGGTGCATAACTTTGCACTTGTCCACATTAAAGTTCATCTGCCATTTGGATGCCCAGTCTTCCAATTTATCAAGATCCTCATGCAATTTTCCACAATCCTCATGGGTTTTAACAACTTTGATTAGTTTTGTGTCATCTGCAAATTTGCTAAACTAACTCATTATTCCCATTTCCAGGTCATTTATGAATATTGCTGTAACCCTTTTGGAGCAGGCCCTCCTACCTGGATTCCAACCTGGATTCTTAGGCTTTACCTGGCCCTTCTAACGGGAAGGAAAAAAACAAGACACATACACAGAAAATCAATTATATTAATTCCAGAGCTCTAGAAGGAAGACCGTCAGAGGGAGCAAATCATGGCTCCTCCCTAACTATCTTCAAAAATCTTCTGCCAGAGATCTGCCTTTTATTAACAAGTATCAGCTGACATAGTTCATTTTTGATTAACATCGGATGATATTATCCATGTTACAAAATTACAGGTCTGGAATAAAATCTGCTTACAGGGTTATTTTTCTGCTGATGCTTTGCAAAAATTCATGAAAAACGGAAGTTACAAGGCCATGATTATAATTACCAAGTGACAGTAGGTGTCGCTGTAATTCTTTCATTACAAAAGCTGATTAGTTACACTATAAGTTCTGTCAAAATTCTGTTAATTTCCCAAGCTTTATTTGATTTCCAGTTATATGTTGACCTAAGGTCTCTGATTCTCGGAACGTTTATGCAATAATGCTGATGTTAGTTGTTATCTAATTTTCGACCTATCATCTGTCACAAAAGAGAGGCAGAACTGTCTGTATCCCAAAGATTTTTCAGAAGCTAGCCTTTGCACCAGTAACTATGTACACAACTTTGTTAGCTAATCTCTGTTGCGATTAACTGTCAGCGATTTTTCCCAGAGAGAGACAGAAGCTTCTATCTAAAAATGTATGTTTCGTTTAAGCCTGGCATTATAATAAGCATATATTTCTCTTTTACCTGAGTAAAGGTATATGGCTATAGCACATTCACAGTCCTGTTTCTCCATCATTATCTGTGCTTGTATCACTGTCTGTACCTATATCCAGAGTACCATAAATAGATTCATTACTATCCATAGCCAGGTCAAGATTGCCATAAACTGGATGATCTATATTAGTGTAAGTTACCTTATCACACAAAAGCTCATCAGTCTCTGCTATAGTCTCTAACCTTGTTCTGGGGCCTTGGTCAGTCCTTCCTTTCTCACAAATATGTTAAAAAGCAGCACAGCCAGCACAGATCCCTGGGGTACTCCACTATTCACCTTTCTCCATTGAGAAAATTGGCCATTTACCCTTACCCTCCACTTCCTATCTTTTAACCAGTTCCTGATCCACAATAGTAAGCTGCCTCCTATCCCATGACTTTTTAATTTTGCCAAAAGTCTCTCATGAGGGGCCTTGTCAAAGGCTTTTTGAAAGTCCAGATATACTATATCAACCAACTCACCTTGTCTACCTGTTTATTCACACTTTCAAAAAAAAGATAACAGATTAGTAAGACAAGACCTTCCTTGGCTAAAGCCATGTTGGCTTCTCCCATTAAGCCATGACTATCTACATGTTCAGTAATTTTGTTCTTTATGATGGTTTCTACCATTTTTCCTAGTACTGACGTCAGGCTCACCAGTCTGTAGTTTCCTGGATCACCCCTGGAACCCTTTTTAAAAATTGGCGTTACATTGGCCACCCTCCAATCTGGCCACCCTCCAATCTGTAATACCTGATTTTTAATGATAGTACACAGATTACTAATAGTAGGTCTGCAATCTCATATTTCAGTTCTTTCAACACCCTCGGATGTATACCATCTGGTCCAGGTGATTTGCTACTCTTCAGTTTATCAAATAGTTGTAATACATCTTCTTTGTCTTTCATTTCCAGCATAGTAGATCATGTGATCATCTGATGCAAAGTGCCCCATGCCAGTCCATTTCAGTTCGCTGACACCCAACAGATCAAGTTGTACACGTTCCATTTCATTCTTGACCACCTCCAACGTCCCTTGGTTCATGCTTCGTACGTTCCATGTTCCAATGTGTAAGACATCTTTACAGCTTCTGACTCTCATTTCATGCGCAGATGTCTCTCTCCATACAAAGATTCGACTTGTTCAAGCCATGGTATTTTCAATAACATCATATGGATGTGAAAGCTGGACAGTGAAAAAGATAGACAGGAAGAAAATTGATGCCTTTGAATTATGGTGCTGGCGGCGAATACTGTGTATACCATGGACTGCCCGAAGAACAAACCAGTCGGTACTAGAGGAGATCAAACCTAAGCTTTCTTTAGAAGCTCAGATGACAAGACTTCGACTTTCATACTTTGGACACATCATGCGAAGAGAGAGATCATTAGAGAAAGACATTATGCTTGGCAAGATAGAAGGTCAACACAAAAGAGGAAGGCCAGCAATGAGATGGATCGATACAATAACAGCAGCTACGGGTACCAGTCTGTCAACAATGAGCCGCCTGACTGAAGACCGGACAATTTAGGATAGCTATCCAGAGGGTCGCCATGAGTCGACTCCGACTCGACGGCACTTAACAACAACAACAACAATACATCTTCCCGGTGTATCGATATTTCTTTTAATTCTTCCGCAACATCACCTTTAAATACCATTTCAGTTAAGGGTAAAATCCCTTCATCTTCCTCAGTATAGACTGAAGCAAAGAATTTATTCAGTCTCTCCACTATGGCCTTGTCCCCTCTTAGTGCCCCTTTTACCCCTCTGTCATCTAATGGTCCAACTGACTCTTTCAAGGTTTTTGTACTTGAAATAGTCTTTATTATGTGTTTTTGCTTCCACAGCAAGCTTCTTCTCAAATTCTCTCTTTGCCTGCCTTATCAATGCCTTGCATCTAACTTGCCAGTGTTTGTGTTGTGCGACACCCACCAGCTGGGCCAAGAGGCTGACAGCTGATAGGCGGCCTTACTGTCCTTTAGAATAAAAGTTCTTTACTCTGTAGGAATGAATTGTAGTTGAGGCAGGTGGTAAGGCTTTGCAAGATTTTTATTATTTATACAATGGGGATTTTCAAAGGCACGCGGAGGTTCAAAACACAACAAATGCACTAGGATAACTTCTCCAAATGAAAGGATGAACACAGGAAAAACCAGGAGAAATGAAAAACAAAACTTTTCTTCTCTGCTGTTCTCTGCACTGCTCCGTGTGGTCACACACTATACTACAGCAGAACTAAACACAGCTGGTTTCACTTTCACCAAACAACGTCTTCCCAAACTCCGTTACTCTCAACAATGAATACAGCACAGCACTGCTTTCTTCTGAGTCACAGGTAAAAGCTACCTTATTAAAAGGCTTTTAAAACTCTCTCCTGTTTCACTTTCTTACTGTGGTATTCTTGTGAGTTAAACAACAGTCCATTGGTATAGGAAAATCATCACATTCAGGCACAGTGGTTTCTATCTGCATTTCTTCAATGCCATTAGAATTACCAAAGTCTTTCTCATATGTGGGGACTTCTTTTAGCTTCTCTCTCTTTAGAAACTGGTGGAAGTGATCCCACAGCAAGTCAGCCTTTTCAGGTGTTTTTGTACTAGGGGTTTGAATCCTCTCACTAGAGAATAGTCTCTGCAGTGCCCCTAATTTAGAAGCTTCACAAACGTCAGAGTTATCTGGTCTGGAGTTTGCAGCAGGTACTAGGCTTTCAATCCAACGTTTCACAGTAGAGGGGGAGGGTTCCAGCTCCTGCTCAATAAAACTAGCCTTTATCTCTTTTGCCAATTTATCAGATATAAAATGGTCAGTTTTACCTTGAGGCTGTTTCTCTGTGTCAGCACTGGTGCTCTTTCCACCTCTCCAATCCTCCCAGCTGTAGCAATTGTTTGACTGGCCTGCCCGGCTTCTCCAATTGTCTGTGCTTTTACCTTTGAATGCTGGCTTTGTCTGAGTGCGTGCCTTTCCCTTGGCACCTTCTCTCACACAGGCTGTTCTGCCTGGACTCTCTGGTCTCAGACTCTGGTCTTGACTTTCTCTTGCCTTCCACCTGGCTCTCTGGATATTTTCCTGACCAGCTTCTTTGTAGGTTCTCCAATCGTGTCTCTCTTCGGGTCTCCAATCGGGTCTCCCTTCGGGTCTCCAGTCGGGTCTGTCTTCCTTCCCTCTGCACGTGGTTTTTTACCCTGGCTTCCTGCTTCCTTGTGACCAATCAGGAAGGGGGTTAGTCTCCACCCTTGCACTAGGGCGTGGTTTGCTTCCTACAGGGAACTGCCTTTTTCTCTGACATAGGCTGAGTTTTCCTTGTAGCTGTGCATTGTCATCCGTTTCCATGGGGATTTCTGGATTTTTATCCCCTTTCAGGCTTTTCATAGGGCTTTCACCATCACAGTTGTGTAATGGGGAAGACCCGTCCCTTGATATGGAGCTAGATGAAACTGAGGAGGTTATGTCAGATTCTGACAGGCAAGCAAAACACATGGCTACAGGTTGCCAGGGGAGATGTAAACAAACTCAGTCACGAGTGCAGCAGCCCCGCCCAAGCTACAAATTATCCCCGTGCTCTGAGCTCAGTAGTAGACACCTGGGTGGGGGAGGGGCGAAGCTAAGCCCTAAGGGAAAGGAAGATAAAAAGCACTCATTTGAATCAGGAACAGGAAGAAGGGGGACAAGAGAGAGAACAGGAACAGGAACAAGCGGAGGCTCGAGAACAAGCCCGGGAACAAGAACAGGAACAGACATAAGAGAAGGAACGAGAGAGAGGGTGCAGAGGAGCAGAGCCATCAGCAGGTCTGAGAGCAGAGAAGCTGAATCTGACTCAAGCAGCCACGAGGACAGAGCAGAGAATGCTCCAGCTAGGGAGTTACAGAGAGGCCAAGCCCAAAGACCACAGGGAAGCAACTTTCGGTTAAAGCCTTATACTGAGGGCCATTGGAGAGAGAAGCCATCCAAAAGGTCAGTTTGGGAGTGCCCAGAAACTCCAGTGAGAGAGAGGTGCAGGCCTATGGACTTTGATAATGCTGAAGGAGCACTGCTAAGGAAACCTATTAGGCAGAAGCCTGAAGGTAAGCCCTTTAGAAGGGATAAGGAGAAAACCAGAGATACACGTTTTCTCTGGGATTGCCAGGCTCTCCAGGACTCTCTCAGTAATAATGATACCTGTTTTAAAGCTCTGTGTGATTGTGTTCCTACGTACCCAGTGGGGGAAGGGCTGGAAGATATGCAAATAGAATCTGTAGATAAAAGTGTAATTGGTGAACCCATGGATTGTACACTGTCCATAGCAGATAACATAGAGTCTCTACGCTGACTTGGATATACAAAGCTATATGCACAGCATTGAAAGCAAAGTAAACCTTCGTGCCTTTAAAAGGAACTGTTTTGTGAATCCTGTGTTAAAGGATGGTGTGTTGAAAAGCTAGAAGAAAAAAAGCTATTTTCTTCTCTTCCTGAGTTAATTTCCTTATGCCAGAAAGTATGGATATTTTGTCTTAAGTTTTGTGCTTACCAATCCCCTGGGAAGGGGAAATAAAACCTCATTTGCTTTAAAACCACTCGATTACATCTATTTCTGTGCTTGGGGAGTGTGTGGGACTACATCACCCAGAAGGCAGTGCACTGCTACGCCTGCATTACCCCACTTCCCAGCCCAGGATATTCACCAGCTTGGCCCTACTCTGCATGCCTTAGGACCCAGGGTAGACCACTGGTGACAGTTGTTTCCAGTTTTCGTCATTTGGTTCCTTTTCCCATTTTCTGAAAGATGCTTTTTTGGCAACAACAGTCTCTCTGACCTCACCTTTAAACTATGCTGGCAGTTTTCTGGACTTCCTTCCACTTTTCTTAAAGCGTGGAATACAGCTGGTCTGGGCTTCCAAGATAATATTTTTAAACAACACCCAAGCTTGATGTAAATCTTTAACCTTTGCAACTGCTCCTTTTAGTTTTTTCTTAACTATTTTCCTCATTTATCACAGTCTCCCTTTTGAAAAGTAGTACTGTGGATTTCTTTACCCTCTCTTCTCCATTTATTAAATCAAACGCGACCACGCTATAATCACTATTGCCAAGTGGCCCCAACACCCTTATCTCTTGCACCATATCTTGTGTTCCACTAAGGACTAGGTCCAAAATGGCTTCCCCTCTGGTTGGTTCATGAACCAGCTGCTCCAAAAAGCAATCATTTATTTCATCTAGAAACTTTATCTCCCTATCATGTCCTGTCATAACACTGACCCAGTTGATACCGGGGTAATTGAAATCACCCATTATTATTACTGTGCTGTAACTTTTGTTAGCTTCTCTGATTTCTTTGAGCATTTCATCATCCATTTGTTTATTCTGGCCAGGTGGTCGATAGTACACCCCCACTGCCATCGCCTTCCCCTTCCCCTTATTACATGGAATTTCAATCCATAAGAGATTCTACAGTGAATTTTGTTTCCTGCAAAACTTTAACACTGTGTGACTCAATGCCCGCTCTAATATAGAGTGCAGCCCCTCCACCATTTTGATCTGCTCTATCATTACAATATAGTTTCTAACCAGGTATCATAGTGTCCACTGGTTGTCCTCCTTCCACCATGTCTCTGAAATATCAATCATATATCTAACCTCATTTAATGCTATATATTCTAACTCTCCCATCTTATTTTTTAGACTTTTATCATTTGCATATAAGCATTTTAGAGGCTGTATTTTATTCATACTAATCTGGCTATCAGTAGGCAGGGGTAATTTGGAATCTTTAAGCTCTATCTGCTCTGTACTCAAGGGCATTTGGTCTACTTTTGTCTTTCCTGGAACCTCTCTGCTGATATGCCCTAACTTCAGTCTTTTGCTAGTATCCTTCAAGGATACATTGTTCCGAACCAGGCACTTTTGGGCTGTTGGCTTTCCCCTATTATCTAGTTTAAAAGCTGCTCTATCTCCCTTTTAGAGGTTACTGCCAGCAACCTGGTTCCATCTCGGTTAAGGTGGAGCCCATCCCTTCGGAAGAGCCCCTCCTTTCCCCAGAATGTTCCCCATTTGCTAACAAATCCAAAACCCTCATGCTTGCACCATCGTCTCATCCATGCATTGAGACTCAAGAGCTCTGCCTGCCTTTTGGGTTCTGCGCATGGAATGGGAAGCATTTCGGAGAATGCTACTCTGGAAGTTCTGGATTTCAACTTCCTACCTAAAAGCCTAAATTTAGCCTCCAGAACCTCCCTACCTCATTTTCCTATGTCATTGGTACCGATATGTACCAAGACAGCAGACTACTCTCCAGCACTATTTAAGACCTTGTCTAGGTGGCGTGTGAGGTCTACTACCTTTCACACCAGGCAGGCATGTTACCAGGTGATCCTCACATCCACCAGCCACCCAGCTATCTACATGCCTAATGATTGAATCACCAACTATAACGGCTGTCCTATCTCTTCCCTCGTGGGCACATGGCCCTGGAGAAACCTCCTTGGTGCGAGAGAGTTTTACATCACCTGGAGAACAGGTCCTAGCTACAAGATCACTTTCTGCCACACCAGGGTGATGCTCTCCTGTCACACGACCTCTTTCCTCCATTGCAACAGGGATGCTACCAGACTGGAGGTGGGACTTCAGTAAACTATATCCCTGTAGGTCTCACCTATGTACCTCTCTGTCTTCCTTATGTCTTCCAAGTCTGCTACTCTAGCCTCCAGAGATCGAACTTGTTCCCTGAGAGCAAAGAGCTCCTTGCACCTAGAGCACATGTAAGACCTCTCACCAACTGGGAGAAAATCATATATGTGACACTCATTGCAAAAGACTGGAAAACCTGGACTGCTGTCTGCATCTTAGTTTTAAGGATGTGTTTAGGTATTGTCATGCAGCAGGGGCTGATGAAAGCAAAAATGCAGGAGAAGAAGCTGTTTTTCATGAGGAAAAAGATGTGCACAAGATGCAGTATCTGCACAGAACAGCTAGAGGGAGCAGCCGTGCACTCACAGAGCCTGAGTGGACACACTTAGCTAATCGAGAGCACCTGACAGTCAACCCGGAAAGCTCAAACACAGGAGAACTTTATAAACGGAAGACTGGAGACTGGAGAAGGCAGAGCAGCGCTTGCAGGTGTGGAGCTGGAGGTAAAGCTGAAGGTTTACGAGAGAGAAGCAGCACAAGCAAGGACCAAGCAGAAAGAAGCACTTGGGAAACTAGTGCTGGGCAAAGGAACAATCACCTTTGGAGGCAAAGCAGAGTGAAAGAAAGAAGCCTGCTTGTACCAAAGGAACCTGGGGCTAAACCGAAAGGTAACAGAAGCTTTCAGAGAGGAGATTGGCACAGGGAGTGTGTTCCTGAAGAACTGCGGGAAGGAGGAAATCCCAGTTCTATATGCTGCTGGAAGCCCAGGTATGCTGACTCTGTTTCTATGAAGAAAACCTTACCTTATAAAAAGCATTTTGAAAGTAATGCTAAACCTGTGAGAAAGGAAAGCAAAGCTACCTCTTATAAGCCAAGTAGCCAACGCCCGAGGGTAGGCCATGCTCATTGGCAAACACTAGAGGAACTCTTTAAACATCCAGAGAACAGGACTAGGGCCTGGCCAGAAATTATAGCCAGTGAAACCACTGATACAGATAGAGATAATTCTGAGCCGATGCAAGTGGAACTTGTAGAGCCAAGCCTTTTATCTCAGGAAGAGATGGACTGTTCTTTGTGTATTTCAGGCAGTGCAGAGTCACTGTTAAACCTGTGAATAATATATGTTATTTTCAGAATGTTATTCATTTGCTAAATGGAAGAAGAGTGCTGAAACATTTGCTTTACTCTGGAACGCTTAACTAAGCATTGTTACAACTGTGAAGCATAACAGTTTTTCCGTTAACCTGAGTTGATTTCATTCCTGAAGTTAAGGACTTTTTCTTTAGGTTGTAACCCAGCTGAATCTTATGCGTAAAGGGAAATAAATGCCTTGTTAACCCTCTACTCTGCATTCACAATTTTTCTTAGTTAGGAGCTGAACTGCTAAGACCAGGTTACACCTGGCTCTTAAAAGACCCTCCTCTCATAATAAAATCATTTTTGTGTCCCACCTACCCTTACGACCACTGGCCACCAGGGCGGTGCATGACAGTATTTAAGTTCTTTACTTACTAAGGGTTGCTGGAGATATTTACACTAATAAAACTATACCTAATACTTTTAATGTACTTTGTTCACCTGAAACTTAATTAATCTCAGGCCCTTAATGTATGCCTGATGAGGATAAACAGCTGCACCTGAGAGTGAATATGACGCCTCCTTTCATTTAAGAGGTTTAAGCACCTATAAAGCTACGATTATCCAAGGCATGGGTGGGCGTCAGGGAGGGAGGGAGGGAAAGAAGACTTATTAAAAGCTGGCAGCTAGGAGGAGGAAGTGACGTCACCCGGGAGATGGCAGCTTAAATTTTGAGCTCCCATCGAGACGCTGCAAATTAGGTGAAAAAGCGCAAATTCTACCCCATCCCGGGAATCCAGGAGGTGTCAGAAGAGAGAGGACATAGTCAGGATGTCCATACGAAAAAAGCTAGCGAAATTCAAGTCCCCATATGTCGAAAGCGCCGGGCCGAAAAAGGGGGAGGAATCGGAGCACATGGCGTCGGGAGACGAGTCCGAGGAAGAGATAGAGCGAGCGGACGAGGGCTGCACCAGAGGTGATATCTGGGGCTGGATGCGCTCTCTAAGGAAGGAGATTGTGGCAATGAGGGGTGATATGAAAGAAGCCATGGTGGTCCTACGGGAAGAAGTTCGAGACCTCGGCCACAGAGTGGAATCGCTGGAGGAGCATGTTGATCAACAGGCCGAGAAAGACTCGGAAGCCGAGGCCCGGATGAAGTGCCTACAGGAGGACCAATTGCTCCAGAAAGATAAAGTGGAGGATCTGGAGAACAGGTCCCGGCGCAATAATCTACGCCTGAGGGGGCTCCCGGAGACAGCGGAGTTTGTGGATGCTGTAGCTGTGGTCCGTAAGGTATGTGCTGCCCTGCTCCAGAGTGGAGAAACGGGAGAGGAGCCTGTGGAGGTCGTAGTCGAGAGGGCGCATCGAGCGCTGGGCCCGGCGAGAGGGGGACAGCCGCGTGACATTGTGGCTTGTTTAGCTTCTTTTGCGGTGAAAGAAAAAGTGTTGAGAGCTGCCATGGCCCGGAAGGGCTACGCATGGGCAGGGCACAGAGTGGAACTTTACCAGGACCTGTCCGCTGGAACGCTACAAAGGAGACGAGAGATGCAGAAGGTCACTCAGTACTTGCGCTCTGAGAATTCAAAGTATCGTTGGCTGTTCCCCTTCGCACTCCTGTTGGATATAAATGGCCGCGGGTTCCGGGTCCGCATGGAGGCGGAAGCCTGGAAGATTTTGAGACAGGAGGGCGCCCCGCGGTTGCCGGCTGAGTCGGGGGAGACGGAGCTGTCGAGCAGCAGAAGCGCGAACTCCAGCTGGGAGCGAGTCCCAGTGAAGGGGCAAAGACTGCAACGAAAAAACAACGAGGAGAGCAGGAGGGAAGTAGTGGCGGTGGCCTCCGGGACAGGGTGAAGCTCCTAACAGGCCAGGAGGCAGAGATCTTGAGTGGATGGACCGGAATTGAAGAGGACGACCTGAGGACTAGAGTGCATTTGGGGAAGCGCTGCTAGTAATGGAGGGTGGGGGGATACCTACCACAGAGTATTGCTGGGGTAATTTGTGTAATGGAGCCCAGTATGGGTTACCTTTATAAAAGTGTTTTTTTATGTGGCCCTATAGATTTGAGGGGCATGTAATATAACTATAGGGTGTGGGGGGGTGGGGGTTAAGGGGTTGTTAAAATAGGGCAATACTGTGGTCACCTATCCACTATAATGTGAAGATACGGGACATCCCTCCCAAGGGTGGGGGGAATGTCTTATGGTCCCCTTCCCTACTGTTACACAGAATTTGAATATGGTATTTCTTTTTTTTTTTTTTTTTTTCAATTGAAGGGCCAGGCCAGTCCCTTACTCCTGTGGCCGTATAAGCTCTGATGGCCCTTCTTTGCTTATTTGCTTTCGTGGTTTGGTGTTTAATAGATATGAACCCTTTCATAGATATGAACCTTTGGAGTATGTTGTTTAATGGATATGTTTGGTATGTTGTTTAAAAGCTATGAACCATACAATAATATGACCTGGGGTTTAGTCACCAGGATAAGTAGGTCACGGATTGGCAAGGGGGGGGACAAGGGAGGGGAGAGGGGGTGGATGGGGGAGGGGAGGTAGGGGGGATATAGGGTTCGGAGGGGAGGACCGGGAGAGAGGGGATAGAGCGTCCAAGGGGGGGTCACATCCTCAGAGGCTTGCGGAGTGGAGCTCCGTATGGAGGGGAAGGGAGGGGGAAGGAGGGGATGGGGGGTGGGTGATGGGGGGGAGGGGGGATGGGGTAGAGGCTTTGGAGAAGAGCGATGGGGATGGGAGGGTCCACTTGGATAAGTATGACTTCGGGCTTGCGTGTCAGTAGCCTCAATGTGCGGGGTCTGAATTCGCCCCAGAAGCGGAAATTATTATGGGCGGAGCTGAGGAGCCAGAAATGGCAGGTAGCTTTTATTCAGGAGACACACTTGCGCACGGGAGATGAGCGGTTGATGGGTTCGGGGCAGTATCAGGGGTTTTATGCGGCAGAAGAAGGGGGTAGGAGGAAGGCTGGGGTGGCAGTTCTCATTCGGAATGATATTCCCTTTGTATTTAGCAAGGTGGTTAGGAAGCCCGATGGCCGAGCAGTGGCCGTAGTGGGGGAGTTAGGGGGGAGCAGGTAACCTTGGTGTCCGTATATGGGCCGAACTTACTGCAAAGGGGGTTCTGGGAGGGGATGAGTAGCTGGTTAGAGGGGGAGGCTTCGGGAAGGCTTTTGGTGGGGGGGGATTGCAATATAGCCTTGGACGGGAGGGTAGGGAAGAGACAGGGGCAGGAGGGGGAACGGAAACCCTTGCAGATGTGGATGAAGAAATGGGGGTTGGAGGATCTATGGAGATTGGCTCACCCGCGGGACAAGGACTTCACCTTTTATTCCCCGGTTCATGACTCATATAGTCGTATTGATTATTTGTTGGGAGATGATTATTGGAGGGAGGCTTTGGATCGGGTGGATATAGGGGTGGCCACCTGGTCAGACCATGCCCCGGTTGGAGCGGGGTTTGGACCACCTGGGGAAAAGGAGAAACGAACCTTCTGGAGGCTGAATGATTATCTGTTGCAGGGACCAGGGGTGGAACAGCGGCTCAAGGCTGTGGTACAGGAATATATGGAGATGAATGACAATGGGGCAGTGGCCACTGGGGTGCTTTGGGATGGATTGAAGGCGGTGGTCAGGGGCCACCTGGTTCAGATGGGGGCGCAAAGGAAGCGGAGCAGGGAAACGGAGACGGAGAGATTGCAGGGGATTCTGGAGGGTTTGGAGAGGGCTCATAAACAGAAAGGGGGTATGAAGTTGAGGGGACAGTTGGAGGAGACCAGACGGCAATTAAACGCCCTTCAGTTGGAAAGGGTCTCCTACCAATTGGATAGGGTGGGGCAGCGCTACTATGAGTTTGATAATAAGGCGGGCAAGCTCCTGTGCCATAAGTTAAAGGCCCGGAGACATCGGCAGGCCATAGTCAAGATCAAGGGAGCGCGGGATACGATGTTGTTTAAAAGTGAGGATATAAGGGAGAGGTTTCGGGAGTATTATAAGGAATTGTATGCTGCGGACCCATCTCGGGAGGGGGGGGTCATTCGGCAGTATCTCGAGAATGGTGGTGAGGGATGCCATAAGGTGGGGGAACTGGAGGGAGAAGGATTGGAGGCGGAGATAGGGTTGGATGAGGTGAGAGAAGCCATTCGGCAACTAGTCTCCGGGAAGGCCCCGGGACTCGATGGGTTCACGGGCATCTTCTACAAGAAGCTGGTAGAGGTGGTGGGCCCTATCTTGACTAGAGTGTTTAATGCGGTTTTGCAGGGGGAGGCATTGCCAGTGACCATGACCCAGGCGGCATTGGTAGTGCTCCCTAAACCGGGGAGGGATCCGGTGGTGTGCAGTTCTTATCGGCCTATTTCGTTGCTGAACATAGATGTTAAAATTATGGCGAAGGTTCTAGCCTTGAGACTGGGGCCGCTCATGCCGGGCCTGATACATCCGGACCAATCAGGGTTCATTATGGGGAGGCAGGCGGCAGATGGGATAAGGCGGGTGCTCCAGCTGGGGTGGTTGGCAAGGAAAGAGGCGCAACAGGCTATGTTTCTTTCGATTGACGCGGAGAAAGCGTTTGATAGAGTGAACTTTGATTTTCTTCAAGCGGTATTGGAGCATGTAGGGCTGGGCCCGAGGTTTAGGGCGTGGATACAGGCCTTGTATACCTCGCTGGTAGCCACGGTGCGAGTGAATGGAGGGTATTCAGCGTTTTTCCCCCTGGGGAGGGGAACCCGTCAGGGGTGCCCCCTGTCCCCGCTTCTGTTCGCCCTAGTTATGGAGCCGCTGGCCGCTAGGATCCGATCGGTACAGGACATTAAGGGAATCGGGGTGGGGGGAGCTCAACATAAGCTGGTGTTATTTGTGGACGATGTCCTGTTCACCTTGACGCAGCCGGTGGTCTCCCTTCCGGTGTTAATGAAGGAGCTTAGGTAATATGGGGCCCTATCAGGATTTAAAGTAAATTGGGATAAAACAGAAGCAATGTCTATATCACTGCAGAACCCGGTGATTGAGAGTTTGAAGGGCTCCTTTCCTTTTGGCTGGGCAAGTCGGTCTCTTAAATATTTAGGGGTGCAAGTCACCGCTGACCCTATGGGGATGTATGGGGCTAACTATCCTCCACTATTTGATCAGGTGAGGAAGGACATGCAGGGTTGGAAGGGGGGGGAGATGTCCTGGTTAGGTAGGGTCGCAGCTATAAAGATGAATGTAGTGCCACGGTTATTGTATTTGTTTCAATCATTGCCGATACGCATACCACGGCAGGAGTTGCACTTAGTCCAGAACCAGATTTTGCATGGGGTTCTAGTCGACCGCGGGTGAGCAGAAGGGTTTTGCATCGAGCTAGGGAGGGTGGGGGATTAGGGGTGCCGGATGTAGCGAGGTACTATATGGCGGCCCAGTTGCGCCAGGTATTTGAGTGGCGGCACAGGGCCGAGAACATGAAACGCTTTCGAGACATTGAGCAATACTGGGCGGGAGAGACAGATCTCAAGTCCTTGCCCTGGGTCTTTGGCAAGCTCCCGGAGGGCAGATGGAGGGAGAATCCATATATATGGCATTTGGTCACGCAGTGGCGCAAGGCTAACAACCATTTTGCCCCGGGGACAGGGTTCTCGCCATTGGCGCCGGTGAGGGGGACCCTCGAATTCAGTCCCGGAAGAGAGGGGGTGTTTCGGAGGTGGGAAAGGGCGGGAATCGATACCTTTGATCGGTTCATAGAGAACGGCGGATTGATTCCCTTTCCTGACCTTCGGCTGAGGTTCCACTTGCGGGGGGGGGGATTTCTTTCCATATTTGCAGATTAAACATTTTCTGACTCAACCGAAAATACGGGATGGATGGGAGGGGAACAGGGATGCTAGAGTGGCACTATGGCAAGGGTGGGGGTCCTCGCGGGGGCTAATTACTCAGCTGTACAGGGGGTTGGAAGGGGGGATGGGGAGAAGTTTCCGCACCAGTTAGAGTGGGAAAGGGACTTGGGGCTTGTACTGGGGGCTCAAGAATGGAGGAGGATTTATGTGAATATTAGTCGCCAAGCCATATCGGTGGCAATCCGGGAGACCTCATACAAGTTACTATACCGGTGGTACTATACGCCGGTGAGGTTGCATAGGATGTTCCCGGGGGTATCTGATTTGTGCTGGCGTGGGTGTGGGACCGGGGGTCCTTCATTCATATTTGGTGGGGGTGCCCACAGGTGCAATTGTACTGGAAAATGGTGGGGGAGTGGCTACAGGAGATATTTGGGGAGCAGCTGAAGGTAGATATGGGGGTGGGGCTGCTCGGGATCTGGCCAGAGCAGTGGGGCCAGAAGAGGGCCCTGCCTATAAGGGCGTGCATTCCGGCTGCTCGGAGCGAAATAGCGCGAGCTTGGAAACAGGCTCAGCTTCCGGGTCTCGTGCAGTGGAAAAGCAGGTTGTGTCGGATTGCTCTAATGGAACAGTTGACGGCAGTGAGGCACCGTAAGCGAGAACAATTTGATGAGCAGTGGCTACCAATCCTGGATTATCTAAAATCTGCATAGGCCTCGGGGGAGGGGGGTGGGAGGTTGGGGGAGGGGTGGGGGGGTTGTAGGGGGGGTGGGAGGGTGTTGAAGGTGGGGGGGCTACAGGTTGCTGGATGGTGGGCATGAATGGGGGGGAAGGGGGTTACTTCCAAGCACCTGATAGGTGTACTTTTTAAGGGAGGGGATCAAAGCAAGTGTGACGTTATCGTGGCACTTGAGTGTGGTGATACCCTACCAATGTTGTGATATGGGCCTGGTGGCTTTATTGGAGCAAGGGGGAACCAGGGGGTGGTGGGGGGATTGGGGGAGACCGTTGGGATGTATTAATATTCTGTTTTTGCTGTGGTTGCGGGTGGGAATGTTGGCGGAGGGTGGATGTTGCCACCAGAATGTGGAGTTTGGTTTGTTTGATATGTTAATAATAATAAAAATCTAAATTATAAAAAAAAAAAAAAAAAAAAAAAAGCTGGCAGCTACACAGTACCTTGTCCTGTGTTTCTAAGGTAATCTGTGACCAATTTCCTGGGTGATTCACACAGCCCTTGCTTGGATAGAGGGGTGCTAAATTTAACCAGAAAGCTCTCTGCTGTGTTTTAATTTTAAACTAAAAGCTCTTTGCTGCTGCTAGGCCCTGACTGAGTATTAAAATTAAACTAGAAGCTCTCTGCTGGGTTTTAAACTTAAACTGAAAGCCACCTGTTGAGTTTTTAAATTAAAAGCTCTTTGCTGATACTAGGCCCTGGCTGATTTAACAAATATACTGGATTCACAGATTAATCAGCTTTAATCTAAAGAATTCCTTTTTCATCAAGATTTAGAAAAATTCCCAGAAGTAAATACATACAATTGCAGATCTCTCTCCAGAGGTAGCAATCCCTTTTTGTAGTCCTTCAAGACTACAAAATTTCACATTTTGTTATTTTCTGAAGTAATCCTTTAAAAAAAGAAAAAAGAAAAGAGACAAGACAGACCTTGACTGGTTAGAACAGCGCTGTTTTGTGTTGCTTGGTGTTGGTCTGTTAGTTGGCTAAGAAGACAGGCAAGGCTTTGCCCTCAAAGTCCACATGTCTGGTAAATCTCTCTCCCCAGAACCTGCTGTGTGTTAAACTTTTTTTCCTGTCCTAGCCTGCCTGAGTGAATCCTCCCCCTCCCCCCCCCTGCTGAGGTATTGTGTAGCCTTCTTCCTGTTTCCTCCACGTGTGCATAGTCTGTTTTAGTCTGCTTTTCTCTGATCAGAGAAGAGCAGTGCTTTTTACAGTGCTCTGCTAGAGAAGTGGATATTTGTCTCCTGTGACACCTTGCTGTGAGTTCTAGCTGTTTATTAATTATTTATTGTTTGTCTAACTGTTTATTTAATTATTTATTGTTTGTCTTAGTGGTGTGCTAGTTCAGCCTTCTCAGCTATAACTTACCTTGCCTCTCTCAACTAACTGGGCTTTGTGTGGTAGCCAGGTTAACTGTTCATTTTAAATTAAATCTCTCTCCCCAGAACCTGCTGTGTGTTAAACCTTTTTTCCTGTCCTAGCCTGCCTGAGTGAATCCTCCCCCTCCCCCCCCCCTGCTGAGGTATTGTGTAGCCTTCTTCCTGTTTCCTCCACGTGTGCATAGTCTGTTTTAGTCTGCTTTTCTCTGATCAGAGAAGAGCAGTGCTTTTTACAGTGCTCTGCTAGAGAAGTGGATATTTGTCTCCTGTGACACCTTGCTGTGAGTTCTAGCTGTTTATTAATTAATTATTTATTGTTTGTCTAACTGTTTATTTAATTATTTATTGTTTGTCTTAGTGGTGTGCTAGTTCAGTCTTCTCAGCTATAACTTACCTTGCCTCTCTCAACTAACTGGGCTTTGTGTGGTACCCCCTACCCCCCTGCTGAGGGTTCAGGACAGGGTACCTTGTAACTGCCCTCTTTAATAGGACTTTTCTCCCTCCCTCCCTCCCCAGCACCCACCCACCCACCCCTGGGGTAATTGTAGTTTTATAGGTACCTGCACATCTTAGAGGAAAGGGGCTGCTCTCAGGTGCAGCTCGTTATCCAAATCAGTCATACACAGAGGACCTGAGATTAATTACTTAAGCTTCAGGTACACAAGGTGTATTAGGGGTATTAGATACACTTTTATTTGTATAAGCATCCACATCAATCCTTATTATATACAGAATTTAAAAGACCTAAACACAAGCTTTAAACTAAGATGCAGACAGAAGTCCAGCAACGAGATGGGGGTTCTCCGGTCTTTTGCATTGAGTGTCACATGTATGATTTTCTCCCAGTTGGTGAGAGGTCTTACGTATGCACTAAGTGCAAAGAACTCTTTGCTCTCAGGGAACGAGTCCGTTCTCTAGAGGCTAGAGTAGCAGACCTGGAAGACATAAGAAAGACAGAGAAGTACATGGATGAGACCTACAGGGATATAGTCCTGAAGTCCCACCTCCAGTCTGGCAGCATCCCTGTTGCCATGGAGGAGAGAGGTCACGTGACAGGAGAGCATCACCCTGGTGTGGCAGGAAGTGATCCTGTAACTAGGACCTGTCCTCCAGGTGATGTAAAACCCTCTCGCACCGAGGACGTTTCTCCAGGGCCATGTCCCCATGAGGGGAGGGTCAGGACAGCTGTTATAGTTGGTGATTCAATCATTAGGAATGTAGATAGCTGGGTGGCTGGTGGACGTGAGGATCGCCTGGTAACATGCCTGCCTGGTGCGAAGGTAGCGGACCTCACGCACCGCCTAGATAGGATCATAGATAGTGCTGGGGAGGAGTCTGCTGTCTTGGTACATGTTGGTACCAATGACATAGGAAAATGTGGTAGGGAAGTTCTGGAGGCTAAATTTAAGCTTTTAGGTAGGAAGTTGAAATCCAGAACTTCCAGGATAGCGTTCTCCGAAATGCTTCCTGTTCCACGTGCAGGACCCAAAAGACAGGCAGAGCTCCGGAGTCTCAATGCATGGATGAGACAATGGTGCAAGGATGAGGGTTTTGGATTTGTTAGGAACTGGGGAACATTCTGGGGAAAGGGGGGGCTCTTCCGAAGGGATGGGCTTCACCTTAATCAGGATGGGACCAGACTGCTGGCATTAACCTTTAAAAAAGAGATAGAGAAGCTTTTAAACTAGAAAATAGGGGAAAGCCGACAGTCACCCAGGAATGCATGGTTCGGACAAAGGTATCCTTGAAGGATACTACCAAAAGCAGTGAGGTTCCAAAAGGGAGTATAGTAGCCCAAATGCCCTTGAGTAAGGAGCAGACAGAGCATAAAGATTCCAAATTACCCCTGCCTACCAATAGCCAGATTAATATGAATAAAATACAGTCTCTAAAATGCTTGTATGCCAATGCTAGAAGTCTAAACAATAAGATGGGAGAGTTAGAATATATAGCACTAAATGAGAGGTTAGATATGATTGCACTCTCAGAGACATGGTGGAAGGAGGATAACCAGTGGGACACTGTGATACCTGGATACACACTATATCGTAATGATAGAGCTGATCAAATTGGTGGAGCGCGGTTGCGCTCTATGTTAGAGAGGGCATTGAGTCAGAAAGGATTAAAGTTTTTGCAGGGAACAAAATTTGCTGTAGAATCTCTATGGATTGAAATTCCATTTATGAAGGGGAAGGTGATGGCAGTTGGAGTATACTATCGACTGCCTGGCCAGAATGAACAAATGGATGATGAAATGCTCAAAGAAATCAAGGAAGCTAACAAAAGTCACAACAGAGTAGTAATAATGGGTGATTTCAATTACCCCGGTATCGACTGGGTCAGTGTCACAGCAGGACAAGCTAAAGAGATAAAGTTTCTAGATGGAATAAATGACTGCTTCTTGGAGCGTCAATTGGACCATTAGATGATAGAGGGGTAAAAGGGGCAGTAAGAGGAAACAAGGCTATAGCAGAGAGACTGAATGAATTCTTTGCTTCGGTCTTTACTGAGGAAGATGTAGGGATGTTACCCAAGACTGAAGTGGTATTTAAAGGTGATACTGCAGAGGAATTGAGAGAAATATCGCTACAACCGGGAAGATATATTACAACTATTTGATAAACTGAATAGTAGCAAAATCACCTGGACCGGATGGTATACATCCCAGAGTGTTGAAAGAACTGAAATATGAGATTGCAGACCTGCTATTGGTAATCTGTGAACTTTCATTAAAATCATCTGTAATACCTGAAGATTGGAGGGTCGCCAACGTAACACCAATTTTTAAAAAGGGTTCCAGGGGTGACCCAGGAAATTACAGACCGGTGAGCCTGACGTCAGTACCAGGGAAAATGGTAGAAACCATTATAAAGAACAAAATTACACAGCATGTAGATAGTCATGGCCTAATGGGAGACAGCCAACATGACTTTAGACAAGGAAGATCTTGTTTTACTAATCTGATATGTTTTTTTGAAGGTGTGCATAAACAGGTAGACAAAGGTGAGTCGGTTGATATAGTGTATCTGGACTTTCAGAAAGCTTTTGACAAAGTCCCCATCAGAGACTTTTGGCGAAGCTAAAAAGTCATGGGATAGGAGGCAGTGTACTATTGTGGATCGGGAACTGGTTAAAAGATAGAAAGCAGAGGGTAGGGCTAAATGGCCAATATTCCCAATGGAAAAAGGTGAATAGTGGAGTACCCCAGGGATCTGTACTGGGTCCGCTGCTTTTTGACATATTCATAAATGACCTGGAAAAGGGAATAACTAGTGAGGTTATCAAATTTGCAGATGACACAAAACTGTTTAAAGTTAAAACCCAAGAGGATTGTGGAAAACTGCAGGAGGATCTGGATGAATTGGAAGACTGGGCATCCAAATGGCAGATGAAATTTAATGTGGACAAGTGCAAAGTTATGCACCTAGGAAAGAACAACCTACACTATAGTTACACGATGCAAGGCTCCACATTAGAAACCACCACCCAGGAAAAAGATTTAGGAGTCATCGTGGATAACATGTTAAAACCCTCCGCCCAGTGTGCAGCGGTGGCCAAGAAAGCAAATAGAATGCTAGGTATCATAAGGAAAGGGATGGAGAATAAAACAACGGATATTATAATGCCTCTGTATCGCTCCATGGTACGACCGCACCTTGAATATTGTGTGCAATTCTGGTCACCGTATCTTAAAAAGGACATAGCGTTATTAGAAAAAGTACAGAGAAGAGCCACCAAATTGGTGAAGGGGATGGAAGGCTACTCCTATGAAGAGAGGCTAAGAAGGTTAGGGCTCTTTAGCCTGGAGAAGAGACGGCTGAGGGGAGATATGATAGAGGTCTATAAATTAATGAATGGAGTGGAACGGATAAACGTGGATCAATTGTTTACGCTATCATAGTATAGAAAGACTAGGGGACATGTAATGAAGCTACAGGGTAAACTATTTAAGACAAATAAGAGAAAATATTTTTTTCACTCAACGTGTAATCAAACTCTGGAATCTGTTACCGGAGGATGTAGTAAGGGCTGTTAGTATAGCTGGGTTTAAAAAAGGTTTGGACAAGTTCCTGGAGGAAAGGTCCATAAACCACTATTAAAAAGGGACCCAGGATATCAATGCTTGACCAAGTACAAGCATTGTGGAACCTGTGTCTTTTGGGGATATTGCTAGGTACGTATGACCTAGATTGGCCACTGTTGGAAACAGGATACTGGGCTTGATGGACCTCGGTCTGACCCAGTATGGCATGTCTTATGTTCTTATGGTATGTGACTCTCGCAGGGGGTCAGTATCAGCAGAGGGTTTCTGTCAAGGTTGTGAGACAGAATCACATTCCACTTAAAAGGGGCTGTGAGAGAAGTAGTTGAACAGCGGTGAAGTAACCTTGGGGCAGCGGGGGTCCTCTCTCACCCCTCTGGAGGTAGCCGTTTGCTGATGGCAGTAGCTGGCGGGGATTCCTTGGACGTACTGGCCCCACCAGTACTAGCACCTCAGGGCAAATCTATTCAGTCTTCCAGGCCCTTCTCCTCCAAGGATTTGGTTGCGGAGGGGTTCCCGGAGGCTTTCTCATCAGAATTCGTCCTCCTTATGCAGACGGCATTTTGCATGAAGCAGCAGGGGAAGGAGGAGTCTCTGGGACTCCGCAAGAAGGTCATGAAACTTGGTCTGCCCGATACCCACGTAAGGGTTGAGGGGGAGCCAGGTCCAAGCCAAATGCAGGTGGACACTGACCCTTGGGAGGAAGTGAGTTCAGACCACTCTGGGGAAATGAAGGAGCAAACTGAATTGGACATGGGAGAAAAGCCTGGGGAGCTAGAGAAAGATGAAATTCCACTGGAGGAATCTTGCATTGTATGAGTCTTCCGTAGAGAAGAGCTAGTGACCTTAATCATCCACTCCTTGAAGGCCCTTAATTTGGGAACAAAGGCTACTATCGAGGAGGAACCTCTCTTCCAGGCAGTGTGGAAGACGCAGACAGTATTTCCCTTACACCGTGTTATTAGACAAATGATTCAGTATGAATGGGACGTGCCAGAGGCCGGTCTCAGAGGGACGTGGACTATGGCCCAATTTACAGATGCAGTATCCAGGACTAGTGCAAGGATATGAGGCTCCCTAGGCAAGCCTCATTCCTGCCACCCCTGTGCTCTTACCTCACACCTATTGCCACCACTGCCATCCCTCTCCGGGACCTGCAGCGGTGACAATGTCTTTAAACAATAATGCAACACTTATCATAACCTCCAGTGCTGCATGCTGTTCCTGCTTCGGCTCCCTCTGATTCTATTTCCTTATGCATGGGGGCAGAATCGGCTGGTCCAGGAAGTCTGCATTGGAGGGAACGGATGCAGGAACAACATGCAGCACTGGAGGTTATGGTTAGCACTGCATTGCTGTTTAAAGGCATTGCTACCTCTGCAGGTCCCAGAGAGGAGCGGCAGTGGCAGCAATGGACCACTCTCTGACCATTGCCACTGCGACTGCCTAGTTCACCTAATGGTAGCGTCAGCCCTAGCACTACCACCTCCTTCTTCCTGCTTTCCATTCCTCTCCCTATGCACCCAAGTATCCTTCTGGCTTTCACCATCACCTTTTCTACCTGTTTAGCCACCTTAAGAGCATCAGAAAAAATCACCTCCAGTTCCCGCTCTTCTTTCATGGAAAGAGGTATTTCACCCTCTATACTGCACTGCCCCCTCCGATTTTTGCAGCTCGAATCCATGACTCTACATTTTTTAGTATTAAATCTCAGCTGCCAAATTCTTCAAATTTTTAAGAAAATATCACTGCATTATCATCAGTTTGAATAAATCTATATGTCTTTTAGGGGCATGTTTACTATACGTTAACATGTATTATGTGCTGCCACTGCCCATTCTATGGGCCACTGCAGCACTTAACATGCATTAACTTTATTTAATGCGCATTAAACGTTAGTAAACATGCCCCTTAGTATCTTTTGTTCAGTTCTGTAGAAGGGGGAGTATGGCACATGAATAAAAGAGAACGTTCTAAATATCTCAATCTGAAATAAAGTCCATGTTTTTCTCAAGTTGACTCCCAATATAGCAACTATAGAATACCATTTCCAAATCCAGTATTAAACCAGAAAATCAAGTCGTAATCCACAATTTCATTATTTCAGCACAAAATCACAGAATGAAACAAGGACGCTTTTGCAGTGCCACACTTGATAAGAACATAAGATATGCCATACTGGGTCAGACCAAGGTCCATCAAGCTCAGTATTCTGTTTCCAACAGTGGCCAATCTAGGTCATATGTACCTAGCAGTTTCCCCAAGGGACACAGGTTCCACAATGCTTGTATTGGTTCAAGCATTGATACCCTGGGTCCCTTCTTAATAATGGTTTATGGACCTTTCCTCCAGGAACTTGTCCAACCTTTTTTAAACCCAGCTACACTAACAGCCTTTACTACATCCTCTGGTAACAAATTCCAGAGTTTGATTACACGTTGAGTGAAAAAATATTTTCTTTTATTAGTCTTAAATAGTTTACCCTGTAGCTTCATTGCATGTCCCCTAGTCTTTCCATATTCTGATAAGGTAAACAATTGATCTACGTTTACCCGTTCCACTCCGTTCATTAATTTATAGACTTCTATCATATCTCCCCTCAGCCGTCTCTTTTCCAGGTTAAAGAATCCTAACCTTTTTAGCCTTTTTTCATAGGAGTATCCTTCCATCCCCTTTATCATTTTGGTGGCTCTTCTCTGAACCTTTTCTAAAATCGCTATATCCTTTTTAAGATACGGCGACCAGAATTGCACACAATATTCAAGGTGCGGTCTCACCATGGAACGATATAGAGGCATTATAATATCTTTTGTTTTATTTTCCATTCCTTTCCTTATCATACCTAGCATTCTATTTGCTCTCTTGGCCGCCGCTGCTGCACACTGGGCCGAGGGTTTTAACATGGTATCTACAATGACGCCTAAATCTTTTTCCTGGGTGGTGGTTCCTAATGTGGAACCTTGCATCGTGTAACCATAGTTTGGGTTGTTCTTCCCTAGGTGCATAACCTTGCACTTGCCCACATTAAATTTCATCTGCCATTTTGATGCCCAGTCTTCCAATTTATCAAGATCCTCTTGCAATTTTCCACAATCCTCTTGGGTTTTAACAACTTTAAATAGTTTTGTGTCATCTGCAAATTTGATAACCTCACTCGTTATTCCACTTTCTAGGTCATTTATGAATATGTCAAAAAGCAGCGGACCCAGCACAGATCCCTGCGGTACACCACTATTCACCTTTCTCCATTGGGAAAATTGGCCATTTAGCCCTACCCTCTGCTTTCTATCTTTTAACCAGTTCCTGATCCACAATAGTACACTGCCTCCTATCCCATGACTCTTTAGTTTTGCCAAAAGTCTCTCATGAGGTACCTTGTCAAAGGCTTTTTGAAAGTCCAGATACACAATATCAACCGACTCACCTTTGTCCACCTGATTATTCACTC
The DNA here is from genome assembly GCA_033557465.1 of Ichthyophis bannanicus. NCBI lineage: Eukaryota > Metazoa > Chordata > Amphibia > Gymnophiona > Ichthyophiidae > Ichthyophis > Ichthyophis bannanicus. The sequence goes on along the minus strand of CM066034.1, from coordinate 378,610,598 downwards.
CTTCAAAAAAACATAACAGATTAGTAAGACAAGATCTTCCTTGTCTAAAGCCATGTTGGCTGTCTCCCATTAGGTCATGACTATCTGCATGCTGAGTAATTGTATTCTTTATGATGGTTTCTACCATTTTTCCCGGTATTGATGTCATGCTCACCGGTCTGTAGTTTCCTGGATCACCCCTGGAACCCTTTTTAAAAATTGGTGTTACATTGGCGATCCTCCAATCTTCAGGTATTAGAGATGATTTTAATGATAGTTCAAGTCGTGGGACTGCCTGCCTCAGCTCAGTTGGTTGAGAACGCTTTGGAGGATATTTCCTCAGTAAGTACTGTTTCTCCTAGTATTTCTCCGCTTGGAAAGAAGTTAGTTCCGAGCAGTCATGAGGCTGTGTTTTTCCCAGCTTCTCCTTCCCCATTAGGTGACATGGAGCAAGGAGAGCCTGGGTCTGTGCCACTCCCTTCCTCTTTTTTACGTATTGACTCAGCATCTGCGGGTTTATCCCCTCCTCTTCCTACTCCATTAGTTTTTTCTCCAGTTGGTGAATTGAAAGCTCCCTCTATGGAGGTGTCTTTAAAAGACATTTGGGCGGTGCTTTCTCGCATTGAATTGACTTTGGGTTCTTCCTTACAGAGAGTATCTGATTTTTCTAAGGAGACAGTTGCAAAGCTATCTGATCAGGAATCTAGACTGTTGTCTGTTGAGAAAGTATTGGAGGTCCAGCGGGCCCAATCTCAAGTACAGCAGGGGGTGTTATCCACAATTGTTCAAGATGTTTCCTCTCTTCATCGTCAGGACGAAATATTTGAGAATTCCCTGCGTTCGCGAAATTTGCGCCTGCTGAACTTTCCTCGCACACATTTTCTTTCACCTGAGATTTTGTTTCAGAAGTATTTAAAGGAAATATTATTGTTTACTGATCCTCATTTAGTAGCTTTATCGAATATTTACTATCTTGTTTCAGGGCGTACGGTTCAAGATGGAGAGGGATGTTTCTGAGTTTTTGGAATCATCTAGTGATGAAATTTCTACACGTGCAACTTTGTTAATTACCTTGGTGGTTGAGTCAGATAAAGGAAAAGTCCTTTGTGCTTATTTTAAGAGAAAATCTGAAAAGTTCTGTGGCCAGTGCATTCAAATTTTTCCAGATGTTTCCAGGGTCACTCAGCAGCGGCGTAAGGCTTTTTTGGAACTCCGTCAGCGTGTTTTGGCTCTGGGAGCTCTGTTTTATTTAAAGTTTCCTTGCAAATGCCACATAATATTTCAGGGGAAAAGATATATTTTTGTTGAAGTTGAACAATTGTTGGAGTTTTTGAAGGGTAAGGATTTGATTTCTTAATTGTATATTTGCCTTTTGACTGTTAGTGGAATTTATCACAGGTTACGATTGGGGGTTTTGTGTTTGTGTTTGTACTTTGACGCCTCCTTGATGTGGACTATTGACATTCTAGAGTTATTTCTTATAGTTTTTGTTTTCTTGCTGTTCTTTTTATTATGTACTTTGGAATTATGATTGCAAAAAAAAAAAAAAAAAGATAGTTCACAGATTACTAATAGCAGGTCTGCAATCTCGTATTTCAGTTCTTTCAACACCCTTGGATGTATACCATCCGGCCCAGGTGATTTGCTACTGTTCAGTTTATCTAATAGTTGTAATACATCTTCCCGATGTATCGATATTTCCTTCAATTCTTCCGCACCTTTAAATACCACTTCAGTCATGGGTAACATCCCTACATCTTCCTCAGTAAAGACTGAAGCAAAGAATTCATTCAGTCTCTCCGCTATCGCCTTGTCGCCTCTTAGTGCTCCTTTAACCCCTTTATCATCTAATGGACCAACTGACTCTCTCACAGGTTTTTTGCTACGAATGTACTTGAAAAGGTCTTTACTTCGCGTTTTTGCTTCCGCAGCAAGCTTCTTCTCAAATTCTCCCTTTGTCTGCCTTATCAATGCCTTGCATTTGACTTGCCAGTGCTTGTACTGTTTCCAGGTTTCATCGTTTGGCTCTTTTTTCCATTTCCTGAAAGATGCTTTTTTGGCAACAACAGCCTCTCTGACCTCACCTTTAAACCATGCTGGCAGTTTTTTGGACTTCCTTCCACTTTTCTTAAAGCGTGGAATACAGCTGGTCTGGGCTTCCAAGATAGTATTTTTCAACAACAGCCAAGCCTGATGTACGTCTTTAACCTTTGCAACTGCTCCTTTTAGTTTTTTCTTAACTGTTTTCCTCATTTTATCATAGTCTCCCTTTCGAAAGTTAAAAGGTAGCACTGTGGATTTCCTTACTATCCCTCCTCCACTAATTAAATCAAAGGCGATCACGCTATGATCACTATTGCCAAGTGGCCCCAACAACCTTATCTCTTGCACTAGATCTGGTGTTCCACTAAGGATTAGGTCTAATATGGCTTCCCCTCTGGTCGGTTCATGAACCAGCTGCTCCAAGAAGCAGTCATTTATTTCATCTAGGAACTTTATTTCCCTAGCATGTCCTGACGTGACACTGACCCAGTCGATACCGGGGTAGTTGAAATCACCCATTATTATTACTGTGCTGTAACCTTTGTTAGCTTCCTTGATTTCTTTGAGCATTTCATCATCCATTTGGTCATTCTGGCCAGGCGCTCGATAGTACACCCCCACTGCCATTGTCTTCCCCCTTTTACATGGAATTTCAATCCATAAAGATTCTACAGCAGATTTTGTTTCCTGCAAAACTTTAATCCTTTCTGACTCAATGCCCTCTCTAACATAGAGAGCAACCCCTCCATCAATTTGATCAGCTCTATCATTACAATATAGTTTGTACCCAGGTATCACTGTGTCCCACTGGTTGTCCTTCTTCCACCATGTCTCTGATATTCCAATCATATCTAACCTTTCATTTAGTGCTATATATTCTAACTCTCCCATCTTATTTTTAGACTTCTAGCATTTGCATACAAGCATTTTAGAGAATGTATTTTATTCATATTAATTTGGCTATTGTTAGACATGGGTAATTTAGGATCTTTAAGCTCTGTCTGCTCCATACTTGAGGGCATTTGGGCTACTTTACTCTTTTGTGGAACCTCTCTGCTTTTGGTAGTATCCTTCAAAGATACATTCTTCCGAACCATCCGCTCTTGGGCGACTGTCGGCTTTCCCCTAATATCTAGTTTAAAAGCTGCTCTATCTCCTTTTTAAAGGTTAATGCCAGCAGCCTGGTTCCATCCCGGTTAAGGTGAAGCCCATCCCTTCGGAAGAGCCCCTCCTTTCCCCAGAATGTTCCCCAGTTCCTAACAAATCCAAAACCCTCATCTCTGCACCATTGTCTCATCCACGCATTGAGACTCTGGAGCTCTGCCTGCCTTTCGGGTCCTGAGCGTGGAACAGGAAGCATTTCAGAGAATGCTACCCTGGAAGTTCTGGATTTCAACTTCCTACCTAAAAGCCTAAATTTAGCCTCCAGAACCTCCCTACCACATTTTCCTATGTCATTGGTACCGACATGTACCAAGACAGCAGACTCCTCCCCAGCACTATCTAAGACCTTATCTAGGTGGCGTGTGAGGTCCGCTACCTTCGCACCAGGCAGGCATGTTACCAGGCGATCCTCACGTCCACCAGCCACCCAGCTATCTACATGCCTAATGATCGAATCACCAACTATAACAGCTGTCCTAACCCTTCCCTCATGGGCACATGGCCCTGGAGAAACTTCCTCGGTGCGAGAGGGTTTTACATCACCTGGAGGACAGGTCCTAGTTACAGGATCACTTCCTGCCACACCAGGGTGATGCTCTCCTGTCACGTGACCTCTCTCCTCCATGGCAACAGGGATGCTGCCAGACTGGAGGTGGGACTTCAGGACTATATCCCTGTAGGTCTCGTCTATGTACCTCTCTGTCTGTCTTATGCTTTCCAAGTCTGCTACTTTAGCCTCTAGAGAACGGACTCGTTCCCTGAGAGCAAAGAGCTCCTTGCACCTAGTGCACACATAAGACCTCTCACCAACTGGGAGAAAATCATACATGTGACACTCAATGCAAAAGACTGGAAAGCCCCCATCCCGCTGCTGGACTGCTGTCTGCATCTTAGTTTTAAGTTTGTGTTTAGATCTAAGTTCTTTACTTACTAAGGGTTGCTATGGATATTTATACTAATAAAACTGTACCTAATACGTGTAATATACCTTGTTCACCTGAAGCTTAACTAATCTCAGGTCCTTAGTGTATGACTGATTTGGGTATTGAGCTTCACCTGAGAGCACCTCCTGTCTTGTAAGATGTGTAAGTACCTATAAAGCTACGATTATCCCAGGGGTGGGTGTGTGTGGGGAGGGAGGGAAATAACACTTATTAAAAGAGGGCTGCTACACAGTACCCTGTCTTGTGCTGCTGAGGTAAGCTAAATTCTGATTTGATTTAAATTATAGCTCTTAGCTGCTGCTAGGCTCTAACTTCTTATGAAATTTAAACTACAAGCTCTCTGCTGGGTTCCAAATTTAACCAGAAAGCTCTCTTCTGTGTTTTAAATTTAAGCTAAAAGTACTTTGCTGATACTGGGCCCTGAGTGACTTATTAAATTTAAACTACAAGCTCTCTGCTGGGTATGAAATGTAACCAGAAAGTTCTGCTCTGTGTTTTAAAACTAAAAGTACTTTTCTGATGCTAGGCCCTGAGTGACTATTAAATGTAAACTACAAGCTCTCTGCTGGGTTCCAAATGTAACCAGAAAGCTCTCTTCTGTGTTTTAAATTTAAACTAAAAGTACTTTGCTGTTACTAGGCCCTGAGTGACTTATTAAATTTAAACTACAAGCTCTCTGCTGGGTATGAAATGTAACCAGAAAGTTCTCCTCTGTGTTTTAAATTTAAACTTAAACTGCTGCTACTAGGCCCTGACTGATTTAACAAAAATAGTGGGTTCACAGATTAATTAGCTTTAATACAAAGAATTCCTTTTAGAAAATTACCAGAAGTATATACTCACAGTTGCAGATCTCTCTCCAGAAGTAACAGTCCCTTTTTCTAGTCCTTCAAGACAGAGGATCCTACAGTATGTACTAAGCATTGTCCTACAGTATGTACTAAGCATTGTCCATAGAAACAAAATGGCAAAATCCAGCTAGTACATCAGACATAATGACTGCAATTAGGTGATTAGACTGAGCAGAATAAACTTTCTTGGCCAGGGGCTAGTATAGTCTGTATGGAATCTAATTTTAATTTTTATAAATATATACTGCTACTACTACGACTAATCATTTGTATAGCGCTACAAGGCGTGTCTTACAATTACTGCAAGAGACTTAAACTGGTGGTTTTATTCTGTTCTCTTTTGTATCCCGCTATGAAGAAGAAATAGTTTAGTGTTGACCATAAGGCTATTGTCAAACACAGGTCTGAATTTCAAGACCAAGATGCAGATCTTGCTTCTTCTATTAATATCCAACATGACCTTCAGCAGGTGAACTTACTTTATCTCCTGTTCCTTCACACTGTAACTTCTTTGAAGATAGGTATTGCATGTACTTGTATGTAAATTTGTTTTACAGTACCCTAACTGTGGGCAATATGGCCCCAATGCAGAGATGCAAATAGCGGGGTTGGACGTCCAGCCCCGCTATTCGCCAGGACCATATCTTGGCTAAAGTGTTCCCTGCACACACAGAGCCGCTATGTGGGGAACGCTGGATGGGGATGGGAGAGGGAGGGCTGGAGGTGGGGAGTGGGTGGAACAGGGGTGAGCTGAAGCACCCAGATATACAGGGCCGATTGAGATCACAGCCCTGTACATCTGGCAGAGTTGCAATAAATGGGGGTCTTATTCCACCTCAGAGGTGGAATAAGTCCCACTGATTATGGGGGTCTGGCCAGGCAGCTCCTCCAGGCAGGCCGGGAAGATGCAGGGGTGTCCCCGCCGCCTGATCCTGGCCCTGGCTGCCTGGGTCGGGCAGCAGAGAAAAGACATTTCCCTCCTTGGCAGGCTTTCAGGCTGGACAAGGTGCTGGGTGGACGTCTCACGGCTGGGAATTGGGGCAGTGCCGGGCTGTCTAAGTGCCTGATTCTGCAACCATGGGACCATCTGGCTCCTGCGGTTGCAGAATTGGGTCCAGTTTGGGTCCATCCATTTTTTGGAAGGCCCAATGGCCCAGACATGCCCCTGATGGAATTGGGCTCCACACAAATGCCAAAATAAATCCATAATTTGAGATTGTTTCTCCAAAAGCAGAACAGTTAACTGCCTTATTAATTTCAGCCAACATCAATATAAAATTGAAGATTCGCCTGGATGGTATATTAAGTACATGAATAAAGATAAAGATAAAAGATCTAGGAGTCCTTTTACTAAAGCACATTAACCTCTTTTGCAGGCCATGGTAATTTTTTACCGTGCAGATGGGATAATTACCATGTGCTGAAACACAATTTAGCTGGGTATTATTTAGTGGGGTGGGGTCTGGGTGTGTTTGGGGCACAGAGTGGGGCATTGACTGCACATTGCGGTTAGCATGAGCATCAGTAGCGCACACCGATCACCGATGTTGTGATTAGCATGGGTGCACCTACTGCCACCTCAATAGGTGACATTGTTACACCTGTGGTAATTGCCAAGGGCTGAAACACACACTAAGGGGCTTGCTTGCACAGTAACTTAAACATAGAAACATGACAGCAGATAAAGACTATATGGCCTTTCCAGTCTGCCCTTCCATACCAACCATTAATCTCTACAGTCCCTTTTTTCCTTTAGAGATCTTCTCTTTTTGTCCCATGCTTTCTTGAATTCAGGAACAGCACTATTCCATGCATCTACCACTCCTTCCATAAAGAAATATTTCTGCAAATTGCTCTTGATTTTTTTTTTCATATACTGCATTCCAAATACAGAAAATCAAAAATAAATTAAGCGGACCAAAGGCAAAATACAAAGAATAAACAAATATTAAACCCATCCAATACCGCTATGCAGCCCACATCATGGAGAAAACAGCGACAAGAAGACAACCAAGGGCAATAAAATTTAAAGGCTACAACCCCCGACCTGAAATATAGCATAGAAAAGAAATAAAAAAGAAGAAAATAAAAAACATCTCAATCTTGGAAGGACAGCAGGAGTGTATCAAGTTGCAAAGGATCAACAAAAACATAATCAGTTCCTTGCAAAGTAATCAAGCACTTACAGGGAAACCGGAGGAAGAAGGTTCCTCCCACAGCCAAAACACGAGGTTTAAGCTGAAGGAAGGACCTCCTTCGTATCTGGGTAAAGCGGGAGACATCGGGAAAAACGGATAGCTTATGGCCATGAAAAGAAACATCTTTTTTCAAAAAAAAAAAGGCCTTCATAATTCTAGCCTTATCCGAAAAATTGACCAAAGTGATCACAAATGTGGCATGCGAGGGAATCAAAGCCTGAGAATTTTCAAGGAAATCAGTTAAATTTAAGTCACTCTGTTCCACCGATAAAGCCACATTATTTTCCACAGGTGTCTCCCAGGATGGTAAATAAAAGGAGTGCGCAATCAAAATAGCTTCAGCATCTGGCATTAACAAAATATCTTTACAATACTGCTTAAATAAAAGAAGAGGTGACATAAAACGGGTCTTAGGAAAATTCAAAATGCGGACATTATTTGCACGAGAAACATTTTCCAATGATTCTAGCTGCTTATACAAAAGCAGAGTATCTTTTAAAGAGGAAGCGCTTGCTGATTGAATAGCACCAGCTTGGGCTTCCAATTTATCAACCTGTTGAGACAACCCCCCAACAGTTGAATCTAAAGCTTGTACTCTGTTCACAACCTGTTGAGAAAAAATAGCCGTTTGATCCATAGATTTTGTTAACAAAGAATTGGTGGCAGAAACTTGTTTCCAAATATCTGATAAAGTAACATTTTCAGAGTCAACAGCAGTAGAAGGAGAAAAAATACCCTCTAATTTAATAGCCAGAACAGGACATAGGGAGGATACTTTACAAGGGACTGTAGAAGAACCAACGTGAACACCCTCTTCCTCCCCGGAGGCAGAAGAAGCCTCAGAGGAGAATGTGTCCAAAGCCAATGCCTGAGCCAAACCAGGATTAGGAGAAGTCCTTTTGATAGAACTTAGGGAGGCACCTGAGGCAGGAGAGGAAGAAATCGGAACACCGGAAACAGTCTTCTGTTTTGTAACCACATGTTGGCCCATTGGGCCACTAACAACTTTAGAAGCAGAAATATTATCAGAAGATTGTTTCACAGACCTACTTTTCCGCTTGAAATGTCCCCTGGGCATTCCCTCGGCGACTTGAGCCCAAAGGCCCCAAAATGGCACCGAAGGGGCACCAAAGGGGCGTTCCCCCTTTGGTCACGCCCCCTTCGGGCGCGCGACTGCGAAGGCAGCCGGCGTTTAAATAATGCAGGAGCCTCGATGGAAGAGAATTGGGAGGAGCTTCACCTGCAACCAATCGATAGTATGAGAGCTAGTTGCCAAGCCCTGGTGTCTCCGCCGCTGATCCTCGCCTCCCTTAGAGCAGCCGGCGTTTAAATAATGCAGGAGCCTCGATGGAAGAGAATTGGGAGGAGCTTCACCTGCAACCAATCGATAGTATGAGAGCTAGCTGCCAAGCCCTGGTGTCTCTGCCGCTGATCCTCGCCTCCCTTAGAGCAGCCGGCATTTAAATAATGCAGGAGCCTCGATGGAAAGGAATTGGGAGGAGCTTCACCTGCAACCAATCGATAGTATGAGAGATAGCTGCCAAGCCCTGGTGTCTCCGCCGCTGACCCTCCAAATTGCTCTTGATTCTATCTCCTTTCACCTTCATCCTATGCCCCCTTGTTGCAAAGCTTTCTTTCAATTGAAAGAGGTTCTCCTTCTGTGCATTTATGCCATGGAGATATTTAAACATCTCTTTCATATCTCTTCTCTTCTGTCTTTTTCCAAAGTACACATATTGAGATCCTTAAGTCCGTCCTAATTTGCCTTATGGAAAAGCCCATTGACCATTTTGGTAGCCACCCTCTGCACTGACTCTATTCTGTTTATATCCTTTTGAAGGAGTGATCTCCAGAATTGAACATAATACTCTAAATCAGGTCTCACCAAAGACTTATACAGAGGCACTATCACCTCCTTCTTCCTGCTGGCCATTCCTCTCCCTATCCACTCAAGCATTATTCTGGATTTAACCATTGCCTTTTCTACCCATTTAGACACCTTAAGATCATCAGAAACAATCACTCCTAGGTCCCACTCTTCTTTCATGGACAGAAGCACTTCACCCCTCTACTGCACCATACCCTTGGATTTTTGTAGCTCAAATGCATGACTCTGCATTTTTTAGCATTAAGTCTCAGCTGCCAAATTCTTCACCATTCCTCAAGCTTAGCTAGATCCCTTCTCATGTTATCTATACCTTTCCGGGTGTCTACTCTATTGCAAATTTTGTTCTCATCCACAAAAAGGCAAACCTTGCCTGATAGCCCTTCCACAATATCACTTACAAAAATAGTAAAAAGATTCAGACCAAGGACAGATCCCTGCAGCACACCACTATTTACATTCTTCTCCTCAGAGTGAGCTCCATTTACCTGTACCCTTTGTTGCCTTCCACTCAACCAATTTCTAACCCCATCAGTCACTTTAGGGTCTATGCCTAGGATGCTGAATTTATTTATAAGTTGTCTGTGCGGAACAGTGTCAAAGGCTTTACTGAAATTTAAGTACACCGCATCTAGAGCTCCCCCTCAGTCCAATTCTCTGGTCACCCAATCAAAGAAATTAATGAGATTTGTCTGTCAAGACCTGCCTCTCGTAAAACCATGCTCCTTTGAATCCTGCAATCCATTACATTCCAGAAACCTCACTATCCTCTGTTTTAGCAATCTTTTCATTAGTTTACTCACCACAGAGGTCAGACTAATCAGCCTGTAGTTCCCAACCTCACCCTTAATTCCACTTTTGTGTAAAGAGGCCATATACAGTATGCCTTTCTCCAGTCCTCTGTGACCATGCCAGACTCTAAAGAAGCATTGAAAATGTCAGACAATGGAGCTGCTAGAACGTCCCTGAGTTCCTTCAGTACTCTTGAATGTATCCCATCTAGTCCTATTGCTTTGTCTTCTTTAGTTTAGCCAGCTCCTCGCGAACAGTCTTCTGAAAATCATTCATCAGGCTCATTTCTGTTCCTATTTTTCAGTGTTTTCTGAGGTCCTGCTCCTGGCCCTTCATCTGTGAACACAGAACAGAAATATTTATTAAGCAATTCTGCTTTATCCTTATCAGCCACTACATATTCCTCCCTTCAGTCTGACAATATCACTTTCGCACTTCCTCCTCTCACTAACATATCTGAAAAATGTTTTGTCCCCCTATTTTGCTGCGCTGGCTATTTTTTCTTCCATTTGTATCTTTGCTTTCCTAACTACTTTCCTATCTTTTCGCAGCTTTTCTGAATATTGATGCTTGACTTCCTTTTTCTGTGATCTCTTGTATTTTATGAAGGTCGCTCTCTTTTTTTGCCTCTTCAGTTACTTCCTTCAAGAACCATAGTGGCCTCCTTTTCCTTTTCCTTTTACATTTACTCACATTCTTAATAAAAAAGATTTGTTGCCCTTAAAATACCCCCTTTCAGTTTTGCCCACTGCTTTTCTACATCTTCCAGCTGTTCTCATCCTGCTATTGACTTCTTGAGGTACTGTTCCATCTTGGCAAAGTTAGCTTTCCTAAAGTCTAGGATCCTCACTTTTGACTGGACTTTATCAGCCTTAGACCTAATACTGAACCACACCATCCAATGACCACTAGATGCAAGATGATCACCCACTATAACATCAGAAACACTCTCCCTATTCATTAGTATCGGGTCCAGTATGGTCCCCTTACATGTAGGTTCTGTTACCAGTTGCTGGAATAGTTCACCCTATAAAGAATCCAGGCTCTCATTACTTCTAGATGATCCTGAAGTAGGGATGACTCAATCAGTATCTGGCATATTGAAATCACCTATCAGCAGTACTTCTCCTTTCATAGTACTACTGTGAATGTCTTCAATTAAACTTCTGTACAATTCTTCCTGTGAAGGAGGTCTGTATATAACACCAATGGAAATGGATGCTCCATTCCTTCTTTCCAGTTTAGCCCACAGTGCCCCCCCCCCTTCTCTTGTAAGCCCTGCATTTCTGTAGCTTTAATATTATCTTTTGCAAATAGTGGCACTCCTCCTCCCTTTCTTCTTAGCCTGTCCTTCCTGAATAAATTTTAGCCTGGTATAATTAAATCCTAGTCATGGTTCTCCATGAACCATGTCTCCGTAACTGCCGTTAAATCCAAATCAGCCTCTTCCATTAAAACCTCAACATCCAGAATCTTATTTCCCATACTCCAGGCTTTAAAACACATCACTTTCCAGATGTTGTCTTTTTTTCCCAAGTCTACAGAAATATTTCATGTTTTACTTACCCGAGGGCTTTCTCCATCCATTCTCAACAAATCTAGTTTAAAACATTCTTTAGCAGGTTAGCTAATCTGCTACAGAAGATTCTGCAATCCTTCTTGGATAGGTGGACATCATTACAATGTACCTGAGGCAATGGGTTAAGTGACTTGACAAAGATGACAAGGAGCAGCACTGGGATTTGAACCTAGCTTCCCTTGTTGACAGCCCTCTGCTTTAACCATTTGGCTACTCCTTCACTCTGCAAGACACGTGGAGGCTAATTCCGATTGGGGGCTGTCCGGCCCGCCTGGACGTCCAGAATCTGGACAGGCCAGATTTATATCCAATTTTGCACCCATGGGAGCTACAGATGTTCCATGGGTGCAGAATCGAGCACTCAGATGGGCCTCAATTCTGACGTGCGGGCCGTCTAACTGTTTCCCTGTCTATCCCTCCATATACTGCTGCTGGTGCCCCGGTGCCAAGGCGTCTCATCGCCATGGCAGTGGGACACCAAGCAGGAGTCCTACAGCCCAGAAACCCCAAAAACCTGCTTTTCTTTGCCGCCTGACCCCCGTAGGGGCCTGCCAGGGCCAGGATCAGGCAGAGAGGAACCCCCTGATGCTGATCATCTCATTGTGGGCATCCTCCAGTGCCGATCGCTGGCTTCGGGGAGACTTATTCCACCTCCGAGGCAGAATAATTCCCCCATCCATCTTTGCTTCCCTGGACGTACAGGGACGTGACCTGAATAGACCCTGTACGTCCAGGGTCATGGGCCTGCCTCTGCTCCACCCACTCCCCGGCCTGCCTCTGCCTCCGCCTCCTCCCACCCCTGTCCAGAGCTCTCCGCACAACGACACTGTACGTGAAGGGAGCTCTAGTGCCAGAATCGGGTCCCTGTGAATAGCGGAAGTTGGACGTCCAAATCAGACACCCATCCCCACTATTTGCGGTTCAGAATGACCCCCATAATGGTCATGCCTCTGACAGTTACTACAGTGCAGTGGCATTTAGTATGCGGCAATTTTTGACTCAAAATGCATGTTGGGGTGAACAAAAACACACACTTTAGTAATAGGGCCCCCTAGATGAGTGATTAGTATCAAAATAGTAGCCCTGTGGATTGCTGTTCTGTTTAGGAAACATAATGCTGCCCCTCCTGCATATGACTGAGCAATTCCATATTTCAAGAAATAAAAAGACCACATTGTTGCAAAAATTAGTATTCAATCTAATACGCTCTTCTGCTTCTTCTCTCTTGTCTCATACGTAAAGACTAAAATTAATTGTCTAAATATCATGTGTTTCTGCCTACTATTTTATGGAAATGGACACTTTATCATATACTTCATTTTTTAAAATTATCACAACAAATGTACTCACACGTAATTACGTTTGCTAATTTCTACAAACAGGGTTTTGGGAAAAAATTAAGTGCATACTTTTGAAAATCCAAAAATATGTGCCCCAGGGAATGCCTCTGGTCACTATTGGGGTCATTCTGAGTCCCATTTAGTGGGGATGTACGTCTGGTTTGGACGTACATCCCCGCTAAATGCCTGAAGCCGATTAAGCGCTGCAGAGCTCCCCACACATATTGAGGAGAAGTGCGGGGAGCTCTGTACAGGGCCGGGTGGGGGCAGGTCAGAGGAGTAGTGAGGGTGGGCCAAAAGCGGGGTGCTCATCCCGGACATACAGGGCCGATTCCAGCACCAGCCCTGTACATCCAGGGGCTGGTTGTTAGATGGGGAACTTATTCCCCGAAGAATGTGGCAGCCAGTAATGAGATACGGGGATGTGAGGAGGGGGAGGGGATTCCCCGCAGCCTGATCCCGGCGTTGGCAGGCCCAGTCAGGGGACAGGTGGTGGGGAAATCATGCTTACCATCTCTGTGGTGGATTGGGGCAACTGCATGGCGTCTCGGCGTTATGGCGATGGGACACCATGGGACCGGGGCTCCATGTAGGTGCTGCGGCCGGGTTAGACGAGGAGTCGGCTGGACATCCAGGCCCTCAGAATCGTGGCATGGCTTGCCCATCCAGGCCCTCTGCATTCTATTCTGATCTCACAGGGACGTCTAGCCCCTCCGGGTTCAGAATCGGATGCAAATCCAGCCCATCCAGATTTATGGACGTCCAGATGGGCCGGATATGCCCCGACCTAAATTGGCCTCCACAGGTAGAACTACTTTTATCTGCATATTGGACATACAATTTTGTTAAAGGCAATCAAGGAAGTAGAAGCCCAGTTTACCTACATACAAAATGATGGAGCAACTATGCAAAAGCAGCTAATAGGGATATTAGGAATTTTATGAAATCAAAAGAATAAGCTAAAGAGTGTGTTATTGTTTTTCAACAAGGGCAGTCTGTCTCTCTGACTGCACAGTAATTTCTTAGAAAGATGACCAATCACATCTAAACTTGGAATGATGGGGAATGTGAGCCTGGCACCTAACCTCAATCTGATGAGTGAAATCAAGTTTTAAAAGTTGTAAAAAAAAAGTCCTTCATTTCCTTCCTTGTTTTAATTACTGATTGAATCACTGAAAAATATAGATAATACATGCTACATATGGAAAGAAGATTTGGATTTAGTTCATGCTTTATTCAGTAGTAGTTCAAGGAGAGTTACAATCAGGTACAGTAGGTACTTTTCCTGTCTCTAGAGGGCTTACAATCTAAGGACCCCTTTTACTAACGTCCGTTAGTTGGTTGATGGGCATTTTAACACATAGCAACTGGCAGTCAAGAACACTACTGACTCATGATAGTGTCTGCCACAGCATGCTAAAATGTGTATCTCCAGGAACAAGCAGGAATGAGTCTTCACATATGGGTACGTCGGTACCGACAGAGCCTGCGCGAGAACGCTCCCCAGCTTCCCAAAAAGGAAAGCTTTTGGGAGCATCTCACAGCGCCTGCGCGCTGCCTTCTCGCCTTTCCTAACCGCCTCTCCCCAGTTCTTCTTTTCCGCGGAGCCAGCAGGTCGTGTTCCTGTCACCACTGAAGAAGTTCTTTGTTTTATTTTATTTCTTTGGTCGCGCGTCTGCCTTCCCCGACGTCGGACCGGTACCGCCGGTCTTTCTTTCTTTTCTTATAAAAAAAAAATACATATTTTTTCCCTCACTTAGTGTGTTTTTCCTCTTTGGGCCTTAGGCCTCACGAGAAATTTTCCTCATGGAAAAACCAGCCTCCGGGTTTAAAAAATGCACTAAGTGCAGCGGTACTATTTCTGTCACCGACACCCATGAATGGTGTCTTAAATGTTTGGGTCCTGACCACTCCATTTTGGATTGTCCGTCCTGCTCCTTGATGTCTAAACGAGGTTTACAGAACCTAGCAGCTAAGCTCCATGTGCTGTTTCCCTCTGATGCAGCTTCAGTGGCATCGACGTCTTCCAGGGCCTCTACTTCCTCTCATGGATCTCAGGTAACCAAACATAAATCCAGGCGGTCCTCGAAGGGTAGATCTCCTTCCAAGCATCGAGATGCCTCCGGGCTTGCCCTCGAGGATTCCGCACCGGCAAAACAACCCCGGCGGGAAGCTCCGGCTTCCAAAGCTCCTCCTATGGGGTTACAGGTTGACATCGATGGCACGGCCTCGACCGATCACCTGTTAGAATGTTCTGGGGTACCGGCGCAACCTTCCGGTACCGAATTCCAGGCATTCATGGTGTCGATGGATCAGAATGTTCTATCCATGCAGCAGGCTATCACAGCCTTCATTCAAGCTGCGACGCCGCTGATTCTACAACAAACTCCATTGTCGGTATCGGCTCCGGTACCGACTGCATCGACATCGACCAGGATGCCGACTGTAGCGGTTCCCTGTCCAGGGATGCCCATTGGTACCGTACCGGTCCCGATGACGCCCGATGTCGATACCGTTCGATACGCGTATCGAACTTTGGAAGAGCACCCTGACAGTCGATACTTTGATTCCTCCGAAGACTCTGATGCATCGGAGGAGTCTGCTGAAGTGTCTATAGCTCTTCCTGAGGAGCCTTCTTCTCCAAAAAGAAGAATGTCTCCTCCAGAAGATTTGTCCTTTCAAGACTTCATCAGAGAAGTGGCTAAAGGGCTTTCTATTTCAGCATCCTCTGAATCAGAGCCTAGAGCTAAAAAATTGGATATTTTAGGTTATTCTAAGGCTCCTAAGGAGGCAGTCACCTTGCCAATTCATGAGATTCTTTATGATCACATGATTGACTTATGGGAGACTCCTCTCACCATCTCTCCTCATTCTCGTAGGTTGGACACTATGTACCGTGTCCCTCCTTGTCCTGGGTTTCATAAAACACAGCTCCCTCACCATTCTATTGTGGTGGAGTCAGCTATGAAAAAGATAGAGTGCAAAAAGACACTCCTCTGCTCCTCCAGGAAGAGAATGCAGGACCTTGGATGCTTTTGATAGGAAAATCTTCCAAGCCAGTATGCTCATTGCCAGAATCAACTCCTATAGTCTTTATATGGGTATGTTTCTGAAAGAAGTTGCAGATAAGCTACACACTTTCCTCCCTTTCCTTCCAGAGGATAAAAGGGAAGAATTTCTTATTTGGATTAAGCATACGCAAGATATTTCAGTTTTCCAACCGTGCAGCTTTTGACTCCTTTGAGGGTGCCAGCAGATCTTCGGCCATTGCCATAGCTGCACGCAGAATTGCTTGGCTCCAAGCTTCTGATCTGGAACCTTGGGTCCAGGATGGCTTGGGAAATCTTCCCTGTACAGGAGAAAACTTGTTTGGCAAAGATTGGCAAATAAAAGCCACTCAAATGGATGCAGAAAATTCTGCTTTGGATAGACTTTCCAAGTCAACCTCCATCCCTGCCAAGAAAAACCTTTCAAGAAGTCTTTTTTCAAGAAAGGCAGATTCCATCCTACTTCTGGCCAACAATCATCTACAGGTCGTTTTGCTGCTAAGCGTCAGCAACCTAAACAGGCCAGGCCTAAGCCTACAGGGGCTGCTGCAACTCAGCAGACCCAGCCTCCTCAGGGTTTTTGACGATGCTAGAGAACTTAGCCTTTCTGGCTCTGAAACAGCCAGAGCCTCTCACCATTCCAGGAAGGTTAGCTCATTTTGCTCCCAGATGGGAGCAAATTACAACAGAGCAGTGGACCCTCTCCATCATAAGAGAGGGCTACAAGCTTCATTTCTCAAACCTTCCTTCTCACACTATGGTGAGACATTTCAATTCTCCAGCATCTCTCCTCGGTCAGGAGGTGGCTGCCCTTCTTGTCCAAGGGGCAATAGAAGAAGTGCCTCTTCTTCAACAAGGGTCAGGGTTTTACTCCCCCTACTTTCTGATCCCAAAGAAAACAGGGGGCTACAGACCCATATTAGATCTCAGAGAATTGAACAAATTTCTATGCAAGGAGAAATTCAAAATGCTTTCTCTAGGCACTCTCCTTCCATACCTTCAGAGTCAGGATTGGCTTTGTTCTCTAGATCTCAAGGATGCGTACACACATGTCCTCATCCATCCATCTCACAGAAGGTTCCTCCGTTTTCTTTTCCAAGGAAAGCATTACCAATACAGGGTGCTTCCTTTCGGTCTGGCCTCTGCTCCAAGAGTGTTCACCAAATGCATGGCAGTAGTAGCTGCATTTCTACGCACTCTGGGAATATTTGTATTCCCATACCTGGACGACTGGCTCATCCGAGCTCCATCTCAGTCAGAGGCCCAGACTTCCCTGGACTGCACAAGGCACATTCTGTAGTATCTGGGACTTGTGGTAAACCTCCCAAAGTCCCAGCTCACCCCTACTCAGTCCCTAGAGTTCATAGGGGCCTGGCTGGATACTACCACTGCAAGGGCCTATCTTCCTCAGGCCCGTTGCCTACGCCTAGTGCAGTTAGCCTCCCAAATTCAGTCAAAGAGCCATTTAACTGCCCGGGAGATGCTGCAACTGCTAGGCCACATGGCATCCACAGTGCATGTGGTACCCTATGCTCGCCTTCACATGAGAGCAGCTCAATGGACTTTGTCCACCCAGTGGACTCAAGCATCAGGAGCTCTCTCAGACCAAATAGCAACCTCCAAACGCCTTTTTTGGTCTCTCCAGTGGTGGATGTCCACCCAAAATCTGTTGCTGGGGTCCCCCTTCCAACAGTTGTTACCCCAGGCAACCCTCACAACAGATGCCTCCCAAACAGGTTGGGGAGCTCATCTACAAGACCTCTCCACTCAGGGCATTTGGTCTCCACAGGAGACCTCTCTACATATCAACCACTTGGAGCTCCGAGCAGTTTTTCTAGCTCTCAATGTCTTTCATACCCTGCTCAGCTACAAGACAGTCCTCATTCATACGGACAATCAGGTAGCCATGTTTTACATAAACAAGCAAGGAGGAACTGGCTCTCTGTCGCTTTGCAACGAAGCTATAAGATTGTGGGCCTTCGCCAGAGAGCATCAAATCCATCTCCTGGCCGTATACCTCCCAGGAATCCAAAACTCTTGGGCAGACAGACTCAGTCGAGTTCTGCTTCCACACGAATGGTCCCTGCACATGGACCAAGTACTCAGAATCTTTCAAGAGTGGGGAACCCCGGACATAGACCTCTTTGCAAGTCCGTGGAATGCCAAACTTCCCCGGTTCTGTTCCAGAATTCCGTGTCCGGGAGTTCAGGCCAAGGATGCCTTCCTCCTTCACTGGGGTAAAGACTTCCTGTATGCCTTTCCACCCATTCCTTTAATTCCCAAGACTCTGTTCAAGCTCCAAAGGGATCAAGGATCCATGATCCTCATAGCTCCACGCTGGCCACGCCAAGTGTGGTACCCTCTACTTCTGCATCTCTCCCAAGCTCCCTCCCTAGACTTGGGAGCTGCTCCAGACCTTCTGTCCCAGGAGGAGGGGACTTTGTGGCACCCAAACCCCAAGTCCCTTCACCTCAGAGCTTGGTTGCTGAAGGCCTAGACTTTCAAGGTTGGAATCTTTCTCAGCAGGTGAAGGATATTCTCCATGCTTCCAGAAAACCTTCTACTAGATGTTCCTATGCTTTTAAATGAAAAAGGTTTTCCATTTGGTGTGCTGAGAAGGGTCTTGACCCTCTAGCACTACCTTTGAATTCTCTATTGGAATATCTCCTGCATCTCTCCAATGCAGGCCTTAAGACGAATTCAGTAAGGGTCCATTTGAGTGCTATTGCAGCATCCCTTAAGCCTATTTCCTCTCATCCTCTTATTGCAAGATTCATGAGAGGCCTAACTTTAACTAAACCTCCCATTAGGCCTCCTCCGGTGGCATGGGATTTAAATCTGGTTCTTGGTCAGCTTATGAAGCCACCTTTTGAACCCTTAGCCACCACCTCCTTGAAATTTCTTTCCTGGAAGGTTATTTTCCTCATTGCAGTCACCTCAGCTCGCCACATCAGTGAACTACAGGCCTTAGTGGCTAATCCACCTTATACAAGGTTCCATCATGATAAGGTAGTCCTTAGGACCAATCCACACTTTATGCCTAAAGTGGTTTCACCTTTTCATCTTAATCAAGAGGTGTATTTACCTGTCTTTTTTCCAGGTCCTCATGCATCAAGTGCAGAGAGGAATCTTCATACCCTGGATTGTAAGAGAGCTCTTGCCTTTTACTTACAAAGGACACAGCAACATAGAAAGTCTTCTCAACTCTTTGTTGCCTTTGATCCCTCTCATTTGGAACTTCCAGTCTCTAACAGGACACTGTCCAATTGGATTGCTCAGTGTATTTCTTTCGCCTACCAGAGTAAGAACCTTTCTCTGGAAGGCCATGTCACAGCTCATAATGTGAGGGCCATGGCCACCTCTATGGCTCACCTAAATTCTGTGTCCATCTACCAGATCTGTCGAGCAGCCACCTGGGCCTCGGTTCATACCTTCACAGCCCATTACTGTTTGGACAAGGACTCCCGCCGGGATGCCTTGTTTGGTCAGGCTATTCTCAAACACCTGTTCCATGCTTAATCAACTCCTGCCCTCCTTCCCTGAATGGATGCCTGAGATCCATAGGAGGAGATAGAGCCCTTCACAGGGTCTCATAACCTTGGGGATCTCCCAGGCATCTCTAGCTAGGGAGTCCCCATATGTGAAGACTCATTCCTGCTTGTTCCTGGAGATAGCACAGTTACTTACCTGTAACAGGTGATCTCTGGGAACAGCAGGAATAAGTCTTCACAACCCACCCACCTCCCCTAGGAGTTGTCTATCTATTTTTCCTTTCTTCTCTCTCTTTGTCTCAGCTTTAAAACTCGAACTGGGGAGAGGCGGTTAGGAAAGGCGGGAAGGCAGCGCGCAGGCGCTGTGGGATGCTCCCAAAAGCTTTCCTTTTTGGGAAGCTGGGGAGCGTTTCCGCGCAGGCTCCGTCGGTACCGACGTACCCATATGTGAAGACTTATTCCTGCTGTTCCCAGAGATCACCTGTTACAGGTAAGTAACTGTGCTTAATCAGCAATCATGTGATGGGGAGGGGAGTGGGTGTGGAGAGCACATTACTGCTAGTGCCAAGCAAATGCTGCATGCTCAGCAGCAATGTGGCTCTTAATGTGGGTTCACCTAAGGACTCCTCTATAGGAGTCATTAAGTGAACCCGCCTTAATGGAGTGCACATTAGGCAAATCCATCATGTGTTAGCTCCTGGGGACGTTCTGGACATTCCCCTGACAACTAAGGTGCAGCTTTGAAATTAATGCATGTGAGATCAGCGCGTTAATGGCAAATACTTAGCAGGCTTTAGTAAAAGAGTCACTAAGTCTGCATCTGAGGCAATGGAGGTAGGACGTAGTGAAAAACTTTGGAAAAATGACAGAATTTTGTGTGCAGATGTTCATATTTTTAAAGTGGATCTATTGCTGCAAGCTTTCTGCTTTTCATACCATTGATTTGTTTTCATTTTGGAATAGATTTTCTGGTCTTCATGAGTCTAGGTCTTACTGTACTTTTCTACCAGTTTCTACCTTGTGTCTCTATGGCAGTTTTTTCCATCAACAAATTCCTTCATCCAATGGGAAGATACATTTGATAATACAGAAGGATCAGTCTGATACTCAACCTCTTTCTTCAACCAATCTGCTTTATCATACAAGCACACAAATTGCTTTACCACTAATAGGAAGATGATATCATGATCCATGCTCCAATCAACACCGCTAACCCAACCATCACCCATGTAAAGAAATGCTTCACCTCCATAACAGCATGGCTTGCTGAACGCAACATGGATATCAATTACAAGAAAACTGAAGTCCTATACATCTTCAGGAACACCAACTTCATGCCACCCACTCACATAACCATCGCCAGAGCCCATCTTCAAGTCAAATCACAAGTCCCTTACCTGGGAATCATCCTTGACCAACACCTCACACAAGCAATATTACAAGAACCATCTACCACAAACTCAAAATGGTTCTACATCTCAGACCACTCCTGGACCCAAATGACTTTCGTACAGTCCTTCAAGCTCTCATAGTCCCACTTCAATTACTGTAACCTCATCCTTCAAGGCCTTCCTAAATCTACAGCCCATCCACTCCAACTAGCCATGAATACAGCAGCACACATCCTCTGCAGCGCCCCTAAAACAGAATGCATAACTCCAGTACTCAAACAATTATAATGGCTGCCTATCACTCAATCAAACACAAGGCTATCCATACAATCTTCAAACTCTTCCACGGACTGTCTTCCAACTACCTCCAAGAGTTAATACAGAAAATTCCTAGCACTAGAACCAGGAGAAACAACTCCTACAACACACTCCACATACCTTCTTTAAACATAAAAACCAGCTCCACCATATCTAAAAGAGCCTTCTCCCGCTTCGCACCAGCACTATGGAGTGCAATGCCAGACCATCTCCGCACCACAAATGATCACAGTGACCTCAGGAGAGACCTGAGAATTACCTCTTTCTTGAATACTTCACTGAGAAAACATAACCAACGATCCACCAGTGCAACTGTTCCATTCAGCTCCCCCTCCCCCACCCCACCCTTTTTATCAACAATTAGCATTCCAACATGCTTAAGTGATTGACTTTGTTTATTCGTGTTATATTACAACATTGTTCTACATTCATAGTTCTATGTATTTGCTAAGTTATTATTATTCCCTGTAAGCCATATTGGCCATGTTGTTATATGTAAATTGCTTAGACTTGTAGATCAGCAGCATATAAACACAGTTAACTAAATAAATACAGATAAAGTTTGACATGTTCATATTTTTAAAGTGGATCTTTAAACATTATCTTTAAAGCTTTTTTAAAATTAAATCACCTATAATCTTCTAATTAACTTAATTACATTTTAGAATTCTTTTCACAACTTCTGAACTGGGGCTAAATTTCACCATACAAGAAGTCTATTTTATAGATGGCTGGCTGTTATATTAGCTGTTTTTCTAGTGTGACAGATCATGCCATTATTCTAGGGTTGGCTGAACCATTAGGCATGACTAAGCCATTGCCTAGAGTATCAGCTTCTGAAGGACAGCAAAGAGTAGCAGCAGTCAGAGCAAAACAATAGATCCTGATAGCCACATAAATCAAAGAACCATTAAGCATGTACTTTTACTTGCAGGGAGAGTGGGCACACACACCAAAGCAACTAACCAACAAAAGAAACAAAGTCCGACACAACCGTGTTTCTGCATGGCCTTCTTTAGGTGATAAACTGTTATATGATGGTAGAACCTTGCCTTTCAGCAAAGAGCAGGGGCGGCTCAAGGCAATCTGCTGCCTGAGGCGAAGTATGAAAAGGTGTCCCCCCCCCCCCCGCCCCACCTGCGGGGGGGCAGGGCTTTTTCAGAAATCCAATCAGAAACTGAACTAAACCAAAAAGCCGATTAGATTATATGGAGGAAATGCAAGATGCTTGCACACAGGGCCATATCGAGCTGCAATCACACCCTGTGCGACTTGCAGCTCGGGCGCACGCCCCCCTCTTCCCCATACCTCTGTCCAGCGCTGCCTGCTCTTTCCCTGCTGCTGCCGCCATATGTTTTTTTCACAGCAGCACTGGCAGCAGGGAAAGAGCAGGCAGCGCTGGACGGAGGTATGGGGAGGAGGAGGAAGGCATGCGCCCAATCTGAAAGGCACTGGCACTTTAAACAGATCTGTCCCTCACTACTCTGACATCGCGTCGGAGGAGTGAGGAACCAGACCTGCTTAAAGTGCTGCGAAAAGGCTTGGGGAGCACATTTCGGCTGCCTGCTATTGTCCTGCGAGCGGCAGCAGGGCAATAGCAGACAGTCGAAATGCACCCCCCAAGCCTTTCCACCCTGTGCGGCTGCACCGCTTGCACAGGGCTAGGTACGGTCCCGTTTGCACACCAAGGAACTAAAAGACAGCAAGAACCAACAGCACAGTTTATAAAACTAAATTATAACTCATTTTTATTTTGTTGTTATAAACTGCGTTAAGATTCTTGCTTTTTCTTTTTCAACATATATTTTGCATCCACAGTAGGTGCAGAGCAGAACCAGGACATTCACCCACAGAACTCAATATTTAAAAAAGAAATCTGATTCTGATCATCTCACTAACAATAACAACAACAACAACCACTATTCTCCAGTACCAGGCCTATTGTGAACTAATTAAAAACCCTATAACAAAGAGCAACCCTTCCATACCGAAATGTAGCAGCAAACTGCAGTCAATGAATAAGTCCAGGAGTCAATTTACAGGGTCCAAACCAGTTTATTTGTGCACAGGCCCAGTCAGTCAAAGCTTTCAAGGAACTGAGCGGAGCTCTCCATAAAGACATAACTTTTTATACCACTTAAACATTTTGATACATGAAAACATTCTATTGGTCTTATGCTAATTTCTACAAACTTTCTATTGGTTTGACATTTCCCTGAATTTGACCAATCAGGGTCTATGCCCTTTGCTCTGCTTTCTCTAGCTAGCTGAACAATGGCTTGGTTCAAACCTGGTTACTTTCCTTCATCAAGGTCATATCCAGCTCCTAAAACATGTACCGTATATACTCGAGTATAAGCCGAGTTTTTCAGCACATTTTTTGTGCTGAAAAATGGCCCCCTCGGCTTATACTCGAGTCAACGTCTGCAGGACGTCTGCAAAATTCTACAGGTGCCGCAGATTGGTTGGCGCTGGCCAATGGCGCCGCAGGGGGGAGGAGCCCGGAGCCGTGATGCCACCGGCCAGGTGGGTGCCTGCGCCGAATAACCATCGGCGCCAACAGAGGAGAAGCCCCTCCTTTCTGGGGAAGCCTCTGCCTGGGAACCCCATGGCGCTGAGAGAGGGGAGGGTCCGAGAAGTCCTCTGTGCCTGGATCTGCGCCGACCAATGGCGAGGAGGGGGGGAGGAGCCTCGCCCGTAGTGACACCAGGAAATGAATCTGCGGCGGAGAGGTGGAGCCAGGTGCTGCGCCGGGTCCAATCCGGCAGAGGGGGCGCGGCTTCATGCAAGAGGAGCATGAAAATGGCAGCCCCCATGGTTCACCCACGTGCGAGGGGGCCCGACAGGATGCTCCGGCAGCCATAGGGGTTCTCAACCGGGGGAGCTGCTCCTGGTTCAATCGCGCTTGACGATCCAAGCACGCTGCGGGTTGGAGGCCTCCAGGCACAACCCGAGCGGGGGCCGAGCTTGCGGACCAAGCCTGCGGCTGGGGTGGAGGCCCGAAGGCGCACCCGGAGCGGCGGCAGAGCTGGCGGACCAAGCCTGCGGCTGGGGTGGAGGCCCGAAGGCGCACCCGGAGCGGCGGCAGAGCTGGTGGACCGAGCCTGCGGCTGGGGTGGAGGCCCGGAGGCGCACCCAGAGCAGCGGCAGAGCTGTCCCAGAAGGTCCGCGAGCAGCGAACTGCACCAGGCCATCCGTGAACGGGATTGCTGCACGGAAATGCTGCGGTGGCTGAAACTTTGAAAACTGAGACTGGAAGTGCAAGTAAGTTTAACAGCAATAATAGAAACAGAACGCAAGATGAAAACTGTTCAACGGAGGGAAATTCTCCCAGAGTCTGGGAGCACATGGCCTGCGGAGGTCCCGCTGGCCAGCTGATAGGAACATCAAAGTAGTAAAACATCAGACAAGTAAAAACTGCTATATACATACGATTAGGAGGATTAGAGTTCTAAAAGTAAATTTTTTGGTGGAGAGTAGAAAGTCTGTCTTGCTGGCAAGGCGGAAGACTAAATACTTTTTGTCGGAAGATCGACCGTGAGGATTACAAGCCTCTCGAAGTATATACGGTAGGTGCCTCATTTCCCACCCTCGGCTTATACTCGAGTCAATAGTTTTGCCCAGTTTTTTGTGGTAAAATTAGGTACCTCGGCTTATATTCGGGTCGGCTTATACTCGAGTATATATGGTAAGTAACAATTCTGAAGTAACGATTTAACATACAGGCATTGTATTCACTTTGTGCAAACTCTGCTATAGCAGCATCTTCATTCTAAAACAGCATTTAATTCTGTCTTTTAATTTTATGTCTCAGCACTACTGAAATCCAGCTTGGTTCTGAGGCCTGTCATCTTTCAGGTTCAGGCTTATGGCCTAGTCTATAGTTCTTGGCTACCTGGCTATAGGTGTAGGCTACCTGGCTACCACAATACCATATCAGCACAAACTTCCAAAACTCACATAAAAAGCCCATCCAAAAAAGGTTTCACTGTAAATACTACAGTGGGCCCTGGAACATCCATACACCTATTTGAAAAGCTGAACAAGTCAAATTTCTACAGTACAGTACAGATCTTTATGTACAAACTCCATGTTAACAGAACACCTGACCTCAGTCACACACTTGTAACATCGACCCTCACCAAGTACAGAATAAGTAACCACAATCTAAAGTAAAAGTAAAATGTAGACAAAATTTAAATTGAAACCCCAAGAAGCTAGAGTCCACATGCAATGCAATATCAGATAAATAAGTGATGCAGTTCCCCAATACTGTGTAAAATATAAAAATAGCATAAAGTCCAATCACTAAAATTAAATACAATTATTTTTTCTACCTTTCTTGTCTGACCATTTTATTCTCTGATCATGCTGGTCCCGATCTGAGGCTTTTGCTTTCCTGTCTTCTCTTAGCTCTCTTTCTGTGGTCTATGGTCCATCTGCCATTCCTTATCTCTTCTTTTGTTTTCTTTACTGCCTTCCATCAGCCCATTTCCATTTCCAGTAACCCTCCCCAGTATCTGTCCCCTTTCCAGTCCTTCCCTCCCAGTACCTTCCAATGTCAACTGCCTTGCATTCCCATGACTGCAACTGGTGTCCATTCCCTTCCAGTACCCCTCCTTCCCCACTGTCCAGCCCCTTCTAGTCCAAATACCATCCCAGATATCAGCTCACGTCCACTCTCAGTGCCACCCCCCCCCCCAGTCAGCTCCCTTCTAGTTGCACTACCCTCTGTCCATCCTCCTTCCAGTGCCATTTGCATGTCAGCTCTCTTCCAGCCTCCCCCCATTACCCAACCACCTACCACTCCCATCCCTAAGTGTCAGCTCCCTTCCAGTCCCCCTTCAGTACATCCCAGGTGTCAACTCCCTTTGTGCCCCCTCCTTCCCCTGGCAGACTCTCTCATTATCCATTCCCTTCCAGTCCTATTCTAACATCCTCCCACATCAGCCCATTTGTAGCCCTAGCCCCTAGTTTTCTTCCAGGGCCAGCAGCACTCTCCTCCCCTCCCCCATTAGCCCATTTCCAGTCCCAACCCATTTCCAGTCCTATCCCCCTTATCAGCCCACTCTAGTCCTAGCCCCCCCCCAATCAGCCCATTACCAGTCCTAGCTCATTTCCAGTGCTAGCCCCCCATCTGCCCAATACCAGTCCTAACCCCCCTCCAATATCCCCCCAATCAGCCCATTTTCTGTCCTAGTCCCCCTAATCAGCTGATTTCCAGTTCTAACTCCCCATCAGCCCATTTCCAGTTCTAACCCCCCATCAGCCCATTTCCAGTCCTAGCCCCCCATAGCCTATTACCAGTCCTAACGCCACCCCCATTAGCCTACCTCCAGTCCTAACCCCCCCATCAGCCCATTTCCAGTCCTAGCTCCCCATAGCCCATTACCAGTCTAACCCCCCATCAGCCCACCTCCAGTCCTAACCCCCCCCATCAGCCCATTTCCAGTGTTAGCCCCCCATAGCCCATTATGAGTCCTAACCCCCCTTCAGCCCACCTCCAGTCCTCACCCCCTAATCAGCCCCTTTCCAGTCTGCCCCCCACAGCCCATTATGTCCTAAACCCCATCAGCCCACCTCCAGTCCTAACCCCCCCATCAGTCCATTTCCAGTCCAAGCCCTCCCATAGCCCATTACTAGTCCTAACTCCCCCCATCAGCCCACTTCCAGTATTAGCCCCCCCATAGCCCATTACCAGTCCTAACCCCCCCCCCATAGCCCATTACCAGTCCTAACCCCTCCCCCATCAGCCCATAGATTAAAAAAAACGCTGCTGCTGCCGCCATGGCAGCGGCAGAATCAAGCATCCCGCGGGACCCCCCCCCTGCCCAGCAGAGCCCTCCCAGCATCAGCTCTCAAAGCGCGGGCTTTTCAGAGCCGTGAAGGGAGAGTTTCCCTTTCTCGCGGCTCTGTTAAGCCTGCTGGGGCTGATGGGAAACAGGAAGTCCCAGCGGGCTTAAGAGAGCCGCGAGAGAGAAACTCTCTCTTCGCGGCTCTGAAAGCCGCCGCTGATAGAGCTGATGCCAGGAGGGCTCTGCCGGGCAGGGGGGGGGGCCCTGCGGGACGCTTGATTCTGCTGCTGCCACGGCGGCGGCAGCAGCCAGTTTTTTGCTTTTTTTAATCTATGGGCCGATGCAGAATTTTGTTTGCGCGGGGCCCCCTGAAACACGGGGCCCTGTGCAAACAACATTCTTGCTCAATCAATGGGCCGGCCCTAATTGTAAATAGTTCCTATGTTCATTGTAAAACATGTTCTTATGTTCCATGTAAACTGCCCCTGATCTCAGGAAGGGGTGGTATATATGCTTTGTTAAATAAATAAATAAATAAATTATAGGAAACTATAGCCTCATCAACAGAGATAGAAGATAAAGTGGAGGAGAGAGGTGATGAGAATAGTGGAGAGAGCCAATGGATTGATAGCATGAAGATTCCTAAAAAGGTAGGAGGAGACTGGGTGAGATTGAGGTTGGGAATGATGAAGAATGAAGCTAAATAGGTGATGGTCAGATAAAGGAAAAGCTGAGGTATGGAAATTAGAGGGAATTAGAGAAGAAAACAAGGTCAAGGCAATGACCGTGCTGATGAGTGGGTGCAGAAGAGCAAAGCTGGAGGTTAAATGAGGCAGTAAGGAAAAGGAGCTTACGAGTCAGAAGGGTTATCAACATGAATATTAAAGTCACCACAAATAAGAGAGGGGGAAGAAGAATCAAGAAATAAGGCGCAAGCCATGAGTCAAAGTCAGTAAGAAAGGTAAAGGTGGACTTGTCAGGTGGGCTGTAAATAGCAGCTATCCAGAGAGGTAAGGGTTTAAAAAGGCGGATGGAGTGGATTTCAAAGGAAGAAAAGGAGTGAGATTGAGCTAGAGGGAAGGGTTGAAATTGGCAGGAAGGAGAGAGCAGAAACCCAATACCACCACTGCGGCCAGTAGTTCAAGAATTGGTAGCTGCCATGAGCACATCTGCGATGTCTGCAAGATGTGCGGCTATGGTAACTGCACCATACAGGCACACCCACTCTTGCACTTAAGGCAGAGTATACAGCTGTCGCTAAAAATTATCTGCAGTAGCTGCATTTGGCCCGCGTTAGCTGTCACCATGCACGATTTTCCCACATTAGCACCACAATGATAGCTAATAGCATTTCGTAAACATCTCCCTCAGTGTCTGGTCTTACCTATGGGGCCAAAATCTTAAATCCCTGGCACCAGCCCTACATTCTTCTTGAGGCTTTTTATTTAACCAAGGGATGATGAATCACAATAAGCTTTGTTCATTTTTTATGTGGCACTACAGTAATAGGAAAAAACAGCTCTGTGATATAAAAGAATCACACCTATGACTCTAACGCCACCCTTTAAAATTGGTCATAGAAGTATGCTGGGGAACATCTTAGATTTTTGAAACACTGCCATCCTATTATAGATCTATAAAATAGAGATAGATCTGAAAGCATTTCTTCAACAGCCCTAGAACTTAAATCTTTTTACTCAATATGTATAGATTCTGATTTACTTGCACTGGGCTGCTAAACGCATTACTGTTGGATATTGCACCTGTACTTTCCTTTAAAGAAAAGAAGGTCACCCGGATTGGTAGTTATCATTGCCTCTCCAGTTAGTTGCATCCAATCAGTTGAAAGGTAGCCTTTTTACGCCCGCCTTCCCATTCAAACAGGCAAGGCAAAGTGAGGGTGCCTTAGCTGAATAAGACGAGTTATGCATGGGGGGTTTGGCCCTCTGAACGCGGAGGATCTGAATTAATAGCGACCCAAGAATCTTGCTGGGATATCCGAGAAAAGATTTAGACGCAAAAAAGGTGATGCCTTGCATTATTTCTTTAATCGAGTAAACCAAATCGCTGATTATAAGTCACGATGTTGGATAATTTAAAATGAGTATAAAGCCTGTATTAAACGAAAATATTGATAACATGTCATGACTAAATTCATGAGAAAATTGTTGCGTGATAAGTGCATGCAGCACTAGTGAAAAAATGTAATCCCTGTGATCTTTTTTTATAGTTCTGCGTAGAATTAATATTTTGAAATTTAGCTAACCCGCATTTTCTGTATTTGGAAACAGGAATATCTGTTTTGTTCCTTCCTAGATATGATTTTGGAGTAGATAGGGAAATCGATCAGACCTGCTTGGGGTTATAACGTTAAACGACTGAGATTCTGATATGCCACCCTGAATTTTGAAGATTAAGGTCGTTCTGCAGATCCTGACTTTAAACATGGGAAATGAATATTCTTTGAAACAAAATTATTATAAAGCCTCTGGTAGGATTTTAAAAGCTAATTTTTGAATTCAAGGACGCTTTTGTATTTTTTTTCTTCTTCTTCTTAGGAAAGATGGATTTAAATCCCGAGTCTGGATTGATTAATTTTATATTCCATGCTTTCATCGACTATTCCGCTGGGATGAATGCACGTCTGTTACATTAAACTTGTAATCTCTTTATTCTTGTGCAGTGAGCTTTAAAGAACGACCAAAGTGAAAGCCTTTCGGAGCAAGTCCTCATTCTCTGTGGTGAAGCGATCTAGACAGCAACGCAGATCTGCTGTAGGAAAATGGGCAGGGGGAGTCGGGGGACATTTCAGCGATTATTACTATTTCAGCAGTTACTGCCTGCTTCCAAGGGACAGATAGACAGTGCATAAACTGAATTAAACACTACGCTGTATTTGGCATCTCTCCTCGCAGTTTATAAGGAAGACTTCCCCTCATCACCGCATCATATTTAGGGTCGCAAGGCATTTAAATTAGTAATCAAAGAAGCCGGGGAACAGCCGAAGCTTTGATCATTATGTATACTTTCTTAGGGATGATGATGTCCCTGTTCTGGGAACTGCACCTGATACAAGCCGTGGAGCCAGTGAAAGCTTTAAATTTGGGCATTTCAGTAGCTGGGAACAGACCCACCACATCCAAAGGAGCTGAGTTTGGGAGATTGTACACTGGGCAGGTGGATAGAAATACAGAACACATCTTCTCCTTCAACTATACTAACAGGCCAAGCCAGGTATGATGTTCTTTATGTGATTTTTTAAAGGGCCAGGCACCATCCTTATTAATCCTCCTCCTATTCTAGTGTATTTGGGTTGTTCTAATTTCTTATGTGCCTTCATCAAATCATATCATGTTAACAGGCAAGAACAATTTAAGGGTGTTTGTTTAGCTTACTGGGTTGTATGTCTCCTTTTAAAAATCCATTGTCTGGATAAAAGAGATTTTCTCCCAAATGTGTCTTTACACATTTGTGTGGGCTAGGCACTTTAAAAATCTACATCTGTTCTTTTGGGGTCGGGCTAGCTTACTTTGAATATTTAGTGGTATCTATGGTTTAGTTAGGCCAGTTCTTGGTAAACTCCACCCAACAGCTGAATATGGATAGCCTTATTCTCTTTGGGAATGTTTACTAAGCCCCATGCTAGTAACATGGGTTTAAACCGCATTACAAGCATGTGATACTGCGCTAGATGGAGGGGGGTGAAGCAGCTGTCCCCCTGCATTTAGACCAGCCTTGGTAAACTCCACCCAACAGCTGACTATGGATAGCCTTAGTCTCTTTGGGGGATGTTTACTAAGCCCCGTGCTAGTAACATGAGTTTAAGCTGCATTACTAGCTTGTGATACTGTGCCAGATGGAGGGGGTGGGGATAGCCCACTCTTGCTGCAATGACTGGACTAAATAGAAGAGGAAATAAAATGGAGAAAATTCCTGGGTATTTGTAAACAAAGGCTCATAGGTCAAGATTGCAGCCTATAGAGCAGGAGGCAGTTGCTGGGCCAAAACGTATTTCATAATAATTTTTTTATAGCATTTTAAGATGACACACAAGGGCAGTAGAAGACGTGCAAATTAAGGATGGTACTTTGAGCCGTGGGGAAAAAGGAAGAGGCAGATGGGTTGGCAACAATGGCTTCAGCTTGCAGGCACATCTTGAAACTCCCACTCTAAGGCCCGTGTTACTTTCCTGTGACTAAACCAGCAACTGAGCTTCATGAAAAATGTAGCTATCTGCCACTGACATGGATGTGACAACTGATGCAGGTAGCAAACTAAGTGCACTGCAGAGGTAGACTGCTTTGGTCTTTGTCTTTGAGCTTCTGTAGCTTGCTAATGAATGTGATTTGATTCTGGAAAAAATACATAGGTGCACTGCACATGGTTAATGGTTTATTAAAATTTAATATACCACCTCTCGGAGTTCCATCACCACCAGTGGTAGAAAGCAAACTTGGGACTGAGAAAGCTTAGGCTTCCCAAGTAGGGCCGGCCTGTCTGCTAGGAGGGCTAGGCAGCAGACCCCAGTGGGCGGCACAGCATTCTATTTTTAAAGCAGCTTTGTGCCACCGCTTTGCTTTCCACAGCAGGCCATGAACCTCAGTACCTGCGGCGTGAAAACCATGGCCTACCACTCCTGCCCCGTCTGATGCAACTTCTGTTGGAGAGGGGCGGGAGCGGCAGGCCATGTGTGCGTGCCGGTGCCGAAACACATAGCTGTCCAGTGCACTGAAGCAGTGGCACAAAGCTGCTGCTTTGAAAGCGATAAGTTGTGTTGCTGCCAGAGCCACTGGCACCTCGCAGAAGATGGATTCGGGTGGCGTGGCAGAAGGAGAGCGGCAGGGGCTTCTGTCTGGGGCGGCAGAAACTCTTGGACCAGCCCTGTTCCCAAAGTTGTTAGGAGGCACCTTTGACCACTTATAAGATATTGCTTCCTAGTTAAAACAGTTTATATAACGTTCCTCCTTAGTACACCACCATCTGGGTAAATAAACATACAAGAAATGCTATTTAGTTCACATTTAATAGTACCATCCTCCTCTCTTCCTATATAAAACATTGTTTGTTGAACATCAGGCCCAGGACTGTACCAAGCTAGAAATGCACCCTGTGCAGCTTGCAAACCTATTGCCTCGCCCCCATCTGTATATAAGATCTCTTTTCTCAGGCTTCTTGGAAGCCCAGTGAAGACACTGGTGCCCCTTCTGTTCTTGCCCCCCCTGTGCGACTGCTCTGCTTGCAGAGCTCTTGGTATGGCCCTGATAAGGCCTCCTAGCTTCCTTGCATAGCCCGTCAGACTTGGCTACAAGAACGCCTGTCTTCCACCAGGAGGTCAAGTTATTACTGTACTTGCAGTCTGCCAGAGAGATGCAGAACTCTGGGATTCTGCCAGTTTTGGTGGTGTGGTGGATAGGCTGGCACTGCTACTCCTTTATGTATCTTTGCTTCTCTCTAGTGGTGGTATCTGTCTCTAACTTTAGCCTGCTTGGATAGGCTGTGGATAAATGCAAAAACAGATCTCTACAAGCTAACAGAAAATGCTAGAAATGGGGCTGGGTTTTCATCCATCAGTTGTATAGATCCCTGTTTTCAGAGAACTGGTAGAACAGCCAGGACTGGCCCGTCCGCTAGGCAGACACCTAGGGCAGCAGATCGCTGTGGGCAGCTGGCTGTGTGCTTTAGCACACATGGCCTGCTGCCCCCCCCCTCCCCACGCCAAGCCAAGCTGCCCCCACTGCCGCTGATTCTGGCCTGCTGCTTCTGAACCCCAGAAGTTATGTCAGAGGGGGGATCAGAAGCGGCAGGCCATGTGTGCTGAAGCGCACACGGCCTGCTGCTGAGCCAAGCCACACCCCCTTCTTGACCCCATTGCCAGAATCGGCAGTGGCATGGCTCAGGGGAGGTAGCATGGCCAGGGCTTCTGCCTAGGATGGCAGAAATCCTTGGGCCAGCCCTGAGAGCAGGAATACTGATGGACTCAGCCCTTGGCATTTGGAAAGGACCTGACTTATGTACTTCATATATTTCATAACTATATCTTCAAGCAGAGAGCTAAAGAAACTGGAGTAAGGACAGCAATACAGAAAGGTGGCTGGAAAATACAGGGTACCCTAGGAATAAACTCAACCTATGCACTCTCAGAACTCATTTAGCTTGGTTACTGATCATCTTCAACCCATCTAAAATGGGATCAAAGGGACTTAATATCAAATATAGGTACAGGACTTCTGTGGTATGAAGGGCTGAGTATATTGTCTAATTGTTGGGTCCACTTTCTTCCCTCCTGTCTCTTTATTTTGAATTCGGATTTAATTACTCACGTTTTCCAAAATTAAGGACACGGTGAGTTACAGTTTGGATATTGTAAGTAGATACCTTACTTGGGGGCTTACAATCTAAGGGGTCAGTATTCAAAAAGATTTAGTAGGTTAGCAGAACTTGCTAACAGGATACCTCTTGGTGAGTCCAATAGGTTGCAACATTATCCAGATAGTGCCGCCAAATAGTTCCTCTGACCTCTAGCACTATTTGGATAGTGTTGGGGTGGTTTGTGGATGGAACTCAGAAGAGCTGTCACTTTCTGGTTAGAACGATGTTCAGCACTACTATGTGCATAAGTCTCCACATAACTTAGGTTGACAAAAAAAGCTGTCCTAAGAGTGTGCAAATTGACAATCCGGATAGCTGCAGCTAACCATAAAATCCAGATATTTAGGGGCTGCTGCTGCTATCCGGATACTGCCACTGAATATCTGGATTGTGGTTGGGTTTTTTTTTTTTGGGGGGGGGGGGCATTTTAAAAAAAATGCTGGGCTTAATAGTACCCTGGAAGTTGACAGCTGGAGCAAAGAACATTAATAGCAGGAGTGGGATCCTGGACTTCCTGATTCTCAGTCTGCTGTCCTAACCTTTATATCAATCATTCTGCCCGTCTATTAGAACTAATCTTGTTGCATCCAAAGATGAGATGACATCCACATTGCTTCCTCTATTTTTTCCCCATTTCTATTCTGCTTTTCTCCATTGAACACTATATAGAGTACAACCCTAAATAGATGCAGTAAATATATAGGAGCATGTTAATGAAGGTTAAAGCATGTTAAGCGCTGCTGTGGCCCACAGAAATGGAAGGGCCATGGCAGCACTTGATGCACATTAACTTCCATTAACATGTGTTAACATTTAGTAAACATGCCCCATAATGCATTTAGTCGCTATTAATGTTATAATAAACATTAGAATTGTAAAATACAAAACACATTTTGATAGAAGCATAATCATTTAATTAAATCAGGAGTGAAGGTTTCATTTCTCCTTTGAAATAAATAAAGCACAGTCTCCTTCATTAAAATGAGCAGCAGTCTGTTAGAGCTCTCTGAGGATGTCTGCAATGGCGTTATCCTCTTGAGGTATCTCTTCCTAGGCTGGTGCTGTTGGCATGCTTCCTAAGCAAGTACAATGAGTAATCTATTGTGTTTTCTGTATTACGATGAGTTTCTCAATAACTTGGGCTGGTCTTGTATAAATGTGTCTTCCATACAATGTGCCTTTTGTACTCAAACCGACTGTAACAAAACAGATTAATTACTCATGTTGTAAATGTTCATTTACCCTTAATTAGTTGAACCACAATCAGTTTGTGTTTATGTAGTCAGGTCTCCTTGCACTGTTTCCTTTCTGGATATATCCAAGGCTACAATATGAGGGGAAAGGGACCACACTTCTTACCCTCTGGGCCTAAGGGGTGGGAGAAGACAGGCTTCAAGACCTACATAGATGGAACATTTTATGCAGATTCATGATCTTTCTTTTTCAAGCACTCCTGACTGATCCAAATAAGGACAGATCCAGTCCAGGTTTTGACCGTATATACAAATAGTCTTTTATTAGAGGTTTTAAAAGCAGTCATCTTCTTGGACTAGATTTTAAAAAAAATATAGAAAGGCTTGGAACTACTTTATCCACTCCTTCCGGTCTCCAGGCCAGAATCCCTAAGTGAGAGATCCCTAATGCGGCAGAATTTCAGGGAGTGATGGTGCATCACCTGCACAGCTGCAAGACTTCAGCATACCACTTGGGTACTGCTGTCAGTGCAGCAGGTCTTTGAACGCCCATGCATGCTCAAGACCTACAGCAACAACCCTTGAGCATGCATGGATGCTCAGTGGCCTGCACCGTGCTTCTTCTGATACAGCCTTGGATGGAGCCAGGGTGGCAGTGGACAAAGAGACGAGAGCGGAGATGCTGGTCATGGCAGGGGAGAGGAGGTAGGTAGGGAAGGAGATATGCTGAACACCTGGAGCTGGGTCACATTTACAGACAGGAAGTCTGGGCCTGATTTTATTAAAGGGGTTCTGCTTTTGATCAAGCCATCCATTGAGTGTCTGGAAGGGAAGTTGTGGCACATGACTTGTTGGAGTCAGGAGACTTTATCTTTTGTCCAGAATCTGGAAAGAGGTTTCTTGGGAGCCTGAATTGCTGTCTCTGAGCTGATGATTGATATTATGCAAACTACTCTCCAAGGTACAGAATGCATTATCTGCTCCTAATTCATTTATCCCTTTGGGCATGTAAAGTCATTCTGGTGACATCAGCACTGTCTTGAGTTTGGAAGAAGTTCACACAGCATTGTTCCAGGTATGAAGTATGATGTAGGTGCAGTCTAAGTGCAGAATGTCCAGAGCACTTGCACAGACTTCATTTGCAGCTCTACCTCATTTAGCTACTGTATGTTCTGAAATATTTCTGTACATTGCATGTCATTAGGGGTGGGAGTGTGGCAACGGCAGCAGCAGCAAGACAAGGGCATAGGAGGTGTATGCCAAACTATGTAATTACTTAGCAAGTACAAATTATGAACTAGCTGACATAAGTAGCATATGCCAACACATTACAAAATACTTTTTTCTTTGCTTTTTGTAATAGTTTATGGACAGCTATTCTATTATTAAGGTGCAGCCTGAGTATCTTAGCTGCCAATACACACTTTTCTTTTATATTGACCATTCATTATTCAAACTCATTATCACTCTCTTGGCCTCACTTTCTGCAGAAACGGTCCTTGCTGAAGTCTCCATTGACCCGTCCCTGTCAAAGTCCAAGGGCTTTCACTTGATCTTCATCCTTCTTGACCTATCTGCCTTTTTTTGACGCTGTTGATCACCATCTCCTTGATACCCTGTTCTTACTTGAAATTCAGGGCTCTATTCTGTCCTGTGTTTTTAATTCTCTCTCCCATTGCTTCTTCACTGTTTATCTTGCTCTCAGTCAGTGTACCTCAGGGCTCTGTCTTGTCTATCTTGGAACCTCTTCTCTTCTCTTTCTATATTCCATTCCATTGGTGCCCTGATCTCCTCCTGTCATAGTTCTCAGTACCATCTTTTCTACTACTACTACTACTGCTGATCATTTGTATAGTGCTACAAGGCATACGTAGCGTTGTACAAACACATGTAAAAGACGATCCCTGCTCATTAGAGCTTACAATCTAGTCAAGACATCCTACCCTTCCCACTGAGCAGTCTTTCCCTTGATTCAAGGTGATGCTGAAGACCCATTTCTTCGGCATCGCCTTTTATCTCCCCCTACCTAGGTTCATTCAGTTTATCACTGCTGAATTACATACCTATACTTTCTATCTTTTTTGAGTGCTCTGTCCTCTTCTCTGTCCTGTTATGACTTTTGTTGCTCTTTTCTCTCTTTAGCAGCAACTATTTGTTTTATTGTACACTGCCCTGATGCTTCGGTCTGGGTGGTTAATCAAATGAAGAAATAAAGATAAAGCTGGGGACAAGGATAGGTGTAGGGGAATGGTAGGGAAGCACATAATTGGAGAACAGGAGATAAAGTGGATCAGGATCCAAAAGCAGCCTCAAAGAGGTGAGTTTTCAGCCTGGATTTGAAAAGGGTCAGAGATGAAGCCTGAAGCACAGATTCAGGTAGTTTGTTCCAGGCATAAGGAGCAGCAAAGTTGAAGGATCGAAGTCTGGAGTTCAGCAGTAGCAGAGAAAGGCACAGATAGAAGCGATCTGCCAGAAGAGCGGAGTTCTTGAGGGAGGTGTGTAGGGAGAGATAAGAGGAAAGATAATGAGGAGCAGCAGAATGAGTGCACTTCTAGGTCAGTAGGAGATGTTTGAACTGGAAACTGATATGGAGCCAATGAAGCGACTTGAGTAATGAGCATATCCAGGGGTGGCTCAAGGCAATCTGCTGCCTGAGGCGAAGTATAAAAAGGCACCCCCCCCCCCACCTTAGAGGGGGGGCGGGGATTTTTCAGAAATCCAATCAGAGATTGAACCAAACCAAAAAGCTGATTAGATTATATGGAGGAAATGCAAGATGTTCGCACACAGGGCCATATCGAGCTGTAATCGTACCCTGTGCGACTTGCAGCTCAGACGCATGCCCCCCTCTCCTCCCATACCTCCGTCCAGTGCTGTCTGCTCTTTCCCTGCTGCTGCCACCCTCTGTTTTTTTCACAGAGGTGCCGCTGGATGGAGGTATGGGGAGGAGGAGGGGGCATGCGCCCAATCTGAAAGGCGCCTGCACTTTAAGAAGATCTGTCCCTCCCTACTCTGACAATGCGTCGGAGAAGGGAGGGACCAGACCTGCTTAAAGTGCTGCAAAAAGGCTTGGGGAGCGTATTTCATCTGCCTGCTATTGTCCTGCCAGTGGCGGCAGGGCAACAGCAGACAGCCGAAATGCGCCCCCCAAACCTTTACACCCTGTGCGGCTGCACCGCTTGCACAGGGCTAGTTACAGACCAAGGAACTAAAAGACAGCAAGAACCAACAGCACAGTTTATAAAACTAAATTATAACTCATTTTTATTTTGTTGTTATAAACTGTGTTATGGTTCTTGCTTTTTCTTTTTCAACATATATTTTGCATCCACAGTAGGTGCAGAGCAGAACCAGGACATTCACCCATAGAACTCAATATTTAAAGAAAGAAAATCTGATTCTGATCATCTCACTAACAACAACAACAACAACAACCACTATTCTCCAGTACCAGGCATATTGTAAACTAATAAAAAACCCTAGAACAAAGAGCAAACCTACCATACCATACCATATCAGCACAAACTTCCAAAATTCACATAAGGAGCCCATCCAAAAAAAGCATCACTGTAAATACTACAGTGGGCCCTGGAACATCCATACACCTATTTGAAAAGCTGAACAAGTCAAATTACTACAATACAGTATAGATCTTTATGTACAAACTCCATGTTAACAGAACACCTGACCTCAGTCAAACACTCGCAACATCGACCCTCACCAAGTACAGAATAAGTAACCACAATCTAAAGTAAAAATAAAAATATGTAGACTAAATTTAAATTGAAACACCAAGAAGCGAGAGTCCACATGCAGTGCAATATCAGATAAATAAGAGATGCAGTTCCCCAATACTGTGTAAAATATAAAAATAGCACAAAGTCCAATAACTAAAATTAAATTAAATTATTTTTTCTACCTTTGTTGTCTGACCATTTTATTCTCTGTTCATGCCGGTTCCGATCTGAGGCTTCAGCTTTCCTGTCTTCTCTTAGCTCTCTTTCTGTGGTCTATGGTCAATCTGCCATTTCTTATCTCTTCTTTTGTTTTCTTCACTTCCTTCCATCAGCCCATTTCCAGTTCCAGTAACCCTCCCCAGTATCAGCCCCCTTTTCAGTCCTAACTCCCCCATAGCTCATTACCAGTCCTACCCCCCCCCCCCCGCAGCCCACTTCCAGTCCTAGACACCGCTCATTTCCAGTCCTAGCCCCAAGGGGAAAAAGCAACCACTCAAGTTGCTGCCCCTGCCGAGTCTACTACTCGGCAGTGGCAGTCTCCGGCAGACTCACCTGCCTCTCCTTCCTATAGCAGCCGTGGCTCCTGCTTCTTGGAACCACGGCTGTGCTAGCGACATCAACTTAAACACAAAGCAAAACCGGTGCAGAAGACTGTGGAGCCTTCCCATGCAGCGGAGTCCCGCCCCCAAAGGAAGTTGTATGCAAAGGAAGTTACTTCCTTTGGGGGCGGGACGCCGCTGCATGGGAAGGCTCCACAGAGTCTGCCCTGGTTTTGCTTTGTGTTTAAGTTGATGTTGCTAGCACAGCCGCGGTTCCAAGAAGCAGGAGCCACGGCTGCTATAGGAAGGAGAGGCAGGTGAGTCTGCCGGAGACTGCCACTGCCGAGAAGTGGACTCGGCAGCGGCAGCAACGTGAGCAGTTGGATTTTTTTTTATTTTTAACTTTAGAAGTTGAAGTGAGGCGGCTATTTTGGGGGCATTTTTGCCACCCTTAAAACTTCGCCACCTGAGGCAGCCGCCTCACTTCGCCTCATGGTAGAGCCGCCCCTGAGCATATCAAGGCTGGCGGAAGATTAGCCTCGCATCTGAGTTTTGAACCAATGGAAGGAGAGAGAGATGATTCAGAGGGAGACCAGCAAAGAGGAAGTTGCAGTAGTCGAGACGGAAGGTGACTGAAGAGTGGATAAGTGTCTTAGTAGTGTGTTCAGAAAGGGTGAACTTCGCTGATTTTATTGAGAAAGCTAAAACCTGTTTCTAACAGTTGAATGTGTGTGGAGCAGTAGAGGAAGTACGCTGATGACTCTCAGATTTACCTGCCTACACTAGAAATTTCTCTACAAATCCAAGCCTGAATCTCAGCCTTCTTGTCTGACACTGCAGCCTGGATGTCCTGCCACTGTTTGAAACTGAACTGAGCTTCCTATTTTTCCCTATAAACTCACCTCTCTTTCTTCCCTTCTCTATTTCTATGGATAACACTATCATCTTCCTGTCTCCTCAGCTTGCAACCTTTGGTAAATTCTTGCTCCATCTCAGGTCCAGTCCGGTATCGTCTGTCTCCAGGACCAGCAGCCAGGCATCTGGTAGTCCTTTCAGTTCCCTCTGGAAGTCCTCCTGGTTTAGTCCGCTCTCTAAAAAGAGTCCAGGAACCACCCTTTATGGCTTCCTGTAGCATAAAAGCATAAGATATGCCATACTGGTTCAGACCAAGGTCCATCAAGCCCAGCATCCTGTTTCCAACAGTGGCCAATCTGGGTAACAAGTACCTAGCAGTTTACCCAAAAGACACAGGTTCCACAATGTTTCTATTGGGGCAAGCAGTGGATATTCTGGGTCCACTTTAATAATGGTTTATGGACCTTTCCTCCAGGAATTTCTCCAAACCTTTTTTAAACCTGGCTACACTAACAGCTTTTACTACATCCTCCAGTAGCAAATTCCAAAGTTTGATTACACGTTGAGTGAAAAATCATTTTCTCTTATTAGTCTTAAATAGGTTACCATGTAGCTTCATTGCATGCCCCCTAGTCTTTCTATATTTTGATGGTGTAAACAATCAATCTACGTTTACCCGTTCCACTCCATTAATTTATAGAGGACTGTCTCTGGGGCTCCCCTGTAAGTTAGATACACATACATAATGAACAGTACAATAAATTTCTCCAGGACCAAGCAGGAAGTCAGTCCTCACATATGGGTGACGTCGGCGCAGACGGAGCCCTCGCAGAGCAATTTTCCCCAGCTTTCAAAGAAAGCCTTTGGGGATTGCAGCGCGCATGCGCGGTCCCCTTCCCGCCCAAAGGTGCCATCTTGGCCAGTCTTCTTTTTTCCGCGGAGCCCTACAGACGTTGTCTAACAGTCGCCGCTGGAAAAGTTGATTTTCTTTCTTATTTTAAGTATTTCTTCGGTTCGACGCCGGTCCTTTTTCCATCCGGCCTCGCGACGCCGGTTGCGAGGCCTCCCCTTCTTTTTCGGTTTTTCTGTCCTTCGTGACAAATTCGCGCTTTTTCACTTTTCCCTGGCGGCCCGCTCGTTCGACCTCGCAGGGGCCCTTTTTCCCCCGATGGCCGCCAGTGGCTTTAAAAAGTGTGTTAAGTGTAAGAAACTGATGTCTCTTACCGACACACATGATTGCTGCCTCCGTTGCCTGGGCCCAGATCATGAAGAAATGATCTGTGGGGCCTGTAGCAAGATGTCCGCGAAATCTTTGCGGAGTCGGCAGCATCAGCGGGAGAGAATCTTCTCTGACCCCAGCCGTACCCAGACCTCGTCAGAAGCTTCGGTGTCCAGAGAATCTGGCTCTGAACACCGTCGGAGCTCCTCTGAGAGGGGGTCCCCTACTCAGGAACATCACCGGAAGAGCAAACCCGCGAGGGCGGCGTCGGTGGACGCTCCTGGCTCCTCGAGGGCCAGGTCGCATAGCCCCGACAGCCGTCCTGGGTCTTTGGAGCTGGAGCGGCCGTCCAAACAGCCTCGTCTGGAGATGGACTCCTCTGCTCACGTAAGTGCTGTTGTCTTCGTGGACTCGCCTCCGAGGGGTCCGACGTCGGGCCCCGAGTCGGGGGCTGCTGGGTCTCCTGAGTTCGGACTCAGGTTGACGGCCTTGGAGAGCAGCCTTGCTGCCTTCATGGACCAGCAGCGGGCATTGATCGCTGGCCTCGCTGGCGCTTCTGCCCTGACCGCCGGGTCGTCGACGTCTAAGTCGACCCTGGAGACCGAGCCGATCCTCGAGTCCATGCGGGCTCGAGTCGATCCTTGGTCGCGGTCGCCTTCGGCCTCCTGTTCGGGGCCGAGGTCATCGACGCCGACCCCCTCGGCGTCGGGGCGGACGGCGTCTGTACCCGCCCGGCCGGAGCCGCTCGACTCCTCCTCCGAGGAGTTCGCCTGGGAATCCGAGGTGGATGAGTCGCCTGATTCTTTTCGGACTCGGTGTGTCCCTTCGGACTCCCCCGAGTCCGAACCTCGGAGACAGTCCCCTCCGGAGGATGCCCGGTTCTCGGACTTCGTGAGGGATATGGCCAAGGCCTTGGCCTTCCCTGCGGATCCCGAGGAGGAGCCTCGAGCCGAAGAGCTCGATGCCCTCCAGTATGACTCTCCTGCAAAGGAGCATTTTACTGTACCGTTTCCTCCGATGCTGGAACGACTTCTCTTCCGCATGTGGGAGAGCCCGGCGTCGTTGCCGGTGTTGAGCAAGCGGGTCGATGCCATCTATCGAGTCCGCAAGAGCCCTGGCTTCCAAAAAGCACAGCTGCCGCACCATTCCATGGTGGTGGAATCGGCCATGCATCGGCTCAAGAGCCAGAAGATGCACTCCTCGGTGCCTCCCGGCAGGGAAGCCCGCAGCCTGGATGGCATCGGTAAGAAGTGTTTTCAGGGCTCTATGCTTGCTTGTCGGGTCCAGACTTACCAGCTCTACATGGGCATGTATCTCCGAGACCTGGCTAAAGAAATAGCCGGATTCTCTGCTGGTCTCTCCGAGGAACCTTTGCGGAGGTTCCTGGCCTTGTCCACCGGTATTCGGGAGTGCTCCAAGTTTATCTCTCGAGCAGCCTATGATGGCTTTGAGGCATTGGCTCGGGTAGCCGCAGCCGGCATCGGGGCCTGCCGATAGGCTTGGCTTCAGTCATCCGACCTCGAGCCCTGGGTGCAGGACAAGTTGGTCGATGTCCCCTGCAGAGGTGAAAACCTCTTTGGCAAACCTATGGACGAGAAGGCTGCACAGCTCGAGACAGAGACTCTCACCAGGACTCGGCTCTCCAGGAAAACCTCTGCCCCTTCCCAGAAGAAGAAGGGCTCGGGGAAAAAGCCCTTTTACCCGAGGAAGGCGGCTGCCTATAAACACTACCCTCATTATCAGGCCTCAGCAGCTCCCCAACAGGGTCAGCAGGCCAAGGGACGGGGTAACGGGTCCCGTAGGCAGCAAGCCCCCAAGCCTGCGCCACCGGCCCCTGCTCCGCAGGGTGGGGGTTTTTGACTCTTTCAGCATAGCCTCTCCCCCTCCGCTGGTGTCTCTCAGCACAGGAGGCCGGCTGGTCCACTTTGCCCACAGGTGGTCCAACATCACGTCCGATACCTGGGTGCTTCACATAGTCCGAGAGGGCTATCTTCTACACTTCCACCAGGTACCCCCCCCCCCTACTTTCCAGGGGAGCCTCTGCAACCCCCTCTCCACCGGGACTTACTCCTTCAAGAGTTGGCAAGTCTTCTTCGGGAACAGGCGGTGGAACCAGTGCCCCACCACCTGAGAGGTCAAGGCTTTTATTCCAGGTACTTCCTGGTACCAAAGCGAACTGGGGGCCTCAGACCCATCCTGGACTTGCGGAACCTCAACAAGTTCCTGGAAAGGGAAAAGTTCAAGATGCTTACCCTTGGAATCCTGCTGCCCTACCTCCGGCAGGGAGATTGGCTATGCTCCTTGGATCTAAAGGATGCCTACACTCACATCCTCATCCACCCAAGCCACCGACAATACCTAAGGTTTGTGGTGGCAGGCAATCATTACCAGTACAGAGTACTGCCCTTTGGCCTATCCTCCGCACCACGAGTCTTCACAAAATGTCTCGCAGTGGTAGCGGCTTATCTCCGGCTTCAAGGCCTCTTTGTCTTCCCTTTCCTAGACGACTGGCTCATCAGAGCACCGTCCTCCACGGAGGCCACTCACGCCACGCAACGTACTGTGACTCTACTCCAGTACTTGGGCTTTGTCATAAACTTCGAAAAGTCCACTTTGCTCCCCTCTCAGGATCTCGAGTTCATCGGCGCCAGGTTAAACACGCTTCAAGCGCGTGCCTTTCTGCCGCTCGACAGGGCACAACGGCTCATGGCTCTCGCCAGCCGCTTTCGCAGCCATTCCCGGGTCTCGGCCAGGCACTTTCTGCAACTGCTCGGCCATATGGCTTCCACGGTCCATGTGACCCCCAATGCCCGCCTGAATATGCCTCCTGCTCAATGGTGCCTTCGCTCACAATGGCGTCAGGCCACGGGGAGACTAGCGGACTCAGTACGAATCTCCGGCCCGCTGGTCTCTTCTCTACGGTGGTGGCTTCATCTGCCCAACCTAGTGCTCGGAATGCCTTTTCAGTCTCCCCCGCCGGTTCAGGTACTGACGACCGACGCTTCTCTCCTGGGTTGGGGAGCACATTGCCAAGGGGCATGTACTCAAGGTCTCTGGACCCCGTGGGAATCTGCCCAGCAGATGAACTTCCTGGAGCTCAGAGCGATCCGCCTGGCTCTCCGGGCTTTCTCCCACCTTACCACTCGCCAGTCCGTCCTCGTCCAGACGGACAATCAAGTGGCCATGTTCTATGTGAACAAACAGGGGGGCACGGGCTCCTTCCTTCTCTGTCGGGAAGCGCAAAAGCTCTGCGCTTGGGCCGTCAGCCGAGGGATCCTCCTCAAAGCTGTCTACCTCCCAGGTCAAGAAAATTACCTGGCAGACAAACTGAGCAGAATCCTCCAACCACACGAGTGGCGATTGGACCCGTTGGTGGTTCAAAGGATCTTTCTCCAGTGGGGCCTCCCCACGCTGGATCTATTTGCCAGTCCTCTGAACAGGCAACTTCCTCGGTTCTGCTCTCGGGAACCGCACCCCCTCCGAGTAGCGGCGGATGCTTTTCTGCTCTCATGGTCCACGTGCCTTCTGTATGCCTTTCCTCCCATGCCGCTGGTGTCTCGAACACTTTTCAAGGTTCTCCAGGACAAGGCTTCGATGATCCTGATAGCGCCCCGGTGGCCCAGGCAACCGTGGTTCCCGCTTCTGATGCAACTGGCGGTAGATACTCCGTTGCCTCTGGGGTTTCAACCAGATCTCCTGACCCAGGATCAGGGGTCTCTCCTACACCCCAACCTCAGATCTCTTCATCTGATGGCCTGGCTGCTGAAAGGGTAGTCCTTGCTCCCCTCCTGCTGCCTCCGGAGGTGGAAGAGGTCGTGCTGGCTTCCAGGCGACCCTCTACCCGGAAATCCTACGCCCTTAAATGGCGTCGCTTCTCCACCTGGTGTACTCAACAGTCTCAAGACCCCTTCTCCTGCTCGGTGTCGGTGGTCTTGCAGTACTTGCTTTCCCTCTCCAATCTTGGACTGAAGTCCAACTCGGTCAAGGTTCACCTCAGTGCTATTTCTGCACATCA
The DNA here is from genome assembly GCA_033557465.1 of Ichthyophis bannanicus. Lineage (NCBI taxonomy): Eukaryota > Metazoa > Chordata > Amphibia > Gymnophiona > Ichthyophiidae > Ichthyophis > Ichthyophis bannanicus. The sequence continues at coordinate 378,565,854 of CM066034.1, read as the reverse complement.
TGTGCCGGTGGAAGGAAGGCCTCTTTCCGGCCACCCTCTTGTGGCACGGTTCTCCCGAGGTCTCCTTCTCCTTAAACCACCTTTGCGCCCCCCAACCCCCGACTGGGACCTGAACGTGGTTTTGCAACGGATTACCTGTCCGCCTTTTGAACCCATGGCTACCTGTCCTCTCCGTTTTCTTTCTTGGAAAACCTTATTCCTGGTAGCCCTCACCTCCGCTAGACGCGTTAGTGAACTGCAGGCCCTAGTGTCTGATCCCCCTTACGCTAGGTTCTACAAGAGCAGGGTGGTCCTGCGGACTTCACCCTAAGTTTCTTCCAAAAGTGGTCTCCCCTTTTCACATCAATCAGGAGGTGGTGCTTCCGACCTTCTTTCCCAGGCCACACTCCAGCCGAGCTGAGATGGTCTTGCATACCCTGGACTGTAGAAGGGCGCTGAACTTCTACCTTGATCGTACGCGGGAGCACCGTAAGACTGTCCAGCTCTTCCTGTCTTACGACCCTAATAAATTAGGGCTCCCTGTCTCCAAGCGTACTCTGTCCATCTGGGTTGCTGACTGTATTGCTTGGACTTATGGGGCGGCAGGCCTCTCGTTGGAGAGTCGAGTCACGGCTCATCGGGTTCGGGCGAAGGCTGCGTCAGTGGCTTACCTCCGCTCTGTTCCATTGGCAGACATCTGCCGGGCCGCTACTTGGTCTTCGAGCCAGACTTTTGCAACCCATTACTGCCTCGAGAGGGAGTCCCGCAGGGACAGTGCTTTCGGACAGGCAGTCCTCCGTAATCTCTTCGAGGTTTAAGCAACTCCTACCCTCCATCCCGGATGTTGGGCTACCGGTTGGAGATTAGTCAGAGAAGATTCCTTCCTTCTGTGCTGCTGAGCTAGAGGGAGCTCATTTTTGTGCTTGGGGTCTCCGGTAGCCTTGAGCTTGGGAGTCCCATATGTGAGGACTGACTTCCTGCTTGGTCCTGGAGAAAGCGTAGTTACTCACCTGTAACAGGTGTTCTCCAGGAGCAGCAGGAATCAGTCCTCACAACCCTCCCTCCTCCCCGTGGAGTTGCAGTCATATGATTTAGTTTTTGCAAATTTTTTTGCTGTCTTTTCACTATGTCATCAGACTGGCCAAGATGGCACCTTTGGGCGGGAAGGGGACCGCGCATGCGCGCTGCAATTCCCAAAGGCTTTCTTTGAAAGCTGGGGAAAATTGCTCCGCGAGGGCTCCGTCGGCGCCGACGTCACCCATATGTGAGGACTGATTCCTGCTGCTCCTGGAGAACACCTGTTACAGGTGAGTAACTACGCTTTCCCCCTCCTTTAAGTCTTGGATTCAGCCAGGGTGCGTCCCAGGTGTGGAATAACCTGGATGCCCCGCCACCTCCCATGTAGCTGCTTGTTGCTACTACCACCCCAAGTCTGGCTGAATGTTCACAGGGGCCTCTTCAGGGACTCCGTTGCTTATTTCCCAGCTCCATCTCCTTCTCCTGCTAGGGTTCCCCTTGATCATCCCCAAAAGGGTCTAGCTCCATGGGGGTCTGGGCCAAGTCCCTCCCCCCCTTTCTACCTCACTCTAATTCCAGGTGTTGTCAGGGAGCCGGGCTCCTGGCTGGGGAGGGAGCAGGAGTTCGGACCCTTCTAGGGTTCCCCAGGAGTACTACAGTGACAGGACATACACCCATCACATAGCCCCCTCCCTTGGTGAAGACCCTTTGGGTTGGGGTGTGATGGGGCCAATGCATTCTGGGGGTCCTTCACCCTCCTGGGACACAAAATCTGCATTTGTATGGGCTTTCCCAGCCGGGTGCTGGACTTCAGTCATAGGCCTGTAAGGCCATGTACCACCAGATCAAGTGGTCATTGGTGTTTTTCATAGAATGTAGCCACCTTAGGGCTGCATGGTCTGTTACAAAAGTGAAGTGCCTACCTAGAAAATAATACCTTAAGGCATCTATATCCCACTTAACCGCAAGACACTCCTTCTCTGTGATTGAATACCTAGTCTTTGCCTCTCCTAGCTTCCGACTAAGGTACATGACCTGGTGTTCCTCTCCGGCCACATTTTGGCTTAATACGGCTACCAAATCTACCCCAGATGTGTCTGTTTGTAACACAAATGGCTCTTTGAAATCTATATTTAACACCAGTTCTTTACAAAGGGTCTTTTTGAGGTTAACAAAAGCCTCTTCCCATGTACCCCATTATACCTGGTTAGGGGATTTATTTTTCAGCAGATTGGTAAGTGGGGCGGCCAGTTCCGCAAAGTAGGGAATGAACCTGCGGTAATAGCCCACTAGGCCCAAAAATGCTCTAACTTTTTGTTTTTTTCGCAAGGTCTTCTCTTGAATTGCCTGTACTTTGCAAAGGACAGGTTGCACTACCCCATTTCCTATCCAGTGACCTAGGTACTGTACCTCCCGGTTTGCCAACTGGCATTTCTTCGGGTTAGCCGTCAACCCGACCTACCCTTAGGACTCACACCTTACGCAGGTGGTTTAGGTGTTCCTCCCAGGTCCTGGAATAAATTACCACATTGTCAAGGTAGGCCCCTGCATACCCTAGCTGTGGTTTGAGTATCTTATTAATAATCAGCTAGAATCTAGCTGGTGCCCCATGCAAGCCATGAGGGAGGACAGTAAACTGGTATAGCCCCCAGGGATTTTGAAAATCTGTTTTCTCCCTAGAGTACTGTTCCAAGGGAATCTGCCAATATCATTTTGTTAGCCTCTCCCAACTGCTCTACCAGTTCCTCTATCCTGGGCTTGGGGTAGGCATCAAAAGTCAAGATGACATTCACTTGCCGAAAATCTAGAACCTAGTGATTTTGTCGGGGTTTGGCACTAGGACTATCGAGCTAGACCTTTTACTGTTGGACTCTTTGATGACCCCTAAATGCAGCTTATCCTGTACCTCTTTCTCAGTCTCCCTTTGTTTGGCCCTGGGAGTGTGGTATGGCCATTGTCTTATGATTTCGCCATCCCGGGTGATAATTCTGTGAGTTCCAAGATGGGTTCTCCCAGACAAGGGTGAGAACATGTCTGGGAACTGGGCTAGCAGGTGCTTCACCTGTCCCTTCTGGTCTCCTGTCAACTCACTTCCTATTGACTTTCATGGGATCCTTTGTCTGGGCAATCTCCGGATCCAAATCCTCTTCCTCTTCACTTACTTGCGTGCCTAGCCTCTCCCTATATATCCAGTGTATGAGCAAATTAATATGGAAGGTCCGTAACTTCCCTTTCCGCTGCTCCACTTCATAATTTACCGGCGCACCCTAAAAGGGCCCTCCACTGGGCTATTAGCTTATTATTGGAAGTGGGTAGCATAACTAATACCAAGTCTCCTGGATTAAGACTCCTCTCCTGTGCTTGCTTGTCATAATAGACCGTTTGCTTCTCCTGATTTTTCCTCAAAATGTTCATTAGCCCACCAGGAGAAGGATCTTGACTGGGTTTTCAAATGGGCAACCTGTTCAATTACAGGCTCTAACCCTCTTTCTGTTCCTACCCGGGCTTCCTGTGCCACATCCAAGAGTCCCTAGGTTGTCTCCCCATTAAAAGCTCAAATGGGGAAAAGCCCAATGTAGCTTGGGGGCCTTCTCTATATGCAATAGGATAAATGGGATCACTTGTTCCTAGATCCGACTTATCACCTGTACTTTTTCTAACCATTTGTATCAAGGTCTGGTTAAACCGCTCGATGAGGCTGATGGTTTGTGGATGATAGGCATCGATCTTAACATACCTGATCCCAAATTATGCCAAGACTGCCTCTAATTGTCTGGACAAAAAGTTAGTGCCCCAATCTGTCAAAAGTTCTCTGGGGAAGCCTACCTCAGAAAGTTTTCAAGTGTTCCCATATTATATGACCTGCAGTAACTTTCCGCAGGGGAATTGTCCAGGGATAGCGGGTGGCATAATCAACAAGTACTAAGAGGTACTGGTAACCTGCCATGCTCCTATCTAACTGACCCACAGTGTCCATGGCCATTCAATTCAGGGGTTGTTTGACCCCTGGGATCGGAATTAGGGGTGCTTTTTTGGTCTGGTTCTTATTTTTCCATTGGCATAAGGGGCATGCCTAGCAGAACTAGCCACCTCCTGATATAGGTTAGGCCAGAAGAACCTTTGTGTAAGACATGCAATATTCCATGCTCCCTTAAGTGTCCTGCCAAGGGATGACTGTGGGCCAAGATCAATAGAGCCTCCCAGAATATCTGGGGCACCATGAACTGGGCTTGCTCTCCTTTCTCTTCCCGGAATTTAATCAGATATAAAAGGTTATTCCTCTTCCTAAAGAGAGGATAACTGTCTTTACCCTTCTCAAAGCCCACCCCTCTCGCCTTACCCCAGGCTTCCTGCAAGGACGGGTCTTTTGCTTGCTCTTCCGAAAAACTATTGAACTTGGAGAGCACCTCCTTCCCAAGAGCCTTTACTCCCCCTGTGAGAATCAATCCTTTCCACTTTCCGCCCTCTGCTGAGCCCTGCTTTTTCTAATAGTTCCCCCTCTCTCTTCCATGTTTGGGGTTGCAAATGGGAACAACTCCCCGAGACTGTGGACAGACGTTTCCTCTGGGGTATAGTCTTGAACGGGTGGCTACTAAAGCAGAGTAGAAGCCAGTTGAGTCTAATAACCCTTCCCAATCCTGGCCTAGGATTAGTGGCATTGGGAATCCCTTCACAGTGGCCATTCCTAGTACTTTGTTGTTTATCCCAGGTGATTTTTATCTCATAAGTGGGGTCATTCCATATGTCCCTGTGGACACACCTCACTCGTACAGGGTCTAGGTATCTACCCTGCCTCTTACCGACCTCTAGGCTCTGGGCCAGATCTCAAGACAGAGACTGATTACTACCAGAGTCTGAGAACTTCCAGGTCCATCCCACCAATCTGGTTCCCTTTTTTTACAGGGTCCACTCCAGCCTCCTGGGTCCCTCGTGAGTCCTACACCAGAGAAGGAACATTCCCCTTTTGGACACTCCCATTGGAAATGGTCCAGCTCTCCAAAGCATTTTGCCGTCTACAGGACTCCTGAGTAGGTTTCTACCCTTTGGGGTCATCCCAACTTCCCTTTGGCCTAGGGGGTCCTTTTCCCACAAGAATCCCTTGGGGTATCTCCTTTCTCCCTTCCCTGGGGACTTGGGGTCCTTGGGATTCAGCATCGAGAGTTCTTGGCAAGGCCTATGGCCTTAGTTATGGACTGCCAGATACCCATGCCCGTACTTTCCTTGGCAAAATACAGAGAAATTGTTCTAGCACAGTCTTCCTTATTATGGTAAGTCCATAGTTCTTATCAGGTTCCAGCCACCTGGTGGCTAAATCGGTTAATCTGTGGGCTACGACCCTAGATCTTTCTCCTGGGTGAAATTTGGTGGCCCGAAAACACTTTCGGTAGTTCTCTGGGGATAGCCCCAACTGGTCCTAGGTAGCCGCTTTCACCTTGTAATAGTCTGCAGCTTGAGTATTGTTTAGGGACCAATAGGCTGCCTGGGCTTCCCCCATAAGCAGCGGTGCTGAACGCACAGCCCACTGGTCCAAGGGCCAATCCACTGCTGTAGTCACCCTTTCAAATGTCAGAATGTACACTTCGGCATTGTCCTCAGGATCCATTTTTGCTAAGTTGAGGGTCCGGGTCCCCTGCAATCATCCCGTTGCAACACATCCCTCAATTGGGCCCATCTCAGGTTTCAATGTCCTTGCCAATCCAATCATTCCATCGGTGAGTTTCTTAACCTCCTGAGTTTGTACCTCTAGTAGATAGAAGAGTGGCTGGTTAAGTTGCGCCTGTCTTTCCAGGATCTATATGATTCTCTGATTCATCGCCTGCTCAGCCATCCAATGAACCAGTTCCTCCAAACCCATGGCTGTAAAGCAAACAGAGAGAAAACAACCCAAGTGCAGGTCTTTAGGAGTGTGTACCCGCTCTGCTTTTACCCGGACCAACTGTCCTACCCCATCCAGTGTACCTTCTGGGCAGACGGTCTCAGTGTTAGTATTTTGGCCTTGCTGCAATGGGCCCCTCCTCTGGATCCTGCTTGTTCCTTCCTCACAGGATCAGTAGTTCTGCTCCAGCATGCTTTGGAGATCCCACCACTGCCACTATTTGTTGCTCCGTCTCGGGTCCAGTCCGGTATCGTCCGTCTCCAGGTCCAGAAGGCAGGTATCTGGTAACCCTTTCAGGTCCCTCTGGTGGTCCTCCTGGTTTAGTCTGTTCTCTAAAAAGAGAGTCCAGAAGCCTCCTTTTATGGCTTCCCCTAGCAGGAGGTCTATCTCTGGGGCTCCACTGTAAGTTAAGGTGGGACCATTGGATCTCTCAATGTTCACGTTAGGTAGTATCCCCCCCCCCACCCACTGAGGCTGGGGTGTACCCCCCCCCCCCCCCCACACACACACACACTTCTGGGCAACTGCCCCCCCCCCCCCCCAGGTCCAAAGTAGCCCTCACCTGGGGCTTTTGTAACAGCACAGAAATGAATGATATGCCAAGTCCTTCAGTTCAGACACACATAGATAATGAACAGTACAATAAATTTCCCCTCCTTTAAGTCTTGGATTCAGCTGGGGTGCATCCCAGGTGTGGAATTGCCTGGATGCCCCCGCCACCTCCCACGTAGCTACTTGTTGCTACTACCACCCCAAGTCTGGTGGGTTATCTACCGGCTGAATGTCCATTAGAGATTCTACAGTATATTTTATTTATTTCAACACACACACTGTGGGTCAAATTTGTATCTGAATGAAATTACTTTCTATAGCAAAACTTAAGCAACTATTCATTCAACCTGTTATAAAGCGTTATAACATCTTAGATAATTTCTCCAGCTGATCTCAGATAAACTCGCGCATCACACTCTCGTTTCAACGAAACTTCAATGGTGTGCCAGTTCACATCAATGATCTGCTGTTTTATATATTATTATATCACAAAAAGAGTTGTCAATTGCACAAGAATACTTAGCTTAGGGGTATCGTTTCGTAAAGCAGCTTATCCCTCAAGCACTTTTAGTGCTTCTTGATTTTATCACTGTTATCCCAACGCTGATAATTCTGGCGCCTCGCGTTTCTCTATAAGCGGTTCGTCAGGGGATATTGAAATACATTTTTAAAATCTGTTTAGTGATGCTGCCCACGTTTCTGTGAATCGTCTTTATACCAGAGTAAGTTATTTTAAATAAAAAAGCTCTGGAATTCATTGGTGTAATAAAAAATACCACTGCCTTCCTACAGCTGCTCTTGGACTAGAACCAGGATATAGATGGCAGCCCTTCCTAGAACTAGCATTAGGACCTACTTATTATATAAGGGGGAAATATTCGGTGGTGGTGGCTAGTGCTTGTAAAGCGCCTAGCCGTTGCCACTGGAGACTAACCATGGATATTCAGTGCCGGGCCATATGTGGCCACCAGCATTGAATATATGGGGTAGCTTCAGAACCCGGAAGCTAACCAGGCAGCGCTGATATTGAGCCGCAGCCTGTTTAGTTTCCATGGGTAAAGTTAGGCCAGCATTTGCTGCGCCAGATTTTCCCCATAGATCACTAACTGGACAGTGGCTCAATATTGCTGCTGCCGGGTTAGCAACAGATACTACCTCTGCTCTGCCCTGGAATGCCCATGACCTGCCTCAATGCTGCATTGTGTATCATTAGGGAATATCCACCATGTGGGAGGAGTGGCCTAGTGGTTAGGACAAGGTACTTCAGGCTGGAGGGCTGGGGGTTCAAGTCCCACCTGGGGACAGCAATCTCAGGCCGGAGGGACTGGGATTTCTAGTCCCATAGGTACTCCTTGTGGTCTTGGGCAAGCCACTTAACCCTCCATTGCCCATGTTCCCTGTAAGTATTAGCGTATGTGTGTCATATCCCCTCGTGTTAAATGTATCTCCCAATTGACCGCTTTGACCCGGTGAAAAGCGGGATATAAATACAGCTAAATAAAATAAAATAAATAAATAAATGTTAGTGCTGCTGAATATCCCACAAACTAGCATTTACATGATTTTCAAGTCTGCAAACTGTGTAAATGCCTTTGAATATCCCCCATAACATTGTTGTTTTTTTTTTTTTTGTTAGTTGTTTTTTTAAATCCACTCCTCCATTATAAGGGTGAGATTAAGATTGCAGCATATTGTTGATGAGCAGAGTCAGCCGAAGCATAGTTGCTACATTAGGTGTCCTTTCCCTTCCTTTTCTTCTGTCATCATACTTCCATCCTTGGCTCCAGCCAAGTTGCACCCAGGGCCACCCCAAGGGTTTCTGCCACCCTAGGTAGAAACTCTGGCCATGCTCCGCCCCTCCCACCACCACTGATTCCAGCAGTGGGCCGCTCACCAGCACCAGCAGCAGCAGCCAGGTGCAAAGCGCATGGCCTTATGTGAACTGCTGCCGCCAAGCCTAGCCACTTGCCACTAGAATCAGCAGCAGTGGGGGGTGGCATAACAGTTCAGCAGGGGGGGGGAGCAGAGCGGCGTGGCTGGGCACGTGTGGGGGGCGACAGGCCATGTGTACCAAAGCACATGACCTGCTGCCCACAGAAATCTGCCACTCTTGGCAGTCGCCTGGTAGACAGGCTGGCCCTGCTTGCACCAGAAGTAAAAGCAGTGCAGTGGCAGGCCTTCAAACAGTGTGCGCACACTTGTCCTGCCTGTCCTACCTCCTCCAACACAAACTTCCTGTTCTCTGGGAACAAGCAGGAAGTCAGTCCTCACATATGGGTGATGTCAACATCGACAGAGCCCTTGCGGAAGCATCTCCCCAGCTTTCAAAGAATGGGAGATGCCACCACGCATGTATGGTCCTCTTCCCGTCCAAGGGTGCCATCTTGCTTAGTCTCCTTTTTTCCACGGAGCCCTTCAGACGTTCGTCTGGCTTGTTCCCAGAAAAAGTTTCTTTTTTTTTTCTCTGAATTTCATACTCGCCTCCAGTATCGCACCTGTACTCTTCCCCCCACCCGACCTCGTGTTTCGGTGACGAGTTTGGATCTATTTTTGTAGTTTTCCATTCTCTTATTCTCTGGCTTCTTTGTGCCTTTTTTCCAACTGGCATCTCGGCAAGTCTTCGACCTCGCAGGGGTACTTTTTCCCTCCATGGCTACCAGTGGCTTTAAGAAGTGTGATTGGTGCTGAAAAATTATGTCTTTGACACACACGACTGCTGTCTCCGCTGCCTCTGGCCAGACCACGACCCAGCAGCCTGCGGTCTCTGCAAAAGGATGTCCAGCAAGACCCTCAAGAGTCGCTAGCAGCAGCACAATACATTTTTTTTCCCTGAGTTCCTGGTGCCTCCAAAGGCCAGGGCCTCGTCTAAAGCCTCGACGCCTCGGGTGGAACCTTCCGAGCCCGAGCCCCGTTGTGGGTCCTCAGAAAGGGGGTCTCCCTTGAGAGAACTCAGGAAGAAGAAGAAACCCTCAAAGGCAGTGTCCTTGGACAGTTCCGACCAGTTGAGTGCCCCCCTCCTTGGCTTGGTTCCGCAGTCCGAGATGCTCATCCAAGCCTTCGGAGAAGAAGCAACCTGCAAAGGACCCCTGGAAGGACTCTACCTCGGACCGACCTCAGTCCCCAGACACCATCCTCATTGAGGATTCCCCTTCGAGGGAGCTGGCACCTGGCCTGAGTCCCTCTGTTCCCTCGCCGAAGACTGCGGAGCCTTCTGCCCTGGAGTTCAGAATGGCAGCCCTGGAGCACAGTTTGTTTGTTTGCCTTCATGGATCAGCAGCGGGCGCTGTTGTCTGGCACGACTGGTTCATCCACCCCGACTGATCCTTGAGGTCCTTCAGCCTCAAGTCAATCCTCGGCCAAGGTCACGACTTGATTCCTGCTTGACGGGACCGCGATCATCCCTCGCGAGTATGCTGGGCAATGGCCGCGGAGCTTTGGGAGCCCTGAGGCCCGCAGAGCAGCCCACCTAAGAGTCCTCTACAGACTACTCCGAGTAGAAGACGGAGGATGAAGAGTCCCTTGACACATGTCGCCACCGCGACGTCTCATCCGACTCTCCTGTCTTGGAGCCCCGACAGCAGTACCCACTGGAGGATATGGGCTTCCTTGATTTTGTCAAGGATATGTCAAGGGCCCTGGCGTTCCCTATAGAGTCGGAGGAGGACCCTCGGGCGGATGAGTTCTAAATCTTCCAGTACAAGCCTCCTCTGAGGGAATCTCTCACGGTGCCCATTCCTCTTATCCTGGAACAGCAGATGCTTCGGATGTGGGAGACACCGGCATCAGTACCAGTGGTGAGCAAGCGGCTCGACTCGATGTATCGAGTCCGCCGGAGACCGTGCATCCAAAAATCACAGCTGCTGCATAACTCCATTGTGGTGGAGTCAGCCATGCATCAGCTGAAAAGCCTAAAGATGCACTCCTCTGTGCCTACTGCAGGGAGGCCCACACCCTGGATGCCCTCAGCAGAAAGTATTACCAGGGCTCTATGCTTATTGGCCACATCCAGGCCTACCAGCTGTACATGGGCATGTACCTGAGAGACCTGGCGAAGGAACTCACCAGGTTCTCAGCTGGTCTCTCCGAGGAACCCTTGAAGTGGTTCAAAAACCTAGCCAAGGCAGTCTGTGAGTGCTCCAAATTCATGTCTCAAATGGCCTATGACGGGTTCAAGTCAGCGGCCTGAGTAGCAGCAGCGGACATCGGTGCACAGCGCAAAGCTTGGCTACAGTTGTCCAACCTTGAGCAGTGGGTTCAGGACAAATTGGTTGATGTCCCATGCCAAGGAGAGAACCCCTTTGGCAAACCCATGACTGACAAGGCTGCCGAGCTGGAGACCGAGTTCATGATGAGGACCAGGCTCTCATAAAAGACCACTGCCCCTCCCCGACAGAAGGGCTTGGGTAAAAAGTCCTTCTACCTGAGGAAAGGGGCTGCTTACAGAAACTACCCACCTTTTCAGGCCTCCCCAGCTCCCCAACAGGGTCAGCAGGCCAAGGGACCTGGGCATGGCCCTCGAAAGCAGAAGGCTCCAAAATCCCAGGCACCGGCTCCGGCCCAGCCAGAGGGGGGTTTTGACTTCTTAAGCATAGCCTTTCTTTCCCAAGGAGAGCAGCAGCCCACAGGGGAACGTCTGCTCCACTATGCTCAGCTGTGGTTGACCATCACCACCAACTCATGGACACTTCGGATGATCAGGGAGGGTTACCTCCTCCACCTGACTGACACCTAGCCCTTATTTTCTATGAGAGTCCCTCAGGTCTCCCCTCCACCAGGACCTTCTACTGAAGGAGTTGGCAGGACTTCTCGAGGACATGGCATTGGAACCAGTGCTCCACCATCTCAAGGGCAAGGGGTTCTACTCCAGGTACTTCCTTGTGCCAAAAAGAAAAGGGGGCTTAAGGCCCATTTTCAACCTGTGCAACCTCAACAAATTCCTGGTAAGTTCAAGATGCTTTCCCTTGGAACATTGCTGCCCTACCTCCAGCAGGGAGATTGGTTATGCTCCTTAAGGATGCCTATACCCATATCTTCATTTACCCCAACTACAGGCAGTACCTGTGGTTCATAGTGGTGGGCAGGTACTTTTCAGTACAGGGTGCTCCCTTTCAGCTTGACCTCCGCCCCAAGAGTTTTCACAAAATGGCTGGCAGTCTCCAGGGGGTCTTTGTCTTCCCCTACCTGGATGACTGGCTCATAAAGGGAAGAACTGCCTTAGAGACACGGCAGGCCACCGCATGCACCATCCAGGTTCTACAGCACTTGGGTTTTGTCATAAATTACCCCAAGTCTCACCTCTTCCCAGCACAGTGTCTGGAGTTCATCTGGGCAAAGTTAGACACTCTCCAGTCAAAGGCCTTCCTGCCCAGGGACTGAGCCAACCCTCTCAGGACTCTGGCACGGGACACAGAGTGCTTTACCTCTGTGACTGCTCGGCTTCTTCTGCGCCTCCTCAGGCACATGGCCTCCATGGTCCATGTCACACCAGACACTCATCTCCACATGAGGGCAGCACAGTGGTGTCTCCAGAACCAGTGGTCTCAGGCCACAGGATGCCTCAGACAGAGTCTCGGTAACCCACCAACTGGCAGACTCCCTGGTCTGGTGGCAGTCTCTCCAGCAACTCGAGGCGGGCATGCCTTTTCAAGACCCAAGCCTCTCAAGGGTCCTCACTGTGGATGCCTCCCTGCTCGGCTGGGGTGCCCATTGTGGGGAGCTCTGCACCCAGACAACTGGTCACCAGGCGAGAACACCCAGCAGATCCACCTACTGGAGCTGCGGGCCATATACTTAGCCCTGCGAGCTTTGTCATCACCTACATCAATAGCCAGTGCTGGTCCAGACGGACAACCAGGTGGCGATGTTCTATGAGAACAAACAGTGGGGCACAGGTTCTCGTGCCCTCTGTTGGGAGGCAGTGGTCCTCTGCTTGTATGCAGTCCAACAGGGTATCCTCCTGTGGGCAGCATAACTCCCAGGCTAGGACAACCTTCTGGCTGACAGGCTAAGCAGAGTCCTCCAGCCGCATGAGTGGCAGCTGAACCTCAGGGTAGCCAATCAGCTTTTACAGATCTGGGGGGAACCCGTGATGGACCTGTTCACCAGCCCGGACAACTTCCAGGCAGGCCCACCCCTCTCGAGTGGCAGCAGACGCTTCCTTGTGTCATGGTCGGAAGGCCTCATGTATGCCTTCCCTCCCACGCCGCTGATCGCCCAAACCTTGTTCAGGACCCTCTGCGACAGGGCCTCACTTATTCTGATAGCCCCTTGGTGTCCCAGGCAACCGTGGTTCCCGTTGTTCCTCCAGTTGGTGGAGACCCCCATCCCCTTGAGGACCTCTCTGGGATTCCTGTCTAAGGAGGGAGGCTCTCTTCTGCAGCCCAACCTGGAGTCCCTATCGCTGACAGTGTGGCTGCTGAAAGGGTGACTTTGGCCCCTTTCAACCTCTCGATTGAGGTGGAAGAGCTTCTGCTGGCCTCTCGCAAGACCTCTACTAGGAAGGCTTAAGCTCTCAAATGGCGCAGGTTTTCGGCTTGGTGCGCTGAGAATGGGGTTGACCCATTCTCCTGCACGGTGGGACTGGTATTGCAGTACCTTCTCCACCTCTCCCAGTCCGGGCTCAAGTCTAATTCTGTCTGGGTGCACCTTAGTGTCCTGGTGGTGCACTACCACCTGGTGGATGACAAGCCCCTCTCAGTTCAGCCTCTGTGACCCGCTTTCTTCGGGGCCTGCTTTTATCGAAGCCCCCGGTTCGCCCTCCGGCAACCGAATGGGACCTCAATGTAGTGTTGGGGTAGCTCACTCACCCGCCCTTTGAGCCTCTGGCTACCTGCCACCTTCACTACTTATGATGTTCCTGATTGTGCTCACCTCCAATTGCAGAGTTAGCGAGCTTCAGATCCTAGTGGCGGAGGTGCCTTATACCAGTTTCTACAAGAACTGAGTGGTGCTTTGCACACACCCCAAATTCCTTCCAAAAGTAGTATCACCTTTCCATCTTAACCAGGATGTGGTGCTCCCTACCTTCTTTCCAAGACCTCACTCCAGTCGGGCGGAGACGGTCCTTCATACCTTGAACTGTAAGAGGACTTTGTCCTTCTATATCCAACTTACTCAGGTCCACCGCAAAGCTTCTCAGCTTTTCGTCTCCTATGACCCCAGTAGGCTGGGGGAGGCAGTGACCAATCGTACGCCTTCCACCTGGGTGCCGGACTGTATCACACTCGCCTATGAGCAGGCGGTGCTCCCGCTGGAAGCCACGTCATGGCTCAGCGTGTCAGGGCCATGGCATCCTTGGTGGAAAACTTGCACTCTGTCCCGATGGCAGACATCTGCCGGGCTGCCACCTGGTCTTCAGTCCATACCTTCGCAGTCCATTACTGCATGGCAAGAGAATCCTGATGGGACAATGTCTTCGGCCAGGCTATGCTCCATAACCTTTTCGGGGTTTAGGCAATTCCTACTCTCTGACCCTTCTGTGTTCAGGCTACCGGAGTGCTGGTTTCATCGGACACAGGGGCCCTACTGTGGTCTGTGGACACAGACTCAATTGCTGCTGCTTGCAGCTCCCCGTGAGAGAACCCCTGTTTTTTGATTTGGGCTTTCGGTAGCCTGTAGCTGGGGAGTCCCATATGTGAGGACTGACTTCCTGCTTCTTCCTGGAGAAATTGTAGTTACTTAACTGTAACAGGTGTTCTCCGGGGACAGCAGGAATCCGTCCTCACAACCCTCCCCCTCCCCTTGGCGTTGCTCCTTTACCATCTTTTATTTTTGCTGTCTTTAGCTATGTCATCTGACTGAGCAAGATGGCACCCTTGGGCAGGAAGGGGAGCACGCATGCGTGGTGGCATCTCCTAAAGGCTTTCTTTGAAGGCTGGGGGGATGTTTTCACGAGGGCTCCGTCGGTGCCTACGCCACCCATATGTGAGGACTGATTCCTGTTGTCCCTGAAGAACACCTGTTACAGGTGAGTAACTATGCTTTAGAGAGGGCGGCGGGCATCAAGCCATGAGCATGCACATGGATGCTCAAAGGCCCACTGCCATGCTGTTTTTACATTTAGTGCAGGCTGTGCTGGGCCGCTCTGCTGGCCCAGGCCTAGTCTGCCTAGTGGATGGGCCAGCCCTATTGAGATGTGAGAATGAACAGCTAGAATCGGGGCCATCCCAAGACTTATGCTGGAATGTCGCCCACACATGGCCCTGCACCTTGAGGGGCCTGACCGGCTTAAGAGGGAACCGGTGAGGCCCAAAGCCTGGCTCTCCAACTCACCTTTGCACAGCCGCAGAAGTAAAGAGCCACAGGAGTGTTTTCCTCCTTCTTTTTTTTTCAGCGGCTGTGCCAAGTTGTCAAGTTGTAGCTGCCGGTGCCACTCAGTACGTAGAGGTTAAAACAGGGGCACTTCCTGTCTCTTGAGAGACAGAAAGTGACCCTGTGTATGTATGTGGGCTCGTGTATGTATGAGGGGGGGAGGGGGAGTGCCACTGGCACTGGAAGAGGACTGCTACTGGGGCTAGAACAGAACATGTGCTAATGTTGGGGGATGAGGAGACTGCGATTGAAAGGAAGACAATGCTGGGAAGGACTGGGACTGGAGGAGGGCTGATACTGGGGGGCCAGGACTGGAAAAGGGCCGATACTGGGGGATGGGGGCTGACGACTGGGACTGGAGAAGAGCTGATGCTGGGGGATGGAGGGACTGAAAGGAAGCTGATGCCGAAAGGGACAGGGACTGGAGGAGGACTGATGCTGGGAGGGACTGGGATTGGAGGAGGACTGATGCTGGGGGATTAGGACTGGAGATGGGCTGATGCTGGGGGATGGGGAGAATGGGACTGAAAGTGAGTGGATGCTGGGAGGGGCTGAAACTAAAAGGGGCTGGGACTGAGGCTGGGGAGAGAAAAATGAAGCTGGTGAGTGAGGATGGAGAGGGGAACAGATATTTTGTGGGAGTGAAGAAAAAGGTGATTTAGAGGGAAGAGTTGAAAGAGAGGGGCATAAGAGTGAATGCTGGGTTAAGAAGGAGAAAAGGCAGAGTTAAAGAATATTGGAGAAGGAAGTAACTGGGTGGCGGAAGGAATATAGAAGGCAGTACTGGGGACAGGGAGATGGGGAGAGCAGGAACTGGGACTTAGGTGAAGACTTTAAAATTGGGTGGGAGAAAAGAAGACAGAATCCAAGATTGGCTGGTTATTGGGAGAGTAAGTGGTGACTCAGATGGTAAGCCTAGGAGCTGGCATAACTTGCTGTGCATGCAGCTCTGGCATCATGCAGCTTCATCTTTGAGTCAGCAACAGCAGCCAATGATGCCTGTAGCATTTACTTCCAGTGCGCATAGCCATTCACTGGAAATGAATGCTGCAGGCATCACTGGCTGCTGCATGCTGACTCAGAGAAAGAAAGATAAAGCTGGGTATGATGCTACGAGAACTTTCTGCTGCTGACTCAAAAAAAGTAAGAAAATGCCAGGGATGATGTGGCATGATATTTTGTCCCGGGTGGGTGGGACAGAGAGGGAGAAACAGAGATGGGATATGTTTAGAAATGGAGAAAGGAACAAAAAGCGAAAGATCAGTATGTCAGAGGCGGATATAAACTGAAAATGGAAAAAATAGGAGAAGCGAAAAGAAAGGACTAATGGACAGCAGACAATGGAGAGTTAGCAGAAGATATGAAGAACGCAGCAGAGAGAGATTGAGGCAATTGCAGCTGAAAAATAAAATATCCAAACAAAGTAAAAAAAGTGTTTTATTTTGAATTTATTAACTGGAATATGTCAACTCTGGAAAATATGCGCTGATGTCTTTTCGCTTTGTTCAGTATAAGAGGAAATTAATTTCATAGTGTTAATTTTTCAAGTGTTGTGGTGCATTCAAAGTTTGGCTTTTGGGATTCCTAGTTCAGTTATTGTCTTCATATTTCTAAATCGTGATCCCTTGTTCTGTATTTGGTGACGGTCTGTCTGTTTTGCATGTATGACAGAATTGTGCTGTGGTGTTCTGTTTGTCTAGTTTCTGTGTAGTAGACCCACTTGTTCTCTTTTCCCAATAATAGATGTATTGGTTTAATATTTGTAGTGCTACCTTTTGATAAATAGGATCAGGTGCTGTGTGCGTCCTGATAGTGCTGTTTATGATATGATAGGTTTGCTATGGGTTCTAAATGAGCAGGGTTTTGTAGTAATGCACCTGGCATTTGGCACTGGAGGAGGATAATGCAGAAATATGGTAACCTTTCTTTATCCTCACTGTACATGCAAATAGTTTTCAGACACTTATTAAGAGGCATGTTTACTAAAAGTTAATGTGCTTTTACAAATTTGAATGTGTGTTAAGTGCAGCAATACTCATTTATGTCAATGGGTACAGTGCAGGGGTTCCCAACTCCAGTCCTGGGGGGGCCAAACACCATTCAGGTTTTAAGGCTGCCCCTAATGAATATGCATGAGATACATTTGAATGCAATGGGGGCAGTGCATGCAAATGCATCTCATGCATATTTATTAGGGACAGCCTGAAAACCTGAATGGCGTTTGGCCCTCCAGGACTGGAGTTGGGAACCTCGGGTACAGTGGCACTTGACATACTTTAATGTTTGCTAAACATGCTCCTAAGTCATTGTTAGGACAAAAAAGAGGCTTGTGAAGGACTCCTTTGAAAGCCACTTAAAATTTTAAATGGGCAGCATATACATTTTAAAATAAAACTAGATTTATACAAATGAGGCCCAGTGGATATGCAAATACTTATGCAAATGAAGCCCCACAATTAGTCTCTGCACATGGCCTCACAATACACTTGGGCCACCCCTGGCTAGCATTATGTCCTTGTATGTTAGGAAGTAAACAGCGTGGTATTTTTGTGGTTCTTAGTAGGGAAGTACAGTCATTTAAAACACCTCTACACTCCTATAATCATGCTGTGCTCTCAAAACCACATTCAAATTGGCACACCAAAAACATTTTTAAGGATCATCAGAATGGGAGCATATTCAAGCAGTTTTTTAATAAGCTCAATTAATGACTTGCCACAAATCCTCATCTGTCCAGACTTTTCATATATATATTTCAGGAGCAGAAATGGACTGTGAAAGTATATTGCAGTTCGGATGCTGACTGTAAGGAGCACTCCCTTCAGGGCAGGACCTAGAGCTGTGCAAGTGGTGTGGTCGCCGAGGGCGCAAGTACAGAAGGGGCACCGATGCCATCACTGGGCTCCCAGAAATCTCAACAAGACTGACTTTCTTGCATGCAGTTGGATGGAGGAGGGCAGCAGGTTCACGAGTCACCCAGGGCACTTTACTACCTTGGTACAGTCCTAATTCCCTGATGCAGAGAACTGATTTTACTGGCCTTTCAAAACTTTGATTCATGTGTGGAGAATATCTGTTAACATAAGATCTAAGGAAAATAAGTGTTTGTTTATCATCCCTCCAGTCCAGTCCAGTCCAGTCCCGCACTGCTGGGTAGTGCATCTGCTCCAGCAGCTTGGAGACTGAGCATGTCAACTTCTGAAGTCACCAGTACTAATACTGCTGGCACCACCCACCAGCTCCCAGTATGCTCAGTCTCCAAGCAACTGGAGGAGGTTGTGAGCCAGGGTACTGGGCTCACTGAGGAGCAAATAAGTAGCTAGTTAGGTTTTCTTGTTATTTTTCTTGTTGGTTTCAATTTGGTTTGCTTTCTTTGGTTTGTTAAAATTTATTTTAAAAAAAAAGGAAATAGGAGTGCATTCAGGCACAGGAGCCTTTGCTAAGGAGGATCTCTGCCCGCCCTCTCCCTCCCCCCCTTGGATATCTGGGGGGGGGGGGCTGTTGAAGCGCCTGCCGGCATCCCAGGGCTTCAGCGGCTCCCGATCCCGTGATTGGGTGAAGAGCCGCCATTTCGGCTGCAGCGGATCAGGAGGTGAATGATTTTGCTCTCCCCCCTCGGTGCCGAAACCATTTGCAGGCTGAGCGTGAGGAGTGTGGGTTCCTCAGCGGAGATCCGGAAAGCAACCCGGGGCAATTCAGTGAGTCTCTCCTTCCAGCACTGTTCAGGTGCATTCGGGGAGACATAAGGAGTGCATGGCTGGTGGGGAAGGCCTGGTGCCTCATGACCTCGGCAGCTGCAGCGATGCAGGAAAACAAAGTTGCATTGTTTCTTCCCGTGTTTTCTCCTGACAGGGGGAGAATACGGTCAGCCATTTTTGGGAAGCGCTGCTCACTTGGCAAAGTTCCCTGGGGGCCTTGTTTACTTGTGCTCTCCTGTGTCCTTTCTAGAAAAAAAAGAAAAGAGAAATGATGAACAAAAGAGAAGGATAGGGTTTAAATAGTGTTAGCAGTACCAGGGGAGTGAAAAGAGACAGTTGGTGGCAGCCTTTCTTTTCCTAGTATGGAGCCAGGGGGTAGCGGTCTGGTATCCATGCCTGCGCATCCGCAGTGCCTAGTCTGTGGAACCCGGCGAGCGGCTGTGTTCGATGCAGGGGTGTACCGTGGCTGTGTGGCAGAGGCTACCAATATGGAGCAGGTGCTGCAGGACAAGGCACCGGAGCCCATGTCCTTGCCAACACAAGAGGTCCAGGTCTCTATAGAGCACCCTCCCTCTCCACTGGAGATGGCTTTGGCAGTTCCTGGCCTCTCTACCTCTCAGGGGCTGGAGGTTAGAAGGGTTCTAGGGGGGTTCTTTCCAGAGTTTGTGCTCTTATTGCATCAGGCCTTTTGCCTGCGCCAGCAGGGAGTGGTAGTGGGTCCCTCTTCGGCAGCTGGCACAAAGCGAGGTGCCACGGGGAAGGGGGATGACCCAAGTGCGGTGCCGGCCAAGAAGGCCAGGACCTTGGAGGAGTGGCCGGAGCAGTCTTCCTTGTCTGAGGGGCCGGAGAGCGATGACTTGGAGCTGGAGCCAGACTTGGAGGGCGAAGACCTTGAGGAGGGAGAGATCCTGGAACCGGAAGACCAGGCTCACATTGTCCAGGTTTTTTGGCAGGAGGAGTTGCTGAGTCTAATCTCTTAAGGCGCACAATTTGCCTCTAGCCTGCCAGCAGAGGATGAGTCGCTGGAGGATCCCCTCATACAGGCTGTACAGAGGACGTGGTCTGTTTTCCCAGTGCACAGGGTGGTTAAGCAGATGATCCAGGATGAGTGGGACCTGCCGGAGGCAGGCTTGTAGGGGGTCAGGGCCATGATGCATCTCTACCCCCTGTCTGAGCAGGAGCACGAGATGTTTAGATCTTCGTGGCTGTGGTTACAAAGAAGACCACCATCCTGGTTGAGGGGAGTGCGGTGCTGAAGGAAGGGCAGGATAGGAAGCTGGAGACGTTATTGAAACAGGCGTTTGATGTCAACGCCTTGTCCTTGCAGGCTTCCATTTGCAGGGCCTGGGTTGCAAGGACTTGCCTGCACTGTCACAGAGGCTGCAGCAGCCGGGGGACCCAGCACTGGAGCACATGGCAGAAGTAGCCAAGCTGGAATTGGGGGCAGCCTACCTTGCCAATATCCACTATGACCTCATTCGCGCCTCACAAACAGCATGGCTTCAGTGGTGGCGGCGGCCCGTCACTATCTCTGGCTGCGAAATTGGTCAGCAGACAGCTTTTCCAAGTCCCGTCTGAGCAAGCTCCCCTTTAAGGGCAAACCTCTTTTTGGGGAGGACCTGGACAATTTGGTCAAGGACCTGGGGGAGTCAAAGGGGGGACGTCTGCTGGAGGATAAGCCAAAGCAGATTTGCAATACATCAGCTTCTCGGGGCCAGCATCATGATTTTTGGTATTTTTGTATGTCCCGCTTTGGTTCCTTCCAGAGGGGTAAGTTCCCTGCACGGGGGCAGAGGTTTCAAGGTTTCCGAAGAGCAGGCAGAGGTTTCTCTGCACTCTTCTCCTCAGGACTTAAGAAGACCCAATGAAGCAAGGAAGGCCCGGGCAGGGGTACAACCCATGGGGGTCGGCTACAGGAGTTTTACCCTGCTTGGGTCCAGATCACGTCCAACGAGTGGGTCTTGGAGATCATCTGCGAGGGCTATCGTCCAGTCCTGCAAAGCACCAAGCAAAGCAGCAGCAGTCAGGGACACCCTGTTGTGGCTGCTTCAGCTCAGGGCAGTGGTCCCCGTCCCCTGGGAGCAGTACGGCTGTGGTCGATACTCCATTTATTTTGTGGTTCCCAGAAAGGGCAGTGTTTTTTGCCCGATCCTGGATCTCAAGCGCATGAACCATTGCTTACAGGTTCCGCATTTTCGCATGGAAACTTTATGGTCCGTAATCGTGGCAGTGAGGGAGGGGGTGTTTCTGATGTCCCTCTATCTCACGGAGGCATACCTTCACATCCCCATCAGGCCAGACCACCAGCGGTTCCTGCGGATTGCAGTGCTAGTGGGGCACTTCCAGTTTCAGGCTTTGCTGTTCAGGCTAGCGACAGCTACTTGGACCTTCACCAGGGTTATGGTGGTGGTTGTGGCGGCGCTCTGCAAGGAGGGGTGCTGGTGCACCCCTATCTCGATGACTGGCTGATTCAGGCAAAGTCCAGGGATGAGAGCATGCAGGTGACATCGGGAGTGATACAGCTTCTGGAGAGTCTCGGCTGAGTGGTCAATGTGGCCAAGAACCACTTGGTTCCATCTCAGGAATTGGAATACCTGGATTCATGCTTCGACACCCGGGCAGGAAGAGTTTACCTGCCAGAACAGCGAGCTTAGGGGCTCCGACAGTTGGTGCGCTAGTTTCTGTTCTGGCTGGAGCTGACAGCTTGGCAATACCTGCAGGTATTGGGAACCATGGCAGCTACGCTCGAGGTGGTGCCGTGGGCAAGAGCGCACATGCACCACTTGCATTGGGCCTTGTTCCGGGGAGGTCACACCAGATGGATCCCCTGTCCTAGCGGCTCCCGTGCCCGCGGGTGGTCAGGAAGGCGCTCCAATGTTGGCTATGTCTGGGGAATTTGGCAGCGGGCATGCCCCTCGAGTCACCGCATTGGGTCCCGGTAATGACCGATGCCAGCCTGGTGGGCTGGGGGGCCCACTGCGAGGGGCGCTTTGCTCAGGGGAGCTGGAATGAGCAAGAGGCGGGGTGGTCGATCAACAGGTTGGATATGCGGGCGGTTGCCTGGGCGCTCAGCGCCTTTGAGTCCTGCGTGCAAGGAAAGGCGGTAAGGGTTCTCTCGGACAATGCGACCACGGTAGCCTACATCAACCGACAGGGAGGTATGGGCAGTGCAGCTCTGGAAGAGGAAGAAGAGCTGCTGTTCGGCTGGGCAGAGCCTCTGCTCCAGGCCCTGTCAGCGGTTCATGTTGTGGGAGTCGGCAATGTGACGGTGGACTACCTCAGCCGGGTATGTGTGGATCCCGGGGAGTAGGTGCTCCACTCAGAGGTCTGTGCACAGGTGGGAAGCACCAGTCGTGGACCTGATGGCAACGTTCAAGACCGCCAAGGCAAGCCATTTCTTCAGCAGGAGATAGGAAAGGATGTCCGAGGGCCTGGATGCGCTGTTGCAGCCTTGTCCCACAGGTCTTCTGTATGTCTTTCCCCCGTGGGCTGTCATAGGCCGAGTGGTGGTGCGGATCAAGGCGCATCGGGGGCAGGTCATTTTGATCACCACGGACTGGCCGCGACACCCATGGTATGCCGACTTGGTTCGGCTTCTGGAGGATCGCCTGTGGCACCTGCTGTTTTGGGGAGACCTTCTAGTGCAGGGGCCAGTGTGCATGCCTCAGGTAGATCAGTTCTCGCTTATGGCCTGACCAGTGGTGAGGTTGAGGAAGAAGGGTCACTCAGGAACTGTTATCTCAGCCTTGCTGAAGACGCGGAAGAGATCTACCTCTCTCGCCTACATCCGTATTTGGCATATTTTTGAGGCTTTGTGTGCTGAGAGGCAGGCACGGCATGGTGTAGCCTCTATTCCAGAGGTCTTAGCTTTTTTGCAGGATGGATTTGAGAAGGGCCTGGCAGCTAACTCATTGCAGGTGCAACTGGTGGTGATTGCTTGTTATCGCGGTAAGGTTCAGAAGGTGCACTTTCTGCAGGCAGTGGTCTGTCTATACCCCCTCCCCCCCTCCCCCTGCGAAGGGCAGTGGTCCTGCCATGGGATCTCAATATGGTTCTGATGGCGCTGACTAAGGAGTCTTTTGAGCCTTTGAGCCGGGCCTTGCTGAAGGCTTAACTCTGAAGACTGTTTTCCTGGTGGCGTTATGCTCCGCGTGCAGGATCTCAGAACTACATGCCTTGTGCTGGGAACCGTTCCTCTCCTTCTCATGGGGGGAGGTGGTTTTGAAGCCGGTTCCTTCCTTTCTGCCTAAAGTGGTGTCGGCGTTCTACGTGAATCAGCCCGTGTCTCTACCAGTCCTGGGGAGTGAGGGGGAGGATGCCGTCGGCCTCAGCCTGCATTTGTTGGATGTGCGGAGGGCCCTCAAGCATTATCTGAAGGAGACAGCGGACTTTCACAAGTTGGATCGCTTGTTTGTGCTCTTTGGGGGCCCGCGCAGGGGGTGGTGGCGGCTAAAGCTTCCATTTCCAGATGGATTCGAGAGGCGATCGCATCAGAATATCTCCTCTAGGGTCTTCAGGTGCCAGTGGGGTTGCGTGCCCATTCCACAAGGGCTCAGGTGGCTTCTTGGGCCAAATTTAGACTGATGCCTCTGGTGGAAATCTGCATAGCAGCTACCTGGTCTTCCCTGCATACTTTTAGTAAATATTATTGCCTGAACGTCCAGGCTGCAAAGGATGCCTGTTTTGGATCAGTGGTGCTGCGTGCCGGTTTTGCAGGTCCCTTCCATTAAGGTTATTGCTCTGTTACATCCCACAGGTGCAGTACTGGACTGGAGGGACGATAAGGAAAGCAAAATTTAGACTTACCTGCTAATTGTTGTTCCTTGAGGAACTCCAGTCCAGTCCCGGATCCCACTCGGGGTTTCTGATATGGCTATTCTGACCGGGTTGCATGAGGGGTTCTCTGGTGCTTCAGCATTCAGGGGCAGATCGAGGGTCTTCTGTCTCTCACTGGCTGTTCGTCGGCGTTTGGGGATCCCTCAGGTAAGCCTCTTTCTATCTCTTTCTCCCAGGGGGAGGTGCAGGAGTTCCTCCTTGGGGGTGTGTGTGTGTGTGGGGGGGGGGGGGTCACCAGGTCAGTTCTGCTTTTGTTTAGTTTAGTTAGTTAGGCTTGGCTTGCCTCTTTAACTGCTTATTTGTTGCTCCTGTGAGTCTGCTTTGTCTGGGAGCTGGTGGGCGTTGCCAGCGGTATTAGTACTGGTGACTTCAGAAGTTGACATGCTCAGTCTCCAAGCTGCTGGAGGGAGTGCACTACTCAGAGGTATGGGACTGGACTGGAGTTCCTCAAGGAACAACAAATAGCAGTTAAGTCTAATTTCGCTTTAAGATATATTGAATGAACCAATTTTAGAGACACTAGGGTGTGGAAAATATGAAATATATATGAAAAGTCTGGACTGAGTTTTGTTTCTTAGTTTGAATGCAGTAATTTAGAATAATATAAGAAATGTCAATGATTTCTCTATTGTTTTTATGCTGTTTTCAAATGAAAATGGAAGAGAAGCATGAAATTTCATCACTTCCCATCTGTCGTTAACAGTGCGTGCTATAGCTTAGAAGTTTTTGATAGACGGATTCTAAATGTTTTTAAAAACAAAATATCACTTGATTGCGCATGCCTGAATAGAGAGCACTAACAGTGTGCAGTATCGCTTAATAGCACACGCTATTAACGACATTTCCCCTGAAAGAAAATTTTAAAAAAGAAAAAATAATCCTGCAAACGACATAGAAAACTAAAACAAAATAAAAATGTTTTTGGCCTGCCCCCCCACCCCTAGTTTTTAGGTTGATTAAAATTTCACCAGCACCTTGCTAGTGGTTTAGTAGTCTGATCAGGCCCTCCTTCTCCCTAGTGGGCAGGTACCCGCAGGAATATGAGTCAGAGAGCCAAGCTATTGGTCTATGGCTTGCACTCACCCCATTAGTATTATCCATCATAGTTCATCCATTGTGGTAGGAATTAATTTTGGTTTAATGTGTATTCTTACTTGCGACACATGTGGCAAGTTGACACAAGTCTCATTGTTACATTCTGTGTTTTGTTTCTTTTGTGAGTTGAAGGGATAATCAGTTTAAGTGTGGATTTAAAGCCTGCTCTATGGGTTTGCATCATTCTTTTCTGTTTGCCCCTCATTGTCCAGTAAACTTGATGGGAAGGGACTTATTGGTGAAATTACAGGTTGAATTCACCAATAAGTCCCTTCCCATCAAGTTTACTGGACAATGAGGGGCAAACAGAAAAGAATGAGAGAGTACGGTAGCTTTCTCTCTTGTCTGTCTGTGTGTCTAGTTCCAGTTTGACGTTTCATTTCTGTCATCTTCTATTTCATCCCACCCCCATTTCATTGGATACAAACACCACATAGTTGCCTCAAAGAAAATCTGCATTTGTCACCAGTGGATGCATATGGGGGCGGGGGGCCTTCTGGAATCTGTATATGCTTATGTGCTGCTGGGCTCTGTGTCCATTTCAAATCCTTTATCACATTTACTTTTTTCCCAGCCCCCACCATGATACCATTAGCCTCACCTCCAGTGCCAGGACCAGCCAACGGAGATAGAAAATGATTCAAAGGAGAAGAAAGTGTCTCAGTTCCCAAGGAAGTTAAGCCCAAAGCCCTGCTCTCTTATATCCATAGAGCACCCAACTGAAAGGGAGCATAATTTTTGTTTTTAATAAAATTTATTTAGTAAAAAAAATAAAAAATGTGTTTAATTTCTATCTTTGTGTCTTTCTTGATTAGTTTACTGATGTGTGAGAATGCTTTCATGAGTTTTCGATGTATTTTTAGAGTGTCAGTATAGATGATATGCCCCTGCCCTTATCTTTCATACGTCATCTGTACATGTATGATTAGTGGGAGTGTTGGGATAAGGCAACTGGCTGGGGCCAATTGTGTTTTCAGGATACACACATTGAAAATGCATGAGGCAAATATTTAGCATATTCTGACTTTTCAATGTATGGAAGTTCTATCTCATGTGTATTCATTGTGGATCTTCTGAAATCACAACTGGCTGTGGGATCCCTTGGACAGCTCTCAGAAGATATGAGAGAGATTCTGGTAAAGTGGTGGCCAACTGTCTCAGCAGAGCGCATCTCGACCCTGGGAAATGGACACTCAATAGCGGCAGTTTTTGCACAGTTGGTGAGGCGTTGGGGTCCACTGATCATGGATCTGATGGCGACCTTTGAATCTGCAAAGGCACCCCAGTTTTATAGCAGAAGAAGAGAACGCATGTTGGAGGGCCTCGACGCGCTGGTACAGCTGTGGCCACGGAGGGGCTGCTCTATGTTTCCTCCTTGGGCGCTCATAGGTCGTGTGGAGCAGAGGATCGAGATACATCCGGGTCTGGTGCTGCTCATTGCCCCGGATTGGCCAAGATGACCATGGTATGCCAATCTGATGTGGTTGACAGTCGGATGTCCATGGCGTCTGCTGGAGAGAGCCAATCTGCTCTCACAAGGTCCTGTCCTAATGCTTCAGGTGGATCGATTTCTTGCTAACAGCATGGCTCTTGAGAGGGCTCAGTTGAGATAGCGGGGCTTTTCAGCCTCAATTATTGCAAATTTATTGAAGGTCTGTTGGCACTCCACTTCGTTAGTGTACATTCAAGTTTGGAGAGTGGTCGAGGGCTGGTGCAAGAAACAGCATAGTTGTCCCCTGATGGCTACGGTTCCGGAGATCCTTGCATTTCTGCAGGTGGGTCTCGACAAGGGGTTGGCTTGTAGTTCCCTACACATACAGATGGCAGCCATTTCCTGTTATCGCAGCCGAATCCAGGGGATTCCTATGACGACTCACCCAGATATCGTCCGTTTTTTCTTAAGACAGTAGCAAGTTCGACCACCGGTGAAGTCTGTGATTCCACCTTGGCATCTCAATCTTGTATTACCCGTGTTCACAGAGGCACCTTTTGAGCCTTTGACTGAGTGTTCCTTGAAGGGCCTGACATTAAAGACAGTCTTTTTTGTGGCCATCTGCTCTGCCAGGAGAATCTTGGAGCTTCAGGCGCTCTCATGCCGGGGGCCATTTCTGATTATGCTGAGAAAGAAGGTAGTGTTACAGCCAGTGCCTTCCTTTCTTCCCCAAGGTCCTCTCAGTTTTTTACATGAATCAATCAGTGACACTTCCAGTGTTTACAGAGGCAGGGGGGACGATGGAGGATCCCTTCTTATGTCGACTGGATGTCTGACTCGTGCTGCGGAAGTACTTGCAGAGGACGGATCCTTTTTGGAAGTCGGACTGCTTGTTTGTTCTGTTTGGTGGACCTCATAAGGGGGAGGCGGCTTCCAAAGCCTCTATTTCACGGTGGATAAGGGAGGCCATCTCCTTGGCCTATCTCCTGAGGCATAGGCCTTTGCCTCAAGACTTGATAGCTCCTTTGACTAGGGCTAAAGCGGCAGCGTGGATGGAATTTAGCTTGTTTCAGCTATTGGATATTTTCAAAGCAGCAACTTGGTGGTCTTTGCATTCCTTTGTGAAGCATTACCGGCTAGATGTGCAGGCAATGGCTGCATGCAATTTGGCTCGGCAGCGATTCAGGCTGGGCCAGGTCCCTCCCATGTTAGTACTACTATGGTACATCCCACAGGTAATGGGACTGGACTGGAGGAATGATAAGGAAGGTGAAATTAGGCCTTACCTGCTAATTGATGTTGTATAAGTCTAGTCCTGAACACTCCCTGGTTGGTGTATGCCTAGTGATCTTGTAGGGTGTTCCCGGGCTTGAAGAATGTCATCTCTATTGGAGTGGTCTGGGAGTGGGAGCAGATGGCATCGGAGCGTGAGCTCTCCTTTCAAAAAAAATTAAAATAAAAAGGATGATAATGAGTAAATTCTTGGAATGATTGGAGGAATCTGGGGTAACCAGAGTGACTTGTATCCAGTGGACCTCCTTGCTGTCTGTTTCTAACGGGTGAGCGTATTTTATTTTTTCCCTTTTTTGGTGGGGCTATAGCTGCCTGGGGTGGTTATAATATTTGTTTTGTTTTGTTCTTAGCATAACTTATTTGTTGCTCCTGTGATTCTGGTGTGCCAGTAAGATACTGGAGGCTGTTAGGAAGTGCCAGCTGCCTTTCTAGGGTGATGTCATGAAAGATGACATGCTCAGTCTCCAAGCTGTGGTTGGGGTGTGATTATCCACAGGTAATGGAACTGGACTGGAGTAACTCAAGGAACTTCAATTAGCAGGTAAGGCTTAATTTCACCTTACAGGTGAAGGTGTACAAACCTGGTCCCTCCTGCTCCTCTTAAGTGGGCCTGCCCATGACTGCTTCAGTCGGCTGTGACGGGTGGGGGGAAGGGGAAAAGAGCAGGGGTAAGAGAGAAGGTAAATTAACATTCAGAAAGAAAGATGGAGAGGATAACAAGGATGAAAAACAAGAAGTGGGGGATGTGAAAGTAAGGGAACAGTGTTAGAAGGATGGACAGAAGGGATCAAGTACAAAGGGAAAAGTGTGTCTGGAATGAGTGGGTATGAAAGAGAAGGCCCTAGAGAAAGGGAAAGGAGATGAGAAAGGCGAGGGCTGTCTAGAGGGAGGGTTAGGGAGATGACATGAAGAACAGGGGTGGCTCAGGGCAATCTGCTGCCTGAGGCGAAGGATGAGAAGGTGCCCCCCCCCTAGAGAGGGGGGTGGGGCTTTTTTTTTTTTTCTTTTCAAAACTCCAATCAGGGACTGAACCAAACCAAAAAGCCGATTAGATTACATGGAGAAAATGCAAGATGTTTGCACACCAAGAGAGCGAGAACCAAAGCACAGTTTATAAAACTAAATTATAATTCATTTTTATTTTGTTGTTATAAACTGCATTATGGTTCTTGCTTTTTCTTTTTCAATATACAGGGTGGCCCAAAAAAGTGAGAACATCTCTTAAATTAAAAGCTTAAATAGTTTACTTATTTACCTTTTTTTTAGCTATATAACGTCTTTATTTCGAAAATTTCCGGTCGCCATTTTTTTTTAAAATTTGTCAATCATTTATATTTGTCTTTTTGAATTTTTAAATAACATATGCTACAAAATGTTCTCACTTTTTTTGGGCCACCCTGTATATTTTGCATCCACAGAGCCCCCTTCAACAGTGGGTGCAGAGCAGAACCAGGACATTCATCCACAGAACTCAATATCTTAAAAAAAAATTCTGATTGATCATCTCACTACCAACAACAACAACAAACATTCTCTAGTACCAGGCCTATTGTGAGCTAATACAAAACCCTACAACAAAGTCACTGAGTATCTATAGAGCAAATCTACCATACCATATCAGTGCCAACTTTCAAAACTCACATAAGGAGCCCATCCAAAAAAGCGTCACTGTAAATACTACAGTGGGCCCTGGAACATCCATACACCTATTTGAAAAGCTGAACAAGTCAAATTGCTACAGTACAATATAGATCTTTATGTATAAACTCCATGTTAACAGAAAATCTAGCTTCAGTCACACACTCAGAACATAGACCCTCAACAAGTACAGAATAAGTGACTTATAATCTAAAGTAAAAATAAAATAAAAATACGTAGACAAAATTTAAACTGAAACCCCAAGAAGCTAGGCTCTGCATGCAGTGCAACATCAGATAAATAAGAGATGCAGTTCCCCCATACTGTGTAAAATATAAAGATAGCACAAAATATAATCACTAAAATTAAATACATTTATTTTTTCTACCTTTTGTTGTCTGACCATTTTATTGTTTGATCATGCTGGTCCCGATCTGAGGCTTCTGCTTTCCTGTCTTCTCTTAGCTCTCTTTCTGTGGTCTATAGTCCATCTGCCATTTCTTATCTCTTCTTTTGTTTTCTTCACTTCTTTCCATCAGCCTATTTCCAGTCCCAGTTACCTTCCCCAGTATCAGCCCCTTTCCAGTCTTCACTCCCAGTACCTTCCAATGTCAACATGCATTCCCATGACTGCCACTGATGTCCATTCCCTTCCAGTCCCCCTCCTTCCCCAATGTCCAGCCCCTTCTAGTCCAAATACCATGGCAGCCCCTCTCAGCATCCACTCCCATTCTCTCATCCCCCCCACATCAGCCCATTTGTAGCCCTAGCCCCCAGTTTTCTTCCACGGCCAGAAGCTCCATCCTCCCCTCCCCACCATCAGCCCATTCCCAGTCGAAGCCTCCCCAATCAGCTCACTTCCAGTGCTAGTCTCCTCTCAGCCCTTTACCAGTTCTAGCCCCCCTAATCAGCCCATTACCAGTTCCAGCCCCCCTTATCTGCCCATTTTAATCCTAACACACATTGTCTCTCCCCTTTGTCCAGTATGTCCCCCTGTCTCTCCCCTTTGTCCAGCATTTGCCCCTCTGTCTCCCCCCTTTGTTCAGCATTTGCCCCCTTGTCTCTCCTTCTCCTCTTCCTGTCCCCACTCCCTCCACTTGCACTCCTTATCCGGCAGCGGCGGCAGCACTCTGGCTGTTTTTATTTTAGATTTTGATGTCTATGGCCTGCCTCTGCCTTCCCACCGCTTTTTTTTCCTGAAGAATACTTGCAGCAAGAAAAAAAAGCACTGGGAAGGCAGAGACAGGCCAAAGGCAGCAAAATCTAAAATAAAAACAACCGGAGTGTCGCTGACACTGCACAAATCAGCCTGATCGCTTTCAGGGTTCCTGCAAGCGATCAGGCTGATTTGTCCAACTCCGGTGGCACTCCTGCTCTGTTTTAATTTTAGATTTTGCAGCCTCTGGCCTGCCTCTGCCTTCCTATACGGGAAATAAGAGGCAGGCCAGAGGCTGCAAAATCTAAAATTAAAACAGAGCCGGAGTGCTGCCTGAGGCCATTGCTTCAGGTGGCCTAATGGAAGAACCGCCCCTGGGAACTAGGAAGGGGTTATGGGCAGTATAAAGAGGCAAGACTCGAGAAACTG
Organism: Ichthyophis bannanicus; assembly: GCA_033557465.1. Classification (NCBI taxonomy): domain Eukaryota; kingdom Metazoa; phylum Chordata; class Amphibia; order Gymnophiona; family Ichthyophiidae; genus Ichthyophis; species Ichthyophis bannanicus. Next base: position 378,535,543 of record CM066034.1, on the reverse strand, counting down.
AAGGGTGGAATGGGAAGCTGTATAGAGGTTAAGAGAAAGGGTTGGGATACCATGACTGCTGAGTGATAGGGAAGGAGTTGAAGCTATTGATGGAATAAGAGCTGGAAGAAGCCAGGAGGAGGTGAGTACAAAGGATGGAAATGGTGAACTAGGAAATGGATGAATGACACGGGGAATAGGAAGCTGGGAAAAGAGAGGGGGGCAGAAGTAGAGTTGGAGAGGGAGTGAGTGGAGAGCTGAGGACTTGAGTGAGACTAGGGGAGAATGAGGAATAAAACAACTTCAAGTGGAGAGATGGAAAACAGAAAAATGGGGGGGGGGGGGGCAGTGGAGCTGAAAGGGGAAGATCAGTGTCCAGTTGATATAGAAAAGGAAGGGGAAACAGAAGAAATGGAAAGGAGATCCTGGAAAAGAACTTAGAAGATTGAAACAAGCAAAGTGGAAAGGAGAGACTGAACCACCTGATTAGAAAAATAAAATGCCCAAATAACAAAGCAAAAACATTTATTTTAAAATTTAAGGGCTGGAATATGTCAACTTTGGGGAAATGTGCTTCTTCATCCTGTCCCTCCAGGCAAGTTCAAATGATAAGTTTGTACTCTTCTACCAACAGGAGAGTGAGAACCACTGGTTCAATGATCTCACCCTATACAAGGTCCTGTGCAGCCCTCAAGAAATCAATATTTCTCAATCTCCAGCAGAGGGTAGGCAGAAACCTAGAGTAGTCTTTTAAAGGTAGAGAAAAGGGAGAATTGAGCCCTTTTGAAGTGAGAGTGAGAAAGCCCTACCTCTCCGGGGGGGCAGGCGGGCAAGCAACTGTTGGTGTGTTTTTAAGTCCTGCAAGCAAGAGGGCTAGGGCTGACTGTACTGGCCCAAGGAGCCTGAGGGTGCAAACTTGGTGGTACTGATCCCCCCCCCATACTTTCAATTCTTGAGAATAAGTGGCAATTGTGCTCTTTGTACTTCCTTTCCCTGCCCTGTCCTTGGATGAATTTGAAGGTACTTTGGACATGGCTTTGGCCTTGCACTCTCCACAAGTTAACTGTTAGAAAGTGAAGGAAGAGTCCAGTTTAGTCCTTTTTCATGGGAGCAGTGTTTGCTCAGTGCAAAAAGCAGGCATTTCTTCTGGGCCCTCCAGGATGCTGCATTCAGTAGGCAGAGCCGGCCCAAGGGTTTTTGCTGCCCTAGGCAGATGCCCAGGCTGTGCTGAGCTGCACTACTGCCCCCCTCCCCCCGCCACTGATTCGGGAGGGGGAGGGGTGCAGCTCAGCTCGGCAGCAGGACGTGCTTCGGCACAGATGGCTTCCTGCTTCTGACCCCCTGAAGTTATGGTGGAGGGGGATCAGAAGTGGTAGGCCATGTGTGCTAAAGCACATGACCTGTTGCTGAGCCATCCCCCCCCCCCTGCCACTGGAATCAGTGGCAGTGGGGGGCAGGAGGATGGTGCAGCGTGGCAGGCCATGTGTGCCAAAGCACATGGCCTACCACCCATAGAGATGTGCTTCCCTAGGTGGTCACCTAATGAAAGTACTGGTCCTGTGGGTAGGCATAGAGTTGTCAAATGGCTCCAGATGTGCCTGACAGGCTTGATCCAGTCCTAAGTTTACCCTATTGCATGCAGGGACTTGTAATCTTGCTTTTCTTATGGAACGCAATAGAGAAATCAGAACTACATATCCCTGCATGCAATGGGGCGAACCTAGGACTGGATCAAGCTTGTCGAGTGCAGCTGGAGCCAGTTGGCAACCCTAGGCAGGCTGTTAACTGGCAGAGTGTTTGAGGTTCTTGAGGAAGTCAAGGCACGTGCACTAATGGAGCGGAGCCACCATTGTGGAACCTGTGGTGGCTCCTCTTACTTATGTGCATTTGCTCTGATGAGCACCACCAAGCAGTATCGTCAGTTCATGGCTCTGTTTTGTCTGCTAGAGCAGTGGTTCTCAAACCTGCACTGGGGTACCACCAGCCAGTTGGGTTTTCAGGATATCCACAACGACTATGCATGAGGGAGATTTGCATATAATGGAGGTAGAAGGAATGCAAATCTCTCTTAATGCATATTCATTGTGGATATCCTGAAAACCCAATGGCTGGTGTCCCCAGGACAGGTGTGAGAACCATTATGCTAGAGCCCCCCCCCCCCATTTTTAACCCCCACAGCTTCCAGCAGCAAGCTAAGAACTTTGAGAGTTGTCTGGATGGAGACTCAGTCCAAGTTCTTTCTGGATTTCATATTGCTGCTCTTATCAACAGTTATACTGGGTGGCTGATATATTGGGAAGGGGGATTTCATTATGCAAGTGGTTCTCAAGCCAGTCCTCCAGTACTCCCTAAGCCAGTAGGATTTTCAGGATATCCACAATGAATATTCATGAGAGAGAGCAGCATACAAAGGAGGCAGTGCATGTTAATCTCTCTCATGCATATTCATTCCTGAAAACCTAACAGGCTTAGGGGGTACCAGAGGACTGGGTTGAGAACCACTGTTTTTAGGCATAGAAAGCTCTTGGGACTTTATCTTGTAGTGCCTTTTTAGAGCTGATTTAGAGGGAGGGAGGGGGAGGAGAGAGGCTTTGATATGGTAGTGGTGGTGGTGGGCATGATGTGCAGAACACCTAGCCTGTCAGGTTTTCAGGATAACCGCAATGAATTTGTATGAGAGATTTGTATACACTGCCTCCATTGTATGCAAATCTCTCTCATGCATATTCACATGGTTATTGTGAAAACCTGACTGGGTATGTCCTGAGGACTGGGTTGAGAACCCCTAGTCTAGATATGCCACTGCAGCACTTTAGGAAAAATGGAAAATGTTACAGAAAAAAATCCAAGTCTGTAATTCCCACAAGCTCAAGCCTAAAGATATTACTCGGTTCTGGTCAAAATTATTGGCACCCACTAGCAGCAGACGGATGTATGAAACTCGTAGATAGCCTCGAAACATTTCTTGTAGCCATAATCACTGCCAAGGTTTGTGCAACCAAATATTAGTGAAGGGTGCCATTAATCCTCTCCAGGTCATATTTAGTTTTTTTCTGAGAAATTACTATGTCTAAGTTGCGCAGACATCTATATTTTTGTTGTTGTTGTATCCCTCTGAACATACTATTAAAATATTATGATAACATCCAGTTGAAATATTTCCAATTATTTCTCAAGATATTATACACAACATACCTAAAATGCAAGGGTGCTAATAATGTTATCTTTATCTTTATTTTATCGCTTGATATACCGCCCAGGCATACGTGTCAGGGCAGTGTACAATAAAAACAGGCTAGTAGAAAAGGAGGTCACGATAATGTTGTAAATTGTAAATAGTTACCCCTGTTCACAGTTCCCTCTAAGCTGTGCGCGTGTGCGCGCGCACACACCTCGCCGAGCGAGCGCACATACTTTACAACAGAGCGCACAAAAATTACGGCTCTGATTCTGATAGAAAACAACACAGACGTCTTAAAATTTAAAAGTTATGATTGTAATTACTAGAAATTTCCCACTTCATTTAGTAATCGTCTATTTTCATTTAATATGATTAAAATCAATGTGGTGTACATACTGTATTCTGACGTGTAGTCAAATTTTAAAGTATATAACTCTGAGTGTCGTTATGTGGCACACAAAAATTTAACCTTCCTTCAAAAGCTGCACACAGCTGATTTTTTTATGCGCACACAGCCTACAGAAAATTAGAGGGAACATTGCCCCTGTTATCCAAGTTGTTTTACCTGTTCAACTGTAAACACAAAGTACCATTGGAAATGTGTAAATCATTGTTCATTGTAAACCGCACTGATGCTGAATAGCGCGGTATAGAAGAGACTATAAATAAAATAAAATAAAATAAATACATAGAAACAGAAATGGAAAGGAACTCCATTGGTTTGGACAGGAAAGAGAGAGACAGGACGAGGCACACTAGACAGAAGAGGACCTGGCTGGAGAGGAGGAATGAGAGGAGGGGGGAGCTGACAGGAAGGAGGGCTAACAAGGAGGACGAACACTAGGGGTCAGGGAGGTCAAAGGCCTGCTGAAAAAGGTGAGTTTTAAGTAAACCCTTGAAGTGCTGGTAGGACAGCTCCGTGCACAGAGTGGAAGGGAGGGAATTCCAGGAAGAAGAAAGCAGAGTGTTGGGTTGATTCCAGGTGAGCCTGGGAGGGGGAGGGAATGAAAAGAAGATTACCATGAGCTGAACGGAGGAGGCGGGGGGAAGGCTGCAGGCGGATGGAGTCTGCTAGGTATTGGGGGGTGCCGGTGTGGAGTGCTCTGTGAGTAAGAATGAGGAGTTTATATACAAAGCGGAAGTGGAGTGGAAGCCAGTGCAGATTGAGAAGCAAAAGGGTAACGTGATCGCTAGGGGAGGAATGCGTGAGCAGACGTGCAGCTGTGTTCTGGACCATCTGCAACCGCCGCAGTTGATACTGTGGGAGGCCAGCCAAAATTGTGTTGCAGTAGGCCAGCTTGGAAATGACAAGGGAAAGGACAAGAGAGGTGAGGGAGAATAAGGGAAGGAAGGAGCGGATGTTGCGGATTTGGCGCAAGAAAAAGAAAGCGGTGAATGAGAATGGTAATATGATGGTGGAAGGAGAGAGAGGAGTCGAGGGAAACCCCGAGATAACGGAGTAAAGAAACAAGGGGGACTGGGGTGGAAAGAAGAAAAGGGGCGCAAGTAGGAGGAGGGTGCTAAAAGAAAACCAGAGGGCAGCGGAATTCAAGGGATTAATGTGGAGAAAATTGCTACTAAGCCATGAGGCAGCGCGGATGAGACAGACATTGACAGCAGAGAGGTCGGGGGCGAGGGAACTAGTGTGGTGTACGAGAAGGATGTCATCTGCCTAGAAATACCAGACTGCTGAACAATTAATGCAAGGGGAGCAAGCACCGAACCCTGAGGAACCCCACAGCGGAGAGGGAAAGGGGGGGGGGGGGGGTGGCTGAGCCTGTCCGGACTGAGAAGGTGCGGGAGGAGGGAAAAGAGCGGAAGCAGGAAAGAACAGGGCCATGAATCCCAAGATCAGCTAGACAGGCAAGAAGAGTGCGATGGTCGATATCAAAAGCAGAGGACAAGTCCAGGGAAACCACAAGAGAAATGTCACCACGGTCATGGGATTGGTGCACTTCATTCAGGAGGGAGGTGAGGACAGTTTCAGTGCTGTGACCAGAGCGGAAACCGTACTGACGTGGATGAAGGGAGAGAGTGGAATCAAGGTGAGCGGAAAGCTGGGTAAAGACAAGCTTTTCCAGAATTTTAGAAAGAAAAGGGAGGTTAGACACTGGGCGCCAGTTAGCAAGGACGGAAGGATCGAGGGAGGGCTTCTTGAGGAGTGGGCGAATAAGGGCATGCTTCCAAAGTGAGGGAAAAACACCAGACAAAAGACTATTGTTGAATATATGAAGTACATAAGGGAGCAACGTAAGAGAGGGATCCAGAAACCAGGAAGAAGGGAGGGGGTCGAGTGGACAGGAGGTTTTGTGAGAGGAAGTTATGGCCTTAGTAAGTTCAGCCTCTGTGACAGGATGAAATGCATGCCAGGTATGAGAGAAAACCCTAGAAGAAGGGGGGGGGAAGGGGGGATAGATGTGGGTGTGAGGGGGAGGGAGGGGAAAGGGGGGAGGGACAGGTTGGAAAGGTAGCACAGAGGGTTTCGATCTTACTGGAGAAGGAGGCAAGGCAAATGGGATCGGGTGCATTGGGGGGAGGGGTGGGGGTTGAGGTAGATAGGGCAGTGACAGAGCAGAGAACCCGGTAAAGTTGTCTGGATGAGCTGGAAGAGGAGGTAATCAGGTTGGAATAATAGGAGCTTCAGTGATCATGGAACGGTAGAGCAGCTGAGAACTACGGAAGGAAGCGAGGGAGTCAGGAGTGGGACGTTTGCGCCAGGCTCACTCCGCATGGTGAAGATATGCATGATGGAGATAAAGACCGGGGTGAAACCAAGGGTGGTGGACGGAGGGACGGGATGAGGGAATAGGACGGAGGGGAGCGAGTTGATCTAGGGCAGTAATGAAGGTGGATGTCCAGAGGTTTACTTGTTCATCAACAGGCAGGGAGGAGAAAGTTGGGGGGAAAAAGGGAGTCAGCTGGAGGAAATTGCTGCAAAGTCATTGGGGTAATGTGACGCCTGGGTTTGAGGGGGAGTGGAAGGGAAAGGCATGATGGGCACTGCGAGGATGGAAGAGAGCGCAAGAAAAGGAGACAGAAATGGTCTAACCAGGGCAATGGGAGAGAGGAAATTTGACCCAGAGCTAAAGAAGATGCAGAAGGAGTGAGAATAAGGTCAAGAATGTGACCCGCAGCATGCGTAGGACAGGAGACATGTTGATGGAAAGAGAGGTCATCTAATAAGGACAGCAAAATCTTGTCTTTCTGATGAGAGGGAGAGTCAAAATGAACATTAAAGTCGCCAAGGATGACGAGATGTGGAGACAGAAGAGAAGCCTCAGAGAGGGAAGTCAGAAGGCCTTCCCAGAGTTCTGAGTGAAGGGAAGGGGGAGCATAAAGGAGGAGGATGGAGGTGGATGGCGAGGAGCTGAGCCAAAGAAGGAGAGATTCAGGATAGGAGGGAGGAGGAACGATGACAGAAATGGGGAGGGAAGAGCAGTAGATGAGTGTCACGCCTCCATCGCTGCGGTTGCAGCGGGGTTTTTGGAAAGCAGAATAACCCGGAGGGAGGCAGCGATGTAGGAGGGCATCCTCTCCCTCGCGGAGCCAGGACTCCGTGAGTAACAGGGCGTCCAGACAGTGCTGGATAAGAAGATCATGGATTAGATGTTGACCACAACTGTAGAAAAAAATAGTCCACTGAATCATCAAACTCAAACTTTGTGAGCATTTGCTGAAAGAAAATTGGGTCTTTCGCTATATCTATTGGAGCTTTTCTCCCTTTACCCCAAGAAAACTAAAACTCCTCATTGCCTCTTCCAAATACAAAATTTGCTTTGATACCTTGCTGAAGAACAATATCCCAGGACCATGCTCCAATTCCTGAGATCAAAGGATAGCCACCCTCATAGAAACTACCCAGATGAGTCTCCTCTTGATTCCATCTGCTAGTTAGGAATGCTCTCTCCAAAAAGAAAGCAAAAGCTTCCTCTCTTCCTCTTCTTGAAACACCCAAGAGCATTGTCGCTTTGGCTGTCTCCCATGTCTACTTCTGATTGATGACTCCCAAGGACTAACTGAGTGATGTTTTATACACCTTGGCCCACCCTGATAGATGTGCAGCATCTCCCTCAACTTCGCATCACTTTGCTCAAGATTCCTCCAAGACCTGGAAAGTTCCCTGTATTAACTTAGTAAATACAAAAATGCCTTTGTGGGACAATAAAGAGCTCCGCATGTGTTAAATTGTGATAATCTGAAAGAGCTGTTCTATGTAATGAGTTGATACTTGTTCTCTGTAAACCGCGCTGATTTCAAAATAGTGCGGTACATAAAACCAAATAAATAAACAAACTGTTGGACAAGGCAGTATGGTGAACTGGCCTCACATTACAGATCCTTGCGGTCTTATGCTCCCTCTGTAATTAATATAGGAATCTCTGAAAATTGTAGTATGTTAATAATGTTTGTTGTGCATTTCTTAATGCAAGTTCTGTAAGCATGAAAACAATGCTTTTTCAGGGTTAAATGTTTGACAATTGCTGTTCTTGGGATTGCTGAAATCGTTTATCGTTTATTAGACTTGATATACCGCCCTTGGCTTATGGTAGGCAGAGCGGTTTACAGTCAGTGGAGATAAAAATAGAAAACACAAAACTTTAAAGGAAAGAGAGAGAAAGGAAAGAGTAGCAGGAGAGAAACAGGGAGAAAACCATGCAAACTGGAGGCAAATTGTTCATGCAGAATCCTTTGCGCTATGGGTGCCGAAGGCTTGGGTGAACAAATAGGTCTTTGAAATGGACTTGAATTTGGGGAAAGATGTTTTAAGGCATATCTGAGAAGGGAAGCAATTCCAGAGGGAGGGGGTTGTAAAGAAGGCCGAACGACGGGTAGCATCATACCTTACGCAGTTAGGAGGAGGGAGGACTAAGCGGTTATCGTGAAGGAATTGTAGGCAGCACTGTGGAACATGGGGAATAGTCCGTGAGGAAAGGCATTGGGGTGACTGGTTATGAAGGGCCTTATGTGCAAGGGAAAGAATTTTAAAGTGAATGCACTGGGGGATGGGGAGTTAGTGATGTTGGTTGAATAGGGGGATGACATGATCAAATTTTCTGACGTGGGTGAGTGCACGAATGGCCATATTTTGTATGGACTGAAAGCACTTGAGCTGATGTTGCGGAAGACTAGAAAAAATAATTTTGCAATAGTCGAGCTTCAAAATGACGGTGCAAAGTAAGAGAGTTGTTAAGGCGACTTCATCAAAGAGCAAAGAACTGTCGAAGGGCAGAGAAGGAGGACCTGATGAAATAATTGATATGCAGGGAAAAGGAAAGTTCTGAATCAAGGTAGACTCCAAGATATTTGAAGGAGGTGTGCAGTGTAATGATAGTGGTGCCAATGGAAGGGGCGGATTTTGAACCTGTGAACCAGATGGCGGTAGTCTTGGAAAGGTTCAGCTTGAGAGCATTTTTGTGGAGCCAAGAGGAAACAGTCTAGGGTGGAATTGATAATGGAAAGATCGAGGGAATTGCTGTCAATGCATGCGAGGAGCAGAATATCGTCTGCATACATATGAAAAGTGACTCTTAGTGACTGTATAAAGGTGGCCAGAGGGCTGAGGAAGATATTAAAAAGTAGTTTCCTTATTTTTTTTCTTCTTTCATCATCTAGCATTGCCACAGATGCATGCATTGGAGCTACTGTCTACATTTTATTTTCATTGTAATGAACATCCATGCCTCTTTTTGCTCCCTTTAAACCTGCTCTCAGTGCAACATGGGCCTTTCAGCATAGACTGGTCCTGTGCTGCACATCCTGCCTACTCCAACAGGAAGTTTGTGTCAAGAGGTCCAGCGATAGAGCATGGGCCTGTGCTGCTATAATTAATGCTTATCCTTACCCATGTATGAGAGTGACGTCTGAGGTCTATACAGAATGGAACAGAAACTCACTAAAACCAGTTATGCAACAACATCCCACATTCACATTCCACTGGTAGGTGTAGATGAGAATAACGGTGTTTACGCTTACTTACCACACACACACACACACACACACACAAAACAATCAAATTCCATGCCACTTTAGAAACAGCAACATAAACTTTCTCCACTGCTAAGCACACTGGCCTTGATGGAGTGAGGACCTCTTTAGAATGCTGCACTAATCTTAATAGTAAATAGTAAACAACAGCAGATAAAGACCAGCATGGCCCGTCCAGTCTGTCCGACAAGATGTTTAGAGTTATAACTGCCACGCCATGCAGTTTGCACCTGCTCTGTATTCCCATTTCTCGCCCTTCTTGCAGTTTCTGCAAGCGCTAAAAAGCCTTTTACTTCTGATGCAATAAACCCATGGCATGCAAATTTCTTGCAACATTAAAAAGTGCATATTGTCAAAAAAAAAGTTCATACCAATGTAGTAATATGCGGTCCTTTGCTGCATTAAGCATAAAATGTCTCCCTGTTAGTGTGAGAGAGGGGATAGGCTCACATACTGAGAGGAAGGAAGATACTAGAAAGAAAATCAGCCTGCAGGAATCCGTGATCCTGTTATTTACCCTCCCACCCCCCCCCCCACTCCCCCGTCCCTGGTGGCCCAAAATCTCCTGACCCACCTCCTACAACCCCCAAAAAATGATTCCTGGAGGTCCTAGTGGATATCTCAACCCCCTCCTTTAACCCCCCCCCCCTCAAAAAACAAATTCCTGGGTAGCGCAGCTTACTGCATTGGAGCCACTATGGAGATATACAATTTCCAACAAAAAGACATTCTGAACGTATACAGCAAACCTGCTGTTCCAAAATAGTGCTATCTGATGGGACCCAAACAACAAGAACCAGGATTGCCAACTGACCAGGTTTAGGCCAACCCAGCTGGTTTTAGAAGCTGGGGACCAGCGTCTGGCAGGGCAGTAAAACTGGCTAATGAAGGGCCAGTTTTCTGCCAACTGCCAATCACTCCCACACTCCATTGCCAGGCAGCTGAAGTTTGTAATTACTGTAGCATGAGTGCAGCGTGGGGCCTGCGTTTAAACCACGTGTGTGCGCTGAGATGGCTCTGCCTTGTCCTCTTTCCATGTAACATCAAATGTCATCGGATAGGGCAGGTTATGACAGAGCCGTCTCAGCACATACACATAGGTTAAATGCAGGCTCTGTGTAGCGCTCTTGCAGTTTCTCATGGGGGGGATGGTGGGAGAAAAGGGACAGAGACACACTGAGGGCATATGCTGGCCATGCAGGGTAGGGACACAGAGGAGTGATGGACATGGGGGGATAGGGACAGAAGGGAATGCTGGGCATTAGAGGGGTAGGGATGATGGACATGGGGCAATATGGACACAGAAGATGGTGGATATGGAGGAGAGGATAGGAAAATACTGGATGAAGGAAGGGAAGCAGGATGGAGAGAGAGGTTGATAATGGACATGGGGGAGCATTTATGTTTATGTTTGTTTGTTTATTAAAATTTGATAAACTGCCCTTCAAAAAGATGGCAGAATGGTTTATAATAAAAATACATAGAAGGAAGGGTGACGAGAACGCCATAAAATGATAGGAAAGGAGAGCACATCAATAACAGGTGAAGCGGGAGAGGAAGGGAGGAGAGGAAGTAGAGGGGATCAGATATCATCGGCATGGGACCTGGCATATCACGTGATGGGAATATCATAGGCAGCTTGAAACAGAAAAGTTTTGAGTTGGGACTAGACAGTAATGTAAGAAGGTTCCAGTTGGAGGGCAGGGGGAGAGTATTCCAGACATGTGGGTCGAGGAAGTAGAGGGTAGCATGTCGGGTGGATTTGTATCTAGCTTGAGAGGTGGAGAGGAGGTGCAACCGGTTGGAATGAAGTGAACAGAGAGAGTGATGTGGGGTATGGAGAATGATGGAAGAAGTAAGGCAAGATTGTGTAGAAGATTTTGTGAACCATCATAATGCAGATTTAGTACTGTATAGGAAGCCAGTGGTAACAAATCAGAAGGGGGTAATGTGATCGTGGCAGGAGAGGAGCCAGATGGCAGTAGTCTGGGTAAGTTAAAATCTATGGAGCTGATATTGGGAAAGTCTTGCATAGATGACATTACAGTAGTCTAGATGGGAGATTATGAGAGAGTGTATCAGGGTAATCAAGGCTGATGAAGATAGGAAGGGTTGCACAACTCTGATTTGATGCAGTGAGTGGAGGAATTTATGGACAATGGAGGTGATATGGTCATGGAAAGTCAGGGTGGAGTCCAGGGTAATACTAAGATAATGGAGGGAAGAGGCCAGCAGAATTGGAGTAACAAGGAGGAGAGGTGTAGTAGTGGTTGGGAAAGTGTGGCCAATGAGCCAGATGGCTGAGGTTTTGCTGGGGTTGAGCACAAGGTGATTTGCGGGGAGCCAGTCAGCTGCAGGAGAGAGACAGGAGTTAAGTACAGAGAGATCAAGGGACGATGGGTCAGTGTGTAATAGGAACAAAATGTCATCAGCATAGTAATATGCGGAGACGTCAAAAATTCTGGATAAGGAGAGCAAGAGGGGAAAGAAAGACATTGAAGAGGAGTGAAATGAGTACTGAACCCTGTGGGACACCAAGGTCTAGTGGGTAGGAGGCTGAAGATGAAGAGGTGGAATGGACTGAAAAAGATCGAACGGAGAGAAATGTGTGGAACCAATGAAGGACGACGTCATGGAGACCAAAGTGGTGCAGACAGGAGAGAGAAATAGGGTGACTGATGAGATCAAAAGTGGAAGACAGATCAGGAGAAACTGAAAGGGTAATATTGCCTTTGTCAAAAGATTTATGTATTCGATTTAGGAGGGATAACAGAATGGTTTCAGTGCTGTGACCTGTCCAGAAACTGGCTTAACGGGGGTGTAGAGCATTTGTGTTGTCCAGATGGGTGACAAGCTGTGAAAAAAACAAGCTTTTTCCAGAATTTTAGACAGGAATGGTAGATTGGAGACTGGTCTGTAATTGGTTGGGGAGGAAGGATCTAGTGAGGGGCCTTTGAGAATGGGATGAATGAGGGCATGCTTCCAAGCTTGAGGAAAGATGCCGGAGGAGAGGCTAGTGTTGATGATGGATAGTACTGGGGGGAGAAGAGCAAGGGTGACATCTGAGAGCCAAGAGGATGGAATAGGGTCAAGAGAGCAAATAGATTTTTGGGAGGAGATTTTGTTTGGAAAGGCAATAGATGAAATGGGATTGAAGAGGTTCCAGGTATGAGCTAATGGGGGAAGGGGTGGGGAGTCCATGGACTCAAAGACTGAGGCCTGAGATGGAGAGGAGGGGAAAAGCTGAGCGTAGTCGGTTAGTTTTTTTTCAAGCAAAGCTTTGGTAAATTGGTCCGGGGTGGTCAGGGAAGTGGGGGGGGGGGGGGGCAAAGGGCATGGAGTGCTAATTGGGAGAAGACAGAGTAAAGAGCTTTTGGGTGATTAGCGGCAGAGCTGTTGAGATTGGAGTAGTAGTCCTTTTTTGCAGAGATTATTGCAGTCCTGTAGAGATGATAGTGGTGCTAAAAGAATCGGTAGTATGAGTTTGCACGAGCAACACTCAGCGTGATGCAGGTGGGATCGGAGAGTATATAGTTCGGAATGATATTAAGGATTGTTGCGCTTTATGGAGAGCCACTTAAGGCGGAGAGGAGCGACTTGATCCAAAGCTAGCTGGAGCTGGGAGTGCCACGAGCGGACCTGATCATCCACGAGTAGGGAATAAAAATCATCAGGAAGGAGTGTATCAGAAGAGGGAATAGTTGGGGGGGGGGCCTCATGAGTGAATTTTTAAGTCCAGGTGGTTATTGGGTTAGGGCAAGGGGGGCGTAGGTCATGGAGGGCAGTGAACACAGGTTGTAAAGAGAAGAGGATGCAGGAGTGGTCTGTGCAAGGGAGTAGGAGACTGCGAAAAGAGAACTGGGGGGGAGGGGGGGGGGTAGGAACTCTTACATAGATACACAAGCTGATCTAGAGTGTGTCCAGTGATGTGCATGGGGAAATGGATAAATGGTACAAGATTAAGGTCAGAAAGATGAGAGAAAAAATGCTTGTCATGAGCTCTGTGAGGAGTGTCAAAGTGAATGTTAAAATCACCTAAAATGTAAAGCTGGGGATAAATGGATAGATGCTTCTGTGAGGGTCAGGAGGAGAGAGTCCGAAAGAATTAGGCTAAGGGTAGGAGGGCAGTAAAGAAGCAGAAAATGGATGGATTGGGGGGGGGGGGGGAATGTAGTCGAACCAAGAGAGCCTCAAGATAGTGGAGAAAAGGGGAGGCTAGTTCAGAAAGGATAATAGAGGAGCGATAGAGGAAGGAGTTAGTGAAAGACTAGGAAATAAGAGGCTGGGGAAGGAGAGAGAGGTGGGAAATGGGAGGGCTGGGGTAAGGGAAAGAGAAGGAAAGCTATAGCTGGATAACAGTAAAAAGAGTGCAATTGAGGAGTGGTTGGTAAGGAGTGAAATCTGGTTAGAGAAGCAGAAAAATAAATGGAAGAAAACTGAAAGGAATATATCAATGTTAAAATATATAGGAGGGCGTGAAGACAGGAGGAGAGAGAAGAATTGACAAATGGAGATGAGACCATGAAAAGCGAGCTAGGAGAAGGCAGAAGAAAACAAAAACAGAGATTGGGACCAACACAATTAGAAAAATAAAATGACTGACAATAAAGGTAGAAAAGAGTTTTATTTTCTATTTTGTAACTGGAAAATGATGGTTTTCGGAAAAGACATCTGCCAGGAGTCAGGACTAGGGTTGGACAAGACTAGTTCTAGCCCAAGGCAAAAATTGAGAAGGGACCCTAAAGCCCACTAGCAAGCTGTGCCTTTTTCAATTTCAGACAGATCTGAGGCCCTAATTGGCCTGGAGGCCCAGGGCAATTGCCCTGGTTCCATCCCTCCTAATTCCAATCCTGACATCTGCTGTTTTTTGTTTTGTTCTGTACAATACAGAGGGAAATGCATTTCTTTCTGTTTCTCTGGTGTTGCACTGCATGCAGCATCTGGCTTTCTGAGGTTTTAGTTTTAATTTTTGCCTACATATTTCTATTTTCATTTTCACTTTCTATCTGTACTGTGTGTGTGTGAGACCAAGACTGGGAATTCTGACTGTTAGCATGGGATTTCTGTTCAAGAATGTGTAGTAATCTGGTTGTACAGCTTTCCTAATAGGTTTATTGACGTTTTAGGGCCTACTGCAATATTTACGGTGCTGCCTTTCCTAGGTAGAGTCCTTGTGTGAGTTTTGGAAGTTTAGTACTAGCATTGGATGGCAAAATGTATTAAGATAGCAGTGCACTGAATTCTGCTCTTGCTCTAACCTTCCGGCAGCCTCTAAGATTCCTGACTTTAGCAGGGCCGACCTGGACAGCATACATGAGGCAGCAAAATCATCATCCCGACTCACACAATTCACCACGGAGGGGTGAATTGTGCACCACTGAGCATCCAAGGGATGGACCCTAAAGTTACTGCTTGGGTTAGAAATTGGTTGAGTGGGAGGCGACAAAGAGTACAGGTAAATGGAGCTCACTCTGAAGAGAAGGAGGTTACCAGTGGTGTGCCCCAGGGATCTGTCCTTGGTCTGATTCTTTTTAACATCTTTGCTAGTGATATAGCAGAAGGGCTGTCGGGTAAGGATTGCCTCTTTGCGGATGATACCAAAATCTGCAATAGAGTAGACACCCAGGAAGGTGCAGATAACATGAGGAGGGATCTAGCAAAGCTTGAAGAATGGTCTAGAACAGGGCCGGATTTACCTATACGCCATGTACGCCATGGCGTAGGGCCCACAGCCGGCAGGGGCCCACAAAAAAAGAACCAGGTAATTTTTTTTTAACACAATTAAAAAAAAAACCTGGTGGCTGCCGCCCCGGGGCCCCCTCTGCTGCCGCGGGGGCCCCGTCTACAAGCTGAAGCCGTCGGGTCGGGTCGGGTCGGGTCTCTCCCTCCCTCCCTCCCTCCCTCGCTGCAGGCTGCGAGAGACGCGAAGATAGAGCGTCTCCTCGCGTCTCTCGCAGCCTGCAGCCTGCAGCGAGGGAGGGAGGGAGAGAGAGACCCGACCCGACCCGACCCGACGGGACCCGACCCGACGGCTTCAGCTTGTAGACGGGGCCCCCGCGGCAGCAGAGGGGGCCCCGCGGCGGCAGCCACCAGGTTTTTTTTTTAAATTAAATTTTACTTTAGGCCGGGGGGGGGGGGGGGTAGGACTGGTAATGGGCTATGGGGGGGGGGGGTAGGACTGGTAATGGGCTATTGGGGGGGCTGGGGCTGGAAATGGACTGGGGGGGGGTAGGGCTGGTAATGGGCTATGGGGGGGGGGGGTAGGACTGTTAATGGGCGATTGGGGGGGCTGGGGCTGGAAATGGACTGGGGGGGGTAGGGCTGGTAATGGGCTATGGGGGGGTAGGACTGGTAATGGGCTATTGGGGGGCTGGGGCTGGAAATGGGCTGGGCTGGGCTGGGCTGGGCTGGGGGGGGGTTAAGGCTAGAGGTGGGCTGATGGGGTTAGGACTGGTAATGGACTGTGGGCTGTTGGGGGGGCTTAGAACTGGCAATGGGCTTTGGGGGGGTTAAGACTGGTAATGGGCTGTGGGCTGATGGGGGCTGTCTGGTAATGGGCTATGGGGGGGGCTAAGACTCGAAATGGGCTGGGGGGTTAAGACTGGAGTGGGCTGATGGGGTTAGGACTGGTAATGGGCTGTTGGGGGGGTTAGAACTGGTAATGGGCTTTGGGGGGGTTAAGACTGGTAATGGGCTGTGGGCTGATGGGGGTTGTCTGGTAATGGGCTATGGGGGGCTAGGACTGGAAATGGGCTGGGGGGTTAAAACTGGAGGTGGGATGATGGGGTTAGGACTGGTAATGGGCTGTGGGCTGATGGGGGGGTAGGACTGGCAATGGGCTATGGGGGGCTGACTGGAAATGGGTTGATGGGGTTAGGACTGGAAGTGGGCTGATGGGGGGTTAGGACTGGTAATGGGTTATAGGGGGGGCTTAAACTGAAAATGGGGTGATGGGGGGTTAAGGACTGAAAATGGGGTGATGGGGGGTTAAGGACTGTAAGTGGGGTGATGGGGGGGCTAGGACTGGTATTGGGTTGGGGGGTTGCTAGGACTGGAAATGGGCTGATGGATGGCTAGGACTGGAAATGGGCTGATGCAGGGACTAGAAGGGAATGGATGCTGGGTGAGGCTGGAACTAGAAGGGAGCTGATGTTGGGGGAGGATTAGAATGGGATGGGGCTGGAAGAGTAAAATGGAGAAGGGAAAAATATTTTGTGTGGGAGGGATAAAAAATCTACAATTGGCCGGGTATTGGGAGAGTAAGTGGGGATTGAGGATGGAGGGGTAAAATTTGAGTGGATGAAATAGGAATGAGGAAAGAGCAAAAGGAGAAAGATTAGTATGTTAAAGCAGATGTAGAGAGAGAATGGAAAAAAATCTAGAAGAGAGAAGAAAGGACAAATGGACAGCAGACGATGGAGAGTTAGCAGAAGACACGAAGAAACCAGAAGAAAGTGGCTGGAGCAATTGCAGCTGAAAAAAATGCACAAAAGGTAGAAAAATATCTCTTTATTTTGAATTTATTAATTGGAATATGTCAGCTCTGGTAAATGTGCATCATTAACATCTGCGCTTTGTTTAGTACAAGAGCAAATTAATGTATAGTTTTATTTCTACAGTGTTGTACATTCCAAGTTTGGCTTTTGGGATTCCCAGTTTAATTATTGTCTTCCTATTTCTAAATTGTGATTACTTGTTTGGTGATGGTCTATGTTCTGCATGTGTAACTGAGCTGAGGTGTTCTGTTTATATAATTCCTATTTGACATTGCCACTTGTTCTCTTTCCCCAGTAGGTCATGTATTGTTGTTCTCTGAAATGTATTGGTTTAATATTTGCAGTGTTGCCTTTTGATTGGTAGAGTATGGTGCTTTGTGAGTCCTGGTAGTGCTGTTAGGATACGGCGGGTTTACTATGGGCAGTGTTTGTAGTAGTTCCTAATGTGTCTGGCAGTTGGCACTGGATTATAGTAATGTAGAAATCTTTTAGTCTTTCTTTATCCATACACTCATTAAGAGGCACGTTTACTAAAAGTTAGTATATGGTAACATTATGCAAATATTTATGCAAATGAGGCCCCTTATGCAAATGAGGTCCGCACCCCCCTTGGGCCGCCCCTGCTGGGGGCCCACAATTTTTGTTGGCGTAGGGCCTCACTCAAGGTAAATCCGGCCCTGGTCTAGAACTTGGCAACTGGGATATAATGCTAAAAAATGTAAGGTCATGCATTTGGGCTGCAGCAATTCAAGGGAGCAATATAGTATAGGGGTGAAGTACCTTTGTCCACTAAAGAGGAGCGGGACCTAGGCATGGCTGTGTCTGATGATCTTAAAGTAGCAAAACAGGTAGAAAAGGCGACGGCAAAAGCTAGAAGCCATACAGAGAGGAATGGCTAGCAGAAAAAAGGAGGTGATAGTGTCTCTGTATAAGTCTTTGGTGCGACCTCATTTGGAGTATAATGTGCAATTCTGGAGACTGCACCTTGAAAAGGATGTGAACAGGATGGAGTCGGTGTAGAGGGTGGCTACTAAAATGGTTAGTGGTCTTCATTATAAAGCATATGAGGACAGACTTAGGAATCTTAATATGTACACCTTAGAGGAAAGGCGGGATAGAGGTGATATAATTGAGATGTTTAAATACCTCCGTGGCATAAATGTTCAGGGGGAGAGCCTCTTTCAATTGAAAGCAAGTTCTTCTACGAGGGGACATGGGATGAGGGTGAAGGGGGATAGATTCAGGAGTGATATGCAGAAATATTTCTTTACGGAAAGAGTGGTGGATCCGTGGAATAGTCTCCCAGTAGAGGTGATGGAGATGAGGACAGTAACTGAATTCAAAAAAGCATGGGATAAACACAGAGGATCTCTAAAGGAAAAAAGGGGACTGTTGTAGTTGCGCTTTAGGAGTATTGACTCAATCTCTCAGATCTTGGAAACGACCTGTAGCCTATCTATCAAAACAACTGGATGTCGTCGCAAAAGGATGGCCGCCATGCCTGAGGGCCGTCGCAGCTACAGCCCTCCTGGTGGGTGAGGCTGACAAGCTCACCCTGGGTCAGAATCTCCAAATTACCGTACCACACTCTGTTCTGACCCTTATGGAACACAAAGGAAATTATTGGTTCACAAATTCCCGCATGCTGAAGTACCACAGCATGTTGTGCGAGAATGCCCGATTACAGTTGATCGTTAGTCAAGCTTTGAACCCAGCCACGCTGCTGCCAATTGGACCAGGCCCGCCGAATCATGATTGCCTGGAAATAATAGACACTGTATTCCCAAGTCGCCCTGACCTAACTGATGTCCCATTGAACGACCCTGAACGAACTTTCTTCGTGGATGAAAGCAGTCTTGTCATCAATGGACAATGTCGTGCTGGCTATGCAGTGGTGACCCTGGACGTGGTAGTTGAATCTTCAGCTCTGGCCCTGGGAACTTCAGCGCAGAAGGCTGAACTGATAGCCCTCACTAGGGCACTGATAATAGGAACAGGACTCCGCTTAAATGTGTACACAGATTCCAAGTATGCCTTTACGACATTACATGCTCATGGGGCCCTGTACAAGGAACGAGGGTTGATAACCTCAGGAGGCAAGTCCATTAAGTATGGTCCTGAGATATTGACACTATTGGAAGCTGTGTGGGCCCCCAAACAAGTCGCAGTAATGCACTGCCGAGGTCATCAGGCAGGGGAAGGGGAAGTTTCATGAGGAAATTGATTTGCAGATATTTCTGCCCGAAAAGCGGCTACCACAGAGCCCGTCCCTGCCCCTACTGCAGTCCAGGCAGCTATATTTCCAGTGCCCCTCAGTGAATGGACCCCCCGGTACACATCCAAAGAGTTAACACTCCCCCTTCCTTTTGACAATAATAGTCTATCAGAGACTGGATGGTTAGTGCTACCACTGCCAGCCGGTGGCTCACCTTCCGGTCCAACCGTAATCCCTGAAGCCTTGGGTCCTGCCTTTGTCCATGCTTTTCATTAAGCCACACACTATGGAAAAACGGCAATGGAAAAAGCTCTCCGACCCCATTTCTGTATTTCATTGTTAGGACCCATATCAGCCACAGTAGCCCGTAAATGTGCTGGCTAACTGTAGATCACAGTAGAGCTAGGGATTAAGTGAAGCCACTGAAGCATCTGATTTTTGATGTTGAGAAGTTTAAACTAGAAGCCCCAAAGTGCGTCAATTGACGCAAATGCATCTTCAAAGGTTTATACCAGCGCCACTGCTAGAATTATGTCAGTTATGTAATGATGTCACATACTGCACGTAGTAAACAAATAAGTAACTTCAAATTAATTCACATCTGCATTTCATGCTCAACACAGTCATCGTGATAATGCGTCAATTGACGCACTTTGGGATTTCTAGGTAAAATGCCTTTTTGGGGCTTCTAGTGTCAAGGCTAATTGTCTGTCATTTTAAAGATGGTGCACCAGTTAATAATAATACAACAACATTAGTTCCGTTATGTGATACCCAGATGGAGTATCATACTACTATAGTGAGGAAGAAATTTAAGGTATTTGAGAGGCAGTAAAGGGCACTATGGTATTCCTCTGCACCCGCTGATTTAAAAAGAATGTTCTGGAATGGCAAAATAATATGCAGACGATGCACATCAGAGTTGAGTGAATTGAAAAATTAACAATGTAAAACCTGAAGAAACTAAGAGTGTGTATACACCGTGGCACTTTAGAAAGGGCATCCAAGTGCAATCTAGGACATCCAGGGCAAAACATGCAGAAAAACACTGGGGGGGGATGCCTATGTTTTTGACCTGATTTTAGAAGCATAGATGTACCTGCTATGGACCCATGGAGCGGAGACGTCCATCTCAAACAGGGTTGCATACAGGGATGTCCAACGGTGTGGCAAAATGAAAACACGAGCCCCTATTCCCAGTCAGTGTTTGAAAAATTCTAAAATTAAGGAGATATGAATGTACCTCCTCTTCCACACACTCCACACGTTTGCCTGACAAAAAGAACACTTTTCAGATGCCTATTCGTGTCTGGCGCAGTTATAACCTTTGATGTGGAGACAAGATACATGGGGTTTATTTAGATTCTAGCTTTTGATTTCATGTTCAGATACAAAATGTTGTTCAGCCAGCATTTTTTAAAGCTGAGAATGATTTACAAGCTGAAGTATACATTAGATGTAGAATATTTTCAAGGCAATTTCTCCAAATGGGTTAGTTTTGTACATGACAGTCATGAACCTCACTTTTAAGCCAGGATATGTAGAGTATGGTCTCAGTCTCTCAAATTTACTGCTAATGCTCGGTGTAGTACTTACATCTTACCAAAGAGAGCTGCCTCCTGAATTGGGGTGAAACCAATGATGTTATCTGTTATTGTTTACTGTAATATGGCTTATAATTATCTTGGATTAGCAACTAATTTGGTAAAATCACTTTGGCTGTTACAAACTGCTTCAGCTCATATTATCTATGGATAGAGGAAATACAGTCATATGACTGCTGCTTTAGTATTGCTACATTTGGCTTCCATTTAAATATTGGATCCATTTTAAGTGTTTATGTTTAGTATGCCTGGATCATCTGAGAGGAAATGTCAGATGATCCAGGCATCGGGGAAAGCACCTGATGCCATCAAAGTACTGTCAGGGGCCGGTGCCCCCGACAGAAAGCGAATCCTTGGTGGCCCAGCAGCTCCAATCCCCCCCCCCCCCCACCTGCCCAAGTAAAAACAATCCCTGGTGGCCCAGCAGCCCTGATTTCCTCCCTACCCCCCCCCCCCCGTCCAAGTAAAAATAATCCCTGTTGGCCCAGCAGCCCCAAACTCCCACAAACCTCCCAGTACCTTTAGAAATGAGTGGGAGCACTGCCCATGTGCTCCTGATGTTGCCCCACCATCTTGAAAAATGGCAGCACCTCTCCCCGTGTGGCAGTCTGACCTCGTCTGGTGCATCCCAGGATCATCTTTGAGATTTCTCCTCAGATGATCCAGACATTGGGGAAAGCACCCAATGCCATCAAAATACTGTCGGAGGGGGCACACTAGATGTTTAAGCCACCTCAGACCCAAGCATAGAGATATTGGCACCAAGGATGGTTGCAAAATCCTCTATGTGTTTCTCTGCATTGGGCGCAGCCAATATTTGCATACCAGTTTATTATGTGCAGCTCATTTGCCTACAGGGTGGCCCAAAAAAAGTGAGAACATCTCGTAGCATATAAGTTATTTAAAAATTCAAAAAGATAGATGTAAACGGTTTAAAAAATTTAAAAAAAAGGATGGCGACCGGAAATTGTCGAAATAAAGACGTTATATAGCTAAAAATGGTAAATAAGTAAACTATTTAAGCTTTTAATTTACGAGATGTTCTCACTTTTTTTGGGCCACCCTGTATAATTTAAATTCATTTAAATACTCTTTGTGTTAATTGTGCATTAGCTTTTCTGTCGCTGTTTACGTGCATGTCCGTCTCTTTTCTGCATTTGACGGTAGCAGTAAGTGTGCTTAAAAGTGGCATTATCTATGCTTAAAGGCCACACTAGTGTTCTGCATCGGCCTGTTAGACTTGTCTGCTTTGGTCCGTTAATATATTCCTGCTTGATTGCTGTGGTCAAGCCAAAAAGAATTGTTAGAAATACCATTTGCATATTCAAGGGATATAAGCTAGAAAGACTTGTTCTAGAGCCTTTCGCTGGCAGGACCTAGACTATAGAATAAGCTACCATTTTGAATCTCTGATTAGAAAAGGATTACTTAACATTTAAAAAGAAATTTAATTTGATATTATTTGTTCATGTCTTTAAGTAACAAAAGGCAAAGAGAAGCTACTACTACTACTACTGAACATTTGTATAGCACTACAAGACGTACACAGTGCTGCACAGACACATGTAAAAGATGGTCCCTGTTCATCAGAGCTTACAAAAGAAAAAGAGAAGAACCTCCACAGTCAAATACCAAGTCCACAGGGGTCGGAGGAAAACACAGCTACACCAGCAATTGTTGTAAACAGACAGCTTTATTCTGTCCCCATATGCCTTTCGAGGAAGCCCACTGACCATCCTCTGCACCCACCCCATCCTGTTTTATATTCTTTTGAAGATATGATCTCCAAAATTGCATACAGTACTCCATATGAGGTCTCACCAAAGAGTTATATAGAGGCACTATTACCCTCTTCTTCCTGCTGGCCATTCCTCTCCCTATGCACCCAAGCATCCTTCTGGCTTTTGCCGTCACCTTTTTTACCTATTTAGTCACCCAAAGATTACACTGGTCCACAAATCTTTACAAAAGTCATGTTACTGAAATAAAAATAGTCATTTCTTATCAATTTTTATATGCTGATCACGAATATGACAGTGAAATTGCAAAGTTGGCTCTAGTTTTTTTGTATCTACAAGAATTAATGTTTACATCACAAAATGAATGTCAATAATAAATATAGTAGGCCTTCGGTTAATACCTGTAAAAAACCAAGTCATAGATGACTTTTTAGATTTTTTCGCCTGTCTCTTGTACAGCTGTTCGGGAGCTTCTCTGGGGAGTGTCCAGCAGTAGTCAGCCAGCATTGTAGTGGACCATTTTCCCTGGTATCTTTGCTCCATCATTGCGATATCCTGGTGAAAACGTTTGCCCTGTTCATCACTAACCATACCACAGTTGTCAGGAAAGAAATCGAGATGGGAATCAAGGAAATGGATCTTTAGAGACATATTGCAGCCAAGTTTCTGATACTGCATCAGCATGTCTTCTACTAGTTCCTTGTAGTTTTCTGCCCTAACATTCCCGAGAAAGTTTGACATTAGGCGAAAAGCATTCCATGCTTGTTTCGCAACACCCTGCAGCAAGTTGTTGAACCGGTCATCTTTGAAGAGCTCTCAAATCTGAGGACCCACAAAAACTCCCTCTTTAATCTTTGCTTTACTGAGTTGAGGGAATTTTTCATGCGGGTATCGGAAAGCTGGCAAAGTGCGGTCCATGGCTTTCACGAAGTTTTTCATCAAACCTAGTTTGATGTGAAGGGGTGGTAGCAGGATTTTGTGAGCCTCAACCAGAGCTGGGTGCTGGATATTCTTCTCTCCACCTGTTACATTTTGTCTGCGATTCCATTCCTTCCGCAAGTAGTGCAAATCCCTTGCTCGGCTATCCCACTCACATAAGAAACACATGTATTTTATATATCCCTGCTGCAGTCCCATTAAAAGGGCAACTACCTTCAAGTCACCACAGAGGTGCCAGTGGTACTTGTTATAGTTAATGGAAGTCAGTAGATGCTTTAAGTTATTGTATGTCTCTTTCATGTGGACGGCATGCGCTACCGGAACAGATGGAAGATGGTTTCCATTGTTGAAAAGCACAGCCTTCAGACTCAGTTTCGAAGAGTCTATAAATAGTCTCCAGTCTTGTGGGTCATGAGTGATTTTTAAGGCATTCATAAGGCTTTCAATATCGGAACAGAATACCAGATTACTTTCCTTTCTGAAGAAAAGCTCCAACTGCTGGTGGCGCTTTCGATATGAAGTAATGTTGACATCTTCTTCTAGAAGATTCCATTGTTGGAGTCTTGATCCTAGCAATTCTGCCTTGTTCTTGGATAAGTTCAAATCACGAACCAGGTCATTTAGTTCTTCCTGTTTTATTCTGTGTGGAGTTGATATGCATCCCAGTGAAAATCTGGGTCACTGCATGCTGACAGACCAGGAGAAGAACAGGTCGGCTCACCTTTGTCTTCATCAGATGAATCAAGAGACTATTCTGATGGAGGTTCTGGAAGAGAAGTCCCTCACCATGTGGAACTGGTCTCAATGCAGACGGAATGTTTGGGTAGACTATGTTCGACTTCTTTTGCTTGGTTATTCCTCTGGAAAGAGGAGGAACCAAGCAGAAGTAAGGCATTTTTGTGGTTGCTTGGCTCTCTCCACACCATGGGGACTGCAAACAGCATTGATGGTCTTTGGAATTCAACCACTGTGAAAGCAGTGTTGTACATGTAGCGCAGCATATATGTGGGGCCCGAGGCTTGTCTTGGTCACCAGTCTTGCATCTGAAGTAAAGATGATATGCCTTCTTCAGTTGACATTTGCCAACCAGAAGAAAAGTATCACTTCTCACTTCCCCACAAATGTAGCAGAAATTGTCAACGGTATTAACGCACTTTAATGCATTACTGTTCTGTATTGTACCTAAATGCTAAAATTATGATTAATAAAAGTTACATGTAACAGTAGCTTAAACTGTCTCGCACACAGTCTGAAATATTTTAAATGCTCAACCTTTCCGACTGCGTATAGTACACTGCTGACGTCAGATGGCTTCAGCAGCCATCTAGCAGTAGCATTGCATTGCATCAGAAAATGATGCTATCAACTCTGGATGATGTGTGCATGCTGGTATTATGCAATGTGATGCAATATTACATCATTCAAGGCTTATTTGGGATGTTATTGATGTCCTACTGGATAAATTTACACGGTGAAACGTCAAAAATGAACTACATGCAATATCTTCAAAACGAGGGCCAATAAATTTTTTTTAATGTTATATTCATGTTCAGCTCACCAAGATACTACAGATTAGGGCCTTTTAAAGTCAGTAACGATTTCAATGTTGACCAGTGTATCAGAAGCAATCACACCAAGATCTGCTCTTCTTTCGTGGACAGATACTGTACTATTCCCTTGGATTTTTGCAGCTCTAATGAATGACCCTGCATTTTTTAGCATTAAATCTCAGCTGCCAAATTCTCAACCATTCTTCAAGCTTCACTAGATCCCTCCTCATGTTATCTACTTCCTGGATGTCACCTTTATTGCGGATTTTGATATCATCATCAAAGAGGCAAATCTTATCTGATAGCCCATCCACAATATTACTAACAAAAATGTTAAAGAGAATCGGACCAAGGACAGAGTTCTGTGGCACATCCTTTTCCTCAGAGAGAGCTCCACTTACCTGTACCTTTTTTGCCTCCCACTCAACCAATTTCTAACCTATTCAGTCACTTTAGGGTTCATCCCTAGGGCGCTCAATTTATTTATAAGTCGCCTGTGTGGAATTGTGTCAAAAAACTTTACTGAAATCTCTGCGGAGGGACTGATAAGTCTCTGGCCTTGTAACGAAACAGAAAGCTATGGGCACACTTCAGTTCCAGTGGTCCAAATTATCTCTCTGCAATTTTGTTTTATTTCATACCAAATAAAATGAAACTGCAGAGAGATCATTTGGACCACTGGAACTGAAGCGTGCCTGTAGCTTTCTGTTTCATTACAAGGCCAGAGATTTATGTGCACAACATCTAGGGCTCTGCCTCGGTCCAACTGTCTGGTCACCCAATCAGAGGAATTATTTAGATTTGTTTGACAAGACCTTCCTCTAATAAAACCATGCTGACTCAGATCCTGCAATCGAATGGACTCCAAAAACCTCACTATCTTTTGTTTTAACAGCATTTCCATTAATTTACTCACCACAGAGGTCAGACTAACCGGCTTGTAGTTCCCAACCTCATTCTTACTTCCGCTTTTGTGTAAAGGAACCACATTCTGCCTTCTCCAGTCCCCTGGAACCACTCCCGACTCCAAAGAAGCATTGAAAAGGTCAGTAAGTGGAACCGCTAGAATTTCCCTAAGTTCCTTCAATACTCTCGGATGTACCCCATTTGGCTCCATTGCTTTGTTTATTTTTAGTTTAGCTAGCTCCTCACGAACAGTCTTCTAAAAGTCGTTCAAAATCCCCCTCACTTCCGTTCCTATTTGTGGGTGTTTTCTGAGGTCCTGCTCCAGGCCTTCATCTGTGAACACAGAACAAAGATATTTGTTAAGCAATTCTGCTTTATCTTCATCAACTTCTATATATTCCTCCCCTTCACCCTTGTCTCTGACAATACTTTTGTCTTATGTGTGTAGAGGAGGGGGATGGGGATCAGGCAAGGTCAGTGCAAATGCCCTAGGTGAACTTTCAGCTATGAGCAGTCAGCTACAGAATTAACTTTTGAAATGTTCTCTTCCTCTTTATCCTCTACATGAGGCCAAGCCACATCCATTTATCCCCACTTCCTACTGGAAATGCTCATGGGTCAGGCTCTAGTACAAAACCTGCTTGCTGCACATGACTATCTTCTCATCTTTCTCCCTCTCTGCTAGATGAGGTGCCTTGGTGTGAGTTATTAGACATTGCTGTTTTATAGTCTCTCCTGTATGCATGTGATTTGTATGCTCTCCTGTTGCTGGTAGTTCGACACTACTTCCTGGCTGCTGCCACCCTATTGGAAATATCATCACTGTGCTTCCTGCTGACATTTGGGAAAAGCTCAACGGCTCCTCCTCTCTCACTGGACTACAGGGAGAGGTTGCATTGGCAGGGCATGATAAGAGAAGTGATACTAGGGACAGGAACCCCTTCATGCCCCCCAGCCTTCCTTGTCAAGAACCTATGGGCCAAGACTCTGAGTTGACGTGGTAGATGGAAGGATGCTACCTGCAAAATGATGTCTTTTGGTTTGATTAGTACTTGGGCTGACTGAGATTGGGGCAGTGTCTTGATTTACATAAGGAGGCAGACAGAGAATTTTGTGTGTAGAACAGTGAGGATCTGGAATAATCTGCCAGTGGAGACAATCACATTTATTTATTTATTTAGACAGATTTGTATGCCACCTTTTCCTTTAATCAAGGTGGTCACATCACATCACAATTGGAGGGTTACATTTAACATTAGGGTACGTGTAATCATTTAGACAGCACAGTTACGTAACAGTATTTAGACAATGTTTAGACATTACAATAGAAGTAACATTTAACATAAAGGTATTTACTAATGAGATGTGTTGAATTTGTGTGTGTGGATGGAATGAGGTGTGTTTAGTTGGCGGAGGTAATAGTGTTGCTGCTTGGGTAAGAGATGTTGCTTGAATGCTCATAGGTTTCTATGAATAACCATGTTTTGAGGTCTTTGCGGAAGTCTGTGAGGTCTTCTAAAGCTCTCAGGCTCAATGGTAGGGAGTTCCATATTGTGGATGCCAGTAGTGATGGTGCTGTTTTTGAGGTTGTTTGTTTGGTTTTGTGGTAGCCTGCAGGTGTGCCGATCATGTTGTTGTTATTGGTTCTTCTTGGTCTATTGCTGATGTCTCTTGTTATAACGTTTTGTAGTACGTCTGCTGAGAGATGGTGAATGACTTTGAAGATTATCATGATTGTTTTGTATTTAGCTCTTGCCACCATTGGAAGCCAGTGTAGTTGTTGTAGGATGGGAGTGATGTGTTCGGTTCTTGGGGTGTCTGTGATGATGCGTGCTGTGGTGTTTTGTGCCATTTGTAGTGGGTGTAGTGTCTGATGAGGAAGGCCTTGATATAGTGAGTTTCCATAATCAAGCAATGGTGTAATGAGTGCTTGGCACACTGTGCGTAAGTGGTCTTGATGGAGCATTGGTTTGATTTGTCTGAGTATTTTCAATTGATGATATGCCTTGTTTGCAGTTTTGGTGATGTGGGATTTTAGGTTCAGAGCTCTGTCTAGTGTTATGCCCAGGTACTTAACTTCTTCTTTGACTATTATGTGTTTGTCCAGGATGCTGATATTTTGTGGAGGCATGAAGGTGGGGTTCCTGGTGACAAACATTGCCTCAGTTTTTTCGTAGTTGACCGTTAAGTTGTTGGCTATGAGCCATTCGTTCATGTCTTCGAGGCATTTTGTTATTGTTGTAGTGTTTAGTGCTAGTAAGTTGATTGAAGCATACACCATGATGTCGTCAGCATAATTGTGGTAGTGTAATTTGTGGTGCTTGATGATGTTGCATATGGGCTGTATGTAGATGTTGAAGAGCACTGAGGATAGGGCTGAGCCTTGAGGTATTCCCTGCGTGACGGGGAATTGTAGGGATTTCTTTTGATCGCATTTGACTTGTTGCGTTCGCCCTTCCAGGTATGATGTGAACCATTTTAGTGTATTCTTGCAAAGTCCTATCTGTTGTAATCGTTGCAATAGCTTAGGGTGTGACACAGTGTCGAAGGCCGCAGAGATGTCCATGAACACTAGCAGGAAGCCATTTTTTATGTTATCTATGCCTCTTAGGAGATTGTCAAAGAGGGAGGTGAGTAGTGTTTCCACTCCGTGTTGGGGCTTGAATCCATGCTGATGTATGTCCAGTGGGGCATTGATATCTATGTGGTCTTGAAGTTGCCTTTGGACTGCTTTTTCCACGACTTTAGCAAGGAATGGCAGGCTGGAGATAGGACGGTATGACTTTGGTTCAGATGGGCTCAGATTGCTACTTTTAAGTATTGGTCGTATCATTGCGTGCTTTAGGGGTTGTGGCATGTATCCTTGTTGGAGTGAATCTTTGACGATTTTTTGAATCTCATGAGAGAGCTGACTTGTGGCTTTGATCCATGATACTGGGCATGGGTCTGATGGTGAAGTTGTTGTGTTTAGTCCAGATACGATGTCTTCTACTTGCTGTTTTGTTGCTATATTGAAGCTTTTCCATACTTGGTGTTGCTTTTTTATCGTGTGGTCATTTGTTTGTGGTGAAGCAGAGTATGTTTGGTTGGTGTTTTTTGACTTCATGTAGTCTGCATATTTTTGTGGGTCAAGATGGTGGGTGCTTTGTTGCGTGTCATTCTTGGTGAGCTTTTGTACAATGCTTAAAAGCTCTCTTGGTCTATTGGTAGATTTCATGATTAGGTTGGTATGGTGTTGCTGTTTACGCTCATTTATTAGACTGTCATATTCCCGTTGTTTGTCTCTGTATTGTGTTAGGAGGTTGTGTGATTTGTTCCGTCTCCATTTTCTTTCTATTCTTCTTAGTGTGCACTTTGCAACTCTGACTTCATGTGAGTACCATGGGGTGTTGGATCTTTTGCTGGTTTGTGGTTCTTTAATGGCTGGGCAGATGCTGCATTGGATATTATTGTGTTCCATTCTTCTATGTTTAGGTCCAGGGTGTTGTGATCCTGTTGAAGTTGTGGGGTGATGTTGTTTATGAATAAGTCTCTGTTAAATGTTTTAAACTGTCTGGTTATTCTTTCTTCTTCTTTGCATTGGGTAGGGCTGTTCAGGGTCATGGTGAATTCAATTACATGGTGGTCCAACTAAGGGACCGGGGTGATTGTTGGTTTTGTGGTTTTGTTCTGTTCCACTAGTTGTGTTGGCATGAATACCATGTCTGGAGTTGAACCATGTTGGTGCATGGGGCGTTAATTGTCTGGCAGTATTTTAATGACTACATGGCTTTTAGGAACGTTGCAGATTCTCTGGTGGGTGCGTATATTAGGTTGTAGTCTCCTAGTGCAATGAGGGGTTTGTGCTTTCTGTTATGTGCACATATCATTTCAATTACTGTGGATAAATATTCAGTTGTGGTTCCAGGTGGTCTGTATGTGAGGGAGATGGTTAGAGACTTGTTGGTTATAGTTAGTGTGTTGGCTTCGCTTGTGTTAGTGGTGGCGATTGTTTTGAATCTGAATTCCTTTCTGGTAAGTATTAGTACTCCTCCCCCTCTCTTTTGTGCTCTGATGCAGTTAAATGCTGAGTATCCTATTGGGGTTACTTGATTTAATATGACTTGGTCTGAGTCGTCTAGCCAGGTCTCAGTGATGCATATTTTCTCCAGGACCAAGCAGGAAGTCAGTCCTCACTTATGGGTGACGTCGGCGCCGACGGAGCCCTCGCGGAGCAATTTTCCCCAGCTTTCAAAGAAAGCCTTTGGGAATTGCAGCGCGCATGCGCGGTCGTCTTCCCGCCCGAGGGTGCCATCTTAGCCAGTCTTCTTTTTTCCGCGGAGCCCTACAGACGTCCCCGTCTTGTCCCCGTGAAAAAGTCGATTTTTCTTCATTATTTTATCCTTTTTCCTTCGATCTTTTTCCCGCCCGGACTCGCGACGCCGGTCAAGAGTCCTCTCACTTTTTTTCGGTTTTTCTGACTTTGTCAGCTTTCGTTTTCGATTTTCCCTGGCAGCCCGGTCCTTTGACCTCGCAGGGGCCCTTTTTCCCCCGATGGCTGCCAGTGGCTTTAAGCGGTGTGGTCAGTGTGACCGAAATATGTCACTCACTGACACACACGACTTTTGCCTCCGCTGCCTGGGCCCGGATCATGAGGAACTGATCTGTGGGCCCTGCGGCAAAATGTCCTCAAAAGCGTTGAGAAGTCGGCGGCATCAGCGTGATCGAATCTTCGCTGACCCCAGCCGTACCCGGACCTCGTCGGAGACCTCCGCGTCAAAAGGCTCCAGCTCGGACTGTCGCCGGAGTTCCTCCGACCGGGGTTCTCCCTCCGGGGACCATCGTCGGACGGCGAAACCCGCGAGGGCGGCGTCGGTGGACGCTCCTGGTTCCGCGAGGGCCAGGTCGCATAGCCCCGATAGCCGCCCCGGGTCCTTGGAGAAGGAACACCTCCCGAAGCGACCTCGCCTGGAGTCGGAGATGCCTGCTCGGGTAAGTCCTGTGGTCCTTCTGGACTCGCCTCCGCGACAGCCGACGTCGGGCCCGACGCCGTCGGGGCCCGAGTCGGGGGCTGCTGGGTCACCTGAGCTCGGACTCAGGTTGACGGCCTTGGAGAGCAGACTGTCTGCCTTCATGGACCAGCAGCGGGCACTGCTCGCTGGCCTCGCTGGCGCCGCTGCCCCGACCGCCGGGACGTCGACGTCCAAGTCGACCCCGGAGACCGAGCCGATCCTCGAGTCGATGAGAACTCGAGTCGATCCTCGGTCGAGGTCACCCTCGGCCTCCCGTTCGGGACCGAGGTCGCCGACGCCGACTCCCTCGGCGTCGGGGCGGCAGGCGCCGCGCCCTGCCCGGGCCGACCCCACCGATTCCTCGTCGGAGTCGGTCTGGGAGTCTGAAGAGGAAGAGTCACCTGATTCTTTTCGGACTCGGTGTGTCCCCTCGGACTCACCTGAGTCCGAACCTCGGAAGCAGTCCCCCCCGGAGGATGCCCGGTTCTCGGACTTCGTTAGGGATATGGCCAAGGCTTTGGCCTTCCCTGCGGATCCCGAGGAGGAGCCTCGAGCCGAAGAGCTCGACGCCCTCCAGTATGACTCTCCCGCGAGGGAACACTTTACTGTACCGGTTCCTCCTATGCTGGAACGACTACTCTTCCGCATGTGGGAGAGTCCGGCCTCCTCGCCGGGCCTGAGCAAGCGGGTCGATTCTATCTATCGGGTCCGCAAGAGCCCTGGCTTCCAAAAGGCACAGCTACCACACCATTCCATGGTAGTGGAATCGGCCATGCATCGTCTTAAGAGCCAGAAGATGCACTCCTCGGTGCCCCCTGGCAGGGAGGCCCGTAACCTGGATGGCCTTGGTAAGAAGTGTTTCCAGGGCTCTATGCTCGCATGTCGTGTCCAGACTTACCAGCTGTACATGGGCATGTATCTCCGGGATCTGGCTAAAGAGCTAGCCGGATTCTCCGCTGGTCTGTCCGAGGAACCCTTGCGGAGGTTCCTGGCCTTGTCCACTGGCATTCGGGAATGCTCAAAGTTCATGTCCCGGGCAGCCTATGATGGCTTTGAAGCGTCGGCTCGAGTGGCCGCAGCCGGCATCAGTGCCCGCCGACGGGCTTGGCTTCAGTCGTCAGACCTTGAGCCCTGGGTGCAGGACAAGTTGGTCGATGTCCCCTGCCGAGGCGAGAACCTCTTTGGCAAGCCCATGGCGGAAAAGGCTGCACAAATTGAGACTGAGACTCTCACCAGGACCAGGCTTTCTAGGAAGACCTCCGCCCCTTCCCAGAAAAAGAAGGGCTCGGGGAAAAAGTCCTTTTACCCGAGGAAGGCGGCTGCCTACAAACAATACCCCCATTATCAGGCCCCTGCAGCTCCCCAACAGGGCCAGCAGGCCAAGGGACGGGGTAACGGGTCCCGTAGGCAGCAAGCCCCCAAGCCTGCACCACCAGCCCCTGCTCAGCAGGGTGGGGGTTTTTGACTCGCAAAGCATAGCCTCTCCCCCCCCGCTGGTTCCTCCCAGCACCGGAGGCCGGCTGGTTCACTTCGCCCACAGGTGGTCCAGCATCACCGCAGATGCCTGGGTGCTTCAAGTCGTGCGAGAAGGCTATCTTCTCCACTTCCACCAGGTCCCTCCCTCCTATTTTCCGGGAGAACCTCCGCGACCCCCTCTGCACAGGGAATTACTCCTTCAGGAGTTAGCAGGTCTTCTGCAGGATCAGGCGGTGGAACCGGTGCCACACCACCTGAGAGGTCAAGGCTTTTATTCCAGGTATTTTCTAATACCAAAGAGAACAGGAGGCCTCAGACCCATCCTGGACTTGCGCAACCTCAACAAGTTCCTTGTGCGGGAGAAGTTCAAAATGCTTACCCTTGGAATCCTTCTGCCCTACCTCCAGCAGGGAGATTGGCTATGCTCCTTGGATCTAAAGGATGCCTACACGCACATCCTCATCCACCCAAGCCACCGCCAATACCTGAGGTTTGTGGTGGCAGGAAATCATTACCAGTACAGAGTACTGCCCTTTGGCCTGTCCTCCGCACCGCGAGTATTCACAAAATGTCTCGCGGTCGTGGCGGCCCATCTCCGGCTTCACGGCCTCTATGTCTTTCCATACCTCGACGACTGGCTCATCAGAGCAGCGTCCGCTCGGGAGGTCACCAACGCCACGCGCCGCACGGTGACTCTTCTGCAGCACTTGGGCTTTGTTATAAACTTCGCAAAGTCCACTTTGCTCCCCTCACAGGATCTCGAGTTCATCGGCGCAAGGCTGCACACTCCTCAGGCGCGAGCATACCTACCGCTCGACAGGGCTCAACGGCTCATGGACCTAGCCGACCGCTTTCGCAGCCAGCCCCTGGTCTCCGCCAGGCGCTTCCTGAGACTACTCGGCCATATGGCTTCCACCGTCCATGTGACCCCCAATGCCCGCCTGAATATGCGGTCTGCTCAATGGTGTCTCCGCCAGCAGTGGCGTCAAGCCACAGGCGGCCTAGCAGACCTAGTGCGCGTCTCCGAGCCGCTGATCTCGTCTCTCCGGTGGTGGCTCCGGCAGCCGAACCTCATATTCGGAATGCCTTTCCAGTCACCTCAGCCGACCCGGGTGCTGACCACCGATGCATCCCTCCTGGGCTGGGGAGCACATTGCCAAGAGGCACGTACTCAGGGCCTCTGGACCACGTGGGAGTCTGCTCAGCAGATCAACTTCCTGGAGCTCAGGGCGATCCGCCTAGCTCTCAAGGCCTTCTCCCACCTGACTTCCCACCAGTCCGTCCTTGTCCAGACGGACAATCAAGTTGCCATGTTCTACGTGAACAAGCAGGGGGGCACGGGCTCCTTCCTCCTCTGCCGGGAGGCACAGAGGCTCTGCTCTTGGGCCGTCAGTCACGGCATTCTCCTCAAGGCAGTTTATCTCCCGGGCCAAGAAAATTGCCTTGCGGACAAACTCAGCAGGGTCCTCCAGCCGCACGAGTGGCGTCTGGATCCCTTGGTAGTTCAGAAGCTCTTCCTCAAGTGGGGCCTCCCCACGGTGGATCTCTTTGCCAGTCCTCACAACCGGCAGCTCCCTCGCTTCTGCTCTCGTCAGCCACACCCCCTTCGGGTTGCGGCGGATGCTTTTCTGATCTCATGGTCGGGGAGCCTTCTGTACGCTTTCCCTCCCATCCCGCTAGTCTCTCGGACTCTTTTCAAGGTTCTCCGAGACAAAGCCTTCATGATCCTGGTGGCCCCTCGCTGGCCCAGGCAGCCGTGGTTTCCGCTCCTACTGCAACTGGCGGTGGGGATCCAATCCCTCTGGGGGTACAACCGGATCTCCTCACTCAGGATCAGGGGTCCCTACTGCACCCCAACCTCAGGTCTCTCAACCTCATGGCCTGGCTGCTGAGAGGGTAGTCCTTGCTCCCATTCTCCTGCCGGCGGAGGTGGAGGAGGTCGTCTTGGCTTCGCGACGGCCTTCTACCCGCAAATGCTACGCCCTTAAATGGCGTCGCTTTGCCATCTGGTGTACCCAACAGTCTCAGGATCCCTTCTCCTGCCCGGTGTCGGTGATCTTGCAGTACTTGCTACACCTCTCTAATCTGGGACTTAAGTCCAACTCCGTCAAAGTTCACCTCAGTGCTCTTTCGGCACATCATGTGCCGGTGGACGGTAGACCTCTCTCAAGCGACCCTCTCGTAGCGAGGTTTCTCCGAGGTCTCCTTCTACTTAAACCACCTCTGCGCCCGCCAGCGCCTGACTGGGACCTGAATGTGGTTTTGCAGCGGATCACCTGTCCGCCTTTTGAACCTATGGCTACCTGTTCTCTCCGTTTTCTGTCTTGGAAAACACTGTTCTTGATAGCCCTCACTTCCGCTAGACGCGTAAGTGAATTGCAGGCCCTCGTGTCTGATCCCACTTACACTAGGTTCTACAAGAATAGGGTAGTCCTACGGACTCACCCAAAATTTCTGCCTAAAGTGGTCTCCCCTTTTCACATCAATCAGGAGGTGGTACTTCCAACCTTCTTTCCCAGACCACACTCCAGCCGAGCTGAAACGGTCCTCCATACCCTGGACTGTAGAAGGGCATTGAACTTCTACCTTGACCGTACACGGGAGCACCGTAAAGCTGCTCAGCTTTTTGTATCTTTTGACCCCAATAAATTGGGGCTCCCGGTCTCCAAGCGTACTCTGTCCATCTGGGTTGCGGACTGTATCTCTTGGGCTTATGGGGCAGCCGGACTCTCCTTAGAAAGTCGAGTCACGGCTCATTGCGTTCGGGCAAAGGCTACGTCAGTGGCTTACCTCCGCTCTGTTCCGCTGGCAGACATCTGCCGGGCCGCTACTTGGTCTTCGAGCCAGACTTTTGCGGTCCATTACTGTCTCGAGAGGGAGTCCCGTAGGGACAGTGCTTTCGGACAGGCAGTCCTCCGTAATCTCTTTGAGGTCTGAGCAACTCCTACCCTCCATCCCGGATGTGGGCTACCGGTGGGTGATAATTCAGCGAAGATTCTATCCTTCTGTGCTGCTGAGC
Source organism: Ichthyophis bannanicus (assembly GCA_033557465.1). NCBI lineage: Eukaryota > Metazoa > Chordata > Amphibia > Gymnophiona > Ichthyophiidae > Ichthyophis > Ichthyophis bannanicus. The sequence continues at coordinate 378,500,463 of CM066034.1, read as the reverse complement.
TAGAGGGAGCTCATTTTTGTGCTTAGGGTCTCCGGTAGCCTTGAGCTTGGGAGTCCCATAAGTGAGGACTGACTTCCTGCTTGGTCCTGGAGAAAGCGTAGTTACTCACCTGTAACAGGTGTTCTCCAGGAGCAGCAGGAATCAGTCCTCACTACCCTCCCTCCTCCCCTTGGAGTTGCAATCGTCTGCTTATGTTCTTTTTGCAAATTTTTATGCTGTCTTTTTTAGCTATGTCATCTGACTGGCTAAGATGGCACCCTCGGCGGGAAGACGACCGCGCATGCGCGCTGCAATTCCCAAAGGCTTTCTTTGAAAGCTGGGGAAAATTGCTCCGCGAGGGCTCCGTCGGCGCCGACATCACCCATAAGTGAGGACTGATTCCTGCTGCTCCTGGAGAACACCTGTTACAGGTGAGTAACTACGCTATATCAAGCTTCTTGTGGTGGATTAGGTCATGGATAGTATTTGGTTTGTTCCTGATAGATCTGGCGTTTAGTAGAGCACACCTGATGTTTGTTGAGATGATTGGGTTTGTGTGTTCATTATTTGTGTAGTGAGAGGGGATGTCATGTGTGGTATTGTATGGTTTGCGTGCTGTATTCTTTGATTGTTGGCGTTCTTTGGATATGTGTGATGCTGATGTAGATATGGGTTGGGTGGTGGATAGGTTTATCAGTGGGATTTGTTCGTTGAGTCTGATGCTGTGTGTGCAAAGTGCAAACATGTGTAGGAATGTGAGGTAGGCCATGAAGTAGTGATTAGTGGAGTTCATTTTATAACTTGTGTTTACTGACTTGGTATAGGGTTTGTAGTTTACTGATCAGGGCTCGACTTGATTTGTGTCCTATAGATGTAATTTTGCATTAGTGGTAGTGGAATCTTTACTGTGTCTTGTGTTGCATATGGTTAGTTTGCAGATTAGCTATGAGGTGGTAGTTGAATTGATGTAGGGTTTGTGTAGCGTGAGTTGTTTTGCAGACTGAGCTATGCAGAAATGGGTAGTAGGTTTTATTCGATTAGTCCTACAAGCAATGGATTGTCCAGGCAGTATTACAGCATTAATGTAGGCATGCAATGGATTGTCCAGGCAGGATTACAGCATTAACGTAGGCATGCAATGGATTATCCAGGCAGGATTATAGCATTAACTTAAGCAAGCAGTGGATTGTCCAGACAAAGTAGCAGCATTAGTCTACAAGTAGTGGATTGTCCAGGCAAAGTAGCAGCATTAGTATACAAGCAGTGGATTGTCCAGACAAAGTAGCAGCATTAATCTGCAAGCAATGAATCGTCTAGGCACAGTAGGAGGATTAATTTACAAGTAGTAGATGGTGATATCAGTCTTGTCACGGCACCCTCACATAAGGGTCGCTCCCGATGGAGTTCTCCTCTTTATTGCCTGCAACTTTCTGATTGGGTGTCTGCTGGGGCTGTGTAGAGCTGCTGGGCTTGACCCTGATCAATCAGGGGAGCCCGTTGAATCGTCCGGCGTTTGTCCGCGACCATTGTGCAGACGACTTTTGTGTCTATTGTTGATTTCTCTTTAGTTGCTGTTTTTTTTTCTTTTTCTGAGTTGTTTTTGATGGTTTGATGTCTGGTTAGTTGTGTAGTTGATGTTGTTGGGTTCGACGTGCTTGCTTCCGTGCCTCGCCTAAGGGCCTCGCCAAAGGGCCCTTTGGCGAGGCCCGCCAAGCGTGGGGGCTCCTTGGATCGCTTCCAACTTTAAAGGTGCTTGCGGTGTTCCTGTGCGGCCCGATTGGCCTTGGCGGTGGGGAGCAGGGAGGAGCTTACCTGCCTGCTCCCTTCCCTGATGCCGTTCGGGTTGGCGGCGTGGGATCTTTCGCGCCTTGGAGCGCTTCCAACTTTAAAGGTGCTTGCGGTGTTCCTGTGCGGCCCGATTGGCCTTAGCGGTGGGGAGCAGGGAGGAGCTTACCTGCCTGCTCCCTTCCCTGATTCTGTTCGGGGTGGCGGCATGGGATCTTTCGTGCCTTGGAGCGTGTCCATCTTTAAAGGTGCTTGCGGTGTTCCTGTGCGGCCCGATTGGCCTTGGCGATGGGGAGCAGGGAGGAGTTTACCTGCCTGCTCCCTTCCCTGATGCCGATCGGGTTGGCGGCATGGGATCTTTCGCACCTTGGAGCGCTTCCAACTTTAAAGGTGCTTGCGGTGTTCCTGTGCGGCCTGATTGGCCTTGGTGGTGGGGAGCCCATGATGATTTTAATCGGGGTGGCTAGAATCATGATGAGCGCAAATGTAGCAGGGTATAGAGGAAATCTTTCAGAATAAATTGGAGTAAAGAGAGGTAACAGGTTTACTTCAGAAGGTGCAGAACTCAAACAGGATCAGTGTTTGATGCACAAGGGTCCAGGAAACTGAGGAGTGGGCCCAATCCGGCATCAGGAACCCTATACTCTGCCTCAATAACTAATATTCAGCCTTGCCAAGAAGGCCTCTTCTTATGCTGGCAGCTGACTGTTTTCCCCCCCTCTCCCCCTCTCTTAAACCAGCTCTGAACTTAAGAGTAGTATTGAATCAGGGAACTCAAACTGCCTGAGTTTTCCAGTGACATACACAGTAATACAGTTGATAGAAACATAGAAACATAACTACAGAAAAAGACCACCTAGCCTATCTAGTCTGTCCTTCCATATCAACCACTACAACAGTCCACTTTTTTCCTTTAGAGATCCTCTGTGTTTGACCCATGCTTCTTTGAATTCAGATGCTGTCCTCATCTCTACCACCTCCACTGGAAGACTATTCCACAGGTCCACCACTCTTTCCGTAAAGAAATATTTCCGCATATCACTCCTGAATCTATCCCCTTTCACCCTCATCCCATGTCCCCTTGTAGCAGAGCCTGCTTTCAATCGAAAGAGGTTCTCCTCCTGTGCATTTATGCCGTGTAGATATTTAAACGTCACAATCATATCAGCTCTATCCCGCCTTTCCTCTAAGGTGTACATATGAAGATCCTTAAGTCTGTCCTCATATGCTTTATAATGAAGACCACTAACATTTTAGTAGCCACCCTCTGTACGGACTCCAGCCTGTTTATATCCTTTTGAAGGAGCTGTCTCCAGAACTGAACATAATACTCCAAATGAGGTCGTACCAAAGACTTATACAGAGATACTATCACCTCCTTTCTTCTGCTGGCCATTCCTCTCCCTGTGCACCCAAGCATCCTTCTAGCTTTTGCCATCGCCTTTTCTACTTGTTTAGCTACTTTAAGATCATCAGACACTATCATGCCTAGGTCCCGCTCTTCTTCAGTGGACAAAAGTACTTCACCCCATATGCTGTATTGCTCCTTTGGACTGCTGCAGTCCAAATGCATGACCTTGCATTTTTTAACATTAAATCTCAGCTGGAAAATTCTAGACCATTCTTGAAGCTTAGCTAGATCCCTCCTCATGTTATCTATACCTTCCTGGGTGTCTATTCTATTGCAGATTTTGGTATCATCCGCAAAGAGGCAACCCTTACCCGACAGCCCTTCTGCTATATCACTAATTAAGTAGCTAGCCTTAAATCACAAATTCCCATGGTGGGATTTGAACCCTGACCACCCCACTATTAAGCCTCCCACTAGCCATTATGCTATTAGACATCTAATATACATTATAAATGATAATGATAGATAAAGACCAAACTGACCTATTTAGTCTGCCCAGTAGTAATTTGTTCACTTTTGGTAGATTTGCATACAAATTCTCATATAGAACTCAGCATCCTAACCACCTTCCCCCATTTTGCTCACTTAACCTATTAAAATAGTACCATTTCCCTTTTAAGGTTAAAGATGCTGCTTTTTTGCAGGTTACCTTCAATGCTTTCTTATAGATACAGTGGTTTAAGGATTGCAAATGTTGTTCACTGCAGGTTTCCTCTCGATGCTATCTTGCTATTTTGGGTTGTAATTTGATTGTAATTACAATTTTGTGCAGATTACCCCAGTGCTTCATTTCCATTCTCTTTCTATCAGAGATCATATGTTTATTCTATACTTTTTTGAATTAACTACTGATTTTGTCTCTACCACCTCCACTGGGACCTAGGAGGGAAAGCTTTCTAGAATTCTATTTAACATTATTATTTTCACATCATGGACTAACACAGAACACCAAGTCCTACCTAACCATTAGGCAGAGTAGGACGTCATCTAGAATGTCAGAGTTTAGGGGATGGGGGAAGTGGTAAAGAGAAGCTACAGTTAAAGCAAACAGGTCCTGACAGTCACAGAAATTCAAAGAATAATCAGTATGTACTTTTACTCACTAATCCCCACTCCCCCCCCCCACCCCGCATGACAGTGCCCAATCGTCTCTATTGCTGCCACTAGTTTTCACCCTTCCATGGTCAGTTTCTCGCCCACACGCTACCATAAATCCGTAGGTGCTCTTCGCTACCCCTCTTACTGGTCCCCCCTCCCTCCCCCCTTCCCTTTCCCCGCTCCACCTACCCCCATCCCTTCCTATCCTATCCCAGCTCCCCTAACTCATCACCCATTTACTCCAACCCTCCTCCCTCCATTCCTCATATGCTTGCCAAATATCCAGGTGCTTCACTCTCTGATTCCTTCTACGTATGTGCTCCCACCAAGCTCATATGCCAAAGACAATCTATTCTTCCCATTATTTCCCCCATTGTAGGACCCTCCTCCGCTTTCCACCTTTGCAGTATAGCCAGTCGGCACGCCACCACACAATAGTGCCAGAAGCTGGTATGCCCTGTATTTCCCCCTTCCTCCCCATCCAACAGGCCTATACTTCCCCTATCCAACTTTATTTGCACCCCGGTCACCTCCTTATATAGCTTTCCCACTTCCTGCCACACCCGCTGTATTTTGGGGCATCCCCAAATCATATGCATCAAGTCCCCCCATTGCCCACACCCCCTCCAGCAATTGCCATCACTTTACAAATGGCCTTAAGCCGGGCTGGCGTCCACTCCATTCTCAACCTAATTTTTAGACAGTTCTCTACCAGCGTGTACCCCACGCCAATCTTCGCTCACTTTCATATATATCCCTCCATCTTCCCTCCTCCCATGGACCTTCAATTTCCGCCTCCCACTTCTCTTGCCACCGAACTTTACCTACCCCTTTACTATTTAGGAGCTTATATAACCTTGAGACCATGCCTTTAAGATTATCCTTTTTTTCCATGAGCTCTTCAAACTCCGTACTCCTCTTCGCTAGGTCCCCTCTCACCTCTCCCCTCTGCAAGAAGTGCCATAGCTGTATATAAGCATAGTACCCCTTGTCTAGTACCCCAAACTTTTCCTTTAGTTCCTGGAAGGTTTTAATCCACCCCCTCCCATCCACCACCTGTCCTGCTCTAACCAATCCCCTGTCCGCCCACTCCCTAAATATTCCCCCTCTGTTCCCTGGCTCAAATCCAGGCATATGTTGCAAGTGCATCTCCCGTGACCAGCACTTATCCTGAATCAAGTATCTCTTCCATTTCCCCCAAATTTCCCATGTTAATTCCTTTTGTGGGTTCCTCACTCTTTTCCCCTCTTTATCTCTTAAACTACCCCATACCTCCACCTCTAAATTCTCCCCTCCCTCTCTTTCCATATAAACCCATTGTGGCGTCTTCCCCCTGTCCCTCCACACAAACACAGCCTTCAACTGCGCCGCCTCATAGTAATGCACTAAGTTGCACCCCCAGCCCTCCTTCCTCCCTTGCTCTAAACATCGTTGCCCTACTTACTCTAGGGGCCTTCCCTGCCCATATAAACCTCATAATCAAGCCCTGAAATTCTTTAAAGGCACCATCTCGTAATTTTACTTGGCAAAGCCATAAATACAAACAAAATCCTCGGAAATACATTCATCTTAATTGTGACTATCCTCCCTAACCAGGATAAATGCATCCCCTGCCATCTGGCCAAATCTTGCCTTAGGTTCTTTATCAAGGGCCTATAATTCCATTCATTAATGTCTCTCAAAGAATTACCCACCTGTATACCCAAATATCGAAAACTACCCCTCACCCATTTAAAGGGGAATGCCTCTCTTATCCTCTGTTCCAGTCCCTTCTCTAAGTTGAACCCCAACATTTCCGTCTTACTTACATTCAGCTTATACCCAGCTACCTTGCTATATCTCCCAATAGCTTTCATTAGATATGGCAAACTCCAAAATGGCCTACTCAACGTAAAGATCACATCATCCGCAAACAGTGCCACCTTACTGAGCTGGTCTCCCACCCTCACTCCCTCAATATCAGTCTGTTTCCTTATATACTCCGCCAGAGGCTCAAGAACTAGCACAAACAGCAGGGGCGACAGCGGGCACCCCTGCCACGTCCCCTGCCTAGGCAAAAACTGTCCGAATACCCCCCATTTATCCTCAACCGGGCTCTCGGGCTACGATACAGTGCTTTTACCAAGACCAGGAACTTCCCCCCTAATTCCATTTTCTCCAGCACCTGCCATATGAAACCCCACTCCACCCTGTCAAATGCCTTTTCGGCATCCACTGTTAAGGATACCACCTCCCTCCCTGTGTCCTGCAACTCCCAAACCACATTTAAAAGCTTTTGGATATTATCCCCTCCCTGTCTCCCCTTAATGAAGCCTGTCTGATCCTTATACACCAACTTTTGCATTATCCTTTGTAATCTAGCAGCCATAATTTTGGCTAGCAGCTTTGCATCTAAATTTATAAGGGATATCGGCCTATAGGCTCCGCAGGTTGTGTGATCCTTCCCCGGCTTAAGAATGACAGTTATGCCTGCCTCCGCCATGGACTGGGGCAGCTCCTCACCCCGTAGCACCTCATTAAATACCCTTGTTAAGAAATCCGTAATGCTATCCTGCGTCAATTTATAGAATTTCGCTGTTAACCCGTCTAATCCGGGTGCCTTCCCTTCTTTGAGGGATTTGATTGCCACTCTCACCTCCTCCGTGCCCACCGGCCTTCCCAACTCCTTTGCCTCCTCTTTCGATATACTGGGTAGCTGACACTCTGCCGAAAATTCTGCCCCCTTCTCCTCTCCTCCCTTAACCTCACTGCTATAGAGCTTCTCGTAGTATTCCACAAAAACCTTCCTAATCTCCTTGGGTTTATATACCATTTCCCCCTGCTTATTTCGAATTCCCCCGATATTAATCCTCTGCTGCTTTGCCTTTAATCGCCTTGCTAACTTCTTTCCTATTTTGTTCCCGCCTTCAAACCACGCTTGCTTTAACCATACAAAATTAAATGCAATCTCCGCTGCCCCCAGTTGATTCAATTTCCCCCGAAACTTTTGCAAGTGCGCCAATACTTTAGAATCCGCCCTTTCCTGAAGTTGGCGTTCCAGAACCCCTATTTTTTGTACTAACTCCTCTTCCACTTTCTTCCTCTTTCTCTTCTCCTGCGCTGCTATACAAATTAGATGCCCTCTCACCACCGCCTTCATACCATCCCACGTCATCCCTAGTGGCACATCCCCGCCTAGATTGTACTTCATGTATTCCTGTAAAACTCCCTTCAAACTTTCCACATGCTTCTGCTCTCCTAAAAGCCCCTCATTCAGCCTCCAGAATTTGGTGCCAGTATCCTTTTCCCCTAAATCAAACACAATATGCACTTCTGATTTTAACTCCCATTATCCTAGCTTGCCATTCCCCACTCACCCATAGCATATCCAGTCTACTATACGTCCCATGGGCCGAAGAGTAGAATATATAGCCTTTTTCCCCTTGATGCCTCCCTCTCCACATATCTACCAACCCTAACCGCTCCTTTAACCACAAAAGACTCCTTCTATCCTTTCTCCCCACTTCTCCTCCTCCCCCCGTATTATCCAGCTTTGGATTGACTGTGATATTGAAATCCCCCCCCTATAATAAGTGGCACATCTCCCCACCCCTCCACTTCAGACAGCAGCTGATCAAAAAACTCCCCCCTTTGTACGTTAGGAGCATATATACTCACTCTCCAAACTTGTTCATCCTTTATCTTTATCCGGACTGCCACCCAACTTCCTTGCTTGTCCCTTCTTTCTTCCAGTACCACTTCCTTGTAGTCCTGCCCTATCATTATCCCCACCCCCCTTTTTCTTGGCTGTGCCCTTTGTCCTGCGAGCAATACCCTGGGAAACTTGTTAGAACTAATCAAACCCTCCTGCCCCACCCTCAAGTGCATCTCCTGAATACACAGGAAATCAGCTTTCATCTGCCCACCCTCCCCTTCAAGCATGTGCCTCTTTCACCATGTTTGCAACCCCTTAACATTTATCGGACCCACCACTAGCTGCTCTTTGTCCTCCATCTTCCCCCTCCCACCTCCCCTTCTCCTCCCCTCTCCTTCCCCCCTCCTCCCCTCCCCCACCCCATTACTCCCTCCCTCCCCACACCCCCACCCTCGATCCCATTCGAGGTTATCCTGGAGCCGTGCACCACCCGCCACCCCCAGACCCCCCCCAGCCCTCTCAAATTCTCCCATCCCGCCCTTCATCGTTCCCCCCTTCCTTCCATCCCCCCTTCCCGCCTCCCATACCTCTTCACCATCACCACCCACCCAGCCTTCCCTCCCCGACCCCTCCCCCCTCTCCCTCCCATCCATCCTTCTATCATACTCCGCCCTTACCCTTCACCCCCCATCTCTCCCCCACCCTCCCCTCATGCTTATATTCTTTAACCCACAGCATGAAACATGCCCACTCTCCTCCTCCTCCTCCATATTCCCCTTATGCACACATTATTAACTTTTTGTCCATTTTCAACATCCCTTAGCAAGGCACTACTTTCCCGCATCCTCTCTTCTGCTGGTCAACGCTTAACCCTCTATGTTGTGGTCTCCGCTGGTCCCGCTCCATCTCCATCCGACTCTCTCTGGGCTCCTTCTCCCAGTGCTTCCGCTGCCCCGCTTCCTGGTCTTGCCGTGGTCCTTCTGCATTCTCCTCCTCCTCTGGCACCGCCACCCCTGCCGCCTTCATTGCCGCATAAGCCTCCTCCAGAGTTTGTACTTTCCATGTCTTTTCCCCTTTTGTAAATGCAAGTCCAAAGACTGGTAATTGGTGCCATAGCCCTCCTCTTCTGTAGTGTTCCCAAGGACGGGTCCACATATATGGCTACCGAGTACCCCTGCCATAGAAAGGTGCTTAACCCCCTCATCTTAGCCACAATTTTTTCTTTCAGCTTGTAGTCTCTTAGGCAAACTACTATGTCTCTGGGCCTGTTCTTGCGTATGGGGCCCAAGGCCCGGTGAGCCCTGTCCAAATGTATTTCTTCAGCCTCCACCTCCTCCCCTCCTTGCATCAAGGCCTCCAAACAGACTGCCTCTGCTACTTTTGCACAGTCCCGAAATTCAAATTCTTCTGGCACATCTTTTATTCTTAAATTGTTCCTCCTGGAACGGTTCTCCAGATCTTCTAACTTTAGCTTAATTTGCTCCTACCATTCCTCCTCACCTTTAATTTGCATCTCCCATTCCTCCTGCTGCAGTTCCAGCTTTTGCAATCGATTTTCATGGTCACCCATCCTGTGGGTAACTTCTTCCACTTCCTCCCACAGGCCACTCATTATATCTCCCAGCGCCTTCTTTGCTGACTGCACCTCTGCCTTCAGCTCTTCAAACCACTCCTTTAGTTCCTCTCTCATCGCCACTTGTCCCGCCACTTCTCCTATGCCTCCTGCACTTCTTACATTGTCTGCTCCGTGCGGCTCAGCCTGCTCGCCCCTCGCACACTCCTCTGCCGCCATTTTGGCTTCTCCTGCAGTCCCACTGACACTCGCCGCTCCAAAGGCATAGTCCCGCAGATCCGCGGTCTTTTTCCGGGTCGCCATGCTCTCCTCCACATGCGTTTGCCACTACAACTACCTCCTCAGTTTACCTCTCCCACTAAGGGCAGGTTTTTCCGCTTTTACGCTGGGTTGGGTCCGGAGCTCGCCTCTTACGCGGCCATTATGACGGGTGACGTCACTTCCTCCACAGGATGTGTTTTAAGTATTTAGTGTGCTTTCAGTTCTTACATACTGCTTCCCTATCCACAAATGACTGAATATTTTTTGTGTCCTCTGAAAATGTGATCAGTTCATTCACTGCTGTCAGTAGTGAATATTAAACAGCACTGGATCCATCATAGATCTCTACAACACTTGTTTTTAAATCCAGCTACATTAACAGCTTTTATTACCTCCTCCGGTAACGAATTTCAGAGTTTGGTTACACGTTGAATGAAAAAATATTTTCTCTTATTAGCCTTAAATGGGTTACATTGTAGCTTCATTGCGTGTCCTCTAGTCTTTCTACTTTTTGATGGCGTAAATAACAGATCTACGTTAACCCGTTCCACTCCATTCATTAATTTATAGACCTCTATTATCCCTCAGCCTTCTCTTTTCCAAGTTAAAGAGCCCTAACCTTTTAAGCCTTTCCTCATAGGGGTATCCTTCCATCCCCTTTACCATTTTAGTGGCTCTTCTCTGTACCTTCTCTAATTCCATTATATCCTTTTTAAGATATGGCGACCAGAATTGCACACAATATTCAAGGTGTGGTTGAACCATGAAACAATACAGAGGCATTATAATGGTTTTATTCTCCATTCCTTTTCTTATGATTCCTAGTATTCTATTTGCTTTCTTGGCCACCGCTGCACACTGGGTGGAGGGTTTCAAGGTATTATCCACGATGACACCTAAATCTTTCTCCTGGGTGGTGGTTTCTAAGATGGTATCTTGCATCGTGTAACCAAAGTTTGAGTTGTTTTTCCTAGGTGCATAAGTTTGCACTTGTCGACATTAAATTTCATCTGCCATTTGGATGCCCAGTCTTCCATTTTATGAAGGTTCTCTTGCAATTTTTCACAATCCTTTCCACTGGGAAAGCATACCATTTATACCCACTTTTAGCTTCCTATCTTTTAACCAGCTGCTGATCCATCATAAGATATTGCCTTCTATCCAGGAGTGGCTTTATCATTAGGCATGGTGAGGCAGTCGCCTCAGGTGACAAAAGCTTAGGAACAACATCTGCCTTACTCTGCCCTCTCCTTTTCCCCTATACTGCCATTGCTCCCACTCTGCTTCTCTTGGGTCTTAGTCAGTAGCAACGGATGGCCAGCATTAAGAAAATAAAAGCATGGGGTCTGTATAACTCCTTCACACTTGCCAGACTCCACCAGTTCCATCCTCCTCTTACACATGCTTTTCATGTAAGAGGGGGGCAGGACCAACAGGACCTTGCAAGCGTACAGAAGTTGGAAAGACCCCGCACTTTTGGATTTTCAAGTGCCACTGCTGTGGCAGACATTGGGAGAGCACTGCAGCAGCGGCGGCACTCAAAAACCTGGGGATTGGGGAGTGACAAGAAGAGAGACCAGAGATGCTGGACACATGGATTAGGGGATGGAGATCAGATGCTGGACACAGGGGTGGGGCAGATGGTGGACAAGGGATGGGGATATAGAGCAGATATCAGACATAGGATAGGGTGGAGGGCCATGCTGGACTTAGAGTGGATAGGGAGGGTAAATGCTGGTAACAGAGTGGGGATATAGGGAGATGATGGACATGGAGTGTGGGGTAGAGGGCAAATGCTGCATATGGAGTGAGAAGTGGAGAACAGACAATGGACAGAGGATAGGGACTGAGAACAGATGTTGGACGCAGGGTGGGGGGGGGGGGAGGACAGAAGGCAGACATGGGGTAGGAGGTGGAGGGCAGATGGTGGACATGGGATGGAGTGGAGGGTCGATGCTGGACACAGAGTGGAGAGTGAGAACAGATGCTGGACACATGATTGGAGAATAGAGGGGAGATGGTGGACATGGGGGGAGAGAGAGGAGAAATGTGGATATGCGGGAAGAGATAGGGAGAGAGAGGGGGAATATTGTATACAGGAGGATGGGGTGAAAAAGGGGGCAGATACTGGATTGGAGGAAGAGGAGGAGACACTGGATAGGAGAGCAGAGAAGGGGACAGAGGCTGGATGAGGAGGAGGAAAGGTAAAGGGGAGAGCTAATTAAAGACTGGAGAGGGATAGAGAAATGGGGAGTGAGAGTTCTATGTTAAGGGTTGAAAAGTGGTAGGTAGATTCAGTAAAGAGAGGAAGACTGAGGATTGGATGGTGAGAAGGAAGCATGAAATGTGAGTTGAGAGAAAGCTGAAAGGCAAAGACCAATGTCAGAGATGGAAGGAAATGAAGAAAACAGGAGGGAAGAGAAATGGCAGATAGACTGGAGACCCTAGAAAGCAAGTTAAAAGAAAATAGGAAAGCATAAACCAGAGACTAGGATGAACATGATAAAGAGAATAAAATAGCCAGACAACAAAAGTATAAACATTTTTTTATTTGTAAGTTAATGACCGGGATATGTCCATCTTTGGAATTTACATCTTCTATCTTTATGTTTTTGCATAGTACAGGGGCATCTTTATTTTTTTCTATTTCTCTGGTATTGGCCTCTTGGGTTTCAATTTAATTTTTGTCTACATAACTTCTAATTTTTGTGACTATCTATAGTGCTGGAAGATGAGATCCTCTGGTTGGAAGGCACTCAAATGGCTTCTGGGGATGAGCTGAAGACTTCGCAGAGTAAAGCTAGCATTTATGATGTGGTTGGATCTGCTGATGTAGCTGCGCATGAAATGAGAATCAGAAGTAGCAAAGATGTCTTGCATATTGTGACATGGAATGTATGAAGCATGAACCAAGGGAAGATGGAGATAGTCAAGAATGAATTGGAACATGTACAACTCGATCTGTTGGGTATCAGTGAACTGAGATGGACTGGCTTTGGGCACTTTGCATCTGATGATTTTATGGTCTACTATGCTGGAAATGAAAGACAAAGAAGAAATGGTGTTGCATTTATAATTAAGAAGAAACTTGCAAGAACTTTAATGAAATATAATGCAGTCAGCGAACGCTTAATTTCTATTCATCTCTGAGGAAAGCCCATCAACACAACAACAGCTGCAGAAGAGGAAGACATTGAGTTATATGAACAAGTACAAGCTGAAATTGACAGAACATGCAAGCAGGATATCCTGATAATCATGGGTGACTAGAATGCAAAAGTTGGCAACAAGGAAGAAGGCAAAGTGGTTGGAAAATATGGACTTGGCAACAGAAACAAAGCTGGAGAAAGACTGATAGAATTCTGCAAGACCAATGATCTATTCATCTCAAACACCTTCTTCCAACAACACAAGCGCTGACTGTACATGTGGACTTCACCCAATGGATTGTACAGAAATCAAATTGACTACATTTGTGGAAGACAACGATGGAAAAGCTTAATAACATCAACAAAAACAATACCTAGAGCTGACTGTGGTACAGATCACCAACTACTAGTATGCAAACTCAAGCTGAAAAAGAGCAAGCCACTCATGAATGTAGCAAAATATGACCTTGAGAATATAACACTGGATTTTAAAGACTGCCTGAAAAATCAATTTGCTGTTTAGATACAAATGACAGAGTTCCAGAAGAGTTATGGGATGACATCAAGAAGGTTGTGTTGGAAGAAATCCTCTACAAAAGGTGAAAAAGCAAAAACGGCCAAAATAGATGACTGAAGAAACTCTGAAAATTGTCCAGAAACACAGAGAAGCTAAAGTCAGAGGAGAAAGAGAGCAATCACAGAACTCAACAGAGATTTCCAATGTGTGGTAAGGCAAGACAAGACAAGGAGAAGTACTAAAATGACATGTGCAAGGAAATAGAATCAGAAATTATTCAAGGAAGAACAAGATCGGCTTTCTAAAGCTACGAGAGTTAAAGAAAATATTCCAGCCTCGAATTGGAATGCTACAAGATTCTCAAGGTTCCATGTTGAATGATGCTGAGAAGATCAAGAAAAGGTGGAAAGAATATACAGAGTCATTATACCATAAAGATCAATTGTACCAACAGTCGTTTCAACCTATATCTTATGATCAGGAACCATTGGTGATGAAAGAAGAAGTCGAAGCAGCATTGAAAACCTTATCAAAGAACAAAGCACTGGGAATTGATGGCATTCCCATTGAAGTATTACAGCAATCGGATGAAGCTGTTATCATACTTACAAGGCTCTGCCAGGAAATTTGGAAGACAAAATCATGGCCAACTGACTGGAAAAGATCTGTGTTTATACCAATACTGAAGAAAGGTGACCCAACTAACTGTGGAAATTATTGCACAATCACTCTGATCCCACATGCCAGCAAAATTCAGCAGAGACTACAACCATACCTGGAACGAGAACTGCCTGAAGTGCAAGCAGGGTTCAGGAAAGGGTGAGGAATAAGAGAGATTATTGCGGATGTGAGATGGATCCTTGAAAAGACAAAAGAACACCAAAAGGATATCCATATGTGTTTTATTGACTACAGCAAGACTTTTGACTGTGTAATCCATGAGAAACTCTGGGCCACATTAAGAAGCATGGTTATACCAGAACACCTGATGGTTCTCTTGCAGAACCTTTACATTGATCAAGAAACAACAGTTCAAACGCAACTAGGAGAAACAGAATGGTTTAAAATCAGCAAAGGTGTATGACAAGACTGCATACTTTCCCCCACCTCTTTAATTTATATGCAGAACAAATTATCAGAGAAACAGGACTGTATGAAGACAACCGAGGTGTGAAGATTTATGGAAGACTCATCAACAACCTTCACTATGCTGATGATACCACATTACTGGCTGAAAGTGAAGACAATTTGAAACATTTCCTTCTCAAGATCAAGGAATATAGTCTTAAAATGGGTCTGCACCTTAACTTTAAGAAGACAAAGATCCTGAGAACTGGCAAAATCAATAGGTTCATCATTAATGGAGAAGAAATTGAAATAATTGAATGATTTTAGTAACTTGGATCAACAATCAATAAAGAAGGGACTAGCAGTCAAGAAACCCAATGACGTATTGCTCTTGGTAGAATGGCTATGAAGGACCTAGACAAAATTCTCAAGAGCAGAGATGTCTCTCCCATACAAAGATTCCACTTGTCCAGGCCATGGTATCTTCAATAACGTCATATGGATGCGAAAGTTGGACAGTGAAAAAGATAGACAGGAAGAAAATCGATGCTTTTGAATTATGGAGCTGGCAAAGAATACTGTGTTTATCATGGACTACCCGAAGAACAAACCACTCAGTACAAGAGGAGATCAAACCTAAGCTTTCCTTAGAAGCTCAGATGACAAGACTTTGACTTTCATACTTTAGACACATCATGCAAAAAGAGAGATTATTGGAAAAAGGCATAATGCTTGGCAAGGTAGAAGGTCACTGTAAAAGAGGAAGGCCGATAATGAGATGGATCGATACAATAACAGCAGCTATGGATACCACTCTATCAACAATGAGCCTCTTGGCTGAAGACTGAGTAGTTTAGGTCAAATATCTAGAGGGTTGCCAGGAGTCGACATCGACTCAACGGCACTTACCACCAACTAAAATTAGAAGTTGTTGTTGTTAATTTATTTTATTCTTGGTGAGGATCTATCTATATTCTGTTAGCATGGAGTTTCTATGTAGGGATTTGTAGTCATCATGCATGCTCAATTTTCCAAATAGGTTTATGTATATTCTAGGGTCCATTGCAATGTTTATGATGCTGCATTTTTGAGTAAGCTCTTTGTGTGAATTTTGGAAATTGATGCGGCTGTGGTAGATTTCTTCTGTAGGTCCTAAGTGATTTTGTAAAGCTTTTGTATTACTTCTCAATATACCAATACTGATGAGGTTTTATTTTGCTTTTATTGAGATGACACAAAAGGATAGGTTTACTAAACTGCATTAGTTTTGACTGCTAATGTCGTGTGTTAGATGCCAAAACCTCAGGGTGAGCAGCAAACCTCTGCGGTATCTACAGGGGGCATTCCAAGGGGAGGTCCTGCAGATTCCACAGAGGTTTGTATGTCCTGCGGAGATCCTGTGCTACTTGCCTTGGCAGATACCATGGGAAAACTGCTGCTGTGCCTGCTGAAGCAAGTACCATGGATCCCCGCGGTAAATCCATAGAGAGGGATGGTATTGATCGGGTGCACAGAGCTATAAGCAGTTCAGTGCCCCAATTGCTATCATGCCTCCTACTGCCATGATTGGGTCGCCCTCTTCCCACAATATTGTCAGTGCTGCAATGTGTGGCACCGACAATATAAAAAATCAGTGTGGGCCCCCATTCAGCACCAATCCCTCCTGGACAGCTCCTGATCCCATCGGGAGCTGCTCAGGATTGGATCAATGCACCCTCTGTCAAAGTGTCTTAGCTAGCCAGTCAGGTTAGGCCCCCCTTACTACCCCCTCAATGCCCAATTGGAAAGATGGGGGCCCTGTGGCCCCCTTTCCCCTCCTACCTCATGGTATTTAGCTTCCTGGTTAGCAAACTGGCAAGGGGGGGGGCCTCCCCCAGCTCACTGACTCCACCCCCCTGGGACTCCCCCAAAACATATCTTGATCCATGGTGGTTTAGGGGAAAAGTTGGGCAGGAGCAATCCTATACACTCCTGCCCCATCTAGCAGCCAAAACAAAATGGCTGCAATCAGAAGGTACTGCCCTCTAGCCTTTCATTTCTCACTAGGGAGCAGCACTGCAAGATCACAGCCATTTTTGTTAGGGCATATGAGAAGGGCATGGAGGGAGGGAGGGGGGGACTAGCCCAATTGGTTAGCCGGGACACTTTGACTGTCAGGGATGCACCGATTACCCCCCCCCCCCCGCACCCTGAGGAAGTCCTGAAGGAGATTGAGAGCTGTCCCGGGGGAATTGGTGCTGTGGGGGTGCACACTTTTATTTTTTATATTGTCGGTGCCGCAGATTGCAGCACAATGGTACCGACAATATTGGGGGGGGGGGGGGGCCAGAACCGATTGTCTGCAGGGCAGAGCCCGCATTATCGGGCTTCCTGGCAGATAACACCACCTTATGAGGTGGCATTATCTGCTACTGCAATCGGGCCCAATTTTGGCAGCCACTGTGTGAAATTTTTTTTGCATGGTGACTGCCAACCATGGCCACCCCTACTCCCCACCCTGATTTTGGTCCTAGGGACATCACCCATGCGAAAATCAGATATTGCAGAAAATTGCCTGCAATATTTGATTTTTTAAAAATGGGTTAGCTGTTACTGCAGGGCGTTAATCCTGTGTTGGTCCCACAGTAGCAGCTAACGCTCTTTAGCAGACATACCCTAAAGTTCCTATGTCTGCTCTGTAGCCATTGTTGGGGGAGAAGTTTTTTTGGATGCAGAATATATATTCAAAAAAAGAAAATGAGAACAACATCCAGGTCTGGATTTAAGATTACAGCACCCATAAGCAGAAGACCAGTGGTGTGGAATTCTCCAAAGACTGGATAGAGAGAGAGGTTTTGGGCTCCTTCAGAAACTGGCACCCTTGGCTCTTGTCTATGATGCCTATGCCTAAATCCAGTCTTGACCACAGCACTGTTTATACCACCAGACAGTGGCATAAGTTACAATGAGGGGGTCCCCAAGCAAAATTTTGCTGAGGGCCTCCCATTGTCTAGCTGTGGCGTGCCCCCCCCCCCCACCTTTGTGTGGTGGCCCTCCCATGAGGCAGGGACAGCAGCAGTGTGGCAAAATTACTTTATCTTGTTTGCCACGCTGCTCCACTCTTATAAGTTCACCATGGGCCTGATGACTGTTTCTCACCGGGCCGAAGTCTCACGATGTGGATGTTCTCGCAAGTTTTCGGCCTGGCAAGGAACAGCCACAGGGCCCACGGCAGACTTACAAGAGCGGAGCAGTGCGGCAAACATGATAAAGTAAGTTTTCTGTGCTGCTGCCACTGTGTGGCCGCATTTCTGCCCAGGCCCCCACGTATTGTGGGGGCTGCTTGGGCAGAATTTACGCCAGTGGTACCAGAATAAAATTAAATTAGTTATAATAATTTTAATTTGGTATTATAAACTGCACTGTGGTTCTCACTTATTCTTTTTTCTCCTTGATATGTGATCATCTTGCATCTCCTTTGTGTTTCTGCAGAATACAGTATATATCTACATTTAATGCCAGACTGGTCCAGTGTGTAGTGTCAGAGTTGATATGTTTTATCTCAGGTTCCCTGGCTGCTTAAAACAGCTACAATTTTCATTGTTTATGAACAGCACTGCGAAGTTAAAAAAAAATTATATAGATTGGGAGGAGTAGGTTGCTTTCTTCATTCTTGGGGCAAACAGCTGACTGATGATCAGAGTGAGGGGATCTCCTGATCCCTGTATAGAGCTCTGAGGAGATCCGCCCATTTTGGGTGGCAAGGGGGAGGGGGGTATCTCTCACCTCAGGCAGCAGATTGTCTTGCGCCGCCTCTGTTCCTATCCAAAGATTTATTAATCTTCCTCAGGAGCATCTCATGAGGGACATTATCAAATGCCTTCTGAAACTTTAATACACTGTATTGATCATTCACCTTTGCAAATGCAATGTGTGCCTTTGAGTCAGTGCTGACTCCTGGCGACCCAGAAGCTCCTAGGTTTTCTTGGCAGTGTGCATTCACCTTTATCCAAGTGTTTATTTACTCATCAAAGAATTCTGATAGACTAGATAGGCATAACCTTTCTTTTCTAAATCCATATGACCAGTAATGTTAACTGGAGCTTCCATCATTTTATCTGGCACTAATATCAGGCTGACTTGCAATGACTTGAATCATCCTTGAGACATTTTTGTATATCAGCATTGCAATGGTTATCCTCCAGTCAGGGGCAGAGCTAGGATTTCTGGCATCCCCCTGCCACCCTATAGATTAGTACCCTTCTTCCCCTGTGTAAAGATAGTAGAGTGGTGCTTGCAGTAGTTTTTACTGTCCCCCCAAATGTCAGCACCCTCCCTGCCATGCTTACCGCATTGCACCGGTCCTGCCTCCATCCCTCAGAACAGAAGCAGATTTAAACTACAGTCTGCAGATTCCAGTAGCAGGTCCACTGTATTGAATTGGAGTCTCTTTAAGGCAGGGATTCTCAACCCAGTCCTCAGAACACATTTAGCCAGTCAGGTTTTCAGGATAACCACATGGACATACATGAGAGAGATTTGCATGCATTGCCTCCACTGCAAATCTCTCTTAAGCATATTCATTGTTATCCTGAAAACCTGACTGGCTAGGTGTGTCCCGAGATTGAGCTGGGTTAAGAACCCCTGCTTTAAGATGAATAGCCTTTGATCCCGGCAGCTTGAGGAGAGAGAAAGAGGAGGCAGCACAGGGAAGGGAAATTCTTCGACACGTTACCCATATGCAAAAGTGACTTAAATCCACAAAATATTGTGCTTTCATTATTACATCCTTCATACAATGAAACAGAATAGAACTGTACAAGGGAAGTAAGGGCTTCTGATTATTCATTGTAATAGACAGACCAGCCTAATGACCAGTGACCCTTATTGACTGCTAGAATGTAAGCCAGATCAAAAGTGCACTAAATAAAATGGACACACAATAGGAAATAAGAAACTTCCAGCAGAAAACAGTCAACAGGAAAAATATTTCTCATGTTTTTGTATCTACTACCTCGGCTTCAGCATGTATAATATACAGAAGGACCGAATAGTATACTAAATCACAAAATTGGCTTTGGTTGCTACAGCAACAGAAGGCTGAAGGGTGACTGAGGCTTCTGAGAAACATGTTCTTCTTACTGCTGGTTGCCAAGGCTGCGATGTATGCAGCAGAAACAGGATGTACAGGGAGAACATCTCAGTGACACCAGAGAGGCATCCTAAAGGGAGCTCCTGGTACAGAGGGTAATTTGATTTCTCTCATGCAGTGCACCGGCTCTGTTTTTCGGGCTGTGATGCAAATGCATTGGAGAGCTGAATCCCAGTCTGGTTCTTTGAACAGAAATGTGCTGTGGTTTGCAGGTTATTCGATATAGGACAAACGAATTGAGGCTACTCGCAGTGTTTGATGGAGCATTGAAGCTGGATAAAAACCACTTGAGTTTTTTTAGTTTGTTCTTTTTTTACAAGGACCATGATAGCAGTCAAAGTATTCTGCTGAGTAGTAAAGCGTAGTTATTCACCTGTAACAGGTGATCTCTGGAAACAGCAGGAATTTAGTCTTCACACATGGGTATCGTCGGTACTGACAGAGCCGGCATGGGAACACTCCCCAGCATACAATAGGGACGCTTTCGGAGCATCCCTCAGCACATGTGCACTGCCTTTCTGCCTTTCCAACTGTCCCTCTTCAGTTAAGTTTGTAGCTGAGTGAAAGGATAGAGGGAGAGAGGAAAAAGACAGAGAGATAGAGAGACAACTCCTAGGGGAGGTGGGTGGGTTGTGAAGACTAAATTCCTGCTGTTCCCGGAGATCACTTGTTACAGGTGAGTAACTACGCTATCTCCAGGAACAAGCAGGAATGTAGTCTTCACATATGGGGACTCCCTAGTTGAAGATGCCAGGGAGATAGCCCCAGGAAGCTGCCACCTATAGTAAGGTGGGCCATGCTTCCTCCCATGGATCTCTGGCATCCCACCAGGGTTGGTGGGTAGGAGTTGAATTAGGTCTGAAAGAGATTTTGAAGAACAGCTTGGCCAAAGAAGGCATCATGACGGGAGGCTTTATCTAGGCATTAGTGGGCTGTAAAGTTGTGTACCGAAGCCCAGGTGGCTGCTCGACAAATGTCATCAATAGACACAGAGTGAAGGCTAGCCATAGAGGCTGCCATGGCTCTCACATTATGAGCTGTGACATGGCCTTGAAGAGGAAGACTCTTACTCTCATAAGCAAAGGATATGCATTGTGCAATCCATTTGGATAGAGTTCTCTTGGAGACTGGAAGTTCCAAATGACTAGAATCAAAAGCAATAAAAAGTTGAGAAGACTTTCTATGTTGCTGTGTTCTTTGTAGGTAAAAAGCCAAGGCTCTTTTACAATCCAAAGTATGAAGGTTCCTTTCTGCATTAGAGGCATGAGGCCTCGGAAAGAATACAGGAAGATAAACTGATTGATTTAAATGAAAAGGCGAAACCACCTTCGGCATAAAGTGTGGATGAGTTCTGAGAACAACCTTATCATGGTGAAACCTTGTATAAGGAGAATCAGCCACTAAAGCTTGCAGTTCACTAATGCGACGTGCAGAGGTGATTGCAATTAGGAAGATGACCTTCCAGGACAAAAGCTTTAGGGCTGTAGTGGCTAAAGGTTCAAAAGGCAGTTTCATGAGCTGCCCGAGAACTAGATTTAAATCCCATGCCACCGGTGGTGGCCTGATGGGAGGCTTTGTTAATAGAAGACCTCTCATAAATCTTGATATAAGTGGATGAGAGGAAATTGAAATTGCACTAAGTTGGACTCTTACTGAATTGGTCTTTCGACCAGAATTTGATAAATGAAGTAGATACTCTAGTATCGATTCAAAAGGTATCATAAGGGGGTTTAACCCCTTCTGTGAACGCCATATAGTAAAACGTTTCCACTTGAAGGCATAAGAGTGTCTTGTGCAAGGTTTTCTAGAAGCCTGAAGGATATCCTTTACCTTTTGGGAAAGGTTGAGATCCTGAAGTCTAAGCTTTCAGCAACCAGGCCCTGAGATGCAGGGACTGGGGATTCGGGTGCCATAGCATCCCGTTCTCTTGGGAGAGGAGATCTGGAGCATAGCCTAACTCCAGAGGTGCAGCTTGAGAGAGATGTAGAAGCAGGGGATACCATGTTTGGCGTGGCCACCGTGGCGCTATGAGGATCATATGACCTCTGTCTCTCTGAAGCTTGAAGAGTGTTTTGGGGATGAGGGGAAAGGGTGGGAAGGCATAGAGGAAGTCGTGACCCCAGTGAAGAAGGAAGGCGTCCCTTGCCTGGCAATTTTGAGCCGGAATTCTGGAACAGAACCGGGAAGTTTGGCATTCAGTGGACTTGCAAATAGGTCTATGTCTGGGGTTCCCCAGATCTGAAATATCTTGGCCACCTGGTCTAGGTGGAGAGACCATTCATGAGGCAGCAGTACTCAGCTGAGTTTGTCTGCCCAAAGGTTTTGAATGCCTGGAAGATATACCACGAGAAGGTGAATTTGATGCTCTCTGGCGAGGGCCCATAGTCGTAAAGCTTTGTTGCATAACGACAGAGAGCCTGTTCCCCCCTGCTTGTTCACGTAGAACATAGCTACTTGATTGTCCGTTTGGACTAGGACTGTCTTGTAGCTGAGCTGGGCATGGAATACTCGAAGAGCTAGATAGATTGCTCTGAGTTCCAGGAGGTTTCTGTGAAGACAAGCCTCCTGTGGAGTCCAGGTACCTTGGGTAGAGAAATGATGCAGGTGTGCTCTCCATCCCACCTGTGATGCATCTGTTAGGGTGGCCTGGAATAGGGGTTGCTGGAAAGGAGACCCCACTAGAAGATTTTCCAGTGATTGCCACCATTGGAGGGACAAAATCAGTCGTTGTGAGTTTGATATCTTTTCCAACAGATGTCCTGTGGCCTGTGTCCACTCTGTGGATAGGGTCCACTGGGCTGCTTGCATATGAAGGCGAGCATAGGGGAACCACATGAACCATGGATGCCACATGTCCCAATAGTTGTAGTAGTTCTCGAGCAGTTAGGGAGGACTTCACTGCTGCTTGAGAAGCTAGCTGCACTATGCGAAGACAGCGGGGTTGTGGGAGAAAAGCCCTTGACTGTATGGTATCTAAATGAGCTCCTATGAACTCCAGGGACTGAGACGGAGCAAGTTGGGATTTTGGGAGGTTTATGACCAATCCCAAGTATTGAAGGATTCGCATTGTGCGAGACAGTGCAGAGCTGGCTTCTGGAACCGTGGGGGCTCGAATGAGCCAGTCGTCTAAGTAAGGGAAGACTAATATCCCTAGGGTTCGCAGAAATGCAGCTACTACTGCCATTCATTTCATGAATACTCTTGGTGCCGAAGCCAGACCAAAGGGAAGAACCCTGTATTGGAAATCTTTTCCCCTGAAAAGGAATCGTAAGAATTTCCTGTGATCTGGATGGATCAGAATGTGAGTATATGCATCCTTTAGATCTAGAGAACAAAGTCTCTTAGAATGAGGACATGTGGTCAAAGGTGTCTCCCACATTCTGAGCATCAGATCATGAAGAATTTCATGAATGGGCAGAGTTGCTGCCTCCTTGGGAGCCTTAGAGTATTGGAGAATTTCCAATTCCTTTGCTCTAGGTTCTTTTTCAGGAGCTACCGTGATTGAAAGGCCTCGGGCCACATCACAAATAAAATCCTGAAAAGACATGTCTTCCTGAGGAGACATTCTGCATTGGGGAGAAGAGGAGTCTTCTGGGAGAAACACTCTGGTACCGGCAGAATCATCAGAGTCATCAGAATCAGAGGTTTCAAAGTATCTCTGATCCCGATGTTCATGCAAAGCACGGTCTCGGTATCAAAGTCAGTACAGAGTTGGTCTGGTACCGATCTGTCGATGCCAGAAAAAGTCGGCATGGGAAGAATTCCCACCAGGGCGGTACCGTCGGTGCTGGTACCGGTATCTGTACCGGTGCTGGTACCGGCATTGGTACTGGTGCCCATTGAACCGCCGGTGTCAATGGTACCGCAGCTGTAAGGAGAGCTGCAAGACCGTTCGATAGCAAGGAATCTCTGGTCTATTGACGCTGCCGATGCCTGTTTATCGGTACCGGTAAAAGCGGCCGGAACCCCTGAGCATGGCACCAGTAGTTCTACCGAGGTCAAAGCCTCGAGAACATCCTGGAACCCCGTTGATGCTTTGAAGGCCGAAGCCTCCTGCCGGGGCTGTTTTGCCGGTGTAGTTTCCTCAAGGGCAATGCCAATGGCCTCTCGATGCTTTGAAGGAGAGCTACCCTTTGGCACTGCTGTTTGCTTCTGCCCCTCTGACGCCTGATGCTGACTTCCTGCTGCAAACAGGATAGTGAGTTCCACGCTAGGAGGCACCACCCAGGAAAGTGATGTAAGCATCATCATGGACAAAACATCGAAATCTGCTCAGCAGGTGGCGGCGGCCAAAAAAGCAAATAGAATATTAGGCATTATTAGGAGAGGATTACAGAATAAAACAAATATTATAATGTCTCTGTATAGCTCCATAGTGTGACTGTACTTTGAATATTTGCAATTTTGGTCATCACATCTCAAAAAAGATGTAGCAAAATTAGAAAAGGTACAAAGAAAGGTGACCAAAATGATAAAGGGAAGGGAATAACTTTCATATGAGATCATATTCCACATATCCTGCCTTAGGAGTGAGGTTCCCTTCTATAGTTTTATTGTCCTTCCTCTCATCACCTCATCCTTGATTGATAATAATATCATCTGCCTACCAGCATAGCCTGACGATCCTGCTGCAGTTCATCTACCTTCTCTGCTCCAGGATTGGCCACTGTCTGTGCTTCATTTCCATTGCCATAGTCCTGTATTTCCTGGCTGTCTTCTCTCTCCTCCATAACAGTCTGCGGTTCTCTATCTCTGCTTCAGTCCGCTTCTGTGAACTTGCAGTTCCTGGCCACCTCCTCTCTCCTCTGCTTCACCCTGCACCATGATCCTGCAGCCCTTGACCACTTACTACTATTACTAATCATTTGTATAGCACTATACAGTTCTCTTCCAGGGCTAGGCCTGCTCTCATCTTTCTGTTTTCCGCTATTGTGATCCTGCAGCCCTCCTAGCAATTCTCTTGCTTTGTAGTCAGCCAGGTCATATGCCTCTCGCCACTCCTATCACAGTCATGTAACTTCTTTTGCCTCCTTTCTGCTTGGGATGCCAGCTTGCACTTCATTCGCAGCAAACCAACTTCCCAGCTATTTTTTCTCATCTGCTGTATTGCTCTATACTGAAGGTTACCAG
Source organism: Ichthyophis bannanicus (assembly GCA_033557465.1). Taxonomy (NCBI): domain Eukaryota; kingdom Metazoa; phylum Chordata; class Amphibia; order Gymnophiona; family Ichthyophiidae; genus Ichthyophis; species Ichthyophis bannanicus. The sequence continues at coordinate 378,475,727 of CM066034.1, read as the reverse complement.
ATGCCCTCAATTTTCAGGGATTGTCTCCGATTTTGCATTAGTGTCCCTGATTCCATGGACAATAACTACCTCCTGACGCTGATTTCACCGGGGACTCAGAGGCAAAGGATATTGCTTCTCCTGCATATCCTCCTAATGCAGTCTTCTCAATCCTGGTGGGAGAAGATGTAAAATGAACTTATTTTCTGAAAAAAGAGAAGGAATTTCAGAAATATATAGAATATTTATCTATATGTATAAAATAAAGTTTAAGCATACATATACAGTACGTATGTGTGTGCTCTTAAAGCTAAGGAAATACCTCCTTCATCCCACCAAGAATACCTAAGATCCAGCAGAATGACATCGAGGTAAAACATGAAGTGAAATATCTTGGAATCAACCTGGACCAAAACCTAAGCTTTCAGTCTCATATAAAAAAACGGCAAAATCAGCCTACCATAAGTTAAGAATAATTCAAAAACTCAAACCACTGCTAGAAGAAAATAGCTTCAAAACAGTCTGCCAAGTCATGATAATACCACTTATGGACTATTGTAATATATTGTATCAAGGCCTTCCAAAGCACACTACATATCCCTTACAACTAGTTCAGAAAAACAGCAGCAAGAATAATTTCCGGTACCGCAAAGCATGAACACATAACACTGACATTGAAACGACTGCACTGACTAGCAATAATGGAAAGAGCCAAATTCAAGTCCCCCTGGTCATGATATTTAAAATAATTCACGAGCTAGCGCCAGTTATCCTTCAAACTCTGATCAATAAAGATCCAGAAAACAGAATCAGATGTAAAGCTAACAAAAACTTACTACTCATACCAAAGTTCAGAGCGAAAGCCAAACACATAACATGCAACAGGGCGTTCTCACTTCACGCCCCAACACTATAGAACTCCCTCCCTAAGAGTATACGAGTTATTACAGAAAAGCTATAAAGACACTTATATTCTCAGAATACCACGCCACAAATTAATGAGCCTTACATATACTTGTATGTTCTTATAATCAGGCTTGCTTCAACTACTGCTTCTCCAAATGACTGTTAATTAACTCACACACATCTGTTAAAGCATTATCACACTGTGGATATAATTCTCATATTACCACAATGTAACAACTAAATGTTCCTATACATGGACTCTATTATCTACTAGTATACTGTCAAGCATATTCCACTGCTGTTGTAATTCACTGTTACATAAATAAAGGCTGCTACTGTCTTTTTTAAAACTTTTGAAATTACTGAATGCTACCTAGACTGGTCATTTATAAATATTTGGGGAAAAGATGGCAGAAGAGGGAGGACCCCTGACCCTCTGAACCCAGCTCAGCCCAGCCCAAATGTCCCAGATTAGTTCTCCAAAAATCTGGTAACTCTATTTGTATTTCTTTGTGCTGTCAGAGAACTGACAGATTTGATGCCAGTACGGCTTCCTCATGCTTGTGCAGATACAGTGAGCATGCACAGGGTGGATTGTTTTTTTTTTTTCATAACTAAGGGAAATTTAAAACTGGCATGGACCAATCAGGGACAAGTATGTGAATTCGGGGACAGTCCCTGAAAATCAGGTCCATTTGGTAACCACACCTAAATGTGCTTCTGATTTCAGACAAATAAGGATGGCAAATCCCACAGTGCACTGGGATGTAATTTAAAGAACCAGGACTGACCAACAGTTTATCCCCAGAAAATGGGAAATTTTAACAGTTTTTCTTACCTTCCTCTTTGTTTTTCTGAAACTTTCAGCTGGTCCTTTCCTGTAAGTTTCCTTACCTTATTGTATCCTCCAGTCCAGTACCAACACGGATGGGTTGTCACGCCTGTCCAACAGCTTGGAGACTGAGCATGTCAGATTTTTGACCTTAGCATACTTGGGTAGCCGGAAGCCCCTCCCAGCCCCCAGTATTCAGTCTCCAAGCAGTTGGAGAGATGTATCTCCCCGTGGGGGAATACCTACTTGATTTCTTTTGCTCTTTCAGACCCTTTGTCTATCCCTCTGCCCTTCCTCTCCGCCCTTCCCCTCTGCGCAGCACCAGTGCCTGAGGGAAGGGAGAAGCCCATCTCTGGGACCATTCCTCCTCAGGAGCAGCCAGTCTTACTTGCAGGGCAGCAGAAAGAAGAGGAACCTCTGGGCTGAAATTGGATGCCCAAAGCCTGGCCTGATATTTGAAGGGAGGCGCTTCTCCAAGGCCCCTTTTTCCCCTGCTGGAGTCTGCGATCGCCGAAGTCAGCTGTGGCTGAGCAGTGCGAGTAATTTTACCTCAGGCAGCCTCCACAAAGCATAGAGCCGCGACCGCTGAAGTCTCGGGGCAGGTTGAGTGCTGCACGCTGGCAAAAACAGCTGTTTTTTCCTCCCTGTGACCGCCGAAGCTGACGGGAGACTGAGTGGTGCGCAGGACAAGAGACGTTTACTCGCTCGGGTAAGCAGCGAAGAAAGCAGGTGATTTTTGTTTTAGTACGTTGGAGAGGGAGAGGGTAAGGCCGGATTTTAGAGAAGCCTGCCATCCTGTTTAGATGGGAAAATTGAAGGAGGCCATTTTTTAATTTTTTTCCTCTTCCTGCCTTCCCGCGGCATCCAGGCCTCTCGGGACTTGCTCAGCGGTGATTTTTATTCCTCTTTGCCTCATTCAAGGAGCTGGGCTTTTTCTTCTGGTGACAAATTGAAAAAAAAAAGCAAAACAAGATGCCTAGCAGACCAACTTGCCTAGCTTGAGGCTCCAGGAGGGGGGCCGTGTCAGAGGAGGGCTTCTGCAGGGGCTGCAAGACAGAGGCACACTCAATGGAAGATGACCTGCTGGAGGGGGCAGGCGCCTCAGAGAAAGTGGTGGAACCCCAGCTAGGGGCGGATTAGCCCTGTCCCAGGAGCGGGACAGGATCACCCCCCAAATATACTAGGGTCACAACAAAGGCCCAGGATTCTCAGGCACCCCAACCCTCCACCTCCAAGGATGTTCGAACAGAGGACTTCTGGGAGGGGGGGGGGTTCTCTCTAGAGATTGTCCTTTTCATGCACAAAGCCTTTTGCATTAGACAGAACTCAGGATTCGGACCAATGAAACAGGCCTATAAGAGACCCTCGGCTGAGGTGGAGGCATCCTCCAACGTGCAGGAAGGCCCCACGGCCAAAGCCAGGTGTGCAGCTGAACCCTGGGATGACTCAGCATCAACACAGTTGGAGGGACTGGAGGCGCAGGACAATGGAGAAGCCTCACAGGCAGATGAACTGGAGGAGGGCGAGATGCCACACGAGGAAGAGACCCACATTGTGCGAGTTTTCCAGCTCTGATCTCTCATTCTCTGAAAACCCTCAATATGGCTTCAGGGTCACAGGTGGAGGAGGAGCCCCTGGAAGGCCCTTTATTCCAGGCAGTCAGGAAACTGCAGACAGTTTTTCCCGTCCATCGGGTCATCAAGCAGTTGATTCTAGAGGAATGGGAGGGCCCAGAGGCAGGACTGAGAGGAACTAGAATGATGGTGCGTCTCTACCCGCTTCCTGAATAAGAGAAGAAGCTGTTTTGCTTTCCCAAGGTGGACACAGCAGTTTCAGCCGTGACCAAGAAGACCACCATTCTGGTGGAGGGCAATTTGGCCCTAAAGGACATCCAAGATAGGAAGCTGGAGACTATGCTGAAGCAAGCCTTTAACATTAACATGGCTTCTCTTCAAACCTCTGTGTGTGGTGCAGTTGTGGCATGCGCCTGCCTGCACTGGGCACAAGCATTCCAGGAGGAGGCATAATAGCAGGGGCCAACTCTTCCAGAAGCAGCTAAACTAGAGTCGGGCACGGCCTACTTGGCGGATGCCTTTTACAACCTGATTAGATGCCAAGCCTGCAGCATGGCAGCAGTGGTTTCCACGCACAGATACTTGTGGCTCTGGAATTGATCGACAGATGGTTCCTCCAAATTGCGCCTGAGCAGGCTCCCGTTCAAGAAAAAGCTCTTGTTTGGAGAGGCTCTGGAGAAGTTGGTTAAGGACTTGAGAGAATCCAAGGGCGGCAGATTCCCAGAAGACAAGCAGAAGCCGAGTCGGGCAACAGCACAAGGTCGAGGTCAGGCACAGGACTACCAGCGTTTCAGGGCTACTTGATTCGCACCCTACCAGAGAGGAAAATTTCCCTCAAGAGGTCAGCCCTTTCGAGGCTTCACGGGGGCCAGGAGGGGGTTTCTCCCTTCCAACCCCACCTCTAACAAGAAGCCACAATGAAGTGAGGTGGGACCAGGTGGAGTTGGTTCCTGTAGGTTGAAGACTGTGCAACCTTTACTCCGCCTGGGCCCTGATCGCCTCTGACCAATGGGCCTGGAAGTCATTAATGAGGGTTATGCCTTCAAATTCTCTCAACCACTCAAGGAAAGCTTCCTGCAATCCCAGTGCAGAGCACCTCCCAAACTCCAGGCAGTGCAGGTCACCCTGCAGAAGTTGTTACAGTTGCAGGCGGTCACAGAAGTGCCTCCAATTGGTACTCCATTTACTTTGTGGTCCCCAAAAAGGAGGGCTCCTTCCAGCATATTCTGGACTTCAAACATGTGAATTATTGCCTCAGGGTGCCATGTTCCCACATGGAAACCCTGAGGTCAGTGATTGTGGCCGTCAGAGAAGGAGAGTTCCTTACATCCTTGGACCTCATGGAAGCTTACCTGCATATTCCAATTCAGTGGGAGCATCAGTGCTTCCTAAGATTTGTGGTGCCCGTGAGATATTTTCAGTTTACTGTGCTGCTGTTTGGACTAGCAACCGCCCCCAGGACCTTTACCAAGGTCATGGTTGTGGCAGTGGCCGCTCTGCGAAAGGAAGGAATTCTGGTGCACCCTTACCTCGACGATTGGTTGATATGGTCAAAGTCCAGAGAAAAGAGTGAGGGCCACCACTCGAGTGGTCGAGCTCCTGCAGAGCCTGAGCTGGATGATCAATGTGGCCAAGAGCAACATGAGCCCATCTCAGGAGTTGATTTACCTGGGAGCCCTGTTTGAAATGCAAGAAGGCAAGGTCTCTTTGCTCTTAGAGCAAATGAACAAACTGCAGTTACAGATCAAGTTCATCTTACGGACACCAGCTCCGATGGCATTATCTACAGCTCCTGAGCTCAGTGGTGGCAACAATTGAGCTGGTGCTTTGGGCACAGGCACATATGAGACCACTACAGAAGTCCCTCCTGAGGAGATGATCAGCCCAACATTATCCGCTGGACAAGCAGCTGCCTTGCCGGAAGGAGGTCAAGATAGAACTCTGCTGATGGCTGAGGCCTGAAAAGTTGCTAGCCAGGATGCCCCTGGAAACACCAAAGTGGATTGGCCTCACAACGGATGCCAGCCTGACAGATTGGGGAAGCCCACTGTCAGGTGCAGGTGGCACAGGGCAGCTGCTCAATGGAAGAATCCACTTGGGCTATAAACAGGCTGGAGTTGTGAGCAGTGGCCTTGGCCCTCCAGAGCTTCACGGATCTTCTTCGAGGGAAGGCAGTGCGTGTGTTATCGGACAATATGGCCACTGTGGCATATATTAACAGGCAAGGGGGCACGGGCAGCGTCCATTTGGAAAGCGAAGTCGCTTCTTTGATGGCATGGGCGGAGGACAACCTCCAGGCATTGTCGGCAGCGCATGAGGCTGGAAGAACAAATGTGATGGCTGATTACCTTAGCAGAATGCGATTGGATCCCGGCAAGTGGATGCTGAGGTATTTGTGCAGCTGTTTGGCTGCTGGGGCCCTCCAGTTATAGACCTCATGGTGACCCTAGCATCCACTAGGGCAAGTCATTTCTAAGGCAGGCAAAGGGAGCTCATGTTGGAGGGTCTTGACGCACTAGTGCAACCTTGGTTGGAGGCAGGTCTACTTTATGTGTTTCCACCTGATAGGGCGGGTGGTGCAGCGGATTGAGGTGCACAGAGGGATGGTCATCCTGATTGTGCTGGACTGGCCGCACAGACCATGGTATGATGATCTCATCAGGTCGCTGACGGACGACCCCTGGTGGCTCCCGAACAGGAGCGATCTACTAGTGCAGGGACAGTCCTGATGCCACAGGTGGATCGATTCTCACTTATGGCATGGCTCTTAAGAGGGTGCGGTTAGTTAATTGGGGTTATTTGGGCACAGTCATTTTGATTCTGCTGAAAGCGCTTAAGTGTTCCACCTTGCTAGCTTACATTAGAGTCTGGAGACTCTTTGAGAGCTGATGTGCAGACCAGGGATTGAGACCTCTGGAGGCTTCCCTCCTGGAGCTGGTGGCCTTTCTTCAGGCTGGGCTGGACAAAGGCTTAGCATGTAATTCCCTGCGGGTGCAGGTGGCAGCACTAGCATGTTACCGGGGGAAGGTGCAGGGGAAATCTCTAGCAGCCTAGCCAGACGTGTTGCATTTCCTTAGGGCTGTAAAGCAGGTTCGGCCTCCGTTGTGATCGATAATCCCCGCATGTGATCTTAATTTGGTGCTTTCAGTACCAACCGTGGCACCCTTCGAACCTCTGTCCAAGTGCTTGCTGAAGGACTTAAATTTGAAGATGGTTTTCTTGGTAGCCATCTGTTCAGCCAGGAGAATGTCAGAGTTACAAGCCTTATCTTGCCAGGAACCTTTCCTTTCCATTTCTAAAGAAAAGGTGGTTCTACGGGCAGTCCCGTCCTTCCTGCCTAAGGTAGTTTCTGTATTTCATGTGAATCAGCCGGTTACTCTCGCAGCATTTTCAGGCAAGAGAGGTTCCCAGTCGGAACCCCTTTTGTGGTTCCTGGATGTACATGCACCCTTCGGGGTTACTTGAAAATTACTGATCGGTTCAGGAAGACCGATAGGTTGTTTGTCCTGTTTGGAGGTTCTTGCAAGGGAGCGGCGGCATCTAGGGCTTCCATTTCTCGGTGGGTTAGGGAAACGATTGGCTCGGCTTATCTGCTCAAGCACAATGTGGTACCAGTGGGGTTACAGGCCCATTTGATAAGGGCACAAGCGGCTTCCTGGGCAGAGTCGAGCTTGATTCCACTGTCGGATATCTGCAGGCTGCAACATGGGCGTCCCTACATACTTTTGTAAAGCATTATCGTTTGGATGTGCAAGTAGTGAGGGATGTGAAGTTTGGGGCGGTGGTGATTCAAGCTTGAGTATCTCCAGTCCAGTTCCTGACCCACTGCTAAATGATTGACTCTCTTTAGTTTAAACCGCGATCACGGACCTCAAAGAAGTACATCAATAAGTCCTTGCGGAACAGTCAAAGGGAGTGCAGAGGTAATTGGTCCCAGTCCATTGGAAAATAAAAAAAGAGTAATGGGGAGAACTGGGGATGCTCCCGGCCAGAAGGTAGGTCAGGGCCTTTGGGCATATCTTGGGGCCTCCTTTTCTCCTTCCTTTGCGCTTGGTTTAAGGGGACTCATGGGTTAGTTCTCAAATGTTTTTTGTCCTTAATTACATACCTGGTGTTGCAGGGTGCATATGTCTTTTCCTCTTCTAACTCTGTTTTGTCAGTAGGATGCTAGGAGGGGGCTTCCGGCTATGCAAGTAAGCTGAGGTCAAAAGTCTGACATGCTCAGTCTCCAAGCTGCTGGACAGGCATGACTACCATGTTGGTACTGGACTGGAGATCTCAAGGAAAGAAAATTTGCAGGTAAGGCCTAATTTCGCCTTCCTCATGCCCCCTCCCTCCAATTCCCTTTCCCCTCCCAAAAAAAAATAACCTCAGAGGTCTCAGTTAATCTCAGTTCCCAGGTTTGCTTGCTCCTAACAGTTCTGAAAAATTATGCAAATCAGAGAGTGAGGAAATAATTTGCTTTCATAAATTAAATTTTTTTAGAAATCAGACTATAATTTCCACCAGCATGATTTAATATTTCTATGATTGGATGGATAGGATCCTTTTTTTTTTTACTCCCACCAAACAAAACGGAACCCTCACTTGCTTATGCAGTCTAGCAGTCCCACACTCTTCCTATTCCTGTTTGCATGTTTTCCCCTCCAGACTAGAGAGGATGTGCCATGGTTGTGGCTCTTCCAATGACTCATGGGTTAGACTAGTTGAGAAATGTCATGACAAAAGAATGGAAATGCTCCCCTTGGACAGGTTACAAGATTATGTACTTTAAAGCAGAGTAAACTTCCAAAACAAACCTATAAAGGAGTGGAGGAGGAATGTACATGTTCTGACTGATCAAGGATGGATTTACTTTAAAAAGAATTTCATTGCAGTGTTTCTCAAGCCATTCCTAATATACCATGTGGCCAGTCTGGTTTTCAAGAGACCCACAATGAATATGCATGAGATAGATTTGAATGCACTGCCTCCATTGCCTGCAAATCCTTTTCATTCGTATTCATTATGGGGGTCATTTTGGAAGCCTTATTCGTGCTTTGGATGTCTGAAAATGGGCATAGATACGTCCAAAGTACAGAGACATCTCCAGAACCATTTTAGAAGCCGTCTCTGGGGGCATATAAGTCTGAACTGGGGTGGGGCTGCATGTGGTGGAAGCATGGCCAGGGTATTCCAAGGAACCTGGACGTCCTCGTCTGATCTCAGAAATATCATGGACGTCCGGCTTCGTTAAGTTTAAATCTGCTCCAAGCCCCTGAAAAATGCTCATTTTGGCTGAAAAACATCCAAAGGATGTGGAGAAGATAGCATTCCATCATGCCCAATAGTTAGCACAATGTCATCAATAGCAGCAATGTGATTTGAACCTTGGCTGCCCTGCTTCTAACCCACTACTCCAACCATTAAGCTATCCTACATATCCAGGTTCTGAAATATGGTTCTAGGGATATCTATTTAGATGTCCCTGCAGACTCCCATATCAGACACGTCCACATTTGTAAAATTGTGTCTACACCTGACTGTGCCTACATTTTTTTCAGACATTCTGGCTTAGACCTCCAAAATTTCAGGTCCAGGTGCGTATGGTCGGAAAGATGTATCCTTGAAGGATACTAGCAAAAGAGGGAAGTTAGGGAATCCCAACAGAGAGGTTCCAATAAAGATAAATGTAACCCAAATATCCTTAGGTACAGAGCTGAAAGATTCCAAATTACCCCTATCAATTGATAACCAGAGTAACATGAATAAAATACAATCTCTAAAATGCCTGTATGAAAATGCTAGAAGACTAAAAAATAAGTTGGGAGAGCTAAAATATATAGCACTACATGACAAGTTAGATATGATTTGCATCTCAGAGACCTGGTGGAAGGAGGACAACCAATGGGACACTGATAATTGGGTACAAACTATATTGCAATGATAGAATAGATCAAAATTGGAGGAGAGAGTGCGCTATATGTTAGAGAGGGCATTGAGTCACATAGGATTAAAGTTTTGCAGGAAACAAAATACACTGTAGAATCTCTATGGATAAAATTCCATGTAAAATGGGGAAGGCAATAGCAATGGGGGTGTACTACCGACCACCTGGCCAAAAAGATCAGATGGATGATGAAATGCTGAAAGAAATCAGGGAAGCTAACAAAAGTTACAACACAGTAATAATGGCTGATTTCAATTACCCTGGTATCAACTGGGTCAGTGTCACAGTCGATCACTTTCTCCTTATCTACTCCCCTCCTGCCCTCCAACCCTATCTTTGGGATTCCCTTCTTCTTACACTCTCGTAGGCCTTTCTTTTTTACCCACACATCATGATTGTGGGAGATGTTAATGTACATCCCAACTCTTCTTCTAAGCCTTGTGATTTCACCTTCCTTGCTCTCCTTGCTGATTTGTCTCTGCATCAGCATGTCCTTTTTCCTACTCATCCTTCTGGCCACACTCTGGACCTAGTAATCTCCCCCTTTTGTTCCATCCACCCCATCTGCTTTCTCAATTCCCTGGTCAGATCACTTCTGTCTTCTCTTTACTATAAGTCTATCCTCCCCTTTACCTCCCTCTGGACAGTGGCTCCACTCCCCTGTATTCACATGCTGGATCATGTCCAATACTCTCCAGCAGTCCCCCCGTCTAACACACTCTTCACACCTGATTTCTCCTCTCATCTTCCTGATTGTCAAGTGGAATTCCACTCTGCTCTCTGACCTCAATAAACTCACTCCACTTTGCCCAGTTTCCCATTCCAACCAGTCCAATCACCACCCTTTGTTCCACCCCGAGCTCCTCCTGCACCGTTCCTTCCTCTGTCATGCCGAGTGTCTATGGCATAGGCAGCCCTCGCCCAACTCTTTAGCGCATTTTCATCACTGCCACTCCCATTACTGTTCTCTCATCCATTCTGCCAAACAGTCCTACTATTCTAACCTCTTCTCCTCATCTTCTAATTCTTTTCGTCAGCTCTATTCTGTCCTCCATTTCCTCTCGGCCCCCCACAGCACTCCAAGTTATCCCTCCTGACCCTGCTCTTCTGGCCACCTATTTTAATGACAAGGTGCAAGCCCTCTGTTTATCTTTCCCTCCCACCTCTCTCCCACCACCACAGTTTCCTCTTCCCCCACCCTTACCTCTGCCTCAGAGGACCCCACTTTCTCCCACCGTTGGCTATCTTTCCATCCTATAACACTTGACGAATTATCTAAGACTCTCTCTACCTCCCACAAAACCATGTGCCAGCTCAATCCTATTCCCTCCTACTGGTTCAGCAAACCATCTCTGGTCCTTCTTCCCCTCATCCTCAAAATCTTCAATGACAGTCTCTCCTTGGGTTCTTTCCCCTCCCCCAGGAATCACGCCATAATTTATCCCATCCTTAAAAAACCCTCTTTGGACCCATCTATTCCTGCTAACTGGTGCCCCATCTCCAACCTCCCTTTCCTTTCCAAACTTTTCACAGCTCTCCTCTCACCTAGACGCTACCCTCACCTTGCACCCCATCAATCAGGTTTCCATCCTGGTCACAGCACAGAAACCATCCTCCTCTCCTTCCTCAATGAACTTCACACCTCTCATGACCATGGGTTCGTCTCTATAGCTGTCTCTTTGGATCTATCCTCTGCCTTCAATCTAGTTGATCATGTCACACTTCTTACCTGCCTCTGTGATGCCGGGATCGGTGGTTCTGTCCTCTGCTGGTTCTTCTCCATCCTTGCCTCTAGATCCTTCTTTGTCTCTTCCAGTTCCTCCACTTCACTAATCACCCCATTACCCTGTGGTGTCCCCCAGGGTTCCGTCCTTTCCCTCCTCCTCTTCAATGTTTTCTTGGTCCCCCTCACACTCTTGATTCAACAGCACAGTGTTTCTGCTTACTACTAAGCGGATGACATCATTCTTTTACTTCACACCAGTCCCACTGCTCCTGATATTGCCCCTCTCAATGCCTGTCTCTCCTGCATAAGTTCCTGGATGGCTTCAAATTTTTTCCACCTTAACCTTCTCTCTTCAGCTGCCTCCCTGCCCCGATCGGCAGCATCGAGGGAGAGCAGGAAGGTAAACTCCGCCCCGCTCCCCTCCGACAAGGCCAATCGGGCCCGACGATCCCCTGCAGCACCAACATCTATAAAAGAGGCCTCACCGCAGCTCCAGAGTCTCTTCAGCTGCCTCTCTGCCCCGATCGGCAGCATCGAGGGAGAGCGGGAAGGTAAGCTCCGTCCCGCTCCCCTCCAACAAGGCCAATCGGTCCCGACGATCCCCTGCAGCACCAACATCTATAAAAGAGGCCTCACCGCAGCTCCACTCTTCAGCTGCCTCCCTGCCCCGATCGGCAGCATCGAGGGAGAGCGGGAAGGCAAGCTCCGCCCCACTCCCCTCCCACAAGGCCAATCAGTCCCTCCCCCACGCTACTTCCTCCCCCACAACATAGCGTGCCCGTGCCTAGCATGCCCGCGCCTGAGGGCCTCACCAGAGGGCCCTTTGGCATGGCCCTTAGGCTGTGGTCCACAGCGAGATCCACGCCACTGCCTAAAACCTATCGGAACACCCAGCCCTGGACGTGGATCATACGGAACATCTCTGCAACGGCACAAACAAAACCATCAGCTTGAGCTCCCACAGGGTTGAGTTCACTCTCCACCAAAACACTGCTGCCTTCCCCTTGGACCCCCACAACAGCGGCAAGTATGCACGCCAGACCAGAAACACTGCCCCTATGAGCACCCTTGAATGATAGTCTTCCAGGCATAGCCACCACCACCATCTGTTTCAATTATTATCACTCTGCTATTTAACACAAGTTTTCTAACACCATTTCTGCAAGTAATCTGCTAATTGTTCTGCCAGTACTTTGATACTACCGTCACCAGTAAGCTTGCTACTATTGTTATCATATTCTGCTTCTTTTGTTGCCAGTATTCAGCTACCATTGTTGCCAGTATATTGTTACTATTGCTGCCTTTATTCAACTACTACTGTTGCCTTTATTTTGTCACTATTGTTGCCAGTATTCAGAAGCTACTGTTGCCAGTACTCTGACACCATCGTTGTCAACTCTACAGATACCACTGCTGTCAGTACACCGACTCAAACACAGAGGGCCGGTTCTAACTAAACAAGCCAGGAATCACACAACGGCTCTACCATCCTGACAGTCTACATCTCAAATCAAGACAGAGCACCTAATCACCTGAGACAACAGACTGCTACAACTTGCCCAGATAGAGCATTGCCCCTAAAAGCTAGCACCCTTCTCCCTAGATACACAAAGAATACCAGAAAGATGCATACATTCATAGCACTAGCCATTACTTATCTCCTCTTTGCACTGTCTGGATGCTCACATGCCTTCAACCCCGGTACTAACTCTATACCAATACTAAGGAGTAATGGGAAGAGATGGTCGGACAAGGCTCAAATGTACCCAACAAACTCCAACCGTACGCACCATCACCACCTGCTCCACATTCCCCTCCAACATACTAAAAAGTCTCAGATCAAGGAATAACAGCACCAACGACCATTGAGATGCGCCCTCATCAACATCAGATCTATCCGCACAAAATGGCCAGTGATCACTGACCTAATAGCACACCACGACCTTGACATCCTGATGATCACGGAGACCTGGTTATCAGATTTTGACAACATCATTCTCAACCAGATGCTACCCCCAAGTTCTCAATTCACACCTGCCACAGAGCCAACCAAAGAGGAGGAGGAGTACTCATTCTTGCAAAAAGCGATCTACAATTTCAGCTGAGCAACACCATCAGCACAACCCATCTAAACACGATCTCCATAACAAACAATTCTTGAACAATCAACGTAGTCTACAGAGCACCAACAACCGCATCTGAGGATCTGTCAACAATAATCGACCTTGCCTGCAACACAGATAAACCACGATCATCAAGCTGGCTGTTAGGCGATTTCAACCTCTCCACTCTACATGACACCCAAATCACAGCATTTCTAGAAGCACTTGACAACCTTGGATACAGCCAGATAGTCAGAGAACCCACTCATGTGAAGGGAAACACGCTGGACCTGATTTTCGCCCCAAAAGCGATCATGGAAGCAGATCACAATTTTGCATTATCTATAACCCCAGTACCCTGGTCTGATCACAGCTTGATCACATTCCAACTACCCACCCCCCTCAACAAACATAACACTAACACCATCCCTCCTAAACCACCAGCAAGAAGGTTTCGTTCCTTTGACAAAGAGGAAATACTTACGAGTGTCCTTCCACTACTAAACACTTCAGAACCTGATCTGGATGACCTGATTAACACCTGGGACGTCACCCTCAGGTCTAACTCACAACTACCTGATACGAATAAAAAGACCAGGTGCCGAGTACATGTAGCATGGTACTCAACTGAATTAAGGGCATCACTCCTCCATCTTCGCAGGCTCGAGAGACGTTGGCGCCGATCCCGATCTACTGAAGCTTATACGGTATACTGCTCACACCTAAAAAGCATCGCCAAGAAAGAGCAGAGAGAAGGAAACAGTTCCATACAAATCTTCTAAAATGATCAGTAAACAAACACCATGATTTGTTCAACATAGTAAAAACACTGGCACGAGAACCAACCCCTCAACAAACACACACAATACAACCTCAGGACTACGCTAACTACTTAAAATCAAAAATGATGCAAACAGTCAAAAACCCTTGCCCCACTGGTCCCTCCCCCATATCCAAGCCATCACAACCGTCTCCACTGACCAAATTCAACACCATATCACCCAAGGAGATCGAAAACACTATTGCCTCCATCAATGCTACCACTGCACCAAACGACCCCTGTCCAGCATCCTGGATAAGAGAACTTTGCTGTGAATTAAGCCACTTCCTAAATAAAATTCTAGAACAATCATTTGCAGCAGGAACCTTTCCTCAAAGTCTAAAACATACCTCCATTAGGCCACTATTGAAGAATAACAAAATGGATCCGCTAAAAGTCGAATCATACAGACCAATATCCAGCATCCCACTGCTAGCCAAAATAATTGAAAAGGTGGTTCAATGTCAAATCCAGCAACATATAGACACTGAAGCACCGCTTGACCCGTCCCAACATGGTTTCAGGGAAGCACATGGCGTGGAGACTCTCCTCATCACCCTCTTCAACACTCTGATCACAGGAATAGATAACATCTGACAAGGTTTCATCCTTATATTCATGGACATTTCGGCTGCGTTCGATTCTGTAAGTCATCAAATACTTATCGATCGTCTCAAGGAAAAAGGAATCCATGACTCTGCACTGAGCTGGTGTAAATCATACCTGTCCAACCGATGGCAACAAGTGAGGACCGGCGCCACAACATCAGACCTATTTCTACAAGAACAGGGTGTACCTCAAGGCTCCTTGCTTTCCGCATTATTGTTCAACATCTACATGCAACATATCTGTGACCTAGTTCATTCTTTTAATGTTGCCTGCTTAGCTTATGCAGACAACATTCTCCTATATATGCCATTCGCAATCAACCAACCCAACTTTACCCCACTGGTGAGCTGTTTTGAAGCAGTTGAAGAGTGGCTCCTCACACAGAACTTACGAATCAATCATAGCAAGACTGACGTATTGTTCATCACGAGGAACCAGCACTTCACACCCCCAGCCATATTAAAGATAAAGGACACAGAACTAACAGTTAAACCCACTATTCGATACCTAGGCATCACCCTGGACCAACGACTAGACATGAAAACACACCTAAAAAATACAACAAAATTGATATATCACAAAATATGTACACTCCGGCATTTACGACCACTACTTGAACCCACGGATTTCAGAACCATCTACCAAGCCTTAGTGATGCCACACCTCGATTTCTCAAATGCAATTCTATATGGACTCCCACAAGCAACGCTAAACCCTCTCCAACTGGCAATGAACATAGCTGCCAGAGTATTGGAAGGAATATCGAGGACAGACCACATTACACCAATCCTGAAAAGGCTCCACTGGTTACCGACCCATGCCAGAATCCAACATAAGATCATAATCACGACCTTCAAAGCCCTGAACAATCAATCACCCGCAGCCATCACTGAACTATTACGCACTTCGCCCCCCAATAGAATCAGAAGATCCGCAGCAATAAACACCCTAATTGTCCCGAAAGAGCGAGATGCACAAAGGCAACATCTAAAAGAGCCTTCAGCATTTATACCCCAAAAGCCTGGAACGCCCTCCCACCAGACTTGAGAGCTATCACCAGCTTAACCCAATTCAGTAAAAGGCTCAAGCACTACCTATTCACAAGTTACTTTCCGGTGTAGATTCCATAGGGAAATACACACATCATGCATATAACCAGAGATTTTCGACTATGTGAATAACTGTAGATAGTTACCCCTGTTCTTCCAAGTTTCAATTCCTGTTAAATGTAAAATACACTACAGATTACCCTGTATGTATATGTTTGTTCAATGTACACCGCGCTGATGGTAAGAGTGCGGTATAAACGAAATGTTAAATAAATAAATAAACCTGGCAAAGACTCTGACCATTTGGTTCACCTTCAGCAGTCCCGTCCCCTCCTTAGCCCCCTTGCTCTCCTTCTCTCCCATTCCTTAGGTCTCCAGCCTACATTACCTGGCTGCCACTCTAGAATCTGCCTTATTCTTCCACGACCACCTGTCATTCATTATCCGTTGTTCCTTCTGCTCCCTGTAACAGATCCATGCTGTCCGTCCCTTTCTTATCACTCCGTCTCTGGCCATACTTCTACTTTCCCTCATAATGACTAGGATAGACTACTGTAACATTGCCCTTGCTAGTCTCCCACAATACCAATTGCACAGCTTCAACTTCTTCAAAACACGGCAACCCACATTGTCACACAGGCCTCCCAGACAGATCACATTACCCCACTATTCATTCATCTCCACTGGCTCCCCATCACCTTCCGAATTCAGTTTAAGGTCCTAACCCTTGTCAACAAAGCAATCCACACCGGTACTCCTCAATATCTTTCTAATCTATTTCATCTCCACACTCCTCAGCACACGCTCTGGCTTATTCACTCCAACTGCATGTCCCTCCCCTCCCCCTTGCTGGTGCACCTGGAATCCACCCACAATTCTGCTTTCTTCTCTCTCGGCCCGAAACTATGGAACTCCCTCCCCCCAGACCTCTGATTAGAACTTTCTTTTAACAAATTTAAGTCAATGCTAAAAACCCAACTCTTCTGTTCTGCCTTCAATCTCCCTCCCTCCTTTCTCCATGCTGAGGCCTGCCACCCCTCTCCCTCCTGTTCTTCTCTTTCGTTTCTCATCCTACCTTCTCTTTCCTCTCAAATTTATTGGGTTCTTTTCCTTTTCTAGCAGGATTTTTGAAATTTTGTAAACTGTCCTGATGTTACTAATGTGGAGCAGTATATTAAAAAATGAAATAAAGATGAAGACATTCTAGGGAGATCAAGTTTCTAAATGAAATAAATGACTGCTTCCTGGAGCAGCTGGTTCATAAACCAACAATAGGGAAAGCTATTTCGGACCTGGTTCTTAATGGAACGCAGGATTTGGTGCAAGAGATAAAGGTGTTGGGGCCACTTGGCAATAGTGATCATAGCACGATCACATTTGTTTTAATGAATGGAAGAAGGACGGCAAGGAAATCCAGAGAATTACCATTTATCTTTCAAAAGGGAGACTATGATAAAATGAGAAAAATAGTTAAGAAAAAAAATAAAAGGAGCAGCTGCAAAGGTTAAAGATTTATATTAAGTGTGGGCGTTGTTTAAAAGTACTATCTTGAAAGCCCAGAACAGTTGTATTCCACACTTTAAGAAAAGTGGAAGGAAGGCCAAAAAACTGCCAGCATGGTTTAAAGGCAAGGCAGAAAAGCATCTTTCAGGAAATAGAAAAAGGTGCCAAATGACAAATACAGGAAGCAACATAAGCATTGGCAAGTTAGATGCAAGGCATTGATAAGGCAGGCAAAGAGAGAATTTGAAAAAAAGGTTGCCGTGGAAGCACAAACAAATCAGAAAAACTTTTTCAAGTTCATTCATAGGAAAAAACCTATGATAGAGTTCATTGGACCCACTGGATGATAGAGGAGTAAAAGGGCACTAAGTGTGCACAAGGCAATAGTGGAGAGACTGAATGAATAATTTGCTTTGGTCTTTATGAAGAAGATGTAGGGAAGTTACCCGTGCCTGACATAGTATATAAAGATCATGTATCAGAAGAATTGAAAGAAATATTGATAAACTAGGAAGGCGTATTACAACTATTTGATAAATTGAAGAGTAGCAAATCACCAGAACCAGATGGTATATATCCGAGGGTGTTGAAAAAACTGAAACATGAGATTGCAGACCTACTATTAGTAATCTGTGAACTATCACTGAGATCATCTGTAGTATATGAAGATTGGAGAGTGGCCAATGTAACTCCAATTTTTAAAAAAGGTTTCCAGTGATGATCATAGAAACTACAGACTAGTGAGCCTGATGTCAATACTGGGCAAAATGGTAAAAACCATTGTAAAGAATAAAATTACTGATCATGTAGTCATGGTTTAATGGGAGAAATTTAACATGGATTTAGCCAAGGAAAATCTTGTCTTACTAATCTATTATATAGTGTCACACCCTCATCGGGCCCCTCCGGTGGAGACTGGTATTACAGCTTAATACCTTTTCTTGGCTTTCTATATGCTATAGATAGCCCTGCCTGGCCCTCTGTGGGTGGTAGTTGTACCGTCTTCTTGTAATCACTCAAACACACAGTTCACACTTTAAATCAAGGGCTTTATTCCCCGTCCCCAATGAGGTATTCTTTTTTCTTGAAGCACAAAATAATCAAAAGCCACTCTGGCAAATAACAGAAGCAAACATTGAACAAAAATGCTTTCCTCAGCTTTAACTTTTTAACAAAAGAAAACAGTTCTCTTCATGAGCACTTAATCCTTTTCTTTGGCTGATATAAATCAATCAGGATTCAGTTTAAACCAAGCAACTTCTGCCAGTTACTGCGTTGCTGTTTAAACCCTCCTTGTACATGTATTTTCTTATCTCAAGGAAAACTCTTCTTCTTCAGTTGTCACTAACGAGCATTCCATGGGTTCAGTGTTATCTGGTACATTAGAAATATCATGTGGTATTAAAGGATAACCATTTGTACCTACGTTTTCTGTAGCAGCTGTCCTGCCGAGCTCACTCTGGTTAATTACGTCAGCTACGTGACTGCTTCCTGGCTTTAGGCTAAAACACTGCTGGGTATTACCGTATACTCTGGATAATGGCTTGTAAGAGCCCTCCCCCTGTGTAAAGCTATGAGGTAACTGCCCATAAACACTGGTATTAGAATCAAACAGCTTGTGTCCTGCCTTGAATGGGTTAAAGGCTAATTCCTCTGATACAGCTGTGGGAGTTTCCAGTGCTGACAACGGCACTCGAGAGAAGTCTGAGCATTTAAAGTTGCTAGCAGAATTATAAGGTAAATAGAACTTCCTTTCTCTTGTAACTGCCCGTACAAGGAAAGAAGTTGTTTCCTTTTCCCTTTATCTCTGCTCTATGCAGGCTTCTTCTATTAATCCTGGACTTAGCCCATTCGGGTGTAAAACAGTCCCTGTTCCACTTTGAATGCCTTGCTTCCTGCAACAGGATTCCTCCCTCTTCTCTTCTGGCTTTCACACACACACTCTGTGTTCAACAGCTGATCTCCACACGTACTCACATAGTCCTGAGACTCATTCAAGCTGTCCTCTGGTATATGTTGCTGACACTCTCTCTCATTTCCTTCCTTCCACCACCTTTGGTCCTGGAGATGAGATTGGATTACTGTGTCTCTTTCTCTTTCCCTCCGTTCCCACGACTGAGGTTGTTGCTTCCACCTCTGTCCGTGCTCACTCCCCTCACTGCTTGTGAGTGTGCCTTATGTATCTGTCCCCGGGTTCCACCCCTTCTCAGCTGATCCCTATCAGGTAAATCAACCTCCATTCTCATGCTGGCTGGGTGTGTCTTTTTACCCTTTTCCCACGTGTGCCGTGGTCGCTCATAGTAACTATTTGACATGTTTTTGTCTACCTCATCAGGTTCTGCCTGATTTTCTCCGTTTATCTCCATTTCCTCTGGGTCCCCTGGGTTTACCTTGTGACACATTCCCCCCCTTAAAACATTACTTGCTGCCGCCTTTTTAGGTGGCCAGCATGTAATTCCATTCCTAATTCTACATTGCTGTTCACAAAAGGCAAAATGTGCTGCGGCTGACCTTTCTCTCCAGGGTTTCAATACATTTATATGGTATACCTGTCTACGACCTTTATCGTTTTCAATGAGATAGGATACAAATCCTACCTTTTTTATCACTGTGCCAGGCCCCTTCCAGTGAGTCTCAAACTTGGGACCAGGGTCTGCCACTTGAATTAAAACCTTATCCCCTGCTGCCAGCTCTCTAGCCTGCGTACCTTTGTCATAGTAAAATTTTTGTCTTTTCTTACTCTGATTCAAATTCTCCCTTGAGGCTTGGGAAGTCTTTTCCAGGCGAGTCCTTAGTTCTTTTAAGAACTGCGGGATGCCGATTTCAGGTATCTTGGGTTCTACCCATTCTTCACGCAGAATGTCTAGTATCCCCTAGGTGTTCTCCCAAATAAAAGCTCAAACGGTGACACTCCCAAGGAGGTTTGGACCCGTTCCCGACAAGCGTATAATACAAACGGAAGGAGCGTATCCCATTCCGCCATCTCCCCCCTCCTTAATCCTCTTCTCAGTAGGTGTTTAATGGACTGGTTAGTCCTCTCCACTAACCCATTGGTCTGAGGGTGATACGCCGCTGTTTTTATATGGCGTATTCCGAACGCCTCCCAGACCTTGGCAAGGTATTTGGAAACAAAATTACTGCCCTGATCTGTAAGTATTTCCTGAGGAAATCCCACCTCACAAAACAATTTTATCAGTTCTTGTGATATTATTTTGGCCGAAATGTTCCTGAGTGGAATGGCCCACGGGAACCGTGTTGCATAGTCCACAATGACTAGGAGGTATTGATAACCTCGGGGTGTTCTTATTAATGGGCCCACAATGTCTACTCCCATTCGGCGTATCGGTGCCGTGATGGTCGGCAACGGTATCAAGGGTACGGCCTTGGGTCTTACTACAGAAACCCTTTGGCAGGTAGGGCACGAATCACAATACCGTTTTGTTTCTTGGTATACCCCTGGCCAATAGAAACGTGCCAAAATTTGGTCAAGCGTTCCTTGAACGCCTTTGTGGCTACCTACTGGGTGGTCATGCGCTAAACGCAACACTACCGACTTGAAATTTACAGGTACCACCAGCTGTTTACGTATCGCATCTGTATATGGATCGAGACTCTCTCTATACAAGATTTCCCCATCTAGAAAGAACCGGGGTAACACTGTCCTTTCTTTTTGGGCCCACTCAAAAGCTCTTTTGAGTGCCAAATCCTCTCTTTGTTCTTTTGGGAAGGATGGGAATTTTTGTACCAGTGCGGCAGGCACCCACGGTAATCCCTCCCCCGTTTCCAATTCCCTTCTTCCCTGAGTTCTTTGACTCCTTTCATGGCGCTTTTTGGCCTTAGCCTTTTTCCCGCCCTCACTCGGACTCTGGACCAAGTCATCGTGATGAGGAAGTGTATCTGTCCCTTCTTCTCCGGGAACTTCCACATCGACTTTCTCTTCCGGTTCAGCTTTTTTCCCTACCGAGGACTCCCTAGTTTCTACTGTACTAGTTTGGGATCGGGTAGAGACTAAAACCCATCTTAAACCCATCCCTTGTTTTAACCCCTTTTGGAAAAACGGCCAATCACGTCCTATAATTAAATTCTGCGGTAGTTTCAGAGACTACTGCTACCTGTAATTTTTTCTCGATGCCCATTCCTTTGACATGCACCTGATATAGGGGATATGGAAACTGGGTCCCGTGTATACATTGTACCTGTACCTGTTCTTTTTCCTGATTCAATATATCAGGGTTAGACTGTTTTATGGTTTCCCAAAGTTTCCGTGAAACCAAACTTTGTTCAGCCCCTGAATCAAGAAAAGCCATAGTATTTATCCCCTCTATTTGAACTTGTAGAAAAATACCCTCTGGTGTTTGTTTTTCCACCCCTGTTACAAAGACCATCCTAACTTTACATTCCCTCCGAATGTGTCCAGGCTTTCCACATTTGTAACATTTCTTAATGTTTGTGGAGAAAACCTCTTTGGCCATATTACCACTAGGTGCCTTAATTCTTTCATACCTCTTCCATTCATCTGATTCATCCATACCTGCTACTTTTAAAAGGTTTCCCCTGGATGTATCAGTTCTCTTAGCTTCCCTGAATACTTCAGCCATCCTAGTTGCTTCCTCCATATTGGAGCAATTCTGTAACGTAAGAAACGTTTTCATCTCTGGGGTTACTGCCAACAAGAACTGTTTCTAGAATAATTTCGTCTAGAATTGATTCTACTGGTTTTCCCTCTGGATCTAACCATTTATAGGCAAGATTCCTAAGCCTTTGATACAATGCTTTCGGGGTTTCAGTTATGTGCATGTGTGCCTCTCTAAACAATCGCCTATAATGCCTAGGTGAAAGGCCTAGTCTGTCTTTTACAGCCTTTTTAATTTCTACATAATTATTAGCCAGGCTGGCCGGCATAGCTTTAAATGCAGACAAAGCTTCACCGCTTAGGGTCATTGCAAACCGCATTGCCCATTGCTCAGATGGCCATTGAAGATTACTAGCAATCCTCTCAAAAGCTTCTATAAAATCATCCGGATTGTCCTCCGGTTTTAACTGTCCCAAAGACAAAGCAAAGTTAGTGTTCATCTCTACTTGCGGTATTGATGTAGTACGTGCTACTCCTTCACCACTTTTTTTCAGCAGAGCGTCCACAGCTTCTAATAGCGGCCTTTGCTGCTCCTTCGCAGAAGCTATGTATTGCTCCTGTAAATGCTGCACCATTCGGGCTTGCTTGTCCCACTGTTCAGCTATCCACGACATCACGTCCTGTGGTTCCATCTTCTCCAGACGCTGTTCCTGTAAGAAAAAGAAAAGAGAAAGGCCCACCAAGTGCGGTATCTTTTATACAGGACTTTACTCTAAACTAGAGCGCCCCCTCTTTCCTCACAGGATATCCTATCCCAGTCTACACAGGCTACTATTACCTTAGTCTCCTGGCAGACTCAAGCATGTGAGAAAAGGGTCTTTTCCAGTCCTCTGGCCGACCTGCCAGCGAATATTCCACTGCACTTGTCTTGTGATGCCAATATTCTCCTTTCCTTTGGGCAATGTCTTTTTGTTTCTTCTGTTCCAAAAATATTTTGCCTCCCCAAAAAAAATATCCTGCCAACTACGCCATTTTTATGTCACACCCTCATCGGGCCCCTCCGGTGGAGACTGGTATTACAGCTTAATACCTTTCCTTGGCTTTCTATATGCTGTAGATAGCCCTGCCTGGCCCTCTGTGGGTGATAGTTGTACCGTCTTCTTGTAATCACTCAAAGACACAGTTCATACTTTAAATCAAGGGCTTTATTCCCCGTCCAATGAGGTATTCTTTTTCTTGAAGCACAAAATAATCAAAAGCCACTCTGGCAAATAACAGAAGCAAACATTGAACAAAAAATGCTTTCCTCAGCTTTAACTTTTAACAAAAGAAAACAGTTCTCTTCATGAGCACTTAATCCTTTTCTTTTGGCTGATATAAATCAATCAGGATTCAGTTTAAACCAAGCAACTTCTGCCAGTTACTGCGTTGCTGTTTAAACCCTCCTTGTACATGTATTTTCTTATCTCAAGGAAACTCCTCTTCTTCAGTTGTCACTAACGAGCATTCCATGGGTTCAGTGTTATCTGGTACATTAGAAATATCATGTGGTATTAAAGGATAACCATTTGTACCTACGTTTTCTGTAGCAGCTGTCCTGCCGAGCTCACTCTGGTTAATTACGTCAGCTACGTGACTGCTTCCTGGCTTTAGGCTAAAACACTGCTGGGTATTACCGTATACTCTGGATAATGGCTTGTAAGAGCCCTCCCCCTGTGTAAAGCTATGAGGTAACTGCCCATAAACACTGGTATTAGAATCAAACAGCTTGTGTCCTGCCTTGAATGGGTTAAAGGCTAATTCCTCTGATACAGCTGTGGAGTTTTCCAGTGCTGACAACGGCACTCGAGAGAAGTCTGAGCATTTAAAGTTGCTAGCAGAATTATAAGGTAAGAGATCTTCCTTTCTCTTGTAACTGCCCGTACAAGGAAAGAATTGTTTCCTTTTCCCTTTATCTCTGCTCTAGGCTGGCTTCTTCTATTAATCCTGGACTTAGCCCATTCGGGTGTAAAACAGTCCTGTTCCACTTTGAATGCCTTGCTTCCTGCAACAGGATTCCTCCCTCTTCTCTTCTGGCTTTCACACACACACTCTGTGTTCAACAGCTGATCTCCACACGTACTCACATAGTCCTGAGACTCATTCAAGCTGTCCTCTGGTATATGTTGCTGACACTCTCTCTCATTTCCTTCCTTCCACCAACTTTGGTCCTGGAGATGAGATTGGATTACTGTGTCTCTTTCTCTTTCCCTCCGTTCCCACGACTGAGGTTGTTGCTTCCACCTCTGTCCGTGCTCACTCCCCCTCACTGCTTGTGAGTGTGCCTTATGTATCTGTCCCCGGGTTCCACCCCTTCTCAGCTGATCCCTATCAGGTAAATCAAACTCCATTCTCATGCTGGCTGGGTGTGTCTTTTTACCCTTTTCCCACGTGTGCCGTGGTCGCTCATAGTAACTATTTGACATGTTTTTGTCTACCTCATCAGGTTCTGCCTGATTTTCTCCGTTTATCTCCATTTCCTCTGGGTCCCCTGGGTTTACCTTGTGACAATAGATAGAAACATAGAAACATGATGACAGAAAAAGACCACAAGGCCCATCTAGTCTGTCCTTCCATAACAACAACAGTCCACTTTTTACCTTTAGAGATCCTCTGTGTTGGTCCCATGCTTTTTTGAATTCAGTTACTGTCCTCATCTCTACCACCTCCACTGGGAGACTATTCCATGGATCCACTACTCTTTCCGTAAAGAAATATTTCCGCATATCACTCCTGAATCTATCTCCCTTCACCCTCATCCCATGTCCCCTCATCGCAGAACTTGCTTTCAATTGAAAGAGGCTCTCTCCCTGAACATTTATGCCACGGAGGTATTTAAACATCTCAATCATATCACCTCTATCCCGCCTTTCCTCTAAGGTGTACATATTAAGATCCTTAAGTCTGTCCTCATATGCTTTATAATGAAGACCACTAATCATCTTAGTAGCAACCCTCTGCACTGACTCCATCCTGTTCACATCCTTTTGAAGGTGCGGTCTCCAGATGTGCACACCATACTCCAAATGAGGTCGCACCAAAGACTTATACAGAGGCATTATCACCTCCTTTTTTCTGCTAGCCATTCCTCTCCGTATGCACCCAAGCATCCTTCTAGCTTTTGCCGTCGCCTTTTCTACCTGTTTAGCTACTTTAAGATCATCGGACACAACTACGCCTAGGTCCCGCTCTTCTTTAGTGGACAAAAGTACTTCACCTCCTATACTGTATTGCTCCCTTGGATTGCTGCAGCCCAAATGCATGACCTTACATTTTTTAACATTAAATTCCAGTTGCCAAATTCTAGACCATTCTTCAAGCTTAGCTAGATCCCTCCTCATGTTATCTACACCTTCCTGGGTGTCTACTCTATTGCAGATTTTGGTATCATCCGCAAAGAGGCAAACCTTACCCGACAGCCCTTCCGCTATATCACTAACAAAGATGTTAAAAAGAATCGGACCAAGGACAGATCCCTGGGGCACACCACTGGTAACATCCTTCTCCTCAGAGTGAGCTCCATTTACTTGTACTCTTTGTCGCCTCCCACCCAACCAATTTCTAACCCAAGCAGTAACTTTAGGGTCCATCCCTAGGGTGCTCAGTTTGTTTATAAGTCGTCTGTGAGGAACAGTGTCAAAGGCTTTACTGAAATCTAAATAAACCACATCTAGAGCTCTCCCGCGGTCCAACTCCCTGGTCACCCAGTCAAAGAAATCAATCAGATTTGTCTGACAAGACCTGCCTCTGGTGAATCCATGCTGCCTCGGATCCTGTAATCCGCTGGACTCCAGAAACATCACTATTTTCTCTTTCAACAGCGTTTCCATTAATTTACTCACCACTGAAGTTAAACTAACCGGCCTGTAGTTTTCAACCACATCCTTACTACCGCTTTTGTGTAAAGGCACCACATGAGCCTCTCTCCAGTCCTTTGGCACCACTCCCGACTCCAACGAGGCATTGAAAAGGTCAGTCAGTGGAGTTGCTAGAACGTCCCCAAGTTCCCTCAGTATTCTAGGGTGTATCCCATCCGGTCCCATCGCTTTGTCTACTTTAAGTTGAGCTAGTTTCTCACGAACACAGTCTTCTGAAAATTGTTCAAGATGTCCCTCGCTTCTGTTCTTATTTGTGGGTGTTTTCTGAGGTCCTGCTCCTGGTTCTTCATCTGTGAACACAGAACAAAAATATTTGTTAAGCAATTCCGCTTTATCCTTATCAGCTTCTACATATTCCCCCTACATATGTGAGGACTGATTCCTGCTGTCCCCGGAGAGCACCTGTTACAGGTGAGTAACTATGCTTTTTCCCTTCACTCATTTGTGTAGATTAATTCTACTATTTTATACACAATTACCCATCGCCAACACCTCTGACTTTCTGCAATTTATTTTAAGCCTGGCAAAGGATTCAAATTGCTCACTGAGGGCAATCACCCTTCCCACATCTTCCCTTATCCTTTTCATGAACAGGAAAACGTGTTTTTTTTTCTGCCTTCCCAGTCTTAATCACTTTAATTTTCAAATCTTCCCTAATCATCGCTGCTAACTGTTCCAAAGACAATATGAAAAGTAATGGTGAAAGAGAGCCTCCCTGCAGAGCAAATTTGCCGGACAACTGACCATTGATCAGCAGTTGCACTGTGGGCTTAAGGCCCGATTCTGTCCCGGGTGTAGATTGCCTCTGTATGTTCGGTCTGAACAGTACGTACAGAGGGGATTGCGATTCTGATCCTGCGGGGCACGTCTAGCCCCACGAGATCGAACTCGCGAACAGTCCTGTATGTGCAGGCCAGGACTGCGATTCTGTCCAGCTTGCACGTGCAGGACTATCCATGGCTAACTCAATCAGGGCTTTTAAATGGAGCCGCGGCGCCATAGCATCATGTTGCCATGGCACCGTGGCTCCATTTAAAAGCTGCAATGCCGTCCGTTGAAAAAGGGGTTTATTCCCCACAGCCCGACCCCTGATCTAGCCTCCTAAGGCCAGGGTTGGGCTATGGGGAATAAACCATGGCCTCCCCTGCTCCATCCGCGCCCTGGGTTGTGCAAAACATTACGTCCAGGTGGAATAATTTCCCTGGACATTTTGCCGGCCCTGGACATACAGAGCCGACATTAGAATTGGCCCTATACATCCTGGGCCGGCGACCACCCACTGCCCACCCAGACTCTGCCCCCAGGTCATCCGTTCCCCGCCCCTGTCTAACTTCCCCGCACAACCGGCAGGGAAGTTAGTCGGGGGCAGGAGCTGGCACAAATAGTGGGGATGGGCATCCGGTCAGGCCATCCATCCCCGCTATTCATAGCAAAGAATAACCCCCTTATTGTATAATATTTTTGCCCAATGCACAAAGTCTTCCACTATGGCATACTGTTCCAAAAGCTAGAATAGTTAGTCCCATAATACTTACTCAAATACCTTTTCAGCATCCAAACTTAGCCACTCCTTCCATTCATCTTGCATTTTTTGGATTTCTTTAATTGCTTTTAAAATATTCAAGACATGTCTCCCCCGAACAAACCTCATCTGGTTTCCATGTATTGAATTTAGTAGTACTTATTTAACCTGGCCGTTAATATTGTGGTAAGTAATTTCATATCCTTGTTCAAAGTGTCAACCCGAGGGTTTCTGTGGCCCTAGGCAGACCCTCCGTGCCGCCTCCCGAATACTGCGCCGCAGCCTCCCACCCACCTTCTGCTTGTGCTGAAGCAGTGGTGAACTGCCGCCTCAGTGCTGCATTGGGCCTTAAAGTACTCGCACACATGCGTGCTCACAGCCTGCTGCTCCTGTCCCCCTCCAATGCTACTTTCTTGAAGGGGGCAGGAGTGGCAGGCCATAACTTTGCGTACGTGCGTGGGCATTTTAAAGCCTGCCATGATACTGAATGATAGTTTAGCTCTGCTGCCACTTCACGGTAGGTAGTGATGCTGCCCACCAGGTCTGCTACCCTCGATGATTACCTAGCTCGCCTAGTGGACAGGCTGGCCCTGCTTGTTAAGTAATAAAATTGCAAACAGGAAGTCAGCATCGGGTGTTGGAGGGGGCAGAAGCAAACAGCCCCGCGACACTGAAGTTTAAAGGTAAGTGCTGTATGGCTGTTTGCGGCCCTTGCCACATCTGTAGGTCCTGGAGAGTGGTGGCAGTGGCGGCAGCAATGGGCAACATAGGTGGAGTGCGGTGGGAAGCAAAGAATGAGGTTCACTTAGAAATATAGAAACATGACGGCAGAAAAAGACCACATGGCCTATCTAGTCTGCCCTTCTATATCAACAACAATAGTCCCCTTTTTACCTTTAGAGAACCTCTGTGTTTGTCCCATGCTTTTTTGAATTCAGATATTGTCCTTGTGTCCGCCACCGCCACTAGGAGACTATTCCACGCATCTACCTCTCTTTCTGTAAACAACTATTTCCGCATATTACTCCTGAGCCTATCCCCTTTCACTCTCATCCTATGTCCCCTCATAGCAGAGCTTGCCTTCAATTGAAAGAGACCCTACTGTGCATTTATGCCATGGAGGTATTTAAATGTCTCTATCATATTGCCACTATCCCGCCTTTCCTCTAAAGTATACATATTAAGATCTTTAAGTCTGTCCTCATATGCTTCATAACTAGACCACTAACCATTTTAGTAGCCACCCTCTGCACTGTTTCCAACCTGCCTATATTCTTCTGAAGGTGCAGTCTCCAGAACTGCATATAAAACTCCAAAAGAGGTCACACCAGAGACTTATACAGAGGCATTATCACCTCCTTTTATTTGCTGGCCATTCCTCTCCCTATACACCCAAGCATTCTTCTGGCTTTTGCAGTTACCTTTTCTACCTGTTTAGTTACTTTAAGATTGTCAAACATAATTATGCCCAGGTCCCGCTCTTCTTTTGTGGACAGAAGTACCTCATCGCCTACACCAGCGGTTCTCAACCTGTGGGTTGCGACCCCCATGGGGGTCGCCTCAGGATTTACCAGGGGTCGCGGACGTTGCTTCCACTGCCGAGTCCGCTTCTCGGCAGCCCCAACTTCACCTTCTTTTCTCAATCTTTTTCGGCTGCGTTGCTGTCCTTCCTGGATCTTGATGTGCTCGACAGAACAATGCCAGCCGATATAGATCTGCCTGCAGAATGAACCCGGTCAGATGAAGGCAGCACCACACCAGGGAGGTCAGAGGGTGTGTGTGCCCTTTCTGCTGCTTCTGGTCTATGCGTGTGAGTGTGTGTGTGTGTGTGTGTGTATATATATATATTAGAACTCATGCATGCTTTACCTTTTTCACGTATTTATTTGTGCAAGTTGAGAGCAGCTTGGACTTGAGGCTGTTCCCAGGCCGTTTTTCGTGGTGATGCTGCTGCCGCTTTGCGCCAATGAACAGGAGGCAGTGGCCGAGAGCCCGCCCCAGAGAACCGGCTGCTGCATAAAGAGGGGGTGCGCTGGTGCGGGTATGTGCAGTGGCCGAAACAGCGCGATGAGCGGGGCTGGGTTGTGGGGGCTCAGGCGCTGATGCCATCATTGCCATCGTCTCTCTGTTGTGCATCGCTGCCTGAGCAGGTAGGGACGGGGTCCGGGATTGTGTACCCGGAGCTGCTGCCAGATGCCATGCGAGCGTGAATCGACGCACGAGGAAGCAGGAGTAATGTGTATTTTTGCAGTAAGATCATGCTGCAGTGTGTGAGTTCAGGATATGTGTTACAACTTTGTATCATTCATTTAATTGAATTAATAGTGAGTAGCTTTGGGACAAGCAGAGAGTATCGCTGCTGAGCTGCAGGTTTTTGTGAGATGAGAATTTACTTCTGGCTTTGCCATCCCGGTCCAGAGATCCCAGTGGGAGCAAGTCCCATTTCTACAGAGGTAGTTAATGTTTCACTTACCTTGGAGCTCTTTTCACCCATCCCCATTGAATCTATTTTAAAGCCCTCTTTGGTAGTAGCCAGTCTGCTGCTGAAGATGCTTCAACCCTTCTTCGACAGATGGACACCATCTCTGCTCTGCAGCCCTTGGAACATCATCCCATTGTCCAGGAAACCAAAACACTCTCGATGACATGATCCACGCAGCCATGCATCCATCTCTAGGATGCGAGCTTCTCTGCCTTGGCCTTTACCCTCACCAGGGAGAAGACCACCTGCTCACCTATCTGCTTTACCCTTTTCACAGAGCCATGAAGTCACGTTTTGATATGCTCGTAGGAATACCTATCAGTATCATTTGTGATGACATGGATGAGCAACATAGGATAATAGTCAGTATGCTTGATGAGTCTTGGCAAACTCTCCGTAACATCTCAGATTTTGGCACCTGGCAGTCAGCACACCTCTCTGGATATCAAATCTGGTCATAAGATGGATGCCTCGGTACCCCTCAGAAGAGAGTCACCAACCACTGCTACCCTTCGCTTTGTTGTGGTGACTAACTCTTTAACTTTGGGGTGCTCGAGTTGTGGTTCTTCCTTTTCCTTGGATGCTTCTACCTCCTCCACTTCCAGGGCTGCATACTGGTTCTTCAATTCAAAGGCTGGAGGAGTTGGAGTGCTGATACTGCAGGCTCTGGTGACTCATGTCCAACCTTCTTCCTTCTATAGCATCCCATCTCCACCTCTGGATGTTTCAAGAAGCATCTCATCAATGTATTTCTCACCATCTTGAATGCTTCTCAGTGTTGCCACCTCTTCCCTGAGCTGCTCCACTTGTTTCCTGAGAGCCTCAGCATCCAGGCATCCTGCACATGGAACTGGTCTCTCAACTGGCACTGGGATCTCTGTATGCACAGAGGCTGAAGCTGCAATGGGGGCAACAGCTTTAGCAATACGATTTTTCCCAGGCATTGCTTAGTTGGTGGAGCTTTGGTACCATTGAAGTAAAAGAGAGAGACCTACCAAAGTCTCTACCTGTTCCTCAGCTGTCCTTTAAGAAAAAAAGCAGCTAGCCTCTTTTAAGTGTGTTCTAATGGTGCTTGTCTATGTCCCTGTGTGTAGCTAAATGGGGAGTTCCTCTATGAAGCAAGAACGCTCATATGGGATGGGTGGGTGTCAGGATGGGTAGGAAGGACCTAACACCTGATGAGGTCCTTGGTTTCAAAGAGTTATGCCAGTAAACGGGGTTACTTACCTGTAACTGGAGTTCTCCGTGGACAGCAGGATAAGTCAGCCACACAATCCCACCTGCCTCCCCTGGAGGAGGCCACCCTAAGAGACCGCTCCCTAGCCGGTGGACTAGCTTGGAACATACTGGTGGCTAGGGGGCGGAGCGGTAGGGTGGGCTACCTGGGCGGGCTCAGAAAGTCTTATCTTTCTGAGCTCTAGAGAGCACTTCCGTACTTGGCGCCGCCCGGAGGACGACACCAGGTGTGGCTGACGCAATCCTGCTTGTCCATGGAGAACCTGAAAGACCCTATAGATTCTTATACAGCACTGCCTAGCAACTCTGTAAGCTACTTACTTAACACCTGATGAGGTCAGTGGCTTCAAAGAGTTAGCTGTGAATGAACTGACAACTCCACAAGCAAACAAAAAAGAGTGCCCCTTTGTTGTTCCCCTTTGTTGGGCACCTCATCTCGTTGCGCCATCCCTGCTCCCTCCCCCACCATGTCCCTACCCCTCTCCCGTCCCTGCAACCATCTGTTCTTCAATAGAGTTAACATTGCCAACTGCATGCTTTATGATTATTTCACAAACTTGATATCACAGAAATAGGTTCATTTATGTTAATGAGGAATTCTGATACACTGCCCATTGTATGCCAAATATATTTTTCAATTTTTATTAATTTGTAACACACATACAACAGCAGGAACCCACTGCTATAACTTGACAGGGAAAGTAAAATATATATAGTATATACTAATTCTATGATTCACATATTTTTATGCCAGTGAATGCAGAATAAAGGAAATACATATGACAATATACAACACACACCAAGTTTACAGGATGTAAGATGTATAGGCAACTTGTCAGCGTGTGACTGAAAATTCCTCTTAATCAAGCCTTTGGCATCGAACCCAGTGTGAAATATTTCTGTATTTTTCTGACACATTTTCTTGGCACTTGAGGATCTTTTCCCACTCCACATGATTCACTGAAAAATTGCTTAGAATGGACACCTCTTTATCAATGCTATTCTGTTTTTTTTCTCCCTTACCACCATGTTGGGTTTCCTTGCATCCAGCTTCTTATCCATTGGAATGGGAATGTCCCAAGGTTTAATACACTTCCATGGTGTGGCTTCATCACCCTGCTCCTTGTATCCAGTATATTTTTTTGCAGGTGTGGTTGCTTGTTTCTCTGGACTGTCCAAGTTATTCCTGGTACAGCAATGGTATAGGACTTACAAAGTTTCCAGTGGATGAGACATGCCACCTTGTGCCTTTCTGTATAATATTTTGTCTGCCATTAGAATTTCACAGCCAGATATTAGATCAGTTTGCCCATTTTTTATGCCATAAATCATCTCATTCATAATCCACTGTCTTGGGCTGCAATCAATGTTCCCTCTAATTTTCTGTAGGCTGTGTGCGCATAAAATATCAGCTGTGTGCAGCTTTTGAAGGAAGGTTAAATTTTTGTGCGCCACATAACGACACTCAGAGTTATATACTTTAAACTTTGACTACATGTCAGAATACAGTATGTACACCACATTGATTTTAATCAAATTAAATGAAAATAGACGATTACTAAATGAAGTGGGAAATTTCTAGTAATTACAATCATAACTTTTAAATTTTAAGACGTCTGTGTTGTTTTCTATCAGAATCAGAGCTGTAATATTTGTGCGCTCTGTTTTAAAGTATGTGCGCTCGCTCGGCGAGGTGTGTGCGCGCGCACACGCGCACAGCTTAGAGGGAACAGTGGCTGCAATAATCAATCTCTCATTCTTCGGTTTCATTTATCATGTCTCTGGTTTTCATAGATGCTTATTTCCTCAAATAACACTTTGTATTTCCCACTATAGTTGTGTATTTCCCACTTGTTCCTTGTTTGCCGATCTAATTCTTTGAAGAGATTTTTGCTCCTGTTTTCAAAAATTCTGTTACATCCTTTCCTGTGCATATGGGTGCATTTTCACTCATTCATTCTACTTGTCAGAATACCTATTCAAGTTTGATAATGGACACAGATTCTGGATGTTTATTTTCATATTTCAAAATTTTTTGTATGCTTGGATCTGTTGACGATAAGCAGCCCTGGAAACCTATGATAGTAGCTCTGTATGTATAATCTCGTTTAATATGCAGCTCAGTGGGGCTCAGGGCAGTAACCATTCAGGTCAATGCAGAAAGCTGGCCTTGAAGTTTT
Organism: Ichthyophis bannanicus; assembly: GCA_033557465.1. Lineage (NCBI taxonomy): Eukaryota > Metazoa > Chordata > Amphibia > Gymnophiona > Ichthyophiidae > Ichthyophis > Ichthyophis bannanicus. Next base: position 378,442,788 of record CM066034.1, on the reverse strand, counting down.
GCGCTACTAGTTGTGCACAGGATTTCATAGCGTGTGAGTACTGCAAATGCTATATGCCAATATGCAGCAAAGGAAGCACATGCAAATGAGGTATGCACAAAACTTTGGCGTAAAGTGGGGAGGAAGGGGATGACGCATGTGCAGATGACAGACGTGCTATCAGAGGCGTTGCATGCAAGCACATAGATTTCATGTGCTAACGGCAGCACAGTGGTATGCTATCTTCTGCATTTTCCAGGTCTCTGTTTTTTTAACCTATTTCTTTCATATGCAGCTGTAGCCCTTGCAAGGAGCAAAGCCACTAAAGGGTAAGAAGCAAAAGACATGGCTTCCTACACACAGAATGTTTCTCCTATGTGCACAAGATCCATGCCAAAGATTTTCATGCTCAAGCGGTAAATACGCTAGAACTGTTTTTCCTACACATGGCAGAATTTATGTCACCTTCGAGGTGTACAAACAATGGTGCTACTGAGCTTTGCACTCTATCTGATCTTCTACACGTTTCTCTGCATCAGGCAATAACTTTATTAGCATCTCATTTCAATATGTGCAGCTCATTTGGGTATCATTTTAATACGTATGGCGCTGTTGTGTGTGCACCTCTTTCTGCGCAGACAATGCACACACCAATCTTTTCTCTGCATCGCTCGCCAGCAGTAGTTGTGTGTAAGTTGTGTGCACCCAATAATAGCAACAGCCAGTATCTACCTCCTCACCGGGCTACCCAGTAGATCACATGCTTTTAACCCAAGCTCCAATTTTATACCGATACTACAGAGTAACGGGAAGAGATGGACAGAGAATCCTCACCACTCCTCAACAGAAGCCAATTGCACACTCCACCCCCACTTATTGCATATCTCACTACAACACACCAAAAAGACCCACATCAAGAAACACCAGCACCAACGGATGCTGAAGGGTGCTCTCAATCAACGCCAGATCAATGCGCACAAAATGGCCAGTGGTCACCGATTTGATAACCCTCCATGACCTGGACATCCTAATGATCACAGAGACATGGCTATCTGACTGTGACAATGTCCTTCTCAACCAGATGTTACCCCCAAAGTTCTTAAAACACACCTGCCACAGAGCCAACCAGAGAGGGGGGGGCACTCATCCTCGCAAAATCTGAACTACATTTCCAACTGAGCAACGCCACCAGCACAACCCACTTAGACACAATCACCATAGTGAACAACCATTGCACAATCAATCTACTCTACAGAGCACCAGTATCATCACCAGATGACCTCTCAACAATAATTATTGACCTCGCCTGCAACATAAATAATCCTCGATCCCTGAACTGGCTATTAGGTGACTTCAACTTACCTACTCTACAAGATACCCAAGCCACAGCCTTCCTCAAAGCTCTTGATGAGCTGGGATACAAACAGCTAGTCAACGCACCCACACACACGAAAGGAAACAAATTGGATCTGATCTTTGCCCCACAAACAGTGGAGGAAGCAACCCAGGATCTCGCAATATCTATAACACCAGTACCCTGGTCCGACCACAGCCTGATTAGATTCCAAATACCCACCCTCCATCACAACCAGAACACCAACAGAGCTACCGCCTTCCCCCAAAACACCAGTGAGATGATTTCGACCCTTGGTCAAAGGGGAAATACTTGAGAAAGTCCTTCCACTCCTCAATGACACAGCCCCTGGCCTAGACGAAATGATTTCTAACTGGGACAACTGCCTCAAATCCATCTCTCAGCCCCCAGCCACGAACAAAGAGCCAAGGAGATGAGAGCATGCAGCATGGTACTCCAAAGAACTGCGATCATCACTCCTCCACCTGCGCAAGCTTGAGAGACGATGGCGCCGGTCACGCTCCACCAAAGCGCACAGTGCATATAGCTCCCACCTAAAAAAGCATTGCGAAGAAATATCGGAGAGTAGGAAGCAATTCCTTACAGACCTCCTGAAGTGCTCAATAAATAAGCCACACGACCTCTTCAATATAGTAAAGACACTAGCAAGAGAACCAGCACCAGACCAACCAAACATGCCACAACTGCAGGCCTATGCTGACTACCTACAATCAAAAATGCTCCAGACTGACAAAAGCACAAGCTCCACAAGCCACACCCCTCTACACAAGCTGCCACAACCATCACCACTGACCAAATTCAACACCATATCAAAGAGATCGAAGACACCATTGCCTCCATCAACACCACCACTGCACCTAATGACCCCTGTCCAGCGTCCTGGATAAGAGAACTTCGCTGTGATCTAAGCCAGTTCCTGAACAAAATCCTGGATCAATCATTCTCAACAGGATCCTTCCCACAAAGGTTAAACACACCTCCATCAGGCCGCTACTAAAAAGCAACAAACTGGACCCACTAAAAGTTGAATCCTATAGACCGATTTCAAGCATCCCACTGCTTGCCAAAATAATTGAAAAGGTAGTCCAACGCCAAATCCAACAACACATTGAAACTGAAGCCCCTCTGGACCCGTCCCAACACGGCTTCAGGGAAGAACATGGCGTTGAAACCCTCCTCACCACCCTCTTCAGTACCATAATCTCTGGAATCAATAACGTTCGACAAGAATTTGTTCTTATCTTCATTGACATCGCAGCAGCATTTGACTCCGTGAGCCATGAGATACTAATGGAATGTCTCGAGGAAAATGGAATACAAGGCACAGCCCTAAGCTGGTGCAAATCCTACCTGTCCAACAGGTGGCAACACGTGAGGACCAGCACCACAACCTCGGAACCGTTTCTACAAAAACAGGGCGTGCCACAGGGGTCCTCGTTATCGGCATTAATGTTTAACATATACATGCAGCCCATCTGTGCTCTGATCAGATCTTTCAATGTCGCCTGCCTAGCATACACAGACGATATTCTGCTATACATGCCATTTGCAACGGACCAGCCAGATTTCACCCCACTAACAAGCTGTTTTGACGCAGTTGCGGACTGGCTCCATACGCAAAACCTTTGAATCAACCACAACAAGACAGACATCCTCTTCATTATGAGGAACCAAGACTTCACTCCCCCACTCTCATTAAAAGTGAAGAATGCAGAGCTGATAGCCAAACCCACAATCCACTACCTAGGTATCACTCTGGACCAACGACTGGACATAAAAACCCACATAAGAAACACTGTAAAGACAATATACCACAAAATACGAACACTACGGCACCTACGGTCACTACTTGACCCCACTGACTTTCGAACAATATACCAAGCCCTAGTAATCCCACACTTCGATTACGCTAACGTAATCCTATATGGACTCCCACAAGCAACGTTAATCCCACTCCAGCTTGCAATGAATGCAGCTGCAAGAGTTCTATACGGAGCATCAAGGATGGACCACATCACACCAATCCTGAAGAAACTCCACTGGTTACCTATACACGCCAGATTGCACTACAAGATCTTAGTTATGACCTTCAAAACCTTAAACAAGCAGCCTCCCACATCCATCACTGAGTTGATCCACCTCACACCCCCTAACAGAAACAGAAGGTCCACAGCGGTGAACACCCTGATAACCCCAAAAGAGACAACAAAATGCACAAAGGCAACATCTAACAGGGCCTTCATGATCTACGCTCCTAGAGCTTGGAATGCCCTCCCCACAGACATGCGAGTCATCACTAACCTGACTCAATTCAGGAAGGCAGTGAAGCATCACCTGTTCATAAGACACTACCCAGAAACCAGCTGTAGAAATCTGACAGCAAACACTCTCAACAGCCACCACCATCCCCCCAATAACACACCCAGCACGAAAAAGGGCAGCCAGCCCAACTTATCCAGCCACGAATAGACTATAGTTGGAATGTATAGTCATTAATGTAAATAATCTGTAGAAAGTTACCCCAGTTATATCCAAGTTTCAGCTCCCGTTTACTGTAAATACAAAGCAGTCCGACTGCATTGTATAAGGTTCTGTTAAATGTACACCGCACTGATATGAATAGCGCGTTATAGGAGAGACGTTAAATAAATAAATAATACATGTCAAGCTATCTGTGTGCAAAGGATGGGCTAGCATTTGTGCATTGGCCTGATTGTGCTCTTTTTCCAGACTGGCTCCAGGTGTCTCCTGCCCTGAAAACTATACAAACTCATTGCACAGGGCTTTGGGTTGGTGTCAGAGGCTCTTTTGGGTAAGTCTGCAGCTTGCCCTTTCTCTAAAATATCAACAAGCACAGTATCGGGAAGTTTTTTTCCTCTAGCAGTGAGAATATTTGATGTAAAAGAAGGGAGAAAAATCCCTCATGGTCCAAGACAATCAGCACCTGGCCACCATAGTCATCTTTCCACCTTTCCCAACAAAGCTATTCTGCTATGAAAATTTCCAACATTTGAAGGAAAACAACTGATAGCCTTTGAAAACTTCTCAACTTTTAATTCATTTGAACGAATACATAGTGACTACTCTAGCTCATGAAGGACAGCTTTAATCATTTTGATGCTTTTTAAATATGGCAAGTTAATGTTATGCCCAATACACAATTTGGCTTTGATAGCATCAATGCCTAATTTGTTGTGTTCATCATTCCAGACGTTATTCATGATGCTGAACACTCTTTCCACATAGACAAAGGATGATCTTGCCAAACAAATCTAATTGAGTTTTTTGACTGGGTGACCAGAGAACTAGATCAAGGGTATGCGATAGATGTGATCTACCTGGATTTCAGCAAAACCTTTGATACTGTTCCTCATAGGAGGCTTATCAATAAACTAAACAGCTTGGGGATGGGCAACAGATGACAGAAGATGATGGTAAATGGAACTCACTCAGATGAAAGGAAGGTGATTGGCGGTGTGCCCCAGGGTTCGGTCCTGGAACTGGTATTGTTCAGTATATTTGTGGGTTACATTGCTGAAGGACTGAATGGAAAAGTCTGTCTTTTTGCAGATGACATGAAAATTTGCAACAGAGTGGACTCCCCTGAGGGAGTGGATAACATAAAGAAAAATCTACAAAAGCTGGAAAAATGGTCTAATACTTGGCACTTAAGATTTAATGTGAAGAAGTGTAGTGTTATGCACTTGGGAAGCAGAAATCCAAGGGAACTGTATGCGATAGGGGGTAAGAGGTTGGTGTGCATGGACCAGGAGAGAGACCTCGGAGTGATTCTTTCTGAGGACCTCAAGGTGGCAAAACAGTGTGACAAAGCAGTGGCAAAAGCTAGAAGGATGCTGGGTTGCATACAGAGAGGAATTACCAGCAGAAAGGAAGAGGTACTAATGCCACTGTACAAGTCATTGGTGAGGCCTCACTTGGAATACTGTGTTCAGTTTTGGAGACCGTATCTTGCAAAGACTATAAAAAGACTGGAAATGGTTCAGAGGAAGGTGACAAAAATGATTTGGAGTCTGCGTCAGAAGACGTATGAGAAGAGACTCGAAGACCTAAATATATGTACACTCTGGAGGAGAGGAGGGACAGGGGAGATATGATTCAGACCTTTAAAGAGTATTAATGAACAAACAAACCTCTTCCAAAGACAGGGAAGCTGTAAAACTAGAGGGCATAACAAGGGGGTAAACTGAAAGGCAATATCAGGAAATGCTTTTTCACTGAAAAGGTGGTGGATGCTTGGAATACCCTCCCAATGGAATTGCTGGGGGCAAATACAGTGACAGAATTCAAAATGGCATGGGTCAGACACAGTGGATCCCTTTATAGCAACAGGATAAAATCAAAATAAATAAAACTCTCTCATATCTCAACAAATAGGGGTGACCTACACGTAACAGTGGGAACACCCCTAAACAATGGCATATGGAGGTGTGACCTGCACAGAGTGACAGGTGCACCTACTCTTACCGCCTTGCAGACTAGATGGACCATACTGGTCTTTATCTGCCATCATATACTATGTAACATAGGGGCTTGTTTACAAAGCCGCGGTAGCGGCTTCCGCCCGATATCGTAGCCGCGGCCCCATTGAATTCATTTTTTTTAAATTGCAAAATTTTCTCTTGTTAAAATTCACAACCATCAGTAAAGCAAATGTGAAGGAGAAAGAAAAACAAACATGGCAAAATGTTAAGCAGAAATTGCACTAGCCCACATCAAGAGAAAATACTTGATAGGATCCAGGCAACCTAACAGTATCAAGAACCCATATTACATCCTTACCTGCAAAATGCAAAACATACAACCTCTACTAACAAAATCATTTACCCACAAGGTTCTAAATGTGATATATCAGCAAAAACATACCTATTCCCAGCACAGGTCACAAAGCATTTACAGGGAAATTTCAAATAAAATGTTGCACCAGCTGCTAGAACCCTGGGCTTTAATTGCAAGAAAGTTCTTTTACGCAACTGAGTAGATTTAGCTATTGTAAAAGTTCTTACAGATTGACCACAAAAGGGAGCAGCCTTGTTGGCAAAATGTAACTTCAAAATAGTACTCTTTTTGAATTCAGATCTAAAAATAACCAACAGTTGCTCTTCTGAAGACATTATCCAAAGATGACTTCAAGAATTCAGTCAACCCCAAAGAGTGAGGAGAAACAACTTACTCTCCTTCATCTTTAACTTCATCACCCTCATTTCTAGTACCAGTAGGTACATAATATGTATTGGAAACAGAAAAACATCAACATTAGGATAATGGAGATTTTCTTACAAGGATTTCTTTAAAAGCTCTAAGGGTGAAGGTAGATGAAGTACTGGAAAATATAAGAGCCTAAGGTTCCTAGCCTTTATCATATTCTCCATCAATTCTAATTTGGTAAGAAATACCAAACTGTCCTTGATAAAGGAATTCCCAGATGACTGAATATTAGATTGAGCACTTTCCACCTTGGACACACTATTGTCCATTGTGGTCAGTGCTGACCCTGCTGCTGGAGCTTTTTCACAGTATCACAAGAAAGGGTACACAGTTGAGTTAATGTCCCTGTAAGTATTTCCTCCACTCTAGTTATAGCCAACCAAACATATTTTAAGGAAATATCTGCAGAATCTAAAACTGGCATCCCAGAACAGGAATACCTTTAGGCACTGACACAGGTTGGAGATACCAATCAGTAGGTAATACTGTTAAAGTCTCAGACTGTCCTGATGGGGTAGAAATACCCAACAGAGCCCCTAAGATAGAAGAAACAATGGTTGCATTAACTCCTTCTGTTCCAGCAGGTTGAAGGGGGAGGGGGGGGGGGGGTTGGAGCCACAAATTCAATGAGGCGTCTGTGGATGAAATAGCCCCCGGGGATAACATTAAACTAACTTTCTGAGGTCTCACACCAAGAACATGTTGATCCATAGGGCCCTGGACAGGCATAGTTGATGTGTGTGTGTGTGTGTGCCTTCAAGTCAATGCTGATTTCTGGCAGCCCAGCAGCTCCTGGGTTTTCTTGACAATGTAACTGTAAATAGATTGCCAGGCTTTTCTTCCAAGGCAGTGGAGTGTTAACTGACTTGCCCAAGATCACAAGGAATGCTAGTAGGAATTGAACATTGGTCGGTTGGTTACCAAGCCAGCGCTGTAACTACTAGGCTGTTCCTCCACTCTGGCTTATTTATTATTATTATTATTATTATTATTATTAATTTATTAAGCACTACAAGGCGTACGCAGCACTGTTCAAACACAGAGAAAGACAGTGCCTACTCAAAGAGTTCACAATCTAAAAGACAAACAGATGTGACAATACAGGAAACATGAGGTTAAAGGGAAGAGGAGACACAAAGAAAACAAAGACCATGATCCGAAAGCGGTCTCAAAGAGGTACGTTTTTAACAAGGATTTGAAAAGGGAGAGAGAAGTGACATGACGGAGAGATAGGAGAAGCTTATTCCAGACATAAGGAGCAGCAATGTGAAAGGATCAAAGTCTGGACGTTAGCATTAGAAGAGAAGGGCATAGAAAGAAGGAGACCAGAGGAGGGGAGGAGTAGGGAGAGAGGAGGGAGGAAAGATAATGAGGGACCTAGAGTGAAAGCATTTAAAGGTTAGAAGTAGTTTGAAATAAATACAGAACAGAAAGGGAAGCCAATGTAGCGATTTCAATAGAGGGGTCACATGAGAATAACGCGGCTGGCAGAAATTCAGTCGTGCTGCAGAGTTCTGAACAGATTGAAGAGGAAACAGGTGGGACTGAGGAAGACCAGCAAGGAGGAGGTTGCAATAGTCAAGATGGGAGGTAATTTATTCTTTGCTTTTCGCTTCCCTATCTGAAGTAATCTTCTCAGAAGTTACTTAGCCTCAGTGGCTCATGCCTGCTGCCATGTCCTGCAGCACTAAACCTGCCTTTATACCTCCCAATACTGGAAGGGGCAGTGTCGCAATGATGCGCTGCGATGATGGTCAGACCCAACTCAGACTTCTCAGATCTCTCTCCACTGGCCTGACCAACTACATAGGTGTCTCCCAGTCAAACCATTTTTTAAAGTATGCCAAGGCTCTGGAATAAACTTCTAGGGAGGAGTGGCCCAGTGGTTGAGGCAAGTTACCTCAGGCAAGAGGGACAGGGGTTCAAATCCCACTAGAGGACAGCAAACGTGGACCAGAAGGACAGAGGTTTCTAGTCCCACAGGTGCTCCTTCTGGTCTTGAGCAAGCCACTTAACCCTCCATTGCCTCGGGTACAAAAAGCGTAGTTACTCACCTGTAACAGGTGTTCTCCAGGAGCAGCAGGAATCAGTCCTCACATATGGGTGACGTCGGCGCCGATGGAGCCCTCGCGGAGCAATTTTCCCCAGCTTTCAAAGAAAGCCTTTGGGAATTGCAGCGCGCATGCGCGGTCCTCTTCCCGCTCAAGGGTGCCATCTTGCTCAGTCAGATGACATAGCTAAAAGACAGCAAAAATTAGCAAAAACGAAAGCATATAACTGCAACTCCAAGGGGAGGAGGGAGGGTTGTGAGGACTGATTCCTGCTGCTCCTGGAGAACACGTTACAGGTGAGTAACTACGCTTTCTCCAGGACCAAGCAGGAAGTCAGTCCTCACATATGGGACTCCCAAGCTTAAGGCTACCGGAGACCCTAAGCACAAAAATGAGCTCCCTCGAGGTCAGTAGCACAGAAGGAAGGAATCTTCTCTGAATATGTCTCCAACCGGTAGCCCAACATCCGGGACGGAGGGTAGGAGTTGCCTATACCTCGAAGAGGTTACGGAGGACTGCCTGTCCGAAAGCACTGTCCCTGCGGGACTCCCTCTCCAGGCAGTAATGGGCTGCAAAAGTCTGGCTTGAAGACCAAGTAGCGGCCCGGCAGATGTCTGCCAATGGAACAGAGCGGAGGTAAGCTACCAACGTAGCCTTTGCCCGAACACGATGAGCTGTGACTCTACCTTCCAGCACGAGGCCGGCAGCCTCGTAAGCCCAAGCGATACAGTCCGCAATGCAGATGGACAGAGTACGCTTGGAGACAGGGAGCCCCAACTTGTTGGGGTCATAAGACACGAAGAGCTGAACAGCCTTTCGGTGCTCCCGCGTACGGTCAAGGTAGAAGGTCAACGCCCTTCTACAGTCCAGGGTATGCAGGACCATTTCAGCTCAGCTGGAGTGCGGCCTGGGAAAGTAGGTCGGAAGTACCACCTCCTGGTTGATGTGAAAAGGGGAAACCACTTTGGGAAGAAATTTAGGGTGAGTCCGTAGGACTACCCGGTTCTTGTAGAACCTAGTGTAAGGAAGATCAGAAACCAGGGCCTGCAGCTCACTAACGCATCTAGCCGAAGTGAGGGCTACCAAGAACAAGGTTTTCCACGAAAGAAAACGTAGCGGACAGGTAGCCATAGGCTCAAAAGGCGGACAGGTAATCCGCTGCAACACCACATTAAGATCCCAGTCCGGGGCTGGCGGGCGCAAAGGTGGCTTAAGGAGAAGGAGGCCTCTGAGAAATCGAGCCACCAGAGGGTGGTTGGAAAGAGGTCTACCATCCACCGGCATGTGATGTGCAGAAAGAGCACTGAGGTGGACCTTTACCGAGTTGAACTTAAGTCCAAGGTTGGAGAGAGAGAGCAAGTACTGCAAGACCACTGATGCTGAACAGGAGAAAGGATCTTGAGACTGCTGAGTACACCAGACGGAGAACCGACGCCACTTGAGAGCGTAGGCCTTTCGGGTGGAGGGCCTCCTGGAGGCCAAGACGACCTCCTCCACATCTGGAGGTAGCTGCAGAGGAGCAAGGACTACCCTTTCAGCAGCCAGGCCATCAGATGAAGGGACCGGAGATTGGGGTGTAGGAGAGTCCCCTTATTCTGCGACAGGAGGTCGGGCTGAAATCCCAGTGGAAGAGGAGTGTCTACCGCTAGCTGCATCAGAAGCGGGAACCAAGGTTGCCACCTGGGAGCCACTAGGATCATCGATGCTTTGTCTCTGAGAACCTTGAAGAGCGTCCGAGACACCAGTGGCATGGGAGGAAAGGCATACAAGAGGCCGGTGGACCATGGAATTAGAAAAGCATCCGCCGCTACCCGGAGAGGATGCGGCTGTCGTGAGCAGAATCTGGGAAGCTGCCGGTTCAGAGGACTGGCAAACAGATCCATGGTGGGGAGGCCCCACTTGAGAAAGATCCGCTGAACCACCAGCGGATCCAACCTCCACTCGTGTGGCTGGAGGATCCTGCTGAGCTTGTCGGCCAGGTAATTTTCTTGACCTGGGAGATAGACAGCCTTGAGGATGATGCCGTGGTGGACTGCCCAAGAGCATAGTTTTTGTGCCTCCTGACAGAGAAGAAAGGAGCCTGTTCCGCCTTGTTTGTTCACGTAGAACATTGCAACCTGATTGTCGGTCTGTATCAGCACCGACTGGTGAGAAACCAGGTGAGAGAATGCTTTGAGCGCTAGGCGGATGGCTCTGAGCTCCAGGAAGTTTATCTGCTGAGCAGACTCCCAAGGAGTCCAGAGGCCTTGAGTACATGTCCCTTGGCAATGTGCTCCCCAACCCAGGAGAGAAGCATCGGTCGTCAGGACCTGAGAATGCGTAGGGGACTGAAAAGTCACTCCTAGTACCAGGTTGGGGCAGATGAAAGCCACCATTGTAGAGAAGAGACCAGCTGGTCGGAGATCTGTACGAAGTCCGCTAGGCTCCCCATGGCCTGATACCATTGATTGCGAAGGCACCACTGAGCAGGACGCATGTTCAGTCGGGCATTGGGGGTCACATGGACCGTGGAAGCCATATGGCCGAGCAGTCGCAGAAAGTGCCTGGCTGAGACCAGCGCATTGCTGTGAAAGTGGCCGGCGAGATCCATGAGCCGCTTGGCCCTGTCCAGAGGAGGAAGGCCCGCGCCTGAAGTGTGTCCAACCGGGCGCCGATGAACTCGAGATTTTGAGAGGGGAGCAAAGTGGACTTTGCGAAGTTTATGACAAAACCCAAGTGCTGGAGCAGAGCCACAGTGCGATGAGTGGCTTGAGTGGCCTCTTGGGAAGACTGGGCTCTGATGAGCCAGTCGTCCAGGTATGGGAACACAAATAGACCTTGAAGTCTCAGATAAGCCGCCACCACTGCGAGGCATTTGGTGAACACCCTGGGTGCGGAGGATAGGCCAAAGGGCAGCACTCTGTACTGGTAATGATTTCCTCCCACAACAAATCTGAGATATTGTCTGTGGTCCGGATGAATGAGGATATGAGTATATGCATCTTTCAGATCCAAGGAGCATAGCCAGTCTCCCTGCTGGAGGTAGGGCAGCAGGATTCCAAGGGTAAGCATCTTGAACCTTTCCTTTGCAAGGAACTTGTTGAGGTTTCGCAAGTCCAGGATGGGTCGGAGGCCTCCTGTTCTTTTTGGAATCAGGAAGTACCTGGAGTAAAACCCCTGGCCCTTCAGGTGGTGGGGCACCGGTTCCACGGCTTGTTCCTGAAGGAGACTTGCTAACTCCTGAAGTAGTAAGTCCCTGTGCAAAGGTAGTCGGGGAGGCTCCCCTGGAAAGTAGGAGGGAGGTACCTGGTGAAAGTGAAGAAGATAACCCTTTTGAACTATGTGAAGTACCCAGGTATCTGTGGTGATGTTGGACCACCTTTGGGCAAAGTGGACCAGCCGGCCTCCTGTGCTGAGAGAAACCAGCTGAGGGGGAGAGGCTATGCTGAGGAAGTCAAAAACCCCCACCCTGCTGAGCAGGGGCCGGTGGTGCAGGCTTGGGGGCTTGCTGCCTACGGGACCCATTACCCCGTCCCTTGGCCTGCTTTCCCTGTGGGGGAGCCGCTGAGGCCTGATATTGAGGGTAGTATTTATAGGCAGCACCTTTCCTCGGGTAAAAGGGCTTTTTCCCCGAGGCCTTCTTCTTTTGAGAAGGGGCAGAGGTCTTCCTCGAGAGACGAGTCCTGGTGAGAGTCTCCGTCTCGATTTGTGCAGCCTTCTCATCCATGGGCTTGCCAAAGAGGTTATCACCTCGGCATGGGACATCGACCAACTTGTCCTGTACCCAGGGCTCGAGGTCGGACGTCTGAAGCCAAGCCTGGCGGCGTCCACCGATGCCGGCCGCAGCTACTCGAGCCGACGCCTCAAAACCATCGTAGGCTGCTCGAGAGATAAACTTGGAGCACTCTCGAATACCAGTAGACAAGGATTGGAACCTCTGCAAAGGTTCGTCGGAGAGACCAGCAGAGAACCCGGCTATTTCCTTAGCCAGGTCTCGGAGATACATGCCCATGTAGAGCTGGTATGTCTGGACTCGACAAGCAAGCATAGAGCCTTGGAAGCACTTCCTACCGAGGGCATCCAGGCTTCGGGCTTCCCTACCAGGGGGCACCGAGGAGTGCATTTTTTGACTCTTTAGTCTATGCATGGCCGATTCCACCACCATTGCGGTAGTTGTGCCTTCTGGAAGCCGGGGCTCTTGCGGACTCGATAAATGGAATCGACCCGCTTGCTTAACACTGGCGACGACGCCGGGCTCTCCCACATGTGGAAGAGAAGTCGTTCCAGCATCGGAGGAACCGGTACAATAAAGGCCTCCTTCGGGGGAGAGTCATATTGGAGGGCATTGAGTTCTTCGACTCGAGGCTCCTCCTCGGGATCCGCAGGGAAGGCCAAGGCCTTGGCCATATCCCTCACGAAGTCCGAGAACCGGGTATCCTCCGGGGGGGACCGTCTCCGAGGTTCGGACTCGGGGGAGTCCGAAGGGACACACCGAGTCCGAAAGGAACCAGGTGACTCTTCGTCCTCAGATTCCCAGGCCGACTCCTCGGAGGAGGAGTCGATCGGCTCCGGTTGGGCGGGCACCGATGCTATCCACTCCGATGCCGAGGGAGTCGGCGTCGACGACCTCGGTCCCAAACGGGAGGCCGAAGGAGACCTCGACCGAGGATCGACTTGAGCCCTCATGGACTCGAGGATCGGCTCGGTCTCCGAGGTCGATTTGGAGGTCGACGTCCCGGCGGTCAGGGCAGAAGCACCGGCGAGGCCAGCGATCAATACCCGCTGCTGGTCCAAGAAGGCAGTCAGACTGCTCTCCAAGGCCGTCAACCTGAGTCCGAGCTCAGGAGACCCAGCAGCCCCCGACGTCGGGTCCTTCGGAGGTGAGTCAACGAGGACAACAGTACTCACGTGAGCGGGCAAGTCCACCTCGAGTCGAGGATGTTTTGACGGCCTCTCCGTCTCCGAGGACCCGGGATGGGAATCGGGGCTATGCGACCTGGCCCTCGAGGAACCAGGAGCGTCCACCGATCCCGCCCTCGCGGGTTTCTTCTTCCGATGATGTTCCCGGGTAGGAGACCCCCTTTCAGAGGAACTTCGATGATGCTCAGGACCAGAGTCCCGAGACATCGAAGCCTCTGACGAGGTCCGAGCCCGGCCGGAGTCAGAGAAGATACGCTCCCGCTGGTGCTGCCGACTCCTCAATGCTTTTGAGGACATTTTGCCACAAGGAGTCATGATCTGGGCCTAGGCAGCGGAGGCAGAAGTCATGAGTGTCTGTAAGAGACATGAGTTTCTTACAGAGATCACACTTTTTAAAGCCGCTGGCAGCCATCGGGGGAAAAAGGGCCCCTGCGAGGTCGAATGACCGGGCTGCCAGGGAAAAAGGAAAAAGGCGCGAAATCTGTCACGAAGGACAAAAAACCGAAAAATAAGGGACGGACTCGCAACCGGCGTCGCGAGTCCAGGCGGGAAAAGAACCGGCGTCGAACCGAAGAAAAATAGAGAAAAAATCAACTTTTCGGCGGGGATTCACAGGCAACGTCTGTAGGGCTCCGCGGAAAAAAGAAGACTGAGCAAGATGGCACCCTTGGGCGGGAAGAGGACCGCGCATGCGTGCTGCAATTCCCAAAGGCTTTCTTTGAAAGCTGGGGAAAATTGCTCCGCGAGGGCTCCGTCGGCGCCGACGTCACCCATATGTGAGGACTGACTTCCTGCTTGGTCCTGGAGAAACATAGATTGTGAGTCCTTTGGGGACAAGGGAAAAATATATATACAGTACCTGAATGTACACTGCTTTGACTGGTAGAAAAGCAGTATATGTGGTTAAGTGGTGTTGACTCCTGGCAACCCTCTGGATAGTTGACCTAAACTTTGTTCGGTCTTCAGCCAAGCGGCTCATTGTTGATTGAGTGGCATCCATAGCTGCTGTTATTGTATTGATCCATCTCATTGCTGACCTTCCTTTTTACCGTGACCTTTTACCTTGCCAAGCATTATGTCTTTCTCCAATGATCTCTCTCTTGATATGTCCAAAGTATGAAAGTGGAAGTCTTGTCATCTGAGCTTCTAAGGAAAGCTTAGGTTTGATCTCCTCTAGTACTGACTGATTTGTTCTTTGGGCAGTCCACGGTATACACAGTATTTGTCGCCAGCACCATAATTCAAAGGCATCCATTTTCTTCTTGTATCTTTTTCACTGTCCAACTTTTGCATCCATATGACGTTATTGAAAATACCATGACCTGGACAAGTAGAATCTTTGTATGGGGAGAGACATCTCTGCTCTTGAGGATTTTGTCTAGGTCCTTCATAGCCATTCTACCAAGAGCAATTTATCATCAGATTTTTTGACTGCTAGTCCTTTCTTTATTGATTGTTGATCCAAGTAAGTTAAAGCTGTCAACTATTTAAATTTTTTCTCCATCAACGATGAATTTATTGATTTTTCCAGTTGTCAGGATCTTTGTCTTCTTAACGTTAAAGTGCAGACCCATTTTAAGACTATATTCCTTGATCTTGAGAAGGAAATGTTTCAAATCGTCTTCACTTTCAGCCAGTAATGTGGTATCATCAGCATAGCGAAGGTTGTTGATGAGTCTTCCATCAATCTTCACACAGTCCTGTTTCTCTGATAATTTGTTCTGCATATAAATTAAAGAGGTGGGGGAAAGTATACAGTCTTGTCATACACCTTTGCTGATTTTAAACCATTCTGTTTCTCCTAGTTCCGTTCGAACTGTTGCTTCTTGATCAATGTAAAGTTGTGCAAGAGAACAATCAGGTGTTCTGGTATACTCATGCTTCTTAATGTGGCCCAGAGTTTCTCATGTATATAAGTATATAAACCTAGATAAATAAATAAAATAAAGCTTCTGTTCTAAATTTTTCACACTGCTGTTTGTCAAAGTGATGCATTGCTTGCCCAGCAATGAAACCAAAGAATCAATCTTTCTGCCTACTTTCCAGCCAAACCCTTAATCTATCCATAATGTTAAAAACATTAGTGGCTTGTACAGTATCACCGTTTGGCATACCGACAGAAGTAAGTGGCAAAAGAATATATAACACTGTGCCATCATTGGTGTTTTGCTTATTCCATCTTCTTGGTCTTATATGAATGACTTACCTTATCACAATCTTCAGGACCTATCTGCAAGAAATAGGTTTTTACAGCATTCCAGCTGAGTAAAAGTCAATCAACTGCTGAAAAATAAACTGAGCCATCTTACAGGGATGTGATGCAAGACTTGGCGGTGGCCTTCTTCCATAAAGTCAAGATTTTCTATTAAACTAGCAACCTCTTTGCACTTGTAGTAAAATGATTGAAGATCTTAATGACTGTTTCAACATCATAAGTAATTTTCTGAAAGCTGTATTTTACAGTGTTGTGCAAGATGTGACAGTTACAATTTGCCTCGATAATTTCTTCTTTTATATCTGAGAGCTTTTGAAAGACAGAGCAGTGTGTTCCGTAATTCACTAATGCACTGTCCCATATGCTAGACACTAAACTCTAGAGACTCCATTGCCACAATGATATCCTGTGCTACTGAATCTGACCTTTCATCAGATTCCTCATAGAAATCAAGGAGATAGTTTTGCACACCTTTTTTTATAGCAGATATTCTCACTGCTAGAGGGAAAAACTTTGTTTCCTATTTTGAAGGCATCAGTGGAAACAGAATATGGAAGAGCGGAGCCATTGTCCTAGAGGAAAAGTCCATAAACCACTATTAAAGAGAACCAGGGAAATCCACTGCTTACCTACTGGACAAGCAGCATGCAATCTGTATACCTTTTGGGAACCTGACAAGTACTTGTGACCTGGATTGGCCACTGTTGGAAACAGGATACTGGGCTTGATGGACTCTTGGGGGCTTGTTTACAAAGCCACGGTAGCGGCTTCCACCCGATTCAATGGTGCCGCGGCTCCGATATCGGGCGGAAACCGCTACCGCGGCTTTGTAAACAAGCCCCTTGGTCTGACCAAGTACGGCATATCTTATATTCTTATGTCTTATTTTACTGTCATTTCAATGGCATTTGGTCTGATGACTTTTTTTTTTTTTTTTTTACTAAAGATTTGTCTTTATTCTAACTAGTTGAATCTTTGAGGTGATTTTTAAACTGGAATATAAACAATTATCTATTTTGTTTCCACAGTCCATTGACAAATATCATGGTGTAAAATATCATTACAGCTGATGCTACTTTGGCAAGTAATGGGGTATCACGTGGGTTAACAAAAAAAGATGTTGATTTACTTTAGATTTCTACAAGCCTTGATAAAATGACTCATGCTTCCATGATTCACCATGATAGGAGTATAACACTATCAAATTTAACATTAATCATAGCACTACAATAAATGCTTCCTCCATTGTTTGGGACATTGTGTTTAACTAGCCAGTCACAGTTCTCTGGGTCCTTCAGCCATTCCTTTTGAAATGCACAATTTTGTCTTCTGGCTGTTCTTTACTGCTTTAGCTGGCACTTTTATTGAATTACTTTCAATTTCATAGTCAATTGAGCACTTGTTGCATTTTGTTTATCACTTGTTTCAGCCATTTCTTGCAAATGAAGTAATAAATGACTAAAGAAATATCTTTTACTATTTTATTGGCTTAGGAATGAGGATATATCTTTCTCCAAAACAGTACTTTTATCTTTATTTAAAATGTCATACCCACCATTATCGACATTCTGTGACTTCAGAGTCCTGCCTAATGCTGGTTACTGAGGCTCCATGATAATGCCATCCTTGTGCCTACATTTGGTTCGACGTGCATACTTTCAGAATAGTAATCAACACCTGCATGGAAATGTAGGTGTATCTTATAAAAATATCTCCATATGTATTGATGTTTCCCCTTTTTTTCAGCAAACATTCTCTACTTTTGGAACAAAATTCTGAAGTCCCCCCCCCCCCCACCCCCTCAAAAGGATACAGCAGCAGGGAGCAAAACTGGTGCAGCAGCTTTCCTATACCAGTGGTAAAAATGAGAAAAAGCAGGCAAACAATCTGAAATTCTGCGTCCAATCTGCACCACATTGGCAAAAATTAGAATCTTTTTGTGAATAAAGGGTTAATAATCAATGTAAAAGCATGTGATCTTAACTGACTTAACTGACCAAGTGTTATATTGTTTCAATGTAAACCGCACTGATGACAAAGAGCGCGGTATATAAGAAATGTTAAATAAATAAATAAAAATGTGAGTAGTTTTGCTTTCATTACTGCCCAAAATGAGAAATGTTTCAAAGATCTGCACCTGTTTTCCTTGGCAAAACTATGTGCATTATGCTGTCTATCCTCTCTTCATCCTCAAAACCAGAAGGGCCAGTACTAGGATTTCTGGCGTTCCCCCCAACAACCAATAAATTGGCACTCTCCTCTCTGATCAGCTAATGACTTTTGACTGCACCCAGTGCTGTTTGTTGCTATCGCTTTAATTTTTAATATTTCTTTCACTTTTTGCTATTTTTCATTTTCTCCTTTGCTATTTTTCTACATTTTTGGCACCCTCCAAACATTGGGGCTTCGCTGCCCTGCTTACCTTGCTTACTTTGTTGCACTGGCCCTGAGAACCACTTCTTTGCTTGGCAAGCATAGAGGCACGTGTGTTTCTCCAGGAACAAGCAGGAAGTCAGTCCTCACATATGGGTGACGTCGGCGCCGATGGAGCCCACACGGAGCATTTCCCCAGCTTTCAAACAAAGCCTTTGGGATATGCTACCATGCATGCGTGGTCCCCTTGCTACCCAAGGGTTCCATCTTGCTCAGCCTCCTTTTTTCCACGGAGCCCAACAGACGTCTGTCCTGTGTCCCTGGAAAAATCCTTGCTAAATCCTTAAAAATTATGCTTTTTTCCGGTTGCGTACTGGTTCCTCTTCCCGCCTGGAGATGGCATCGGTCCCGATGCTACTCTTGGCGCTTTTTCCCTTTTTTGATCGAGGCTCGCCTCGACCGGTATTCGTGCCCTTTTTCACCCAGAGCTCATCGACCTTGGCTGGGTGACTGTCTCCTGGTGGGCTCAAAAAATATGACTGATGCATTCAAACCATGTCAGTAACCGACACCCCTGACTGTTGTCTTCTTTGCTTAGTACCGGACCACGATAGCACCTCCTGCAACCTGTGCCAGGCCATGACTCTGAAGTCCAACAAAAAGAGGTCAGAGTTGTAGAAGAAACTGTACCCACGGTCCGACTTGGTACCGGCCTCCCCAATGCCGAGCTCCAAGCTCAGAACTTCCTGTGAGGCCTGGGCATCCTTGGAGTCCCGCAATGGTGGCTCCTCTGAGAAGACCCTGGATCCTGAGAGAAAGAAGAAAAAGTCCTTGAAGTCCATCAAGGCGCTGCTGGAGAAACCCGGAAAAATCCCTCAGAGGGACTCTGGCAGCTCCAAGCAACGCCCTACCATGTTCCTCAAAAAGAATTCCTTGGCCGGTGGAGACCATGCGAGGTTCCTTGAGGCCATGGTCCTCGTCGAGGATGCACTTATGAGAGTACTGGTGCCGGGCCTGAGATCCTCGGTGCCTGTGCCGAAAGCCACGGAACCATCTGGCTTGGAAAACAGAATGGCGGCTCTGGAACAGAATATCTCTGCTATCCTGACCCTGCAGCAGGTAATGATGGTCAGTTCATTCGCATCATGTGCCCCAACAACCAGGACCCCACTAAGGGGAGTCTCCAGGTGTCGAGCCGAGCTCTGAGCGCCTTCGGCTTCGGGTAAGCCCTTGGCACCAGTTGAGGACTTGGTCCTGTTCCTCGGGCATCCAATCCTCCCCAGCCAGTTTCCGGGACTTGGATCCCATGTCCTCTGTCGGTCCCCAGCCCCTCGGGGTGGGCCTCAAGACAAGGAGTCACAGGGCCTCTGACTCATCGTCATCCCTCGACTCCGAGTGGGAGACCGACGAGGCTTCCCTGGAAACTAGTCGACACTAAGACAGCTCCTCGAAGCCCTCTCCCCAGGTGCCCTGGCGCCATTCCCCTCCAGAGCACTTTGTCAAGGATATGGCCTGAGCCCTCTTGGTGCAAACTGAGGTGGAGGAGGACCCATGCACCGAAAAACTGGAAATCCTCCAGTATGAGTCCCAACCCAAGGAAACTCTCACAGTACCGGTGCAGCGGATCCTCGAGCGGCTGCTACTTGGGATGTAGGAGACCCTGAAATCAGTGCCAATGGTCAGCTGATGCTTCAATGCCATGTACTGCATCAGGAAGAGGCCCGGGTTCCAAAAATCCCAACTCCTACATAATTCCATGGTTGTCGCGTCATAAGAACATAAGAACATAAGATATGCCATACTGGGTCAGACCAAGGTCCATCAAGCCCAGTATTCTGTTTCCAACAGTGGCCAATCTAGGTCATACGTACCTAGCAGTTTCCCCAAGGGAACCAAGTCAACCATGCAAAAACTGAAGAGTCAGAAGGCCGACTCTTCTGTCTCCCCCTAACAGAAAGGGTAGAATCCTCGACGCCCTCAGGCAAAAGTGCTACCAGAGCTCAATGCCGGGGTGTCAGATATAGGCTTATGAACTGTACATAGGCATGTACCTCAAAGTCCTGACCCAGGAGTTGTCCGGGTTCTCAGCAGGGCTTGCTGGGGAACCCCTCCAATGGTTCCAAACTCTGACCTTCGGGATCAAGGACTGCTCCAAGTTCCTTTCCCAGGCGGCCTATGATGGCTTTGAATCTGCATCTCGAGCAGCAGCGGCAGGCATCTGGGCCCAGCACCAGGCCTGGCTGCAGACCTCGGACCTGGAGCAATGGGTCCAGGAAAAGCTGTTAGATGTCCACTGCATTGAGGAGAATCTGTTCAGCAAACCCATGGCTGACAAGGTGGTCAAGATAGAGGCCGACATGGTGACTTGGCAGAGGCTCTCCAAGAAGACCTCATCCCTTCCCTGAATGAAACCCTTGGGGAAAAGACCCCTGTTCAGAGTCACCATTACCAGTCCTTCTTGGGCCAGCAGCAAGGTTCTCACCCCCAAAAGCCAGGGCCCATGGAGCCAGAAAGCCAAAGGCACAGAAGCCCCTGGCCCCAGCTCCCGCCCAAGCCAGGGGGAGCTTTTGACTCTCAGGGTTGGGCCTCTCTTCCCCCAGGAGACCCTCACCAGCCCACACGGGGTCACCTGGCACTTTTTGCCCACAGGTGGGCCGGGGTCACCAAAGACCAGTGGGTACTGTAGGTGGTAAGAGAAGGGTATCTCCTCCATCTACAACAGTTACCAACCAAGTTTTTCCCAGGAGAGCCGGTGTGACCTCTCTTTCACTAGACCCTCCTGCTCTCAGAGCTTGCAGTTCTACTCAGGGACAACGCAGTAGAGCCTATCCCCGAACATTTATGGGGAAAGGGCTTCTACTCCAGATATATTCTAGTCCCAAAGAGAACTGGGGGCCTCAGGCCCACATTAGACCTGAGAAACTTGAACAAGTTCTGGTGAGGGAAAAGTTCAAGATGCTTTCCTTTGGAACACTGCTGCCTTACCTCCGCCAGGGAGATTGGCTGTGCTCCTTGGACTTAAAAGATGTGTACACACACATCCTGATCCATCCCTTCCACATGCGGTACCTACAGTTTGGAGTGAGAGGAGAGCACTACCAGTACAAGGTGCTCCCCTTCAGCCTGGTCTCCTCGCCAAGGGACTTTACTAAGTGCCTGGCAGTGGTAACTGCCCACCTGTGCCTGCAAGGGGCTTTCGTCTTCCCCTACTTGGACGACTGGCTCATCAGAGGCAGCACGCCTTCAGAAGCTAGCCAGACTGCAGACTGGGCAATCCTTCTGTAGCACCTGGAGATTGTCATCAACTACCCCAAATCTCACCTCTCTCCATCTCAAAGTCTTGAGTTCATAGGTACTCAGTTGGACACGTTGCAAGTCAAGGCCGTCCTCCCACAAGAGCGGGCAGAACACCACAAGCAGCTAGCAGGAGAGGTACAAGGCTGCCAGTCAGTACCGGCTTGCCTCCTCCTCTGCCTCCTAGGCCATATGGCCTAAGTGGTCCACGTCATGCCCTTAGCCTGCCTACACATGCGGACAGCCCAGGGTAATGGACCTATTTGCCTCCCTGGACAACATGCAGCTGTCTCGCTTCTGCTCACGCTAGCTGCACCTGGGGAGAGCAGCAGCAGATGCCTTCCTGATCTCATGGTCAGAGGGCCTACTCTGTGCGTTTCCACCGACTCCCCTGGTTGCCAAGACCCTCTTCAAGATCCAGAGAGAGAGGGCATCAGTTATACTGATCGTCCCCAGGTGGCCCAGGCAACCCTGATTCCCTCTGTTACTTTCCCTGTTGGTGGCACTCCCAGTCATACTGGACTGGGCCCTGGAATTCCTGTCCCAGGAGGAGGGCTCCCTTCTGCACCCCAATCCAGGGTCACTAACGCTAATGGCATGGCTGCTGAAAGGGTAGTATTGGCCCCTTTTAATCTTCCAGGGAAAGTCGAGGAGATCCTATTGACCTCCAGAAAGCCCTCCACCAGACAGGCTTGCGCCTTTAAGTGGAGAAGGTTCTCCACCTGGTGTGTAGAGAAGGAGGAGAATCCCTTCTTCTGTCATGTGCAACTGGTCCTTCAGTATCTACTGCACCTGTTGCATGCCGGGCTGAATCAAACTCTATGAGGGTGCACCTGAGCGCCATAGCTGCGCACCACCACCCTATTCAGAGAAAACTACTCTCAAGCCAGCCCCTGGTCTCCAGATTCCTCCGGGTCCTCCTGTTATCCAAGCCCCCTGTCTGCCCTTTGGCAGCGGAGTGGGACCTCAACATGGTGCTCTCCCAGCTCACTAAACCACTCTTCAAGCCTCTAGCCACTTGCCACCTGTCTTGGAAAGTGGCCTTCCTGGTGGCCCTCACATCCACTCATAGGGTAGCGAACTCGAGGCCCTAGTGATGGACCCAACATATACAAGGTTCTATAAGAACAGGTTAGTGCTCCGCACACACCCTAAATTCCTCCTGAAGATGATATCTCCTTTCCACCTCAACCAAGAGGTAGTCCTTCCCACCGTCTTTCCATGGCTCCACACCGGCAGGGAGGAGCTAATACTTCAAACACTAGATTGCAAGTGAGCCCTGTCCTTCTACTTGCAGTGGACTCAGGCCCATATAAAAAATCCTCAACTTTTCATGTCGTATGACTCCAGCAGACTGGGGCTCCCCGTGACTAAGCAAACTCTGTCCACTTGGGTGGCGGACTGTATTGCTCTCACCTATCAATAAGCTGACCTCTCCCTTGAGCACCACATCACAGTGCATTGCGTGAAGGCGATGGCCACGTCGGTGGCCAACCTCCGTTCAGTGCCGGTGACGGAGAACTGCAAGGCCGCCACATGGTCTGCAATTCATATGTTCGCAGCTCACTACTGCCTGGAGAGCAAGTCCCGCAGGGACAGTGCCTTCGAACAGGCGGTACTCCATAATGTTCTTGGGGTGTAGGCAACTCCTGTCCTCCGACCCTTCTGTGTTCTGGCTACCGGAGTGATAGTATCGCTGGACACTAGGGTCTTGCAGAGTCTCTCAGTGGGGACTCACCTTCTGCAAGTCACAGCTACTCGATTGGTCACCATTGGTGCTGTCCGTCCTTGACAGTCTGGAGCTATGGAGTCCCATATGTGAGGGCTGATTCCCTGCTTGTTCCTGGAGAAAGCATAGTTACTCACCTGTAACAGGTGTTCTCCAGAAACAGCAGGAAACAGTCCTCACAACCCTCCGCCTTCCCTAGGAGTTGCCTCCCTACCTTGTCTTAGTTTCATACTGCCATCCTAGCTATGTCATCTAAGGACCATGAGGACCAACTTCTCCCCACCCACCACAGTCACCCTCAACAAAAACATATACCATGCGAAGCCTGCAATAAAGTACCTAGGAGTCCTACTAGACAACAACCTTAAGATGAATAACCATCTCCGAACAGTCAACCGAGCCATCTTCTACAAAATTAAAAGTCCTCCAACCACTTCGCAGTATCCTGGAAAAATCTGACTTCAGGACTGTCGCACAAGCGCTAATCATTCCACACCTGGACTACTGCAACGTCATTCTCCAAGGGCTGCCAAAGAAACACCCTAATATCTTACAAATGGCTCAAAATGTTGCTGCAAGAATCACATGGAAAAAAAAGGTCACAGATCACATAACACCAGTACTTATGGAACTACATTGGCTCCCTGTAGCCGCTCGTATCATCTACAAACTACTCATAACAACGTTTAAACTCATTCACAATATTGCGCCCTCATACATTGGCAACCTAATCACTAAGCAAGCACACAACAGGAACAGAAGAACCATACATCTCAACACTCTCTGTGTCCCAACCAGCATAAGATACGTTAAAACAGAACCAAGCAACAGAGCTTTCACCTATGCAGCGCCGATCCACTGGAACCAGCTCCCCTCTGAACTCCGAATGTCAAATAACCTGAATGAATTCAGAAGGAA
Organism: Ichthyophis bannanicus; assembly: GCA_033557465.1. Lineage (NCBI taxonomy): Eukaryota > Metazoa > Chordata > Amphibia > Gymnophiona > Ichthyophiidae > Ichthyophis > Ichthyophis bannanicus. The sequence goes on along the minus strand of CM066034.1, from coordinate 378,418,729 downwards.
CCTCAAAACCCATTTTATTCCAGGCATACTACAACCCAACCTAATTACAGCACCTTACCACAACAAGTTCCCTTCTGCCCACCATAATGACACTCGGAATACACGCAGCATATTGACGACTGATATGTAATCCTGTATATATGTATATTATATCCCCCTCCCACGCACCTTTTAATCTAATGTATATTTAAAGTTGTGAAAAGTATCTAATCTCTAATCCGTGTGCTATGTAATCATTGCTCTAATCAAAATTGTATTCTTAAAAATTCATTGTATTGTACGATCCCACTAGAGGACAGCAACCTTGGGCCGGAAGGACTGGGGTTTCTAGTCCCACAGGTGCTCCTTGTGGTCTTGGGCAAGCCACTTAACCCTCCATAGCCCATGTTCCCTGTAAAATAGTTATCTCCAAGTTATAATGTCCTGTTCAATGTAATTTCAGTTTGTTCAATGTAAACCGCACTGATGCCGAATAGCGCGGTATATAAGAGAATGTAAATAAAATAAATAAATGATGATTCTGTAAAGAAAACCGCAGCTGATCGTAGGAAGCAGCGGTATATAAGTGTTTGCTAAATAAATAAATAACTGAGCAAGATGGCACCCTTGGGTGGGAAGGGGACCACGCATGCGTGGTAGTATATCCGAAAGGCTTTCTTTGAAAGCTAGGGAAATACTCTACGCAGGCTCCATTGGTGACGATGTCACCCATACATGAGGACCTAGTCCTGCTGTTCCCGGAGAACACCTGTTACAGGTGAGTAACCACGCTTTCAGGCAGTGGCAGCGCTGGCAACAGCGTGTGACAATCTGACATTCCACATGGAAATTTCTAGTCTCCATGGCAATCTGGCACATGAAATTTGTGGAGCCCTGAATTAAATAATCTAAAAAACAACTTTTTAACACATTCCAGAATATTTTCAGCTAACAGGTTTTTTCTCTGTGTCCCCCCTCCCCCCCCCAGGCAGCATGTCTCTCTCTCTTTCTCTCTGTGCTCCTGCTCCCCATGCATATGGTCAATCTGTCCCTCTCTGACCCACACACACTCACATAGCCTGTACGTTCCTTTCTCTAATCCACACATACATTCATACAACATGTTTTCTTTACCCCTCCCCCTGCAGGCAGCATTTTTTCACTGAACCCATGTCCATCCTAGGCTGCACTTATTTTTTCTTTTCCCCCAACTCCATTTTTCTCTTGGTTCCCAACTCCCCACAGACACAACCCCAAATACACAGGCAGCCTTCATTTTCTTACTCCAGGATGTTGATCTGGCGAGGGCTGGGTAGTTGGGTAGAGTCGGCAGACTAGGATGGCAGCAGAGTGGGGGGGGGGGGGGCCTTTTTAGGCTGCAAGGCAGTAGCAGTGTGGCGGTGGGGGGAGGAGGCAGGAGAATCAGCCAGCAGTGGTCATGGTGGAGCCAGAGGCTATTAGCAGCTGTGGCAATGGGGGCCATCAATAATGAGCAGAAGAGATGAAAGGGTGCCATCTTTATAGCGACAATGGTGGCCAAGGTCGGAGGAGGTGCTCAGTCCCACGGTGACAGAGGATGGGCAATGTCAGCCCTCTCAGCTGTGACAGTGGTGTGAGGAGGCTTAGGGGTATGTTTACTAAGCAGCAGTAGTGGCTTCCCTGTGATATCGGAGCCGTGGTCCCATGCTTAGTAAACATACCCCTTAGTGTCAGCCAGGCACTCTGCAGTAGAGGCAGAGGTGTTTGGGAGGGACCCTCACTAAATTCAGGGTCAGCAGGTGGCAGTGACTCTGTAGTGGCACTCGGCTAACAGGCTGCATCGCAGCCCAAGCATGTGCGAACCAGTCTGATACTGAGCCTGTGTCTGATAGTAGGCATGTGACAGAAGGAGGCTGGTTTTTGCAGCACACCAGCTCAGCAAGTTCACTGCAGCACTTTACTTTCTGATGGCCCCCCAGTCACAAAAAAATGGCTTTTGCATTTCCAGTTCAACTGTCTGCTAGTAGCAACCCTATTGATAGATCTATTTAAGCTCTGCACAGTTTCCTCCTCTAAGGCAGAGAGTGTAATCCCCTGAAAGAATTTATTCCTCTGACCCACATTTCCCTGATCGTGGCCGTACAAAGTTTTATAAAACTCTAAAAAGCTTTGAGCAATCTCTGGTTTTGCATCGGAATCTGTCCCCCACTCCCCAGCTTTCTCATCTTAGTAATGGCTTGTTGTGCATGAGGGATTCAAATTAGGTTAGTCCTCATCAATATAGTTTTTCTCCAGGAACAAGCAGGAAGTCAGTCCTCACATATGGGTGACGTTGGTGCCAACGGAACCCTCGTGCGGAGCAAATCCCCAGCTTTCTAAGAAAGCCTTTGGGAATTGCATCACGCATGCGCGATTCCCTTCCTGCCCAAGGGTGCCATCTTGCTCAGTCTCCTTTTTTCCGCGGAGCCCAATGGACGTTGTCCCAGTGTCCCCGAGAAAAAAGTGTTTAAAAGTGAGAAATTACTTTTCTTTTTTTACCGGTTCGACATCGGTTCCCCTTCCCACCTTCGGCTCGGTACACCGGTATCGAGTCCAGTCCAATTTTTCAGTTTTTGTCCTTCGTGACTAGCGTTCACGCTCTTTTCATTTTTCACTAGCAGCCCGGTCCTTCGACCTTGCAGGGGCCCTTTTCCCCCCAATGGCTGCCAGCAGGTTTAAAAAATGTGATCGGTGTACAAAATGAATGTCCCTCACTGACACACATGACTGCTGTCTCCGGTACCTCGGGCCCGACCACAACCCGAAGGTTTGTGACCCATATTTATTTATTTATTTTATTTATTTTACATTCTCTTATATACCGCGCTATTCTGCATCAGTGCGGTTTACATTGAACAAACTGAAATTACATTGAACAGGGCACCACAACGTGGAGATAACTATTTTACAGGGAACATGGGCTATGGAGGGTTAAGTGGCTTGCCCAAGACCACAAGGAGCACCTGTGGGACTAGAAACCCCAGTCCTTCCGGCCCAAGGTTGCTGTCCTCTAGTGGGATTTGAACCCCCGACCTTCCGGCCTGAAGTACCTTGCCCCAACCACTAGGCCACTCCTCCACTCCATTTTCCATATAGGAAAATGTCCTCTAAGGCCTTGAGGAACCATCAGCAGCAGCATGATAGGATTTTTCCTGAGTCTGCACCCACCCAGGCCCAGACCTCATCAAAGGCCTCGACATCTCTGGAGCTGTCTGAACCCAAGCAGCATTGGGTGTCCTCCAAAAGGGGGTCTCCCTCGCGGGAACACCGGAGGAAGAAGAAATCCGTGAGGGCGTTGTTGTTGGATGGTTCTGAATGGCCTGGTCCCTCGCAGGACCAGTCACGGAGCCACGACCGTCGTCCCGGAGCCTCGGAGTTGGAGCAGCCTGCAAAACTCCCTCAACGGGAACCGGAGAAGCCGAGGCAGGTAACCACTGTCCTTGTGGAGGACTCTCCTCCTTGAGAACAGGCATCGGGCCCGACGGTGTCGGGACACAACCCGAGGGCTGCAGAGCCTTCTGAGCTCGGTCTCAGAATGGTGACCTTGGAGCGCAGCATGTCTGCCTTCATGGAGCAGAAGTGGGCGCTGATAGCCGGTTTCACCGGTCCTTCCACCTCGACCACCGGGACATCAAGTCGAGCCAATTCTCGAGACCATGAGGACTCGAGTCGATCCTCAGCCGAGGTCTTCCTCGACCCCCCGTTCGGGACCGAGGTCGTCGAAGCCAATTCCATCGGTGTTGGGGCAGTTGAAGCCGAAGCCCTCGAGGCCAGAGCCACTCGATTCCTCCTCGGAGGAGTCGGGGTGGGAAATGGAGGACAAAGAGTCACCGGACACCCGTTGGACCAGAGAAATTCCCTCGGATTCCCCGGTGTCCGAACTTTGGAGAAGGTCCCCCCTGGAGGACACTCGGTTCTTATACTTCGTTTGGGACATGTCAAAGGCGTTGGCATTCCCGGCGGAGGCTGAGGAGGAGCCTCGAGCTGAAGAGCTTGAGATCCTCCAGTATGATTTTCCCCCTCGGGAAGCCCTTACTGCACCAGTGCCTCTGATTCTGGAAAGGCTGATGCTCCGCATGTGGGAGACACCGGCGTCGATGCCAGTACTCAGCAGGCGAATTGATTCCATCTATCGAGTTTGCAAGAGCCCTGGATTCCAAAAGGCACAACTATCGCACAACTCCATGGTTGTGGAATCGGCCATGCACCGGCTCACGAGCCAGAAGACGCACTCCTCGGTGCCTCCTGGCAGGGAGGCCCGCAACATGGACGCCCTCGGCAAGAAGTGCTACCAGGGTTCAATGCTATCATGCCAAATCCAGACATACCAGCTATACATGGGCATGTACCTACGAGACCTGGCAAAGGAGATTGCCGGGTTCTCAGCTGGTCTCTCTGAGGGACCTTTGCAGCGCTTCAAGACGTTGTCCACTGGGATATGTGAGTGCTCAAAGTTTATGACTCGAGCAGCCTATGACAGCTTCGAGGCATCGGCCCGGGTAGCTGCGGCGGGCATCGGTGCCCACCGCCAGGCATGGCTACAGTCGTCAGACCTGGAGCAATGGGTACAGGACAAGTTGGTCGATGTCCTTTGCCAAGGTGAAAACTTCTTTGGCAAACCCAAGAAGGCTGCTGAGATCGAGTCTGAGTACCTGACCCAGACACGGCTCTCAAAGAAGACGTCTGCCCCTTCTAAGAAGAAAGGCTTGGGTAAAAAGCCCTTTTTCCAGAGGAAAGGTACTGCTTACTGCAACTACCCCACATATCAGGCCTCCCCAGCTCCCCAACAGGGGCAGCAGGCCAAGGGACAGGGGCATGGCCCACATAAGCAAAAAGCCCCCAAGCCCCAGGCACCGGCTCCGGCCCAGCCTGGAGGGAGTTTTTGACTCCCAAAGCATAGTCCCTCTCTCCAAAGAAGTAAGGCCATGCACAGGAGGAAGGCTGACCCTGTATGCCCACAGGTGGTTAGCCATCACAACAGATACCTGGGTTCTCCATATAGTCCAAAAGGGCTATCTGCTACATTTCACCCAGGTACCTCCCTCTTATTTTCCAGGGGAGCCTCTCAGACCCCCTTTTCACAGGGACCTCCTCTTGAAGGAGTTATCAGGTCTTCTTGAGGATCAGGCAGTAGAACCGGTGCCCCACCACCTGAGGGAAAGGGCTTCTACTCCAGGTATTTCCTGATACCAAAAAAAACAGGAGGCCTAAGACCCATCCTCGACCTGCGCAACTTAAACAAGTTCCTGGTGAGGGAAAAGTTCAAGATGCTTTCCCTTGGAATATTGCTGCCTTACCTCCACCAGGGAGACTGGCTATGCTCCTTAGACCTAAAGGATGCATACACACACATCCTAATTCATCCAGAACACAGACAATATCTCCGTTTTGTGGTGGGAGGAAACCATTTTCAGTGCAAGGTAGTTCCCTTTGGCCTAGCCTCTGCACCGAGTATTCACAAAGTGCTTGGCTGTAGTGGCCACCTTCCTCAGAAACCAGGGGGTATTTGTCTTCCCCTACCTAGACGACTGGCTCATCAGAGCCACGTCAGCTCTGGAAGTCCAACAGGCCACATCTCACACCATTCAGGTGCTGCAACATCTCGGACTTGTGATCAATCACACCAAATCTACTCTAGTTCCCACTCAAGGTCTGGAGTTTATAGGAGAAAGGCTAGACATCCTTCAAGCAAGGGCTTATCTACCAGAAGACAGGGCAAAAAGGCTCCTGGCCCTGGCACAACAAGTGAGTCGACTGTCCCAGATATCAGCAAGACACTTCCTGCGACTCCTTGGGCACATGGCTTCCACAGTGCATGTGACCCCCAATGCCTGCCTCAACATGAGAACAGCTCAGTGGTGCCTCAGAGACCAGTGGACACAGGCCACAGGCAGACTCTGAGACAGGATCAAAGTGTCCAAACGACTGGTGCAGTCATTAACATGGTGGCTTCAACCACACCACTTGGTGGCGGGGGTGGAGTTTCAGGCTCCTCTGCGCATGAGGGTCCTGACTACAGATGCATCCTTGCTGGGCTGGGGAGCCCATTGCCAGGGACTGTGTACCCAGGGTGTGTGGTCTCTGCAGGAGAGTACACAACAGATCAATTTCCTAGAGCTTCGAGCTATCCACCTGCCTCTCCGGGCTTTCTGTCAAACCCTGGCTCATCAACCTGTTTTAATACAGACAACCAGGTGGCAATGTTCTATGTGAACAAACAGGGAGGCACGGGGTCCCGCATCCTGTGTCAGGAAACCCTGGACCTGTGCTCCTTTGCAGTCCAGCATGGAATGCATCTCAAAGCAATTTACCTGCCGGGTCAGGAAAATTGCTTAGCCGACAAGCTAAGCAGAATTCTCCAGCCACACAAATGGCAGCTGGATCCCAACATAGCCCAAGGGCTGTTTCAGACCTGGGGACAACCATCCATAGATCTGTTTGCGAGCCCAAAGAATTATCAGTTGTCCCAATTTTGCTCCAGACAGCCACACCCAAGCAGGGTGGCTGCGGATGCTTTTCTAATCTCATGGTCTGTGGGCCTCCTCTATGCATTTCCTCCCACGTCTCTAGTGGCCAAGACTCTGTTCAAGATCCTCCAGGACAAGGCCTCGGTTATTCTGGTAGCCCCCAGGTGGCTGAGGCAACCCTGGTTTCCACTTCTGCTTCAACTGGCAGTGGAGTCCCCAATTCCTCTGGGATCTCATCCCAACCTCCTGTCACAGGAGGGGGGCACTCTCCTGCATCCCAACTTCAGATCCCTCAACCTGATGGCCTGGCTGCTGAAAGGGTAGTACTTGCACCACTCCTTCTTCCCAAAAATGTGGAAGAAGTGTTTCTAGCCTCAAGGAGGCACTCAACGAGATGATTTTTCCTGGTGAAAGGCTAGGTTCTTTGTGATCCACCTATTTCAATGATGGGTCCTTTTTATGTCCTTGCAGGATGCAATGCAGCTGTATATGTGATGGAGCCTGCTCTTGGACAAGGTGTGTAGATGGCTCCCCCTTTATCCTGGAGGGTTTTCTAGCATCCTGCTCTCTTCATTCCTCTACCTGATCCTATGCAGCAGCACATACATTTTTAGGGACAAAACCTTTGAGATGGGCCCTAAGGTCCTGTCTCAGCTGTATCCTTAGTTCCAGAGAGAGCAGGATCAGCCTTATGGGCTTCTTGGAGTTGGAGCCATGATCTCGGCTGTGACAAAGTCCACATCCGTCACTGTGGAGGGAGGTGCTGTGCTTGAGGTGTCTCAGGTTCAGAGGATCAAGTTCTTCCTTAAGAATACCTTTGCAGCCGCTGCCTTAGGCTCTCAAGCAACACTGTGTGTGGACCTGGAGACCAGAACTTTGATGATTGATCCACCTGCTGACAGCTTAGAGGGCATGAAGTTAACAATGGATTACCTAGGTGATTGGTGTCCTTTAACACTTCATTAGAATCTCTTCCAAGTCCATGGTGGTGGTGGTGGTGGTAGGTGCTCATTGATGGTTCTGGCTCTGTACTTGGTTGGTGGTCACTGCCTCCAAGCTGCATCTGCAAACTCCCGTTTAAGTTCTGGTTGCTCTTTGGGGTAAGCCTTGTGGCATGTAGAGAAGCTTAATTGCTCTTTCCTCCCAGGTTTCTCTGCTCTCTCTATCTCATGCTCAGGCTGTAGTGGTGAAGGAGTGGCTGTCCTCCATTGCTCTCCTCTCCTCATGACTGAAGTTCATTCCTTTGCACTATCCCGAAGCACTCCTCCATCTGGACCTTTCTCCCCCGCCCCCTTTATTTTCTCCTTCTTTATTCCCCCCAATCTCTCCAACCCCATCTGTGGTACTCTAAACTGTTAACGCTTTCTGAGATCTCCCTTTCCTACCCCCATCTAGTAATAATTGAGGATTTCAATGTGCACCTCAAGTGCCCCTCCAGACCCTGCGATAAAGCTTTTTTTGCTTACTGCACTGATCTCTCTCTCTTCCAGCACGTTCACTGTCCCACTCATTCTGCTGACCATATCCTTGACCTGATTTTCACACTCTCTGACTTGCCTTTCATTGATATTTCTGTCTGCTATTCCGCTCCCTTGGTCTGACCACCCTGTGCATACTTTTTTCCTTACAGCTCCAATCTGCCCCTCCTTTTTCAGCTGGGGATTCGGCCTCTTTTTCCTGGTCTAGCCCAACCGTCACGTCACATTACACCTTCCACATAGGAACATTTTCCCTCCTCTGACACGCACTTTCCTGCTGATTTCACCTCTTTTTTTCATAAGATCTCTAGGTGCAGAACTGGAACATCATCCTGACTGTGGCTGTTGACCAGCTAGCCCCTCTCCATCCTGCTCCGCCTTCCTCATACATCCACTGACTACCCTTGGTATCACTCTGGCTTCCTCCTCCACTGTACATACCTCCTCTGCGCTGAACATCTCTGGCTCAAACATCCCTCTTCTGAGTTTCCTCTTCACTTTTTACACTGCCACTGCCGCTATCATTCCCTGATCCATACTGCCAAACAATCGCATTACTGTAACTTTATCTCCTCCTCCTTCTCTAATTCCTCCCGCCAGTTGTACTCTGTTCTGCGTTCATTCTCTGCTCCCCGCACATCCCCTTCCATAATTACCCCTTCCTCTTCTCCTGATCCAGCTCATCTTGCCACCTTCTTTTTGGACAAGATTCAATCCCTTCCCTCCATCATTCCTGCCTGTCCCCCTCCTCTCATAAACTCTCCCCCTTTCCTCCATTTCCCTGACTTCCTCCTTTTCATACATCTGATCCTCCTTCCACCCTGTCTCTAAAACAGAGCTATCTAAAGCCCTTTCCTTCTCACACAGAACTACATTCCCCTCTGACCCCATCACATCTCACTGGCTATCCGAGCCCTCTTTGGCGCTTCTCCCATACATCCTTATCATGTTTAATATCATTCTTTCTTCTGGCTCTTTCCCTTCCTCCTGGAAACATGCCCTGATCTGTCTCATCCTCAAGAAACCTATCCTGGATCCCTCAGTCCCAGCACACTGGCATCCTGTTTCAAATCTCCCTTTTTTCTCTTGGAAAAATTGGTCTTTGCACAACTGTCCTCACATCTTGACGTGACACATGCCCTTCATCCCTGCCTATCTGGTTTTCACCCTGGACACAGCACAGAAACTATCTTTCTTTCTTTTCTTAATGAGTTACAAGTCTCTCATGATCATGATGATGACTCTATCTTTCTTTCGCTCTTGACCTGGTCGATCAGTCCACCCTTCTCACTTGCCTTCACGACTTTGGATCCATGGGACAGTCCTACAATGGTTTCACTCCTTTCTCTCCTCTAGGCCCTTCTCTCTGGTTCTTCCTCCTCTCCCAGCGCCATTCTGTCCTGTGATGTCCCACAAGGCTTGGTTCTGGCCCCCTCCTTTTTAATGCCTTTCTAGCCCCTCTGACATTACTTATACAACAGTACAGTATCTCAGAGTATTATTATGCCAATGATAGTATCCTTTTGCATCACACCAGCCCTTCTGAAGATCCTCCAAGAACAAGGGCAGAACTACAGACTAGTTAAGATGACAGGAGGAAAGCACCTATGGGGGAAAAAGGGCAGCACAGTCTGCAAAACAAGAAGACAAGGCCTACAGTTGAGACTCTCAGAAAATCACCTCACTGTCTTTTCGGGAACACCTCTCTTCAGTCATCCACCATTCTTTTCATGCCCTATGACAAATTCGTGCTGTCCGCCCTTTTTTGCCTCTCTCTAACCTTTTGCTAGTTACTGCACATATTGATCAACAAATTTTTACAAAAGTCATGTTACTGAAATTGTCATTTCTTATCAATTTTTATATGCTGAACACGAATATGACAGTGAAATTGCAAAGTTGGCTCTAGTTTTTTTGTAATCTACAAGAATTAATATTTACATCACAAAATGCATGTCAATAGTAAATATAATAGGCCTTCGGTTAATACCTGTAAAAAAACAAGTCATAGACTACTTCTTAGATTTTTTTGCCTGTCTCTTGTACAGCTGTTCGGGAGCTTCTCTGTGGAGTGTCCAGCAGTAGTCAGCCAGCATTGTAGTGGACCATTTTCCCTAGTATCTTTGCTCCATCATTGCGCTATCCTGGTGAAAACGTTCGCCCTGTTCATCACTAATCATACCACAGTTGTCAGGAAAGAAATTGAGATGGGAATCAAGGAAATGGATCTTTAGAGACATATTGCAGCCAAGTTTCTGATACTGCATCAGCATGTCTTCTCCTAGTTCCTTGTAGTTTTCTACCATAACATTCCCAAGAAAGTTTGGTGACACTAGGCGAAAAGCATTCCATGCTTGTTTCGCATCACCCTGCAGCAAGTTGTTGAACTGGTCATCTTTGAAGAGCTCTCGAATCTGAGGACCCACAAAAACTCCCTCTTTAATCTTTGCTTTGCTGAGTCAAGGGAACTTTTCATGCAGGTATCGGAAAGCTGGCGAAGTGCGGTCCATGGCTTTCACAAAGTTTTTCATCAAACCTAGTTAGGCGGTGAAGTACTTTTGTCCACTAAAGAAGAGCGGGACTTAGGCGTGGTTGTGTGTGATGATCTTAAAGTAGCTAAACAGGTAGAAAGGCAACGGCAAAAGCTAGAAGGATGCTTGGGTGCATACGGAGAGGAATGGCTAGCAGAAAAAAGGAGGTGATAATGCCTCTGTATAAGTCTTTGGTGCGACCTCATTTGGAGTATAGTGTGCAATTCTGGAGACCGCACCTTCAAAAGGATGTGAACAGGATGGAGTCGGTGCAGAGGGTGGCTACTAAAATGATTAGTGGGCTTCATTATAAAGCATATGAGGACAGACTTAAGGATCTTAATATGTACACCTTAGAGGAAAGGCGGGATAGAGGTGATATGATTGAGATGTTTAAATACCTCCGTGGCATAAATGTTCAGGGAGAGAGCCTCTTTCAATTGAAAGCAAGTTCTGCTACGAGGGGACATGGGATGAGGGTGAAGGGAGATAGATTCAGGAGTGATATGCGGAAATATTTCTTTATGGAAAGAGTAGTGGATCCATGGAATAGTCTCCCAGTGGAGGTGGTAGAGATGAGGACAGTAACTGAATTCAAAAAAGCATGGGACCAACACAGAGGATTTCTAAAGGTAAAAAGTGGACTGTTGTAGTTGTTGATATGGAAGGACAGACTAGATAGGCCATGTGGTCTTTTTCTGTCATCATGTTTCTATGTTCAGCTCACCAAGATACTACAGATTAGGGCCTTTTAAAGTCAGTAACGATTTCAATGTTGACCAGTGGTTGGTTTTTAATGTTATGCATTATGCATTAGGAATTTTTCTGTTTATGGCTTGAGAAGTGCTGTACCAATATATATGCCAAGTAATGACATCCCTGAAAGTTGCTGAAGTCTGCTCCACTTGCTGGCAAGGGAGCATATCCTACTCATCTGGATTGGTCTAGCAGAATTCAAGAAAAGAAAATTACACAGGTACACTAAAAAATTTTTTTTTTAAACTGCTTCTAATGTTTCGATTGATTTTTACGTTTTTTGGTGCACTGAATCCAAATCTGGTAACCAATTTGCTCCATCACGTACAGATTTTTTGCTACATTGGGTTAGCAGTTTGAGGTGACCGTTTCAGATTGAGTGTGATCGAGATAAAAGTTTCTTGGATGAATTCTTTATACTAATTGTTTAGTAGTTATTCAAATAAGAATAAAGAAAATTGTAACAAGGCAGCACATAAGAATAGAGTAATGTCAACAAAACACACTGTGATGGTAGCAAAATTGTCTGCACTTAAAACAGCCACATACATGTGCACAAACATTGAGCATATAAGAGCGAGGTTAGACACAAAGCAAAGCAAAGAAATGTGCAAAAAATGTTGTACAGGTATGTATGTAAGAATAGAAAACGCAAACCGCACCATTGCAATACATGAAGACAAACACCCGATGGTGTGAAAATAAAATTCTAAGAAATGAGATCCGACACTGTGGTAATAACTAGCAAATTTTTATTTCAAAGTTTAGTAAAAACACGATATTTGTCAACACAGTTTAGATTTTAAAGTCATTCTTGGGTCAATCAATCTCCTGGTGGGCCCGTTTCTTCTTCCCCCGAATGCTTCTCTTGGTGCGCTGCTTGGCGTATTTTTCATCTGGGGTTTCCCGCAGCAGCAACCAGCAGAAATCAGCCATCATAGTGGTGTTCCATCTTCCTTGGTACCTTCTCTCTGCGTCCTTGATGTCCTGGTGAAACCTTTCACCTTGTTCTTCACTGTACGCCCCCAAGTTTTCGGGAAAGTAGTTCACATGGGAGTGCAAGAAATGGACTTTCAGGCTCATGTTACAGCCTTGTTCTTTGAAGGCATTGAGCATCCTGGCAACAATATCCTTATAGTTCTCATCCCGCGTGTTCCCCAAGAATTTGAGAACAACATCCTTGAAGGAATCCCAGGCTTCTTTTTCCTTCTCAGACATCGTTTCAGCGAATGCTCCATCTGAAATGAGTTTCCTTATATGAGGGCCAACAAACACTCCTTCCTTTAGCTTTGCTTCAGAAAGTCGGGGGAACTTGAGCAAAGGTACCGAAAGCACTCACCATCTTTTGGAAGGGACTTGATGAATTGCTTAATGAGACCCAACTTAATGTGGAGAGGTGGTAATAGAATTTTATCACGAGGTACCAAGCTCTCATGAAGAACATTTTTCTCACCGGGTCTCAAATACTCCCGAATTGGCCAGTCTTTTTTCCCCCAGTGTAGGTCGCGGGCCCGGCTATCCCACAAGCAAAGGAAGCAGGGATATTTGGTGAAACCGGATTGCTGCCCTAATAGCATGGATAGAATTTTAAAGTCTCCACAAATCATCCACTTATGCTCATCATAACAAATCTTCTGAAGAATCTGGGCCAAATTCTCGTATTTTTCTTGGAGAATAATAGAGTGAGCAATAGGAACTGAAGCGAATGTGTTGCCATTATGAAGAAGAACACCTTTTATGCTGTCTTTTGACGAATCAATGAACAGCCGCCATTCAGCAGGATCATACTTGAGTTTAAACTTTTCCATCACTCCGTATATATCGTTGCAAAATACCAAATCTTCCTCTTTGCTGAAATACTTCAAAAATTGTGTCTCGTGGTTGCGGTACCAATAAAAAGTTGTTCCTGGTGACAATAGATTTTTCTGTTTAAGCCGAGAACCTAGCAGTTGGGCAGCATCTTTTGGGAGTCCTAAATCCCGGACTAAATCATTCAATTCAGCTTGAGAGAAAAGTTCAGGTTTCGGATCTGGTTCAGTTTCAAACTCGGAAGTACTGGACTCATCGGGGAAAAAGCCATCTGATGAGTCTCATCATGATCAGAACCGTCCACACAAATATGATCCAAAGATTTTGGTGGTTCAGGCACAGGTACTTCGTTGCTATGAGGCATAGGCCTAATTGCTGAGGGAAGGTTGGGGTAACTTATTACGTTCTTATTTTTTAAGTTGTATCCCTTCACAATGCAAGAGCAAAAATAGCAGTCACTGCTGTGGTCTCTTTGTTCACGCCACATCATAGGTATTCCGAAACAAAATGCTTGTTTTTTACCTTTCATCCATAAGCGTAGATCTTCCTCACATGTCTTGACACTTTGTGAGGAGCCCACGGTTTGTCTTGATCGCCTAACTTCAAACCGAAATAGGCGAAATATACTTTTTAATAAATGCAGAAATGTTCCTCTGCCGCTTTTTCACGGTATATTCCCCACAAATAAAACAAAAACTGTCCGGAGAGTTGACGCAACCTCTGGCTCTGTGAGCCATCACAAATACACAGCACTGCAAACTACAACTGTAGTGAACCACTTCGGAATAAAGCTGGATTACGACTGAGCAAACAAAAGGTAATAATGAACTTGCAAGAAACTGAAATTTGACAGGAACGTTCATGTCGCAACCACCGTGTTTGAGCGAGCGAACGAGGCGAGGCGAACAGGAAAGAACATGCGCCAGCGCGAGTACTGGATTTAGCCCCCCGCCTCCCAATTGTCCTGTTAATGTATAAAATGAATACAAAACACTCTAAAATATCATGAGGGAGTGTTTCTAGTTAGTTAACCATTACAACCTCTATTTTGGGCCAAGACAATAAACTGCAGTCGGCTAAAAAGAAATTATGTGAACATTCCTTATATGGGTAAGAAATCTAATTTTGCAAGAAAACGTGACGTGATGGAACATTTTGGCTATTTTTCCTGGATTCAGCACCCCAAAATCTATAGGAATAAGTTGCAAAACTGGAGGCAGTTTTTTGGTAGTGTACCTGTGATAAAATTTCTCCTACTATCCAGATCCAGCATTCTGTTCTTCCTATACTTATATAGGATGGCCACTTTATTAGCCTTTTTGAGCGCTCTGGCTATTAGTGGCTAAGGCCTGGCATGGTTCTCCATGTGAACTCCCAGTCTGTCGACTCTCCCAGATTTTAAGTAAGTTGAACCGCAGGAAATCCTAGTTTCTCCATTAACTTTGACTTACAGAAGAGCATGAACTCTCTATCATCTTTCATGTCCATGCTATTGATAAAGTTTCCCATTTAATTTTCAAACTACATTTGGTTACCTTGAAAGCATGGATTCTTTTAAAATAATTTTTTTGTTTTAAAATTTTACGTGGATTAGTGCCAGAATATATGACTGAATTGATTGTTTTTGTGGAAAATAAGAGAAAATTACGTTCTTGAAATAATTTGCTATTATTATATCCTTCTATGAGAGATTTTTATTATAAAAGGATTTTGGATAAATTATTTTCCTACCAAGCAGGTATGGAATGAGTAAGCTTCCTCAGGACAGTAGGACTTTAGGGTCATGGATAGCCTTTAGGCATACTTCAAAAACCTATCTTATTGTGAAGTATGTGAATACTTAGTTGATTTCATGATATGATATTCTGGGTATTATTCATTTGGGGCCTGATTATTTAGCAATGGTAGCTAGCCCTCACTGCTGAACCTGGATATTCAATGCTGGGCCATATATGGCCATCAGCAATGAATATCCGGGTCAGCCAGCTAGTTCTGAAACTAACCAGGCAGAGATATACAGCCGCTGCCTGGTTAGCTTTGGTGATAACGATTAGGCCAGCCTTTAAGGTGCTCAACATTTGCCACCGAGGGATAACCGGGCAGTGGCTGAATATTGCTGCTGCCCGGTTATCCCCAGCTGCTGCCCCCAGATTGCCCTAGTACTAGCTGGCTAGTATCAGGGCACCTAACGGCAGCACCCACAGATATTCAGCATCTCTGTGTTAGTGCCACTGAATATCCCGGTCACCATGATTAATGTGGTTTACAGGTCTGTTAACCACATCAATCGCTTTGAATATCAGGCCCTTGTTGTTTATGATCTGCTGTATGTGAAATACTGTGTACATGGTTTTATCATATAATCCACTTTGAACCATTATTGGTATGTAGCAGAATATAAGAATTGGAATTAAATTATTATTCTTATATTGTTGCATAACCTCTGTTCTCTTAATCTTCCAACCTTTTATATTAACTGGGCCTTTCCTTCTGCATTTACATGACTCGCCCTCTCTCTCCTTTGCACCCTTACCCCCAATCCACCCAGCTAAGCGTACAACCAAATCATACCCCCTTTAGAAATAACTATGTTCTGTTTTAAGTTCAACCATCCACCCTCTCATCTCTGCCCTTGTAAATATCTTCTCTATTCCTCTTCCTCTTCTTCAGTCCATTCACTCTGTATCTGAGTCAGACTCAAGAGCCAGGCCTGCTACCATTAGGCAGACTAGGTAGTCGTCTAGAACGCTCGCCCTCCAGGGGCACTCATTGCCTCCGCTACTGCTGCTCCTCTTGGGACCGGCAGCAGCAGCAATGATCACAAACAGCCCCACAGCACTTACCTTGAAAGTTAGGCACCACAGGGCTGTTTGTTTCATCCCCTTGGACCGCCCGATACCAAATTATTTTCTGCAAAGGAAGTTGGTATTGGGTGGTCTGAGGGGGATGGAAGTAAACAGCCCCGTGGTGCTGAAGTTTCAAGGTAAGTGCTGTGGAGCTGTTTGTGATCACTGTCGCTGCTGTATGTCCCAGAGAGGGATGACAGTGGTGGCAATGGGCGCCAGAGGGGGGTGCAAGGGATAAGGCTCCCATAGGGCACCATATCCTTTTGCACCGGCCCTGCTCAAGAGACCTCCATACTCATGTGACACATGCCTCTCCCTGCTGCGATCCTTAACTGCTGCATAATTTTAATGGGGAATTGAAGTGTAATTTTGTAGATTTTGTCCTGAAAATAGTCAGCCAAAGTTTGAGTAGAGAGGGAAGGAGGGATCAGGTGGAGGCATCTTGAGGAGAGAATTGAGTTGTAAAGAGACGACGAGGGTCAGAGGCAAGAGAATTAGTCCGATGGACATAATAGTTTTGTTTGGCAACTGCTATAGCTGACTGGAAAGAAGCAAGCATGAATTTGAAGTGTAGAATGTCCAGGAAGGGCTGGGACTGAAGGAGGGCTGAAACTGGGGGACTAATACTGGAAATGGAATGATGCTGGCAGATGGGGAGCTGGAAGAAGACTGATACTGGGGGGCTAGTACTGGAAATGGAATGATGCTGGCGGATGGGGAGCCTGGGATTGGAAGGGAGATGATGCTGGGAGGGACTGGGACTGGAGGGGGACTGTTACTGGGGGGGGGGGCTAGGACTGGAATGGGCTGATGCTGGGAAATGAAAGAACTGGGACTGGAAGGAGATGATGCTGGGAGGGGCTGGAACTAGAAAGGAGCTGATGTTTGGGGAGGACTGGAAGGGGTGGGGCTGGAACTGGGGGCAATAAAAAGAAGCTGGGGAGTGAAGATGGAGAGGGGGGCAGATATTTTGTGTTGGAGGGAAGAAAAAAGATCATACAGTGGGAACAGTTGAGAGGGAGGGATATAAGAAATGCTGGGGTAGGAAGGAGGAACAGCAGGATTAATGAATATTGGAGAAAGAAGTAGCTGGGTGGGTCTGCAGAAGGGATCTAGGAGGCGGTACTGAGGAAAGGGAGATGGGGAAAGCAAAGACTAGGACTTAGTTGGAGACTTTAAAATTGGGTGGGAGAAAAGAAGAAGATAGAACCTAAGATTGGCTGGGTATGGAGAGAGTAAGTGGGGACCCAGATGGTGGGCTCAGGACAGGGGCAGCTCAAGGCAATCTACTGCCTGAGGCAAGGGATGAGATGGCGCCCCCCCCCCATGCTCAAAAGAAAGTGACACTACAGGGGGCAGGACGCTGCAGCAGGAGTTCCATAGGGCCAGAAGACTCCGCACCGGTTTCATTTTGTTTTTAAATGAGCTTTATTGCAGCCGCTGCTCTGTAAGAAGCAGGAGCAGCGGCTGCAAGGGGAAGGTGAGGCTGCATGAGGGAGGAGAGGTGGGGGCCAGAGGGCTCCACACCAGTTTCATTTTGTTTTTAAAGGACTGCAGATGAAAAGCCGGTTTTCTGCTCTGGTCGCTTCCGATCTCCGGCCAGAGCAAAAATATGGCTTTTCAAGGGCCGGTCTTCGATCTCTTCTGGCAGCCATGGAAAAACCGGCCAGGCCAGCTGAAAACCAGCTGGTTGACAATACTAGAGACATGGTGCCCCAACACAGCACTTTCCACCCTCTGAAAAAAAAGAGAAGCTCAGTGGCCTCTACACAGCACTTCCCACCCTCTGAAAAACGAGGGATTTTGTGACCCCAACACAACACCTCCCACTCCAATATAACCACAAGAAGGACTTGGCAACTCCAGCATAACTCCTGACACAGTGGACTGGATCAGCATGTTGTTAATGTAAATATATATATTCCGCAAAAAAAACAAAGGAGATATAGGATGCTCGCAAACCAAGGAGCTAAAAGTAAAAACGCCAAATTATAATTCATTTATTTTGTTATAAACTGTGTTATGGTTCACACATTTTCTTTTTGAATATATATTCTGATTCCATAGAAACCTCTCCCTCAACACTGGGCGCAGAGCAGAAGTAGGACATTCACCCACAGAATTCAATATATTTTTAAAAACTCTGATTCTGGTCATCTCACTAATAACAAACACTCTCCAGTACCAGGCATATTGGAAATGAATATAAAACTCTACTGAAGTCACCGAAGATCTACAAGGCCAAATCTACCATACCATACCAGCATAAGTTTCCAAAACTCATACAAGGAGCCTACCAAGAAAAAAGTACCACTATAAATACTGGAGCAGGCTCTAGAACAGTGATGGCTAACCTTTTTGAGCCCGAGTGCCCAAACTGCCGCACAAAACCAAAGAATTTCCTCAAAGTGCCAGCACGTCATTTGCATAAGTGGTCTTATTTGCATAAATATTTGCATAATGTTACCATACACTAACTTTTAGTAAACATGTCTCTTAATGAGTGTATGGATAAAGAAAGACTAAAAGATTTCTACATTACTATAATCCAGTGCCAACCGCCAGGCACATTAGGAACTACTACAAACGCTGCCCATTTAGAACCCATAGCAAACCCGCCGTATCCTGACAGCATTACCAGGACTCACAAAGCACCATACCCTACCTATCAAAAGGCAACACTGCAAATATTAAACCAATACATTTCAGTGAATACTGGGGAAAGAGAACAAGTGGCAACGTCAAATAGGAATTTCCTCTTGTACCAAACAAAGCGCAGATGTTAATGATGCACATTTCCCAGAGCTGACATATTCCAGTTAATAAATTCAAAATAAAGAGATATCTTTCTACCTTTTGTGCATTTTTTTTTCAGTTGCAATTGGTCCAGCCATTTTCTTCTGGTTTCTTCATATTTTCTGCTAACTCTCCATCGTCTGCTGTCCATTTGTCCTTTCTTCTCTCTTCTAGTTTTTTTTCCATTCTCTCTCTCTCTACATCTGCTTTAACATACTAATCTTTCTCCTTTTGCTCTTTCCTCATTCCTATTTCATCCACACAAATTTTACCCCTCCATCCTCAATCCCCAATTACTCTCCCAATACCTGGCCAATTGTAGATTTTTCATCCCTCCTACACAAAATATTTTTCCCCTCTCCATTTTACTCTCCCAGCCCCATCCCATTCTCATCCTCCCCCAACATCAGCTCCCTACTAGTTCCAGTCTCACCCTGCAACCATCCCCTTCCACACGCCCCCCACTTCCACCCAGCCCACTTCCCAGCAAAGCCCCGTCCCCATCAGCTATTTGCACTTCCAGCCCCCCTCTTCCCCTCAGCCCATTTCCAGTCCAAGCCCCATCCCCAACAGCTATTTGCAGTTCACGCCCCCTTCCGCTCAGCCCATTTCCAGTCCTAGCAACCCCCCAACCCATTACCAGTCCTAGCCCCCCATAGCCCACTCCCAGTCCTAATCCCACCAGCCCATTTCCAGTCCTAACCTCCCCATCAGCCCACTCCCAGTCCTAATGCCCCGTCACTCGCAATTTTTAGTTTAAGCCCCCCCAGCGCCTATCACCACTCCTCCTAACCCCCCCAGCGCCCATCACCACTCCTACCCCCCCCAGCCCAGCGCCCATCACCACTCCTAACCCCCCCAGCCAGCCCAGTGCCCATCACCACTCCTAACCCCCCCAGCCAGCCCAGTGTCCATCACCACTCCTAACCCCCCCAGCCCAGCGCCCATCACCACTCCTAACCCCCCCACCCCAGCCAATCACTACTCCTAACACACCCCAGCCCAGCCCAGCCCAGCCCATCACTACTCCTAACCCCCCCCCAGCCCAGCCCAGCACCACTCCTAACCCCCCCAGCCCAGCCCAGCCCAGCCCATCACCACTCCTAACCCACCCCCCCCCAGCCCAGCCCAGCCCATCACCACTCCTAACCCCCCCGCCCAGCCCAGCCCATCACCACTCCTAACCCCCACCCCCCAGCCCAGCCCAGCCCCCAGGGAAAAATTAAAAAAAAAAAGAAAACCTGTCTGCTGCCGCTGTCGGGGCCGCCGCGGCAGAATCGAGCGTGCCGCGGGGCCCCCCTGTACCCACCCGGCAGAGCCTGCCCTCCCCGTAGCAGCTCTCTCTTTGGAGCTGCAGTCAGACGCGCCGGCTTGCAGAGCGCGAGGGAAGAGTTCCCTCGCTGCTCGTTAAGCCCGCGGGGCTGATGGGAAGTTCCCATCAGCCCCCGCGGGCTTAACAGAGTCGCGAAAGGGAAACTCTTCCCTTCGCGCTCTGCAAGCCGGCGCGGTCTGACTGTAGCTCCAAAGAGAGAGCTGCTACGGGGAGGGCAGGATCTGCCGGGTACAGGGGGGCCCCGCGGCACGCTCGATTCTGCCGCGGCGGCCCCGACAGCGGCAGCAGACAGGGTTGTTTTTTTTTTTTTCGATTGCGGACCTTCCCGCGTGAAAGCTGCAAGGCCTTCGCGTGCCACAGCTGGCACGCGTGCCATAGGTTCGCCATCGCTGCTCTAGAACATCCATACACATATTTGAAAAGCTGATCAGGTCATATTACTACAGTACAGATCCCTATGTATGAACTCCATGTTAACAGAATGCCTGGCCTAGTTCACACACTCAGAACACAGACCTTCACTAAGTACAGAATAAGTGATCACAACCTAAAGTAAAAATAAAAAAGTAAAACTGAAACCCAAAAAGCCAGACTCCGCATGCGGTGCAACACCAGAGAAATAAGAAATGCTGCTCCCCGTACTGTATAAAATATAAAAATAGCGCAAAGTCCAATCACTAAATTGAAATTAAAGCGTAGTTACTCACCTGTAACAGGTGTTCTTTAGGGACAGCAGGAATCAGCCCTCAAGTATGGGTAACGTTGGTGCCGATAGAGCCCGTGCGGAAGCATCTCCCCAGCTTTCAAAGAAGGCCTTTGGGAGATGCCACTATGCATGCGTGGTCCCCTTCCTTCCTAAGGGTGCCATCTTGCTCAGTCATGTGACATATGGGGAGGAGGGAGGGTTGTGAGGACTGACTCCTGTTATCCCTGGAAAACACCTGTTACAGGTGAATAACTACGCTTTCTCCAGGAACAAGGAGAAAGTCAGTCTTCACATATGGGACTCCCTAGATACAGGCTACCGACAACCTATAGAAAAGATATAGTCAAGCCGTGAGTAGCAGCTAGTAAGTGCGAAGGACAGTCTCTGAAAGGACCCCAGTGTCCAGGGAGAACCATCACTCTGGTAGCCTGAACACAGAAGGGTCAGAGGGTCGGAGTTGCCTAAACCCCGAAAAGATTACAGAGTACGGCCTGGCCAAAGGCGCTGTCCCGTTGGTACTCCTTCTCCAGGCAGTAGTGAGCTGCAAAGGTGTGGACTAAAGACCAGGTGGTGGCTCGGAAGATGTCTGTCATCGGGACAGAGTGCAAGTTTGCAACCGAGGTCGCCATAACCCTGATGCTGTGAGCCATGACTCAGTGCTCCTGCAGGAACTCAGCCTGTTCGTAGGCGAGGGCAATGCAGTCCACAGCCCAGGTGACGAAAAGCTGGGAGGCTTTGTGGTGGCCCTGGGTACGTTGCAGGTAGGAAAGGGCCCTCTTATAGTCCAGATTATGAAGTATAGCCTCCGTGTTGCTGGCGTGAGGCTATGGGAAGAAGGTGGGGAGCACCATCTCCAGATTGAGGTGGAAGAAGGAGATCATCTTCAGCAGAAATTTGGGGTGCATGTGAAGCATGACCCTGTTCTTATAAAACCTCATATGTGGTGGCTCTGCCACCAGAGCCTGGAGCTCGCTGACCCTGTGAGTGGAGGTGAGCACCACCAGGAAGGTGACCTTCCAGGAGAGGTACCGCAGGTGGCAAGTGGCTAGGAGCTCAAACAGTGGCCGGGTGAGCCACATTAGCACTATGTTAAGGTCCCATTCTGCCATGGCGAGCAGATTGGAAGCTTGGAGAGCAGTAGGCCTCACAGGAAGCAAGTGACGAGGGGTTTAGCCGAGAGAGGCTTGCCTTCGATAGAGTGGTGGTGTGCTGGAAGGGCACACAGGTGCACCCTGACTGAGTTGGACTTAAGTCTGACATAGGAGAGGTGCGGCAGGTATTGCAGGACTAGCTGCACCATTCAGGCGGAGGTGTCTGCTTGTTTCTCTGAGCACCACACAGAGAATCTCCGCCACTTGAAGGCGTAAGCACGTCTTGTGGAAGACTTGCAGGAGACTAGCAGGACCTCCTTCACCTCCTCTGAGAGGTTAAAGGGAGCTAAGGCTACCCATTCAGCAGCCACGCTGTTAACACCAGAGACCCCAGGTTGGGGTGAAGGAGGGAGCCTTCCTCCTAAGTCAACAGCTCCAGGGAGTTCCCAAGAGGTACTGGGGGTTCCGTTGGGCTGCCTGGACCACTGGGGGGGGGGGGGGCTACTTGGATTAGCGATGCCCTGTCCTGAAGGACCTTGAATAGGGTCTTGGCAACCAGCAGCATGGGTGGGAAGGCATACAGAAAACCTTCCGACCACGAGATGAGAAAAGCGTCCACCACTATCCAGGATGGGTGAGGTTGGCGGGAGCAGAAGCAGGTCAGCTGGGCATTGGCTGGGCTGGCGAAGAGATCCATCTGGGGGGTCCCCCAAAGCTGGAATAGCTTGTGGGCTACTCTAGGCTTTAGCCACCATTGGTGCGGTTGCGGGACTATGCTTAGCCTGTCCACGAGGACACTGTCTTGGCCTGGCAGGTAAACCGCTCACAGGAGCATTCCCCTGGCTGATTGCATATGAGCAGAGGGCTACTGCCTCCTGGCAGATGGCATAGGAGCCCGTGCCTCCCTGTTTATTCATGTAGAACATTGCCACTTGGTTGTCTGTCTGGATAAGCACCGGCCGGTGCTGGAGATGGTGGCAGAAGGCCTTGAGTGCCAGGAATATGGTCCTGAGCTCCAAGAAGTTGATGTTGTTAGGCTTTGGCCAAGGACCAGGTGCCCTATGTGTGTAGGTTCCCACAGTGTACTCCCCAATCCAGAAATGAGGCGTCCCTGGTGAGGACCTGCTGAGGAGTGGGGAATTAGAAAGGCATGCCTGCCCTCAGGTGTTGCGTGGTCTACCACCAGCAGAGCAACTCTGCCAGAGGGCAGGTCATATAGACCATGTCCTGGAGGTGGCCGGTGGCCTGCATCCACTGAGACTTGAGGCACCACTGAGCCACCCTCTTGTGAAGGTATGACGCATACCGTCGAGGCCATGTGGCTGAGCAGGTAGAGCAAGCTGCATGCCGGCACAGAGTGTCTGCCCTGAACTTTTATGGCCAGGGCCATGAGCCATTCGGTTCTGTCGCTGGGCAGGAAGCGCTTTGCCTGGAGTGTTTCCAGGTGCGCCCCAATGAACTCCCAGCTCTGTGTTGGGGTGAGTGGGACTTGGGGTGGTTTATCATAAACCCCAGGTTTTGCAGGACACCAATGGTGTGGCCTGTTGCACCATGGTGGCTGTGTTCCTTCTGATGAGCCAGTTGTCTAGGTAGGAGAAGACGAATGCTCCTTGGAGGCGTAGGTAGGCCGCCATGACTGCCAGGCACTTTGTGAAGACTCTGGGTGCAAGCCCAAAGGGTAGTACCTTGTATTGGTAATGGTCAGCCCCAACTATGAATCTGCCCAGCCCAGCCCAGGGAAAATTAAAAAAAAAAGAAAACCTGTCTGCTGCCGCTGTCGGGGCCGCCGCGGCAGAATCGAGCGTGCCGCGGGGCCCCCCTGTACCCACCCGGCAAAGCCTGCCCTCCCCGTAGCAGCTCTCTCTTTGGAGCTGCAGTCAGACGCGCCGGCTTGCCTCCCCCCCCCCCTGTTATCCAGCATTTCTCTTCCTGCCCCCACCCTGTTGTTCAGCATTTCTCTTCCTACCTTTCTCTCCTCACTTGCTGCCACCACTGATGCTTCTTGGCGGCAGGAATACAAAAGCGCAGGATTTTCAAGTCTCTATCAGCTTGTAAGTCCCTCCTGGTTCCTCCCTCCCCCCGATGCAAAAAGCATCATCAGAGGGGGCGGGACCCATCAGGGCCCTACAAGTATACTGGTGCCATGATGCCACTGTTTTCCGAGATTTTTTTTTTTTAATTTCAAAGTTGATGAAAAATAAATGGAAAGCAAAATCACAGGCTCTTGTGTCACCGGCATGCTTGTAAGGCCCTGATGGGTCCCATCCCCTTTGATGATACTTTTCGCGTCAGAGGGGGAGTGGAACCAGCAGGGACTTACAAGCTGATGAAGGCTTGAAAATCCCACACTTTGGAAGTACTTTTTTTTTTTTTTGCAACTGAGAGAGCTCTCAGTCACTGCAGCAGCAGCGCGGGAAGTGGATTTTGCCACTGCCGAGAAGCAGCAGCAGCTGGCCACTCAATTTGTTCTTGTTTTGTTTTTTTAACATTTGAGGGCAGAGTGAGGCGGCTGTTTGAGGGGCATTTTTTGCCACCTGCCCCCCAAAACTTTGCCACCTGAGGCGGCCGCCTCATTATAGAGCCGCCTCTGGCCCAGGAGCTGGCACAGCTCATTGTGAATGCAGCTCCAGCATCATGCAGCACCATCCACAGCTTTATCTTCCTTTCTCTGAGTCGATGTGGGGCCATTCACTGGAAGTGAATGCTACAGGCAGCACTGGCACTCTGAGAAATAACGATATAAAGCTGGGGATGGTGCTTTCTACCGCTGACTCGGAAAAAAAAAGAAGATGTCAGGGATGGTGTTGCATGATATTTTTTCCCAGGGGGAAGGACAGAGAGAGGGAGAAAAAAAGAGATGGGATATGCTGGATGGGGGAGGGTGGAGAGAGAGAGTTAGTGAGAATGGGGAATAATGGACCAGTAAAGAAGAGGTGGGGAATGGGAAGAATGGGGTGAGGATTGAAACATGGTACGTAGACAGAGTAATAAAGAGGGGGATTGAGGACTGAATATTAAGAAAGAGTAGTGAAGTTTGAGTGGACAGAGAGAAAAATAAATGGAAGAAAACTGAAAGGAAAAAGATCAATATCCAAGATGGAATGAAGAAAACAAAAGAGGAGACAAGAAATGGCAGATGGACTAGAGACCATAGAAAGAGAGCTAAGAGAAGAAAGAGGAAAACAGAGACCTAAGATTGGGACCAGCATGATCAGAGAATAAAATGGTCAGACAACAAAGGTAGAAAAATAGTTTTATTTTCAATCTTTATATTTTATACAGTACAGGGAAATGTATCTCTTTCTATTTTTCTGGTGTTGCATTATATGCAGAATCTAGCTTCTTGGCGTTGCAGTTTAACTTTCATCTATACAATTTTATTTTTAGGTTGTGGTCAATTATTCTGTACTTGATGAGGGTCTGTGTTCCAAGTGTGTGACGAAGACTGGGTATTCTGTTAACATGGAGTTTGTATGTAGGGTTCTGTACTGTAGTAATCTCAATTATTCCGTTTTTCAAATAGATGTTTGGATGTTTCAGGGCCCACTGCAGTATTTACAGTGCTGCTTTTTTTGGGTTGGCTCCTTATGGAGGAGGGTGGAGTGTAGCCAGCATTAATAATAATGAGGGAGGCGGGCACCGATCTATAGGTTGCAGGGGGGCACCAGAATCCCTAGCACCAGCCCTGCTTGCACTCATGATCAACTAGCTGCGATGCCTCCCGCTCCTGCACTCTTGGTCCCGCTCCATCAGCATGCACTGCCTTGCTTCTCCTGGGGGCCATTCTCTCATTCTCCGTGGCTCATTACTACAGGCATCGTTCGCCACTGAACATTGCATAAGCCCCTACCAGTGCTGTCTCTTGGTTTCTTTGTAATTCCAGAAGTAGGTGTGTACTCTTGAGGGTTTTTTAAAATTTATTTTATAAGCATTTTGGGAGAGGAAGATTGTGAGTCCCTGGATAGGCAGCCATGCTGGCTGGTTACTCTGCCTAGCTCCCACTTCTGTGCTTTATGTGCCTGTGACTGGGAAAGGAGAGGAGAGGGGTATTTTGAAATTAACAATTTTCTAGCTAATATATTTCATTGTTTCTATGCTGCAGCTGCCAGAGAAATGCCTTGGGTCATTCCTTATCATCCTGCTAGACCGGTCCAGAGTTGCCCAGTTCCAGGAGTAAGATTTTAAATTGGTCCTGGATTTCTGACAGTCTCATCCTCCCATGGTTTTGGTGAGCCACCTCTTGAGCAGGTTTCAGTCTCTCCCATACTTGGTTGCTCTAGTTGCACCAGACTTACTGTGCAGACTACATACATGGGTCTTTGCAACCTGTTGGCAGAGTTCTCACTATTGCTGCCTCAGGAATGAGGACCTGTGGCAGGGTCCACTAGTCAGGGGGGCTTCCTGTTATTTTCTCGCTTACAGTTTGGCCCGGGGTAAGCGCAAGCTATCTCTTTATGGGTGCCTTGAAGCATTAGTGCTTACCCTTCTTAGGACTACTAGGGCCTTTTTTCCTGAGCCTGCTCTTGGACCCTGGATGTCAGGAAGGTGAACCTAGTTACCATATCACCCTTCTATTAGACCGGGCCAGATCAGCGCTTAGTTCTGCACACTTGCAGTTTAGTTGGTGGCCCTTGCCTTGCATGCAGCCAAAGGCACATTCTAGGCATGCACTTGGTGGTGCACCCTGATGTATCTCACCTCCTGAGATGTGCAAGGCTGTTTTGGTCAATCGTTGTGCCACAGCAGACTCTCTGTGTTGCAGGAGATGGAAGGTACCCTTTGGCTCCTTTGGTAAACCTCTCTCAAGGCGCGCTTCTTGCACATGATATTCCTGGCAGCTTTTACGACTGCTAGGCAAGTATCAGTGCTACAAGCCTTGCCCTGTTAAGAACCATTTTGGTTACTTCGGCAGTGCCTGTCTTTCTGAGGATGTCTTCTGAGAGTACTATCTTCCTTTCTTCCTTTCTGGATGTGTCCCTCCCCTCCTTTATGGTGGAGGACCTTCAGTCGGACCCCTTGCTGCATCGGTTGGACATAAGGAAAGGCATTGGGAAGTATCAGATTTCTAATTCCTCCTGTCAATTGAACCTTTGATCTTTCCCATGGTCTCAGGACAGGATAGACAGCAGTCATGTATCGAATTTCCCACTTGCTTGCGGAGTCCAGTAGTTTAACCTGTCTTTGTTTGAGTGACGTGTGATGGAGGGGCTCGGGGCTTGCCCCATTAGGGCACGAGTCTCTCTTTGGGCTGTTTATGGCTTAGTGTGTCCAGAGGGCATCTATTTGGCAGCTTCCCGTTTATCCCATGAGCACTTTGGTAAGCCCTACAGTTTGCTTGTGAGAGCTGTTGTGTCTGGCATCTTTGGCAGAGCAGTGCTATCCATTGCACTGTCTTCACCCCACACTGGGTCCTCACTGCTTGGGTACGTCTCACTCATCTGGACAGGTCTAGCAGGAAGATAAGGAAAGAGAAATTTTACATACTTGATCATTTTCTTTCCTTGAATCCTGCTAGACCAGCCCAGGGCCCAACTTGGGAAGACTATATCTACAGTTTGGGAAGCCTGACTGCCTCTTCACTGCCTTTTACAGCTTGTCAGTATCTCTATCTGATGCAGAATCATAGATGGTAAGAGCTAACAGTTTCGAACACAGCTGTGATTGTTTTGATTAATACTTGTTCTGAGATTTTCAGTCTTGCTTTCTTCTTGGGAAGGGTCATACTGGCTTCTCTCAGTGCTCCTCCAGCATATGTACTGGTGATGTCTCACTGAAAGTTGCTCAAGACTTCTCCCATCTACTGGCTGGGGAGCATAATCCACTCACATGGACTAGTCTAGCAAGATTCAAGGAAAGAAAATGATCAGGCATGTAACATTTATCATATATTTAACTGGATCACTAACTTATCCTTCTATCTCTCTGCACAGGTGGATGCATTCCGAGTGTTTGTGAGCTCCTTTTCCAATAATCTCCAGTATCCGGTTTTGTTCGTTGTTCGCCAACAGAAGGAGGTACTATCTTGGCAGCTCCCCCTCATTTTTCGAGGACTGTAAGTGCTACAACATCTCTGTTTTTTTTTAATTTTTGTTTTTAATGATTCAAGATTTGCAATGGTTTTAATCAAGTATTTCCCATTTTTCAGGCCCTAATACACTCTTCTCTTCCAGAAATCTTACCACTTCAAACATCCCAAAAAACAAAATATTTATAACAAAAGTAAAAACAAGGACATAGGAAAGTGTGGGAGGGAGGTTCTGGAGGCCAAATTTAGGCCCCTTCTGCTTGAGACATCATTTTGCTTCCAAATGTAAATGGATCTCTTTAAAAGAGAGATGCTGTAAACTAGTCTACAGTTACTAGTTGTTTCTTTAATTTAACTTGTTGATTTGTACCTACTCTTATAAATATTTATTTTATTTATTAATTTACATATTTGTTATACTGCCCTTTGAACAGGTGACTGACAGCAAAATAATTTTAAAAAATGGTCTCTGGGCATACATATGTTAATATTGTTTAAAAATAAAAACTGTGGGGCATACTTAGCAGTGGTGGCCAGTGTGATTAAAATGGTTGACCATCGCTGCATTAATTACTGCCTAAATATTCAGTGCCGGGGCTATATCCAGACAGCAGCACTGAATATCTGGCCATAGCACTGAAACCATCCTTCTTTCTTTTCTGAATGAGCTTCACCTGTCACACGAAAAGGGTAATCTCTCTCTCACGGTCTCTTTGGATCTATCCTCTGCTTTCCAACTTAGTTGATCACTCTACCCTTCTCACTTGTCTTCATGACCTCGACATTTTTGGAAATGTGCACCACTGGTTTTGCTTTTTCCTCTCCGCTCACTCCTTTTCTGTCCAGGTCGGTTCCACTACTTCACCAGTAACCTCTCTGCCCTGTGGTGTTCCCCAGGGCTCTGTGTTGGCCCTCTTCTTTTTAATATTTTCTTTGCCCCGCTTGCCCTCATCATCCAACAGTTCGGTGTCTCAGGCTATTACTACGCTGATGACATAATTCTTCTATTCCACACTAACCCTTCTTCCCCTGACCTCTCCCAACTAGACTCCTGCCTCTCTCGCATCTCTTCTTGGTTAAACATCAATTATTTACATATCAACCCATCTAGATCTGCTGCCATCTGGTTTACTTTTGGTGCTTCCTGTCCTTCGCTCGCCCCCCAGTTATCTGCTTCCCCAATACCTCTCGTGATGTCCATTAAATACCTTGGGGTCACTCTGGACTCTGCCCTCACCTTCCATCAGCACATTTCTTCACTCATTCCCCTTTCCTTTGATTTCCTCCGTCAGATTTGTGCTGGCCGCTCCTTCCTTCATCCCTCACAACCCTTGCACTGTCACTCATTATGTCCAGACTTGATCATTGCAATGTCATTCTTGCAGGTCTACCCCTATATCAGCTCCATCGACTATAGCTTATCCAAAGCACTGCAGCCTGTCTTCTTACTCACTCACTCCTCTTGGTTCGATCATGCTACCCCCCCTACTCATACATTTACACTGGCTCCCCCTCAAATCCAGATCCACTTAGAAAATACTCACCATTGTTCATAAGGTCATCCACAGCAGCACTCCTCAGTACCTTGCAGACCTCATTCACGTTCATGTTTCACCCCTCCTACTCCGGTCCATATATGTGAATCATCTCTCTCTCCTTTATCCCGCGCACGCACATCTAGAGCTTACCTGCCACTCTGCATTTTTCTTCCTGGGCCCCACTCTGCGGAACTCATTACCTCACACACTCCGCACTGAATCATCTTTCCCCTGTTTCAAAGCTGCACTCAAAACCCACTTATTCCATCTTGCCTATGACCTCCCCCTCCTCCTGATCGCCCTCCTCCCTTGCTTGCCTAGGTTTCTGCCGCCTATCTCTATCTCTTATGACCTTACCTTCCTTTCTAGTCTCCTTTCTCTCTCCTATCAACCATTGGCGTTCCTTTCAACTTTCCTGCTTGTAGCTTGTCTTTGATTTTGTACACCGCCCTGCCGCTTCTGCTTGGGTGGTATATCGAGCGAAAAAAATAAAGATAAAAATGCCCAGTCAGCAATTTAGCTATCTGGTCAATGGCAATATTTGGCCACTGGCCAGATAGGCTGAAAAATAGCTGGCCTAACTTTAGCTGATTTAGCTAACATTAGCTGGTTCAGGTTAGCCAGTTAGCAGCTTAATATTGCTGTTGAGTGGCTAATCGTCGATGCCGCCTCTGCACCACCCCGATGCTAAGCAATTAGCTTCAGGATGTTCAGCTGGTTTCAGAGAGGGATATTCAGTGGCACAAACTAGGGATGTGCTGCTGAAAATCCTGCTCAGCGGGATTAGCATGGTTTGTAAGTCTGCAAACCATGTGAATCCCTTTGAATATGCTCTTCTATCTTTTAAAGGTCCCTTCTGGAAACCCAAGAGCTTCTGGATCGCCAGGAGTCAGCACTGACTCGAAGGCACACATTGCATTTTTTTCTGGTTGCCTACCACACCAATCACTAGGGCCACTATCTTTTAATTCTGAAAATAATTAAACTGCACCATCCTAGCCCATTTCTAAGGAATGTGTGAAAAATTCCAAATTGAATCTCGACCAAATGAAATTCAGCCTAATTTGAGTTAAATGGAATGCAGCATTTTTTCACAGGTTTGCTAATGATTATTTTTATTTATAATGCCCCCCTATGTCCCTCCAAAAAATAACTGCAGTTGAATTGTGGCAGATACTCTAGTAATCAACAAGACCTGTAGCTCTCTTGGCTGCAGGATTGTTCTTACCCTAGCCATCAGGCAGTACTGAACAGCAAGAGTGTTCAAAAACTATTTGTTAGACCCACCAGAAATTTGTATATTTGAAATAGTTCATCCAACTTTAAAACAATAACACCTCTGACTTTTACTGTGCCTTTCTCAACAAAAGGATTGACTTTTGCCAAATATGCATGGTACAGAATGCTGCACTGGGCAGATTCAAGGTGGATTTGCAAGAAACTGAAAAAAAAGTCACATGGAATCTGTTAAAATGTCGTTGTTGGCCATGAATGAATAACTAAATTCAGCACTGTGGATATTTTTCCTGCAGCCGAACACTCTGTTTTTCACTGCTGGATTTCCACCAGTTCAAGTGAGACCTTTTGGTTGATTTAAATGCTGATTGATTGGAAGCACTGAAAAGAAGGATGGGCAGTGCTAGAGGAAAGAGAGACCACAGGAAGTTACTACTACTACTGCTATTTAGCACTTGTATAGCACCACGCACGCGGCGCTGAACAGCTAACCTACGAGAGGCAGCCAGTATGCACGAGACAGTCCCTGCCCGTCAGAGTCATGCTCATCGGAGCTTACAATCTAGTCAGAAAGTCAGAATTATACAAATTTTCTTAGTAGTACATAGAACTGAATGGGAAATTTACTGTATTAATATTTTCTACAAAATGTCTAGAAGGGGGAGTTTCACACTCATAAGAAAATAGAGAAGTACAATAGGCTTAGTTACAAGTATAAGGTGACAGATTATTTTTCAGTTTTAAACTGTGAGGTAAATATTCAACTGGCCACTGTCATTTAACTTAAACTTTCCAAGTTACATACTTAAAGTTTTATATAGTTTTTCAGTAAGTTATCCATATAAATGCTGATCATGGAAATCCATGTATAACTTTAAATGGTTTGTAATATGCTTAAAGTTGTTGTTTACCCACTAGCATTTGGAACTGTAATTTATTTGCTGAGTAGCTGAATATCACTGCTGAACATATACAGGGTCATTCCGAGGCGCCATCCTTGCTATTCGGCCCCTCTTCCGACCATGACTAACTTCCCCACACGTTGGATAGGGAAGTTAGACGGGGGCGGGAAAGGGTCGGTGCAGGGGCGGAGTTAAGGTGGGCAGTGGGCGGTCGGTGGCCCTGGACGTACAGGGCCAGTTCCAATGTTGGTCCTGTACGTCCGTGGCCAGCAGATTGTACGGGGAACTTATTCCACTTCTGAGGTGGAATAAGTTCCCTTAGTCAGTGGGGGACAGCAGTCCCAAACATCAGAAGAGGTAGGAGGGGGCAGAGATGATTCCCCACAGCCTGACCCTGGCCTTTGGAGACCAGATGGAGATTGGGCTGCGAGAGATGAAGCATTTGTTCTGGCGGCCAGGGATTATGGCTCCTCAATGGAGCTGTGGTGCCATGGCAACCAGACGTCATGGTGCTGCGGCTCTATTCAGGAGCCATCTCTGAGTTAGCCCGGGGAAGGCCTGTATGTGCAGGCCGACTAGAATTGGGGTCCTGGCCTGCACGTACAGGCCTGGATGCGATTCTGATCCCACGGGGCTAGACGTGTCCCATGGGATCAGAATCCCGGCTAACTCTGTGCATCTGATTCCGACCAGACGCACAGAGGGCCAGCATGTCCAGAACAGAATCGGGCCCATTTGTTCCAGCAGCCGGGGATCATGGCTCCATTCAGGCCTGACATGATTCTGATCCCAGGGGGCTAGACGTGCCCCGCAGGATCAGGATCCCGGCTCTGTGCGTCCAGTTCAAACAGGGCGCACAGAGGGCCAGCACGTCCAAAACAGAATCGGGTCCTCAGGGATTAACACGATTAGTGCCACTGAATATCTGCAGGTGCTGCTGTTGCACACTCTGATGCTAATCAGTTAGCCTTGGGGCATTTTTATTTGTCATTTCTCATATACTGCCTTTCATGATGTCAAGACGGTTTACAATGAACAAATTGAAATTACATTGAACAGGGCATTATAACTTGGAGATAACTATTTTACAGGGAACATGGGCAATGGAGGGTTAAGTGGCTTGCCCAAGACCACAAGGAGCACTTGTGGGACTAGAAACCCCAGTCCTTCTGGCCCAAGGTTGCTGTCTTCTAGTGGGATTTGAACCCCCAACCTTCCAGCCTGAGGTACATTGTCCCAACCACTAGGCGACTTTTTGGGGGGCAACATTTGGCAGTAACCAGGCAGTGGCAATATTAAACCACTGCCTGGTTATTGCTAAGCAGCAAACGTCAGGCGCAGTAAAGGCTGGAATAACTTTCACAGCAGAAACTAACTGGACAGCAGCTGAATATCGCTGCTGCACAATTAGCTTCATGGCAATTGGGGCAAGGGACGGAACTAGGCTGCTGGCATTAACCTTTAAAACAGGAGAGAGAGCAGCTTTTAAACTAGATAATAGGGGAAAGCCGACAGTCGCCCAAGAGCGCATGGTTCAGAACAATGTATCCTTGAAGGACACTGCCAAAAGAATGAAGTTAGGGGCACATCAACAGAGAGGTTCCAATAAAGACAAAGGTAGCCCAAATGCCCTTGAGTACAGAGCAGACAGAGCTCAAAAATTCCACATTACCCCTGCCTACCGATAGCCATACTAATATGAATAAAATACAGTCTCTAAAATGCTTGTATGCAAATGCTAGAAGTCTAAAAAATAAGTTCAGAGAGTTAGAATATATAGCACTAAATGAGAAGTTAGATATGATTGGTATCTCAGAGACATGGTGGAAGGAGGCCACCAGTTCCACCTGTTTTCATGTTAAGAGTTAAATTTTTAAAATGCTCTACAATCGTTCCCTGTAAAAATAATAGCTTGCTTTATTAACATTTTGTTACCTGTAAACCGCCTCTGATCGCTGGAAGAGGCGGTATAGAAAAATGTACGTATAAATAAATAAATAAATAAAACCAGTGGGACACTGTGATACCTGGGTACAAACTATATCGTAATGATAGAGCTGATCAAATTGGTGGAGGGGTTGGACTCTAAATGTTAGAGAGGGTATTGAGTCACAAAGGATTAAAGTTTTGCAGGAAACAAAATTTGCTGTAGAATCTCTATGGATTGAAATTCCATGTAAAAAGGGGAAGCTGATGGCAGTGGGGGTGTGCTATCGACCGCCTGGCCAGAAAGAACAAATAGATGATGAAATGCTCAAAGAAATCAGGGAAGCTAACAAAAGTTACTGCACAGTAATAATAATGGGTGATTTCAATTACCCCGATATTGACTGGGTCAGTCTTACGGCAGGACATGCTAGGAAGATAAAGTTTCTAGATGAAATAAATGACTGCTTCTTGGAGCAGTTCGTTCATGAACCAACAAGAGGGGAAGCCATTTTGGACCTAGACCTTAGTGGAATACCAGATCTGCTGCAAAAGATAAGGGTGTTGGGGCCACTTGGCAATAGTGATCATAGCATGATTGCGTTTGATTAAATTAATGGAGGAGGGATAGTAAGGAAATCCACAGTACTACCTTTTAACGTTCAAAAGGGAGACTATGATAAAATGAGGAAAATAGTTAAGAAAAAACTAAAAGGAGCAGTTACAAAGGTTAAAGACTTACATCAAGCTTGGGTGTTGTTTAAAAATACTATCTTGGAAGCCCAGACCAGCTATATTCCACGCTTTAAGAAAAGTGGAAGGAAGTCCAAAAAAACTGCCAGCATGGCTTAAAGGTGAGGTCAGAGAGGCTGTTGTTGCCAAAAAAGCATCTTTCAGGAAATGGAAAAAAGAACCAAATGACAAAAACTGGAAAAAGCACAAGCACTGGCAAGTTAGCTGCAATGCATTGATAAGGCAGGCAAAGAGAGAATTTGAGAAGAAGCTTGCTGTGGAAGCAAAAACACGAAATAAAGATTTTTTTCAAGTACATTCGTAGCAAAAAACCTGTGAGAGAGTCAGTTGGACCATTAGTTGATAGAGGGGTAAAAGGGGCACTAAGAGGGAACAAGGCCATAGCGGAGAGACTGAATGGATTCTTTGCTTCGGTCTTTACAGAGGAAGATGCAGGGATGTTACCCATAACTGAAGTAGTATTTAAAGGTGATACTGCAGAAGAATTGAAAGAAATATTGATACACTGGGGAGATGTATTACAACTATTTGATAAACTGAGGAGTAGCAAATCACCTGGACCAGATGGTATATATCCAAAGAAAGAACTGAAATATGAGATTGCAGACCTGCTATTAGTAATCTGTGAACTATCATTAAAATCATCTGTAATACCTGAAGACTGGAGGATGGCCAATGTATCACCAATTTTTAAAAAGGGTTCCAGGGGTGATCCAGGAAACTACAGACTGGTGAGTCTGACATCAATACCAGGAACATGGTAGAAACCATTAAAAAGAACAAAATTACTGAACATGTAGATAGTCATGGCTTAATGGGAGAAAGCCAAATGGCTTTAGACAAGGAAGATCTTGTCTTACTAATCTGTTATGCTTTTTGAAGGTGTGAATAAACAGATAGACAAAGGTGAGTCAGTTGATATAGTGTATCTGGACTTTAATAAAGCCTTTGACAAGGTCCCTCATCAGAGAATTTTGAAAAAACTAAAAAGTTATGGGATAGGAGGCAGTGTACTATTGTGGATCAGGAACTGGTTAAAAGATAGAAAGCAGAGGGTAGGGCTAAATGGCCAATTTTCCCAATGGAGAAAGATGAATAGCGGAGTACCCCAGGAATCTGTGCTGGGTCTGCTGCTTTTTAATATATTCATAAATGACCTGGAAATGGGAATAACGAGTGAGGCTATCAAATTTGCAGATGACACAAAACTATTTAAAGTTGTTAAAACCCATGAGGATTATGGAAAATTGCAAGAGGATCTTGATAAATTGGAAGACTGGGCATCCAAATGGAAGATAAAATTTAATGCGGACAAGTTCAAAGTTATGCACCTAGGAAAGAACAACCCAAACTATGGTTACACGATGCAAGGTTCCACATTAGGAACCACCACCCAGGAAAAAGATTTAGGCGTCATCGTGGATAAGATGTTACAACCCTCCGCCCAGTGTGCAACGGCGGCCAAGAGAGAAAATAGAATGCAAGGTATCATAAGGAAAGGAATGGAAAATAAAGCAAAGGATATTATAATGCCTCTGTATTGTTCGATGGTGCGACCACACCTTGAATATTGTGTGCAATTCTGGTCCCCATATCTTATAAAGGATATAGCGTTATTAGAAAAGGTACAGAGAAGAGCCACCAAAATGCTAAAGGGGATGGAAGGATACTCCTATGAGGAGAGGCTAAAAAGGCTAGGCTCTTCAACCTGGATGGGAGAGTTAGAATATATAGCACTAAGTGAAAGGTTAGAATTGACTGGCATCTCAGAGACCTGGTGGAAAGAGGACAATCAATGGCATACTGTGGTACCTGAGTACAAACTATATCGCAATGATAGGGTTGATCAAATTGGTGGAGGGATTGCACTCTGTTAGAGACGGCATTGAGTCACACAGGATTAAAGTTTTACAGGAAAAAAATATACTCTAAAATCTCTATGGATAGAAATTCTATGTAAAAAGGGGAAGGTGATGGCAGTGGGGGTGTACTACCGACCGCCTGACTAGAATGAACAGATGGATGATGAAATATGAAGAGAAATCAGGGAAGCTAACAAAAGTTACAACACAGTAATAATGGGTGATTTCAATTACCCCAGTAACGACTGTGTCAGTGTCACAGCAGGACATGCTAGGGAGATAAAGTTTCTAGATTAAATAAATGACTGCTTCTTGAACCAGCTGGTTCATGAACCAACAAGAGGGGAAGCCATTTTGGACCTTGTCCATAGTGGTACACAAGATCTGGTATGCCTTTGGGGCCACTTGGCAATAGTGATCATAGCATGATCGCATTTGATTTAATATATGAAGGAAGGACGGCAAAGAAATCCACAGTACTACCTTTTAACTTTCAAAAGGGAGAGTATGATAAAATGAGTAAAATAGTTAAGTAAAATCTAAAAGGAACTGCTGGAAAGGTTAAAGATTTACATCAAGCATGGGTGTTGTTTAAAAATACTATCTTGGAAGCCCAGACAAGATGTATTCCACATTTTTAGAAAAGTGGAACGAAGGCCAAAAAACTGCCAGCATGATTTAAATGTGAGGTCCGAGAGGCTGTTGTAGCCAAAAAAGTATCATTCAGAAAATGGAAAAAGGAGCCAAATGACGAAAATGGGAAACAACATTGGTAAGTTAGATGCAAGGCATTGATAAGACAGGCAAAAAAAGAATTTGAAAAAAAGCTTGCTGTGGAAACAAAAATGCATACTGCTACTACTACTACTATTAATCATTTATATAGCACTACAAGGCATACGCAACATTGTACACACACAGATAAAGATGGTCCCTGCTCCTCAGCTTACAATCTAATCAAGACAGACAAGACAAAATATGAGAATAAGGATAGAATAAGGAAGGGTAAGGAGACACAAGGAAAGCAAGGAATCAGGATCCAAAAGCAGCCTCAAAGAGGCGAGCCTTTAGCATGGATTTGAAAAGTGGCAGGGATGAAACCTGATGTACATACTCAGGTAGTTTGTTCCAGGCATAAGGAGCAGCAAGGTGAAAGGATCAAACCCTGGAGTTGGCAGTGGAGGAAAAGGGCAAAGAAAGAAGCAAACCAGTAGAAAAGCGGAGTTCACAAGGAGGGGTATAGAGAGAGAGGAGAGAGGAAAGGTAGTGGGGAACTATCAGTTCTCCCACATGCCTCATCCCACTGGCTGTGGTGGTGGTGTTTGGTTTCTACTTTCTCCCTCATGCCAATTCCAAGCCCTCCTGCTGCCTCAGTCTCACTCCTTTCTCTCTTTCGAAGTCCACTCCATCCGCCTATTCACTCCACTTCCTCTCTGGGTAGCTTATCAACCCCCTGATAAGTCTGCTTCTACCTTTGTCATTGACTTCGACTCGTGGCTTTCCTTCTTTCTGGATTCCTCTTCCCCTACTCTTATTCTTGGGGATTTTAACATTCATGTCAATAACCCCTCTGATCCTCATGCTTTAAAGCTCCTCTCTCTCACCTCTTCATTTGACCTCCAACTTTGTTCTACTGCCCCCACTCACCAGCATGGCCACTGCCATGACCTGATATTTTTCTCTCGTTCCTTACCATCATACTTCCGTAGCTCAGTTCTTCCCTTATCTGACCATCACCTTTTAAGCTTTAATCTTCATCTCCCACTGCCTCAGCCTTGTCTTGTCTCCTCCAACCTATTTAGAAACCTTCATGCTATCGATCCCTTAGCTCTCTCTTCCACCATTTCTCCATCTCTTTCTTCCACTTTGTCATCCAAGTCTGTTGATGAGGCAGTAACTTCCTATAATGCTGCACTCTCCTCAGCTCTGGATGCTCTAGCTACACTCACCTCACGTCCTGTGAGACGTTCTGCACCCTAGCCCTGGTTTTCACCCACTATCCACTATCTACGTTCCTGTGCTCATTCCCCTGAGCGTGCTTGGCTCAAATCCCGCTCCCCTGAAGATTTTCTACACTTCATATTTATACTTGTCTCTTTCCAGTCAGCCATAGCTCTTGCCAAACAAGACTACTATGTCCATCTAACTAATTCTCTTGCCTCTGATCCTCACCGCCTCTTTACCACTCTCGGCTCTCTCCTCAAAGTGCCTCCGCCTCCGATCCCTCCCTCCCTTTCTGCCCAAACCCTGGCTGACTATTTCCATGACAAAATCCACAAGATCACCCTCCAATTCCCCACAAACCCAGCTACTTCCCCTCCTCCCTCTCTCCACTCACAACTCTCCCCCCCTTCCCTTGCTAACCTCTCTTACTTTCCTCTGAAGAGGAAACTGCACACCTTCTTTCTTCCTCCAAACTCACCACATGCTCCTCTGATCCTATCCCCACCCATCTCCTAAACCCCATCTCCTCCACTATTGTCCCTTCCATCTCTCATATTCTCAACCTTTCGCTCTCCACTGCAACTGTCCCTGCAGACTTCAAGCATGCTGTAGTCACACCTCTCCTCAAGAATCCCTCACTTGATCCCACCTGTCCTTCTAATTATCAACCCATCTCTCTCCTTCCTTTCATTTCTAAACTACTTGAAGGTGCGGTTCACCGCCGCTGCCTCGACTTCCTCTCCTCTCATAACCTCCTGGATCCTTTACAGTCTGGCTTTCGTCCTTTACACTCTACTGAAACATCTCTTGTCAAAGTATCCAGTGACTTGTTCCTGGCAAAATCCAAGGGCCTGTACTCTGTCCTCATCCTTCTTGACCTCTCTGCTGCTTTCGACACCGTTGACCACAACCTTCTCCTCGATACCCTGTCCTCGCTTGGCTTTAAGGGCTCTGTACTATCCTGGTTCTCCTCCTATCTCTCCCATTGCTCCTTCAATGTGTGTTCTGGTGGCTCCTCCTCCTCTGCTACCCCGCTCCTAGTTGGTATACCCCAAGGATATGTCTTGGGTCCGCTCCTTTTCTCTCTATATACCCAGTCCCTTGGTGTGCTTATCTCTTCCCATGGCTTTCAGTACCATCTGTATGCTGATAACTCCCAGATCTACCTCTCTACACCTCAACTCTCTCCAGCAATCCAGCCCCAGATCTCAGCTTGCCTTTCTGACATTGTTGTCTGGATGTCTCACCGCCGCTTGAAATTGAACATGGCCAAGACTGAACTACTCATCTTTCCCCCTAAAACCTCCCCTCCTCTTCCTTCTTTCTCAGTCTCTGTGGATAGCTCTATACTCCTTTCTGTTTCCTCAGCCCGCAATCTGAGTGTTATCTTTGACTCCTCTCTACCTTTCTCCACACATATCCATCTTATAACTAAGACCTGCCGTTTCTTTCTCTATAACATTAGCAAAATCTGCCCCTTCCTTTCTGAACACACTACTAAAATGCTAATCCACTCCTTAATCACCTCCCGTCTTGACTACTGTAACCTACTCCTTGCTGGTCTCCCTTTGAATCATCTCTCTCTGCTTCAATCTATTCAACACTCTGCTGCACGGCTAATCTTCCGCCAGCCTCGTCATGCCCATATTACTCCTCTTCTCAAGTCACTTCACTGGTTCCCTATCCGTTTCTGCATCCAGTTCAAACTTCTCCTGCCGACCTATAAATCCATTCACTCTGCGTCTCCTCAGTACCTTTCTTCTCTTATCTCCCCTTATGACCCCCCTCGGGAACTCCGCTCTTCTAGCCAACTGCTTCTATCTATGCCCGTCTCTCCTACTGCTAACTCCAGACTTCGCTCCTTTCACCTTGCTGCACCCTACGCCTGGAACAAACTACCTGTGTCTGTATGCCAGGCACCTTCTCTAACCCTCTTCAAATCCAGGTTGAAAGCTCACATCCTCGCTGCCGCTTTTGGATCTTGACTCACCTAATCTCCTTTCCTTCCCTTGTTTTACCCCTGCTTACACCTTCTGTGTTTTGTTTTGATTAGATTGTTTTGTTTTGACTAGATAGTAAGTTCTGATGAGTAGGGATTGTCTCTTATATGTCTGTGCAGCGCTGCGTACGACTGGTAGCGCTATACAAATGCTCAGTAGTAGTAGTAGTAGTAATAGAAGAATGATTGCATTTAAAGATCAGAAGGAAAAGTTCAAATTGAATATGGAAATGGAAGGGAAGCCAATGAAGTGACTTGAGAAGTGGGATTATATGAGTATATCGAGGCTGGCGAAATATTAGTTGCGCAGCAGAGTTCTGAACAGATTGAAAGGGAGAGAGGTGACTCAGAAGGAGACCAGCAAGGAGGTTGCAATAGTCGAGGCGGAAAGTAATAAGAAAGTAGACAAGTGTTTTAGTAGTGTGTTCAGAAAGGAGGGGGCGAATTTTGTTAATGTTATAGAGAAAGAAACGACAGGTTATAGCAATCTGTTGGATATGTGAGAAGAAGGAAAGGAAGGAGTCAAAATTGACACCAAGGTTACAGGCTAAGGAAACAGGAAGTAGAAGAGTGTTATCTACAGAGATAGAGAAAGGGGGGAGGAAGATTTTGGGGAAAAATAAGAAGTTTGGTTTTGTCCATATTTGATTTCAAACGATGGTGAGACATCCAGGTGGCGATGTCAGATAAGCAGGCAGAGATGTGGGTCTGGAGTGTCAGAGAAATGTCAGGTGTAGAAAGATAGATCTGAGAATCATCAGCATAAAATGATACTGAAATCCATGGGAGGAGATGAGAGCACCAAGGGATTGGGTGTATAGAGAGAAAAGGAGAGGGCCCAGAACAGATCCTTGGGTTACACCGAGAGTGGGATAGCAAAGGAGGAGGAACAACCAGAGCAAACACTGAAAGAGCAATGGGAGAGATAAAAAGAGAACCAGGACAGCACAGATCCCTAAAACCAAGTGAGGACAATGTGTCAAGGAGAAGGTGGCAGTCAACAGTGTCAAAAGCAGCAGAAAGGTCAAGAAGGATGAGGATAGAGTAGAAGCCCTTGGATTTAGCCAGAAACAAGTCATTGGAGACTTTGGGACGTGCAGTCTCAGTAGAATATAAGGTATGAAAGCCAGATTGAAGTGGATCCAGAAGGGCTTGAGAGGAAAGAAATTCAAGACAATGGCGGAGGACTGCATGCTCAAGAAGTTTGGAAATGAAGGGAAGAAGGGAGATGGGATGATAATTAGAAGGACAACTAGGGTCAAGTGAAGTTTGTTGAGGAGAGGTATGACCACAGCATACTTAAAGGCTGCAGACATAGTAGCAGTAGAGAGTGAGAGGATGAGAATATATGAAATGAAAGGGATAAGAGAAGAGGAAATGGAGTTAAGGAGACAGGTGGGAATAGGATCAGAAGAACAAGTAGTAAGTTTAGAGGAGGAAAGAAGATGAGAGGTTTCCTCTTTAGATATCCTGAAAAAGGATGAAAGGGTAACAGAGATTGAGGGGAAGGTACTGAGGTGGAGGAAGAAGGGATGAAGTTGTTCTAGTGGGGAATTGGAGTGTAATCTTGTGGATTTTGTCATGGAAAAAGTTGGCTAAAGTTTGGGCAGAAAGAGAAAGAGGGTTCAGAGGGGGAAGCACCTTGAGGAGAGAGTTAAGAGTTGAGAAGAGATGGTGGGAGTCAGTGGCAAGAAAGTTAGTCAAATGGACATAATAGTTTTGCTTGACAAGTGCTAAAGCTGACTGGAAGGAGGTAAGCAAGAACCTGAAGTGAAGAAAGTCAGAAAGGGAGCAGGATTTGGAAGACTGGGCATCAAAATGGCAGATGAAATTTAATGTGGACAAGTGCAAGGTTATGCACCTAGGGAAGAACAACCCAAACTATGGTTACACGATGCAAGGTTCCACATTAGGAACCACCACCCAGGAAAAAGATTTAGGCGTCATTGTGGATACCATGTTAAAACCCTCGGCCCAGTGTGCAGCGGCGGCCAAGAGAGCAAATAGAATGCTAGGTATGATAAGGAAAGGAATGGAAAATAAAACAAAATATATTATAATGCCTCTGTATCGTTCCATGGTGAGACCGCACCTTGAATATTGTGTGCAATTCTGGTCACCGTATCTTAAAAAGGATATAGCGATTTTAGAAAAGGTTCAGAGAAGAGCCACCAAAATGGTAAATGGGATGGAAGGATACTCCTATGAAGAAAGGCTTAAAAGGTTAGGGCTCTTTAACCTGGAAAAGAGACGGCTGAGGGGAGATATGATAGAAGTCTATAAATTAATGAACGGAGTGGAACGGGTAAATGTAGATTGATTGTTTACTGAAGAGTAGCAAATCACCTGGGCCGGTTGGTATACATCCAAGGGTGTTGAAAGAACTGAAATATGAGATTGCAGACCTGCTATTAGTAATCTGTGAACTATCATTAAAATCATCTCTAATACCTGAAGATTGGAGGATCGCCAATGTAACACCAATTTTTAAAAAGGGTTCCAGGGGTGATCCGGGAAACTACAGACGGTGAGCCTGATGTCAGTACCGGGAAAAATGGTAGAAACCATCATAAAGAATAAAATTACTCAGCATGTAGATAGTCATGGCCTAATGGGAGACAGCCAACATGGCTTTAGACAAGGAAGATCCTGTCTTACTAATCTGTTATGTTTTTTTGAAGGAGTGAATAAACTGGTGGACAAAGGTGAGTCGGTTGATATAGTGTAACTGGACTTTCAGAAAGCCTTTGACAAGGTCCCTCATCAGAGACTTTTGGCAAAACTAAAGAGTCATGGGATAGGAGGCAGTGTACTACTGTGGATCAGGAACTGGTTAAAAGATAGAAAGCAGAGGGTAGGGCTAAATGGCCAATTTTCCCAATGGACAAAGGTGAATAGTGGTGTACCCCAGGGATCTGTGCTGGGTCCGCTGCTTTTTGACATATTCATAAATGACCTGGAAAGTGGAATAACGAGTGAGGTTATCAAATTTGCAGATGACACAAAACTATTTAAAGTTGTTAAAACCCAAGAGGATTGTGGAAAATTGCAAGAGGATCTTGATAAATTGGAAGGCTGGGCATCAAAATGGCAGATGAAATTTAATGTGGACAATTGCAAAGTTATGCACCTAGGGAAGAACAACCCAAACTATGGTTACATGATGCAAGGTTCCACATTAGGAACCACCACCCAGGAAAACGATTTAGGCGTCATTGTGGATACCATATTAAAACCCTCGGCCCAGTGTGCAGCGGCGGCCAAGAGAGCAAATAGAATGCTAGGTATGATAAGGAAAGGAATGGAAAATAAAACAAAAGATATTATAATGCCTCTATATCGTTCCATGGTGAGACTGCACCTTGAATATTGTGTGCAATTCTGGGCGCCGTATTTTAAAAAGGATATAGCAATTTTAGAAAAGGTTCAGAGAAGAGCCACCAAAAATGTTAAAGGGAATGGAAGGATACTCCTATGAAGAAAGGCTAAAAGGTTTATGGCTCTTTAACCTGGAAAAGAGACGGCTGAGGGGAGATATGATAGAAGTCTATAAATTAATGAACGGAGTGGAACGGGTAAATGTAGATTGATTGTTTACGTTATCAGAATATAGAAAGACTAGGGGACATGCAATGAAGCTACAGGGTAAACTATTTAAGACTAATAAAAGAAAATATTTTTTCACTCAACGTGTAATCAAACTCTGGAATTTGTTACCGGAGGATGTAGTAAAAGCTGTTAGTGTAGCTGGGTTTAAAAAAGGTTTGGACAAGTTCCTGGAGGAAAGGTCCTTAAACCATTATTAAAAGGGACCCAGGATATCAATGCTTGACCCAGTACAAGCATTGTGGAATCTGTGTCTTTTGGGGAAACTGCTAGGTACGTATGACCTAGATTGGCCACTGTTGGAAACAGAATACTGGGCTTGATGGACCTTGGTCTGACCCAGTATGGCATATCTTATGATCTTATGTTCTTATATTTTATAATGCCTCTGTATCATTCTGTTGTGCAACCACACTTTGAATATTGTGTGCAATTCTGGTCGTCATATCTTAAAAAGGATATAGCAGAATTATAAAAGGTACAGAGAAGAGCCACCAAAATGGTAAATGAGATGGAAGGATACCCCTACAATGAAAGGCTTAAAAGGTTAAGGCTCTAAAACTTGGAAAAGAGACAGCTGAGGGGAGATACGATAGAAGTCTATAAATTAATGAATGGAGTGGAACAGGTAAATGTAGATCAGTTGTTTGCGCCATTAAAAAGTAGAAAGAATATGGGGGACGCAAGGAAGCATCAATGTAACCCGTTTAAGACTAATAAGAGAAAATATTTTTTCATTCAACATGTAATCAAACTCT
This sequence comes from Ichthyophis bannanicus, assembly GCA_033557465.1. Lineage (NCBI taxonomy): Eukaryota > Metazoa > Chordata > Amphibia > Gymnophiona > Ichthyophiidae > Ichthyophis > Ichthyophis bannanicus. The sequence continues at coordinate 378,374,370 of CM066034.1, read as the reverse complement.
GGAATTCATTACCAGAGGGAGGATGTAGTAAAAGCTGTTAGTGTAGCTGGGTTTAAAAAAGGCTTGGAGAAGTTCCTGGAGAAAAGGTCCATAAACCATTATTAAAGAGGACGTGGGAATCCACTACTGACCCCGGGACAAGCATTGTGGAACCTGTGTACTTTTTAGGGAATCTGATAGGTCAGGCATGTCCAACAGGTAGATCGCGGAGAGGTAGATCGCCAGCCCCACTTGACTCCATCTCTCCAGCAGCTTGCTCCGTCACTAGGAGAGAGCTCGTGCTGGCAGGTCGTCTGCCGAGGGCTTGCCGCTGCTGCTGATCCTTTGCCTGTCTTTTTTCCCTGCCTGCGGGAATCTTGCCTGCGGGTGTATTGGGGGTGCTTGTTGTTTTCGTGCCAATAGTTTGTGGGTACCCCAGGTGGCCGCCGCCCATGCCCGCGATGAGACGCCACAGGCCCGGTGTCATACCTCGTCTCCTGCCTCTCAGAATCACCCATTCCTGCCCCATCCCAACACCCCTTAGAAGTGTGTTTTATACCGGGTGATATCCATTCGCCCGGGCTTTACCTGAATACACTTACCGTATTAATTGTGCCGTGTGCTGGTCGTTGGTCGCTTTATAGTTCACTTTCATTAAACGTTTTCGGGCAGACACAACAAAGTGTCAAGAATTTGGTGATTTTGGCGGGCTTTTTCAATTTTGTTCTAACCTGCCTATGCCTTGCCTTCGAATTGGTTCAAACCACTGTGACTTTTGCCTCTGCAATTTTATTTTGCCTAGCCTTTGCATTGATTCTACACTGCAATTTTATTTCACCTTGCCTTTGCATTGATTCTACACTGTGTGCACAATTTATTAAATCGCGTGTGGTGGTATTTGAACTTGTTTGGCGGTATTTGATTTTATCTGGTTTGCTGGACAGGTGTTTGAGTTTTTTTGATGATTGTTTGGTGGTATTTGATTATTGGTGCCTTTTAGAACTGCATGTGCGGTTTGGCATCTCCAGTCCTTGTATTGCACATCATCCAGAGGTCTTCAGTTCCTGTTGATCTTTAATACTTTGGGACAGTGACAGTTTTGGACCAGATTCAGCCAGTGTTTATACTAACTTAGCAGATTTGGCCTTCTTACATCCAGCCACCCCAATATAACGAAGATGAGTGTTCCAAAGAAGAGCAAAACCTACCACTTTCATGATGAATGGGAAATGGACTACTTCTTCATCATGGTGAAAGACAAGTGTTGTCTAATTTGTAATGCCCCAGTATCCTTGCCCAAAAAGGGTAATCTGGAACATCATTATAAAGCTCTGCATAGCAATAAGTTTGATGCTGATTTTCCACCCAAAAGTGAAATTCGTAAACTGAAGCTCAAAGAACTTAAATCGAAATTGGCTACTCAGCAACAGTTGATGGCGAAGCCAAGGTCACATTCGGTCAATGTAACCATAGCAACCTTCAAGGTCAGCAACCTGATCTCAAAGAAATGCAAACCTTTCACTGAAGGGAAATTTGTAACAGATTGTTTTCTTGAAGCAGCTGACAATATTTTTGAAGGATTTAAAAATAAGAAAGTTATCATAGCTGCTATTCAAGATGTACAATTGTCAAGAAACACCGTCGTGCGGCGAATAGAAAAGATGTGTAGAGACATAACTGAACAATGTTTGGAGGATGTTTCAAATTGTGTTGCTTTCTCACTCCAACTAGATGAATCTACAGACATAAGAGACATGGCCCAGTTACTAGTCTTTATCCGGATGGTTTTTGAAGACTTCAGTGTTAAAGAAGAACTACTTGGAATGATTTCTTTAAAAGGGAGAACTACCGGTCAGGAAATATTCAGTTCTTTCTATTCTTTTGTGCAAAGTGTAATCTTCCATTGCAAAGACTTGTTTCCATCACTACTGATGGAGCAAGAGCAATGACAGGTGAGGTTAACGGTTTCATAGCCCTCTGTAGACAGCATGACGACTTCCCAGATTTCCTTTCTTACCACTGCATCATTCACCAGCAAGTTTTGGCAAGCAAGAAACTCAATACAAAGACTGTCATGGTCATCACTTTCAAAATTGTAAATTCAGTTTGTAGAAGATCACTTCAAAGATGGCTTTTCAATCTTACTCTTGATGAAGGAGCAGCAGAAATCATTTTGCACACATATGTAAGGTGGCTAAGTAGGCACAAATTTCTGCAAAGATTTCGTGATTTGCTGAATGAACTAAGACTTTTTTGAAGGAGAGGGGAAATGACCAAGCAGAGTTGGAAGATGAGGTATGGTTATGTGATCTGGCATTTCTCGCTGACTTTACAGGCGAACTAAGTGATATGAACCTTGAACTACAAGGTAAAAACAAATGCATTGGCGAGATGATGAGTACAGTTTCATCCTACAAGAGCAAATTTGAGCTAATGATGACTGACCTTGCAAACAACACTTTTGATCATTTTCCTAATATGCAGGACCATCTGGGACAATATCCAAATTTTGTTTTTCAGAACGAGAAGTATGTGTCACAAATCTGTTCTGTTATCCAGGAATTCGAAAACAGATTCTGTGACTTCCAAAAAATTGGAACAGTTGTGGAGTACTTGTCATATCCATTCAAAGTAGATGTGGACATTAAAGAAACTGCAGCTGCTATCTGTAAAAATTACTCATTGAACAGCCATCTCTTGAAAACAAAATATTAACCCTTAAAAATGACATTTTTCTCAAGACCCGTGCTGAGCAAGAATCGCTTTGGAAGCTAGTGCCTAGAGACAAATTTCCCAACTTGAGAAGATGCAGTGAAGCTGTACACTCCTGTTTCGGTTCAACTTATTTGTGTGAATCTGTGTTTTCCCATCTGAAAATGACAAAGAGTACCCAACGTTCCAACATGACAGATGAACATCTCCAGGATTCCCTGAGACTGGCCCTCATGCAATATTCACCCAACTTCAAAAAGCTGGTGGATGAAATGCAGGCGCAGACGTCTCACTAATGAGCAAGAGCGAAATATTAAAAGATTGTGCAAGATCAGCCTGGATCAATACTCGACCTAAATTTAACACAAATTACTCACTAAAAGTTAAAGAAAGTTATTAAGACATTTCAAGAAAGTTATTACTCAATAAAACTTTAAGAAAAAATGTACTTTCCATTTCCCCTCGCAGTTCTTACTGGATCTTCGTCTCTTTTTTGTTTTTGCTTAATTTGCTTAACAGCTGATCACATCCAAGTAAATGACAGAAGGTTCATTAAAAATGGTGGGGGGGGGGAATCCTCCAACTTTATTGGGTTAAAATTTAATTTGAAACTAATTTGAAACTTAATTTTCATGGTGGTAGATCACCGGCACTTTTGGCCGGAAAAAAGTAGATCACGACCTGTTCGAAGTTGGACATGCCTGTGATAGGTACTTGTAACCTGGATTGGCCACTGTGGAAACAGGATACTGGGCTTGATGGTCCTTGGTCTGACCCAGTATGGCATTTCTTATGTTCTTATGATCCTCTTTTGGATGTATAACTTTGGCGGTTTTGCAAAACTGGAGGGTAATTTTATAATGAACCATCTAGGTTGGAAGTTCAAGTTGGTGCCTGTCTTGAGGGTATTTCCTAAAAACACATAGGCACCTTTGTGTCTTTATAAAATAGCTTTAGAACACCTGCAGAATTAAGGCCAGAATGCTTGGGAGCAGATACAAATGTATGCAGGTGAAGTAAACGCGTAGATGTGCATTTTAGAAATGTTGTGTATGCTTTGTGACTTCGCCTGTGCTCTGCCCAAACTAGGCCACTGAATAGACCTCCCCTTAGGTTGCATAAAAATGTCATCATGTGTAACTTGTGGGTTAATTTTATAAGTGGCCTTTTATGCACATAAAATAGGGTTTGTGGGAAAAAAATCTTTTATAAAATTACCACCATGAACAGTAACTTTATAAAGGCTTGCCTAGTTAATGCACATTTTCACGTGCCTATGTCATGACTATTTTATAAAGTAAAGTAGGTGCTTACTTCTCTTATAGAATACTAGCGTAAATGGCCAAATAGATGTTTTAATCTAAGTCATGATCACTTACAGTTGTAGTCAACATTAGTGTCACCCTTGCAGTTCAACCCCTTATTGTCCAATATCTCCTAAAAAAAGTGGCCAGTGAAATGGCTTTGAACTATATATGCACACATATTTGACACATAAAGAATCAAATAAAACAAAACCAATTAAAAAAGGAAATAGTATAAAAATTAGAACATTGCCAGGACATGATTATTAGCACCCTTATAAACAATTCAAATCAGTTTGAACAGAAGAACCACATTCCCATTGCAGTAAAATTGGCTGCACCTGTGATCCAATGTCAGTACTCACATAACTTGAATTAACCAATGAATGATGTCTCTAATGTTTAAAAAGGCCACATTCACTCCCTATTTCATTTTCACAATGATGAAGACAAGAGAACTGCCTGAGACGGTCAGAAAAACCATTATCGCCAAATATCCAACCTCAAAGGGGTAGAAGGCCATCTCCAAAGACCTTGGTATTCTTGTGTCTACAGTTCGCAATTTTATTAAGAGGTTTTCTGCTAATGGAACTGTCAAGAACCTCCCAGGACGTGGTAGGAAGAGGAAAATTAATACAAGAAGTCTTCAAAGGTTAGTGCAAAATGTTGGAAAAACACCATGTACTATATCAAAAGAGCTTAAGGCTGATCTGGAACAATCTAGAGTGGTGGTTTCAACCCACACCATACGCCGCACACTAAACAAAGAAAGACTTCATGGGCGAAGGCCAAGGAAGATCCCACTACTCAAAGACAGACATTAAAAAGCATGCCTGATCTTTGTCCAAAGCCACCTTGAGAAACCACAGTCCTTCTGGGAAAATGTTCTGTGAACAGATGAGACCAAACTTGAGTTCTTTGGCAATATAGACCAGCAATACATTTACAGGCAAACAAATGAAGCTTATAAGGAAAAAACACCCTTCCTACAGTTAAATATGATGGAGATTTCATAATGTGGGGCTGTTTTGTTGCCTTAGAAACTGGAGACCTGGAATGTCTTAAAGGAATCATGAAGTCAGAGGGCTACCAGGGTATTTAGGAGCGAAATGTGCTACCTAATGCCAGAAAGCTAGGTCTGGGACGAAGGTCATGGGTCCTCCAGCAGGACAATGACCCAAAACATCAGGGCCGGTCTGTCCATTGTGCGAGAATGTTGTTCGCACAGGGCCCATGCTTCAGGGGGCCCCACGCGAACTTCATTCTCACATGGTGTTCTTTGAAATGATGACTTCAGAATGAGCCAGGGATGCCCGCCCAAGGTCCCGTCTCATCTCTGCACAGCCGCCAGTGTGAAGAGTGGCGTTTTTCCTCATGCTGGCAGCTGTGTTCTTGTGAGGCGCGCAAGTGCCATGAAATGCCCTTTAACCTTTCCCAGTATTCAGCGCGCTTCACTAGAACACAGCTGCCAGCGTGAGGGAAAACCTGCTCTTCATGCTGGTAGCTGTGCAGAGGTGAGCAGGGGCCTCCCTGGCTCCCTCTGAAGACAGGCACGGGGCGCTTCGGGGGAGGGGGGTCATAGGATAGGGCTGGAAATGGACAATGGGGGGGGGCTAGGATTGGAAATGGGCTGATGGGGGGCTTGGAGTGGAAATGGGATGATGGGGGAGCTTGGATTGGAAATGGGCTGATGCGGGCTGGTATAGGACTGGAAACGGCTGATGGGGAGGCTAGGATTGGAAATAGGCTAGTGGGGGGAGCTTTGACTGGAAATGGGCTGATGGGGGGCTGGAATAGGACTGGAAATGGCTGATGGGAGTGCTAGGATGGGAAATGAACTGATGGGAGGGGGGCCACTAGGACTGGAAATTGGCTGATGCAGGGGCATGGGAGAATGGGACTAGAAAGGAGCGGATGCTGGATGTGTCTGGAACTAGAAGGGAGCTGATGTTGGGAGAAGTCTAGAAGGGGATGCGGCTGGGTGAATGAGGATGGAGAGAGGAAAAGATATTTTGTTTGGGAGGGAAGAAAAATCTACAATTGGCCAGATATTGGGAGAGTAAGTGGGGATTGAGGATGGAAGGGTGAAATTTGAGTGGATGATAAAGGAATAAAGAAAGAAATGGAGGAAAGAGCTACGTAAAGGGGAAATATCAGTTAAAGCAGATATAGAGAGAGAATGGAAAAAATCTAGAAGAGAGAAGAAAAGACAAATGGACAACTAGCAGAAGACACGAAGAAAGCAGAAGAAAGTGACTGGAGCAATTGCAACTGAAAAATAAAATGTCCAAACAAAAGATAGAAAAATACTTTTTTATTTTGAATTTATTGACTGGAATATGTCAGCACTGGGAAATGTGCATTGTTAACGTCTTTGCGTTTTTGTTTAGTACAAGAGGAAATTAATTTATAGTTTTATTTCTCCGGTGTTGTACGTTCCAACTTTGGTCTTTGGGGTTCTCAATTTAATTTCTGTCTTCCTATTTCTAAATCGTGATCCTTTGTTCTTTGTTTGGTGACGGTCTATGTTCTGCATGTGTAACCGAGCTGAGGTATTCTGTTCAAGTAGTTTCTATTTGACCGTGCCATTTTTTCCTTAGTAGGAGATGTATTGTATTCTCTGAGATGTGTTAGTTTGATATTTGCAGTGTTGCCTTTTTGATAGGTAGGGTTTGGTCCTGGTATTGCTGTTATGATATAGCGGATTTGCTATGGGTCCTAAATGGTCAGCGTTTATAGTACTTCCTAATGTGCCTGGCGGTTGGCACTGGAATATAGTAATATAGAAATCTGGTAGTCTTTCTTTATCCAGACACTCATTAAGAGGCATGTTTACTAAAAGTTAGCGCATGTTAACATTGTGCAAATATTTATGCAAATGAGGATCATTATGCAAATGAGGCTCTGCACATGGCCCCGCACCCCCCTTCGGCCGCCCCTGCAAAACATACATCCAGGAGTACAAAAGAATGGCTAAAAAGGAAAAAATTGGACAGTTTTAAACTGGCCAGCAATGAGTCCTGATCTCAATCCAATCGAGAACCTTTAGAAAGAGATGAAATCTGCTATTGGTAAAAAGAATCCTAGAAACATTCATGAGCTGGAAGAAATTGCAATTGAAGAGTGGGGAAAACTACCAGCAGACAGAAGTAAGAAACTTATAGATGACCACAAGAAATGTTTGGAGGCTGTCATCACTGCCAAGGTTGTGCAACTAAATATTAGTGAAAGGTGCCATTAATCCTGTCCAGGTCATATTTTGTTTTTTTTCTCAGAAATTACTAGGTCTAAGTTGCATAGAAATCTTTTTTTTTGTTATATACTTTTGAACATACTATTAAAATATTATGATGATATTTCCAATTATTTCTCAAGATATGGTAGTAGAGGAGTGGAGGAGTGACCTAGTGGTTGGGGCAAGGTACTTCAGGCCGGAAGGTCGGGGGTTCAAATCCCACTAGAGGACAGCAACCTTGGGCCAGAAGGACTGGGGTTTCTAGTCCCACAGGTGCTCCTTGTGGTCTTGGGCAAGCCACTTAACCCTCCATAGCCCATGTTCCCTGTAAAATAGTTATCTCCAAGTTATAATGCCCTGTTCAATGCAATTTCAGTTTGTTCAATGTAAACCGCACTGATGAAGAATAGCGCGGTATATAAGAGAATGTAAATAAATAAAATAAAAAATGGTATACAACATACCTAAAATGCAAGGGTGCCAATAATGTTGACCACAACTGTATGCCAGCCCTACATCTGGTGTAAATACCCACACCTAGATTTTTCAAGAACACGTGTATATTATAGTGTATGTGTGTTGTGCGCGCCACTCAAACTCCGCCCATGCTTACGCCCACAGTGAAAATACACAGCGTTGGGCTGATGTGCACAATTTCAGAATGGCGTCCACCTCAGGCACATAAATGACCACTTATGCACCTAACTTACTAAAATATCATGATTTGCACAAATAAGTGCGGTGTTACTTTATGTAGTTCCTTATAAAATTATCCTTGACATGGCCAAGGTTTTGGATTTTTTTAGTATGTCTGTGTGAAATGGGCATTGCTATTGGTGACAGAATTAAAAATGTCTCTCTGATATACATGTATGCTGTGGTTTGGGGAGATCCATTTGATTTCACTTGCAGGTTTCCTGGGCTTCCATGAGATATGTTATTCTCTCTACGAGTTTTTGCATGTCTAGAGGTGACCAGAAAAAGAACTCTGAATTCAAAACTTTTAACAGTTTTGTCCAATGTTTTTGAAGGAAAAGTATATTCTGACTCCTTTTCTTATCTAAATTGATGTAGGTACCAGAAATCCTACCCATACCAGCAGGTGAGCCGCACCCTGTGTCCCATGGAATTGGTGGAAGAGGCGGTACCCTCGGAACAGTTCATATTTGTCGACGTGGCCTCCATGTCACCATTCAATGTTGAGTACAAACTGTTAGTCACCAGGATAAAGGACTTTGAGCTACAGTAAGCAGGACTTGTTCTATTCATGTCTTTTATTAGGATTTATTAACCATGTGCGTAAAGACATTCACCCACAGCAGTATGCAGCAGGTATAGCTGGATATAGGCAGTTTGCACTGTAGTAACAGTATAACTAATAAAAGCAACCCAAAGTCAATATAATACACAATGGGGATTATTCTGAGCCACAAATAGAAGGGATGGACGTCCCGCTATTCGTGCTGGCTCCTGCCCCCGACTAACGATTGCTTTGTACCACCCCCCCACCGGAAGGAACACTAGTGGAGGGCTCCCACAGAGCTCAAAGCTGTTTAGCAAGCTGTTCTAGTAGCTCTCAGGAGCAAAGGGATAGCTTGAATGGCCCCTACCCACGTGATTCAACAATTGAAATATCATAAAATGTTGAGTCCTGATGGATTTGAGAGCAGAGTTTTACAAATATTTTGGTAGCAGGTTGTGGAGCCCTTAAGGATGCTATTTCATGAGTCACAGAGTAATATATCCTTTCCTGAGCATATCAAGAGTTTCTCATATGAGACCTTGTCAAAGGCTTGTTAAAAATCCAGATACACTATACCAACTGGCTCACCTTTATCGATCTGTTTATTCACACATTCAAAGAAATACAGTAGGTTAGTGAGACAAAATTGTCCTTGGCTAAGTCTGTGTTTTCTTTGTTCCATTAAACCATGACAATCCATATGTTCAGTAATATTGTTCTTTATATGGTTCCTACTATTTTGCCTGGCACTGATGTCGGGCTCACTGGTCTGTAGTTTTCCCTTACTTCAATAACTACTACTACTATTTGTCATACAGAACCAAGAAATAGAGGGGGGGGGGGGGTGACCTGCACAGGGTGGCGGATATAACCCTAAAGAGAGGCATAGGAGGCAATGTATTTTGTGGATTGGAAACTAGTTAAAAGGTAGAAAACAGAGAGTAGGGCTAAATGGCCAATTTTCTCACTGGTGAAAGGTGAATAGTGGAGTTCCCCCAGAGATCTGGGCTGGGCCCACTGTTTTTTAACATGGAAATGAGTGAGGTGATGACATTTGCAAAATTATTCAAAGTTGTTAAATCAAGAGGACCTTGAGAAATTAGGAGACCAGCTATCCAAATGGCAGATGAAATTTAATGTGGACAAGTGCAAAGTTATGCACTTAGGGGCGTGTTTACTAAAGGTGGTAGAAAGTGCGAGCTTAATGCTCAGAATTCGTGCATTACTATCGTGCTGGAGCACAGTGGCAGCAGTAGAAACAAGGGGCATGGCCGCAGTACACTACTACTATGACACTAGTTGTTTCACTTTTACAATAGTAGGGAACACATGGCCCAGTGCATGTGCACAGTGCACACGGTCTTCATGCACATTGAAAAATAGAATGCTACAAGTGCAATATTGGGGCATCTGTGGGCCTTGGAATCCCCATACAGGGAGGTAGCAACTGGCCAGTCCAGGATAGAGTGATGACCGGGAGTGGGCAGAACAGCCAGCATAGGGGCTAAGTACAAGAGAACGGGACATGCAAATTAGAAAAGCAAGCGCACACAGAGTGTATGTGCTGCAGCTCAAACCATAGGTGATAGGGTGCAAATGTGGCACCTAGAGATGCAAGAGCCATGTATGGGATCAGGCAGGATGTCCACAGTGTCCATCATGGGAGACAGGGATATGGACCCCCTTATTTTGAGAAACCAAGGGTGACTGTTCACCTAGGCTGTAGGGAACACAGTACAAGGCTTTTGGAATGGGCTCCACAGCTCATTCCCTCTCCCCTCCCCCAGATCATGACTTCGGCAGTGCCTTAGCCATTGTGGAGTGAGTTCCCCATGTTGGGGGAAGGGGGATGCAAGGGCCAGGAGACCAAGAACAATCAGACCACATGGTATTGTTGAATCCCACACAGCCCCCAAGATGAGCACCCTAACCATCATGGCCCGCCAGACTTGGGAGGATCAGAAGAGCCCCCATGTCTATGGATAGCTGCAGCCTCTGTGCAAGGCACACCAATCAGTGTACTCCAACACTAGAGGCCCACATTCAGCGATAGAAGCGTTATGCTGATGTTCAGAGATGGTAAGCCTCGGTCAGGGTGAGCGGCCATTAGTCCACAGGTACATGGCCCATCGCAGCGGCATGACCCTCTAGGTGCATGTATTCACTGCCACATGGACTCCAGTGCACAGGGACAAGGGGGTCATATGGCTCTTGTTCTGTCACATTGTCATTTAGCCATGAAGTGCATGGCCCTCCCCACTGTACTCTTCTGGAGATGAATACCAAGACACATACCTAGGCCATCATTTCAGGGGTGCTGCACAGTACAGTTAACATAGAAATGGAAGTGGAACAAACCAGCCTGACATTCTCAACATCAGGGCCTACAGGTGGGTCCAACTCTGCTTCTAAGGCAAGCACTGACTTCAGCACAGAGTACAGGCCCTATCTCCTGACATCTCCACAGCACACATCACCAGCAGTTCTCTGAAACCTATCCAGTGCATATAGAAACATAGAAACATGACGACAGAAAAAGACCACAAGGCCCATCTAGTCTGTCCTTCCATAACAACAACTACAACAATATGCAAATGTGAACAGCAGTCCATCAGAACAGCTTTTGCTGTGTCCATGGCTGTTTGCCCACTATCCCAGCACGGTGACCATAGACCTGTAGGCCCTGGTGTTGAGAATGTCAGACTAGTTTGTTCCACTTCCATTTCTATGTTAGCTGTACCATGCAGCACCCCTGAAATGATGGCCTAGCTATGTGTCTTGGTATTCATCTCCAATCTCCTATTGGCCCCCTATTGTTCCAGAGTGCACACCCTGCTTCTGCCCTTCCGCGCATCTGAACCATGTGGCTGGTGCATGGGAGCATGTTGAGTGCAGCTAGTGCCAGGTCAGAGGTTGGCATTAGCTGCGCCCCTGCTAGCGAAGTGGTTGTGTAGCTAGTGCATGACTATCATGCCTGCTGCAGTTACACATCTTGACTCTGCCCTCTCTCTACCTTGTCTCTACCTTGACCTCACCTATTTGCACACTACACTGTTAGCATGGGAATTTTAGTGTGGTGGCTTTGGGCCCATGCGCTCCTTGCTGCTTTGTGGCCCAACCACACACTTTAGTAAACATGCCCCTTAGGGAAGAACAACCCAAATTGCAGTTTCACGATGCAAGGTTCAATATTAAGAATCACCACCCAGGTAAAGGATCTAGGCATCATTATGGATGATACACTGAATCCCTCTGCCCAGTGTGCAGCAGCAGCCACAAAAGCAAATAAAATGCTAAGAATTGTAAGGCAAGGACTATGGACTGCCCTCATCCCCCTTGAGGCTATCAAGTCACTGGAATGGAATGGGTGTCCTATATGATGGGCCATGAAGATGCTTCTTGACCCCATTTGGTGGAGGTATTGGCTGGCAGGTTGTGCAGAGTATGTGCCCCCCCCCCCACTACCACCATCCTCCAAGCCTCTCTTGTCTGTTTTTTTCAAATAAAACGTCTTGCAAGGAAGCTCGGGTTCTGTTCCCTGCAAGATTAAAGGGGTATGTTCTGTCCAAAGATTAATTCACTATTGCATTACAGTTGCCTCCAACTTTAACTTCACCTTTGGTAAAAGACCAGAATTCAGAATATATAGACAAATGTCCTATGTGATTATCATAATAGTAATAGAAGGATGAGGTAATAATAGGGGAACCTATGAAAATATCTGCTAATAAAATGAATCTCCCCTCCCTATCCCTTCTCTTTGTTCTATTTTTAAAATGGAAGTATGTTGCAATTAAAATTCCAGCATCTCTTTTTGACAAAGCCAAAAATTGATTCCCTAATTTGCTTGTTTCTAACATGCGATTCAGGTTTAAAACATTCACACAGCTACTACTACTGATCATTTGTATAGTGCTCCAAGTCATAAGCAGTGCTGTACAGACACATTTAAGAGATAGTTCCTGCTTATCGGAGCTTACAGTCTAGTACGGACAAACAATACAACAGTTGAGGGCATGGATATATTTAGGGGAATGATAAGGAAATAGGTAGGAGACTAAGCAGATCACAGAAGAGCTTTACCCTCTTGGCAGGGTAGTTCAGCCTTATGACATTGACTATTTCCAGTTCCCAGTAGGTCTCCTCTGGACAAACCCAAAATGCAATTATAATGTATTCTTCCTTTGTTACGAAACGGTCCTCCCTTCAGTACCCTACCCGACCTCCTTAGAGCTATGAATGCTCTGTTTAAATCAAAGATGATAATGAGAAAAGAGAATGAGAAAGTAAGGGTGAGCTACTTGAGTGACCAAGAAGCTGTTCATGTGAGTATCTTTTTGAAATAACACCTAGAAAATTAGTCCCCTCTCCTATTTAGTAATATAACAAGAACAAGTTGAATTTCTTTAGCAAAAAAAGGATAACATCTTTGGAAATAAATGGAATAGAAGGTCAGGGATAATACCACAAAAAGGAGGAATAGAGCTAATTTATTACTTTATAAATTGCCTTTGTAAACAAACTAGTTCAAACAAAATGCCAAGCAGCAGGAAAAATGAGATTTTATGGGAAATGGGGGTGGGTGGTTGGTGAGGTGGGGGGGGGGGGGGAGAACTCTGTCCATGGTATTATTGTGTCCAGGAAGGAGTGTCTAGATCATAATACAATGATGCTTCAAATATCTCTCAATCTCTGCCCCCCCCCCCTTTCTTTTTCAGTACAGGCATTGCCTTTGACTTCACGGCCACCCCTTCTCAGCCTGAGGTAAGCAAGAGGAAAAAGTGCCTTCAATCATCCATATACTCTGTGGTGCCCACAGTGGTTCAAAAATGAAGACTTTGAGGGCAAGTTCTTAGAGAAGTCTGAATTAGCCAAACTGTCTCTACTGGAAAATGCTGAATCGGTCACACTGAGCTGCAGATCTGCAGATGGCCTACACAAGTAGTTTGAATCCAGGACCAAGACGTTGCCCTGAAATAAAGTAGCTGAATCCACTGCCCTAGAATAAAGTGGGGGTTCTTTTGTTACAATGTTTGTTCAAAGCCATGCAAGGTCTAATGATAAATAGGTTTTAAGTTGAGCAGTAGCCAATTCCCAGACCAGACTCCTGTTCCTTTGCCCATTTGAGATTGGGGATGCTGCAGAAACAGCATTCAGTCTCTAGGAGGGAAGAGGTCCCATCCATCGTTGGAGAGTAACACCTATTGACTTACTCAATTGAAGTTTTGCTGGATTCTGGAGAGAATAAATCTGTCCCTTCAGAGGACTATCACTGTAATAACTGGTTCAGATGGGAAAGGATGAGTAGATCTATGGCACTGTAGCCCCACTTGGTGTAAGGTCTAATTGACCTGACAGCGTAAACTGACGGATGGAAAAAAAACATAAAGAGATGGAAATAAGTCCAGCATATAGAGTGAAACATATTCATCTTTCCTCATGTTTATACTCTGTTTCACTAAATCTTCATTTTGCTGTGTCAGAATTGCATCAAATATGAAATATTTTCCTGGCCCTATGGAAGATTAGTCCATCATTTTGGTATACATGGGGCTCTGTGGGATAGATGAATATGTGTAAAAAGATGTGGAAGATGGCATGGAGTTCCCAGTTCCTCATTACCTCACTCTGCGCTCTCCATATTTGATTCTGCTACTATACTTCAAAGCATTGCTGCATTCCTTTTATTTATTCTTTCTGCATGATGATTTTACAAGTTTTATCCTCTCTATCTCTATGTAGCCTGCATTGATTAAAATGAAGTTACTGTCTTGCAGCTGTCCTGCTCTTCTTAAAGGAATCAGATTTGAACAAGAGGGATCGTTAACAGTATGAAATGTAATCAGAATAAATTGTTGATTAGAGACAGCATGGAAGAAAAATGAGGGCTCTGTGCTTTTTAGCATTTTTATGAATTGTTCAGCTAGTTTGGAGCTTTAAGTTTTGACCCACCCTTCAAGAATCAGGATATCGAAACATGAAGTCCCTGTCTTTCTATTCCTCAGTACTTTTTATACAAATTCCCAGAGAATGTGGATTCCGTTATCATTAAGGTGGTATCCAAGAATTCCTACCCTTGCTCTGTGGTGTCTGTTCAGGATATTGTGGTAAGTCCCTGCAGGGATCAATGTTGATGTTGGGAAGAGCCTAAAACTAGATGCTCACAGAGTGGAAACCTGACTAAAAAATATTATTCATTTTAGTTACACGTGTTAGAATGGAAGTAAGAGTTGGTGATAGACTGTCAATGTAATGAATCTTAAGAATTTTTATAAGGGGCATGTGGTTTGGATGAAATAATTTAATGGGATGGGCTTGTGGTTCATAATGTTCCACCCATCATAATGTGATCACTATCTCATACTTGGGCAATTTTCAAGAGTCATTTATCTGGATAAATCATTACTTAGATAAATTAACTCTGAAAATTGGCCACCATTTCCCTGGGTACAAGTACATATGGGGATCAATATGCATATTTTTAATTATGGAAAAAGTAGCCAGGCCTAAGGACAGGGTTGGGTCAGGGGATCAAGAAATGCGGTCAGAGACTAAGAAAATGTGGCAGAAAGATATCTGAAATATTTCTCTTAGTGTTGGGTGCCACAGGCTTGATTAAGAAGAATTTCCAAGCACACCTTGATAAATTGCCCATACATGTTACATTTTATAAACTCCAGAAGGAGGCTGCCTTTGGCATGACATAAATACTACACCAAGCATTAGCAATAAATTTTGAAGATCAAAATCATACTTCACATACCCTAGCTTAGAAGTGAAGTTCGTGACTGTCACAGTATGTGCAATACTAACCCATTTGGAGAAATTACCCCAAAAGTACCTATAGAAAAAAAGCAGTGCAAATCTCTGCGGATAATACTTCAGTGCAGTAAGTGCCCCCCACCCAGCTTCCTACATAAAAAAATGTGAGATCTGGAGTGAGAGTAGATTGCAGCACATGGAAATAAATTATGCAGATTGTAAAGCTGATTTATTTGTTTATTCTCATCCCTCTGCCCTTTCTAGTGCCCTGTGTATGACCTGGACCATAACGTGGAATTTAATGGGATTTACCAGTCTATGACGAAAAAGGCAGCTATCACCATCCAGGTGAGCAAAAGACGGCTTCGGGAATTTTCTACAGGCATGTTTACTGTGGAAAACATAATGGGGATAATTTCTCAAGCCAATTTTGCTCATGAAACAATGTTTCATGTGCAGAAATAGGTGCTGTATAAAATTGCCTGGGGATAATTGAACATAAAAGTATGTGCCAAATCCAGAGCCTCTTGTAAAACAGGTGCAGAACTACATGTATGCCTCTGCATGTCCAGTGGGAGTGACAAATGTTTTTTAAAGCTGTTCATGGGGAAACAACATATGCATGTACTTCCCATATGTATGTGTTGTTCCCAATTTGCATGGACAGCCAATGCAGCACCGCCAGTTTTCACTCTCCACTAATCCCATCACTGCCCTGACCTCTGTCTCCTTTGCCCCCCGTCACCCTTTCAACTACCTTAACACATCTGATCGCTTCCCCAACCCACCCCATAAGGCACTTGATCTCCTGCCCCCCCCCCAGTCCTCATCCCCACTAGGGTCCCTGGTGTCTAGAGGGAGCAGACGTGATGCCCAGTCATTCCTGCTCTTACAGTGCCAGGTTCCAAAATGGTGCCGATGATCCCTAGTAATCTTACTACTGAGAGATTACCACTAGGGTTCATTGGCAACATTTTGGAACCCAGTGCATCATGAACAGGAGCGATTAGGCATTGCTTCTGCTCTCATTAAATACCAAGAACCCAGGTAAAGCTGGGGATGGGAATAGCAGTGTAGGGATTCTTGGATTTTGGATTTAGCTCATGCTTTTCTCAGAGTTCAAAATGAGTTAATTTAGATATAGTAGATATTTTCCTGTTCCCAGAGAGTCTACAATCTAACTGGTCTAGAGTCTAACAGGTCAATGCAGAAAACCGGTGCTAGATGCACATGGTAGTGACTTTTTACATGTCTATGTAGCGCTGCGACAGTGCACAACTCTTATGCGTGCAGAAAAGGGTGGGTATGCAAATGAAGGATGCATAAAACCGAGTGTATGTAGATGATAGACGCACAAAAGAAAAGATGATTGTAAAACATCGGCATTAAGGAGCAGAGTAATGCATGCGCAAAGAAAAGAAATGGAAAAAGTGCTCGGTTGAGCATGCCCATGACATGAGATGCCTGCCTGGAAGTCCATCCAGTACTGCCCTGTTTCTGATTAGGCGCTGTCTGCAGGGCCTCATGATGATGATGGGTGCAGCATGTACCTCCTCATACTCCTTTCTTGGATCTCTGTTGTTCTCCCTTCTTTCTCTGACTCTTGCGAGCAGCATGATGGCAAGAGGATAAGCAGCAGAAGACGCCAAAGTGATATACGATAATGAGAAGAGTATAATATGTATTCAGACAAAAACACTGATCTTGAAATGTCGATGTTCACACACTGATGAATACGGACTGTTGAAGCCATCCACGCGGAGATGGCGAATAACATGCTAGAGTTTAACGTTACCTCCTGACCAGGCGTATAAATAACGACACTCTTTAAGTTAACACCTGATTGGGTAATTTCTAACACATTTCTCTGAATTGGGCGCAGACCTCATTAACATTTTGTTTAAGTATGCCCAACTCATTTAAATACACAAAGCGTTTTGTGTGTGTAGAGGTTTTGCAGACTTCTTATGTGCACGTCCATCTTTTTTCCGCATTTGGCATGCAGACTCGTGAACGTAAAACTCATATGCGCATAAGCACACGTACAAACTGGCATTAGCTTTCTGAATCAACCTGTAAGTCTGTACCTGAGGCGGTGAAGTGTTAAGTGACCTGCCCAAAGTCACAAGGAGCTCTAACCATTCAGCTACTCCACCACTCCAATTAGGGGAGACCTGGGGGGTGTTTCTTGTTGCATGGGGGTTGAGGAAAGGATCAGATATGTGAGGGTTAATGGAGAGAATGGAATTGTAGTCAGGAAGATGACAGCTTCTCTATACAGCAAATACTTATGTGTCTTGGGACAGCTGTAAGTCCAATGCCTATATTTTTTTTTACATGGATTCCCCTTGTGAAATGGGGAATTGATATCTATATTGTAGGCTTGCTCAAAGCACTCCCTCTCCCTGTCCTGTATGCAAATCTATACGTTAAAGGAGAGATTTTATTCATACCTGATAATCTCCTTTCCTTGAATCCTGCTAGACCAGTCCAGACGTGTGGGTTGTATGCCCTTGCCAGCTGGTGGAGGCAGACTTGATCAACTTTCAGTGATGTCATCACTTGATATATTTTCTGGTACAACACAGAGAGAAGCCACATTTCCCAAGTCTCTCGGTGTTCTTTTTTCTGTCTCCGGCGCATTCGTTCTATTAGACAATTTTTATCCCCTCAGGCCAGATCACTCTCCTTCTTTCACTGATCATTACTAGATTAGACTTCTGCAACTCCATATTTGCTGGTATCCCTCAATATCAGCATCACCGATTACAGTTATTACAAAACACTGCAGCCCGGATGGTTTCTCATGCTTGCTCTCGTGATCAAATTACTCCAATCTTACAACACCTTCATCCGTTGAACTTCTGAATACAATTCAAGATTCTCATTTTAGTATACCAGGCTATTTACTCTCACAGACCTCAGTACCTAGCTGATCTACTAACTTTTCATACACCCACTCGTAGTCTCCATTCTATCCATATTAACCGCCTACACCTCCCTTCCCCCTCACAGGCACACCTCCAATCAACCAGTCAGCTTTCTTTTATCTCGGTCCCTCCCTGTGGAACTCCTTGCCTACAGCCCTTCGACTAGAAGAGTCTTACCTTAAATTCCGCTCCCTCCTAAAAACCCACCTCTTCTCTTCTGCTTTCAGCCTTCCCCCCTGATCTCTCAATTCCCCACCCCACCTGATCTCTCAATTTCGCTATTGAATTTTACCACTATTTTCTTTCTTCCTCTTTCCTTTTTCTTATATTAATTGTAATTTCTTTTTCCTTTCCGATATATTTTTATTATTATATTGTAAACTGCCCTGATGTAATGGGGGGCGGTATATCAAATGTTTTAATAAACATAAACACCTACCAAGGAGGCCTTACACATGGACCCAAGGAAGGGTCCTTCCAGAGCCCTCAACCACAGGAGCCCACAGAGACTCAACAGGATACTCAGGTGGACAAAACTGCTTCACTCCTGCTGAAGGAGGGCTAGCCAAGATACCACCCAAGGAATCCCCTGGAGGCAGATCATATAGAAGAGGAGACCTAATTCTCTAACCCTGATGGTTCAGAGCCAAGCTGTGGTCTAGGTCAAACAGCTAAAATGCTTTAACATCTGCTATGGGCATAGGCTCCCCAAGCCCCCAATCTGGGAGGTCACTAAACAGCACAAACTGACCAGCATAGGCCCAGAAGGGCCAGGTCCTAAGCAAGAAGGCACCAGGAAGCTGTCTTACCCGGAGCTCCCACCAAATTTCCTATTGCAGGCCCATATCTTGGAGAGCCAGAGAAGGCCACACCACTTGGTCCAATACTCTGTGAAACATGGTGTGCAATGTCCTGCCAGGGTGCCTAGGATCACTGACACCAGATGCAGAAGATGGCTCACCCAGGGACAAGGAGTAAATCACCAACATTCCTCCCCTAGGCTACTCTGAAGGTTGGGCCCCCAATCCTGTTTTCTGTGGAATCTCCCTTACCTGAGTGAGCCTCACAACCAACATTCATTGGAATGGCCTTGAGATCCTGTGTGGGAAGTTTGAGCTCTCACTTTGCCTGACTGATGGAGTTCCTACACAGAAAAAGTCAGCCGAATGCCAAAACTTGCGACATGCGCTGCAGCTAATGAATGCTTCTCTGCCCAAAGCTGAGTTTATTATGAGTACTGCGCTGGACCTTCAGGTTTTGCTGCAGAAGAAGACTTACATGACTGCCCAGGCTGTATCCAATGGTACACTGCTTGCCACTTGCATTAAAGGAGGCATGAACCTCCCCAGGATCAACCTGATCAGTCTGGCCTCCAAGCAGGCGATTTCCTGTGGACCCCCTGAGGGGACATAATCCCCGGGCCAACAGAGTTCCTTTCCATCTGAGATTCAAGCTGACAAGTATCTCCTCTGGTGCTTTTCACAGCCTTCTGGTCACAATGTGAAACCAAAACTGCTATTGCCCCTGCTACTTGATCTCCCAGCGGAGAGGATGAGCCAGGTAGAATAACAGAACAGGGAGACCAGAAAATTAGGCAGTGGCTCTGAATCTAGTGCAAATGCACTTCAGACTAGGATCCCGTCCCATGATCAATGCTGCGCCTGAGGGTTGGAGGTGACCAAGAATCACCTGCTGTGAGTCAGCTGAAACTTGTGCGAACCCTCACCTTGAGAGAAGCTAACTCAGGAGAGTAAGTCCAGATGCCCAGTAATTCCAACTTGTGGGAGCAAATCAAGCTGTTTTCAGAACAGTCTTCCCCTGGCTGCAGCCTTTCCAAGCAGAGGAACTCTGTCCTCTGTCACCTTTGGGCACCCCAAAGACACATACCAGGCCTGCTAACATCCAGGCATGGGCAGCCAGGCCCTCTGCATGCAGAGAGTTGATACTATTGCCCCTAGCACCTTGGTAAAAGTATGGAGTATGGCATTTAGGTTTCAAGGTGAGGTCAAGCCTCATGGCAGCAACCTACAACACAGAAGATGAGAAAGCCAATGATGTTCACTCTGGAAAGTGACAAATGCCATGGTGAAGTCCAAGTGGCTCTGCTTAACCACTGCAATGCTAGCCATGAAGGATCTCATACAAAGATTCCCATTCTAGACTCAAGACTTGACGGAATGAAGATCCCTTCATGGATCCATATGTACCAGGGATAAAGTTCCCAACTCCACCCTTGAGGGTATAGAAGAAACAACCCATCACTGCTGAAAGCCTAACAGAGTGGGTGCCAACATCTTCTTCTTAGGAAACCCTACAATCTTGGCACCAAGCGCACATCCAGAATCCCAGGTTGGCCTGAACTGTCCCTCAAAGGACTTAAAACAGGCGGCTTGATGAAGAAACTAACAACTCCACACCTGCCAAGGAGCCCAAAACCCACTAGGTGAATGTGGTACAGGTGTGCTTCATGGGTATAGACTGAGATACCCTTCAACCAGTTGCCCCTGGGGGGGCAGGACTGTCAGCATCCATTAAGAGGAATTACAGGCTCCCAAGGAGGCAATTCAAACTTGCCAAACATTCTGCCAGGACTGCCCCTACCATAACTTGAGACCCTGCAGGACTCCCCTTCTCTTGAGTGCAGCTCCAGGCTGTACATACAGCCCTAGAAGGTCCTTAGGCCATTCTATGCCTCTTTCATGATTCTCAGGTGAGCTGCTCCACTCTGAGAGAAAGCAATCTTTAAGGGGAACTGTTCCATCACCAAACTGAACCTTAACTAGAATAAAGCCAGCACATGTAATGGGCTCCTAGCACCACTGCTATGTTGCTGGGAAAGACTCCAGCAATACCAAGCAGCAGCCACCCAGACAGGATACTGCAAGCCCCCTAGTCCCTGGTAGGAGACTCAACTTAGTGACAAAATTGACCCCCCCCCCCCCAACAAGATGTTCTCACAAACAAATCAGCAACCTTAGAAGCAAGGGGCATAGCCTTATGGCCAGATCCACCAAGCCATCAGTAGAGGGTGGAAATAAGAACATAAAATATGCCATACTGGGTCAGACCAAAGTCCATCAAGCCCAGTATTCTGTTTCCAATGGTGGCCAATCCAGATCACAAGTTCCTATCAGGTCCCCAAAAAGGCATGCAGGTTCCAGAATGCTTGTCCTGGGGCATGCAGTGGATTTCCCAGGTCCTCGTTAATAATGATTTATGTACCCTTTCCTCCATGAACTTGTCCAAACCATTTTTTAAACCCAGTTACACTAAAAGCTTTTACTACGTCCTCCAGTAATGAATTCCAGAGTTTGATTACACGTTGGGTGAAAAAATATTCTCTCTTATTAGTCTTAAATGGATTATACTGAAGCTTCATTGTGTGTCCCCTAGTCTTTCTACTTTTTGATGGCATAAACAATCGATCTACGTTTCATGAATTTATAGACATCTATCATATTTCTCCTCAGCTGTCTCTTTTCCAGGTTGAAGAACTCTAAACTTTTAAGCCTTTCCTCATAAGGGTATCCTTCCATCCCTGTTACCATTTTGGTGGCTCTTCTCTCTATCTTTTCTAATTCCGGTATTTCCTTTTTAAGATACGGAGACCAGAATTGCACATAATATTTAAAGTGCAGTCGCACCATGAAACGATACAGAGACATTATTTGTTCTTTTTTTTTCCATTCCTTTTCTTATGATTCCTAATATTCTACTTGCTTTCTTGGCCACTGCTGCACACTGGACAGAGGGTTTCAACGTGTTATCCACCATGACGTGTAAATCTTTTTCCTGGGTGGTGGTTCCTAATGTGAAACCTTGCATTGTTTAACCATAGTTTGGGTTGTTCTTTCCTAGGTGCATAACTTTGCACTTATCTACATTAAATTTCATTTGCAATTTGAAGTCCAGTCTTCCAATTTATCAAGGTCCTCTTACAATTTTTCACAATCCTCTTGGGTTTTAACAACTTTGAATAATTTTGTGTCATCTGCAAATTTCATCACCTCAGTCATTATTCCTATTTCCAGGTCATTTATGAATATCTTAAAAAGCAGTGGACCCAGCACATATCTCTGAGGTATTCTACTATTCATCTTTTCTCCATTGAGAAAGTGGAGACCTTTTCCAAGGACTAAATTTCAGGCTTGCACATAGCACTGGCCTTTGTACGACTTCAAACTTCAACCGAGATTTTCCCACAAGCAGCAAACCCCTCCCCCTCACTAGGATGGTCATGCATGTTGAGAAGCAGATCATTCACCACATGGGGCCAAAGAGCTAACCTAGATCACCTTGGTAGAGGGGATAGCCAAGGCAGGACCTTAGGAACCCAGAACCTCTATTCGGGAGTTCTTACCCTGAAAGTCCCTTTACCACTGGCTAGGACCATGGAAAGGTTGAAAAGGGAATCACCTGCTAACTACCTCTGAAAGCCAGCTCTGCCTCTGGTGGAGCCACCATAACGTCCCCTAATTAGGGCATAGCCCAGAAAAGATGGAACTTGCAGGGATCTCAACTGGCCTATGGAGGAACCACCACTCCGTCCTTCTCAGACTTACTTTGCAGCGGCCAGAACGTCAGTTGAGTCCAGCAGACAACCCCCACAGGGGAAGGCTGGGCTCACAGAGGAGCAAAAGAGTGCAAGGGTGAAGCAAGGACTGTGACCTCTGCAGCTACTCATGAAAAGAGCAATAAGGGGCCTCACGTCCCTGAGGGGTACATTGGGTCCCCAAATCCTCCTGCAGGGGTCTGAAAAGCAGCTAGCCAACTGAATACAGCCTGAAAGCTGTTTTAGGAGCTGCAGCACAAGCTGGCCCAAAAGTGAGGCTCTGGGACTACTCTACCGTGCTCTGCTCTCGCTGGGCCCACACAGTCCCCTGAAGTGGCAGCAGAGCTCACCGGCAGCAAGAAAAAAAAAAAAGGAGCAGCAGGGGCCACAGGCGGAGAGGGAAGGGTGTCTCAGGATGACAGCCAAAAGGTGCCCTGTGCATCAGAGCCCAAGTGGGGGCAAAATTCTCCTGCTGTAGTAAAAAATCACTAGGAGCCATGGCTGCATTGGGCTGAAGAAAACTGTGGCAGAAAAAGAAAAAAATGCAAAAACATCATGTTAGTAACATATTAATCCTACCCATGGCAAACAGGAGTCCCAAAAAGGGGAATCCCAAGGCCTGTCAAGCCGACCGGGAAACTCCAATAAGGAGGCTCCAGATGCTCATATAGGCCTGGGGAGGCCCAGCTTTGGAAAGTCAATTTTTGTTTTATTTTTATTAAATTGAAGCTGCTTTATTTGAAAGCAGCAGAGCCAATTGAACTCCCATTGCAATCAGTGGGGAAGAAAAGGGACTTAGAAAAGAATATCAATAATTTAGATACAATAGGCCAAAAGGGTGAAGATCAGATAAGGACAGCAAGAGGGAAAGGGGGGGGCCAGGCCCATCTTACTGACCCTCCCCTTCAGGGGCCCCATGGGCTCTCCTGCATCTCTTCCTAGCCATCACTGCTTTAAATTATCCCCAGATATTCAATGCAGGGACCTTATCTGGCAAGTGCATTGGATATCCGTTTTCACTGGATAGTGTTTTAGTTTCCAGTCAGCGGCAATATTCAGCTGCTGGCTAGATAGCTAAACCTGCTAAATTTAGGCCAGCCTTTTTTCTTCCTAACTTTAACCATTTTAGGTTAGCAGTTAGTGACTCAATATGGCCACTGACCATTTAACCCTTGGTGTCGTCTCTGCTCCACTACTAGAATAACCCGATGCTAAGCGGTTAGTGAAAGGGCATTTCAACGGGCTAAGAGGGGATATTCAGCAGCACAAACCAGATCTGCAAACTGTGTAAATGCCTTTGAATATGGTGCTCTGTGGTTTTTTTAATGTTTCTGAGACTTTTATTGCATCTCAGACAGGACAGCACATACTCAACCTCAACACAAAGCGTCCAGTGAACATGAATTAACAGTTCAAAGTACTCAAACATAATTAATTAGATCAATGCCTCCTATTACTACAGCTAGTAAAGTAGATCCGTCCACTAGGCGAACCAGGCAGTCGCCTAGGGCAGCAGACCCTCGTGGGCAGCATTGCTAAACCCCCTCCCCAGAAGCAGCAGCTGAACTGCTGCTTCAGCGCCATGATGGGCTTTAAAATGCCTATGTGCATGTGTGCAGTTCCGACCTGCCGCTCCTGCCACCTCCAAGTAAGTTGCATTGGAGGGGGGCAGGAGTGGCAGGCCATGAGAGAGCATGTGCACAGGCACTTTAAGGACCAACGCAGCATTGAAGCAGCAGTTCAACCACCACTGCTTCAGCGCAAGGGGGGTGGGGTAGTGTGGCAGGCCGGACAGCAACACAGAGGGTCTACCCATGGGTCGCCACTGAGTAGATTACATCTTTATAATAATTTTAGCTTGTACCCTTTAAACTAATTCATAATGATACTAACAAAGAAACCCTTAACCCCAATCCATTATCCTAACAGGCACCCTCTCTAATAGAAAGCAAATCCACCCAAGCTCCTTCAAGGAAAGGATCAGCAGGACATGCTGCAGTAAGGGGAGAAACTCAGTTCACCATCCACATGCTCAGTTTATCAGAACTACAGTACATTCAACCCAACACTAATCAAAATCCACTCAAGTTGGTGCAGGAGGGATATACATAACCATAGAGGGAGCCAATACTTTATTAGATTGCTCACAACTCTTCCTATGCTGCGCCATCAATTTTTCCATTTTATCTATATCCCATATTTGCACCAACCATGTAGTAAGTGGCAGGGGAGCTGCATGCTTTCAGAATAAGGCCAGGCTCAATTTAGCCACATTTAAGCAATGTTTAACCAAGACGCTCTGATGTGTTCAAATGTTAGGGATAACTAAGTTTATTAAAAATATTCCCAGGTCCTAAGGAATATCCACACCAATCAACCGCTTTATACTACCAAAGGTGGTCTGTCTTTTAGTATGCCTATATGCTCAGGCAGCGCCACAAAATATGTCCCATTGTCGTCACATTCTACATCTGTGACAAATCTGATCAATTTCTTTGACTGAGTGACCAGGGAGTTGGACCGAAGGAGAGCCTTAGATATGGTGTACTTAGATTTCGGTAAAGCCTTTGACACTGTTCTGCACAGGCAACTTATAAATAAACTGAGCACCCTAGGGATGGACCCTGAAGTTACTGATTGGGTTAGAAATTGGTTGAGTGGGAGGCGACAAAGGGTACAGGTAAATGGAGCTTACTCTGAGGGAGAAGGAGGCTACCAGTGGTGTGCTGCAGGGATCTGTCCTTGGTCTGATTCTTTTTAACACCTTTGTTAGTGATATTATGGAAGGGCTTTTGGGTAAGGGTTGCCTCTTTGCAGATGATACCAAAATCTGCAATAGAGTAGGCACTCAGGAAGGTGTAGATAACATGAGGAAAGATCTAGCTAAGCTTGAAGAATGGTCTAGAATTTGGCAGCTGAGATGTAATGCTAAAAAAAATACAGGGTCATACATTTGGACTGCAAAAATCAAAGGAAACGGTACAGTGTATGGGGTGAAGTACTTCTGTCCACAAAAGAAAAGTGGGATCTGGGCGTGATTGTGTGTGACCATCTTAAAATAACTAAACAGGTAGAAAAGGCAATGGTGAAAACCAAAAGGATGCTTGGTTGCATAGGGAGAGGAATAGCCAGCAGAAAAAAGGAGGTGATAGTGGCTCTGTATAAGTCTCTGTTGTGACCTCTTGGAGTATTGTGTGCAATTCTGGAGACCACATCTTCAAAAGGATATAAACAGGTTGGAGTCGGTGGAAAGGGTGACTGGTAAAATGGTCTTTTTTATAAAACATATAAGGACAGTCTTAAAGATCTTAATATGTATACTTTAGAGGAAAGGTGGATAGAGGAGATATTTATTTAACAGTTTTTTTATATCACCTTTATATGATAGAGATGTTTAAATACCTCCGTGGCATAAATGCACAGGAGGAGAGTCTCTTTCGATTGAAAGCAAACTCTGCTACGAGGGGACATAGCATGAGGGTGAAAGGGGATAGGAGTAATATGTGTTAATAGTTCTTTATGGAAAGAGTAGTAGATGTGTGGAACAGTCTCCCAGTGGAGGTGGTAGAGACGAGGACAGTATCTGAATTAAAAAAATGCATGGGACAAACACTGAGGATCTCTAAAGGTAGGAAGGGAACTACTGTAGTTGATATGGAAGGGCAGACTAGATAGGCCATGCAGTCTTTTTGCCATCATGTTTCTATGTAACACAAAACTGAGGTCCTCTGGTACCATTGTTCAAGTATATTTGGGGACAGGTACCATCTATGAAGTACATTGTACTTATTCTCCTGCACATACACAGCTATTGAGGCTTTGACAGTATCCTTTTCCATTTCTTCCCATTGTTTAGTGGTATAGCAACATCCCAGCTCCTGTTCTCACTTAATCTGGTACCCCTTATATTTCTTTGGCCTTCATACAGATCTTCCATTTTGGTATTTTCCATCTTTATACAGCTGTCCAAGACTTACTAGCCCTGTCACTTCCCATTGTTGATAAACTATAGAAACTGCTCCAGAAGGAACATTAAGTTGTGAGTATTAGGGCAAAAAGAGTTTAACTCATTTTTAGAATTACAGAAATGTATGGTCTATATAGGGGCTGGCCGCTTCCCCTAAAAATTCAGCAATTTTATTATTTATTTATTTAATTAACATGCTCTTGTATACCACCTCTTCCGGAGATCAAGGGCAGTTTACATTGAACTCAAAAAGCAAACTTTACAATGAACTTGCAAACTTATGTACAAAGAACTATCTTACAATTAAGTGAATACAATGTTAGGGTAACTATATACAGTACTGCAGTATGATACAAAGTTATGGGAATCATATACAGTTTTGTAGTGGGAGTTGATTCAGGTCCATCATTGCTTCTGCACATGTAAAGTGGGCAGGAATAGTAAGGAGTTTTTATTCAGATTGATCTTGAGGTGTATCATGGGAGTTCCCATAGTACTCTTTTAACAAATATGTCTTTAGTTCCTTGCAGAACTGTAGCAGGTCTGTCATTGCTCTTAGATTGTCGGGGAAGGCATTCCATAGCATTGGTGCAATGTATGAAAAGATTATATTGGGTAATATTGAGGATATGTTTGGGAGTGTGTAGGTATTTTGAGAGCAGTGTCTTCATGTTCTTGAATTTGTTGGGGTACTGAGGAGGGAGGACAGGGGAGTTGTGGCTATTTTATTGTGGTGTTTGAATATGATCATCAAGTATTTGCATTTTATTCTTGAGGTGACTGAGAGCCAGTGGAGGTCATAGAGAATTGGGGTGATGTGATCCTTGCATTGTGCTTTATATAGAATGTGTGCTGCTAGATTTTGGGCAAGTTGTAATTGGTATATGTTTTTCTTTGGAAGTCCCTGAAGGATGTTGTTGCAGTAATCTATATGTGGTGTTATTAGGGCCTGAAGTACCATTCTGAAGTCCTGTTCTTCTAATAGGAGTCTAAGATGTTGGGTCATGTGTAGTTTGAAGTAAATGATTCTAGTAAGAGATTTGATATGTGACACCATATTCAGGGATTGGTCAAGTATTACTCCAAGATATTTCACCTCCTTCTTAACTTCAAGTTCTGTTTCTTGTAGCTTGAATGTATTGGGGGGAGTGAAGCATGGGTTTCTAGATATGTACAGCACTTCAGTTTTATTAAGGTTGATTTTTAGATTATGTGATTTCAGACAATCTGTTATATCTCCCAAGCAAGAGGTTATCCCTGAGTAATCAGGGCCCATAATATCATAATAACTTGGTATCTGTTAGATTCAACCTGGATTTTATCCTTTTTAACATTTATCCACTGAACTGCAGATCTTGATTGAGCAGTCCTGTATTACTGCTGTAAATTAGATATGCCAAATCCTCCTTTCTGCATAAGTGCAAGCATTCCCCCCATTGAAACCTGTGATTTCCTCTTCCCCCAAATGAAGGTCATGAAACATCATTCCAAACTTACCAAAACTTTCTTCAGAACCCCTGCTGGAAATAACCTGAAAAAATATAGCAAAATATTCATTTTAATATTGGCAATCCTAACAAGTCAAGAGATTAATTATAGCCATGTCTCCAAATTCCATCTTATCTGGTGAATTATAGTGGGAGAATTTTCTGTAAATATATCCTGAATTCTTTCATTAGGTTTACATCCAAATAGTTTGCATACTTTTGTGCCTATTTAAAGGTATAATTAGCATGAAGGTTGTCACAAACAGCTTGCGACAGATTTACAGTATTTCAAAACCTCGGTTTTATGCATATTCATCTTAAAGCCCAGCACAGCTGCGTACCTCCCAGTCAATCGCAGAAGGTTCAGAATGTCGTCATATACGATAATAACAAAATATCATATACAAGTAATGATATTTTGTACTAGCCTTTCTGTACAACAGTACCCTTAATATTGGGATCCACTCTGATACTTTAGGCCAAAGGTTTCATAACCAACACAAACAATAGCAAAGAGAGTGAGCAACCTTGCCTGGTTCCCCTCTTCAGTGAGAACATACATGAATTATGCCCATCAATGCTCACCAAGTCCTTTGGATTACCATATAATATGCAAACCCAACGGCAAAAACTTGGTCCTAGAACTACTCATTCCATTACCAGGTATAGAAAACCCAATGTACTCTATCAAAGGTTTTTTGTGCATCCACCACTAGTAGAATAACATCATGATGGCTTACTTTATTTATTTATTTACATTCTCTTATATACTGCGCTATTCTGCATCAGTTTGGTTTACATTGAACAAACTGAAATTACACTGAACAGGGCATTATAACTTGGCGATAACTATTTTACAGGGATCATGGGCTATGGAGGGTTAAGTGGCTTGCCCAAGACCACAAGGAGCACCTGTGAGACTAGAAACCCCAGTCCTTCCAGCCCAAGGTTGCTGTTCTCTAGTGGGATTTGAACCCCTGACCTTCCAGCCTGAAGTACCTTGCCCCAACCACTAGGCCACAATGGATATTGCCCTCCGCCTGCCTCTCAGTTATAAAACCTACTTGATCTGAGTGAACTAATTCAGGGAGTACTAAATTCAGCCACTGCGTTAACAGCTTGGCCAATATCTTTATATCCAAGTTGAGGAGAGAAATGGGCCTATATAATGAGACATCAGTTTTAGTACAGCTTGACTTAGGGATCACTGAGATCAATGCCTTCAATAGGAAGGAGGAAGGGCTGGTGCTATCACTAGGCAAACTAGGCAATTGCCTAGAGAGTCAGTCATACAAGGGCAGCCCATTGCCGCCGTTGCATCCTCTCCATGATCCAGAGCAGCTGCAATACCTTTAAATAGCATTGCAGTGCTTACCAAATCCTTTGGTGCTACATGTTGTTTCTACTTCCATCCTTCCTGTTTGCATGAGGGCAGAAGCAGCTGGCCAGCACCTCTCCACTGAGAGTTCCTTAATAGTCCACAGAATTCCTTCTGAAGTAATCTCTGCATCCATCTCTGCTGCCAGTTATTGTGTAAAGCCTATGCAGGACCACTCCACTTAGGAGCTCATCAGATGCCTCATGTTCTATTTGATCAGCTGAGTAAAATGCCTGCAAATAAATTGCAAATCTCTCTTGAATTTCTGATAGCTTCCCCAACTACCTCTCTCGCTCCCCTCATAACCCCATCACCACTCTAGATACCATCTGCTTCCTCAACCTAAGGGCTAATAATTTATCAGTGTTATGCACCTTGTCATAGTACCTCTGGTTCACAGTCTCAAGCTTAAAGACCAGATCATAGTTGGCTAACTGGTCAATTCGTATCCGAGCTGCCATCAAATTCCTAATAATCTAGAGGACCCCATTTAAACGTCACTTCTGCAACCATGTTATTGCTCCATGCTATTGCTTCATCTCCCTCTTCCACTCTCTCTTTTGCTGTGCTGCAGCCTTAAAGGCATCCCTCACTACTGGCCCTGATACCTGGTATTCTTGGTGACGTTCAAAATAATCCTGAATTAGAAGTGATGACCGATACAGTGGCAGGCTAGATGCAGCTTTTTATGAGTGAGTGCTTGGTGGATCCGTTGATGTTTGTCTCAGTGGATTACAAATGGTGATAGTTTTTGTTTGAGCTGTATCTATTAACATTTTGATCTTCCTGAGGCAGTGCTTTTGTGAAACGTTGACAGCATTGGAGTTGGAGTTGCTGAACAAAGCCATTTGGAGAGGGGAAGTATCCCCATGTTGGAGGTTTTTTCACTTACTATGAAATATAAAGATATTAAAAATGTAATAAAGAATGAAAAGGAGATTTTTTTCTGAGCTATGATGTGAGATGGTTGATGGCCTTTTTTGGGCTATGTTGAAGTCTCTGAGGTCTTTCCCCTCCCTTTTAACTTAAATTCAAATGAACTTGTGATTTTGAAGTTTTGATAGATTTTCTTTTTTTGGGGGTGGGGCACAGGGATTCCTGTCTTCTGTTGAGTACATCTATATGTCCTCGTTTTTGGTCATATGTCCTCGTTTTTGGTCATAGAAACATGACAACAGAAAAAGACCATATGGCCTATCCAGTCTGCCCTATATAATCAGGACATTTGCCCTCAGGGAAGTTACCTCTTTAAATGAGTACCTTTTTGGTGAGTTCAAACCATGTACATTAAGAATCACTATTCAAAGCATTGCAGTATTAATTTTACCCACTCACGCACCACAGTAACCCCTCAACATTACACTCTCACCAACATACTGCCTCAAACAATCCATTCCACACATTTGACTCACCCCCATACTACTTCTCCCCCTACTATTCAGCTACCACAAACCTTCCCCAAGTGAACTAACTCCAAGAAACCCCCACTCCACCCCCATTTCCATCCCCGCACAACATAAAACTCCGCAGATAGCATCACCCAACTTGATTAGGAGACAAGAAGATTAGCCCAACCAACCCAATCCCAGTCTGCCCCAACCTCTTCCCCCCCACCAACACATTGCAACGTGATACCAGCTCAAGGCTAAAGTTCACATAGTAACCAACTGGTCCCATAAGTCTAAAGTCAACAATCGGTTCACGGTTAGGCAGTCACATCTTTGAGTTAACTTCTCCATTCTGCTCTCTAAACAGAAAAGGTAAATCTTTACAACTGCCCTTGTGAAAAATAAATCAGATAACATCTCCATGGCACAGCACAGGAACACTGGTCAGCACTGCACATGCTGTGCGCATCATGCTTCAGGGATCCCTCGTCCTGCTGCAAGCTCTCTCATTGCAAGCACTTGCCTCTTAAGTGCTGAGAGCAGTGCAGATAGTCTGCTGCAGTTGATTATCCTGCACTAGCCCTGCTAGGCATAACTCCTCCAGGCCTCTGTAATATCCTGTGAAGAGTACAGCTTCCCTTCAATAGTAAGACTAAGATAAAAGGGAATGACCAATCATAGGCTTCAGTTCTCAATGTCTAGCCAATGTAAAAGCAGACAGACACTAGTACACATGCACTGAGGCATCATTATATCTTAGCACCCCTTTCTTTCAAGCCTAGCACAGAATATTAAAGGCAATGGTGCATTTCAGAAATCGCACAATGTCTCTGTATCTGTTTGGTGGCTTTCTAAGTGCCCTATTAGCTCATTCTATTTCAAGTGCTTCCTTATACTCCACTGCACTCTCACCTTCCAAAACATCTTAGCATAGAGTCTATAAAAGATCCAGGCAACCAGTTAACATTGCAAACAGTTCACCATGTTCCTCAAGTTTTGTCTGTGCTTCCTAAACTCTTGTGCCAAGTTCTGAGGTTAGCATGAATATCCTTGATTTCCATCACTGCTTCTACCCTCATTGTGAAAAACTGCCCAGCTGGTTCATCAAAACAATGCGTAAATTTGCATTTAAGCCGAACATCCACGTCCATGCTTTCCATGGACTCATTCACCACCTCACTGTTGGAATCGGCTGAAGCCATGCTCGAAAGGGAGGTAGCACGCAGCTAGGCCTTCCCTATTAACTCTGTAAAGGTATGTAATTTATCTTCAGCATGCCTTGCTTTAATTTTCCCAGCCATGGCCGCACTAATCAGGTTTACCAATTCTGCCAAATGCACAATGAAACCAGCTTTTTAAGGAGATAATTTCACTAGATTTAATTCTTAGAAGCGGAGTTTAGAAGCTAAGCTGACATCACTTCCTCTCCAAAATAGTCTGTTTTTGCTACTTAGCAAAAAGTTGAAACCCCATTTTGTGAGTTCCTGATTCCTCAGTCTCTTTGTTGTGCAGAGGAAGGATTTCCCCAATGGGCAGTTCTATGTAGTGTTTGTGATAAAGCCCGAAGACTACACTTGTGGAGGTTCTGCACCTGTCAGCATCCAAGGTAAGAGATACTGCCTAAATGAGGCAAGCAATTGTTTTATTACTCAGCTGAGCAATAAACTGCCAATCGTTGGGGTTTCAAAATTAATAAGAAGAAGACATTTATATTGTTGACAGATCTAATTTGTAACAAGAGTATGACATTATACTCTAATACAGGCTTCATCTTTGCTCATTAAGATGACTATTAAAATATAAAGATCTGGTTGTAATAGACTGCTTGTCTTGTACAATAAGGAATACATTCCATAAAGTGTTAACTAATAAACGAATGTTGGTTCACACAAGTTTAAGCAAGAGATTTAATCTACTTTTTAGAGTCTGCTGGCTACTTTTGATATGAATTGGCCATTGCTGGAGATAGGATGATGGGCTTGATGGACCTTGATCTGACTCAGCATGGTTTATCTTATGTATGCTCTTATGAGAAGACCATGAGGAAGGCAAGTGGATTTGCCAGTCCAGCCCTGCAAGAGTTAAAACCATTGAGGTTATCATCTTTGTATAAAGTACCAATGACTTTATATTTGTAGTTGTGTGATATTTTTCAAAAGGAATTTCAGTTGGGGTAGGTGGAGGGGAAGCTCATATCTTGATTTCAGTGGAACAGACCAATTGTAGTTCCACAGCATAGAGACTGGAAGGGAGGAGGAATCAGTCAAACAAGCGGTTTGAAGTCTGCATAATTTTAAAGTATAATACGTGTTTGAGATAGTAAATAATTTGTTGAATCCACTGGACAGCTGTTGTAGCCAGCTATCACATATGATTAAATGATCTTAATGGTTTTCAGGTTATACACCTCGAAATTTGTGTTGTTTGGGGAGAGAGGTTTAAGTTGAAATGAGATACACTACTTTAAACGCCTAAACTTTGCATCTTTGTTGTATATGGTTTTTAAGGATGTGCTTTCATTTGAAACCAAATAGGAAATGTCAGTGATATTTCATTTATAAATCAAATAAAAGAAAAACAAATGCATTTTGTTTCCTTTATTTAAAAAAACACCTTCACCCCCACCAACTGAAAGCATCAAAATAGAAAAAAAGAGCCCTCCTCAGGGACTGGCAAAATATCTCCCATCCCTTAATTTACCCCAACCAAGAGATCCAAATGGAGCAAGAGCAATTCCCTGGTAATTTCTGCTCCCCATTTGGATTCCTTAGATGGGGTGTATTAAAGGCTGGGAAGGTCAGGGCTGGAGTAAGGAAATGCAGCACCCTAAACAAACCTTCAGAATTATACTCCCCCCCCCTCGAGATTTTAATAAGTTAATTCAACAATCATCATCCCAACACCATCCCTTCCATAGCAACCCTATGCAAAATTGCAAAATTGGGCATCATGCTTTTACATATTAACTTTCCTTTGTGTGTATGTGTGTGCTTGCTCTCCCTGCAGGTAAAGTGCTGATGGCACTTTAAAGAGCCAATACTGAAGAGCTTAGTGCAGCAGTTTTCTGGCGCTTTTCCCATGCTAGGCTTGCTCTCCGAGGCAGAAAGAAAGCTAACCAGCAAGAAAACAACCGTGCTAAATTGCAGCACACTTGGCATGCAAATTGCTGCATAATTAATTGTGCCCAATGTTAAAAAAAAAACTGTGCTGAAACTGAGCCGTTTTTTTGCACTGTTTTTTAATGCTGGATCTTTATCTCAGCTTTGGTCAGGTGTAAAGATCCAGTCGGAAGCAAAAATATAATTTGAGGTGAAATTTGACACTTCACCTCAGATGATCCAGGCATCAGAGAAAGCTCCCATGTTGTCCAGAGGGGCCTGTGGCTCCCCTCCCCAGACACTGACCTCTCAACAGTAACCAAAACCCTGGTGGTCCAGTGGCCCCGATTTCTCCCCCCCCCCTCAACCCAAACAAACAAATCCCTGATGGCCCAATGGTCCCGATCCCCCCCCCCCAAACAAACACATCCCTGGTGGCTCTCCGGCCCCAATTTGCCCCACCCAAACAAACAAATTCCTGGTGATCCCGAACCCCTCACCCTCACCTTGGTACATTAAATCATGGGACTGTTGCCAACATGCTTCTGCCCTCGCATCCGAGGATGCAACACGGGGGGGTGGGGGGTCACTGCTATATAAGGCATTCTTTGCTCTATATACACCATGTGGGACCAGGCACTGCCTTTTTAAAAGATAGTGGTGTGGGGCTGGGACCATGAGGGCATGGTGCTCCCACCCCATGATTTAAGGTACTGTTTGGGGCCACTGGGGGTTTGTTTGTTTGGGGGGGGGGCTGATGGACCACTAGGGATTTGTTTGTTTGAGAGGGGATTGCAGCTGCTGGGCTAAAAGGGATTTGTTTCTATCAGGGAGTTTATGTTTTATGCAATTTCTTGATATACCATCCAGGCTGAAGGGCATCAGAGCAGTTTACAATCGCTACATGCAGGTACTGGATACATTCCCTTGTTCCCAAAGCACTCACAATCTACATGTGTACCTGAGGCAATGGAGGGTTAAGTGGCTTGCCCAAGGCCACAGGGAGTGCCTAAAGAACTAGAAACCCCAGTCCCTCCAACCCAAGATTGCTGTCCCCAGATGGGAATTGAATCCCCGGCCCTCCGGCCTGAGGTACCTTGCCCTAACCTCTAGACCACTCCTCCCTCCCAGTAGGTGTCTGAGCTGGGCATTGGTCCCCCGACAGTATGCTGATGGCATCAGGGATTTTCCCCGATGCCTGGATCATCTGAGATTTAGTGTCAGACTTCACCTCAGATGACCCATTTTTCCGGGACAGCATGCCAAACTTGTGCCGACTTCTATAAGCATGTGTTTAGCTTGTTCTCCCAATTTAATGCTGACATTTTTTCCAAGAACAAGCAGGAAGTCAGTCCTCACATAAGGGTGTCGTCAACACTGATGGAGCCCTCGTGGAAGCATCTCCCCAGCTTTCAAAGAAAGCCTTTGGGAGATGCCACTATGCATGAGTGGTCCCCTTCCCACCCAAGGGTGCCATCTTGGTCAGTCTTCCTTTTTCCTCAGAGCCCTTTGGACATTTGTCTAGTTCCCGCGGAAAAAAGTTGATTTTTCTGTACACTTGTATACCTTTTCGGCTTTCACCGGCTCCTTCACTCCTTCGAAACCTGCTGCCCTGGTATCGGGTCTTGGAACTTAGTTTTATTTTTTTGTTAGGTTTCTCCAGGCTTTCACACCATTTTTCCAACTGCTTGCCGTGCTGAGAGTCTTCAATCTCGCAGGAGTTTTTTTGCCCCAATGGCTACCGTTTTCAAGAAATGTGATCGGTGCTCAAAAAACATGTCCCTCACAGACACTCATGACTGTTGCCTCTGGTGTCTGGGCGTCAACCATGACCTGGAGGAATGCTCCTTATGTAAGAAAATGTCTCAAAGGCCAACCAGAGCCATCGGTTAAAGCAAGATGACATCTTCCATAAGGCAGACTCTACCCCAGTATCCCTGGTAGCCCTGCGTGCTAAGGCTCCGAACGCCTCCTCAGAGTCGCAGAAGGCCCCCGCGATCCCAGAGTGGGCTCATAGGCACTCTGAGAAAGGCATGTAAGAAGAAAAAGAAGACTTCGAGAGCCTTATCCTGGGAGGTGGACAAGCCCGGGAAATCCTGGGCACGGTCCCTCAGCCCTCGTCAGGCTTCCAAAGATTCGGAGCGGGAGCGGCCTCGAAAGGTACCTCAGACTGAACCTGAGGCCTCCGGCAATGGCCCCCGGTCCCCTGAAAGGCTGTCTCTTCGAGGAAACTCTCTCCTCCTCAACACCAGAACCGGTGACCCTGGAGTCGGCATCCTTGGCTGCCCCAGAGTGGGAAATTCACATATTGGCTCTCAAACGCAGTGTTTCCTGTGTTCATCGCATCCCAACAGGTGCCTATGCCCAGCTCCACCAGTGCTCGTGTCGACTCCCTGGGCTGCCAAAGCGATCCCCGAGAGCCAGATGTCTTGCGTAGATCCTCGGCGAGGGTCTCAATCCCAGTCCCAATCCTCAGGGTTGAGGCCTTTGCAGGTGAGTGCCTCTGGCTCAAGCCATGCCTCAACTTCGAAGCATCGAAGGCCGTAACCTATGACGCTCATGGAGCCATCGGGCCTCGAGCCTTCTTTCGACTACTCGGATTGGGAGTCCGATGTTGAGACATTCCCGGAGTCTCGGGTCCACCAAGACCTTCCACTGGACCCATCTCCACTTCCAGCCAAATGCCGGTCCCCACCCAATGATACCTCGTTCCTCAGTTTTGTTCAGGACATGGCACTGACCCTCTCCCTCACAACAGAGTAAGAGGAGGACCCCATACAGAGGAGCTAGACATCCTCCAGTATGAGGCACCACCCAAGGAGACCTTGATGGTGATGGTCCCGGTCCCTTCCATTCTTAACCGGCCCCTCCTCTGAATGTGGGAGACCCTGGAGTTGGTGCCCATTGTTAGCCGCCACTTGGATACAATGTACTGAGCCAACATGGCCTGGGGTTCCAAAAAATGTAACTCCCTCCCACCTCCATGGTGGTTGAGTCATCCATGTGCTGACAGAAGAGCCCGAAGATGCACTCATTGGTGCCCCCAGGCAGGGAGTCTCGAGCCCTCGATGCCCTCAGGCAGAAATGTACCAGGGCTCGATGCTTGCATGTCGTATCCAGACATACCAACTCTATATCGGCATGTTCCTCCAGGACCTCGCGAAGAAACTTGTGGACTTCACAGCTGGTCTCGATGGAGACCACCTCTGATGCTTCCGGATACACCAGAGGCAGGTCTTGTCAGACAAATCTGATTGATTTCTTTGACTGGGTGACCAGGGAGTTGGACCAAGGGAGAGCCCTAGATGTGGTGTATTTAGATTTCAGTAAAGCCTTTGACACTGTTCCTCACAGGCGATTTATAAACAAACTGAGCACCCTAGGGATGGACCCTAAAGTTACTGCTTGGGTTAGAAATTGGTTGGGTGGGAGGCAACAAAGAGTACAGGTAAATGGAGCTCATTCTGAGGAGAAGGATGTTACCAGTGGTGTGCCCCAGGGATCTGTCCTTTGTCCGATTCTTTTTAACATCTTTGTTAGTGATATAGCGGAAGGGCTGTCGGGTAAGTTTTGCCTTTTTGAGGATGATACCAAAATCTGCAATAGAGTAGACACCCAGGAAGGGGTAGATAACATGAGGTGGGATCTAGCTAAGCTTGAATAATGGTCTAGAATTTGGCAGCTGGGATTTAATGTTAAAAAATGTAAGGTCATGCATTTGGGCTGCAGCAATCCAAGGGAGCAATATATTATAGGGGGTGAAGTACTTTTGTCCACTAAAGAAGAGCGGGACCTACGCATGGTTGTGTCTGATGATCTTAAAGTAGCTAAACAGGTAGAAAAGGCGACGGCAAAAGCTAAAAGAATGCTTGGGTGCAGACGGAGAGGAATGGCTAGCAGAAAAAAGGAGGTGATAGTGCCTTTGTATAAGTCCTTGGTGCGACCTCATTTGGAGTATAGTGTGCAATTCTGGAGACCACACCTTCAAAACAGGATGGAGTCGGTACAGAGGGTGGCTACTAAAATGGTTAGTGGTCTTCATTATAAAGCATATGAGGACAGACTTAGGGATCTTAATATGTACATCTTAGAGGAAAGGCGGGATAGAGGTGATATGATTGAGATGTTTAAATACCTCCATGGCATAAATGTTCAGGGGGAGAGCCTCTTTCAATTGAAAGCAAGTTCTGCTACAAGGGGACATGGGATGAGGGTGAAGGGGGATAGATTCAGGAGTGATATGCGGAAATATTTCTTTATGGAAAGAGTGGTGGATCCGTGGAATAGTCTCCCAGTGGAGGTGGTGGAGATGAGGACAGTAACTGAATTCAAAAAAGCATGGGACAAACACAGAGGATCGCTAAAGGAAAAAAGGGGACTGTTGTAGTTGTTGATATGGAAAGACAGACTAGATAGGCCATGTGGTCTTTTTCTGTCGTCATATTTCTGTTTCTACCAAGTCTGTTGAAGAGTGCTCCAAGTACTTATCTTGAGCTACCTACGACGGCTTTGAGACCAGCGCGAGGGTGGCTGCCTCAGGCATCGGCACTCAATGCCAGGCCTGGCTCCAGACATCCAGCCTCAAGCAATGGGTACAGGAGAAACTCCTCGACGTCCCATGTATCAGGGAACAGCTCTTCAGTAAGCCTATGGAGGACAAGGTGGCCGAGATCAAGACCAAGTATGTGACTCAGACTCAACTCTCGAGGAAAACTCTTCCGAGGAAGAAGCCGCCAGGGAAGAAGCCTCCTTTCCATAGAAAAGGCCAACTCTATCATGACTACCCTTCTTATCCGGCCACCCAGACCACTCAGCAGAGTCACCAGCCTAAGGGAGCAGGCCAAGTCCCTCACAAGCCCAAGGCCTGAAACCTCAGGCATTGGCTCCAGCGCAACCTGGGTCAGGGTATTGATGCCTCCTGCATAGCCTCTCTTCCACTGAGGGTCATCTGCCCACAGGGGGATGTCTGATCCATTTTGCCCACAGGTGGGTCTCCATCACCACGGACTCATGGGCACTTCAGGTGGTATGGGAGGGCTACCTCCTTCACCTGAAACAGCTGCCTCCACCCTTCTTTCCTGGGGAGTCACCTTGGTCGCCCCTGCATCAGATCCTGTTGAAGCAAGAACTGGCGGGTCTCTTCAGGGACAGGACTGTGGAGCCTGTCCGTCTGTATCTGAGAGGAAAGGGGTTTTACTCTAGGTACTTTCTAGTTCCAAAAAGAATAGGAGGACTATGGGACCTCAACAAATTCCTGGTGCAGGAGAAATTCAAGATGCTCTCCCTTGGAATATTGCTGCCCTACTTCCAGCAGAGAGATTGGCTATGCTCCTTGGACCTAAAGGATACTTATACCCACATCCTTCTCCACCCCAGTCACAGACAGTACCTACGGTTTATTGTCAGGGGCAACCACTACTTCCCTTCGGCCTAGCTCCCACACAGAGGGTCTTCACCAAATGCCTAGCAGTGGTGGCCGCCTATCTTCGTCTCCAAGGAGCCTTTGTCTTTCCTTACCTCCATGACTGGTTAGTGAAAGGGGACATGGCCTCAGAGGCACTCCAGGCCACAGGCCGAACTATCCAGGTCCTACAATACTTTGGATTTGTGGTAAATCACGCAAAATCTCAACTCACCCCAATACGGGCCTTGGAGTTCATAGGGGCTTACTTGGACACTCTCCAGGCCAGGGCTTTCCTACCCCGGGACAGGGCAGATCACCTCATAGCCCTAGCAGCAGATGTGCAATGACACCACATGGTGTCGGCGCGGTCCATCCTTCGCCTCCTCGGCAACATGGCCTCCAGGGTCCACGTGGTCCCCAATACTCAACTCCACATGCGGGAAGCTCAGTGGTGTCTCTGCTCTCAGTGGACCCAGGCCTCTGGCCGACTCTGGGACAGAGTATCGGTGTCCCATCAGTTGGCGGAATCACTCAATGTGGCAGAATGCACGGCACTTGTGACAGGACATGCCCTTCCAGTCACCAAACCCCCAGAGAGTGCTCACGACAGATGCTTCTCTGCTGGGCTGGGGAGCCCACTGTGAGGAACTGTGCACCCAGGGGCTCTGGTCACTCAAAGAAAGCCAACAGCGGATCAATCTGCTGGAACTCAGGGCTGTCTTCCTTGCGCTGAAGGCCTTACAGCATCAGTCAGTGCTTGTCCAGATGGACAATCAGGTCACAGTGTTCTACCTGAACAAGCAGGGGGGCACAGGCTCCTACCCCTTATGCCAGGAGGCAGTGGCCCTCTGCTCATATGCGATCAGACAGGGCATACTCCTCTGAGCAGTATACCTTCTGGCCAGGACAACACTCTGACAGACAGGCTGAGCAGG
This sequence comes from Ichthyophis bannanicus, assembly GCA_033557465.1. Taxonomy (NCBI): domain Eukaryota; kingdom Metazoa; phylum Chordata; class Amphibia; order Gymnophiona; family Ichthyophiidae; genus Ichthyophis; species Ichthyophis bannanicus. The sequence goes on along the minus strand of CM066034.1, from coordinate 378,333,996 downwards.
GTCCTCCAGCCGCACAGGTGGTGCCTGGACTCCAAGGTGGCGCAGTGGCTGTTCTGGCGGTGGGGCACCCCAAGCCTGGACCTCTTTGCCAGCCCGAAAAACACCCAGCTACCGCATTTCTGCAGTCCTCACCCACATCCATCCTGGAGAGCAGCGGATTCATTCCTGCTCCCTTGGTCGGAGGGTCTGCTGTATGCTTTCCCTCCTACACCACTGATAGCACGGACCCTGTTCAAGGTCCAGTGCGACGAGGCTTCCCTCATTCTGGTGGCCCCGAGGTGGCCCAGGCAGCCTTGGTTCCCTCTGCTGCTCTGTCTCTCAACAGTCCCCAGTCCCTCTCAGGAACTCCCCGGGACTTTTAACCCAGGAGGAGGGCTCGGTCCTCCATCCCAACCTGGGCTTCTTATCTCTCACAGCATGGCTGTTGAATGGGTTGCCCTAACGCCCCTCAACCTTCTGAGGGAGATGGAAGAAGTCCTCCTGGCCTCTCACAAGGCCTCCATGAGATGGGCCTATGCCTTCAAGTGGCGCAGGTTTTCTGTGTGGTGCACAGAGCAACGAATGAACCCATTGTGTTGCCTGGTGCCTGTGGAGCTTCAGTACTTGCTTCACCTCTCGCAATCCGGACTTAAGTCAAACTCCGTGAGGATGCACCTGAGTGCCCTCTTTGCGAACCACCACACGATAGAGGGCAAGCCTCTAGCATGTAGCCACTCATTACCTGTTTCATGTGGGGTTTACTGCTATCTAAACCTCCCATCCGTCCGCCCCCGGTGGAATGGGACCTTTGACTGCTTTGACCCGGTGAACGGTGGTATATAAATGTAGCTAAATAAATAAATAATGCGGGTCTGGCACAGCTCACCAAGACAACTTTCGAGCCCTTGGTGACCTGCCACCTATGATACCTTTCTTGAAAGGTGGCCTTCCTGGTGGCACTCACCTCTGCCCACAGAGTCAGTGAGCTTCAGGCCCTGGTGGCAGAGCCACCCTACACTAGGTTCTACAAGAACAGAGTCGTGCTTCGCACGCATCCAAAATTTCTACCGAAGGTGGTATCTGACTTCCACCTCAACCAGGAGGTGGTACTTCCTACCTTCTTCCCACGGCCTCACACCAATAAGGCATCGGCCGTTCTCCATACTCTGAACTACAAAAGGGCCCTGTCCTTCTACCTGCAGTGCACTCAGAGCCATCGTAAAGCTTCACAGCTTTTTGTCTTATATGACCCCAGCCATCTGGGGGAAACTGTCACCAAGCGAACTTTGTCCATCTGGGTGGTGGTCTGCATCACCTTCGGCCACAACCAGGCGAGGCTTCCATTGGAGCGCCAGGTCACGGCAGATAATGTCAGGGCTATGGTGACTCTGTCACGAGCCTTTGCCCGGTTCCCATGGCAGACATCTGCCAGGCAGCCACCTGGTCCTTGGTCCACATTTTTGCAGCTCACTACTGCCTGGATAGGAAGTCCCGACAGGGACAGGCCGTACTTCGTAATCTCTTCGAGGTTTAGGCAACTCCTGCCCTCTGACCATTCTTGTTCAGGCTACCGGAGCCATGGTTCTCCCTGGACACTGGAGTCCTCGGGTTTATCTTCAGATTCCCTTGTGGCAGCTCACGGCTGGACTGTGGGGGGTTTTCTATGGGTCCTCGATAGCCTGTAGCTAGAGAGTCCCATATGTGAGGGCTGACTTCCTGCTTGTTCCTGGAGAAAGCATAGTTACTCACCTGTAACAGGTGTTTTCCGGGGACAGCAGGAATCAATCCTCGCAACCCTCCCTCCTCCCCTGGGAGTTGCTCTCCTTTTTGGAATCTGTTTTGTAGGCTCTAGCTTTGTCATCTGACTGGCCAAGATGGCACCCTTGGGTGGGAAGGGGACTACGCATGTGTGGTAGCATCTCCCAAAGGCTTTCTTTGAAAGCTGGGGAGATGCTTCTGCGAGGGCTCCATGGGCATCGACATCACCCATATGTGAGGACTAATTCCTGCTGTCCCTGGAGAACACCTGCTACAGGTGAGTAACTATGCTTTTTGCACACTGTGTAATTTGCATATTGCATCCCAGAGCAGAGTCAGCATTAAACTCGCACTATGAAACCCTGTGCAAGAGCTTTATGCACTGGGCTTTAGCTCAGGGTTTCTGCATCGGCCTTTAAGTTTGCATGACTGTCAAGACCTATTGTTCTGCTTTGACTTCTACTGCTCTTTGGCGTCTCTAAGAGGCTGCTGCCCTAGGTGATCACCTAGTCTTTCCTAACGGTTAGGCCAGTCCTGGGGGAGATCCAAGGTGGGGCGATATTTTGCCAAGTCTAGGTGGGGGGACTTTTCTTTTCTTTCTTTCTTTGTGTGTTTAATCATTAGGGAGAGGCAGAGCTTGCAGCCATTTTGTAGTGTGCATTATTAATAAATAGCATGTATGAAAAAAACCTCAAAACAAAATCCAATAAAAATAAACAAAAAGCCATGAACAAAACTAAAGTGAACACCTTCATGCCCTTAATTTTTTCTCTGCTCATTTGACACTCACCTGAGCCTTGACCACAAATTATTTCAAACACCCTAAAGACATAGGAGTAGTAATATGCTTTAAGAGAAGATCACTGCATTATTCCTCTATCAGATAAGCAGAATTCCCTTCAAAACTGTAGATCCCCTCCAACCCTTGCATGACTTGCAGTGATTGCTACTTATCCAGTCAAACAGCCTTGCTGAGACAATTTCTGAGTCCCCCAGAAACATTTGTTCTCTAGAGAGATGCAATTTGATCCAGTTATGTCCAAAATATTCTGTGATAGCTGTTCTTCTGCATTATGCTGCTTGATGGTCACAAATATAGTATTATCATATAATGTACCATGAGGATCTTGCTGTAGGGTTAAGCTCAGAAACAACTAATCCAATGTTTCTTTTCTCATACTAGACAAAGGAAACCACACTTGGAACCTGCAGCGAGTAAAAGACCTCCAAGTGACCATAGTCCCTTCTATCAAAGGTTGGCAACACTGAAGGCTGCAGCTATAAGACTGTGACAGTGTTTATATTCCATGCTGCAGATGACACAAGAGAGTGAAGGTGGAATAGTAAAACAGTGCTGCTAAGAGAATTCAAGCATAATCCTCTGCCATCCCCTTTCAGGGAAAAAGCTAAAAATTTAAGAAGATAATGTTCTCATGGCAGAGAAAAAGAGAGCCCTGGGATAGAGTTCTATAGTGTGGGAGGGCTAGAACTCCAGGCCCAAAACACTTTTAGTTCAAATAGGACAGGGCCACACACAGAAAGCAACATTTAAATATATTTATTTACATCTGCTTGGTATACAGTAATTCACAAGAACACTTTTTATCCTTGTGGTTTACAATTCCAAATAAAACAGTACAGATATAAGGAGACAGTACAACAATAAAGGACTGACCAATAAATTATCAAACACCACAGGGGAATCAAGGAGAAGAGAGGGGATAAATAGTGCAACAATATTAATATCTCAGGACTGTTGAAACTGGAACATAAAAGGAAAAGGGGAAAGGGGAGAGTAGGAATTAAAAACAAAAGGTGGATCAGCTTGAGTTGCAAGCTGAATGATTGTATACTTCGGGAACAAGCAGGAAATCAGTCCTCACAAATGGGTGACATCGGCACCAACGAGCCTGTGCGGATCCAATCTCCAACTTTCAAAGAAAGCCTTTGGGACCTACACCGCGCATGCATGGTCAACTTCCGACCCAAAGGTGCCCTCTTACCTCAGTCTTCTTTTTTCTGTGGAGCCCTGCAAACATCCTGTCTGTGCACCCTGGTTAAAGTAGATTTTTTTCACCGTTTCTTGGTAACTTTTCTTCTTTTTTCAGTATTGATTACTTTCTGCCATCCGAGTCCAATGCCTTGGCATTGTGTTTTTCACTTGAATACTTCTCTTTTCTTTTCTTTTTTGGCCTGTGGGTTTTTTGCTCATGGCTTAGCTGGTCAAGACATCAGAGTTTAACCTTGCGGGGCTCGTTTTTCCTGCTATGTCTTTGACCAGCGGATTTAAGCAGTGTGGCAAGTGCAGCCACACTATGTCCCACATGGACTGCCACAGCACCTGCATAAAATGTCTCGGGGTGGACCATGACGTGTCTTCCTGCCGTCTTTGCCTTTTGATGTCAGGTAAGACTCAGAAAGAGCACGAAAAGAAGCAGGGGGAGCTGTTCAGCAAATTTGCCTCAGAATCGGCATCAGGGGCATAATCCCTGCCTTTGATGCCGGCGTCGGATGACTCTGTGTCCCACTCCCAGGCTCATTCAGAGCCGTGGGACAGGTGTGTGTCGGAGTCGTCCCCAGAGGACTTTCCTTGGGCATCGAAAGCTCCACCAAAGCCGAAGTTGAGGTCCAAACCTGGCCCGGGGGATAACGCCTCAGAGTCACGGCACAAAACCCTTGACTCCGGTGATGGGAACCAGAAATGCCCTTCCAAGCAGCCCCGGAGAGAGGTGTCATCTGTAGATTTGTGAGATCGAGTCTGTTCTCCCGAAGCCATTACCATCTGGGATTCCCCTACCAGGGACCTGACATTGGCCTCGGCATCCTCAAAGACAGCTCCTGCCTCGACGGAACAATCGGGCATCGAGGCCAGGATACTAGCCCTGCGTTCATTGAGGCTCAGCAGGGTCTGACTCTTGGTCACTCCAGGTCGTCGGCACCTATAATGGGCCCATCCTTGTCCAGGATCTCCCTGGAGGATGCCCCTCTCATCCTTTAGAAACTGGTCCACTTGGTGTTGACCCCATCGGCATCCGATTTGAGAACAGCAAGGCATCGGGCATGGCACTGCCAGAACCTCAATGCCAAGTCGGTCAGACAACTGCGGAGTGCTAGCCAACTCTTCCAGCTCTGAGTCAGCCTGGGAGATGGATGAGAAGTCTCCCAAATTCATCCTTCATCGGGACATCCCCTCCAACTGGTCTCCACCACACCATCGGCGGAGGTCAGCTCCAGAGGACTTGGCTTTCCTGGAGTTTGTTCATGAGATGTCCCAAACACTCACTTTCATGGCGGTGCCCAAGGACGAGCTGCGTATTGAGGATCTCAAGATCCTCCAGTACAAGGCTCCTCTTCAAGAGACACTGACAGTGCCTATGCCCCCATCTTTGAACGGCTGCTGTTCAGGATGTGGGAGACCCCGGTGATGGTGCCAATTGTGAACCGTTGACTCGATTCACAGTATTGGGTCGGCCGGAGTCCCGGCTTCCAGAAAACACAACTGCCACATAACTCCATAGTTGTAGAGTCTGCTATGCATCACATTAAGAGCTAGAAGACTCACTCCTCTGTGCCTCCCGGCAGGGAGGCACACACCATGGATGCTTTTGGCAGGAAATATTTCCAGAGCTCCATGCTCACAGCCCGGATCCAGGCATACCAACTGTCCATGGGCATGTACCCTCAGCGCCCTGGCAAGGGAGCTCACAAGGTTCACGGTTGGGTTAGCAGACGAACCTCTTGAACACTTCAGGACCCTGGTGTCATCGGTCAAGGAGTGCTCCAAGTTCCAAACTCAGGCAGCTTTCGATGTCTTTGAGTCGGTCACTCAGGTAGCTGCGGTGGGCATTAGTGTCCAATGTCTTGCCTGGCTACAGTCCTCTGACTTGGAGCAGTGGGTTCAGGACAAGTTAGCCAATGTCCCTTGCTAGGGGAAAATCTCTTCGGTAAGCACACGATGGAGAAGGTGGATGAGCTAGAGAAGGAATTCATGACCAGAACCAGGCTGTCCAAGAAGGTGTCTGAACCTTCCCTAGAAAGACTTTGGGGAAAAGGTTCTTCCACCCAAAAACCAAGAAGGTTTACTGGAACTACCCCAAGTTTCAGACCTATCATGCTCCCCCACAGGAGCAACAGGCCAAGGGCCAGGGGCATGGCCCCCATAAGCCAAAGGCCCCAAACTCCAAACAGTGCCCCAGTTGCAGCCTGGGGGGAGCTTTTGACTCCTTGGGCATAGCCTCCCTCCCCCAGGAGGTACAAGACCCAAGGTTCATGGGAGGACGGCTGGTTCACTTTGCACACCAGTGGCCGAGTATCACCACAGACTCCTGGGTGTTGCAGGTAGTCAGGGAAGGATATCTCCTCCACTTTGCCCAGCTGCCCTCTCCGGTTTTCCCTAGGGAATTACCCATGGACTCCTTGCACAGGGAGCTTCTGCAAAAGAAGCTTGAGGTTTTGCTCGAGGATCAAGCAGTAGAGCCCTTTCCCCCACCTCTCCTACACAGGGGATTCTACTCCCACTACTTCTTTGTCTCCAAGAAGACCAGGGCTTTCCAGCCCATCCTGGATATATGGGACCTCAACCGCTTCCTGGTCAAGGAAAAGTTCAAAATCGTATCCCTTGGAACCTTGCTGCCTTACCTCCTACAGGGAGATTGGCTATGCTTCTTGGATCTCAAAGATGCCTATACCCAAATTCTGATCCATTCAAGACATCGTCAGTACCTCCAATTCATCATCAGCAGATGGCCTTATCAGTACAGGATACTCCCCTTTGGCCTCGCCTTGGCTCCCAGGGTTTTTACCAAATGCCTGGTAGTTGTGGCCACTGGCCTCAGACTCCAAGGGTGTTCATCTTCCCTTACCTGGACAAATGGCTCATATGAGCCAGCATGCCAGGGGAGGTACACAACGCAGCGCTGCACACCATAGGACTGCTCCAGTGCCTGAGCTTCATGGTGAACTTCCCGAAGTCTCACCTGCAGCCCGCCCAATGTTTGGAGTTCATCAGCGCCCTCCTGGATTCCACTCAAGGAAGGGCCTTCCTGTCTCTCAGTTGGGCACAGCGCCTATCTGCACTGACCATTCAGACAAGGCAGCTCAGCTGTGACGGCCAGTTTGCTCGTCTATGTATGAAGCCGGCACAGTGGACACTAAGTGCCCAGTAGACACAAACTTCCAGCTGTCTAGAAAACCGCATCCTGGTCACACCAACCTTGGTGACATCTCTTGCCTGGTGGCAGGATCCCATCAACCTCAGACACAGTCTGCCTTTCCAAGCTCCCCCAGTGTGCTGCATCCTCACAACAGATGCATCCAAGTTGGGGGGGAGCTACTGCGGTCCCCTGCAGTCATAGGGGCCATTGTCACTAGAGGAAAGTGCCTCGCAGATCAATCTCTGAGCAGTCTACCATGCCCTGCGGGTCTGCCAGGATCAAGGTGGTTCAGGTCCAGATGGCCAACTAGGCGGCAGTGTATTATGTCAACAAGCAGGGGGGGCACAGGTTCATACCAGCTCTGCTGGGAAGCGGTGCACCTCTGGAACTTTGCAATGGGGAAGAACATCTCCCTCAGAGCGGTATACTTGCCGGGCCAAGACAACATGCTGGCTAACCACCTGAGCCGCATCCTCCAGCCCCATGAGTGGAGACTGAACCCAACCATGCTGGCAGAGGTTTTTTGGCGCTGGGGGACCCCAGAGGTCAACCTCTTTGCTGGTCCAGAGAATGCGCAGCTGCCATGCTTCTGCTCTTAGAGGCCAGCAAAGGGTCAGAAGATGGAGGACACCTTTCTTCTCACCTGGTCAAGGGGCTTCCTGTATGTGTTCCCACCCACATCCTTGGTGCCTCGGGCCCTCCTGGAGATACAAGCAGAGGTGGCCTCAGTCATTTTCATTGCGCCCAGATGGCCCAGATAGCCCTGGTTCCCCCTGCTTCTGCAGCTATCCCGGAGGGACCCATTGCCGCTGAGGAATGCCCCGGACATGCTGTCTCAGGAGGACAGGATGCTACTACACCCCAACCTCCAGTCCCTGGCCTTGATGGCCTGGATGCTGAGAGGTTATCTATTGCGCATCACTGCCTCTCCAGGCCGGTGGAGGATGTTCTTCTTACCTCGCTTAGGGACTCCATGCATTGGGCATGTGCCTTTAAATGGCACAGGATCTCGCACTGGTGTGTGAATGGAGGTCTCAACCCCTTCTCCTGTGCAATGCCGGACATTTTACGGTACCTTCTGCACCTATTGGGGGCTGGCCTCAAGTCCAATACAGTCAGAGTGCACCTCTGTGCTATCTCTGCTCACCACCATGCAATGGATGGCCAGACCGCATCAGTGCACCCCTTGGTGGGCCGGTTCATGAGAGACCTCGTCCTCTCCCATCCCCCAATCCATCCACCACCAGTGGCATGGGACCTCAATGTGGTATTGGGGAAGCTCATGGCTCTACCCTTTGAACCTCTGGCTACCTGCCATCTCAAGTATCTTTCTTGGAAGGTTGTATTCCTGGTGGTGCTCACCTCAGCCAGGCGTGTGGGCGAGCTGCAGGCACTGATGGCATATGCACCCTACACCAGGTTCCACAAGAACAGGGTTGTCCTTAGGACTCACCCGAAGTTCTTGCTAAAGGTTGTCTTGGCCTTCCATTTGAATCAGGAGGTGGTTTTGTCTACCTTCTTTCCTAGGCCTCATTTTTCTAGGGTGGAGGACTCTCTGCACATGCTGGATTGCAAGCGTGCGTTTTCCTTCTACATCCAGACGATGCACCCTCATCGCCGCTCAACGCAGCTCTTTGTCTATTTTGACCCCAATCATCTGGAGGTTTCAGTCTCCAAGTGCACCCTCTCACAGTTGGTGGCTGACTGCATTTCTTTCGCCTATCAACAGGCAGGGCTCTCTCTGGAGCATCATGTGACATCTCACAATGTGCGTGCCATAGCGATCTCGGTGGCAAGCCTGCACTCAGTGCCCTTGCTGGACATCTGCTGGGCCACCACCTGGTCCTCTGTGCACACCTTTGCTTCACACTTCTGTTTGGAAGAGGCCTCCTGGAAGGTTAGCGCCTTTGGCCAGGTCGTACTCTATCACCTCTTCAGGGAATAGTGCAACTCCTCCCTCCAAACCATGATGTCCAGGCTACCAGAGAGAGGCCTGCATCTTTGATGCTGCTGCTGCAGTGTCAGACTTCCAACCAATCAGTGCCCCCTGCTGCCCTTTACGGTCTACGTTTTGGGTCGCCCGTGGCTTTTACAGCTTTTTTGGTAGCCTGTAGCTTGGGAGTCCCATATTTGGGAACTGACTTCCTACTTGTTCCCTGAGACAGCGTAGTTACTCACCTGTAACAGATGTTCTCCGGGGACAGCAGGAATCGGTTCTCACAACCCTCCTTCCTCCCCGTGTAGTTGTTTTTTTATTTTTCTGCTTTTGAGCTATGTCATCATACTGAGGTAAGATGGCACCTTTGTGCGAGAAGGTGACCACGCATGCACGGTGTAGGTCCCAAAGGCTTTCTTTGAAAGCTGGGGCTTGGATCCACATAGGCTCCATTGGTGCTGATGTCATCCATATGTGAGGACTGATTCCTGCTGTCCCCGGAGAACACCTGTTAGAGGTGAGTAACTATGCTTTTTATTACCTCTGAAGGCACCAAGGACCAAAAAGACTTTTGCCTAGAAGGAAAAGAGAACCTTGTCTGCAAGATTGCTTAACACAGTTCAGTAGGAGTCCCTTACTTTTAGGATACCTAAGAAGGGAGGCAACTATGATATTGCAAAATAAATTAGGGGTCGATATTCAGCAGCGGTAGCCAGCGCTGTTAAAGTGGCTGGCCATCACTGCTTTAACTAAGTCTCGGATATTCAGTTTTGGGGCCATATTTATCCATTAGCATTGAATATCCGAATGGCTGGTTAGCGATTCAGCTAACTGGGCAGCTGTGATATTCATTTAGCAAAGCGGCTAAAGTTAGGACAGCCTCTTTTCTGTCTGACTTTAGCCACTTTAAGATAACTGGCCAGCAGCTGAATATCACCACTGACTTTGATCTGCCCACAGAACATCCCGATGCTAGCCAGTTAGCATTGAGGGATGTTAAAGGGGGTTATTCAGTGGCATAAAACTGCTATGTGCCACTGATCCTGAGCACCACAAGTAATGAAGTTTTCTCCGGGAACAAGCAGGAAGTCAGTCCTCACATATGGGTGACATCGGCACCCATGGAGCCCTCATGGAAGCATCCCCCCAGCTTTCAAAGAAAGCCTTTGGGAGATGCCACCATGCATGCGGGATCCCCTTCCCGCCCAAAGGTGCCATCTTGCTCAGTCTCCTTTTTTCCGCGGAGCCCTTCAGACGTCGTCTGACTTGTTCCTGGAAAAAGTTGATTCTTTTGTTCCTTGAGTTTCCAATTCGCCTTCAGTATTGCACCGGTACTCTTCCTGCCTACCGGCCTTGGTGCCTCAGCGTCGGGTTCTGTTCAAATTTTTGTAGTTTTTGTTCCTTTTATTTTTCTGGCGCCTTCGCACCTTTTTTCTCCCGCTGGCAGTCCGGAGGGTCTTCGACCTCGCAGGAGTGCTTTTTCCCCCCCATGGCTACCAGTGATTTTAGGAAGTGTGATCGGTGCCCTAAATCATGTCTTTGACCAACACACACGACTGCTGTTTTTGTTACCTCGGGCCAGACCCGGCGGCCTGCAGTCTCTGCAAGAGGATGTCCAGCAAGGCCCTCAAGAGCTACTAGCAGCAGCATGACAAGTTTTTCCCTGAGTCCCCAGTACCTCCCAAAGCCAGGGCCTCATCTGAGGCCTCGCCGCCTCGGGTGGAACTTTCCAAGCCCGAGCCTCATCATAGGTCCTCAGAAAGGGAATCTCCCTCAAGGGAACCCAGAAAGAAAAGGAAACCCTCGAAGGCGGTGTCCTTGGATGATTCTGACTGGCTGGGATCTCCCCAGGCCCGGTCCCATAGTCCGAGGCGTCAGAGAAGGAGCAACCTGCAAAGGTCCCCCGGAAGGATTCGGCCGCAGACCGGCCTCGGTCCCCAGACACCATCCTTGTCGAGGATTCCCCTTTGGGGAAGCCGGTATCAGGCCCATCCCTCAGTGCCCGCGCCAAAGGCTGCAGAGCCTTCTGGGCTGGAGTCCAAAATGTGGGTCCTGGAGCACAGTTTGTCTGCCTTCATGGACCAGCAGCGGGCGCTGTTGTCCGGTTCAACCGGTTCATCCACCCCAACCACCGGGCCATCAACATCCAAGATGCCCCAGAGACCGAGCCAATCCTCGAGGTCCTTTGGCCTCAAGTTGATCCTTGACAGAGGTCACGCTCCAAGTCCTGCTCATCGGGACCGTGGTTATCTCTGGCAAGTCTCCTGGGTGCCAGCCATGGAAAATTGGGGCACTCGAGGCCAGCAGAGCAGCCCTCGGGCGAGTCCTCCACGGACTACTCCGAGTGGGAGATGGAGGACGAGGAGTCCCCTGATACAAGTTGCCACTGCGACATCCCTTCTGATTCCCCCGTGTCAGAACCTCGGCGGCGGTCCCCGCCTGAGGTCATGGGTTTCTTGGACTTTGTCAAGGACATGTCCAAGGCTCTGACATTCCCGACCGAGTCGGAGGAGGACCCTCGGGCAGATGAGTTAGAAATCCTCCAGTACGAGGCCCATCCGTGGGAATTGCTAACAGTACCCATCCCTCCCATCCTGGAACGGCTCATGCTCCACATGTCGGAGACACCAGCCTCGGTACCAGTGGTGAGCAGATGGCTCGACTCGATGTATTGGGTCTGCCGGAGCCTGAGCTTCCAGAAGTCACAACTACCGCATAACTCCATGGTGGTGGAGTTGGCCATGTGTCAGCTGAAAAGCCAGAAGATGCACTCCTCTGTGCGCCCTGGCAGGGAGGCCCGCACCTTGGATGCCCTCGGTAGAAAGTGCTACGAGGGCTCGATGCTCCTCTGCCGCATCCAGGCCTACCAGCTGTACATGGGCATGTACTTGAGAGACCTGGCGAAGGAACTCGCTGGGTTCTCGGTTGGCCTCTCTGAGGAACCCTTGCAGCATTTCAAGAGCCTGGCCAAGGCCATCTGTGAGTGCTCCAAATTTATGTCTCAAGCGGCCTATGACAGGTTCGAGTCGGCAGCTCGAGTAGCCGTGGTGGGCATCAGTGCATGCCGCCAAGTTTGGCTTCAGTTGTCCGATCTCGAGTAGTGGGTTCAGGACAAACTGGTCAATGATCCATGCCAAGGGGAGAACCTCTTTGGCAAACCCATGACCGACAAGGCTGCCGAGCTGGAGACCAAATTCATGATGAGGACCAGGCTCTCTAAGAAGACCACTGCCCCTCCCCAATGAAAGTTCTCAGGTAAAAAGCCATTTTACCCGAGGAAGGGAGATGCTTACCGAAACTACCCACCCTATAAGGCCTCCCTGGTTCCCCAACAGGGTCAGCAGGCCAAATGACATGGGCATGGCCCACGTAAGCAGAAAGCTCCGAAACCACAGGCACCGGCCCCGGCACAGTCAGGGGGGAGCTTTTGACTCTTTGAGCATAGCCTCTCTACCCCAAGGAGGTCAGCTGTCCACAGGGGGACACCTGGCCCTCTATGCCCAGAGATGGATGGCTACCACCACTGATTCCTGGGCACTGAGGGTAGTCAGGGAGAGTTATCTCCTCCATATTGCTCAGACACCTCCCTATTATTTTCCGGGAGAGCCCCTCAGATCTTCCCTTCACTGAGACCTTCTCTTGAAGGAGTTGGCAGGTCTTCTAGAGGACAAGGCAGTGGAACCAGTGCCCCACCACCTTAGGGGCAAGGGTTTCTACTCCAGATACTTCCTCATCCCAAAGAGGACAGGGGATCTAAGGCCCATCCTCGACCTGTGCAACCTCAACAAATTCCTGGTGAGGGAGAAGTTCAAGATGCTCTCCCTTGGAACATTGCTGCCATACCTCCAGCAGGGAGACTGGCTATGCTCCTTAGACCTCAAGGATGCTTATACTCACATCCTCATCCACACCCACCACAGGCAGTACCTGAGGTTCGTATTAGGGGGCAGGCACTTTCAATACAGGGTACTCCCCTTTGGCCTAGCCTCTGCCCCAAGGGTCTTCACAAAATGCCTGTCAGCTGTGGCCACCTTCCTCTCTACCTGGACAACTGGCTCATAAGGGGAGGCACAGCCTCAGAGGTACAGCAGGCCACCGCTCGCACCATCCAGGTCCTGCAACACTTGGGCTTTGTCATAAACTACTCCAAGTCTCACCTCCTTTCAACACAGTGCCTGGAATTCATTGGAGCAAATCTCACCATCTCCAGTCAAGGGCTTTCCTGCCCAAGGACCAAGCTGATTGGCTCTGGTCCCTTGCTCGGTACGTACAGCACCGTCCCTCACTGCCCACCCAGCTTCTCCTGTGCCTCCTCGGGCACATGGTCTCCACGGTCCATGTCAACCCTGGACGTTCGCCTCCACAAGAGGATGGTGCAGTGGTGTCTCTGGGACCAGTGGTCTCAGGCCACAGGCCATCTCCGGGACTGAGTCTCGGTGACCTGCCAGTTGGCAGACTCCCTGGACTGATGGCATCTCAAAGCAGGCATCTCACTCGGGGGTCCTCACCACGGACGCCTCCCTGCTTGGATGGGGAGCCCACTGCAGAGATCTCCGCACTCAGAGCAACTGGTCGATGCACCCAGCAGATCAACCTTCCGGAGCTCCGGGCCATACACCTTGCCCTGAGGGTCTTCCGTCACCACCTGTGTCACCAGCCGGTGCTGGTCCAGACAGACAATCAGGTGGCGATATTCTACATGAACAAACAGGGGGGCACGGGGTCTCATGCCCTTTGTCAGGAGGCACAGGTCCTTTGTATGCAATCCAACAGGGAATCCTCCTGCGGGCATTGTACCTGCCAGGCCAGGACAACATGCTGGCCAACAGGCTCAGCAAGGTTCTTCAGCCACATGAGTGGCAACTGGACCCCAGGGTAGCCAGTCGACTTTCACGGCTCTGGGGGGAACCCATAATGTACCTGTTCACCAGTCTGGACAATTTTCAGTTGCCCCGCTTCTGCTCCCAGCAGGCACACCCCTCCAGAGTGGCAGTGGATGCGTTCCTGGTCTCATGGTTGGAGGGCCTCATGTACGCCTTCCCTCCAATGCTGTGGATCGCCAAAACCCTGTTCAGGACACTCCACAATAGGGCCTTGCTCATCCTGGTAGCCCCTTGGTGGCCCAGGCAGCCATGGTTTCCTCTGCTTCTGAGGTTGGCAGTGGAGGTCCCCACCCCCCTGGGGACCGACCTGGGTCTTCTATCCCAGGATGGGGGGCTCTATCCTGCACTCCAGCCTCGGGTCCCTCTCACTGACAGCATGGCTGCTGAGGGGGTAACTCTGGCCCCTCTCAACCTTCCGGCCTCTCGCAAGACCTCTACTAGGAAGGCTTATGCCCTCAAATGGCGCAGGTTCTCTGTTTGGTGTGCCCAACAGGGGGCTGATCCCTTCTTCTGCCCTGTGCCTCTGGTGTTACAGTACCTTCTCCACCTTTCTCAGTCTGGACTCAAGTCTAACTCCGTGTGGATGCACCTTAGTGCCCTGGCGGCGCACTACCATCTGGTGGATGGTAAGCCCCTCTCGGTCCAACCGTTGGTGACCCATTTCCTTCGGGGCCTTCTCCTATCAAAGCCCACAGTTTGCCCTCCAGCAACTGAATGGGTCCTCAACGTAGTGTTGGGGCAGCTCACTCGCCCGCTCTTTGAGCCTCTGGCTACCTGCCACCTTTGCTACCTCTCGTGGAAGGTAGTTTTCCTGGTTGCGCTCACCTCCACTTGCAGAGTTAGCGAGCTCCAAGCCCTTGTTGCAGAGGCGCCTTATACCAGGTTCTACAAATTCCTGTCAAAGGTAGTGTTGCCCTTCCAGCTTAACCAGGAAGTGGTGCTCCTTACCTTCTTTCCAAGATCTCACTCCCATTTGGGCAGAGACAGTCCTTCACACCTTGGACTGCAAGAGGATCTTGTCCTTCTATATCAAACGCACTCAGGGTCACCACAAGACTTTTCAGTTATCTCCTACGACCCCAGTAGGCTGGGGGAGGCAGTGACTAAGCATATGCTGTCCACCTGGGTGGCGGACTGTATCGCCCTCGCATATGAGCTGGCGGGGCTCCCGCTGGAGGGCCACATCACAGCGCATTGTGTCAGGGCCATGGCGGCTTCGGTGGCAAACTTGCACTCTGTCCCAATGGTGGACATCTGCCGGGCTGCCACCTGGTCTTCAGTCCATATCTTCACAGCCCATTACTGCCTGGAAAGAGAGTCCTGATGGGACAGTGCCTTCGGCCAGGCTGTGCTATGTAACCTTTTCTGTATCTAGGCAACTCCTACCCTCCAACCCTTCTGTGTTCAGGCTACCAGAGTGCTGGTTCATCGGACACAGGATCCTACTGTGGTCTGTGGACACGGACCAAATTGCTGCTGCTTGTGGCTCCCCTCGGGGGAGTCCTGTTCTTGCTATGGGCTTTTGGTAGCCTGTAGCTGGGGAGTCCCATATGTGAGAACTGACTTCCTGCTTGTTCCCGGAGAAAGCGTAGTTACTTCCCTGTAACAGGTGTTCTCCGGGGACAGCAGGAATCAGTCCTCACGACCCTCCCTCCTCCCCTTGGAGTTGCTTCTTTATCATCTTCTGTTTTTGCCGTCTTTTAGCTATGTCATCTGACTGAGCAAGATGGCACCCTTGGGCGGGAAGGGGATGACGCATGCATGGTGGCATCTCCCAAATGTGGGGGGATGCTTCAGCAAGGGCTCCATCGGTGCCGACGTCACCCATATGTGAGGACTTATTCCTGCTGTCCCCGGAGAACACCTGTTACAGGTGAGTAACTATGCTAATAGGTCTTCTAATCACTTTAATCGCTTTGAATATGCCCTCCATACTGTTTTGTCCGAAGAGCTTTCTGATGTGGTCAGAAGACCTTTTCACACAGTCCCCAAGAACCATTGCAGAGAATGATGCAAGACTGCTGACATGAAAGCTTAATTGGAATATCCATGAGTCTATCCCAACAAGAATTCTGTTAAGCCATGTATGAATGCTGATGAATGGGGGCTTCATAGCTACTTATGCACCATTGTCTTCTAGGAAAATCAGCAGGAGCGATCATTGTTGAGAAGCTTAGCAACACACATTGTCATTCATTAGGTAAAGTGTAGTTGAACTAGAATTGCCCATCTTGTCCCTGGTGAAAACCATTTCAAAGGGGAATTCACAGCAGCTCCCTTCTTTTCAGTCATCATTTAACAGAATGCTATGTAAGTACTGGCTGTGGGGAAACATTTGCTCATTTTTTCTTCTCCTTGCCTCTTCCATTAGGGATTGTTACAGGAGATCTTATAGGAACACATTTTTTCAGAGAACTCAGTTCTTGTCCTTCTCAGTGAAAACTGAAATGATTTGGAATATGGTTGGGTCAGTTCAGGCCTCAGGAGCTGTTGGTCAGTAGTGGTGTTGACCAACTAGTTTTGCTGATGGAAAGCTAAAACAGAAGCCATTCTATAGAGCATGTAAGCAATGTCTTCGGAGTGGGACAGAAAGAGCAGAGGATAGAGGAACAAGGGCATAATCAGCAAGACTTAGGGGTATGTTTACTAATCGGTGGTAGCGGCTTCCGTGCAATATTGGAACTGCAACCCCATTGAAATCTATGGGGGTCACAGCTCCGATATCGCACGGAAGCCGCTACTGCCGAATAGTAAACATACCCTTTAGATGCAGGAAGCTCTCTCTTATCTCCAAGAAATTTATAGAAACCATATTCTTGCTTCCTTAGCCTCTGTCTACGTGAAGGCCATTCTCCTCTGCTGCATCATATTCCTTGCCTTCTACCTTGGAACACTCATTGTTGCTTTTGTGCAGTATATCCGGTAAGTATCTGTCTTGTCTTATTGTTAGTTTTTATTATCTGAAACATCGCTTTCTAGACTGCCTGCCTTTGTGTTCCCTCATCCACCAAAGTATTGTATGCAGTGGGCCCTGCTATAGATGGACCCTGCTGTAGATAATACACGATAATGGTGTTAGCGCATGCTATTAGTAATAATTCTAACAGTGCAGGCTGAGACCTTGAGTAGCTCTAAAGCTGTCTCCTCCAGCCTATTTGTAACTATATTATAGTTAAGTACAAGAAAGAAAAGATTTTTCTTTACTGTTTTTCAAAAATTTCTATGCTCCTGATGTTGAGAGCACTCGGTGAATACCGGTACTTGGTCCAGTAATGCTCTCAACATGGGTGGACAAAATTGAAAATAAACCTCTGAGTTAAAAGTCCCTAAGCTTTTCCTAGAGGGAGCCCCTGGTCCCTTCGTCCTGAAACAGTTTCTTAGGTGCAGCCTCTTGGTACATAAGAACACAAGCACTGCCATACTGGGTCAGGCCATAGGTCCATCAAGCTCAATATTGTGTTTCCAGCAGTGACCAATTCAGGTCACTTGACAGGATTTGAAAAAGAAAGATAGATTCCATTCTGCTTATACCCAGGGATAAGCAGTGGTTTTCTCCAAATCTACCTGGTTAATAACGGTTTCCATATCGCCCTGCTAGACCAGTCCAAACAAGTGCGTTGTGCTCCCCTACCAGCAGATGTGTAAACAAAGCATCACCATGCCATTATCAGCCTGAGCCACTAGGGTCTAAGCAATTATTTCTCTCTTCAGCAGATGTCGGATGTATGTTTTTCAGCTCTGGTAAAAATCTAAACAAGCAAGAAAAATTACTGAAATTTAAAGAAAGAAAGAAAGAAAGATTAAATCCATTCGTGAACAACCACCTGTGGGTGACTCTCTCATTAAGTGTGATATGGGAGGCTCCACTAGACAGTGGTCTTTTTGGTAGCCATAGAGGGAGGGGAATTGGTTCAGCTCTGCGTCCTTATCCTGTTAAGAGCCTCTTGAGCAGCCAGATGTTGGAAGGGATTTTTCGCACAACCTAAGGGCCCCCTCCCTCTTCCTTTCTCCCAGCTCTTCCCTGAAGATTAATGAAGGTGCTACAGAAGTATATAACTGCAGATTTGGCATCAGGGAGGTAGCATTGAGCCTGGCACAGCTTCCCTGCCAGGGGCTCCCTGGGGATGAATACCAAGATGGAGTCTCTGCCTGTTTTAACTATATTTCTGAAGGCTTCTGACCTCCTCTGGATGTGGGGATTGAATTGGACTGGGCCACTGGGGGTGTCTGTTGGGGCAGCTTCAGTGTTTTCCCGCCTTGCCTAATTGCCAGTTTGTGCTGCTAGTGCTTCCTGTTCTTTGCCGCTCTGTGTGTTCTCAGAGCACGGTTTCATCCCATGCAATACTGGTGCATTTTCTTCCACTCACGTGATATTGAGGCGTGCTTCTCTGCCTGCATGACTTGAATGCACTCAAGTGTTGTTGTTGCCTTACCTTGCCAATTAGATGTGCCTTGAGGTCTTCAAAGCCCAGACCAGATGTATTCCATGCTTTAAAAACAGTAGTAGAAAGGCCAAAAAACTGCCAACATGGTTTAAAGGTGAGGTCAAAGAGGCTGTTCTAGCCAAAATAAAATCTTGCAGGAAATGGAAAGAGGAGCAAAATGGCGAAAACCGTAAACAACATAAGCGCTGTAAAGTTAGATGCAGGACATTGATAAGTCAGGCAAAGAGAGAATTTGGAAAAAAAAGCTTGCTGTGGAAGCAAAAATGTATAATACATTTTTTAAAGCACATTCATAGCAAAAAAACCTGTGAGAGAGCCAGTTGGACCATTAGATGACAGAGGGCTGGACTTCTTTGCTGAAGAAGATGTAGGAAAGTTAACCATGCCTGAAATGGTATTTAAAGATGATATATCAGAAGAATTGAAAGAAATATCAATAAACAAGGAAGATGTATTACAAGTATTTGATAAACTGAAGAGTAGTAAATCACCTTGTCCAGATGGTATATATCCAAGAGTGTTGAAAGAACTGAAATATGAGATTGCAGACCTACCATTAGTAATCTGTGAACTATCATCAAAATCATCTGTAGTAACTGAAGATTGGAGAATGGCCAATGTAATGCCAATTTTTAAAAAGGGTTCCATGGGGATCCGGGAAACTACAGACCGGTGAGCTTGACATTAGTAGCGGGCAAAATGGTAGAAACCATTTTAAGAATAAAATTACTGAATATCATGGTTTAATGGGAGAAAGTCAACATGGATTTAGCCAAGGAAAGTCTTATTTTACTAATCTGTTGTATTTTTTTGAAGGTCTAAATAAACAGGTAGACAAAGGTGGGTCCGGTCAGTGTAGTGTATCTGGATTTTCAGAAAGCCTTTGACAAGGTGCCTCATGAGAGACTCTTGGAGAAATTAAAAAGTAATGGGATTGGAGGCAGTGTAGTATTGTGGATCAGGAACTGGTTAAAAGATAGAAAGCAGAGAGTAGGGCTAAATGACCAATTTTCTCAATGGAGAAAGGTGAATAATAGAGTACTCCAGGGATCTGTGCTGGGCCCACTGCTTTTTAACATATTCATAAATGACCTGAAAATGGGAATAATAAGTGAAGTATTCAAATTTGCAGATGACACAAAATTATTCTAAGTTGTTAAAACCCAAGAGGATTGTGAAAAATTGCAAGAGGACCTTGATAAATTGGAAGGCTGAATGTCCAAATGGCAAATAAAATTTTATATTGACAAGTGCAAGGTTATGCACCTAGGAAAGAACAACCCAAACTACGATTACACAATGCAAGGTTCACATTAGGAATCACCACCCAGGAAAAGGATTTAGGCATCATCGTGGATAATACGTTGAAACTCTCCTCCCAATGTGCAGGTGCAGTCAAAAAAGCAAATAGAATGCTAGGAATCATAAGGTGTGACCGCACCTTGAATATTGTATGCAATTCTGGTCGCCAAATCTTAAAAAGGATATAGCAGAATTAGAAAAGGTACAGAGAAGAGCCACCAAAATGGTAAAGAAGGATGAGGGGAGATATGATGGAGGTCTATTAATTAATGAATAGAGTGGAACGGGTGTATGTAGATCGATTGTTTACTCCATCAAAAAGTAGAAAGAGTAGGGGACACGCAATGAAACTATAATGTAACCCATTTAAGACTAATAAGAGATATATATTTTTTCATTCAACCCGTAATCAAATTCTGGAATTTGTTACCAGAGTATGTAGTAAAACCTTTTGTGTAGCTGGGTTTAAAAAAAGGTTTGGACAAGTTCCTAAAGGAAAGGTCCATAAACCATTATAAAAGAGGACGCGGGAAATCCACGGCATACCCGGGAAAAGTATTGTGGAACCTATGTACCTTTTTGGGAACCTGCCAAATGCTTGTGACCTAGATTGGCCACTGTTGGAAGCAGGAAACTGGCTTGATGGACCTTGGTCTGACCCAGTATGGCATTTCTTATGTTCTTATGTTATGTTCTAAAACGTTGTAGTGGACAATGAGATTGATTGGGGAACATAATGTACTTTATGACTTGAGTGGATTCGATCTTGCCGGCTTTCTAGAATCACATCAGGATAAGAAAGTAGAGGATTACGCTGTTGGTAACTTTTCTTAAAGATAAATCTCTGGCCCTAAAAGCTTAATTTAAAGTCAAAGATTTGATATTTTGTAGTCAGAAAATTCAAACTTTCTCTGTTACGTGGACAACTCAACTGCAGAGGAAGGCATTTTTGCAGAAGAGAACCCAGGTGTTGGTTTTAGAGGCTTCTTTTATTTGTGCTTCCCCTGTAAATATTTAATTCAGGAAATCGGTATGGTTTTCAAGATGCTTTGCATTTAGACAAATTTCTCCAAGACAAGGGTTCTTGATTTGGACTCTAAGGATTGTTTGTTTTTTTCCTGGAGTGGATAGGCTGAATGGAGTTTTGTAAAGGTTTTGGCACACTTATGAGGGTAATCCGTCTTTTCTTTTCCTTTTTCTTTGAACGCTGCGCTTCTCTCAATGTGAGTTATTTTATTAATGTATGCACTTAATTATGCATTTTTTCGTTATTTTCTTCTTTACGTATACCATGACGGTTAATTAACTTTAAAAAACCCTAAAATCAGAAGCACCATTTATACTCTATAGCTGCCATTTTATAAGCTAATTGGCTTTCAGCAAACTTCTCGTTATCTATCTCCATTCATGATTTTGAACCTAGTGTCTACAAAGCTATAATTCCTCATGGAACCAGGTCATTTCCAGATAGGTAAACTGGTTGGGGAGGACAGACAGGGGACAGATGTCATGACTGGAGGTCTACTAGGTAAAGGGAGCAGGGTAAGAGTGAATATGACTGTAGAAGGGGAGAAAAGCAGTAAATGGGGGTCCATGGTAGGGCCCCAAATGTATGTTTGCCTGGAGCTCAATATATTTTTAATCTAGCCCTGCATGTCCCAGAAAATGTATATTGTGATACTGTAGAGTAATGGTGGCAAAATCTGGTTCTCGTTAAGAGAACAGCATGTGACTGAGGTGGCTAAATCATCTGTTATGTTCAGCTAATGAAATATTGCTGCCAAAGGGTCTGTTTAGACAGATACTGGTTTGAGAAACTTTCATTATCTAGCTGACTGCAGTTAGTCAGTGTCAATTGCTCAATTTCTCACCAGTGTTTGCATGTATGTTTGTTTACTTACAGAACACATAAGAAGAATGTAGATGGCGCATACAGCCCTGATGATGGTAAGCCAAACTCAGTTGCCCTCAAAGAAAGTGCAAAGAAGTCTTTAAAGTGACTGGGTGATGTCAACATTTTGGAGCACAGCTTCTCAAGCTAGACCTGAAATAACCCTTGCCTAGTCTAGTTTTCAGGTATCTTTTACCTCCTTTGCAAACCAATCTATTTCATATGCAGCGTCTATTTTCAAAACCTTAGACATTAAGAGACACATCTAAAATGAAAATAATCCGAATAC
Organism: Ichthyophis bannanicus; assembly: GCA_033557465.1. Lineage (NCBI taxonomy): Eukaryota > Metazoa > Chordata > Amphibia > Gymnophiona > Ichthyophiidae > Ichthyophis > Ichthyophis bannanicus. Next base: position 378,312,360 of record CM066034.1, on the reverse strand, counting down.
ATGAAGTTGATGCACAGTAGTACTAGTAGTAGTTATGGGAGACAGCCAACCTGGTTTTGCCCTAGCTAGATTGCTACTCTGTGCGTAGTTCTGTTGTCTTAATTAGATTGTAAGCTCTGATGAGCAGGGACTGTCACTCTTTATTTGTCTGTACAGCGCTGCGTTCTAGGTAGCGCTATATAAATGTTAAATAGTAGTAGTAGCAGTAGTAACATGAAGAAAGAATTGTCTGAAATTGAAGATGTCTTTGATAAAAATTCTTTGTGGAACATGTTGTAGGGACTTAAACCCAAAAACCAACCTGAGTTAGCAATCCAAAATGATAAAATTTTGGATAGAGCACGCAGGATTGTACCTAGCTAGAAATACGCCCTGTGCAACTAACGAATCTGGTGCCCCCTCCACCAAGCCACATTTAGTTTTGCACTCTTTTTGAGCTTCCTGGATTCCCAGTGATGATATTGGTTCCCCTTTCTGTGCTTGCGCCCTGTGCGGAATGTTACCCATACATGGCACCTCAGGGGGGCCTTCGCCTGACTAGCTGCAGAGGGAGCTGCGGACTCCTGAAGCCCCGGCTGACCTCTGAACAGCCGTGGAAGTAAAGAGTGGCGTTTGCCTTCTCTCCTGCGGCTCAGCTGGGAGGTCTGGGCACGTTGGACATCCCCCCATTTGACCTCCTGGCAGTCAGTGCACTGGCAGACTTCTTTTTATCACAGCCGTGGGAGAGTAAGCAAATTCCGCTCTTTGCTCCCACAGCTGTTCAGAGGTCAGCCGGGGCTTCGGACCTCCCCGGCTCCCTCCGCAGTCAGTCAAGCGTGGGTCCTCTTCTGGTGTGTGGCTAGGGGCTAGAATGGGAATGGGAGGCCAGGACTGGAAATGGGCTGATGTTGGTGGATGGGGGATTGGGACTGGAAGAGAGCGGATGCTGAGAGGGACTGTAAGAGGACTGATACTGGGGGTTAGGACTAGAAATGGGCTGGGGATGGGGGACTGGGATAGAAGGGAGCTGATGCTGGGAGGTACTGGAAGAGGACTGATACTGGGGGTTAGGACTGGAAATGGGCTTATGCGGGTGGATGTGCGAATAGGACTAGAAGGGTGGATGCTGGGAGGGGCTGGAATTAGAAAGGAACTGATGCTGGGGGAAGACCAGAAGGGGGTGGGGCTGGGACTGGTGGGAGAAAAAAAGAAGCTGGGGGAGTGAGGCTGGAGAGAGGAACAAATATTTTGTGTAGGGGGGAATAAAAATCTATGATTGGCTGAGTATTGGGAGAGTAAGTGGGGAGTGAGGATGGAGGGGTGAAATTTGAGTGGATGAAAAAGGAATAAAGAAAGAAATAGAGCATAGAGCAAAAGGGGAAAGATCATTGTGTTAGAGGCAGATGTAGAGAAAATGAAAAAAACTAGAAGAGAGAAGAAAGGACAAATGGACAGCAGACAATGGAGAGATAGCAGAAGATTCAAATTTAGCAGAAGAAATTAACTAGAGCAATTGCAACTGAAAAATAAAATGCCCAAACAACAAAAGGTAGAAAAAAAACTATTTTTATTTTGAATGTATTAACTGAAATTTGTTGGCTCTACGAAATGTGCATTGCTAACATTTTTGCATTTTGTTTAGTACAAGAGGAAATTTATAGTTTTATTTCTCCAGTGTTGTACATTCCAAGTTTGGCTTTTGGGTTCCCAGCTTAATTATTGTCTTCATATTTCTAAACTGTGATACCTTGTTTTATGTTTGGTGACAGACTATGTTTTGCATGTGTAACTGAGCAGCAGGATTCTGTTCATGTAGTTTCTATATGACAGTCCCACTTGTTCTCTTTCCCCAGTAGGAGATGTATTGGTAATATTTGCAGTGTTGCCTTTTGATAGGTAGGGTTTGATGCTTTGTGAGTCCTGGTAGTGCTGATCTCAAGGAACAAGCAGGAATGCAGTCTTCACATTTGGGTGACGTAGGTACTGACGGAGCCCACACGGGAACGCTCTCCAACTTCCAATTGGAAAGCCTTTGGAAGCATTCCACTGTGCCTGTGCATCTGTCTTCCCACCTTCCCAACTCCTTTCCTTAGTTCTTCATTTTCCATGGAGCCAGCAGGAAGCACCTCTCCTGTCACAGTCAAAAACTTTTTAATGTGAAAAGTGCAGTGTCATGCACTTGGGTAGCAGAAATCCAAGGGAAATGTACATGATAGGGGGTGAGAGGTTGGTATGCACGGTTCAGGAGAAAGATCTTGGTGTGATTATCTCTGATGATCTCAAGGTGGCAAAACAGTGCGACAAGGCGGTGGCAAAAGCCAGGAGGATGTTGGGCTGCATACAAAGAGGGATTTCCAGCAGAAAGGAAGAGGTACTTATGCCACTGTACAAGTCACTGGTGAGGCCTCACTTGGAATACTGTGTCCAGTTTTGGAGACCATATCTTGCAAAAGATGTAAAAAGACTGGAAGCTGTTCAGAGAAAGGCGACCAAAATGATTTGGAGCCTGCGTCAGAAGCCTTATGAGAAGAGACTTGAAGACCTAAATATGTACACTTTGGAGGAGAGGAGGGACAGTGGAGATATGATTCAGACCTTTAAATACTTAAAGAGAAATAATGAACAAACAATCCTCTTCCAAAGACGGAGAAGCTGCAAAACTAGAGGGCATAACATGAAGCTACAAGGTGGTAAATTGAAAGGCAATGTCAGGAAATATTTCTTCACTGAAAGGGTGGTGGATGCTTGGAATGCCCTCCTGATGGAAGTGGTGGGGGCAAACACGGTGATGGAATTCAAAACGGCATGGGACAAACACAGTGGATCCCTTTACAGCAACAGGATAAAAACAAAATAAACGGTACCATCTAACTTCTGAACCATCTAACGTCTCAACAAATAGGGGTGTCCTACATGGAGTGGTGGGTTCACCCCTAAACAAAGACATGGGGAGGGGTGGCCTGCACAGAGCGACAGGTGCACCTACTCTTGCTACCTTGCTGGGCAGACTAGATGGACCATGCTGGTCTTTATCTGCCCTCACTTACTATGTTACTATGTTACTATGTTTTCTTTTTTGGTTTAAATCTGTGCTGTACCTTTCCGTCGACGCCGGTACCTTCCTTGATACCAGCCCCGATATTTTTCTGTTTTTTTTCTTTCAATTTTTTCTTCTTTTTATAGATTTGGTGGTTTCTACCACCAGTTTAGGCCTCGGCCTATTATTTTTCTGTCATGATGGACAAACACATCAGTGGCTTCAAAAAATGTACTAACTGTTCTGGTGCAATATCAGTCACCGATAAACATGACTGGTGTTTAAAATGTTTGGGCCCAGACCAACAAATGACAAAACGAGACCTAAAGAACAGGGCCAGACAGTATGATTCTCTGTTTGCCCCAGACTCGATTTCAGTAGCTTCTGCATCATCGAGGATGTCTGCCTCATCTGTTGTTCCCAGGTCTCCTCAAAATCCAAACATAAGACTAAACCTAAATCACCAAAATCCGATACTGATCATCAAGTTAAGTCCCTTAATCATCATCAAGATCCACCAAAGGGTCCATCTGATGTTGACCAGCCTGCCAAACAGCCCCGGCAGGAGGATCAACACAAAGCACCACAAGGATTCCAGGATGTTCTCGAGGCATCAACCTCCAGAGAGCTACTGGCACCATGCTCTGTGGCAGTGGCACATAGCCCTATATATGATTTCACCCAAACATCTGTTTCCTCCCTCGATCAAAGTATCCTAGCTATCAAGAGGAGCTTGGAAGCACTCCTGGCAGCTGTGGTACTGATGGTATCGACAGCTCCAGTGAGTCAAATATCGACTTCCAGCTTGAAACCGGTACCTCCGGGGCTGATGCCAGCCCTCAAACCTGCATCAGGGGATCTTTTCCCTCCGATGCCTGCGTTGAAATCAGCAAGCATTGTCAGTACTCAACCGGTTCCCGGTACCTGTGCCACACCAGCTGAGCATCGATATCAACATCGAGCCTCAACATCAAAGGATTCCAAGGCTACTCAGGATATCCCTCAGCCTGGGACATGCACCCATTCTCCTCTCCCAGGATCATGGGACACTCTTCCATCCCAATCCACAAACCCTCCGTCTCATGGCATGGCTGCTGAAAGCATGATCTTTGATGACCTTAACCTTCCTCAACAGGTCAAGGACATCTTGCTTGCATTATACAAGCCATCTACTAGACATTCTTATGCCTTTAAATGGTGGAGGTTCACCCTCTGGTGTACCCTGAAGCACATAGACCCATCTGCCTGCCCAGGGAAACTTCCACTGGTGGCTTGGAACCTCAGTGTGGTCCTAGCGCAGCTCCTAAAGCCTCCGTTTGAGCCTTTAGCCACCGCTTCTTTAAAATAACTATCTTGGAAGGTCATCTTCCTCATTGCCCTCACCTCAGCTCGTCGTATTAGCGAATTGCAAGCTTTGGTGGCGGATCCTCCTATACTCTGTTCCACCATGATGAGGTGGTTCTCCAAACCCATCCATACATCCTTCCAAAGGTGGTCTCATCTTTTCATATCAACCAATCGGTGATGTTAACGGTCTTTTTTCCCTGGCTGCCTGCCTCTAGGGCTGAAGCAGCACTGCATACTCTAGATTGCAAGTGTGAACGGCTTTCTACTTGGACAGAACCAAAAATCTCAGAAAATCCTCTCAATTATTCATTTCCTTTGATCCAAGTCACCTTGGACTTTCAGAGTCTAAATGCACCCTATCCAACTGGATTGTGGATTGCATTTCTTTTGCCTACGCTCAAGCAGGCTTCTCCCTCGAGAATCACATTACCGCTCACAATGTGCGGTCCATAGCAACCTCAGTTGACAACCTTCATTCCGTCTGCATTGAGGAGATCTGTCGAGCAGCTACCTGGTCCTCCATCACACCTTCTCTGCTCACTACTGCCTTGACATGGACTCTGATCAGGACACTGTCTTTGGCCAGGCTGTTCTTCAGCATCTTTTTGAGACTTAATCACAACTCCTACTATCTGCACGTCTTCTGGTACCAGACACCTTTGTCAATGATCTTGCCTACTGCATTTGAGTCCGACGGGGTCACTTTGTATTCATACCTTTTCGGCTCCATCCTTTAGCCTCGAAGATGTCATTGTCATTCTGGTGCCCAGGAGCTAGTGAGTCCCATATTTGAAGACTGCATTCTTGCTTGTTCCTGGAGATAGTGTAGTTACTCACCTGTAACAGGTGATCTCCGGGAATAGCAGGAAATCAGTCTTCACAACCCCCCCCCCCCCACCTCCTCCTTAGGAGTTGTAGGGTATACTTTTTTTTCTCTGTCTCTCAGCTACAAATTCAACTGAGGAGTTGGGAAGGCAGATGCGCAGACACAGTGGATTGTTCCCAAAGGCTTTCCAATTGGACACTGGGGAGCGTACCAGCGCGGGCTCCATTGGTACCGACGTCACCTATATGTGCTTTCCTATTAATTCAATGGCGTTCCTTTTCCTCCTTTACCTTCCTGCAGTCCTAACCTTTTATTGTACACCGCCATAACACTTCGGTAATGGGCAGTATATCAAATGTTACAAATAAAGATAAAGATAAAGACTGATTCCTGTTGTTCCCAAAGATCATCTGTTATAGGTAAGTACGCTTTATGATACGGTGGGTTTGATTCTAAATGCTATTATTTCTTTAGGAACCAGTTAAAACTAACACACCCTAAATGTGTAAATTTATGAATATGTGCAATTTTTTTGTTGGCTCACTCACCATGAGAAGAAACGTTTCCTCTTAAAGATCTTAATATGTATACTTTAGAGGAAAGGCAGGATAGGGGCGATATGATAGAGACATTTAAATACCTCCGTGGCATAAATGCACAGGAGGGTGTCTTCAATTGAAGGCAAGCTCTGCTACGAGGGGACATAGGATGAGTGAAAGGGGATAGACTCAGGAGCACTGTTCCCTCTAAGCTGTGCGCGTGTGCGCGCGCACACACCTCGCTGAGCTAGCGCACATATTTTACACCAGAGCGCACAAAAATTACGGTTCTGATTCTGATAGAAAACAACACAGACGTATTAAAATTTAAAAGTTGTGATTGTAATTACTAGAAATTTTCTGCTCTATGTAATCGTCTATTTTCATTTAATTTGATTAAAATCAATGTGGTATACATACTGTATTCTGACGTGTAGTCAAATTTTAAAGTATATAACTCTGAGTGTCGTTATGTGGCACACAAAAATTTAACCTTTCTTCAAAAGCTGCACAGCTGATATTTTATGCGCACACAGCCCACAGAAAATTAGAGGGAACATTGCTCAGGAGTAATATGCGGCAATATTTCTTTACGGAAAGAGTGGTAGATTCATGGAGTAGTCTCCCAGTGAAGGTGATGGATACAAGGACAGTATCTGAATTCTAAAAAGTGTGGGACAAACATAGAGGATATCTAGAGGTAAAAAAGAGGACTATTGTAGTTGATATGGAAGGGCAGACTAGATAGGCTATGTGGTCTTTTTATGCAGTCCTGTTTCTATGTTTCTAAATGTATGCAAATGAGGTCCAGTGGCTATGCAAATGAGGCCCTACAATGAGTCTCCGCACATGCCCCCGCATCATCCTTGGGTCACCCCTGCCTGTGGGGAAAGACTAATCAAAGAATATTAAACACCGCTTGACAAACCAATAACAATATGTAAAATCAAAAAATGCCTTCCTACACTTGAACTCCCAAAAATATATGGCCATGGTAGGATGCTAAATGAAAGAGAGAAATGTACAAATCCAGGAAACACCAGTAGAATCATTTAAATTAATTCTGCTTTCTGATTATTTCTTTAAGACATGGTTAATTACTCCAGTCGACAGTGCCTTGTAAAAGATGCATAACATACTCTACACTTTCAACATTAAAAAACACTTATACTAATATTCTAAAAGTAAATAGCAATAGAAAACTAAGGGGTATGTCGGGTAAGGTGTGCCTCTTTGCGGATGATACCAAAATCTGCAATAGAGTAGACACCCAGGAAGGTGTAGATAACATGAGGAGGGATCTAGTTAAGCTTGAAGAATGGTCTAGAATTTGGCAACTGGGATTTAATGTTTTTTTTTTTTTTTTTAAACTTTTATTTTCATTTTACAACAAACAAAGTAACAACACACCAAAAGAAACAAATACACACATACAATAAAGAAAGCAACCCCCAGTTCCCCCCACCCCAAAGCGTCTTCTCTAAGCTGATAAGAGTCATCATATAAGCGCTTACATACAACAATTATTGTTCATCAAACAAACAGAAGTAGAATCTATGATACCGGATGAGCATGTGACAAAGATTAATACAGAATCAAACAGTCAACTGAGAGCATTAAATAGTTTGAACATAATCGTTGAGCGTCTTCTAGCAGACCAATAGTGAACGGTTTGAACGGAAGAGGCTGACATACAAGGTATTTGCGCATATTTACAATAAAGACAGATATGTTTCACCATTCATTAGAGCTCAAAAAAGAGCTATTTTCCCAATATTTCGTGATGAAGAAACACTGAATCAGTATGGTCATGATTAAAATAACTAAGGATGGTCATTCTTTTGATTAGACTATTGATGCCTCTTACGTTCAGTGATAAGAGCGTACATAAGGCCCTACAACAAAGTCAAACATTCTGAGAAAGGAACATGTTGGCGCACCGAGTTGCGCAATGTCCCTCATATCAACTATAAATGACTGTACACACGATATGATAGAAAATAAGCCAATGAAAAATCATGAAGCGCCCTATATAACAGTAGAAGCACCGGAGTGCCTTAGAGAAGAAGCAAAACCCCAGAAATTACTGGCGACCTGATGTCTGCGGGGTGAAACCCCAGAGAAGGCCTAAATTGAAACATATAACCGGTATAGCTGTGCGTGCTCCGAATCCAACCGAGGTGCACATCATGGAGGAAAAGGAGACCAAGAAAGGTAGATATAAAAGAAAGAAAGGTCCAGGCAGTCTCTATTCCAGGCAATGATCACCGCATCGGGCCATTCAAAATGGCGGGCAGTTCCAGCGTAGTCCATCCGAGTTGTTTGACTTAGCGCATCTGGTCTGCCTCTTTGGAATCTAAAAATGTTGCTAGCAGAGCAGGATCTTCGAAGGTTCTAGTTGGTTATTGGAGAGTCACTCTGAGCTTCGCTGGGTATAAGAGGCCAAAGCGAGCCTGTAACTGTTTTGAAGTCTAGGTCGAAAAGCAAGGAGTCCCTTCCGCCGTCAACTGTGGGCTTTGCCAAATCGGGGAAGAAAGAGACTTTATGATCTTCAAACTGTAGATGTTGCATCACCCGGGCAGCTTTGAAAATTTGCTCAACTTGCTGATACCTCAGTAAACGAAAGATAATGGGCCGGGGGGTCATCCGATTGAGTGCGATGTTGGTAAGAGCACGATATGCTCGGTCAATTTCCAGATCTCTGCAAAAGGTAATCTTCAGCAAGGAGGGGAGAGTTTTGACCAGAAATTCTCTGATATCTCCTGCTTCCGCCCCCTCTGGAACTCCTATGAGCCTTACATTGTTGCGACGGGCTCGATTATTGCAATCCTCTAACTCTTTTTGAAGATTCTGTATCTGACGCTCAGCCTTGTCCAGATTCACCAAGCGCACCGCGTGCGAATCGAGGACCCCCGCCATGTTGTCCAGCCGTAGCGAAAGACCTTCAATCCGGTCCTGAAGCATACCGAAATCTTCTCGCATGGCTCGGAGCGCTTCTCCGTTGGACTGTACCAGTTCCTTCACACCACGTATTTCCTCCAAGATCTCCTGTTGCATTTCGGGGCTTACCCGAAGTGGAACCATCTTTGGTGGGGAAGACAACTCCTGTTTTTGGAGCGTTTTCCATGTGAAGAAGAGGGAGACCCGAGTCCAAGCGCACTGGTTTGTGGGCCGCCATTCCCCCCAAGGCACCCCGGTAAGTTCGGTGTAAAATATTAGGTTTATGCAGATATTAAGTCAGGATTCTGAGTAGGCCCCTCGGGAGCTTCAGCGCGAAGCGTCTAACCCGCTGGACATCAGGCTCCGCCCCCCCAGGGATTTAATGTTAAAAAATGTAAGGTCATGCATTTGGGCTGCAGCAATCCAAGGGAGCAATACAGTATAGGAGGTGAAGTACTTTTGTCCACTAAAGAAGAGCGGGACCTAGGCGTAGTTGTGTCCGATGATCTTAAAGTAGCTAAACAGGTAGAAAAGGCGACAGCAAAAGCTAGAAGGATGCTCGGGTGCATACGGAGAGGAATGGCTAGCAGAAAAAAGGAGGTGATAATGCCTCTGTATAAGTCTTTGGTGCGACCTCATTTGGAGTATGGTGTGCAATTCTGGAGACCGCACCTTCAAAAGGATGTGAACAGGATGGAGTCGGTGCAGAGGGTTGCTACTAAGATGATTAGTGGTCTTCATTATAAAGCATATGAGGACAGACTTAAGGATCTTAATATGTACACCTTAGAGGAAAGGCGGGATAGAGGTGATATGATTGAGATGTTTAAATACCTCCGTGGCATAAATGTTCAGGGAGAGAGCCTCTTTCAATTGAAAGCAAGTTCTGCGACGAGGGGACATGGGATGAGGGTGAAGGGAGATAGATTCAGGAGTGATATGCGAAAAATTTCTTTACGGAAAGAGTAGTGGATCCGTGGAATAGTCTCCCAGTGGAGGTGGTAGAGATGAGGACAGTAACTGAATTCAAAAAAGCATGGGACCAACACAGAGGATCTCTAAAGGTAAAAAGTGGACTGTTGTAGTTGTTGTTATGGAAGGACAGACTAGATGGGCCTTGTGGTCTTTTTCTGTCATCATGTTTCTATGTTTCTATGTTTACTAAACAGTGGTAAGGAGGCACGTCTTTCCGAGCAGTACAGCAGCGATAAGGGGTTACTGTGCGGTAAATGTGCTGAGCATGTTAGAGGTGTTCCGGCATTAAGGGGTGGTAGTGGACACTAAACGGGCGGTAACAGGACATGCTACGTTAAGGTGTCTTGCATGCACCTTAATGCAGGAAAGTCTCTGAAATGCTGAAAGGGGGACAGGAAAGCCATTGGAGAAGGTATGGATGCAAGCACAGTTGGTAGCTGATGGAGTTGATTCACCTATTGCTTGGCTATGTGACAGTATGTGTGATGAGCATGTTTGACTGTACAGCAGGCCTGTGCTGTCGACTAGGCGAGATAGGTGGCTACCTAGTGATGCAGGTCAGTATGGGTGTTGGCAGTGTCATGGGTGTGTGGTGGCGGCAGTGGAGTCAGTGGAGGGGTTGCGGCAGCAGGGGGTGCTGTGACAGAAGTGCAATCCTAGATGCTCCTGAAAGCATACACCGTGCCATAAGCTATATTATACTGTCTTTGAGGTGTGGACATGTATCCAGATGTACTGTCAGCGTACAGCACACCATAGGCCAAAACAGTGTCTGGGTGGAGGCAGCATGTTCCTGATGTGGGCAGCAAAGTGAGGATTGTTCATGAGTGCTCAAATGAAGCAGTCACAGGAGAGGTGTGCATGATATGACCCTTGATGGCCGTGGTGGGGCAGCTTACTGGCAAATACATGAATCCCCCTGATGGCCAAATGGTGGGTGCAGGGCTGTGCCATGGATTTTCCAAGCAGAGAGTTTGCAATGTGTGTAGTGGGTGAATGTATGGGATCTTACTGGACAAAAGCATTTGATGTGTGTGATCCAAAAGTAGCAGTGCCATGGAGTACATGAAACACCATTTGTCTAGGTAGGACTGGTGCCTCAGCCTTTGCAACTGCAAGATACTACACCCAACTGAGTGGCATGATAGAAAGGGACAAGTTGAACCCATTTGCTCCATGTGGAGCAAGTAATGATGGCAGAACAGTGCAGGGGATGGCTATGCAATGAGTGTTATGTGCTTGAATGTCCAAGATATATCCTCTTTACATAAAGCTGGGAGGTCACAATGATGGCACAATAGAAAATGCATCCATACCAGTTGACCCAGACATCTTCTGCGTATACATCACTGACCCACTGCAGTGGGCTGTGGCAGAGCCACTAAAACCATGCTCTCAGATGTTCATGATGGGGAATGCCATGTTGGGCAACCCAACATCTGGTCATAACACATACAAACGTAGAAGGGTGATTGTCTGCAGGTCACACCAGAGCCAGGACTGTGTGAGGTGGGCAAGTGACCTGAGTAGCACCCAGGCACAAAATGAACAAGTAGGAATTGAACTCTAGACCTTTGCCTATGGAAGCATTGCACCATCCAATAGGTTACACCTCCACAGAGCTCTACACACACATGCAGGTCTCTGATCAAATTGTTTGCTTGTGTGCTGGTATAGGTTGGGCCCATCACTACCCATGAGGCACTGCACATGCAAAACAGCAGTTTGCAGCTGAAGAACCAATGGAGAATGCACTGATCCAGCACATCAGCTTAGTAAGACGCACTAACTGCATGTGCTGCATGCACATAACAACTGTAAGCTGTGCTGCAGAGCGGTTTAATGTCACCCTGAGGGTGAGAATGGGTGTCCAGCATCTACTCCACTGACCCTGCACTGTTAGAGATAGTTTCTGCTGTCCATGCTGCAGGTCCACATCACTGCTACTGTGTAGCAGATATTGTCTGCAGTGTGTTATGCTTTTGTCCTTGTTTCCAGCATGCTGTAGGTGACAGCAACAGCTTGGCCCTGTGTTCTGCCCATGTTGGACACTAACCCTCTAATAACAGTGCAGGTCAGTGCCCACTGTCAATATACGGATACCATGGACAATCACTGCAGTGGGGGGCATATAGGCTGGTGTGGTGCTACTACTACTGCTCTGCCATGACCCCAGTGAGTAGGCCATGAACCACTACTGCCCCAACCATTGAGGACCAACAATCAACCACAGCACAAGCAGTAAGACTGCCCCTGCTGCCCTTCATTGGGCTGTGTCAGTCATGCACAAACCAACTGTGGTTGGTCTGCATGAACTTAGAGTAGCCATGAGCACCCTGTCTTGGGATACTCAGCATTGACACCCAGCATTTAGCTCAGTGATTGCCATTGCCAGACAGAGATTGCATCCACATCACTGGAACCAGACATTATAATATCTCTGTGTGGATACATAGCTATGCCATGATAACTGTTTGGTCATAGTGAGAGTGCCATCTCAGCATGACATGCTGTGGCCACCCAGGCAATACACGTGGAAAACGGGCACAATGACATCTCGGCCATTGACCTTACCATTACAGACACATCCATACCATCTGCAGGCGATACCCACAATCCTCTGCCTTGCGTTATTCACATTTTCAAACAAAGGCTGGTAATAACTCAGACAGTGTGAGCCAAAGTGAAGTGCAGAAGGCCACAGAACAAAGGGAGAACCATACACATACACTCTCATTGGCGCACTGTGCAAAAGTGGGGATAGTTGGCATTCCTGCTTGCCATTCCTGTCTCAATGTCAGCTCTGTGTGCAGGCACTATTAGCGTGCCTTGGCCTCACTGCATGTTGTTACCGCCTGGTCAGTATGCTATTAGCCTCCAACCAGCTGTGGATATTGGAGCCTGTCTACTGCTGGTGGGTGTATCCACCCTTGCTGGCCGCCTCCTTGGAGGTTGCACATGCTGGAGCTGTACTTGCAGTGTTGGCTAAACCTTGTCCACAGGAACATGCAATACAGAAACCCCAGCAGGGACCTGAACCTGTGACCCTCCACACATACACACACTGACTGTGTGTGTTGCACCACAATGTACCATATGAGGATAATAGCCCCTGTTGCTGACATGCTACCCTTCAGCTAGTCTTTGGTACATGCTGCAATGCGCATGGCATACAGGACTAGGACAAGGCTTCTGTCTGCTGCAGGCTGGTGCCACTGCCCACGCAATCACCACCACCACACCATGCAGTCATGCCCATACTCTGTCAGTGGTGGTGGTGTGCAATCCCAACATGTTAAACATGCAACTTAGGTGGGCACCTTGGGTGCAAGGCCCAGAAGGGGGGGGGGGGGGGTTCAGAGGCACACATGGACTGCCACGCAGTCCATACCACCAGCTGACTATGCAGGGGCCCCATCACCTACTACCGATACGTCTTGGGGGTGAGGATGGCAGCCACTGCTGTGATATTTCACCGGGCACCTGCATTTTCCAGCTACCTGGAGGGCTACAGCTGCAGGCACTATCAGCCTCTTCCTCCCCAGCTGAGTTCAGTGGCACCATGGTGGGGCTGCTGGGATCTCTGCCTAGGGTGCAATGTCCCTTGGACCACCCTATGTAGCAGATTTCCTTTCCACAGCTGCTATATGTCTGTGTTTTTCCAAAATCACTGTGTGATCATGACGGATAATATAGATGGTGAGGATGGGGGGATGCCCCTATGTGCAGAGGTTACAATGGTTAGGCCCCTTCAACCTGGAGGAAAGATGGCTAAGAGAAGATATGCTGGGATTCTATGCATTACTGAATGGCGTGGAAGGGGTAAACATTTATCGGTTGTTTATGCCATCAAAATGTGGCTGGACAAGAGGACAGGCAATGCCACTACAGTGTAACACATTCCGTACTGATAGGGGCATATAGTTTGTCAGGCAATCTCTGGCACTCCAATCACAAATGTTCCTCATGTAACTATGCTTAGAAAAGGTTTGGTTACGTTCCAGGGGAATGGTCATTGCACCATTATGCAGGGGGCACTTCTGATCCACAGCTTGCCCCACTACAGGCATCGTTGAACATGGGTACATTTTAAGAACCCAGCTAGGTACTTGAAAGCGTGATTGGCCACCATGGGACAGAGGATACGGGGCTTGACAGACCATGGTCTAACCCAGTATAGCATATTTGCGGATCCTCTCTTTTTATGCTACTATGTGCCACCTGGGCATCTCCCTGGTCTGCAATGTCCCCCCTTCATCTACCACTGCATAACCAATGTGCCACTCCCTTTGCTCCATTGGCAGCATCAGCATGATGCCCTTCCCTACTTGTGCACCATGCTGCTGCTGCAAATGGAGCACTATTATCACTGCTTTGGGCTCCCTTGTCATTTCATCACACAGCTTACATTTAAATAGGCTCTCTCCCCTCTGCAGACACCCTTCCCCTAAGGTTTCATATGGCGGTATGGTTATAGGCGTAAAGAGACTCTAAGGGGCTTGTTTACCTAAGGGGTGTTATGCAAGAGACGGAAGGGAACACACTGTGTTGCTGCCCCTTCTCTGCCCACTTTCCGCCCACACTCCCGCTCTCCGCCTCCTGTTCCCTTTGTGCTGCAGGAGCCGTTTACACACCAAAACTCAGCATTTTTGCAGCGTTAAGGGGACATGTGAGTCGATGAGTGGTCTAAAGCCACACGTAAAGCCACACGTAAATGGCACACTTGCTCCCTTACCGCTGTTTAGTAAACATACCCCTAAGTCTTGATGACATAAATCTTCACACTCCTTGACTCAGTACTTGATGGAAAACCTTTTTGCAGCAATAACAGCGATGAATCAGTTTAAATATGTATCTATCAACTTGGCATAGCTGGATGGTGAAGATTTTACCCATCTTTCTTGGCAAAATAGCTCAAGCTCTTTCTATTTTGGCTGGAAATCATCCATGAACTGAAGTCTGAAAGTCCTGCAGCATATTTTCTGTTGGATTCAGGTCTGGGCTTTAGACCACTCATCGACTCACTTTTTTCTTGCTGGGTCACTCTATTGTTGCTTTTGCTTTGTGCTTAGGATCATTGTTCTGAAAAAAGGTGAATCTCATCTCAGTTCCAGGTTTATGGAAGACTGGAAAAGGTTTTCCTCTAGGATCTGTCTGTATCTTGCACCATGTATATTTCCCCTTGATCTTCACAAGCCTCTCTGTCTTTTGGGGAAACTGCTAGGTACATATGACCTAGATTGGCCACTGTTGGAAACAGAATACTGGGCTTGATGGACCTTGGTCTGACCCAGTATGGCATATCTTATGTTCTTATGTTCTCTGTCCCCGATGTTGCAAAACATCCCCTCCAAGTAACGTGTCACTGCTAGGATTTACTGTAGGGATGGTGCTAGCAGGGTAATGTTTGTTTGTTTACACCACACATAGTATTGCTTAACACTGAGACCAAAATTTCTACTTTGGTTTCATCAGATAACGCAACCTTCTCCCATATGTGTGCAGTGTCCCGTAAGTGTCTTTTTGTAAACACTGTGCAGCACATCATATGGCTTTTCTTTATCAGTGGCTTCTTTCCTGCCACCCTTCATTTGATTAGAAGATTGAGTGCTGTTATTACAGCATTCTTTTATATTGAGGTCTTTTTCCTTCTAGTTCTAAGGGGCATGTTTACAAAAGTACAGTAGGGAGCATGGGGTTAACACATGGATTTCTGCATTACGTGCCAGAGCCCAGCATCAACAGACACAAGGGGCAAGGCCATGGTATGCTATTACCATCGCACTAGTCGCATCACTAGTGTGGTAGTAGCAAATGCATGGCCCAGCGCATGTGCACAGTGCAAGCAGTCTCCACATGCACTGAAAATAGAATGCTACAAGCATGATATTGGGGCATCTTTACACCTTGGATTCACTGTGGACAGTAACAACTGTGCCCCTAGCACCTATATAGGAAGGTCGTAACTGGCCAATCCAGAATAGAGTGATGACCGGGAGTGGGCTGAACAGCCAGCATACCTCAGAGCACAGGGGCTAAGTACAAGAGGCTGGGGCATGCAAATCAGTAAAGTAAACACATGCAGAGAATATATGCTGCGTCTCAAACCATAGATGATAAGTTGCAAATGTGGCACCTGGAGATGCAGGGGGCCATGTATGGGATCAGGCAGGATGTCCACAGTGTCCATCTTGGGGGACAGGGATAAGCACCTCCCCCAGAGGTAACAAGGGTGACTGTTCACCTAAGCTGCAGGCAGGGAACACAGTACAAGGCCTTTGGAGGGGTGAGAATGGGAGGTAGTCCAGAGCTCATTCCTCCATCCCCCCTCTGATCATGACTCGGGCAGCACGTTAGCCATTGTGGAGTGAGTTCCACATATTGGGGGAAGAGGGAGTGCAAGGGCCAGGAGAATCTGGACACCAAGCACAATCAGCACATGTGCTCAGGACATCCTGCACCTCTACCACAAGGGGTCCATAGGGTCAAGAAGCACCCCCATGGTCTCCCAGATGCATGTATGCACTACTACATTCTCTCCCATGCAGGGGAAGCAGGGGTCAGATGGCACTTTAGATGCCACACCATCATGTTGGCTGTATATTATGCATGCCCTACCCCCTCCCCACAGTCCTTTATTGGCTCCAACTCTGGCTATGAGGACAGTACCAGATGAAGCACAGAGCACAGGCCGTATGCCCTAATACCTCTACAGGACACAACGCCAGCAGCCTTCTGACAACTATCCATTGCATATGCAGACGTGACAAGCATTCCGTCAGGATGGCTGTTGATGTGTCTGTGGTTGTTTGCCCACTATCCCAACAACGTCACTCCTGAGCTACAAGCCATGGTTTTGTGGCTGTCAGTCTGCTGTGATGCACTTCCTAGGCAGGTGCCTGGATATTCTGCTGTTATTCCTGTTTGCCTTTCTTTCTTCCAGTGATGTTGTCCTGTTTCTGTCATTCCTATTCCTAACACTCATGTCTGAAATGTGCATTCGTGAAGTGCTAGCAATATGGGTGCAACTATAACCTGGTCAGAGGCAGGTGTTAGTTGCTGCCATGCTAGCGGTGTGTTGGTGTAGCTAGCACTTAATGTGCCAGCCCCCTCTTGCACACTATGTTTCTGCCCTTTCTGCCCACTCTCCACCTTAATACTGCCTTTTTCACTGCCCACTCTCCACAACCCACTTGTCTGAACTGGTCTAGCAGGATTCAAGGAAAAGATATTATTTGCTAAGTAAAATGGCACCCTTTTCTACCATTGCTTCCCGGCCATTTTTACCTCATCATCTCACTTCCAGCCTCTGGTTTCTACTTTAGTATGTCCATCTTTTCTTAATGCTGTGCTCAGGGTGTCCTGTCCATTTATCATTTCTTTTCTCTCCTCCTGTCTTCAATTTCTCCCCTAAACCATCTATGACATTGACCTTTCTGCTTTCTTCCATTTATTTTTCTGTTTCTGTATCCACTCCAATTTTACCCCTCCTTATCATTCAGTTCTCAGCCTTTTTTTTTACTGCACCTACTTACAGCTTTCCATCTACCTCACCCCAGCCCTCCTATTCCCCATCTGTCTTTCTCTCTCTCTTTCTCTCCCCTTCCCCATCCCCATCCTCTCTCTCATTCCTTCTTCTCTCTGCCAGTGTCTGGTATCTCCCCTGGGCTGTCCTGTCCACTAGGTGAGCTAGGTGGCTGGCCCAGGTGGGTGGCGGTGGCAGCGGCACACATGGGCGGCTGCCGCCAATTCCATTTAGGAGAGGGGGAGGTGGGCAGCAGCAGTATTTTAAAAGTGGTGGCAAAAGCTGCCACTTTTGGAAATACTGCTGCTGCTGTCTGCCTCCCTCTCCCTAGATGGAATCGGCGGCAGCGGCAGCTGAATAGGGCGGCGGTGGCAGCAACTGGAGGGGGTAGCGCTAAGGCCGGAGTTTCTGCCTAAGGCAGCAGAAACCCTTGGGCTGACCATATATCTCCCACTCTCTTCTCTCTGCTCCATGTCCAGAATTTTCCTTTCTCTTCCCTTCTCCCAGCTCCTTATCAGTATTTCCCCTTTTCTTTCCGTCCCCACCTCCCACAGTCCAGCATTTCTCCCCCCCCCCCCATGTTCTGCATCTTCCCTTCCTAAATTCCTCCCCCAGGTGTCCAGCATCATCCTTTCCCTACCCACCCTCCACAGGTGTCCAGCATCACCCTTCCCTTTCTTGCCCCCATCCCAGGTGTCCAACGTCTCCCCTACCTTTACCTTTCTTGCACCCCAGGTGTCCAGCCATCTCCCTTGCCCATCACTATCTACTCCAGGGTGTCTAACATTTTCTCTTCCCTTTCTTATCCCTACTAGGGTCTAGAATCTCCCTTTCCTTTCTTTTCCTTCCCCTTCCCCACCGCAGTTGTCCAGCATGTCACTTTCTCATCACTATCCACCCCTCCTCAGGTGTGCACCATCTCCCATTCACTTCCTGGTCTCCCCCAGGTATCTTCCTTTCCCCCCAAAACATCCAGTATATCCCCTTCTCTTTGCTATCCCGCCCCTCCATGTCCAGAGTCTCTCCTTACCTTAAGTTCTTTACTTCCCTTCCCCCATGCACCATCTCAAGCATTTCCACCTATCCTCTTGCTGGGACTGCTCCCTCCCCTTATGCACTGCCACTGCTGGTGCCTTCATCTTCCCTGCTCAGCCGACTTAAAGGTCTTGTGCACGGCATAAAGCCTTTAAGCATGCACATGATCTTCCACATCTGCCCCTCTGACACAAACTTCCTCTTGGGGGGGAGGGGAACAGCAGGTCTTGAGCCCAGGGCCGGCCCGTCCATTGTGCGAGAATGTTGTTCACACAGGCCCCATGCAAACTTCAATCATGCACAATGGGCGGCTTCAGAGGTGAGCTGGGGAAGCCGCGCGAGGCCCCGGCTCACCTCTACACAGCCACCAGCGTGAAAAGTGCCGTTTTCCCTCACGCTGGCGGCTGTGTTACTGTGAAGCGCGTGAGTGCCGGGAAATGCCCTTTAACCTTTCCCATCATTCAGCGTGCTTCACAGTAACACAGCTGCCAGCGTGAGGGAAAACGTCACTTTTCACACTGGCAGCTATGCAGAGGTGAGCCAGGGCCTCGCACGGGCTTTCCCAGCTCATCTCTGAAGCAGCTTAGATAGGCACAGGGCTCTTCGGGAGGGGAGGGGGTTAGGATAGGACAAGAAATGACTGATGGGGGACTAGGATTGGAAATGGGCTGATGGGGGGAGCTTGGACTGGAAATGGGCTGATTGAGGCTGGAATAAGACTGGAAATGGGCTGAGGGGGGAGCTTGGACTGGAAATGGGCTGATGAGGGCTGGAATAGGACTGGAAATGGCTGATGGGCTGATGGGGAGCTTGGACTGGAAATGGGCTGATGGGGGGGATGGGAGAATGGGACTAGAAGGGAGCAGATGCTGGGTGGGGCTGGAACTAGAAGGGATCTGATGTTGGGGGAGGACTAGAAGGAGATGGGGCTGGGTGAGTGAGGATGGAGAGGCCCCCATCAGCCCATTTCCAGTCCAAGCCCGCCCAATCAGCCCATTTCCAGTCTGACCAGGCACAAAGCCCCAACTCACCTCTGCACAGCTGCTGGAGTGAAGAGCGGGGTTTTCCTTCACTCCGGCAGCTGTGTTCTCATGGAGCCCGCTGGCATGCTGAGTACCGGGAAACAGGAAATGCCCTTTAACCTCCGGCATGCCAGCGGGCTCCATGAGAACACAGTTGCCAGAGTGAAGGAAAATGCCGCTCTTCACTCCGGCAGCTGTGCAGAGGTGAGCCGGGGCCTTGGTCCTCCCCGACTCCCTCTGAAGCTGGCCCTGCTGAGACCGAACAGTCCATCCTGCTGGGAGCCAAACATCATGTGTGAGATGAAGTTGTTGAGGGGCCCCCTGAAGTGCGGGGCCCTGTGCGAACTACATTTCCACACAATGGACGGGCTGGCATTGGGTAGGGCAGTTGTGTGAGGTATTTTATAGTGGTATTGGCAGTTTGTTGGGTAATAGAGCAAATGCGAGGGAGTGTTTTTTTAGGGGTAGGGGCAGTATACTGGTTGGTGCAGGAGTTATAAGGGGTATTTTTTGGGAGTGGGGTAATTGTGGGTCAGTAATTTTTGGGAGCTGGGCAGTTTTCGGGGGCAGTTTTTGGTGGTTCAGCAGTTGTAGGGTGGTGGGGCAGTTGCAATAAGGTAATCTTTGGGGGTGGGGCATTTGACAAGGTGATGGGGCAGTTGCAGGGGGTATTTTTGGAGGGTGGGAGCAGCTTGTGGGCTGGTGAGGGAGTTGCAGGGAGTAGTTCTTGGGCAGGGAGTTTGTGGGGTGGGGGCATTAGTGAGGGGGATATTGATAGGGGTGGGGCAGTTGCAGAAGATTGTTTAGTGGTGTGGGGGCAGTTTATGGTGTCATGATACAGCATCAGGAAGGTGATTATTTAGATGGGGCAGTTAGCAGTGTGGTCGGGCAGTTGTAGGAGTGTAACTTTTAGGGGTGGGGTATTTTGCAGGGTGCTGAGGCAGCTGTGTAGGGTTATTTGTTTCATGTTGGGGGAGACCTGACAGGTTGGTAGGGCAATTGCAAGGGAGTATTTTGGAGGGGGGGAAAGTTTGGTGGTGGGAGAATAGAGAATAAGTAGAGGGAGTATTAAAGGAGCAATTCTCTAACTGCTGTTTCACTGTATGTAAGTTTCTGTGCTACAGAAGCTGGACTTCTCCCATAGAAATACATTTTTTTCCAGGGGCCTATTTCTCTGGACCCCCCTAGTCCGAGTTGGCTCATTTTCAAACTGAATGCCTTTTTGCCAGTTTTTCCCACATGCCAAGTTTCATCCCACTCTGTTAAATTTTTAGAGTTATTTTGCACCTGGACAGACAGATGGACAGACTGACAAACATTCTTGACCCCTTTTGTATAATTGTTTCAACTTCTATTGGGCTGGAAAGAATAGAAAGGCTCTATGTACATGAAACCTTTTCTAAAATAGGAAATTGTGATATCCATTTCACACATAAAGGCCCTGTGCAAAATCAGATTCTTTGTGTTGTGTGCAAATTTGATCCCCTCACTCGTTCTCATCTCCAGATCATTTTATGGATATATTAAAAAGCACCAGTCCCAATACAAGTCACTGTGGTACTCCACCATTCACCTTTCTTCAATGACCATTTAGCCCTACCATCTGTTTCCTATCTTTTAACCACGACAGGACACTGCCTCATATCCTGTGACTTTTTAATTTTCTCATGAGGGACTTTCTCAGATGCCTTCTGTTTGTATCGCTGTCAACATTGCAGTAACTGGCTTCTTCCTTTGTTGACTGAGATGATGGGAAAGCATCCAGATGGCGCATATTTATAAATATGTATGTATATATTATAGATATAGATATATAAAGAGAGAGAGAGAGATTGATTATTACTGCTGTTTTTCCTGTTCTTAATGCAAACCTGAGAACACTGCAGCTACCCACCTTGGGGAGCTCTGAGCAGTGCTGGTTTCCATGGAAATAGATTAATTTTGGACAATATCAGCCCCACTTTTATGAGCTGAGAAAGATAGAAAAGAACAGATGGGACAAGAGGAAGTAACTGCCATACCAGTGACAAACCGTAAAGAATGCCCCTCCCCCTCTCACCACAACACCCAAATGGACTGAGGTTATTCCCCCAGTTCTTCCTAAAACCGCTGTTTTCTCACCATGCTTGCCCCCTTCAGGCATTTAAAGGGACTCTTGTTCTACCATGATGCCTCCCTGAATGTACCACCACAAAACTCTCAATCACGTGATGGGAAGTTGCAGGGAACCTGAATTTGACATATGGAGAGTAAAAAAGTGTCTGTCTTCTGTGCTGCTAGACTTGCAAAGGAAACATTAGATGTATTAGTGCAGAGGTTTTCAACCTGTGGTCCGCGGACCCCCTGGGGTCCGCGAGGAGCTTCCAGGGGGTCCGTGGACAAGCCAAGGAAACAATAGATTTTTTCTTGCAATTTCTTGCTTGATTGATTGGTTAGCAGCAAATTGCAGTTTAGCTCAGTAGACCCATGTCGTCTTGACAATTTTTCTTACTTACTCATACCTGCGCTCTGACGTCACCGTTTTAAACATCCGGATGTGCGCAAAACGCGGCAAGCATTGTTTGCACCCGACATGTTGCAACAGTTGCCGCCACTTCGCCACAATTGCCATCGCTACTACCACTTGCACGACGATTGACTTTCTTGATTGAACAACGGTGCTCCATGCAGCAGTGTGTGGTGAAAACCATTGCAAGCAAACGCGGCAAGTGTGTGCATTGTTGATATTTTTTACCATTATTTTGTGTTTATCAATATTTGTATAAGTGTCCAAGCCCACTACATGAATAAATTTGTGAAGTGGAAAGCTGACCAGGATTTGGAAGATTCTGATGATAACGCAGCCAAAGATGAACGAAAAAGAAAACGACGCAAGTATGATCCGGAATATATATCATTCGGCTTCATCGCAGTGGGGACCGATGCTGAGCAACCTCTTTGTTTCGTGTGTTTGCAAACATTATCGAAACGATGCGATGAAGCCTGCGAAATTGAGGCGCCATTTAAATACAATGCATTCGGCCCTTGCCAGTAAACCGAAGGAATATTTTGGAGAGGCAGAAAGAGGTCTATTTGAAACAAAAAGGCAAAATGACGGCCTACACTACTGTGAATGGGAAACTTCTTCGAGCGTCGTATTTGGTAGCATTACGAATAGCGCGTTCCAAAAAACCTCACACAATTGCAGGAGTTAATTTTACCAGCAGCAGTCGACATGTGTGAGGTCGTTCTAGGAAGGGAATACAGTCAAAAACTGAAAGCCATTCCACTGTCTGATAACACAGTGAGCAGACGCATTACTGACATGTCTGAAGATGTTCGCTGTCAACTTGGTTCACGCCTTCAGCAGGTCAAATTCGCAATTCAGCTTGACGAAAGTACAGACATTGCAAGCGCAGCCCAATTGTTGGTTTTACGTTCGATACTGGCTGCGAGAGTGAAGTATTGGAAGACTTTTTGTTCTGCAAGTCGCTGCCGTGGAGTACAACTGGCGAAGAACTTTTCCGTGTACTTGATGCAGTTTTTGAAGAAATCAGGACTGGCCTGGACACCATGTGTTGGCGTGTGCACGGACGGCGCGGCTGCGATGACTGGTCATAAATCAGGTTTGGTCGCACGAATAAAACAAGCAGCGCCTCACATACTATCAACCCACTGCATGATTCACCGTGAGGCCTTGGCGGCAAAAAACATGAATGAAGATCTTGCTGACACGTTTTCCACATGTATTAAAATTGTTAACTTCATCAAAGCTAGGCCACTCAATCACCGTTTGTTTGAAAACATGTGCCGGGAAATGGAAGCCGAACACAAGCATTTGTTGCTACATACAGAAGTCCGGTGGCTATCACGCGGTCGTGTGTTGTGCAGCGTGTTTATGAATTACGAGACGAGCTGCTTATTTTTCTAAACCAGCATAACAAATCGATGGCACACTTCTTTACTGATGAAATATGGGTTGCCAGACTAGCTTATCTTGCAGATATTTTTCAACATTTTGAACAGTTTAAATCTGTCCATTGCAAGGACCTGACACAAATGTTCTGAAAAAACGCATGACAAAGTCGATGCCTTCCGGAAGAAACTTCGTATATGGAAGAAAAAAAAGATGTGAAGAGGGCACCTACGATATGTTTCCGTTGTTGGCTGACTTTCTTACAGTGAAACGATATTTCGACAAGCGTCATTTCTGACACGGTTTTGAACCACCTACAGCAGCTGTCGCATTACTTTCATCAGTATTTCGGCGACGATGATATCAGCACATTTGATTGGATTCGAAATCCCTTTGAATGCGAGCTGACCGATTTAACTGGTCGCGAACAGGAACAATTGGCTGAATTGTCGACTGACAGGACATTGCGCTTGCAGTTCAGCAGACTGCCACTGATGTCGTTCTGGCTAGCCTGTGTCCAGGAGTACGCGCTGCTGTCAGACAAAGCCATCAATGTCCTGCTACCGTTTTCAACGACGTACTTGTGCGAAACTGCATCTCTGCTGTTACTTCTGCGATAAAGACAAGTGCAGGTCCAGGCTGGACATTGAACATGACATACGCGTGTGTTTATCACGCATATCACCACGTTTGGACAAACTCTGTAGCGCAAAACAGGCACAGCCTTCACACTGAACAGAACACTGTGTGTAATTAATCATACCATTGGAATATATTATCGGTGACTGTTTCACTTTTTGAATAAATATAGCTATTCCGGTGTGTGAACTGACTTTTACATGTTGCGCGGCGTAACTTAACTAGAGTTACTATAGGCCCTATACCGTTTAGCAAAATTCAAAGTCGATTGCATGCAAATAAATAAGACATATTTTGGCTCAATCTGAGGTACGAAAAGTTGAGGCCAGGGCGCCTTGGGTTATGGGGGTCCGCCACCCGAGCTTGAAGTATCTGTGGGGTCCACAGTACAAAAAAGGTTGAAAACCTCTGTATTAGTGGTTCTCAGACTTGTTGCTGGGGGAGCAACAGCTGGTCAGTTTTTCAGGATATCCACAAGTCTGACTATACATGAGCTGGATCTGCATACTGTACCTCTGCTGCAAAAAGCAAACAGATTGATGCATGCAGAAAGAAAAATGAAATATGCAAAATTATCTCATGCATATTTAAGAATGTCCTGAAAATCTGACTAGCTGGACAGGTTTGGGATTCACTGTAATATACTAAGCACTTTACTAACACGCTTTAATACAATCTCACACCAGTCTTTCTCAAGTTTCAAATTTATTTGATATACCATTGATCAGTTTACAAGCTAAGCTATTTGTAAAGGATAACAAGCAAGCAGTAAATATAAATAAGCAGTAAAATTAAAAGACAAAGAAAAAGGGAAAAGTACAAATGACTGATTCTTTAATCTGCATGTCCTTAAGGTTCCTTGAGCCCATGATGCCAAAACATGCAGAGGCATATTGGGGAATAGGAAATAGGCAAGCTATGGGAAAAGCAAGCGTCTGTTCTCTGTTTCATCAAACAGACCTTGATCCTAGCATACCAGTATATGGGAGTCTGTCCACATGGGAAATGAAGATATAAACTTCTCACCCTGGTTCACAGGGCGCTGCGCGCTGGTTTCCCTCGTTACCTCTTGGACTCTCTGCACCCTCACTCCTCACACTATGCCCTCCGTGAGATCTATGCTAACCGATTACACCTTCCCTCTGCTTCTCAGGCTCATCTTGTCTCCACCCGTTCCTTTGCTTTTTACTTCCTAGCACCTGCCTCCTGGAACTTATTTCCCTCCGCCCTCCGGCTTGAAACCTCCTATTCAAAATTTAAGACCCTTTGAAAACCTATCTTTTTTCTCATGCCTTTGACATCCCAGCCTCCTGACCCATCCACTCCTCCATCTTGCCTTCCCAACCCTAACTCCCATCCCCCTTCCCTTTTCTGCTCTCCCTGGTGTGATTATGTTTATGTTTTATGTTTATTTCACTTGATATACCGCCCTTCTGGGGAAGCAGAGCGGTTCACAAAATACAAATAGTTAAAGAAAGTACTAGGTTAGAGGGAGGGAAAAGGAAGTTACAATCTTTGAAAGGAAAGCGGGAGAAAGAAGGGATACGACACGAGACTTAGAGATTAGAATCACACAAAAGGGGAGGGAAGGTCAAAGGCCAGGGAGAAGAGGTGGTTTTTTAGATCACGCTTAAAGGAGGGGAGATTGTTTTTAACTTTCCTTTAAGATAAATGGAGTTCCTTTCGGCCCTTTCTTTTTAACATTTTGTAAATCACCCTGCTGTGTCAATCAAGCTAAATAAACATAAACATAAACATATTGAATATTGTGTGCAATTCTGGTCACCGTATCTTAAAAAGGACATAGAGTTATTAGAAAAAGTACAGAGAAGAGCCACCAAATTGGTGAAGGGGATGGAAGGCTACTCCTATGAAGAGAGGCTAAAAAGGTTAGGGCTCTTTAACCTAGAAAAGAGGCGGCTGAGGGGAGATATGATAGAGGTGTATAAATTAATGAATGGAGTGGAACGGATAAACGTGGATAAATTGTTTACGCTATCAGAATATAGAAGGACTAGGGGGCATGTAATGAAGCTACAGGGTAAACTATTTAAGACAAATAGGAGAAAATATTTCTTCTCTCAACGTGTAATCAAACTCTGGAATCTGTTACCGGAGGATGTAGTAAGGGCTGTTAGTATAGCTGGGTTTAAAAAAGGTTTGGACAAGTTCCTGGAGGAAAGGTCCATAAACCACTATTAAAAAGGGACCCAGGATATCAATGCTTGGCCTAGTACAAGCACTGCAGAACCTGTGTCTTTTGGGGAAACTGCTAGGTACGTATGACCTAGATTGGCCACTGTTGGAAACAGGATACTGGGCTTGATGGACCTCGGTCTGACCCAGTATGGCATTTCTTATGTTCTTATGTTCTTAACATAAAAGCCAATCTGAAACCATAAATTTTCAGGTTTGATTTAAATTGTTTGTGAGAAGATTCCAGACGTAGATCAAAGGGCTGCTCATTCCATAAACAAGGAGCCATTTCATCTTATTGCCTCTTACACCTCCATGATTTAGATGTGATTCAAATAAAATTTTCACATGTCACTCTTGGATTTTGATAACTCATCCATTGTCTCAGTGACCAATGAAATCTCTAGAAGAGGACATTAAATAAAAAGAGAAACAAAAAGGAAAATAAGGTGATACCTTTTTTGGACTAACTTAATACATTTGTAGACTAGCTTTTGAAGATAAATCCTTCTCCCTCAGGTCAGGACGGAAGCGCCCATCTTTTTCATCTAGATATGTCTGCAGCTTTTGACCTTGTCAATCACTTACTCTATTTCTCTGGACTTTAGGATTTTTGTACAAATGGTCTGGCCCTGAATTGGTTCAGATTCTTCTTATCTAATCACTCTTTTATGCTTCAGTGGAAATCCTCTCTGTTCCATACTCTTCTTCTCACTTGTAGGGTTCCTCAAGGGTCAATTTTGGCACCTACTTTGTTGAATCTTTTTCTTTTCCCACTGGACATTGTGATTCAGAGCCTTGACATTAGCAGTTATTTTTATCCAGCTAGTGACCATTTTTGAGAGACATGAATAAACAAGTGGATAAAGATGAGCCATTTGATACAGTACATCTAAATTTTCTGAAAGCCATTGATAAAGTAACTTATGAAAGACTCCTGAAGAAATTAAAAAGTCCTGGGATATGAGTTAATGTCCTATTGTGGATAAGGAACTGAATAAAAGATAGATCACAGACAGTAGGGTTAACTGGCCAATTTTCTCAATGGAGGAAAGTGAATAGTGGAATACCCCAGAGATCTGTGCTGACACTGGTGCTTTTTAACATATTTATAAATGATCTGGAAATGAGTAAGGCCATTAAAACTGCAGATGACACTAAATTATTCAAAGTTGTTAAATCATATGCGGATTGCAAGAAATTGCAAGAGGACCTTGGGAAACTGGGTATCCAAATGATAGATGAAATTTAATGTAGACAAGTGCTAAATGATACACATAGGGAAGATTAATTCAAATTATAGCTACACGATGGGAGTCACCACTCAAGACAAGGATCTAGGCATCATCATGGATAATAAATTGAAATCTTCTGTGTGCAGGGGTGGCCAAAAAAAAGCAAAAACAATGTTAGGAATTAATAGTAAGGTATCACACCTGGTGGGACATATCAAGTACTACGTAGAATTCTAGTTGCTGCATCTAAAAAAAGATATAGTGGAATTAGAAAAGGTACAGAGAAGGATGATCAAAATTATAAAGAGGATGGAACAACTCTTCTATGAGGAAAGGCTAAAGAGATTAGGGTTCATCACCTTGGAAAAGAGACAGCTGAGTGGAGATGAGAGGTTATAAAATATTGAGTGGAGTGAAACAAGTAAAATGCAAATCTTTTGTTTACTCTTTCAAAAAGTACAAAGACTAGGGAACATGTCATGAAGCTGCAAAGTGGTACATTTAAAACAAATAGGAGAAAATATTCTTTCAACACATAGTTAAGCTTTGGAACTCATTGCCAGAGGATGTGGTAAAAGCAGATAGTGTAGCTGGGTTTAAAAAAGGTGGTACAAATTTCTGGAGGAAAAGTCCATAAGCCATTATTAAGATAGACCTGGGACGGGACTGCTTGTCCATGGGGATACGTTGCATGGAATCTGGCTATTTTTGGGATGTGCCAGGTTCTTGTGACCTGAATTGGACACTATTGGAAACAGGATACTGGGCTTGATGGACCTTTGGTCTGACCCACTATGGCAATTTTTATGTTCTTATGCATCAATTCAGAACCTTCTGATGTTAACAACCTTAAGGCCTTTCTAGATGCTTTTGCCAACTGGTTTCTTGATCATAGATTGAAACTAAATGCCCATAGGTTTGCAGCACTATGAATAAGCAAGAAGAACGGTTTGTATTCTGTAGCCCTCTCCAGTCTATGTACCTCATTTCTCTTAAACATGAGGGACCTTGTCAAAGACTTGGTGAAATTAAAAAGTCATGGGATAGGAGGCAGTGCAGTATTGTGGACCAGGAAATGGTTAAAAGATAGAAAGCAGAAGGTAGGGCTAAATGGCCAATTTTCCCAGTGGAGAAAGGTGGAGTACCCCAGGGATCTGTGCTGGGTTCGCTGCTTTTTAACATGTTCGCAAATGACCTGGAAATGGGAATAACAAGTGATGTAATCAGATTTGCAGATGACACAAAATTATTCAAAGTCATTAAAACCCAAGAGGATTGTAAAAAATTGCAAGAGGAACTTAATAAATTGGAAGACTGGACATTCAAATAGCAGATGAAATTTAATGTGGAGAAGTGCAAAGTTATGCATCTAGGAAAGAACAACCCAAACTATGGTTACACGATACAAGATTCCACATTAGGAACCACCATCCAGGAAAACGATTTAGGCATCATTGTGGATATCATGTTGAAACCCTCTGCCCAGTGTGCAGCGGCGGCCAAGAGAACAAATAGAATGCTAGAAATCATAAGGAAAGGGATGGAGAATAAAACAAAGGATAATTTATCCAAGTTTCAATCCCTGCTCAAATGTGAATACATTGCAGTTAGCCTGCAATGTATATGTTTTGTTTGATGTACACCGCACTGATGTTAATAGCGCGGTATAAAAGAAATGCTAAATAAATAAATAAATTATAATGCTTCTGTAACATTCAATGGTGCGATTGCACCTTGAATATTGTGTGCAATTCTGCTCGCTGTATCTTAAAAAGGATATTGCAGAATTAGAAAAGATACAGTGAAGAGTCACCAAAATGGTAAAGGGGATGGAAGGATACCCCTATGAGGAGAGGTTAAAAAGATTAGGGCTCCTCAATCTGGAAAAGAGGCGGCTGAGGGGAGATACGATAGTGGTCTATAAATTAATGAATGGAATGGAAGGGGTAAACATAGATTGATTGTTTATGCCATCAAAATGTAAAAGGACTAGGGGTCATGCAATGAAGCTACAATGTAACCCATATAAGACTAATAAGAGACAATATTTTTTCACTCAATGTGTAATCAAACTCTGGAATTCGTTACCAGAGGATGTAGTAAAAGCTGTTAGTGTAGCTGGATTTGAAAAAGGTTTGGACAAGTTCCTGGAGGAATGGTTCATAAACCATTATTAAAGGGGACCCGGGAAATCCACTACTTGTCCCAATACAAGCATTGTGGAGCCTATGACTTTTGGGGGAAGTGCTAGGTACATGTGACCTAGATTGGCCACTGTTGGAAACAGGATACTGGGCTTGATGGACCTTGGTCTGACAGAATGGCATATCTCATGTTCTTAAGGCAGGATTGCCTCAGATTCCCTGTTATGCTTTGGGCCCCATATTTCTCTCTTAATGAAGACATGTTTGGGGTTTTTTTTCCAGAAAATCTACCATTTCTGTACCCTTTTTAGAAAAAAAGATTTCTCTAACATGTGTTCATTTTGAATCTCCTAGACTAAAGGAACACTCTTGCATAGTATCTCTGCCTCATCCATGAAGTAATGCGAACTGATCCAAAATATTGCTGTCAAGCTGCTCTGTGGAGCAGATAAATTTGACTGTGTGACCTCTCCAACTGACCATCATTGGCTTCCCATTGCATTTAGAATTTAATTTAACATCCTATCCTTGGCCTTTGGAACCCTCCTTACCAAATATCTAGCTGATCTTCTCATCCATTATTCTCTGGCTTGTTGCCTCAGGCCTCCCAACTCAACTGGTTGGTTGTCTCACTACAGACGAGAATCCAAGAATCTGCTTAGAATCAACCTATTGATCAGCCTCTAGTTAATCTTGCTTCTTATCTTTGAAATTCTTTCTTTAAGGGCAAACTGTTTATTTTGGCTCTTTGCACAGTCACATGGATTGCAGCAGTGGCTCTACTTAGCCTTCCCTCTACAGTTTCTCTTGCTTATCTTTAACAATTCATCCGAAACAACATTGCCCTTTTCTCCTTCCTGGCTATTTTTGCTATGCTGAATATCCTCCTGTGTATATATTGTTGCTGCTATTTTTATTGTAAGCATTGTGGAACCTGTGTCTTTTGGGGAAACTGCTAGGTACTTATGACCTAGATTGGCCACTGTTGGAAACAGGATACTGGGCTTGATGGACCTTGGTCTGACCCAGTATGGCATATCTTATGTTCTTAAGACTGCCTTTTGAACAGTGCATCAAGAAAATAAACTGAACTGAACTAGATTAAACTCAAGCCAGTCCTGAAGTACCCCTAGCCAATCTGGTTTTAAGGATATCCACAGAGAATATGTCTGAGATAGATTTGCCTGTAATGTGTGATGGGGTATATAGAATGTTACCCGTCCCTCTCCAACCGGCTTATCAGCAGTCCCCTTTAAGATAGTGTGCAGCCCAGACTTCAGGGCTGGGAGGGTGTGGCTCACAGGGAGGATTAACAACCCAGCAAGCTGCAGGAGGGAGAGAGGCCTGTGGAGCCAGAAGTCCTTCCAAGGCAAGCCATGCAAAGGAGTTCTGAGGTAGGAACTAACTGGGGCGGAGAAGGAGCTGGGAGAATCAGCTTTGTGGAGGTTTAACAAGGTGGGACAGAATAAAGAGTGTTTTGTTTTCCCTGAACTGTCTGTTCTGTGTTTTAAAGAAAACCCCTTCCCACTGCATGCCACACCACATTTACCACATGGAGTGAATACATGCAAATTTATCTCCTGCATATGTATTGTGGATATCCTGAGAATCAGACTGCCAAAATGAGTACACGAGGACCAGTTTGAGAAAATGATTATGCTATTGATCTGCATGGTGGGAAATAGAGGAAGAGAAACCCACAATTTGAAACTGTCCTTGGACCTTGGTAACATGAATCTGGCTTTGGGGCCGAAGACTATAGATCATGCCAACTTTTGATAGAAAGGAGATTTGAGGGCAGCAAGAAAGAAAGATCTTCATCTTCCATTGAACTGTATTGGACTTACGAGAAAATATTTGAAGAGTAGTAAGAATGGGCATGGAAGGATCTGCCTTAAATGGGAAGAACTAACAATCTGACCGATGCAGAAAGCTTAGCACGGCCTTTAAGAACACATAATGCCATGTTTAAGCACATTTTACGAACCTTTTGAATGCAGAAAACAGATGTAAACACCGATGTTCAAACTAACGCCAAATTAACGCCACTAGTATTTAAATCTATTTAAAAGTATTTTAATCAGCTGCACATAATGGTCTGGTATGCAAATCATGGCTACACCCAAAGCAGAGACAGGTGTAGGGTATTTTAACAGCCAACCATAGCGCCAAAATTTTTTACTGGAGGATCTGAGGTGACTTAAACCTCTAGCGCATACCCCCAACAGTATTTTGATGGCACCAGGTGCTTTCCCCGATGCCTAGATCATTTTCTCCTCAGATGATCAGGATTGGGACGATTGTGGCATTGGGAAAAGTCACTGATGCTATCAAAACATTGTCAGGGGCCAGTGCTCCAACAGAAAGAAAGTACCTGGTGGTCTAGTGACCCCTATACCCCCCACCCCCATCCCCAAGTAAAATCAAATAAAAATCACCTGGTGGTCATGCGGCCCCTGTACCCCCTCCCCCCACTAAAAGAATATAACTTGGTAGTCTAGTGGCTCCTGTACTCCCCACCTCCACCCTCAAGTAAAATAAAATAAAAATCACCTGGTGGTCTAGTGGCCCCTGTACCCCCACCCCCTACTAAAAGAATATAACCTGGTGGTCTAGTGGTCCCTGTATCCCCCACTCCCAAGTAAAATAAAATAAAATAAAAATCACCTGGTGATCTAGCGGTCCCTAAATCCAATCCTCCCCCGGTACCTTAAAATAGGCAGGAGCGTTGCCTATGCGCTCCCATTCTGGTTCACCATCTTATAAAATGGTGGCACCTAGCCCCGCATGGTGGGCAGGGTTAGACTGCCATATAAGTCATAGTCTGTCATAGTCTACCTTACATGGCAGTCTGACTTGTGTGGGGCCAGGCATCGCCATTTTACAAGATGGCGGATCAGAGCAGGAGCACATAGGAAGTGCTCCCGCCTATTTTAAGGTACAGGGAGTTCAATTTAGGGGCCACTAGACCACAGGTGATTTTTATTTTATTTTATTTTACTTGGGGTTGGGGGGTACAGGGGCCACTAGACCACCAGTTGATTTTTATTTTATTTTACTTGGAGGTGGGGGGTAAAGGGACCACTAGACCACCAGGTGATTTTTATTGTATTTTACTTGGAGGTGGGGGGTACAGGGGCCACTAGACCACCAGATACTTACTTTCTGTTGGGGCACTGGCCCCCGATAGTGTTTTGATGGCATCGGGGGCATTTCCCGATGCCACGATTGTCCCCATTCCATCATAATACTGTCTGGGGGGGGAGGGAATGGGATCACTGGGCCACCAGGGATTCTCTTTTGTTGGGCACCAGCCCCCGTCAGTATTTTGAGGGCATCGGGGGCTTTTTCTGATGCCATGATTGTCCCCGATGCCTTCAAAATACTGTTGGGGCTTCTACGCGGTGCCCGGAGAGCAAGTCAAACTAGCACAGACTTCTTCTGTGCATGTGTTTGGCTTGCTCTCCCAATTTACCGCTGTGGTGGCTCATTTCCATTCGCATGGGTACTGCAGCGTTCATTTGCATACCCTATCCTTCCTGCATCGCACATCAAAATGTGTGCATTGTTGAGAACATAAAAAATTGATCCAGTGCAGGTCTAGCAGAGGCTTGCTGCATCAACCCGAATATGGAGAAACAGAAAAGCAGTGAATCAGGCTGGTTTCTGACATGCACAACACCCATTTCTCTCTTGTGAACAGCAGCTGGATACACAGCTTACTTCCAGGGACTCCTCAGTGGTGTTTGTTCAGAGAAATGAAGTGGGTAGAAACAGATGACGCATGCAGAGAGAAAAATGAAATAATGGAAAGTCCTTCCTCTCTCCTGGACAAGAAATCAACAGAAACATATTTGTACAAACGCACCCAGAGTGTAAAGTTTACCTTGTTGCTGTATATGGTTGCAATAGTCAAGGCAAGAAGTAATTAAAGATTGGACAAGTGTTCATGTAATGTTAACAGAGAGGAAAGGATGGATTTTATAAATATTATAGATAAAGAAATGGCAGGTTTTAGCAGTCTGTTGTATATGTGCAGAAAAAAAACAGAGGAATCAAAGATAACACCAAGGTTACGGGCTGAGGTAACAGGAAGGAGAAGGGTGTTATCAATAGAGATGGAGAACAAAGGAAAGGGAGAAGAGGGTTTGGGAAGAAAAATAAGCAATTCAGTTTTATTCATGTTAAGTTTTAAAAAATGATCTTTCTTCTTAATGGCCTCCCTCTAAGTTGCCTCTCTCCACTTCAACCAGTTCAGAACTCTGCTGGGTGTCTCATCTTTCGCCAACCTCGTTTTGTTCATATCACCCCTCTTCTTAAATAACTTCATTGGCTTCCCTCCATTACCATATTCAATTCAAACTCCTCCTTTTGACTTTTAAATGCGTTCATTCTGCTGCTCCGCTCTATCTCTCTCCTCTCCTTCTACTCCCCTCCTTGTGAGCTTTGTTCTTCTTCAAGCTTGTTCCTATCTTTGCCCTTTTCTTCTTCTGCTAACTCCAGACTTTGGTCCTTTCACCTTGCAGCTCCTTATGCTTGGAACTCTCTTCCTGAATCTGTTCGTCAGGCTTCATCACTCCCCCTCTTCAAATCTCTGCTAAAAGCTCACCTCTTTAAGGATTCTTTGGTTCCTAATCCTTTGTTCCTTGTGTCTCCTTTGTTGTTTGTCTCCCTCCCCTACTCCTTCTTTGTCTTAAGTTTGTCTTGATTAGATTGTAAGATCTAATGATCAGGGTCTGTCTTTATCTGTGTTTGTGCAGTGCTGCGTGCGTCGAGTAGCGCTCTATAAATGCATAATAATAATAAAAGAGTTTCTGTCTTCTCTAGCTATGCAGCTGATTGATTTCTTTGATTGGGTGACCAAAGAGTCAGACTGAGGGAGAGCCCTAGATGTGGTGTACTTAGATTTCAGTAAAGCTTTTGACACCATTTCTCAAAGGCATCTTATAAATAAATTGAACACCATAGGGATGGACCCTAAAGTGACTAACTGGGTTAGAAATTGATTGAGTGGGACGTGACAAAGGATATAGGTAAATGGAGCTCACTCTGAGGAGGAGATTACTAGTGGTGTGCTGCAAGGATCTGTCCTTAGTCTGATTATTTTTAACATTTTTGTTAGTGATATTGCGGAAGGGCTGTCTGGTAAGGTTTGCCCCTTTGTAGATTATACCAAAACTGTAATAGAGCAGACACCCAGGAAGGAGTAGATAACATGAGGAGGGATCTAGCTAAGTTTGAAAATTGCTTGGGAATTTGGTTGGGATTTAACATTAAAAATGCAGGGTCATGCATTTGGTCTGCAAAAATCCAAGAGAGCGGTACAGTATAAGGGGTGTACTTCCGTCAACGAAAGAAGGCCGGACCTGGGAGTGATTGTCTCTGATGATCTTAAAGTGGCCAGACAGGTAGAAAAGGTGATGGCAAAAGCCAGAAGGATGCTTGGGTGCATAGGGAGAGGAATGGCCAGCAGAAAAAAGGAGGTGATAGTGCTTCTGTATAAGTCTTTTGTGAGATCTCATTTGGAGTATTGTGTGCAATTCTGGAGACCGCACCTTCAAATGGATATAAACAGGATGGACTCTGTTCAGAAGGTGGCTACTAAAATGTCAGTGGTCTTTGTTATAAACCATATGAGGACAGACTTAAAAGATCTCAATATGTATATTTTAGAGGAAAGGCGGGATGGAGGAAATATGATAGAGGGGTTTAGATACCTCCATGGCATAAATGTACAAGAGGAGAGTCTCTTTCAATTGAAAGTAAGCTCTGCAACGAGGGGATATAAGATGAGGGTGAAAGAGGATAGACTCAGGAATAATATGCGGAAATATTTCTTTATGGAAGGAGTGGTAGATGCGTTGAATAGTGTCCCCAGTCCTTTCATCCATGACTTATTGAGCACACCAAGGGAAAACAGAAGTTGTATTTCAGAAACAAAAGTCGTATTAAAAGAGTTGCGCATAAAGGATTTATAGACATATACGATTATCTTTACACAGTGAATATGAAT
Organism: Ichthyophis bannanicus; assembly: GCA_033557465.1. NCBI lineage: Eukaryota > Metazoa > Chordata > Amphibia > Gymnophiona > Ichthyophiidae > Ichthyophis > Ichthyophis bannanicus. Next base: position 378,277,013 of record CM066034.1, on the reverse strand, counting down.
TGTCAGCGATACACTGTCAGGTCAAGAAACTATGAATAATTTGTACTTATACTTACTAGTACCAAGACCTACTACGCCTGTAATAAACAGAGCTCAATTACATGTTAAGGATATATTTTTACAGTAATAAACTGGCTCAGTAATGTACATACATGGACATATATGCTACTTGCCCCAGGCCCTCTGGGCAACAGGCATAGAGTTCAATTGGAATGTGCAAAGGGATGCCTCTTCTATCTTTGGGGTAAGTCCTGACGCTGGATTTCAAAGGTTAAATGTTTGGAAACACAGACATTGGTTTAGCTATAATGCACAGGCTCACATACAGTATAATGTAGGTGAATAACTGTAATTTTAAGGTGGTAATGGATGTCCCTGGAGTAAAGTATGAGGACTCACTAATTTTTACAAGTGCCTGGCACAAATCTCTTTCCCTCTGTGCATACAAAGGGCTAGTTGTGTTCCCGTGTAGTTTTCTGCAATGAACAGTGTTCCAGCATGATTGGCAACATGTTTCAGCACAAAGTGCAACAAGGGCTCTGCTGAGAAGTGATGTTGTAACTCCTAGTGAGTTATAGCTGCTTTTGTCCAAACTCATCTATTTATTCCCCACTGCTCATCCTAGCTACAGTGCTCGCTGTGGGAGCCCTGCACCACAACAGCAAGTCTCATAGGCAGAAACATAGGCAGCACCTCTGATTTTCCGCTTCGTGTCTTACTGAACTCCAAAGCTCAGGCAGTTTGAAATCTTTGTCCCTTCCAGCTTCTGACTGGCCAGATCCCCCTTTGTACTTTAGTTGGCTTTGAAAATCATGTGATTGGGGCAGGGCTGACCCAAAGATAAATAGGTGAACCTTCAGTCATGTGCTCCCTCCCCTAGGGGCGGTTCAGGGCCATACCTCCCCATGTTCAACATCCCATCTCCCCTTCCTCACCACCCTCCATGTCTAGCATCTCCCTTTTCCTAGCCACTCCACAGGCGTCCAGCATCTCATCTCCCCTTCTCTATCCCTCCATGCGCACCATCTCCCATTCCTTCCCCCTTCCCATGCTGCTGAGGCCCTACTTCGGTCCTCTGCCCATGGTCATTCTTACAGAATGAACGTCAGAGAAGGGTGCGAGATGTGGCAGCATTTAAGGATGGGCTGGTGCTCAAAGTCCTGTGCCGCACTGACTTTAATTCTGTAACAGCAGTCGCGGATAGAGGATAGAGGATAGAGGTAGAGAAGGACAAGCCCGTGCTGACAGCAGCAGGAAAATGGTAAGTGGAGCCACGCAGCTACCCCCCAGATTCTGACACCTTAAGCAGATACCTATTCCACCTAGTGGTAGGGCCAGCCGTGGATCAGGGCATAGCACAGTCCCATGAGGATATGCCAAGCTGAAGTAGATCATGAGTAAAAGTGTTGCAAGTATCCAGAAGCCACAGTTCAATAATATCCTGGCTGCACCTTCATGCCACCTGTCTCAATTAGTTCATTTTCTATCCTTTAACCATTATCAATCTAAAACAGGATTTCCTATCTTAGGACTTTTTAATGTCTTGAGAAGTCTCTTATGAAAGACTTTATAAAGTAATTTCTGAACATCCAGGTGCTGTATACAGTGCTGTAGACCTGAGGCATGGCTATGGATTAGGATGTGATATAGCTCAAGATGAAAGTGTGAGTATGGATGGGGATTAGATATGGTTGTAGGTGTGGATTGGGGCTGGGATTGAATATGGCTGTAGGTATGCATTGGGTTTGACTCTAGCAATGAAAAGCACTCTTTATATTTCTCTCCGCTTTTATTTCAGGTGCTGGCACAGTAACTGCTTCACATTCTATCGGCACCACCACACCTGAGAGAAGCAGCTATGGGGCAATAGGTGAGGGATATAACATGTACATTGTAATTTTGAATGTTTATAAAGTTTGGTGTTATTTTTCATATTTCTGTCAGGAAAAGGATCAAGGCTGGATTCTAAACCACTGTAATGAGCATTTTTCTTGGGTCATAACACAGAGGTACCACTTTTTCCTTCTGGTGTATATGATATATAGCACATTTTTTGGGGAGCTGGAGATGGCAGAAACTCAGACTTCAGTAGGACTATTACCAACTTTTAGGGAGGTTAGTAGTTTCATTTTTATTTTTGTATTCATGAGCAATGTTCCCTCTATGATGCATGAGAGTCTTCTGCCTGTGTTCCTACCTCGTTTTTAATTGCATGAGGCCAACAAGTTTTGTTGGACTCCTAAGAGAACTGTATACCCTGCACAATTAAAACTGTGAGATTGTTGTACCACCCCTGATGGTAGAATTGCAGCTGGCAGACACTTGCATAACTTAGAAGAAATGTTTGAGGAACTCAGCTGGCCACAGGCCTACTGTGTGTGTGTGTGTGTGTTCAAAATTACCTTTTTTGGGTATACTGAAGGAGGATGCCACAAGCTGGTACTCTAGATCAGCTCTCTGGGTCAAGAGCTCTGCAAAGTCTTCCCTTTACTTTATATGAGACAGAACACTGATACATTGTTTACATACTTCATTTGCACACTTAAGTGAATATTTCACCATGGGTTTCCAATCAGTAATTTTCATAGCTAACATACGCCCCCATTGCACAACTTAATCCAAAGTGCATTTCCAAACAGGTAATAAAGTTGCAACCCTCTCTCAGCGAACCTGTTCTTCCATTGTATAAACTACAGCATATGGGCTTTAATATGCCATCTGACTTTCCCTGTCAGCCTTTCAATTGCTAATGACCATTCTTGGCTCATCTATCTCTACATATCATAAACCTTAGCCTCCCAATGTAAATCTGTCAGAAGAATATTTCACCATGGGCTCCTGGTCAATTTTCCCAGCAAATATAATTCTCCAGCATAACATGAATAGGATGTATTTCTATTGGCAATGAGGTTACCTCTCTCAGCTTGTCTGTCTTTCTGCAGCACAGACTTCCTGTCCAGATATTTTACCTAGGTGGATGCTTCACATTGGCTTCTAATCAGGACCTTTTACAGCAAATACTCTGCCTTCCTGTTAGTTCCACAAAAGAATAACAGTTCCTTAATTCCTTAAAATACCTGTAACAGTATTCTTTCCATCATGCTTTTGTTTCACTGCATGAGTTGATCACTTAAGCCCATTTGCATTCACCCTTTTGTACATCCTGTTCCAATCTGCTGCCTGTCCTGCTCTCCTACAAGCAGTGTAGCTTCTCAGTAGCTGTCCAGATTGGTTTCTGGTGTTCAGCTACTTTTACAAATGTTCTGAACCGTAACTGCTTCCCCCAGGGGCAGTGGAACGCCACTTGCTGGGGGGGGGGGGTGTCAAACTGTGCCCCATAGGCTTGCCAAACTGCATGAGACTGCAATCGTTGGCCTTCCCCTCCTGTCTGCCCACAGGGATCCAATCTCCCATGGGCAGACATGAAGGGAAGGCCAACGATCGCAGTGCTTTTCAGCCTGTGGGGGATGGGATCCCCACCGGCAGCTTTCTGCCTGGCAGGTTGCGGCCTTCCCCTACTTTTGCCCATGGGAGATTGGATCCCCGTGGGTAGAAGTAGGGGAAGGCCACGATCGCAGCAGCAACATTTTGGTGGGGCCAGAGCCCATGTGGCCCATGCGATGCCTATGGCTTCTCCACTTCATCCCCTCTATTGCCTTTCTCCAATGTAAGCTCACTTTGCCTGTTCTGGATTACATCTTACAGAATTACCACCAAGGTCACTTCCTTTTAGGGGTTTTATATGCTCTTTGGAACTCCCTCATGCGATGAACTGCTCTATAACCAGTGACATGTTGCTCAGCGTGTCACATAGAACCAGCATATTTGAAGGAACGAGTGAAGAACATGACAGTTTTAAAAATAACATTAAGTATTTTGCACTAGTTCTTACATGCACTTCCCTCTAAAAATAGTCTTTTTGGATGGATGTTTATGTTAGAAGATACAGACTGAGAATTCTTTCTTTTCTGTACTGGTGGTCCTTGGTCACTTTGTCTTTCTTTAAAGCCTTACCATATGTCCTGGAAAAATATGTCCTCCCTCATCTTTGCTGTGGTCATTTTAAAAACCCATTGGAGACCATCAGTAACAACAACAACATAAAAAAGACGGAGCGGGGGAGCATAAGAAAATGAATATTGATGCCTCAGTTGAAAGACTAGTTATGAGGGTATAACATCATCCCCTTGGCACAGAAAGTAGCAACAAATCAGGAGTGTAGAGAGACAATGATGAACATTGCCTGAAAGAAGAAAATCAAACCAGTGCAACCAGTCTGATTCAGACTGAGTGTTTGGCGATAGAAGGATACCTATTAGGGCAGTAGTGGTAGCCTTGAAGTCCTAACATCATACGGGACCTCAACACCACAGCCTCCCCGCTTGATCCTTGCCCAGTATCCTGGATAAAGACCCTCAGAAACAAACTCACCACAGCAATTCAGAGAATTGTCCCTGCTTCTCTCACACACTTACCACCTGACTTAAAACAGACCTCAATAAGACCCATACTGAAGAAACCCTCACTTGACCGTTCACTACCCAGTGCCTACAGACCAATCACAAGCATCCCCTTCATAGCCAAGATTACAGAAAAAAACAGTCCAAATTCAGCTCCAGGAATACATAGAGGATCATTCTCCTTTGAATCCACAACAGCACGGCTTCTGTCCCTTTCACAGCATGGACACCATCCTCACATCCCTCTTTGAAAAACTCAACAAAGGAATAGAAAAGTCACATCAAGGATTCATAATGATTTTCCTTGACATTACCGTTGCCTTTGACTCCTTATCCCACGTGCTCCTAGCAAGGCTCAAGGATATAGGGCTGCGCAACACTACACTAAAATGGTTCACATCCTACCTCTCTGACCACCATCAACAAGTCAAATTGGATCTCATTGATCAAATCCATTCTATCTACAACAAAGCATACCCCAGGGCTCCGCCCTCTCAGCCCTGCTCTTCAACATCTATATTCAGATCATATGTGATGTCCTCAGAAAATTCAAGGTCCATTTCCACATATACACCAACAACATCCATATTCTACTCTCCCTTCAATACATGCACCCTCGACTACTCTGTTGCCTCAAATTATTTCTTGGCCATCACTGAACACCTGACAAGACTAAACCTGCCAGCAAACAGCCAAAAATCTGAAGTTCTGCTCGTAACAAGAGACCCTCACGTCATACCCCCCACCCTCAATAAAAATACATAACACAGAAATCCCAGTAAAAACAGAAGTCAAATATCTAGGCATAACATTAGACCAAAACATCAACATGCAGAATCTCATAAAGAAAATGGCCAACACAGCCTACCTGAAAATGTGATCTCTCCAAAACTTACACCTACTACTTGATCACAACAATTTCAGATCAGTCTTCCAGGCCATCATCACCCCGCATCTGGATTATGGTAGTTACTACCCCCATTCACCCCCACCCCCAGTCCCTCGAGCCGCTACCCCTTTTACTCTCCCATTTATCAGCCCCCACAACATGCAATACACTCTTCCAACAAGCCAGCTATAGTTAGTCTAGTCCATCAATGATGATTCAGTCATTGGTATCTGCTCTGGAGGAGCCTGAGCGCTCCATAGATTGCCGACACAATCGATCCCGTCCGCTTTCCACTCTGCCAATGCACCAATGATTTCCGCTGCTCAGGTATTTGTTGCGGTAGGCTGTCCAGTCCCTCTACTCCAAGGTCGTGTAACAATGTCAAGGCCTCTGTTCGTATTCTTAGCGTACTGTGCATCCTTTTTTGGTGACCACCAGGGCAAATGGAAATTGCTATTGGTACCAACAACCTGCTTCTCAGTTTGCTTGTAATGTCTCTTAGCTCTCACCTGCATTTTAAAATCACAGGGGCCAAGTCCTCATATACCTCAGTAATATGCTGATTCCAGTTGAGACAGCCTGCCTTCCGGGTCTGTGTGGCCACTTGTTCTTTTACCACATAGCTTTGGAACCGAGCTGTTATGTCCTGGGGCAAATTAGCACGAGAGGGGCCCAGGGCCCTATGTGTTCTCTTCAACTCCACCTGTGGTGCCTCGCCAAGGTGTGCTGTTGCCCAGAGCTGATTTACAGTGTTTTGAATAGTGTCTTTACAGTCCGCATAAGCTTCCTCCTCAGGCACACTCGGAAAGCGCAGGTTATTGCACCATGACCTGTTCTCCAAGTCCTCTAATTTTTCTTGGATTTCCTCATCAGTGTACTTTAGGGACTCCATTTGCTGCTCCAATGTTGCTACTGTTTCTCCAGTTTCTTCAACTTGTATGTTCTGTGCTCTCAATTCTGTGGCCCAACTCAGCCATCTCCCCTCTAAGATTAGCTGCTAGGAACAAAATATCATTTCACACTGACTGCAGGTCAGCTTGCAATTCCCTGCTCCAGCGTCTGAACTCTGCTGCGGTCAGCTGCCTTCCTTCCTCAACATCTGAGCAGTTTTCTCATGCCTCTCCTTTTCCTGCATGCTCTGCTCCTGTTCTGTGTCATACGGTGACTGCGGCCACCATTTTATTTTCCTCGAGTTTCTCTCCCTGACCGCCGCCGCAAATGAAAACATTCAGGTCAGTTTGTTTTTTCTGGTCTTTCGCCACCATAGGGGTTGAATGGGGGTACTTTGTGTCATGAATCGCCGGTTCTTTAACTTCTGGAATAGCTCTGTAGTGCTTTTTTAGGTGCAGGAGAACTGAAGCTCTCAGATATATCTCCATACTCCTCAGTGACGTCACTTCCGAAATATGGGATGTACAGGCCAAAGTATTTAAAGGTCTGTATCATATCTCCCCTGTCCCTCCTCTCCTCTAGTATATACATATTAAGGTCTTCAAGTCTCTTCTCATACGTCTTTTGGTCGCCTTCCTCTGAACCTGTTTCCAGTCTTTTAATATCCTTTGTGAGATATGGCACGAGTTCTTTTGAAAACTGCCGAAAGAAAATGGGTCTGCAGAGATTTGCACTTCCTTTTTCTGCAGGCTCTTTCCTTCTGAAGTGCACATGTTGTTGTTGTTGTCTCCCCCTACTTAACCCTGCCATGATGCCTTGAAGTACAACACACGTACTTTTACCCATGTATAGGTTTCGCAATTTCCAAAAAATCCTTTTACCCGGCTATCTAGCTATTGACACAGGTAAAATGGTTTTTGAAAGCTGACTTTTATATGGCTCAACAAACATGGATGCTCCCTAAAGATGAAATTTGTACTCTATTCCAGATGAATCCAGCTCCAGTGGCGGTGGCAGGAATCCATCTCCCCCAGCTGCCATCCCTCGGCCCCGTTCCTACTCTGACAGCTCGGTAGAAGAGGAGAGTGACTTTGACACAATGCCAGAGATTGAAAGTGATAAGAATATTATTCGCACTAAGGTAAGAACAGCTGCACATATTTCTTGTTTGGAGAAAGATTTATAGGATTACAGAACTTGTAAGAGTCACAGTAAGATAATAGGAACTTTGAGAGATATTGTATTGTGTGAGAAGTCTGCTGGCATGGTTTGAAGGTGAGGTGAGCTTGTTATAGCCAAAAAAAACATCTTTCAAAAAATGGAAAAAAATCCAAATGAAGGAAACAGCATAAGCATTGGTAAATAATACGTAAAGCACTGAGAAGGAAGACAAAGAGAATTTGAAAAGAAGCTTGCCATGGAAGCAAAAACTCATGATTAAAACTTTTTCAGGTACATTCAAGGCAAGGAATCAGATGGACTATTAGATGATAGAGGGGCAAAAGGGACACTAAGGAAGGACAAGGCCATAGTGGAGAATCTAAGAGGCAAATTTTAGAAAGGCCCTCTATTGTGAAATATGGGATGTTCAGGCCAAAATGTCCTAAAATCTGAGAGTGGCAGCAGAGAAGGTGGGCATGTGTAAGTGCCTTCTAAAATTGCTGTGTCTTTTCCCTGAAAGATACACATCTCCAGAATTTTAAAAAAGACAGCCCTGTGCAAAACAATAGGCACGTGGAAGTTTTGAGTCAATTTTAGAAACTTCAATTGTGCTTAGAATGGAAGTCAACGGCACCAACAACAGACATGCCCGTTATGATATTCAAGAACAGGCTCATCTATCTCATACAACAAACAGCCTGCTATTTTGCAAACGGAGACATGCAGCAGCCACATACAAGTGGCTTAATTTACCTCCTTGTTTCTTTACCATTGTGAAACGTATTGTGGACATGGGAGTGTCTTCTGCCACAGGTATTTGAGTTGTGGAAGGAGCACTTTTCTGATGCCTCTTCGAGCCCTGGAACAGGAATCAACATTGATGTCTCTGCCAGTGGGCGAAGACATATGGGACATTTTTTAAATCAAGTGCATATGTGTATTTTTTTAAAGAACATCCCAGACATATCTCTACCACACCTCTGTGTGACATGGATGTGATTGTTCCAGAGATGTATAACTTTGGGGCTTTCTAAAATGGCTCTTGGGAGGTCTCAATGCTTCTGACATCTGAATGGCGATTTCAGATGTGAAAATCCATGATTACAGCTTCTGAAATGACCCCCTAAATTAATTATTTGCTTCAGTCTTTACTGAAGATGTAGGGGAGATACCCATGCCTGAAATGATGTTTAAAGTGATGAATCATAGGAATTGAAACCAATTTTGGTGAATCTGGAAGATGTAATAGGACAATTTGAAAAAATAAAGATTGTCAAATCATCTGGACTTGATGACATACATCCCAGGGTGCTGAAAGAAGTCAACAATAAAATTGCAGACTGACTATTAGTAATTTCTAAACTATCATTAAACAGTCTATATTACCTGAAGATTGGAGAGTGGCCAATGTAACACCATTTTTTAAAAAGGGTTCCAGGGTAATCTGAGAACTTCAGACTAGTGAGCCTGACACCTGTGCTGGGCAAAATGGTAGAAACCATTGTTGTTGTTAAGTGCCATCGAGTCAGTGTCAACTCATGGTGACCCTCTGGATAGTTGACCTAAACTGTGCTCGGTCTTCAGTCAGGCGGCTCATTGTTGATAAAGTGGCTCGAATCCTTCTCATTGCTGGCCTTCCAATTTTGAAAAATATTATAAAGAACAAAATTACTGAACATATAGAGATAATCATGATTTAATGGGACAAAACCAACATGATTTAGCCAAGAAAGGTCATGCCTAAACCAATCCGCTTCTTTATTTTTTTTTAAAGGTTTGAATAAACAGGTAGATAAAGGTAGGTAGTGTTATCTGGATTTTCAGAAAGTTGTTCGACAAGGTCCCTCATGAGAGACCCTTGAGGAAATGCAAAAAGTCATGAAGTAGGAGGCAGGGTCCTATTATGGATTGGGAAGTGGTTAAAAGATAAAAAACAGAGAGTGTAGGGCTAAATGTCAGTTTTCTCAATGGAGAAGGGTGAATAATGGAGTATCCCAAGGATCTATATTAGATCCACTGATTAACACATTAATAAATAAACCAAAAATGGGAAGCATAAGTGAGGTGATCAAAATTGCAGATGACATAAAATTATTCAAAGATGTTAGATCAGAAGAGGATTATGAGAAACTGGGAGATTGGTTGTCCAAATGGCAGATGAAATTTAATGAGGACAAGTGCAAAGATATGCACTTAGGGAAGAACAGCCCAAACTATAGCTACATGATGCCAGGTTCCACATTAGGAGTCACCACCCAGGAAAAGTATCTAGGCCTCATTGTGGATAACATGTTGAAATCCTCTGCTCGGTGTTCAGTGGCACCAAGAAAGCTAATATAATTCTAGGAATTATAAGGAGAGGAATAGAAAATGTAAAAAAGGATATCATAATGCCTCTGTATTGCTCCATGGTGTGACCACACCTTGAATATTGCATTCAGTTCTGGTCATCACATCTAATAGAGATAACACAATTAGAGAAGGTACAGAGAAGGGGGTCAAAATGATGATAAAGAGGATGGAAGGATACTCTTATGAGGAAAGACTTAAAAGGTTAAGGCTCTTCAGCTTGGAGAAGAGATGGCTGAGGGTACATATGGCAGAGGTCTATAAAATGAGTGGGGTGGAATAAGTAAACATGAATTGGCTGTTTATCCCTTCAAAAAGCACAAAGACTAGGGGACATTCAAGTGAGGCTACAAAATAGTACATTTAATCAGAGAAAATATTTATTCACTGGGCGCATAATTAAGTTCTGGAATTTGTTGCCAGAGAATTAACAAAATCCATTAGTGTAGCTAGGTTTAAAAGAGATTTGGACAAGTCCTGGAAGAAAGGTCCATAAGCCATTATTGAAGTGGACTGGGGGAAATCCACTGCTTATCCCTGGGATAAGCAGCATAGAACCTATTTACCTTTTGGGATCCTGCCAGATACCTAATGGGCTGATGCCGAAAGCCAGCGCTGAAGTCACGCACGATTAGCTATGTGTGCTGCTAGCTATGTACGTTTGCATACAGCACACTGATAGTGCACGACTTCAGCGCTGGCATGCAGAAAAGGATGCATACACAAATTAGCCACAAAAACTCTGGCACAAAAGTCAGCATTAAACTGGGAGAGCAAGTCAAACACATACGCACAGAAGTCAGTGCAAGTTTGGCATGCGCTCCCAGAGAAACAGGGTTATTTGAAGGGAAGTTTGACACTTCCCCTCAGATGATCCAGGCAACGGGGAAAACCCCTGATGCCATCAAAATACTGTCAGAGGCCAGTGGCCCCAAAACCGACTTCCCGACAGAAACCAAATCCCTGATCCCCCCTCCCACCCACCCAATTAAAAAAAACCCTGATGGCCCAGTGACCCTGAACCACCACCCTCCTCCTGGTACCTTTAAGCTGGAACAACGCACCCGCTCCTGCACTGCCATCTTGAAAAATAGTGGCACCTGGCCCTGCGTGGTGCATTCTGGGATGGCGGCGCATGAGCGGGAGCACATGGACAATGCTCCTGCTCCATCTTAAAGGTACCAGTAGGGGGGTGGGGGGTTCAGGGCCAGTGAACCACCAAGGTTTTGGGGCCACTGGGCCACTGGATTTGGTTTCTGTCGGGGAGTCGGTGTCAGCTGCATCAGTCCCCCGACAGTATTTTGATGGCATCGTGGGTTTTCACTGATGCCTGGATCAGCTGTGGGGAAGTTTGACTTCAGCTGGTTACGTAATCCTCTATGTTCTTCTCTGCATCGGGCGCAAACAATATTAGCATGCCATTTTAATACGCACAGTTCATTTGCGTATAATTTAAATACGCTTGACATTACTGTGTGTGCACACGTTTCCTTTGTTGTTTACATGCAGGTCAGTCTCTTTTCTGAAACTTGTGCTTATAAGTTGCATCATTTGTGCTCAAAGGGCATGTTAGAGAAGCAGGATCCAAATCTTTGTTCTAAGTCCCTATTCCTTTGCTTGGTTAGAGATGCTGAAGAAATGGTGCTCACAGCTTCTTGACAAGTAGTCTGTTACTGCTCAATACTGACACCTAGTGGTCAGAATTTGGTTTCATAGTTGCCAGATTCTGAAATGAACCATGATGCATGATTCTGGCCGCTAGGTTGGATAAGTGAGAGGGGGGATATAAATAAGGGAACATTTTCCCCACTACTTTTCTTGGGGATTGCAGATGATGGAGGCTGGTACCAATTGAGCTAGAAGCCTGAAAAATAGAAACATAGAACCATGACGGCAGAAAAAGACCACATGGCCTATAGTCTACTACTACTACTACTACTGAGCATTTATATAGCGCTACAAGTCGTACGCAGCGCTGCACAGACATGTAGGAGACAGTCCCTGCTCATCAGAGCTTACAATCTAGTCAAGACAAACACAGAAGGTGTAGGCAGGGACAAAGCAAGGTAAGAAAAAGGAGATCAGGTGAGTCAAGATCCAAAAGCAGCAGTGAAGAGGTGAGTTTTCAGCCTGGATTTGAAGAGGGTTAGAGAAGGTGCCTGGCGTACAGACACAGGTAGTTTGTTCCAGGCGTAAGGCGCAGCAAGGTGAAAGGAGCGAAGTCTGGAGTTAGCAGTAGAAGAGAAGGGCAGAGATAGAAGCAGTTTGCTAGAAGAGTGGAGTTCCCGAGGGGGGTTGTAAGGAGAGATAAGAGAAGAAAGGTAGTGAGGAGCCGCAGAGTGAATGCACTTATAGGTCAGCAGGAGAAGTTTGAATTGGATGCGGAAACAGATAGGGAGCCAATGAAGTGACTTGAGAAGAGGAATAATATGGGCATGACGAGGCTGGCGGAAGATGAGCCACGCAGCAAAGTGTTGAACAGATTGAAGGGGATAGAGATGATTCAAAGGAGGACCAGCAAGGAGTAGGTTACAGTAATCAAGACGGGAGGTGATTAAGGAGTGGATAAGCGTTTTAGTATTCTTTTCAGAAAGGAAAGGGTGGATTTTGCTGATGTTATAGAGAAAGAAACGGCAGGTCTTAGTTATCAGATGGATATGTGAGGAGAAAGAGAGAGAGGAGTCAAAGACAACCCCCAGATTGCGGGCTGAGGAAACAGGAAGGAGTACAGAGTTATCCACAGAGACTGAGAAAAGAGAAAGAGGAGGGGAGGTTTTAGGAGGAAAGATAAGAAGTTCAGTCTTGGCCATGTTCAGTTTCAAGCGGCGGTGAAACATCCAGGCAGCAATGTCGGAAAGGCAGGCAGAGATCTGGTTCTGGATTGCTGGAGAGATTTCAGGCATAGAGAGGTAGATCTGGGAGTCATCGGCATACAGATGGTACTGAAAGCCATGGGAAGAGAAAGAGCACCAAGGGACTGGGTGTAGAGAGAGAAAAGGAGCGGACCCAAGACAGATCCTTGAGGTACACCAACTAGGAGCAGGGTAGTAGAGGAGGAGGAGCCACTAGAACACACACTGAAAGAGCGATGGGAGAGACTGGAGGAGAACCAGGATAGTACAGAGCCCCTAAAACAAGCGAGGACAGGGTATCGAGGAGAAGGTTGTGGTCAACAGTGTCAAAAGCAGCAGAGAGGTCAAGAAGGATGAAGACAGAGTAAAGGCCCTTGGATTTTGCCAGGAATAAGTCACTGGAGACTTTGGCAAGAGCCATTTCAGTAGAGTGTAAAGGATGAAAGCCAGTCTGCCTTTCCATATTAATTACAATAGTCCCCTTTTTTCCTTTAGAGATCTTCTGCGTTTGTCCCATGCTTTTTTGAATTCAGATACTGTTCTCATCTCTATCACCTCCACTGGGAGACTATTCCATGCATCTATCACTCTTTCCGTAAAATAAGAGCAAAAAAGTGGAGTGGAAGAGTAGCCTAGTGATTAGAGCCACAGGTAAGAAGCAGGAAAGTCAAGGTTCAAATCTCACTGACACTTCTTATCACCTTGGACAAGTCACCTTCCTCTCCATTGCCTCTGAACAAGAGTAGATTGTAAGTCCTCTTGCTGACAGGAAAATACCTAAATAAAATAATGAGAGCCAGCTGTAAGAACACTTTATTTTCTGTATTATGTAAGCGATTTTGGCAGCCAGACAAATGTCAGAAGAACCACCCAAAGAGCAATCAGATAGAAAAAACCATACAGAAACAAATCTGGATGATAGTACACTGGGTGATTAATAAATGAGTTTATACAAAGCCCTCTCTCTTAAGCTTACTTGGAAGAAATGAAGCATTTATTTTTATAGTGATTTTTAAAATCCCTTTGTCCATGGGCTTTGATGTCTGCTGTGAGAACTCTTATCTGTGGTCCAGAGCCAACTACACTGCCCTGGCCATTGATGTGTCCACATTCCATCCCTCTTCTTAATTTTAGGCGTTCCTTTATGTGTCAGATCTATCCAGAAAAGATAGAAGAATCATCAGCAAAAAATACAAGATTTACTTTTGGTGAGTAAAAGGCAGACTCTTAGCTTCCCTCTCACTCCTTACCCCATCTTCATTTTTGTTTAGCTGAAAGTAGACATAGGATTAAACGCTGTGGAAGAAAGTGTTGAGTAATGCTAGTTTAGAGGGCTATAGCTGCAGTGATGCTATGCTGTAACTAGTTAGCACTAAGATGCCAGATTGGAACCCTGCAGGACTCCAGGTGGAGCAAAGAAAGGAATGTGATTTATATAGAGCTAGGCTAGCTTTTTCTGGCCCTGGGGCAGATTTTCAAAATTACACCCCCCCCCCCCCCCCAGTCTACTTTTTAAAAATTTGAGCTGGCCTTATTTGTGAGGGTGGGGCATTGCATGGAGCAGCAATACTGATTCTCCAAGGTCCTGCCAGAGCTGGGTAATTATCTGTCGGTCAAGATGGGTGATGGGGTTGCCAGCAAGCCAGTGGTGTCTCTAGATAGAAGTATTTGGGGGACACTAAGGGGACAAATTAAAGTGACTTTTCTGTTTATCGTGTTCATCATTACATTGCATTTTCTTTCTCACCTTTAAATTAGTTATAAAAGACAGTACAAGAAAAAGGCCCAGTGGCCTACTATGAATTAGAAAAACAGCCAGTATCAGTCATTCAGTACATCTACCATTATAACTGAAACCCGCACCTTCAGTTCTGTAGCATACACTCCACATTCCTCAACAATGGAGCTAGGATGTTTTCCCCTTAAAACTCACCATACAAAAAAAACATTATTCAAATTGTGGTATCCCCTTAGGAACAGTAACAATCTCCTTCAACTGCCAGTTTGCAAAATAGCACAAAACCCTGCAAAAAGACACTTAGAACCTGTACAACAAACTCACGTGGCATCACAGACTCCCAGGATTCTAACAATCCTACCTTTGAAAAGACAACACTGTAAATATTACACCAGGCCCGAGAGCACCTTTGTACCTCCTACTGGTAAAGTAGAACAAACAGGACTACTACTCGTACAGAAACCTTCACCTCAGCCACTCACAGAACATGGAAAGACCCTCAGTTAATACAAAATAGTGGACCATAAAGTAGAAACAAACATCCAGACAAAAACTGAAATGGAAAACCCCAAAAAGTGTAGACTATGAACAATACCATATTGGAAAAAGAGAAACAAAAGCTGTACTATGCAAAAGACAAAAATAGAGATGCATATTTCCCAAAGCTGACACATTCCAATGCTGTCTGAGCATTTTATTATCTAATTGGACTAGTCCCAGTCTTTTTATTCTATTTTCTATGTATCAGCCTTCTAAATTCTTTACCAGGGTATCCTTTCTATTTTTCTCTCCTCTATGATCTTCTTTTTCTTTGCTGCATCTTTCTGACACTAGTCTTTCCTTTCATCTTTTCTGTCCATTTATCTCTTCTCTATATATTCTTCCCATTCTCCAATTCTTCCAGTCTCACCTCACTTACTCCCCAGCCTTCCACTGTCCTGTCTCTACTTTCTCAGATTCCTGTCTTCCTGTCATTCACTCCTTAGTACCCCATTTTCATCTTCTGTACTCGCCCCCTCCCAAACCCTCATCTACCTTCCTCTTTCACTTCCTCACCAGTTCTAGCACCTCCCTGGCACTCGGTCCCTCCTGGCATCCAGCACCTTTCTTCTTTCTCTTACTTCTACCCAGCTCCAATTATTTTTAAAAATTTGCTAATTTTTATCGAGCAGACTGCAACATTTACATTACCACATCCTTCACTCTTGATCAGCAGTTTTTTTCTCATATTTGTCCCTCCCCCAACCTCCCCTTCTGTCTACCCTTCATTCAGATGAAACTGGCAACAAAGGGACTCAAACCTCACCATGGTGCCCTCGTTATTGAGGAATTGACCCAAGCTATCCAGTCCCTTCTTACTCCACTCACAGTAAACACTATACATCTGTCCGGGCGCAAAGTCTTCATTGGAGAGGAGATGATATTCCTGTACCATGGTTGTGCCCACACAATCTTTTGCAATAGCATCTCCACACTCTCAGAATGGCCCTTATGCAAGGTGACTGGGCCTCTAGGCCCTTACTTTCTTCTGGGATCCAAATTGCCCTTCCCAGGAGGACTGGACTTTCCAGGACCTGTTCTATTCTTACTCATTGTCTCATTGTTTACCCCCAGCCCCTTTTCCCCATTCCACCCCCCAATTAACATTGCAGAGATGAAGTACTCCTTTAGGGACGGTATGCCCAACCCTTCCCTTTCCCTCCCCTGGGTAAGGACCGGTCCCACGACCCTAGGAAGCTGTTTCCACTAAATGTACCCAAAACTATGTTGCTGCCAGACTTTCAGCATCTCATTGGAGATCGAGACCAGGAGGACCATAAAGAAGAAGAGCAACCTTGGTAGCAAGTTCATTTTAATAGTCGCTCTCCATCCCATCCATGACAGTCACCCTCTCCCATCGCTCTAAGTCTTTCCTTCTTACCACCCATGATTGCTCATGATTAAGAGCGTACATGTCCTCCCAATGAGCCTCTACCTGTACCTTAAGTACCAAATGGTACGTCGCCCCATTCAAAGGCAAAGGCATCTTTTAAACGCTCTTCCAGCCCGGCTGCTAAGTGGATCTTCAAGATCTCTGTCTTAGTCATATTCCTTTTATAACCAGACAATTAGCTGTAATGGGCAATCTCCTGCATCTGATTAGGTAAAGATACTAATAGGGCCATCAGAGTATAAATGACGTCGTCAGCGAACAAACCGATTTTATAGTCCATTGCACCCACCTGAATCCCCAAAATATTCACGTTCTGCCTAACCCTTTCTGCAAGGAGCTCAATAACAAGAGCAAACAATAGTGGGGACAGGGGGCATGCCTGTCGTGTCCCCCTTCCCAGGGGCAGCTCTGCCGAATAGGTACCATTTACCCTAATCTTGCTTTAGGGCCAGCATATAGAGTCCATATCCAGCCCACAAAGCAGCTGCCAATATCCACCCTTTCTAGGACCTGAACTATAAATCCCCATTCCAACCTGTCAAACGCTTTCTCTGTTATGGAGTTTTCCATAACAGTTCTTGTCTTCCAGATCAAATTGCACAACTTCCAAATATTATCCCTCACTTGCCTCCCAGGAATGAACCCTGACTGGTCTTCCCCCACTACCCTTTGCAAACAGTTGGACAGCATCTTTGCAAATATCTGCGTGTCAAGGTTAATGAGAGAAATTGGTTGATACGAGCCACAGACTGTAGTAGTCTTCCCAGGTTGGGTTTCACCGTGACCCCTGCTAAGTATATAGATTCTGACTGGCTCTGGAAATTTCATTAAACGCTACAAGCATTAAACGCTTCAACCAGCACCTCCTGGTACTTCCTGTAGAAGCATGTGGTATAACTATCCAGGCCTGGTGCCTTCCCTGGCTTCACATTCGCTATAGCACTCTGAATGTCCTCGACCATGATATCTGCCTCCAGATTCTTCACCTCTGCCTTTGCTATCGAACCCATCCCACAGTTCTCTAACTAGGCCCCTATCTCTCCTTCTGCAGCCGTCTGTTCACTGCAATACAACTTTTGGTAATATGCTCGAAAGATATCCCTCATATCCTCTTCCTCATAATGCAGTACTCCCTATGCTTCTCTCAATTTTAGGATCTGCTGCTATTTTATTTGTGCCTTAAACTTGCATGCCAGCAACTTGCCAACCCTGTTTCCCCATTCAAAATGAGTTTGCTTAACTCTCTTCATTTGAAACTTTATATTCCTCTGGAGGATGGTTATCAGTCATAGCCAAAGCTCCGCTATCTGGGCCGCAATTACTGCGCCCGCACCCCCGGGCACGCTGCCCCTCTAAACTCTGCAATTGATCCTGTAGCTCCCCCTCCTCCTTTCCCCATAGCCTCTTGTGATAGGCCTCCTCGGAGATAAGCACGCCTCTCACTACTAACTTCATGCCATCCCAAAGTTTCCTACTCTCCATCTCCCGCGTATCATTTAGCTGGTAATATTCCACTGTTGCCCCTCCCACCTTTTGTACCATAGCCTCATTTTTTCAGAAAGGAATCATACAATTTCCAGAGTAATACCCCTGAGGTCTGTCATCCCCACTGTAGCCTCAACCCTATAGGGGCATGATTCGACCACGTAATTTCACTAATCTTCACGTGCTCTATAGAGGTCACCCATGTGCAGACCAGTCAAAACATATCCAATCTGCTCTGGCATTGGTGTGGTTGTGAGAAAAACATATAAGCCTTCCTAAAGCCCTACCGCACACTCCAGTTATCTACCAAATTCAGAGTCAATGCTCTCTGCCCCCTCCCAGCCCCCCCCCCCTTTGGAAATGTCTAATCTTGGGTCTTTAGTCAAATTGAAATCTCCATCCATTATCAGTGAGATTCAGGACAAGTTCAGCAACCTGTTCAACACCTCTTCAAAAAACATCCCTTCATTTGGGGCATATACATTTGCCAGTAATGCTTCAATGCCATCTAGTACCACCTCCAAGAACAATTATCGCCCATTGCTATCATGGCCTTCTGACTTAACTTCTAATTTATGATCTGCAGCTGTCATAATGTCTACACCACTCCTTCTGTGGGCCCCCTGTCTGGCAGCCAGGAACAGGTGGATATCGCCGCGTTTCAATAAGAGAGGCTGTGATCTTTTTAGGTGAGTCTCCTGGAGGTATATCACATCTGCCCCACAACGTATCACTTCCCACTGTAATAAGCTGCAATTTTTAATATTTTGTGTCATCCAATAAATTTGTTAGTCCTCTCACCAGATCATTTATGAATGTGTTAAAAGCAGTCTTCTCTGGAGGTTCTTCTCCTGTTTTCTCCTTCCCATCTTTAACATATTACCCCTTTTTCATCCCTTCCCTACACTTTTCCTCCTTTTCTTACCCCTCCCTCCTGAAGATATGCTCCTTTTCTCACCTCCTCTGTCTAGGGACTCTTCTCCTCTTTTCACCCCTTCATCTGCTCCCTCCCTTTTTTCCCTCCACTTACACAGAAACATAGAAATATGACGACAGAAAAAGACCACATTGCCTATCTAGTCTGTCCTTCCATATCAACAACTACAACAGTCCCCTTTTTACCTTTAGAGATCCTCTGTGTTTGTCCCATGCTTTTTTGAATTCAGTTACTGTCCTCATCTCTACCACCTCCACTGGGAGATTATTCCACGGATCCACTACTCTTTCCGTAAAGAAATATTTCCGCATATCACTCCTGAATCTATCCCCTTTCACCCTCATCCCATGTCCCCCTCATAGCAGAACTTGCTTTCAATTGAAAGAAGCTCTCTCCCTGAACATTTATGCCACGGAGGTATTTAAACATCTCAATCATATCACCGCTATCCCGCCTTTCCTCTAAGGTGCACATATAAAGATCCCTAAGTCTGTCCTCATATGCTTTATAATGAAGACCACTAATCATTTTAGTAGCCACCCTCTGCACCGACTCCATCCTGTTTACATCCTTTTGAAGGTGCGGTCTCCAGAATTGCACACTATACTCCAAATGAGGTCACACCAAAGACTTATACAGAGGCATTATCACCTCCTTTTTTCTGCTAGCCATTCCTCTCCGTATGCACCCAAGCATCCTTCTAGCTTTTGCCGTCGCCTTTTCTACATTCATTTCTTGCGTTCAATCAAAAGAGGCTCTCTTCCTGTGCATTTATGCCACGGAGGTATTTAAACGTCTCAATCATATCACCTCTATCCTGTCTTTCCTCTAAGTGTACATATTAAGGTCCTTAAGTCTATCCTCATATGCTTTATAATGAAGACCACTAACTATTTTAGTAGCCACTGATTCCAGCCTGTTTATATCCTTTTGAAAGTGCGATCTCCAGAATTGCACACAATACTCCAAATGAGGTCACACCAAAGATTTATACAGAGGCATTATCACCTCCATTCTTCTGCTGGCCATTCCTCTCCCTATGCACCCAAGCATCCTTCTAGTGTAGCTACACTAGCTTTTGCTGTCGCCTTTTATACCTGTTTAGCTACTTTAAGATCATCAGGACACAATCACACCTAGGTCCCACTCTTCTTTAGTGGACAAAAGTACTTCACCACCTATACTATATCGCTCCCGTGGATTGCTGCAGCCCAAATGCATGACCTTGCATTTTTTAACATTAAATCTCAGTTGCCAAATTCTAGATCATTTGTCAAGCTTAGCTAGATCCCTCCGCATGTTATCTACACCTTCCTGAGTGTCTACTCTATTGCAGATTTTGGTATCATCCGCAAAGAGGCAAACCTTACCTGACAGCCCTTCCGCTGTATCGCTAAGAAAAGTGTTAAAAAGAATCAGACCATGGACAGATCCCTGGGGCACACCACTGGTAACCTCCTTCTCCTCAGTGAGCTCCATTTACCTGAACCTTTTGTCACCTCCCACTCAACAAGCAGTAAATTTAGGGTCCATCCCTAGGGTGCTCAGTTTGTTTATAAGTCGCCTGTGATGAACAGTGTCAAAGGCTTTACTGAAATCTAAATACACCACATCTAGGGCTCTCCCTTGGTCCAACTCCCTGGTAACCCAGTCAAAGAAATCTATCAGATTTGTCTGACAAGACCTGCTTCTGAGGAATCCATGCTGCCTCAAATCCTGTAATCCGCTGGACTCCAGAAAACTCACTATTTTCTCTTTCAGCAGCGTTTCCAATAATTTACCTACCACCGAAATTAAACTCACCAGCCTGTAGTTTTCAACCACATCCTTACTTCTGCTTTTATGTAAAGGGACCACGTGAGCCTCTCTCCAGTCCTTTGGCACAACTCCTGACTCCAACGAGGCATTGAAAAGGTCAGTCAGTGGAGCTGCTAGAACGTCCCCAAGTTCCCTCAGTATTCTAGGGTGTATCCCATCCAGTCCCATCGCTTTGTTTACTTTAAGTTTAGCTAGTTTCTCACGAACACAGTCTTCTGAAAATTGTTCAAGATGCCCCTCATTTCTGTTCCTGTTTGTGGGTGTTTCCTGAGGTCCTGCTCCTGGTTCTTCATCTGTGAACACAGAACAGAAATATTTGTTAAGCAATTCCGCTTTATCCTCATCAGCTTCTACATATTCCTCCCCTTCACCCTTGAGTCTGACAATACTACTTTTGTCCTTCCTCTTCTCAATAACATATCTGAAAAATGTCTTATCCACCCATTTTATTGCATTGGCTATTTCCTCCTCTTTTTGAATCTTTGCTTTCCTGACTACTTTGCTAGCTTCTCTAAGTTTTTCCAAATATAGATGCCTGTCTTCCTCTCTCTGTGATCTCTTGTATTTCATGAAGACTTCCCTCTTTTTCTTCACCTTTTCAGCTACTTCTTTCAAAAACCATAGCGGTTTCCTTTTCCTTTTACCTTTATTTACCATTTTAACAAAAAGGTTGGTTGCCCTTATAATATCCCCTTTCAGTTTTGCCCACTATTTTTCTACATCCACCAGCTGTTCTCATCCCACTAATGACTCCCTGAGCTATTGGCCCATCTTGGCAAAGTTAGTTTTCCTAAAATCTAAGACCCTTGCTTTTGAATGGATTCTAACAGCCCTAGCCCTAAAACTGAACCACATCATCTGGTGATCACTGAATGCAAAATGATCTCCCACTATAACATCAGAAACACTTTCACCATTGGTAAGCACCAAGTCAAGTATGGCCCCTTCATGTGTGGGTTCTGTTACCAATTGCCTGAATAGTTCTCCCTGCAGAGAATCCAGGATCTTCTTATTTCTAGATGATACTGCAGCCGGAATGTGCCAATCAACATCTGGCATATTGAAATCCCCTATCAATATCACTTCCCCTTTCCTAGTAATGCTGCGTATGTCTTCAATTAACTCCCCGTCCACGTCTTTCTCTTGTGAGGGAGATCTGTATATCACGCCAATGCAAATAGATTTCTCTTTCCCTCTTTCTAGTTTAACCAACAGTGCCTCCTCTCTCCCTATTAAGTTCTGTAGTTCCAAAGCTTTAATATTATTTTTTACATATAGTGCCACTCCTCCCCTTCTTCCTACCCTGTCCTTTCTGAATAAAGTATAGCCTGGTATAGTTATATCCCAGTCATGGGTTTCTGTGAACCATGTTTCTGTAACTGCCATTAAATCCAAGTCAGCCTCTCCTATTAAAGCATCAACATCTGGGATCTTATTTCCCATGCTATGGGCATTTATACACATCGCTTTCCATATGTTGCCCCCTTTTACCCGTTTCCATAAAGGTATTTAATGTATCTCCAGAAACAAGCAGGAATGTAGTCTTCACATATGGGTATCGTTGGTACTGACGGAGCCTGTGCGGGAACACTCCCCAGCGTCCAATAGGAAAGCTTTTGGGAGCATCCCACAGCGCTTGCGTGCTGCCTTCTCACCTTTCCCAACTGTCCCTCTCCAGTTCTTCGCTTTCCGCGGAGCCGACAGGTCGCACATCCTGTCACCGCAGAAAAAAATCCCTTCTATTCTTCTTTTTTGTGGTCGCGTCTGCCTTCCCTCGACGCTACACCGATACCGCCGGTGGTTCTTCTTTCTTTTCTTAAAGAAAAACACAACTTTTTTCTGGAGTCTTTCCAGTAATTTTCTCTTCAGGTGCCATGCGCCATTTTGGGCACTAGGCCCAACTTTTCCTTCAGGATGGAAAAACCCGCTTCGGGTTTTAAAAAGTGTTCTAAGTGTGGCGGTACCATCTCCGTCACCGACACCCTTAAGTGGTGCCTCAAATGTTTAGGTCCTGACCACTCTATTTCTGAGTGTGTTGCCTGTGGGATGATGTCGAAAAGGGGCCGGCAGAACCGAGCTGCTAAACTTAGCACCCTTTTTCCATCCGATGCAGCCTCTGTGGCATCGACGTCTTCCAGGGCTTCGTCTTCCTCCCATGGATCTCAGGTAACTAAACATAAATCTAGCCGGTCCTCAAAGGGTAGATCTCCTTCTAGACAGTGAGATGCCTCTGGCGTTGCCCTTGAGGGACTTTCACCGGCAAAATTGCCCTGGCGGAAGGCTTCGGCTTCCAAAGTATTAACGGGGCTCCAGGATGTTCTCGAGGCTTCAACCTTGGCAGAACTACTGGTGTCATGCTCTGGGGTACCGGCTGCTTCATCTGGTACCGATACCCAAGCATCGGCAGCGTCGATAGACCAGAGATTCTTGGCTATTGAACGCAGTCTGGCGGCTCTTCTTACGGCCTCGATGCCCCTGAAACCGCTTCAGACAATTCAACCGGTACCAGCACCGACTCTGGTGCCGGCACCGACTGCATCAACATGTATTCTACCGGGTCCGAGTCATGCGTATCCATCTGGTATCGACAGGTCAGTACCAGACCACTCCGATGCCGACTTAGATCGGTACCGGTAACGTGCCTTGCACGATCACCTGGATCAGAGATACTTCGAATCCTCAGATGAGTCTGAAGATTCTGAAAGCTCTGCCGATATCAGAGTACTTTTTCCTGAGGATTCTTTTTCTCCTCAGCGTAGGATGTCTCCACCAGAGGATATGTCCTTTCAGGATTTTATCCGAGATGTGGCCCGAGGTCTTTCCATCACAGTGGCTCCTGAAAAAGAGCCTAGGGCAAAGGAATTAGAAATCCTGCAATATCCTAAAGCTCCCAAGGAGGCAGCTACCTTACCTATTCATGAGATCTTGCATGACCTCATGTTAAGGATGTGGGAAACACTTCTAACCACATCTCCTCACTCTCGAAGACTCGACACCATGTATCGAGTTCCTCCTTGTCCTGGGTTTCAGAAGACTCAGTTACCACACCATTCCATGGTGGTGGAATCAGCTATGAGAAGGATAAAGAGTGCAAAAAGGCATGCATCTAATCCTCCAGGACGTGAGTGTAGGACTCTTGACGCCTTTGGACGTCGAACCTTCCAGGCTTCCATGCTTTCTGCTAGGATCAGTTCCTATATCTTATATATGGGAATGTTCCTTAAGGAAGTCACAGGAGATTTAGAGCTGATGAGCCCTCTCCTTCCTGATGATAAGAGGCAAGATTACCTCGCCCTTGTCAAACATGCTCATGATGTTTCCAAGTTTGTGAATCGTGCAGCTTTTGACTGCTTTGAGTGCATAAGCAGAACCTCTGCTATTGCCATAGGTGCACATAGGATTGCCTGGCTCCAGGCATCTGACTTAGAAATTTGGGTACAGGATAAACTAGAGAATATTCCTTGCACAGGAGAGAATCTCTTTGGCAAGAATTGGCAGGAATAAGCTAATGAGATAGATGCTGACAATATCACTTTGGATAGATTGTCTCAATCTACAGCTGATCCTGCGAGGAAAAAATCCTCTAAGAAACCATTCTTCAGTAAGAAGAAGAGGTTTTATCCCTCCTCCTATACCCAACAGGGGCATCGCTTAGGTCAGTCTGCCCAAAAGGGACAGCAGCAACAACCTAAGCAAAGAAAGACAAAAGCAGCTAAGCCACAACCGGCTGAGCAGATTCAGCCTCCACAGGGGCTTTGACTCCTATCTAGAGAACTTTGTCTTCCTGGCCCTGAACGGCCCAGAACCCTCCACCATCCCAGGAAGGTTATGTCATTTTGCTCCCAGATGGGGTCAAATAACAGCAGAAAATTGGACTCTGTCTATTGTAAGAGAGGGGTACAAGCTTAATTTCCTCAGCATGCCCCCTCCTACAGTGGTAAGACAGTTCAATTCTCAGACCTCTCTCAATGACCAGTTAGGTCAAGAGGTTACTGTGTTTCTTGCCCAAGGGGCAATAGAAGAGGTACCCATTCCCCAACGGGGTACAGGGTTTTACTCCCCCTATTTCTTTATTCCAAAGAAAACAGGAGGACACAGACCCATCTTAGACCTCAGAGAATTGAACAAATTCCTGTTCAAAGAGAAATTCAAAATGATTTCTCTAGGAACTCTGCTGCCATACCTTCAGAGTCAGGATTGGCTTTGTTCTCTAGATCTCAAGGATGCGTACACTCATGTTCTCATCCATCCAACTCACCAAAAGTTCCTTCGCTTTCTGTTTCAAGGGAAGCACTACCAATACAGGGTTCTTCCTTTTGGCCTGGCCTCTGCACCAAGGGTGTTCACAAAATGCATGGCTGTGGTGGCAGCATTTCTCCTCACCCTAGGAATATTCGTCTTCCCTTACTTAGACGACTGGCTCATTCGGGCCCCTTCAGAGCCAGAGGCCAGGTTTGCTCTCTCTCGCACAATGCGCATCCTTCAGTATTTTGGACTTGTCATAAACCTCCCAAAATCCAACCTTGCTCCCACTCAGTCCCCAGAGTTTATAGGAGCTCTGCTGGATACCAGACAGACAAGGGCCTACCTTCCACAGCCCTGCTGCCTTCGAATTGTGCAGTTAGCTTCCCAAGCAGTGTTAAAACCTCAACTCACTGCTCGGGAAATGTTACAATTACTAGGCCACATGGCATCCACCGTGCATGTGGTTCCTTATGCTTGCCTCCATATGAGGGCAGCCCAGTGGACTTTATCCACTCAGTGGACTCAGGCATCAGGTTGCCTGTCAGACAAAATAGCAGTCTCAGATCGCCTTATTTTGTCCCTCCAATGGTGGCAGTCACCCCAAAACCTTTCAGTGGGGTCTCCTTTTCATCAACCCCCACCCCAAGCCACTCTAACAACAGACACTTCACAGGTGGGTTGGGGAGCCCACCTGCAAGGCCTCTCTACCCAGGGTACCTGGACACAGGAGGCCTATCTACACATCAATCTCCTGGAACTCAGAGCAATCTTCCTTGCTCTTTGAGTATTCCACACCCAGCTCAGCTACAAGACAGTCCTAGTTCAAATGGACAATCAAGTAGCCATGTTCTATGTGAACAAGCAGGGCGGAACAGACTCTCTGTCACTCTGCAACGAAGCTTTGCGACTATGGGCCCTCGCAAGAGAGCATCAGATTCATCTCCTTGCGGTGTATCTTCCAGGCATTCAAAACTCTTGGGCAGACAGACTCAGTCGAGTTCTGCTTCCACACGAATGGTCTCTCCATGCAGACCAGGTGGCCAAAATCTTTCAAATTTGGGGAACCCCAGACATAGACCTCTTTGCAAGTCCGCTGAATGCCAAACTTCCCTGGTTCTGTTCCAGAATTCTGGCTCAGGGTTGTCAGGCCAGGGATTCATTCCTCCTCCATTGGGGTCAGGACTTCCTGTATTCCTTTCCACCCATTCCCCTAATTCCCAAAACCCTATTCAAGCTTCAGAGAGACAGAGGCCAGGTTCTCATAGCTCCATGTTGGCCACGGCAAATGTGGTACCCTCTGCTCCTACATCTCTCTCAAGCTCTGCCTCTGGAGTTAAGATCTGCTCCAAATCTCCTTCCGTAAGAGGACGGGATGCTGTGGCATCCCAATCCCCAGTCTCTGCATCTCGGGGCCTGGTTGCTGAAAGCCTAGAACTTCACGGTCTTAACCTTTCCCAGCAGGTAAAGGATATCTTTTATGCTTCCAGGAAGCTTTCCACAAGACGCTCTTATGCATTTAAGTGGAAAAGATTTACCATATGGTGCTCGCAGAAGGGACTTAACCTTCTTGCGATATCTCTGGAATCATTATTGGAGTATCTCCTTCATTTATCAAATGCAGGGCTTAAGACCAATTCAGTGAGAGTTCATTTAAGTGCTATTGCAGCTTCTTTCAAGTCTCTAAATGGACAACCTATTTCCTCTCATCCTCTTATAGCGAGATTTATGAGAGGCCTTCTTTTGACTAAGCCTCCCATTAAGCCACCACCAGTGGCATGGGACTTAAATCTGGTTCTTGGGCAGCTCATGAAACCGCCCTTTGAACCATTAGCCACTACCTCTTTGAAATTCCTTTCCTGGAAGGTCACTTTTCTTATTGCAATCACATCAGCATGTCACATTAGTGAATTGCAAGCGTTGGTAGCTGATCCTCCTTATACAAGGTTCTATCATGATAAGGTAGTCCTTAGGACTTATCCACACTTTATGCGAAAGGTGGTGTCACCTTTTCATTTAAACCAAGCGGTTTACCTTCCTGTATTCTTCCCAAGGCCTCATGCCTCAAATGCAGAAAGGAATCTTCATACTTTGGATTGTTAAAGGGCTTGGACCTTTTACTTACAAAGGACACAGCAACATAGAAAGTCCTCCCAACTCTTTGTTGCTGTTGATCCTAGTCATTTGGGACTTCCAGTCTCCAAAAGAACCCTGTCCAGCTGGATTGCACAGTGTATATCTTTTGCCTATGAGAGTAAGAACCTTCCTCTTGAAGGCCATGTCACAGCTCACAATGTGAGAGCCATGGCAGCCTCTATGGCTCATCTTCACTCTGTGTCTATCGACGACATCTGTCGAGCAGCTACTTGGGCTTCGGTTTATACCTTCACAGCCCATTACTGCTTAGACAAGGACTCCCACCGGGATGCCTTGTTTGGTCAGGCTGTTCTTCTACACCTGTTCCATACTTAATCAACTCCTACCCATCATCCCTGGTAAGATGCCAGAGATCCATGGGGGGAAGTGGAGCCCTTTCACAGGGGCACACAACTTCTGGGGCCTTCTCCCTGGCATCTGCAGCTAGGGAGTCCCCATATGTGAAGACTACATTCCTGCTTGTTCCTGGAGATAGCATAGTTACTCACCTGTGGAACAGCAGGAATTTAGTCTTCACAACCCACCCACCTCCCCTAGGAGTTGTATCTATCTATCTCTCTCTCTCTTTCTCTCTCTCTTTGTCTCAGCTTTAAAACTCAACTGGAGAGGGACAGTTGGGAAAGGCGGGAAGGCAGCACGCAGGCGCTGTGGGATGCTCCCAAAAGCTTTCCTATTGGATGCTGGGGAGCGTTCCCGCACACGCTCCGTCGGTACTGACGATACCCATATGTGAAGACTAGATTCCTGCTGTTCCCGGAGATCACCTGTTACAGGTGAGTAACTATGCTTTCACTTACCTGGGGGCTTTCATTTACTTGGGGGGCTTTCTTCACCCATCCCCAATAGTTTAAAGCCCTCTTCAGTAGATTAGCCAGTCTGCTACTGAAGACACGTTGACCTTTCTTGGACAGATGAATTGCATCTCTGCTCTGCAACCCTTGGAACAGCATCCCATGGTTCAGGAAACCAAAACGCCCTCGATGACATCATCCATTCTTTGGATTTCCTCTCTCCCCCCTCCTCCTGAGCTAAGCAGGCCATGCAATTTCCTACAGAGTTGATCCCCCTCTCTACCATGCATCATTACAGGATGTTCTCATTTGCTGCCGTGGGGCCAGTCTTGTGGCAAAAACTGTGAGATTGTCTGCAGCAGCAGGAGATGACATCGGATTAAATGCATCTCCTGCTGCCCATGAAGTGCATGGTGGGGAGGGGAATTGAAGCCACTACTATGAGATAATATTATAATTTACTGTTTGTACTGTATTTATATTGTAATGTATTGTATTTGATCTTCCCATGCCCTCAACATGTAAGTCCTTTGTTGTCTTGTCAACCACTTTGATTGAAGGATAAGGTGGTTCTCAAAACTGGTTAAATAAATAAATAAATACTATGTGCTGCATTGTGGAACGTGATCTGCATTGATGCTGTGTGATGCCCAGAGCAGCTGCCCCCTTTGCTCCCTCCCTCAATTCATAGTTATTTCCTTAGATTATTTTAATGATAATTTGAAAAATGTTAACATTCTTCTTCCTAACCATAGTTCAACAGCAAAAATAGATATAAGGCATAATTAACTTTACCAGCTAAAATATTTAGAGATCGAACTGTGCTGATTTTCATATATAGGGAAGTGTTTTTTAAATGCATAGTATTGAAAATTATCAAAAAAAGGTTTGCATGAATGTTTATTTGGAGTCTGTGATTAATGAAATTTTATGTATATGATCTCTTCTACTAGACATGATGAGAGTAATTTTATAACAGAATGTCTATGTAGGCAGGCCTAAAAAGCATCTATTTTGAGCCTATTTTATAAAGACACCTAGGTGCCCTTATCTGATAATTTGATCCCTAGTGGTAGTACTACAAGACTCCCATTAGAGGTTGGAAGTGCCATTAGCAGCCCCAGTTCAGAAAAGGCAGGAGTGTTCAGGGGTTGTGTCTGCTCCCCACTAACTAGCAGGACCTCCCCTAGTAAAAGTTGGGAGTGTTCTTGAGGATGCCAGGGGTGCAAGGGAAGTGAAGGGGTGTTATTAAGAAAGCTGGGGAAATGTCAGCAGTTGGGGTCAATTTGTCATATTAACTGTCTTGCATACTAGAAAAATTGCTTTGGAATACAAAGTGCAGCCTTCTCTGAGGATGGAGAAATTAGGAATGTACATTTTTTTGAAAATGAAATGAAAATGCAACAAAAAGCTTGTTTTGTTTCAATGTTCAAATGAAGCAAAGCAGTCCCCCTTCCCATGAAGTTCAGAGAGTTTTTATACTTCCTTTCAATTTGGGAAACAAAGGCCATTTCTCAACTCCACCTGCCCTATCCTTTCCCATGTGCCCCACATCCTAGACCTCGCTTACCCTATCGTAGCCTTTGAAAAGGGCAGTAGTAGTCCCAATTGCTTCTGTCCTGTCGGATCTTGGTCAGGTCATCCAAGTACTTAAAATGGGACAGAAACAACTCTCTGTCACTCCTGCCCTGCCATGTCCTATTTTCAAAATGGTGCTAGCTGGTGCCATTTGTTGTTAGAGTCATTTGACTGTACCAGGACCTACTAGGACAGGAGCGATCAGAGATCATGATTGAGAAAGTGGGGTACGGAGGAGATGGGGGGACTTAGGGAAGGCTGTTTTTATTATGCTTCATGCTTATTTTATTTCTTAAAATGAAACAAAACAACATAAACATTTAAGAAAAGAAACAAAATGATAGAACAGGTCAAATTAAGCAAAAAAAAAAAAAAAAGTATTTTCATCATGGACCCCCAGAAAAAAAATCAGTGAGCCTTATGCAATGGGAGTTATTCCCCAGAGGAAGAGATTGTGGCCCAATAGATATCTGTGTACTACAAACTGCACCAAAGACAAATAAACTAATGTACTGTAGGTACCCTTGGATTCCCCAGTAATGTAATATGTCCACTTTTAAATAGGACATATTTTGGCTGTGTTGTTTATGTTTATAGCACTAGATTTGACTGCTTTTCAATACAGGACAGCAAAATGGTTTACAATAAAATAAGGGACATAAATTATCGATCACACCAACCAAATAGATATGATGGAAACAGTAGGAACTCATTGTAATTACACTTGCTATAGTATACATTTCAATTAAAATAGCAATAGGGAAGGGAGGATGCGGGTGTATCAGCATCATACAGTCCCTTATCGATGGGACAGACTAAGTCTACCAAATAGTAGAGGAAAGAATTATTAACATCCAGGGAAATCCTTCACAAAGACGAGTGTTTTTAGAAGTACTTTAAACCTCTAGTAATTAGGTTCTCTTCTAGCTTCTGCTGGAAGTTGGCTCCAAAGGAAAGGAGTCAAATAACTAAAAGAGAATCATCTTATGTCCTCAAAATGGATTTCCAAAACAAAGGGTAGGCATAGAAGACAGATACAGAGTGATCTGGTTAATCATGCAGAATTTCGCGGAATCAGAAGGGAAGCAAGATAATCAGGGAGACCCATATAATAGGCCCAACGTGTCTGAAGTAAAATTTTATACTAAATTCGTTAAAGAATAAGCAGCTAATGCTCTTCATAGAACAAAGGAGTAACATGATCATATTTCCTCTTACTATTTGAAGGATTTGAATTATAAGCGGCAGTGTTTTAAACAGAGGCACTATGAATGAGGGATCAAGTCCTGGAAACTGTTGGCTCATTGCCTGAGGGCATGGATGGCACAAAGGGTGGTATTAAAGCTACAGGGATCAGATGGGAAGTGAGTGGTGGGGGATACTGTATTCAGAGTTTAAATCCTTTTACAATAATCTGTACCAGCAGAATGAACATATATCAGACGATGACATCCAAAGTTATTTGGGAGGAGTGGAGCTCCCCAGGTTGTCTGAAGATGCCAGGGTTACGTTAGGCCCATAATGGCCCTAGAAGTGCAGAGGGTCATCTAAGGGTTAATGACTGAGCAAATTCCTGGCTTGGATAGGCTATTGACTCGTTTTTATAAGAGGTTCAGTAGGCACTTGACCCTTTTTGCTGATGGATATATTCAATAAATTGCTAGAAAGATTGATCTTTTTCTGTCTTACACTGATTCCCGCCATCAGCATGTATTGCCTAAGTCCAGAAAGGATGTTACAGCCGGGCCTCATATCAGCCAGTCTCACTCCTGAATATAGATATAAAAATTTTGGCTAATGTTTTGGCTCTAAGGCTGTGTGACTATATGCTCATGTTGATCAATACAGATCAGATGGGGTTTATTAGTGTGTGGCAGGCAGTAGACAATGTGAAGCAGGTTAGGAATCTGATATGGGCAACCGAGGAGAAAGGTCTTCTGCCTATGGCACTTGCTATAGATGTGGAGAAAGTCTTTGATCAGGTTCACTGGGGTCTCCTGTGGAGAGTTTTGGGGAAATTTGGCTTTGGCGAGCTTTATATTACTTTGATCAAAAAGATGTATTCGGGACCTCAAGCCTGTATCAAAGTAACTGGCAAATATTCCATTTTTTTCATTGGGACGGAGCATAAGGCAGGAGTATTCCTTAGCTTCCCTACTTTTGGTATTGTCTATGGAGCCACTAACAGAAAAAATCAGGGAGGGGAGAAATCCAGGGGAGTATGGTGGGAGAAAGAGAGCATAGTCTTGCTTTTTCTAGATGACGTGCTCTTGATGGTGATGGAGCCACAGAATGCTCTTCCTTCTATTCAAGAAGTGTTGATTCAGTATACCCAGATCTTTATGCTTTCTCTGGCAGGGGAGATTGCTGTGCATTCTCTGTTTCCTTGTTAAATAGACGCCCAGATTTATTAAATATCCAAGAGGGCACATTGGAAGGGATTTATCAAAGATCTATGATATTAATTACCCCCAACTGGAAGGGTAGTGTTTGAGATTTAGAAAAGGTTGCAGTTGCCCCTATCTTGGATGGGTAGGATCGTGTGTATAAAAATGGTGGTGCTACCTTAGGTTTGGTGCTGTTTTTAAACATTGATAGTGCCTTTTCCCTGAAGGGATCTGGAGCTTCTCCAACAAAATGTTTTTCAGTATATATGGAGGAAGCGACCTTCTCAGGTAGCCTGGAGGGGCCTATACCAGCATAAAGGACAGGGTAGGCTGGAGGTTTGTAATTTTTTTTCTTGATTATGTAGCTGCTCATCTTAGGGATTTGATAGATTAGTCTGGGGGAGGGGAAAACTGGGTTCAGATTGAGTATATACCATGGATACTTTTGAGGTTTCCACCTTGGATGGGAACTCTAGGAGAGCCTCTCCATAACCCTTATGTCCAGCATGTTTATGGGCTGTGGCCCCAACTCCCTGGTGGCAGGAGGTAGAGAGTACCTATGTCCCTGTTGCAGCCACTGCACTATAATTCCCTTTTTCAGAGGTGAGAATAGTTTGGATTAAACTCTTTGATACAAATTTGTCCAGAAGGTATATTTTTGACATTTGCAGAGGTAAGAGAGATTTTTATGGGTATTTGCAGGTGCCTTGCCTGCTAGAGCAGAGGGAGTTGACACGTTCAGGAGGAGGGTCTGTCTGATTTTTAAATCCTTTGCTGGTTTTCAGCAGCTAAGAAAAGAGTGATATCCAAAATTTACAAGTTCTTGGTTGGGAAGATTCCAGAGAAAACTAAATACCAGGTTTTGTGGGAATGGGATTTTGGGACCAATTTTGAAGAAAAACAAAGGGAAAAGATATTTTATTGTAATGGGTAAAGCTTCAGTTTCTAGTTTAATTGTTGAAAATGGGTAAATTATTGTACTGTTTGTACTTAACTCCAATTAGATCGCATAAGATTGCTCCTCACATTTTTTCCCTTTGCTAGAAAGGCTGTGGGGCTGAAGGGGATTTCTTATATGTGGTGACAATGCCCTATGATTCAGGGGTTTTGGAGAGTTGTGGAAGGGTTTATGGAGGGATGGTAAAAGAGAAGGTGGTGTGGAAACCTACAGAGGTTTTTCTAGGGTGGGGAAAGAGAGGTAGCAGGATTCTAAGGGGAAGTTGTATATACAGTGTAAAGAGTAGAGTGGAGGAGCAGCCTAGTGATTAAAGTAGTGGAACGCAGGGCTCAGATTTCACTAATGCTCCTTGTGATCTTGGAAAAGTCACTTAACACACCAGTGTCTTAGGTACAAACTTAGATTATAAGCCCTTCAGGAATAGTGCAACATCTCATGTACCTGATGATGTGGACTAAATCCAAAATAAAAAAAGAGATGATACGTAACAGGGGAACAGAGGAATTGGTACTAGTCAGATGACAACAGGAGATGTGAAACCATTCTGTTAAGCAGCCAAACCACTGGAGCACGGGTACCCTGGGGTGTCTTTAAAGGAATTCCTAAAGCCTGTTCAGTGGGAGTTGCATATGACAGAGAAAATAGGGATTCATATTTCTGACAAATGTATTGTTTGCCCCGTTGTCACAATCAAAGTTTTATTTCAAGGTTACAGCTGGAACACCATTCATCATGCGGAGACTATTTTCTCTTATGTCCAAGTATACAAAACTCAAAGGCTAGATGGTAATCTTACCCTCAGCCCCCCAACTTTGGCATGGATAAATACATGAAGAGCCTTTCATATTTATTTATTTAACATTTCCTTTATATCGCCTTTCAGATTATTAAGGCGGTTTACGTTTATTTAACTAGACTTATATGCTGCCTTTCTACAAGTCAGTGGTGTACATTCAGGTACTGTATATATGAGTATTTCCCTTGTCCCCAAAGGGCTCACAATCTATGTTTTTGTACCAGAGGCAATGGAAGGTTAAGTGGCTTGCCCAAGGTCACAAGGAGCACCTGTGGGACTAGAAACCCCAGTCCTTCTGACTCAAAGTTGCTGTCCCTTAGCAGGATTTGAATCCCTGGCCCTCCGGCCTGAGGTAACTTGCCCCAACCACAGGGCCGCTCCTCCCTCTTTACAGTAAACTTGTTATACATGGAACAGTGAGGATAGAATGTAGTACAAGAACTAGGGGATAGGGGTGAACATATTGGGGGTGGTATAGTAGAACTATGTACAGTGAGACGTGGGAGTTTACACTAAGAAAGGAAGGTAAAGGACCGCTTTGCTCAAGGTTACACATAGAGGAGGTGCCAAATGTTGGATTTATGTGTTGTCAACTTGAGAGAGATGGAAAGATGATGCAACTTAATAAGAATTCCAGGTTATGTCTGTTGATGATTAGTTTTAAACGAAGCTCTGCAAAAAGCTGTGTCTTGGACATAAGTCATTACTGTGCGGAATGCAGTAGAGAAAGACTGAAAATTGGAAGGGGAGGAAAGTCTGGAGGTTCTGTAGTTCCAAATACTCAAAAGTACTAATGGGCTGATATTTAAAATCCACAGATTTTAAGTGCCGGACATGCTGTTTAAAAATTAAACCAGATATTCAGTGATGGAATGCAGATTAGTGATCAGCACTGAATATCTGGTTTCAGTGCTGATTGCCAGCACTATCAGGATAGTGGTGATATTCAGCCATTTTCCAGATAGCAAACGGATAAAAGTTGGGACTGCTTTTTTCATGGCCTAACTTTGTGGTTGTTAGCCAGTCTGAATATCTCCACTAATCAGATAACCCCAATTTTGCTTCCAGATTTCCCTGGCACTATCTGAATAATCCTTAGATAGTCAGAGGAAATATTTAGCAGCATTATCTGGATAGCACTGCTGAATATAGCACTGACCGGCACTTATCCTGTTAGCAGGTCATGCTAAACAGGTGCTTTTGAATATTAGGCCCTAAAGTTTTACTAATTTCTTGATATAGTCTGATCCAGAGCTGTACTGAGGGCTATGCGAGCAGTGCGGCCTTACAGAAAGGGCACTGCCTAGTGGTTAGGGCAGCAGCCTGGGACCAGAAAGACTAGGGCTCAAATCCCACTGGCACTCCTTGGGCAAGTCACCTAACCCTCTACTGTCTTGGGTACAAACTTAGATTGTAGGTCCTCCGTGATCAGGGAAATGCCCACTGTACTTGAATGTAACTTTTGAATGTCTACTAGAAAAGTGTGAGCTAAATACTAATAAATCAATAGAGAGTAAGTTACTGCACATGGCTGGGGTGGAGGAGGCGCCAGATTTGTTAGTCGCATAGGGCAGATTTCAAGCTTAGTATGGTCCTGGTCAGTTCTTGATATATATCACATATTTCAAGTGCCCAGGTATATTGTGTGTATAATTTCCCTATACTTCATTTTCACATTATTTCCCATTCTGTTACTGTATTTACTGCAGCTGTGCCTACCTCCCACCTCCCTCCCACCTCCCTCCCACAACATACAGCATTACATTCTGTTGTATATACTCGTCCCGACATTGTAATATGCTCTGTTGGTCTGCAATTGTTACTATACTATCCTCAGTAACATGTGTATTTAGAATATGTTAGCAGCATATAACTCTCTCCTCTCACAGGAACATTATCACGATTGCTGTGTTTTATGCTCTTCCGGTGATCCAACTGGTTGTCACCTACCAGACTGTAAGTGTACCTGCCTTCCTTTTTCTGACTAGAAAGAAATTTGTCTAATAGATCTAAGGCAACATGGTCAAAGTACTGGGAGAAGAATCCTCTTTTCTAATTGGCTGAGTGTCTCAGAAAATTGATTGGAAATTGAAGAAACTACTGCTTAGATTCCTTCTACAGTTAACAGTTAAAAAAAACAACAGTATCAGGAAAAAACGGTTTCCATGAGCCACCCAACAGTGATGGCTTTAGTGATGGCTTCTGGTTTTCAGTCTGTAGAGTCCATAGAGGCCTGATGGATTTAAATTTAATAATGCCACTTTCTAATTGGTAGTGATCTCCTTCTCATCAGGATCTTTTACCAGGGGCAGTTTCTCCAAATGGGTGAGTTTTGCGCATACCATGGCAGTTATGAACCTCACTTCTAAGCCAGGATATGTGGAGTATGATCTCATTCTCTCAAATTTCCTACTAATGCTCAGCGTAGTACTTGCATCGTGCCAAAGAGAGCCTCTCTCTGGAGTTCATAAGAGGTTACATGTATGGGTAATTTATTAAGGTGTGCTTGCAAATTCTTCTTAATTAAGCCTGTGGCACCCAACACGATGGGAAATAACTTGGCATCTTTGTGCCACAAGATCCACTAAGATTACTGTCCTGGCCCTTACAGTTTTATTTTATTTTTATTTTTCTTAAGGCTTGTACCCCCTGAAGAAGGCTTCACAGCCAAAACACGTAGGGGTTTGTTTTCAGAATAAATCTGCTTATACCGCCCACTGTCTGGTGCACCCGCTTTTATTGTTTCTTCCACAGCTTTAATCTAGCCATGAGTTCTGACAGAAATAGAGAAATAGCTGCTCACTTGTCCATTCACTTAGGTGACTTGTTATGAAGTTACTTCCTAGGTGTCTAGAGTTAAAACTGTTTCATGTCAGTAGAACCTTTGGAGTGTCCCCAAGGACTTTAAGTTATGGCCTTTTGGTTTAAGCTTTTCCTGTTAATCAGTGACCTATAAAGAAAAGGTAGTGCCTTCATCTCTGTAGACCAAATTCATAGGGCCTTATAACCTTTATCTGCTGACATTCCATTTCTATAATACTTAGATGAGTGCAGACCTCTGACTGCAGTCAAATTAGACTATGAAACTTAACATCATCAATCTTTAGAGTAAAGGATTATAATATCTCCAGGACAAGAAATAATGCAGTCTTCACATATGGGTATTGTCGCCACCGATGGAGCCCATGTGGAAATGCTCCCCAGCATCTAATAGGAAAGCCTTTTGGAGCACTCTACTATGCCTACGCATCTGTCTTCCTGCCTTCCCAATTCCTCTGTGGAGCCAGCAGGAAGCCCTTTCCTGTCACTGCCGAAAACGTTTTTTTTTTTGTTTAATTCTGTGCTCTGCCTTTCAGTCGACGCCGGTACCTTCCCTGATACCGGCCCTGATATTCTTTTTCTTTCAGTTTTTTCTTTTTCTTTCTGACAGTCACCACCACCTTAGGCCTCAGCCTAAACTTTCACATTTGTCACCATGGACAAACACAAAAGTGGCTTTAAAAAATATTCCAAGTGCTCCGGCACAATCTCAGTCACTGATTCTCATGGCTGATGTCTAAAATATTTGGGCCCAGACCATAAACCAGCTAATTGTTCTTTGTGCAAACAAATGACCAAACGAGGCCTAAAGAACAAGGCCAAGCAGTATGACTCACTGTTTGCCCCAGACTCAATGTCAGTGGCCTCTGCATCATTGAGAACATCAGTCTCTTCAGCTGGTTCCCAGGTCTCCAAAAAGTCCAAACATAAATTAAAATCTAAATCCTCGGCATAGAAATCCGATACTGAGCATCGACGTAAGTCCCATAATCCATGAGATGCACTGAAAGGGGTATCTGATGCTGATCGATCTGCCAAACAGCTCCGGCAGGAGGACCAGCCCTCCAAAGCCATACAGAGGCTCCTGGATGCTCCTGAGGCATTGACCTCCGGAGAGCTACTGATACCGTGCTCTGGGACAGTGGCACACAGCTCCATACTCGAATCCACCCAGGCATCGGTGTCCTCAGTCAATCAGCATTTCTTAGCTATCAAGAGGATCTTGGCAGCACTCCTGGCTGCTGCAATACCAAAGGTTTTGACAACCCCAGCGAGTCCAGCACCATGTAACAGCTTGGCACCAGTGCCTCTGGGTCTGATGCCAGCTCCTGAACCAGTATCGGCTGGACCCCTTCCTCCGATTCCTCCGCTGGAACCGGTATCAGAGGGACCCTTTCCTGTGCTTCTCCACTGGAACCAGTAAACATCGTCAATACCTAACCGGTTCCTGGTTTGAGTACCACACGGACAAAACATCAGCATCGAGCATCGACATTGGCTCAAGACCATCGATACCTTGATTTCTTTTCCAAATTGGAGTCGTCTTCTTCTGACTCTGACTCTGAGGAGACATCGGAGGATTCCAGGGCTACCTGGGATATCCTCTCTGATCCCTCTCCCCCTCATGGGCGACATCAATCCCCACCAGAGGACATGTCCTTTCAGAACTTCATTCGGGACATGGCAGCAGGTCTCCAAATCACAGTAATATCAGAATCGGAACTGAGGGCTGAAGAACTGGAAATCCTCCAATACCTCTTGACACCCAAGGAAGCGGCAATGTTACTTTTGCATCAGAGCCTAGAGGATCTAATGCTACATATGTGGGAGCCCCACTAATGGTTCCGCCTATCAGTAAACGCCTCAATACCATGTACCAAGTTCCACCATGCCCGGTGTTTCAAAAGCCTCAATTACCACACCATTCTATGGTTGTGGAATCAGCGATGTGATGCATCAAGAGTTCTAAAACTCATTCGTTGGTGCCGCCTGGCAGAAATGCCAGTGCTCTCAATTCCTTTGGACATCGCTGCTTGCAGGCATGTATACTTGCTTCTAGGATTTACATCCTACACCCTTTACATGGGCATGTACCTCAAGGATGTCTCAAGGGATTTAGGAAATTTTGCTCCTATTCTCCCAGATGATAAATGTGTTGCATACCTGACAAAAGGCATGCAGGTTTAGAACACTAACAAGTTCCTGACCAGGGCAAACTTCGATACATTTGAGTCTACCAGCAGAGCTGCTGAAGTTTGCATAGGGGCCTGGCTTCAGGCATCGGACCTTGAGCAATGGGTTCAAGATAAATTGGCTAATGTTCCTTGCTCTGGAGAAACCTATTTGGTAAAGGTTGGTGAGAGAAGGCAGGTGAGCTTGAGGCAGACGATCTCACCCTCATATGCCTATCAAGAAAGACTTCAGACCCCTCTAGGAAGAAGGCCGCTACAAAAAAGTCTTTCTACACCAAAAAGAAGAATGATTTTTCAACCTCAGCAACAACAGCAAAAGCCACAGGATCCCCATCAGCCTAAGAAGGCCAAGACTCCTAAACCCCAACTTACTGCTCCGCCACAGCAGCAACTGGTTTTTGACTCCTTCCTAGAGAGGATAACCACTCTCCCTCTGCAGAGTCCCCACCCCTTCACATAGCAGGTGGCATCTCATCACATCAGAGAAGTGGACTCTCAGCATCGTCCAAGGGGGCTATCTGCTTCACTTTCAAAGCTTACCCCCAACCACCTTCGCAAGAGATTATCCTGCAAACCCTTTGCAGGCCAATCTCCTGTCCACCATCACCCTCTTAGCTCAGGGGGCTGTTGAAAGAGTCCTTCCCACCCAAGAAGACAAAGGCTTCTACTCTCCTTACTTTCTTATCTCAAAGAAAACAGGAGGTTTCAGACCCATTCTAGATCTGAGGGATCTCAACAAATTTCTCATTCAAGAAAAGTTCAAAATGATTTCCCTTGGCACTCTTCTGCCATACCTTCAGAAGAATGACTTGCTATGTTCTCTAGATCTCAAAGATACTTACACACATTTGCTGATACACCCTCACCACAGACAATATCTGCACTTCCGGGTTCAACAAATCTACTACCAGTATCGGGTGTTTCCCTTCGGGCTAGATTCCGCACACAGAATATTCACAAAATGCATAGCAATCGTCAGAACATACCTGCGTACTTTGGGGGATCTCTGTCTTCCCCTGCTTAGATGACTGGCTGATATGGCGAGAATCCCCAGAAATCGTAAAACAATTGATTTCTTACATTATCACAGTGCTCCAAGGTCTAGGCTTTGTGTTAAACCTGCCAAAATCCCACCTGCTTCCCTCACAGCAATCCAAGTTCATTGGACCACTTCTCAGTACTTGTCAGGGCCAAGCTTTCCTTCCTCAGGATTGCTCTGCTTGTCTCATCGAGCTGACCCTCACTATATAAGGTCAAAGTGCCATGACAGCTTGAGACATGCTATGTCTTCTGGGATACATGGCCTCCATGGTCCACATTGTCCCATATGCCCGTCTACACATGAGACAGGCCGAATGGATACTTTCATCCCAATGGACATCTCTCAGACAAGATTTGTATCACTTCTCCTCTTGTCAACTCCCTTCATTGGTGGTGCTCCCCCCAACGTCTTCTTGGAGGGTCACCTTTCCAGCTGTCTCCACTCCAATGCACCCTAACGGTGGATGCTTCCAAACTAGGGTCGGGAGTACATCTGAACAATCTCACTACACAGGGAAAGTGGACAGAGCAAGAATTCCAAATGCAAATCAGTCTCCTCAAGCTGCATGCTCTCACAAATGCCCTTCATGTTTTTCAGCCCCAACTATCAGGCAAACGCATCTTAGTCCAGA
Organism: Ichthyophis bannanicus; assembly: GCA_033557465.1. NCBI lineage: Eukaryota > Metazoa > Chordata > Amphibia > Gymnophiona > Ichthyophiidae > Ichthyophis > Ichthyophis bannanicus. Next base: position 378,236,906 of record CM066034.1, on the reverse strand, counting down.
TGGACAAACAAGTAGCCATGTTCTACATGAACAAGCAGGGAAGAACCGGTTCCTATCCCCTCTGCCAGGAGGCCCTTCGACTCTGGTTCTTTGCCATTGCACACTGCATCCATCTTCAGGCAGTGTATCTCCCAGGCGAGCTCAATGTCCTGGCAGACAGACTCAGGCACATCCTATGTCCTGTCATGCCCTAGCCCTCCACCTCAGGCTAAGAAGGTTAGGGTTGCCATTATGTTCTCCTTATAGAAGGTGGGATAAACTATTTTTGCTCCAGCTAAGACTGCTGGGAGTGGTAGTTCTTTTGCCTTCTAAGAAGAAATAGTCGTGAAACCAGAGGTAAAGACAAAGATGACAACATTTATTCCCCAAACAAAAGGTTCTATTCAGGTTGCATCAGGATAATTCTTCAGTTGTTTGCTCAAGGTTATTTACACAAGTATGCTGGCTGAGCTTCACACTCTTTACTCAAAAGTGCAACTGCTTAACAGATAAAGAAAAACATAGCAGCTTCCTTCAACAAAGAAAAATATTCTTTTTCTTTGTCTTCCCTCAGCTCTCCACTATATACTAGCAAAGGGACTCAATGTCATCAGCTAAACACAACGTACAGTCCATAGGTACTTCAGATGATAATGAACCATTCTCAATACAGTCCACTTGCATTTCCTCCAACTCCTGAACTGCAGTGTTTTGCTTCAAGCTACTATCATACGTCTTAGGGTAACTCCTCCCTAAGGGGTTCTGTGTCTCCTTTGAGCACAGCTCTATGTGATAGGGATTACAGGTACCTGAGGTTGTGGAGACTCCTCTCTGGCTCTGTTCAGCAATCTCTCTCCAGCTATGGGGAAGCAGTCTCTGGTTCCCTTGTTGGAGTTCCTCCCTGGAGCTCTGCCTCAGTTCCCTGTTCCAGGCTAGGCTTTGTAGACCCTTGGACTGAGTCCTGGGCTCCCACCTCTGAACTCTCTGAACCTTTCTATCCGGCACTGGGGTTTGAAGGTTTCTCTTCTCCCCTTCTGCTCTGATTGCTTCACCTCCACTTCTCCAGCTGTGTCTCCTCCTGTGTTCCCTCTCGAGTGCTGTCGTCGTGGTTCTCCTGTCTCTTCCTTGTTCTCCTTGTCCTCCTGACTCTCTCTCTAGCCAGGATTTATATTCCTGCTCTCCAAGCCATGTCCCTGCCTCTCTGGACAGCTGTCTGTAATTAGGTTCCAAGCTTGCTACTACGTCAGCAGGGCTTGGGTGTGGCAGCCCAGCTTCAGTTTCTCTGTGCTTGCTTTCTTTTGGCAAACGCTGAAACGTATGTACTGCAGGGATGTCACTTTTCTTAAAGGTAAAATCATTATTTTCTTCTACTTCTATATGCTCACTAGAGGCTTCCTCATCACAGTCCACATGAATGGACTCTAAAACAAGAGATGGCATCTTGGATCTTCCATATGTGGGGGACCCCCAGAATAGATCTGTTCACCACTCAGGAGAATGCACAACTTCCACACTTTTACTCCAGACTTCCCTCCCAACACAGTCAAGCAGCAGATGCCTTTCTTCTACACTGGGGCTCAGGCCTGCTTTATGCATTCCCACTGACCCCTCTAATACCCAGAATTCTCTTCAAACTGCAGGCCGACAAGGGCGCCGTGATTCTAATAGCCCCTTACTGGCCCTGTCAGCCATGGTTTCCTCTGATGCATTGTCTAGCGCAGAATCCACCCCTCAGTTTGGGTCATGCCCCCAATCTCCTCTGTCAGGATCAGAGGCCACTCCTTCATCCCAATCCACAAGCCCTCCGTCTCACGACATGGCTGCTGAAAGCATGACCTTTGATGAACTGGATCTCCCTGAACAGGTCAAGGGCATCTTCCTTGCATCGCACAAGCTGTCTACCAGGCGTTCTTATGCCTTCAAATGGTGACGGTTCACCCTTTGGTGCACCCCAAAGCAGATTAATCCATATGACTGCCCAGTGGAATGTCTTCTGCAATATCTTCTCCACTTGTCCTCCACAGGGCTTAAGACTAACTCTGTCAGAGTTCACCTCAGTGCCATTGCGGCCTATCACAGGCCACTGGATAGACAACTCTTTTCCTCGCACCCCTTGGTGCAACGATTTATGTGGGGTCTTCTGCTTTCCAAGCCACCAATCAAACCACCGCGGTGGCTTGGGACCTCAATGTGGTCCCTAGCACAGCTTCTAAAATCCCCATTTGAGGCTTTGGCTACCAATTCTCCATCTTCCTCATTGCCCTTACCTCAGCTCATCACATCAGTGAACTACAAGCTTTAGTACCGGATTCTCCCTATACTCAGTTCCACCATGACAAGGTGGTTCTCCGTACCTATCCACATTTCCTTCCAGAAGTGATCTCGCCTTTTCACATCAACCAGTCTATCATGCTACTGATCTTTTTTCCCCAACCGCATGCCTCTAGGGCTAAGGCAGCATTGCATACTGGATTGCAAGCATGCCCTTGCTTTCTACTTGGACAGAACCAAGGATTTTAGGAAATCCTCTCAATTATTTATTTCCTTTGCCAAGCCACTTGGGTCTTCCGATGTCAAAATGCCCCCTATCCACTGGGTTGCAGACTGCATTTCTTTTGCCTGTGCTCAGGCGGGACTCTCTTCAGTCACGTTACCGCTCACAACGTGAGGTCTATGGCAGCCTCAGTCACCAACCTCCATTCTGTCTCCATAGAGGAGATCTGCCAGGCAGTTACGTGGTCCTCTGTTCACACCTTCGCTGCTCACTAGTGTCATGACAGGGACTCCCATCAGGATGCTGTCTTTGGCCAGGCTGTGCTCCAGCATCTCTTTGACAACTCCTACCATTTAAATTTCTTTGGCACCTGACTCCTTGCTCCATGCTCATGCCTACTGCACTCAAACTGTTGGGACCAACTTGGGTCCATGCCCTCTTGGCTCCATTCATTTAGCCCCAAGGATGTCTTTTCACTCAAGTGCCTGGGAGCTAGTGAGTCCCATATGTAAAGACTGCATTCCTGCTTGTTCCTGGAGATAGCATAGTTATTCACCTGTAACAAGTTATCTCTGGGAACATCAGGAATCCGTCTTCACAACCCACCCTCCTCCCTAGGAGTTGTTGGGTATACCTTTTCCTCTACCTCTCAGCTGCAAACTCAACTGAGGAGAGAAGTTGGGAAGGTAGATGCACAGGCACAGTGGTGTGCTTCCAAAGGCTTTCCTATTGGCCGCTGGGGAGCATTCCCACGCGGGCTCCATCAGTGCCGACGATACCCATATGTGAAGACTGATTCCTGCTGTTCCTGGAGATCAGCTGTTACAGGTGAGTAACTAAGCTTTCAGCAATTTTCCATCTATTCTTGCTCCAGCTCTGCGAAAAATGTCCTTTCTCTGAACAGTGTTCTTTTCTTGTTTCTTCCCTTTAATGATTGATGCATTGTTTGATTTGCATGGTTTTAAGTGACAGGCATTCAGACCTTAAGCTCCAGTATATTTTGACTTTTGACTCACCCCCCTCCCCCTCCAATACAGAAATGCTGTGCATAAGACTGATACTACGTTCTGAATGCATCTCCCCTATCTCCATCCTATCCCTTATGTAGGTTGTGAATGTCACTGGTAACCAAGATATCTGCTACTATAACTTCCTTTGCGCTCAACCCTTGGGAGTACTCAGGTAAGTTAGTCAACTTGCATCCTACAACCAACAACGTCTACTCCGGACTATTTCTCAGAATGCACAAGACTAGAGATTTTGGGAGGAAATTTCATTTTTATTAAGTGATTGCTGTCTTGATTACAAAATACTGTTATGAGTGAATACCTTGCATGGAAATAAATTAGGAACTCTGACTCGCTGATGGCCTCAGTGGTAATCTACCATTAGATCTTACATCTTCCCCAACCAGGCCTGCATTTCCCTCTTGTGAAATAAGCCGTTATTAGGGGCACTGCCTCTTCCATCCCAGCTACACTTTCTCACAAGCACCATTCAGTCTAAGCAGCTGTGCCCTATCATATCTACTCTCTTAAAGGCACAGGGGTTGGTGGACTGGCAACATTTGGAGTACTGTAAACTAGAATCATTGTTAGCATGCCTTTGTACCTTTAAGGGAGTAGATCTATGGCTTTGACGTTCCAGCTGAGTGGGCTTGTAAGTGCCTCCTGGACAGAGAAGGCAATGTCCCTAAGCTAATGCCTATTTCACCTAGAGGGAAATAGCTGCCACAAGAAACCAAAAAAGTGTGCATTGAGTGGGGGCAGAAAAGAGGAGAAAGAAAGAGAATGTATGTGGGAAGTAGAAGAGAGGAGAGCAAGAATGTGAGAGAGGGGATGGCAAGAATGTGAGGGTTAGCTGCTCGAGAGGAAATTAAGCATGGTAAAAGAGGGAACAAGCAAGGGACGGGAACAAGAGTAGAGAGAAAAAAGGAAATGGCAAGAATGCAAATGGTGAGAGTGAGAGGAGAGAGCCAAGTGTATGTATGGGCAGGGCCGGATTTAGCTAGAGTGAGGCCCTACGCCAAGAAAAATTGTGGGCCCCCCCCCATGTCCCCGTGCAGTCCTGGGCCCCCCCCTGTGCAGTCCTGGGCCCCCCCGTGTCCCCCCCCCCGTGCCTCCGTGCAGTCCTGGGCCCGCCCCCGTGCAGTCCTGGGCCCCCCCCCCGTGCCCCCGTGCAGTCCTGGCCCGTCCTGTGCAGTCCTGGGCCCCCCCCCATGCAGTCCTGGCCCCCCGGACAGCATCGCGGCTGTCTGAGGGGCTTCAGAGGGAGCCGGGGAAGCCCGCGCGAGGCCCCGGCTCCCTCTGTACAGCCGCCAGCGGGACGAGCCTGTTCCTTCACGCTGGCGGCTGTTTCTGTGAAGCCGGGAATGCTGGGAAAGGTTAAAGGGCAACCTTTAACCTTTCCCAGCATTCACGGCTTCACAGAAACAGCCGCCAGCGTGAAGGAAAAGGCTCTTCACGCTGGCGGCTGTACAGAGGGAGCCGGGGCCTCGCGCAGGCTTCCCCGGCTCCCTCTAAAGCCCTCCGGTGGGCCCAGGGGCGGCCCAAGGGGGGTGCGGGGCCATGTGCGGAGACTCGGTGCGGGGCCTCATTTGCATAAGGTGTCTCATTTGCATAAATATTTGCATAATGTTACCATACACCAGAGCTACTCAATTCCAGTCCTGGTGGTCCACAATCCTGCAGGTTTTCGGGATATCCCTAATAAATATGCATGAGATATATATGCATTGGAGGTATCCTGCCAACCTGACTGGTTTGTGGCCCTCCAGGGCTGGATTTGGAGACCCCTGCTTTACATCTCTGTCATTTAAGATTGTGAGTGAACAAGGTACAGATATCCTAGACATCAAAAGGGTAGATAGAATGTGTCACATTCCTCCTCGATTCTCACCACCACCAAAAAGTTGTCTAATAGATAATATTTTGGTGGTGGTGAGAAGCAAGGAGGAATGTGACAAATGCTATCTAACTTTTTTGATGTCTTGGACATCTGCACCTTGCCCACTCACAATCGTAAATGACAGAGATGTAAGGCAGGGGTCTCCAAATCCAGCCCTGGAGGGCCACAAACCAGTCAGGTTGGCAGGATATCTTCAATGCATATATATCTCATGCATATTTATTAGGGATATCCTGAAAACCTGCAGGATTGTGGACCACCAGGACTGGAATTGAGTAGCTCTGCCATACACTAACTCTTAGTAAACATGCCTCTTAATGAGTATATGGATAAAGAAAGACTAAAAGGTTTCTACATTACTATAATCCAGTACCAACCGCCAGGCACATTAGGAACTACTACAAACACTGCCCATTTAGAACCCATAGCAAACCCGCCATATCCTAACAGCACTACCAGGACTCGCAAAGCACCATACCCTAACTATCAAAAGGCAACACTGCAAATATTAAACCAATACATTTCAGAGAACAACAATACATGACCTACTGGGGAAAGAACAAGTGGCAATGTCAAATAGGAATTATATAAACAGAATACCTCAGCTCAGTTACACATGCACAACATAGACCATCACCAAACAAGGAATCACAATTTAGAAACAGGAAGACAATAATTAAACTGGGAACCCCAAAAGCCAAACTTGGAATATACAACAACACTGTAGAAATAAAACTATAAATTAATTTCCTCTTGTACTAAACAAAGCGCAAAAATTAATGATGCACATTTCCCAGAGCTGACATATTCCAGTTAATAAATTCAAAATAAAGAGATATTTTTCTACCTTTTGTGCATTTTTTTTCAGTTGCAATTGTTCCAGCCACTTTCTTCTGGTTTCTTCGTGTCTTCTGCTAACTCTCCATCTGCTGTCCATTTGTCCTTTCTTCTGTCTTCTTGTTTTTTTTTTTCCATTCTCTCTCTACATCTGCTTTAACATACTAATCTTTCTCCTTTTGCTCTTTCCTCATTCCTATTTCATCTACTCAAAATTTACCCCTCCATCCTCAATCCCCACTTACTCTCCCAATACCCGGCCAATTGTAGATGTTTTATCCCTCCCACACAAAATATTTTTCCCCTCTCCATTTTACTCTCCCAGCCCCATCCCATTCTAATCCTCCCCCAACACCAGCTCCCTTCTAGTTCCAGCCTCACCCAGCATCCATTCCCTTCTAGTCCCTGCATCAGCCCATTTCCAGTCCTACCCCTCCATTAGCCCATTTCCAGTCCTAGCCCCCCCCATCAACCCAATACCAGTCCTAGCCCCCCCATCAACCCACTTCCAGTCCTAACCCCCATCACCCCATTTTCAGTTTAAGCCCCCCTGTATCCCAGTACCGGGCCTATCCGCCCATCAGCCCAGTTCCAGTCCTAGCCCCCCATGAGCCCATTTCCAGTCCTACCCCCCATCAACCCATTTCCAGTCAGCCCCCCATAGCCCATTGCCAGTCCTAACCCCCCCCCATCAGCCCACAGTCCATTACCAGTCCTAACCCCATCAGCCCACCTGAAGTCCTAACCCCTCCCCATCAGCCCATTTCCTGTCCTAGCCCCCCCCATAGTCCATTATCAGTCCTAACCCCCCATAGCCCATTACCAGACAGCCCCCATCAGCCAACAGCCCATTACCAGTCTTAACCCCCCCATAGCCCATTGCCAGTCCTAACCCCCCCATCAGCCCACAGTCCATTACCAGTCCTAACCCCATCAGCCCACCTCAAGTCCTAACCCCTTCCCATCAGCCCATTTCCTGTCCTAGCCCCCCATAGCCCATTACCAGTCCTAACCCCCCCCAACAGCCCACAGCCCATTACCAGTCCTAACTCCATCAGCCCACCTCCAGTCTTAATCCCCCAGCCCATTTCCAGTCCTAGCAACCCCCCCAACCCATTACCAGTCCTAGCCCCCCATAGCCCACTCCCAGTCCTAATCCCACCAGCCCATTTCCAGTCCTAATCCCCATCACCCAATTTTTAGTTTAAGCCCCCCCCCATAGCCCATGACCAGTCCTAAGCCACCATCAACCCACTTCCAGTCCTTATCCCTTCAGCCCATATAGACTTAGCTCCCCCATAGCCCATAGCCCCCCCCATAGCCCATCACCACTCCTAACCCCCCCATAGCCCATTACCAGTCCTAACCCCCCCAACAGCCCACAGCCATTACCACTCCTAACCCCCCCCCAGCCCATCACCAGTCCTAACCCCCCCAACAGCCCACAGCCATTACCACTCCTAACCCCCCCCCAGCCCATCACCAGTCCTAACCCCCCCAGCAGCCCACAGCCATTACCACTCCTAACCCCCCCAGCCCATCACCACTCCTAACCCCCCCAACAGCCCACAGCCATTACCACTCCTACCCCCCCAGCCCATCACCAGTCCTAACCCCCCCAACAGCCCACAGCCATTACCACTCCTAACCCCCCCAGCCCATCACCAGTCCTAACCCCCCCAGCCCAGCGAATTGTTTTTTACAAAACAAGCTGTCGCTGCCTCTGCCGGGGCCGGGGCCACCGCGGCAGAATCGAGTGTGCCGCGGGGCCCCCCCTGCCCAGCAGAGCCTGCCCTCCCCGGTATCACCTCTCTCAGCTGCCTCCCTCCAGTCACACGCGCCGGCTTTCAGAGCGCGAGGGAAGAGTTTTTCCCTCGCTGCTCTGTTTAAGCCCGCGGGGGCTGATGGGACTTCCCATCAGCCCCTGCGGGCTTAACAGAGCAGCGAGGGAGAAACTCACCTCGCGCTCTGAAAGCCGGCGCGTGTGACTGGAGGGAGGCAGCTGAGAGAGGTGATACCGGGGAGGGCAGGCCAGGCTCTGCTGGGCAGGGGGGGCCCCGCGGCACACTCGATTCTGCCGCGGCGACCCCGGCCCCGGCAGAGGCAGCGACAGCTTTTTTTTTTTTTTTTTTAATTTTAATGATGGATCAGAATGTTTTTTGCGCGGGGCCCCCTGAAACGCGGGGCCCTGTGCAAAAAACATTCCCGGTGGGCCCTTGCCAGCTGTGGGCCCTACGCCACGGCGTACGTGGCGTATAGGCAAATCCGGCCCTGTGTATGGGAAGTGATTAAGAGTGGGAGAGAGAAGGAAAAGTACCAAGGGAAGAGAGGAATTATGCAAGGGGAGGGAACAAAAGTGGGAAGAGAAGGGAAAGCAAATTGGGAAGGGAAAGCAAGGCATGAAGGAGAGGTTGCGAGAGAAGGAAGATAAAGTTTGTAAAGCGGAGAAATATGACTAGAAAGTAATCTGGATTGGGGCAGAAGGGGAGGAGGAAGATGGAGTCTAAGTTGAAAATGTAGGAAAAGGAGGTTAAATGGTGAAAACCAATAGGAAGAGGGAAAGACAAAAAAAAAAAGAAGAAAGAGAAGGTCTTAAAAGTATTCACCTTTGAAGAAAGATGAAGAAGGAAGAGAGAGAACTGAAACAGAAAAGAAAAAAAGGAGGACACAGAGAGCCAAGAAACTATAAAAAGGGCAGAGAATGAGAAAAAGATGCTGATTTAGAAAATCAAGCCAGAAACACCAGTGATTGGAAGCTATGTTGTTATCTGATAGAGAATATTAATTAGAAAGTAGCTCCTTGGAGTGGAGAGTAGTTAAAGTTATTCCTTGGAGGAGGAAAGAAATAGAGCCTTGATCCCAATTCCCCTCACTTCAGCTGTCCATGTCCATATTATTCTTCCTCTCTGCTTCCGCATTCTTGGAGTGGGGGAACCCCTTGGCTCCTGCACCTAAGGTGTTAAAAAGGCAAATCCAGCCTGCTCTCAACCCCATGCCAGGGTTTAGAAAGTGGACTGCTCAAACTCTTTATGCCATTAATCCATTACAATGATTAGAGCAGAGAGAAGGCTGAGCATGAGGGGTACATTTTTTTCTCATGTTTCTTATGCCACCATATACAGTATGAGTGTGCATAGAGATCAATAGATTTTGTACCCAGCAAGGCTATGTTTGTAAGTTTTAAAGAAAAAAATGTGGTGTCTTTATGGACATGATAGATCTCAATAGATGATAGTGATGTGCTAGTATTGAGTGGTTAGACTGCCACAGGCACCTTATGGACTTTAGTCTTTCACACTGTTTACAGACTCCTGTAAGACATCTTAGGGTGCAGAACTATATTAGATTTATTCCCTTGCCTGTAGTCTGTTCCACTTTCAAGAAGCAAATGTGGAGCAGTCTCTCTCAGTATTGAAATTGTAGGTTTGTATATGTATTTGGGAATGTGTAACTTACCAGATCTCTTTCCATCTCCAGCGCTTTCAATAACATACTCAGTAACTTGGGCCATGTGATGCTGGGATTTCTCTTTCTCCTGATTGTGTTACGCCATGACATTCATCACAGACGTTTGCTGGAAAACAAGAATATTTACGCCATGGTATGGCAAGAATCCAGGTGGGATGGGGAAAAATAAGCAGTGCCTTTGATTCTCCATTCTAAACATATTCCAAAGAGAATAACATCATAGCAACAATTTGGCACATGGCATCTCCAAGGTCTGCATGGGAAAGTCGTACTAGAAGCAACGGGAGAAAAATAAGGAACCAATTGTGTTCCCATTGCATAACATTGCAAAGGTGCTTTTGGTTTAAAGTTCGGAGATGAAGTCTGAACGTTAGGAACACCTGAGAGCAATGTTGCTCATCTCTAAGTTGCTTTCCATAGACAGCAGGATTGTTGATGATGTCAGATAGCACCAGGACGTAAATGCTCCCTCACAGCTCAGAGCTTTAGTGTAAAGTTCTGAACATGTGAGGCCTTTCCTACATACAGCAGTCTCCTCAGCTCCTTAGTAGGTTCCAAGCTCAAGGAAAAATACAACTCTTGTCTATGGAAAACACCTGTTACAGATAAGCAACACTGCATTTTCAGTTGACAAGCAGGATTGTCAGTACACAAATGGCCAACTCCCAAGCTTATGGGCACTCTCATTGTTAATCACTTAGCCAGGTCTTTAAAGCAACTCTCATAATCAGTTGTGAGAGCTGCTTGGAGGAAAGGACAGACTGCCTAGTACAGTTTGAGCAAAAACACTGTCCTTTTGATTCTTAATCCAGAGAATAATGAGCAGCAGAAAAGCCAAGTAGCTGCTTTACATATAGTCTCTGTTGAGGCAGACTTCAGCAGAGCCACTATTGCTGCAGTGTCTCTAATTTAGTGAGAATTTACTATAGAACTGAGATGAACATCTAATTATTCATTACAAAATTGTATACATGAAGTAAGCCTGTTTGCTAAAGTCCTTTTTGTAACTGCTGTGACAGATCTATTAAGATCGATAGAGACAAAAAGTTGAGTGGTCTTGCAGAGAGATCCAGTCCTTTTCAAATAATATGTCAAAGCCCTTTTACAGTCTAGACTCTAGAGTATGAAGGATTTTTTCATAAGGGTTCAATTGAGGCCAGATAGTAAGTAGGAAGTACTAGTTCCTCACTAAGATGGAAAAGTGTGACCATCTTAGGTAAGAGCTTATAATGATGGAACTGAGTGTAGGGTTCATAGGTTAGTAAAGCTTGAAGTTCACTCACTATTTTACTTGAGGTGAATGCCACTAAGAAGAGAACTTTTAAAGTAAGGAACTTTAGCAAAGCAGATTCCAAAGGTTCAAAGGGGACTTCATAAGAGCAAATAAGACCAAGTTCAAGTCCCACAGAACAGGCGCTTTCTGGAGAGGAGATTTGACATGAAGACCTTTCATAAATCTGGAAAAGATATGGGATTGTACCTTTGGAAGGTTTTCTAGAGATTCATGGTAAGCTGACAGGGCACTGAGATGTACTCTTATTGAGGAAGTTGGAAGACCAAGACAGTTTAGATGGTAGAGATACTGTAATTGAGTATGATTGTAGATGGGCACGTGAAGGGGTCAAGACTTTTGGAAGAGCACCATATTGAGAATATTTTCCTCTTGAAGGCATGGGTTCTTCTGGTAGAAGGTGCTCTGGAAGCTATCAAAATGTCCTGGATTGGCTTTTGTACATCAAGCCCTGAGACTAAGGACTTTTAAATTTCCAGCCTGCAAGGGCTAGAAACTTCAAGCCTGGATGAAAGTAGTGGCCCTTGAGTTACCAATTCTGGGAATTGGCATATCTTACAATTTGTACAGAAGGGGGAATCAGTTCTGCCAAGGCCAGTAAGGACCTATTAGAATCATGGTAGCTCAGCTTTGTTGGAACTTGTGAAGAACTCTTGATATAAGAGGAATTAGAGAATAAGCATGGATAAACATCCAAGTCTATGAAACTACTAAAGCATCTGGTGCTACTCAGTGGGCTAATGATAGATGTTGAATGGAGCAGAAGAGAGGGAGCTTCACACTCTATTTTCTGGCAAAAAGAACAACCTAAGGAATTCCCCATTCTTGAAACAAGGAATGTAATAGGGCTAGATTGAGAGACCATTTGTGAGAATTAAGCACTCTGTTCAAACAGTCAGTCAGTTGATTTTGCACACCCCGGATGTATGTAGCCTGAATTTAAATGCAATTGGCCACGGCGTAATTCCAAATTCTGACTGCCTACCACTACTACTTATCATTTGTTTAGCGCTACAAGGCGTATGCAACGCTGTATAGACATTTAAAAGATGGTCCTTACTCATCAGAGCTTACAATCTAGTCAAGACAGACAGCACAACAGCTGTAGAGAAGGGTATATCTAGGGGAATGGTAAGGAAACACATATGAGAATAAGCAGATCAGGATCCAAAAGTGGCCTCAAAAAGGTGAGTTTTCAGCCTGGATTTAAAAAGGGCCAGAGATGAAGCCTGACACATAGACTCAGATGGTTTGTTCCAGGCATAAAGAGCAGCAAGGTGGAAGGATCGAAGTCTGGATTTGGCAGTAGAAGAGAAGGGCACAGATAGAAGTGATCCACTAGAAGGGCAGAGTTCACGAGGAGGGATGTAGGGAGAGATGAAAGAGGAAAGGTATTGAGGAACAGCAGAATGAGTGTACTTGTAGGTCATTACATCGGAGAAGTTTGAACTGGATATGGAAACTGATAGGGAGCAGTGAAGTGACTTGAGAAGGCTGGCGGAAGACTAGCTGCACACCTGAGCTTTGAACAAATTGAAGGGCAGAGAGATGATTCAGAGGGAGACCAGCAAAGAGCAGGTTGCAATAGTCTAGATGGGATGTGACTAAACAATGGATAAGGGTCTTAGTAGTGTGTGTAGAAAGGAAGGGGTGAATTTTGCCAATGTTATAGAGAAAGAAGCAATGAGTTTTAGCTATCTGTTTGATATGTGGAGAGAAAAGAGAACAGAGTCAAAGATGACCCCAAGGCTGCAAGCTGAAGTAATGGGGAGGAGTGTAGTGTTATCCACAGAAATGGAGAAGGAAGGAAGGGGGGAGGTGGGTTTAGGGGGAAAGATAAGGAGCTCAGTTTTGGCCATGTTCAGTTTCAGATGGTGAGATATCCAGGCAGCAATCTTGGATAAGCAGTCAAAAATATGGGTCTGGATTCCTGGAGAGATGTCTCCCGATGAGATTCAGAAAGAACTTGTGCCCACTTGTTTGTTGTCTTAAAACATTGCTACTTATTGCCTATCTGAATTAGTACAGAAGAATTATGAAGTTTGTGTTCGAAGCCTCTGAGCTTGAGATGGTTGATGTGTAGCGTCATCTCATTTCTGGACCATCTGCCTTGTGAATGATGACTGTCGAGATGAACACCCCAGCCCTGTTTAGAGGCATCTGTGCTGAGTACTAAGTGATATTGCCATGGACTAAAGAGGACTCCTAATGCCAGATTGGATCCATGAGTCAAGGTGGTGGATAAATGATCAAAGATAAAGGCTGAGAGCATTGATTGCTCTGGAATTTCAAATACCATTGTAGCATTCACACTTTTAGTCGAGCTAATGGAATATGAACTGTCACTGCCATGTGACCCAACATTTGTTGGTGTGCTCTCACTGTGAACTTGGGTGCTGATTGAATAGCACATACATGGGAGATGAGCATCTGAATCTTGACTTTCAGAACGAAAACTCTGGATTAAAGTGTGTCCAAAACCACCCCTATAAAACAAATGATATTGACAGGAGAAAGGGTGGATTTATGAAAGTTGCTGAGGAAACCCAGAGACTGAAGAAGGCAATGGTATTGTGTAGGAGCATCAAAATTTGAAGTTGGGTTGGAGCTACTAGTAACCAGTCATCCAAGAAAGGAAAGACAAAATGTTCTTGTCTGTGGAAGTGCACCACTGCTACCGCTAGACATTTTGAAAATACCCTTGGTGCTGATAAAGAGTCCAAATGGGAGTACTTTGTACTAGTAATGATTAGATTAAAGAATAAACCTTAGGTATTTCTTGTATTATGGGCTTTGGGATGTGAGTTTAGATCTTTGAGGTCTAATGTGCACATCCACTCCCCCCTGTTGACCAGGGGAAGAATGAAGAGTATTGTAGTCATTTTGAACTTTTTCTTGAGTAAAAAAGATTGACATACCTGAGACTTAGGATTCAGCACAATCCTCCAGTCTTTTTTGGAATTAGGAAATACCTGGAATAAAATCTTTGATTTATCTCTTGTGGGAGGACAAGGTTTAATGGCATGGGACTGGAGCAGGAGATGGATGGCTTCTTGTAAAAGACCCAGATGATCCACAGGTGGTTTGTTCTAAGATAAAGGATGATATGGTGGACAGACGAAGAATCTGAGATGGTAGCCCTGATGTATGATAGAAAGGACCCATGAGTCTTGGTTATCTCCTTCCAGGCTGGAAGAAGAAACTGAACCCATCCTCCCACATGCAGAGCAGGGTATGTGTTCTGCAGTCTGTTTAGGCTGAGACCTATCTGGATTTTCAGAAAGTCTTTGACAAGGTTCCGCATGAGAGACTCTTGACAAAATTAAAAAGTCCTGGGCTAGGAGGCAGTGTACTATTGTGGATCAGGAACTGGTTAAAAGATAGAAAGCAGAGGTACGGTTAAATGGCCAAGTTTCCCAATGGAGAAAGGTGAATAGTGGAGGACCCCAGGGATCTGTGCTGGATCTTCTGCTTTTTAACATATTCATAAATGACATGAAAATGAGAATAACAAGTGAGGTAATCAAATTTGCAGATGACACAAAATTATTCAAAGTTGTTAAAACGCAAGATGGTTGTGAAAAATTGCAAGACCTTGATAAATTGGAAAACTGGACATCCCAAATGTCAGATGGAATTTAATGTGGACAAGTGCAAAGCTGCAGTATGCACTTAGTGAAGAACAACCCAAACTACAGTTACACAATGCAAAGTTTCACATTAGGAACCACCATCTAGGACAGCGATGGCGAACCTATGGCACGCGTGCCAGCTGTGGCACGCGAAGGCCTTGCAGCTGGCACGCGGGAAGGTTGCACATTAAAAAAAAAAAAAAAGCCGCCCGCTGCCGCCGCGGCGGCATGGAGTGTCCCGCGGGGCTCCCTCTGCCCGGCGGGAACTCTCCCGGCGCTGCTCAGCCCCTCTCTGCCGGCTTGCAGAGACGCGAAGGGAGAGAGAGTCCACTCGCGTCTCTCTTAAGCCCGCAGGGGCAGATGTTTCCCCATCTGCCCCTGCGGGCTTAAGAGAGACGCGAGGGAGACTCTCTCTCCCTTCGCGTCCTCTGCAAGCCGGCAGAGAGGGGCTGAGCAGCGCCGGGAGAGTCCCGCCGGGCAGAGGGATCCCCGCGGGACACTCCATGCCGCCGCGGCGGCAGCGGGCAGCTTTTTTTTTTTTTTTTATTGCCATGGAGCCGAGGGAGGGGGGTTAAAGACTGGCAATGGGCTAGGAGGGGAGAGAGGGGGGTTAAGACTGGCAATGGGCTAGGGAGGGAGGGGGTTGGACTGGCAATGGGCTAGGGAGGGAGGGGGGGTGGTTGAGAACTGGCAATGGGCTAGGGAGGGAGGGAGGGAGGTTAAGACTGGCAATGGGCTAGGGAGGGAGGGAGGTTAAGACTGGCAATGGGCTAGGGAGGGGGGGGGGGGAGGGGGGTTGAGACTGGCAATGGGCTAGGGAGGGAGGGGGTTGAGACTGGCAATGGGCTAGGGAGGGAGGGAGGGAGGGGGGTTGAGACTGGCAATGGGCTAGGGAGGGGGGGTTAAGACTGGCAGTGGGCTGGGGAGGGGGGTAAGACGCGTGGGCTATGGGGGGGAGTTAAGACTAGCAATGGGCTGTGGGCTGATGAGGGCTGGCAATGGGCTATGAGATGATGAGGGGCTGTCTGGAAATGGGGTGATGGGGGGTTAGGACTGGTAATGGGCTATGGGGGGGGTTAAGACTGGGTAGTGGGCTGATGGGGGGGTTAGGACTGGTAATGGCTATGGGGGTTAAGACTGGTAGTGGGGTGATGGGGGTGTAGGACTGATAATGGGTTATGGGGGGGGGCTAGGACAGGAAATGGGCTGATGGGGAGGGGTTAGGACTTGAGGTGGGCTGATGTGGTTCGGACCTGGAATGGGCTTGGGCTGATGGGGGGGGTTTAGGACTGGCAATGGGCTATGGGGGGCTGACTGGAATGGGCTGATGGGGGGTTAGGACTGGTAAAGGGTTATAGGGGGGGGGCTTAAACTGAAAATGGGGGGGTGATGGGGGTTAGGACTGGAAGTTGATTGACGGGGGGCTAGGACTGGTAATGGGTTGGGGTGTTGCTAGGACTGGAAATGGGCCTGAGTGGAAGGGGAGGCTTGAACTGCAAATAGCTGATGGGGAGGGGCTTGGAATGGAAATGGGCTTGTCGGGAAGGGAGCTAGGACTGAAAATGGGCTGATGGAACAGCTAGGATAGGACGGGAAATGGGCTGTTGGGGGGAGCTAAGATTGGAAATGGGCTGTGGTGGGGGCTTGAATTGAAATGGACTCATGTAGGGGCTAGAACTGGAAGTAGGCTCATGGGGGGGGGGGCTTTGGAATGGAATTGGGCTGAGTGGAGGGGAGCTATGATTTGGACATGGGCTGATGGTGGGGCTAGGAAAATGAGTAGAAATGGGCTGATGGGGTGGCCAGGATTGAAAATGAGCTGATGAATGGACTTGGACTGGAAATGGGCTGATGCAGGGACTAGAAGGGAATGGATGCTGGGTGAGACTGGAACTAGAAGGGAGCTGATGTTGGGGGAGGATTAGAATGGGATGGGGCGGGGAGAGTTAAAATGGAGAGGGGAAAAATATTTGTGTAGGAGGGATGAAAAATCTACAATTGGCCAGGTATTGGGAGAGTAATTGGGGATTGAGGATGGAGGGGTAAAATTTGTGTGGATGAAATAGGAATGAGGAAAGAGCAAAGGAGGAAAGATTAGTATGTTAAAGCAGATGTAGAGAGAGAGAGAATGGAAAAAAAACTAGAAGAGAGAGAAGAAAGGACAAATGGACAGCAGACGATGGAGAGTTAGCAGAAAACATGAAGAAACCAGAAGAAGGTGGCTGGACCAATTGCAACTGAAAAAAAAATGCACAAAAGGTAGAAGATATCTCTTTATTTTGAAATTTATTAACTGGAATATGTCAGCTCTGGAAAATGTGCATCATTAACACATCTGCGCTTTGTTTGGTACAAGAGGAAATTCCTATTTGACGTTGCCACTTTTTCTCTTTCCCCAGTATTCTCTGAAATGTATTGGTTTAATATTTGCAGTGTTGCCTTTTGATAGGTAGGGTATGGTGCTTTTGTGAGTCCTGGTAATGCTGTCAGGATACGCGGGTTTGCAATGGGTTCTAAATGGGCAGCGTTTGTAGTAGTTCCTAATGTGCCTGGCGGTTGGCACTGGATTATAGTAATGTAGAAATCTTTAGTCTTTCTTTATCCATACACTCATTAAGAGACATGTTACTAAAAGTTAGTGTATGGTAACATTATGCAAATATTTATGCAAATAAGACCACTTATGCAAATGACGTGCTGGCACTTTGAGGAAATTCTTTGGTTTTGTGCGGCAGTTTGGGCACTCGGGCTCAAAAAGGTTAGCCATCACTGATCTAGGAAAAGGATTTAGGCGTCATAGTGGATAATACTTTGAAACTCTCTGCCCAGTGTGCAGAGGTGGCCAAGAAAGCAAATAGAATGCTAGGAATCATAAAGAAAAGAATGGAGAAAGGATAAACAAAGGATATTATAATGCCTCTGTATCTTTCCAGGATGTGTCCATAGCTTGAATACTGTGTGCAATTCTGGTTGCCATATCTTAAAAAGCATATTGTAGAATTAGAAAAAGTACAAAGAGCAACCAAAATGGTAAAGGTGATGGAAGGATACCCCTACAAGGAAAGACTTAAAAGACTAAGGCTCTTTAACTTGGAAAAGAGACAGCTGAGGGGAGATATGATAGAGGTCTATAAAATAATGAATGGAATAGAACGGGTAAACATTGTTTTTTAACGCCTTCAAAAATTAGACTAAGGGACATACAATGAACTTACAGTGTAGTCCATTTAAGGCTAATAGGAGAAAATATATTTTCCCTTAACGCATAATCAAACTCTGGAATTCATTACTGGAGAATGTAGTAAAAACTGTTAGTGTAGCTGGGTTTAAAAAAGAGTCCATAAAGAGGACCAGAAAAATCCACTGTTTATGCTGGGATAAGCAATGTGGAATCTGTGTACCTTTTTAGGAACCTGACAAGTACTTGTGACCTAGATTGGCCACTCCTGGAAACAGGATACTGGGCTTGATGGACCTTGGTCTGACCCAGAATCTCATATCTTATGTTCTTATGTTTGTTCACCTGTTCCCCAAAGAGCAGATCGCCTATACGAGGAGCATCTGCTAACTTAGAATGGACATCTTCATGAAGACCAAAAGCTTGTAACAAGTCTAAATGTTGAGCTGCAATAGCAGAAGCATATAGTCTAGACAAAGTTCCAAAAATGTCATAGGCTGATCTGATGAGATGAGCACCACATTCATCTACTCTGGTCAAGATGACAGCTGAATTACTCTGATTTTTGTAGAGCAGGAGCAACAACTTTCACCTATTGCAAGATGGTATGCATGTATTGGACCTCATACAACTGATAAGCCGCAATGTGAGCAGAAACATAACTCCTTGAAAGACTCTCCTCTCCTATATGATCCAACATCTGAGGCTCTTTGCCTGGAGGGGTTTTAGAGAAATCCCTGCATTTCTTCACTTTCCTCATAGCTGTTGCCACAACTACTGAAGAGTGTGATAATTGCAGTATATTAAAACACGCAGAAGGTTGGACTTAATACTTAAGGTCTGATTTTTATTTTTTTATGCTGGTTGAATTGTAAGTGGAGTTTGCCAGATACGCTGCCGTCATTCTTTGAGCAGGCCGTGAACTGGGACTGCCACAGTGTGTTTTGAGGCTTCTATATATTTCAGTAATCCAAAAATGTTAGAGCGTGATTTTGATTCTTGTTATAGTGGAAAAGGAACTTTTTTTGACCTCTTATAGACATACTTTGAATATAATATGTTCCTTAAAGGAGATTCATTCCATGGAGGAGGAGGAGAGGGATCTGAGGCTATGCCCCTAGAGCTCACTGGTCCATCACTTGTGCAAGAGTAAAACTATCATAACAGGTAGCCCTCCATGTTGGAATGGATAGAGATCATGGAGGAAGTAATGAGCTTGTACTTTATTGGCTTAGAGTCTGAAGCAAATAAAAGTGACACTACAAGATTGGGTCCAGTGTCTCTTTTGCTGGTATGAGGCCAGGAGAATGAGAAGACCGAGTCTGCTCCTGTGGAAGAAAATCAAAAATGATCTTGAAATATTCTTTGACAAATATCTTTTTCACTAAAACAGCCGATCCAGGGGAGACTTCTGCCAATTCAGCATCCTTGTTAGCGGTTCCATGGATGTACTGTTCCAGTCCTGGCCCCCAGATCACCTGCTCTGTGTGTCCTGCCCCATGGGCCATTTCATTTTCATTTTCATTTATTTGATTAACCGCCCTTCATGGGTAAGCAGAGCGGTGTACAATAGAAAATCAACAAGCATAGAATGGCAGTTAGCCAGAAAAATTTGGAAAGGAAGTTACAAATAATGAAGAGAAAGAGATAGAGACAGAAGTAGAGGAGAAATGGGGAGGTGGGGATATAAAGGGCGTAGGCTAGGGAGGGGAAAGGTGAAGGCAAGGGAGAATAGGTAGGTTTTAAGAGAACGTTTAAATGTGGGGTAATGAAGCTCGAGTCGTAAGGGTGGAGGGAGAGAGTTCCAATGTGCAGGGGCTACAAAGAAAAAAGCTGAGGAGCGGGTGGACTGGAGGTGTGCTCGAGAGGGTGGGGGTAAGGTTAGACGGTTGAGATGGAAGGAGCGAGGTGTATGGCGGGGGGTGTGAAAATGAAGCATATCAGCCAGGTATTGGGGGGTGGAGGTGTGTAGTGCCTTGTGAGTTAATGTGAGAAGCTTAAATTGAATGCGATAGGAAACGGGAAGCCAGTGAAGTCGAAAAAGGAGAGGAGTGACATGATCTCTGACGGAGGAGTGGGTAACAAGACGGGCAGCAGTATTTTGAATGCGTTGTAGTCGGGAGAGCTGTAATTTGGAAATTCCGGGAAAATGGAATTCGAGAAGTCAAGGCGAGAATGACAAGGGGTGAGTAGTAAGGTAACTAAAGCAGAGAAGGAGAGGAAAGGACGAATGGCACGAATTCGACGCAAGTGAAGAAGGAAAGTTTAGAAACGTGGGAGACATGTGCTGAGAAGGAGAGATCCGAGTCAAAGAGAACCCCAAGGTAGCGAAATGTGGTGACTAGAGGAACGGAGCGTTAGCGAAAGAAGG
This sequence comes from Ichthyophis bannanicus, assembly GCA_033557465.1. Lineage (NCBI taxonomy): Eukaryota > Metazoa > Chordata > Amphibia > Gymnophiona > Ichthyophiidae > Ichthyophis > Ichthyophis bannanicus. The sequence goes on along the minus strand of CM066034.1, from coordinate 378,216,749 downwards.
AGCAAAAGAGGGGGGCTGACGACCAGGAGAGAACCAGATGGCGATGGTTTTGGAGAGGGTTAAGATGTAAACAGTTGTGAACTAACCAGTCAGAAACAGCAGCTAAACAGGCATTAGAGGAGCTAAATCAGGAGAGACAGGAGAAGTATGGTGAAGAAGAAGAATGTCGTCTGCGTAGTAGAAGGCTGTGATCCCGAATTGTTGAACAAGCAGTGTGAGCGGAGTGAGAAAGATATTAAAGAGAAGGGGGGCCAGTACGGAGCCTTGAGGAACACGCAAGCTAGTGGGAAGGAGTCAGAAGGAGGGCGAGAGGAGGAGGAGGGGAGGACCGCGGCAGAGCGGGAATAAAGGAAAGAGTGAAACCAATGCAAGACAGTACTGCGAAGGCCAATGTCATGCAAACGAGAAAGGAGGAGTGAGTGGTCGACTAAATCAAAGGCGGCGGAGAGATCGAGTGCCACCGCCACCGAAATGTCACCTCGATCGTGGGCGTGTGCAGGGAATTGGTGAAAGCCAGAAGAATAGTCTCGACGCTGTGTCCCGAACGAAAGCCAGATTGACAGGGATGAAGAAGATTAGTGGAGTCAAGGTGGTGAGTGAGTTGTGCAAAAACAAGTTTCTCGAGCAGTTTAGAGAGAAAGGGAAGATTTGAGACGGGGCGATAGTTATTGGGGTCGAGTGGGTCCAGGGTGGATTTCTTAAGTAAGGGTCGGATGAGAGCATGTTTCCAGGGGTGGGGAATGTTCCAGAGGAGAGGCTAGAGTTCATCATGGTAAGAAGGTAGGGAAGGAAGGATAAAGAGGACACAAGAAGCCAGGAGGATGGAATAGGATCAAGGGAACAAAAGGTTTTATTAGATGAGGAAATGAGTTGGTGAAGTTCAGAAGAAGAGGTCGGTGAGAAGGAGGACCAAGTATGAGAAAGCGAAGAAGAAGGGGGAGGGGACGCGACTGGAGGAGGGGAGGAAAGAGGTGGAGGATGAAAAGGCAAGGAGGCCCTCAGGTGAGAGATCTTATCAGAGAAGGCTGCCGCCAAAAGAGAAGGGGCGGGGAGAGGATGCGCAGGTTGGGTGGGAGCGGTTTGGGTGAAGAGAGGTGAGGAAAGTAAGTGTGGTGTACAGCTGACGTGTCCGGTTGGGGGCAGTGGTGATAGTAGCAGAGAAGAAGGAGGTTTTGGCAAGATGGACTTGAGCACGATAGAAAGAATGTTGAGAATTAAACAGTGAGAGAGAGGTAGGGGAAGGAGATTTGCGCCAATGCCGTTCAGCATGGCGAAGCTGAGAGCGAAGGAGGCGAAGGTACCATGATACGCAGAGTCTTTTGGTGGATCGAGGGTCACCTGAGTCTGGTGATCCTGGTGGCCTCAGACTGGCCTCATCAGCAGTGGTATGCAGACATTTTCTGTCTCCTTGCCTCCTAGCCCTGTACCTCGGGGACATGAGGGGCTTACTACGGCAGAGTCACCTAAACCAGGCGGTGCCCCACCGTATTGTCTTATGCCTGGGTCTGTTATCTCTTTGAGAACTGGTCTTTCTTCTTTATCTTTTACCTTTATTATTTCTTGATATAGCGGCCGTGGCACTAGGGCATCAGAGCGGTGCACAATGACAATAAAATAACAACATAGTTAGGAAAGGAAAGGAACGCTATTCAATAGACAGGACAAATGGAGGCAGGAGAGAGCTGGAGAGGAGGGGACAGGGAGTAGAGACCCAGAAGGAGAGATAGATATTAGGGGTGAGAAGGAAGCAAGTCGTAAGCTGACTGAAATAGGTGGGTTTTGAGGAGAGCCTTGAACCGGGGAAAGGAGGGTTTGGCACGTAGGGTTGTTGGTAGGGAGTTCCATAGTGCAGGGGCAAGGAAGAAGAAGGCGGAGTAACGTGTTTGCTCCAGGTGCGCTTGTGAGACTGAGGGGAGAGCCAGGCGGTGCGTGTGAAGGGAGCGGAGGAGGCGATGAGGAGTGTGAAAGTGAAGGAGATCAGCTAAATATTGCAGGTCACTGGAGTGAATTGCTCGGTGGGCCATGATAAGTATTTTGTAGTTGAGGCGATACTTAATAGGGAGCCAGTGAAGACGGATGAGGGTGGGCGTGATGTGATCATGGCAGGAAGAGTAAGTGAGTATTCTGGCTGCAGTGTTTTGAACCAACTGAAGACGATGGAGTTGATAGTGTGGAATGCCGGAGAGTGCACTGTTGCAATAGTCTAGTCTAGAGATCACCAGTGATAGCAGAAGGGTAGTGAGAGAGTGAGTGTCCAGAGAGGAACGAAGAGCACGAATCCGGCACAGAAAGAAAAAAGAACATTGGACTAGGGAAGAGAGATGAGAATGGAATGACAGAGAGGAATCTAGGACAACACCCAGGTAACGAAAGGATGAGACCAAGGGGACCGGGGAACCCAGGAGAAGTGGGGCCAGAGTTGTCTGAGGCACAAAGAGGGCGAACCAGAGGGCGGCACACTTGGAGGGATTGAGATGCAGGTGATTGGTGGTGAGCCAGTTAGTGACCATAGACAGGCAAGTATTCAGGAGAACCAGATCAGGGTGAAGAGGGTCGGTGTGACAGAGAAGGCAGATGTCATTGGCATAAAAGTATGCGGAAATGCCAGATTGTTGGATTAGTAAAGTGAGGAGGGTCAGGAAAATATTGAATAAGAGGGGGGCCAAAACCAAGCCTTGGGGAACACCACAGGACAGGGGTAGTGAGGGAGAGGAGCACTGGTTGCATATGACGGAGTGAGAGGAGAGGAAAAATTGAAACCAGTGGAATACGGTGCCCCGGATCCCACAATCAGAGAGACAAGAAAGCAGCAGGGAGTGGTCCACCAGATCAAAAGCTGAAGAAAGATTGAGAGAAACAGCTAGGGTGACATTACCGTGGTCATGTGCTGTGTGAACCTCATTGAGCAGACAAAAGGATGATAGTCTCTGTACTGTGGCCAGGGTGGAATCCGGATTGACGAGGGTGCAGGTAGTAGATAGAATCAAGATGAGAGGACAGCTGAATGAAAACCAGTTTTTCAAGGATCTTAGAGCGGAATGGAAGATTAGAACTAGGACGCCAGTTGGCTAGGGTGTCGGGTGCGAGGGAGGGCTTTTTAAGGACAGGGTGAATGAAAGCGTGTTTCCACTGAGAGGGGAAGACACCGGATGTAAGACTTGAGTTGAAGATGGTAAGAACAAAAGGGAGGAGACAGAGGGAGGGCTCCAGAATCCAATCAGAGGGAATGGGGTCGGAGAGGCAGGTGGTCTTATGAGAGGACTTCAGGGTTTTGACTAAAGCAGTCGCAGTGATGGGGGAGAAGGCATGCCATGAGTGGGACAGGGAAAGGGCAGGGGGGAACCAGGGGAAAAGGGCAGGGTACAGGAGATGAGGTTATGGGAAGGTGAAGGCGTGACGACGGCAGAGCAATGGGAGGGGAAAGTAGAACGTAGAGTGGCGGTCTTCTCAGCAAAGTGGTTAGTGAGAATTTCTGGATCAGGTAGATGGGCTGGGGGATGGGCAGGAGGACTTGTATGGGGCAGGGGCAGGGACAGGGAGCGCAAAATGGAGTATAGCTGACCAGTGGAGTTGGTGGCAGATGAAATCAGGGAAGTGTAGTATGATTTCCTGGCTGTGCGGATCTGGGTCCCATAGTGACGACGGCATTGACGATAGTAGGACAGACTGGTAGAAGTGAGCCTTTCCCCATGAGGGGTCTTGATCCCCTCAATTCTAGTCTTCCTTCAAGAGGGAATTGAGAAGGTTTGTTGAGCTCGATCAGGGGCAAGTAGCGGCACTTTTCTTTTTTCGCGGGCCGGTAGCAGGCCATGTGCTATCTGCTGAGACAAAGAAAATACTCACTAGTCTGGACTGGTCTAGCAGGACTCCAGGAAAGAAAATTAATGGTAAATAAAGTTTCTCCTTCATCAGCACTTTCATTGGCATAGCCAAAAAGAGCTTATTAGGCACGCAAAAAACTGCTGTATAAAGAGCCTGGAAACATTTGGGGAAGACCACATGGTCTTGTCTGTGGAGTGGCAGTCCCCTAGGACAGCTGGACATTTCAGTCATTTCAGAGTCACTGGAGGAAATGTTACTAAGAACTAAGTATGGGGATATGGGCAAGTTTTTGAACTGTGATTAAGAGTTCTTATGATTGTTTCCCTTCTTTTCCTCCATAGGTGGCTATTACGTTGTTTTTTTAAGCAGCTCCAGGGGTCATCGGCCATCGGAGTCATCCTTGGAAGACCTCCCACGTGCGTCAGTGACTCTCTCGAAGTTGATGCCGAGGACCAACCCAGCATTGAGTGGTAGGTCCACCTCGAGCTGGCCTCGGAGCCCTCAGTGCGACTCAGGGAACAACGGACAGGAGTGCCCAGCGAGCAGCCCCGAAGAGATGAGTCTCCTGTGACATCGAAGGAGCAGCAAGTCACACCCGACTCATCACAATCCAGGACTCCCCAGCCAGGGATTTGTCTCCGGCCCTGATGTCATTGGTGTTGGGACCAGCTGCGGAGCCCTCTGGCATCGAGGATTCCATGGCTGCCCTCAAGAGTAGCTTCTCAGCGTTCCTCAAGGCACAGTGGAGCCTGACTCCTGGTCCCTCCAGGTTACCAGCATCCCACATGCGGACATCCTTGCTGAGGACTTCCCCAGAGGAGGCTCCACCCATTCTGGAGCACCTCACGCCGTTGGTGTCGAGGCCATTGACAACAAACATGATGCCGTCGGACCACCAACATCAGGAGTCGTTGGCGCCGAGTCAGTTCGGGGACCGAGGGGTGCTCATCGACTCCTCGGGCTTTGAGTCGGACTGGAAACCTGACAAGGAGTCCCCCGACACCGTGCTCCACCATGACATCCCCTCTGACCTTTCTCCGCCGCATCTTCGGTGATGGTCACTTCCAGAGGACTTAGCCTTCCTTGAGTTTGTGAGGGAGATGTCTCAGGCACGCACCTTCATGGCGTTGCCCGAGGACAAGTCTTGTGCTGAGGACCTTGAGATCCTCCAGTACGAGGCTATTCCTCGGGAGGTACTGACGGTGCCCAAACCCCCCATCCTGGAACGCCTGCTGCTCAGGATGTGGGAGACCCCAGTGATGGTGCCGATTGTGAACCGTCGATTCGATTTTCCATTCCTTTCCTTAAGATACCTAGCATTCTACTTGCTCTCTTGGCTGCCGCTGTACACTGGGCCGAGGGTTTTAACATGTTATCCACAATGATGCCTGAATCTTTTTCCTGGGTGGTGGTTCCTAATGTGGAGCCTTGCATCGTGTAACCATAGTTTGGGTTGTCTTTCCCTAGGTGCATAACTTTGCACTTGTCCACATTAAATTTCATCTGCCATTTTGATGCCCAGTCTTCCAATTTATCAAGATCCTCTTGCAATTTTCCACAGTCCTCTTGGGTTTTAACAACTTTAAATAGTTTTGTGTCATCTGCAAATTTGATAACCTGACTCGTTATTCCACTTTCCAGGTCATGAATATGTCAAAAAGCAGCGGACCCAGCACAGATCCCTGGGGTACACCACTATTCACCTTTCTCCATTGGGAAAATTGGCCATTTAGCCCAACCCTCTGCTTTCTATCTTTTAACCAGTTCCTGATCCAGAGTAGTACACTGCCTCCTATCCCATGACTCTTTAGTTTTGCCAAAAGTCTCTGATGAGGGACCTTGTCAAAGGCTTTCTGAAAGTCCAGATACATTATATCAACCGACTCACCTTTGTCCACCTGTTTATTCACACCTTCAAAAAAACATAACAGATTAGTAAGACAAGATCTTCCTTGTCTAAAGCCATGTTGGCTGTCTCCCATTAGGCCATGACTATCTACATGTTGAGTAATTTTATTCTTTATGATGGTTTCTACCATTTTTCCCGGTACTGACGTGAGGCTCACTGGTCTGTAGTTTCCCGGATCACCCCTGGAACCCTTTTTAAAAATTGGTGTTACATTGGCGATCCTCCAATCTTCAGGTATTAGAGATGGCCTTAGTGGGCCTTGACATCCCTCTACCACACTAAACAGAATTACTGGTGGTCTTGTGAGCTCAGAGAGCACACCCACCTCCAGAACTCCCAAAATAGGCCAGGCTAAAATAGGCCCCCCCTCCCCCCAGTATCTCCGACAATGAGAGGCAGGCATGTAGCCCACGTTTTCTGCCTCTGCATCGCCATCTTGGTAAATGATGGCACTTTTTTCTGCTTCAGACACTGAGCTGATACAAGCTTATTACTTCCTCCATTATCTTTACCATTCCAACATGGAGGACTACATTTATGATAGTCTTCCTCCTTCTTCAGGTGATGGACTACTGAGCTCTAAGAGCATAGCCTCAGATCTCTCTCTCTCGTCCTCCTCCTCCAAGGAATGAATCTCCTTTAGATGACATCAAATGTTTGACTACAAGATGTCAAAAGAAATTCCTTTTCTGTTACAACAAGAATCAAAACTGTTCTCTTAACGTTTTTTTGATTCTGAAATACATAGAAGCCCCAAAAACCACAGTAGTAGTCCCAGTCCATGGCCTGCTCAAAGAGCAGCAGCAGCATATCTGGTAAACTCCAGTTACAATTCAACCAGTATCAACAAATTCAGACCTTAAGTATAAAGTCCAACCTTCTGGGGGTTTTAATAAAGTGCAGTTTTGGAGTGGAGGAGTAACCTAATGGTCAGAGCACTGGCTTAGGCTCTTAGAGACAAGGGTTCAATTCCCACTAACACTCCTTGGGCAAGTCACTTAACCCTACGTTACCTCGGAAAAATCCAAGTTATCAATATCCCTGTTTAAAGTACATTACCAAGCTTAAGTTACAATATGAACTGCTTTGACTGAAATGATAAAGTGGTATAAAAACCTGTTAAATAATTTATCTTATTTATCACACTCTTCAGTATTTGTGGAAGCAGCTATGAGGAAAATTAAGAAATTGCATGGTGTATTCTGGGATACACCAGATGACATCAATCTCCCATAAAAGACAATTTTTGCCTTCTTTGGCAGACTGACCATACCTAGTGCACTCCAGCGACAGATGACAAGCACTGCCAATTGCAAAGATGGCAGCGCAGTGACAGGAGCATGTGGACTATTCTCCTGCCTCTCATCACTGGAGATATTGGGGAGGGAGAGGGGGAAGCCCAGCCTGGTTTAGGGGTTCAGAGGGTGATGGGGGGGGGGGGGGGTCGGGGCCCACTAGTGCCACCAATGAATTTTTTGGCAATTCTGGGGTTGGGGGGGGGGGGGGCTGGTGTCGAGGCTCACTGGAGTCATCAGTGATTGCTGGGTCATCTGACGTGCGGTTTCAAACTTCATCTCAGTTGACCGTTTTACTCCCTGCTAGATCTTTATGCTAGTTTGAGGCATAAAGATTCAGCAATACGAAAAGACTAAAAAAGCTGCACTACTAGATCTTAGAGTAGTTTTATACATCAGGAGCAATTTAGTATGCAGCAATTCTGCATGCATTTTGCATGCCCATTGAACTACCAGTTTTCCCATTCTAATCTTTCTTCCTGCACTGGGAAGTAGGGTTAGTGTGAAAAAATTCAGCATTAACTGCTGTACTAAGGGTAGTGCACCTTGCTACATTAGACTGTCAGGAGGGAAAACATGGCACTATTTTGTAGACATTTTCTTCTCGTCCTCTGGGAGCCTTCTGTCACCATTCACAATGACAGACTTCCTCTGCATTGCAGGAAATACTAATGTTACTGAATATCTCCGTTGTCTAGGATCCATATTCAGATCACTGAAGAGAACTTTAGATTGTAGCAGCATATGAAGACCAGTTCTTCTTATGAACATCCTCAGTCCAGATGCATTTTATTTCTTTTCTTGCAGGAGTATGGAATTCCCAAGCATTTTGGACTCTTCTATGCCATGGGTGTTGCCTTGACGATGGAAGGTGTTCTCAGTGCCTGTTACCATGTCTGTCCCAACTATTCCAACTTCCAGTTTGGTAAACAAAAAATGCAAAGCCAGTCAAAAGTGTAGGGGGTTGGGGGAGGGATGGAGTTCATGAGAAGTGCTGGATCTCTAGCAGCAATGAAGAGAATGTATGTGGAGTGGAGTGGCCTAGTGGTTGGGGCAAGGTACTTCAGGCCAGAAAGTCGGGGGTTCAAATCTCACTAGAGGACAGCAACCTTGGGCTGGAAGGACTGGGGTTTCTAGTCCCAGTGGTGCTCCTTGTAGTCTTGGGCAAGCCACTTAACCCTCCATAGCCCATGTTCCCTGTCAAATATTTATCTCCAAGTTATAATGCCCTGTTCAATGTAATTTCAGTTTATTTAATGTAAACCGCACTGATGCAGAATAGCGCGGTATATAAGAGAATGTAAATAAATAAAAATGTGTAGATATTGGACACATAGCAAAGCACACACCAAGGAGTTGAATTTGCACAAGTTTAAAACTTGAGTTTTCACATCGTTTGGCAAGGTAAGCAAAGCTCACAGATTTTGAACTTGTTCTAATTCACTCCCTTTTTGAGGTAAAATGGTTAGTGGTCTTCATTATAAAGCATAAGGGGACAAACTTAAAAATATTAATATGTATACTAGGATGGTCCACAAACCAACGCAAAAAGTTATTGTTTGTACAATCATTTCTTCACAAGGCTTATTTTTGTCCATTAGGGATAGCTTGCTTACCTGTGAAATTTCAGTCTGATTGGGAAACATTTGAGGTTGCCCCATTCTGAACAGTTTGTGGATGAGAAAAGGCATTTAGATATTAAAAATATTCCTTTTTAAGGCTCAGGTCAGGATGACTGCACATGAGTCTAAGAATATCACAGATTTGGCAGTGTTTGTCAGTCTTGTTTACGTCAGACAGTGGAATGAAGCGCCATTTGCCATCCGAGCTCCTCTCAATGACATCAAATTTTTAACAGGTTTTTTTTTACAGTTTTTTACAGTTTTTATATACCGCGCTCTTTGGTATCAGCGCGGTTTACAGATAACAAATTTCGCATTAGAACAGTCCTTTGCTTACATTATAACAGGGTCTTTTGCTTACATTATAACAGGGTCAGTAACTTGGAGACAACATGGTAAACTATATACAAGCTATATACAGAAAGATATATTCTTAAGAACAGTTCTTAAGACTTACCCAAACCAGGCAGTTGCATTTTCAAGGCACCACTGGTTTTTGTCTGAACATTTGGCAGGCTTAGCCCTTTTTAATGACAGAGTCTCAGCAGGAAAAAAGAAAAAGATGATGCAAATCCTTCAGCAGCCACCGTTACCAGACATTCCCGTTGTCTGCTGTTTAGTTTAGATGACATAAAAACTGCCAAATGGGATAACCTCTAAATGTTAATTATTTTCATTTAAATTTTGTGTGTTTGTTATAGATGTGATAAAGAACAAAACCAGCCTTGTGGAGAACTGAAATCTGTTAGTTTGGGGGTTTTTTGGACCACCCTAATGTATACATTAGAGGAAGGGCAAGAAAGAGGAGAAATGATAGAGATGTTTAAATGGCATAAATGCACAAGAGGACAGCCTCTTTCAATTGAAAGCAAGTTCTACTACGAGGGGACTCAGGATGAGGGTGAAAGGGATAGACTCAGGAGTAATATGCAGTAATATTTCATTATGGAAAGAGTGGTAGATGCGTGGAATAGTCTCCCAATGGAGGTAGTAGAGGCGAGGACAGTATCTGAATTCAAGAAAGCATGGAACAAACACAGAAAATCTCTAAAGGAAAAAAAGAGGACTATTGTAGTTGATATGGAAGGGCAGACTAGATAGGCATTATGGAGCCTGATATTCAAAAGCATTTACATGGTTTACAGACTGTAAACCGTGTAAATGCTGCGCAGAGGGATATTCAGTGGCACCATCATGGTTAGTACCGCTGAATATCCCATTATGCCTCTACACGCTCTGAGGCTGCCCGTGAAGCATTGGAGCATGTCGTGGGTATTCCGGTGGTGGCATCACTCGTTAACCGGGCAGTGGCGATATTGCACTGCTACTTTGTTAGTGACCTGCGGGTAAAGATGGGCGCAGCAAAAACTGGCCTGTCTTTACCTGTGGGAGCTAACTGAGCAATAGTTCAATATCACTGTTACCCGGTTAGCTTCTGTGGCATCTTTGGTTGTGCAGCGACCCCAGATATTCAATGCCGGGGACGCATATGACCCCGGCATTGAATATCCAAGATTAAAGTTCAGCGACGATGGCTATGTGCCATAGAGCCGCATAACCATCGCAAATGAATATTGGGCCCATGGTCTTTTTCTGCCATCCTGTTTCTATGTAAATTGTTAAAGCCATTCTCAAGGGTGGAAACGGCTCTTAGAAAATGGCTCACCCCGTGTCCAGGTGAAAAGGCGCGTGTTGTTCCATGACACATATACTTTTACCCACACCTAGCAGAGGTTTTTCCAAGGGTGATGTTAGAGTGAAGATTGAAACAACATGCATGCTTCTGTATTTCCAAACGTACACAAGTTTTGATTGGGAGAAGTACTTGGAGAGAACTGAGATCCACAGGTACTTTTTCCATAGACAGTTTTTAAAGTGAAAAACTAAATATACTTTCACTTTGAAAACTGATGTAAAGTCCGCAGGTAAAAAGTCCACTGGGAGGATGGACAGGAAAATGTTGGACTTCACAGCACTGCTAGCCATATAAAAATGGCTCCCTTTTGAAAGTTATCCATGAAAGATGGTCTTCCCTATAATTATTTTTTATTCTTTAGTTTTCATTAGACGTGCATTAGACCAAAATAAACAATGAGTATACATTCATTGTGTGACATTATTATATGCAATCTGTCCTTGCTCTGCTAGTAACCTGGAACAAGATACTTTCTATGCAGAAGCTGAAGGTAACCTAAACCTCTAGCTGTGGTGTTGGATGAGTCTGTTTTAGCAATTTTCAGGTTCTATAGCCATTATCTTCCCTTCCCTTCTTAATAAAACAAAATTGGAACAGGGTAGGGTAAAAATGGCTATAAATCCATCGTGTGTGTGTTCATATTTAGCAGATGCTGCCTGGGGGAAGTTTGAGCTCCATGAGTACTTAGGATCTGGATGAGAACTTGCCAGTGGAGAGAGACTCTGATTTGGCATGGGGGAAAATGCAGTTGGCACATGAAGGTGCTGATGGCTTTCTTATCCCCTCTTCCCTCAGACACATCCTTCATGTATATGATCGCTGGGCTTTGCATGCTAAAGCTGTACCAGACCCGCCACCCAGACATCAATGCTAGCGCCTATGCGGCTTATGCCTCCTTCGCTGCAGTGATTTTCCTGGCCGTTCTTGGAGTGGTAAGTCATCTACTTCCACTTGTTGCCTTCATTGACGATCGTATAGCAAATCAAATGATAAGTCATTGTCCAGGATAAAAGAAAACAGTCTTATTTTGCTTTATATAGAATGAAGTGCAAGTCAGAGGCATTTCTTGCCTGCAGATTTTTTTTTCTTGTGATGAATATTGAAGTGCTCCATCACTTTGGGAACCAGTTGTTGTTCCATTTAAACTTAAGGTGTAAAGTATATTTCCATATCGTCCTGCTAGACCAGTTCCCCTACAAAGAGATTGATGGAGACAAATAACCAATGAAAAGCCCAGGCCTCAATGACCACTCCCATGCCTCTATTTGCCTCAGCCACCAGAGGTCTCTTCAGTATTTCTTTGTATCCAGCAGATGGTGGATAGATTTTATTCTCTCTGAGGAAAATCTGAAGATTGAGAGGAAAAGATTGATTAAATACTTGTGAACAACCACTTGAGGGTGGCTTTCTCACTTGAATGCAACATGGGAGGCTCCACTAGACTGCAGTCTTTTCAGTAGCCATAGGAGGAGGGAAGATTGGTTCAGCTTCACGTGCTTATCATGATAAGAACCTGTTGAGTAGCCAGAAATTGGAAGGATTTGGAAGGAGCTGGAAGAGTGCAGCAGTCTTAATCATAGCACCCCCTCCCTCCTCTTCTGTCCCCCCTGCTGTCTCCCGAAGATTGCAGAAGGCTCTCAGAGGAATCTGCCTTAAATGCAGTGCTGTAAAACCAGTAAAACACAGTTTCAGGGGAGTAAAACTGAGCCTGGCTTGACTTCTCTGCCTGGAGCTCCCAGGAGGCAAGTACCAAGGCTTGAATTCATCATTGTCCTTGTTGGGGGCTCCCGATTCTGTCTTCCTGGGACACAATTCAAGGTGGACCACTGCTGACCATGTGGGGGTTTCCTGCGTTTTCTGTATGACTTTGTAGTATTTTCTTCTATTGTGTGCCTGGCAGTTGCGCGATCTGTACACGCATTCCACCCAAGTGGCTCCAATGCACTTTCCTACCATAGTGCCTGTAATGCATGTTGCGGTAAAAGTGCAATTAATGAGCGCCATAGTGCCACAGTGAAAGTGTAGTTAGCGTGCATCTCTGGGCCACTGTGACCTTAGTGCACGCTGTTGTAATACTTGCCTTAATTCTCTATGTCTTCATCCAGGAAACATTGTTTGACCTGTGGCAGGCAAAATGCCTCTTCTCCAGATTATGGACTCTGCTCTTCTTGCATGGCAGCTTCCAAATCATCCCTGGAGGGCCTGCTCCCCCGTTCTCAACCAGGGGATGCAGTTATCTGGCCTTGCCTGTCTCAGGGCAGAAGGTGACGCATGGTGCTATGGGGATTAGGATATCTAGTTGGCTGGAAGGTCCAGTGACCATGCTGTGAGCTGCTCCTCGTCCTCTAGGGGATCTGCGGTGGCTGTGCCCCCTGGTGTTGGGGTGTCATTTCTGAGAGGAAAGCTTTTGGACTCCGGATTGTCCTCCCAGGAATTGTTTTTGTTTTTGCAGCAGGCCTGGTTCTTGGAAATTCGGACCCTGGGGCCTCTGGGTGCTCTCAGGTGCAGTCTCATGTGGGGCAGGCTGAGAGTGGAAGCCCTGTTCAATTGCCTTTGGCTAAGCGTCCCCGGTGAAGGGCACCCCCTGGAGATGGGGAATAGCTGGGAGCTGTCCGAGATTTTGACTATGACTTGGAATCAGATGGTTTGATACTGGCTTTGATGTGGAGGAAGAAGTGTTCTCGCCTTCAGAAGATTGTGAAGAGGCCAGAGTGATCTGCCTATTCTGGAAGGAAGCACTGGCAGTGTTGATTGTCAGGGTCTCAGCCGCCTTGAACTTATGGATGCCTCCAGTATGGAGCAGGAGCCAAAGGTTCACCCGCTCCTTCAAGGGGTGTGAAAATCCACTACTGTCTTCTCCATTCGGAGTGGGACTCTTCCAACTCCCTGACTAAAAGATTAAGGGTGTGTAAGAAAATCTATACTCTCCCTGAGAAGGAGTGTGTTGAGTGGTTTGGCATTCCCATGGTGGATGCGTAAGTTTTGGCGATTACCAGAAAGACCACCATTGCTGTGGAAGGCAGATCAGCCTTAAAGGATTTTCTGGACTGTAAGATGGATTCGCCCTCACTTGGTTTGCAACTTGTCATGCTATGAGGGCTTGTGGGCATCAGTGGTGCTGAGGGCTAAGCTATCAGTAGTTTAACTACTGGCAGGGTCTCCCATGATGGACAGGTCTCAGCTGAGGTGCCAGACCAAGACAAACCATCCATCTGGGCAGCAGCAGAATGGGATAGTGTTGGCGGCGGAGAAACTTAACCTGCACAAAAGAAAAGCCTGGCAATCTACTTTCATATCTTGCCATGAAAACCCAATGGATAGTCACAACAAAACAAATTGCACTATAGTACTGGAAGATGAGACCCCCAGGTAGGAAGGCATTCAACTGATTACTGAGGAGGAGCTGAAAACGTTTCAGAGTAAAGCCAGCATTTATGATGTGGTTGGATTAAAGCCCTTGGGACATCTGACTGCTGATGTAGCTACACATGAAATGAGAGTCAGAAGCTGCAAAGATGTCTTACATATTGGGACATGGAGCATACGAAGCATGAACCAAGGGAAGTTGGTGATGGTCAAGAATAAAATGGAACATGTACAACTTGATCTGTTGGATGTCAATGAACTGAAATGGACTGGCATCAGGCACTTTGCATCAGATGATCACATGGTCTATTTTGCTGGAAATGAAAGACTAAGAAGAAATGGTGTTGCATTTATAATTAAGAAGAAACTTGCAAGAACTGTAATGAAATACAGTGCAATCAGTGAACACTTAATTTCTATTTGTCTACAAGGAATGCCTATTAACACAACTATAATTCAAGTATATGCCCCAACAACAGCTGCAGAAGAGGATGAAATTGATGAGTTCTATGAATAAGTACAAGCTGAAATTGACAGAACATGCAAACAGGATATCTTGAAAATCATGGGTGACTGGAACGCAAACGTTGGCAACAAAGAAGAAGGCAAAATGGTTGGAAAATATGGACTTGCAACAGAAATGAAGCTGGAGAAAGACTGATAGAATTCTGCAAGACCAACGATCTATTCATCTCAAACACCTTCTTCCAGTAACACAAGCGGCAACTGTACACATGGACTTCACCCGATGGAATGTACAAAAATCAAATTGACTACATCTGTGGAAGTCAACAATGGAAAAGCTCTAAACATCAACAAAGACAAAAGCTGGAGCTGACTGTGGTACAGTTCACCAACTACTAGTACGCAAACTCAAACTAAAGTTGAAAAAGAGCAAGCTACTCATGAATGTAGCAAACTTTGACCTTGAGAATTTATCACTGGAATTTAAGGACTGCCTGCAAAATTTATTTGCTGCTTTAGATACAAATGACAGAGCTCCAGAAGAGTTATGGGATTACATCAAGAAGGTTGTGTTGGAAGAAAGCGAGACGTCTCTACAAAAGGTGAAAAAGCAAAAACGGCCAAAATGGATGACCGAAGAAACTCTGAAAATTGCCCAGAAACATAGAGAAGCCAAAGCCAGAGGAGAAAGAGAGGCAATCGCAGACCTCAACAGAGATTTCCAACGTGCAGCAAGACAAGACAAAGAGAAGCACTACAATGATAAAGTTCTCTCTTTGCCTGCCTTTTCAGTGCATTGCATTTAACTTGCCAGTACATATGTTGGTTCCTGTTTTCATCATTTGGCTGTTTTTTCCATTTTCTGAAGGAAACAGCCTCTTTGATCTTGCCTTTAAGCTATGCTAGCTGTCGTTTGGCCTTCCTCACATCTTTCGTGGAATACATCTGGTATGGGCTTACAAAGACAGTATATTTAAATAAGGCCCAGGCGTGATGTAAACTCTTAACCTTTGCAGATGCTCCTTTTAGTTTTTTTCTTAACCATTTTTTTCATTTTATCAATCTCCTTTTTGAAAGTTAAATGCTAGTGCAGTGGATTTCCTTGTTATCCTCCTGCCATTTATTAAACCAAATGTGCTCACGTTATGATCACTATTTCGAAGCGGCCCCAACACCATTACTTCTTGTAGTAGATCCTGTGTTTTCTAAAATCTAGATCTAAAATAGCTTTCCCTAGAATCAGTTCCTGAACCAGATGCTCCATGAAGCAGTCATTTATTTCATCTAGAAACTTTATCTCCTTAGCATGGCCTTAACATTAACCCAGTCAATACTGGAGTAATTGAAATCTTCCATTATTACTGTGTTGTAAACTTTGCAAGCTTCCCTAATTTCCTTTAGCCAGGTGGGTGGTAGTACACCCCCACTGCCATTTCTTTCCCCTTTTTACATGGAATTTCTAGCTATAAAGATTCTACAGTGTATTTTATTTTCTGTAAAACCTTTTACCTGCTTGACTCAATGCCCTCTTTAACATATAGTGCCACCCCGCCACCTATGTTATCTACTCTGTCATTGTGATATAGTTTGTAGCCTGGTATCACAGTGTCCCATTGGTTATCCTCCTTCTACCAGATCTCTGAGATGTTATATCTAACTTTTCATTCAGTGCTATATACAGTTTTCTAACTCTCCCAGCTTATATTTTAGATTTCTAGAATTTGCATACAGGCATTTCAAATTTAGTTTTTTGCTCATAAACAGTCTGGTTATTGGTTGACAGGGATAATTTGGAATCTTTCACTTCTGTCAGGACAGGATGTGGAAAAATCAGGATTGGCTTTAGGACCTCGTCCATAAATTGAGTCACCTGGAAACCCTGATGTCGGAGTATGGACCTTGGTGTAGGCTGGTGGTTTTATTACAATGCAGTACAGATTGTGAAGCATGTTACTGTAATTTATAAACTGGAAGAACAGAAAAATGGCATTGATAAGATTTGCACTAATGTTCAAGTCTTACCACAGCTGGTATTTCCTTTCAAACTATCTCTCATTGAATTTCCTTCAGTGAGTCCCTAAAGCAGCAGATTTGTACCAGTAGTAGATTTTGTTCTTGTATGCCGGGGATGCAGAATCATATTATGGCAGGCTCAACAAACCCAAGTGCCAGTCACCATGGTGACTAAAAAGAAAATCAGACCTGGCACCTGGGGCTCAGAGCACATGGGCAGAAGACCTGAAAAAGGCCATGATCGCGGCCTGGAGCAATTGTGGGTATCTGCTGTAGGAGCGTCAGTGTTTGCTAAACCAGCAGAAAAAAAAGGTCAGAAATGGAGTTTGCTGCACAGATGGCTGAACATATTTAAAGAGGCAGTAGATTTTAGTCAATAATGAATGGTGAGGGGGAATGGAGGGCAAGGCAGAAGAAGACAGAATCTGGGAATGGCAACAGAGGGTTAAGGGTGGGGAATGGACAGCAGGAGTGGGGGGGGGAGGGAAGAGTGCAAGGGGCTGGAGGGTGAAGAGATGAATGCATGGGAAGTAAAGGGCACAATGTGTAGGTGCAAAAGGTGCACTCGTCTCCCACCACACACATGCAGATAACCTCACCTCTGCATCACACCCACACGCAGACACCCCACCTTTGCACCACGCACACCTACACCTACACATACATACACATGTAGCTCAAAGGGCCAGTGGTGGGGGGAGAAGGAGGAATAGGGCTACTGTTGCACAGTGGCCCATTAAGAGCCTGATTTATTAAGCTTTTTCCCATAGAAAATGGGAAAACAGTCTTAGTAAATCAGGCCCTAGAACCTGAAAAAGTAACTGGTACACCTTTTTTTTGGGGGGGGGGGGGGGGGTGCATTATGACCTAGGTTTTGGTGGCCAGCTCCTATATTTTTAGTCTGGCTCCTAAATTCAAAGAAAATTTGTTAAGGCCTGTATTATGGATTTTACAAATGTCTGTTCTCTGTAGTTTTTTGCTATTGTTTCATTACATTCTGTGGAACAGGACTAGTTAGAGCACGTAAATATATCAAAGATGTGGCTGCTGTAGGAATTTATATAGAATAATTCACTCTTTATGTAGAAATAAATAAATACTCATTCTACGCTTTTTTGATAAAACGGCACTAACAAATGGGTCTGCATTGCTTCCTTTTTCTAATTTTGGTAATTGTTAAGACACAAAGGAGAAGACTAGAAATTGAGTAAGGTCTAAGTGACACAGTAGGTAGGGAACAATTGAGCAGACTGCATAATTGGCCAACAGTTATTGTATTATATACAGATAGACAGTCCATCCCAGTATCCCCAGAATGTTACTGAATCTCCTTATTTTCTTTGTTTCCTAGGTATTTGGGAAAAACAGCATATGGTTCTGGGCTATCTTCACAGTTATTCATGTTCTGGGCTCTCTAGCACTCAGTACCCACATTTACTACATGGGGCGCTTCAAGATAGGTAAGTGATAAGTACAAATATGAGACTATTAACTGCTTTAATCTGAAGAAATAGCAGTGTAAGATTCAGAAGCAATGGTGTAAATACTGCCCAAAGCAGCAACCGCAATGTGCAGGGCTAGAAGAGGGCCCACTCAGCCCAGTGGTACGTTGCAGCAAGCATCCTACTTACAGTTAAGTTTACCGTGCCGCTTCCCATTGCCTCTTGTAAAGTATGTTTCTGCAGCAGCAAAAATCTCAGAAAAACATTTAGCACTGGGGCAATGCCCGAGACTTTGGCCTGGCAGTTGGATCTGCTTTTCCAACTGCCACGGCACAATGCTTTACAAGCAGAGAGGCAGCGAGAGGCAGAGTGGCAAATTTCATTGTAAATATGATGTTTGCAACACTCTTACTTTTTTTTAAAGTTTTTGGAGGAAAGAAGGGCAGAGGGGAAAGGTGTTCCCCTGCTTCTCGTGGCTGCCGCCACTATCATGACAGGCCCTCAGCAAATTTTGCTTGGAGGCCCCTCATTTGAGCTTACGTCACCTCTCAGAAATTTGAATCCTTCCCAAAAGATTTTCTAATTGCACCCAAACTGTCATCTACTCACAGAAAGCTATAAAGTGATGCACCTTACGCTTGACCTTCATTATGCTGGAGTATGTTTTATTTTGCCTTCTTTGTAAAGATAATACTCCCCTAATTAACTTGACACCTGGGTGAATTAAAGTCCACTGACAAAATGTAAACACAGTCAGGAAGTGTGGATGTGATCTGGTTATGAGTACGGTGGAAGCAGTTGTGCCAACTGAACTAGTCTTGACTGATGAAAAAGTATAAGACATATCACTCTCAACAATCGCTTCTCTTTTTTGTTTTTAATGAAATACCTTTTTTACGATTGCCAAACAACTAAGCATGTTTTCTCTGACCACCATCACCATGTAGGAGGCTTCTGGGTTTGCTGAGCAGCAGGGGGATGTGTATTATAGATGTGCATGGGCAAAAAAAAAATGTGGTTAGTCTTTATTTTGAACAAAGTTTTTGCAGTTTTCACGTGGTTTTTTTCATGTTTTTGTGGACATTCATCTTAAATGTGAACCTTCTATGAGTGCTAAAACTTTTTTGTACATGCAGATTGATTGTACAAATGTTAATTTGAAGGTTTACACATGCACAAGTTCCTTATCTTCCCTCCAGTCCAGTCCCGCACCTCTGGGTAGTCAACCTCCTCCAGCAACTTGGAGACTGAGCAAGTCGTCTTTTGATGACATCAGTGTACTAAGGCAGCTGGCACCACCCACCAGCCCCAGTAAGCTCAGTCTCCAAGCAGCGAGAAGAGGTAGTGATCCAGGGTGCTGGACTCACTGAAGGGACGACTAAGGAGAGTTAGTTTGGGGGTATTATTTAGATTGAGCTCTTATTTTCTTATTGTTGGCAATTAGGTTATATAAAAAAAAAAAAAAAAAAGAATAGACAGGCATCTCCCCCCCCCCCCCTGGAACGAAAGGTGGGGTTGGGTAGCTCTCGAGATTGCCAGACGTCTTTGGTAGATCCCGAACCTGTTACTGGGTGAGGAGCTCGCAGAGCAAAGGCTTGCAGGCAACATTTAGGAGCACTCTCTGCCTCGGTGCTGAAACACGAGAGCTCAGGCTGAGTGAGAGGCAGATAACGGGCAGTAGCGGCACCATTTCCAGGTCAGCACTGCAGTTCAAGCCCATGAGTGGGGGGCATTTTGGCTTATGAGAGCATAGTGGCACGGAATAACCCCCTGGGAGTGTTTGCCAGCACACTGCTGAGAACCATGTGGCTGACTGTAGTTTCACAATAGCACGGGAAAGGCACCATTTTTGAGTACAGAGCAGAGGCCGAAGAGATCCACTGAGGGTAGTATCGCCAGACATCGGGTAGAAACCCCACAGGCTCTGTTTTTTTTATGAGCAGAGACCTTGTTTAGAGTGTGTCGGCAAAAACAAAACAAAACAGGAAGAAAGAGAGGAAACAGTCGTTTTTGAAGAGGGATTTCCTCTTCTTCACCAAACTGCAGGACCTGTTCCCCAAGAGGGGAACTGTTGGGCAGTACAGACAGGAGACCATGCCGGCAAGGTCGCAGTGTGTGGCATGCGGGGCCCGGCAAGGGTCTGTCTCAGACATCGGCATTTGCTGCGAGGAGGAGGCCCGTTGGTAGAGGATGATCTGCAAGATGGTGCGGTCCCCACAGGGGCAGCGGGGGGGGGGGGGGCACTTCGCAGGCCCAGGAAGTGCAGGATTCAACAGTGGGGGAAGTCAGAGGTTCTGCTACCGTGCCTCCACTGCTAGAGCCGTATGGTAGGGACCAGGCTCCTCCCACATCTCAAGGCCTTGATGGCATGAGTGCCCCAGGGAGGTTTTCTCCCGAGTTTGTTCTGCTTATGCACAAGGCATTCTGCATGAGGCAACAAGGGACAATGGTCAGACTTCGGTGCAGGAGCAGGGCAGAAAACTGGAGTTATTCAAGGAATGCCAATTAGCAGTAAGGCATAATTTAACTTTATTTGCTTGCACAGAAATTGTTTAGCTTCACAAATAAACCAAATATGCGCCAACTACTACACATTACTAGTTTCGTTTAGCTGCTGAAGTACCTTCTAAGACAGGGGTACACAAGTTCAGTCTGCTAGGGCCCCAACAGGCCAGGTTTTCAGGATAGCCCTAATGAATATGCATGAGAGAGAACTGCATGCATACTACCCTAGTTGTATGCAGATCTCTTTTATGCATATTCATTAGGGCTGCCCTGAAAACCTGGCCCTTTTAGTGGCCCTTAAGAACTGAACTGCTGTAAGAGGTCATGTTTCATTTGCTCGGTGGAACAGGACACATAAGGGATGTAAGGATGTTCTACGACCTCTGCTTGTAACACTTTTACTCCTTTATCATCATGTTTTCTTTCTCTTTCTCTCTCTTCTGCTTTACCCTGGTCTCAGATGTATCCAACACAGGTAACAATCTGCTAATCATTCTTTTTTGCGATGTGGCACATGAAAGATTCATAATACCCTGAGAAAAGTAGCTGGGTGCATGGTGAGAGCAATTTTCAAAGCTTTCCCACAGATAAATGCCTGTGTACCCACAAGAAAAACTCTGCTGAAAATTGCCCAACCTCCTATGTTGAGCCCTCTGACCTGCATGTACATTTAAAAAGGGAAAATCCCACATGTGGCAAGACAGCAGGTCCAATATACCCATGGAAAATCTATGCAGAACTTCCCAAATGAAAAGCACACTTGGACTTTCCCTCCCCTGGCCTCCCTCCATCCTGTTTATGCAAGTACTTTTATCCATATTGGAAAAGGAGTATGAACAGGGCAGAGAGAGGTCATGGGGATAGAAAGTCTATGTGCGACTTTCATTTGGAAGTCCTGTATAGATGTTCCATGGTTATATTGGATCTTCTGTCTCCCCACTGGCCCTCCTTTCAAATGCACATGCAAGCCTGTAGCTTCAGTTATGACCCTGCATACCATACAGTGTAAAAATCGCCCCATTTCATCCAAAGTGGAAAAAAATAGAGTTTCATAAAAGCATGTTAAAAATAAATATATAAAAAACCCCAAAATAATTAAATAGAGATGACATCTTTTTTAGGCTAATATCTATTTAAAATTGATAATGGAATAACTCAAATCAAAGCAGGCCTCAAAACAAAGAAACCATTATTACAACAATGTGGGTATCTAGGAACCCCATTTGTATGCAGCAATCCATCTTTGTGTGTTGATTCTAAAATAATATACACACAGTATTTATTGCAAGAATAAAATTCAGTTAGGCTATGATGCCTCTTTTGTAACAAACTAATTTTTGGTGCCCATTTATTTATAGAGAAATCACTCTAATATTCATCAAATACTATCAGGAACAAGTATATGACCAAGTGCAGAACTTTCCATTTTTCATCTTCTATGCTCTATTGTGAGATCAGTAACCTGTGCAAGAAACTCCAATAGAACATACACATTTGTGCACAAAATGATAAAGACATCTGATTGACAGGTGCCATTTTTCAATATGATAGCAACCAAGAGTTGGCTGTTGACCAGACCAAAGAAAATGGTCTTGACACAACAGCGTATGTCTGTGTCTTGGGTCGCCAACTTGCCCCTAGGTTGAGGGAACAGGCTGAGCCATTACTGTTTTTTCCATATTGTACGCACGGAATTATATTTATTTAACTAGGCTTATATATAGGAATTATAGTTCCGATTGTACCACTGAGTTTTCTTAGACAATCAGAACTACAAATTCATATACAGTGGGGCAAAACCGGTACTAGATTAGCTTCTTTGGTTGGCAACCCTACATGTGTCTCCACTGTGAACAATGCAGTATCATACCTCACTCTTGTAAGAGAACAAGGCGTCTGATACTGATTGCATTATTGTTTGTATGGAATCAACACAATGAACCAGTTTCAATGTGAATAATATTCCTTCACTTACTGCTGTCAGTACTGGGCAAAATGGTAGGAATCATTGTGAAAAAACAAAATTACTGAATATGTAGATAGTCATGGTTTAATGGCAGAAAGCCAACATGGAACTAGCCAAGGAAAGTATTGTCTTAATAATCCCTTATTTTGTTTTTTGAAGGTGTGAATAAACAGGTAGATAAAGATGAGCTGGTTGACATAGTGTTTCTGGATTTTCAGAAAGCCTTTGACAAAGTCTCTCATGAGAGACTCTTGGGGATTAAAAAGTCACAGAACAGGAGGCATTGTTCTACTGTGGATTAGGAATTGTTTATAAGATAGAAAACAGACAGTAGGGCCAAATGGCCAATTTTTTCAATGGAGAAAGGTGCATAGTGGAGTACCCCAGGGATCTGTGCTGCACCCACAGTTTAGAATAATGAGTGAGGTGATTAGATTTTGCAGATGACATAAAATTATTCAAAGTTGTTAAAACAGAAGAGGATTGTGAAAATTTGCAATAGGACCTTGAAAAATTGGGAGACTAGGCGTCCAAATGGTAGATGAAATTTAATGTGGACAAGTACAAAGTTATGCAGTTAGGGAAAAAAAAACCAAACTATGGTTACACGATGCAAGGTTCTACATTAGGAATCACGACCCAGGAAAAACATCTGGCATCATGGTGTCTAATAATCTTGAAATCCTCTGCCCGGTGTGCAGCTGCAGCCAAGAAAGCAAATAGAATGCTAGGAATCATAAAGAAAGGAATGGAGAATAAAAAAAACATAATAATGCCACTGTATCACTCCATGGTGCAACCACACCTTGAATATTGTGTGAAATTCTGGTTGCCATATCTTAAAAAGGACACAGCAGAATTAGAAAAGGTACAGAGAAGAGCGACGAAAATGGTAAAGAGGATGGAAGGATATCCCTACAAGGAAAAGCTTAAAAGATTAGGGCTCCTCAACTTGGAAAAGAGATGGTTGGGGTGAGATATGAAAGAAGTCTATCAAATAATGAATGGAGTGGAACGGGTAAATGTAGATTCATTGTCATGTACTTGAGATGCAGAAATCCAAGGGAATTGTATGTGATAGGGGGCGAGAGGTTGGTGTACACGGACCAGAAGGAGGACCTCAGAGTGATTGTTTCTGAGGATTTCAAGGTGGTGAAACTGTGTAACATGGTGGTGGCCAAAGCCAGAAGGATGCTGGATTGCATACAGGGAGGAATTACCAGCAGAAAGGAGGCGCTACTAATGCCACTGTACACTAGTGAGGCCTCACTTGGAGTATTGTGTTCGGTTTTGGAGACCATACCTCACAAAGAATATGAAAAGACTTGAAACGGTTTAGAGGAAGGCGACCAAAATGATTTGGAGCCTGCACCAGAAGATGTATGAGAAGAGACTTGAAGACCTAAATATGTATACTCTACAGGAGAGAAGGGACAGAGAAGATATGATACAGACCTTTAAATACTTAGAGGGTATTACTGAAAAAAACAAACCTTTTTCAAAGATAGAGAAACTGTAAAACTAGAGGGCATAACATGAAGCTGCAAGGGGGTAAACTGAAAGGCAATGTCAGGAAATACTTTTTCACTGAAAGGGTGGTGAATGCTATGAATTCCCTCCCAATGGAAGTGGTGGGGGCAAATACAGTGACAGAATTAACAAAATGGCATGGGATAGACACAGTGGATCCCTTTATAGCAACAGGATAAAATCAAAATAAACTTAACTATCTCTTATATCTCAACAAATAGGGGTGACCTGCACGCAGCGGTGGGTACACCCCTAAACAAAGGCATGGGGAGGGGTGACCTGCATGGAGTGACAGGTGCACCTACTATTGCCGCCTGGCTGGGCAGACTAGATGGACCATACTGGTCTTTATCTGTCATCATATACTATGTTACTATGATTATTTACTCCAGTGGTTCTCAACCCAGTCCTCTGGGACCCCTAGTCCAGTCAGGGTTTCAGGGTATCCACAATGAATATGCATGAGATAGATCTGTATACAATGGAAGCAATGCATGCAGATCTATCTCATGCATATTCATTGTAGATATCCTGAAAAACCTGACTGGCTTGGGGGTCCCAGAGGACTGGGTTGAGAATCACTGATTTACTCCTTGATAAAGTAGGAAGATTAGGGGACACCCAATGAAACTACAACATAGTGCATTTAAGACTAATCAGAGAAAATACTTTTTCACTCAATACATAATCAAACTCTGGAATTCTTTACCAGAGGATGTAGTAAAAGCTGTTAGTGTAACTGGATTTAAAGAGGTTTGGCCAAGTTCCTGGAGGAAAAGTCCATAAACCATTATTAAAGAGGACTGGGAAAATCCACTGTTTACCCATTGGACAAAGTAGCATGGAATTTGTATACCTTTTGGGTACCTGACAGGAACTTGTGACCTGGATTGGCCACGGTTGGAAACAGGATACTGGGCTAGATTGACCCTTGGTCTGACCCAGTATGGCATATTGTATGTTCTTATGATAGAAGAAAATTCTTAAGATGTCCGAGATCAACTTTCAGAGATATTGCTGCTACCCTTTGGCAATTTAAAGAGTAGAGGACAGCCTAGTGGTTAGAGCAATGACCTGTTGTTCAGTAAACCAGTGTTTGAATCCCACTATCACTCCTTGTGGTCTTAGGCAAATCACTTAATCCTCCATTGCCTCAGATTCCAAATTATTGTAATACCTCCAGTGACAGGGAAATGTTTCTTGTACCTGATTGTAATTCACCTTGAAATACAACTGGAAAGGTATGAGCTAAGTCATAATAATAAAGAGCAGATTAGGATTTACAATCATGAGCATGAAGAATAGGAAGAGGAGAATCTTTGGATGAAGCTACCACCCACTAGAACTTGAGCCTGATTTTCTCTCATTCTCTTTTAATGGGGGAAAACAAGATTAATAAATCAGACCCTTCATGCTAATATTTTAACAGAGAGCAATGGTGTTTGCACGCCACTGAATTCCATTGTTGTTGTTAAGTGCCATCGAGTCGGTGTCGACTCCTGGCGACCCTCTGGATAGTTGACCTAAACTTTGTTCGGTCTTCAGCAAAGCAGCTCATTGTTGATAGAGTAGTATCCATAGCTGCTGTAATTGTATTGATCCATCTCATTGCCGGTCTTCCTCTTTTACGGTGAACTTCCATTTCAGTTCACTGACACCGAACAGATCAAGTTGTATACGTTCCATTTCATTCTTAACCATCTCCAGAAATATGATTCTCCACTTACAACACCCTCCCATTCTGCTGCTGCCCAGATGGGTCGTTTGTCTTAGTCTGGTACCTCAGCTGAGACCGGTCTATCATGGGAGACCCTGCCAGTAGCTAAGCTTCTGATAGCTTAGCTCTCAGCATCACTAATGCATACAAGCCCTCACAGCACAAGCTGCAAATCAAGTGAGAGGAATTCCATTAGCTATTGTAATTAGTACCAGAGGATGGCTAAGTTGCTAAGAGAGAGGAATGCCCAGCAGGAAGGAGGAGGTGATAGTGCCTCTTGTTGAAACCTCATTTGGAGTACTGTGTGCAGTTTCTGGAGACCATACCTTCAAAAGGATATAAAAAGGATGGAGTCTGCAGAGGGTGGCTACTAAATTGGTCAGAGTTATAAAGCATAGGGAGAGGGACTTAAAGATCGCAATATGTATATTTTGGAAGAAAGGTGGGAGAGGGGAGATACGGCAAAGATGTTTAAATACTTCCATGGCATAAACGCACAGGAGAAGACCTTCTTTCAATTGAAAGACAGTTCTGCAATGAGGGGATATAGGATGGTGAAAGGGAATCGGAGGAAATATTTCTTTATGGAAGAAATGGTAGATGCATGGAATAGTCTCCCATTGAAGGTGGTGGAGATGAGAACTATATCTGAATTCAAGAAGCATAAGACTAACACAAAGGATCTCTAAGGGAAAAGGGACTGTAAAACAGAATTTGGAATGGAAGGGCAGATTGGCTAGGCCGTATGGTCTTTATCTGCTGTCATTTTTTTCTCTGTTTTTTTCTATCTTTCAATTGGAAGAGGTACTGGTGTAGAGTGCTGAGCAACAACAGGGGAAAATTGATGATGGTTATTTTGGTTATACCATGAGTTTGTTTAATTTCTTATTACAGCATCTGTTGCTTTCCTTAATATCATTTTAAAATAAACTTTGTTTATCAAAGTGGTCATAGAAAGCTGTATGGCATTGGTTAGGAGCAAGAAGACCTGGGTTCAAGTCTGTTTCTCCTTAGATACCAGGCAAATCATTTAACATCAACGGCCATGAAGAGGCAGGCCATGGTTACTACCTAACATCAGCAATACACCTGTATCCAAGAAAGTTGGCATTTCCTGCGTGCAACGCTATGGTTATAAATCCTGACATCAGTGAGCATTCAATTACAACATATAGGGCAGTAGTAGGAAAAAGTTTCAAAGATTGGATAAAAGATACGGGGAGAAGTGGTAATGGGAATTTGAGTAAATGACCATATAAAAGTTGTAGAGAGCCAGATGAAAACACATCTGGGCAAACAATATGGGCCAATTTTGTCTTTGCTGTCATTTCTATTCTATTTTTTTAAATTTCTTTCTTTGTTTAGAGACATTTGCTATATCACAAATTGGAATGAAGATAACAAAGTGGTTTGCAATAAAAAGAGAAGGGCAAAGAAGAAGCAGAATAACTGGTTCAGAAGAGAGGGAAGGGAACAGTTACAATATTCTCTGAAGAGAGAAAAGGAGATAGGCAAGGGACACAGAAATCTGCCAAGGGAGAAGGGGAAATCAGGAGGAGGGGGTATCAGGAAAAGAACATTGGAAGAGCCAGGTTTTGAGAATTTCTTAAATTTGCAGAGGGAGGATTTTTGGCAGACGGTAAGGGCAAGGGAATTTCAGAGGTAAGGGCCAAGGCAAGAAAAGGAAGATTCCTTGGAGACCACCAGCCGAAGAGCGGGTGGAAGGGGAAGGTAAAGAAGGGATGCTTGGGAGGAATGAAGGGAGTGGGTAGTGATATAGAAGAAGATTACAAAGGCAAGATAAGAGGGGGGGGGGTTAAACAGTGTAATAAGCATGTTGAGTAGGGGTGAGAACCTTGAACTTCAGTCTAACAGAGATAGGAAACCAGCGAAGAGAGATGAGAAGGGGGGGGGGGGGAGTGATCAAAAATGAGAGGCGCCAAAGGTAAGCATAGCAGTGGTGGACTGCAAGAGATGAAAATATTTAAGGAAGTACTGGGGGAATCCATTATAGTTGCAGTAATAGAGTCAAATGATCACAAGGGTCATGACAAGCAGTTGGAGTTCAGAGAATGTGTGGACAAAATGGGATGCAATGAAGGACAAAAAAGCATGACTTAGAGATAGCATTGATTTGGTTTTTAAAGGAAAGCAAGGAGTCAAGAATGAAGCCAAGTGTCTTAATGGATCCATGAAACACTGGAGGAGAAGAACAGAGCAAGGGGGCGAGATAGGGCAAGAAAGTTTAGGGTTTATGATTAAGTGATGGTCCTGGAACCAAAGAATGATGGAGTCCAAGCAAGATGAAAGGGAGAGATGTCGAAGTTAGGTGGGTGAGCAGTGAAGAGAATTTGAATTTCATCAAATTTACTATGTCCCTTTGTAAATATTTTCAGATTTTCACATCTTGCATTTTTAATTACAAGTTCTTCTATTGCTAGTTCAAAGGCACTTGCAACACAGTATATGGAGGAGGTACTGCTAAGTAGATATGTAACACAGGCACTGGTGGAGATCATCTGGTCAATCTAGTGTTCTTGATTATTCTTGTCCATAGCTTATATGGTCAGAACCATACATTGACAGGTGCTGGGGAATGCAGGTAGGTATGATATACATGAAAGCCAATTGGAAAACTCATATTGTATACAGCATTCTAAAGCCAGATACCCTTAACCACTATTTGCCTCATCTTTTGGCAGATTTGGGGATTTTCCGTCAGATTGCCATGGTGTTGTATACAGACTATATGCAGCAGTGCAGTTGGCCCATGTACATGGTAGGTCTTAACTTGTCAGGCTTCCAAAATCTAAGATCCAAAGGTTTGTTTGCTCTCTGAGATGCTAATGCTATTACATAGCAGCAAAATTTTATAATTTCTGAATTTTATATTTCTTAGCATTAATAAAACAAATGCCATGTTAGGATAATAATCACAAGCTTTGTTGTTCCATAATTTGTAATCATTTTGTATAGCTTTTTTTCTCTCAAAAAAGCTGCAAGCCATTCCCAATAGCAGAACCTGGTACCTTTGAAGATATGATCGCAGGAATTTTGGACCTGTGATGTTTTGTTTTAAGTGAATATACAGTATGATCTATGGATTTCATGTCTGAGAAAGTACTCCATACACCACCACCTAGTTTCTGTAGGATAGGGCTTCCGAAATCTGTACTGGGGATCCCCACAGCCAGTTGGGTTTTCAGGATGTCCACAATGAATATGCCTGAGATAAATTTGCATAGGCTGGTTTATCTCAGACATGCATGCAGGTTTATCTCAGACATTTTCATTGTGGATATCCTGAAAACCTGACTGACGGTAGGGTCCCCAAGACAAGCTTGGGAAGCCCTGCTATACAATAAAGCAAGGTTGGCTACTATTTCCTGAGTGCAGCTCGTATGCAAAAATCCAAATAATTGCAATTATACAAATATACAAGAACAATTAGACTGTTTCCAGAGGACATATTTAAGGGAGACCTTTAGGGGACAGCAAGCTACCTTGAAATTTGAAGGATTTATTCATATAAATCCTTTTACACTTGCCTTCCCTTTTATTTGTCCTCTCATCTCGTTCCCTCCTTTTCCCAACCCACCTGCTCTGGATTTATAAATATACTGTATCTCTTACATGGAAATTGGGTACAGTACACAACACTACCCAACTTTCCGCTTTCTTGTTCGCAGTTCCATCACTCTCTCCCTCCATATCTCTGCTTGGAATCAAATTATAACAACTTCAAAACTGATCTTAAATTTTCTTTTTCACTCAAGCTTTTGTTGAGCAGCTGAGCAGCGATACCTCTCCATAACCATCCTCACCACAATGTGATACCCTACCAATCTGTTCCTCCTTTTGCCCACTTCCCAGCTTTTTTTTCCCCTTTACCTAACGATGGAACATGTGTACTAAAAAGTATGCCAGTAGTGTGTGGTTGGGCCGTGAAACCAGCATGGAGTCCTGTATCAACCCCAGGGGGCATGTGCATCCATCTCCTTGCCATTGGTATGTTGCTAACATGTGGCACAGCAGAACCCAGCACATGGGTTCACCTAACGCCACCTATTGAGATGGCATTAAGTGCACCTGCACTAATGGGAACAGTAACAATCAGCGCACACCCATGATGCACTTTCAATGCCCATGTTCTACCCCTGATCCACAATCTCCACACAGTCATGTGCTTACCTATTAATGCTGTGGGATTTTAGTTCTGGGTCCTGTGTTTACTGCGCACTAAATCCCAGATTAACAGCACAGTTTAGTAAACATGCCCTTCTGTGTTTATTCCCGATCTTGACTTTGTGTTTTATTTTACTCAGGTTTTTATACTTTTACTTATTTTAAACTGCTTTGCTAAAATTTGGAACACAATATAGAAAATGCCCAGAAATAAATAAATAAGGTGCACTCGCCGCCTTCTAGCTTGCAGGGATTAATTAAGATATTGTTTTTAAAAAAATAATAAAAAAAAACAGTAAGTGATACTAAGGCTATCACTTATAGGAATTGACAATGGACACTACTTTTGTTTCTTGGAAAGGACCCAATATAGATCCTCTAGGACACCATGACTGGGACAGTTGTTAATCAGAAATATGGAGGTGGAGGGTGGGTCCCCCTAATTCTAGAATTGAGCAACGAGGTGTGGAAAAATGTCATTAACCCCTCCTCCTCCATAACATGACAACAACAATATCACTTCTAAGCAGACAAATCAACAGCGAACTAGAAACAGACAATGCATTTTTCCTAGCAAAAAAGATTCTGGTACCCATATGTAGGGTTGTTTTATTAATACATGAGAACAATGGATCAGTTTTTAGCAGGCAGTGAAAAAGATGCTGGTAGTCAGAAACACAGAATATTCCTTCAAAAAAGCCCTAGAAACTGTGCAAAATAAAAAAGATAAAAGATGTAAATTCCAAAAATTGACACATTCCAGTCATTAAACTGAAAATAAACACATTGGGCCTGATATTCAAAGTGATTAATGCCATTAACACACCTGCTAACCACATTAATCGCTGTGATCGGGATATTCAGCGGGACTAACTGCATTACTCTCGGTGAATGTCCATGGGTGCCGTCAGGGCTGGATTTACCTTGAGTGAGGCCCTACGCCAACAAAAATTGTGGGCCCCCAGCAGGGGCGGCCCAAGGGGGGTGCGGACCTCATTTGCATAAGAGGCCTCATTTGCATAAATATTTGCATAATGTTACCATATACTAACTTTTAGTAAACGTGCCTCTTAATGAGTGTATGGATAAAGAAAGACTAAAAGATTTCTACATTACTATAATCTAGTGCCAACTGCCAGACACATTAGGAACTACTACAAACACTGCCCATTTAGAACCCACAGCAAACCCGCCGTATCCTAACAGCACTACCAGGACTCACAAAGCACCATACTCTACCAATCAAAAGGCAACACTGCAAATATTAAACCAATACATTTCAGAGAACAACAATACATGACCTACTGGGGAAAGAGAACAAGTGGCAATGTCAAATAGGAATTATATAAACAGAACACCTCAGTTCAGTTACACATGCAGAACATAGACCATCACCAAACAAGTAATCAC
Source organism: Ichthyophis bannanicus (assembly GCA_033557465.1). NCBI lineage: Eukaryota > Metazoa > Chordata > Amphibia > Gymnophiona > Ichthyophiidae > Ichthyophis > Ichthyophis bannanicus. The sequence goes on along the minus strand of CM066034.1, from coordinate 378,185,806 downwards.
AATTTAGAAACAGGAAGACAATAATTAAACTGGGAATCCCAAAAGCCAAACTTGGAATGTACAACACTGTAGAAATAAAACTATACATTAATTTGCTCTTGTACTAAACAAAGCGCAGACGTTAATGATGCACATTTACCAGAGCTGACATATTCCAATTAATAAATTCAAAATAAAGAGATATTTTTCTACCTTTTGTGCATTTTTTTCAGCTGCAATTGCTCCAGCCACTTTCTTCTGGTTTCTTCGTGTCTTCTGCTAACTCTCCATAGTCTGCTGTCCATTTGTCCTTTCTTCTCTCTTCTAGTTTTTTTCCATTCTCTCTCTACATCTGCTTTAACATACTAATCTTTCTCCTTTTGCTCTTTCCTCATTCCTATTTCATCCACTCAAATTTTACCCCTCCATCCTCAATCCCCACTTACTCTCCCAATACCCGGCCAATTGTAGATTTTTTATCCCTCCCACACAAAATATTTTTCCCTTCTCCATTTTACTCTTCCAGCCCCATCCCATTCTAATCCTCCCCCAACATCAGCTCCCTTCTAGTTCCAGCCTCACCCAGCATCCATTCCCTTCTAGTCCCTGCATCAGCCCATTTCCAGTCCTAGCCACCCATCAGCCCATTTCCAGTCCTAGCAACCTCCCAACCCAATACCAGTCCTAGCCCCCCCATCAACCCACTTACAGTCCTAACCCCCCATCACCCCATTTTCAGTTTAAGCCCTCCCTATAACCCATTACCAGTCCTAACCCCCCCATCAGCCCACTTCCAGTCCTAACCCCATCAACCCATTTCCAGTCAGCCCCCCATAGCCCATTGCCAGTCCTAACCCCCCCATCAGCCCCTGCGGGCTTAACAGAGACGCGAGGGAGACACTCTCCCTTCGCGCCTCTCAAAGCCGGCACGGAGGGAGGGAGGGAGGGACGGACGATTCAGCCGGGCAGAGGGGGCCCCGCGGGTTGGTCCATGCTGCCGCGGCGGCAGCGGTAGCAGCCTGCGTTTTTTTTTTTATTAAATGTTACTTTAGGCCGATGGGGGGGGGTAGGACTGGTAATGGGCTATTGGGGGGGCTGGGACTGGAAAGGGGCTGGGGGGGTTAAGGCTGGAGGTGGGCTGATGGGGTTAGGACTGGTAATGGGCTGTGGGCTGTGGGCTGTTGGGGGGGTTTAGAACTGGTAATGGGCTATGGGCTGTGGGCTGATGGGGGCTGTCTGGTAATGGGCTGTGGGGGGGCTAGGACTGGAAATGGGCTGGGGGGGTTAAGACTGGAGGTGGGCTGATCGGGTTAGGACGGGAAATGGGCTCTGGGCTGATGCGGGCTAATAGAACTGGAAATGGGCTATGGGGGGGTTAAGGCTGGTAATGGGCTGTGGGCTGATGGGGGCTGTCTGGTAATGGGCTATGGGGGGCTAGGACTGGAAATGGGCTGGGGGGTTAAGACTGGAGGTGGGCTGATGGGGTTAGGACTGGTAATGGGATCTATTCGGGAGCTCTCTTCCAGAGGAGATTGGTTAATGACTCCGCCACCTCTGCAAAATTAGAGATGAATCAATGGTAATAGCCAATCAGTCCAAGCCTGAACCTCTTTCTTCGATTTTGGGGTGGGGGCCTGGGCAATGGCATCTACCTTACGTAGTTGAGGTAGTATCTGCCCATTCCCTATTAAATACCCCAGATAGTGAACGTTGCAACCTCCTAAAAAACATTTCTTGGGGTTGGCTGTCAACCGGGCTTTCCTCAGGATGGTCAATACAGCTTGTATTTGGGTTAGATGGGTGATGCAGTCTCTGCTGTAGATGACGATGCCGTCCAGGTAGGCAGCCACATACTTCTTGTGCGGTCTCAGTAGATGGTCAACTAGGCATTGAAACGTGGTGTCAGCATGGTGTAATCCAAAGAGCAGCACTGTAAACTGGAATAGACCTTGCGGGGTCAAAAAAGCAGTTTTCTCCCTGGAGTCAAGGGTACCTGTCAGTATCCCTTGGTTAGATCCAAAGCTGATGCTATATAAAGCATGCTCCACCAAGTTGCTGATTTGCTCATCTATTCTGGGCATGGGATAGGCTTCCTTTGGAAGTCAATGCAGAATCTGATGCTTCCGTCGGGTTTAGGAACCAGGACGATGGATGATGACCAGTCACTCATGGACTCAGCTATAGCTCCCAAGTTAAGCATCGCTTCCAGCTTATTGGTGACGGTTTGTTGCTGGGCCTCTAGAATCCAATAGGGTCATTGCCAGATAACCACCACAGGATCAGTAATGATATCATCCCAAGCGATTGGAGAACACCTTTAGGTTCCAGTGAATCAAACCTTCTAGATCTCTTCTCTGGGCAGCAAAGAGCTGGTCTCCAACTGGGACTTGAGTTAGATCTGACAGAGCTAAAATTTCTGGCCCAAAATCATCTCTGTGTACCATCATAGCCGTCACTGTTGTCCATTTTTTCAGTAGGTTAATATGGTAAATTTTGACTCTTTCATTTATCTGGCTCGGTGATCTTGTAGTTATCATGCCCTACATTCTCTTTGACCTCATAGGGCCCTTGCCAGTTACAGAGTAACTTACTCTTGGATGAGGGAAGCAAGGCTAAAAGTCTGTCTCCAGGTTGAAAAGTGCAGTGCATGGCTGCATTGTAGACCCTGGCCTGCTCAGCTTAGGCTTTTTCCAGACTGAGTTTGGCCACCTCTCCAGCTTTCCTCAGCCAGTCTTGCATTTGTATAACATACTCCACCAAATTACGCTGGGCATGGGGTTCTTCTTCCTAGGTTCTCTTACCACGTTTCATATGCCTCTTGGCCGTCTTCCAAAGAGCAACTCAAAAGGTGAAAACCCCATGGAACTCTGAGGTATCTCACAGATGACAAACATCAACTAGGGTAGGAGAATGTCTCAATTCTTTCTGTCCTCCTGTACAAACTTTTTAAACATCTGTTTCAGAGTCTTATTGAATCACTCAACGAGGCCATCCGTCTTTGGCTGATATACTAATGTTCGTAGCGTCTTGATCTTCACATACTTGCTTCATCACCTTGGATACCAAGGGTGCTCCTTGTTCTGTGAGGATCTCATTGGGTATTCGCACCCGCGAGAATACTTCCTAGAGGGCATTCGCAATCGTAGTAGTCTTCATATTCCTTAGAGCAACGGCCTCTGTGAATCAGTTAGCGTAGTCTAGTATGACTAAAATATACTTGTTGCCTCAGGTGGCTCACTCCAAGGGACCTACCAGGTCCCTGACCATTCTTTCAAATGGGGTTTCAATAATAGGCATAGGCACTAGAGAGGCAGGTTGGATTCTAGTGGGGTTATGAAGTTGGCAGGTGGGGCATGACTGGCAATATAACTGCACCTGTTTATGGACCCTAGGCCAGACAAATTGGGCTAAAACATGCTTTAGTGTTTTCTCTGCCCCCAGGTGTCTTCCTAATAAGTGGCTATGAGCCAACAATAACACCTGCTGATGATATGGCCAGGGAACTATCAGTTGTTCTACCTCTTCCTCCTCTATGGTCCCCTCAGCTATTCTGTACAATAAATCTCCCTTTAGCACAAAATAGGGAAAGTTTTTTTCAGGGGACTCTCCATTAGCTACTGGAACCTTATCTACCTTCAAAACTCACTCTGTTTATTTATTTATTTATTTATTTAACAGTTTTTATATACTGTCTTTCTACAATTCAAGACGGTTTACATGGAACGTAACTGACAGTGTTGTACAACTGTTTACATAGAACAAGGTAACAGGCTACATAGGTAACATAAGAACTAGGGAACTAATCAGCTAATAAACTATTTACAATAAATTATTTACAATAATATGGATCATTTGTTTACATAAGAAGTAACTGTGGGTCACTTAGGATAATTGGAGGGACTAGTGAGGAGGGTAGGAGAAGGGGGGAGGAACTAGGGTGGTAGGGAAAAGTGTTCGAGGAAGAGGTGGGTTTTTAATCTCTTTTGGAATTCTGCGTGGCTCACACAGTTACGTAGGTCATGGGGAAGGGTATTCCATAGGGATGGGGCATAGAGAGAGAAGGACCTGTTGCTAGTAGATTGTTTAAAGTGTAATTTAGGTGTAGGAATGGTTAGAAGGTTTTTGGTTGAGGAGCGGCGTGTTCTTGTGTTGTTAGGGAAGCCAAGGAGTGGGGAAAGGCATGGAGCTGATTCTTTTGAGATGATCTTATGAATAAGGGTGAGCACTTTAAATTTGGATCGGAGTTGGATTGGGAGCCAGTGTAAGTCATAGAGGACAGGAGTAATATGGGATTGTCTAGGGTTGTTAGTTATTAATCGTGCCAGGGTATTCTGGGCGAGTTGGAGAGGTTGGATGGTGGTCTTAGAGAGGCCATGATAGATAAGGTTACAATAGTCAAGTGAAGGGGTTGTGAGGGCCTGACAGACAGTACGGAAGGAGTTGGGGCTTAAGAGGGGCTTGAGGTTCCGGAGGGTTCGCAACTTCGCGTAAATTGTACTGGTAGTTTTCTTTATGTGATCAATAAAGGAGAGGTTCTGATCGAGAATGATTCCAAGATATTTCACTTGTTTTTTTATGGTGAGAGTGAGATCGCCAAGGGTGAGTGTTGGGGGAGGGGTATATGAGGGGTTGGAGAATACTTGAAGGATCTCAGTTTTGGATTGGTTAATAAGTAGATTGTGTTGGGAAAGCCAGGATTTGAGATTGGTTAGACATTTATTTATTTTAGTAAAGTCAGGGTTAGAGAGGCTAAATGGGGTGAAGCACATCATATCATCTGCGTATAATTGGTACTGAATACCGTGGTTTTGGAAAATTTTGCAGGCAGGTTGGAGGAAGATATTAAAAAGTAAGGCAGAGAGGCTAGAGCCTTGGGGACACCTTGCTTTAGCGTAAATGGGAGGGAGGTATCACTTCCAATACGGACCTGTTGTGTTCTGGAGTCTAGGTAGGAGTGAAACCATTTTAGTGTTGTGCCTCTCAGACCTATTTCATGAAGTCTGGTTAGGAGTTGATTGTGGGGAAGAGCGTCAAAGGCAGCGGATAGGTCAAGGAATATAAGTAAGCATCCTTGGGTAGGGTTATGGGTGTGTAGTGTGAGCCCCGCCCCTGTGCCAAATAGCTTGAACAGCAGGAGGCGCTGCACCTTAACCTTGAGGTTGTATAAGAATTTGTAGTTGAGCCGTTGGTTAAAGATCACAGATTTTTATTTGGGTTCTCAGAGACTCACAACAGGTAATGTCCACAGGAAAACAAAAGTAGGGATACTCCTCCCAAAGAAAATATATGCAAACTTTGCCAGGTCAAAAATAAAGTCTTTTAAACAAGCTTTTCTTCTTAGCTCTTACAAAAGGTATTTTCCCTCTTAACAGTTATTCACATACAGTGCAACAATCACATTCCATGTCAGTGACTGAAGGATCTGAATCCCCTTTGAAAGAGTCAATTTCCATGCTCTCTGGAGGACTCTCAGGTAGTGGTTCTGGACTCTTAACTGGAATGGTATTAGTTCCATACATTAACAGTTTCTTCAGTCTTGGCCACCTAATAGGTTTCTCCCCTTTAAGTAAAAGCTCATGGGGTTTCAAAAGCCGTGGTTTAAAAGTTCCTTTCCTTTCATGTAAATGTCTACAGGTAATCTCCTCCTCATCTGAAGAACTGTCCCTGTGTTCAGTTTTGGGCCTAGGCTTTCTCCTGGTTTGATGCTTAACTTGCACAGTTTTACATACAGGCCTTCTATCAATAAAACCCTCTTCTGAGCTGTAATCAGAGGACCGGTCAGACCTCCTTCGGGCTCTATAAAAAGTTCTTGCTTTGGAAGCTTCCCTAGCAGAGCAATGCCTGCATCTAGGTTCCAGCAAGGGTTTTGCCTGGGTAAAAGTTCTGCCTTCTTGTGGCTTCTTTAAGCTTCTTTCAAATACAGGGTTTAGCTTGCCCACTAACCTGCATTGTGGTTTTCACTGCACTAGCAGTGTATCTCTGGGCCTTGCAACAGCAGCTGCCTGGCCTGTGAGTATTTCTTCCTGGAGAGCAGCAGTATTTCCCTTTCTCCTGGGGAGCGAATCTGGCTTCAGGTCTTCCCTTCCTCTCAGCATAGAGCCTGGTTCCAGTCAGGTTCAGAATCCTCGTGCTGGTAAGACAGGTGATTCTCTTCTTCTGCTCTCCCCTCTCTCTCCCCTCTCCCTTCCGTTTCTGTCTGCCCTTTTTTACAAGCAGCTACGTGACAAGGGCACTCCCTTGCAGGCTCCTCCCCCGAGTACCTGCTTCTCTGATTCCTATCTGGTGTGTAACGTGGGAATGACTCAACACTAGTTTTGGCCCACTGACTATCAACCCTGGGGTTTTTCTGCTGTGAACTTCTAACCCTGGGTTTTCTCTGACAAGTGTTTTCTAATGTGCCCATCCCCCCAGCCAAGGTAAAACCTTCAATGTTTCCTGCTTTTCTAGGTGGCACTACTCTCTCCTTGCCACAGTAGGTACAATGAATCTAGAAGGGAGGTTAGGAGGGTTTCAACTCCGTGATTCTTTTTAAATCCGTGTTGGTATAGGTCAAGGGGGGAGTGGTCATCAATGTTTAAGGGACTTATCCTCTTGTTGGGCCCTTCTGAAGCTCCCTGGGGTTTGCCCCAGTCTCCACTCTGGAAAGAGGACAATTTTATTTGGGTCGCTACCACTGAGCCCTGAGCTAACCCCAAGGGTTTCTTCCCTATGCCTTCCCTCCCCAAATCCCTCCCCCATAGCCGGCCCCAGATTCTGTTGGTAGAGTAGCTTTTCCTGGCAATGCTGACTCCAGAACTTAGCAGGCTTGGAAGTCTTGACATATAGATCCAGGTCTTCCAGGGGGAAGATATCTGGGAAATCTTCTTGGTTCAACTTAGCAAAGCCATCAGTTAGTCGGGCCCATATCATTCTGAAGTCTCGGCTGATTACCACTGGATATGGGGGCCAGAGCATCACCACAATCTCAAACATGATTTACCCAGCTGGGGTCTTCAGCAAAACCTGTGCTGTTGGATACTGCCTCTGGTCTATATGAACATAGGCCAGTGTTACCATCTTTGTATAAATCAGGTAATATCGATACACTGGGAAGATGTATTACAACCATTTGATAAATTGAACAGCAGCTAATCACCAGGACCGGATGGCATACATCCAAGGGTGTTGAAAGAACTGAAATATGAGATTGCAGACCTACTATTAGTAATCTGTGAACTATCATTAAAATCATCTGTAATACCTGAAGACTGGAGAATAGTCAATGTAACACCAATTTTTAAAAAGGGGTGATCCGGGAAACTGCAGACCGGTGAGCCTGACGTCAGTACCAGGAAAAATGGTAGAAACCATTATAAAGAACAAAATTACTGAACATGTAGATAGTAATTGCTTAATGAGAGACAGCAAACATGTCTTTAGCCAAGGAAGGTCTTATCTTACTAATCTGTTATGCTGTTTTGAAGGTGTGAATAAACAGGTAGACAAAGGTGAGTCAGTTGATATAGTACATCTGTATTTTCAGAAAGCTTTCGACAAAGTCCCTCATGAGAACTTTTGGCGAAATTAAAAAGTCATGGGATTGGAGGGAGTGTACTATTGTGGATCAGGAACTGTTTAAAAGATAGAAAGCAGAGGATAGGGCTAAATGGCCAATTTTTCCAATGGAGAAAGGTGAATAGTAGAGTATCCCAGGGATCTGTGCTGGGTCTGCTACTTTTTAATATATTCCCATTTCCAGGTCATTTATGAATGAGTGAGGTAGTCAAATTTGCAGATGACACAAATTATTCAAAGTTGTTAAAACCCATGAGGATTGTGAAAAATTGCAAGAGGACCTTCATAAATTGGAAGACTAGGCATCCAAATGACAGATGAACTATAATGTGGACAAGTGCAAAGTTATTCACCTAGGAAAGAACAACCCAAACTGTGGTTTCATGATGCAAGGTTCCACATTAGGAACCACCACCCAGGAAAAAGATTTAGGCGTCATTGTGGATAACCATGTTAAAACCCTTGGCCCAGTGTGCAGCGGCGGCCAAGAGTGCAAATAGAATGCTAGGTATCATAAGGAAAGGAATGGAAAATAAAACAAAAGATGTTATAATGCCTCTATATCATTCCATGGTGAGACCGCACCTTGAATATTGTGTGCAATTCTGGTCGCCGTATCTTAAAAAGGATATAGCGTTATTAGAAAAGGTTCAGAGAAGAGCCACCAAAATAGTAAAGGGGATGGAAGGATACTCCTATGAAGAAAGGCTAAAAAGGTTAGGGCTCTTTAACTTGGAAAAGAGATGGCTGAGGGGAGATATGATAGAAGTCTATAAATTAATGAACGGAGTGGAACGGGTAAACATAGATCGATTGTTTACGTTATCAGAATATAGAAAGACTAGGTGGACATGCAATGAAGCTACAGGGTAAACTATTTAAGACTGTTGTTGTTAAGTGCCGTCAAGTCGGAGTCGACTCATGGCGACCCTCTGGATAGCTATTCTAAATTGTGTTCGGTCTTGAGTCAGGCGGCTCATTGTTGACAGACTGGTACCCGTAGCTGCTGTAATAAAAGAAAATATATTTTCACTTAACGTGTAATCAAACTCTGGAATTTGTTACCGGAGGATGTAGCAAAAACAGTTAGGGTAGCTGGGTTTAAAAACGGTTTGGACAAGTTCCTGGAGAAAAGGTCCATAAACCATTATTAAAGGGGACTCAGGATATCCACTGCTTGTCCCAATACAAGCATTGTGGAATCTGTGTTTGTGTTTAAAACTGCTAGGTACTTGTGACCTAGATTGGCCACTGTTGGAAACAGGATACTGGGCTTGATGGACCTTTGTCTGACCCAGTATGGCATATCTTATGTTCTTACTGTTTCTCGGTAAATGAGGGTCTACACATTCCTGGAGTCTATCAAGGCCTGGAGGCAGGTATCCTTGAGCTCCACAGGAATCACAAAATTCTGTGCCCTTGGGTGGGAACTGTCCACAAAAGCGCAGGTGTGAGAGGTAGTTAGGCTGAGCTTCACGGGTTCTTCCACACCGAGGGGACACTCCCGAACAAACTATCCCCGTGCTCCACATCTAAAACAGGTGAGAGGGTTGTGGCTGGTGCCCTGCCCTCACCTAGCAGGTGACTTTGGGGTCAGAACATGGGAGCCAACATCTGTTCAGGCTTCCCCTTCTGGGCTAACGGGTGATTTCTTCCCCTTCTCACTGTCTGCTTCAGTCACCATCTGTGCTTCATGGTACCCCTTGGCTATTTCCCGTGCATTCTCCAGTGTAAGGTTGGGGTGCTGACATACCCACTGTTTCATCAGGGCAGTCAAGTCCTCCAAAAATTGCTCCAATGGCACAATCCTGGCTATCCCGGGCCCAGTCTTTCTCTCTGGTTGCAGCCACTTCCATGTGAGGTCCTTCAACCGATAGGAGGTGGTCCGGGGGCTCTCTTATCTGGAGCCCGAACCTTCTGAATCGCTGGCAGTAGGCATCTGGGGTAAAGCTGGCACACTCCAGTATAGTGGGGCTTTGACAGCTACATACATTGCTCGCCCATCTGGGTTGGCACCCTGGAATGGCACCCTGGAATGCAGCCTGACTGCAGCCCCTCAGCAGATGCCCCAAATAAATAGTCCACGCCTCCTCTGGCCATTCAGCCATGTGGGCGGTTCATTCAAAGTTCACCAGGAAATGGTCCAGTTCATCTTCTGCCGCCATTTTAAGAACTGCTTTCACTGGTGGGTGGAGTTGCGATCTCTGCAGGGCCTAGGTCAACTAAGCTAGTGAACTTTTCTGTAGCTCCCCTTGCAACTGAACAAGCCTTTGTATTTGCTGTCCTTCCAGGAGAGTGCATTGAAACTGCTCCTGACATTGTTGTCACTCCAGATACTGTTGTTGTTGCTGTTGAAACTATTGTGGTTGCTGCTACCCTTCTGCCAGAAGCTGGAGAAGCAGTGCCATCCTGGCTTGCCATTGTTCTCTTGCAACACCACCACAGCTTCCTCTTCTGCAGCTGAGTTAACCCTGCAGTATTCTAGCTCCAAAAACCTTTTTGCCAGCCTCTAGTGGCCAAAGCAAAGCCTGCCTGTCTGGCACTAACTAAACCTTCTTAAAGCTCCCTAACTAGGGCAAAGCTAACTCTTAGCCCACACAAACAAACAAAACCCCCTGACCTGCTGCAGAGGCCCAGCCCTAGAGGAACATGGAATTGCCTTCAGTCAGATGGTAGAGAAAATCCCCAGTCTGCCACCATGTGTGGAAGTGTGGCGTATGGTGGGAAGGGGTTTTCTAGTAAAACACCAAATAGCACTTCAGAGAAAACAAAGTGTGTTTTTATTTAGACCCAGCTTGTTAAACCTTCACAAAGCTGGTCTCCTGGCCAGCCCAGTTAAAGTTCCTATCTTTGTACAGCTTGCATTGAACAAATTCCCTGGCTCCATGGGCCTCTCTCCCTCCTGCAGCCTGCTGAATTTTTAACCTCTTCCTATGAGCCACGCTCTCCCAGGCCTGAACTCTGGACTGCAGGCTCTCTTAAAGGAGCCTGTTCGTAAACTCTCTGAAGAGGAATGGGCAACACTCTGTTGTGTTGGGGTCTATAATGTTCCCAGATCACTTCAAATCTTTATATCCAAATAGTGAATAGCTCCCTTCCACCATTTGAATGGAAAAGATTATTTTAAAAGCCCTTCTTCTTCCTCCCCCAAATTGGACATTGATTGCCTCTGTTTTATTCATGTTCACTCAAAACCCCAAAATTGAGTTGAAATCCCTCACCTCCTTCATAATCTACCTGTAGAGTAAACCTCAGATATGCCGCTTACAACAACATATCATCAGCAAATAATGTCAGCTTGTGCTCTGACTCCCCCATCCTTATCCTTGTTACATCTGCCTTACTTCTATAGCCTCTGCTAAGGGTTCCATCGAAATAGAAAAGAGAAGTGGTGATAAAGGGCAACCTTGCCTTGTTCCTCTTCCCAACAGAAATTTTCCAGAATAAGACCCATTGACTTTGACCCTAGCCCTCAGGTCTTCATATAATTTCTGAACCCATCTCATAAAATTCTCTCCCAACTCTACTTTTTGTATAACTCCCATCTAAAAAGGCCGACTATCGAAAGCCTTTTTCACATCTACTGCTAGCATCATTGAACGCACCTTCCTCCTATGGGCAGATTGCATCAACTGAAGAGTTCTCTTGATGTTGTCTGAGGCTTGTCTCTGTAGACTGAATCCTGTTTGATCCATCTTTATCAACACTCCAATTTCCCTAGCTAGTCTTGTTGCCAATACCTTTGCCAAGATCTTCACGTCTACATTAAGCAATGATATTGGGTGATATGAATCACATCTGGTCAAATCTTTCTCTCACTTGTGTAGGACGTAATCCCCGCAATATTTCATTTATTCAATATTTTATCTGCCCTTACAAAAGCCCAAAGCAGAATACGTGAAATCATACATAAAACAGGCTAAATAGAGGAGGAAGTGACATCACCGACGTTATGGCAGCATAAGCTTACAGCTACAAGCCCGGGCAAGAACACTTTTCTTCACAAAAGTGAAATTTGAGCACAAAGTGGGTAAACAGAGAGTGTGCCACAATCCTGATCCTGCCGGGTGGATGGCAGTGAAGAAAGCGGGAGTGAAGCAACACAGGTGAAACCTAAAATGGCAGCAGCCCACACGAACATTGGAGAAAAAGCCCCAGGTACCTGAGAGCTGCATTGAAATAAAGAGAGGTACAACAGTTGAGAGACAATCTAAACGGGTGGTTCTCCACACTGCACCAAGACATTACTGGTTTAAAATAGGAGGTGCAGAAATGGGTAGAAGATCTGAGGCATGACCTGAATGATCTGGAACAACGCATGGAGGGCACAGAGACTAAGATGGAGGAGTGTAATGGTCAGATGCAAGCCCTAGTGCAGGAGAATAACAGACTCACGAGTATGCATGAAGAGCTCCTGCTTAAGTTGGAAGACCTGGAAAACAGATCAAGGAGGGCAAACCTGCGCATAAGGGGGCTCCCGGAAGTGGAGAATAATGATAACTGTAAAACGGTAATGGAGAACATCTGTAGAGTGGTGGCTCAAACAGCAGGGATACCTGAGACAGAATTGTGCCTTAAGATCGAAAGAGCACACCGCCTTTTGAGGCCGCGCTGAGAAGGGAGACCAAGGGACATTATTGCATGCTTCCATGAGTTCTCTTCAAAAGAGGGTATCTTGTCTGCAGCATGAAAAATAGGAAAAATTAACTGGAATGGACAAGAAATAGAAATTTTGGAGACTTATCAATAACCATCTTACAAAAATGCAGGGCATTTTGTGCGATCACACAACGCGTAAGGGAGGAACAGGTGCGGTATCGCTGGGTATTCCCAGCAGGCTTATAATTTACAATCAAGGGAATATCTACCACAGTGAGGTCATTGGAGATTGCTATAAAAGCTATGCAACAGGCAGGATGGTCGCGGCTCCCAAGTGGGGAGGAAGGACTAGCTACCATGCAACATCAGGTTAATAAATGCCAGGCGGGGTGGTCCCGCATCTCAGGAGGTGAAAGGAGGCTATGCAAGCAGATGCTGGAAGGAGAGACTGAGCACTAAAAGAGGGATGGGCTAAATCTGGTTTCGTATGGATGGGACTTTCCACTGTGACTAGGACATACGAATAATGGTGGAAGGTATATATAATGATAACCAAAATGAAGGCAATAAAAAACCCAAAGGGGAATGAATGGAACTGGATGAATGGAATGGATGGGGGCAGGGCCGGATTTAACTATACGCCACCTACGCCGTGGCGTAGGGCCCACAGCTGACAAGGGCCCACAAAAATAGCCACCTTAAAATTAAATAAAAAAACAAAAACGCTGGCTGCCGCCGCGGCAGCATGGACTGTTCCTGCGGGACCCCCTCTGCTGCCGCGGCAGCATGGACCGACCCGCGGGGCCCCCTCTGCCCGGCTGAATCGTCTGTCCCTCCCTCCCTCCATGCCGGCTTTGAGAGGTGCGAAGGGAGAGTGTCTCCCTCGCGTCTCTGTTAAGCCCGCAAGGGCTGATGGGAAATTGGCTCCAGGGCACAGCAGATGGGAGAGGGAGGGGGGTAAATAAGATGCGATGTTGCGGATAGGCACGGTTAACGTAAAGGGTTTGAACTCCCCGGGGAAGCGCAGCCTACTATTTAGGGAGTTATTCAAATCCCAGTGGGATGTAGTGATGTTACAAGAGACTCATCTGAGGATGGGGGATGTGGGGAGGTTGAAGCACCAGCAATATCCTGACCAATACTTTTCATGTAATAGGGAGGGGGTGAAGAAAGGAGGGGTAGCGTTGTGGGTGCGGCAAGGGAGTGGTATACAGGTAGAGGGGCATTTTAAGGATGGGGAGGGAAGGGTGGTAGGTATAACGGGGAAGCTCGGGTGGGGGAGGATATTGTGGTGGTGGTGGTATATGGTCCTAACGGGAACCAGGGGAAGTTTTGGCAAGAGGTGGGGAAATTAATAGAGGGAGCGGGAGGGGGGAAATTGGTAGTGGGGGGAGATTTTAATTTGGTTTTAGATCCAGGGGTGGATAGGGACCCACAGGGAGGGAAGGGGGGAAGGAGGAATAGAAGGGGGTTGAGAGTGCTGATGAAGAAATTTAATCTGGTGGATGCGTGGAGGACCCTCAATCCGGGAAGGCGGGCATACTCTTTTTACTCCGCGCTGCACCGGAGCTGGAGCAGGATTGATATGATCCTACTGGATAGGACGTGGATGTTGGAGGTGGAGGACGGGAGTATTAGGACGGTGGGATGGACAGATCACGGAGTAGTGGAGGTTAGATGTCGGCCTCCTAGGAGGGGAGGAGTGGTGTTTTGGAGGTTGAATGAGAGTCTGCTTAGGGATGAGAGGGTGGTGGCGGATATACGCGGAGTCATACAGGAATATTTGGGCTTTAATGATACAGGGGAGGTGGCGGAAGCATGTCTGTGGGAAGGGTTGAAAGCTGTAATACGGGGGAGATTCATTATGTGGGGAGCCAAAAAAAAGAGGGAACGTGGGAGGAAGGAAGAGGAATTGGGACGGGAGTTACGGGAGGTGGAGGGAAAGTACCGGGAGACGGGGAGGCAGAGGGATAGGGTGGAGATGGAGCAGGTACGGGGGGAGTTACACTCCTTACAGGTGGAACAGGTGGCTTTTGCATTGCAGAAAGTTAAGCAAACCCAGTATGAGTTTGGGGACAAGGCGGGTAGAGTGTTGGCACATAGGTTGAAACAACAGCAAGGAGCGGCTACGATATACCAGATGAGGGGGAGGGAGGGTAGGATATGTAGAATGGAGGATGAGATAAGGGAGCAGTTTCGGGCATATTATAAGGAGTTGTATGAGGGGATGGAGGGGGTGGGGGATAGGGACATTGAGAGGTACCTGGAGGGGGTGACGTTACCTGGCCTATCGGAGGAAGCTAGACAACAGTTGGAGGCAGCGGTGTCGGGGGAGGAAATTAGGAGGGCCGTGAAGGGTTTGAAGGGGGGGAAGGCCCCGGGTTTAGATGGGCTACCCGGGAGTTTTTATAAGATCTTTATAGAGGAGATAGGGGATCTCTTGGCTAGGGTGTTTAATGGAGTGGTATTTATTTATTTATTTATTTATTTAGCAAACACTTATATACCGCTACTTCCAGCGATCAGAAGCGGTTTGATTAAAGTATTGGGATATGTCACAAAATCAAGACAGGAAGATTGGGGCATAGATAGAAAGAAGAGGGGTAATACACAGCACACATCGCAGGGTCTAGATATATCCCTTCAGTAGGTATCATTCATATGTACAAAAGCGATTATCCTTTAACTATTTACATTTGACAAACAGCTATTTGTTTCTTTTCATCTTGTTGTATTCACAGCTGGCCATAGTGGCAGTTGAATAGGTGAGTTTTTAATTTTTTTCTGAAATCGAGTAGGTCTTTTGTTGCTCTCATCTCATGTGGTAGGTTGTTCCATAAAGTGGGGGCAGAGAAGGAGAATGCTCTGCGGCCAGTACTGGATTTTACATGTCTGATGCTGTTTGGAACTATAAGTGTGTCTTCGTTTATGGTTCTCCTGCTTCTGGAGTTAGTTTGCAAGGTGATCAGGGTGGAAAGGAATGAAGGGGCTAGGTTGTGAATTAGTTTGAATGTCGTTACCAATGTTTTGTATTGGATCCTGGCAGAGACTGGGAGCCAGTGTAGTTCCATCAATATAGGTGTAATATGTTCGGTGACGCTTGTTCTCATGATGATCCTTGCTGCTACGTGCTGTGCCAGTTGTAATCTGTTGGTCGTTTTCTTTGGTAGACCCTGTAAGATGGCGTTACAGTAGTCGAGGTGAGGCATGATGAGTGCTTGAGCAACTGAACGGAAGTCACATGGATCTAGTACATTCCGTAGGGGTCGTAATACTCTAAGCTTGTGAAATATGGCTTTGTTGGTGTTGCTGAGGTGTTTTTCCATTTTCAGTTTGCTGTCGATTATGACTCCTAAATATCTAATTTCCTTCTTCGTGTTGTACGTATTGTTGCACAATGTGATTGTTGGTGGCGGTTCGAAGTCAGTTTTACTGGGTATAAACATTACTTCAGTCTTCTTATGATTAATCGACATGTTGTTTTGTTTTAGCCATCCCAACATCTCTCTTGTCCCCGGAGATGCTGACGGCAGGGATTATGGTCCTGTTAAAACCCGGTAAGGATCTGGTTAACTGCAGTTCGTATCGGCCTATTTCCCTTCTCAATGTGGATGTAAAAATATTGGCTAAGATCTTGGCGGGGAGACTGGGGAGGTGGCTGCCGGGAGTAATCAATGTGGATCAAGCGGGATTTATAGAGGGTAGGCAGGCTGGGGATAATATTAAACGGGCAATTGCGGTGATTTGGGAAGCTAGGCAAGAGGAGGAGGATTTTCTACTGATGTCTATCGACGCAGAGAAAGCTTTTGATAGGGTCCACTGGAAAAAGTGGGTTGTGGGCCGAATTTTGTACAGTGGGTGAAGGGATTGTACAATGGCCCTAGGGCGCGGGTTAAAATAAACGGGAGGTATTCTAGGGACTTTGGATTGGGGGGGGAAACTAGGCAGGGGTGCCCCCTATCCCCACTACTGTTCGCACTGGCGGTAGAGCCGTTGGCGGAAAGTATTAGGGGGAATAACAAGATAGTGGGATTGGTGAGGGGGGTTTGAACCACAAGATTTCTTTATATGCAGACGACATCCTATTATACTTAAGCCGGCCGCAGGAGTCCCTACCAGAGGTAATGGAAGAGGTGGGTCGATATGGAGCAGTTTCGGGGTTCAAAATGAATATCGATAAAACGGAGGTGATGAAAGTCCAGATGAATAGGGAGCTAGAGGAGAAGTTGAAGGGCTTATATCCCTTACGGTGGGTGAGCAAATCCTTAGGGTATTTGGGGGTGAGACTTACAGTTCGATATGAAGATCTGTATCGGGAGAATTACCCAAAGCTTTTAGGCCAGATATACAAGGACCTTGAGGGATGGATGCGACTGGAGATTTCCTGGGTGGGAAGGATTGCAGCGCTTAAAATGAACGTCTTACCGAGGCTGTTATATCTGTTCCAGGTGCTGCCGGTAGCGGTGCCAGAAGGTGTGATGCGGTTGTTGCAAAGGCGGGTGTTTGGCTATATTTGGAAGAGGAAGCCACCAAGGATAGCGAGGGAGGTGTTGTATGCGCCCAAAGAGCAGGAGGGGTTAGGGGTACCTAATCTGAGGGACTATTACAGGGCCGCACAGCTGACCCATGTGCTCGGACGGTGGGGGGGAGGGGAGGAGAAACCCTGGGTTAGTTTGGAGAAATTTAGGGTTCGGGGGGGGGGGGGAGGCATTTGGACGCGTGGGTATGGGCCCCGAAGAGGGAGAGGGCGGCCATGGGGGGTGGTACGCCTGCTATGAGACAGGTCGTGCAGGTGTGGGATAAGGTGCGGGAACCAGAGATTGCTGGGAGGGGGACGGGATTTTCGGTAATGACTCCATGGAGGGGGTGGAAAGCTTTTCAACCAGGGTGGGAGGGGGGTAGGTTTGATGTATGGAGGGGGAAGGGGTTGAGCTGTAGTTTGCAGTTGTTGGCAGAGGGGGAGATTAAAAGCTTTGAGGTAGTGAAGGAGGAGTTCAACCTGGAGGAGGGGGACAGGTTTGCATATGTCCAGGTGGGCTCCTTTTTACAACAGGTGCTGAGAAGGGTGGGGTTGGAGGGGGCGGCCTCACACCTGGAGGCTATCTGGTACGGGAAGAGAGGTTCGAGGGGGATGATATCAGGGTTATACAAGGGGGTAAGAGGGGAGGGGAAAGGGAAATTTCGGTATATGGTGGAGTGGGAACGGGAGTTGGGGGTGTCTTGGACAGGGAAAGACTGGAAAAGGGTGTGGGATCAGATAAAACGGGGGCCTAGGGCGAGTCGAATTAGGGAAAACAGTTATAAGGTGATGATGCGCTGGTATTATACGCCAGAGAGTAAGTCGGATGTTTCAGGGGGTGTCTCCCCTATGTTGGAGGGAGTGTGGGGAGGTGGGGACTTTTTGGCATATTTGGTGGAGTTGTAAAAAAGCGCAGGGGTATTGGCGGCAGATCTTGGAGTGGGTGCAGGGGAAGCTAGGGGTGGTGGTGGATTTGGAGCCCCCTGCCTTACATCTCTGTCATTTAAGAATGTGAGTGGGCAAGGTGCAGATCTCCAAGACATCAAAAAGGTTAGATAGAATGTGTCACATGCCTCTCTGCTTCTCACCACCACCAAAATATAGTCTATTAGACAACTTTTTGGTGGTGGTGAGAATTGAGGAGGCATGTGACACATTCTATCTACCCTTTTGATGTCTAGGACATCTGCAGCTTGCCCACTCACAATCTTAAATGACAGAGATGTAAGGCAGGGGTCTCCAAATCCAGCCCTAGAGGGCCACAAACCAGTCAGGTTGGCAGGCTATCTCTAATGCATATATATCTCATGCATATTCATTAGGGCTATCCTGAACACCCGACTGGCCTAGGGGTTCAAGGAGGACTGGTTAAGAACCACTGCTCTAGAGGAATATGGACAGGTGGCTGGATTTAAGATGAATGCTATCAAGTCCGAAATTCTTAACATCTCTCTGGATGTGAAGAGCCAGGCAACAATCCAGAGAAATTTACCATTCAGATAAGCAAAAGGAAGTCTCCGCTATTTAGGAGTTAATATCACCCCCACAGTGGAGGAGTTATTCAAAACGAACTACCCCCCCCCCCCCCATTATGGAAGCATATAAGTACAGACTTGGAGAGATAGCAGAGGGGTCGCTTTAGTTGGTTAGGGCGGATGGAAGGGGTCAAGATGATGACATTGCCAACGTTATTGTATTTGTTCACTGCACTACTATACAGGTGCCTCGGCACTTCCTAAAGCTGATCCAAACAGGGATAATGAGGTATATCTGGGCAGGACAACATCCTAGAATTGCTCAATCCATTATTGGGCAGGATAAAGTGAAGTAGGCCTGGCAATTCCTCAATTTGAATGCTACTATGAGGCCACACATATCAGAGTGGCACTGGAATGGTGGCAGAAGGGAGAAAGAGAATGGGTGGACATAGAGAAAACTCAGGGGGTTTGGGCAGGATGCTTTGGATGCTGGAGGGAGGAAGGACGAGACTGGGGGTGTCAGGTAACCCAGTTATAGGATTGACATTTAAGGTGTGGAAAAAATGGAGGTGGATCTGGCTGGGAACCCCAGGATACTTGAGGCACATACCAATAACGGGCAATTGGGAGTTTATGCCTAGGATAGGGAAAGGAGTATTTGACAACTGGAAAGCCAAAGGTTTCGATGGGTGGGTCAATATTGGGGGCATGAATGAGTTATAGATTTTTCAGCACTAAAAGAAGAATATAGGTTGGAAGATGTAGATTACTTCTCATATTTGCATTAAGACATTATTTGGCTACCAAGGTAGGGCAGGGCCTGCAGGACACCAGAAATGGCTATTGAGAAACTATTTTCAGGAGGGAGGATTTTAGGGTTGCCAACTGGCTCCAGATGCACCCGACACGCTTGATCCAGTCCTAGGTTTACCCCACTGCATGCAGGGGGCATGTAGTTCTGATTTTTTTCATTGGATTCCATAAGAAAAGCAAGACTACATGTCCCTGCATGCAATGGGGTAAACTCAGGACTGGATCAAGCCTGTTGGGCACATCTGGAGCCAGTTGGCAACCCTATTTTGACCATATACCAAATGATGGAGCGGGATAAAGTGAAGTTTCAAAAAAAACAATAGGAGGACGACGTGGGGAGAACATTGGATGAACAAGGGTGAGAATGGATTTATAGAAACCTACATAAAGGATTAAAGTTTTGCAGGAAACAAAATTTGCTGTAGAATCTCTATGGATTGAAATTCTATGTAAATAGGGGAAGGCGATGGCAGTGGGGGTGTACTATCGACCGCCTGGCCAGAATGAACAAATGGATGATGAAATGCTCAAAGAAATCAAGGAAGCTAACAAAAGTTACAACACAATAATAATAATGGGTGATTTCAATTACCCCGGTATCGACTGGGTCAGTGTCACGTCAGGACATGCTAGGGAGATAAAGTTCCTAGATGAAATAAATGACTGCTTCTTGGAGCAGCTTGTTCATGAACCGACCAGAGGGGAAGCCATATTAGATCTAGTCCTTAGTGGAACACCAGATCTAGTGCAAGAGATAAGGGTGTTGGGGCCACTAGGCAATAGTGATAATAGCATGATCGCCTTTGATTTAATTAGTGGAGAAGGGATAGTAAGGAAATCCACAGTACTACCTTTTAACTTTCGAAAGGGAGACTATGATAAAATGAGGAAAATAGTTAAGAAAAAGCTAAAAGGACCAGTTGCAAAGGTTAAAGACTTACATCAAGCTTGGGTGTTGTTGAAAAATACTATCTTGGAAGCCCAGGCCAGCTGTATTCCACGCTTTAAGAAAAGTGGAAGTCCAAAAAACTGCCAGCATGGTTTAAAGGTGAGGTCAGAGAGGCTGTTGATGCCAAAAAAGCATCCTTCAGGAAATGGAAAAAAGAGTCAAACGACGAAACCTGGAAACAGCACAAGCACTGGCAAGTCAAATGCAAGGCATTGATAAGGCAGGCAAAGGGAGAATTTGAGAAGCTTGCTGCAGAAGCAAAAACGCAAAATAAAGACTTTTTCAAGTACATTCATAGCAAAAAACCCGTGAGAGAGTCAGTTGGTCCATTAGATGATAGAGGAATTAAAGGGGCACTAAGAGGCGACAAGGCGACAGCGGAGAGACTGAATTCTTTGCTTCGGTCTTTACTGAGGAAGATGTAGGAATGTTACCCATGACTAAAGTGGTATTTAATGGTGCGGAAGATTTGAAGGAAATATCGATACATCGGGAAGATGTATTACAACTATTAGATAAACTGAAGAGTAGCAAATCATCTGGGCCGGATGGTATACATCCAAGGGTGTTGAAAGTACTGAAATATGAGATTGCAGACCTGCTATTAGTAATCTGTGAACTATCATTAAAATCATCTCTAATACCTGAAGATTGGAGGATGGCCAATGTAACACCAATTTTTAAAAAGGGTTCCAGGGGTGATCTGGTAAACTACAGACTGGTGAGCCTGACGTCAGTACCGGGAAAAATGGTAGAAACCATCATAAAGAATAAAATTACTCAGCATGTAGATAGTCATGGCCTAATGGGAGACAGCCAACATGGCTTTAGACAAAGAAGATCTTGTCTTACTAATCTGTTATGTTTTTTTGAAGATGTGAATAAACAGGTGGACAAAAGTGAGTCTGTTGATATAGTGTATCTGGACTTTCAGAAAGCCTTTGACAAGGTCCCTCATCAGAGACCTTTGGCAAAACTAAAGAGTCATGGGCTAGGAGGCAGTGTACTACTCTGGATCAGGAACTGGTTAAAAGATAGAAAGCAGAGGGTAGGGCTAAATGGCCAATTTTCCCAATGGAGAAAGGTAAATAGTGGTGTACCCCAGGGATCTGTGCTGGGTCCGCTGCTTTTTGACATATTCATAAACGACCTGGAAAGTGGAATAACGAGTGAGGTTATCAAATTTGAAGATGACACAAAACTATTTAAAGTTGTTAAAGCCAAGAGGATTGTGGAAAATTGCAAGAGGATCTTGATAATTTGGAAGACTGGGCATCAATATGGCAGATGAAATTTAATGTGGACAAGTGCAAAGTTATGCACCTAGGGAAGAACAACCCAAACTATGGTTACACGATGCAAGGTTCCACATTAGGAACCACCACCCAGGAAAAAGATTTAGGCGTCATTGTGGATAGCATGTTAAAACCCTCGGCCCAGTGTGCAACAGCAGCCAAGAGAGCAAATAGAATGCTAAGGAAAGGAAAGGAAAATAAAACAAAAGATATTATAATGCCTCTATATCGTTCCATGGTGAGACCGCACCTTGAATATTGTGTGCAATTCTGGTCGCCGTATCTTAAAAAGGATATAGCAATATTAGCTAAGGTTCAGAGAAGAGCCACCAAAATGGTAAAGGGGATGGAAGGATACTCCTATGAAGAAAGGCTAAAAAGGTTAGAGCTCTTTAACCTGGAAAAGAGATGGCTGAGGGGAGATGTGATAGAAGTCAATAAATTAATGAATGGAGTGGAACGGGTAAACGTAGATCGATTGTTTACCTTATCAGAATGTAGAAAGACTAGGGGACATGCAATGAAGCTACAGGGTAAACTATTTAAGACTAATAAAAGAAAATATTTTTTCACTCAACGTGTAATCAAACTCTGGAATTTGTTATCGGAGGATGTAGTAAAGGCTGTTAGTGTAGCTGGGTTTAAAAAAGGTTTGGACAAGTTCCTGGAGGAAAGGTCCATAAACCATTATTAAGAAGGGACCCAGGATATCAATGCTTGACCGAGTACAAGCATTGTGGAACCTGTGTCTTTTGGGGAAACTGCTAGGTACGTATGACCTAGATTGGCCACTGTTGGAAACAGGATACAGGGCTTGATGGACCTTGGTCTGACCGAGTATGGCATATCTTATGTTCTTATGGCAAGAAAAGGTGGGGCGGCAAAGTGGTTCATAGGATGTAAAATGCTGGAGAAAATGCGGAGCCCGAGGTACATTCATATACATATAGTGGACTTGTGAAGGGGTGCAACAGCTCTTGCAAAGGGTATTTCAGTGGATGGAAGAGATCTTGGGGTACAGGGTGTGGAACTGCATCCGGAGGTGGCTCTCCTGAACTTACCAGCGGATGTTAGAGAACTGCTCTGACTCAATATGGATCAAGGTTGGTTGTATAATAAGTAGACTGGCCATAGCCAAAACATGGAAACAGGTGAACCTACCCATATTGGGAGAGGTTCAAAACCGTCTATAGAGTATATACTTAACATAGAAACTGAGAGCTCTGAACCGTCGAAAGCAATTTGTGTTTGAAAACGTCTAGAGCGAATTTAAATTAGGAATTAAGGAAGTTTTATAAATGGTGATGTGGTGTTTGGAGATTATACTGCCATGGTGCTGGGGGGGGGGGGGGGTAGGGGGCATAGTTGTAATGTGTATAACTTACAATAATGTGAATTGGAAGTGGGGGGAGATAGGGGGGGGGTTGTACTTGACAGTTGAAAATTGAATCAAAAACAAACAAAAAAAAGCAGGCTACATACTCACTCACTTTTTGAGACTGCTTTTGGATCCTGATCCCCCCTAGTCCCCTGTTCACCTCCTCGTATGTGTTTACTTACCATCCCCCTAGATATATCCTTTTCCCCAGTTGCATTACCTCTCTTGACTAGACTGTAAGCCCTTATGAGCAGGGACCGTCTCTTACATGTCTCTCTACAGTGCTATGTACGCCTTGTAGCGCTATACAAATGATAAGTAATAGCAATAGTAACATACAATTATATCATACCACAATGTTAACAGATTAACATATTAAGAGATTAGCATATTAATCCATTGAACAACTCTGTTATTCACCCCGCCGCTTCCCTTTGAAACATCTTGGAAAATCTCCCTGTCAAACCCATCCAACCCAGGCGCTTTTTCATTCAACAAATTTGTGATAACCCATTGGACCTCCAAGCTCAAAATGGAACATTTAATCTCACTCTCACTTCTTCTGATAGAACTGATAGGTTGATCTTCTCCAAATATTCTTCAATTTATTTTTGAGAATGAGCCTTCTCCAACATATACAGAGTAGAATAGAAATGTACAAATTGCTCCCTACATTTTTTTTTCATAATACCAGATTCCACTATCCTTCCCATGTATTTTTTGAACATTTGTCATCCCCTGGCCTCCCTCAACTTTCTAGCTAACCCTCTTCCTGGCTTATTACCACTCTCAAAAAAACTTTATTTTGACCTTTGCAAGTTAAGCACTATCTCTATAAGTATTATTACTAACATCAAGCAGAACGATTGAAAAGGAAGTCAACCCTGGCTCAAAACATACTCACTACATCGTGTAGGAGACTAGCTATAGGCTAACACACACCTATAGGAAGGAGATAGAATAAGGTGGGATGAAGAAGCCTCAGATGGGAGATATAGGCTGATAATGCAACAAAGCACTGTTACCCAGCTCATAAACTCTACCTCAGCTGTCATTCATAGGCTCCTAAAGTGCACTAATTGTTTTTACAAATTTTTAAATGCATTTAAAATTATTGAAAAACTTTCAACGGCATTTTTTTCAGTTGCAATTGCTCCAGCCACTTTCTTCTGGTTTCTTCATGTTTTCTGCTAACTCTCCATCGTCTGCTGTCCATTTGTCCTTTCTTCTCTCTTCTAGTTTTTTTCCATTCTCTCTCTCTACATCTGCTTTAACATACTAATCTTTCTCCTTTTGCTCTTTCCTCATTCCTATTTCATCCACACAAATTTTACCCCTCCATCCTCAATCCCCACTTACTCTCCCACTACCCGGCCAATTGTAGATTTTTCATCCCTCCCACACAAAATATTTTTCCCCTCTCCATTTTACTCTCCCAGCCCCATCCCATTCTAATCCTCCCCCAACATCAGCTCCCTTCTAGTTCCAGTCTCACCCAGCATCCATTCCCTTCTAGTCCCTGCATCAGCCCATTTCCAGTCTTAGCCCCCCATCAGCCCATTTCCAGTCCTAGCTCCCCCATCCATTTCCAGTCCGAGTCCCTTCATCAGCTCATTTCCAATCCTAGCCCCCCATCAGCCCATTTCTAGTCATTTCCTAGCTCCACCATCAGCCCATGTCAAATCCTAGCTCCCCTCCACTCAGCCCAATTCCAGTCCAAGCCCCCCCATGAGCCTACTTCCAGTTCTAGCCCCTCCGTGAGTCCATTTCAATTCAAGCCCCCACCACAGCCCATTTCCAATCTTAGCTCCTCCCAACAGCCCATTTCCAGTCCTATCCTAGCTGCTCCATCAGCCCATTTTCAGTCCTAGCTCCCTTCCCTCACAGCCCATTTCCATTCCAAGCCCCCTCCCCATCAGCTATTTGCAGTTCAAGCCTCCCCTTCCACTCAGCCCATTTCCAGTCCTAGCAACCCCCCAACCCATTACCAGTCCTAGCCCCCCATCAACCCACTTCCAGTCCTAACCCCCCCCATCACCCCATTTTCAGTTTAAGCCCCCCCCTATAACCCATTACCAGTCCTAACCCCCCATCAGCCCACTTCCAGTCCTAACCCCCTCAGCCCATTTCCAGTCAGCCCCCCATAGCCCATTGCCAATCCTAACACCCCCATCAGCCCACAGCCCATTACCAGTCCTAACCACATCAGCCCACCTCAAGTCCTAACCCCTCCCCATCAGCTCATTTCCTGTCCTAGCCCCCCCATAGCCCATTATCAGTCCTAACCCCCCATCACCCCATTTCCAGACAGCCCCCATCAGCCCACAGCTCATTACCAGTCTTAACCCCCCCATAGCCCATTACCAGTCCTATCCCCCCAACAGCCCACCGCCCATTACCAGTCCTAACCACATCAGCCCACCTCAAGTCCTAACCCCTCCCCAACAGCCCATTTCCTGTCCTAGCCCCCCTCCATAGCCCATTATCAGTCCTAACCCACCCATAGCCCATTACCAGTCCTAACCCCCCATCACCCCATTTCCAGACAGCCCCCAACAGCCCACAGCCCATTACCAGTCCTAACCCCATCAGCCCACCTCAAGTCCTAACCCCTCCCCATCAGCCCATTTCCTGTCCTAGCCCCCCATAGCCCATTATGAGTCCTAACCCCCCCCATAGCCCATTACCATTCCTAACCCCCATCACCCCATTTCCAGACAGCCCCCACAGCCCATTACTAGTCTTAACCCCCCCTCCATAGCCCATTATCAGTCCTAACCCCACCATAGCACATTACCAGTCCTAACCCCCCATCACCCCATTTCCAGACAGCCCCCATCAGCCCACAGCCCATTACCAGTCCTAACCCCCCCAACAGCCCACAGCCCACCTCAAGTCAAGTCCTAAAAACTGGCTGCTGCCGCTGCCGCCGCAGCAGAATGGAGTGTCCCGCGGGGCCCCTTCTGCCCGGCTGAGCCCCTGTGCGCCGGCTTTCAGATACGCAAAGGGAGAGTGTCTCCCTTGCGTCTCTGTTAAGCCTGCAGGGGCTGATGGGAAATTTCCCATCAGCCCCTGCTTTCCATCAGCCCCTGCAGGCTTAACAGAGATGCGAGGGAGACACTCTCCACACTCTCCCTTTGCGTATCTGAAAGCCAGCGCACAGGGGCTCAGCCGGGCAGAGGGGGCCCTGCGGGACACTCCATTCTGCTGCTGCCACGGCGGCAGCAGCAGCAGCCAGCTTTTTTTTTTTTTTTAATTTAATTTTTAAAAAAGCAGAATGTTCTTTGCGCGGGGCCCCCTGAAACACGGGGCCCTGTGCAAAAAACATTCTTGCTCAATGGACAGGCCAGCCCTGCATGGTCAGAGATAGTTATCTGCCCCATCCTGGACCCTTTCACCCTGGAACAAAAATTTTGTCCAATGCATATATAATCTATTCTAGAATATATTTGGTGGACTTCATAGTGAAAAGTATAATCTTTCATCCCACATGTTGTAACCTGCACACATCCACAAAATTCAAGATCTCTAGTAGAGGAGTAGTCTAGTGGTTAGTGCAGCAACCTGAGATTAGAAAAACTTGCGTTCAAATTCCAGTGACTCTCCTTGTGATTCTAGGCAAGTCACTTAACCCTCAATTGCCTCATATGCAATGTTAGAGCATTGTGAAAAATTGCAAGAGGACCTTGAAAAATTGGGAGACTGGGCGTCCAAATGACAGATGAAATTTAATGTGAACAAGTGCAAAGTTATGTACTTGGGGAAGAACAATCCAAATT
This sequence comes from Ichthyophis bannanicus, assembly GCA_033557465.1. NCBI lineage: Eukaryota > Metazoa > Chordata > Amphibia > Gymnophiona > Ichthyophiidae > Ichthyophis > Ichthyophis bannanicus. The sequence continues at coordinate 378,159,463 of CM066034.1, read as the reverse complement.
ACAGTTACACAATGCAAGATTCCACATTAGGAATCACCACTCAGGAAAAGGATCTGGACATCATGGATAGTATGTTAGTTGTTATGGAAGGACAGACTAGATAGGCCATGTGGTCTTTTTCTGTCATCATATTTCTATGTTTCTATGTTTAAAATCCTCCGTCCAGTGTACAATCGCAGCCAAGAAAGCAAATGGAATGCTAGAAACCATAAGGAAAGGAATAGAAAATAAAACCAAGGATATTATAATGACTCTGTATCGCTTCATGGTGTGACAGCACCTTGAATATTGTGTGCAATTCAGGTCACCATATCTTAAAAGAATAAAGCAGAATTGAAAAAGGTACAGTGAAGAGTGACCAAAATGGTAAAGGGGATGGAAGAAGATCCCTATGAAGAAAGCTTAAAAGGTTAGGGCTGTTCAACTTGGAAAAGAGTCAACTGAGGGGAAATATGATAGAGGTCTATAAAATAATGAATGGAGTGGAATGGATAAATGTAGATCGGTTGTTTACTCCTTCAAAAGTAGAAGGAATGAAGCTACAATGTGGCACATATAAGACTAATCTGAGAAAAATATTTTTTTCACTCAGCACATAATCAAACTCTGGAATTCGTTACCAGAGGATGTAGTAAAAGCTGTTAGTGTAGCTGGGTTCAAAACAGATGGATGAGTTCCTGGAGGAAAAGTCCATAAATTATTATTAAAGAGGGCTGGGAAGTCTACTGCTTACCCCTGGGACAAGCAGCATGGAATGTGTATACCTTTGAGAACCCAACAGATACTTGAGACCTGGAATGGCCACTATTGGAAACAGGATACTGGGCTTGATGGACCCTTGGTCTTACCTAGTATGGTATATCTTACGTTCTTAGATTATAAGCCCTCTGGGGACAGGGAAATACCTACAGAACCTGATTGTAAGTAGCCTTGATCTACTATTGGAAAAACATGAACTAAGTACTACTAAATCTAGCAAATGCCCTGAGAATTATAAAATCTTCCTCCTCCAGAGTGATTCCATTTCTATCCATGATCATGTTAAAATCCTCTCTCATTATCACTTCCTCCTTCAACACATTCCAACAGCTCAAGCTCCAGTCATTTGAAAAACCCTTCATGGTTTGCATTAAGGGCAAACACATTATTTATGGTCAATTTGTGCCCATCCTGATTGCCTTTTACAGCCAAGCATTTCCCCTTCTCATCATTATATATCTTCTCCACCCAAAGTTTGAAATCCGCCCTAAGTAAAATAGCTACCCCCATTGTTCTAGTTCCCTTTTTACTAGCATTACAAAACACCTGATCATATCCCTTAATTCTTAACAGTCTTTCATCCTTTTGTCTTAAGTGAGTTTCCATTTCGTTCCTCCGGTCCAGTTCCAGTATTTGTCGATATTCACATCTCACCAGCAGCTTGGAGACTGAGCACTCATGCTTTTCATGACATCAGCATAGATAGAGAGCTAGCACCTCCCACCAGACTTCAGTATCTCAATCTCCAAGCAGCTGGAGAGGCATGAATTCCATGTTAGGACTTATTGAAGGAGCGTTCAGACTCTTTTCAAATTGACTTTTTTAATGTTCTTTACACTAGCTATTGTGTTTGCAAATGGTTCAAGATCTGCTGTTTAAGACTTTGCATGTGGGACCCCTGAGTTATCTTAGGGAGGCCTTGGTACTTTATACAGTTGTGGTTGGCATTACTGGCATTATTGTCCAGTATCTCCTAAAAAAAAAAGTGGCCAGTGAAATAACTATTAGACTATATATGCACACATATTTGACACATAAAAGAATCAAATAAAAAAGGAAATAGTATAAAAAATGGGACATTGCCAGGAAATGATTATTATATTATAACAAAAAAACTAGATAGTTGTGACCACAAAGATCATCAAAACCAAAAAGGTCAAACCAAAAAGAAAACTGTAGCAAATAATGTTTCAGTGTCTGATTGTTTGTTAGGAGAGGAAACTCCTCTTGGCCCGAACCCTCCTTTTGATCTAAAAATGGTTGAAAAATCAACATGTGATGTGTCATAAACACAAATTAAAGTGCCAAACACCAAATGTGACAACTTAAAGTGATTTTAAATGTGATGTTCACTTAACTTGCAGTAGTAGCCACCAGAAACTCTTCAAGCTTATTCAAGCTGTGGCCAGTCCAGAATAAATCATGAAAGTGAGACCATGAAGAAATTACTCCTATCAATATGCGTCCCAGCACCAGTTTTCAAGCTCAGCGTCAAGAGCTCTATATCAAGCAGTTCCATCGGGCTTCATGTTCACCAAATGAAGATCATGTCATTCAACCATATTGCAACAGCACTCATTCAAAAATACCAAAACGGCACATAACGTCTACTCAAAAGTGAATACTATTGCATATCAGGATTGCCAATCAGAGCAAGTTCCACCAATCAATCTCTAAATTTAAGCCAGATGGAGTAACAATCCACAGGTTAAAAAGCCAGGATTGCTCCAATCTTTGTAATTAAAATTTGAAATTAAGCATGGGGGGGGGGGGGCAGTAGCCTCTGCTAATGTTGCAGGTACTAATATTGACCTATGGCATAATGCCCTCACTGTTAGTATGACTTCCTTACCCTTTACCCCCCTCCCCCCAACCACACTGATGGTTTGGACCCTGTTTACTAAAGGTGTTCTCCCATTTTGTGTCTAATGGAAAAATACTTAGTAAACAGGGCTGTTGGTGACTCTTAGATGGGGACCAGAGAACAGATGTGATATCTAGGTGTATATCTATCCCAGTATCTGGAGGACTTGAGATATAGATTACATTGCAAAGTTACCTAATTCAGAGGGAGGATTGTGAGGAGATGGAAGGGATGATATGTCAGCTGGCTGGCAAGAGCCAATGTGGTATGCATTAATTGGTTGCCGAGAATTCTGCATCTGTTTACAATTCTACTTCTGGCCCTACATACAGTAATTTATTTATTTATTTATTTATTTACATTCTCTTATATACCGTGCTATTCTGCATCGGTGCGGTTTACATTGAACAAACTGAAATTACATTGAACAGGGCATTATAACTTGGAGATAACTATTTTACAGGGAACATGGGCTTTGGAGGGTTAAGTGGCTTGCCCAAGACCACAAGGAGCACCTGTGGGACTAGAAACCTCAGTCCTTCCGGCCCAAGGTTGCTGTCCTCTAGTGGGATTTGAACCCCCGACCTTCCGGCCTGAAGTACCTTGCCCCAACCACTAGGCCACTCCTCCACTCTCTGGTCGTTAAGCTCACTGCCTAAAATCATTAATGGGGCTTATGGAATAACAAGAGCTAGATCAAGTTAGAAATGTTGCAGAGACTTAAAACAGGAAAGGGAATTAGCAAGCCCAATTTTTCAGATGATTACTTTGCACTGTTCAATGTTTTAGCCCAATTGAATCAGCCCTCACCCAGTCAGCAGTGGATAGAATTTGAGCATGCACAAAGAAAAGGGGAAGGGAGCTGGTGTCCCTGGAACTCTAGTGAAAACAAAGATCCACCTGCGATGAAAGGCTGGATAAAATATATGGGTACTTTGATGGAAATAGAGACATTGACAGGCAAAATCAGAGGTACCTATGATAAGGTTGTCGTGCTAAGGGACCCATTATTGCAATTTTCGAAGAAGCAAACATACCAATTTGGTTTCATCAGGAGTAGTTGTGCATTTTTCAGTATGTGTGCAAAGGGGATTGTGATTGGGGATAGGGGGTGGGCTAAAGCAGAGAGGGTGATCCCTCTAGATATCATGGGTTCCAATATTCTTAAGACCAGTTCTCAAGATTAAACGATCAAGTGGTCAAAAGTGGCAGAGAGATTTAGAAGAGTCACAGCAGAATGAACTTACTTATCCAAAGACATATGAAGGGTACGTAACAACACTACCAGAGTACAGTAGTTCCTTCTGGAATCTAAATTGTGAATCATCGAATCTTATTGGCTTCCAAAAACTGGATTAACTGGAGAGCTACTATGTTTTTTAGTAATTTTGGATGAAAGTGGAATACTAGAAACTGGTTTAAAATTTTTGAGTGTGTTGGAATCCAAAGAGGCTTTTCTTAATAATGCTAACTGAATGTAGATCTCCTGTTGCTAACGGAATGTTGTTCTAATGTCTTCAGGACCGAATGGTGCTGCTCATTGCTGGAAACCTGGTTAACTGGTCCTTGTGAGTAATATTGTATAATTTATAGTGCAATCAATTTTCCACTGAAATCTTTCAGTCTGTGTGTGCATGTATGTACTTATATTTAATTGATCCCCTCTTCAGTTCTGAAGATATATATTGATTCTGGAAGTTTGTTTATTTCTTCCAGATATATTTAATGGTTGATCAAAGGTTTTGATATGATGATTAGTGAGCCTATAATGGAAGAGACCTCTGTACGCATAAAAAGTTTGATACTAGCTTCAGGAAGTATGGGCCCGATATTCAAAGGCATTTACATGGTTTACAAAGCCCCTAAGTGGGATAGTCAGTGGCACTAACATGGTTAGTTAGAATATCCCATAGTAATGACGCTATATGCCCCGATGCTAACCCTTAGCATTGGGGCATGGCGGGGGCATTCCAGAGGCGGTACCCGGGGATAACTGTGCACCGACGATATTCAGCCGCTGCCTGGTTGTCCATCAGTGGAGAAAGTTGGGAGCAGCAAAACCTGTCCTATCTTTTGCCGCCAGAGCTAACCGGCCAGCGGATGAATATCGCTGCTGCACGTTTAGCTTCTGTGCGGCAGTGCGGCAACCCTGATATTCAATGCTGGTGGCCAGATATGATCCCGGATTGAATATCCAGGGTTAAATTTTGGTGAGGATAGCTGTGTGCCTTAGAGGTGCATAGCCATCACAAATGAATATCGGGCCCTATGAGTCCCAAACTAACCACTGTACCTTTAAGCTCCTGAGTTACATCCAAATCATTCGAAGAGTTATTCACTAAAATAGTGCATGCTAATGCTATTAATTTGCATTATTTATTGCGGTGCCCATTGCATAAAATAGGCCCTACAGTAAATACTGACTCCCTGAGTGATTTTCATGAACTAAAACCCAATAATGTATCTATTAATTTATTTGCCATATTTATAGATTGCCTCACCCAAAAAAAGTCTCCAAAGTGGTTTACAGCATAAAACATAAATAGAAAGCAATTTATAACCTAAAACATAAATATAAATTTAGTATAAGACTATAACCATTAAAAAACACAAATCATACACTCATTTTAAGAAAAAGTCCCAGAAAAAAGCCATGCTTTACAATGCTTGCGGAAATCCCATTATTTAACATAAAAGCAAGGAGTTCTGTACATTTGGACTAGCATAAGAAAATGTTCTTAACCTGGTTGGAACCAGTTTCAGACCTTCTAGCAACCTGAACAGTAACAACTATGACAATTTGAGATTCCAACTTGGAACATAAACTCTAATTTGATTATGAAACAGCAGCAAAGCTAAGTCATGCAAATGTTTGGAAATCATGAATAAAATTTTAAAGTTGATCCTGTATTTCACTGGAAACCATTTTGCTCCATTTGTCAACCCACTTTGGAATCACAGTTGTTAAAATAACCTTCGATATCGCTGTTAAAGTCAGCTGCTATTTAGACTTTTGAACTTATTCCAAATAAATTTGTTTTCCAGGCCGGGGGCAATTTTCAGAGTAGACTATTGGTAATTTGCAACTATCAACTTTGTACAAATTTACAAAAAGAAAAATCCATGTATCCTTTTCCTTTGAAAATTGCCCACAGGTAGGACTGGTCAATGGACTTTCATCCTGTTTTTAATGCTAGCTGAATTTTGGCTAGGAAACAGCATACATACATTTTGAAAATTTGATGTGCATGCACTATTTCCTAACCTCCCCCTTCCCCCAATAAAAAATACATGCCCCCAGCATGGCTTCAAATACACATACTGGGCTGAGGGAGGGACATTTTCAGACCGTGCTTCCATTTAAGTAAATTGATATTTAAGTGAGTAAATGTCTTTTGAAAAATTTCCTCTCATGGAGAAAGACCTTGTAATATCTTCCTTATCCTTTTACTATTTAATGTACTTAAAGAAACATTTGGGGGCTGCTTTTAACATTGAAAGACATTTTTACTCCTTGTGACATGATGTAGAATTTCTTTCACTGTTCTGTCCTCTGGAATAACCTTCTCCTCCCTAAACATATCCAGGTGGTTTGGGAACCCTTGTGCTTTGTGCCACTTGCTGGCTGGCAAGTTCTGCCACCGAAGCCACAGCCATCCTTCCTCCCTCCCTCAATCTGAATGAATAGCCTCTGCAGCATGCACAGGCCCAATGGCTCCACTGTATGGAGGATCTGAACTGAGATCCCCTGTGCTACAGTGCTACAGCCTGACCCACAAGGACAACCCTGGAATTTACCTTTTAGGGGGATTCTTACATTTATTTCCCATGGCAATACACACTTCCTGGCAACTTTGTAAAATCTTTTAAAATATATCCAGTGGCATACGTTTTGCCCAGGGAACACCTGCAGAATGGGGAGCCCCAGCCCCAAAACATATCATCAGGATGTGTGCTTTGTAGTGATCTTTAGGCAGCAATGGCAGTGAAAATCAGCATCAGAGCCAATGAGCTAGAGTGCAATCAGAGGTCCTGTGACAGACTCACTTCCTCCTCCAGCTAATGTCAAAAGTGGCTGAACCAGTCCAAAATGATATCACCCAGAAGTTTTTTTGTCAGACAACACCGAGGGAGGATAAGATTTCAGTTTATCCACACCAGACAGGTGATGTCCATTTTATTCTCATAAAGTTCTTTTTTGCTATCAAAATTATTATTGTATCTTCTTTTTATTAAGCAAAAATGTCACTTAGCTTGTCCACACAGCAGTTCCAAAGGTAGCAAAAGCACGCACCACGTGCACGTTTCGGGATATCACTATCCCTGTATCAAGTGCTCCAGAATCATTCTTCAATGTCAACCGCCGTTAAACGCCACTGTATAATGGCAGCCAATCATCATATAGGACCATAAGTTTTACCATTGGCTGATGAGTCATGCCTATCATTCAGAACACCCAACCGAAATCAGGGGATTCCACAGCTGTTAGAAAACCCCATTGCTGGTTTGACCGTCACCTCAGCAAACAACAATTGGAACAGAGAGATCTAAATGGCTGATGAACTGTGTCAATCAGAAAAAGAACTTCCAACCAGAAAAGGGAAATCCCATACTCGTTGGGAAACCCCAATCCCGATTGGTCCGTCATCAAAGTAAACTGGCCCAATCAATTTCCCAATTTAGGCCTGAAGGATGGACCGTCTCTAATAGGTAAATCCAACGCTGTTCACATAGCTGTAACCTAGCGATGCGATCATCCCCGCGTGGGTCTGGCGGGATATGATCGATAATAGACCAGGTCAGTTACTCAAAAGAATGATTTTTTTCAATACAGTGTTCTACTATCGGCGCCGAAAGCACCCGTTGTCGCACCCTAGAGGCATGTTCACCTAAACGGATCTTAATCGGACGTATAGTCCGACCCACATACATCAAGGGGCATGTGCATTGTAATGTGTAGACAACATAACTAGAAGAACAAGTAGTGAACCAGCGACAGTAAAAACAGCGGTTAGTGTGAGGATTCACCCACGAAACCCCTGAAGTGGTCGTTGCGAAAAAAGCACAATTTTGACACGGAAAATGACCCCTGGAATCCTCCACAGGGCAATCCAGTCGGTCAATCTGAGTGGTAGATTTCACTAATATGTCCCGTAAATTAGTGCCACGAGTGAAGGCTATCATTAATGGCCTATCAAAACAAGGATGTAAAGACAACATCGGCCAATGTTTGCGGAGAATGCCCAATATTGCTGAGCTATGGCACATGTAGGGGATAACCCCCACCATCCAATCTTCCAGAGCAGAGGAAGTGGTGGTTTTCAACAACCACTCCCGATGTGTGTAACGAGCCTGCTTATAAGCTCGATCCACTATGCTTAAAGGGTATCCCCGAGAAACTAAACATTTCCTTAGATCTTGAGCATGATATCTGAACTCAAAAAGGGAAGAGCACAATCGTCACAAACGGAGAAATTGGCCATAAGGAAGTCCTCGTCTAAGCAGTTCCGGATGAAAACTCTGATAGGTCATTAGACTGTTTCTTTGTGCCGATTTACGGAATAGCGTAGTTTACAAAGAACTCCCACAACGGTAAACCATCATGTCCAAAAATTCAATCTTCTGTGAATCAATATGAGCAGTAAATTTGATATTAGGTTTCAACATATTTAACCATGAAATGAAATCTTGCAGAGTGGTCAAATCCGAGATCCATAAAAAGAAAATATCATCTAAAAACCTTTTCCAAAATGGCACATGGGCGAATAATGAAGATCTATATATGTGGTGTTCTTCCAATTCCGCCATATATAAAGTCGCAATTGATGGGGCCACTGTTGCCCCCATTGCTATACCAAATATCTGTTGGAAAAAAGTGCCTTCAAACAAAAAATAATTACGTGTGAGGACCAAGGTGATTAGATCCAGTAAAAAGGATTTTGGCAGCCTGGAGGGAGCCGAGGTAAATAAAGATTGTAGCAATTCCAAGGCCTCCCCCGGTGAATACTTGTATATAAAGCAGCGATGTCTAAGGTCACTAAAAAAATCCCAGATTCCGGTAAGACCAAAGTAGATAGCTGAATCAAAAAATGGGTAGAATCCCTGATGAAAGATCGAACAACAGAAGCTTCTGATTTCAAAAACATGTCACAGAATTTAGACCATCCAAGTACACGTCTTCGCTCCCAGTTATCAGATGGTCAAACATATAAAATATTGGACAGAGACCCTACTCCATCATTGCAGTCGGAAATCATTGGTTTGGTGACTACGGCTATGGATCAAGGATGGATCACTAGCAAGGAACGGCGTTTTCTTAGTGTTCCCCACCCCAGGATACCACAATTTACACAGTTCCAAAAATACACAAATCTTTGTGTGCTCCCCCGGGTAGACCTATTGTGTCGTGTAGGGGTTCTATTCTTGAACCCCTCTCTAAATTCTGTGACATGTTTTTGAAATCAGAAGCTTCTGTTCGATCTTTCATTAGGGATTCTACCAATTTTTTGATTCAGCTATCTACTTTGGTCTTACCGGAATCAGAGTTTTTTTTAGTTTAGTTTACTTTGATGATGGACCAATCGGGATTGGGGTCTCCCAATGAGTATGGGATTTCCCTTTTCTGGTTGGAAGTTCTTTTTCTAATTGAAACAGTTCATCAGCCATTTAGATCTCTCTGTTCCAATTGTTGTTTGCTGAGGTAACGGTCAAACCAGCGATGGGGTTTTCTAACAGCTGTGGAATCCCCTGATTTCGGTTAGGTGTTCTGAATGATAGGCATGACTTATCAGCCAATGGTAAACGCCATTTTACAGCGGCATTTAACGGCGGTTGACATTGAAGAACGATATCATTTTGGACTGGTTCAGGGACTTTTTCTATATAGTTTAACTTTTGGTCACTGTTTGTGGTATTTTTTCGCCTAATATCAAAAGCGGAGCAGCTAATGCCAAAGGTGGGGCTGCTGCAGAGCCTCTGAATGCCTGGTGGCATACAGGCTCAATAGTTGCTGCTGGGCTTACAAACAGCTATGAGGTGAGATAGGGCAAGGTTTAAGGGAGGATCTATGAAGAGCTCGTAGGGAGAGGAATAGGAGAAACATGGGGAGTGGTCATGGGGGAAGGTAGAAGGGAAAAGTCCTGAGAAGAGGTCATGGGAGGGAGGGGGAGGAATTGGGAAGAGACTACGGAGAGAGATTAACATGAGATGAGCCAGAAAGAGGCCATAGGGAGTTGTAGCTGGAGGAGGAAGTAGAAGTAGAGGTGTTGCTAGGCACTGACACATTAAGCTTGTATTCTGGTCCCAGTTATATGTGCTGCTGCTGCCCCAAATGTCACAATCCTTGTGCCAGTTTGCATACCCCTGTACTTTTAAGGGTGTGGGATAGGGGATAATCCTACCTTTAAGCTGCAAGAGCTTACAGACTGTGAACATTGGAGAGAAGATCTAGATCTTCCGAGGGACCCCACCCCCTGCCCTGTACTTGCCTCATAACTTCTAAAGGGTACACCCTCCACACCCTCCCTCCCCCCAATTTCCAAGGAAGGAGCCAAGGTGGAGGGTGGAGTATCTCTAAAATTCTTTCTTGGTGGCCTGTAATTTTAACTTAGACTAGTGGCTACATTTTATATCTTGCTTGTGTCTTCCTAGGTTGTGCACAAGCTTAAAATTTGATGCCTTCTATAAGATTTAATATCTTGAGCTTTGCCAAAGCCTTTTCTGCCTTTGTCCTGATTCAGATGTGACGTGGTCTTTCAGTGTCCTCCTAGTTTGTAATTAGAGTTAGCAGCCAGTCCTGAGTTTACCTCAATGCATGCAGGGACTTGTAGTATTGTTTTTCTTAGGGAATTCAATTGGGAAATCAGAACTACAATTCCATGTATGCAGTGGGTAATATTAATACTGGATCAAGCCAATTGGCAACCCTATTTATAAGCAGCAAATCCAAAACAGTCCTTAGTATGGCTGAGGATCTTGGTTGCTGAGATAACCAAGTACCCTTATGAATATTCCTAGATCTAGACACGCTTTCAAAAAAGGGTAAGATACAAAAATTGTATTCTAAATCATACCACAAGTCCCTTTTTTAAATTTTGAAGTGTTATTACCCAAATCCATTTCTGTTTAAATAAAATTCCCTAGTACTAGGCCAATGCTTCAATATGGCTGCAGCTCTCTGAAGTAGGAGACTTCCAAACTTAGGACTCCAAGCTGAGCCCATCTGGCAGGGCTCAAGTGACACACTTAAGCTCTGGGATGGAAGAAGGGAAAAGGCTGCCGCTATGGCACCTAACAGCAACTAAAAAAGGAGCAACCCTTGTTGGCAGAAGAGTGGCATTGATGGACAAGGGCTGGAGAGAAGGTAGAACCCAGCATGAAATCTGAGTTGCCCTTAATCAGCCTTCAAAAGGATGAAAAAAGTGAAAAAGGGTTGCTCATTTAGTGCTCCTTTGTGTAACATGGCTGCTGTTCCCATCTGATGAAGCACGGTTTAATTTGGTTGCTACCTGATGAGATGGTGTGAACTAATAGTATGGTATAATTACTCAGGTATCTTCCTACCTTTTAGTGCAATCTTTGGGCTGGTGTATCGTCCTCGAGATTTTGCATCATATATGCTGGGCATATTCATCTGCAACCTTCTGCTTTACCTGGCATTTTATATCATCATGAAGGTAAAGGACTAATTTTCAGTTTATATTACTGTATTTATTACAGTGCATTTTTAGTGTGTGTGGAAATAGGATTGGCCCAAGGGGTTGTGGCATCTTGAGTCAACTTTTCATTCCCAACCTTGGGTTCTTTTAGTATGAACCCCACAGATATCAGGGCTCATACCACAAAAATGGCTCCATATCAGAAGGTGCCACTGTTGTCTGATAACTTTATTTTTTTGAGTTGGGTTGGTTCTGGTTTCTCTTTAGTACTTCCTCTTGCTGGTTTTAATCATTTTTCCAGGATGTCATTTCCATTTTCTATTTCTTTAGTCTCCCTGTCTGTTTCCTTACTTCCCCCTCATCTATCTCTGACATTGATCCTTTTGTTTTCATTTTTTTGTACATTTCTCTTATCTACCTTTTCATAGCTAGATTTATTCTTTCTCCTCCCACCTCTAGATGTCAGTCTCACTCTTTTCACCTACTTACTAGCTTTCTATTTCCTAATCTTACTTCCCTACTCCTCCCATTTCCCACTTATTTCTCATTCCTTCCTCAGCCTCCTAACCCCCTTTATTTTTCACTCACTTTCTACCCTCCGTACGTATTCTCGCCCTAGACTCGTCTATCTTCCTCTGCCTCTCGTTTCCTTAAGAGCCCCAATTTCGTCCCTGTCATTCAATCCCTCTCTACCTTCAGTCTGTTTCTTATGTCTTCACCCCTTCCCAGATTCCTATTCCCCTCTTTCACCTCCTCCACTTTTACCCTTTCTAATCTTTCTCAAAGACCAGTTCCCTTCCTTTGTCTCATCTGTAGCCCTCTATTTTTTCTCCCAGCACCTCCATGTCCTTCAAAGCATCTCCCCTCCCCGTTTTTCTGCACTCAGTCTCATAGCCCTATTTATACTTTCACTCAAACACCTAGTCCCCACTCTCCCCATTTCCCCACTCTTCTATCCTACCCAGTCCTCGAGTCCTCACTCTAAATTTACCAAAGACCCGAGTCTGCATGTACACTCCTAATACTCAGCCAGTTTTAGAGTCTTTTTCTGGTCTCCCACACAATCCTAGAGCCTCTGTCTAAGTCTGAGATGGGCATCCAAATGGCAGATGAAATGTAATGTGAACAAGTGCAAAGTTATACACTTAAGAGCAACCCAAACCATAGCTTCATGATGAAAGGTTTCACATTAGGAGTCATCACATAGGAAAAGGAGCTAGGCATTATTGTAGGTAATGTTAAAATCCTCTGCTTGGTGTGCAGCAGTGGCCAAGAAATCTAATAAAATGCTAGGAATTATAAGAAAAGGAATGGAGAATAAAACAGAGCATATCATAATGCCTCTGTATTGTTCCATGGTTCAATTGCACTTTGAGTTTTGCGTGCAGTTCTGGACATCGCATTTTAAAAAAAGTACCAGAATTAGGAAAGGTTACAGAGAAGAGCAACTAGAATGATAACTGGAATGGAACAACTCTCCTGTAAAGACTGGCTAAAGAGGTTAGGGCTCTTTAGCTTGGAAAATAAACAGTTGAAGGGAGATATGATATATGTCTATGAAATAATGAGTGGAATAGAATGAGTAAACATTTACTTTTTCAAAAAGTACAAAGACGAGAAAACACAAAATGAAGCTACAAAGTAGTACATTTTAAGACTAATTAGCAAACATATTTTCACTCAACACATAATTAGACTCTGGGATTTGTTGGAGGAGGATATAGTAAAATCTGTTAGTATATCTGGGTTTAAAAAAAGGTTTGGACAAGTTCCTGGAGGAAAAGTCAATAAATAATTATTAAAACGGACTTGGAGTAAATCCACTGTTTATCCCTGGAATAAGCAGCATGGAATCTGTCTACCTTTTGGGATCCTGCCAAGTATTTGTGACCTGGATTGATCTAATCCAGTATGGAAAATCTTATGTTCTTATGCTCTCCTGCATCCTTGTGTCCTCAGAGATATGCCTTTATATCTTGTTTTCCCTTTTCCTAAGCATCCATTGCTCTTGCCTTTTCCCCCATATGTATTTCTCTTCTTCCCTAACATCTTCCCCTTCATATGCCCTTGCTTCTCCCCCTTACAGAATCTGCCCTTAGCAGTCATTAGTCTCCAGGTCCCTTCTCTGAATCCCCAGCCCCAGCATCCAGCTCTTTCTCTTAATCCCCAGCACCAGCCTCTAGCTCCCTTATCTCAAACCCAGGCATCAGCCAGCAACCATTAGCCTCTATCCCACTTCGCCCAAACCCCAGCCGCCTCCCTCCCAGTCCCTACTTCCAGCATCTACTTGTCCCAGCAGTGCTATTGTGGACTTAGTGGCGAGAGCATATTTCTTCCTTTCCTTGGCAGTGCCCATTTCATGTTTCAAACCTGTAGGACAGCCTGAGGAACATCAAGAAGAGAAAGTAGCACAGCAGTGGGGAGTGAAGGAAGGCACAGCTGTGAGCTGGTGAGTCAGTGCTTTACTGGCTCACCCCTTATGGCCAGCCTCATGTAGAAGTATGGGATTCAAAATGTAGCTCTCACTATTACTGCAGAAACAAGGAGACATAATTTCTCTCTTTCATCAGTATTTTTGGATGATCGTGCATTGCTCTGACAGCATTTCTTGGTATAGAATCTCCCCCACCCCCAATGGCTATGAATGCTTTTTAGCACTTTTAGCCCCTACCTTATACTGTTCAGAGTCCATGATGGGAATTAAGTTAGGTCTGCTGCTATAATATCTTATAGCATGAATAACAGGCCTTTAAGTCTTTCTGTATGTTTGATATTTATTGTGTCACGTGATATGATACTCATTCTGCCCACAGAATGGAGCAGAAAGTAGGAAAATGGTGATTTAAAAAAAAATCAATACATATGCTCAGCTTGCTCTCTGTCGACACTTAAGTGGTAACATATTTTAAATTTATTATAAATTTAAATAATTTAATTCAAGAAAAGCCTTTGAGCTGCACATATAACAAAAAAAAAGAAAATAAAGAAAGAGGTAATATTACAATATACATCCAGATCATTACAAGTCTGCGGTTGTGGAGAAGTACAGTTTCAAAAGATGCTTTTAATATAAGAAGAAAAACAACTTAAAAGCAGGGCTTCCAAAACCTGTCCTCGATCTCACAGCCAGTCAAGTTTTCAGGATATCCACAATGAATATGCATGAGAGAGATCTTCATGCATTGCCTCCATTATATGGACATTTATCTCATGCCTTTTCATTGTGGATATCCTGAAAACCTGATTGGCTGTGTGCCCTCTAGGACAGGTGTGGGAAGCCCTGCTTTTAAGTTGTTTTTCAAACCAGGGAAAACCAGAAAGATTCCAATACAGAGGGTTAGTGCAAGCAAGCTTAGCTTAGCTTAAGCAAGTGTAGGTTCTACAACAGAGGATACCCCCTCTTGCCCCCTTAAACAATTTAATCAATAAGAAATAAAGTTAACTCAGATGGATCATAAAACAAAAGATTTACTCTGATACTACTAGTACTACTATTAATCATTTATATAGTACTACAAGGCGTACGCAGCACTGTACAGACACATAAAATAAGATTGCCCCTACTCATCAGAGCTTACAATCTAATCAAGACAGACAAAACAATAGATGAGAACGAGGGTACCATAGGGAAGGGTAAGGAGACAGAAGGAGAACAAAGGATTAAAATCCATAAGTGGCCTGAAAGAGAGGAGAGTTTATAGCAAGAATTTGAAAAGGGATAGAGATGAAAACTGACAAAGATACAGGTAATTTGTTCCAGGCATAAAGAGCAGCAAGGTGAAAGGATCAAAGCATAGAGAGAAGCAAGCCAGAGAAAGAGTGGAGTTCATGAGGAGGGGTGTAGGGAGAGAGGAAAAGTAGTGAGGAGCAACAGAATGAAAGTATAGTTATTCACCTGTAACAGATGTTCTCCAGGAACAGCAGGAATCAGTCCTCACATATGGGTGACGTCGGCGCCGATGGAAGCATCTCCCCAGCTTTCAAAGAAAGCCTTTGGGAGATGCCACAACACATGCGTGGTCCCCTTCCCACCCAAGGGTGCTATCTTGCTCAGTCAGATGACATAACTAAAGCCGACAAAAGAATATGGCCAAAAATGTACAGCAACTCCATGGGGAGTAGGGAGGGTTGTGACTGTGAGGACTGATTCCTGCTGTCCCTGGAGAACACCTGTTGCAGGTGAGTAAGTATGCTTTCTCCAGGAACAAGCAGGAAGTCAGTCTTCACATATGGGATTTCCTAGCTACAGACTACCGAGGACCTGTAGAAAAGGCAAAACATGGCCCAGCCGTGAGCAGCTGCAAGCGGATTTAAGGACAGACTCTGAGGACTCCAGTGTCCAGGGAGAACCTTGGCTCTGGTAGCTTGAACAAGAAGGGTTGGAGGGCAGGAGTTGCCTAAACCCTGAACAGATTATGGAATACGGCCTGGCAGAAGACACTGTCCCATCAGGACTCTATCTCCAGGCAGTAGTGAGCTGCAAAAGTGTGAACAGAAGACCAGGTGGCGGCCCGGCAGATGTCCGCCATAGGGATAGCATGTAGGCTCGCAACAGAAGTTGCCATAGCCCTGACATTGTGCACTGTGACTCAGCGCTCCAATGGTATCCCAGCCCAATTGTGGGTGAAGGAGATACAGTCCGCCACCTAGATGAACAGAGTCAGCTTGGTGACAACCTCCCCCAGTGTACTGGGGTCATAAACTAAAAGCTGTGAGGCTTTGTGGTGGCCCCGAGTACACTGTAAGTAGAAGAACAGGGTTCTTTTGCAGTCTAGAATATGAAGAATGGCCGTTGCTTTGTTGGCGTGGGGCCGTGGGAAGAAGGTGGAGAGCACCACCTCTTGGTTGAGGTGGAAGGCGGATACCACCTTCGGAAGGAACTTAGAGTGGGTGCGAAGCATAACCCTGTTCTTGTAGAACCTGGTATAGAGTGGCTCAGCCACCAAGGCTTGGAGCTCGCTAGGAAGACAACCTTCCAAGCTAGGTACCGCAGATGGCAGGTAGCCAAGAGTTCAAAGGACAGCTTGGTAAGCTGCGTTAGAACCACGTTAAGATCCCATTCCACCAGGGGCGGTTGGATGGGAGGCTTAGAGAGCAGCAAGCCCCGCATGAAGCGGGTGATGAGAGGCTGCACAGAAAGAGGCTTGCCCTCTACGGAGTGATGATGCACGGAGAGCACGCTCAGGTGTACCCCCACCGGAATTGGACAAGTCCAGCCTGTGAGAGGTGGAGCAAGTATTGGAGCACCGTGTGAACCTGGCAGGAGAATGGGTCAATCCATTGCTCCATGCACCATACTGAAAACGTACACCACTTGAAGACAAACTCATCTCATGGAGTCTTTATGAGAGGTTAGGAAGACTTCCTCCACCTCTATCGGGAGGTTGAAGGGCATTAGGGCGACCCGTTCAGTCACCACACTGTTAGCGAGAGGACCCCAGGTTGAGGTGGAGAATTGAGTCCTCCTCCTGGGTCAGTAGTCCTGGGGAATTCCCCAGAGGGACTGGGGAGCTCCGTCGAGAAGTGGAGTAACAGAGGAAACCATGGCTGTCGGGGCCACCATGCAGCCACCAGGATCATGGAAGCCCTGTCCTGTTGGACCTTGAAAAGGGTCTGCCCAATGAGCAGCATGGGAGGGAAGGCATACAACAGGTCCTCTAACCACGAGATGAGGAAGGTGTCCACCGCTATCTGAGCTGGGTGTGCTTGGGGACAGCAGAGAACTGGCCAGGCTGGCAAAGAGGTCCAGGCTAAGGATTCCCCATAGTCAGAATAGCCGCTGCGCCACCTTTGGGTCTAGGCACCACACGTGTGGGTGGAGGACCCTGCTCAATCTGTCCACTAGGGCATTGTCCTGGCATGGAAGGTATAACACCCTGAGGAGCATCCCCTGACTGATTGCGTATGAGCAGAAGGCAACAGCCTCCTGGCAGAGACATTGAGACCCTGTGCCCCCCCTTCTTGTTCAGATAGAACATTGCAACCTGGTTGTCCGTTTGGACTAGCACCAACTGGTGCTGCAGGCCGTGTCGGAAAGCCCTGAGCACCAGAAAGAAGGCTCATAGTTCCAGCAGGTTGATCTGCTGTTGGCTTTCCTTGAGAGACCAGCTGCCCTGCATGTGCAATTCCTCGCAGTGGCCACCCCAGCCCCGCAGGGAGGCATCCATAGTGAGGACCTTCTGGGGGTTTGGTTGTTGAAAGGGCATACCCCCTCTGCAGATGCTGTTCATTCTGCCACCAACTGAGTGACTCTGCTGGTTGACGGGACACAGAGAGCCTGCCTTTGGCCTGAGTCCACTGAGAGCAGAGGCACCACTAAGCTGCCCGCATGTGGAGGCTGGTGTTGGGGACCACATGGAATGTGGAGGCTATGTGGCCAAGCAGGCGTAGCATGGACCACGCCAATACGGTGTGACAGTGCTTTACCTCGGTCACCAGGGCCCGGAGACGATCTGCCCTGTCTAGGGAGAGGAAGGCCTTGGCTTGGAGGGTGTCCAGGTCATCCCCTATGAACTCCAGGCCCTGTGCCGGAGTGAGATGGGATTTGAAGTTGTTTATCACGAACTTCAGATTTTGTAGCACCTGTTGCACCTCTGAGGCAGTGTCTCCTTTTATCTTCCAGTCATCCAGGTATGGAAAGATGAAGGCCCCTTGGAGATGAAGGTAGGCAGCCACCACTGCCAGGCATTTGGTGAAGACTCTTGGTGCGGAGGCTAGGCCGAAGGGGAGTACCCTGTACTGGTAGTAGTCTCCCCCATCCATGAACCTTAGGCACTGCCTTTGACTGGGATGAATAAGGATGTGGGTATAAGCATCCTTTAGATCCAGGAACATAGCCAATCTCCCTGCTGGAGGTAAGGCAGCAAAGTTCCAAGGAAGAGCATTTTGAACTTTTCCCGCACCAGGAACTTGTTCAGGTTTCTCAGATCCAGGATGGGCCTTAGGCCCCCCGTTCTTTTTGGGACTAGAAAGTACCTGGAGTAGAACCCTTTTCCCCTTGAATGGGGTGATACTGGCTCGACAGCCTTGTCCCTGAGAAGGCCTGCGAGTTCCTTCAGTAGCAGAGCCTAGTGCAGGGGAGTCTGAGGGGGCTCTTCTGAAAAAGAAGGAGAGGGCTTCTGGTCCAGATGAAGGAGGTAACCCTCCCTGACCACTTGGAATGCCCAGGAGTCAGTGGTGATGGTGGCCCATTGGTGGGCAAAAAAGGACAAGTGTCCTCCTGTTGGTAGCTGATCCCCATGGGTAGAGAGGTTATGCCTTGGAAGTCAAAACCCCGATCCAGTCTGGGCTGGGGCTGGGGCGGGGGCTAGGGCTGGGGGCTGGGGCTTGGAGTCCTTGGGCTTATATGGGCCCTGGCCTGCTCCCTTGCCTTTGTGATCCTGCAGAGGAGTCTGGATGGCCGGGTATTGGGGATATCCCAGGTAAAGCTGGCCCTTCCTGTGAAAGGAAGGCCTCTTCCTGGGTGGTTTCTTCCTGGGAAGAGTGGAGGTATTCCTCAAAAGCCGAGTCCTGGTGACATACTCTGTCTCGATCTTTGCCATCTTATCCTCCATTGGCTTGCCGAAGAGGTTTTCCCTGGGGCAAGGGACATCAAGGAGTTTCTCCTGGATCCATTGCTTGAGGTCCGATGCCTGGAGTCAGGCCTGGCGTTGAGCACCAATGCCTGCGGCGGCTACTCTCACACTGGACTCGAAGCTGTCGTAGGCCGTTCAAGACAGTTACTTAGAGCGACAGACCTCATGAGGGTCTGGAAACACTGGAGGTGGTCCCCGTTGAGGCCCGCCACTAAGCCTCCAAGTTCCTTAGTGAGGTCTCGGAGGAACATGCCAATATACAGTTGATAGGTCTGTATGTGGCATGCCAGCATCAAGCCTTGGTAACATGTCCGCATAAGGGCATCGAGGGCACAAGACTCACTGCCCGGGGGCACCGATGAGTGGGTCTTCGGGCTCTTTTGTCGACACATGGCTGACTCGATCACCATGGAGGTGTGAGGGAGTTGCACCTTCCTAAATCCTGGACCTCGCTGGGCCCGATAGATGGTGTCTAGGCATCAGCTGATGATTGGCACTGATGCCGGTGCCTCCCACATCTGAAGAAGGAGTCGACCAAGGATGGGGGGGGGGGGGGAATCAGGGACCGTGAGGGCCTCCTTGGGAGGGGCCTCATACTGGAGGATTTCAAGTTCCTCCATATGAGGGTCCTCCTCTGACTCCATGGTGAGGGGAGAGAGCCCTTGCCATGTCCCGAATGAACTTGAGGAACGAGGTATCCTTGGGTGGGGACTGGCACCTTGAGGCTAGCGGAGACAGGTCCGAGAGGCGGTCTCGACATCGGACTCCCAGTCGGAGTAGTCCGTCGAAGACTCGAGGCCCGATGGCTCTAGAGGAGTCGGTGGGTTGGGTCTTTGATGCCTCAGGATCGGTGCCTGGCCAGAGCCAGAGGCACTGGCCTGTGAAGACTTTGCTCCTGAAAACCAGAAGTGATATAGAGACCCTCACCGAGGATCCACTCGAGGAATGTGGCTCTCAGGGGTCACTTTGGCGGCCTGGGAAATCCTTGGCATCGAGGTCCCTGCGGTTTCAGGGCATGCACCAGCAGAGCCGAGCAGTGATGCCTGCTGTGAGGCAAGGAACGTAGAAACTCTGCATTCCAATGTCAGTATCCAGGTTTCCCACTCTGGGGTCGCGGTTTTTGACACAGACACCTGGGGACATGTTTTTGGAGCACCGATCATACTTCTTTATCTTTATTTTACATTTGATATACCGCCCACGCCATGGCATTAGGGCGGTTTACAATAAAATCAACAATGCTGCAAGAAAGAGGAAAAGAACGCCATTACATGATAGGAGAGTAGTAGAAGGTAAATTATAAGCAAAACAGAGACGGATGATACAGGAGGAAAGCAACTAAGGAGGGAACTCAAATGTCTGTTGAAATAGCTGAGTTTTAAGCAGTGTCTTAAATTTTTGGTAGGAGGGTTCGAGGCGAAGTGAAGATGGCAAGGCATTCCAGAGTGAGGGGCTTAGAAATAAAAACACAGTGCAGCGGGTTAGCTCCAAATGAGCCTGGGATGGGGATGGAAGGGAGAGCCGATATGCATGAAGCAACCAGAACTGACGGTAAGGTATATGTAGTGATATGAGATCATCAAGGTACTGAGGAGTTGAGGTATATACAGCTTTGTGGGTCAAAATTAAGAATTTATACTGGAATCTATAGCAGAGAGGTAACCAATGGAGATGAATTAGGAGGGGAGTAATATGATCAGACCATTTAGCATGAGTAATGAGACGAGCTGCCATATTTTGTAGTAACTGCAAGCGCTGAAGTTGATAGAGAGGCAGGTTAGCAAGGGCCACATTACAATAATCTAATCTACTCATTACCAGTGCCAGCAGCAGGGTGATAAGTGAGGAGGGTGGCCGCAGTGGACGGACCGCTGTAATCTGCCTGAGTGCACAAAAGGATTGGCGAGTGAGGATGGACACATGTTCATGAAAAGAGAGTGAGGAATTCAGTGTTACACCCAGATAGCGGAATGAAGAAACTAGGGGGATTGTAGTAGAGGCAAGCTGGGGAGCAATGTTAGAACAAGGTGTACTTAAGGAAATCCACATGGCTGTAGACTTGGAAGGGTTAAGATGGAGATAGTTGGAAGAAAGCCAAGTAGCGATGTGAGTGAGACAGTCATTGAGGGGTGAAATATCCACAGCTACAGGGGAGGTGTGGAAGAGGAGGACTATGTCATCTGCATAAAGATATGTGGAGAGCGGACACTGCTGGATGAGAAGAGGCAGAGGAGCAAGAAAAATGTTAAATGGCAGAGGGGAAAGGACGGAGCCCTGAGGGACTCCACATGACAGAGGAAATAAAGGGGAGGACTGATTATTTAAGTGAACAGAGAAGGTGCGGGAAGTGAAGAAGTAGCAAAACCACTACAGCACAGTACCCCGAATCCCAGAGTCATGTAGACGAGAAAGCAAGGTACGGTGATCTACTAGGTCAAACACAGAGGAGAGATCCAATGATACAACCAAGGTGATATTGCCACGATCATGTGCAATATGTAGTTCATTCAGGAGGGCAAGGAGTACCGTCTCTGTGCTATGGCCTGAATGGAATCCAGACTGCCGCAGGTGGAGAATATTAATGGCTTCAACATGGGATGTTAATTGCAGAAATACGAGTCGTTCTAATATTTTTGTCAGGAAGGGGAGGTTTGAGACCAGATGCCAATGTGCCGGTACAGACTGATCAAGCGAGGGCTGCTTAAGTAATGGCCAAACGATGGCAGATTTCCAAAGGGTGGGAAATATTCCTGCAGATAAACTGGAGTTCAGAATGATCAGAATGAAGGGCAGCAGCAACTGGAGGGATGGGGTCCAGTGAACAGGTGGTTTTTCTGGAACTAGCAAGAGTCTTATGTAATTCTGTGGCTGAAATAAGATGAAACGAGGACCAGGTATGAGCCAACACCTGGTTCGAAGGGGAAGAAGGTGGGCTGGCTGGGTCAGAAGAGGGAACAGGTGTAGAGGGAGGGAGAGCTAGGGACAGTGGGAGGGAAGGGGACAGAGGTGGGGGTGGTGGATTGGGAAAGGAGGAACACAGGTTGTGTATCTTGTCATAGTAAAAAACGGCAAGGAGTGAAGGATCTGGTGATACAGTCAGTGAGGAAGGGCGCAAAGTGGTAGCCGATAGTTATGAAGGATAGAATAAAGCTATCTGGAAGAGTTGGAAGCCGCAGAGATTTGGGATGTGTAATATGAACACTTGGCAGACTGGACTGATGAATGATAGTAGGAATATTACTGATGAAAATGTGCAAGAGTGTCTCGAGACGGGTGCTTGAGCCACAAATGCTCAGCTCAACGGAGCTGTGATCTCTGCAGGCGTAAACCCGGATGATACCAGGGGGGAGTGATCCCACTTTGTTAAAGCAGTGGACGGGCAGAGAGGGGCCAATTTATCTAGAGTAGAAGCAAGCATAGAATTCCAGGTACACACCTGTGCATCAGGTGATTGAGAAGCAAAGTCTGAAGGAAATAGAGTTTGTGGGGATGAGAAGGAGCGTAGTGTCGATGGAGTGATATGACGACTTAGGCAGAGAGATGGCTGGGAATTGGCAGGACCAGCATTAGCAACTGCAGATTGGACCAGGGGATTGCAAGTGTGGAAACGGCAGAGAGCATAAGGTCAGAACTGGGGGGGGGGGGGGGGGGGTAAAAAAAAAATTTAAAGTATGACCTGCACTATATGGGTGGGACAGGAGACATGTTGTATAAGAGACAGATCATTTAATAGATTTATGAATATACAATCTTTTGGTCTAGAGAGGGAATGTAGATGGACATTAAAATCACCAAGGATAATATTAGAATAAGTGAGCACTGTTTCAGATAGAGTTTGCAACACCGCTTCCCACAGGGCAACAGAGAGGGAAGGGGAAAGGTAGAGCAGAAGGAAGTAGAGTGGTGGAGAAGATTGAAGACTCAGAAAAAGGGATTCTGGATAGTGGATAGAGGCAGCGGTAACTTCAGTAAGGACGAGCCTGGAATGGTAGAGAAAAGCCACTCCTCCCCCACCTCTACCCATCCTGGGTGTCGAAAAGGTAGAAAACATAGCGGGCAAGCAGCTATTCAATCTGGTGGTCATTGGGGCAAAAAGGACCCCAGCGAGGTCCCTTGTCTTGGTGATCCTGTGGAGGGGTCTGGGTTGAAAAAGGCATGAAAGGTGCTGGAATGGAAAAGAATTCAACAAGGTTTCAAGGCCTGATGCTGGGGCAGCAGGGCTCGCAGGCGGGAAACGAACTGGCGCTAGCTGAAAAAAGGCACAGAAGGGCATGAGGAAATCAACTTTTTTTCCGGGGGGGGGCGGGGGAGATAAACGACAAAATGAACGTCTGTAGGGCTCCGCAGAAAAAGGGAGATTGAGCAAGGTGGCACCCTTGGACGGGAAGGGGACCACACATGCATGGTGGCATCTCCCAAAGGCTTTCTTTGAAAGCTGGGGAGATGCCTCTGCGAGGGCTCAGTTGGCGCTAACGTCACCCATATGTGAGGACTGACTTTCTGCTTGTTCCTGGAGATTGCATTTATAGGTCAGAAGGAGAGGTTTGTATTGGATACAGAAATGGAAGGGAAGCCAGTGAAGTGATTTAAGGTTTATACGAGTATAATGGGACTGCGGAAGATTAGCCATGCAGCAGAGTTTTGAACAGACTGAAGGGGAGAAAGATGACTCAGCAATAATCTAAGCGAGAGGTAATAAAAGAGTGGATAAGTGTTTTAGTAGTGTGTTCAGAAAGGAAGAGGCGAATTTTGTTAATGTTATAGAGAAAGAAATGACAGGTTTTTGCTATATTTTGGATATGTGTGTAGGAGAGGGAGATGACCCCAAGGTTACAGGCTGAGGAAACAGGAAGCATAAAGTGCTATCAACAGAGATAGAGAAAGGGAGAAGAGGATTTAGGAGGAAAAATAATAAGTTCAGCTTTGGCCATTTTCAGTTTCAAACGGTGGTGAGATATCTAGGTAGCGATGTCAGATAGGCAGGCAGATACCTGACTAGGTTCTTACATAGGAGCTTTAAAACAAGCAATCAAAAAAAGAACAAAGATCCCAACTCTAAGACTCTAGGTGACATTAGCAGGAATCATTTAGGTCTTTGCTGAGTGGCTTTTATCACTTCAGAAATACTAACTCATAATGCCGAAATTATCATCCAAAGAAGCAATCTGAATGCCAAAGTTAATGGGACTGCCAACTAAGTAGCATTGTATTTTTAAATTTGCTGTGCTTTTTATTATTCCTCCCCCCTCCATTTCCACAGTTCCTTCTTTAAACCATGCTGTACAAAAAGAGAATGCAGATTGTACTTCCATGCCGTGCTTAAGAGAAATTTGTAGATTTATAGCAAAACTCTGCTTTTTATGCAGCTTCGGAGTTCAGAGAAGATTCAGCCTATGCCTTTGTTCTGCATCATCGCTACAGCTGTCATCTGGGCTTCCGCCCTTTACTTCTTCTTCCAGAATCTGAGCAGCTGGGAGGTATCTGCTTTCCTTTGTCTCATTAGGGGTTTATTTTGTAAATGTGTGGTACATTTTTACTAATGAAGAAATTAAGAAATCAGTGCCACAGTAAATAGAGTCAAACAGGGCATTTGTAGATACTTTGGCTTGACCTTGTGACCCATCTTCAAGGTAGTTGCCATAACAAAACTGGTTCCTGGGGATAGTAGGCATGACAAACTTTATGAATTACACTACATAAACAACCTTGAGGGAAGCAGAGAGAGGATTGAATTTGGCCTACCTTAGATACCCTATTGCTTGCTAAGCCTTGGCCTTGAGTTTATAGTTATATCTTGAAGTCAAATATTGGAATTGTATGTGTGGTTCTTAATTTGAACCCTGCAACTAGTTATATGCTCAAAGAAATATTGTAAATTTGATTTGCCCACTAGAATGGCATCCATAGTTAGGATAAAAGGTTCCTAGAGTGAATAACAAAGGCCAACAGTGGCACAATACAGTTTAATAACTCTAAAACTTGATTCTGATTTACAGTGTGCCAATATAGCATCACCTGTCCACACTACCATCATCACAACTCTGTTCTTGGCCACAATAGTACCCCCTGCTATACCACTACTGAGAACCACAAACAAATCTACTAGTACACCTCAGTTCTGACCTGCAGCAGTACAGCACCCCTCAAATACTACCATAGTATATGTTCTCTTAGGCTTCCACAGCTAGTATCATGATCTTTGTAGTTTTCTGGGTCATGTCGCGTCTTAGTAAGTAGAACCGACGTGCTGTGTCTTTCTTCAGGGTGAAGTGGATATGCAAAGAATGTCTGTTCCTCTATATAGTGGTTTTTCAAACTGGATTGGCAACCCTCTTTCACAGAAGGTTTAGGGCTACAAGGACTGGCGCAAAAGACCAACTGTTATTTCCACCTTCCTGAATTGATAATTGTTGCAACAAATCTTCTGGCTAAAATTCAAATTCCTTGCCTTCCAGAATTCAAATTTGCACCTGCCCTGCCTCATCTCCGACAAATCTTCCCACCAAAATTCTAACTTCCCACCTCAATTTCACCAATCTGGTTTGAGAAACACTATATATAAAAGCAAGACATCCTCTGCAGATTCACTTCATCCTGAAGCACAATGGCTGAAATGTCAATTCCACTTAAGAAGATGTGGCATGACCTGTAAAAGTGAAAACATCATGTATATAGTATAGCCTGCTAATGCTTATAAGTCCTGACCAGCAGCACCATCTAACATTCCAGCCCAGGACATCATACTACTAGTCCATTGTCCCCTCATTCCTTACATGAAACATTTTCTGTGCCAATGGAGCAGTTGAAGAATCAGTCTAAATTCATTCTTGGGTGAATGTTGAAGAATCTGGTGGAATGGGCAAGACTAGGAAAAGAGTGTAGGATCAGGTTAGATAATCTCTTTGGAATGTCTCTGCTCAGTAGAACCTCACCACAGGCAACAGATCAAAAAGGTCCATTGGAGAGCAAAATAAGGGAAACAGAAAGACACCTAGTTCTATAGTGCACTCAGAGAGAGGTGACAGAGGTTTCCAGCTTTCTACAGTGATCTGGCTTCATAACACATGGGTAGATAGGAAACAGCTTGGCTTGTCCAGCAGGATGGCCTTGCCCTATGTCCTCAGGTGATGATAGGCACTGGTAAGAGATTGTGCCTTTCAATAAGGCTAGCAGAATGGAATGCCATAGTGAGATTTAGCAGATACCTATGGGGCGGGGAGGTTCATTATTTTTGGTTTTATATGCCAGTCCTGAATTCTGTCAACATAGCTGCTTTCAGACTTTAAAACTCCCTTCCCTTTTTATTCTACTGGTAAGAACCAAGTCTACTGATAGTAGGGGCAAATATAGTGACAGAATTCAAAAATCGCATGGGACAGACACAGTGTAAACTTTTATAGCAAAATGATGAAATCAAAGCAAGCTTAAATATCTTTTATACTTCAATAAACAGAGGGGGGACTGACCTACACAGAGAAGCCGGTACAATCCTAAACACAGGCATAGAGGGGAGTGACCTGCATAGAACTGCAGTTACAACCACTCTAGCCACCTTACTGAGCAGACTAGGTGGACCATATTGGTCTTTAGCTGCCGTCATATACTATGTTACTAACAAAGAAACCCTTGTCTATGAGTCATGAGTATACTTGCATTCTCCAGGAACAAGCAGGAAGTCAGTCCTCATATATGGGTGATGTCAGCACCTACGGAGTCCGCACGGAGCATTTCCCCAGCTTTTAAAGAAAGCCTTTGGGACATGCTACCAATCATGTGTGGTCCCTTTCCTGCCCAAGGGTGCCACCTTGCTCAGTCTCCTTTTTTCCGCAGAGCCCAACAGACGCCTGTCCTGTTTACCTGGAAAAAGTCCTTGCTAATATCCTTAAAAGTTAGCTTTTCCCAGTGTGCGTATCTGTTCCTCTTCCTGCCTCGAGCCAGCACCGGACCCGGCACTGTTCTTGGCTCCATTCCATGTTTTTTGATCGAGGCTTGTCTCGACCAGCATTCATGCCTTTTTTCGCCCAGAGGTCGTCGACCCTGGCCGGGTGCTGCCCACCATGTCTCCCAGTGGGTTCAAAATATGACCGCTGCAGTCAAACCATGTCAGTTACCGACACCCATGACTGCCACCTATGCTGCCTGGGACCAGACCATGACAGCACCTGCTATGACCTGTGCCAGGCCATGATGCCTAAGACCAATAAAAAGAGGTTGGAGTTACAGGAGAAACTGTTCCCAACATCCGACTCTGCACCGTCTTCCCTGACGCTGAGTTCCAAGTCCAGCACTTCTCATGAGGCCCGTGCGTCCTTGGAGTCCTGTAGTGGCAGTTCCTCTGAGAAGACCCTGGACCCCGAGAAAAAGAAGAAAAAATCCTCATAATCCATCAAGGTTCCTCTGGAGAAAACTGGTAAAACCACTCGGAGGGACTTCATCAGCTCCGAGAAGCACCCTACCAAGGTTCTCAAAAAGGATTCCTTGGCCAGTGGAGACCGTGCAAAGTTCCTCGAGACCATAGTCCTTGTCGAGGATGCACTCGCGAGAGTGCCGGCGCTGGACCCAAGATGCTCTGTGCCCATGCCAAAAGCTGCGGAGCCTTTCGGCTTGGAAACCAGAATGGCGGCCCTGGAGCAGAACATCTCTGCTATCCTGGCCCTGCAGCAGGCAATGATGGCTGGTTCATCCACATCATCTAACCCAACGACTGGGTCCCCGACTGCGGGGGAGTTCCTGGTCGTCAAACCGAGCTCCAAGTTCCACTGGCCTCAGGTAAGCCCTCGGCCCCAGCCGAGGTCTTGGTCCCATTCCTTGGGCATCCAATCCTCCCCAGCGAGTTTCTGCGACTTGGACCCCAAGTCTTCTAGAGGCTCCCAGCACCTTGGTGCTGGCCTCGAGGCAAGGAGTCACAGTGCCTCGGATACATCACCACCCCTCGACTTCAAGTGTGAGACTGATGACGAGGCATCCCCGGGCCCGTCTCCACCGGCGCCCCAGCGCCATTCCCCTCCAGAGGACATGGCCTTCCATGACTTTGTCAAGGATAAGGCCAGAGCCTTCTCGGTGCAAATCAAGGTGGAGGAAGACCCATGCACTGAAGAACTGGAGATTCTCCAGTATCAGTCTTCACCCAATGAAACTCTCATGGTGCCGGTGCAGCTGATCCTCAAGCGACTACTGCTTAGAATGTGGGAAACCCCAGCATCGGTGACAATTAGAG
The DNA here is from genome assembly GCA_033557465.1 of Ichthyophis bannanicus. Classification (NCBI taxonomy): domain Eukaryota; kingdom Metazoa; phylum Chordata; class Amphibia; order Gymnophiona; family Ichthyophiidae; genus Ichthyophis; species Ichthyophis bannanicus. The sequence goes on along the minus strand of CM066034.1, from coordinate 378,131,392 downwards.
CCGGTGCCTTGACACCATGTACCGTGTCTGGAAGGGCCCAGGGTTCAAAAAACCCCAGCTCACACATAACTCCATGGTTGTCGAGTCAACCATGCAAAAGAACCAGAAGACCCTCTTCTGTCCCCCCTGGAAGGGATGCTAGAACCCCGACGCCCTTGGGCGCAAGTGTTATCAGGGCTCAATGCTGGGGTGTCGGATCCAGGCCTGTAAGTTATACATAGGCATTTTTCTGAAGGCTCTAAACCAGGAGTTGTCTGGGTTTTCAGCGGGGCTGGGCAGGGAACCTCTCCAATGGTTCCAATCTCTGACCTCCGGGATCAGGAACTGCTCTGAGTTCCTCACCCTTGCGGCCTATGCAGACTTTGAGTCAGCAGCTCGAGTAGCAGCATCTGGCATTGGTGCCCAGTGCCATGCCTGGCTACAGTCTTCAGGCCTCAAGCAATGGGTCCAAGACAAGCTGCTCAATGTCCCCTGCACCGGGGAGAACCTGTTCAGCAAGCCTATGGCTGACAAGAGGCTGAGATAGAGGCCGATGTGATGACCTGACAGAAGCGCTCAAAAAATACCTCATCCTTTCCCTGAAAGAAACCACTGGGGAAAAGACCCTTTCCCTGAGGAAAAAGGGGCAATTCCAACAGAGTCACCACTACCAACCCTTCTCTGGCCAGCAACAGGGTTCTCACCCAAAAAGACAAAGCCATGTAGCCCAGAAACCAAAGGCTCAGAAGCCCCAGGCCTGGCTCCTGCCCAACCCGAGGGGAGCTTTTGACTCCCAGGGCAGGGCCTCCCCTCCCCTCCCCTCCCCCGGCAGACCTTTACCAGCCCACAGAGGGCCACCTGGTACTGGGCCACAGGTATGCCGAGGTCACCTAGGACCAGTGGTACTCCAAATGGTAAGGAAGGGGTACCTCCTCCACCTACAGCAGGTACCACCCAGGTTCTTCCCAGGAGAGCTGGTGTGACCTCTCTTTCATCAGACCCTTCTGCTCTCCAAGCTCACAGGTCTGCTCAGGGACAACACAGTAGAGCCTGTACCCAAGCACCTATGGGGAAAAGGATTCTACTCCAGATGCTTCCTTGTCCCAAAGAGAATTAGGGGCCTCAGGCCCATACTAGACCTGAGAAACTTAAACAAGTTTCTGGTGAGGGAGAAGTTCAGGATGCTCTCCCTTGGAACACTGCTCCCTTACCTCCATCAAGGAGATTGGCTGTACTCCTTGGATCTAAAGGATGTGTACACACATCTTAATCCACCCCCTCCCACAGGCAGTATTCTACAGTTCGTGGTAGGGGGAGGACAGTACCAGTACAGGGTGCTACCCTTCAGCCTTGCCTCTTTACCAAATGTCTTTACCAAATGCTTGGCAGTGATAGCCGCCCATCTGCGTCTACAAGCGGCTTTTGTCTTCCCCTGCCTAGATGACTGGCTAATCAGGGATGGAACGGCCTCAGAGGTCAGTCAGGCCACAGAGCATGCAACCATCCTCCTTCAGCACCTGGGGTTCATCATCAACTACACCAAATCCCTTCTCTTTCCAGCCCAAAGCCTGGAGTTCATAGATGCCCAGTTGGACATGTTACAGGTCAAGGCCGTCCTCCCAGGAGAGAGGGCAGAACGCCTCAGGCATCTTGCAGGAAAGGTACAATGCCACCAGTCAGTACCGGCTCGTCTCCTCCTCCACCTGCTGGGCCATATGGCGTCAATGGTCCATGTCACACCCTCAGCCTGCTTGCTCATGCAGACAGCCCAATGGTGACTCCGCTCACAGTGGACCCAAGTCACGGGCAGGCTATGGGATAGGGTCAGGGTTACTCGCCAACTGGCGGAATACCTCAACTGGTGGCAAAACGTGCGCCACCTCCAGGTGGGAATGCCCTTCCAGGCACCCATGCCTCAAAGGACCCCGACCACAGACCCCTCCCTCTCTGGGTTGGGCGGCACATTGTGAGGACCACTGCACACAGGGCAGCTGATCTCAGGAGGAGTCACTCTTACAGATCAATCTCCTGGAGCTCAGGGCGATTTTCCTAGCCTTGCAAGTGTTCCGCCATCGCCTGCGTCACCGGTCCATACTGATCCAGATGGACAATCATGTCACCATGTTCTATATCAACAAGCAGAGGGCACAGGCTCATACTCCCTCTGCCAGGAGGCGGTGGCCATTTCTCTCCTTTGCAGCTCGCAACAGCATGCTCTTGCAAGCAGTCTACCTTCCGGTCCAGACCTTCGGCTGCACGAGTGGTGCTTGAACTCCAGGGTGGTCAAGAGGCTCTTCCACCTCTGGGGCAGGCCCATGATGGATCTTTTGCCTCCAGACAACCAATTTAGAAAGGAACTCAAGACATACCTTTTCTCCGAACACTATGAAATCCCATATCCCCAAGTCCAACCACACACCATCCCCAAACACTCAAACACAAAGCCCTAAAACCACACTCAACTACCCACACACATACACCCAACACATACTCCCACCACATACACCCCAAAATACTCCCAAGAGATGAAAAAAGGAAATAAATTCCTCCACACACACACATATGAAAGGTAGAAAACTCTGACTACCTATAAAAAGGTAGAAAAACTCTGATCAACACTACGCTACAGAAACTTATTAATGTATATAAAATGTAAATAGTTTTGACAATTAACGCAGTTATTTGTATAAAGTTACAATGTTATAAATCTCTGTTAATAACTATTATCTGTATAAAGTTAAAAAAAAATCTCTGTTCCATGTAATGTATACATTAGTATACAAATTTGTTTACTTGTTCCATGTAAACCGCCCCTGATCTCTGGAAGGGGCGGTATAGAAGAAATAGATAAATAAATAAATAAAAAAATAAACATGCAGCTGCCTAGTTTCTGCTCGCGCCAACCACACCCGGAGAGAGTGGCAGCAGATGCCTTCCTGATTTCGTGGTCTGAGGGTCTATTCTATAGTTCCCACTGACCTCCCCCCTACCCCCCGGTCACCAGGACCCTCTTCAAGGTCCAGAGCAAGAAGGCATCAAGCATACTAATTGCCCCCAGGTGGCCAAGATAGCCTTGTTTCCACTGCTGCTCTCCCTGTCAGTGGCACCACCAGTCCTGCTGGGCCGAGCTCCAGACCTCCTGTTCCAGGAGGCAGGCTCATTCCTGCACCCCAGACTGGGGTCCCTAGTGCTAACAGCATGGCTTCTGAAAGGGTAGCACTGGTCCCTTTGAACCTTCCGAGCGAAGTTGCGGAGACCCTACTGGCCTCCCGAAAACTCTCCACCAGACGAGCTTACACCTTTAAGTGGAGGAGGTTCTCTACTTGGTGTGCGGAAAAAGTGGAAAACCCCTTTGCCTGACATGTGCAAGTAGTACTTCAATATCTACTGCACCTGTCCCACACTGGGCTGAAGTCAAATTCAGTGAGGGTGCATCTGAGCACCATAGATGCTCACCATCACCCTTTCGAGGGGAAACCCCCTCTCAGGCCAATCCCTGGTCTCCAGGTTCTGCTGGGGCTTCCTATTATCTAAGCTCCTTCTCTGTCCTCCAGTGGAAGAGTGGGACCTCAACGTGGTGCTCTCCCAGCTTGCCAAACCACCATTCGAGCCCCTAGCCACTTGCCACCTACGGTACCTGTCATGGAAAGTGACCTTTCTGGTGGCCCTCATGTCCGCTCGAAGAGTGAGCGAACTCCAGGCCGTGGTGGCAGATCCACCATAAGAACAGGGTAGTGCTCCGCACACATCCCAAATTCCTCCTGAAGGTGGTATCTCCCTTCCACCTCAACCACGAGGTGGTCCTTCCCACCTTCTTCCCACAGTATCACTTTGGATTGCAAATGGGCCCTGTCCTTCTACCTACAGCAGACCTAGGCCCACTGCAAAGCTCCTCAGCTTTTTGTGTCTTATGACCCCAGCAGACCAGGGCTTCCTGTGACTAAGCGAACTCTGTCCACTTGAGTGGCGGACTGTATTGCCCTCACCTATGAGGTAGCGGGTCTCTCCCTTGAACACTGGATCACAGCACATCATGTGAGGGAGATGGCCATGTTGGTAGCCCACTGCTCAGTGCCGGTGACGGATATATGTAGGGCCGCCATATTGTCTTCAATTCATACGTTCGCAACTCACTACTGCCTGGAGAGCGAGTCCCGCAGGAACAGTGCCTTTGGCAGGCACTACACCATAATGTTCTTGGGGTGTAGGCAACTCCTGCACTCTAACCCTTTTGTGTTCAGGCTACCGGAGTGATAGTGTTGCTGGATGCTAGGGTCTTGCAGTCTCTCTCAGTGGGGACTCACTTTCTGCAACTCGCGGCTACCTGGATGGTCACTGCTGGTGCTGTTGTAGTTCGGTCCTCAGCAGTCTGTAGCTAGTGAGTCCCATATATGAGAACTTACTTCCTGCTTGTTCCTGGAGTAAGTGTAGTTACTCACCTGTAACGGATGTTCTCCAGGGACAGCAGGAATCAGTCCTCACAACCCTCCCTCCTTCCCTGGGAGTTGCCTCCCTACCTTATTTTATTTTTACTACCATCCTAGCTATGTCATCTGAGTGAGCAAGATGGCACCATTGAGCAGGAAGGGGACCACATATGCATGGCAGCATGTCCCAAAGGCTTTCTTTGAAAGCTGGGAAAATTTTCTGTGTGGGCTACGTCAGCGCCGACATCATCCATATGTGAGGACTGATTCCTGCTCTCCCTGGAGAACACCTGTTACAGGTCAGTAACTACACTTTCTCTTTGAACAAGCAGGAAATAAGTCCTCATGTACAGGGGACATCACCGACAGAGCCCTGGACAGGAATGTTCCCCAGCTTCAGTATTTTTCGATATGTCCAACTAACCAGTGGCTTCAAAAATTGTACCACGTGAGGCAAGACCATCTCGGTCATCGACTGCCATAACTGTTGCTTACAATGCCTTGGACCTGATCATTAGCCCACTGCCTGCAATCTGTGCCTGCAGATGATGTGACATGAACTGAAGGGTCAGGAAAAACAAAAGGAGTCCTCTTTGGCTCATTGGATTCAGCATCCTCAGCACCCATCTGGTTATCTATGCCATCCAAAATTTCTGTGGAGGCATCTACAGGGAGGGAACTCTGTGCCCAGTGAGCGCTAGGGGGCCTGAGCATTGAGAGGAGACTCTATGAGATCCCGTCAATGTCGAAGGGTGAGCACCAGGATAAAATCCAGGTGCATCATCATTGCAGCCATTCTCGACATGAGGCAGAGAGCAAGGGATGGGAACGGCCGGCCACGCTTCCCTGGTGGGAGGAGTTAACCCCCATTGTCCAGGAGGACAGCTGGATGTCTCCGGATACACCAATCATCATGTAGTCCAAGCCCAATGATCTGGAGGAATGCCTTCAAGCCCTCTTGCCAGCAGTTCAAGCCTTGTGAAACACAGGCTTTGCAGCACCGATGGCATCATCACTGTATTCCATCCAGCTCTTTCTGGAGATCAATGTCCTGCCCGCTGAGGCAGGCGCATCGGGTGGGAGGTCAGAATCAACACTGTTTCCGATGATTATCTCCCTCTCCAGAGTGTTGGAATCCGATGTCCAGGGGCACTGACGCCCGCACATTGGGCAGCATGGGGGCCACTGGCATCTGCACTCTCCCCTGTTGTGCAGCCAGTGGGGGGAGGAAACTTGGCATTACTTAGACTTCCTCTCGGAATCCAAACCGGAGCGGGAGACTGAAGAGGAATAGACAGTGTTGGACCTCTGGTCCCCTGACCTTCTGTTTGATCCATTGCTGCCCCCCTGAGCAGCGTAAGTCGCCTCAAGATGACATGTTCTTCCAAGACTTCATCAGGGACATGGCTAAGCCAGCCCCTTCTCCCTGGAATCAGAGGAGGAACCGAGGACAGAGTTGCTGGAGCTCCTGCAGTAACCCTCAGCCCCCAGGGAAGCAGTAACAGTGACCATGCACCATGTCCTGCAAAAGGTTGCTGTTGCAGCTGTGGGAAATCCCTCTCAAAGTTCCCATCATCAGCTGGTGACTCGATTCCCTGTACTAGTTCCAGAAGGCCCCTGGTTTTGAGAAACCTCAATTACCACACAATTCCATGAAGTGAGTTAAATCAGCCTTGAAGTGGGTTAAAAGCACCAAGACTCATTCTTCGGTGCTCCCCTGCCATGAGGCTGGACTCCGGGAGAAAATGCTATCAGTGTGCAAAACCTATATGACCATGTTCCTCAAAGACATTATACTGGGCCTCAGAGGCGTAGCGTGGGGGGTACAGGGGGGGCCGGCCGCACCGGGCGCAACATGGGGGGGGGGGCGCCAGGGCCAGATTTACCTATACGCCACGTTAGGCTTTTTTTAAAAAATAAAATTAAAAAAAAAACCTGCTGGCTGCCGCCGCGGGGCCCCCTCTGCTGCCGCGGCAGCATGGACTGACCCGCGGGGGCCCCCTCTGCAAGCTCGATCCCTCCCTCCGTGCCTCCCTCCGTGCAGGCTGTGAGAGGCGCGAAGGCAGACTGTCTCCTTCGCGTCTCTGTTAAGCCCGCTAGGACTGGAAATTTCCCATCAGCCCCTGCGGGCTTAACAGAGACGCGAGGGAGACAGTCTCCCTTCGTGCCTCTCACAGCCTGCACGGAGGGAGGCACGGAGGGAGGGATCGAGCTTGCAGAGGGGGCCCCCGCGGGTCAGTCCATGCTGCCGCGGCAGCAGAGGGGGCCCCGCGGCGGCAGCCAGCAGGTTTTTTTTAAATTAAATTTTACTTTAGGCAGGGGGAGGGGGTAGGACTGGTAATGAGCTATTGGGGGGGGCTGGGGCTGGGGCTGGGACTGGAAATGGGTGGGGGGATTAAGGCTGGAGGTGGGCTGATGAGGTTAGGACTGGTAATGGGCTGTGGGCTGTTGGGGGGGTTAGGACTGGTAATGGGCTGTGGGCTGTTGGGGGGGATAGAACTGGTAATGGGCTGTGGGGGGGTTAAGACTGATAATGGGCTGTGGGCTGATGGGGGCTGTCTGTTAATGGGCTATGGGGGACTAGGACTGGAAATGGGCTGGGGGGGTTAAGACTGGAGGTGGGCTGATGGGGTTAGGACTGGTAATGGGCTGTTGGGGGGGGGTTTAGAACTGGTAATGGGCTTTGGGGGGGTTAAGACTGGTAATGGGCTGTGGGCTGATGGGGGCTGTCTGGTAATGGGCTATGGGGGGGCTAGGACTGGAAAGGGGCTGGGGGGTTAAAGACTGAAGGTGGCCGGATGGGGTTAGGACTGATAATGGGCTGTTGGGGGGGGGTTTAGAACTGGTAATGGGCTTTGGGGGGTTAAGACTGGTAATGGGCTGTGGGCTGATGGGGGCTGTCTGGTAATGGGCTATGGGGGGGCTAGGACTGGAAATGGGCTGGGGGGGGTTAAGACTGGAGGTGGGCTGATGGGATTAGGACTGGTAATGGGCTGTGGGCTGATGGGGGGGGGGGTAGGACTGGCAATGGGCTATGGGGGGCTGACTGGAAATGGGTTGATGGGGTTAGGACTGGAAGTGGGCTGATGGGTGGCTAGGACTGGAAATGGGCTGATGCAGGGACTAGAAGGGAATGGATGCTGGGTGAGGCTGGAACTAGAAGGGAGCTGATGTTGGGGGAGGATTAGAATGGGATGGGGCTGGAAGAGTAAAATGGAGAAGGGAAAAATATTTTGTGTGGGAGGGATAAAAAATCTACAATTGGCCGGGTATTGGGAGAGTAAGTGGGGATTGAGGATGGAGGGGTAAAATTTGAGTGGATGAAATAGGAATGAGGAAAGAGCAAAAGGAGAAAGATTAGTATGTTAAAGCAGATGTAGAGAAGAGAATGGAAAAAAACTAGAAGAGAGAAGAAAGGACAAATGGACAGCAGACGATGGAGAGTTAGCAGAAGACACGAAGAAACCAGAAGAAAGTGGCTGGAGCAATTGCAGCTGAAAAAAATGCACAAAAGGTAGAAAAATATCTCTTTATTTTGAATTTATTAATTGGAATATGTCAGCTCTGGTAAATGTGCATCATTAACGTCTGCGCTTTGTTTAGTACAAGAGCAAATTAATGTATAGTTTTATTTCTACAGTGTTGTACATTCCAAGTTTGGCTTTTGGGATTCCCAGTTTAATTATTGTCTTCCTGTTTCTAAAATGTGATTACTTGTTTGGTGATGGTCTATGTTCTGCATGTGTAACTGAGCTGAGGTGTTCTGTTTATATAATTCCTATTTGACATTGCCACTTGTTCTCTTTCCCCAGTAGGTCATGTATTGTTGTTCTCTGAAATGTATTGGTTTAATATTTGCAGTGTTGCCTTTTGATTGGTAGAGTATGGTGCTTTGTGAGTCCTGGTAGTGCTGTTAGGATACGGCGGGTTTGCTATGGGTTCTAAATGGGCAGTGTTTGTAGTAGTTCCTAATGTGTCTGGCAGTTGGCACTGGATTATAGTAATGTAGAAATCTTTTAGTCTTTCTTTATCCATACACTCATTAAGAGGCACGTTTACTAAAAGTTAGTATATGGTAACATTATGCAAATGAGGCCCCTTATGCAAATGAGGCCCACACCCCCCTTGGGCCGCCCCTGCTGGGGGCCCACAATTTTTGTTGGCGTAGGGCCTCACTCAAGGTAAATCCGGCCCTGGGGGGCGCGCTCGCACTCGCAGCTCTCTGCAGTGCTGGCTGTGCGAATCCGATCCGAGCCGCCGGGTCGCCGCCCACTGTGGAGGGGGGGGTGCCAGGCGTACGGTGCGGTGGGTGCGAAGAGAGAGCGAGGGACTATCTGGGGGAGGGATAGTGCAGCGCTGATCGCGGGAGAGAACCACACCAGACCAGGGGGGCGCAAATTACTTGCCTTGCCCCTGGTGCTGACAACTCACGCTACGCCACTGCTGGGCCTGGTGGACTTTGCCGCCTACATCTCCAAGGACCGTCATGAGGCCTTTTGGGCCTTGTTGGCCAATGGCAAGGACTGCTCTAAATTCATGGTGAGTGGCTACGATGCTTAAGAGTCTGTGGGCAGAGTAGTAGCAGTAGGCATCCACTGCCCACCGAATGGCATGGTTGCAGTCCTCTAACCTGCGACAGTGGGTCCAGGACAAGACAGCCAATGTTCCTTGCCAGGGGGAGAGCATCTTCGGGAGGCCAGTAGGCAAAAAGGCAGAGGAGTTCGAGAACAAGCCTGTGGCCTCTCTAGGCTCTCCAGGAAAACTGCGGATCCTGCACAGAAGAAACACCTGAGCAAGGCAACCGTCTTCCTGCACCTGTGCTAGTATTTCCCGGCCCACCACAGGTCCAGCCGAAGGCGCAGACCCCCTGTCAGCAGCAGAGGGAGAAAATGCCGAAGGCTCAGCCCACCCCGCAGCCCAGGCCGGGGGTGGATTTTTGATGGGTTCCTAAGGAGCATAGCCAGCCGGCCGCTGTCCGCCAGGTATGGAGGCGGCTTGTCCACTTCGCCCACAGGTGGGTCCTCATCTCGTACTCCTGGTTGTTGCAGATCATCCAAAGTGGATATCAGCTGCGCCTCGCCCAGCTGCCGCTGCCGTATGCCCCAGGGGAGTACCCCATAGACCCCGCGCATTGGAAATTGTTGCAGGAAAAAGTCTCCATTCTGTTGGCCGACCTAGCTGCTGAGCTGATTCCCCCGGTTCAGGTTGGACAGGGCTTCTATTCCAGATACTTCTGGTTCCCAAGAAGACCGGAGGGTTCAGGCCCATCCTGGACCTGGAAAACCTAAACCAGATCCGGTGCGCGAGAAGTTCAAAATGGTTTCGCTTGGAATGCTGCTCCCGTACCTTCTACAGGATGATTGGCTATGCTCCTTGGATCTAAAGGATGTGTACACATACATTCCTATCCACCCAACTCATAGACAGTACTTACGGTACATGCTGGGTGGCCAGCACAACCATTACCGAGTGCTTCCCTTCAGGCTGGTCTCAGCTCCACAGGTCTTCACAAAGTGCCTGGTGGTCATGGCTATCTACCTCTGGACCATGGGGGTCTTCGTCTTCCCATACCTAAATGACTGGCCCATCAAGGGCCCCACGCTGGCCATCGTCCGGCAGTCGGCCAAGCTCACCATTCAGATGCTCACGCACCTCGGCTTTGTAATCAATTACCCATTTCCCATTTCCAGACCACATAGCAGCTGGAGTTCATCAGGTCTCTCCTTGATACCATTTGGGCACGGGCCTGTCTACCGGAAGACCGCATGCAGCGGCTGGTAGCAGTGGTGGCTGATGTGCAGTGCCAGTGATACACAACAGCCCGAGGGACGCTGAGGGTCCTCAGCCACATGGTAGCCATGGTTCATATCACCCCTCAGGACTGCCTCTCCATATGATAGCCCCAGTGGACCTTAAGCATGAAATGCAAGCAGGTGAGAGGCCATCTCTGGGACAAGGTCACAGCCACCACTTCCCTGGTGCAGTCCCTCGACTGATGGCTCAAGCCGATGAATCTGCTGCAAGGCCTCCCATTCCAGATGGCTGACCCCTGCAAGATGCTCATGACAGACGCATTCAAGCTCAGCTGAGGAGCCCACCTGGACAGCTTGCACATGCAGGGCCTGTGGTCCGAGCAGGAGAGCCTGCTCCAGATCAACTTTCTCTAGCTTCGGCCGATTGCCAATGCCCTCAGTTTATTTATTTATTTAGCCATATTTATATACCGCTTTTCACCGGGTCAAAGCGGTTACAAGAAACAAGGGGGGTATACAATGAACAGATACAAGGGGGGGGGGGAGATACCATCACCTGGGAGGGGGGTATAGCATATTTACAATGTTATCATGGTATGGAGGCATGGCATATACATCCTTTGATGTTACTGTCCTTCTGAGTGCACCTGGCGAATCCGGTGGTCCTGATCCAAACGGACAACTAGGTGGTGATGTTCTACATGAACATGCAGTGAGACACGGGCTCGTACCTCCTCTGCTGGGAGGCTGTTCGGTTGTGGAATTTCGCCCTGCTCCATGGCATGGACCTCAGATCGATTTATCTGCCAAGCAAACTCAATGGCCCAGCAGACCAACTCAGCCAGGTCCCTTCAGCTACACAAGTGGACCCTCAAGAGGGCAGTGGTGAACCAGATCTTTCAGGAGTGGGGCATTCCTGTGGTGGATCTCTTCACCATGGCACACAATGCCTAGGTGATCTGGTTTTGCTTTCTGAGGCTAGACAGCAACTGCCTTACCTTAGATGCCCCTCCTCCTTCACTAGGGAAAGGCTTGCTGTATGCATACCTCCCGATATCACTCGTGGCAAAAACCTTCCTGAAGTTGCAGGCTGACAAGTGTTCCATGGTCCTCTTTGTTCCTTATTGGCCTCAGCAGCCATGGTTCCCACTACTGCTACACCTCTCGCAGAGGGAGCCTCTCTGTCTAGGCTCTATATCTATATGGATTGAAATGCCTTGTAAAAGAGGGAAGGCAATGGCAGTGGGGGTGTACTATCGACTGCCTGGCCAGAATGACCAAATGGATGATGAAATGTTCAAAGAAATCAAGGAAGCTAACAAAAGTTACAGCGCAGTAATAATAATGGGTGATTTCAACTACCCCGGTATCGACTGGGTCAGTGTCACATCAGGACATGCTAGGGAGATAAAGTTCCTAGATGAAATAAATGACTGCTTCTTGGAGCAGCTGGTTCATGAACAGACCAGAGGGGAAGCCATATTAGACCTAGTCCTTAGTGGAACACCAGATCTAGTGCAAGAGATAAGGTTGTTGGGGCCACTTGGCAATAGTGATAATAGCATGATTGCCTTTGATTTAATTAGTGGAGGAGGGATAGTAAGGAAATCCACAGTACTACCTTTTAACTTTCGAAAGGGAGACTATGATAAAATGAGGAAAGCAGTTAAGAAAAAACTAAAAGGAGCAGTTGCAAAGGTTAAAGACGTACATCAGGCTTGACTGTTGTTGAAAAATACTATCTTGGAAACCCAGACCAGCTGTATTCCACGCTTTAAGAAAAGTGGAAGGAAGCACAAAAAACTGCCAGCATGGTTTAAAGGTGAGGTCAGAGAGGCTGTTGTTGCCAAAAAAGCATCTTTCAGGAAATGGAAAAAAGAGCCAAACGACGAAACCTGGAAACAGCACAAGCACTGGCAAGTCAAATGCAAGGCATTGATAAGGCAGGCAAAGGGAGAATTTGAGAAGAATCTTGCTGCGGAAGCAAAAACGCGAAGTAAAGACCTTTTCAAGTACATTCGTAGCAAAAAACCTGTGAGAGAGTCAGTTGGTCCATTAGATGATAAAGGGGTTAAAGGAGCACTAAGAGGCGACAAGGCGATAGCGGAAAGACTGAATGAATTCTTTGCTTCAGTCTTTACTGAGGAAGATGTAGGGATGTTACCCATGACTGAAGTGGTATTTAAAGGTGCGGAAGAATTGAAAGAAATATCGATACATCGGGAAGATGTATTACAACTATTAGATAAACTGAAGAGTAGCAAATCACCTGGGCCGGATGGTATACATCCAAGGGTGTTGAAAGAACTGAAATATGAGATTGCAGACCTGCTATTAGTAATCTGTGAACTATCATTAAAATCATCTCTAATACCTGAAGATTGGAGGATCGCCAATGTAACACCAATTTTTAAAAAGGGTTCCAGGGGTGATCCGGGAAACTACAGACCGGTGAGCCTGACGTCAGTACCGGGAAAAAATGGTAGAAACCATCATAAAGAATAAAATTACTCAGCATGTAGATAGTCATGACCTAATGGGAGACAGCCAACATGGCTTTAGACAAGGAAGATCTTGTCTTACTAATCTGTTATGTTTTTTTGAAGGCGTGAATAATCAGGTGGACAAAGGTGAGACGGTTGATATTGTGTATCTGGACTTTCAGAAAGCCTTTGATAAGGTCCCTCATGAGAGACTTTTGGCAAAACTAAAGTGTCATGGGATAGGAGGCAGTGTACTATTGTGGATCAGGAACTGGTTAAAAGATAGAAAGCAGAGGGTAGGGCTAAATGGACAATTTTCCCAATGGAGAAAGGTGAATAGTGGTGTACCCCAGGGATCTGTGCTGGGTCCGCTGCTTTTTGACATATTCATAAATGACCTGGAAAGTGGAATAACGAGTGAGGTTATCAAATTTGCAGATGACACAAAACTATTTAAAGTTGTTAAAACCCAAGAGGATTGTGGAAAATTGCAAGAGGATCTTGATAAATTGGAAGACTGGGCATCAAAATGGCAGATAAAATTTAATGTGGACAAGTGCAAGGTTATGCACCTAGGGAAGAACAACCCAAACTATGGTTACACGATGCAAGGTTCCACATTAGGAACTACCACCCAGGAAAAAGAAAGATTTAGGCGTCATTGTGGATACCATGTTAAAACCCTCGGCCCAGTGTGCAGCAGCGGCCAAGAGAGCAAATAGAATGCTAGGTATGATAAGGAAAGGAATGGAAAATAAATCAAAAGATATTATAATGCCTCTATATCGTTCCATGGTGAGACCGCACCTTGAATATTGTGTGCAATTCTGGTCGCCGTATCTTAAAAAGGATATAGCGATTTTAGAAAAGGTTCAGAGAAGAGCCACCAAAATGGTAAAGGGGATGAAGGATACTCCTATGAAGAAAGGCTAAAAAGGTTAGGGCTCTTTAACCTGGAAAAGAGACGGCTGAGGGGAGATATGATAGAAGTCTATAAATTAATGAACGGAGTGGAACGGGTAAACGTAGATCGATTGTTTACCTTATCAGAATATAGAAAGACTAGGGGACATGCAATGAAGCTACAGGGTAAACTATTTAAGACTAATAAAATAAAATATTTTTTCACTCAACGTGTAATCAAACTCTGGAATTTGTTACCGGAGGATGTAGTAAAGGCTGTTAGTGTAGCTGGGTTTAAAAAAGGTTTGGACAAGTTCCTGGAGGAAAGGTCCATAAACCATTATTAAGAAGGGACCCAGGATATCAGTGCTTGAACCAATACAAGCATTGTGGAACCTTTGTCCCTTGGGGAAACTGCTAGGTACATATGACCTAGATTGGCCACTGTTGGAAACAGAATACTGGGCTTGATGGACCTTGGTCTGACCCAGTATGGCATATCTTATGTTCTTCACCCCGGATCTCATCTTGCAGGAGGGTGGAACCTTGCTGCACCGCAACGTTGACTCGTTAGCCCTCACGACATAGATGCTGAGCAGGTAGTCCTCTCAGAGCGCAGTCTTCCCGAAGGTGTTACCAATATCCTTCTGGTATCCTGCAAGGACTCGACGCACAAGGCCTACATGCTAAAGTGGCAGACATGGCGCTGGACCCCTTCTCTTGTGTCATGGACCAGCTGCTGGAGTACCTTCTGCACCTCTCCGACTCAGGCCTGAAATCCAGTTTGGTGCAGGTTCACCTCAGTGCAATAGTGGCATACAATTGTGGCTCCAGGGGAAGCCCATTTTAGTCCATCCTCTTGTGACTCGCTTCATGTGAGGTCTGCTCCTCTCAAAGCCCTCGCTCAAGCCCCCTACGGTGACTTGGTGATGCAGCTGATGCAGGCCCCATTTGAACCATTGGACTCGTGTCCCCTAAAAGTCCTGACCTGGAAGGTCCTCTTTCTAGTGACAGTGCCGTTGGCCCGACGCATTAGTGAGCTCCAGGCCTTGGTCGTTCACCCGCCATACGAGGTTTCACCAGAAAAGAGTGGTTCTCTGCATGCACACACACTTTCTGCCAAAGGTGGTTTCTGCGTTCCACCTCAACCAGTCGATAGTCTTATAGACTTTCTTCCCCCAGCCTAATGCTAACCAGGGAGAGGTGGCATTGCATACTTTATATAAGAACAAGAAATACCATACTGGGTCAGACCAAGGTCCATCAAGCCCACTATCCTGTTTCCAAGTGACCAATCCAGGTCATAAGTACCAGGCAGGTTCCCAAAAAGAGACACAGGTTCCACAGTGCTTGTCCTGGGGCAAGCAGTGGATTTTATGGGTTCTCTTTAATAATGGTTTATAGACCTTCCCTCCAGGAACTTGTCCAAATCCTTTTTAAACTCAGCTACACTAATAGCTTTTGCTACATCTTCCGGTAATGAATTCCAAAGTTTGATTACTTGTTGAGTGAAAAAATATTTTCTCTTATTAGTCTTAAATGGGTTATGTTGTAGCTTCATTGCATTCACAGATAAAGGGCCTGGAGCAGGACCTCAGAAAATACCCACAAATAGCAACAGAAGCGACAGGAATCTCAAACAATTTTCAGAAGACTGTGTTTGAGAGGAACTAACTAAACTAAAAGTAGACAAAGCCCTGGGTCCAGATGGGATACATCCAAGAATACTGAGGGGGACATTCTAGCGGCTCCATTGTCTGATCTTTTCAATGCCTCTTTGGAGTCGGGAATGGTGCCAGAGGACTGGAAAGAGGCACAAGTGATTCCTTTACACAAAAGTGGATGTAAGGATGACATTGAGAACTACAGGCCGATTAGTCTAACCTCTGTGGTTAGTAAAACTGGAAAGGCTACTAAAGGAGAGAATAATAAGGTTTCTGGAGTCCAATGGATTGCAGGATGCGAGGCAGCATGGATTCATCAGAGCAGAGCCGGCCCGTCCATTGAGCGAGAATGTTTTTTGTGCCGGGCCCCGTGCAAACAACATTTTGCTTTAAAAGTAAATGTAAAAAAAAAAAATTTTTAAAGCTGGCTGCAGCGGCAGAATCAAGTGCCCTGCGGCCCCTTCCCCTTGCCCGGCAGAGCCCTCCCTCCCTGCAGCATCAGCTCCCTCTCTGCGCCGGCTTCCAGAGCCGTGAAGGGATACTTTCTCCCTCGCAGCTCTGTTAAGCCCGCCGGGACTGATGGGAAACTTTCCCTTCGCGGCTCTGAAAGCCGGCGTGGAGAGGGAGCTGATGATGCAGGGAGGGAGGGTTCTGCCAGGCAGGGGGGACCGCTGGGCATTCGATTCTGCTGCTGCCACGGCGGCGGCAGCAACAGCCAGCTTTTCTTTCTTTTAAATCTTCCCTGGGCTGGTGGGGGGGCGGGGGGTTAAGACTGCTAGTGGGCTGTGGGCTGATGGGGGGTTAGGACTGGTAATGGGCTATGGGGGGGACTAAGACTGAAAATGGGGTGATGGGGGTTAGAACTGGTAGTGGGCTATGGGGGGTAGGACTTGAGGTGGGCTGATAGGGTTAGGACTGGTAATGGGCTGTGGGCTGATGGAGGGGTTAGGACTGGAAGTGGGCTGATAGGGGGTTAGGACTGGTAATGGGCTATGGGGGGGCTAAGACTGAAAAGGGTGATTGGGGGCTTAGGACTGGTAATGGGCTATGGGGGGGCTAAGACTGAAAAAGGGGTGATTGGGGGCTTAGGACTGGTAATGGGCTGAGTGGAAGGGGAGGCTTGAACTGCAAATAGCTGATGGGGACGGGAGCTTGGAATGGAAATGGGCTGAGTGGAAGGGGGGCTTGAACTGCAAACAGCTGATGGGGAAGGGGGCTTGGAATGGAAATGGGCTGTGAGGGGAGGGAGCTAGGACTGGAAATGGGCTGAGTGGGGGGGGGAGCTAGGACAGGAAATGGGTTGATGGAGGGGCTAGGATAGGACTGGAAATGGGCTGTTGGGGGGAGCTAAGATTGGAAATGGGCTGTGGTGGGGGCTTGGATTGAAATGACTCATGGAGGAGCTAGAACTGTTAGTAGGCTCATGGGGGGGGGGGCTTGGATTGGAAATGGGCTGAGTGGAGGGAAGCTAGGATTTGACATGGGCTGATGGTGGGGCTAGGAAAGGACTAGAAATGGGCTGATGGGGGCCTCGAATTGGAAATGAGCTGATGGAGGGACTCGGATAGGACTGGAAATGGATGGGGGAGCTAGGACTGGAAATGGGCTGATGCGGGGACTAGAAGGGAGCAGATGTTGGGTGGGGCTGGAACTAGAAGGGAGCCGATGTTGGGGGAGGATTAGAATGGGATGGGGCTGGGAGAGTGAAACGGAGAGGGGAAAAATATTGTGTGGGAGGGAAGAAAAATCTACAATTGGCCGGGTATTGGGAGAGTAAGTGGGGATTGAGGATGGAGCGGTAAAATTTGAGTGGATGAAATAAGAATGAGGAAAGAGCAAAAAGAAAGATCAGTATGTTAAAGCAGATGTAGAGAGAGAATGGAAAAAAAAACTAGAAGAGAGAAGAAAGGACAAATGGACAACAGACGATGGAGAGTTAGTAGAAGACACGAAGAAACCAGAAGAAAGTGGCTGGAGCAATTGCAACTGAAAACAATGCACAAAAGGTAGAAAGATATCTTTTTATTTTGAATTTATTAACTGGAATATGTCAGCTCTGGGAAATGTGCATCATTAACGTCTGCGCTTTGTTTAGTACAAGAGGAAATTAATTTATAGTTTTATTTCTACAGTGTTGTTGTACATTCCAAGTTTGGCTTTTGGGGTTCCCAGTTTAATTATTGTCTTCCTGTTTCTAAATTGTGATCCCTTGTTTGGTGATGGTCTATGTTCTGCATGTGTAACTGAGCTGAGGTATTCTGTTTATGTAATTCCTATTTGACATTGCCACTTGTTCTCTTTCCCCAGTAGGTCATGTATTGTTATTCTC
The DNA here is from genome assembly GCA_033557465.1 of Ichthyophis bannanicus. Lineage (NCBI taxonomy): Eukaryota > Metazoa > Chordata > Amphibia > Gymnophiona > Ichthyophiidae > Ichthyophis > Ichthyophis bannanicus. The sequence goes on along the minus strand of CM066034.1, from coordinate 378,113,854 downwards.
TGAAATGTATTGGTTTAATATTTGCAGTGCTGCCTTTTGATAGGTAGGGTCTGGTGCTTTGTGAGTCCTGGTAGTGCTGTTACGATACGGCGGGTTTGCTATGGGTTCTAAATGGGCAGTGTTTGTAGTAGTTCCTAATGTGCCTGGCGGTTGGCACTGGATTATAGTAATGTAGAAATCGTTTAGTCTTTCTTTATCCATACACTCATTAAGAGGCATGTTTACTAAAAGTTAGTGTATTGTAACATTATGCAAATATTTATGCAAATGAGGACCCTAATGCAAATGAGGCCCCACACAGAGTCTCTGGACATGGCCCCGCACCCCCCTTGGGCCGCCCCTGCACCAGAGGCAGGTCTTGTCAGACAAATTTGATAGATTTCTTTGACTGGGAGACCAGGGAGTTGGACTGAGGGAGAGCCCTAAATGTGGTATATTTAGATTTCAGTAAAGCCTTTGACACCGTTCCACACAGGCACCCTAGGGATGGACCCTAAAGTTACTGACTGGGTTAGAAATTGGTTGAGTGGGAGGCGACAAAGGGTACAAGTAAATGGAGCTCACTCTGAGGAGAAGGAGGTTACCAGTGGTGTGCTGCAGGGATCTGTCCTTGCTCCGATTCTATTTAACATCTTTGTTAGTGATATTGCAGATGGACTGTCAGGTAAGATTTGCTTGTTTGCAGACAATACCAAAATCTGCAATAGAGTAGACACACAGGAAGAAGTCGACAACATGAGGAGGGATCTTGCTAAACTTGAAGAATGGTCTAGAATATGGCAGCTGAAATTTAATGCTAAAAAATGCAGGGTCATGCATTTGGGCTGCAAAAATCCAACGTAGCTGTACAGTGTAGTGGGTGAGGTAATTCTGTGAACAAAAGAAGAGCGGGACCTACGTGTAATTTTGTCTGACGATCTTAAAGTAGCTAAACAGGTAGAAAAGGCGACTGTCACGATTCTTTTCACTGAAAGTACTTTAAATTATAAAAAGTCTTTTCTGCAATATCACTGTTGTCCGAGAAGTCTGCGTTGTATTTCTTGAATCATGGATGCGGGGAATCTTCTGAATCTTGTGAGGGAGTCTTCTTACACTGCGTAAGATGTATCCAACGAGAATGTCCTTCCACTTTACAGGCTGAATATCCCACCAGAAGTACACGAAATGGGCCTAGGAATTTCGGAGCCAGAAGTGTCTGGATGCAAATTCTTAATCAGGACCCAGTCCCCTGGTTTCATGTCTGGATGTGATGATTCTGGAGGAGCATCTTGTTGAGGATTCACCTTCAATAAAGGGGAAACAGACAGGACTGAGTGCAATCGTGCACAATAAGTCAAGATATGGCTGCGCAACAACTGGGGGTCTGGGATAACTGCCAAGGCATGTGGAGAAGTAGCTGGACGTCCAGTAACTATTTCATATGGTGTCAGACCTCCTCGAGTGCGCTGGGGGGAGTTACGCACTGCCATAAGGGCAAAAGGAAGGGCTTCTGTCCAATCTGTAGCCCAATCCTGTGTCATAGTGCGCAAGAAACCTTTGAGAGTCCTATTCATCCGCTCCACTTGGCCAGAGCTTTGCGGGTGATAGGGCGTGTGTAACTGTCTTTTTACACCAAACCAATTTTCAATATCCTCCCAGACACGTGCAATGAAGGCCGGACCCTGATCAGAAGAAAGAACAAAAGGTACACCCCAGGCAGGAATAAACTGAGTGAGCAACAATTTTATGGCAACCCCAGCTGTCATACTGGTAGTGGGATAAGCCTCCACCCAACCAGAGAAAAGACAAGTGATCACCAACAAATACCGCCTCCCTCCTCTGGCACAGGGCAAATCAGTAAAATCAAGCAGCAAAATCAGAAACGGGCTAGAGGGCTTGGGAAGAGCAGCAGCAATCTTCAAAAGGGGCCCCACCCTGCCAGCCTGCAAGCAATCCAAGCAAGCAGCATACACAGCCTGTGCCACAGAAACAAACTTCGGGTGATACCACAAAACCGCAAAGGCATGAGTCATGGCTGCAGTGGATAAGTGAAGTTTATGATGCAGGAACAGAGCAAGTGGAAACAAAAGAGAGTCAGGGCAAATGAGTAGGTGCTTCTTCTTCCAGTAGCCCTGAGTATCACAGGATGCACCCCATGAAGTCCATAGAGTCTTGGTTTCAAGGGAAGTGTCTTTATACTGCTGTAAAAGAGAGGACAGGGAGAACAAAGTCATGTTAGAAGGCTTTAAATACAGCAGCGTTGGTGACACTAATGCCTGAAGAGCAGCTTTCCGTGCTTCTTGGTCTGCAAAACGATTGCCCTTAGAAACTAAATCACCAGCAGAGGAATGTCCTTTACATTTCAAAACTGCAACCTGTGCTGGCAAAAGAACGGCTTGTAACAAGTGGTGAATGTGTTCAGCATGTTTAATTGGTTTATTAGCAGAAGTTAAAAATCCTCGTTGCAACCAAATATTACCAAAATCCCATAGCACACTCATTGCATAGGAGCTATCAGAATATATATTTGCTAGAAGATATCTAGAGAGGTCAAGAGCACGTGTCAATGCAAAAACTTCCGCTAACTGGGCACTAGAAAATGGCAGGGAAGCTGATTCAACCACGTCATCAATTGTGGTTACTGCATAGCCCACACGAAGTTTTCCCACTTCATCTCTGAAGGCTGCAGATTTGATCACCTCGCTCGTTATTCCCATTTCCAGGTCATTTATGAATATGTTAAAAAGCAGCGGGCCAAGCATAGATCCCTGGGGTACTCCACTATTCATTGTTCTCCATTGAGAAAATTGGCCATTTAGCCCTACTCTCTGCTTTCTATCTTTTAACCAATTCCTGATCCACAATAATACACTGCCTCCAATCCCATGACTTTTTAATTTGGCCAAGAGTCTCTCAAAGGCTTTCTGAAAATCCATGTACACTATATAAACCAGCTCACCCTGGTCTACCTGTTTATTCACATCTTCAAAAAAAAATGATAGATTAATAAGACAAGACTTTCCTTGGCTAAATCCATGTTGGCTTTCTCCCATTAAACCATGACTATCTACATGTCAGTAATTTTATTCTTTATAATGGCTTCTACCATTTTGCCCGGTACCAATGTCAAGCTCACCGGTCTGTAGCTTCCCGGATGACCCCTGGAACCCTTTTTAAAAATTGGCATTGGAAGATCACGTGAGACTGTAAGCTGGAGCAATAGCATTCACTTCAGTTCCGGGGCTCCCTGCCCAGAATTCATTGATTTTTTAAATAATAATATGGTCTCTTTCTCGCGTGTTGGATACTTGACTGCTGTGTTCTTTCCTCGATGGCGGCTTTACACCCATCCACCTGATGGCTGCAAAGTCCATCAGAAAGGAAAAGACCCGTGCTCCTGAGCCTAAGATGGCGGACCTCTCCCTGGCGAGCCCGTATGCAAACCAGCTCCCAGGAAGGAAGGTTCCAAGAATTATCCAAACAACTTTCTCATGCTGCACATACTGTTAGTGAATTTAAAGGTTGGATCGATGAATTGAGTTTGACGTGGAGGACACAATGCTCTGCAGAAACTGGAAGAACTCGTCAAAATGCATGGGGAAAAACGAGATGACCTTGAGAACTGAGGACACTGTAAGAACCTCTGTTTTGTGGGCATTGAAGAGTCTGTAATAGAATTGGAGTTACAAAGATACTTGGAAACCTGGATTCCCTTAATTCTTGCCATGCCTCCATCTGTGGGGAAAATTCTCATAGAACGGGTAACATCGCTTGGGGCCATTAAGGGCAGAAACAGACCGCTCGAGAGTGGTGATAGCCCGCTTCCATAACTTTACACAAAAGGAGGCTCTCCTTCAGGCAGCTCAGAAACAACAAAACTCTCACTCAGAACATAAAAAAATTATTAATCTTCCAAGATTACTCCGCCTTAGTCAGTAAATGACATCAGGAGTTTTTGAGTACTTGGGGGTGACTCTTGAATCAAGGATTCAAATACTCCCTGCTATATCCAGCTTGACTACAAGTGGAAGCTCAGGGGCACCAGCACTACACCTCACCATCAAAAGCCACGTCCTTCATTGAAACCTTGCCAGTAGGATGATGGAGCTATCGGGACCTTATGCTATACATACTATTGTGGATACCATTGCTAAACTCAGATTGATGAGTTACCATTGGATTTTTTAGATGACTTGAGCCACTGATTAATATTACCAATTTTGGCAATGGATAGAATCCTCTGACCCACATTGGCAATGGACTCTCTCCTATAATCTCCACTGGCTGAAGACTGACCATAGACTATGAGAAGCACTCTGGAACTATGTCCTGTACTATAGTCAGTCTTCAGCCGGTGGAGATTATAGGAGAGAGTCTATTGCCAATGTGGGTCAGAGGATTCTATCCATTGTGTTTTGTAAACTATTGTATTTAAGACAAAGACAGGAAGTGGAACGCGCTATTCTTTTTCTCTGTCTACTAAGGTGGGAGCATAAGTGCGCAGTTTCTGGTCTTGGCTGAAACTCCCTGCTATTCTCTATGTGTTGCTATATTATTCTGTGCACTCTCACTGGTGGCGAGACTCTCCTTTAGAGACTTTTGGTACCAGTGAATGAAGCGGAGAGAACTCTGAAACAACCGCCTATGCCTTGTGTGCCTCATCTATTTCCCTACAGTCTATTTATTTTGCTTTCTTTTTATCTGCTCATAGCTTTCTTTCTATTTCCTCTCTTTTTATTTCTTTTTCATTTTCTTTTTACTGCCACCTCCTTATGATTTTTTGTATGTATGGAGCTTCCTGTTCCTTTTCTTATGTCCACTTATATTAGCTCCGATGTTATCTGTAATCTTAATTATTAAGTAGGGGACTGAAATGTTTGCTTTCTTAAGAGGTATGCCATATGCTGAGGGGAGAGGAGGTAAGGTGGTGGCCGGGCATTGAAATGAGCTGTAGAAGGATGACCTGGGCAGTGAGGGGGAGGGCAGGGGGAAAGAGGCTCACTTTCTACATGCTTTTGGCATACCTGGGAGTTCTGTGCTTTGGTAAAAAGGGAGTCTGGGTCAATGTTCCCTCTAATTTTCTGTAGGCTGTGTGCGCATAAAATATCAGCTGTGTGCAGCTTTTGAAGGAAGGTTAAATTTTTGTGCGCCACATAATGACACTCGGAGTTATATACTTTAAAATTTGACTACACGCCAGAAAATAGTATGTACACCACATTGATTTTAATCAAATTAAATGAAAATAGATAATTACTAAATGAAGCGGGAAATTTCTAGTAATTACAATCATAACTTTTACATTTTAAGACGTCTGGGTTGTTTTCTATCAGAATCAGAGCCGTAATTTTTGTGCGCTCTGTTGTAAAGTATGTGCACTCGCTCGGCGAGGTGTGCGCGCGCACAGCTTAGAGGGAACAGTGGTCTGGGTGGGGTAATATCTTGGAAGGGAGGGTGATGGGAATTGGGTATGAATCAGTATGGGATGGTGTATGTTTTGTGAGTATGTTCTAAGCGCGGCAGGGTTTCTGTGAAGAGAGATGGGCACATTCATTACCTGCTTGGTAGTAATCATCTGAAGGGGGGAGCTTCAATGGCCTGTATTGGAAAGAGAGCATGGGCGTGTATGGGGGGGACGGGGCAAGCCAACTTTCTGTATTACACAGCGCTAGACTGCGCTCTTAAACCAAGTAGGCATTAAATTTGTCTAGAACCACGTCAGTGAGTTGTTCATCGTGACATTGCATGTAAAAGGGGGAAGTATGTATGATTTGTAGAATACTGTATGCATGAGGAATAGGGTAGAACATAAAAGGTGTGTGCTTCTATAGTGTGATGATGAAGGGGGTGAGGAAAGAAGTGGAATCTGGGACCACATTACCTGGGGGGACCTCGACACAACATGTTTGATCTCCATGGAGGGCTCCTTGTTGAATAGGTTACAGAGGGGGAAGGTTGGAGAGGTGGGGGGGAGGATTGACAGGATGGGGTTGCTAGGGGAGAGTTGGAGATGGATGGGAGGGAGGGGAAAGGGCAAAGGGAACAAAGAGAATGCTTGGGTGAGATAAAGGTTCTTTGGGATTGGGGGAGGATATCTCTGGAGTCCGTAGAGGGGTGGGCCCGCCTGTTGATGCATCTCACGTGGAACTGCGACCTTCTCGAACTCACAAGGGAGATCTGGTGTACTGTATATTTGGGGGGCCACACAGTGGAATGAACAGACTGTTTACTTTTGGCAGTACAGTAAATCACCAAATGAGTACAGGTAAAGAGTTACGCTTTGTATCTTGGAATGTATGTGGGCTAGGTAATCCCATTAAGCGCCATAAGGTGCTGCATACATTTCAGGATAAGCTAACAGACCTTGCGTTTCTACAAGAGACACACCAGACAGAATTGAAACACAATAAGCATAAAAGATGGTGGGTAGGAGATGTTTATGGTGCATCCTCGGGGGGGGGGGGGGAAAGCAGGGGTAGCATTTTTAATTCATAAAAAAGTAGGGTTTGCTGTGGAATGGACCTTCTTGGACACAGGAAGCAGATATTTTTTTGTCATTGGTACAATTGGGAGCCAACGCATGGCTATGGCTAATAATTATGCACCCAACATATATGACTAATTTCTACAAATGGCTAGGCCAATGCTTTACAGATGTAGGCTCCATTCCACTTATTATAGGAGGTGATTTTAATTGTGCAATGGAAGAAACTATGGACAGGTCGAAACAGGTGCGTAAGATAAAAGATCAGAGGACACAGTGGCTACAGGATAAAGAAACGTTTTATGTAAAGAAGTTTTGTCCCATGTAAACCACCTTGAGAATCTGAAAGGCGGTATATAAAAAATGTTAAATAAAATAAATAAATAAATGTGATGACTATGGCCTAGTTGATTACTGGAGGGTTCTCCATCCCTTAGATAAGGATTATACACGTGTCCCAAGCTCATGACATGGGATCTTGGATTGACTTCTTCTTGGGACCCTCCGTGTGGTTCAACCACATGAACAAAGCTGAGATTGGCCCAATCATGATCTCTGACCATGTATTGATGTGGATAGACTTGCGATGTGGACCATCATTACCAGGCACAACCTGGAGATATCCACTATCTGTTACATTGGATGACAAGCTTGGCACCTTTTTGCAAACACAATGGGAAGATTATGCAAAGATGAATGCTGCACATCAGGACAATCCCATGTTACCCTTGGAGGCTGCCAAGGCAGTGTTATGTGGCCATATTATTGGATATGTGACCACTAAGTGAAAGATGTTTTGCCAGCAACTACTTCAACTGGAAAAAGTTTATGTAAAGCTAGATGACAATTTGTAATGCATCCTACACCTGATAGAAAGGCCACCATGTGCACACTGCAGGAGGTGGTAAACTCTCTCTTCCAAGAATGGGTAACAAATTCTATCTTTTTTTTTTACTGATATAAGGTATATAAATTTGGCAACAAAGCGAAGAGGCTTCTTTCTGGTCTCATCAAAATGAGTGGAGGGAAACAATATGTGTGGGGGCTTTACGTGACGAAGGAGGGCAACTTCGGAGTATTCAATCTCAAATTGAGGAGATTTTTCATAAATACTATCAGACATTGTATGAGGCTGACCTAGATGATCCAGAAGCGGTCCAAGCATTTTTGAACCGGGTTTCCATGCCCACCTTGACCGACCAACAATGGGAGGTTCTTAATGTGCCGATAGAACTACTAGAAGTGGTTAGAGCTATTAAGACATTACATACATATCGTGCTCCAGTGCCTGATGGGTATAGAGGGGAATTTTACAAATTGATAAATCCCCGAGTGGCAAGTACGTTAGCTCCTTATTATTCTAATCTGGTAATTAAACACTGATGATACCACATTACTGGCTGAAAATGAAGAGAATTTGAAACATTCGCTTCTGAAGATCAAGGAATATAGTCTTAAATGGGTCTGCACTTTAATGTTAAAACGACAAAGATCCTGACAACTGGCAAAATCAATAAGTTCATCATTGATGGAGAAGAAATTGAAATATTTGACAGCTTTAACTTACTTGGATCAACAATCAATAAAGAAAGGACTTGCAGTCAAAAAATCCGACCATGTATTGCTCTTGGTAGAATGGCTATGAAGGACCTAGACAAGATCCTCAAGAGCAGAGATGTTTCTCTCCATACAAAGATTCAACTTGTCCAGGCCATGGTATTTTCAATAAGATCATATGGATGCGAAAGTTGGATAGTGAAAAAGATAGACAGGAAGAAAATTGATGCCTTTGAATTGTGGTGCTGGCAATGAATACTGTGGACTGCCTGAAGAACAAACCAGTCAGTACTAGAGGAGATCAAACCTAAGCTTTCCTTAGAAGCTCAGATGACAAGACTTCGACTTTCATACTTTGGATACATCATGCGAAGAGAAAGATCATTGGAGGAGGACATGATGCTTGGCGGTGGTCATCGTAAAAGAGGAAGGCCGGCAATGAGATAGATCGATACAATAAGAGCAACTATGGACACCACTCTATCAACAATGACCAAACAAAGTTTAGGTCAACTATCCAGAGGGTCGCATTTCCCATATATAAAGAACAAGGTGGTCATAACTGTCCTTCCCAAACAAGGCAAAGACTCTCTATCACCTGGCTCGTATCTGCCAATATCCCTTTTAAATGTGGATTTGAAATTATTGGCCGAAATAATGGTGGAGCATTTGGTGCAGTTTATGCCCCACTTGATACATGAAAATCAAGTTGGCTTTGTGCATGGGTGCTATGTGGTTAAAAATAAGCATCGTATCATCTCTTCATTACATAAGGGTTTGGAAGCTGGTGATCCTGCCTTTTTGATCAGTTTTGATGCTGAAAAGGCTTTTGATCACGTTAATTGGAAATACATGTATTTGGTGCTGGAACATGTGGGAATTCAGGGATTCTTGTTGGATGTAGTACGACTTCTTTACTTGGACCCAGGGGGACAAGTACTCGTCAACGGTTCTCTAATAGCAGACTTTCCACTCCAACACGGGACAAGAAAAGGTTGCCCTGTATCTCCCCTTCTTTTTGTACTATTTATTTATTTATTTATTACAGGCTCTTATATACCGCACTATTTGAGATCAGCGCGGTTTACAATATAACAATATATCAGAACAACAGGTTGTTTGGTTTTACATAAAACAGGAACAAGAACTTGGATAAAACAAGGGGGAAAAAGATAGACTGAAACTATTTACATATGTAATTACATGTATATACAGCAGTATTATTCTTAGGATGGGATGGGTCATGTGGAACAGGTGATTAAAAAGGAGATGGGAGGTTACTAACATTAGAGCTTCTGCTGGTGCGCATTAGGACGCACCCCAGATTATTGGGGCCCTGAATAGAAAAAGAGGAATTCCGTGTATCCACTTTTGCTGATGATATTCTCGTATATCTCAATAATCCGTATGACATTCTCTTTTTTCTTCTGGAAACGTTTGCAGAATTTGGGCCATTTTCGGGCCTCAAACTAAACCTTGATAATTCCGAGGCTATGCCCCTATGGCCGTAAGATCATGATGGTGAACTGACACTTTAACTCTTAGATGGGCTACTGGGTCCTTTAAATACTTGGGCATACAATTAACATTGGACCCGACAAAACTATAGGATCTGAATATTAAAACACTAATGTCTGATACAAACTCCAAACTAACTCAGTGGCAGGATCTTCCCCTATCTCTCGGTGGATGCATATCCTTATTTAATATGGTATTATTCCATAGGTGGTTATATGTACTGCAAATTCTCCCTATCGTGCTTGTTTGTAAAGATCTATGATTATTAGAACAGACAATTAATGTTTTTCTTTAGCAGGAGGAAAAGGCCTCAAATATGCCTTCGTGTCTTACAGCAGCCATGGGATCGGGGAGGGATGGGGGTACCTGATCTTCATCAGTACAATGTGGCATGTCTGCTATGGAATCTAAGAGACGGGCTTAGTGTGATGGTAGATTATACACCTATTGGTATGGAATGGGAGGTGGCTTCACCTTTGACGCTTCGTTATGCATTCCATGCACAATATACAGCTCTTCCTCAATACCTTCACTCTCATGTAATATTTGTGGCCATGGGTAGAGTCTGGCGAATGGTGTGTTGCCAGTGCCAAATGAATTCTAGCGTTACGCCCTTTTTTCTGTTCTATGGCAACTGTGACTTTCATCTAGGAATGAAGGAAACATACTACCAGCGATGGGAGTTAGTTGGTATATTGGGGATGAAACAAGTGGCGGACCTGGAAGGAACTCCACTGGACTTTCAGGAATTACAGAGTCATTATGGACTATCAGAAGGAGATGTTTTTCGATACATCCAGGTGTGTAGCTGTCTTCACGCCATTTCAATACAAGATATTCACGGCCGCATGTGCTCCAAGTGGAGGAACTCCTATACTCAAGGAGGATATCTAGAGCCTGAATTGCAAATTTGCAACAGGAATATCTGGAAATGGCAGCTGTACCAACAGAGGAACTGCTTGCAAAGAAGTGGTCACAAGATCCGGATGCACATATAGAAGGGACAGATCTGATAGAAGCCGTTAGTTATATCCTGCAGTCTAATAGTCATATAGATTTCCGAGATATGCAATACAAGATACTGTGTCGAGTACACTATGCACCCCACAGGGCATTCCCAGCAGGGAGTGATGCTTCACCAAACTGCCCCCACTGTGGCTACATACGAGCCACTTTGGGACATATGTTCTGGAGGTGCCCCTTCTAAGTATGATTTTGGGCAGCTGTGGAAAACTACTTGAAGACTCTTTTGATGATACAACTACAAGCAAGTCCACATGTGATCATCTTAGGATTGGTCTCGCATATGGAGGTGGAGCCCAAGAATTTCACAGTCACGGGGTGGGTCGTGGGTTATTGTTGGCACGGTACCTTCTATTATGATGTTGGATATTTTCGACAGGCCCCACATTTGGTGCTTGAAGGAAGGAGGTGTGTATCCTGTTAATTTTAGAACATGTGGGGGCCCAGAAAGGATGATGATAGCGGGATGCTTTTTAGTTGAATGGGAACCATATATTAAATAGCTGGATCCACATGAATGAGGTCACATTCTGAATGTTCTTTGACTTTGTGCTGTTGAGACGAGTAGGGTAAGAAGTAGGAGGACACCACCTACATGGACTCTGGAATCAGGGATGGGGAGGGGGGTTCAGGGCTAGGTGGGGGAGGGGGGTTGGGGAGTATAATATAAAAATTTCAAACATACATGCTTTACGGTATATGGTTGGTAAGGATGGGAAGTCTGGCACATTTGTCGACACTGATAAAACTATGAGAGAAGACAGAGGAGATCCTTAGTTTTGACGTTTTCCAATAGAATAGGTGGGGATGGGAGGAAGGGGTAATGGGTGTCCCTGTGTCTCCATGGAAAAGATGGGACCGGATCTTTGGATAGGATAATAGGCAGATATAGTTATGATATGATTATAGATGCATGATTGCTCCTTTATGAACATATATGATAATGAAATGAGGTCATTTGCTATTATCCATCCCTTGTTTGGCGGATCTCTGTGTTTGGTACACCCAGGTCAGTATGTTTGTCAAAATTAACAGTATGTATGAACAGATACAAAAAGGAGAGGGGCGGGGAAGGGAATAAGAAAATTGTAAAATGTATATAAACAATAAGTTATGGTTGTAAGCTCCTGGCATTGTGTAAGAGTACCCACATGCTGTTCAATAAAAAAGATTTGAACATAAAAATTGGCATTACATTGGCCTTTCTCCAATCTTCAGGTACTACAGATGATTTTAATGATAGTTCACAGATTACTAATTGTAGGTCTGCAATCTCATCTTTCAGTTCTTTCAACACCCTTGGAAGTATACTATCCGGTCCAAGTGATTTTCTACTCTTCAGTTTATCAGATACTTGTAATATATCTTCCCGGTTTATCAATATTTCTTTCAATTCTTCCAGTATATCACCTTTAAATACCATTTCAGGCATGGGTAACTTCCCTACATCATCTTCAGAAAAGACCCGAATCAAAGAATTCATTCAATCTCTCCGCTATGGCCTTGTCCTCCCTTAGTGCCCCTTTTTGGACCTCAAATAGCTCTAGCCTTCTACCTGGAACGCATCACCAGTCCACCCAGTTGTTTGTTTCTTTTGAAACCAATAGGCTGGGCGTTACTGTCTTGAAGCGTACGCTATCCCTCTGGCTAGTGGAGTACATCGCTCATGTCTATTCCCAGGCTAGGTTGTGCCTTGAGGGTCATGATCCACATTGTCTGTGTAATGGCTGCGTCAGTGGCCAACCTCCACTCAGTTTCCACAGAGGAAATCTGCAAGGCTGCTATATGGTCTTCGGTCCATACCTTTGCAACCAATTACTGTCTGGATGGGAATTCCCGACGGGACAGCAATTTTGCTCCGGCATCTCTTTGGGTCTTAGAGTCAACTCCTGCCCACCGGCCCTTTCTGTCTGTCCAGGCTACCTGCAAAAATCCCTCAGGTCGATGTCGGCTGAGGATATTGAATCAGATAAGTCCCTCGGGGGACTACCTTGCTGTTCTTCCTGGTTTCTCTAGTTGGTTGCCCCTGTTGGGCTATTGATCTCTTCGGGTTCCAGTGGCCTGTTGCTTGGGAATCCATACATGAGGACTTATTTCCTGTTTGTTCATGGAGAAAGCGTAGTACCTCACCTGTAGCAGGTGTTCTCCGTGAACAGCAGGAATATGTCCTTATAACCCTCCCATCTCCCCAGGGAGTTGCCTTTTCTGGCTCCTGCTGTTATTAGACTGGAGAAAATATACTGCAGCAGGCGGGAAGATAGGTGCACATGCACAGTGCACCTCCCAAAGGCTTCCTTTGGAAGCTGGGGAGCTTTCCCATGCAGGGCTCTGTCAGTGACATCACCCATATACTGTAGAATCATGATGGCAGAAAAAGACATGGCCTATCCAGTCTACCCTTCCATATCAACTATTACAATAGTCCCTTTTTTTCCTTTAGAGATCTTCTGTGTTTGTCCCATGCTTTTTTGAATTCAGATACTGTCGTCATCTCTACCACCTCCACTGAGAGACTATTCCATGCATCTACTACTCTTTCCGTAAAGAAATATTTCCGCATATTACTCCTGAGTTTATCCCCTTTCACCCTCAATCTATATACCCTCATAGCAAAGCTTGCTTTCAGTCAAAAGAGGCTCTCCTCCTGTGCATTTATATCATGGAGATATTTAAACGTCTCTATCATATCTCCTCTATCCCACCTTTCCTCTAAAGCAGAGGTCTCCAATTTCAGTCCTGGAGGGCCGCAAAAATGTCAGATTTTCAGAATGATCCTAATTAATATGCATGAGATACATTTGAATACAATGGGGCCAGTACATGCAAATATATCTTATGCATATTCATTAGGGTCATCCTGAAAAGCTGACTGGTTTGCAGCTCTCTGGGACCAGAATTGGAGACCCCTGCTCTAAAGTATACATATTAAGATCTTTAAGTCTTCCCTCATATGCTTTATAACAAAGACCACTAACCATTTTAGTAGCCACCCTCTGCACTGACTCCAACTTGTTTATATCCTTTTGAAGGTGCGGTCTCCAGAATTGCACACAATACTCCAAATGAGGTCACACCAAAGACTTATACAGAGGCACTATCGCCTTCTTTTTTCTGCTGGCCATTCCTCTCCCTATGCACCCAATCATCCTTCTAGCGTTCGCAGGCGCCTTTTCTACCTGTTTTGCTACTTTAAGATCAGCAGGACTTATTCCTGCTGTTCATGGAGAACACCTGCTACAGGTTAGTAACTATGCTTAATGGGGACACAGAGCACAGGAAAATAATGGAATTAGCAGAGGTTTATAAATATGAGAACAGTTCACCTTTTCCAGGATTACTATGCAGAGTTGGTTCAAGGCATTGATGCCCGGAGCAAAAAAAGGCTTATATGCCCCCATCTCACCCCCGGCTATCAGAATATAGTGTTTAACTGCTCTACAGAAGCTACTACCCTAGGCGACCGCCTAGTTTGCCTAGTGGTTGGGCCGGCCTTGAATATGGTCAATTCTGTAGTGTCAAGATAAGAACATAAGATATGCCATACTGCGTCAAACCAAGGTCCATCAAGCCCAGTATCCTGTTTCCAACATGGCCAATCTAGGTCATACGTACCTAGCAGTTTCCTCAACACACACAGGTTCCACAATGCTTGTACTGGGTCAAGCATTGATATCCTGGGTCCCTTCTTAATAATGGTTTATGGACATTTCCTCCAGGAACTTGTCCAAACCTTTTTTAAACCCAGCTATACTAAGAGCTTTACTAAATCCTCCGGTAACAAATTCCAGAGTTTGATTAAACGTTGAGTGAAAAAATATTTTCTTTTATTAGTCTTTGAATGTACAACGCTGTATGACAACTTATCTACAGAAGTTGATGCCTTAACAAGTGGCAGTTTTGCTCACAAATTTCAAACTTGCACCAATTGCATTAATTTCCTATGGGTGTCAATTTTTTAAAAATTGTTTTTGTTTTATAGACTTCACCATAAGATACCAACTACTTAGAAACAGGTCATGCAAACTTTCATGTGAACCAATTAGCGCATATCATCATATTCCACTGTACAGATTAGTAAGGCAATGTATTTAGACCCCCTCCCCAAGTAAATACCCCAAATGCTCATGTTCAAACTGATAATACATTAACAGTCCCCTTCTACCCCTTTCCCAGTACTCTTCCCCTCCCCTCCCACCCCCTGTTCCTGTAAGGAGGAAATCTCTGAGCAACTAGAAAACAGGACCATATCTCTGAGAATTGTTCATATCTATCTAACCTTCATGCTGTCAGTTTACACATAGTACATAAAAACATCATCTCCATAGCATCCCTCCAGTCCAATCTGGGCTAACTCTTAACTCCTGGTTTTGTCCCTATTCCAGCAGATGGAGACTGAGCATACTTTTGGCGATGTCACCCTATAAGGAGCCAACACTCCTCTCAGCAAGTCGGTATACTTAAATCTCCAGCAGATGGGACAGAACTCAGTGTGGTCCAGACTATACTGAAAGGAATTTGTAGAGACATTTATAAAGAATTTTTAAACTAATAGCTGGTTGGTATCCCTCTGTGAGTAAGGGGTTTGTTTTCAGGACTGAATTGTGGTGGAAATGCCTGCCCCGAGAGTCCAACACTGTTTAGTCAGCCGCAGGGCCTCGGTAGGGGGTGGGCCCCTTGGGGGTCTGTCCTCTGATTCTTAGCACTTGTCTCACGCACCCTCTCATTCCTTCAGTGGGTGACAGAGTTAGCGGCGTTATCTCTAAGGCATCCGAATGATTTTGTGGCAGTAAGTTCGCTAGAGAAATTTTTCTCACAGTCGGGGTATTAGTTTTCGTCCGGGTGCCATTCATGGAGCGTTTCATAGATGGGGGGAGTGTTCACGGCAGTGCGGCGTCAGACTCCATTCTCCGGCGGCTATACACGGGCTTCTCTGACCATGCCGTCTTTGTCCAAACTCATGATTGCTGCATGCAGATTGCAGCAAGGGCAGCTTTCGTCAACAGGTCTTTGCAGGGTATATATGGCAGAAGAGGGTGAGGTGGGCAGCTCATCTCTCGCCATTTTGGAAGGCTGGACAAGAGCAAAGGAGCCTATGCATGATGCTCTGGCTGGACCATCTATTTTAACTCCGGCTACCGAATCCTCCATTTTGGCAGGAAACAACGCCATTTTGAAATCTTCTCTGGGCGAGTTGTCCGATCCAGGAAAGCTTCCTGACATAGAAGGCTATGTGGTTAGACCAGCGGTGGGGAACTTGGAGGGTTCAGTCAAGGCTCCTTTCTCCAATGAATGCATTCTGATGATGCATCAGGCTTATTGAAGGCAGGGTCAGGAAGGCTTACAGGACTCTGCAGGAGAGTGTATGGGTACACACACAGTTCTTAAGCCTTCTACCACTAAGGGGCTAGCGACCCTAGAGCTGAACAGAATGGAGGAGAAGGGCTCCAAGCAATGTTCCCTCTAATTTTCTGTAGGCTGTGTGCGCATAAAATATCAGCTGTGCAGCTTTTGAAGGAAGGTTAAATTTTTGTGCGCCACATAACGACACTCGGAGTTAAATACTTTAAAATTTGCCTACACATCAGAATACAGTATGTACACCACATTGATTGCACTAGAAAATATTGTAGAACTTGTGAAAACTGTAAATACACAACAACTTTAAAATTTTAAGACATCTGTGGTGTTTTCTATCAGAATCAGAACCGTAATTTTTGTGCGCTGTGTTGTAAAGTATGTGCGCTCGCTTGGTGAGATGTGTGCGCGCGCACACGTGCACAGCTTAGAGGGAACAGTGGCTCCGAGTGTTCTTTTGACTCAGAGAACCTTTTGAAGGGTCCGTCTCATGGCTGGGAAGACGAGTCAGTTACACTAGAACGGGAAGAGAAACTCCCGACAGGAGAAGACCCTAATATTGTTAGTCTTCCACAGAGAGGAACTGCTTTTCGAAGGCCCCCTTTTGTAGGGCATGGTGGTATCAGAGGTAGCTTTTCCATTACACAGAGCCCTAAAGTAGATCACTGACCTTGAATGGAAAGTTCCAGAGGCGGGTCTCAGAGGTAGTAGAGCAATGCAGCAGCTGTATCCAGTTGCTGCCAAGGAGAAAGAGATCTTGCGCTTACCCAAGATGGACTCCTTGGTCACAGCGATGACTAAGAAGACCACCATACCTATAGAGGGTGGGTGTGGCGCTGAAGGGATCCGTAGGATAAGAAATTGGAAACCTTGCTGAAATAAGCCTTTGAGGTTAACGTACTCACGCTACAGACTTTTGTCTGTGGGACCTACATGGCACACTCATGTATGCAGAGGTGGAATAAGTCCCCCCTGGAGATTTGCCCTGATTCTCTGCAGCAGTGGTTCTATAACTACCACAAATAGCAGCAGAGATAACGGGATAGGGCTGGTGCAAGGATATGAGTGCTCCCCTGCTCCTGCTACTGCCTCTCTCCAAGACTTGCAGCAGCACAAATGTCTTTAAACAGCACTGCAGCACGTACCAAAACCTTTGGCACTGTGTGCTGTTCCAGCTTCTGCTCCTCCAAGTCAGACATCCTTTTGTATGAGGGTGGAAGCTGGAACAATACGCAGTGACGGAGGTTTTGATAAGTGTTGTGGTGCTGTTTAAAGACATTGCCACTTCTGCAGATCCTTGAGAGGAGAGCATTGGGCCACTCTTGGACCACTGGCACTCTAGGTGATTGCCTTGTTCACATAATGGTAGCACTGGCCCTGATAATGGACTGTCCGGTATCCCCCCCGATTGGAAGGACTCTGGAATATCACCTATTAACTTTCAAACATGCAACTGGAATAGTAGAGAGCCATCCAGACCCAGTTCACAAATCAGGGGACTCAAACCCCCCTGTTGCAATATCTGAAACTTAAAAGGCCAGAAGACTATGTCAAAAGCTTTTCAGTATTGATTGATAAAAGCAAAATATATTGGTTCTCTTGCTGAACTCCTCATATAACATTTGACATACTCCTGACATCAGAGGCTTATCTCCCCCTACAAACCAGCCTGATTCAGATGTACCAATTTAGGTATTTGACACATTAATGTTTGGACCAAGATCTTCATTAAAATCTTAGGGCCCGATATTCAAAGCATTTATTGTGGTTAACAGAGCTGCTAACCGTGTTAATCGTGGTGAATGGGAAATCCGCAGTTGCCGGCTCTACATGCCCCAAAGCTAATTGCTTAGCCTTGGAGTGTGTCGTGGGTGTTCCAGGGTGGAGCGGAGGCAGCACTAATCTGGACAGCGGCGATATTGAGCCACTACCTGGTTAGCAATATGTATCAAAAGGCAGGTGCAGGAAACCCTGGCTTGATTTTTGCCACATATCGTTAACCAGGTAGCGGCTCAAAATCGCTCTTAACCAGTTAGCGATTAGCCTGTGCAGCGAACCTGAATATTCCATGCCAGGGCCTGATATGACCCCAGCATTGAATATCTGGGTTTAATGTTCAGCGCCAGCGGCTAGCTGTGTTAGCAGTGCTAGCGCCGGTGCTGCATATCGGGCCCTATGAATAAGATAGGCTGATAGGCACCATCCTGCATGGCATCTTTTCCCAGCTTGGAGTTGACTATAACCCCTGCCAACCTCATAAAATAAAGTAGCTGAGACCCTTCCTCAAAAGAGTTATAAAAGTGAACCAGTTGGCCCATAAGATAAGAACTAAGGGCCCAATACTGCAGACCTGCAAAACCGTGTAAATGCCGCTAAGTGGGATATTCAGCACCACTAACATGCTGAGTACCATTGAATATCCGCAGGTGCCGCCACTGCACACCCTTGATGCTAACCAGTTAGCATCGGGGTAATCTGGGAATGGTCCATGGGCAGCATCCAGCTATAACCGGGCAGCGGCAATATTGAGCCATGCTAAATCGGCTAGCCACTGCCACTGAATATCAGGTCTTAAACTTCCTATTAAAAAAACCATCTAATCCTGAGGCTTTACCTAATTCTTTAATGGTCTACTTCTGTACTAGATCTCTCTTTATCCAATCCCTGAACTACTTTCTCCAATTTTTTCAGAAAGTGCAGCCCATCGAGATACTGCTTACTCACACTATCTTCTACCTTTTTCACAGGGGTATATAATCTCTGATAAAACTATACAAAACATTCACAAATTGTCCCAGCCTTGGTTGGTAACCAATTACCCCCCTCTCACTTGTGTCATATTATTCCTACCTTTTTAATTTGTAGGCTAGCAATTTGCTAGTTTTATTCCCATAGTCAAAATATTTTTTGCGCACTAGATCCAATGTAAGTTAAAGCTCCTCAGCTTTTAAAGTCACCATCTGGCTCTTGGTCCCAATCAGCTGTCTCCTAATTTCAGAATCTTTTGGGGCTTGCTTATGCGTACTCTCCAGATATACTAATTGTTGGCTAAGATTATATTCCTTCTCACGTTTTTTTCTTCTTTTTTGGCTTCCCCCAATGCAGTCAGTTTTCCCTGAAGAATTTCTAATCATCCCTCCCAAAGATTGATTGGAGAACAAACATGTACATCATTGTCCTCCATGCTTGTATATCTCTTTCAGCTTTCATTTGACTCTGTTTGTCCTTCACTAAGCTGTTGTTTAGGCATCAGTATCTATCACTTCCAACTTGGGATTCTTCCCTTATGTCCACTCAAACAAGCACATGATCGAACCATATAATTGTTTCTATCCAGATCCCAACTATCCCTTGTAAAAGATCATTTTTTATACAGACCAAATCAATCCAGGAACAGGGCCAGCCCAACCAACAGGAAAACTAGGTGTCTGCCTAGAATGGCAGCATCTGAGGATGACAAAGGGCAAGGCATTCAAAGCTAAACAATAGATTCTGACAGCCGGGGGCGGGGGGAGGGGTACAATAAGACTTAAAGGTTTGACTACAGCACACACATCTTGAATCAGCTCTGGGACCGGCCCTGTCCAGGGGTAACTTTGGTGCACCATCGCTGAACTTTAGACCTGGATATTGAATGCCAAGGACATAACCGGGCCCTGACACTGAATATCCAGGTTGCCTGGTTTGCCATGAAGCTAACTGGGCAGCAGTGATATTGAGTCCCTGCCCGGTTAGCTTCAGCGGCGAATGTTAGGCCAGCCTTTACCAGCTAGCGGCTCAATATCGCTGCTGCCTGGTTATCACTGGGTGCTGCCCCTGTTCCACTTCCAGAATGCCCCAGTGCTAGCCAGTACCCAGAAGTGGCAGCACCCAGGGATATTCAGCAGCACTAACTGTGTCAGATTAGTAGATCTGCTAACCACATTAATCCCTTTCAATATCAGGCCCAAAGTTCATAGGCCAGCTACAACTAAATATGACCGCACAGATCTCTGAACTGTTCCCTATAATAGTCTCCTATCTGCCTGCAGCAGACACCATGTCCTCCAATCTTTCCACCATATCCTGTGGCACTACCGTTTTCTTCAACTGTTTAGGACTTCCATCATCATGCTGCCATCCAAACATGGCCGTTTTCTGTTGGGCAGTAAACCTCCTTGACCATCCTCTGAATCCTTCCTTTGTCAAAATCAGCCAAGTCTTCTCCACCGTAGAGATTATTATTATTCCCCTTAAGATTGAACATTAATCCAAATAGATACTGCCATTTCTAAAAGATACCCTCATTTTTGAAAAGTGCAGTCACTTCTTGAAATTCTCACCATCTCTGCAATGTAGTGTAAGAGAAGTCATTATAAATTTCCACTTTTAAATTATTTCAATGAATAGTTTCCATCTTCCAGGCTTTGTTCATCAGCCATTCCTGGATACAGGCCATTATGTCTCATGGCCGGTCTCCTCTGCTTGGGCCACAGGAGTGATAGCCTGTATCCACTTTGAGTTTGCCCAGAAAGGTTAAAGCATCAACACTTTCTACATCACCTCTACAGAATTTTGGTATTCTTTGGTTTCTGGTACTGCCCTTATTATATTCTTTTGTTGAGACCTGTTTTCCGTCCTCAATTTCTACCAACAGTTCTCAGAGGGTCTCCTGCAACTCTGTCATCTTGCATCTCGGTGCATTTCAACAATCCTACCCGTCGAAGATGCAGAATTAGAGATGAAACCTTAGGTACGCTATCTAGAAATTACTCTAGATCAACACCTCTCACTTGAGGCAGCGAATTTCTGGAATGAATTCCAGGCCATGATCTTGCCACACCTGGAGTATTGCAATATCATCTACCAGGGAATTCCAAAACATGAATTACACTCACTTCAAATGTAACACACAGCTGCCAGAATCCTTTATGACATCTGTTTCATCAGGGGATCTGGTGGTAAACTTTCTAGTAGTGCTGTATGAAACATAAAATACATAGTATCAAACCCCTCTTAAACTAATTAAATAACATCCAGTCCTCCCTCCCAAAAAAAAGAACTTTAAAACAACATGTCCGCCTACCTTATATGCTGCCCTCGTTCAGTAATTACAAAAACCCGAAACACTCTGCTTTTCTGAGCCAACTGTTCATACCATGCGCGGTGTTTGGTAACCCTAATGGTACAGCCGAAATAAGTCTGAGACCTTCGTATAAGAAAAAAGAATCCTTTATGAAGCATTGAAAGGTAACCATATTGCACCCATCCTAAAACAACTACACTAAGTACCATTGATAAGTCAAATCAAATACAAGGTCCTGATATCCATCTTCAAAGTAACACACAATTTATCTTCACCTTATCTACAGTCCATCTTGCACAAGACTCCGAACAATAGAGCCAGGACGCCCTATACACAAAATACATACACCATACTGCTTGAGAAAAGAAAAAGCACCCAAATGGCATGTGATCGTGCTTTCTTTCTATATGCACCAGGACTCTGGAATACACTCCCTGAAAAGAACCATCACAGATCGCTCAACATTCCATAAGGGACTTATTTATTTATTTATTTATTTATTTAACAAGTTTTTTATACCGCCTTTTCCTTCAATCAAAGCGGTCACAAGAAATACAAGGTATAAACAAGGGAAACAAACAGTATAGACATGACAACATATGGTAATGTAGGAAAAATAACAAGGGTTAACAAAATAGTGGATTATTTATAAAATATATACAATAGATGATATCTTAGTCATTTGTTGATCCATAGTGCTCAATAAAAAGTAAAGTTTTTAATTGCTTACGAAAGTCACTTAAAACATCAATTGCACGTAAATCAGGGGGAGAGAGTTCCAAATCAAAGGGGCAGCCAAAGAAATTGCTCGTTGTGATGTACATTTGCGTGATTTAGCGAAGTTTCTTGGGGTATTGAGGGTGTTTGAGGTGGATAATCTTCTAGGTCTGTTGCTGGTATCACGGGATAAAGGGCATGGAGGCTGGTTGCAGAACTGTTGTGCTTCATTTTGAAGATGTTTATGATTAACTTATACTTTATGCGAAGGGTTATAGGGAGCCAGTGGAGATCTTTAAGGATGGGGTAATGTGGTCATGATTAGTGGAACCGTTAATTATTCTGGCTGCTGTATTCTGTGCCATTTGAAGAGGTTTGAGAGCATGTTTTGACAGCCCATTGTAGATAGGGTTGCAAAAATCCAGAATGGGGGTAATAAGTGCCTGGCAGACTGTACGAAAGTGTTCATTAGAGATAAGAGGCTTGAGGTGTCTAATTATTTTCATTCGGTAATAAGCGCTTTTAACAGTTTTCTTTATGTGAGATCGCAGGTCTAGCTTCTTATCGAGGGTTACCCCGAGGTATCTTACTTCATCCTTAATTGGAATCTCAGTACTGTTGCATGTGATGTACGGTGGGGGATTAAAGTTGGTGTTTCTAGTGACAATAAGTGCTTCAGTCTTCTTCAAGTTTATTGCAAGGTTGTTGTTTGACAGCCAAATGGAAATGCTGGTAATGCAGTTTGAAATCTTGTTGTAGTTTGGGCAGTTGATATCAATCGGAGTGTAGATCATAATATCATCTGCGTAAATTGTGTAGTCTATATGATGAGTTGATATTATGTGACATATTGGTTGGATAAATAGGTTAAAAAGAAGTGATGAGAGTGCAGATCCCTGCGGTACGCCTTGTTTGATAACTGTATGATGTGAAGTGTTTAGACCGACTTTAACTTGGAACTGTCTACCAATTAGGTAGGACTCAAACCAGTTTAGGACGGTGCCAGTTAGACCGATGCTCTTTAGTCTGGCTAATAGTATTGAATGGTCCACTGAATCAAAGGCCGCTGAAATATCTAAGAAAATCATTAAGGTTCCTCTATTATAGTTGTCTATGGTTTGAGTGATATCATTAAATAAATAAAGTAGCAGCGTCTCAACTCCATGGTTCGGGCGGAAGCCATGCTGATGTATGTCAAGTGGCGCATGCTCATCAATATGGTCTTGGAGCTGTAGTTGTACTACCTTCTCGATAATTTTTGCCAGGAGTGGTAAGCTGGAAATTGGTCTATATGCAGCTGGATTGTTTTTTTCAAGGTTGGTTTTCTTAAGGATAGGCCTTATTGTGGCTAATTTCAGCTGTTCTGGCATGATTCCTTGATTTAGGGAGTTGGTTACGAGGTGGTGTATAAAATTAATGAAGTTTGACTTAGTAGCTTTGACCCAAGGTACTGGGCAAGGATCTGTGGGTGCGGTACTTGTGTTAAGTGCAGCAATGATGTCTGAAAGCTGCTTAGTTGAGGGAATATGAAACTTGTTCCAAATTGTACTTGGTAAAAAAAGATTGTTTTTTCAGATTGTTTTAAAGGTGGAGTCTGGCCTATTTTTTCTCGTAGATAATCCGCAAACACTTGAGGGTTGATCAGGATGTCTTTATCAGAACAAGGTTCATTAACTAGGTATTTTACTATCTCAAAAAGTTCTCTAGGTTTGTTATAAGCTTTCTGGATAGTGTTTGTGTGGTATTCTTTTTTTGATTTGTTGATGAGATCATTATAACTCTTTTGCTGAATTAAATATAAATCCTGAGAGGTGGTAGATTTGGATCGTCTCCATTGGCGTTCTAACTTCCTTAATTCTCTCTTAGCATCGCGTATGTTATTTGAATACCATGGTGCGTGATGTTTCCTTTTGATCTTTTTTGAGTCTGTTATAGCCTTGGCTGCAGTGCTGATGGTGTCATACCAATTGTTTACTTGTTTGTTCAAATCAAGTTCAGCTGAGTTAAGGTGAGGTATTGTGTCTAGTAAGAATTGATCTCTATTGAAGGCTTTGAACCTTCTAGGGGTGAACGTAGTAGCTTTTATTTTATCGAGCTTGTCAAACGTGCTTTTGAATTCTATTTTAATTCTATGGTGATCTGACCATGGAACTGGGGTAATTATGGGTGATGAGAAGTTGCCATTATTTATGATGTGGTTGGGGGCAAAGATGAGATCTGGCATGGATCCGTATTTGTGGGTGGGAGCGTTTATTAATTGGGTATATTGTAAGGAGTCCATAGCTTGCAAGAAGGTTTCCTTATCTATATTGGAAGAGGAGTTGAGGTTGAAGTCTCCTAGTAAAATTAGAGGTTTATGGTGAGAGTTGACTGCACAGACGGTTTCTAAAATGGAGGTTAGCTCTTCAGCTGGGGCATGAGGTGCTCTATATAGTAGGCTGATGGCTAGGTGTTTGTTACCCACTGTGATAGTGCTGGATTCGTCAGAGGAATTAGAGGCTATATTTTTTAGATGTAAAGATTTTTTTTGCGATGATCAAAACTCCGCCTCCTCTTCTCTGAGAGCGAGGGTTGTTAAAGGCAGAATATGAAGGTGGGACCAGTTGGTTGAGGAGGACGCTGTCAGTGGGAGTTAGCCAGGATTCAGTGATACATAGGATATCTGGCTGTTGGTCACTGATATGGTCTCTGATTGTGTGAATCTTGTTTCTTACTGACCTTGTGTTCATTAGTTCGATAGAAATTGTACTTGGAGTATAATACCTCTTGTGATGAATCTTTGAATTTGTTTGCTGGTGTTGATTAAAGTTGTTGTATTTGTATAATGATGTTATATGTGAACTTAGTGAGTTGAGGAATATATGGTATATTGGCATGAGAGTAGGTAACCAAATATAAAGGGGTTGTAAAAAAGGATCTCTACCTTGAAGAATGTAGTGTTGAGTGGGTAAAAGAAAGACAGGATGGTAGGCTGGAGTAGCCATAGTAGTTAAGGATAAAAGGAATAAATCTTTAGCACTTAATGTCTGTGTGTGCTATCTTTAAAAGGATATCTACAGTAGGATGAGTAATAACAACATAACCAATTTTTAAAAGAAGGCAATACGAATCTAGCTACTTCATGTGCACATCATGTGTGATTTCTCTGCTAGAGCAAGGTTCACTGTACAGGAAAGTTCTACATAGTAACTTTACTCACTTTATCTGTTTCGGTTATTCCGGTCTGCTAGTATATCCTCCTTTCGTGCCCCTCCTAAGGGCCACGCCAAAGGGCCCTCTTGCGAGGCCCTCAGGCGCGGGCGCGCCTCAGTAGTGGCAGTTGTTTCAGTGTTCAGCTGGGCTCTGATTGGCAGCCTGGATTCTGCTCTGCAATATACTTTAAAGCTAAACAGCTGATGCTCTCCTGTTTTCCCCAATCTCACTCTTAAGCCTCAGTAGTGGCAGTTGTTTCAGTGTTCAGCTGGGCTCTGATTGGCAGCCTGGATTCTGCTCTGCAATATTCTTTAAAGCTAAACAGCTGATGCTCTCCTGTTTTCCCCAATCTCACTCTTAAGCCTCAGTAGTGGCAGTTGTTTCAGTGTTCAGCTGGGCTCTGATTGGCAGCCTGGATTCTGCTCTGCAATATTCTTTAAAGCTAAACAGCTGATGCTCTCCTGTTTTCCCCAATCTCACTCTTGAGCCTCAGTAGTGGCAGTTGTTTCAGTGTTCAGCTGGGCTCTGATTGGCAGCCTGGATTCTGCTCTGCAATATACTTTAAAGCTAAACAGCTGATGCTCTCCTGTTTTCCCCAATCTCACTCTTGAGCCTCAGTAGTGGCAGTTGTTTCAGTGTTCAGCTGGGCTCTGATTGGCAGCCTGGATTCTGCTCTGCAATATACTTTAAAGCTAAACAGCTGATGCTCTCCTGTTTTCCCCAATCTCACTCTTGAGCCTCAGTAGTGGCAGTTGTTTCAGTGTTCAGCTGCAGTGCTGATGGTGTCATACCAATTGTTTACTTGTTTGTTCAAATCAAGTTCAGCTGAGTTAAGGTGAGGTATTGCGTCTAGTAAGAATTGATCTCTATTGAAGGCTTTGAACCTTCTAGGGGTGAACGTAGTAGCTTTTATTTTATCGAGCTTGTCAAACGTGCTTTTGAATTCTATTTTAATTCTATGGTGATCTGACCATGGAACTGGGGTAATTATGGGTGATGAGAAGTTGCCATTATTTATGATGTGGTTGGGGGCAAAGATGAGATTCTGCAGTTGAGGGAACAGTTTGAAAACAAGTCCTAACCTGGATAAATCTAATCAAATACCCATTTAAATTGAGATTGACCATTTAACTAAGGTAGATTAATAATCACTCCCAGAACAAAGTAAAATACCATTCAAATGTACCCTGCAAAAGATACAACAAACTTGTACAGACTTGTTTTACTCGTGTTACTTTAGTTTAAGAGTTTCATTTTACATGTGAATTCATTGAGTTTAATTTTAATTGTAAATTCATTTTTACTATTGTTAAATGTAAACCACTTTGACTCAAGCTAAAGCGGAATATAAAAAAACAAACAAAATAAATAATTCATTTTGGGCCTCGACCCTCCTATCCATTTGGTCTACCTGCCCTCCAAGCTTTGCCAGATCAGTCCTAACCTCTCGGGTGGACTCTTGTTCTTCCTTTAACAGATTAGATTTATTTTTTAATTTTTTTTTGTTTTTACTTTATTTTCCAATGGCACACAGTCAGAACATATATCAGCAACATTATATCCAGCAACATTCCACAACATTATCTATTATTATCCCTGTTTTACAATATTGTTTGTACAGGTACAGGTCACATTTATTATACCACATCAGCCTGACTTCCTATGTCTTTTTCAATTTTTCTCCCCCAGACACATATCATACCTTTTTGCACTCAGCAACCTCACCATTCATACATCAGTCACACCCCTTGCGCACATCGGTTTCTCTCCACAATCAGAACCCCTACTACCCTCCCCATCCTCATCCCACTCAGACCCTTCAATAACACTGGTCAACAAATTTTTACAAAAGTCATGTTACTGAAATAAAAATAGTAATTTCTTATCATTTTTTATACGCTGAACACGAATATGACAGTGAAATTGCAAAGTTAGTTCTAGTTTTTTTGTAATCTACAAAAATTAATGTTTACATCACGAAATGCATGTCAATAGTAAATATAATAGGCCTTTGGTTAATACCTGTAAAAAACCAAGTCATAGATTACTTCTTAGATTTTTTCCCCTGTCTCTTGTACAGCTGTTCGGGAGCTTCTCTGGGGAGTGTCCAGCAGTAGTCAGCCAGCATGGTAGTGGACCATTTTCCCTGGTATCTTTGCTCCATCGTTGCAATATCCTGGTGAAAACGTTCGCCGTGTTCATCACTAACCATACCACAGTTGTCAGGAAATAAATTGAGGGAATCAAGGAAATGGATCTTTAGAGACATATTGCAGCCAGGTTTCTGATACTCCATCAGCATGTCTTCTACTAGTTCCTTGTAGTTTTCTGCCCTAACATTCCCGAGAAAGTTTGTTGACACTAGGCGAAAAGCATTCCATGCTTGTTTCGCATCACCCTGCAGCAAGTTGTTGAACTGGTCATCTTTGAAGAGCTCTCGAATCTGAGGACCCCAAAAACTCCCTCTTTAATCTTTGCTTCGCTGAGTCAAGGAAATTTTTCATGCAAGTATCGGAAAGCTGGCGAAGTGCGGTCCATGGCTTTCACGAAGTTTTTCATCAAACCTAGTTTGATGTGAAGGGGTGGTAGCAGGATTTTGTGAACCTCAACCAGATCTGGGTGCTGAATATTCTTCTCTCCAACTGTTACATTTTGTCTGCAATTCCATTCCTTCCACAAGTAGTGCCTATCCCTTGCTCGGCTATCCCACTCAAATAAGAAACATATGTATTTTATATATCCCTGCTGCAGTCCCATTAAAAGGGCAACTACCTTCAGGTCACCACAGAGGTGCCAGCTGTACTTGTTATAGTTAATGTAAGTCAGTAGATGCTTTAAGTTATCGTATGTCTCTTTCATGTGGACGGCATGCACTACTGGAATAGATGGAAGACGGTTTTCATTGTTCAAAAGCACAACCTTCAGACTCAGTTTCGAAGAGTCTATAAATAGTCTCCAGTCTTGTGGGTCATGAACATATCGGAACAGAATACCAGATTACTTTCCTTTCTGAAGAAAGGCTCCAACTGCTGGTGGCGCTTTTGATATGACGTAATGTTGACATCATCTTTTAGAAGATTCCATTGTTGAAGTCTTGATCCTAGCAATTCTGCCTTGTTCTTGGATAAGTCCAAATCACGAACCAGGTCATTTAGTTCTTGCTGTGTAATTCTGTGTGGAGTTGATAATGCATCCCAGTGAAAATCTGGGTCATTGCATGCTGTCGGACCAGGAGAAGAACAGGTCGGCTCACCCTTGTCCTCATCAGATGAATCAAGAGAATATTCTGATGGAGGTTCTGGAATAGGAAGTCCCTCACCATGTGGAACTGGTCTCAATGCAGACGGAATGTTTGGGTAGACTGCTTGACTTCTTTTGCTTCGTTATTCCTCTAGAAAGAGGAGGAACCAAGCAGAAGTAACAGTCATTTATGTGATTGCTTGGCTCTCTCCACACCATGGGGACTGCAAACGGCATTGATGGTCTGTTGCAATTCAACCACTGTGAAAGCTGTGTTGTACATGTAGCGCAGCATATATGCAGGGCCCAAGGCTTGTCTTGGTCACCAATCTTGCATCCGAAGTAAAGATGATATGCTTTCTTCAGTTGAGAAGTGATATTTTTCTTCTGGTTGGCAAATGTCACCTCCCTCAAATGCAACAGAAATTGTCAAAGGTATTAACGCACCTTTGCGGCATTACTGTTCTGTATTGTACCTAAATGGCTAAAATTATATGATTAATAAAAGTTACGTGTAACAGTAGCTTAAACTGTCTCGCACACAGTCTGAAATATTTTAAATGCTCAACCTTTCCGACTGAGTATAGTACACTGTTGACGTCAGATGGCTTCAGCAGCCGTCTGGCAGTAGTATTGCATTGCATCAGAAAATGATGCAATTAACTCTGGATGATGTGTGCATGCTGGTATTATGCAATGTGATGCAATATTACATCATTCAAGGCTTATTTGGGATGTTGTTGATGTCCTACTGGATAAATTTACACAGTGAAACGTCATGCAATATCTTCAAAACGAGAGACAACAACGTTTTTTTAATGTTATATTCGTATTCAGCTCACCAAGATACTACAGATTAGGGCCTTTTAAAGTCAGTAACGATTTCAGTGTTGACCAGTGTATAATCTCCTGCAGCCTCATTTGTTTTTGAAGACCACTCCACAACTGACAGTATTCTTTCCACTTTCTCAGATTATGACAGAGATAGGTTCGCAACTCACATTTTGAAATCTGTCATCAGGCGTCGCCATTGGCCAATCCTGGCCCTTTTTTCATCCACCCAGGCACAGAGGATCACCTTTCATACAGCAAACAGACCCACATACAGAAATTTTGTTTCGCATTGGATAGTTTAAGGCTCTCCAACTCATCCACATTCCCCAACAACAATAAGCTCTATGTCTATTCAATACAGATCTCCAAACTAGTAGAGAGCTCATTCAATGCCTGCTCCCACAGAGACTGTAAACGCCTGCATTCAATAAAGGTGTGCACCAATGTCTCCCTCATCACCTTGCATCTCCCACACATCTCGTCCTTCCATAAGTTCATGTGTGCTCCCCTTGCTCGGGTTATAAAAGTGTGGTGTAGTAACTTGAATTGGGTCTCCTAGAGTGCAACAATTGTTAGATATATATAAACATTACTAAAGATAGAGTCCAGGTCTCTTTCCAAGATCTATTGTGCAACATCCCTCTCCCACGCCTTCACCAAAGCTTCCACCCAAGGTCTCTGCCAAGCTGCCCTGCACAAACAATACCATCGTGACAACATGTTGAACCAGAGTAACAAAGACTGAAAATTCTAATTCAAGGACTCCCCTTTTAGCATTCCCTGCAATGGCCAGCAGTAATGCCTTACTTGCCAGAAAGAAAACCCATGTGCTGCTGGTATTGCCCATTTTTACTGAAGCTCTGCAAAGGCATGTAATCTTTGAGCTTTTTCATCTGTAAACGCACTATCTTGTGGCAACCCAGCCTCTCCCACTCCAAGAACACAGAGCACTCCACTCCTGGCAAAAGGGGACACTCTGGGAGAGGCCTGCTCTAATCCTCTCCACCACCTCCATGCCTTCTTAAAATGCTTTAGTACCCCTAAATCCCCAAGCCCCATGCCCTCCCACACTTTAAAGCTATGCATCAGATTGACAAACTTATATGGTGCATATAACTCATCCAACAGTCCCTCTGGCATGTATTGAGTGCTCCCTGTAGAAGTTTCATGCATCAAAGCATTGTCACTCTGTTACATAATCTGAGATCTGGCAATCCAATGCCACCTCTTTCCTTCTCTAAGCACAATTTAGCTTAATTCACTCGAGCCCCTCTTCCCTTCCAGATAAATTTCCTGAGCACCTCTTTAAAAACCCTCTCCTCCCTAGTCCCCTCCCACAATGGGATCATCTGGAGAATGTGTGGAGGCCTATTCCCCTCTGGATGTCCAGCCCCTGAGAATCGGGGCATACAGTGGTAGACCCGATTCTGATCCTGTGGGGGCATCTAGTCCCCACGGGATCAGAATCAGATCTACCGGCCTGTATGTGCAGGCCGGGCCCCGATTCTGAAGGGCCGCACACTCTACAGATCCCAGACTAACTCAGTCAGTCTCTTGAATGGAGCCCTCCTTTCCCCTCAGCCCGACCCCCAATCCGGCCTACCATGGCCAGGATCAGGCTGTGGGAAACCCACTGCACCCCCTTACCATTCTGCCATCTCTGCTGTCCCCTGTCATCCAGAGGGACTTATTCCACCTCCAAGGTGGAATAAGTCCCCCATCTAGAAGGCTGACCTAAGAAGTACAGGGCTGACCTCAGAATCAGCCTTGTACATTCGGGGTGATGGCCCGCCATGCACCACCCTCGCTCTGCCTCCCGCCCTCATCTGTCTCCCTGTACAACCCCGCTGTTTGTACAGAGAGCCTTGCACAGGGATGACAAGGGGGTTGAATAGCAGGGATGTATGTCCAGGCAGGGCGTACATCCCTGCTATTTGTGCTTCAGAATGGCCCCCATAGTATCTTTGACACCAACTCCATTTTGACTAAAATAGCCCTATCCATCATTGATAAAGGCAGGTCCTTCCATCTATCACATACTTTCTCCGGATACATGCAGAGTGATGCAGGCACACTCTGGGTGCTGTCCGCTGACAGCGCCTGTGTGCTTAGCTCTCCCCAAGCTCTGAGGAGTCCTTTGAACTTCTCTGAGCATGTATGCCACTTCCTACCTTGCCTTTCCTGCCCTAAGCCCCATCAATCTTTCTTCTTCTGCTCAGGCTGTGCAGCACAGCTCTCCCCTCCTCCATCGGGTTCACAGAGTTTTTATTCTTATTTCTGTGTTTTTGCTTTTATATTAGTTCCCACGGCCCCAGCCATCCTCAGGCACTTTCATTAAAAAAAAGATGTGTTGGGGCAGCTCAGCACTCATGGGTTTCCCCAAGTTGTTTTCATCCCCAACTTAAAGAATACAGAAAAGACAAAATCAACGAGGATCCTCAGTGGTAGCCAGTTGAGGAGGTTTTCCTTCCTCCATCCTGTCAGTTTTCTGCCAGTTAAAAAATAAATAAATAAATAACAGCACAACAGAGAAAGTATTCCACACACCAGAACTGTGACTAAACAAAAAAAAAAAAAAGGGAGCTAGCAAAACAGTTCCTTTCAGTGGTGGCAGACTGTTTTATTAAGTTCAACCTATCTTCTCCACTCCTCAACATTTGGAAAACTGGCTCCGGAATGACTTCTGCTCCAGCTTCAACCCCAGTCCCATCAGGCCCAGACAAGGCATGATTGGGAACTGAAGGGGCCGTTGCACGCTCGGAGGCAGAACCCTACTGGTGCCAGCGTCAAATAAGGTGGCCCAGAGCCACAAACATCAGGCCAGAAGCCCGATTCCATCTCCTCCTCAACCAGCCTCTGCGGCTCACTGCCCAAGGCTGGATACTCCGGTAGGTCAGAAACATAAGTCTAAGTCTAAACATACCTGCAAGAGCGACCCCGCTATTACCCACAGTCACAACCCCATAAGCGTAGGTTTGAGGGCGATTCATCAGAGACCTCCTCCCATACCTCCAAGAGAATGAGACAGCGATCAGACCCTGTCTTAACATAGAAACATGATGACAGAAAAAGACCACATGGCCTATCTAGTCTGTCCTTCCATAACAACTACAACAGTCCACTTTTTACCTTTAGAGATCCTCTGTGTTGATCCCATGCTTTTTTGAATTCAGTTACAGTCCTCATCTCTACCACCTCCACTGGGAGACTATTCCATGGATCCACTACTCTTTCCGTAAAGAAATATTTCCGCATATCACTCCTGAATCTATCTCCCTTCACCCTCATCCCATGTCCCCTCATAGCAGAACTTGCTTTCAATTGAAAGAGGCTCTCTCCCTGAACATTTATGCCACGGAGGTATTTAAACATCTCAATCATATCACCTCTATCCCGCCTTTCCTCTAAGGTGTACATATTAAGATCCTTAAGTCTGTCCTCATATGCTTTATAATGAAGCCCATTAATCATTTTAGTAGCAACCCTCTGCACCGACTCCATCCTGTTCACATCCTTTTGAAGGTGCGGTCTCCAGAATTGCACACCATACTCCAAATGAGGTCGCATCAAAGACTTATACAGAGGCATTATCACCTCCTTTTTTCTGCTAGCCATTCCTCTCCGTATGCACCCAAGCATCCTTCTAGCTTTTGCCGTCGCCTTTTCTACCTGTTTAGCTACTTTAAGATCATCAGACACAACCACACCTAGGTCCCGCTCATCTTTATTTATTTATTTATTTATTTATTACAGTTTCTTATATACCGCGCTATTTAGAATCAGCGCGGTTTACATCATAACAAAATGACCATTACGACAAACTGTCAGGTTTTACATTGAACAGGAGTACAAACTTGGATAACTGGGTTAACTATATACATAATCTATCTACACTGCAGTGTGCGGGCATTTCTAGATTGGGTTATTTCTTGGAGGGGATATCTGGTTCAGTTGCTGTCTGGGAAATATTGGCGGAAAAGGTATGTTTTGAGAGCCTTTCTGAACTGATATAGATTGGTGATGGCTCTAATGTCGGGGGGTAGGGTGTTCCAGCATTTTGGTACATAAAAACTGAATGCCCTGTTTGTGGTGTTCGTGTTGGACTTTGTTGAAGCCTTTGGTATTGCTAGCAAGTTTACAGCTGATGTTCTTCTTGCTCTATTGGGGGGGACCATGTGGATTAGATTCGTGAGTGAGAGGGATGAGGTGCCTTTGATTGCCTTAAATGCTAATACAAGGGATTTGAAGGTGATTCTCCCGTGAATTGGTAGCCAGTGCAGCTGTTTGAGAATGGGAGTCACGTGGTCGTTTCTGGATGCACCGTAGAGGACCCTAGCTGCGGCATTCATGGCCAACTGTAAGGGGGTTAGTGTGGATTGGGGGAGACCTTGTAGGATGGCATTTGCAAAGTCAAAATGCGGCAGGATCAGCGCTTGATATATGGTACGGAAATCGTCTGGGTCCAGCAGGGAGCGTAGGTGTTTGAGGGAACGGATTTTGAAATAGATGGCTTTGACTACGCTGCTTATGTGGCGTCTCATGTCTAGATGTTGGTCCAGGGTAACTCCCAAATATTTTATTGCATCTTTAGTTTGCAAATCAGCTTCCTTGACACTGACGTGGGATGGGGGCGTAAAGTTGGAGTCTCTGGAGATGAAAAGGACCTCTGTTTTTTTATGCTGGATACGTAGGTTCTGTGTCTGGAGCCATGTTGAAACTGCATTGAAACAATCTGTGAGTGGGGTCAGGTCCATGTGGGTTGTGGAGAAAGGCATGTATAAAAGAATGTCATCTGCATATATCATGCAGTTTACGTTGAATGATCTTATGATATTGCATATGGGCTGCATGTAGATATTGAAGAGTAAGGAGGATAATGAGGATCCTTGAGGTACCCCTTGTTTTTGATGGAAGTGGCTAGACTCTTCTGATCCAGACTTCACATATTGCCATCTATCGTCCAGATAAGACTTGCACCATTTTAGTGCCTTGTTGCAGACACCCTTTTCTTTTAGTCTTCCCAGGAGGATTTCGTGACTCACGGAGTCAAAAGCCGCGGCGATGTCTAGGAAAATGAGGACAAAACCTTGATGGATGTTGTCGATTCCTGTGATGATATTGTTGATTAGACCAGTGAGTAATGTCTCAACCCCGTGATGTTCTCTGAACCCATGTTGGCAGTTATCTAAGGGAGCAACAGAGTCTATGTGATCTTGAATTTGCCGTTGTGCTTCCTTCTCGATTATTTTGGCTAAGATGGGGATGCTAGCTATTGGTCGATAGGAGTCTACCTTTTGGGGGTCCAGTTTGGGGTTTTTCAGTAATGGTCTAATGGACGTCTGCTTGAGTGAAGTGGGAAAATAACCTGTTAAAAGGAGAGTTTCATTATATTTGCGATGACAGGACTGAGCACATCACGTAGTTCCTTGATCCAAAAAGCTGGACATGGGTCAGTCTGTGCAGTGGAGGTGTTGAGTGATGCTATGGTGTTCTCAATACATTTATTGGATGGTGTGGAAAAAAAGTCAAGTGGAGAGAGGTCCGCCGGTTCTTGATATTGGACTGCTGTGACCTTGTTAGTTTGTACAATCTTGGATTGCAGAAAATCAGCGAATTCTTGTGGATGTATGTTGATGTGTTGCTCGGGTGATGGTTCCTTTGAGAGGGATTTGACCAAATTGAAGAGGTCACGAGGTTTATTCAATGACCTCTTTAGGGTGTCAGTGTGATATTGTCTCATTCTGATAGAGATTGTTCCTCGATGTATTGCAAGGTGGGTTAGGTATGCGGTCTGATCTTCCGGTGAGCGTGATTGGCGCCATCGGCGTTCGAGTCTACGTAATTGCATGAGGGAAGCGCGTAGATCAGGAGAGAACCATGGGGCGGATTTTCTTTTCGCTCTTGCTGTATTTTTAGGGTTTGGGTGTTGTGAGATGGCAAGCAGGCTGGAATTCCAGTGAGAGATTAGTTCATCAAGGTCAGGTGTTGTTTTGTTGATGAGTGATGGGGTTTCCGAAAGGATGAGTTCCCTATCGAAGGGGCGGAAGCATCTAGTGGAAGTTCGAGAGGTGGTGTTCGTGGGTTGGCTTCTGTTCAGCTGGTCATTGTTGCTGGGAATCTGGATAATGATCAATTTGTGGTCGGACCAGGGTACATCCACGACTGATGTTGGCAGATTGTGACTTTTGTCCTTGACTGGATGTGGCACAAAAACCAAGTCCAAAATGTTCCCTTTTGTATGTGTGGGTTCATTTATGATTTGTTTGAGACCCAGGTCCTTCATTGCATCAAAGAACGCATTTGCGTGGTTTTGGTGTAGCGATGGGAGATTGAAATCACCCATTATCCAATTTGGTTTGTTGGGGGTGCGGGTGTTAGCTGCAAGGTCAATGATGGTTGGGAGGTCAATTGGAGAAGTAGATGGTGTTCTATATAAGAGGGTGAGGGAGAATTGTTGGTTAGCAACAGAGAGAGTGTCCAGGCTGTTTGTGCTAGAAGAGTCCACAGTCTGGAAGTTGAGGTCTGATTTGGAGATTATGAGCACCCCTCCTCCTTTTTTGTTTTCCCTATGTTTCGTGTGTATGGAAAAATTGGGGGGAAGTAGTTGATTGAGGAGGACGTTGTCTTCTGGTGATAGCCATGTTTCTGTGATCATGAGGATCTCAAGGTCATAGAAGGAGATTGTGTCAAGGACAACAGGCCATTTTTTGCGGATGGAACGTGCGTTAATGATGGCACATTTTAGGGGTCGGCATCTACAAGGTTTTTCCTGGTTGGGTGTATTGGATAACTGGAATGCTACATGTATCAGGTGGGAGTGGCGTGGGTAGGTGTTACTTCCTGTGTTGAAGTAAGGGGGACTATTCCATCTTTTGCCATGGCTATTCAGGATTGGAATCCTGCCATGTGGTGTGTAGAGAGATTGGGAGGTTCCAAGCCAGTGGGTGAGGAGGTAGAGGCTAAGAATGACAGCGACCTGGAGGGCCATTCTGAGGGTTTGGATTGTGTGTGAGACACTGTAGAGGAGTGATTATATGAGAGCGCACAATAGAGCAGGTACAGTTTACATGCAAGATAGTGACTAACTTTACAGAGAGAATGCAGTATTGCAGTAATGTGAACACTGTAAGAAGTGCAAAGCTGGCAGTTTAAATTGACTTTCAGCTGGCAATATAGTATTGCTAAGATAGTATCTAATACGTTATGATGCTATCAGGTTACTTTGAAAGTTAATGTGGCTTACAATAGCTAGAGATATTTAACAAACACACATTCTCACAGTTCAGATGTTGGTAGAATGCTGGAATCTTGGTCAGGTGTCAGGCAGTTAGGTTGCTGGTAAGGCATCTGAAGTGCCGCCTCTCGTGCTCCGCCTAAGGGCCACGCCAAAGGGCCCTCAGGCGCGGGCCCGCCAGTCGCGGGCGCGCCTGAAGGCGCGTGTTTTTCAACCCCTTGCTGGGCCCGGATTGGGCGTCGGGAGTCAGCAGGCCCCTGCTGCTGCCGGTGGCTCGATCCCCGGGAAGGGGAGAGCTGCTGGTGGTGGTGGGGGCTGCCGGATGTCGGCGCCTGAAGGCGCGTGCTTTTCAACCCCTTGCTGGGCCCGGATTGGGCGTCGGGAGTCAGCAGGCCCCTGCTGCTGCCGGTGGCTCGATCCCCGGGAAGGGGAGAGCTGCTGGTGGTGGTGGGGGCTGCCGGATGTCGGCGCCTGAAGGCGCGTGCTTTTCAACCCCTTGCTGGGCCCGGATTGGGCGTCGGGAGTCAGCAGGCCCCTGCTGCTGCCGGTGGCTCGATCCCCGGGAAGGGGAGAGCTGCTGGTGTGGTGGGGGCTGCCGGATGTCGGCGCCTGAAGGCGCGTGCTTTTCAACCCCTTGCTGGGCCCGGATTGGGCGTCGGGAGTCAGCAGGCCCCTGCTGCTGCCGGTGGCTCGATCCCCGGGAAGGGGAGAGCTGCTGGTGGTGGTGGGGGCTGCCGGATGTCGGCGCCTGAAGGCGCGTGCTTTTCAACCCCTTGCTGGGCCCGGATTGGGCGTCGGGAGTCAGCAGGCCCCTGCTGCTGCCGGTGGCTCGATCCCCGGGAAGGGGAGAGCTGCTGGTGGTGGTGGGGGCTGCCGGATGTCGGCGCCTGAAGGCGCGTGCTTTTCAACCCCTTGCTGGGCCCGGATTGGGCGTCGGGAGTCAGCAGGCCCCTGCTGCTGCCGGTGGCTCGATCCCCGGGAAGGGGAGAGCTGCTGGTGGTGGTGGGGGCTGCCGGATGTCGGCGCCTGAAGGCGCGTGCTTTTCAACCCCTTGCTGGGCCCGGATTGGGCGTCGGGAGTCAGCAGGCCCCTGCTGCTGCCGGTGGCTCGATCCCCGGGAAGGGGAGAGCTGCTGGTGGTGGTGGGGGCTGCCGGATGTCGGCGCCTGAAGGCGCGTGCTTTTCAACCCCTTGCTGGGCCCGGATTGGGCGTCGGGAGTCAGCAGGCCCCTGCTGCTGCCGGTGGCTCGATCCCCGGGAAGGGGAGAGCTGCTGGTGGTGGTGGGGGCTGCCGGATGTCGGCGCCTGAAGGCGCGTGCTTTTCAACCCCTTGCTGGGCCCGGATTGGGCGTCGGGAGTCAGCAGGCCCCTGCTGCTGCCGGTGGCTCGATCCCCGGGAAGGGGAGAGCTGCTGGTGGTGGTGGGGGCTGCCGGATGTCGGCGCCTGAAGGCGCGTGCTTTTCAACCCCTTGCTGGGCCCGGATTGGGCGTCGGGAGTCAGCAGGCCCCTGCTGCTGCCGGTGGCTCGATCCCCGGGAAGGGGAGAGCTGCTGGTGGTGGTGGGGGCTGCCGGATGTCGGCGCCTGAAGGCGCGTGCTTTTCAACCCCTTGCTGGGCCCGGATTGGGCGTCGGGAGTCAGCAGGCCCCTGCTGCTGCCGGTGGCTCGATCCCCGGGAAGGGGAGAGCTGCTGGTGGTGGTGGGGGCTGCTATCTGGGTGTGTCTTCTCAGCCCTTACCCACGTGTGCCTAGGTTGTCTATAGCAACCATCTGACAGTTTTTTGTTTATATTGTCATCTCTCCTCTGATCACTGCTGCTGATTTCCATATTCTCAGGCTCCAATAGGTCAACCTTGTGACAACACGCAATGCATAACATTTTTTCACTGCATGAACTACCCTTCCCCACTATTGATTGTATTGCTGTGACACCGCTTTGATTGTATGATAAGGCAGTATAGAAATACCGTTAAATAAATTAATAAATAAATAAAACCTTACCCGACAGCCCTTCTGCTATATCACTAACAAAGATGTTAAAAAGAATCGGACCAAGGACAGATCCCTGGGGCACACCACTGGTAACATCCTTCTCCTCAGAGTGAGCTCCATTTACTTGTACTCTTTGTCGCCTCCCACCCAACCAATTTCTAACCCAAGCAGTAACTTTAGGTCCATCCCTAGGGTGCTCAGTTTGTTTATAAGTCACCTGTGAGGAACAGTGTCAAAGGCTTTACTGAAATCTAAATACACCACATCTAGAGCTCTCCCTCGGTCCAACTCCCTGGTCACCCAGTCAAAGAAATCAATCAGATTTGTCTGACAAGACCTGCCTCTAGTGAATCCATGCTGCCTCGGATCCTGTAATCCGCTGGACTCCAGAAACCTCACTATTTTCTCTTTCAGCAGCATTTACAATAATTTACTCACTACCGAAGTTAAACTAACCGGCCTGTAGTTTTCAACCACATCCTTACTTCCGCTTTTGTGTAAAGGCACCACATGAGCCTCTCTCCAATCCTTTGGCACCACTCCCGACTCCAACGAGGCATTGAAAAGGTCAGTCAGTGGAGTTGCTAGAACTTCCCCAAGTTCCCTCAGTATTCTAGGGTGTATCCCATCCGGTCCCATCGCTTTGTCTACTTTAAGTTGAGCTAGTTTCTCACGAACAGAGTCTTCTGAAAATTGTTCAAGATGTCCCTCGCTTCTGTTCTTATTTGTGGGTGTTTTCTGAGGTCCTGCTCCTGGTTCTTCATCTGTGAACACAGAACAAAAATATTTGTTAAGCAATTCCGCTTTATCCTTATCAGCTTCTACATATTCCCCCCCTGCACTCTTGAGTCTGACAATACCACTTTTGCCCTTCCTCTTCTCACTAATATATCTGAAAAATGTCTTATCCCCCCATTTTATTGCATTGGCTATTTCCTCCTCCTTTTGAATCTTTGCCTTCTTGACTACTTTACTAGCTTCTCTAAGTTTTTCCAAATACAGATGCCTGTCTTGACCTCGTCTCCTGTAGTCCCCGCATTGGATGACACATCCTCCTCTAGGGGCCCCTCCTAAAGTTGTTATGCTGATTCGTCCAGGACAGTGCAGCCCTCCTAGGAGCTGCTCCTGCTGTTGAAAGCTTACCACCCACAGATATTCCCTCTTATCAGCCTCCGCTGGCCTCCCCCCATGTCCCCCACCCTTTATAGGCTACTGAGATCCAGAACCTTTGGATGACGACGCCTACTTAACAAGTCAATCCTACTCCCACCAGTGGGATACAACACCCTCCCTCTTGGGAAATATTGAGGAGACACCATCTCCAGCGATGGAGCACAAACCTCCTGAAGATTTCTCTTACCCGAAATTTCTTCAAAAGCTTTCTAGGGTGCTGGCCCTTAGTGACTCTCAAACCCCCACCAACAAAAAAGATTTCAATCCATCTTGTGGGCTTGCAGTACTCCCAGGGAGTCCTAGCCATGCCAGTCCCCCAGGTCTTGTAGGATTTCCTTGTATCAGTCTGGAGCACACTGGCATCAGGACATGCCATGGTTCGTCGTCTTGAACTTAAATACAAGGTATTGCAGGGCCTCGGACTCATCGTCACCGCTAGACTCCGAGTGGGAGACCGATGACGAAGCATCCCTGGCAACCAAACGGCACCGAGGTATTCCCTAGGACCCGCCCCCCCCCCCACCCCACCTGGTGCCCTGGCAGCATTCTCCTTTGGAAGATGTGGCCTTCCATGACTTTGTCAAGGATATGGCCAGAGCCCTCTGGGTGCAAACTGAGGTGGAGGACGATCCATGCACCGAGGAACTAGAGATTCAACAGTATGAGTCTCCACCCAAGGAGACTCTCACGGTGCCAGTGCAGCCGATCCTCAAGCAGCTGCTACTTAGAATATGGGAGACGCCAGCCTTGGTGCCAGTGGTGAGCCAGTGCCTTGATGCCATGTACAGCGTCCAGAAGAGCCCAGGGTACCACAAGCCCTGACTCCCACATAACTCCATGGTCATCGAGATGACCATGCAGAAACCTAAGAGCCAGAAGACCCACTCTTCGGTCCTTGCTGGAAGGGATGCTAGAGCCCTCGATGCCCTCAGGCACAAGTGCCCTCTTTGGAACTCCCTTCCACACCAGATCCGAAACAGAGACCTCTCCACATTCCAGAAACAGCTAAAAACCATCCTGTTTTATGAATTTCTTGGATCCGAAACGGACATCTCTCACTAACTGCCCAACCAGTTCCTCCTACTTCAACCCCCCCTGCTCCCATCTAAGAGTTTTATGTCAACTGTCTAGCACTGTTACTCCTTGTTCAGATCTCCACTGTTGGCCCCCTGGTGATGGCCCCCCCCCCTTTTTTTGTCTAAACTGCTTTGACCCGGCGAAAAGCAGGATATAAATGCAGCTAAATAAATAAAAGTGTTACCAGGGCTGGGTTGCCAGATTCAAGCCTATGAACTGTACATAGGCATGTACCTGAAGGCCCTAATCAGGAGTTGTCTGGGTTTTCAGTGGGGCTTACCAGG
Source organism: Ichthyophis bannanicus (assembly GCA_033557465.1). Classification (NCBI taxonomy): domain Eukaryota; kingdom Metazoa; phylum Chordata; class Amphibia; order Gymnophiona; family Ichthyophiidae; genus Ichthyophis; species Ichthyophis bannanicus. The sequence goes on along the minus strand of CM066034.1, from coordinate 378,073,132 downwards.
GAACCCCTCCAACGGTTCCAATCTCTGACCTCCGGGATCAAGGACTGCTCTAAGTTCCTTTCCCGGGCAGCCTATGATGGCTTTGAATCAGCGGCTCGGGTAATAGCGGCTGGCATTAGCGCCTGGTGCAAAGCCTGGCTGCAGTTTTCTGACCTCGAACAATGGATCCAAAACAAGTTGCTTGACATCCCCTGCACTGGGGAGAACCTGTTCGGCAAGCTTATGGCCGACAAGGTGGCCAAGATTGAGGCCGATGTGGTGACGACAGAGGCTCTCCAAAAAGACCTTATCCTTTCCCCATAAGAAACCATCAGAAAAAAGACCCCTGTTCCCAAGGAAAAAGGGTCTCTTTCATCAGAGTCTCCGCTACCAGCCCTTCTCAGGCCAGCAACAGGCTCTGACCCTAAAAGACAAAGCTGTGGAGCTCAGAAGCCAAAGGCACAGAAGCCCCAGGCCCCAGCTCCCTCCCAGCCTGGGGGGAGCTTTTGACTCACGAGGCAGGGCCTCCGCTCCCCTGGGAGACCTTCACCAGTCCACAGGGGGCTTTCTGGCAATCTTCACCCACAGTTGGGCCAGTGTCACCTTGGATCAATGGGTACTGCATGTGGTAAGGGAGGAATACTGCCTCTACCTACAGTAGGTACCACCCAGGTTCTTTCCAGGAGAGACAATATGACCTCTCCTTAACCAGACCTTTCTGCTCTCAGAGCTCGCAGGTCTGCTCAGGGAGCCTATATCCAAACATCTATGGGGAAAAGGCTTCTACTCCAGATACTTGCTTGTCCCAAAGAGAACTGGGGGCTTCAGGCCCACACTAGACCTGAGAAACTTAAACAAGTTTCTGGAGAGGGAGAAATTCAAGATGCTCTCCCTTGGAACACTAATACCTTACCTCTACCAGGGAGATTGGCTGTGCTCCTTGGACCTAAAGGATGCATACACTCACATCCTGATCCACCCCTTCCATGGGCAGTACCTATTGTTTTGTGGTGGGAGGACGGCAATACCAGTACAGGGTTCTACTCTTCGGCCTGGCCTCATCGCTAAGGGTCTTTACCAAATGCTTGGCAGTGATAGCCACCTACCTGCACCTACAAGGGGCTTTCATCTTCCCCTACCTAGATGATTGGCTTATCAGAGGAGGTACAGCTTCAGAGGTCAATCAAGTTGCAGAGCACCTGGGGTTTGTCATCAACTACCCCAAATCCCATCTCTCTCCAGCCCAAAGCCTGGAGTTCATAGGTGCTCAGTAGGACACATTACAGGTCAAGGCCATCCTCCCAAGAGAAAGGCAGAATGCCTCAAGCAACTGGCAGAAGAGATAAAACGCTGCTGGTCAGTGCTGGCTCATCTCCTCCTCCACCTACTGGGTCATATGGCCTCGACGGTCTATGTCATGCCCTCAACCCACTTACACATGTGGACAGTCCAGTGGTGCCTACACACGTAGTAGGCACAGGCCATGGGCAGGCTATGGGACAGGCTCAGGATTACCCACCAACTGGCGGATTCCCTCAACTAGTGGCAAAACCTGCACCATCTCTCTTGGTAGGAATGCCCTTTCAGGCACCCATGCAGCAGGGGACCCTGACCACAGATGCCTCCCTCCTGGGTTGGGGGGGGGGCACATTGTGGAGACCGCCGTACACAGGGTAGCTGGTCTCAGGTGGAGTCACTCCTTCAGATCAATCTCATGAGGTTTAGGGCTATCTTCTTGGCCTATGAACATTCCGCCACTGCCTTTGACACCAGCCTGTGTTGATCCAGATGGACAACCAGGTCGCCAAGTTCTGTATCAACAAGCATGGGGGCACGGGTTCATACTCCCTCTGCCAGGAGGCAGAGGCCCTCCTCTCCCTCACAACATGCATGCTTCTGCGAGCGGTGTACCTCCCGGGCCAGGACAACTGCCTAGTGGACAGGCTGAACAGCGTCCTTTGCCCACACAAGTGGCACTTAAACCCCAGAGTAATGAAACATCTCTTCCACCTCTGGGACAGACCCATTATGGACCTATTCGCCTCTCTGGACTACATGCAGCTACACCGCTTCTGTTCCCATCAGCCGCACCCAGAGAGAGTGTTGGCAGATGCCTTCCTGATCTTATGGTCCGAGGGCCTACTCTATGTGTTCCCAGTGACCCCACTGGTTGCCAGGACAATCTTCAAGATCCATAGCGAAAGGGCATCAGTTATACTGGTTACCCTCAGGTGGCCCAGGCAACCTTGGTTCCCTCTGCTGCTTTCCCTGTCAGTGGCACTCCCAGTCCGCTCTGGGCCAAGCCCCGGACCCACCTGTCCCAGGAGGAGGGCTCCCTTCTGCACTCCATTTTGGGGTTGCTAACACTAACAGCATGGCTGCTGAAAGGGTAGCATTGGCCCCTTTCAATCTTCCAGCAGAAGTCGAGGAGATCCTATTGGCCTCCCAAAAACCCTCTACTAGATGAGCTTATGCCTTTAAATGGAGAAGGTTCTCCGCCTGGTGTGTGGAAAAGGAGGAGAATCCCTTCTCCTGCCATGTGCAACTAGTACTTCAATACCTATTCACCTGTCACACACCAGGCTGAAATCTAACTCTGTGAGGATACATCTGAGCACTATAGCCGCTCAACACCACCCTATTGAGGGAAAACCCCTCTCAAGCCAGCCCCTGGTCTCCAGGTTCCTCCGGGGCCTCCTGTTATCCAAGCCCCCTCTCCGCCCTCTAGCGGCAGAGTGGGACCTCAACATGGTGCTCCCCCAGCTCACCAAACCACAGTTTGAGCCCGTGGCCACATGCCGCCTATGGTACCTGTCTTGAGACATGGTCTTTCTGGTGGCCCTCATGTCTGCTTGAAGAGTGAGCAAACTCCAGGCCCTAGTGGCAGATCCACCATATACAGGGTTCTACAAGAACAGGGTAGTACTCTGCACACACCCCAAATTTCTCCCGAGGGTGGTGTTTCCTTTCCAACTCAACCAAGAGGTGGTCCTCCCCACCTTCTTCTCGTGGCCTCACGCCGGCAGGAAGGAACTAGTACTTCATTCACTAGATTGCAAACGGGCCCTGTCCTACTTACAGCGGACTCAAGCCCATCGAAAAGCTCCTCAGCTTTTCGTATCCTATGAACCCAGTAGACTGGGGCTCCCCATGACTAAGCAAACTCTGTCCACTTGGGTGGCGAACTGTATTGCTCTTGCTTATGAGCGAGCTGGTCTCTCCCTCAAGCACTGGATTACAGTGCATCACGTCAGGATAATGGCCGCTTCAGTAGCCAACCTCCGATCAGTGCTGGTGATGGAAATCTGCAAGGCTGCCACATGGTCTTCAATTCATACGTTTGCAGCTCACTACTGCCTGGAGAGCGAGCCCTGCAGGGACAGTGCCTTTGGCCAGGCTGTACTCAGTAATATTCTCAGGGTATAGGCAACTTCTGCCCTCCGACGCTTCTGTATTCAGGCTACCAGGACACAGCTGGATGCTAGGGTCTTGCAGAGTCTCTCAGTGGGGGACTCACTTTCTGCAACTCATGGCTTCCCGATTGGTCGCTGTTCGTGCTGTCATGGTTCGGTCCTCGGCAGCCTGGAACTAGAGAGTCCCATAAGTGAGGACTTCCTGCTTGTTCCTGGTGAAAGCATCATTACTCACCTGTAACATGTGTTCTCTGGGGACAGCAGGAATCAGTCCTTACAACCCTCCCTTCTCCCATGGGAGTTGCCTCCCTATCTTGTTTTAGTTTTACTGATATCCTAGCTATGTCATCTGACTGAGCAAGATGGCACCCTTGGGCAGGAAGGGGACCACACATGTGTGGTAGCATGTCCCAAAGGCTTTCTTTGAAAGCTGGGAAAATGCTCTGCGTGGACTCAGTCAGCACCGACGTCACCCATATTTGAGGACTGATTCCTGCTGTCCCTAGAGAACACCTGTTACAGGTGAGTAACTATGCTATCCCACCAACCCCCTATCCCCACTATCCTGCCATACATTTACCATAAAACATCTGAGAAAACATTTGCAATCAAACACATATTGAAATCACTTATATAGACAAATAACAGCAGAACTTTAACCCTCCCCTCACCCACACAGAAGAGAAGATTTCATGCCCCATACGCATTTTCCCCACTTATGCAATGGGGAAACAGAATGAAGACCTGATACTTCTCCCGTCCCTCCCCTTCCCAAACCTTAACGCTTTTCCAACCAACTCTCCACAAAAGTCCTCAGAATTCCCAGAACATCATCCTGCCAGGAGAAAACATCAGTAGTTAAGGACGGCACAGTCAGGGTCGTTTCTTCTCCATAGTCCTCCACTCTCCAAGTCCTCCACAAACCTTTTGATGTTGTCCTTGTCCTCCAACGTTCATACACCACCAGCAAGGAACACCTTTAGCTTGGCCAGGTATATCAAACTGAATTTGACCCCCTTAACAAACAGCCTGGAGCAATAGGGGGTAACCTGCCGCTTCATAGCCACCTGCACGGAAAAGTCCTGGAACATGAGGACCTTCACCCCCTCCAAATCCAAAACTCTGTTTCCGATAAACTGCAAGAAGCATCATTTTATCAGCATTGTTCAGCACTTCGAAGAATACCGGCCGAGGTCTGTTACCTCCGTCCACTCTTATGCCCAGTCGGTAAGCCCTTTCCACTTTCATTGGCATTCTGGCAGAGGGCAGGCCCAACTTACTCGGTAGTACTTTTTTGCAGAGGTACAGCAAGTCCTTATCCCCTATACTTTCAGGAACCCCAATCAGTCTTAGATTGTTCCTCCTGCTGTGATTTTCTTGGTCCTCCAACCTCTCTTCTAGGGATAGATTCTTTCACTGCTGTTGCTGTACCTCCTCCAGCCCCATATCTGCTGCCTGAATGCACTGGGTGTTCTCAGAAATCTGTCTAGAGTAGCTGGTCAAAGTCTTCTTCACCTCGTCTAGAATAGACTGGAACTTAGCCAGTTTATCCTCAAGCTCTGCAGTCACACTCTTAGTGAGATATTTAGCCGCTTCCTCAAGACAGTATCAAAACTTGCTGGTTCCCCTTTGGAGACATATTATCTGCCATAGTATTGGGAAGTACCTGGACAGCTGATTCCTGCACAGGCTTGGCACCACTCTGGGCTGTCTGCTTCAGCACTGGGGGGGGGGGAGGACGGGGGTGCTGCTTTCTTAGCAGTGCTCTGCCAAAGTATACAGCTAGCCCTGGACCACGTGGGCATTCTCCACAGGCACAGAAACACCACTGTACTCTCACAAAGCTGAGTCCTAGCTACTTTTTCACCTCCATTCAAATGCCATCCTCACTTTTGCAGGCCCAGTGGCACAGCTACCCGTGGCCCTTCCTGCTGTATTCCGGTGCATCACTTAGTACAGGTTGCTGCGATCTCTGGTGCGATCTGATCTCATCAGCGTCCCCCAGCTCACTCCACCTTCTACCTGTGTCATTGATGCCCTGGATCAGCCTCCCATCGTCAACTCCCAAGGACCATACTGATAGGCTTCTTCATACATGGGCCTGCAGCTCTCTCACTGCCACAAGGATACTAACCTCTCCTCTGGAGTTACAGGCATCTGGGCTCTCAACATGGCAGCTGGCTGGGCCTCTCAGTGGGAACTGGGGAGCTGAGATTGCCACGGCACGGACTTGCACCACTGCGCATCCGCCTGGCCTGGCCACATTCATCTGGACCAACATGGCACCACTCCTGCCTCAAGCTGTCTAGGCTGCCAGCGAAATCTCTGGCTTGTCTCCCTGTGTGTTGCTCTCCGGAGCCTTGGAAGGGTGATTCAGGTTGGGTAAGCTGTGTATTTGCCTCTGCCTACCAATGTTCCCGCTAAGCTGCGCTGAGTCCTTCACCAGCATTTCTGCTGGTGAGGGGAGGTGCAAAGCAATCGCAAAAGCGATCACACTTAGGATCGCACGGCATAGGCTGCTCCAGAGGACCTGCCAATACTGTGCAATCCTAAGCGCAATCACGTTGTACCTCACTCCGCTGGCAGGAGTGATGGCAGAGGACTCAGCGCAGCTTAGCGGAAACATTGCTGCCCACTGATTGCTATGTTACTCCCAGATTTTAGGATGTTGGGTGGTAGTTTTTCTACCTGGAGATGCTCAGAGTTTCAAAGAAGCGTCCATTTTGGCCAAAGGCTCCGCCTCTTTTTAAAATTCTAATAGCAGCATATGCATATCAGCTTTTGTAGTGGCTTATTTCATCCTGTGTTGACTTGGACAGACCTCTTTCTCCCATTCCTGCTCTAAAACGTCAGCCATGGCTGCAAAAGTTCTGCCTTGTGGTTGTGGGATAGTTTTAATCCCAGCCTTCAAGCTTCCCTTCCCTTCCTCAAATTTGCAACACGCTGCCGTGTTCCAATGCTAGGGTGGTTGTATACTCTATCAGCTTTAACCCCACAGGCAGAAAAACACTCTTACAGTATGCGACAATTGCTTGCTTTGCTCATCAGAGCACTCATTTAGGCAGCCATGCTAGGTGGTGATGTCACAGAGGTCAGATGCCAATTCGAACATCCTTCGAAAAGGGAACCAGCTCAATAGTGATCAAATTATAGCACACACATTTTATTTCACATTTCTCTAGAACAGTGATTCCCACGCTATGAATCAACCTGGGGAGCAGGAGACCTAAACCTAGGTCCCTCTGCCAGCCCAGAGTCTGAGCCAATTGGTCTTTATGTGCCATCCTCTAACATACTGTACATGTTACTATGTAGAACAGGGACTACATATAACCCCTTCCTCTGCCTCCTCAGGAAACTCCAGCTGAATCCCGAGAGAAGAATCGCGAATGCATCCTCATGGACTTCTTTGATGAGCATGACATCTGGCACTTCCTCTCCGCAGCAGCCATGTTCTTCTCTTTCCTGGTGAGTACTTACATTTTATTTATTTATTTATTTATTTATTTATTACAATTTCTTATATACCGCACTATTCGGCATCAGCGCGGTTCACATTATAACACAACGACCAAAACAACAAGCTGTTTGGTTTTACATCGAACAGGGGTACAAACTTGGATAACAGGGGTAAACTATATACATGAGATATTTACACGGCTAGAATTGAATAACAATATCATACTGAAAGTAAAGGTCGTTTCCAAGTGGGTCATTTCTTCAGAGGGAATGCCTAGGTGCCAATGCTGGTTTGGTAGTATTGGAGGAAAAGGTGGTATTTGAGTGCCTTCCTGAACTGCAATAGGTCGGCAATAGCCCTAATGTAAGAGGGTAGAGCATTCCAGCATTTAGGTACATAGCAACTGAACGCCCTGTTTGTGGTTGCTATGTTGCACTTCATCAATGCCTTTGGTGTTATTAGTAGGTTTACGGCTATTGCTCTTCTGGATCTGTTGGGGGGCACAATGTGAATAAATTCTTTGAGGGAGGAGGATGAAATACCCTTGATTGCCTTGAATGATAGAAGTAGGGTTTTAAAGATGATCCTCCCATGGATGGGTAACCAGTGAAGCTGTTTAAGAATGGGAGTCACGTGGTCACTTCTGGAGGCTCCGTATAGGACCCTTGCTGCGGCATTCATAGTGAGCTGTAATGGGGCCAGTGTGGATTGAGGGAGACCTTGTAAGATGGCATTTGCAAAATTGAAGTGAGGCAGGATTAGCGCTTGGTATATGGTCCGGAAGTCGTCTGGGTCCAACAGGGAGTGTAGATGCCTGAGCGTGCGGATTTTGAAGTATACAGCTTTGACTATGTTGCTTATGTGGTGTTTCATATCCAGACGATGGTCCAATGTAACTCCAAGGTATCTTATTGTTTCTTTGGTTTGTAAGTCAGCTTCCTTGACACTGACATGGGAAGGGGGAGTAAAGTTGGGGTCTCTGGTGATGAAAAGCACCTCCGTCTTTTTATGTTGAATGCGTAGGTTCTGTGATTGGAGCCATGCTGAGACCGCGTTGAAACAGTCTATCAGTGGTGCTAGGTCCATTTGGGCTGTAGAGAACGGCATGTATAAAAGAATGTCATCTGCATATATCAAACAGCTCACGTTGAATGATGTTATGATGTTACAGATGGGCTGCATGTAAATATTGAATAATAGGGAGGACAGCGAGGAGCCTTGAGGTACACCTTGTTTTTGATGGAAATGTTTAGACTCTTCTGATCCAGACTTCACGTATTGCCATCTTCCTTCCAGATAGGATTTACACCATCCTAGCGCAATGTTGCAGATGCCCTTCTCTTTCAGTCTACCGAGGAGAATTTCGTGACTCACCGAGTCGAACGCAGCGGCGATGTCTAAGAAGATGAGCACAAAACCTTGTCGGACGTTGTCAATGCCTGTGATGATATCATTGAATAGACTAGTGAGTAGGGTCTAGACTCCATGATATTCTCTGAACCCATGTTGGCAGTGATCTAGGGGAGCCGCGGAGTCTATGTGATCTTGAATTTGCCGTTGTACCTCTTTCTCAGTTATCTTAGCTAGGAGGGGAATACTAGCTATTGACCTATAAGAATCGACCTTTAGCGGGTCAAGCTTGGGGTTTTTCAATAGTGGCCTAATGGATGTCTGAGTGTTGTGGGGAAGTATCGTGTTGTGAAGGAGAGGTTCATTAGATTTGCGATGAAAGGACTGAACACACCACATAGCTCATTAATCCAATAAGCTGGGCATGGATCGGTCTGCGCAGTGGAGGTATTGAGGGATGCTATGGTATCTTCAATGCATTTAGTGGATGGTGTGGAAAATTTGTCAAGTGGGGTTAGGCCTGTTGGTTCTTGGTACGGGATTGCTGAAACCTTGTTAGTTTGTACGATCTTGGATTGCAGGTAGTTAGCGAAATCTTGTGGGTGAATCACACTGTGATGTTCGGGAGATGGTTCCTTCGAGAGGGATTTGACCAGGTTGAAGAGGTCACGTGGTTTATTCAGTGATTTCTTTAGGGTGTCGGTGTGATATTGTTTCATTTTGGTTGTGATTGCTTCACGATGTATTGAGAGGTGTGTTCGGTAGGCGGTCTGATCTTCAGTAGAGAGCCATCGGCGCCATCGGCGCTCAAGTCTGCGTAGTTGAGTCAGAGAAGATCGCAGCTCAGGAGAAAACCGTGGGGCAGAGCTTCTCTTCATCCTTGCTGTGTTGTTGGAGTTCGGGCGTTGTGAGATGGCATTTAAGTTGGAGTTCCAGGATGAGATCAGCTCGTCAAGGTCAGGCGTGGTATTGTTGAGGAGGGATTGGGTCTCAGATAGGATGTGTTCCCTGTTAAATGGGCGAAAGCTTCTTGTGGATGTTCGTGATGTGCTGTTCGGGTTTCGACTTCTGTGCAGCTGCTCATTGTTGATGGGTATCTGGATAATAATCAATTTGTGGTCTGACCAAGGTACATCAATGACTGATATTGGTAAATTGTGGTTTTGATCGATGACTGGCTGGGGAGCAAATACCATATCAAGAACATTCCCCTTTATATGCGTGGGTTCATTGATGATTTGCTTGAGAGCTAGTTCTTTCATGGCACCAAGGAAGGCATTTGCGTGGTTTTGAGGTAGCGATGGGAGATTGAAATCACCCATTATCCAATTTGGTTTATTGGGACTGAGGGTGTTGGCCGCAAGGTCAATAATGGTTGGGAGGTCATCTGGACAAGCAGACGGCGTTCTGTATAACAGGTTGAGGGAGCAATGCTGGTTTGCAATAGAGAGAATGTCTAGACTGTTTGTGCTAGAGGAATCTGATATGTGGAAGTCAAGGTCTGATCTGGTGATTATGAGCACCCCACCTCCTTTTTTGTTTTCTCTATGTCTCGTGTGTATGGAGAAATTGGGGGGTAGGAGTTGGTTGAGGAGAACGTTGTCCTCCGATGTTAACCATGTTTCCGTGATCATAAGTATCTCTAGGTCATAAAGTGAGATTGTGTCTAGGACAACAGGCCATTTTTTGCGAATTGAACGTGCATTAATGATGGCACATTTTAGTGGTCGGCAGCTCAGAGGCTTTTCCTGGCTGGGTGTTTTGGATAACTGGAGTGCTACATGTATAAGGTGGGAGCAGCGTGTGTAGGCGTCACTTCCTGGGTGGGAGTATGGGGGTCCAGACCATCTTTTTCCATGGCTATTCAGGACAGGAATATTGCTGTGAGACGTATAGAGGGCCTGGGTGGTTCCAAGCCAGTGAGTAAGGAGGTAAAAGCTAAAGAGGGAGGCGAACTGGAGGGCCATATTGAGAGTTGAGGTTGTGTGTGAAACACTGTAGATATGATGCAGTCAGGTGCAGTAATGTGACAGTACAGTGTAGCAATGAGGCACAGTAGAGAGGTCTGTCGTAGAAAGAGACCTCAGGGTATAGATTACATACCTACGATATTGAATACCTTTCAATCATGTCAAGGAGATACATAATGATATGATTCAATACTGGGATGATGCAGTAACGAGATAGGATACTAGCAGAAATGAGATAACAGTAATGGGATAGGATACCAACAGGTTACATTGTATCTTGAAAGGCAAAACAGTAACAAATCGAAGGGCTATGCTATGTAGTACCTTTCCCGTGTGAGCTCAGATAATTATAACAGACTGGTTTTCTTATGTGGTGCGGGGTTCCGGCCTTCCTCTCGGTCCACGCCTAAGGGCCACGCCAAAGGGCCCTCTGGCAAGGCCCTCAGGCGCGGGCCCACCAGGCGCGGGCGCGCCCAATGGCGCGAACTTTTAAAAGTCCTGCAGCAAGCCCCGATTGGGCAAGGATGTTCCCGCTGCTCCTCCTGCCGCTTGAGGCTCGATCCCCCGACTGGGGAGAGCTGATGAAGGCGGCGGGTGTAAGGGGACCACGCGCCCGATGGCGCGAACTTTTAAAAGTCCTGCAGCAAGCCCCGATTGGGCAAGGATGTTCCCGCTGCTCCTCCTGCCGCTTGAGGCTCGATCCCCCGACTGGGGAGAGCTGATGAAGGCGGCGGTTGTAAGGGGACCACGCGCCCGATGGCGCGAACTTTTAAAAGTCCTGCAGCAAGCCCCGATTGGGCAAGGATGTTCCCGCTGCTCCTCCTGCCGCTTGAGGCTCGATCCCCCGACTGGGGAGAGCTGATGAAGGCGGCGGGTGTAAGGGGACCACGCGCCCGATGGCGCGAACTTTTAAAAGTCCTGCAGCAAGCCCCGATTGGGCAAGGATGTTCCCGCTGCTCCTCCTGCCGCTTGAGGCTCGATCCCCCGACTGGGGAGAGCTGATGAAAGCGGCGGGTGTAAGGGGACCACGCGCCCGATGGCGCGAACTTTTAAAAGTCCTGCAGCAAGCCCCGATTGGGCAAGGATGTTCCCGCTGCTCCTCCTGCCGCTTGAGGCTCGATCCCCCGACTGGGGAGAGCTGATGAAAGCGGCGGGTGTAAGGGGACCACGCGCCCAATGGCGCAAACTTTTAAAAGTCCTGCAGCAAGCCCCGATTGGGCAAGGATGTTCCCGCTGCTCCTCCTGCCGCTTGAGGCTCGATCCCCCGACTGGGGAGAGCTGATGAAAGCGGCGGGTGTAAGGGGACCACGCGCCCGATGGCGCGAACTTTTAAAAGTCCTGCAGCAAGCCCCGATTGGGCAAGGATGTTCCCGCTGCTCCTCCTGCCGCTTGAGGCTCGATCCCCCGACTGGGGAGAGCTGATGAAAGCGGCGGGTGTAAGGGGACCACGCGCCCAATGGCGCAAACTTTTAAAAGTCCTGCAGCAAGCCCCGATTGGGCAAGGATGTTCCCGCTGCTCCTCCTGCCGCTTGAGGCTCGATCCCATTGCGCAGAACTAGCATGCAGCCAGTCATTTGATCCCATACATTGCGCAGAACTAGCATGCAGCCAGTCATTTCTATATTCAAAGGGGCAACGTTGAAGAATCAAGTACTGAAAACCTCTTGGATCAATGAAGTGCACAACAGAATGTCACAGTTCCTTCCTGTTTCAAAAAGATCAGTTTTAATTTCATTGGTTTTACTGTGCATTCAAACATATAATAATCTCTTAAATTCAGGTTTCAGTATCTTAAAAAAATAAGACGAATGTAACGTGTTTCTGGTTTAATAATTTGGTGTTGTTTGTATTCTGATGGTTGGAGCAGCAAATTATAAATTAACAGGTTGTAAATAATTCCAAGACATTTTTAGCACTAGATTCTTCAAAACTGAGCCATGTGAATATAGAAATGACTGCATGCTAGTTCTGCATACTTGGAGAATGGGGTCCTTACCTGTGCTGCCATTTCAATTGGTCTGGGCTCCTATGCACTGCTGGTTTCAGATAAGAATGCAAATTTAACTTTTAATTTTAAGTTTCCATCTATTCTACTGTATTTTGTGGGAAAGTGATGTCCTCTGTCAGATTTAGTAGAATGTCTGTTTTTGCTGTGGCTCCTACAGTATTATATTATAGCTGGTTTTCAACTTGTGCTGTGACAAGTGACTGCGCATCTACCTGGCCATACTCATCTGTGCAAACATGGCACCACTCCTGCCCCAAGCCCCCTCCCTCTCCACTTTTTTCTTAGGTTAGTTTCTTATTAATTTAGTCATTTCTGTGTGTTTTCTCTTCCTGTGTGTTTCCTCATTCTACTGATATTTCAAGTAGGTTTATTCCTTCTCACCTGCTAACTTTTATTTTAAATTCCCTCCCACCCGCCCTCAGTTGACACTGCTGATATAACCTCCTGAATCTCATTAACACTATTATTTGCAAGTGCACGCCAACCCACTGCAGCTTCTCTCCTGCCTGACCATTTATCTTCTCTGATCTATAGTCTATCCTACCCAACTATTGTTATGGCTCCTCAGTATTTTGTCTTCTTTATGCTAATTCAGCCTAACTTTTTCTTTTCAGCAACTTTGATCCTCTGCCCCTTAACACACTTTCTCTACTCATATCATCTCTCCTGTCATTTTGTCTCCTGCCTTATCAACTGCTCTTTAACTTCTACATTTTCTTCCTCATTCAGTCTTCTCCACTCTAAGAGCACCCCACCCCCATTATCATCATGCCTCCTCTTCTCTCCCCTTCTTATTTCATCTGGGGATACCAATCCCAATCCTGGCCCCTGTGAGCATTTCAGTCACTCCCTCTGCAACCCCTCCTATCTTATTCAAATCCCTCTCTTTCCTCCTTCTCTCCTTTTCTCATGTGCCCTGTGGAATGTCCACTCTGCCTCCCACAAACTTACTTTTATTCATGACCTCTTTGTTTCTAAAGCTCTACATCGTCTTGCCCTAACAGAGGCTTGATGTACTGATGACTCCACTTCAGTTGCTGCTTTCTCATATGAAGGCTACCTTTTTCCCCATACACCTTGCCTGGTGGAACATGGCGGTGGTGTTGGCCTGCTACTCTCTCCTTCCTGCCAGTTCCAACACCTCCTTCCCACCTCAGTCTCACTCCTTTTCTTCCTTTGAAGTCCACTCCATCTGTCTATTTACTGTACTACCCTGCCAGGTGGTTTTCCATTTATTGACCCTCTGCCAAGCCCACCTCTGCCTTTTTGACCGATTTTGACTCCTAACTTTCCTTTTTCGGGACCCATCTTCCCCTTCCCTCATTGCTGGGGCCTTTAACATTCATTTTAATAACCCTTCTGACTCTTATGCCCTCAAAGCTCCTTGCCTTAACCTTCTCATTCAACCTTTAGTTGTGTTCTACAGTCCCTACTCACCAGCATGGCCCCTACCTCAACCTTATCTTTTTCTCCAACTGCTTGCCCCCTAACTTCTCCACCTCAGTTCTTCTCCTATCTGATCATCATCTGCTAACTTTCACTTTTAACCGCTCCTGACACAGTCTCGTCCTGTCTCCACCAACACATTTAGGAACCAGACCAGGGGAGCTGAGTTGCCCAGGGTACCCTTTACCTTCCTCCTTTAAGATGACATTTCTCTCTTCCTTTCTTAATTTGTATTCCTTGCTACCTACCAAGGCCAGCGGAACCCACTGTGGAAACTGTGCACTCACATGGGATGGAAGTCTCATGAGGGCAGCATGGTCGACACAGTGAGCTGACCAGGCCCCAGCTAGCCCAGCACTAATGATCAGTATGGGGTTTGAAGCTCATGCAGGTGCTGCATATCTCCAAACCCCTACCTCTTTGGTCCTCCACCACAATCGGCTCTGTGCATGCAGGTTGAGCCACGCAGTGGAGGAAGTTCTACTGATCTCACAAGACTTAAAGTAGCAAGATCAGCATAACTTCTGTCATTGCGCGGCTCAGCTGTATGAAAGGAACTGGTCGCAGTGGAGGACAGAGCAGTAAGATGTCAAGCGCTAGCTGCAAGGGAGCGGGGACGAGGATGAGGATGGGGATGGGGGCGGATGGAGATGACAAAGAGACACGTCGGGGGCTAGCTGTGGTGGGGGGGGGGTGGAAATGAGAGAGAGACACGAGAGGATGAAATGCACACATTGGGTGATGGCTCGGGGGGGGGAGACAATGAAATAGAAAGAGATGCATAGGGATAATGGCTACGGGGGGCAATAAAAGACAGAGTGACAAAGGTGATAGCTGCAGGGGGACAGAGAGAGAGACATGGGTAGGGGGCAAAGAGAAAGAGAGGGAGACACACATGGGTGATGGCTGCAGGGGGACAAAGAGAGACACTGGAAAGATGGTTAAGAGAAGACAGTAACATAGTAACCCTCCAAGCTCGTCTCTTTTCAGTCAGTCATAGCACTCACTAAGGTACGTCAGTTTTACAAACTCTCTTGCCTCCGACCCTCGCCATCTCTTTGCAATGCTCAATTCTCTCCTCAAAATACCTCCACCCCCTACCCCTCCTTCACTCTCTGCCCAAACTTTGGCTGACTACTTCTATGACAAGGTTCACAAGATTAATATGGAGTTCTCCACAGCACTACCTCCACCTCAGCCTCCTATTCTCCCCCTTCATTCACAAATCCTTCCTTCAACCTGTCACCTTTTCTTCCTTTTTAAAAATTACTGAGAAGGAAACTGCAAATCCTCTAAACTCTCTCTATGCTCTTCTGATACCATTCCCACATGTCCACTAAGCTCTATTTTTCCTGCTGTTATCCCCTCCCTTTGTCACATACTCAACCACAGCTGGCTCAATAATTGGAGGCACCCTAGGCGGACCCTCCATCCTGTCAACCCCTCTAGCCCCCCTCTACCCCCACTGCCACCACCCAAGGCGGCAGCAGGCACCCTTGGTGAACACTTAGTTCACCTAGTGGTAGCGCTTTCCACAGCATCTGGTCTTGCAGTCTTCAAATATGCTGTGGTTACACCTTTTCTAAAAAAAAACTCAAACACCTTCATGGAACCCTACCTGCCTTTCCAATTATCAGTCCATCTCCCTTCTCTCTTTTGTGTCCAAACTACTTGAGCATGTGGTTCATCGCCATTGTCTTGATTTTCTCTCCTCTCATGCCATCCTAGATCCACTGTAGTCTGGCTTCTGCCTTCAGCATTCTACTGAAATGGCCCTTCCCCAAATCTCCAGTGACTTCTTGGCAAAATCCAAGGGCCTGTACTTGATCCTCATCCTTCTTAATCTATCTGCTGCTTTTGACGCTGTTGATCACCAGCTTCTCCTATATACTCTGTTTTCACTTGGCTTTAGGGGCTCTGTTCCATCTTGGCTTTCCTCTTATCTCTCCCAATGCACTTTTAATGTATGCTTTGATAGATCTTCCTCTACTGCTATATCCCTTTCAGTAGGTGTACCTTAGGGATCAGTTTTGGAACCTCTTCTCCTCTCACTCTATACTCATTCTCTTGATGCTCTAATCTCCTCTCATGGTTTTGAGTTACATCTTTATGCTGACGACTCTTAGATTTACCTCTCTACACCTGACATTTCTTCAGAAATTCAGGCCCGTATCTCAGCCTGCTTGTCAGCTGCTATCTAAAAGAGATCATTGCTAAGAATGAGTTCATTATCTTTCCCCCTAAACCTACCTCTCCCTTCTTCCTTTCTCTTTTTGGTGGAAAACACTATCATTCCTGTTTCCTCAGCTCACAACTTTGGAGTCATCTTTGACTCTATGTCTTTCCCCCTACATATAAAACAGATAAACTAAAACATATTGGGCCCAATATTCAAAGGCATTTAAACAGTTTACAGAGCTGTAAACTCTGTAAATGCCATTAAGCGGGATAATATCCCAGAGTAATGCCGCTATATGCCCCGATACTAACCACTTAGCATTGGGACATGTCGGGGGGGGAGGGGGGGGGCGGTAACCTTGATGCAGCAATATTCAGCCTCTGCCCGGTTATTCCTCAGCAGTGAAAGTTAGGCACACTGAAAGCTGTACTAACTTTTGCCTCCAAAGTTAACCGGGCAGCGGCTAAATATCACTGTTGCACTGTTAGCTTCAGTGCCATGTGCGGCAAACCCAGATATTCCATGCCAGCAGCCAGATACGGCCCCGAATCGAATATCTAGGGTTAAAGTTCAGCGGCAACTGCTATGCGCCTTTGAAGTGCATAGCCGTCGCAAATCGGTATCGGGCCCATCATTTCTTTCTCTAGAACGTCAGCAAAATTTGTCCCTTCCTGAACACACTACCAAGACCCTTATCCAATCTCTAGTCACCTCCTGATTAGAAAATAGCAGCCTGGATGAGGAAGTGATGTCACCGACTGAGATGGCCGCCTGAACACGGAGCTCTTAGGGACGAAGAAAAATTTAGCAAAAAGAAAGAGCAGAAGGCGCCCCCACAGTAAGCAATATATCTGTAGAGGCAGCAATAATACTTGCTACAATGTCAGCCCGCAAAAAGTTGGAGAAATATCGATCCTCTTATGCGGCCTTGTCACCTTCTGCAGAATGCAGTGAGAGAGATGAGGCGGAGATGGCGGAGAAGCCCGAGAACGCTACAGAACAGTGCACGCAGGGAGACCTGTGGCACTGGTGTTGGGAAATAAAAACAGAGGTGGTCGGGGTAAAGAATGAAATGAAAGACTTACTATCTGAATTTAAGCAGGATTTGCTTGCCCTGGGGCAGCGAGTGGATCAACTGGAGGAGCACGTGGACGAAGTGATCGTGGCGGCACAGACTACACATCGTATGTACAGCACGTGGCAAACTGAAAGTGGGAAGCTGAGAGATAAAATAGAAGACCTTGAAAATCGATCACGACGGTGTAATATTCGGATACGGGGGGGTCCCAGAAGGAGATCACTATAAGCAAGCAAATCAAGTAGTCCGAGAGATCTGTGCGGCCCTGTTGGATGAAGGAATTCAGGAGGAGCTAGCAGGAAAACGAGAGATTGGCTTGGAAAGAGCTCACAGGGCCTTAAGATCTCCAGTGGGGAACCGTCCTAGAGTTATTATTGCCTGCCTCACTAGTTTCCCATTGAAGGAGGAGATAATGAGAAAGGCGGCAGGTAAAGGCAAATGGCAATGGCACGGTGAAACCATTGAAATCTTTCAGGACTTGGCCCCCTCAACCTTACTGCGTAGAAAGGGGATGCGGCCAGTGACGGAGTATTTACGGCAGGAAGGAATTAAGTATAAATGGCTATTTCCTTTCGGGCTCCAGTTTGAGATGGGAGGAGAGCTCAAAAGAGTTAAAACCTTATCGGAGGCATGGCTGAGCTTGGAGAAGGCCAAAGCTCCGAATTTACCTCAGACCCGAGCACAGCCGGAGGCACTGGGGCAAGAGAGTGACCAGTCTTCATTGTTGGAGAAATTGAAGTGGCAACGGATCCCGACTGGAGGCCGCCGTCTGGACCTCTCCCAGCGGAGTGAGGAGGGAAAGAAAGAGGGACTAGGACTTACAACTTGAACTCTGAGTGTTGACTGTGCTTTAGGATTGTCTGGCAGTATCGATCTATGTGGAGATGGGAGAAGACTCCTGGCTTTGAGTGGCGAAGGAAGCAGAGAAGCTAGCTGGATGGACATTGAGCTTTCCTCCTCCACTATTCATATTGGATAGATTATTTCATGCATGTCTGTTATAGTTGAAATAAGTATTCGTATGGCGTTAGAGGAAAGGTTAGCTGTGTTAGCTGCAGCATTCTGAGGTAGCAGGGCTTAGATAGGAAGGGAAGCAGGGAGGGGGAGTTTGGTGTGGGGGAGGAAGAGGACAATAGCGGGGGTTCAAGGGGGGAGGGTAAGCACTGGGTGGCGGGCGGGGGTATGAGTAAGGGAAAAAGTATAGGATGGGAGGAGTTCTATGGGGGGGGACCTTAAACCAAAGGGGTCCCGGGAGGTGCGTTTCTTCCTCAAGAAGGAGCCACAGGGGGTGACCTGTGGGAGACAGAAGGGGTAAAGTAGGGGGAGAAAGAGGGGAGGGGAAGAGGGGAACATAATATGGGGAGGGACGGGAAAGGAATGAGTTGGGGTTGGGGGAGGGTGGGAGGAAGGACACCACGCCACGAGCTAACAATGGAGCCTGGCATTCAGTTCCTTTTTGATGGCGGGGCTTAAAGTGGGATCTTTGAATGTGAGAGGGTTAAACACACTGCAAAAGAGGAAGGCAGTGTTTAAAGAGGTGCAAAGGGGAGGATGGCAAGTAGTTTTTTTTTACAAGAAACTCATTTACTGCCAAAGGATGAATATTTGTTAAGACATGGGACTTATACTCAAGTCTGGTTCAATGCAGAAGGAACACATAAAAAAGCAGGAGTGGCACTGATGATTCGGCGGGATGTCTCCTTTCAACTAGGGGGAGTGGTAAAGGGGGTGAAAGGTCGGGTACTATTAGTTTGGGGGGAGTTAAATGGGCAGGAAGTCACCTTTCTTAATGTGTATAGTCCGAATGACTCCCAGTCTAAGTTCTGGAGTACCTTATCACTGTGGATGAAAGATAAAGTACATGGGGCACTGTTAGTGGGGGGAGACTTCAATGAGGTATTGAACCCACAAAGGGATAGATCACAGTCGAGCCAGAAAGGAGGCACTACAGGGAGGGAACAACTGCTGGATTTGGAGAAGCATTATCGATTATACGATCTATGGCGACAGGTGCACCCTCAGGATACCGACTATACTTATTATTCCCCTGTGCATCACAGTTATAGTAGAATTGAGTTTTTTGGGGGGGACCAATTATTGGACTCAACGGCTCCTTCGGGCAGAAATAGATCCCATAATTTGGACGGATCATGGCCCGATTTGGGTGGACTTCGGTGGGGAAAGGGATAGAGCAGGTAGATCTTTTTGGCGGCTTAATGAAAGCCTTTTACAGGATAAGGAAGTGATACAGAGTCTGGAAGAGGAAATTCGTGAATATCTTAGAATAAATGACACAGAGGAGATAGCATATGGGATGCAATGGGATGGATTAAAAGCTGTGTTAAGGGGGAAACTAATACAATGGGCCTCCCGGAAAAAAAAAGGAGCGGGAAGGTAAAATAAATCAATTAAAGAGTGATATCACCGATTTGGAACAGCGTCATAAACGAGGGGGAGGAGTACGGGTTAGGGAAAAATTGGAAAAGGCAAGAACAAAATTAATTTCTTTACAGATGGAATCCATTAACTACCAATTACAAAGAGTCAATCAACATTACTACGAATTCAATAATGAAGCCAGTACACTATTAGCTAGGAAGCTTCGGGATAGGGAGAGGCGCTCCACTATAATAAAAATTAAAGGGTCTGGAGATCAATTACATTTTCAAACTAAAGAAATTAGAGAACAATTTGTACAGTATTACACTACTTTATATTCTAGTGAAGGAGAGGGTACAGTAGAAAAGGTAGGAGAATATTTGACAGGGGGAGGAGATCTCCCGTAAATATCTGATTCGGATCAGGAAAGATTGAATCGGAATGTGGGGTTGGAAGAAATACTCCAAGTAATAAAAGGGCTGGGATTAAATAAATCCCCAGGATTGGATGGGTTCTCAGCAGTCTTTTATAAAAAATTTGGGGCACAATTGGCACCGGTTTTACAAAGGATATATAATGATGTGTTGCAGGGATTCCCTTTGGCTCCGTCGATGCAATGGGCAGGGATCTCGGTCCTGGCAAAACCGGGTCGTGATCCAACATTGTGTGGTTCATACCGACCGATATCTTTGCTGAACACAGATGGGAAAATCTTAGCAAAAATTTTAGCAAACAGATTGAGGAGTGTCCTACCCAATATTATACACCCGGATCAGACCGGGTTTATTCAAGGACGGAGCACGGGGGACAATATTTGGAGAGCATTACAGGCTATATGGGTTGCCTGGCAGCAAAAACAAGGCTTGTTAGTGTTAGGGGTCGATGCTGAAAAAGCGTTTGACCGCGTTGAGTGGAATTTTATGTTCGAAGTGCTGAATAAAATTGGTATCGGGGCCAATATGATGAAATGGATAAAAGCATTATACGCTAATCCCGTAGCCACGGTTAAAATCAATGGGAAATATTCTGATTTTTTTCAATTACAACGGGGTACCCGACAGGGGTGTCCACTATTCCCTTTATTATTTGCATTAACTATGGAACCGTTGGCGAGGAACTTAGGACGAAACTGTGATGCCAGGGGATTGCAGATAGGTGATACTGAGCACAAATTAGCATTATTTGCGGATGACATGTTACTGTTTATCACACCTCCGTTGATATCCTTACCAAATTTTATGATAGAATTGAAGCGATTTGGGATAGTTGCAGGTTTCAAGATAAATTGGGACAAAACTGAGGCCTTGAACATCAACTTACAAGCAGATCTGGTGCGGCATTTGTAAGAGTGTTACAAATTTCGCTGGGCCTCTAAATCGGTCAAATATCTTGGGGTGCACCTGACCAGTGATCTGGACGGCCTGTATGGGGCTAACTACCCTTCGCTGATCGGACACATAGAAAGGGATTTGGGTAAATGGAATAAGGAGGAAATCTCCTGGTTGGGTCGGATAGCAGTAATCAAGATGTCGGTCTTCACAAGGCCCCCGATGACGTCGGGACCGCCGGACCTCTGCGCCGCCTCTCTGCTCTCTCCCAGGCAAACTCTCCCACTGCTCCGGTATTTCACAAGGCCCCCGATGACGTCGGGACCGCCGGAGCAGGTGCCTGCCTCACTGGACCTCTGCGCCGCCTCTCTGCTCTCTCCCAGGCAAACTCTCCCACTGCTCCGGTATTTCACAAGGCCCCCGATGACGTCGGGACCGCCGGAGCAGGTGCCTGCCTCACCGGACCTCTGCGCCGCCTCTCTGCTCTCTCCCAGGCAAACTCTCCCACTGCTCCGGTATTTCACAAGGCCCCCGATGACGTCGGGACCGCCGGAGCAGGTGCCTGCCTCACTGGACCTCTGCGCCGCCTCTCTGCTCTCTCCCAGGCAAACTCTCCCACTGCTCCGGTATTTCACAAGGCCCCCGATGACGTCGGGACCGCCGGAGCAGGTGCCTGCCTCACCGGACCTCTGCGCCGCCTCTCTGCTCTCTCCCAGGCAAACTCTCCCACTGCTCCGGTATTTCACAAGGCCCCCGATGACGTCGGGACCGCCGGAGCAGGTGCCTGCCTCACCGGACCTCTGCGCCGCCTCTCTGCTCTCTCCCAGGCAAACTCTCCCACTGCTCCGGTATTTCACGAGGCCCCCGATGACGTCGGGACCGCTGGAGCAGGTGCCTGCCTCACCGGACCTCTGCGCCGCCTCTCTGCTCTGGAGCAGTGGGAGAGTTTGCCTGGGAGAGAGCAGAAAGGCGGCGCAGAGGTCCGGTGAGGCAGGCACCTGCTCCGGCGGTCCCGACGTCATCGGGGGCCTGTCAAAAGGCTCCTTGGGTTGGCGCAGCCGGAGGCGCTAGATGGGGCAGCGATAGAAGGGGCTAGATACAAGGGGCAGTTCAGGCCCCCTTGGAGCCCCTTGGAGCAACGAAGGAGCAAGGAGCCTGGTTCATCATCCTTTGGCTGTAGGAATTGTGATGGGAAAGCGTAAGAAGAAGATTGAACCAGCTGCGGCAATTGAGCCTGCGGTGGGCCCCATGGATAAGCATGTTAAGGTACTATCTGGTGCGGATGCTACGCTTGACCCTGACTTTCTCGTGCTCCGGCCCTCTCCGGTGTCCTTGAGCTCTCCTGACCGGACACCACCCTCCCCCCCAGTCTATGCTTCTCCTCCTTTATCCACTTCAGAGGTTATGCAGTTTCAGCAGAGTACCCCTGTGACAACTGGGGAAAAACTGAAGCCTGTGGTATGGGTACCCGTGCCAAAGGAAGCCAGTTTAGTGCCTGCTGAGCAGGTGACCCTGGCTGACATTTGGAAGGTGGTTACCCGTATTGAAAGTTCCTTAGTGCCTACTGTGATTCAACTTTGCAGTTTCTCTTCGGAGATTACTGCTAAGTTGTCTGAATTGGATAATAAGGTGGAGATTGTTTCAAAGCAGATTTCCAATTGTGAAAATCAGTGTCAGGCTCTTAAAGATGTGAATGTTTCTCATATAAAAGATAGCTTAGTCTTACACCACAAAATGGAACAGTATGAGAATCTGTCTCGTGCAAAAAATGTTAGGATGTTGAATTTTCCTTATTGTAGGTTGCTTTCAGCTGAAATACTTCTGCGAAAATATTTTAGAGAGGTTTTGGGACTGGCTACGGCTGATTCCATCTGTCTCTCTAAATTATATTACTTGACGGGTAGAGCTCTGTCCCAGGACTCCTCTGGGGGGTTTGATGAGGTTCGAGGTGGGACTGACCTGGATCTCACCAAATTCCTGGAGGACTCTCAGGATAATATTTCTTCTAGAGCCACCTTGGTGGTTTCTTTTCTTTCGGACCAGGATAGAGCTCTAGTATTTTGTAGTTATTTCAAGAACATGTCTGCACTATTTTGTGGTATGAAAGTACAAATATTTCCAGATGTCTGTAGGGCGACTCAAACTAGGAGGAAGGGGTTTTTGGCCCTTAAACCTAGAGTGATTGCCCTGCCGGCCACTTTTTTTCTCCGTTATCCTTGTAAGTGCTTGTTAACTTTTCAGGGATCTCGGTATGTTTTCCTGGATCCTTCTCAACTTGAGTCATTTCTTGGTGATAAAGAGGGGCTTGGCTCTAAGGGGCTGGGATAGGTGGGTTAGTTAATTTAGCTGTCTAGGAATTCAGGAGGTTAACTCTTGGTTTTTTCCTTTAGTTTATTATGGTTATTATACTCTCCCCTTATTGTGGGCTAGGTTTGATGTATTGTTATTTTGTGTATTTTTATATATTTTTTTTGTTTTTCTTCTTAATGTATCATCAGAATGTTTCTTTGTGCTTACTTTGTAAGTTTTGTGAAAATTTCAATTTAAAAAAAAAAAAAAAATAGATGTCGGTCTTACCGCGGCTGTTATACTTTTTTCAAGTATTACCACTTAAAATCCCATGCATTGTATTACAAAAGCTGCAAAGGAAGTTATTTCTTTTTGTATGGAGACATCGCCCACCCACGCATAGCTAGAAAGGTTTTATATAGTGCAAAGGAAAAGGGAGGCTTGGGGATGCCAGACATTGCAGATTACTATTTGGCTGCACAAATGCGACAGGTTATGGAATGGAGGGAGCCGGTAGCTTCTAAGTGCTTTCTCTCTCTTGAACAACATGGGGTGCCTGAATACGGGTTGCATTATATACCATGGTTGTAAAAGGGCCTTTTTCAAAGGGACTGGACAAAGAATCCCTATACTCGCCACCTATGGTGTGAATGGCAAAGAGGATGGGGTAGGGTAAATAAGAAACCAGGGATATCTTTGCTGGCTCCATTTAGGGCCACTCCTGCTTTTGGACCAGGAAGAGATGGCATATTTAGGGCTTGGGAGGCGCGGGGCTTAGATGTCTTCGTGAAATTGACGAAGGCAGGCAATATTAAAACCTTTGAGCAGTTAAAGAGGGAATATCATTTAGAGAATAGAGACTTCTTTGCCTATTTGCAAGTAACCCATTATTTACGTCAGAAGATCCCTAAGGCAAGGCTACAGGAGGGATTGAATGATATGGAGGCTCTCTGGATGGGCCAATCTCAATCTCGGGGGCTGATCCGTGGGCTATATCTCAGTTTACGCTCGACCAAGGGAACAGAGGATAAGTTTAATTATATGAAGGAATGGGAGAAAGATTTGGCAGTGGAGTGGGATGGGGATTGCTGGAAGAAGATATATGCAATAGCTTCAAAATCATCTATATGTACCACGATTCAGGAAAATGCATATAAAATCCTACTGAGATGGTATTACACCCCAGTCTGGTTTCATCAGATGTTCCCGGAGGTGTCAGATCAATGTTGGAGGGGTTGTGGAGCCTGGGGAACGTATCTACACATGTGGTGGGACTGCCCCCCGATAAAATTGTATTGGACAAAAATTCAGGATCAACTCGGCATGATTTTTGGGATGACACCCGAATTATGTCCCCAGCTGTTTTTGTTGGGGAGGTGGCCAGATAACCTCTCCAACAAATGGAATAAACCCATGCAGGCATGTTTGATTGCAGCTAGATGCAAAATAGCTTGGAAATGGAAATTAAGCGGGGTGCCTGAATTGTCACACTGGACCCTCAGATTATGCAAGGTGTTGACTATGGAATGTTTAACGGCCATTAAGAGAAATCAGGGAGAGAAATTTGATAAGCAGTGGAAGCCTTTATTGCTCCATTTGCACCTAGAAGATAGATAGTAAATATAAGGGGAGGAGAGTAGGATTGGGAATGGGGTGGGGTTTGACTTATATGTAATAATATTGGGAGGGGGGAAGGGAAATGAGTGGGAGGGGGGAAGGGTTAGGGTACTGAGGTCAACTCTAAAGTTTACCCTGATTGGTTTCTTGGTTCTCTGTATTATGGGTGATAAGTTGGGGTGAGTACTGCTAAGATAATGTATGTTAAAAAATAACAAAAATTATTAATAAAGATTAAGTTATAAAAAAAAGAAAAAAAAGAAAATAGCAACCTGCTCCTTGCTAGTCTCTCCCTGAATTCTCTCTCTCCTCTTCCATCCATTCAGAACTCAGCTGGAAGACTAATCCTTCGCCAGAGTTGCTATGTTCACGTAACCCCTCTTCTAGTCACTTAATTGGTTCCCAATCTGTTTTTGCATCCAGTTCAAACTTTTCTTTCTGACTTAAAAATGCATTCATTCTGCTGCTCTTCATTAGCTTTCCCCTTATCTCTCCCTACATCCCTCTTTGGGAGCTCTGCCCTTCACTACTGCTAATACTTATCATTTGTATAACGCTACACGGCAGACACAGTGCTGTATAGAGACATGTAAGAGAGAGTCCCTGCTTATAAAAGCTTGCAATCTAGACAAGACAGAAAACACAACAGTCAAGACAAGAACCCAAATGGGGACTAGGATATACAGCATCTAGGGGAATGTTAAGGAAACACATACAGTAGGAGGTGAACGGGAAATTAGGGGGATCAGGATTCAAAAGCAATCTCAAAGAAGTGAGGGCCTGATATTCAAAGGCATTTACATGGTTTACAGACCTGCAAACCATGTGTGGCGGCCAGACACGTATGAGACCTACCACATGAGACTTGTGGAATTGAGAGAGTAGAACTCTAGTAGGGCATGAAAATGGACTAAAGGCTGCTAGCTGGTGCATAAACTTGCTTACTGAGGCCTGGTATTTTATACAACCTTACCCACCATTTACATGTGCCAGGCAACTATTTGACCCATTAGCAGAACAGATTGCCCATAAATAGTACAGAATTTTATTTACTTAATCTCATTATCTTATAAACTAAGTATTTTCAACTGTTTTGATTAGTCATTGCTTTTACATACTATCTGAATTTTTTCCTTCATCCCTCTCTTAGATTGGACTTTCACCTCCATTTCTTATAGCTCCATACCATTTTTCTGATATTTCCTAATCTTTCACCTTCAACTCAAATCCCCCCTCCTTATGCCCGTCTTGCTACCTTTTCTATTTCTCCTTCTATCTTGTCTTCCTCCCTCTCCTCAGCTCTTGAACTTCACCTTTTTCTTCCTCTCATTCATCAGTCTCCCATCTCTCAAACAACCTTATCCTCGTTTCTGCCGTTGCATCTCCTCTCTGCCTCACAATCTTCTCTTTCTTTCATCTGGTGACATTAATCCTAACTCTGGCCCCCCAAGACGTTTCTTTCACTCCTGCTCCTCTCTCAACTGCTCTAAACTCATCCATATTCCTCTTTCTCCCTTCTCCCTCCCCTTTTCTTGTGCCGTGGAATGCTCATTCCATAGCTAATAAACTCCTCTTTACCTATGATCTCTTCATTTCTAACTCTCCAACTTCTAGCTCTTACTGAAACCTGGCTCCTTCCTGATGACACTGCCTTGGTCGCTGCCCTCTCTCAAGGCGGCTACCAATTCTCCCATACTCCTCAAGCCAATGGATGCGGTGGTGGTGTGGGGTTTCTGCTTTCTCCTTCCTACCAATTTCAACTCCTCCCTCTACCTCAGTCTTGCTCCTTTTCCTCCTTCGAAGTCCACTCCATCCACCTTTTTAATCCCTTACCTCTCTGGATAGCTGCTATCTAGTCTCTCTAACTTTGAGTCATGGCTTTCCTTCTTTCTCGATTGTTCTTCCCCTCCCCTTATTCTTGGTGACTTTAACATTCATATTGATAACCCTTCCGACCCCTATGCTTCCTTCCCCTTACCTCATTTAACCTTCAGCTTTGCTCTTTTGCTCCCGCTCATCAGCACAGTCATTGCCTTGACCTTGTTTTCTTCTCTAATTGTTTACCTTCTAATTTCCGTATATCAGCTCTTCCCTTATCTGACCATCAACTGGTTAACTTCACTCTTCATCCCTTCCCACCCTCAATCTCGCCCAGTCTCCTCCTACCTTTTTAGGAATCTTCATGCTATCGATCCATTAGCTCTCTCCACTTTGTCTTCTAACTCGGTTGATGAAGCTATAGTTTCCTATAATACTGCTCTCTCCTGTGCTCTGGATTCTCTTGCTCCCCCTATCCTACGTTTTGTGAGGCGCACTATACCTCAGCCCTGGCTGTCTTCAACTACCCGCTACTTTTGCTCTTGTGCCCCGTTAAGCTGAGCACATTTGGCTCAAATCTCACTCCCTTTCTGACTTTCATCACTTCAAATTCATGCTTACTTCCTGCCAATCTGCCATATTATTCACAAGCAAAACTACTATATCCATCTAATTAGCTCTCGATGTCTCTTCTCTACTCTCAACTCTCTCCTCAAGGCACCTCCGCCTCTGGCCCCCACTTCTCTTTCTGCCCAAACCCTTGCTGACTATTTCCATTACAAAGTCCACAAGATTACAATCCAATTCCCCTCAAGATCAGCTTCATTCCCTCTTCCCCCTCTTCAATACCAACTTTTTCCCTCAATCTGTTACCCTTTCTTCCTTTTCTAAAATCTCCGAAAAGGAAATCTTTCCTCCTCTAAACTTACTACTTGTTCCTCTAATCCTATCCCCACTCATCTCCTTAACTCCATCTCCTCTTCTGTCATCCCTTCCATCACACATATTCTCAACCTATCATTCTCTATTGCAACTTTCCCTGCAGCCTTCAAGCATGCTCACACCTCTCCTCAAGAAACCTTCACTTGACCCTACTTGTCCTTCTAATTATTGATACATCTCCCTTCTTCCTTTCATTTCCAAAATTCTTGAACATGCATTTCTCTGCCATTGCCTTGATCCGTTTTAATCTGGCTTTCGTCCCTTACATTCTACTGAAACGGAACTTGCTAAAGTCTCCAGTAACTTGTTCCTGGCTAAATCCAAAGGCCTTCATTCAGTCATCATTCTTCTTGACCTTTCTGTTGCTTTTGACAATGTTGACCACTTCCTTCTCCTTGATACATTGTCCTCACTTGGTTTTAGGGGCTCTATACTGTCCTGGTTCTCTTCTTATCTCTCCCACTACTCCTTCAGTGTCTGTTCTGGCAGTTCCTCCTCTACTGTTATCCCCCTCTCAGCTGGTGTATCCCAAGAATCTGTTGTTGACCCTCTCCTCTTCTCTCTATACCCAGTCCCTTAGTGGTCTCATCTCCTCCCATGGCTTTTAATATGGTAAAGGGGATGGAAGGATACTCCTATGAAGAAAGGCTAAAAAGGTTAGGGCTCTTTAACCTGGAAAAGAGATGGCTGAGGGGAGATATGATAGAAGTCTATAAATTAATGAACGGAGTGGAACGGGTAAACGTAGATCGATTGTTTACGTTATCAGAATATAGAAAGACTAGGGGACATGCAATGAAGCTACAGGGTAAACTATTTAAGACTAATAAAAGAAAATATTTTTTCACTCAACGTGTAATCAAACTCTGGAATTTGTTACCGGAGGATGTAGTAAAGGCTGTTAGTGTAGCTGGGTTTAAAAAAGGTTTGGACAAGTTCCTGGAGGAAAGGTCCATAAATCATTATTAAGAAGTGACTGAAGATATCAATGCTTGACCCAGTACAAGCATTGTGGAACTTGTGTCTCTTGGGGAAACTGCTAGGTACATATGACCTAGATTGGCCATTGTTGGAAACAGAATACTGGGCTTGATGGACCTTGGTCTGACCCAGTATGGCATATCTTATGTTCTTAATATCATTTTTATGCTGATGACTTTCAGATCTATCTACACCTGATATTTCTTGGCAGGTAAGAACAATTTCACCTCCCTTATCATACCTCCAAGTCCAGTCCTGACTAGCGGGATGTACCATAGCAGTACTAATCTTGGGAAGAACCAGAAAGCCCGGCCTAAAGAACCGCAGAACCAAAGCATTCAGCTCCACAGCCTGCACCTGACATCGCTGCCTGGATGTCTCACTGCTATTTGAAATTGAACATGGCCAAAAACAACCTTTTTATTTTACCCCTTTTCTATGTCTGTTGATAACACTCTTCTACTTCCTGTTTCCTCAGCCTCCAACCTTGGAGTCATCTTTGACTCCTCCCTCTCCTTTCTTCACACATATCCAACAGATAGCAAAAACTTGTCATTTCTTTCTCTACACCATTAGCAAAATTCACCCCTTCCTTTCTGAACACACTACTAAAACACTTATCCACTCTTTAGTCACATCTCGCCTCGACTATTGCAATCAATCTTCTCCTTGCTGGTCTCCCTCTGAGTCATCTTTCTCTCCTTCAATCTGTTCAACACTCTGCTGTGTGGCTAATCTTCTGCCAGCCCCAATATAGCATAGTTACTCACCTGTAACAGGTGATCTCCGGGAACAGCAGGAATTTAGTCTTGACATATGGGTATCATCGGTACCGACGGAGCCTGCGCGGGAACGCTCCCCAGCGTCCAATTAGAAAGCTTTTTGGAGAATCCCACAGCGCCTGCATGCTACCTTCCCGCCTTTCCCAACTGCCTCTCTCCAGTTGAGTTTAAAGCTAAGACAAAGAGAGAGAGGGAAAGAGAAAGATACAACTCCTAGGGGAGGTGGGTGGGTTGTGAAGACTAAATTCCTGCTGTTCCCGGAGATCACCTGTTACAGGTGAGTAACTATGCTATCTCCAGGAACAAGCAGGAATGTAGTCTTCACATATGGGGACTCCCTAGCTTTAGATGCCAGGGAGAGACCCCAGAAGTTGTGTGTCCCTGTGAAAGGGCTCCACTTCCCCCCATGGATCTCTGGCATCCAACCAGGGATGGTGGGCAGGAGTCGATTAGGTATTGTCAGACGGCTGCCTGGGTGAGAATCTTTACAGTCTTGGCAAGTGCATATATCTATATGATTTGCAAGGGATTGTGGGCAATGTAGTTCATTCACACCAGACACAGCTGCTGACAATAATTTAGTTGTGCTCTTGGGTAAAGCCAATAAGATATTTATTTATGGGGTTATTTCTCCCAACACAGATATGCTTGGTAGCACATAAATCAGGTTACTTGCTTCCAGTGTTTAACTTGGAAAAACAAAATCAAAATCAGGAAAACAACATTCAAACTTGTCAGGCATTAGCTAATGTTTTCTTAGCATATATCAAACAACAAACGAAAAGCCACAAAGAAGAAAAAAACTGTTCTTTTCAGGTTAACTTCTGATAACTTCCCACATAGATTCAGAAGTGATTCTCTCCTAGCTCACAAGCAATTAGGTA
Organism: Ichthyophis bannanicus; assembly: GCA_033557465.1. NCBI lineage: Eukaryota > Metazoa > Chordata > Amphibia > Gymnophiona > Ichthyophiidae > Ichthyophis > Ichthyophis bannanicus. Next base: position 378,043,229 of record CM066034.1, on the reverse strand, counting down.
AGGCTCAATTGCTAGCAGTTATCCAGCTGAAACCCCTTAGCTGACTTGCTTTCTACTTTGTGGCTAGAAACCTTACTCAGGACCTTTTCTGAGTAGATTAAAGAACAAGTTTGTATTTCTTTGTGATGGTTGCTGTACTTTATAACAGAAAATCACCAAAGGAGTTTGGACAGAGAGCAGTCCATATAAACACATTCTTCATCTGCAATCATTCCCCCTTCTTCAACAAGCATGGGTTCAATATCATGGATTGGCACAGATGAATCTCTCAATGGAGCACTTTCAGGAGAATACTTGTTTCCCTGCTGTCTTTCAAGGTTATAGCTAGGGCATAGATCAGTGTTCATACCTGAGCTTCCATTGCTGTTAGAGTTCCTCTCTATATAGCCTGGCCAGTATGTAGTCCAGTTCTTATGTCCAGCCTTCCAATCCAGATCCCTGGACACTGGATCTCTCTTCACATACCTTCTGGCACAGGTCTTAGGGTCCCTTCCACGTGCAGCCGTCTCCCTCACAGGTAGCGTCTGGAGTTTCCTAGCTCTGCAGCACCATTTCTCTGGCTTTCCCCAGTCCAGTGGTGTATGCTGGCCCTTGAAATGCCTCCCAGTATACGTACTGCTCTGGACTCTTCTAGACCTCTCAAAGGCTTTTCTCTTCCTTCTTCCAAAGGGTTTCTTTCCTTCTCTGTCCGTCCGGTTTGGCTTCTGCTTCTGATGATCCTTCAGATGAAACTGATGATCAAGCTCAAGCTGATTCTCAGGATAATGAGGATGATTCTCTGTAGAATAAACTCTACCTTTATTCTGCCTAGATGAGTGCTCCTCCCTAACACAGCGCAGCTGTGCTGAATCAGGCCCTACCCTTTGAGATGAGTGCTTAGGGATTACCTCATAGCCCTCCTGATTGAACACACGTTTCCCCACTTCAGCTCCTCTAATGGCTGTTGGAAACCTGGTGCATTCTGGGACTGGTAGTCTTTTATGGGAAAATTCTGTTTTCTTATTTCTACCAGAACTGACAGGTTGCTTGTTCAGAGACACTTCACCTTTTCTATAGCTCCTTCCTGAGCTATGATAAGCTTCCTTATCACAGTATGGAACAGGTGTTGGAGAACAGCCTGACCAAACAAGGCATCCCGGCGGGAGTCCTTGTCCAAGCAGTAATGGGCTGTGAAGGTATGAACCGAGGCCCAAGTGGCTGCTCGACAAATGTCGTCGATAGACACAGAGTACAGATGAGCCATTGAAGCTGCCATGGCTCTCACATTGTGAGCTGTGACATGGCCCTCCAGAGGAAGATTCTTACTCTGATAGGCAAAGGAAATACACTGTGCAATCCAGCTGGACAGTGTTCTCTTGGAGACTGGAAGTCCCATATGAGAAGGATCAAAAGCAACAAAGAGCTGAGAGGACTTTCTATGTTGCTGTGTTCTTTGTAAGTAAAAGGCTAAAGCTCTTTTACAGTCCAAAGTATGAAGATTCCTTTCTGCATTTGATGCATGAGGCCTTAGAAAGAACACAGGCAGGTAGACCGCTTGGTTAAGATGAAAAGGTGAGACCACCTTTGGCATAAAGTGTGGATGAGTCCTAAGGACTACCTTGTCATGATGGAACCTTGTATAAGGTGGATCAGCCACTAGTGCCTGCAACTCACTGATGCGACGTGCTGATGTGATTGCAATGAGAAAGATAACTTTCCAAGAAAGGAATTTCAATGAGGTAGTAGCTAAGGATTCGAAAGGTGGCTTCATGAGCTGACCAAGAACCAGGTTTAAGTCCCATGCCACCGGTGGTGGCCTAATGGGAGGCTTAGTAAGAAGGCGGCCTCTCATAAATCTTGCTATAAGAGGATGGGAGGAAATAGGTTGTCCATATAGAGGCTTGAAAGAAGCTGCAACAGCACTCAAATCGACTCTTACTGAGTTAGTCTTAAGTCCTTTATTGGATAAATGAAGGAGATACTCCAGTAATGATTCCAGAGGTATCGCAAGGGGGTTGACCCTTCTGCGAGCACCATATGGTAAACCTCTTCCACTTAAAAGTCAGAAAAATGGTTCACCAAAGAACTAGCAAAACTAAAAAAACAACTAAGAAAACAGGAAAAGAGATGGAGGAAAACTAAAACAGATGAAAATAAATCTCAATATATGAACACACTTAACGAATACAAAAACGCAATAAACAAATCGAAAAGGGATTACCACACTAAAGTAATAAATCTAGCCATCAACCGACCTAGAGAACTATTTTCAATTGTAAAAACACTAACTAAAACAAAGAACTCCGAGCCAAAGCTCCCAACAATAAGCATTCAAACCTTAGCATCTCAATTTGCCGAAAAACTAAAATCTAAACCCAATACTTTAACACCAATACTGACTACAAACACCAATATCAATAACAACTGGACAACTTTCCACACTGTGGATCGAAAACAGCTCATTAAAATCATAACAATGATCAACACTACTACCTCCCCACTCGATCCTTGCCCAGTGTCCTGGATTAAACATACAAAGGAAGAACTTGCTGAAAACATCCAATACATGGTGAACCTGTCCCTTTCGCAGGGCATTATGCCAGATGCTCTAAAGCTCACAACGCTTCGCCCAATAATAAAAAACAATAAACTTGACTCAAAAGACCCCAATTCATACAGACCAATAGCTAGCATTCCTTTTATAGCTAAAATTATAGAAAAGTCAATTCAATTACAATTACAAGAGCATATTGATGAACATAAACCCCTTGATTCACACCAATTCGGTTTTCGCCCTTTTCACGGAGTGGAAACCCTCTTGATCACACTGATTGACCACCTCATCAAAGGCACAGATGTCAACAATCAGGGTTTCCTACTACTCTTTATTGACATCTCGGCCGCCTTTGACAACATCAACCACCCCACTTTGATTAACAGACTAGAAAACTTAGGAATAGGTGGAACTGTTCTCAAATGGTTCAAGTCCTACATCACACATAGACTAATACGTGTCCAGATAGATCAAGAAGCATCAGAAACCTTCCCCCAAGGACAAGATATACCTCAGGGATCAGCCCTTTCTGCCCTTCTATTCAACTTATACCTGCAACCTATCACAAACATATTTAGAAAACACAAGATTAATCACTTTATATATGCTGACGATATCATGCTCGTTATCCCCATAACCACAAAAAACCACACTTACGGCAACCTGGCTGAGTGCATGGCTGAAACCACCTCTTGGATGGAAACTAACTACCTCAGCATCAACCTTAAAAAAACGGAAGCAATGTTCGTTACAAGAACACCTGTGACTGAGGACACGTTTCCAACAACAATCTCAATCAACAATACATCTATACCCGTTAAAAAAGAGGTAAAATACTTGGGTGTAATAATAGACCATACCCTCACCATGACACCACACATAAAGCAGACAGTAAGAACCATATTTCTTAAACTCAAAACCATACAACATCTAAGGCCCCTCTTGGATACACATGACTTTAGATCGGTTGTCAACACACTCATCACACCCCATTTTGATTACTGCAACAGTCTCCTGATTGGCCTACCACAAAAAACCACATACCTATTACAAAGAGCCCAGAACATCTGCGCAAAGATAACTACTAAAGCTCGCCTAACAGACCATGTGACCCCTATACTCCTAGAACTACATTGGCTCCCTATAAACAGCCGTATCAAATACAAAATGCTCCTAACAACATTCAAGCTTCTAAATGACCTCGCCCCATCACATCTAACAACATTACTCCAGACCCCATCTGAATCGAGAGCTCGCAGACAAAATGCAGTCTACTCACTTGACATACCAAATTCATTCAAGACCACCAAAAAATCCACAAGTGACAGAGCCTTCTCGTTCACTGCCCCCATGCTCTGGAATGATCTCCCACTAGACCTCCGCTCCATAAAGGACCTTGCCCAATTTCGGAAGGAACTCAAAACATATCTATTCTCTGAACACTTCCTAATCTCCTACCCCTCTAGCTCTGTTCCACAACATCCTCAGACATACCAACTCAGAACCCCCCTAAACCACAACTAGAAAACCTCACACAGCCCCCCCACACACACAAAATTCGTGGAAAAAATGGAAATAAATTCCACCACACTCACATGATGCACGATTATATTGTAAACCACTGTATTGAATCACTTGTAAATAACTTATGTAAATAGTTTGGACAGTTTTCACACCTATCACTACTGTAAAAAGTTAGAACGTTTCTCAGTTTCAATGTAATGTATACAGTAGTACACATAATTTGTTAATATATTCCATGTAAAAAGTTTGAAAGTTTCCATGTAAAAAGTTAGAAAGTTTCCTGTTCCATGTAAAGTATACAGTAGTATACATAATTTGTTCCATGTAAACCGCCCCTGATCACTGGAAGGGGCGGTATAGAAGAAATAAGTAAATAAATAAATAAATAAATAAATAAAAGCATAAGAGCGTCTTGTGGAAGGCTTCCTGGAAGCATAAAGGACATCCTCTACTTGCTGAGAGAGGTTAAGATCATGAAGATCTAGGCCTTCAGCAACCAAGCTCTGAGATGCAGAGACTGGGGATTGCGATGCCATAACATTCCGTCCTCCTGTGACAGGAGATCTGGAACAGATCCTAACTCCAGTGAGGGAGCTTGAGAGAGATGTAGAAGCAGAGGGTACCACACTTGCCGTGGCCAATGTGGAGCTATGAGAATCATACGCCCTCTGTCTCTCTGAAGCTTGAACAGGGTTTTGGGAATTAGGGGAATGGGTGGAAAGGCATAAAGGAAGTCTTGCCCCGAGTGAAGGAGGAAAGCATCCCTGGCCTGAGAGCCCTGAGCTGGAATTCTGGAACAGAACCGGGGAAGTTTGGCATTCAACGGACTTGCAAAGAGGTCTATGTCCGGGGTTCCCCAAATTTGAAAAATCTTGGCCACCTGGTCTGCATGTAGAGACCATTTGTGTGGAAGCAGAATTCGACTGAGTCTGTCTGCCCAAGAGTTTTGTATGCCTGGAAGATACACTGCCAGGAGATGAATCTGATGCTCTCTGGTGAGGGCCCATAGTTGCAAAGCTTCGTTGCAAAGCGACAGAGAGCCTGTTCCCCCCTGCTTGTTCACGTAGAACATGGCTACTTGATTGTCCGTATGAATGAGGACTGTCTTGTAGCTGAGCAAGGTGTGGAACACTCGAAGAGCAAGGAAGATTGCTCTGAGCTCTAAGAGATTGATATGTAGATGAGTCTCCTGTGGAGTCCAAGTGCCTTGGGTGGAGAGGTCTTGCAGATGAGCTCCCCAACCCATTGGTGAATTATCTGTTGTGAGAGTTGCCTGGGCTAAAGGTTGTTGAAATGGGGACCCCAGCAACAGGTTCTGAGTGGACTGCCACCATTTCAGAGACAAAATAAGGTGATTTGTGTTTGCTATTTTGTTTGACAGGCAGCCTGATGCCTGGGTCCATTGAGTGGATAAAGTCCACTGGGCTGCTCTCATATGGAGGCGAGCATAAGGAACCACATGCACTGTAGACGCCATGTGGCCTAATAGTTGTAACATCTCTCGGGCAGTGAGATGAGGTTTTAGCACTGCTTGAGAAGCTAACTGCACCATGCGAAGGCAATGGGCGTGGGGAAGATAGGCCCTTGCTTTTTTGGTATCCAGCAAAGCTCCTATGAACTCTAGAGACTGAGTGGAAGTTAGACTGGATTTTGGGATGTTTATGACCAGACCCAAATACTGAAGGATATGCATTGTGCAAGATAGGGAAGTCCTGCCCTCTGACTCTGATGGGGCTCGAATGAGCCAGTCATCTAAGTAGGGGAAGACGAATATCCCTAGAGTGTGGAGAAATGCTGCTACCACAGCCATGCATTTTGTGAACACTCTTGGTGCTGAGGCCAGGCCAAAAGGAAGCACCCTGTATTGGTAGTGCTTTCCTTGAAAAAGAAACAGAAGGAACTTTCTGTGAGTTGGATGGATGAGAACATGAGTGTACGCATCCTTGAGATCTAGAGAACAAAGCCAGTCCTGACTCTGAAGGTATGGCAGCAGAGTTCCCAGAGAAATCATCTTGGATTTCTCTTTGAACAGGAATATGTTCAATTCTCTGAGGTCTAAAATAGGTCTGTGTCCTCCTGTTTTCTTTGGGATAAGGAAATAGGGGGAGTAAAACCCTGTACCCTGTTGATGAATGGGTACTTCTTCTATTGCCCCTTGGGCAAGAAGCATAGTGACCTCTTGAACTAACAGGTTGATGAGAGGTTTGAGAATTGAACTGTCTTGCCATTGTGGGAGGGGGCATGCACAGAAAGTGAAGTTTGTACCCCTCTTTTATAATGGAGAGTGTCCAATGCTTTGCTGTTATTTGCTCCCACCTGGGGGCAAAGTGACACATCTTTCCTGGAATGGTGGAAGGCTCTGGTCAATTGAGGGCCAGGAAGGCTAAGTTCTCTAGATGAAAGTCAAAGGCCTTGTGGAGGCTGAGACTGCTGAGACGGTTGAGGCTTAGCAGTCTTTGCTTTCCTTTGTTTAGGTGGTTGCTGACTTTTCTGGGCAGGCTGACCTGCAGAACATCCCTGCTGGGAATAAGAGGGATAAAACCTCTTCTTTTTTGAGAAGAATGGTTTCTTGAAAGATTTCTTTCTTGCAGGATCAGCTGTGGCTTTGGATAACCTATCCAAAGTGGAGTTGTCAGCATCCAACTCATTGGCTTTTTCTTGCCAATTTTTGCCGAATAGGTTCTCACCTGTACAAGGGATATTACCCAGTTTGTCCTGCACCCAGAGCTCCAAATCAGATGCCTGGAGCCAGGCAATTCTACGTCCACCTATGGCAATGGCAGAGGTTCTGCTTATGCACTCAAAACAGTCAAAAGCTGCACGATTGACAGACTTAGAAACATCCTGAGCATGTTTAACCATTGTGAGAAAGTCCTGCCTCTTGTCATCAGAAAGGAGAAGGCTTAAAATCTCCAAGTCTCCTGTGACTTCTTTAAGAAACATTCCCATATATAAAATATAGGAACTGATCCTGGCAGAAAGCATGGAAGCCTGGAAAGTACGACGTCCAAAGGCATCCAACGTTCTACACTCACGTCCTGGAGGATTAGAGGCATGCCTCTTTGCACTCCTGATCCTTCTCATAGCTGATTCCACTACAATAGAGTGGTGAGGAAGCTGAGCTTTCTGGAAACCAGGACAAGGAGGGACTCGATACATGGTATCCAGTCTGCGAGATTGAGGAGAGGTGGTATGAGGTGTCTCCCACATTCTCAACATGAGATCATGTAAGATCTCATGGATAGGCAGGGTAGCTGCCTCCTTAGGAGCTTTGGGATATTGTAAAATCTCCAACTCCTTAGCCCTGGGCTCTGTTTCAGGAGCCACAGTAATGGACAGACCTCGAGCCACCTCTCTGATTAAATCCTGAAAGGAGATATCTTCTGGAGGAGACATCCTACGCTTAGGGGAGGAAGGCTCCTCCGGGAGGTATCCCGGTACTGGCAGAATCCTCGGAGTCCTACGAGGATTCGAAGTACCTTCTGTCCGGATGCTCTTGAAGAGCCCGATACCCGTACCGACCAAAGTCGGTACCGGGGGGGGATCGATAAAGGTGTATCGGTACCAGAAGGCATCGCATGACTGGGTGCCGGCAAAGCAGACACCGATGTCAATGCTATCGGTACCGGTACAGATATCGGTACCTGTACTGGATGTACTGTCTGGCGCGGTTTCGAGGGTGTCGATGCTACAAGGAAAGCTGCCAGACTGCGCTCAATAGCCAGGAACCTCTGGTCTATCGACGCTGCCGATGCCTGGGTATCGGTACCGGAAGCAGCCAGTACCCCAGAGCATGGCACCAGTAGTTCTGCCGAGGTTGAGGCCTCGAGAACTTCCTGGAGCCCCGATAATGCTTTGGAAGCCGAAGCCTCCCGCCGGGGCAATTTTGCCGGTACAGAACCCTCAAGGGCAACGCCAGAAACATCTCGATGCTTGGAAGGAGATCTACCCTTTGAGGACCGGCTAGACTTATGTTAGTTACCTTTGATCCATCCATGGGAGGAAGACAAAGCCCTGGAAGACGTCGATGCCACAGTAGCTGCATCGGAGGGAAAAAGGGCGCTGAGCTTTGCAGCTCAGTTTTGTCGACCCCTCTTGGACATCATGGCACAAGCCATACACTCTGAGATGGAGTGGTCAGGGCCTAAACATTTAAGACACCAGTCATGGGTGTCGGTGACGGAGATGGTACCGCCACACTTGGTGCACTTTTTGAAACCCGAAGCGGGTTTTTCCATAGTGGAGGAAATTTTGGGCCTAAGGCCCAAAATGGTGCGTGCACCTGGGAGAAAAGTTTAGAAAAAAATAGAGGGTTTTTTTTTTTTTTTAAAGAAAGAAAGAAAGAAAAGAGAACCGGCAGTACTGGTGTAGCGTCAAGGAAGGCAGACACGACCACAAAAAAGAAAGAATAAGGAAAATATTTTCTGCGGTGACAGGAACGACGACCTACTGGCTCTGCGGAAAACGAAGAACTGGAGAGAGGTAGTTGGGAAAGGTGGGAAGGCAGCACACAGGCGCTGTGGGATGCTTCCAAAAGCTTTCTAATTGGACGCTAGGGAGTGTTCCCACGCAGGCTCCGTCGGTACCGACGATACCCATATGTAAAGACTACATTCCTGCTTGTTCCTGGAGATACTCATATAACCCCTCTTCTCAAATCTCTTCATTGGCTTCCCTTCCATTTCCATATCCAATACAAACTTCTCTTTCTAACCTATAAGTGCATTCATTCTATTGCTCCTCACAACCTTTCCTCTCTTCTCTCTCGCTATTACCCCTCCTTGTGAACTCTGCTCTTCCTCTGGCTTGCCCTTCTCTTCAACAGTCAATTCCAGACTTTGATCCTTTCACCTTGCTGCTTCCTATGCCTGGAACAAATACCTGTATATTTACATCAGGTTTCATCTCAACTCCTTTTCAAATCCATGCTAAAGGCTCATCTCTCTCAGGCCGATTTTGGATCTTAATCCTTTGTTCTACTTCTGTCTCATTACCCTACCCTATTGTACCTTTCTTCTCATCTATTGCACTGTCTGTCTTGATTAGAGTGTAATCTCTGATGAGCAGAGACCGTCTTTTATGTGTTGTTACAGCGCTGTGTACGCTTTGTAGTGCTATATAAATGATTAATAGTAGTAGCAGTAGTATATGCCCCTAAGTGGGATATTCAGCAGCACGAACGTGGGTATCGCGGCTGGCATTGGGGCATTTTGAGGGCAGTACCCGGGGATAACCAGTCAGCAGCGATATTTGGTCACTGCCCGGTTATCCCTCGGTGGCAAAAATTAGGCACAGCAAAAGCTGGCCTAGCTTTTGCCGCTGAAGCTAACCGGACAGCAGCTGAATATCGCTGCTGACCAGTTAGTTTCTGTCTTCTGTGACTGATCCGCTTATTCAATGCCGGTGGCCAGCTAGCATCGTTGCATGTTGGGGGCATTCCGAGGCAGAGCCTGTCGCTAAACAGGCAGCAGCGATATTGCAAAAGATAGGCAAGGAAATCCTTGCCTGTCTTTAAGGGGCAGGAACTAACTGGGCAGCATGCAATGTCGCTGCTGCCTGGTTAGCCACTGCGGCTTCTGGCATGTGAGGTGATCTCTGGATATTCAATGCAAGGGCCGCTTCTGACTCTGGCATTGAATATCTGGGTTTAAGGGTCGGTGGGCAGGGCTATGAGGCGTAGTGGTGTATAGCCTGCCCAGATGAATATTGGGCTCTGAGCTTTTAGCCTGGATTTGAACAGGGCCACAGATGGAACCTGGCATACAGACACTGGTAGTTCGTTCCAGGCATAAGAAGCAGTAGGCAAATTCCTCCTTATCTATGTCCTTCTCTTCCACTGCCAACTCAAAACTGCATTCTTTCCGCCTGGAACAGACTACCTGAGACAATGCATCAGGCTCCATTTCTCTTCCTATTCAAATCCAGGTTAAAGACCCACCTCTGAGTCTGCTTTTGGATCCTGACCCTTTATTCTCCTGTTTCATCTTTGTGTGTCAAGACCATCTCTAGTCTACTCTCTGTTGTATAGATTGTAAGCTCTATAGAGCAGGGACTGTCTCCCATGTGTATATGTACAGTGTTGGGTACACCTTGTAGCTCTATAGAAATGATAAGTAGTAATGATAGTAGTAGTAACTAAAGGTATATGGTAAAAGAAACAGACAACAGATTATGCCTACTTTTTTCATTTAACAATTTTTATTACCAAATAAACCACATCAGTTTAACAATTATCTTTTCTTTTTCTCAAGTATATTCGAGTCCTTCCCTCTTACTTCTCACACTGCCTTCTGTTCCCAGCATTCCAATCATCTCATTTATTCATGACAACTGCAGAAATGTCTCCCAAATCTCCTCATACTTATATTTCTCCTGCCTAATAGCTGTAAGTTTTTTCCTTAATGCCTATGTTAACAAACCGCATTCGCCATTACAAAGCTATGAGTGGCTCTAGTTATTTCTAATGTGCAGCTAAGCTCACATCAAGCCACTATCTACACATATAGATAATCTTGTTCCATTTATTATCTTCGCCAACCAAATATTTTTTTGTAATTTTTATTTTTACTGAAAAATTTCTTTGAGGAACAATACCAACTCTTCCATCAAGTTATGTACCAATATATCTATATCTTTCTTCCAATAGCTGAGACTCAACATATTCATAGAAACATAGAAACATGACAGCAGAAAAAGACCATATGGCCTAGTCTGCCCTTCTATATCAACTACTATAGTCCCTTTTTTTCCCTTTAGAGATCTTCTGTCTCTGTTCAGGTAGGAGTGAGGTTTCCATAATCATTCCCTATATACTCCACTAAAAACATCAGTGCTCAACCGCAAAGCAATCATAGTTATTGTAGGGGCAACAGACTCCTAGATTTGCAAATCAGAGAGGCAGATTCACCCCCTCTATGAAACTTCCCAAGAGTCCCCTGGATCCTGACAACATTATTCATCTACCACTATCTTTCCCAACTTCATATCAAGATTATACTTGTTTAATTAATTATTTCTTGGATTTACTACAGACCTTTCTCAGAAGTGCAAAGTGAGTTAGATTCAAATACCATAGGTACTCTTTCCTGTCCCTTGAGGGCTCACAATCTAATTTGGTACCTAAGGAACTGGAGGGTTAAGTGACTGCTCAAGAACACAAGGAGCAGCAGTGGGATTCAAACCTTTCTCCCTGGTACAGTTGTGATCAACATTATTGGCACTCTTGCATTTTAGGTATGTTGTGTACAATATCTTGAGAAATAATTGGAAATATTCCAATTGTATGTCATCATAATATTTTAATAGTATGTTCAAGTGTATACAACAACAAAAGATGTCTGTGCAACTTAGACATAGTAATTTCTGAGGAAAAACACAAATTATTACATGGACAGGATTAATGGCACCCTTCACTAATTTGGTTGCGCAATCCTTGGCAGTCATGACAGTCTCCAAACATTAATTGTAGGCATCTATAAGTTCTGTACATCTGTCTGCTGGTAGTTTCTCTCACTCTTCAACTGCAATTTGTTCCAGCTCATGAATGTTTCCAAGATCCCTTTCATCCATGGCAGATTTCAACTCTTTCTTAGATTCTTGATTAGACTGAGATCAGGACTCACTGCTGCCCAGTTTAAAACTGTCCATTTTTTCTTTTTTAACCATTTTTTTGTATTTTTGGATGTATGTTTTGGGTCACTGTCCTGCTAGAGGACCCGTGACCTTTGACCCAGACCTAGCTTTCCGACATTAGGTAGCACATTTCGCTCCAAAATACCTTGGTAGTTCTCTGACTTCATGATTCCTTTAATACGTTCCAGCCTCCAGTTCCTGAGGCAGCAAAAGAGCCTCACAACATTATGGAACCTCCACCATATTTAACTGTAGGAAGGGTGTTTTTTAATTTTTTTTTAATCTTATAAGCTTCATTTCATCACCTGTAAATGTATCACTGGTCTACATTGCCAAAGAGCTCAAGTTTAACTTCATCTGTCCACAGAACATTTTCCCAGAAGGATTGTGGTTTCTCAAGGTGGGTTTGGGCAAAGATTAGGCATGCCTTTTTATGTCTTTGAGCAGTGGGGTCTTCCTTGGCCTTCGCCCATGAAGTCCTTCTTGTTTTAGTGGGCAGCATTCAGTGTGAGTTGAAACCATCACTCCAGACTGCTCCAGGTCAACCTTAAGCTCTTTGGATGCTGTACATGATGTTTTTCCAGCAGTTTGCACTATCCTTCGAAGACTCGTTGGATTAATTTTCCTCTTCTCACCACGTCCTGGGAGTTCTTGACAGTTCCATAAGCAGAAAACATCTTAATAACACTGCGGACTGTAGAAACAGGAATCCCAAGGTCTTTGGAGATGGCCTTGTACCACTTTGTTTAGTGATAATGGCTTTTTTGATGGTCTCAGGCAGCTCTCATTATCACCATTGCAAAAATGGAACAGGGCGTGAATGTGAACATTTTAAACTTTACAGCCATCATTCATTGGTTTATTCAGGTCATATGAGCACTGACAGTTGATCACAGGTATGTCTAATTTTACTACAGTGGGAATGTGGTTCTTCTGTTCAAACTGATTTGAATTGTTCTATAAGACTGCCAATAATCATGTCCTGGCAATTTCCCAGTTTTTATATTATTTCCTTTTTTAGAAGGTTTTGTTTTATATGATTCTTCTGTGTGTCAGATATGGGTGCATATATAGATCAAAGCCATTTCATTAGCCACTTTTTTTTTTTTTTTAAGGAGATATTGTTTACGCCATCAAAATATAGAAAAACTAGGGGACATGCAATGAAGCTACAGTGTAACCTATTTAAGGCTAATAAGAGAAAATATAGTCACTCAACGTGTAATCAAACTCTGGAATTCGTTACTGGAAGATGTAGTAAAAGCTGTTAGTGTAGCCGAGTTTAAAAAAGGTTTGGACAAGTTCCTGGAGGAAAGGTCCATAAACCATTATTAGAGAGGACCCGGGAAATCCACTGCTTGCCCCAACACAAGCATTGCGGAACCTGTCTCTTTTGGGGAAACTTCTAGGTACTAGTGACAGAGATTGGACACTGTTGAAACCGGATACTGGGCTTGATGGACATTGGTCTGACCCAGTATGGCACTTCTTATGTTAGCACCACTTTTACCCCTCTATCATCTAATGGTCCAACTGACTCACAGGTTTTTTGCTACGAATGTACTTGAAAAAAAATGTATTATGTGTTTTTGCTTCCACAACAAGCTTTTTTTTTTTTTAAATTCTCTCTTTGCCTGCCTTATCAATGCCTTGCATCTAATTTGCCAGTGCTTATGTTGCTCCCCATTTTCGTCATTTGGCTCCTTTGTCCATTTTCTGAAAAATGCTTTTTTGGCTTCAACAGCCTCTCTGAGCTTACCGTTAAACCATGCTGGCAGTTTTTTGGCCCTCTTTCCACTTTTCTTAAAGCATGGAATACAACTGGTCTGAACTTCCAAAACAGTATTTTTAAATGGTGCCCATGCTCGATGCAAATCTTTAACCTTTGCAGCTGCTCCTTTTAGTTTTTTTCTTAACTATTTTCCTTATTTTATCAAAGTCTCCCTTTTGAAAGTTAAAAGGTAGTACTGTGGATTTCCTTGCTGTCCCTTCCTCCATTTATTAAATCAAATGCAATCATGCTATGATCATTATTGCGAAGTGGCCCCAACACTCTTATCTCTTGCCCAGATCCTGTGTTCCACTAAGGACTAGGTCTAAAATAGCTTCCGTTCTTGTTGGTGTATGAACCAGCTGCTCCGAGAAGCAGGCATTTATTTAATCTAAAAACGTTATCTCCCTATCATGTCCTATTGTGACACTGACCCAGTCAATACCGGGGTAATTGAAATTGCCCATTATTATTTCTATGTTGAACAGTTTTGTTAGCTTCCCTGATTTCTTTTAGCATTTATTCATCCATCTGTACCTTCTGGAGAGGCGGCCAGTAGTACACTCCCACTGCCATCGCCTTCCCCTTTTTAAATGGAATTTCTATCCATAGAGATTCTACAATGTATTTTGTTTCCTGCAAAACTTTAATCCTGTGTGACTCAATGCCCTTTCTAATATAGTTTGTACCCAGGTATCACAGTGTTCCTTTGGTTGTCCTCCTTCCACCAGGTTTCTGAAATGCCAATATCTACCCTTCATTTGGTGCTATATATTTAACTCCCCCATCTTATTTTTTTTAGACGTCTAGCATTTTTGCATACATATAGTTTAGAGGTTGTATTTTATTCATATTAATCTGGTTATCAGTTGACGGGGTAATTTGGAGTCTTTTAGCTCTGTACTTAAGGGCATCTGGGTTACTTTCTTTATTGGAACCTCTCTGTCAGGATTCCCTATATGCACTCTTTTGCTAGTATCCTTCTGAACCATTCACTCTTGGGCATCTGTCGGCTTTCCCCTATTATGTAGTTTAAAAGTGGCTCTATCTCCTTTTTAAAGGTTAATGCCAGCAGCCTGGTTACATCATGGTTAAGGTGGAACACATCCTTTCGGAAAAGCCCCTCCCTTTCCCAGAATATTGCCCAGTTCCTAACAAATCCCAAACTCTCTTCCTTGCACTATCATCTCATCCACACATTAAGACTCCGGAGCTCTGCCTGCTTTTTGGGTCTTGTGCGTGGAACGGGAAGCATTTCAGAGAATGCTACCCTGGAAGTTCTGGATTTCAACTTCCTACCTAAAAGCCTAAATTTGGCCTCCAGAATCACCCCTCCCACATTTTCTTATGTCATTGGTATAAACGTGTACCAAGACAGCAGGCTCCTCCCCAGCACCATCTAAAACCTTATCTATGCGGCGCGTGAGGTCCGCTACTTCGCACCAGGCAGGCATGTTACCAGAAGATCCACATGTCCATCAACCACCCAGCTATCTACATGCCTAATGACGGAATTGCCAACTATAATGGCTGTCCTCTCTTGCTCCACTCCTTCCATCAAGCTCTGCCTATTTCCCTTCTCTCTAACCCCACCCCTTACCCTTGATGTTCCATGCCTTCTTTTCTTTCCAGCCACCTGCTCTTTTATTGTGACCTTAAACTACCTACAAGACTCTGGGACTCCCACTAACATTTTAAAACCACAATTCCCATCGTCTGAGAACTTTTTTTTTTTGTTTGCCGCAGCATTGCCATCGAATCTTTTCTGCTGATGGTGGGGGATGAGGTCCCTACTGACAAACACAGCACTTCTCAGCTGCAGAAGCTTCTGTACTTGTCGCAGGTGGGCGATAGGATTTCCTACTGGTGGACACTGTACTTTTTAGCTGTGGGGGTGCTTTAGAGCCCATGCATGTGCTATGTCTCCGATATGTCCCTGGCTCCTCAGTAACAAAGTTGCATCTTAGGGAAAGGGATGTGTCAGACATGCAAACGCACATGGGTTCTAAAGCCCCGTGCTGAATTTTTACTTTTAAATCGGACCAACTGTCCACTGCCTATCACCTATTGACACCGTCACACAGCTGGGTCTGGCTGGATCATTGTGCCAATCATGCTGCCCTCCCATAACTGCCACCCTGTTCAAGTGCAGTTTGTACAATGCGTCATGCTGGCCCTAATACTGGGTATTCAATAAAGCTTTCTTGATTTAACATAGTGTTTGGCCGTGGTCCCTGCCCTCCGCTGGTTCTTTCAGTTTACTCTCTTGTGGAAGGTCTCCTTCTCCTGGTTTCTGTTCTCTTTGAAGTCCACCATGGCCTACACTCAATGGGACAATGTTTTAGTTACTCGGAAGATCACCTCAACCATCTTCTGCATACTGACTGACAGTGAAAAAACTGCATGTCTAAAAACAACGTATAGTTCGAAGAACAGACTGCCTTTGGAAAGGCTTAAGCAAACAAATGATACATTAGTGGCCACTGAGAAACAGAAGACCATCAAAAGAAACAGTAAAAGATAACTTGAAAATAAACATATTTCAAATATACATGAATAGAAGTTTTATATCTTGAAAGAGAAATATATATTGACAAATAAAAAAATGGTAAATAAAAAACGACAAATAAGAGGCAAAAAGGCAAAAGAGCGGTATATTTCATAAAAAGACATTATAATCTATTTCCTGATTTAAACCACCGGGGTACACCGTATTAAGTTGAAACTTACCTGAGACAGCAAAGAGATAAACGTCCGATGAGGGAGATGAAGGCAAGTCATTGGAGCTGCTGGAGTTGCCCCAAGGAGCAGGACCCACTCCTTGGATGCACACCTTTGGCACACGCCCATGGCGCGGAACGCCACAATGGTGATGAATTTAAGGCTGCTTCACATTCTCAGAGCCAGTCAGTCGGGATGACATCAGAGTAGCTAAGGCAGAGATTGGGTAACTGGGCTGAAACACAGGAAACAGCAAAAAGCAGGTGAATCACACAGTCAATATCAGCACTTGACAAAGGTATAAAAACCAATCCACATTTACCTGTTCCACTCCATTATTTTATATGCCTCTATCATATCTCCTCTCAGCAGTCTTTTTCCCAAGTTGAAGAGCCCTAACCTTTTAAGCCCTTCCTTGTAGGGGTATCCTTCCATTCCCTTTATCATATTGGTCACTCTTCTCTGTACCTTTTCTAACACCGCTATATCATTTTTATGGTTAAATCATTATTATTGAGCCACCAACAAATAGCAAACAAAACAACTAAGATATATCAACAGAATTGCACACAGTATTCAAAGTGTGGTTGCACCATCGAGCAATACATAGGCATTATATTTTCCTTGGTTTTATTCTCCATTCCTTTCCTTTTAATTCCTGGCATTCTATTTGCTTTTTGACTGGGCAGAGGATTTCAATGTTATCCACAATGATGATTAAATCCTTTTCCTGGTTGGTGATTCCTAATGTGGATACAAACACCAAAAGCGGTAGCTTAACCTTCATTAGGGGCCTGGTGTTACTACACACAGCAAGTTTGAAAGCAGCAAAGTCAAATGCATGAAAACATTTGACTTTGTTGCTTTCAAACTTGCTGTGTATAGTAACATCAGGCTCTTGATGAAGGCTGGTTAGCCGAAACTTGGCCAGTTTGGGCTCTTTAATAAATCTGTTTGCTATATTGCTGTCTTCCGCTTTTGGTGCTTGTATTGGTATTTCTACGGAAGTATCCTCCTTCTTGCTGTTTGGATTCCTAATGTGGAAACTTGCATCATGCAACCATAGTTTATGCTTCTTCCCTAAGTGCATAACTTGTCCACATTATAGCTCATCTGCCATTTGGATGCCTAGTCTCCCAATTTGTCAAGGTCCTCTCTCAATTTTTCACAATCTTCGTGTGTTTTAACAACTTTGAATAATTTTGTGTCATCTGCAGATTTGAACACCTCATTCGTTAGTCCCATTTCCAGGTCATTCATGAATATGTTAAAAAGCAGCAGGCCCAGTACAGATCCCTGGGGTACTTGGCTATTCACCTTTCTCCATTGAGAAAATTGGCCACTTAGCCCTATTTTCTGCTTTCTATCTTTTAACCAATCCCTAATTCATAATAGTATACTGCATCATATCCCGTGATTTTTTAATTTCCCAGAGTCTCTCATGAGGGACCTTGTCAAAGGCTTTCTGAAAATCCAGATATACTATATCAACTGGCTCACCTTTCTTTACCTGTTTATTCACACCTACGTTTAACTATCTGCTTATTCACATCTTCAAAAATAAAATAAGAGATGAGTGAGATGAGACTTTCCTTGGCAAAATCCGTGATTTTATTTATTTACATTTCTTATATACCGCGTTGTTAAAATCAGTGCGGTTTACAGTGAACAGAAACAGTATTACAATGTAACAAAAACACATTGTGTTTACAGTGAACAGGATAATAAACTTGGGTGAGAACTAATTACAGCACATTTACAGATTTAAGAACATTCACAATTGAGCATAACTGACGGTAACGGAGGGTTCATGCAAGGGGTACGCCGAACTATCCATTCTCACGTTGGGTTAAGGTATTAGAGCAGTTAGGGAGGGGGATCAGAGGGCTTGTCATGTGTTTGCCTGGGTTGCTTTCTGGGTAATGTTTTAGGAATAGATGGTATTTTAGCGTTTTTCTGAATGGGGCAAGGCTCGGAATAGCTCGAATTTCAGAGGGGAGGGCATTCCAGGCTATGGGTGCATAAACAGAAAAAGTCCTATTGGCTGTTGCTTTTAGGCACTTTGTCATTATCTTAGGGATTTCTAATGCATTCCGCATTGCAGATCTTCTGTCCCTGTTGCCAGGCATGTTGTTGATTAACCTACTGATGGGTGTGGGGGACTGATTCTTCAGTGCTTTGAATGTCATGACAAGTGCCTTTTAATGGATTCGAGCTTGTAGGGGTAGCTAGTGGAACTCCTTCATCACAGGCGTAATGTGTTCTGACCTTGACACACCTACAAGTACTCTCGCGGCCGAGTTCAAGGCAAGTCGGAGTGGATTCAGGGTTGACTGTGGAAGCCCATGGAGAATGATATTGGCAAAGTCCAAGTGTGGGATCACAAGGGCTTGGAATACAGTCTGGTAGTCAGTGAAGTCCAGGAGAGGTCAAAGAAGGCTTAATGTTCCAATCTTATGGTATACTGCTTTTGCGACATTTTTCACATGTGCTATCATATCAAGGCGCTGATCTAGTGTAATGCCTAAATAGCGAATTGTGGTTTTAGTTTTAAGCTCGGCATTTTTGACTTGTAAAGCTGGAGGTGGGGTGAATTTCTGATTTCTCGTGATGAAGAGAACATCAGTTTTACTGTGATTAATTCGTAGGTTTTGGGTGAGAAGCCAATCAGCAACTACTTCAAAGCATCTTGTAATGGGCGAAAAATCTGGCCGGTCAGTCATGAATGGGATGTATAGCATGATGTCATCTGCATAGGCAATACCAATTCTGAAAAAATCCACTCTAGTACATTTTTTCGTTTTTTTTCTTTTCAACCTAAATGCTTCTAACTCTTCACCACCGGTCTCAGATAAACGATACTTGTCTTTTACACCTTACTAATGGGTATGGTAATTCACCCAATGTGGTGTTCGTTTACATCAATGACCGGGATTATTTTCTTAAACAAAGTTTCTTTTTGCTTTCTAAGCGTTTCTAAATGTTCTTATCAACTGAAAATTCATTTAAAACCAGAACACGCCGCCATTCTACTTATCTGAGGCAGAACGGTGCTTGTTCAAATGCCCCTTTGACATACGATGAAAATAGAACACCCCTATTTTCATCGTATGTCAAAGGGGCATTTGAACAAGCACCGTTCTGCCTCAGATAAGTAGAATGGCGTTGTGTTCTGGTTTTAAATGAATTTTCAGTCGATAAGAACATTTAGAAACACTTAGAAAGCAAAAAGAAACTTTGTTTAAGAAAATAATCCCGGTCATTGATGTAAACGAACACCACATTGGGTGAATTACCATACCCATTAGTAAGGTGTAAAAGACAAGTATCGTTTATCTGAGACCGGTGGTGAAGAGTTAGAAGCATTTAGGTTGAAAAGAAAAAAAACGAAAAAATGTACTAGAGTGGATTTTTTCAGAATTGGTATTGGATAGTAGTTCACTCTTTCATTGGATCTGACCTCAGTATTTGTTTAGTACATCTGCATAGGCAACGCATTGCACGTTTAATGAACGGATGAGGGTGCAGATAGGCTGCATGTAGATGTTAAACAACAGAGCAGACAAAGATGATCCCTGAGGTACACCCTGTTTCTGAAGGAAAGGCTCTGAAGTCAGGGTGCCTGACATAACTTGTTGCCATCTGTTAGCCAAGTAAGATTTGCACCATTGTAGAGCAGTGCCTTGTATCCCTTTTTCTTGGAGCCGTTGTAGCAGTATCTCATGGTTCACAGAGTCGAATGCGGCTGCAATGTCCATGAAGATGAGAATGAATCCTTGATGTATGTTATCAAGTCCTGTGATTAGGTCATTGAAGAGGGTCGTTAGGATGGTGTCCACGCCATGTGCTTCCCTGAATCCATGCTGGGATGGGTCGAGAGGTGCTTCGGCATCGACATGCTGTTGGATCTGATGCTGGACAATCTTTTCGATGATCTTGGCAAGAAGCGGAATACTTGAGATTGGTCTGTAGGATTCGACTTTGGATGGGTCAAGTTTACTGTTCTTTAGCAATGGCCTGATTGATGTGTTTTTGAGACTCTGAGGGAAGGATCCCAAAGATAAAGATTGGTTTAGTATTTTGCACAGTGTGTAGCTTAGGTCACATCGTAGCTCTTTTATCCAATTGGCTGGACAGGGATCGTTAGGTGCCGTGGTAAGGTTGATCGCAGCAATAGTGTCTTCAATTTCTTTGGAGGATACTTTACAGAATTTGAGAAATGGTGTTGGCTGTGGCATAGTGTGCATGTTGGTGATATTGGAGGAGGTTGGGTTCATATTGGTCTGGATCATCTTTGATTGTACATAGTTAGAATAGTCCTGTGGCTGGGGCATATGCGGATGTGCTAGGGCTGGGTCACCTGTTAATGATTTTACGATATTGAACAGGTCATGTGATTTATTTAAAGATCGATTTAGAATATGGGTGTGGTGCTGCTTCCTCTTTTCCATTATTTTCTCTCTCTGTGTTAACAGGTGGGAGTTATATGCGCAATGTGCTTCAGCAGTTCGGGTTCGATGCCACTTTCTCTCTAGTTTGCATAGGTGAAGAAGTGATGCTCATAGGTCTTTGGAATACCATGGTGTATGTGTATGTTTCCTTGACTCCTTATTGGCAGGGGAGAGGCGGGTTACGGCACTGAGGCTGCTGTTCCAGTTAGCTACCATCTTATCTGGGTCAACGGTTGTGTCAGTGAGGAGAGGGAGGACATTCTCTAGGATTTCATCTTTGACGAAAGGGCGAAAACGTGATGATGGCATTCCAGAGGAAGGGGCAGAAACTTTGCTGCTGTTCCTGAGGCAACGGGTGGTAGGTATGTAGAATCTGAGCAGGTTGTGGTCAGACCAGGGTACTGGGGTTATGGATATCGGAAGGTGCAATCTCTGACCGAGGGTCAAAAATCAAGTCTAGAATACTCCCCTTTATGTGTGTGGGAGAGTCGATGAGTTGTTTATAGCCCAGCTCATTTAGTGCTTCCAGGAAGGTTTTCGCTTGTGTGTCTTGTAGGGAAGGGAGGTTGAAGTCTCCCAACAGCCAATTTGCAGAGCGTGGGTTGCTTGAATTGCAGGCAAGATTGATGATTGTTGGTAGGTCATCAGGTGATGATGTTGGGGCTCGATAGAGTAAGTTGATGGTACAGTGACTGTTTGATATGGTGATCGTGTTCAGGTGGGTTGAGGTGGTGGCATCATTTAGTTTAAATTGTAATTTTGTCTTAGCAAGGATGAGTGTTCCTCCTCCCTTCTGGTTGGCTCTGTGGCAGGCAAAAAGTGAGAAACCATCTGGCATCATCTGATTGATAATTACGTTGTCGCAGTCAGACAGCCATGTCTCAGTGATCATTAAGACATCAAGGTCATAGATCATTATCAGGTCTGTGATTGCTGGCCATTTTGAGCGGATTGACCTGGCATTTATGAGTGCACATTTCAGGGGCTGCTGATGCTGGTGCTTCTCAGATTGATTCTTCTTGATGTTCTGTAGGGGGATGTGGAGTAGGTGCAGATGAAATGTATTAGAGGTCTTTGATGAGGTGTGGTAGGGGCCTTCTGCCCATCTCCTTCCATTACTATGGAGTATCGGGATGTAGTTGGAGTGGGGATTGAAGGCCTGTGATATGCTGGGAAACACTGAAGTGAGAAAGATGGCAACTAATGGTAATGATATAACCATCTTGGAGCTTTCCTGAGTTGTTTAGCAGAGGTGAGTGGGGCTTAGCAATGAGTGTGAGTGTGTGGACGGTAAGACCAAAGTGACAGGGAGAGTAGCTGGACAGTTAGGTAGTTGGGCACAAGGAACTCCGATAGGTTGATCTCTGAGTCAAAGGGTAATACTAAAGCATTAGGCAGTCTGGGCAAAATCTTAAAGTACAGGCTGCTGAGAATGATCTAATCAACCTAACACTGAATAATGCACACTCAGTTACATTGTAGCTTAGCGTTTGCTTAAGTTACTTTGTTGCAGCAGGACAGTCCACTTCGATCAATTGGTTACCTTGTGATCCGGTAGAGGCAGGGCCGGCCCGTCCATTGAGCAAGAATGTTTTTTGCACAGGGCCCCGCGTTTCAGGGGGCCCCGCGCAAAGAACATTCTGCTTTTTTCAAAACTAAATTTAAAAAAAAAAATGCAGGCTGCTACCGCTGCCGCCTCCGCAGCAGCATGGACTGGCCCGTGGGGCCCCTTCTGCCCGGCTGAATCCCTCCCTGCCCCCCCTCCCTCCCTCCGTGCCGGCTGAGCCCCTCCGTGCCGGCTTTGAGAGTCGCGAAGGGAGAGTGTCTCCCTTGCGTCTCTGTTAAGCCCGCAGGGGCTGATGGGAGGGGGGGGGGGAGGGATTCAGCCGGGCAGAAGGGGACCCGCGGGACAGTCCATGCTGCTGCTGCCGCGGCGGCGGCAGGGGTAGCAGCCAGCGTTTTTTTTTTTAATTTAATTTTACTTGAGCCGATGGGGGATGGGGGGGTTTAGGACTGGTAATGGGCTATGGGGGGGCTAGGACTGGAAATGGGCTGGGGGGGCTAGGACTGGAAGTGGGCTGGGGGGTTAAGACTGGAGGTGGGCTGATGGGGTGAGGACGTAATGGGCTGTGGGGGGGGGTTAGAACTGGTAATGGGCTATGGGGGGGGTTAAGACTGGTAATGGGCTGTGGGCTGATGGGGGCTGTCTGGTAATGGGCTATGGGGGGGCTAGGACTGATAATGGGCTATGGGGGGCTAGGACAGGAAATGGGCTGATGGGGAGTTGTTAGGACTTGAGGTGGGCTGATGGGGTTAGGACTGGTAATGGGCTGTGGGCTGTTGGGGGGGGTTAGAACTGGTAATGGGCTATGGGGGGGGTTAAGACTGGTAATGGGCTGTGGGCTGATGGGGGCTGTCTGGTAATGGGCTATGGGGGGGCTAGGACTGATAATGGACTATGGGGGGGCTAGGAAAGGAAATGGGCTGATGGGGAGGGGTTAGAACTTGTGGTGGGCTGATGGGGTTAGGACTGGTAGTAGGCTGTGGGCTGATGGGGGGGTTAGGACTGGCAATGGGCTATGGGGGGCTGACTGGAAATGGGTTGATGGGGTTAGGACTGGAAGTGGGCTGATGGGGGGTTAGGACTGGTAATGGGTTATAGGGGGGGCTTAAACTGAAAATGGGGTGATAGGGGGCTAGGACTGGAAATGGGCTGATGGGTGGCTAGGACTGGAAATGGGCTGATGCAGGGACTAGAAGGGAATGGATGCTGGGTGAGGCTGGAACTAGAAGGGAGCTGATGTTGGGGGAGGATTAGAATGGGATGGGGCTGGAAGAGTAAAATGGAGAAGGGAAAAATATTTTGTGTGGGAGGGATAAAAAATCTACAATTGGCCGGGTATTGGGAGAGTAAGTGGGGATTGAGAATGGAGGGGTAAAATTTGAGTGGATGAAATAGGAATGAGGAAAGAGCAAAAGGAGAAAGATTAGTATGTTAAAGCAGATGTAGAGAGAGAATGGAAAAAAACTAGAAGAGAGAAGAAAGGACAAATGGACAGCAGACGATGGAGAGTTAGCAGAAGACACGAAGAAACCAGAAGAAAGTGGCTGGAGCAATTGCAGCTGAAAAAAATGCACAAAAGGTAGAAAAATATCTCTTTATTTTGAATTTATTAATTGGAATATGTCAGCTCTGGTAAATGTGCATCATTAACGTCTGCGCTTTGTTTAGTACAAGAGCAAATTAATGTATAGTTTTATTTCTTTTTTTTTTCTTTTTTTTTCTTTTTTTTTTAAATATTATTTTTATTGAAGATTTTTAACATTCTGACAATACAAATCAGAACAAGAAACATAACAAAACATACAAGAAAAACAATTTTAAACGAAAAAGATTCCCAAGTACAACAGACCACATCACGGGGAATATTCAAATAAGAAAACAAATTTACAAGAAAACAAAATCAGACACTACCAAGTGCCTGATTAACATTAAACTAGCCTAAATTTCACTTCCGTAGTAATTAAGCATCAAACAGAGAAGAAGAAGAAGAGGAAACCCTCTGTACCTGCCTTTCCTTCTCCAAGAGCCATCTTTCTAGATCAGTAGATAACAAGAACACAAATTTATTTGATCCATGGTAATAATACATTTGCAAGGATAGCGGAGAAAAAAGGTGGCCCCAACAGCGACGATTCTATCTCTATAGGAAAGAAAGGACTTCCGACGAAACTGGGTCGCACGACACACGTCAGGAAACATTGAAACCTTCCCTCCACAATATAAGACATCTTTTTTCCTGAAGTGAGCCTTTAAGATAGAAACTTTCTCTTCCTCTGAGGACAAAGTAACAAGTAATGTAGCCCGCGTGGAAATATTATCCTGAGTGTCCTCTAAAAAAGCGGTCAAATCAAAAACCACAGGTTCTTCAGAGACAACTAAATCATCGCCATTGGGTTTAACCACCTTAGAGGGAAGGTAATAACATTTTAAGAAAGATAAAGTATCTGCATTAGTGATTTGCAATATGTCCTTGAGATATTTTCTAAAAAGAATTAAAGGTGATAGTAAAGATATACAGGGAAAGTTTAACACCCGAAGATTTTTTAGATCTATGCATATTTTCCAGACTTTCAAGCTTCTGGGAATAAACCAAGCTATCCCTGACACTATCTGACTGCCAAGATAATAATGCTTTAACCTGAGTATCTAATTGTAGACAATTAGAGGATAAATTATCCACTCGCCGGTCAACTGCCTGGAACTTACAATATGTATCCCTGGTAAATTGGCATAATAAAGGGATCGTCTCCATAAGAAGAGACTCAGTTCTTTTAACCACTTGCCATATATCTATCAGGGAGATTGAAGACCCAGCAGGAGAACTAACAAGGGGAACAGGCTCCTTCCAAACGACTACTTTAGGTAATGAACCAATCTCCGATGATTCTACGGAGGGAGAAGGCAGTCCTGAGAGTTCCAGAAAGCCCGGAGGCAAAGGTGGAGTACGCTCCACCGAGCTAAGGCTAGCGCCCTCCAAAGAGGGAAGAGAAGAAACAGTACCTGAAGGAACTGCCAACGGCGTTGATACAACGTGCCGGTCCATGGGGCCCGCGATCTTTTCTGCGGTCTTTTCTGCGGGGGGGATCTTTTTCTTTCGCTTGCCTCCTGGCATGATATGCAGCAGCACAGCCTCCTAAGTTACTCCTAAGGGGCTCCCAAGGGGCGTGGCCTGCCCCTTCTGATACGCCCCTTAGGATACGCCCACAGCTGACGCCCAGGCTGACGCCAGAAAGACAACGCCGCAATTTATATCCAAGGAAAAAAAGCCGAAGGGCCTTCGATGACGTGGGTGGAGCTGCCCCGAGGAAGCCGGCAGCTGCACACGCTGGGTATATCGCCCCCTCCACAGAGGAGCAACAGCTGAAATCTCTCCCAACAGCTCTGCAACACCAGGATCTTAAATAAGGGCCCTCGATGACGTGGGTGGAGCTGCCCCGAGGAAGCCGGCAGCTGCACACGCTGGGTATATCGCCCCCTCCACAGAGGAGCAACAGCTGAAATCTCTCCCCGTATAGTTTTATTTCTACAGTGTTGTACATTCCAAGTTTGGCTTTTGGGATTCCCAGTTTAATTATTGTCTTCCTGTTTCTAAATTGTGATTACTTGTTTGGTGATGGTCTATGTTCTGCATGTGTAACTGAGCTGAGGTGTTCTGTTTATATAATTCCTATTTGACATTGCCACTTGTTCTCTTTCCCCAGTAGGTCATGTATTCTTGTTCTCTGAAATGTATTGGTTTAATATTTGCAGTGTTGCTTTTTGATTGGTAGAGTATGGTGCTTTGTGAGTCCTGGTAGTGCTGTTAGGATACGGCGGTTTTGCTATGGGTTCTAAATGGGCAGTGTTTGTAGTAGTTCCTAATGTGTCTGGCAGTTGGCACTGGATTATAGTTATGTAGAAATCTTTTAGTCTTTCTTTATCCATACACTCATTAAGAGGCAAGTTTACTAAAAGTTAGTATATGGTAACATTATGCAAATATTTATGCAAATGAGGCCCCTTATGCAAATGAGGCCCCGCACCGAGTCTCCGCACATGGCCCCGCACCCCCCTTGGGCCGCCCCTGGGTAGAGGACTCTCACTTCTTCAAAAACATCAGCAGACCGTGGTGGTACGTTCATGGAGTATGAGGGCCTCCGCCTAAGTGCCACGCCAAAGGGCCCTCTGGCGGCTTTCTTTTTAAAGATGGTGCTCTGCCCCGATTGGACAGAGCACGTTGAGGATGTCCCCGATGGCCTCCGGCTCCGGCGGGTTCAATCCCCTCCGGGAGAGCTGTGCCGGAGTGCTGAAAAGGAGGGCTGGTTGCTGGCGGCTTTCTTTTTAAAGATGGTGCTCTGCCCCGATTGGACAGAGCACGTTGAGGATGTCCTCGATGGCCTCCGGCTCCGGCAGGTTCAATCCCCTCCGGGAGAGCTGTGCCGGAGTGCTGAAAAGGAGGGCTGGTTGCTGGCGGCTTTCTTTTTAAAGATGGTGCTCTGCCCCGATTGGACAGAGCACGTTGAGGCTGTCCCTGATGGCCTCCGGCTCCGACGGGCTCGATCCCCTCCGGGAGAGCTGTGTCAGAGTGCTGAAAATGACTTTGTCCCATTAAACTACATGTTCAGTAATTGTGTTCTTTATAATGATTTCTACCATTTTGCCCAATACTGACATCAGGATCACCGGTCTGTAGTTCCCTAGATCACCCCTGGAACCCTTTTTAAAAATTGGCATTATACTGGCAATTCGCCAATCTTCAGGCACTATAGATGATTTTAATGATAGTTCACAGATTACTAATAGTAGGTCTGCAATCTCTCAATCTCTTATTTTAGTTCTTTCAGCAACCTGAGATGTATACCTTCTGGTCCAGCTGATTTGCTATTCTTTAGTTTATCAAGTAGCTGTATCACATCTTTCCTGTATATTGAGATTTGTTTCAGTTCTTCTGATACATCACCTTTAAAAACCATTTTAGACATGGGTAACTTTCCTACATCTTCTTCAGTAAAGATTGAAGCTAAGAACTCATTCAGCCTCTCTGCCATGGCCCTAGCTGTTCTTAGCGCCCCTTTTACTCTTCTATCATCTAATGGGCCAACTGATTCTCTCACAGGTTTTTTTGGCTATGAATGTACTTGAAAAAGGTTTTATGTATTTTTGCTTCCATGGCAAGCTTCTTTTCAAATTCTTTCTTTGCCTGCATCAGTGGCTTGCATCTAATTTGCCAGTGTTTATTGCTTCTTGTTATCATCATTTGGCTCCTTTTTCCATTTTCTGAAGTATGCTTTTTTGTTTGGTATTTCAGGATATTTTTCCTTTCCACCTGATTCCAAGCCATTATTCTGTGAATTGATATCTCTTTAAGAACATAAGAACATATGTGTCGTCACACTGGGTCAGACCAAGGTCCATCAAGCCCAGTATCCTGTTTCCAACAGTGGCCAATTTAGGTCACAAGTACCTAGCAGTTTCCCCAAAGGACACAGGTTCCTCAATGCTTATATTGGTTCAAGCAGTAGGTATCCCGGGTCCCCTTTAATAATGGTTTATGCAGGGGAGGCTGTATAATGAGGCCGAGTGAGGCGGTAGCCTCAGGTGGCAACTTTTTGGGGATGGCAAAAATTGCCCCCAAAAAGACCACCTCACTCAGCCTTCAAAATTTAAAAAAAAAAAAATCCGGCTGCAGAAGCTGCTCCTGCTGCAGCGGTGGCAGCATGAAGTGCCCCGCAGCCGCAGCCCCCCGCCTCCCCAGAGAGCCGTGCCAGCGTTTCCCCAGGATTGCCAGTCAGCTTTTCCGGTTCTGGGAGGAACTCGTGATGGACCTGCTCGCCAGCCTGGATAACTTTCAGTTGCCCTGTTTCTGCTCCTGGCAGGCCCACCCTCCAGGGTGGCAGCAGATGTGCTCCTGGTCTCGTGGTCAGAAGGCCTCATATACACCTTCCCTCCTACGCCGCTGATCACCAAGACCTTGTTCAGGTCCCTCCATGACAGGGCCTCGCTCATCCTGATAGCTCCTCAGTGGCCCAGGCATCCGTGGTTCCCGTGGCTTCTACAGTTGATAGTGGAGACCCCCATCCTCATGGAGACCGCCCCGGGACTCCTACCTCAGGAGGGGGACTCTCTCCTGCACCCAAACCTGGGGCCCTGTCACTGACAGCGTGGCTGCCAAGAGGGTGACTGGCCCCTTTCAACCTTTCGGTTGAGGTGGAAGACATTCTGCTAGCCTCTTGCAAGGTCTCTACTAGGAAGGCTTACGTCCTCAAGTGGCGCAGGTTCTCCGTTTGGTGCACCGAACATGGGGCTGACCCCTTTTTCCTGCACAGTGGCTCTGGTGCTACAGTACCTTCTTCACCTCTCTCAGACTGGGCTCAAGTCTAACTCCATAACCAAGTGCACCTTAGTGCCATGGCGGCGCACCACCATCTGGTGGATGGTAAGCCCCTCTCGGTCCATTCCTTGGTGACCCATTTTCTTCAGGGCCTGCTCTTATCAAAGCCCCCGGTTCGCCCTCCGGCAACTGAATGGGACCTCAACGTAGTGTTGGGCAGCTCACGTGCTCACCCTTCAAACCTCTGGCTACCTACCTCCGCTCGCAGAGTTAGCGAGCTTGAGGCCCTAGTGGCTGAGGTGCCTTATACCAGGTTTTATAAGAAGAGAGTGGTGGTGCTTCACATGCACCCCAAATTCCTGCCGAAGGTAATGTCACCCTTCCATCTTAACCAGGAAGTGGTGCTCCCCACCTTCTTTCCAAGACCTCACTCCAGTTGGGCGGAGACAGTCCTTCACACCTTTGTCCTCCTACATCCAATGCATTCAGGGCCACTACAAAGCTTCTCAGCTTTTTATTTCCTACAACCCCAGTAGGCTGGGGGAGGCGGTGACCAAGCGTACGCTCGCCACATGGGTGGGTAGACTGTATCGCCCTCGCTTAGGAGCAGGCAAGGCTCCCGCTGGAAGGCTGCATCAAAGCTCTCCATGTCAGGGCCATGGCAACCTTGGTAGCAAACATGCTCTGTCCTGATGGTGGACATCTGCTAGACCACCACCTGGTCT
Source organism: Ichthyophis bannanicus (assembly GCA_033557465.1). NCBI lineage: Eukaryota > Metazoa > Chordata > Amphibia > Gymnophiona > Ichthyophiidae > Ichthyophis > Ichthyophis bannanicus. The sequence goes on along the minus strand of CM066034.1, from coordinate 378,013,998 downwards.
GCAGTCCATACATTTGCAGCCCTGGAAAGAGTCCCGATGGGACAGTGCCTTCGGCCAGGCTGTGCTCTGTAAACCTTTTCAGGGTCCAGGCAACTCTTACCCTCTGACCCCTTCTGTGTTCAGGCTACTGAAGTGCTGGTTCATCAGACAGAGGGGTCCCTACTGTGGTCTGTGTACATGGACTCATTTGCTGCTGCTTGCGGCTCCCCGTGAGGGAGCCCCTATTTTTGCTAACAGGCTTTCGGTAGCCTGTAGCTGGGGAATTTCTTATGTGACGACTGATTTCCTGCTTGTTCCTGGAGAAAGCGTAGTTACTCACCTGTAACAGGTGTTCTCCAGGGACAGCAGGAAATCAGTCCTCATAACCCTCCCTCCTCCCCTTGGAGTTGCTCCTTTACCATCTTTTATTTTTGCCGTCTTTTAGTTATGTCACCTGACTGAGCAAGATGGCACCCTTGGGCGGGAAGGGAACCACATATGTGTGGTGGCATCTCCCAAAGGCTTTCTCTGTTGGTGCCCTCATCACCCGTATGTGAGGACTAATTCCTGCTGTCCCCAGAGAACACCTGTTACAGGTGAGTAACTATGCTTTACATGGATCTAGTGGAGCACATTTGCAGGGCAGTGATTCAGGCTGCCCAAGTGGACCCTAGACGTTTATGTTTTAAAGTTGAGCAGGCACACTGCACCTTTGGACAGCCATGGGAAAGGAAACCATGCGACATACTGGCCTACCTGTATGAGTTTGCCTCTAAGGAAGTCATCTTACAGGCCGCACATAAGATTGGCCAACTCAAGTGGGAGAATGCCTCTATTGAGCTCTATGGGGCTATAACCATGCGTAAGCACCGGGACTTTTGCCCAGTCATGATTGCCATTCACTTGGGGGGGGGGGGGGGAGCTGAACCTCCCATATCCGGATCCCAGGAGGCCCTTAATATTCTGAAAGATGCTGGCTGGTCGAATTTGCCTGTGGAGGCAACACAACCTCAAAAGCCCAAGAAACCAGCGGCATGCAAACCCCAGTGAGAAAGTGTGACAGGGTGGGAAATGTCTTAGATGTCAAGCGGATAGGCAAGAATGTAGCCCCGACCCCACAATTTGAACATGCTTGAACTTATTGGACATTTTTTATCATGGACCCTGTGTGTGCTAGTGTTGCTTTATGCCTTCAGTGGGGATGTGGTTTGAGGGGAGTGTGTTTGTATAGTTGTTTGAGTATGGTGCAGGGGTGGAAAGGTGGTAAAGGATGGTTGGCGGGGTGTTGTAGGAATCAAGGTGGGGTGCTTATTTGGCTGGATATGGAACCCGGGTTGAATGGTGGTGAGTGGTGCAATAGAGGAGGGGGCAGAGGGAACGGGCTGGAGAGAGGGAGAGGGGTGTGCTGGGGGTGGTGTTGGGATGGGGGATATGGGTATCATGGGTTGCATAGACATGCATTGTTCCTTGTCTGGTATCTATGGGGGATGTGAGAATAGGCACCTTTAATGTCTGGGGACTCAACTCCACGACCAAGTGCCAGTTACTCTTTAAGGAGCTTTCTTGCCTGCAAATCTACATGGAGGAGATACATTTACTGGCGTGTGATGAGCACTGAGTCACTAACAATAAATTCAGACACTGTTGACTTGCCTCCAATCGTACTAAGAAAAAATTGTGCGGGGGGGAGGGATGGCGATACTGATGTCCTCAGACATACTGTTTAAGGTAATTGATATCTGCCGAGACTGGGAAGGCCGTTACCTGTTTTTGAAGGTGGAAAGGGGGGGCCAAAATTATAGCTGCATATATGCTCCTAATATGGCCCAGAGGCCCTTCTTTGACCGAGTTGCCCAAATAATGGGGAGTTTTGTTGAAGGTCAGATGGTTGGGCAGGGGGGAGCAATTTCAACTTGGCAATCAACCCCGTAGTGGATACCTCCTTTATCTTTATTAAGTTTCTTGCTATACCGCACCTTCAGGAACCAGCAGGGCGGTTTACAATAAAAGTAAAATACAGAAATGGCCAAAGTAGGCCAGAAGCAGAGAGGAACTACAGTTTTTAATAGGAAAGCAGCAATCACACTCGAGGTAGGGGAGAGATGTGTGGAGATAAAAGAGAAGATAGAGCAGGTAGAGAAAGGGCTAATTAGAGGGATCCAGCAGGAGGTCATAGGCTAGACAGAAAAGATGAGTTTTATAGAGTCTTAAATTTATGGTATGACTGTTCCCGAAGGAGAGGGAGAGGAAGAGGAAGGGAGTTCCAAAGGGATGGTGCCAGGAAGAAAAATGTGGAATTGGGGGTTTGTTCCAGGTGAGCACAGGCTGGGGAAGGGAGCTCCAAGCGGTTGATGTGTATGGAGTGGAGGCTGCGGGACACCAGACAGAACTGTAGAAAGTCAGGCAGATATTGTGGGACGTGGGTGTAAAGGGTTCTTTGAGTTAGAATTAGGAGTTTGAAGATAATACATTGGGGAACTGGCAGTCAATGGAGTTGAATTAGGTGGGGCGTGATGTGGTTACAATGGGCGGTATGAGATATGATCCTAGCAGCACTATTTTGGATCTGCAGGTGATGGATTTGGTGTTGAGGAAGACTAGCGAAAATGATATTGCAATAATCACAATGCTGGAAATTAGCAGCAAGAGGAGAAGAGTGGTGAGAGAGGAAAGGGACAGAAATCGCTAACTGCTCTAATTTGGCAAAAAATGGCATTTGAGGGTGGAGATGTAGACATGAAAAGACAGCTTTGGGTCTAGTATCACACCCAAGTAGCGAAAGGAAGATACCAGGGGGATTGGGTTGTTGAGAAGTGTAGGGGTCAGTGAGGGGGAATTGTTTCCAAAGGTGAACCACATTGCTGATGTTTTTGAGCGGTTGAGATGAAGGTGGTTTGTGGCAAGCCAGTTTGCGACTTGCATCAAAAGCAGGTGTTGATAGGGGAAAGATCCAGGGAAGTGGGGGAGGTGTGAAGGAGAATGTCGTCATCCGCATAATATGCTGACACACTGGACTGCTGCACCAGGAGATTGAGGGGGTCAGGAAGATGTTTAAGAGGAGAGGTGCGAGAACGGAACCCTGGGGAACTCTGCAAGGCAAAGATAGGGAAGTAGAGGTACCGGATAGGGAGATTACAGAGAAGGAGTGGGAGTGAAAAAATTAATGGAATCAGCAAAAGACAGTGTCCCGCAGACCAGCATCCAGAAGCCAGGAGAGGAGGATGGGATGATCTACGAGATCAAAAGCGGCTGAAAGGTCTAGGGAGACAGCTAACGAGACATCACCCCGGTCATGCGCGATGAGGAGAGATAGAAGGATAGACTCATGCTGGAGGGGCTCGGCACACACTCCTGGCCACCAGAGTCTGAGGGCGCATCACGTCATGTCTTTTTGACTTAGTGGATCTGGAGGTTGAAACACCTGGGGGAGCGTGACTATACATTCTACTCCAGGGCCCATAACTCGGATATACTTAGATTACACAGGTACACTAAAAGAAATTTTTTTTAAACTGCCTCTAATGTTTCGATTGATTTTTACGTTTTTTGGTGCGCTGAATCCAAATCTGGTAACCAATTTGCTCCATCACGTACAGATTTTTTGCTACATTGGGTTAGCAGTTTGAGGTGAACGTTTCAGATTGAGTGCGATCGAGATAAAAGTTTCTTGGATGAATTCTTTTTACTAATTGTTTAGTAGTTATTCAAATAAGAATAAAGAAAATTGTAACAAGGCAGCACATAAGAATAGAGTAATGTCAACAAAACACACTGTGATGGTAGCAAAATTGTCTGCACTTAAAACAGCCACATACATGTGCACAAACATTGAGCATATAAGAGCGAGGTTAGACACAAAGCAAAGCAAAGAAATTTGCAAAAAATGTTGTACAGGTATGTATGTAAGAATAGAAAACGCAAACCGCACCATTGCAATACATGAAGACAAACACCCGATGGTGTGAAAATAAAATCCTAATAAATGAGATCCGACACTGTGGTAATAACTAGCAAATTTTTATTTCAAAGTTTAGTAAAAACACGATATTTGTCAACACAATTTAGATTTTAAAGTCATTCTTGGGTCAATCAATCTCCTGGTGGGCCCGTTTCTTCTTCCCCCGAATGCTTCTCTTGGTGCGCTGCTTGGCGTATTTTTCATCTGGGGTTTCCCGCAGCAGCAACCAGCAGAAATCAGCCATCATAGTGGTGTTCCATCTTCCTTGGTACCTTCTCTCTGCGTCCTTGATGTCCTGGTGAAACCTTTCACCTTGTTCTTCACTGTATGCCCCCAAGTTTTCGGGAAAGTAGTTCACATGGGAGTGCAAGAAATGGACTTTCAGGCTCATGTTACAGCCTTGTTCTTTGAAGGCATTGAGCATCCTGGCAACAATATCCTTATAGTTCTCATCCCGCCTGTTCCCCAAGAATTTGAGAACAACATCCTTGAAGGAATCCCAGGCTTCTTTTTCCTTCTCAGACATCGTTTCAGCGAATGCTCCATCTGAAATGAGTTTCCTTATATCAGGGCCAACAAACACTCCTTCCTTTAGCTTTGCTTCAGAAAGTCGGGGGAACTTTGAGCAAAGGTACCGAAAGCACTCACCATCTTTTGGAAGGGACTTGATGAATTGCTTAATGAGACCCAACTTAATGTGGAGAGGTGGTAATAGAATTTTATCACGAGGTACCAAGCTCTCATGAAGAACATTTTTCTCACCGGGTCTCAAATACTCCCGAATTGGCCAGTCTTTTTTCCCCCAGTGTAGGACGCGGGCCCGGCTATCCCACAAGCAAAGGAAGCAGGGATATTTGGTGAAACCGGATTGCTGCCCTAATAGCATGGATAGAATTTTAAAGTCTCCACAAATCATCCACTTATGCTCATCATAACGAATCTTCTGAAGAATCAGGGCCAAATTCTCGTATTTTTCTTGGAGAATAACAGAGTGAGCAATAGGAACTGAAGCGAATGTGTTGCCATTATGAAGAAGAACACCTTTTATGCTGTCTTTTGACGAATCAATGAACAGCCGCCATTCAGCAGGATCATACTTGAGTTTAAACTTTTCCATCACTCCGTATGTATCGTTGCAAAATACCAAATCTTCCTCTTTGCTGAAATACTTCAAAAATTGTGTCTCGCGGTTGCGGTACCAATAAAAAGTTGTTCCTGGTGACAATAGATTTTTCTGTTTAAGCCGAGAACCTAGCAGTTGGGCAGCATCTTTTGGGAGTCCTAAATCCCGGACTAAATCATTCAATTCAGCTTGAGAGAAAAGTTCAGGTTTCGGATCTGGTTCAGTTTCAAACTCGGAAGTACTGGACTCATCGGGAAAAGCCATCTGATGAGTCTCATCATGATCAGAACCGTCCACACAAATATGATCCAAAGATTTTGGTGGTTCAGGCACAGGTACTTCGTTGCTATGAGGCATAGGCCTAATTGCTGAGGGAAGGTTGGGGTAACTTATTACGTTCTTATTTTTTAAGTTGTATCCCTTCACAATGCAAGAGCAAAAATAGCAGTCACTGCTGTGGTCTCTTTGTTCACGCCACATCATAGGTATTCCGAAACGAAATGCTTGTTTTTTACCTTTCATCCATAAGCGTAGATCTTCCTCACATGTCTTGCACACTTTGTGAGGAGCCCACGGTTTGTCTTGATCGCCTAACTTCAAACCGAAATAGGCGAAATATACTTTTTTAATAAATGCAGAAATGTTCCTCTGCCGCTATTTCACGGTATATTCCCCACAAATAAAACAAAAACTGTCCGGAGAGTTGACGCAACCTCTGGCTCTGTGAGCCATCACAAATACACAGCACTGCAAACTACAACTGTAGTGAACCACTTCGGAATAAAGATGGATTACGACTGAGCAAACAAAAGGTAATAATGAACTTGCAAGAAACTGAAATTTGACAGCGCGAGTACTGGATTTAGCCCCCCGCCTCCCAATTGTCCTGTTAATGTATAAAATGAATACAAAACACTCTAAAATATCATGAGGGAGTGTTTCTAGTTAGTTAACCATTACAACCTCTATTTTGGGCCAAGAAAATAAACTGCAGTCGGCTAAAAAGAAATTATGTGAACATTCCTTATATGGGTAAGAAATCTAATTTTGCAAGAAAACGTGACGTGATGGAACATTTTGGCTATTTTTCCTGGATTCAGCACCCCAAAATCTATAGGAATCAGTTGCAAAACTGGAGGCAGTTTTTTGGTAGTGTACCTGTGTTATCTGTGGGGAAGTAAGGCCCTGGAGGATGCAATTTGAAAGTGCCAAATAGTGGACCAGACCTGGTCTGATCACGCTCCCCTGTGAGTGGGGGTGGTTTTGGGACCCCCCAAGCGCTTGAGGGTGTGGTGCCTCAATGACACCCTACTGGAGGATCCAGAAATGTGTGCCTGCATCCAAAGGGTGATCCAGGAGTACTCAGAGCTCAATGATACAGGGGAATGTACCCAAGGGATAGTGTGGGACGGTTTGAAGGCAGTGATACGGGGACACTTGATTAGTTTGGGAACCCACAGGAAAAGGGAGAGGGAGAGGGCCTTGACTGTCCTTCAAAGGGAGATCGAACATGTGGAAGGACAGGTGAAGCAAGGCAATTGTGATCGCTGTCTGGTTGGGAAGTTGGTTGGTAAAAAGAAGGCTTTACATGACCTGCAGCTAGCAGAGAGCAGGTGAGCAATGGACCTGTTGAGACAGAAAAATTTGAATATGTGAATAAAGCTAGGAAGCTTCTGGCTTTCAAGCTTCAGAGAGCCCACTCCAAAAACTAGATTTGGAAGGTTAAGGACAAGTAGGAGATGGAGATTTTTGACCAGGAGGGTATACAGGGGTGTTCTGTGGAGTTTTACCAGGATTTCTAGATGCCCCAATGGAAAGCCTCCGAGGACCACATTAATCAGTATCTTGAGTCTGGGAGGAGGACAGGGGCACGTTGGAGCATCCCACCTCCGTGGTTTAGATACTGCACGTTATCAAGGGGTTAGCGAAATCAAAGGCCCCAGGATGGACAAGTACACAAACTTCTTTTACAAAACGTTTCAAGATCAATTGGTGGGTGTGCTTGCGAAGGTTTACAATAGCTTCTTACAGAACGGGCACATGCCCCCTTTGATGTGGGCGGTGGGTGTCACACTCCTGCCGAAGGAAGGGAAGGACCCCGCTGTGTGCACCTCATACCGTCACATCTCACTATTAGGTCTAAATCAAAAATGTTTCACTAAAATATTAGCTAATCACCTATAACCCTTACTGCCCAATCTTGGCCATTGTAACCAGTCTGGTTTCATACTGGGGAGTCAATGTTCGGACAATGTCCAGAAGGTCCTCAACCTCATTAGGATTGCGAAGCGCAGGGGGGACCTGGCCTTGCGTCTTGCATTAGATGCAGAGAAGGCCTTTGATAGGGTGTTTTGGCCCTATCTCTTTAGAGTCTTGAAATGGGTGGATCTGGAGGGACCCTTCTCACAATGGATCAAAGTGTTATATATGTGCCAAACTGTCTGGTTGAAGATTGTGTTTTATTCCCACCTTTTGAACTGCACAGGAGCACCCGCTATGGATGTCCTCTGTCTCTGCTCTTATTTGCCCTGACAATGGAGCCTCTAGCATACTATATCCGATCCAGAGAGGACATACAGAGGATAGTGGGGGGTTCCCAACCACATAAACATTTGATGTTTGGAGATTTGTTTTCATTGTTGAATCCAGTGTAATCCTTAGTGGGGGTGGGGGAGGAATTGGGGCAATTTGGCCGGGTTTCGGGCTTTAAGATGAATCCCTCCAAATCTGAGATATTCAATATCTTTTTCAGACTTGAGGACAGGCAGATGATGCGGGAGTCCTTTCCCTATCACTGGGCTAAATTCCATGTTTGTTACCTGGGTGTCAATCTGGTGATGGATCTGGACAGACTGTGTATGCTCAAATATGATACCTTGTAGCAGTCTATTTGTGCTGACTTCTAGCAGTGGAAGAAGATGGGTCTGTCTTGGCTTGGATGGATCAAGAGCATAAAAATGATGGTTCTTCCCAAATTTCTATATTTATTCAATGCCCACCCAGTTGGAGTTCCCGAGAGTTTACTTCGTAGGTGGTATTGAGGCATTATGGAGTTCATATGGAGATACAAGCGCCCACGGGTGGCCAGGTGCATGCTTTGTAGATCAAGGGAGGAGAGGATTTGGCAGTCCCTGATCTTCAGCAGTACTACTGTGAGGCTGGAGTGTAGTGGATTGGCATTTATTTGAAGGAAAGAATGGGTGGCCTTGGAGCAGGCATCAGTAGGGGCCTGCCTCCTGTGTTACCTATTGTGGCGAGAGCACTTATGTGTGGGCACATTGGTAGAAGCTAATCCTTGGGTGGGACTTACCCTGCGGGTCTGGGAGAGGTTGCGGAGGAGATGCTTTGAGAAACAAGTCTTCAGGTTCACACTTATTCGTTATAATCCCTCCTTTCCGTCCTGCCTTAATGATAAGGTGTATAGGAGATGGGAGGGTATGGATCTTTGCTCTCTCAGGAAACTCTGGCAGGATGGTGGGTTTAGTCCCCCTTTCCCGAGTTACAGCAGGAGTTTGGTTTGGAAGAGCGGGATCATTACCCAAACTTACAGGTGTGTTATTATTTGAAGGAGGGGGAGGGGGAGCGGTATCATTGGGGCAGGGAGTTGAGTCCCTTTGAGTCAGTATTTGTTGGGGGGTCCATGAAGGGTTGTCTGTCTCGGTTGTATAAGGCATTGTATGTGAAGGACACCAGGAAACTTGGAAATCAATCGCAGTGGGAGGCAGATTTGGGGATAGCATGTTCTGAAAAAGACTGAGTCCCAGTAATCCAACAGTTGTATAAGGGCCTGCAGGCAGTGTATCTGCTCGAGAACTCCTACAAACTGTACTATAGGTGGTACTACAAACCCCAGAAACTGATGAAGTTGGGATGTGGAGATGGAAAGTGCTGGCATTTGTGTGGGGAGGTTGAGTCCTTCCTCCACATTTGATGGGGGTGCCCACAGAATATTTCTTATTGGGAGCAGATTTTTTTACCTCATTTATAAGGTCCAGATGCGCCGGATCGCTGTCTCAGTGGCTACAGCACTATTGCTCATTGGCTTAGGTGATGGGCGGTTCATGGAGGACAGCTGGTTACGCTATTTGTTTATTGCTGCTAAGCTCACCCTGGCACAATATTGGAAGCAACCAAAGGTTCCTCTGCTATCTGTGATGATGGAGAAGGTTAAATATCTCCATGGGATGGCTAAGCTCACCGCCATGCGGCAACAGAAATTGCCTAGTTTTCAGAAGATTTAGACCCCATTTGTGGAGTGATGTGAGGCTGAGGAGTGTGGCAGTTGTGGTCTGCCTGGTGGGGGAATGATTGGCTGAGGGGAGGGAGAATGCTGTTACAGCTTCGGAGGCCTTATATATCTCCGTTGGTTGTTAAGCCCTCTAATGATACTATGTTTAGCTGTACTCAGGCTATCTTGTTTTGTCCACTTTATGGAGTTATTGGAGTTTCCCCTGGGGGTGAGGGAGGAGGGTGGGGTGAGAGGATGTTATTGGAAAACATTGTTCTGTAAATACCTATGTATTTTTGTGACAGTTTTTTCGTCATAGATTGCAGATCGGTGCTCCCGGGTGTTGGGGAGCTGCCAGTGTTGTGTGAAACTTAGTTTACAAAATTTTAAATAAAGTTTAAAAAAAAAAAAAAAGTATTTTGCAAAAAAAAAAAAAAGTATTTTGCAAAAAAAAAAAAAAGCAAGCCGCCCGTTCTGTGGACAGCAATGACTATAAGAACAGAAGATATGCCATACTGGGTCAGTCAAGGTCCATCAAGCCCAGTATCCTGTTTCCAACAGTGGCCAATCTAGGTCACAAGTACTGTCAGACGGCTGCCTAGGGTGAGAACTTACACAATCTTGACGATGCATATATTCATATGATTCTTGCAAGGTATTGTGTGTATTGTAGTTCATTCACTCCCAAACACAGCTGATGACAATAATTTGAGTTGTGAAACCAAGTGGTAAGATCAATAAAATACTTCTTTTATTGATGGGGTTTAATTCACCCAGCACATGTATGCTTGATAGCACTATAAATGAGGTTACTTGCTTGCAGTGTTTAAATGGATAACAAAAAGTCACAAAGTAAACCAGAAAACAACCTTCAGCTTGTCAGGCAATTAGCTAATGTTTTCTTAGCAAGTAATTACCAAATACAAAGGCACAAAGTAAAGAATAAACTTTGCTGGTTAGGTTAACTTCTGCTTATTTTCCACGCAGATCTCAGCAGTGATTCTCCCTTGCTCACACACACAATCAGGTGCAGCCCTAATTACTATCAATGGACCAGCTGAAAGCCTTTAGCTGGCTGGCTGCAACTGTGTGAGCCCAAATCCTGCTTTAAGAGCTGTTTGCAGTGGAAATAAAGAACAAAGTTAGGTTTCTTTGTGATGGCTGATGTGTTTGCTCATAGAAAACTAGCAATAGCATTTAGATAAAGAACAGTCCATGTAAATAGTTTCATCTGCTGTATTTCCCCCTGCATCAACAATCATAGGGTCAATATCATACATTGGCACAGATGAGTCTTTCATTAAGGCACTATCATGAGAATGCTTATTCCCTTGCTGCCATTCTCTATTATAGATAGGGTCTGGATCAGTGTTCATACCTGAGCCTCTCCTGCTATCATTATTTCTCTCTGTATAGCCTGGCCAATATGTAATCCAATTCTGATGTCCAGCCTTCCAATCTTGATCCCTGGACACTGGATCTTCTCTCACATACCTTCTGGCCTTGGTCTGAAAGTCCCTTCCACATGCAGTCTTCTCTCTTCCAGGTAGCCACTGGTGATTCCTATCTCTGCCAATCCATTCCTCTGGCTGAATCCAGTCCAATGGACTCTGCTGGCATTTGGAATACCTCCCAGTATGGGTACTGCCTTGGAATCTCCCAGACCTTCCAATGGGCTTTCTTCTCTTCCTTCCAGAGAGTTTCCTTCTCTCTCTATCTGCTTGGCTTTTGCTGAAGCTGTTCTTCAAACTCTCCTTGAAGCCAGGCTGGAGCTTGTAGTAACTGTTATCTGAAGAATAAGCTCTATTCTTATTCTGTCCTAATGTGTGCTGCTCCCTAACACAGCGCAGCTGTGTTGAATCAGGCCCTGCCCTTTGAGATGAGTGCTTAGGGATTACCTCATAGCTCTCTTGATTGCACACACATTCTCTCACTTCAGCCTCCCTCATGGCTGCTGGAAACCTGGTGCATTCTGGGACTGGTAGTCTTTTATGTGAAAACTCTGTTTTCTTGCTTCTACCAGAACTGACAGGTTGCTTGTTCAGAGTCACATCATCTTTTCTATAGCTCCTACCTGAGCTATGATAAGCTTCCTTATCACAGTACCTAGCAGTTTCCCCAAAAGACACAGGTTCCACAATGCTTGTATTGGGTCAAGTAGTGATATCCCAGGTCCCTTTTAATAACGGTTTATGGACCTTTCTTCCAAGAACTTGTCCAAACCTTTTCTAAACCCGGCTACATTAACAGATTTTACTACATCCTCCGGTAGCACATTCCAGAGTTTGATTACACGTTGAGTGAAAAAATATTTTCTCTTATTAATCTTAAATAGATTATCCTGTAGCTTCATTGCATATCCCTTAATCTTTCTATATTTTGATGGCATAAACAATCTATCGACGTTTACCCTTTCCACTCCATTCATTAATTTATAGACCTCTATCATATCTCCCCTCAGCCATTGAAGAGCCTAACCTTTTTAGCCTGTCTTCATAGGGGTATCCTTCCATCCCCCTGTACCATTTTGGTGGCTCTTCTCTGTAACTTTTCTAATAACCAATATCCTTTTTTAGATATGGCAACCAGAATTGCACACAATATTCAAGGTGCGGTCGCACCAGCAAATGATACAGAGGCATATTATCCTTTGTTTTATTCTCCATTCCTTTTCTTATGATACCTAGCATTCTATTTGCTTTCTTGGCCACTGCTGCACATTGGGCTGAGGGTTTCAACATGTTATCCACAATGACTCCTAAATCTTTTTCCTGGGTGGTGGTTCCTAATGTGGAACTTTGCATCGTGCAATCATAGTTTGGGTTGTTCTTTCCTAGGTGCATAACTTTGGAAGACTGGGCATCCAAATGGCAGATGAAATTTAATGTAGACAAGTGCGATTTATCAAGGTCCTCTTGCAATTTTCCACAATCCTCATGGTTTTAACAACTTTGAATAGTTTGTGTCATCTGCAAATCTGATTACCTCACTCGTTATTCCCATTTCCAGGTCATTTACGAATATGTTAAAAAGCAGCCTCAAGATGGCCGCTGTGTTTAGCGTTCTTCAATAAAGCCCAAACATAAAGGCAAGCTGCGGGCTTTTCCCTCAGAGCCCCAGCTTATGTCTACAGGTCCCATGGATAGTCTTGTTCTACTTACTCAGGCACAGAAGCAGGAGATTTGCTCCAGTGTTGCGACGATGGCTGAGAGTGGTTTGTCATCTGCGGAGCTAGAGGTATCTCTGTCTCCTGTTGAGAGAGAGCTTCCGTTGTGCCCTGCATTGCTGAATATGAACTTGGTGGTTTCGGCGTGCCCCCACCCCCCCTGGATGTCAGGAGTGGAGACGCCGACAGAGGGAAGACTGCTTTGGTTAGCATTCAGCTGCCTCCCGGAGATACCGGGAAGGCTTCAGGAGCACAGCTTTCTACTGTAGACTCAACAGTGTCCGGTTTGCAAGGTGAGGGGTTTAATCCTCAATCTCCTCCTTTAATGACTTCTACCCTGCGTTTTCTATTTCTTCAAGACCGAAAGTTTTCACACTTGAATTGATTTGGGAGGCCATTACTTCCTTGTCGGAGGCAGTACAGAGCCAGACCAGAGCCTTATCTGTTCAAATTCAAGACAACTTGGCAAGAATTATATCTTTGGAAACTGTGAATGATGGTGTTAAATCTCAGGTTGAAGAACATGGTAGTTAACTGGTAACATTATCTGACTTAACCTCTGCATTTATCAGATAATGTGGCGCTTCAGAGCAAAATGGAGATCTTGGAAAATGCTGCCAGAGCTGTGAATTTAAGGATTTTAAATTTTCCTAAAATGAAAGGCATCACGGCCCTTGTTATGTTTAAGAAATATCTACAGGAAGTTTTGAAAGTGCCCGTGGATTTAATTCCACCTTTGACGAAGGTTTACTGTCTACCTCAGGGGAAAAAAAGAACCAGCCGACTCAGGAGAGCTTGCTAATATGGATGTTTTAAATGTTTCAGATTTGTTTAAGGATTCTGATCCTGGGACGTGTGTTCCAGCTACATTGCTGGTGACATATGCGCTTTCCACTGATAAGGAATGGTTGTTAAAAATGTTCTTTAAAAAGAGGTCCGAGATCTTTTATGGTCTCTCTATCTCAATGTTTCCTGACATATCTAAAGAAACGCAGAAGAGGAGAAGGCTTTTTCTTCTTCATAAGTCTGGGGTTATGCAGATTGGTGGTTCTTTCTTTTTAAGATTTCCTTGCAAATGTTTGGTGATATATAAGTCAGTTAGATATATATATTTCCAGTCGGCTGATCTTGCTACATTCATTAATGCAAAATTGAAGGATAAAGTCTAGTCTCAGTGGTAATATATCATCTTCTCTTGTATTAATTAGCCTGTGTACTCAGAGTCAATCTTGTAATCCCCGTTATTTCAAATGTTAAAATTCTTACCTTTGGTGGTACCAGAGGTTCTCCTGCTTTGGTAACCATATGTTTTTCTCTCTCCTCATGGATTGTGGACTACCAGGGATCTTAGGTTTATATTTCCTATTTAGTTTCTTTTTGTTTAAATGTACCTTTGTATCTCTGTCTACTTCAAAAATTGTTCTTGATGTTTATAATTCAATAAATATTAAAACATAAAAAGCAACGGACCCAGCACAGATCCCTGGGGTATTCCACTATTCACCTTTCTCCATTGGTAAAATTAGCCATTTAGCCCTACCCTCTGCTTTCTATCTTTTAACCAGTTCTGATTCACAATAGTACGCTGCCTCCTATCCCATGACTTTTTAATTTTGCCAAAAGTCTCTCATGAGGGATCTTGGGCAAGCCACTTAACCCTCCATAGCCCATGTTCCCTGTAAAATAGTTATCTCCAAGTTATAATGCCCTGTTCAATGTAATTTCAGCTTGTTCAATGTAAACTGCCTTGATATCATGAAAGGCGGTATATAAGAAATGTTAAATAAACAAATCTTGTCAAAGGCTTTCAGAAAATCCAGATACACTATATCAACAGACTCACCTTTTTCTACCCGTTTATTCACACCTTCAAAAAAACATAACAGATTTAGTAAGACAAGACCTTCCTTGGCTAAAGCCATGTTGGCTGTCTCCCATTAAGCCATGGCTATCTACATGTTCAGACATTTTGCCATCCTCCCAATCTTCAGGTATTACTGTTGATTTTAATGATAGTTCACAGATTACTAATAGTAAGTCTGTGATCTCATATTTCAGTTCTTTCAACACCCTTGGATTTATACCATCTGGTCCAGGTGATTTGATACTCTTCAGTTTATCAAATATTTGTAATACATCTTCCCAGTGTATCGATATTTCTCCAGGACCAAGCAGGAAGTCAGTCCTCACATATGGGTGACGTCGGCGCTGACAGAGCCCCCGTGCGTAGCATTTCCCCAGCTTTCAAAGAAAGCCTTTGGGAATGCAGCGCGCATGCGCGGTCCCCCTTCCCGCCCAAGGGTGCCATCTTGCTCAGCCTTCTTTTTTCCACGGAGCCCAACGGATGTATTTTCGTTTCACCCGAGGAAAAAGTTGATTTTATTCTGCGTGAACCTGTTTTTCTTCGGTTCGACGCCGGTTTCCCTTTCCCGCCTGGGCCCGATACATCGTTGTCAAACCTGGACCTCTTTTTTCGATTTTTCTCTTTAGTGACTAGCATACGCGCCATTTTTTCTGTTTTCACTGGCAGCCCTGTCTTTTGACCTCGCAGGGGCCCTTTTTCCCCTGATGGCTGCCAGCGGGTTTAAAAAGTGTGATCGGTGTAAGAAACTCATGTCTCTCACCGACACACATGACTGCTGTCTCCGGTGCCTCGGACCCGATCATGACCCGATGATCTGTGGTCCGTGTGGGAAAAAGTCCTCTAAGGCGTTAAGGAGTCAGCAGCACCAAAAGGAAAGAATCTTCTCCGACTCCGTGTCCGGTCGGGCCCGGACCTCGTCAGAGGCCTCGACATCTCGGGACTCCGGCCCCAAGAAGCGTTGAGGCTCCTCTGAAAGGGGGTCTCCCTCGCGGGAGCATCGCAAGAAGAAAAAACCCACGAGGGCTGTGTCGGTGGACGTACTTGGCTCCTCGAGGGCTAAGTCACATAGCCTCGAGCGCCGTCCCGGGTCTTCGGAGTCGGAGAGGCCTGCAAAACAACCTCGTGTGGAGATGGAGTCCCCGGGTCACGTGAGTACTGTAGTTCTCGTGGACTCTCCTCCAGGGGAGCCGACATCTGGCCCAGCTGCTGAGTCTCCTGAGCTCGGACTCAGGTTGACGGCCTTGGAGAGCAGCTTGACTGCCTTCATGGAACAGCAGCGGGCACTGATCGCCGATCTCATGCGCGCTCGAGTTGATCCTCGGCCAAGGTCTCCTTCGGCCTCCCGTTCGGGACCGAGGTTGTCGACGCCGGTACCCTTGGCGTCGGGGCAGATGGCATCGATGCCTGCCCAACTGGAGCCGCTTGATTCCTCCTCCAAGGAGTCCGGCTGGGAGACGGAGGATGAGGAGTCACCCGACACCTTTCGGACTCGGTGCATCCCTTCGGACTCACCCGAGTCCAAGCCTCGGAGAAGGTCCCCACCGGAGGATACCCGGTTCTCGGACTTCGTGCGGGATATGGCCAAGGCTTTGGCATTCCCCGCGGATCCCGAAGAGAAGCCTCGAGCCGAGGAGCTCGAGGCCCTACAGTATGACTCTCCTCCGAAGGAGGCCTTTACTGTTCCGGTTCTTCCAATGCTGGAACGGTTGCTCTTCCGCATGTGGGAGGCACTGGCGTCGACGCCGGTTTTAAGCAAGTGGGTCAATTCCATCTATCGAGTCCGCAAGAGCCCCAGGTTCCAAAAGGCACAATTACCGCACCACTCCATGGTTGTGGAATCGGCCATGCATCGTCTGAAGAGTCAGAAGATGCACTCCTCGGTGCCTCCCGGCCGGGAGGCCCGGAACCTGGATGCCCTCGGTAAGAAGTGCTTCCAGGGCTCTATGCTTGCTTGCCGTGTCCAGACCTACCAGCTGTACACATGGGCATGTACCTTCGAGACCTGGCAAAGGAGATTGCCGGGTTCTCTGCTGGTCTCTCCGAGGAAACTTTGCAGAGGTTCAATGCTCTGTCCTCGGGTATTCGTGAGTGCTCGAAGTTTCTCTCTCGAGCAGCCTATGATGGCTTCGAGGCTTCGGCCCGAGTAGCCGCGGCTGGCATCGGTGCACACCGTCAGGCCTGGCTACAGTCATCGGACCTCGAGCCATGGGTGCAGGACAAGTTGGTCGATGTCCCCTGCCGAAGTGAAAACCTCTTTGGCAAGCCCATGGCTGACAAGGCTGCAGAACTCGAGACCGAGACTCTTACCCGGACAAGGATGTCCAGAAAAACCTCTGCCCCTTCTCAGAAGAAGGGCTCGGGGAAAAAGACCTTTTACCCAAGGAATTCATCTGCCTATAAACAGTACCCTCATTTTCAGGCCTCTGTAGCTCCCCAACAGGGTCAGCAGGCCAAGGGGCAGGGTCATGGGCCCCATAGGCAGAAGGCCCCCAAGCCTACTACTCCGGCTCCTGCACAGCAGGGAGCAGGGTTTTGACTCCAGTGGCATAGCCTCTCCTCCTCAGCTGGCCCCTATCAGCCCTGGAGGCCGGCTGGCCCTGTATGTCCACAGGTGGTCAGCCGTCACAAGGCATACCTGGGTACTAAGTATAGTCCAGAAGGGCTATCTCCTCCACTTCCACCAGGTACCCCCCTCCTACTTTCCAGGGAAGCCTCCCAGACTTCCTCTGCACAGGGACTTACTCCTGCAGGAGTTGGCAAGTCTTCTCAAGGAAGAGGCAGTGGAACCGGTGCCCCACCACCTGAGAGGTCAAGGCTTCTATTCCAAGTACTTCCTGGTACCAAAAAGGACAGAAGGCCTCAGGCCCATCCTAGACTTGTGGAATCTGAACAAGTTCCTGGAGAGGGAAAAGTTCAAGATGCTTACCCTTGGAATTCTGCTGCCCTACCTCCAGCAGAGAGATTGACTATGCTCCGTAGACCTAAAGGATGCTTATACTCACATATTCATTCATCCAGACCACAGACAATATCTCAGATTTGTAGTGGGAGGAAACCATTATCAGTACAGAGTACTGCCTTTTGGCCTTACATCCGCCCCCAGGGTATTCACCAAGTGCCTGGCAGTGGTAGCGGCCTACCTCAGGGTTCAAGGCCTCTTTGTCTTTCCATACCTGGACGATTGGCTCATCAGGGGTCAATACCCGCAAGAAGCCAATCAAGCCACCCTTCGCACTGTCGCTCTGCTTCAGCACCTGGGGTTTGTTATAAACTTCGCAAAGTCCAGTTTGCACCCCTCCCAGAACATGGAGTTCATAGGAGCTCGACTAGACACCTTTCAGGCAAAAGCCTTTCTACCAGTGGGCAGGGCCCACAGATTGATGGATCTAGCCAGACTATTCCGCACCAATTCTCTGGTCTCCGCCAGACAATTCCTGAGGCTCTTAGGCCACATGGCATCCACGGTCCATGTAACTCCAAATGCCCGTCTACACATGAGGCCGGCTCAATGGGGACTCAGGACTCAGTGGCACCAAGCCACAGGCAGCCTCACAGACAAAGTGAGGGTGTCCGGCCTACTACAGTCTTCTCTGCAGTGGTGGCTTCATCTTCCCAATCTAGTGCAAGGGGTGCCTTTTCAAGCACCTCCACACTCTCAGGTGCTGACAACCGATGCTTCTCTTCAAGGTTGGGGTGCACATTGCCAAGGAGCATGTACTCAAGGCCTGTGGTCTCCTTGGGAGGCCGCACAGCAGATCAACCTCTTAGAACTGAGAGCTATCCGCTTAGCCCTGAGAACGTTCTCCCATCTCATCTCTCGCCAGTCCGTCTTGGTTCAGACGGACAATCAAGTTGCCATGTTCTGTGTGAGCAAACAAGGGGGCACAGGGTCCCGACTTCTATGTCAGGAAGTGCAGAAACTGTGCTCCTGGGCAGTCAATCACGGCATTCTTCTCAAAGCGGTCTATCTCCCAGGTCAAGAAAATTACCTGGTGGACAGATTGAGCAGGATCCTGCAGCCGCACGAATGGCAGTTGAATCCTCTAGTGGTTCAACAGATCTTCCTGAGATGGGGTCTTCCAACCATGGATCTCTTTGCCAGTCCTCTGAACCGTCAACTTCCCAGGTTCTGTTCCAGGCAACCGCATCCTCTCAGAGTTGCAGAGGATGCGTTCTCATTCCATGGTCTACCGGCCTTCTATATGTGTTTCCTCCCACGTCTCTGGTGTCCCAGACGCTATTCAAGGTGCTCAGGGACAAGGTCTCGCTGATCCTGGTGGCCCCCAGGTGGCCAAGGCAACCCTGGTTCCCACTGCTTTTGCAACTAGCGGTGGACACTCCTCTTCCTCTGGGGACACAACCGATCTCCTTTCTCAGGAGCAGGGATCTCTCTTACACCCCAATCTCCAGTCCCTCAATTTGATGGCCTAGCTGCTGAAAGGGTAGTTCTAGCGCCTTTACCATTGCCTAGGGAAGTGGAGGATGTAGTCTTGGCCTCTAGGAGGCAGTCCACCAGAAAGTCTTATGCCCTTAAGTGGCGTAGATTCTCTACCTGGTGTACTCAACACAACGAGAATCCTTTCTCATGCCTGGTACCAGTGGTACTGCAATATCTGCGTCACCTGTCCAACCTAGGCCTTAAGTCCAGTTCTGTCAGAGTTCATGTTAGTGCTCTTTCAGCACACCACTCACAGGTGGAGGGTCAGTCTCTATCCAGCCATCCTTTGGTGGCTCGCTTCCTCAGAGGCCTGCTTTTGCTTAAGCCTCCAGTGCGTCCACCTGCCCCTGAAAGGGATTTAAATGTGGTCTTGCAATGGCTTACTTGCCCACCATTTGAACCTATGGCTACTTGCCCTCTGCGTTTTCTATCCTGGAAAGCGCTATTTCTGGTAGCCCTTACCTCAGCAAGGCGAGTGAGTGAGCTTCAGGCTCTAGTATCAGAAACACCATATACTAGGTTCTATAGGAACAGAGTAGTCTTACGGACTCACCCTAAGTTCCTTCCAAAGGTTGTCTCCTTCTTCCATCTCAATCAGGTGGTGGTTCTTCTGACTTTCTTTCCCAGGCCTCATGCCAGCTGGGCTGAGATGGTCTTGCATACCCTGGACTGTAGGCGGGCGTTGTCCTTCTACCTTGACCGTACGCGGGAGCACCGGAGGGCGGTTCAACTCTTCATCTCTTTTGACCCCAATAAGTTGGGGTTGGCTGTCTCCAAGCGTACTTTGTCCATATGGGTAGCAGACTGCATCGCCTGGGCTTACAGTGCAGCCGGCCTCTCGTTGCAGGGTCGAGTTACGGCTCATCGTGTCAGGGCGAAGGCTGCGTCAGTGGCTCATCTCCGCTCTGTTCCGTTGGCTGACATCTGCCGGGCCGCTACTTGGTCTTCAAGCCAGACGTTTGCGGCCCACTACTGCCTTGAGAGAGAGTCCCGCAGGGACAGTGCTTTCGGACAAGCGGTACTCCATAATCTCTTTGGGGTTTAGGCAACTCCTATCCTCCAGCCCTGGTGTTGGGCTACCGTTCGGGGGCGTTATCAGAGAAGATTCTGTTCTTGCATGCCGAGGCTCTAGAGAGAGCTCATTGTTTCGGTTTGGGGCCTCTGGTAGCCCTGAGCTGGGGAGTCCCATATGTGAGGACTGACTTCCTGCTTGGTCCTGGAGAAAGAGTAGTTACTCACCTGTAACAAGTGTTCTCCAGGAGCAGCAGAAATCAGTCCTCACAACCCTCCCTCCTCCCCTTGGAATTGCAGTCATATGCTTTATTTTTGTTATCTTTTAGCTATGTCATCAGACTGAGCAAGATGACACCCTTGGGCAGGAAGGGGACCACGCATGCGCGCTGCATTCCCAAAGGCTTTCTTTGAAAGCTGGGGAAATGCTCCACACGGGGGCTCCGTCGGCGCCGACGTCACCTATATGTGAGGACTGATTCCTGCTGTTCCTGGAGAACACCTGTTACAGGTGAGTAACTACTCTTTCTTTCAATTCTTCTGTGGCATCACCTTTAAATACCATTTCAGTCAAGGGTAACATCCTTACATCTTTCTCAGTAAAGACCAAAGCAAAGAATTTATGCAGTCTCTCTGCTATGACCTTGTCCCCTCTTAGTGCCTCTTTTACCTCTCTATCATCTAATGGTCCAACTGACTCTCTCACAGGTTTTTTTGCTACAAATGTACTTGAAAAAATCTTTATTACGCATTTTTGCTTCCATAGCAAGCTTCTTCTGCCTTATCAATGCCTTGCATCTAATTTGCCATTGCTTGTGTTGTTTCCAGTCTGTTCTCCTGGGGGTTTCACTGGATTGAGGGCCCCCCCCCCTTCGATGCTACATGGGTATTAAGGCTTCACAGCTATGCTGAACCCAAAAGCACTGTGAATGGAGCAGGAGGGGCAATGTGCTTGCCTGGGCAGAGAGATGTTTGTTCCTCCAGCAAAGCTGCTGCTTCTCTAGGCTCAGCAGCAGAACTTATTTATTTAGCAATGCTTATATACCGCTTTTCACCGGGTCAAAGTGGTGTACATTCAGGTGTGGTATACATTTCCCTTGTCCCCAAAGGGCTCACAATCTGTTTTTTGTACCTGAGACAATGGAGGGTTATGTGACTTGGCCAAGGCCACAAGGAGCACCTGTGGGACTAGAAACCCCAGTCCCACTGGCCCAAGGTTGCTGTCCTCCAGCGGGATCCGAACTCCCGGTCCTCCGGCCCGAGACAACTTGCCCCAACATGAAGTACATCAGTCTAGCATCTCAGGTATTAACTAACACGGAATCTAATATATTAAAGTATTTTTTCTCCACAGACACAGGGAGAAAAGCTGTGGTAAATCCCACCCTCTGTCTAGCAATATCCTTTCCTTTCATCTAATCATATAAGGCTGCTTTTATTTAAGCATATGTACCTATGAAAAGGTCACTAATGCCCTCCAGTAGCCCCGTATTTTAATGTCAGCCATATAGCATAAGTAGAAGTAAATCTGCAATCTAGTTGCAGTGATGCATTAACCTAATACATTTCTGATTAGCTCTGTTTGAGAATTAAATTCCAGCAGATCTGTGAAAATACCATATATCTTCTAGAAAGCAGTTTTTTCAGTTAAGAAATAACACTGGTCAACAATTTTTTAAAAGTTGTCTGCTTCAGAGAGAAAATCTTATGGATTTTGATGTGCTGAATTAAAAAATGACAATTAAAACCGCTGATTGGCTACTGTTTCCTAGATATCTAAGCTTTTCCATTTTATATATATATGTATATATATATATATATATATATATATATATAGATAGATAGATAGATAGATAGATAGATATATAGATATATATAGATATATCATGTTGGCAATAGAGTTTTAATTAAATTATTATAAACCTAGGTCTTTTCATGTGTTTATGGTTGCTATATATATGGACCTTAATAATATTTCACCTGTCGTTTTGGTTTAAAAATAAGTCAAAGGGTTATTTCAAAACAATTTATTTAAAAAGGTAGTATGAAACAGAAAGCAAGAAATGACTATGTATGCATTAATATTCATTTCAGATCTTATTCATTGTCTGCTCAGTGTTTCTTGGCTTGTCTCATATTCTGTAAATGGAATGTCTCTTGTCACTGTCCAGCTATAGTCTGCAAGCATTGACGGGCTCCATTTGCCTTGATATCTTTTCTCCATCTCTGCAACATCCTGATGAAATTGCTCACCTTGCTCATCGCTCACTGATCCTCAGTTCAGTGGAAAAAATCAAGATGAGTGTGCAAAAAATGAATCTTTAGTGATATGTTGCAGCCAAGACTTTTGTATGCATTGAAGAGTTTTTCCACCAACTCCCCCGTAGTTATCTGCCTTGTTGTTTTCAAGAAAACTTGTTGCCACTAATTGGAAGGCTTTCCATGCCATCCTTTCTTTGTCACATCGAGCACAGTTAAATGCATCATCTCAAAGAAGTTCACGAGGACCAGAGACACCTTCCTTTATCTTAGCTTCGGAAATTTCCCACTGAGATACTTGTCCATGGCTTAATGTGTAAGGGTGGTAACAAAATCTTCCTTGATTGAACAAGTGGTAGATGCTACACACTTTTCTTTCCAGGCGCCAATGACTGTCGGAGTGGCCAATCTCTCTTGATATAGTGGGAACTTTTCACAGACTATCCTATTCATAGAGAAAACAGCAGTACTTTGTGTATCCAGTCTGCAGAACAAGCAACAGAGCAACGGACTTTCAAATCACAACAAAGCTGCCATTGATGTTGGTCATAGTTTATGCATCTCAACAGCTGTTTTATATTGTCATAGGTTTTCTTCATATGGACTGCTTGACCAACTGGAATCAATGGCAAAACATTACCATTATGCAGCAAAACAACTTTAAGACTTGTCTTTGATGAATCGATGAACAGTCTCCACTCTTCTGGATGGTGAATCATGTTAAGGGCTGCCGTCAGTCCATCAATGTTGTTGCAGGCAACAATATCACCTTCCATGAAGAAGAATGGAACAAGATCCTTTTGACGTTCACAGAACATGGAAACCCAACATTCACCTGAGAGGAAATTTCATTGCTGCAGTCTGGAGCCCAACAGCTCTGCCTTACTCTTTGGTAGTTCCAAATCCCTGACAAGGTCATTCAGTTCATTTTGTGTTATGAGGTGTGGTTCAGACGAGGAGGATGGGAGAAAATCTTGGTCATGTGACATTGATGGTCTGACGGCAGCCCTTATCATCTCCTTCCTCTTCCTTGCCTGACTCAAGTGAGAACGATCTGGAGCATCAAGAACCTTCAAGTCCTTTTTTGTGGGGTACTAGGGCGTATAGCTGATGGAATGTTTGGATAATGCACAGTCCACTTTTTCTTCTTTGACAAACCTTTTCCTAACAGAAGGCACCATGCAGAAGTAACAATCGCTGATATGATCTGTCTGCTCTCTCCAAAACATTTACACTGAAAAAGGCATGGATTTCCTTTTTCTTTTCAACCACTGGTGAAGACCTGTTGCGCAAGTGTTGCAGCATATGTGTGGGGCTCCGATTTTGCAGCCAAAATAAAGGTGGTAGGCTTTCTTAATCAAAGTGGTAAACTGCGTTTTTGTGATGCAAAGATCGCTTCACCACAAACGTAGCAGAAGTGATCTGCATTGTTCAAACAATTACAAGGGATCTCTCACTTTGGCTAAATGGAAAAAATCAAGCATTGAGAAGACTGGTCTACAGCCAAAATACTACCGACATCGTCATGTTCATTAAAAAAAAATGTTGCACAATTTCTTCTACAGAGTGATGTAATTAAGCTGAGTTAAGATTGCATCATCTATGACTTCTAGGTGTACAATTCATATTACATATGATGCAATAGCATCTTCAAATTGCATCATTCATTAATTGTTTTGCCTGAAAAGCAAGTACTGTCCAAACAAAAACATAGATTTATCACAAATCCAGTTGAAGATGTGCATGTATTTTAGTAATTTATGGTTTAAATTGAGATCCCTTCCCAATATAACTCACATATACTTAGCACTTCCGAAGTTGAGGTCATACATACTAACTCAGTAGTGTAAATTGAAAACTAGAGCCAACAAACAACTTTAAGCATCATTTTCATTCTCAGCAACCCAGACTTAATAAAGTGTCACTGAATTTATTTCGGAAGCATTTTGCCTGTAGAACAGCGTAACTGCTGCAAATTCAGTTTATGGTCAAAGCTAGTAGTGTAGATGAGTTTAAAAAAGGTTTATATAAGTTTCTTCAGGACAGGTCCCTTAACTATTATTTAGATAGTCCGAGAAGCAGGAGGTGGAAATGCCTATGGCTGAGCAACTTAAAATGAGCTTTCTTTCATGGGATTTAATGGGTATTTTCAAGTGACCATTGTTGGAGATAAGATGCTAAGCTCTGTGGTCCAATAGTCTGATCCAGCATGGCACTTCTTATGTTCTTAAACAAAGGCATAAGCTAAATGGATTATTCAATAAAATGATCCAAAAAATCATGACGACAGAAAAATGCTGAAATGTTCACAGAATTTTAGAAAGGCTTTATATAGGCTGTTAGCTGCTAACAGTACTTAGGGTCACCTCATATCTGCTTTCATGCTTGGAACATCCACTGAAGTCCTTTGGTGCTCTGATTCCCAAACTATGGTTCCTGATAGACTTTCAGGAGGGATGAGTTGGAGGCAGGCCACCAGAAAGCTCAAGAGAGGAAAGCCATACAGCAAGCCCTTAGCCTACAAAGAATTATATACAGTAAGCATCACACTTATGAATCTCTGAAAAGACACAATTTAATGTGGGCCTGATATGAAAAGTGTTGGATGAACTGTTTTGGTGTACACATTTTGAAATGTTAACACAGCAGTACAGGATGAAAGAACCAGCATCCATAGAAAATTGCTGGTGGTTGTATCCAAGTCTCTGTGTGGGAAACAAAGCTTTTTTTTTGCTAGTCAGTAGAAATGCTGGAGCATGAGTGAGAGTCTCAGCTCTGATGGTTAAATTTTTATAAAAAAATTAGTCTTTATCAGATGAACTCAAAGCTAGTGAAAGCCCCTTCATAAATAGTCGGCGTAGTGTTGTCTGCTACTGATTATGATGCCTTGGATGAATGGTTTTTATTGCTGTGCTTTGCCCAACTGTCATGGAGTAATGGAATAATTCTTTCTTTCCCTTCGGAAACTGTCATAAAGTTCAAATACCAGTAATGTGTTATCATACCCTGTGCCACAGATACCGCTATTTCTGAAGCTGAATTCTTGAGTTCACAAGTCTGGGTTAGATGAAAGGTGTTATATAAAGCTTTAGACCTTTTCTGGCACTAATTTATGATTTTTTTTTTTGTAAATTTTAATTTTCCAGGTCCTCCTCACTCTGGATGACGACCTTGATTTTGTACGAAGAGACCATATTCCTGTGTTTTAAGGTACCAAGGAGCTGGAAGAGAGATCGTTCTTTTAACTGGGAGATTCAAATCCCACAATAAGTGACACTTTCTTTACCTTATAGAAGACCAACACAAGAAGAAAACTAGTGCTAGGAGTATTCTACAAGAAAACTAATAGGGAAGATAGAGAGAAAGCAATATGCAGCTGTGGACAGAGGGCTCTTGACACACCAAACGTATTGTATGAGCCTTTAAGGATCACTGCAACATTTCTTTACCTCCATATCATCTTTAGAAATGAATGAATGCCAGGAAATTTACTTTTTCACATGATTTTCCAAATGGACCAATTTTGGGTAATCTTAGCAAGTGTTAAAAATGTGAAATGTAGAAATACTGTGAGGCTTCTGTACATAATACTAAAGACCTTAGATGCCAGGCCTTCCTTTGGTCTTATGCCTAGAATGGGTAGTACAAGCTGAAAAGGTGATATTCTCTAAGGTGGAAGACCTTACTAAACATGGAATAAACCATAATATTGCTATTAGCCTTTTTTTGGCTGGGATCCAAGCATAGAGTTGACACTAAGTTGAGGACAGTCCATTCTTGGCCTTTAGATGAAGCCAACTCCCTGAACAACATGCTATCCAATCCCACTGGGGGCCAAATGATGTAATGGCCACTGCCAAAACATGCATTATACCACCTGCAAACAAATGAAGCAAAAGGCAGCCTGGGGTAGGCAAACAATTAGTATCTGTTAAAGATGCACGTTATTCCCCTGGTAAAATCCAAAATCAAAAAACATAAATATAAATCAGCAAACTGCTCCACAGTAGAAAACTACAAAAATGCTGACAAATCACCTCAAAGAGTGACCAAGCAAACTAGTGTTGTGAATCTTGACACAGTCTTTTGTCGTACCATCCTATTAGGGTTCACAAAATTTAACGTTAATAATGATCAATCAGTATAGAATCAGAATATCGTCACAGCACCTGCAAAAACCATTAGCAGTAACAGTGTGCAGATCTATGTATAAAACAATATATGTATATGTGGGGATTGGCGCTCAACAAAACTAGCAGCTAAAGAAAAAACTGCTATCACTAGCTTCAACTAATTGTCCCAAAGTGATGTCTCTAGCATTATTGCTCCTATCCCATTGCATACTCCTTCAAACGTATAGTGAAAACCAAAATAATTTTGCTTAAAGTCCCAAGAGTACATAAGATATGCCATACTGGGTCAGACCAAAGTCCATCAAGCCCAGTATCCTGTTTCCAAAAGTGGCCAATCTAGGTCACAAGTACCCAGCAGTTTCCCCAAAAGACAGAGGTTCCACAATGCTTGTATTGGGGCAAGCAGTGGATTTCCCGGGTCCCCTTTAATAATGATTTATGGACCTTTCCTCCAGGAACTTGTCCAAACCTTTTTTAAACCCAGATGCACTAACTGCTTTTACTACATCCTCAAGTAACAAATTCCAGATTTTATTACACGTTGAGTGAAAAATAAATTCTCTTATTAGTCTTATTTGGGTTACACTGTAGCTTAATTGCATGTCCCCTAGTCTTTCTACATTTTGATGGGGTAAGCAATCGATCTACGTTTACCCATTCCACTCCATTCATTAATTTATAGACCTCTATCATATCTCCCTTTAGCCATCTCTTTTCCAGGTTGAAGAGCGCTAACTTTTTTAGCCTCTCCTCATAGGGGTATCCTTCCATCTCCTTTATCATTTTGGTGGCTCTTCTCTGGACATTTTCTAATTCTAAGTGCTATATCCTTTTAAAGATAAGGTGATATGGTTCAGAAGAAGGTATCCTTGAAGGATACTACCAAAAGCAGTGAGGTTCCAAAAAAGAGTAAAGTAGCCCAAATGCCCTCGAGTAAGGTGCAGACAGAGCGTAAAGATTCCAAATTACCAATGCCTACCAATAGCCAGATTAATATTAATAAAATACAGTCTCTAAAATGCTTGTATGCAAATGCTAGAAGTCTAAACAATAAGATGGGAGAGTTAGAATATATAGCACTAAATGAGAGGTTAGATATGATTGCAATCTCAGGAGGATAACCAGTGGGACACTGTGATACTGGATACAAACTATTTTGTAATGATAGAACTGATCAAATTGGTGGAGGGGTTGCACTCTATGCTAGAGAGGGCAGTGAGTCAGAAAGGATTAAAGTTTTGGAGGAAAAAAAATTTGCTGTAGAATCTCTATGGATTGAAATTCCATGTATGAAAGGGAAGGTGATGGCACTGGGGGTGTTCTATCGACCGCCTGGCCAGAATGAACAAATGGATGATGAAATGCTCAAAGAAATCAAGGAAGCTAACAAAAGTCACAACAGAGTAATAATAATGGGTGATTTCAATTACCCCAGTATCGACTGGGTCAGTGTCAAGGCAGGACATGCTAGGGAGATAAAGTTTCTACAACAAATAAATGACTGCTTCTTGGGGCAGCTGGTTCATGAACCGACCAGAGGGGAAGCCATACTGGACCTAGTCCTTAGTGGAACACCAGATCTGGTGCAAGAAATAAGGGTGTTGGGACCACTTGGCAATAGTGATTATAGCATGATCGTGTTTGATTTAATTAGTGGAGGAGGGATAGTAAAGAAATCCACAGTACTACCTTTTAACTTTTGAAAGGGAGACTATGATAAAATGAGGAATATAGTTAAGAAAAAACTAAAAGGAGCGGTTGCAAAGGTTAAAGACTTACATCAAGCTTGGGTGTTTTTTAAAAATACTATCCTGGAAGCCCAAGCCAGCTGTATTCCACGCATTAAGAAAAGAGGAAGAAAGTCCAAAAAACTGCCAGCATGGTTTAAAGGAGAGGCTGTTGCTGCCAAAAAAGCATCTTTCAGGAAATGGAAAAAAAAGAGCCAAACGACGAAAACTGGAAACAGCACATGCACTGGCAAGTTAAATGCAAAGCATTGATAAGGCAAGCAAAACAAGAATTTGAGAAGGAACTTGCTACGGAAGCAAAAACACGAAGTAAAGACTTTTTCAAGTACATTCGTAGCAAAAGGCCTGTGAGAGAGTCAGTTGGACCATTGGATGATAGAGGGGTAAAAGGGGCAGTAAGAGGAGACAAGGCTATAGCAGAGAGACTGAATGAATTCTTTGCTTCGGTCTTTACTGAGGAAGATGTAGGGATGTTACCCAAGACTGAAGTGGTATTTAAAGGTGATAATGCAGAGGAATTGAGAGAAATATCGCTACACCGGGAAGATGTATTACAACTATTTGATAAACTGAATAGTAGCATATCACCTGGACCAGATGGTATACATCCAAAAGTGTTGAAAGAACTGAAATATGAGATTGCAGACCTGCTATTAGTAATCTGTGAACTTTCATTAAAATAATCTGTAATACCTGAAGATTGGAGGATCGCCAATGTAACGCCAATTTTTAAAAAGGTTCCAGGGGTGATCTGGGAAATTACAGACCGGTGAGCCTGACGTCAGTACCGGGGAAAATGGTAGAAACCATCATAAAGAACAAAATTACACAGCATGTAGATAGTCATGGCCTAATGGGAGACAGCCACCATGGCTTTAGGCAAGGAAGATCTTGTCTTACTAATCTGATATGTTTTTTTGAAGGTGTGAATAAACAGGTAGACAAAGGTGAGTCAGTTGATATAGTGTATCTGGACTTTCAGAAAGCCTTTGACAAGGTCCCTCATCAGAGACCTTTGGCAAAACTAAAAGTCATGGGATAGGAGGCAGTGTACTATTGTGGATCGGGAACTGATTAAAAGATAGAAAGCAGAGGGTAGGGCTAAATAGCCAATTTTCCCAATGGAAAAAGGTGAATAGTGGAGTACCCCAGGGATCTATACTGGGTCCGCTACTTTTTGACATATTCATAAATGACATGGAAAAGGGAATAACTAGTGAGGTTATCAAATTTGCAGACGACACAAAACTGTTTAAAGTTATTAAAACCCAAGAGGACTGTGGAAAGCTGCAGGAGGATCTGGATAAATTGGAAGACTGGGCATCCAAATGGCAGATGAAATTTAATGTGGACAAGTGCAAAGTTATGCACCTAGGAAAGAACAACCCACGCTATAGTTACACAATGCAAGGTTCCCCATTGGGAACCACCACCCAGGAAAAATTTAGGAGTCATCGTGGATAACATGTTAAAACCCTCCGCGCAGTGTGTAGCGGCGGCCAAGAAAGCAAATAGAATGCTAGGTATCATAAGGAAAGGAATCGAAAATAAAATAAAGGATATTATAATGCCTCTGTATCGTTCCATGGTACGATCGCACCTTGAATATTGTGTGCAATTTTGGTCACCGTTTCTTAAAAAGGATATAGCGTTATTAGAAAAGGAACAGAGAAGAGCCACCAAAGTGGTAAAAGGGATGGAAGGCTACTCCTATGAAGAGAGGCTACAAAGGTTAGTGCTCTTCAACCTGGAAAAGAAACATAGAAACATGATGACAGAAAAAGACCACATGGCCTATCTAGTCTGTCCTTCCATATCAACAACTACAACAGTCCACTTTTTACCTTTAGAGATCCTCTGTGTTGGTCCCATGCTTTTTTGAATTCAGTTACTGTCCTCATCTCTACCACCTCCACTGGGAGACTATTCCATGGATCCACTACTCTTTCCGTAAAGAAATATTTCCGCATATCACTCCTGAATCTATCTCCCTTCACCCTCATCCCATGTCCCCTCGTAGCAGAACTTGCTTTCAATTGAAAGAGGCTCTCTCCCTGAACATTTATGCCACGGAGGTATTTAAACATCTCAATCATATCACCTCTATCCCGCCATTCCTCTAAGGTGTACATATTAAGATCCTTAAGTCTGTCCTCATATGCTTTATAATGAAGCCCACTAATCATTTTAGTAGCCACCCTCTGCACCGACGCCATCCTGTTCACATCCTTTTGAAGGTGTGGTCTCCAGAATTGCACATTATACTCCAAATGAGGTCGCACCAAAGACTTATACAGAGGCATTATCACCTCCTTTATTCTGCTAGCCATTCCTCTCCGTATGCACCCAAGCATCCTTCTAGCTTTTGCCGTCGCCTTTTCTACCTGTTTAGCTACTTTAAGATCATCAGACACAACCACGCCTAGGTCCCGCTCTTCTTTAGTGGACAAAAGTACTTCACCTCCTATACTGTATTGCTCCCTTGGATTGCTGCAGCCCAAATGCATGACCTTACATTTTTTAACATTAAATCCCAGCTGCCAAATTCTAGATCATTCTTCAAGCTTAGCTAGATCCCTCCTCATGTTAGAGACAGCTGAGGGGAGATATGATAGAGGTCTATAAATTAATGAATGGAGTGGAACGGGTAAACGTGGCTCGATCGTTTACGCTATCAGAATATAGAAAGACTAGGGGACGTGTAATGAAGCTACAGGGTAAACTATTTAAGACAAATAAGAGAAAAATATTTTTTTCACTCAACATGTAATCAAACTCTGGAATTTGTTACCGGAGGATGTAGTAAGAGCTGTTAGTGTAGCTGGGTTTAAGAAAGGTTTGGACAAGTTCCTGGAGGAAAGGTCCATGAACCATTATTAAAAAGGGACCCAGGATATCAATGCTTGACCCAATACAAGCATTGTGGAACCTGTCTCTCTTGGGGATACTGCTAGGTACGTATGACCTAGATTGGCCACTGTTGGAAACAGGATACTGGGCTTAATGGACCTTGGTCTGACCCAGTATGGGCATATCTTATGTTCTTAGAATTGCACACAATATTAGAGGTGTGGTTGCACCATGGAACGATACTGAGGCATTGTAATATCCTTTGATTTATTCTCTATTCCTTTCCTTATGATTCCTAGCATTCTATTAGTTTTCTTCGCTACCATTGCACACTGGGCAGAGGGTTTCAACATGTTATCCACAATGACACCTAAATCTTTTTACTGGGTGGTGGTTCCTAATTGGGACCTTGCAATGTGTAACCATAGTTTGGGTTGTTCTTTCCTAGGTGCAAAACTTTGCACTTGTTCAAATTAAATTTCATCTGCCATTTGAACATCTAGTCTTCCAGTTTATGAAGGTCCTCTTGCAATTTTTCACAATCCTCTTGGTTTTTAACAACTTTGAATAATTGTGTGTCATCTGCAAATTTGATTACCTGACTTGTTATTCCCATTTCCAGGTCATTTATGACTATGTTAAAAAGCAGCGGAATCAGCACAGATCCCTGGGGTACTAAACTATTCATAAGAACATAAGATATGCCATACTGGGTCAGACCAAGGTCCATCAAGTCCAATATCCTGTTTCCAACAGTGGCCAATCTAGGTCACAAGTACCCAGCAGATTCCCCAAAAGACACAGGTTCTGCAATGCTTGAATTGGGGCAAGCAGTGGATATCCTGGGTCCCCTTTAATAATGGTTTAAGGACCTTTCCTCCAGGAACTTGTCCAAACCATTTTTAAAAACGCCTACACTAACAGCCTTTACTACATTCTCCAGCAACGAACTCCAGAGTTTGATTACACGTTTCCATTGGGAAAATTGGCCATTTAGCCCTACCCTTTGCTTTCTATCTTTTAACCACTTCCTGATCCACTGCCTCCTATCCCATGACTTTTTATTTTTGCCAGTGGTCTCTCATGAGAGACCTTGCCAAAAGCTTTCTGAAAATCCAGATACACTACATCGACTGACCCACCTTTATCTACCTGTTTATTTACACCTTCAAAAAATATAACAGATTATAAGACAAGACCTTCCCTGACTAAAGCCATGTTGGCTGTCTCCCATTAAACCATAAAATGATAACAGGTCTCTCTCCCGAGTGAACTACATTCACGACAATATATTATTCATTCACTCTTTACAATCTCTAATTTTAGATTTTATATACCAAATGGCCACCGGTCTCAGATAAACGGTATATCTCTGACACTTATTTGTGGGTAATGTAACTCGCCCATCTAGTGTCTGTTTACATCAATGACCACAGGCCAGTATGGTTCTGATTTTTTTCTTTTATGTATTGCTCAGTTTTTATATATAAATGACTTTTTTGTTTTTCTTAAAAACTTTAAATAATTACACCATTCAACTTATCTTATGCAGAATGGCGTTAGCAGATGCCCCTAATTCAATTGCAGACAAATAGAAAACCCCGACGCCTCAATCTTCTAAGCGCTCCGGCGTTTCTCCTCCTGGATTTATCAAGGGGATGAATGCAGTGCGTCTTTCAGGGACTTTTTTTAAGTAGTCTGATTCTTCAATGTTCTTTCAATTTAGCTATGACAACACAACAATAGCCACAGCATTACATGATAAAAACTCTTAGACATACTAATTCTACTCATTATATCACATCACTATTTTCTCTTTTACCTGAACATTTTACCAAGTCCGTAATCCCTTATCGAGTCAAGCTTTCATTGTAATTCTTGAGTTTACTCTCAAAGGACGCCACGCATGCGCACAGGACTGTAATTAAATACCTCTCCTAAGGCTAACCATTGGAGCCCTCAGATACACGCCAACCAATCAACGCTGACATTTAGCCCCTCTGGCTGAACTGTTCGGAGCTGGTGAATCCACCATTGTTCCCGATAGGAAAGCATTTGTTCACGTGATCTGCCATATGATCCTTGAAGGACTGCTTCAATACACCAACATTGTAGCATATTAAAACTGTGGCCCAAGTCCAAACAATGTTGTACGATGGAAGCTTCCAACCGCCGACATCTTAATCTACTCTCATGTTCTTTCAAACGGATCTTCAAGGCTCGAATCGTTTTCCCAACATACAAAAAGGAGCAAGGGCACCGAATCGCATAGACTACCGATTTAGAATCACAATCAGTTAAATGTCGCAAATGATATGTAATACCTCGATGAGTAAACTCTGAAATTTCTTGCGTAATGTTACAAATGCTGCAGTGGCCACATTTCACATGTTTCCCATTACTTTCAGCTCTTGGAACCCAATCCAATGGCCTCAAAACGGTGGGAGATAAATATTCTTTTTAACTTCTGTTCCTCCTCCACACACACCGCAATGTTTTATCTTGTAACCCCGGTACTACTTCTAAGACTGCTTTATGTTTTTTCAAAATCTTTTGGATCGTTGTACTTAATGGTGAATAAGTAGTCACCAAATTCACCTTTTGATCGTCCCATTCTGTACCCAATTTTTCTCTGGAGTCCAGCAAAAGCTCTCTATTGTTATATAGGGCCCGACGAATCACCCCTGGTGGATACCCTCTATTGAGAAAACTCTTTTTAAGATATTTTGAAGCTTGTTTATATTCCATTATAGTGGAGCAGTTTCTTCGATAGTGTAAGAATTGCGAAATCGGAAGGCTATCCTTCAAACCTTGGGGGTGAGCACTTGTGTAATGTAGAAAGGTATTTTTATGGGTAGGTTTACGGAACACTGTAGTGGTCCAAATTTCAGACCCACGGATTATTAAGACGTCCAAATAAGTGATCTGTTGATGATGACTTTCAAAAGTAAATTTTAGCCATTCAACAAACAAAGGGATGTTTTCTTGAGTCCCTTGCCATAACATAAAGATGTCATCAATATATCGATACCAGGATTTAATGTATGTTATGAAGGGAGATGAAACCAGGAATTGTTTTTCAAATACACTCATATACAAATTTGCTATCGAGGGAGCGCACGTGGCGCCCATAGCCACCCCTGCTATTTGATGATAAATGCGCTTCTCAAACGTGAAAAAATTTTCAAACAGGGTGAGTGCCGTTATTTGATGTAAAAATCGACTATGTTCTTGGGATAAATCTCCTCGATCTTTCAAAACTTCTTGGACAACCTCAAAGGCTGAATGTTGTGGTATACTCGTGTATAAAGACTGAATGTCTAACGTTACCAGAAAAACATCTTGCTGTGACGCCCAGGGTGCCAGATCCTGTAAAATGTTCAAAAAATGGGTTGTATCTCTCACAAAAGAAGGTATATTCTGTAAGAGAGGTCTCAAAAATGAGTCTAAATAAATGGAGAGGGGTTCTAGTAGAGTACCCTTAGTAGATACTATGGGTCTCCCTGGGGGCCGGTGAATATCCTTATGTATTTTTGGCACTGTATAGAGTTTTGCCAATTGAGGTGTTCTCACTAAAAGGAATTTGGATTCCTTCACAGAAATGATCTTTTTTTGTGTGGCTTCCTTCACCAGCTCAACTATTAATTTCTGTAACCGAGGCGTAGGATCTTCCTCCAATAATTCGTAAGTTTTACTGTCTTGCAATTGGACTGTGGCCTCTTGAATATAATATTGACGATCTAAGACTACCAAAGCCCCCCCTTTATCTGCTCTTTTAATTACAAGATCCGTTCGAGTTTGTAAAGTGTTCAATGTGGCTGTTTGTTTCCTCGTTAAATGATATCTACTATCTTTCTACGTTACACGAGTGCTCACCCCCAAGGTTTGAAGGATAGCCTTCCGATTTCGCAATTTTTACGCTATCGAAGGAACTGCTCCACTATAATGGAATATAAACAGGCTTCAAAATATCTTAAAAAGAGTTTTCTCAATAGAGGGTATCCACCAGGGGTGATTCATCGGGCCTATAGTCGGGCCCTATATAACAATAGAGAGCTTTTGCTGGACTCCAGAGAAAAATTGGGTACAGAATGGGATGATCAAAAGGTGAATTTGGTGACTACTTATTCACCATTAAGTACAACGATCCAAAAGATTTTGAAAAAACATAAAGCAGTCTTAGAAGTAGTACCGGGGTTACAAGATAAAACATTGCGGTGTGTGTGGAGGAGGAACAGAAGTTTAAAAGAATATTTATCTCCCACCGTATTGAGGCCATTGGATTGGGTTCCAAGAGCTGAAAGTAATGGGAAACATGTGAAATGTGGCCACTGCAGCATTTGTAACATTACGCAAGAAATTTCAGAGTTTACTCATCGAGGTATTACATATCATTTGCGACATTTAACTGATTGTGATTCTAAATCGGTAGTCTATGCGATTCGGTGCCCTTGCTCCTTTTTGTATGTTGGGAAAACGATTCGAGCCTTGAAGATCCGTTTGAAAGAACATGAGAGTAGATTAAGATGTCGGCGGTTGGAAGCTCCCATCGTACAACATTGTTTGGACTTGGGCCACAGTTTTAATATGCTACAATGTTGGTGTATTGAAGCAGTCCTTCAAGGATCATATGGCAGATCACGTGAACAAATGCTTTCCTATCGGGAACAATGGTGGATTCACCAGCTCCGAACAGTTCAGCCAGAGGGGCTAAATGTCAGCGTTGATTGGTTGGTGTGTATCTGAGGGCTCCAATGGTTAGCCTTAGGAGAGGTATTTAATTACGGTCCTGTGCGCATGCGTGGCGTCCTTTGAGAGTAAACTCAAGAATTACAATGAAAACTTGACTCGATAAGGGATTACGGACTTGGTAAAATGTTCAGGTAAAAGAGAAAATAGTGATGTGATATAATGAGTAGAATTAGTATGTCTAAGAGTTTTTATCATGTAACGCTGTGGCTATTGTTGTGTTGTCATAGCTAAATTGAAAGAACATTGAAGAATCAGACTACTTAAAAAAAGTCCCTGAAAGACGCACTGCATTCATCCCCTTGATAAACCCAGGAGGAGAAACGCCGGAGCGCTTAGAAGATTGAGGCGTCGGGGTTTTCTATTTGTCTGCAATTGAATAGGGGCATCTGCTAACGCCATTCTGCATAAGATAAGTTGAATGGTGTAATTATTTAGTTTTTAAGAAAAACAAAAAAGACATTTATATATAAAAACTGAGCAATACATAAAAGAAAAAATCAGAACCATACTGGCCTGTGGTCATTGATGTAAACAGACACTAGATGGGCGAGTTACATTACCCACAGATAAGTGTCAGAGATATACCGTTTATCTGAGACCGGTGGCCATTTGGTATATAAAATCTAAAATTAGAGATTGTAAAGAGTGAATGAATAATATATTGTCCCATTAAACCGTGACTATCTACATGTTCAGAAATTTTATTCTTAATAATACTTTCTACCATTTTTCCCAATACTGACATCAAGCTCACCGGTCTGTAGTTTCCCGGATCACCACTGGAATCCTCTTTAAAAGTTGGCATTACATTGGCCATTCTCCAATCTTCAGGTATTACCGATGATTTTTTTTAAAAATTTAACTTTTTTAAAATTTTATTTTACATTAGAACAGCAACCAAAACATAGCTCCTGCAGCGTGTACATCCAAGCATAGGTAACAGTTCTGATATCCTCCCCCCTCCCCAACTCCCCCCCCAATCGCCCTCCCGTACCCTCCCCCCCCCCCAAGGGCCTGGAGCAATTTTTTCGAATCTTTATCAAAGTGCTCCGTCTGTTGTCGCCTGAGGGCTGTCAGCCTCTCCATCACCAACACCTGCCTCAGGCGAGTCTCACCCTGGTCCAATGTAGTTGTTGCGCTCTGCTTGCAATGGGAGGCCATCTCACAGCGCACCGCACACAAACATGCCACAAGCGCCCACCCCTTCCCCTCTTTCCAGCCTGGTCCCCACCAGGATAGCAAAAATATTCCTGGGTCCAGGCTCACTCTGATTCCAAGCAACTTGCCAATCCACCCTTGTACCAATTTCCAAAACGCTTGAATTTTTGGGCAAGTCCACCATATATGCCAAAAGCTTCCCTGTTCCCCACACTCCCTTCAACACTCCGGTGACACCACTGGGAACACCCAGGGTGTAGGTACCACCGCATCAAAAGCTTATAGCTTGTTTTCCCGGATAGTTATGGACTGGGGTGCCCGCCTGATCTAGTCAGTAGTCTGTGCCCAGTCTGCTCAATGCCCGTCCCAGATCCCTTTCACACTCCCGCATGTACGGGAGCTGTCGAAATTGCATAACCCATATTGCTCTATATATTACCAAAATTAAACCCTTGAGTGCTTTCTCCCATACCATATCACCTCCAAATCTGTAAATTAACGCTTTAAACCATCTCACCCCAATTTGGTCCTCAAAAAATGACATACTTGCCCATAGTATATCTTATCCCCCTCATAGGACTCCCTTAGCTCCTCAAACAGAACTAAGTTCCCATCATCAATAAACTGATGGAAGTACTGCAGTCCTTGCTTCTCCCATCTAACATACTGTATATCCCCCCTTCCCAACCCGATTTAAACTCTGGGGTACGTTTAAGCGAGGTCTGCGTCAAGAATCCCCCCCCCCCCTTACCCTTTACCCCTTCCTTTTTCCTAGCTATATCTCAAATTTGGAAGCACCTGCTGGATCCCCAGACTACCTACCCCCCATCTCTTCCTGACTTCCGGGGATACCCATGGCAACGCCCCTATGTACCCTACCCTTACATAGATACTGTACCTATGTACCTGTGATACTGAAAGAAATTGATCAGGAAAAAGACGATGAGATAGGCACCACCAGGGGCAGCCCAAGGGGGATGCGGGGCTATGTGCAGAGACTCGGTGTGGGCCTCATTTGCATAATGGGCCTCATTTGCATAAATATTTGCATAATGCTAACATACACTAACTTTTAGTAAACATGCCTCTTAATGAGTGCATGGATAAAGAAAGACTAAAAGATTTCTACAATACTATAATCCAGTGCCAACCACCAGGCATATTAGGAACTACTACAAACACTGCCCATTTAGAACCCATAGCAAACCCGCCATATCATAGCAGCACTACCAGGACTCACAAAGCACCATACTCTACCTATCAAAAGGCAACACTGCAAATATTAAACCAATACATTTCAGAGAATACCAATACATGACCTATTGGGGAAAGAGAACAAGTGGCAATGTCAAATAGAAACTACATAAACAAAATACCTCAGCTCAGTTACACATGCAGAACATAGATCATCACCAAAACAAAGAGCAAGGGATCACAATTTAGAACTAGGAAGACAATAATTAAACTGGGAACCCCAAAAGCCAAACTTGGAATGTACAACACTGCAGAAATGAAACTATGAATTAATTTCCTCTTGTACTAAACAAAATGCAGACGTTAATGATGCACATTTCCCAGAGCTGACATACTCCAGTCAATAAATTCAAAATAAAAATATATTTTTCTACCTTTTGTTGTTTGGGCATTTTATTTTTCAGTTGCAATTGCTCCAGCCACTTTCTTCTGGTTTCTTTGTGTTTTCTGCTAACTCTCCATCGTCTGCTGTCCATTTGTCCTTTCTTCTCTCTTCTAGCTTTTTTCCATTCTCTCTCTACATCTGCTGTAACATACTAATCTTTCTCCTTTTGCTCTTTCCTCATTCCTATTTCATCCACTCAAATTTTACCCCTCCATCCTTAATCCCCACTTACTCTCCCAATACCCGGCCAATTGTAGATTTTTCTTCCCTCTCCATCTTCACTCCTTCAGCCCCATCCCCTTCTAGTCCTCCCCCACCATCAGCCCATTTCCAGTCCTAGCTCCCCCATCCATTTCCAGTCCTATCCAAACCCTCCATCAGCTCATTTCCAATCACAGCCCCAACATCAGCCCATTTCTAGTCCTATCCAAGCCCCTCCATCAGCTCATTTCCAATCACAGCCCCACCATCAGCCTATTTCTAGTCCTTTCCTAGCCTCATCATCAGCCCATTTCCAATCGTAACTCCCCTCCACTCAGCCCATTTCCAATCCAAGCCTCCCATGAGCCTATTTCCAGTCCTAGCCACTCCATGAGTCCATTTCATTCCAAGCCCCCCTCCATCAGCCCATTTCCAGTCCTAGCTCCCTCCCAGTCAGCCCATTTCTAGTCCAAGTCCCCCTCCACTCAGCCCATTTCCAGTCCTAGCTCTCCCCCACAGCCCATTTCCATTCCAAGCCCCCCTCCCCATCAGCTCTTTGCAGTTCAAGCCCCCCCTCCACTCGGCCCATTTCCTGTTCTAGCAACCCTCCCCCCCCCACAGCCCATTTTCAGACCTAGCAACCCCCCAGCCCATTTTCAGTCCAAGCCCCCCCCCCCTCCTGAAGAGCCTCGCGGCTAGCTAAAAGGCTTAAGAGGGAGCCAGAGAGGCCCCGGCTCACCTCTACAGCTGCCGAAGTGAAGCGCATCTATGTCCTTTACTTCGGCAGCTGTACTGAAGTTTAGAACGCTGCCGCGCTGAGGTCAAAGGGGACTTCCTGTTTCCCGGCACTCAGCGCGGCAGCGTTCTAAACTTCAGTACAGCTGCCTAAGTGAAGGAAAAAGAGGTGAGCCGGGGCCTCTCTGGCTCGCTCTAAAGCCACCTGCCTGCCGGTGTTCAATTCAGGATGTTATTGGCAGGGAGCCCCCTGAAACGCAGGGTCCTGTGCAAACAACATTCTTGCTCAATGGACAGGCCGGCCCTGGGCGCCGCTCATCCCGAGGCCACAGATGTGTTTCCTGCAGTAGGATTATATTCCAGAACAGTCGCTGCAGTTTACTGGGCAAGTTCAACCCCTTAACATTGAGGGAACTTACCCCCTTCCCCTTTCCGCCTTCACCAGGTCCTCCCCCCTCCTCTTCTCCCCCTGCCGCTTCCCAACCTCTCTATGCCATGTCTGCTCCCTTCCCTAGGAGCCACATATTCCATGGGGGTCAGCTAAGCCATACTCTAACCTTCCCAGTCATTCCATCCACATCACTCAGTCTTCCTCTGCACTTCCAAT
Source organism: Ichthyophis bannanicus (assembly GCA_033557465.1). Lineage (NCBI taxonomy): Eukaryota > Metazoa > Chordata > Amphibia > Gymnophiona > Ichthyophiidae > Ichthyophis > Ichthyophis bannanicus. The sequence continues at coordinate 377,974,149 of CM066034.1, read as the reverse complement.
CATTCATCCATCTGCAACAATCCCCCAAACCTACCACTTCCCTCCCCCGAATCATTCCCCCGCACCCTCTTTCCAATATGTTTATTCCCTTTAAACAAACCCCAACCCTCCCTCCACAAACACTTATGAGACATTGAATAATTTAACAGCCATGTCCATCCCTGGAAAGGGTATATCACAGCTGTCCAGTTGGTTTGGCATTTGTCCCTCAGGTTTCCACTCCTGCTGAGCTCTCTTTTGATCTCCCTTTGGGCAATCGCTTCAGGCATGTCCCCTTCGCTGCCACCTGCTGCCATTTCGATGCAGATGCCTTCACTGCTGAATCCTGCCACATGCCTGGTGATGCTTTGCCCGGGGTAAGGATACCTTCACAGCCCAAGTCCCATAGTGCTTGCCATGCTTCCCCCTCTTCCTTCACCTTCCTGGGGGTTCCCTGCACTGTAAATAGCAATCCAAAGGGAACAGCCAACAACAACGGATCCCCGTTTTCCTCATATATGCTGTAACTTCCCTGAGTGCTCGTCATCTCATGAATGCCCTTTGTGATAAATCCTGGAACAGTTCTATTTCACAATTCGTCCAAGCTATGCACCCGAACGTACGGACTATGCCCAATAAGCATTCCTTGTCTGGGTAGGATGACAATCACACCAAAATATCTGTAAATCTGTTATCTCGCGGAGCTCCAAGGCTTCTGTGTGCACGCTTGATGCTAACTGCCAAGAGATTGGCTTCCTCTCCTGTATTCCCCAGCTGTAGGATATGAGAGAATATCTTTATCACTGCCGGGCAGTCTTTAAACTTTTCCCCCTCAGGAACACCCTTCACCTGCAGATTATAGCTGCAGGCCCGATCTTCCAGATCCTCCATTTTCTCCTTGGAGCTGTTCCTGGCCCTTCCTCAAGTTTTCCCAGCCACTTGAGAGATCCGCCAGCTCGACCGTGTGACTCTCCACATGTTCCTCTACCTTTACTATCTAGTTGCCCAACTCTGTGATATCCTGCTGCATCGTAGCCAGCGCTGATTTTAGATCCATTCCGAAGGTGCTTATTTCTTCTTTCATTTCAGCCCGGAACTCCTGCAGCCAGCCTTTCAGGACATCTCCAGCATGCGGCTTGCTTCTCCAAGGTCTCCCATCTGTGGATCCATCTGATCCTTCAGAGCCCCCGGAGCTCTCGGAACTCCGCCCACAGGACTGCTTCCTCTGCATGTACTTTGACGGGAAAGCCTCAGGTTTTTTCCTTACCGACAATGCAACCACACTTGTGCCAACGAGGGCTCATTTGCAGTGCAAATGAAGTTCTGTTTCGCTGCTGTGGGAAGGATATAGACAGAGCTTCCCTAAGCTCCATGCTACTTGCTGGTGCCACCGGATGTCCATTACTGATGATTTTAATGATAGTTCATGGATTAGTAATAGTAGGTCTGCAATCTCATATTTCAGTTTTTTAAACACCCTTGGATGTATACCATTTGGTCCAGGTGATTTGCTACTCTTCAGTTTATCAAATAGTTGTAATACATCTTTCCGGTTTATCAATATTTCTTTCAATTCTTCTGCTGCATCAACTTTAAATACCATTTCAGGCATGGGTAACTTCCCTACATCATCTTCAGTAAAGACTGAAGCAACAAATTCATTCAGTCTCTCCCTTGTCCCCTCTAAGTGCCCCTTTTGTCCCTCTATCATCCAATGGTCCAACTGACTTGTGTTTTTTTTGCTACGAATGTACTTGAAAAAGTATTTATTGTGCTTTTTTTGCTTGTACAGCAAGATTTTTTTCAAATTCTTTCTTTGCCTGCCTTATCAGTGCCTTGCCTCTAACTTGCCAGTGCTTGTTTTTTCCAGTTTGTGTCATTTGGCTCCTTTTTCCATTTCCTGAAAGATGCTTTTTTGGCTACAACAGCCTCTCTTACCTCACCTTTAAACTACATTGGTAGTTTTTTGGACTTCCTTCCACTTTTCCTAATGCTGGTTTGGGCTTCCAAGATAGTATTTTTAAACACCCACCTTTGCACTTGCTCCTTTTAGTTTTTTCTTAACCGTTTTCCTCATTTTATCATATTCTCCCTTTTGAGTTAAAAGGTAGTACTGTGGATTTCCTTACCATCCTTCCTTCATTTATTAAATCAAAGGTGATTATGCTATGATCACTATTGCCAAGTGGCCCTAAGACCCTTATCTTTTGCACCAGATATTGTGTTCCACTAAGGACTAGGTCCAAGATGGCTTCCCCTCTTGTTGGTTCATGAACCAGCTGCTCCAAGAAGCAATCATTTATTTCATCTAGAAACTATCTCCCTAGCATGTCCTGCCGTGACATTGACCCAGTCGATACTGGGGTAATTGAAAGCACATTATTATTATTGTGCTGTAAATATTGTTAGCTTCCCTGATTTCTTTGGGCATTTCATCATTCATTTGTTCATTCTGGCCAGGCAGTTGATAGTACATCCCCACTGCCATTGCCTTCCCCTTTTTACATGGGATTGCAATCCATAGAGATTCAGCAGTGTATTTTGCTTCCTGCAAACCTTTAATCTTGTGTGACTCAATGCCCTTTCTAACATAGAGCACAACCCCTCCACCAATTTGATGTACTCTACCTTGCAATATAATTTGTACCCATGTATCACAGTGTCCCACTGGTTGTCCTCCTTCCACCATGTCTCTGAGATACCAATCATATCTAACTTCTCATTTAGTGCTATATATTCTAACCCTCCCATCTTATTTTTTTAGACGTCTAGCATTTGCATACAAACATTTTAGAGGCTGTATTTTATTCATATTAATCTGGTTACAGGTAGGTAGGGGTAACATGAAATCTTTACGTTCTGTCTGCTCTGTATCTAAGGGCATTTGGGTATAATTTACTTTTGTCTTTATTGGAACCTCTCTGTTGATATGCCGTAAATTCAATCTTTTGCTAGTATCCTTCAAGGATACATCCTTCTGAACCATGTGAGCTTCAGCGACTGTTGGTTTTCCCCTATTATCTAGTTTAAAAGCAGCCACCCCCATTGTTGGCTTTCCCCTATTTCTAGTTTAAAAGCAGCCTTGTTCCATCCTGGCTAAGATGGAGCCCTTCCCTTCGGAAAAGCCCCTTCTTTCCCCAGAATGTTGCCCAGGTCCTAACAAATTCAAACCCCTCATCCTTGCACTATTGTCTCATCCACGCATTGAGCCTCCGGAGCTCTGCCTGCCTTTTGGCTCCTGTGCGTGAAATGGGAAGCATTTCAGAGAATGTTACCCTGGAAGTTCTGGATTTCAATTTCCTACCTAAAAACCTAAACTTGGCCTCCAGAACCTCCCTACCACACTTTCCTATATCATTGATACAAACATGTACCAAGACAGCAGACTCCTCCCCAGCACTATCTAAGACCTTGTCTAGGTGGCACATGATGTCTGCTATCTTCGCACCAGGCGGGCATGCTACCAGGCAATCCTCACGTCCATCAGCCACCCGGCTATCTACATGCCTAATGACCTAATCACCAACTATAAAGGCTGTCCTAACCCTTCCCTCGTGGGCACATGGCCTTGGAGAAATCTCCTCAGTGCAAGGAGCTACAGGATCACTTCCTGCCACACCAGGGTGATGCTCCCCTATCACGGGACCTCTCTCTTCCATGGCAACAGGGGTGCTACAGGATTACTTCCTGCCACACCAGGGTGATGCTCCCCTATCACATGACCTCTCTCTTCTATGGCAACAGGGGTGCTGCCAGACTAGAGGTGGGACTTCAGTACTGTATGTCCTTGTAAGTCTTGTCTATGTACCTCTCTGTCTTCCTTATGTCCTCCAAGTCTGCTACTCTAGCCTCCAGAGATCGGACTCGTTCCCTGAGAGCAAAGTGCTCCTTGCACCTAGTGCACCCCTCACCAACTGGAAGAAAATCACACATGTGACATTCAATGCAAAAGACTGGAAAGCTCCTATCTCGCTGCTGGACTGCTGTCTGCATCTTAATTTTAAGGTTGTGTTTGTGTATTTAAGTTGTTTACTTATGTAGATTTGCTGGGGATACTTATACTACTAAAACTATTTATTTATTTATTTATTTTATTTGGTATACATTTGTAAGCCGCCACTTCCAGCGATCAGCGGCGGACCAATGGTGTAAAATACAAGGGAGTAAAGTATAAAAATCAGTTGAAGGTACAGAATGATTTGGGGGAGGGGTACACCACCAACACACAAAATTACCAATAGACATTACATTTTGCTCACCCAGGTTTGAGCCACAAATAAAATATCTAATATGTTTAATGGACTTTGTTCACCTCAAGATTAATTAATCTCAGGTCCTTAATGTATGTTTGATGAGGATAAACAGCTGCACCTGAGAGTGAATATGGGCACTTCCTTCCCTTTGACAGGTTTAAGAGCCTATAAAGCTACGATTATCCTTGGGGGGGGGGAGTGGGGAGGGAGGGAATGAAGACCTATTAAAAGTTGGTTTGTTTCTAAGATACCAATTTCCTAGGTGACTCACACAGCCCTTGGTTTGATAGAAGGGGACCTTTGATCTGCCGCTTGCCTTTAATATCTATTCAAGACAACTTCAGGGATCTTTTGCTTCCTAACAGGAAGGCCTCTTTGTAAAGGTCATTAGAAACAAGTTTATTTCTTTCTACTCGGGACTATTCTACCTATATGCTAAGCTATGCTCTGATTTGGTTTAGATAAATAGCTCTCTAGAAGCAACTTTATTTCAGTAACTATTTAGTCTATTTAACTTTCTGTTTAAGCTATACTCTGATTTGATTGAAATGAAAAGCTCTCTAGAAACAAATTTCAGAGTCTATTTTACTCTTAATTTACTTTCTATGCTAAGCTACACTCTGCTTTGACTTAAATATAAAGCTCTCTTGTGGTATTACAACCTGACTCATTAAAAACACTGAATTCTAAAATACACAGATCTATCAGTTTTAACCCCAAAATTCCCCTTTTCCCCCAAGAATTAGACTTTATTTCAGAAGTTTAATACTCACAGGTGTAGATCAATTTCCTTGTAGCTGTCCCCTTTGGTAGTCCTTCAAGTCAACCACAATTGTGTTATTTCTTCATCCCAGTCATTAAATGTTTACTTGTATATATTGTGTAAAAATCATCATTCCAACTAGTTTCACCCAAACAGGGTTTCTTCAGGGAAAATCTGTAACAAAGTGTGGTTAACATCAGGAAGAAAAAAAATGTCTTTAGTTAACTTACTAATAATATACTGCTCCACACACAACAAATTCTTTACTGAAGCCATGTCGATGAAAAAATGTCACACATATGCATTGCAAATACCTCTTGATTTTATATCAGTGTTTTATGAAAAATATATTAATACAAAGTCATTCTCAAGTACAAAACCAGTGCCATTCAATATTAGTGTTCAGTCCATCAGGTTCAACTGTTCACCACTGAAAAATCTATTCTCACTTGCACGAACAAGCAGAAAAATTCCTACCCCACTGCCCCTGTAGCACCTTAGTAACAAAACATGTCAGCTCCTGCACTGTATGCCCTCTCTGTTCCCAGTGGGGCTTTCTCCTTCCTACATTTATGGCTGAGATATGTTCAATGACCTATATCTTGAACGTCTGGGATGTTTGACCAATATATATTTTGGAGCATGGATATAAATGGCATAAACGACCCCCTGACTTTCAGGAAAGAGATATTTTGTATGCTGTAGAGTTGGAATGCGGCAGTGTGGAGCGTGAAGATAATCCATAGATAATTATTTGCCTTGCAAACAGTGACTTTTAGGGAGGAGTAGCCAAGTGGTTAAAACACTGGCTTGGTAACCAAGAGACCAGGGTTTGAGTCCCACTGGCACTCCTTAAGACCTTGGACAAGTCATTTAACCCTCCATTGCTTCAGAAGAAAGGCCTGGCAATCTACCTCTGGTCACACTGCCAAGAAAACCCAGGAGCTGCTGGGTCGCCACGAGTCAGCATTGACTTGAAGGCACACATTGCATATATTCTCTGATTGGGATGGAGAAATTGCACAATTGTGGTGTAGTCTTGGGACTTTAAGCTAAATGATTTTGGTTTTCACTATACATTTGAAGGAGTACGCAGTGTGACAGGAGCGATGATGACAGAGATATTGGTTTGGGACAATCAGTTTAAGCTGGCGATAGCAACTTCTTTTACCCACTGGTTTTGCTGAATTCCAGTCCCCACATATACATATTATTTTTATACATAGATCTGCATCTTATTATTGCTAATTGTCCTGTGGCTTGGGAGGTGGGCATGAGGAGAGGTGGGTGGGTAGGGTAGGCAGGATCACAGAGCCAGCAGTTGAAGGCCGTAGATTGGGAGGGGGGTTGTGAAGATTTGAAAATCCCTTCTCAGCTTTGGAAAGGGATCCCACTGGTTCAGTGTATGTAGCAAGGGTGGGGTGGGAGGTACCAGAGCGAGGGTATTAACTTGCAGGAGGCCAGCCCCCTCCCTACTTTACCTCATAGCATGGTGGTCTGGTGTGGTAGCATGTGCTTTTTTTCTACCAGCCCACCCTTATTGGGGTGCAGTGGGGGGCTATTCATTGCACCTGGTTGGGGAGGGCGGTTACCTAAGCCATTCAGGTTAGCAGGTGTCTTTTGGCTGTAGGGCAGGAATCAGGTGATCTCGGCTCAGAGGTTCAGTGGGGGGGGGGGGTAAATTCCCAAGCTTGGGGTCCTCACCTAAAGGGTACTAGCCTTTGTTAGTAATATGGTGAGGCGGCAGTGGGGCATAGGAGTGCTGCTGGGGAGGACAGCGGTGGGGGTGTGTGGTTATAGTTCCACCTTGCTAATAATATGGCGGGTGAGAAACTTTATCTGTCAAAGAAAATGGGGGTTTATCGCTATTGTTGTAATACATGATGTTTTTGATCGAAATGTTAGTTACTTGGTAAGAGTGAATGGAATAAAGCTGCAAGAAGTGTTTTCCAAAATTGTGTTGAGTTTGTAAAAGTGGAGGAAGGTGGGTGGGAGGGTAGGGAAAGGGGGGCCATGGGTCTGGGTTACCACGGTTACAATAGAGGATTGTGTCGGGATACACAAGATTAGTTTGTTTAGTCACCCTTTGAAGTGATTTGTCAGCAGGTTTATAATTTTCTACTGTTATTTAGTATACCATGATACTAAATTGTCACTAACCTAACAAGATTAGGGCATCTGATTTCCCATCCTCAGATCATGCCATTTCCCTGCTCCTCCCTCTCAAAACAGATCTGTTTTTTTTTTCAGGACTATTTTTGAAGGGGTACTTGGTGGTACCAAATACTGGCACCTTTTTATTGCCTGCTAAAATTGACCCATGGTCCTCATGAATCAAATAAGAATCCTGCATATGAATACTGGCATCTATTTTGCTAGGAAAAATGAAATGTTTTTTCTAGGAGCTTTTAACAAAAATTCAGATGATGTATTTAAATACATTTGGCCTATGAGCCAGGTTCATTTGCATATTTTAATTATGCTGAATATCAGATTATGGGGGACAGGAGGCACTGGACTAATCACAACTACAGTGGAGGATCAGTTCCTCACTGTTGAGGGAGATGGTAAATACATAAACGCAGGACTGGCCGTCCACTGGCGAGCTAAGCTGCTGCCTAGGGTGGCTGGCCCATATGCGTGACAGTAGCGGCACACATGGATGGCCATGCTGCTCCGATTCAGTTTGGGGGAGGTGGGCAGCAGCAGTATTTCCAAAAGCAGCAAGAACTAGGTGGGGGGGGGGGGGCAGCGGCGGCAATGGAAGCAGCTTGTGCAGGGCGGTGAGGCCGGGATTTCTGCTTAGGGTGGCAGAAGCTCTTGAGTCGCCCCTGCATGTGTTTTTCTTACATACGAGGGTTACTCAGAAAGTAATGCCCCACATGTTTTTTCCCAGTCCAGAATGAAGATAGAGGTGTGAAATTGAAAGGGTAGTAACTTGGAACTTCAAAGGACACGTGTGTAATTTTACAGTCATCCGACAAATAGCACGGCGGTAGTGATCCTTCAAATGGCGTTTGTGAATGACACACGGTACAAACAACGAGCTGTAATTGAATTCTTGGTGGAGGAGAAAGAAAGTGTGAGAAACATTCACAAATGGTTGTGTGCTTTGTATGGAAGTACTGTGGTAGATAGGAGCACCGTTGGACGATGGGTGAAGAGAGTAAAGGCTTCAGGAAGTGGGAAAACGGAACTGGAAGATCGGCCGAGGTCTGGGCATCCTGCCTCAGCCACCAGTCCAGACAAGTTGCAGCGCTTTGGCTTTGTGTTCAGTTGTGAGACTTCGCGGAACCCATCTTGCACACACCTTTGAATATCCCAAAAAGTCAATAATTGCCATTGCATTACCTCTACTGACGGAAAGCTGTACGGACAATTCGCAACTCGTGATGCGCCAATCCACACAAATAATGTCATCAGCGCGCTGCAATTTGTGAATGTTTCTCACACTTTCTTTCTCCTCCACCAAGAATTGGACGACTGTAAAATTACACGTGTCCTTTGAAGTTCCAAGTTACTACCCTTTCAATTTCACACCTTTATCTTCATGCTGGACTGGGAAAAAAAAATATGTGGGGCATTACTTTCTGAGCAACCTTCGTATTATATGCTTAGTGCACAAAATCACCATCGCCCACTGACATTCAATATGCAAAGTACATGCACTGGGCATCTTTCAGTGGCCACTACTGTTTCAAAAGCTTCACACTCTTCAGAGATAATGAAGAGAAGGCCACCCCCTTCTGCTTCTTAGACTCCACTTACACTTCAGATTGTATGCGCTGTATGAAAACTATTACAAAAACTTCTTACTGAAACCTAGTTCAAGGTTCTTTGTCTGGAAAGCTTTCGTAAAGGATGGGTCAAGCTACCTTATAAATAAAATTGTGATTTAGCATCAAATTAAATAATTGACCCAGCTCTGGTTTGCCATCAAATAATGAATTAGTAACAATTTTGCATGGTAGCAAAGGATTGTGTCCTTTGGTACGTTTTAAGCTACTCTCCCTTACACTAGTAACTTCTTAGCCCATTTTATCCAAATCCTATTTATTTCATGTATTCTTCAGTTGTAACAATTGTTTGCCTAGATTGCTGTGTAAAGTTTTGCTGTTTGCAAAGGTTTTAGTACACAGTAAACATTTGTATTTTATAATAAGTGATATTAAAAGCAAGTGTCTGTGGTACTTTACATTCAGTGATATAATCACAAATTTCTGACACCTCATCTTATTTCAGGGGTGTCTGGTTGATAGTGGCAGTTGTTATAATGAATATTCACAATTGTATAGTTCCCTTTGGATTGCTCAGAGGCAAATATTTCAAATGTTCTGTTAAATAGCATTGTTGCTCACCTGAAACAGGTATTTTCTATAGACAGTAGGATTGATCAGCACACAGCTGAATGATGTCATCGCACATTGCCGAGTCAGAACAGCTCTCCCGGTGTAACATTCTGAGAACGGGTATCCCTTCCTGCATGCAGCAGTTTCCTCAACTCCTCGGTTAGTTCCATAGCTCAAGTAGTAATGTGGCTCTTGGGGAAATGGAAGGGATTCTGTAGCTGATCAGTCTTGTTGTCTATGGAAAATACTTGTTATAGGTTAGCAACTGCTTTTTCTATCAGCAAGCAGGACAGAGTCAAACATAGAAGCTGGTGACTCCCAAGCTCAAGACTTCTCATCTCTTTATGTATTGTCCATTTTTCAGGAGCGGCCTGTACATAAAGGGTGCAAGTTGTAACATCAGACAGACAGCGTGACCAAATGTACTGTCTCATACTGTGGACTGGTCCAAGCAATAGTGCAAAGAAAACATGGCTTGTGGACCAAGTTGTTGCTTTACAAATGGTATCTAACAAAGCAGACTTCAGGAGAGCCACAGTAGTTGCTGTGGCCCTGATCTGATCAGATTTTACTTTAGTGTTTTAAGGAGTACCTGTATATTCATATCAGAAATGATACACAATGCTAATCAATTTGTCAAAGTTTGTTTGGTGAATGGAATGCCAATTCTGTTGGGGGTCAAAGGAGACAAAAAGCTGCATAAACCTGTTGATGGATTTAGTTCTTTTGATGCAGTAAGTGAGAGCCTATTTACAGTCCTGAGTGTGAAGGACTTCCTCCCTTGGATTCCATTGAGGCATTGGACAGAACTCAGAAGCATAATTTCTTTATTCATGCAGAAAGGTGTTACCACTTTGAGTAGGAACTAGGCATATGTAATAGTTTTCATGGAAATTATAAAATCAATGAAAATCACAATTTTCAATTCATCCTGGTGCTAACTAACAATGTGCATGCTTGGAAAATTTCCACAAATAGCCATTTGGGAACTTTGGCTCCAGTGTGTCTGGGCACATGCATACACACAATGAAAACAATATGGGAGGGGGAGGTGGTCAAGGAGCAGTCACCAACTGCTAGCACAAGGCACTTCAGTCAATCCTGCTTAAAATGCTTGACAATACTTGATTTCACACTATAATCTTTTGTAACTATTATTATACAATATATTTTTTGTCGGATAACTCACCATGAGCAGGAATCATCCTACTCTCGAAGTGAGCCCTCCTTTTTAATTAAATATTAAATGACCCATTACAGATCAAAAAACAGGTGCTACAGCACTGCCAAGCAGTTATACCTATACCACTGAAGTAGAACTCCGCTTCAACAGAAATCTCTGTCCATTGTTAGTCCTCACAGATGATACTCCCCAAACATTAGTGTCCTCCAAAAGGTACTTATCTGAAATTAAGCCGAAAACCGCTGCCGATATCTCCAAAAAAGATCGTGTCAGAGTGACTACTGAATATGTGCTTTTCTTCGTACCGCTCAACACAGGAGTACCTGAATCAAGTCTCCACTCGAGATTTCTTCATCCAATGTCCCAATCAGTAATAGACCCTTATAGTGAAGAGGCTACAACACAGATAGACACAAGAACAGACAAGTATTTTGTCTCTGATTTTCAGAGGGTTGAGGAGTGTTGGTGCAGGTTTTAGGATTTTTTTTTCCATTTCATTTTTTTATTTCATTTATTCCATGCATAGAACAAATTCCTTCTGCTCAACTCAGCATTATACATGTGTTGTATCAGCAATCTGTCAACATCTTAACTATTTTTCCCCTAATTTCTATTACAACAATACTTATTGCTTACTTTTCTTCCCATCCCCCCTTTCCCCTCCCCCCACCCCACCCCAGCTCACTTGGGTATCTCTGCCTCTTAACCCTGCTTATTGTCATTCAACTACTCTCTCATGTGTATCCCTTATACTTGTATATTCTTTATCTTTATTTAAAACTTGATAGACCGCCTAAACAAAAAGAAAAGGCATGCGGCGGTTTACATTCTTTCGCCAGGTAGCTCAGCCACGTCCCTTTGTTTACAAAACAGCTTTACATTGGCCCTCCCTCCTGCTATCGTGCTTTCCATGTACCCAACCATTTCCAGACCCGCTGCCATTGTTCCCCTTTCCCATGTCGCAACCCTGTCAGTTGATGCAACAAACACAGATCCTCCATTCTTCTAATAAATCCTACACTTTGGGGTTCCCCCATCCCTGTCCAGTGTCGTGCTATCTCGTTTCTTGCTGCCACTATACAGTGATGTAGTACCCCCCTCTCTCCTGCCGGGATATTCTCTCCCACCTGATGTAGGAGACATATTTCTGGCTTCTTTTGTAATCTATGTCCTGTCATTTCGTGTATTAGCAGAAGTACCTCATCCCAAAAGCCTTAGATCTTCTCGCACTTCCACCACATGTGTATCATATCCCCTCTCTCCAGGCACCCTCTCCAACACTGATCAGATAAGCCCAACCCTGCTCTTTTTTGATGTGTCGGTGTCCAATACCACCTATAAAGTACTTTATATGCATTCTCTTTTATTTGGGTAGCAACAGATATGCTCGCTATTATCTGTAGAAATTTATCCCACCACTCTTCAGTCCATTGTATTTCTAAATCTATCTCCCATTTCTTCATGAACTCTAGTTTACCCTCTCTCCTCCCTCCATTAGCCCTTTATATATCTTAGATAAGGCTCCCTTTGGCCTAGATTCCCTGAGCAGAGAGCCTCGAACCACCCTCTGTTACTCCACAGGTCCCTCCATATGCTCTGCTGCCGCACAAAATGGCCGATCTGGATATAGCTATAAATATCATTGCTAGATAATCCATATAAATCCTTGATACCCTCAAAATCCCTTAGTCACTCCTGAACCACTATCTGGGAGATAAGTGTAAGACCCTGCTGTGCCCATCTCCTCAATATAGATCCTCCTGGGCCCTGTCCCCTCTCAAAACAGGCCTCTATTGTCATCCCTTGTATGTAACTTTTATCTTGGACTAATGCTTTCCTATGTTGTTTCCAAATGCGTAAAGTGTGCCCTACAAAGAGGTTCGTGACCCTGCTATCTAAGGATATGCTCCCCTTCCATACCAGCTTTTCCAATCCTCCTCCCCTTACAGAATGTTCCTCCATCTGAACCCAATGCTTTTGCTTTTCTCTATGCCAATTATATAGCATTTTCAATTGCGCTGCTGTATAGTATTTGCTGAAATGAGGAACTCCTAGCTCTCTGTAATATGGACATAGCAACCCTAGGGCTCTTATTTTGCCATATGAAGCGATTAATTTTTTTGTTGTAGCAACTTTAGCTGTTGCCTTGGAATTGATATCGGCAGTATTTGAAACAAGAATAAGAAGCGTGGCAAGAGCATCATCTTTACTATTGCTATCCGTCCAAACCACAGGAGATATCCCCGCCCCCACCCAGCCAATAAACTTTCTACTTATCCAAATAGCTTTTTGTACTTTAAATTGTATAAGACCTCTAACTTGTTGCTTATTTGAATCCCTAAATACCTAATCACCCCCTTAGCCCATCTGAATGGGTACTTCATTCGTAATCTCGCCTGTTCTTCCTCTGGTAATGACAGATTCATTATTTCCGATTTTGCCCAATTGATAGTAAAGCCCGATATCCTCCCATACGCTTCTAATTCCCACATTAATATTGGTATTGAGCATCACGGTCTGGTCACACTCATTATATCATCAGTAAACAATGATATTCTATAATCTGCCTAACTAACTAACCCTCCCCCTTCCCCCTCCTCTCCTCCCCCTCCCCCCAGCCTCCCACCCTGCCTCCTTCCCCCCTCCCTCCCACCCTTCCCCTTCCCTGCCATAGAGGCTCGACTTCCATAAGTTATGGCTGACAATCAGAAACCCACCTACCCTATATCCCCTCTTCTCCTGCTCCTCCCTCTTCTCCACTCCCTTCCCTTGGTGCTTTGCCCCTCAACCCATCCCCCTGCCATCCCATGTCCCCCCTTCAATTAATTTATATGCTCTTTAGCCCAACAATGCATAGAATACAACCTCACCCCTCCTCACCTTCCCCACCCAGCACCCACTTCCCCTTATAATACAGATCGTGAAACAATATCTATCACCCCCAGTCCCTTTAGAGTTCTTTGAGATCTTAGCATCTCTATGCCCTCTTCCTCAGCCATCTTCATTCATTACTGAAGCTCCTCTCTGACTTCCTTTGGCAAGGCACATCAATCTCTGTCCAGTGGTCGGTACTCTGTACCATCTTGAACTTTCCACCCTGGATTTAGGTGGAGTATGTGCTCTGGTTTTTGCTGGTCCCGTTACCCCTTCTGGGAGATTATTTAACCCCAAGTTCCTAAGTGCAGTCCATGCTTCCTCTTTGGTATTCACCTTATTATTTACGCCTTTCACAGTTATTAAAAGTCCAAAAGGATATAACCATCCCTCCTCAGGAATGCTATCACCTCTTTCATATCTCTCCGGCACTGTAGCATGCCCTGGGTCAGGTCCTGAAACAATTCCACTGCATGGCCCTCCCACTTGATGTGTCCCAGTTTTCTAGCAGCCTGCAATAAGCGTTCTTTGATCTTGTAGGTGCTCATGCATACCACAATGTCTCTTGGGCGATTATCCCTTATTGGCCCCAGCCCCCTGTGTGCTCGCTCTATTTTCAGAGGTTCCTCCTCTAGGCCTTCCTCTTGAGCTGCATCACATAATACACATCCAAAGATTTTTGTAACAACTTCTTCACAATTTTTATATTTAGCATCCTCCGGGATGCTTCTCACTCTTATATTGCATCTCCTAGACCGGTCCTCCAGGTCCTCCGTTTTTTCTCTCAATTCTCCTTGAGCTAGCTTGAGCTCTTCCCATCCTTTTTGTAACTCCTCCATTACTTCCCCATGCTGTTCTACCTGCTGCTCTGTTTCTTCTACCCTGGAGCCCAGATCCACGATGTCTTGTCTTAGGGATTGCAGAGTTTCTTTTATTTCATTTTTTACCCCACTAATTTCCACTTTGAGCTCCTCTTCCAGCCATGCCTTGATTATATCTGCTACTCCAGGACTTCCTGGTCTCTCCGTCCCTTCCTTCCTATCTCCTTGTTCCGCCCCCATTTTGTTTTCCTTCTCCCCTCTTTTCTTCTTTTTGGGGTCACGTATGATAATCGAAATTCTGCTAGTTTTTTCTTGGCTGTCATTACCCCTCTTTGTTTCTCCATCTCACGCTCCCCTCCTGTTTCAATCTCCCACCTGGTTTCTTTGCTTGTCTCTTTCAGTTGTGGTCTGTTAATTCAGGTACCTGCTCTTTACTATTGCTTTCTTTTGCTGTTTTTGGGCTTTGTTTGGCAGTTTCCCTTGCAGTCTTCCTTATTTCCCCTCCTTTGCTATCCTGCTTTCCACTCACTCTGCTGGGTCTCTGCCGTTTATTTTCCTGCACTCCTCCTTCACTCTTCAGCCCTCCTGCAACGTTTCTCACTCGTTCCCGGCCACGCTCCTCACTCCAGCTGCTCAAACTTACCGGCCTCAGTATCCCGGCCAGCTCCTCCTCTGCAGGCCCATCGGGGAGCTCGCTTTCCCCTGACTTCCTTACTCTTTGTTTGTGCTTCACCAGTACAGCTCCTCCTGCCTTATTCCATGCACTCTTGGCCTTTGCTGTTCTCTGCACAGGTCTGCCACGTGGCTCTCCGCGCTGCTGTCCCTCACGGCCAACCTGACGCTTCAGGAGCCCGCCGCTGCTCACACCACCTTCCGCTTTAATGCGGCTTCCCTCTCGCCAGCCCGTTGGGGGTCACCACTCATGCTCTCCGATCCTCCAGCAGTGTACAAAGACGCCCGGGCCTCTCCTGCCGCTTTTCACACCACACGGCTCCTCGCGCCGGCTCCCCTACTGCTGCTCAGATTATTTAGGGGGCTTTCATGGGCTACGCTCCTTCCCTTTGTCGCTGGGGTATCTCCTGCTGTACAATCCTATTTTATAGTGCCATCCCGCTTCTCCTTCTTCTAGATATAAAACATTCCCCAATTTTTTTCAACATAAAGGCGCAAACTTAAGATGATGCCAAAAGGAAACAAACCCACTTTCCGGAATAGAAATTATGTAAAAGCATTACCTCTTTAAGACCATTGACTACAACCAGCTTTTACATTACCAAAGTTTTCATAATCTTTCTTTAAAAGCCAATTTACCAACCAGCCAGTTTCTGTGTGTAAGGTGGGTTTGTTTGAGACGGGATTTTGAGATACAAGTTTAGGTCATGAAGCAAAGGTTCCAGTCCAGAGGCTATCCAGATCACTATGTTCAGCAAGCCTATCAGAGGGTGAAGTCATCTGAATGGACAACTCTTTTGAATAAGATAACAAGACAAATAGATAAAAGGATAGTATGTCTCCTCACCTTTTCTTATCTTTCAAGGGATATATCAAGAATCATAAGAGGATGAACGGCACATTATCCAGACACTGCCTTGTTTTTCTAATTTCAATATCACCTTTGCCCACAAGAGAAATGTGAACTTGAGGAACGTCTTGGTCCCATCAGGCCTTACTGAATGGCCTCCACGGTCCCAGTATGTCAGACTTTACCAATATGGCTGGTGTTCAGTCTGTACTCATGCCATTTCTTTAAAGAAAGTGTTCATCCATCCTATTACCCAAAGGACATATTTTCTCAATGACTTTTCTAATTGCACATCAGAAAATGCGATTTACATCATTATGTGCCCATGTCAGCTATTGTATGTTGGAAAAACTATATGCAGGGTTTGCACATCCATTACTGAACTTAAACGTTGTTTGAAGAGGCACTGAAGAAGAAGAGAGGGCTGAATGAATCTCTCTCTCCGCCTGCTCTCCCAGAATCCTCTCTGAAAAACTCCATTTTGAAATGAAGGAATAAAAACCAGTCTCTGTGTGTGTACTGTGAACCTTCAAACTGCTGACAAGACAAATTGCAGACAGAATGTTTTACACCCATGAGTATACATAAACAAGAGAAAGAAAGGAGTTGGGGGAGGTTAAGGAGATGGGACCCTGCAAAGAACCATAAAACAAAAGAACAAAGAAGGAACGTGTTTCCAAGGTTGTTGTTGGAATAATCATATAAGGGAAAAGGAACAAATGGATTAAAAAGAAAAAAGTGTGAAGTGAATGTATAAAATAGTGCTTTGTAGAATGTAAAGTAGGCAGACAGTGACTTGAGCTCTGTATTGAGTGATGTCACTTTCGACCTCACAGGATGACAATACTGTTATATTTGCTGCAGACCTGTGTATTTTAGTTCAAGAAATTAGATTGGTTTTTACTTATAAGTTATCCTGTCTTGCAAAATTATATACAAATTATAAGGAGTGGGCAAGGTCCAATATTGGGGTGCCATTGCAGCACTAAGGCACAAACAAAAAAGCCCCAATATTTTGGTGACCATGATATGACAACGTTATCACCCTAATCGCTGGTCAATGCAGGGAAGTGAAACCCGGAGAGTGCTGAGTAAGTGTAAGAATTTCTTTGGATTCCTGCTGAAGATTTCTGATGTGGTAAGTAGTATTTATTATTATTCTTGAGAAGCAGAAATATAGAAGGAATGGATAAGACTCCTTTAGAACAAGTACTAGAGAAATATTAATTAAATAAGAAAACTATTGAACAGTACAATCAGAAATGGCACAAATGAGCTTCCAGGGATGCTTCTTTCTTCTGGACAGAGAAAGGCTCTCTAGAACCCAGGTGTCTAGCAGCATTAATGGAGCAAATTAAATCTAGAAAGAAGGATAAAGCACTAGTATTACACCTTTATGTTTATGTTTATTAAAACTTTATATACCGCCCAATACGGTTAGCATCTGGGCGGTTCACAATACATAAAATCAGATTAAAAAGAGAGCTGCGAAAGGAGAATCAGAGAGAGAACGCCATAAAATCATACAGAAAACAGATGAGGACAGAGAACAGAGTGGGGAACAAAGGTGGCAACATAAGGGGGGAGGGGAAACACATCGACAATACAGAAGGGTGGAGGAAAGAAAGGGATAAGGAGCTGGCAAGGTAGTACTAGGAAGGAGAAGGGGACGGAGCAGGAAGGGGGAGATTAAATGCAGAACAGAAAAGATGAGTTTTTAGTTTAGCTTTAAAGGACGGGTAGGAAGTTTCTAATCGAAGGGAGTGAGGAAGTGAATTCCAAAGCCTCGGACCAAGAAAAAAGAAAGCTGAGGATCAGGTGGATTCTAAGTGAGCCTGGGAGGGAGAGGGAAGAAAGACACGGTTGGCATGGATGGGACGTAGAGACCGATGCAGGGTATGGAGGTGAACTTGATTGGCAAGATACAGGGGGATACCAGAGTGGAGTACCCTGTGCACATAAATAAGGACTTTAAACTGAACACGGAAGGTAACAGGGAGCCAGTGAAAATGTATTAGCAAGGGGGTGATGTGATCAAAACGTGAGGCATGAGAGAGGACACGGACAGCAGTGTTTTGAACCCGTTGAAGACGACAAATTTGGGATTGGGGAAGCCCGGCAAGACAGACATTACAATAATCAAGACGAGACATAACGAGGGAAATGATAAGAGTGGCCATGGAGGAGGGGGAGAGAAAAGGGCGTACAGCACGACGTTGTCTTAGAGAAGGAATGTTGAATAACAGAGGAAATATGTTCTTTGAAGGAGAGGGAAGAATCGAGAATAACACCCAAGTAGCGCAAAGAAGAGACAGTGGGGATGGGTGTGGAAGAGAACAAGGGAGTAAGAGGAGGGGGGGGGATTACCAAAGGTGAACAGCCGAGGTTTTTGAGAGATTGATGTGAAGAAAATTGGCTGAAAGCCAGGAGGCTACGGAAGAGAGACAGGTGTTGAAGGCAGTGATGTCAGGAGCAGCTGAGTCAGTATGGAAGAGAAGAAAAATGTCATGTTAGCATTTTAAATTTATGACAGCAGATTAGATGCATGTTAGACACAGGAAGGGAGGGTGATTTGCCACCCCCCATATAATCCCACGACCCCAACAGACTTAAAAGATAAAGGGAGAGGGAAAAAGTATCAGAAAATATGTCCCAATTTGAAAGAAATTAAGACCAGTATAACTGCATTCTCAAGAACACTACAAGCATCCTTGGTAGTGCAAGGATATGAGGCACTCCCAAGAGATAAGAAGAAATTTTTTAGAACTAGTCCCATTTTAGAGCGAGTGTATAAAGTGTCACGGAGTAGGTTTAATAGAGCCCTTGAAAACCAGCAAAAATGCAGGAAGTAGGATAGATTCTGACAGTTCAGAGGAACACAGGGTAGGATGTTGCCATAGGCAACCTAAACAAAACAGCTCACGTGCAAAGGAAACACGCCCAAGCAGCAGAAAGGCCAGGAAATTAGGAACTAATGAAAGCCAGCTGGGAGTGGGTGGAGCTGACACGCACGTAGAAAAGCTCAGTGCACGTGGAGTTAGACAGAGCCAGTGTGAGGAGAGCCAGCGTGTGCAAAGGAGCCTGTTTGAGAGACAGAGCCAGCTTGAGAATCCAAGCAAGAGATGGAGTGAGCGTGGGAGCAGGAGTGAGAGTGAAGGTGAGAGAGAGAAGACACACGCAGGACACAGCAGGAAAGGAATAGAACCCGGTTGGAGCACGGGAGCAAGCAGCTGTGAGGCTGAAAGCCAGAGACATAAGGGGAGAAACTCTAATTGGAAGGGAGCTGAGGGCAGAGCTCTGAAAGCGTCAAAGCCCAGCAGAAGCTATCAGAAAGGTAACCAAACATAATTGTGAAGTTAGCTGGAGGAAGCCAGAAGAAAGTTTTTATACAAACAACTGGCATAAAAAGAGTAAAGCTTTTATACCTGAGCATAAGCCTGTGTCCAGAAGAAGTTTCAAAGACAGGAGCCAGGAGAAGTTTTTACTGGATTTTACTCCGGCGTCTGTAGCAGCTGAGCACAGCCTGAGTCAAAGACTGTTTTAAAGCTAGCCCTACTGTTTCTAGTAGAGGGAAAAGTGAAACTAATAAATTCCTCTATCTCCCACCGCATTTGAGAGGCTCCCAGGGTAGACACTCCAAGGAATACGGTAGCAGCATAGCCAGCATTCTCACCCAGAAGGAAAGAGACTTCCTGAATAGTAGGGGAGACTGTTCAGTAACGTACCATATGCTGCAAGGGATGAGTCCTTAACGGAAGAGCCCGAAGAGATGCAATGTGAGGTGCAGGGAGATAATGTAAGTAGTGATTACATGGACTGCACGCTCACGGTCTCTGATAATATATTGTCTCTGAGATAAACGAGTTGAATTGCCAAGCTTGAAAGCCACAAAGGAAATGATCTTTGTATGCTGGAAAGAACTGTTTTGAATACTTTTTCCTTTACCTGTTTAAAGCTGAAAATAAGCAATTTCTGTTCTCATTTTTACTTTGTTTTTGCCCAAGTGGGGCTGTGTATGCTTTTGTTTTGCTCACCCAAAAGAAACCTCTTGGAAGGGGAATAAAACCGTTTGAGCCTTACCTCGGTGCCACAACTGATTCTTTGACTACATATCCCAGAGGGCCAAGCAAGGCTCTGGGCTGGGCCTAAGCTTGATGATGTAAGGGGACTATGACAAAAGACATAGAAAATGAAAGGGAGCAAAGGGAGCAATAGGCAAACGTCTTTGGCTCTATGAAGCTGGACTATATGGACAATCCAGAGAAATGGGTTAAACGAGATAAAGGTTTCACTGGAGAAGCAGACAGGTTGTCAGATGAGGAAAGTGATAAAGCACGTGACAAAGCTGAGGGGGAGACAGACAGTGTATGCAACAGGAGAATAGATGAAATTATAGAAGAGCATAAGCAAAATTTAGAACAATGAGAAGCAGCAGAACAGAAAAAAGCACAAGATGATTTACAAATTAAGCTTAAACAAAGTGAAGGGGATGTCTCTAAAGGAATGCAAACAGATGACAGAGGAATCAGATGAAGATTGTTCGGGACGCCCAGAGCAGGAGTCTGGAACAGGAGGGGAAGGAGTGACCACTCATAGTAAAACTGATCAGAAAGTATCTCTTTCTTCGGTGCTCTAGTGAGAAGGAAACAGAGCAATAGGATAAATATGCCTACACCTTTAGAAATAGTGTGTGCAGGAGAGAGGAATGGTCATTACACTAAACAATGGAGCGATCATTTGTATGGCTGGACACTTGTAAATCAGTCTCAAATGTTACAGTAGCCTTGCGAAGGTTTCTTAGATACAGCACATATGAATACAGCCGGGTTTTGTATACAGGGGGGGGGGGGGGGGGGCGGAGATCTTAAATGGGATGAAGAATATATGCAAGCAGGACTGAAAGTGTGAGACAAAGATGAACAAGATTCAGGACAAAATATTATGCCACTCTTACATGGAGCAGGTGGTAATTTGAAATACGTTCCTTGGAATTTTACAGATTTAGATACTATTGCAAAAACTGTACCACCATTAGCGAGAGGACGACAACCATGGATACAAGCTTTTGAAAAAAATAACAGGATATACTTTCTTAGGAGATGTTAAAACATTACTAGCTCACATACTAGGATCTTACAATACTTCTTCTAGGCACCCCAGTTAAGAACTGTAACTACCACTGTTACATCACATGATGGAGCAGCATTTAATACATACAGACCCCAAATATGGCAAGCTTTAAAAGAATTATATCCTGCACAAAAAAATTTGGGAAGTTTAATAAGCAATAAATATAAGTTGGGAGAAGATTTAATGGTGTACATAGCTACATTTCAGGAACAATGGGAATCAAAGAGACTTTATTCATAATAATCCAGGAATGTCATTATTTTATCAAACATTGAAACAAACACTTCCGCTGGCATCCACAGCATGGTCCTGCTAGTTACAGCGCAGAAACTACCCTAACGCATGGCACAAGTAACAAAGGTGGAACTATTTCCATCCATAAAGATACTGCTAAGTGCACCCATGCTAGCTGCCACACTAATAGCATGGGATATGTACCTCTGCACTAAGAACATAAGCAATACCATACTGAGTCAGACCAAGGTCCATCAAGCCCAGTATCCTGTTTACAACAGTGGCCAACCCAGGTCACAAGTACTTGGCAGGTTCCCTAAAAGGTACATAGGTTCCACAATGCTTGTCCTGGGGTAAGCAGTGGATTTCCCTGGTTCTCTTTAATAATGATATGGACCTTTCCTCTAGGAACTTGTCCAAACCTTTTTTAAACCCAGCTATAGTAACAGCCTTTACTATATCCTCCAGTAACGAATTTCAGAGTTAGACTATGTGCGGAGTGAAAAGATATTTTCTCTTATTAGTATTAAATGGGTTACATTGTAGCTTCCTTGTGTGTCTCCTAGTCTTTCTACTTTTTGATGGCATAAACAAAGGATCTACATTTACCTATTCCATTCATTAATTTGTAGACCTCTATCATATCCCCTTCAGCCATCTCTTTTCCAAATTAAAGAGCCCCAACCTTTTAAGCCCTTCCTCATAAGAGTATCCTTTGACTGGGTGACCAGAGAACTAGATCAAGGGCATGCGATGGATGTGATCTATCTAGATTTCAGCAAAGCCTTTGATACTGTTCCTCATAGGAGGCTTATCAATAAATTCAACAGCTTGGGGATGGGTCCCAAGATGGTGAATTGGATCAGAAATTGGTTGACTTGACAGACGACAGAAGGTAACTGTAAACTGAACTCACTCAGATGAAAGGAAGGTGATTAGTTGTGTGCCCCAGGGTTCAGTCCCGGGACTGGTACTGTTCAATATATTCGCGAGTGATATTGCTGAAGGGCTGAATGGAAAAGTCTTTTTGCAGATGACACCAAAATATGCAACAGAGTGGACTCCTCTGAGGGAATGGAGAACATGAGGAAAGATCTACAAAAGTTGGAAGAATGGTCTAATGCTTGGCAGTTAAGAGTTAATGTGACGTGTAGTGTCATGCACTTGGGAAGCAGAAATCCAAGGGAACTGTATGCGATAGGGGGTGAGAGATTGGTGTGCACAGACCAGGAGAAGGACCTCGGAGTGATTGTTTCCGATGATAGCAAGGTGGCGAAAAAGTATGTCAAGGTGATGACAAAAGCCAGAAGGATGCTGGGTTGCATACCGAGAGGAATTACCAGCACTGTACAAGTCACTGGTGAGGCCTCACTTGGAATATTGTGTTCAGTTTTGGAGATCGTATCTCGCAAAGGATATAAAAAGGCTGTAAGTGGAAGGCAACCAAAATGATTTGGAGCCTGCGTCAGAAGACTTATGAGAAGAGACTTGAAGACCTAAATATGTGCACTCTGGAGGAGAGGAGGGACAGGGGAGATATGATTCAGACCTTTAAATACTTAGAGTATTAATGGACAAACAAGTTTCTTCCAAAGATGGGGAAGCTGTAAAACTAGAGGGCATAAAATGAAGTTGCAAGGGGGTAAACTGAAAGGCAATGTCAGGAAATACTTTTTCACTGAAAGGGTGGTGGATGCTTGGAATGCCCTCCTGATGGAAGTGGTGGGGGCAGACACAGTGACAGAATTCAAAATGGCATGGGACAGACACAGTGGATCCCTTTATAGCAACAGAATAAAATCAAAATAAGCATAACTATCTTCATATACCTGAACAAATAGGGGTGACCTACACGGAGCAGTGGGTACATCCCTAAACAAAGGCATGGGGAAGGCTGACCTATACGGAGCGGCAAGTGTACCTACTCTTGCCGCCTTGCTGGGCAGACTAGATGGACCATACTGGTCTTTATCTGCCGTCATATACTATGTTACTTCCAAAGGCCGTACAGGCAAAACTTGATGTTCTCCAGGAACAAGCTGGAAGTCAGTCCTTATTTATAGGCGACGTCGGCACCGACGGAGCCCACGCAGAGTAATTCCCCAGCTTTCAAAGAAAGCCTTTGGGATTGCTGCCACGCATGTGTGGTCCTCTTCCCACCCAAGGGTGCCATCTTGCTCAGTCTCCCTTTTTCCGCGGAGCCCTTCGGAAGCACGTCTTCATCCCTCGGAAAAAGATTTCATTTTCCTCATCTTTACAGGCTATTTCTCTTTTTTCTGGTTGCACCGGTCCTCTACCCATCCTCCCCTTGCTCTCTTTTGGAGCTTGCGGGGATATCCTTCTAAATGTTTTCTTCCTGGGCTTCGCACCCTTTTTTCTCGCCAACCGCTGGCCGCGTGGGTCTTTGACCTCACAGGGGCCATTTTTGCCCCCATGGCCACCGGGTTTAAAAAATGCGATAGATGCTCTAGGAACATGTCACTTACGGACACTCGTGATTGCTGTCTAAGGTGTCTGGGAGCTGACCATGACCCAGAGCTCTGTTCGCTCTGCAAGAAAATCTCCTCTAAGGCCCTGCTCAGCCGTAAGCAGAAGTCCGAAGACATTTTCCGAAAACCTGCCTCGGAGTCCCCGGTGGCACCCATGGTCATCTCCCCTCCGGTGGGTTCTCCCCCTGCGCCACCGCGTTCCAGATGGCATTTGGACCAGGGGTCCCCCGAGGTGGAACAGCACAAAAAGAAGGCTTTGAAGTCGCTGTCTAGGGCTCCCGACAAGCGCGAGCGCTCCCGTGCCCGGTCACTTAGCCCCATTCGGCGTTCGAGAGTTGGACAAGGAGCGGCCCCGCAAGGTACCTCACAGAGAAACGGAGGCCTCCGGCAAAGGTGCCGAGTCTCCTGAGGGCTGTCCTGGTGAGGCCCCCTCTCCTCCTTGACACCCGAGCCGGTGACCCCGGTATCGGCGTCCCGTATGCTGGCGCTAGAATGCAGAATTTCTGCATTCATTGCTTCCCAGCAGGCGCTCACGGCCAGCTTCACTGACTTGCACCCACAGAGACCGCGGGTCCCACGCATGGGACACCCAAATCCGTCCAGGAAACCCCCGAGAGCAATGGGCCTCATGAGGATCCTCGACATCGGTCTTGCTCGCTTTCCCGTTCTTCGGGGGCGAGATTGTCCAGGGCCTCCGGCTCCAGGCCGCCAGGCATCGGACAGGGCAAACCACCTGGCTTGGAGCCCTCGAACAATTTCTCGGACTGGGAATCCAATGAGGACAGATCCCCGGAGACCCGCACTCACCAGGATCTTCCGTCGGACCCCTCGCCGCCTGAACTCCAGTGGCGTTCACCGCCCGAGGACACCACCTTTTTGGTGTTTATTCGGGACATGGCTCGGGCCGTCAACCTGGTCACCCAGACCGAGGAAGACCCCCGTGCTGAAGAACTCAATATTCTTTAGTACGAGGCTGTTGCTCCGCATGTGGGAGGCCCCGGCCTTGGTCCCTATTGTGAGCAAGCGCCTGGCACAATGTACAAGGTGCAGCGAGGGCCAGGCGTCTGTAAGACTCAACTTCCACACACCTCGATGGTAGTGGAATCAGCCATCAGGAAGCAGAGAAGCTCGAAATCCCACTCCTTGGTTCTGCCTATCAAGGTTCCATGCTTTCCTGTTGCATCCAGGCATACCAATTAATATGCGTATGTTCCTCCACGACTTGGTAAAAGAACTTGGAGGCTTGTCCATGGGTCTCGAGGGTGAGCCCCTCGGCAGTTTCCACATCCTGTTGAAATCAGTTGCAGATTGCTCCAAGTATATTTCTCGAGCCTCCTATGACGGCTTCGAGACATCGGCTCGGGTGGTGGCCACGGGCATCGTAGCCTGCCGCCAGGCTTGGCTTCAATCTTCGGATATGGAGCACTGGGTGCAGGAGAAGCTCAGCAAACAACTTTTTGGTAAGCCGATGGAGGAGAAGGCTGCGGAGATTGAGACGGAGTACGTCACTAGGATCCGTCTCTCTCGCAAGACCTCGATGCTGCCTCGGAAGAAGCAGCCTACCAAGAAGTCCTTCTTTCCCAGGAAAGGCCTCCAGTACCGTGGCTACCCTCCATACCCAGCTACCCTCACGCCGACCACTCCAGCACAGGGGAAGTCTGGCCAGGGTCACCACAAACCAAAGGGCCCAAAGGCCCAGACGCTGGCTCCCCCACAACCCCCCCCTCAGGGGTTTTGACGCCAGTGGCATGGCCCCTCGCCCTCCGGCATGAGCGCTTATCACCCGCTTCGCCCCGGCATGAGCGCTTATCACCTCGGACACCTGGGTCCTCCAGGTCATCCGGGAGGGCTATTGCCTTCACTTCGACAGGCCCATAAGACCAGATCACCACCGATTCCTTCACTTTGCAGTGCCCATGGGTCACTTCCAGTTTTGGGCATTGCCTTTTGGTCTGGCAATGGCACCTCGCACCTTCACCAAGGTCATGGTGGTGGTGGCAGCAGTGCTTCGCAAGGAAGGAATTCTCATGCATCCGTACCTCGATGATTGGCTGATTCGGGCCAAGTCCAGGAAGGAGAGTGAAAAGGCGACAAGGAAAGTAGTGGAGTTTCTCCAAGGGCTCGGGTGGGTAGTCAGCTTATCCAAGAGTCATTTGGAGCCGATTCAGGATCTCGAATATCTTGGGGCATGCTTCGACACCCAGGCGGGAAGAGTGTTCCTGCCAAGAGTGCCGGTGTACAGACTGCAAGGCTGGATACATCAATTCCTGGGCTTGGTAAGCCTGTCAGCCTGGGATTACTTGCAAGTTCTGGGGACCATGGTGGCCACGATCGAATTGGTTCCATGGGCAAGGGGCACATATGCATCCGTTGTAGAAGGCCCTGCTCAGTCAGTGGTCCCACCAGAGACAGCCACTGACCCAGGTGCTCCATTGTCCGCAGGAAGCCAGGAAACCTCTCAGGTGGTGGCTGCACCCAGCAAACTTGGAGGGGCATGTCCCTCGAAGCCCTGGAGTGGATCCCGGTGGTTACAGATGTCAGTTTATCCGTCTGGGGGGTCCATTGCGAGGCTCACTTTGCCCAAGGTCTGTGGGGGCCTCTGGAGGCTCGATGGCCAATCAACAGGCTCGAAATGAGGGCGGTGACTCTGGCCCTGGTCAGTTTCGAGGAAGACAGCAAGCTAGGAGGAGATCATCGCCGTTTCCCAACCAGGTCTCAATGAGAAAGAGGCTACTGATATCATAATGTGAGATAATGTCGTGGATGAGACTTCGAGCGTAATGCCCTATAGTTAAGAAGAGCCATGGTCAGAGTTAGAAGAGGAGAGGCGACGGGCAGGGGATGAGTCGAAGGGGTGGAAAGGGTGCATGTAGTAAGGTTGCTGGTTACGCGTTCAGCAGAGCTGGATATAATGGAGGATGTAGCATAGGGGAGGGGGCACCAACCCCAGTGGACAGGGATTGTTGCCCTATGGAGGAGCAGACAATAAGTGATAGTGTAGCAGCTGATAAGCATGCAATAAATAATACCAGGAGTCAGTTCAAAGATCCAAGCCAATTTATTGTGCACAGGCTCAGAGAGTCAAGCTTCAAAAATGACTGAGCAATGGAGAACAGGAACAACTTCCTTATATACAAGTTTCACAGTTTGATACAGGCAAACTTTCTATTGGTCCCAACGCCCCCTGCATCTATCCAATCGGGGACCCTCTCTGGGCCTAACACCCTGTTCCCCCTTCTCAGGCTATTCTAACAAAGGCTCAGTTTCTAGACATAAATACATTCCTACTACAAGGTCATTTCTAAGCTCAGAGAATGTGAGAATGCAAAACACTGGAACATATCTATCATCAGCATAAAAGAATT
The DNA here is from genome assembly GCA_033557465.1 of Ichthyophis bannanicus. NCBI lineage: Eukaryota > Metazoa > Chordata > Amphibia > Gymnophiona > Ichthyophiidae > Ichthyophis > Ichthyophis bannanicus. Next base: position 377,947,187 of record CM066034.1, on the reverse strand, counting down.
GAATAAGGATTAACACAAACTATCAAAAGCAGTTTAGAGCGGTTTAAGGCAGATCCTCAGACCTTCACTGACTTTGATCTTTCTTAGCACTACTATTTCTAAGTGGGGGTGGGGACTCAGGCCTAGCTTGCAGGCCTCTCATACATGTACAGGCTATCATATAGGCCATAGCCTACCACATTCCCCCCCGTTCTGTGTCCCTTCCTGGGATCTGTGTGTCTGGTGTTCGGGGCCCGATTTCGGAGCCCTTTAAGCCTTTAAAGCATGCTACTCGGAAGGATTTGATGCTCAAGATGGTCTTCTTGGTTGCGATTTGTTCCACAAGGAAGATTCTCAGCTGCTGGCTCTGTCTTGCCAAGATAGTTACCTTTCTTTTTTTGAGGAAGCTATTTCCTTTCGGTCTGTGCCTTCCCTCTTTCCTTAAGAGATTTCTCTCTTCATGTGAACCAGAGTTTGCCTGCTCTCCTTCTCCATGGAGCAGTGTTGGAGGAATGGTCAGGATCTTTGCCTTCTGGATGTCCGGAGGGTGCTTCTCCGGTGCTTGGAGGTATGAATTCCTTTCATGAGTCAGACCATCTTGTTGCGCTGTTTGTTGGCCTGCGAAGGTGACATGGCAGCTAAATCTGCATTGGGGTGCTGGGTTAAGGAGGTCATTGCCTCGGAAGATCTGCTGCTGAACCAGCCAGTTCTGGAGGGTTTGCGTTCCCATTCTACCCAAGCGCAAGCATCCTTATAGGGGAAGCAGAGCTCGGTAGCCCCTACAGACATTTGTTGGGCGGCAACGTGAGCATCGCTTTCCTCTTTTGGAATGTTACTGCCTTACCTCCAGCAGTGTAATTAGCTATGCTCCTTGGAGTTCAAGGATGCTTACGCTCACATACTCATCCATCCCAAGCTCAGAAAGTACTTCCGCTTCATGGTTCAAGTAAACCATTACCAGTACAGGGTGCTCCTCTTTGGGCTCGCATCCGCCTCGCAAGTATTCACAAAATGCCTGGCCGTGGCTGCAGGGCACCTTAGTCTATCCCTATCTAGATGACTGGCTCGTAACAAGGGGCATGGCCTCCGAAGCCCGGCAGGCCACGGACCACACCATTCACCTCCTGGAGTATCTGGAGTTTGTAATCAATTACCCAAAGAACCACCACCTCACTCCAGTTCAGTCCTTGGAGTTCATCGGGGCTTGCTTGGACACTCTGAGGGCCATGTCTTTCCTTCCTCAGGACAGGGCGGACCGCCTTGTGTCCCTGGTGTCCAAGATGTGGTGCCGCAGCACCATCTCAGCCCAGACAATGCTTTGCATTCTCGGCCACATGGCCTCCATGGTCCATGTCATGCCCAATGCCCACCTCAACATGCGGGCAGCGCAGTGGTGCCTCCGAGTGCAGTGTGCACAAACTACCGGCCGCCTCGAGACCCCATAACGGTCATGCCGGGCATGGTGGAGTCTCTTGTAGGATGGCAGGAGGTTCATAAACTGCTTCGAGGCATGCCCTTCCAAGCTCCAATGCATCAGGTGGTCTTGACTGTGGACACCTCCCTGGTGGGCTGGGGAGCCCATTGCAAGGGGCGGAACACTCAGGGTACCTGGTCCCTCGAGGAGTCCCAGCAGCAGATCAACCTCACTCAAGGCTTTCAGGAACTGCTTACAGCACACTGAGCAGTACTTGTCCAGACGAACAACCAAGTCACAATGTTCTATATGAACAAACAAGGAGGAACCGGCTTCTGTCCAAGAAAGGTCGACACATCTTCAGTAGTAGGCTGGCTAATCTACTAAAGAGGGCTTTAAACTACATTCATTGGGGATGGGTGAAGAAAGCCCCCAGGTAAGTGATACATTAAATACCTTTATGGAAATGGGTAACAGGGGTAACATATGGAAAGCAGTGTGTATAAATGCCCGTAGCATGGGAAATAAGATCCCTGATGTTGAAGCTTTGGTGGGAGTGGCCAACTTGGATTTAGTGGCAGTTACAGAAACATGGTTCACAGAAAACCATAACTGGGATGTAACTATACCTGGCTATACTTTATTCAGAAAGGACAGGGTAGGAAGAAGGGGAGGAAGAGTGGCACTACAGTCAAACCTCGGTTTTCATTTGCCCCGGTTTTCATACGCTTCGGTTTTCAACGTCTTTTTTGACTGAGATTTTGTCCCGGTTCTCATACATCGCTTCGGTTTTCAACGTCTTTTTGACTGAGATTTTGTCCCGGTTCTTGTACATCGCCTCGGTTTTCGTAAAGTACAGTACTGTAAATACATACACCCTCGCGCTGCACACCGGTCTGTATACACTGCCAGAACGCCCGCCCGGTCCCGGCAGCACTGCCCCCCGGACTCACCGATCGCCAGCGTGATGAGAAGCGAAAGCCAGCTGAGCACGTAAATTAAACACATCCTCGAGCCTGGTCAGAGTTAGAGAGGCAAGGATTGCGCAGAGAGGAAGGCCCCGATCTCGTCCACTGCCTGCCTGTTCTCTGGAGCGCCCCCTCAGACTCAGAGGTAGCAGGGAAGAAAAGCTGTCAACGTAAGCAGGACATGTTGCATGAATGTGGGAGGCAGTTCTTTATCTTGCAGGGTACGTCTGAAGCTATATCATTAAGATTTTCTGCCATTCTGAAGCATTGAGCAGATAAAGTAAAGGTATTTTAATGGGCTGAATCCAATGTGATTCCGAAGAGAGCTGGGCACAGCAGCTTGTCAGGGGTGGCTAAGGCCAGATGCTAACATACTGTACTGTACAGTACCGTACTTAGCTTGCTTTCAGTGATGTTAAATGTTCATTTATCCATTTCATTAGTCATTTATATTTATTTCTCATTGTTTTCTGTATGTAAAAATATAGTTATTCTCTATAAAATGTATTTTTTGTGAATATTTTTGGGTGTCTGGAACGGATTAATTGGATTTACATCATTTCTTATGGTAAATATTGCTTCAGTTTTCATACGTTTCGGTTTTAGACAGACTTTTTCGAACGGATTAATCATGAAAACCGAGGTTTGACTGTATATGTAAAAAATACTATTAAAGCTTTGGAATTACAGAGCTTAAAAGGGAGAGAGGAGGCATTCTATGTTAAACTAGAAAGAGGGAAAGAGAAATCTATTTTCATTGGTGTGATATACAGACCTCCCTCACAAGAGGAAGAGGTGGACAGAGAGTTAATTGAAGACATATGCAGCATTGCTAGGAAAGGGGAAGTGCTACTGATAGGGGATTTCAATATGCCAGATGTTGATTGGCACATTCCTGCTGCAGTATCATCTAAAATTAAAGAGATCCTGGATTCTCTACAGGGAGAACTATTCAGGCAATTGGTAACAGACCCCACAGGTGAAGAGGCCATACTGGACTTGGTGCTTACCAGTGGTGAAAGTGTTTCTGATGTTATAGTGGGAGATCATTTTGCATCCAGTGATCACCAGATGGTGTGGTTCAATATTAGGACTAGGGCTGTTAGAATCCATTCAAAGGTGAGGGTCTTAGACTTTAGGAAGACTAACTTGCCAAGATGGGCCAATACCTCAGGGAGTCATTAGCAGGATGGGAACAGCTGGGGGATGTAGAAAAACAATAGGCAAAACTGAAAGGGAATATTTTAAGGGCAACCAACCTTTTTGTTAAAATGGTAAATAAAGGTAAAAGGAAAAGGAGACCGCTATGGCTTTCGAAAGAAGTAGCTGAAAAGGTGAAGAAAAAGAGGGAGGGCCTTCATGAAATACAAGAGATCACAGAAAGGAAGACAAGCATCTATATTTGGAAAATCTTAGAGAAGCTAGAAAAGTAGTCAGGAAAGCAAAGATTCAAAAAGAGGAGGAAATAGCCAATGCAATAAAATGGGGGATAAGACAATTTTCAGATATGCTAGTGAGAAGAGGAAGGGCAAAAGTGATATTGTCAGCCTCAAGGGTGAAGGGGAGGAATATGTAGAAGCTGATGAGGATAAAGCGGAATTGCTTAACAAATATTTCTGTTTTGTGTTCACAGATGAAGAACCAGGAGCAGGACCTCAGAAAACACCCACAAACAGGATCAGAAGTGAGGGACATCTTGAACAATTTTCAGAAGACTGTGTTCGTGAGAAACTAGCTCAACTTAAAATAGACAAAGCGATGGGACCGGATGGGATACACTGTAGAATACTGAGGGAACTTGGGGACATTCTAGCAGCTCCACTGACTGACCTTTTCAATGCCTCGTTGGAGTCGGGAGTGGTGCCAAAGGACTGGAGACAGGCTCATGTGGTGCCTTTACACAAAAGCGGAAGTAAGGATGTGATTGAAAACTACAGGCCGGTTAGTTTAACTTCAGTAGTGAGTAAATTATTGGAAACGCTACTGAAAGAGAAAATAGCGAGGTTACTTGAGTCCAGTGGATTACAGGATCCGAGGCAGCATGGATTCACCAGAGGCAGGTCTTGTCAGACAAATCTGATTGATTTCTGTGACTGGGTGACCAGGGAGTTGGACCAAGGGAAAGCCCTAGATGTGGTGTATTTAGATTTCAGTAAAGCCTTTGACACCGTTCCTCACAGGTGACTTATAAACAAACTGAGCACCCTAGGGATGGACCCCAAAGTTACTGCTTGGGTTAGAAATTGGTTGGGTGGGAGGCGACAAAGAGTACAGGTAAATGGAGCTCACTCTGAGAAGGATGTTACCAGTGGTGTGCCCCAGGGATCGGTCCTTGGTCCGATTCTTTTTAACATCTTTGTTAGTGATATAGCGGAAGGGCTGTCGGGTAAGGTTTGCCTGTTCTTGGATGATACCAAAATCTGCAATAAAGTAGACATCCAGGAAGGTGTAGATAACATGAGGAGCGATCTAGCTAAGCTTGAAGATTGAAGAATGGTCTAGAATTTGGCAGCTGGGATTTAATGTTAATGTATACCTTCCCTCCAGCGGGAGAAAGCCTAGATGATCCTCGTGGCTTGTGGTTTTCCCTGCTGCTCCGCCTCACAACAGAACCCCGGTCCCTCTCAGGAACTCACCGGAGCTGATGATGCAGGAGAGGGGTCTGCTACTCCAGCCCAACTTGAGGTCTCTATCCCTCACAGCATGGCAGCTGAGCAGGTCGCTCTAGCCTCCTACCATCTCCCCATGGAGATTGAGGATATTTATTTGACCTCATGAAAGGACTCGAGCAGGCGAGCATACACTTTCAAGTGGCGCTGGTTCTTGGTGTGGTGCTCAGAGCACCGAGCAGACCCATTTTCCTGTCCTACAAGTACTTACTACACCTCTCATGGGGGCTGGACTGAAGTCTAACTCGGTCAGGGTTCACCTGTGCGCCATCTCAGCGAACCACCACCCCATCAAGGGTAAACCCCTCTTGGGACAACCGCTTGTTTCCCGCTGCATGTGGGGCCTGCTCCTATCCAAGCCCCCACCCGCCCTCCGCCAGTGGAATGAGACCTCAATGTGGTCCTCACGCAGCTGACCAAGCCACCCTTTGAACCCACAGCTACCTGCTCACAGCGGCACCTGTTAAGGATGGTGGCCTTCCTGGTGGCTCTCACCTCTGCCCGGAGAGTCAGAGAGCTCCAGGCACTGATGGCTGAGGCACCATACAGGGCCAGAAGTTGTGTTGGAACAGAAGTAGTGTTAAAGTCTCCTCCACTGCTGCAGCCTTGGCCGGAGAACTGCAAGGAGACTGCAAGAACAAGGGGAGGACTGGTCTTGCAAATTCAAGGTGTAACACGGAAGATCTGCCCTCTGCCTCAGAAACACAGAAAGCTGATAGATATAGCTTAGATTCTGACAGGCAGGCAAGCAAAATGATTCCTAGCTACCATAGGCAACACAAACAAATTCAGACACGAGGTCTGCAGTCACGCCTAGTTAGTGAGCATTCCCCAACTGATGAAAAAAACAGCTTTCACCTGGGCAAGAGAACGCCCATGAAGCTGTATAAGAAATCCTCACGGCAAACAGAGTTAGCTTCAGGAGATGCAGGAGCTTGGCAAGAGAAGGGAAACCTGCAGGACTCCGAGGGAAGCTCAGAATACTCTGACATAGAGTTTGAACTGCCAAAAACTTCTAGCAGGAAGCCACAGAGGAATTATCAAAGAGAAACAAGGAAAGTTTTACCCAGAGAAGTCAGCTACAGGAAAAGCTTACCTCTGACGCAGTGTGAATTTCCCCGGCACCTGGCTGAGTTGAAGGAACATGAGGCAGCTAGAAACAAACCGTATGTATTTGAGAAGCAGGGCTGTTTAAAACAGTTCCAAGCCCTTGAGAGGGAAAGCAGTCCTGTTGAGGATGTATGTTTGATCCTGATGAATGTATGACAGTAAAACCCTGCAAAAGACTTCCACGGGAAAAGTCTTCCTTTAATAGAAGAGAGCAGTGCTATGAACTACAGCCCAATATAAAAGGCAGGAGGGTTCAAAACTTCTAAAGAGAAAGCTTGTTTAGACAGAGATGTCTCTCCTTCCTGCTACTACAAGCTATATGACAATTATCTGCCTTGTTGTGAAGAGGGCCGTGCAGAGAGCTCAGAGAGAGAGATGGAGTTCAGAAAGCTACAGACTTTCTACCCTGAGGAAAAGACTGTAATTGATGAGCCTATGATTACAGAGGCTAGTATTATAAGTCCATGTGTTGAAGAAATGGATTGCTCTTTGTTTGTATCTGATATGAGTTCTTTACGCTGAAGCTAAAGACAAGAGTGCCTTGGTAACAGCTGAGAAAGCCAAGAAGAGACTGCCAGCATATTAGATAAAACTGCTCACTGTGATTTATGATTTTTGGTTGAAGCAAGAAGCTGTATTTAAGTTTTTCTTCAGTTGTGCCAAAATAATGGTTGTATCCTAAGTTCTTTTGTATTATACTATTTTTGAAAATCCAACCCCGGGAGGGGAATAAAAATCATTTTTGAAAAACCTGACCACTCTGACTCACAACTACCACTTTCTTTATGGAAGGTCAGGCCCAGCACTCTGGCTGGCTGCTTACGCCACAGTTCGGCCCCTGCTGGTGACAAAGGGCATACCCTTCTTGAATCACCTCCAAAACCCATTGATCTGACGTAACTCAGGCACAGGCGGAGAAGAACTGTCACAGACATCCTTCCCACTGGTAGAACCTTCGCCCAGCCCCTCCTTGCTTCATTGTGGTTTCCTCGAACCAGAGGCGGAGGAAGAGGTACCAAACCCCTCCCTGTTCCTCGAAATCCCCGGAAATCCTGCCCCCTAGAGAAGAAGCGTCCTCTCTGAAAGGGCGTCGAACGAACTGACCAAAACCTCTGGGAGTCCCATGTCTGAGACCTCACAGGAGTGGGGTTGCGACTCTGCTTCGGCCTGTCTTCAGGAAGTCTTCCTCCCTTGGACTCTCCGAGCTCCTTCACTAATTTGTCCAGTTCCTCCCCGAAAAGCAGCTTTCCCTTAAAGGGGAGTCTGCTGAGGCGGGCTTTTGAAGAACCATCTACCACCCAATTGCAGAGCCAAAGGTAACGACGGGCCGCTACCACCAAAGCCATATTCTTTGCTAGGCTCCTGATGAGATCATATTGGCTATCCACCAGGTAGGCCGCTCCTGACTCAATCCTGGCCGCTTCCCCCGGTGATCTGCCTGGCTGGTCATTAGGCAACTGGAGCTGCTGAGACCACCGCAGGCAAGCTCGGGCTATCCAAGCCGCACACACCGAGGTCTGGAGGGCCAGGGCACTAATGTCAAAGGCTTGCTTTAACAATGTGTCCAGCTTCCTGTCCTGAGCATCCTTAAGGGCCGCACTACCCTCAACAGGAATGGTTGTCTTCTTGGTAACTGCTGACACGGCCGCATCCACTCTAGGAGACCGAAGCAACTCTCTCTCCAGACCCAGCAAGGGATATAAATGTGCCATAGACCGAACACCCCTTAAACCGGACTTCGGCTGGTCCCATACTTCTTGAATCATCTGTCGAACCACCTGGTGGACAGGGAAAAACGTTTTGCGACTTCCTAACTGCCTGAATGAGTGTGTCCTCCAAGGCCTCCTCCTCCGTTGGGACGCCTGTCATAATATTGAGGATCTGCAAGGACTCGCCAATCAACGCCGGCAACTCTTCCCGGTGGAAGACCCGGACAATCCTGGCCTGCTCCTCCTCCGGAATCTCACCCTCTGAGTTCCTCCTCATCTTCCCCCAGCTCCTGGTCCGAGGACTCCCCTTCCAAAGCCTCTGACAGAGGGGAGTGGAGGACTTCTTCATTCGCCAGCCTAGCCCGCTTAGGAGGAACCCCTGCATCTTCCAGCTCCTTGGACTCCGCAGCCCTTACCGCTGCACATCCCTACACCGCTGTCTGGCTGAGCATTCCCTGCTGACGCAGGCAGAATGCCCTAAGCAGCAGTAATACAAATTCTGGGGAGAAAGCCCCAAGACCTCCTCCTTCTTGAACTCCCGAAGAAGTGGAGGGCCTGGGCTGAGACTGAGGCAGAACCGGCTGTTCCAAGGCTGAGAGCAGAGGAGACCCCGGACAAAGCATTGCTTCCAGAGGTCCTCCTGACTCTTGTGAGACAGAAGATAGAGGATCCTGGGCCCCGCTGGCCTGGAGTCCCTGCTCTACAGGGGCGGCCTCCACTGTGCAGCCCCTGCAGATGCCGGCCTCCAAAACCGCTCCCCTCCCAGTCCCGCAGACCAAACACTGAGGTCTAGCCGGCATGATGGCGGGACACTGCTGTTCCTAATATGCTTTTGGAAAAAGAAATAAATGAAAACAAAAAAGAAAATCTCTCACTATATAGATATAGATAGAGCATTGAGTCGGAAAGGATTAAAGTTTTGCAGGAAACAAAATTTGCTGTAGAATCTCTATGGATTGAAATTCCATATAAAAAGGGGAAGGCGATGGCGGTGTATTATCGACCGCCTGGCCAGAATGAACAAATGGATGATGAAATGCTCAAAGAAATCAAGGAAGCTAACAAAAGCTACAGCGCGGTAATAATAATGGGCGATTTCAATTACCCCGATATTGAATGGGTCAGTGTCACGGCAGTACATGCTAGGGAAATAAAGTTCCTAGATGACATAAATGACTGCTTCTTGGAGCAGCTGGTTCATGAACCGACCAGAGGGGAAGCCATATTAGACCTACTCCTTAGTGGAACACCAGATCTAGTGCAAGAGATAAGGGTGTTGGGGCCACTTGGCAATAATGATCATAGCATGATCGTCTTTGATTTAATTAGTGGAGGAGGGATAGTACGGAAATCCACAGTACTACCTTTTATCTTTCGAAAGGGAGACTATGATAAAATGAGGAAAATAGTTAAGAAAAAACTAAAAGGAGCAGTTGCAAAGGTTAAAGACTTACATCAAGCTTGGGTGTTGTTGAAGAATATTATCTTGAAAGCCCAGAACAGCTGTATTCCACGCTTTAAGAAAAGTGGAAGGAAGTCCAAAAAACTGCCAGCATGGTTTAAAGGTGAGGTCAGAGAGGCTGTTTTTGCCAAGAAAGCATCTTTCAGGAAATGGAAAAAAGATCCAAACGATGAAACCTGGAAACAGCACATGCACTGGCAGGTCAAATGCAAGGGATTGATAAAGGCGGCAAAGAGAATTTGAGAAGAAGCTTGCTGCGGAAGCAAAAACGTGAAATAAAGATTTTTTCAAGTACATTCGTAGCAAAAAACCTGTGAGAGAGTCAGTTGGACCATTAGATGATAGAGGAGTTAAAGGGGCACTAAGAGGCGACAAGGCGATAGCGGAGAGACTGAATGAATTCTTTGCTTCGGTCTTTACTGAGGAAGATGTATGGATGTTACCCATGACTGAAGTGGTATTTAAAGGTGTGGAAGAATTGAAGGAAATATCGATACATCGGGAAGATGTATTACAACTATTTGATAAACTGAATAGTAGCAAGTCACCTGGACCAGATGGTATACATCCAAGGGTGTTGAAAGAACTGAAATATGAGATTGCAGACCTGCTATTAGTAATCTGTGAACTATCATTAAAATCATCTCCAATAACTGAAGACTGGCGGATCGCCAATGTAACACCAATTTTTAAAAAGGGTTCGAGGGGTGATCCGGGAAACTACAGACCGGTGAGCCTCACGTCAGTACCGGGAAAAATGGTAGAAACCATCATAAAGTCATGGCCTAATGGGAGACAGCCAACATGGCTTTAGACAAGGAAGATCTTGTCTTACTAATCTGTTGTGTTTTTTTGAAAGTGTGAATAAACAGGTGGACAAAGGTGAGTCGGTTGATATAGTGTATCTGGACTTTCAGAAAGCCTTTGACAAGGTCCCTCATCAGAGACTTTTGGCAAAACTAAAGAGTCATGGGATAGGAGGCAGTGTACTACTGTGGATGAGGAACTGGTTAAAAGATAGAAAGCAGAGGGTTGGGCTAAATGGCCAATTTTCCCAATGGAGAAAGGTGAATAGTGGTGTACCCCAGGGATCTGTGCTGGGTCCGCTGCTTTTTGACATATTCATAAATGACCTGGAAAGTGGAATAACGAGTGAGGTTATCAAATTTGCAGATGACACAAAACTATTTAAAGTTGTTAAAACCCAAGAGGATTGTGGAAAATTGCAAGAGGATCTTGATAAATTGGAAGACTGGGCATCAAAATGGCAGATGAAATTTTATGTGGACAAGTGCAAAGTTATGCACCTAGGGAAGAACAACCCAAACTATGGTTACACAATGCAAGGTTCCACATTAGGAACCACCACCCAGGAAAAGGATTTAGGCGTCATTGTGGATAACATGTTAAAACCCTCAGCCCAGTGTGCAGCAGCAGCCAAAAGAGCAAATAGAATGCTAGGTATTATAAGGAAAGGAATGGAAAATAAAACAAAAGATATTATAATGCCTCTATACCGTTCCATGGTGAGACCGCACCTTGAATATTGTGTGCAATTCTAGTCGCCGTATCTTAAAAAGGATATAGCGTTATTAGAAAAGGTTCAGAGAAGAGCCACCAAAATGGTAAAGGGGATGGAAGGATACTCCTATGAAGAAAGGCTATAAAGGTTAGGGCTCTTTAACCTGGAAAAGAGACGGCTGAGGGGAGATATGATAGAAGTCTATAAATTAATGAACGGAGTGGAACGGGTAAACGTAGATCGACTGTTTACGTTATCAGAATATAGGAAGACTAGGGGACATGCAATGAAACTACAGGGTAAACTATTTAAGACTAATAAAAGAAAATATTTTTTCACTCAACGTGTAATCAAACTCTGGAATTTGTTACCGGAGGATGTAGTAAAGGCTGTTAGTGTAGCTGGGTTTAAAAAAGGTTTGGACAAGTTACTGGAGGAAAGGTCCATAAACCATTATTAAGAAGGGACCCAGGATATCAATGCTTGACCTAGTACAAGCATTGCAGAACTTGTGTCTTTTGGGGAAACTGCTAGGTACGTATGACCTAGATTGGCCACTGTTGGAAACAGGATACTGGGCTTGATGGACCTTGGTCTGACCCAGTATGGCATATCTTATGTTCTTAGATATATATAGCTATCTATATATCCCCATACGTCGTTTTATATATACCTATCTACAGACAGTACAGGGATAAAAAAACATATAATTCAACCTCTTTTTTTTTTTTTTTTTTTTAAACAAGATTAAACCAAGGACCCAACTCGCAGGGAAAACCCCCCTGCTAAAGAACCTTCAGGCCCTGATCAATAATGGCGTGAAAAATGCGCAAAAATTACAAGAGTACCTGGCTCCGATGCAAGCAGTGTTCCTCGGAGGCAGCAAGCCTTATAATAACTCACTGCGTAGCTGGCTCCTGATGCCACGAGATTCACCGCCATGCTCGCCGCTGTCCGCTGCTCCTGTGACTGCAGCTCCTATCTCTGCACGCTCCTTCAGAGTGACTGCAGTCTTCCGTCCTCGTGCTCAGCCGCCTTTGGGGCTTTGGCAATGAGGCGGGCCAGAAGCAAAGTCAGGTCCTGCAGGCAGCAAGTACGCTGACGGCTCCTCACCCTCGGGAACCCCAAACTTTGTCTTTTTTTTTTTTTTTTTAAACTGTTGCCGACTGCCAAAGCCTCCTCCTGCACCCCGGAGCTACCAGTTGGGGAGGAAGGAGGGGTGGGGGGAAGCTCTCCCCAGACCCAAGGACCGCCAAAGAAATGAAAGTAAGGGAGAATAAAAGAATAAATGAAGATAAAGAAATAAATGAAAACAAAAAAGAAACCCCCTAGAACTTACTGAGACCCTCCAGCTGCTTGGAGACTGAGCTTACTGGAGCTGGTGGGAGGTGCCAGTGATATTTATACCCTAGAGTCATCAAAAGATGATGTGCTCAGTCTACAAGCTGCTGGAAGAGGAGCACAAACCAGAGGAAAAACTAACCCTGGTAGCCATGAATTCAAGATCATAGTGCCCAGACTTGATTGGACTGTGCTAGAGCTCAAAAAACCCAGAGATCAGCAGCAGTGAAGCTACTAAACAAAATTAAATTGAGACTTTCCTTAAAACCTGAGATTTCCTTGAATTTGAACTGACAAAATATTTTAAATTCTTTAACAGTCAAAAACTGGCAAACAACAAAAATCTCAAAGACAATCCATACTGTACCACCATCCTCCAACACCCTACAGTTCACTACACACCAAGAACCCACAGTATAGGACCCACAGAGCAAATCTGCCATTCTAACACATTACTTATTTCCAAAACCCGCACAACAAAGAGTGCACCCAATGGAATCTAGAATATCCATATATCTACTGCGAAAACTGAACAAGTCGGATTCCTACATAGAACTCCATACTAACAGAATACCTGGCCTCAGTCACAGGGCATAGATAGATACTCACCAAGTAGAGAATAAGTGACCACAAACTAAAAACAGAAACATGTTGACAAAAATTCAACTGAAACCATACTCTGCATGTAGTGCCACACCAGAGAAATAGAAAGATGCACATAAAGTATACAGTTGTGGTCACCATTATTGGCACCCATGCATTATAGGTATGTTGTGTACAATATCTTCATAAATAATTGGAAATATTCCAACTATATGTTATCATTATATTTTAACAGTATGTTCAAAGGTATACAACAAAAAAATGATGTCCATGCAACTTAGACATAGTAATTTATGATAAAACACAACAAAATATGACCTGGACAGGATTAATGGCACCCTTCACTAATATTTGATTGCACAACGCTTGGCAGGAATGACAGCCTCCAAACGTTTCTTGTGGCTATCCGTAAGTTTTGTACATCTGTCTGCTAGTAGTTTCTCACACTCAAATTGTGATTTGTTCCAGCTCATGAATATTTCCAGGATTCCTTTTACCAATGGCAGATTTCAGCTCTTTCCAAAGGTTCTTGATTGGATTGAAATAAGGACTCATTGCTGGCCAGTTTAAAACAGTCCATTTTTTTCTTTCTAACCATTATTTTGTACTTTTGGATGTATGTTTTGGGTCATTGTGCTGCTGGAGGACCCATGACCTTCGACCCAGACCTAGCTTTCTGACACTCAGTAGCACGTTTCTCTCCAAAATACCTTGGTAGTCCTCTGACTTCATGACTCCTTTAATACTTTCCAGGTGTCTAATTCCTGAGGCAGCAAAAGAGTCTCACAACATGATGGAACCTCCACCATATTTAACTGCAGGAAGGGTGTTTAATTTTTTTTCTTATAAGCTTCATTTCTTCACATGTAAGCTTATCACTGGTCTGCATTGCCAAAGAGCTCAAGTTTGGTTTCATCTGTCTATAGAACATTTTTCCAGAAGGATTGTGGTTTATAAAGGTGCTTTTGGGCAAAGATTAGGCGTGCCTTTTTATGTCTGAGCAGTGGGGTCCTCTTTAGCCTTTGCCCATGAAGTCCTTTGTTTAGTGCACGGCATATGTTGTAGGTTGAAACCACCACTCCAGATTGCTCCAGGTCAGCCTTAACCTCTGGATGTTGTATGTGGTGTTTTTCCAAGATTTCACACTAACCTTTGAAGACTTCTTGGATTCATTTTTCTCTTTCCACCACGTTCTGGGAAGTTCTTGACAGTTCCATGAGCAGAAAACTTCTTAACATTGCGAACTGTAAACACAGGAATCCCGAGGCCTTTGGAGATGACCTTGTACCCCCTTTGAAATTTGATGTTTAGTGATAATGGCTTTTCTGATGGTCTCAGGCTGCTCTCTCATCTTTACGATTGTGAAAATGGAACAGGAAGTGAATGTGGCCATTTTAAACTTTAGCGCCATCATTCATTGGTTGATTCAAGTCATGTGAGTACTGACAGTTGATCACTGGTGCGTCTAATTTTATTGCAATGGAAATATGGTCCTTCTGTTCAAACTCATTTGAATTATAAGAACATAAGATATGCCATACTGGGTGAGACCAAGGTCCATCAAGCCCAGTATTCTGTTTCCAACAGTGGCCAATCTAGGTCATATGTACCTAGCAGTTTCCCCAAGAGACACAGGTTCCACAATGCTTGTATAGGTTCAAGCATTGATATCCTGGGTCCTGTCTTAATAATGGTTTATGGACCTTTCCTCCAGGAACTTGTCCAAACCTTTTTTAAACCCAGCTACACTAACAGCCTTTACTACATCCTCCGGTAACAAATTCCAGAGTTTGATTACACGTTGGGTGAAAAAATATTTTCTTTTATTAGTCTTAAATAGTTTACCCTGTAGCTTCATTGCATGTCCCCTAGTCTTTCTATATTCTGATAACGTAAACAATCGATCTACGTTTACCCGTTCCATTCCGTTCATTAATTTATAGACTTCTATCATATCTCCCCTCAGCCGTCTCTTTCCCAGGTTAAAGAGCCCTATCCTTTTTAGCCTTTCTTCATAGGAGTATCCTTCCATCCCCTTTACCATTTTGGTGGCTCTTCTCTGAACCTTTTCTAAAATCGCTATATCCTTTTTAAGATACGGCAACCAGAATTGCACGCAATATTCAAGGTGCGGTCTCACCATGGAACGATATAGAGGCATTATAATATCTTTTGTTTTATTTTCCATTCCTTTCCTTATGATACCTAGCATTCTATTTGCTCTCTTGGCCGCTGCTGCACACTGGGCCGAGGGTTTTAACATGGTATCCACAATGACGCCTAAATCTTTTTCCTGGGTGGTGGTTCCTAATGTGGAACCTTGCATCGTGTAACCATAGTTTGGGTTGTTCTTCCCTAGGTGCATAACCTTGCACTTGTCCACATTAAATTTCATCTGCCATTTTGATGCCCAGTCTTCCAGTTTATCAAGATCCTCTTGCAATTTTCCACAATCCTCTTGGGTTTTAACAACTTTAAATAGTTTTGTGTCATCTGCAAATTTGATAACCTCACTCGTTATTCCACTTTCCAGGTCATTTATGAATTGTTTATAAGGGTGCCAATAATCATGTCCTTGGTTCCTTAGTCACAGATGAAATAATCATGTCCTGGCAATCTCCCAGTTTTTATACTATTTCCTTTTTTAATTGGTCTTGTTTGATTTGATTCTTTTGTGTGTCAAATGTTTGTGCATATGTAGTCCAAAGCCATTTCACTGGCCACTTATTTTTAGGAGATATTGATCAAGGGATTGAAGTGCAAGGGTGCCAATAATATTGACCACACCTGTATGTAAGCTACAAAAACATACATATTTCAATCATTAAATTGAAAATAAAATATTTTTTTCGACCGTTTTGTCTGGCCATGTTTTTCTAATTGTGTTTGTTCCAGTCTGGTTTCTGCTTTCCTGAATTTTCTCTTAACACTTTTCAGGGTCTGCTACTTTTCTCCTCTACATTCATCTCAGACATTGATCTTTTTCTTTTCATGTTTTTTTCTATGTATTTTTTTTCTCGCTATGGACTCAGGTGTTTCTCCTCCTTATCATTTTGCCCTCACTCTACTACTTTTCATCCTTAATGCCAACCCTCCCATTCTCCATCTCTCTTTCCCCAGCCTCTTATTCCCCAATCTATCACTAATTCTTTCTATTGTGCCCAGCATCTCACCTTTCCCTTTATCCCTGCTGTTCAGCATCTCTCTAGTCAATGTCTGCCTTCTCTCTCCCCGCCCAGCATCTCGTTTTGCTCCATATTCCCCCACTGTATCCAAAATCTCTCTTCACATGTCCAGCATTCCCACCTTTCACCCTGTCTGCCCATGTCTAGCATTTCTACTTCATCTCCCTATTTCCTGTTCGACCTCTTGCCTCTGTAGCTCTATGCCTCCTCCTTTCAGCATTCCCCTACCTCTAACCCATGTCAAGCATCTTTTCTCCGACTCCCTATTCCCACCCATGTCAAGCATCAATCTTCCAACACTACCCCCTCATATCCATCTCCCTATAATCCCTCCATGTCCAGCATCTACATCTCCCTATTCCCACTTCCTCTGTGTACAGCATCCCCTTCCCTATCACCTCTTCCCCTTCATGCCCAATATCTCCCCTCTTCCTCCATATTCCCCTTCCTGTGTCCAGTAGCCCAAGTATCTTTTCCCTTACCCTGCCATATAGTCCTGCATGTCCTCTCCAACCCAACCCCCCTCCCGTTCTGCATGTCCCTCCATCTCAAAGTTATTATATAGTCATCTCTTTGAAGTTGAGGACAAGCACATGATCATGTCCATACATGGCCAGCCCAAGGGTTTCTGCTGTCCCAAGAAGCAACCCTGGCTGTGGTGCCGCCCCCTCTGCACCAAGCCATTCAGCCCTCCCCCCCTACTGCCACCGATTCCATCAAGACCTAGCAAACTGCAAAAATATGTGAAGACTGCATTTTTGCTTGTTCCTGGAGATCACTATGTTCTCATGGAGACAGCTGAAACTTTGCCCTGGGTTTTGGCTGTGGAGCCAGCTGGAACATTTGGGACCTCTGCTGTTTGGGAGGAGTGCAAGGCAGGAGGATACCTACAGCTATGAGTAATAGGACCTTCTGCGTTCCTCACCGATTTGCCTTCTAAACAATTAAGGGGTCAGATTGGAAGTACACCTGGAGAGGTTTTTGAGAGTGTTACTATGCTGCTTGATACGACAAACAGTCTCCTGCACTCTTTTTCGAAGACATTCTCTCCATGGCATGGGATGGCACGGCACAGCAGTAAGTTTCTCCTGAATGTCATATTACAAGTCTGAAGCATGGAGCCATGAGTGTCTATGGGTACCAATATTCACATACGAGGCTCACAACATATCGAAAATATAAGCTGCTCAGAGACTATATGCTTTCTGTACTCTTTTCTCTACTCATTAGGGAACACAGTTGTGCAACTTTTTCTGGAGGGTGACAGTCAGCAAACTCCTGCAGCGCTTGATGTTCTGCAAGTGTATGCCCAAGAAGATCTGTGCCACCACCCCCTCCAAAGAATGAGCCTCCATCCAGCTTGCCATGCCACCCCCCTCCCCCCTTGTGCTGAAGCGGCTGCATCAGAACTGCTGCTTCAGCACTGCATCGAGCCTTAAAGTGCCCAAGAGCATGCGCGCTCATGGCCTGCCGGAACTGTGTGCACGTGTGCGGGCATTTTAAAGCCTGTCATGGTGCTGAAGTAGCAGTTCAGCTGCTGCTTCCCAGAGGGTTGGGGTAGTGAGGCCACCCACGAGGGTCTGTCACCATAGGTGACCGCCTACTTCATGGGCTGGCCCTGCGAAAGACCACATTGAAGCCCTGCAGATCTCTTCCACGGAGACAGAGTGAAAGTTGGTCAGAGAAGCAGAAATGGCTCTGACATTATGAGCCATGACATGACCATCGAGGCTCAGGCCTGCCTGGACATAAGCAAAAGAGAGGTAACACAAAAGGCGAGGGTGAGGTGTGGTCACTAGTGCTAATTTTTTATTCAGAAAAAACCCCAATGCGTTTTGGCGGGACGCCTTCCTCAGGGGGTATGCCTCTTAAAAATAAAACATACATAAATAAATTTACAAAGTAAGATAATAAATATACATAAAGTGGAGAAATTAAAAATATATATAAAAAGATCAAAACATGAATGAAACATAAGTGTAACTTGTATCCATATTCAAATCTTAAAACATACAGACTATAAATAAAAGATAAAAATAAGGAGTCATAAAAATATATACATAAAAAAGAATAGTATATAATAATTAGAATATAATGTAACCGAAATTTAAGGAACGATAAGGACAAGAAGAAGAAATCAAATTTGAACAAATCAAAAAAGATTTTGATAGCAATACTACAGAATACAGAAAAGTAGTCAAAGAAAGGAAACCTAAGAAATTCAAACGAGATGAGGAAGATTACAAGGAAGGCACAGTTTATTATTGGGTTGACCCTAGTGGAAACCCTCGACCTAGGAGTGAATCCCGTAGACGTACTACTGATACCTTAAAACCAGGCCCTCTACCAAAACTAAAACTAGACTTTTTTTCCCCAGAGCCAGATAATGAAATAAGCACTAAAAGAAGTCGCAATTACACAGATGAATTTCCAGACTCCTCAGCTCCCCTCTTCCCCCCTCTGCGATCCCTCCACAACAAAATAAACCCCAGGATTTTCAGATGGATACGTACCCTGTGGAAGGGGGGAAGGAAAACCAATATGTACCAGAACCCTTCAAACTATCAACACCACACAAGATCACCACACAAGTACAAAGACTTCCGCCCACCGCCCTTTCCCCTTATGAGGGAGAGGCAGGGGCTTTTATCACAGGAGGACATCAGAAATAGATGCATAGGTGGCATTTTCAATCTTTCCAGTTACCAGCTTAACAAGACAGAGGTGGAAATTTTAGAGAAAGGGCGCTCATTTGCACCATTTACACAACATAAGTTTGGTACACATATAGAACTGTACAAGTTCTTTCGTAAACTAAAAGTCATTGACTTTTTTCATAATCAGAACACATTTACACTTGACAATTCGGTCATTAAGAAACCATCCTCTTGAAACCCTCGAAGTACCCATGTCATCTTTATTAGCGCCTACGAAAAAATTGTCACTGCTAAAGTACAAGATCTCTATTTAACACCACATCGGTCCTTTAACAAACTGACGAGTTTAAAGAAAAAGACCCTCAATCTAAAAGATAACAGCTCTATTATAATTAAACCAGCAAACAAAGAGGGTGCTCTGGTTATCCAGGACAGAAAATCGTACGTGACAGAAGTTCTCAGACAGCTTAATGATAAGAATTTTTATGAAAAGATTTATGACAACCCCACACCTACCTTAAAACAGAAAGCAGATACCATTATATGCATAGGACAACAAGCAGGCTATCTTACAAAAAAAAGAGATCAATTTCCTTACTGTGTAATACCCGGTCACCCCTACCATATAATATATGCTGCCAAAAATCCATTGAAAACCCTCCAGGACGGCCTATAGTGTCTGCTATCGGCTCACTCCTAGAACCTTTCTCGAAGTTCTTAGACGTCTTTTTGAGGCCCTTTGTTCCAAAAGTCACCTCTTATGTACGGGATTCTACACATGTTAACATTTTATGTGATTTCAAAGACTACCATGACCAACTTCTCTTAGTCACCTTAGATATTTCCTCCTTGTATACTAACATCCCACAAAAAGCAGCCTTGGATTATTATAGAAGACACTTTGTTCCGCATGGAGCGACCTGTTCGGGTTCCATCCCTTTTTCTACTTCAGATGGCGATTTTAGCTATGACAGAACTTTTTTTGTTTTAACCCTTTCCAGGCCGAGCCCAAAACTCTCGGGATCCAAAATTCTGACTAAATATTCCTATCAAATGGTATATAATACATGACCATAGCAGAAAGAAAATCACTATTAAAACATATTGAATAAAAAGGGTACAATTTTCCTGAAATATGCAAAAATTAACCCGGCTGCAGAATGTGGATTAAAAATTTAAAGTAGGCCTTCAAAGGGTTAGAGAAGTTTTTTTATAAACAGATTAAAGGAGTGGCTATGGGCTCCTCCATGGCCCCTGATGTAGCCAACTTATATGTTGCCCATTTTGAAGAAATTTATCTATCCATTGACCACCCTTTTAAAAGACAAATTAAACTATGGAAGAGATATATAGATGACGTTCTAATATGGGATGGAACAGAGGCACTCCTGATGGAATTTTTTGAGTGGCTTAACACCCTGGATGATAATTTACGTTTTGAAGGTACCTATAGTACCCATTGCTTTCCATATTTGGATATTCTTATTAAAAAGAGTGATATCGGCTTCACTACAGGCCTTTTTCAAAAATCCACAGACAAGAATAATTTTTTAAGATATGACAGTTTCCATAACAACTCATTAAAGAGAAATCTCCCTGTCAGTCAGTTCTTCAGACTTCGTCGCCTCTGCACATCTGAGCATGATTTTGAAAAGCATGCCAAAACTATGAGCGACCGGTTCTCACAACGTGGCTACCCCCATGATTGCATCAAAAAAGCATATAAGAGAGCTAAAGATACAGACAGGACATTATTGCTGAGTACTAAAGAATAAGCTACCAATGATAGATTGGTTTGTGCTCTTACTTTTTCTCAATTGTCCAGAGACATTGTCAAGATCTTGAAGCAAGAATGGCACCTCCTCTCTTCTCTACCTGCCTTTCAATCCAAACTCCTCATTGTTGCCTTCAAATGCAACTTGTGATAAGGAAGCTTATCATAGCTCAGGAAGGGGCTATAGAAAAGGTGAAGTGTCTCTGAACAAGCAACCTGTCAGTGCTGGTAGAAATGAGAAAACAGAATTTTGCCATAAAAGACTACCAGTCCCAGAATGCACCAGGTTTCCAAAAGCCATTAGAGGAGCTGAAGTGGGGAAACGTGTGTTCAATCAGGAGGGCTATGAGGTAATCCCTAAGCACTCATCTCAAAGGGCAGGGCCTGATTCAGCACAGCTGCGCTGTGTTAGGGAGGAGCACTCATCCAGGCAGAATAAGAGTAGAGTTTATTCTACAGATGACCATCTTCATGATCACCTTGGATATCCAGAGAATTGTCCTCAGTATCCTGAGAATCAGCTTGAGTTTGATCATCAGTTTCATCTGAAGGATCAGCAGAAGCAGAAGCCAAACCGGATGGATAGAGAAGGAAAGAAACCCTCTGGAAGGAAGAGGAGAAAAGCCTTTGAGAGGTCTAGAAGAGTCCAAGGCAGTACGTATACTGGGAGGTATTCCAAGGGCCAGCATAGACCATTGGACTGGGGAAAGCCAGAAGAATGGTGCTGCAGAACGAGGAATCACCAGAGGCTACCTGTGAGGGAGACGGCTGCACGTGGAAGGGACTCTAAGACCTATGCCAGAAGGTATGTGAAGAGAGATCCAGTGTCCAGGGATCAGGACTGGAAGGCTGGACATAAGAACTGGACTACATACTGGCCAGGCTATATAGAGAGGAACTATAGCAACAATGGAAGCTCAGGTATGAACACTGATCTATGCCCTAGCTATAACCTTGAAAGACAGCAGGGAAATAAGTGTTCTCCTGAAAGTGCTCCATTGAAAGATTCATCTGTGCCAATTCATGATAGTGACCCTATGCTTGTTGATGAAGGGGAAATAATAGCAGATCAAGATATTGTTTATATGGACTGCTCTCTATCCAAACTCTGTTGGTAACTTTCTGTGATAAAGCATAGCAGCCATCACAAAGAAATATAAATTTGTTCTTTATTCCACTAAGAAAAGCTCCTGAAGCAGGATTTGACTCACACAGTAGAAAACCAGCCAGCTAAAGGGTTTCAGCTGGATAACTGATAGCAATTGAGCTGCACCTAATTGCTTGTGAGCTAGGAGAGAATTACTTCTGGATCTGTGTGGAAAGTAATCAGAAGTTAACCTTACAAGAACAGTTTATTTCTTTCTTTGTGGCTTTTCGTTTGTTAGAGATATGCTAAGAAAACATTAGCTAATTGCCTGACAAGTTTGAAGGTTGTTTTCCTGATTTTGATTTTTGACTTTGTTTTACCAAGTTAAACACTGCAAGCAAGTAACCTAATTTATGTGCTACCAAGCATATCTGTGCTGGGAGAAATAACCCCATAAATAAAGAAGTATCTTATTGGCTTTAACACTTGTGCACAACTAAATTATTGTCAGCAGCTGTGTCTGGTGTGAATGAACTACATTACCCACAATACCTTGCAAAAATCATATAAATATATGCATTGTCAAGACTGTGAAGATTCTCACCCAGGCAGCCGTCTGACAAACTGTAACTTGGCCAATATCCTGGTTCCCTCTGCACTGTCCAAACCCAGGATTGTCCCAAGAGCAAAAGGGCATTTCCACTGTGGAAAATGTTCAGTGTGTTCTAACTCACTAGTCTCTAAAACTGTTTTTTCCCCATTCAGGCCAAAGTATTTATCTGCATCATTTCTCTGTGACACACCATATGTGATATACATTATATGTTGTCCCTGCAATTTGCTCTATATAGGGAAAACCAAGAGACCAGTGAAGAAGCGTATCATTGAACATAAAAGCTGTCTCTTATGGCAAATACAAGACAAAACTCTGGTTTCCCACTGGAATGAAAAAAATCATTTAATCTCAGATTTACAATTTTTAGTCATTAAAGCAGTTGAACCCCATTGGCGCGGAGGTGATCTGGATAAGATTTTATTGAGATTAGAACAACGATACATATACGAACTCCAGACCATGACTCCTCGAGGTTTGAATCAGGAGATGAACCTCTGTTTTTCTTCAGGTTCTTTTTGCCCATGCCACTCCTTTGCCATTTCTGTTTCTTTTAATGGTGTTTTTTTTAATGATGTTTTATTATTATTATTATTATTATTAATTTTGTAGTTCTCTGTCATTTCATTATGGCTGCAATAATTTTAAATTTTTTTTTTTAATTTTTATTGTTGCTCTCCTTTCTATTATAAATAGCATGGTTAATCCATTTTTATTTTATCTCATTTTAATATGAAGAGGCGCAGATACATTATGTGCTTTACTTACACCATGGTGTCCTGCCATACCATCAGGTTGTTTTTAACGTTTTTTAAATTTTTGATGTTAGTTTTATATATCTTACATTATTAATCTTTTTATGTACAATTCCCCCTTTCTCAACCTCAATTTTACTTTTAGCATTATCATTTTAGTTCATTTCATTAGTATATATTTTTATTCTTTTCATGTTCTTCTACAGGCTTTTTCAGCAGTAGTTTGCACTGTGTCTCACTTTGTAATCCTAATGAGTACGCATCACAGTATATACCAGGATCTACAAGAGCTCATCACTACTATGATATTCAGTTTATATCAAACATAAGACTCCAAGATTCACAAGTAGTAATTTTTACAGGTAACTTTTCAATAGAGGATTGCGCATTCACTGTTTGTTTTTACACTCCGTTTCCTCCAGAGATCCCTACACGATACTTTTTAATATATCATGTATTTCTGGCCACCTGCATAAATTTAATACAGCATGCATATTATCTATCTTTATTATACTACGAATTAATGTTCTCTTAAGATGAGATTCATTTATATCACAATGAGAACCCCTCAGCACATGCCGTTCCTGCAATGTGTTTGGTTTAATGAAACTACAGAGCCCTTAGTTGTGCGGATCATGCGCACCAGTATGGTAATGAATCCTAATTTGAGCACAAAAACATGGGTACAAAAAACGCCGTCTAATGCGAGCAGCTCAAAGGGAGCATACAAAAGCTGTGCCAGAACCACATTAAGGTCTCAAGCCACCATCAAGGGCTTGACCATAGAAAGGAGTAAGCCCCACATATAAAGTGAGCCCCCAGGGGCTGAGCTGAGATGGGCTTTCCCTCTGAGACGTGATGGTAGGCCCCAATCGCATTCAGTAGACTCTGACCAAATTGGACTTGAGACTGGAGTCCGAGAGGTGCAAAAGGTACTCCCAGCAACCTGTCCACAGCACAAGAGCCCGGTTTGCGCACTAGAACCTCCGCCACCTGAACACATAAAACCTTCATGTAGAAGTCTTGTGGGAGGCCAGAAGGACCTCTGTAACATTCTCGAGTAGGTTGAGCTCACAGAGGACTACCTGCTCAACATCCATGCCATGAGGACTAAGGGTCAGACATTGGGATGCAGCAAGGTCCTGTCCTCCTGAGAAATGAGATCTGGGGCAGAGCCCAGCTGCAGAGACTCCTTCCGAGAGAGCTGAATCAGCAGGGGGAACCACAGCTGCCTGGGCCAATACAGGGCAATGAGAATCTTCATGCCCCTATTGGCCTGCAGCTTCAGAAAGGTCTTCACCATGAGTGGAATGGGAGGATAGGTGTATAACAGGCCCACTCTCCAGTGAATGAGGAAGGCATCCGATGCCAGCTGGTCACGACCCTCAAGCAGAACAGAGCCACCTGGGTGCTGTGTGGGGTGGCAAAGAGATCTATCATGGGTGTGCTCCACTCCTGAAAGAGCCGCCTCACAACTTTCCTGTGGCTGAAGGATGCAGCTCAACTTTTCTGCCAGGAGTTGAGGTCACCGGGCAGATAAGATGCTCTCAGCTCCCTCCCGTTAGCAATGGCAAACTTCCACAAGCAGACCACTTCCCAGCACAGGAGATATGACCTCGTGCCACCCTGCTTGGTGATGTAATACATTGCCACCTGATTGCTGCTGGATCAGCTCAGATTGGTTGGCCAAATGAACCTGGAATGCACGGAGAGTTTTGCTATGGCCTGGAGTTCCAAGAAATTGATTTGGTGCACTCTCCTGCCCAGATCACAGGCCCTGTGTGCTCAGGCCATCCAGATGAGTCCCCCAGCCCCACATGATCGCATCTGTCATCAGCATTTACTAGGGGGGAGGCAACATCTGGAATGGGAAACCTCTGAGCAAGTTCCACAGCTCCAGACACCAGTGCAGGGACTGTCTGAGAGGCCCGATGGCCACTACTCTCTCCTGGAGGCAGCTCGTGACTTCTTTCCAAAGCATACTCAAAGTCCATTGAGCTTGTGTCATCAACAGATGAGCCAGGGGAGTGTCATGCACAGCTGAAGCCATATGGCCGAGAACTTTCAGCATTCCCCAGGCTGTCACCTGAAGCCTCTGCTGGGTATCACAGACCAAGGCCATCAGCCTCTGCAGGCGATCCACTGAGAGAAAGGCCTGAGCCCAAGTGGTGTTGATGAGGGCCCCTATGAACTTCAGCTGTTGTGAGGGCTGGAGGTGAGACTTAGGGCAGTTGACCATGAACCCTAACTGCTCGAGCACCTGGATGGTCAGCTGAGCTGACTGATGGACCATTCGCGGGGGTTTAACCTAAGGGACATCCTTATAAAATCAGCAGCATCTCAGGACAGACTGCCTTGTCCTGATGTGAGTTCTTGTGGTCATTTTGCTTGTAATGAGTGTACTTATTGTGCCACTACGTTATCGGGCGCAACCTGGACTGATCCCAAAACGGGACGAATATATCGACGACGTTGGTTTACCACTTGCATGACCACTTTTGTGGTGTATATTCTACAATGCACTTGCCCTTTTCCATATATGGGGCGCACAACACAGTCTATAAAACTTCGATTAGGTGAACATGCATCTAGGTTGTGCCAACAGTTGTTTTCGGAACCTATTGTTCAACATTGCATTACACATCAGCATTCTTTTAATCAACTTTCTTCGACTATTGTTGATCATGTTCCAAGGGATCCCAGACAAGGAGATCGTACAGCTCGATTACAATGGAGAGAACAGCAATGGATTCATGAATTACAATCTGTTCATCCGTTGGGTATGAATCGTGAAATCGAATGGACTAGTTTACTTTGACGTGGTACCAATCACTGATGGGCTTTCCCTGATTTGTGGGAATCCCCACCCGGATTAGTGTGTTCTAAGATGAAGGGCAGCTCTTATTAGCCAATCATATGAGTTTCAGTCCCTTATACGATTGGCTGCTTTTATCGGCATTTTGTAGCGGTTGTAAAGCTACGGAGCACTTGATACAGGGGTAGAAGCACCCCGAAATGTGCACGTAGTGCGAGTGATCTTTCTTGGACTAAGATAATTGATTTAAAGATTTCTGGATGGATTTCCCTAAATAATGTTAATCAACTTAGACACAATTTATATGAATAAAATGGGTATTGCAGGAGAGACCACGTGATGTGGTGAGCTTGAGCGGACGTGTGCAGCTTGAGCTCCGGGCCCCCTCTCCTTTAACCGTTGTTATAAAGCCGTGAAGTGGAACAACTCGAAGCTAATTGTTGCCTTGAAGCCTTAATAAGGTGCGGGAACTCCACTCTGAGCCACCGCGTTGCGATGGCGTCTGCTGCAAAATCCGGGAGAAGGAACGCGTGGCAGGGCCGTCGAAAATGGCGGACTCTCCCCCGAAGCAGAGCGTGATGGCTTCCCCAACTATGCCTGCAGAAATCTCGGCAGCTGTCACTAGTGCACTATCGGTGCAGTTTGACGCCCTGCATACTAAAATGGATACTATTCAGAACTCGCTCAGTGCGCTAGGGTCCCACGTGCAAGAAGCCGAAGCTCGCATATGCCAGGCTGAGGATGAATTGGAGACGCTAAGGAAAGAGCTCCGCGCAGCGCAGAGGCTCTCCCAAGACCATGCACTAAAACTGGATGACCTGGAAAACCGGTCTCGGCGTAATAATTTACGCTTTTTGGGCATTGCTGACACTGTCTTGGACAAAGACCTTCGAAAATTCGTGGAGGCACTGGCTGTTTCCCTGCGCGAGGAAGAGGGTGCAAGTGGCCCTGTTGTCGTGGAGAGAACCCATCAGATAGGGCTTAAGCAATCAGCTAACGACCGCCGACCCCGCGTAGTTTTGGTGCGGTTTCTGTGCTACACACAGAAGGAAGAGGTGCTTAAAGCAGCGCGGCAGAAAGGAACTGTTGAGCGGGACAACATGCGCATCCAAGTTACACAGGATTATTCTGCTGCTTTGAGTCATCGCCGGAAAGGCTATGCCCCGCTATGCCAAAAATTGATTGGGGCGAATATTCGTTTCGGCGTACAGTACCCAGCCCGGCTTGTGATATGGCACCAAGGAACTCGCCGGACCTTTGAGTCGGCAGGGGAGGCAACCCTCTATGTGGAACAGCTCACAGCGCCGGCGGTGATGTGCTCGAGTGAGTGGAAGGGAGAAGCTATCCTGATGCGAAGGCCGTCGAATGAGAACTTTAATTGGACTGCCCTGTGCGGTGCTCCTATCTCCTTGGAGAGTTTATCTGGATCTGCGGAGGCCTGGCCGAAGTGGGGAGTAAGAACTCTGGCCCTATATGGGGCTTGTGGTTCTACTGCGACCGTAGGCATATGCCGGGGCGATGCTCCATAAGAGACTTTGCGTATTAAAATGTGTGGGTGGGGCGCACTCCAGGATTTTTTCCTTTTTCTTTTGGTGATTGAGCACTTGGCTCTCCGGGGGTCTGGGCGGGGTATGTCTCCCCTTGGAGGGCTTTGAGGCCTGCTTCTGAGCGGTCTCGTAAAGTTATGTAGTGGCAGTTTTGTTGGGTGAGAGTGCCGCTACCGGTTCCTCTTTGATCCTGGCCCAGTGCCTCTATCTGGAGTGCTGCCTACCCGATATTTGCCTGTTAGTGGAGTACCTGCCTCATTTATGCATGGTTGGGTGCATATCCTTGTCTGGTTTTTTCCTTCTCTCTCTCTCTATTTTTTCTTCACCCTGGATGTTTTATTTTAGAAGTAAGTTGGGGATTGGGGGGGGGGGTATGTGCCGGAGGGGGAGGTTTCTGTTATGTTGGGGTTCTCTTGGGGGTATTTTGCTGTGTTACTTTGGGCGTTCCTGGCTTATTTATATAATCGGGGTGGCCGGAATTTGGGATATGTATTGAATATGAGGGGAGGGGGGGTCCTACTCACATCCTAAGTGTCTCCATGGGTGAGAGGTGGAGATTACAAGGAGGGGGGATAGGGTGTGTGTGTTAGGGGTTGGGGGGGGTGAGGGAAGGGAGGGGGGGTAGCGGGGAAAGGGGGAGTCGGGGTCTATGGGAGCACCACTATGTTACGGGAGGGATCTCAGGCTGGGGAGATTCGTCCCCATTTTTCTCACCGGTTTGCTATGTACATTTTGTTTATTTACTATCTAACCTGAAGGTTATCTCCTGGAATGTCTGCGGGGTAGGTAACCCTATTAAGAGATCTAAAGTGTTACAAGCCTTGGGGCGGCTGAAATGCAATATAGCTTTGCTACAGGAAACCCACCAGACGGCCGAGGAGCATGTCAAAATGCAAAGAGCGTGAGTGGGACAGGGCTGGGGAGCCCCGGCTAAGGGGAAAAAGGGTGGAGTGGTCATATTGATCAGTAAGCGGATCCGCTTTGAGTTGGAAAGAGAGTACGCTGACCCTGAAGGCAGATATATTTTGTTGTATGGTTGTCTAGAAGGTAGGCCGATAGTGCTGGGTAACCTTTATAGTCCAATGTGTTGGATCGGGCCTTCTATGCTGGGCTGGCTTCTAAGGTGGAGCAACTACCCGACATTCCCTTGATATTGGCTGGTGATCTGAATGGAGTATTAGATATGGAGATAGATACCTCTGGTCTTGGGGGCGAACGGGGGCGCGTTCCGACTACGGCGGTGCTTCGGGGGTTGTGTAGGCGTCTGGGGGTCGTGGACCCCTGGCGCTTACTACACCCTCTGGAGAAAGACTTTACCCATCAGTCACGAGCTCATGGTTCTAGTGCACGATTGGATTATGTTTTGGTCTCGGAGCGGCTTTTTGCACAGGTGGACGGCGCACAGATTGGTCCCACCGAGGTGTCTGATCATGCCCCGACTTGGGTGGACTTTGTGTGGGGGGACTCGACCGCGCCGACTAAAATCTGGAGGCTTCCCCTGGGCCTCGATCGGGATGTGGAGTTCCGAGCCCATTTGCGGTATTGCTGGCAGGAATTTATGGTTCATCACGAGCAGCATCGGGACGACCCGGAGCTACTTTGGGAAACTGCCAAGGTTGTGTTACGGAGTGATATTATTGAGTATGTTGCTCGGAAGCGTAAACGTCTGGCGTGGCAGATCATACAGTTGGAGAAGCAAGTGGTGAGGGCGCGTCAACGATGTGCGGGGGATCCTAGTGGGATTAATAAGAAGCGGCTTTGGGAGATGCAAACGTCGCTCAATGAATTACTTCATCAGCGGGCGAAGAAATCCTATATGTACTACCGGCACCGTCTGTACCGTTTTGGCGACAAACCTGGCCGCCTTTTAGCTCGTTGCTTACGAGGCAGTCGGGGTGCTCGATTAGTGGCGGCTCTCCGGGATGAACAGGGCTCTTTGCATAAAGATAGCCGAGCAATAGCCGGTTTGTTTCGTTCCTTTTTTCAACAACTTTATGCGCGGAGGGTGGGGTCTGTGTCTGATATGCAGAACTATTTGCGAGACCTTCAGCTGCCGAAAGTGACGGCGGATCAGCGGGCTTACCTTGATGCTCCGGTTACTAAAGCAGAGATATATGGCGTTATTCAACGTGCGCGGTGCTGTAAAGCGCCTGGGCCTGATGGATTTGGGGCAGAGTTTTACAAATTGTTAGGGGAGTTGGTTCCCCCAGTCCTTGTAGATGTGTATCGCCGAAGAGGACATCAGGGGAAGTTTACCTGGGGAACTAATCATGCTTTTATTACTTTAATACCCAAATCAGGGAAAGACTTCACTCAGGCGGCTTCTTATCGACCTATCTCTTTGTTGAATTTTGATCTGAAGATTCTGGCTAAGGTTTTGGCAGATCGGTTGGCCTCTGTTTTGGGGGACTTGGTGCATGAGTCGCAGGTCGGCTTCGTGAAAGGACGTTATGCAGTGCGGAAGTTGCGGAGGATTCTGGCGTCCTTAGAATGGGTCCGGGAACGCGATGTGCCCTCTTTATTGATCAGTTTTGATGCTGAAAAAGCTGTTGATCAGGTTCACTGGGATTACTTGAAATGTCTCTTGCCATATTATGGACTGGGGGATCCGTTTTGTAAGATGGTGGAGCTGCTTTATGCGGATCCCATGGCGGGAATCCTATGCAATGGGGTGTTGTCGGAGCCCTTTCGCTTGGAGCGGGGCACGCGGCAGGGGTGTCCGCTTTCGCCACTACTCTTTGTATTAACTTTGGACCCGTTGATTCGTAAAGTGGAGGAGTCTTCGGTTATTAGTGGCGTGCAAATTGGGGCGTATGGGTTTAAGATGGCAGCCTTTGCTGATGACATGCTGGTTCACCTCACGTCTCCCCAAAGATCCTTGCCTTGCCTGCTAGCTGCCTTTTCAGCTTACGGTAAATTTGCAGGGTTACGTATTAATATAGACAAATCCGAGGCCTTGGATGTTGGGGGTACGCTGCGAGGAACCTGGTTGGGGAGCTTCCCGCTACGTTGGGCGGATGAGTCCTTTGTCTATCTGGCTATCTTGTTGACTAGAGCGCCCATGTTGCTGTATAAAACAAATTTTGACCGTGTTTTTTCTAAGCTTCAGGCGCAGCTGTGGGCTTGGGCGCGCCTCCCGTTGTCTCTTCTCGGTAGAGTGGCTGCTTTGGGGATGGTGATTTTCCCACGTGTCCTCTATTGGATGCAGACCCTCCCTGTGTGGTTACTGCGACGTGATGTGTTGCACATTGAGCGAGAGATCCGACGGTTCTTATGGAAAGGGGCTAGGGCACGCATACCACTGTTTCGGTTGCGTGGGGGATGGAGGACCGGCGGAGTTGGGGTTCCTGACTTATGGATATACGCGCTGGCTTGCCAAGCACGACACCTTAGCGATTGGTTGGGGGATACGGATGTTTACACCCCCCGGGAGTTGGAGGGGGCCTTTGTAGCACTGCACGCTTTGGAAGCGGCTTTGCATCTGCTGCGGGCTGTTTTGCCTGCTCGCTTGACTAATAGTGTCTTGATACAGGCGACGCGGCAGACCTGGCAACAGCTCAATAAGTATTGGGGTAGTGATCCCGCGATTTCGTGCTGGTTGCCTCTGCAGGGGAATATTTGTTTTACTCCTGGCTCTGATTCGCTCTCCTTTCGGCAGTGGGAGCGGTTGGGTATCCGGCGCCTTGGGAATGTGGTAGCCCAGGACGGGAAGTGCAAGACCTTGGGTGTACTCTGTGGGGAATATGGGTTAACTTCGGGAGTGTCGGGGTTTGCGCATGCACAAGTATCTCATTATGTATGCTCCTTGCCCCAACGGGAACTCCATGTGGAACATTCAGCGTGGATTCTTGAGTTTTTGGCCTTGGAGGCGGAGTCTCCACCGACTATTGCGGAGTTGAAGAAGAGGTTGGACAAGCTTGATGAACCCCCGGACTTCTTGGCGTTGGAAAGTTTATGGGCGCAGGACTTGGGTCGGGAGATAGCCCCGGGTTCAGTCCGCGCTGCTCTGAGTCGGATTGTGCACTTGGTGGAGGGGGCCCGCTGGCGGGAGGTGCAATTTAAATGTATCCTCCGAGCACATTTTTCCCCACGACGGGCGCTGCGGAGTCGTCTCACAGTCTCTGGTGGGTGTCCTAAATGCTCTTGTTCTTTAGCGGATCTGGGTCATATGTGGTGGAGTTGTCCCACTATCCGTCGTTACTGGCAACGTATTGGGGAATACCTCGGTGGTCTCCTGCGGCAGCGGATTTGCTGGACGGGGTTGCTGGTGGTACTGGATCATCTAGGACCGCTCCACCCTAAGGGGAGATGGGAGAGTATCCTGGTGAGGAAGGCTTGTCTGGTGGGTAAGGGTCCTATTATTAGTCGATGAAGAGAGCCGGTGGCCCCTACATTTTGTGAATGGCGCAATTGCCTTCATCAGCTTATGCTCATGGAACGGAGAAGCGCACAGGGGTGTCCCCGGCGCTGGGCCACTTTTTTACTGATCTGGATGCCCTACATCCAGAGTTTGGGACCTACATCCCGCAGTGAGGTGCTTAAGGTTGGATAGTGTTGCTCCTGGGTTTTTGGTAGTATATGAGTTGGTATGGGGGGATGGGTGTTGGGAGGGGGGATTCTGGGGTTTTCTGCACTGTACTGCCTTGTTTTTGTTGTTCTTTGCTGTGTTTTTCCTGGGTGATGGATCAGACACAATATCCGGAAAAGCTAAAAGCTGGAAAAGTAGTTAGGAAAGGAAATATGCAAATGGTAGAAAAAATAGCCAATACAGTAAAATGGGGGGACAAGACTTACAATACTTTTTTCTTTAAGATAAGTTAGTGACAAGAGGAAATGCAAAAGTATTATTGCTAGGCTTAAGAGTGAAAGGGAGGAATATGCAGAAATAAATTAAGATAAAGTGTAACTGCTTCACAAAAATTTCTGATCTGTATTCACAGATGAAGAGCCAGGAGTAGGACTACAGAAAACAAACAGGAATAGACGTGAGGTGGAACTTGGACAATTTTCAGAAGACTATGAGGGAGCTAAACTAAAAATAGACAGTGATGAGGCCAGAAGGGATACATCCTAGGATATTGAAAGAACTGATAAGTTCTAGAGGCTCAGCTACCTGACCTCTTTAATGCTTCATTAGAGATGGGAGTGGTCTCAGAGAACTGGAGATGGGCAAATGTGGCTTCTCTACACATAAAAAGTAGTAAGGAAGAAGATAGGTAGTACAGGCTGGTTAGTTTGACCTCTGTAGCAAGTAAATAATAGGAAATGTTACTAAAACAAAGGATAGTGCAGCTTTTGGAATCCAACAGCTTGCAGGATCCAAGGTAGCACGGTTTTATTAGAGGGAGATCTTGTCAGACAAAACTAATTAATTTGACTAGGTGACCAGAGAGCTAGCTTGAGGGAATGTGTTAGATATGGTGTACTTAGATTTCTACAAAGATTTTAACACCGTTCCACATAGAGGCAAGTCCAAAATTGCAGACTATCTGCTGGAGACAAAGAAATATTGGCTGATTGGGGGGTTGCATAGGATTCTAGATAGAGGAATGTTATCAAACCAGTTGTTCTCTGTCTCCATCTGCTGGTAGGAGAGCAAAATCCAAGCTTATTTAACAGTTTGTTTATACCGCTTTATCATTTTAGTCAGTGGTTTACATTGTAACTTAAACTTGGTAATGTACAACAAACAGGGACATTGATAACTTGGATTCTTCTGAGGCAATGGAGGGTTAAGTGACTTGCCCAAGGCCACAAGGCGTGCTAGTGGGAATCAAACCCTGGTCTCTTGGGTCCCAAGCCAATGCTCTAACCACTAGACGACTACTCCACTCCTTATGGACTGGTCTGGAGGGACAATGAAGAAAACAAAAATCAATGAAGCAGAAATTTTTAAAAATTCATTCTGGAGACTGCTCTCCTTTTGAAAGCAGAGAATGTTGCTGCTTTGTTATGCTTTATTTAAACAAACAGTGCATGGAAGGACAGACTAGACAGGCCATGTGGTCTTTTTCTGTCATCATATTTCTATGTTTACTCCTGTGTTCCTTTCCAACTAGTATTACCTGTGTGAAAGCATTACACATTCACCACTAAGCAAAGTGCTCACATATGAACTGCACAATTAGAAGCAAAAACAGACTTAGAACATTTTCTCATTCATTGAAATGTTTATTTTTTTAATAAAATATGTTTATATCTTTACAAATAATTATTACAACCATTACTTAAAATGTTACATTAAACAATAAAATTTTCAACAATAGTTTATCATCCGAGATATTTACATGGCAATTCATTGCATCTTTCAAAAAGTGAAATAAAAGATGAACATAGGATCCTATTTACAAAGTCAGGTAAGTCCTAGTCATAATCGATTTGACCTTAACTAAGGTTAATTTACTGTTTAAAATAGAAAAGAAATGCCAGCATGGCATAAAAGGGGCTCTTTTACTAAAGCCCATTGCACTGTTGCACTTAATGCATGTTTAGCATGAAAACTAAGGTGTGATCATTTCAAAGCCTCAATGGTAAATACCAGAGGCACCACCAGCATTTTCTCAGCAGTAATGGCACAAATTCATGCTCTAACACGTGGTGCAATTAACAAAGGTGCTCCTAAAGCTACTCGGAGACTGTGTATACCTGTGCTAATTGCCACATTGACAGCACATGATATGCACCCCTGTGCAATATGCTTTCCAAGCCCACATGCCACCTATTCCCTGCCATGGGCAATTAATGTGTGTTTTAGCAGATGGAAGCTGTCGTGCCTGCGCATTAACAGTAAGTGTGAGCCATTATGGTCCTCCAAACATGCATTAATCGCTTTGGTAAAAGGGCCCCAAAATAAGTGTGCTTACCCAGACACTGCTGGCTTTGGTACACATTACATTATTTCATACAAGGTAGCCAAGTGAACCACAACCAACAAAGCCTGGACTCTTACCGTCTCACAGAAAATACTGAATATATCCCCCTATAAACCAACTTTGTAATTACAATATGGCACATGCTTTCAAAAAATACCTCAATGTACAGTCCCAATGATATATATATATATATATATTAAAAATGTTCAGACTTGCAACAATTCCATTATTTTCATTTTTAAGTGTTTATTTGTAAAATACAGCATCAGCTGAGCAAGCACTAAGGTCCAAATTTACTAAAGGGTCTTCCCCTCCCATTCTGTGTCTGGGGAGTAAAAAAGGTTTGTGAATCAGGCTGTGTGCGTAAATCGGGCTGGATGCAGCTTTCTAGGCATAGAATCGTCAGCAATGCCCTGCGTGTGTGTGTGTGGCGGATGAACAAGTGAGAAGATCATGCTAGTTAAGTAGGGGGAGAAGAGAGGATGACACTGGAGACAGGAAGAGTAGCAGTGGTGGGGCAGAAAGTTTTTATTCTGCGGTGCTTCTCAGCATCTGCCTATATGTTTAATGGGAAATTTGGCCTTATGGGACACTGGTTCTTCCCACTCGCAAGGAATATAATCTGCAGAACTTTTCTTTAATAATGTAAATATATATTTTAAGTGGATAACTTGATTTTTAAGACACCACCGCCACGATAGTAGAAAATACAAGGCTTATGCACTTCTGTAGTATAGCAGTCCATGGTTGCTCCCCTCTTCAAGAGAAAATTTCTCAAGGAACTGAAGGGATACAGCAATCTCCATGCAGCCCATAAACTGATAATTTAATTCAGCCAATCTTTTAGCAAAAGATATGTGTTTCAAGGGCTGAATCTCATTTAAAAATTTTGGAGATGACGTTTTGATGTTTCTTTTTCTGCAGAAATTATGCCGTTATAATACCTATCATGTTATGAAATCTAAACTAGATTCATTTTTTCATGGGCACAGTATGCCTGGGACTTGGAATAGGTTAATAAGACGGGGGGAAAAAGGGTAGTCAGCATTTCCATTAATGCTATACTGGCACATAGTATATGCTTATAGAATACCAGTTAAAAGAATATAAATTAAAAGCTGTACTGTTTCCAAGCATTACACTAGCACTGCCTGGAAACAATTTCATAGAACATCTGATAAAAGAAGAGAATCTCAAACACATATAAAAAAATAAAACAGTAAAATAAAAACAGAAAATTGACCTACCAACCTTCCCCTAGTACTGATGCACTTCTCCTGGCCTCTCTCTTGTACACTCCACTCAGTTTCTATGCCTTTTCTGACATGACAACTCTTAAATGACAAACGTACATAATTGATTCCAAGGTGGCCAGCAATAGCACCCGTGGCATCTGAACACCGATAATGATTTTTGTACCCTCAAAAAGCCTCTAATTAGCTGGAAAATAAACATCTAAATTTACATTTTATAAACACCCAAGAATGGAAGCTCTACTTATAATAGCAATGACTCAAAGCAATAACAGCACAGGCTCAAAAACCCATGCATGGTGAAAAAGAGTAGTTACTCACCTGTAACAGGTGTTCTCCAGGAGCAGCAGGAATCAGTCCTCACTTATGGGTGACGTCGGCGCCGACGGAGCCTTCGCGGAGCAATTTCCCCAGCTTTCGAAGAAAGCCTTTGGGATTGCAGCGCGCATGCGCGGTCCTCTTCCCGCCCAAGGATGCCATCTTGCTCAGTCGAATGACATAGCGGAAGACAGCAACCATAAGAATGACTGCAACTCCAGGGGAGGAGGGAGGGTAGTGAGGACTGATTCCTGCTGCTCCTGGAGAACACCTGTTACAGGTGAGTAACTACTCTTTCTCCAGGACCAAGCAGGAAGTCAGTCCTCACTTATGGGGACTCCCTAGCTTAAGGCTACCGGAGACCTCAAGCTGGAAAAGAGAGCTCCCTCCAGCTCAACCGCACAGAAGGAAGGATTCTTCTCTGAATACGAATCCGGCCGGTAGCCAACATCGGGGCCGGCGGGTAGGAGTTGCCTAAACCTCAAAGAGATTGTGGAGGACTGCCTGTCCGAAAGCACTATCCCTGCGGGACTCCCTCTCCAGGCAGTAATGAGCCGCAAAAGTCTGGCTAGAAGACCAAGTAGCGGCCCGGCAGATGTCTGCCAATGGAACAGAGCGGAGGTGTGCGACAGACGCCGCCTTCGCCCTGACACGGTGCGCCGTGACTCGACTCTCCAAAGAGAGGCCGGCTGCCCCATACGCCCAGGCGATGCAGTCAGCTACCCAGATGGACAGCGTATGCTTCGACACAGATAACCCCAACCGGTTGGGGTCAAAGGAAACGAAAAGCTGGGCAGCTTTCCTATGCTCACGCGTATGGTCAAGGTAGAAGGACAAGGCTCTTCGACAGTCCAGGGTATGCAGAACAGTCTCAGCAATGCTGGTATGTGGCCTGGGAAAGAAGGTCGGAAGAACCACCTCTTGATTGATGTGGAAAGAGGAAACCACCTTAGGAAGAAACTTAGGGTGAGTCCGCAAGACAACCCTATTCCTGTAGAACCTAGTGTAAGGGGGCTCCAACACTAGGGCCTGTAGTTCACTAACGCGCCTAGCGGAGGTGAGGGCTACCAAGAAGAGAGCTTTCCATGAGAGGAAGCGGAGGGGGCAGGTAGCCATGGGTTCGAAAGGCGGACAAGTAAGCCTTTGTAAAACCACATTGAGGTCCCAGTCAGGAGCCGGAGGGCGCAACGGGAGCTTAAGCAGCAGCAGGCCCCTGAGGAAACGCGCCACCAAGGGATGCGAGGAAAGGGGCTGGCCCTCCACCGGCGAATGATGTGCAGAGAGAGCACTGAGGTGGACTCTGACAGAGTTGGACTTGAGGCCTATATCGGAGAGGTGCAGCAAGTATTGCAGTACCACCGACACTAGGCAGGTGAAGGGGTCCTCAGAACGCTGAGAACACCAGGCGGAGAAGCGACGCCATTTGAGTGCGTAAGACTTCCGGGTAGAAGGTCGCCGAGACGCCAGGACGACAGCTTCCACCTCCGGGGGGAGCGAGAGCGGGGCCAGACTACCCTTCTCAGCAGCCAGGCCATCAGGTGAAGGGCCCGGAGGTTGGGGTGCAGAAGAGTACCCTGATCTTGGGTCAGAAGATCAGGTTGAAACCCCAGAGGGAGAGGGGTGTCCACCGCTAACTGCAGGAGCAGAGGAAACCAGGGTTGCCTCGGCCATCGGGGTCCTACCAGGATCACGTAGGCCCCGTCCCGGGCAACCTTGAAGAGCGTCCGGGACACCAGCGGCGTGGGAGGAAAGGCATACAGTAGGCCTTTGGACCACGAAATGAGGAAAGCATCCAGGGCCACTCTGAGGGGATGCGGATGCCGAGAGCAGAACCGGGGAAGCTGCCGGTTCAGGGGACTGGCAAAGAGGTCCACGGCGGGGGTGCCCCACCGGCAGAAGATTTGCTGGGTAACGCCGGGGTTCAACCTCCACTTGTGGGGTTGCAAGACCCGGCTCAGTCTGTCGGCCAGGCAATTCTCCTGCCCGGGCAGGTAAACAGCCTTGAGGAGGATGTCGTGGTCGACAGCCCAGGAGCACAGTCGCCGGGCCTCCTGACAGAGCAGGAGGGAGCCTGTGCCCCCGTTTGTTCACGTAGAACATGGCCACCTGATTGTCCGTCTGCACCAGTACGGACTGGCGAGAGATGAGGTGAGAGAAGGTCCGCAGAGCTAGGCGGATCGCCCGCAGCTCCAGGAAGTTGATTTGTTGAGCCGCCTCCCAAGGAGTCCAAAGGCCTTGAGTGCACGCTCCCTGGCAATGCACTCCCCATCCCAAGAGAGAGGCATCGGTCGTCAGCACCTGGGAGGGTGCAGGAGACTGAAAGGGCATACCCCGTACCAGGTTGGGCAGGTGGAGCCACCACTGCAGAGAGGAGACAAGGCGGTCGGAGACCTGTAGAAGGTCCGCCAGACCTCCTGTGGCCTGATGCCATTGAGTGCGGAGACACCACTGGACAGGCCGCATATGCAGTCGGGCGTTCGGTGTGACATGGACCGTGGAGGCCATATGACGGAGCAGCTGCAGGAACCTCCGGGCCGGAACTGGAGACGCACTGTGGAACCTGCCGGCCAAAGCCATGAGCCTGTCGGCTCGCTCTTGAGGCAAGAAGGCACGAGCTCGCAGAGTGTCGAGCCGAGCTCCTATGAACTCGAGATCCTGAGAGGGGCGCAACGTGGACTTCCCAATGTTTATGACGAAGCCCAAGTGCTGAAGCAGAACCACCGTACGCTGCGTGGCCTGCGCGACCTCTGGGGCCGACTGCGCCCGTACGAGCCAGTCGTCCAGGTAAGGAAAACGAACAGGCCCTGAAGCCTCAGGAAGGCCGCGACCACCGCCAGGCATTTTGTGAACACCCTGGGGCGGAGCACAAGCCGAAAGGCAGCACGCGGTACTGATAGTGTTTCCCAGCCACTACAAATCTGAGATATTGTCGGTGGTCCGGATGAATCAGGATGTGAGTATAGGCATTCTTTAGATCCAAGGAGCATAGCCAATCTCCCTGCTGGAGGTAGGGCAGCAAGATTCCAAGGGTAAGCATCCTGAACTTTTCCCGCTGCAGGAACATGTTGAGGTTGCGCAAGTCCAGAATGGGTCGGAGGCCTCCCGTCCTCTTTGGGACCAGGAAGTATCTGGAGTAGAACCCGACCCCACAGAGGTTGGGGCACTGGCTCCACAGCCTGCTCCTCCAGTAGACCCTGCAGCTCCTGGAGGAGTAAGTCTCTGTGCAGAGGGGGCCTCGGAGGCTCCCCCGGAAAGTAGGGGGGAGGCACCTGGTGAAATTGCAAGAGGTAGCCCCTTTGAACCACCTGCAGCACCCAGGAATCGGATGTTATGGCTGGCCACCTGTGAGAGAAGTGGATCAGCCTGCCCCCCCGTGCTGAGCGACGGGCGCGGAGGGGGAGAGGCTATGCTGGCATAGTCAAAAACCCCCACCCTGCGTGGCAGGGGGCTGTGCAGCGGGTTTGGGGGCCGGCGGCCTGCGGGGGCCATTCCCCTGACTCTTAGTCTGTGGGCACTGAGTGGACGCCGCCGGTACTTGGTATTGAAGGTGGGATTGCTTATAGGCAAGCACCTTCCTCGGGTAAAAAGGCTTCTTCCCCGGGCCCTTCCTCTTCTGCGTGGGAGCGGAGGTCTTTCGGGACAGTCGAGTCCGAGTGAGAGTCTCGGACTCGAGTTCCGCAGCCTTATCGGACATGGGCTTGCCGAAAAGGTTGTCACCTCAGCAGGGGACATCGACTAACTTGTCCTGTACCCACGGCTCGAGGTCGGATGACTGGAGCCAGGCCTGTCGGCGGGCACCGATGCCGACTCCGGCTACTCGGGCCGACGCCTCGAAGCCGTCGTAGGCCGCCCGAGAAAGGAACTTCGAGCACTCTCGAATACTATCGGACAAGGCCAGGAACCTCTGCAAAGGTTCGTCGGAGAGACCAGCCGAGAACCCGGCGAGCTCCTTCGCCAAGTCTCGGAGGAACATGCCCATATACAGCTGGTATGTCTGGACCCTGCAGGCAAGCATGGAACCCTGGAAGCACTTCCTATCGAGGGCATCCAAGTTACGGGCCTCCTTACCCGGGGGCACCAAGGAGTGCATCTTTTGACTCTTAAGCCGATGCATTGCCGATTCCACAACCATGGAGTGGTGTGGCAGTTGCGCCTTCTGGAACCCGGGGCTCTTGCGGACTCGATAAATCGAATCGATCCGCTTGCTTAACACCGGTGTCGAGGCCGGGCTTTCCCACATGCGGAAGAGCAGCCGCTCTAGCATCGGAGGGACCGGCACGGTAAAGGCCTCCCTTCGGGGGAGAGTCGTACTGGAGTGCCTCGAGCTCTTCCGCGCGAGGCTCCTCCTCTGGATCCGCGGGGAAAGCCAAAGCCTTGGCCATATCCCGCACAAAATCAGAGAAGCGCGTATCCTCCGGAGGGGAGCGCCTTCGAGGCTCCGACTCGGGCGAGTCGGAGGGGACGCACCGGGTTTGAAAAGAGCCGGGCGACTCATCCCCTTCCGTGTCCCAGTCCAACGCCTCCGTGGAGGAATCGAGGGGCTCCGTGCGGGCGAGGGTTCGTCCCGACGCCGACATCGACGACCTCGATCCCGAACGGGAGGCCGAGGGAGACCTCGACCGAGGATCGACTCGAGCATGCATCGACTCGAGGATCGACTCGGCCGCCGGGGTCGACTTGGGCATCGACGTCTCGGTGGTCTTGGCGGATGCACTGGCGATGCCGGTCATCCAAACCCGCTGCTGGTCCAAGAAGGCAGAGATACTGCGCTCCAAGGATGTCAATCTGAGGTCAAGCCCAGAAGACCCGGCAGCCACCGACTCGGGCCCCGACGGCGGTTCCGTAGGGGAGTCCAGGAGGACAATAGTACTCACGTGCGGCTCCACTTCGAGTCGAGGAAGTTTAGAAGGTCTCTCCGCCTCAGAGGACGCGAGGCGGCTGGCGGGGCTATGCGACCCGGCCCGCGAGGGACCAGGTGCATCCTCCGACGCCGCCCGCGTGAGTTTCCTCTGCCGACGATGCTCCCGTCCAGGGGACCCCCGCTCAGAAGAACTCCGACGGAGCTCGTGGCCGGAGTCACGAGACGTCGAAGCCTCCGATGAGGTCCGGGCCGGACTGGACTCGGGGTCAGAGAAGATTCTGTCCTTTTGCGATTGCTGGCTCCTCAGCGACTTGGAGGACATCTTGCCACACGGACCACAGCTCCCAGAGTCATGGTTGGGTCCGAGGCAACGGAGGCAGAAATTATGCGTGTCTGTAAGAGACATTAATTTAGAACAATGATCACATTTTTTGAACCCGCTGGTAGCCATAGGGGGAAAAAGGGCCCCCGCGAGGTCGAAAGACCGGGCCGCCAGGGGTGGAAAATAAGTGGCGGGAACGCCAGTTAAAAACTGAAAACAAAAAAGAAATGTGAACGGACTCGATAAGGAAAAAAATCGAGGCCGGGCAGGAAAAGGACACGCGAACCGAGAAAACAATAAAGAATTAATCAACTTTTTCAGCGGTGGTAACAAACTACGTCTGTAGGGCTCCGCGGAAAAAAGAAGACTGAGCAAGATGGCATCCTTGGGTGGGAAGAGGACCGCGCATGCGCGCTGCAATCCCAAAGGCTTTCTTCGAAAGCTGGGGAAATTGCTCCGCGAGGGCTCCGTCGGCGCCGACATCACCCATAAGTGAGGGCTGACTTCCTGCTTGGTCCTGGAGAACTAAAGTTATCACAACTGTTTCTTAATGAAAGGTCTTACAAACCATGCCAACATTTTATTTTAACTACGGCCTGGCAATCTATGTCTGGTCACACCTTGCCAAGAAAACTCAGGAGATGAGTTGCTAGAAGTCAGCATTAACTCAATGGCACACCAACAAGCAGCCACGCCTCAAAGAAACAAAATTTCTTACGAGCCATAGGACGCTCTCTCTCTATTTTATTTATATAGTCACACACACACAGAATGGTTGATATCCTGTGAAATTCAATGGTGGAGCCTGTTCACTCCCCTCATAAGTCACATCTCCTCAGCCTGCCTTTAAGTTTGAACACCTCTGTCCTACACATTTGACCCCTCCACCAGCAGGCAGTCTCGCCCCCCCCATTCATCGGCAGTAACATTCGTACTCTCTCAATATTACCATCCTTCCTCCTCCCCACTCCAGTCCAGCAATCTCACTCACTCAGGCGTGCAGTAGCCGCCTAATTGTTAGAGTAGTGGGCTAGAACCAGGGCAACCAGGTTTCAAATCCCACTGCAGCTCCTTGTGATCTTGGGCAAGTCACTTAATCCTCTATTACCTCAGGTACAAACTCAGATTATAAGTCCTCTGGGGACAGGAAAAAAAAAACCTACTGTACCTGAATATAATCTCCTTGAGCTTCTAAGAAAAGGTGTGAGCTAAATCCAGTCCCTCCTTTCTCTTAACACCACATACCTGGCCCCAGCAGCAACTCTTTCTCCAAGTCCAGTGCAACAGATGATTACTTACTTCCCTCTGACAGCTTCCTTCCTACACAGACATGCATGTTGCTCATTCCAGCCAAACTCCTGTTACAGCTAATGCTCAAGACAGTGTGTGCAATAGACAGCCAGGAGCTTCCTACTGCTTGGAACTTTTAAATTTTGTGTTAGTGCTACAACATATGTACATATAGTTGCCAAGCAGAAGGCAAATATTTATTTATTTATGTTTATTTGAGCACCATCACAAGGTACTCTCTCGAATTAGGACTGGCAGAGCCAACACCCATCCCCTCACCTCTTTCCCTTCTTTCCCTGAATCTAGACCTTTCCCACTTTATGGTGTTTTTTTCTTCCTTGCCTTTCCTTTCACAGAAGCTGGCATTATTTTCCTTTTTTTTCTTTGTATTTTTTTTTATTGTAAACAGCATTGCTTGCATGCAGATACTGCAGTATATAAAATAAACCAAGACCACCAAGTCTGGATCAAAAAGAGTATATGATAGTTTAAAAATTAAAAAATACCAATAAATTGAACTATCTTTGTCAGACTGTGTCAGGAGAGGGAAACCACCCTCAAGAAACAAACATTCGTTTTTACTTAAATTTTTGTAGGCAAATCATATAAATATATATATATTTGAAACAACTCTTTAAAAGCCACACTTAGCTTGCAACAGCCCAATGGAGTAGGAAGCGAGGCATCTAACATAGCATCACGTTTAGAGCTCAATCAATAAACTCAAAGCTCTGCATCAGGCAACAAAATAACCTCTCGTTTCAAATATGCCACTGGAATGAGATACAGCAAACAGTCCATGTGTTTGGAGCGAGAGGTTATTCTGTTGCCTGATGCGGCGCTCTAAAGAGTTTATTGAGGGAGCTCAAAACATGGTACTACATATACAAAATTTAAAAATACCAATAGATTGAACTTTCATATGCTCTTTTCAATCCAACCTTGGGTCTTATTGATTTTTGAGCCGTTGTGACTTTTTTTTCCTGAGGTATATGAAATAAAGGCAAACAAACAAGGTAAAACTTCCAAGATATCTAATACAGAATATATAAATGAAGCACAAATTAAATAGCTATTTCTTTGGTATAGTGAGCTAAAAGAAAAAAGGGCTGGATTACTTAAGTGCCTGCTGTGAAATATAAAGCTAAACCTCTCTTCCTGTCTTAACAGGAATGAATCAATCTGCATTCCCCTACCTAGTACCCCTTACGTGGTATTGCTGAATCACTGAAGGGATCATACTGAAGCCGATTATACATACAGAGCTGGCATCATAGGCTTCAAGGCCTATCTAATAGCATCAACAGACTCCAACATGCAAAAAGTGCTGAAATATGAAAGTAAACATCCAGGATCAGTCTCAGTTATCAAACTTGGGAAAGGTTTTTAGATGAGTAGAAAGAATGGATGAGAATTTACCAGTCAACACAGGGAAGGAAGCAACAGAAAAGAAATCAAAAAGAAAAAAAAACTCTTAAAAAATTACATCAGTGAACTAAGAAAAATTAATGGTAAATGCACAAATACAGTAGGAAATACAAAGTGTTACCCAGGAGTCATTTGTCTATCAAATCGGGGCACATGTATGGTTAAGGAGGGGTGAACTGAAACCCAAGAATGAGAGATTGGTGCAAGCAGCCTATAACAGTGGATTATAAACAAGATGGTTCACAGCAAGCACAGAAAAAACTCAGGAAACAGACATGTAGATTCTGTAAGGAAGAGCTGGAAACGTTTATTCATCTCGTAGCTGGTTGCAAAGAGTTGATGAAAGAAAATCTTTATACAGAAAGGCACAATAAGGTGGCATACCTCATTCACTGGAAACTTTGCAAACATTACAGATCACCATACTGGAAAAGCATTGGGGTCATGATCCTAAGAAAACTATGGAAAATGAAGAGGTTATGATCACTTGGGACATTCCTATTCCATCCAATAAAAAAGCTTGATGCAAGACAACCAGACATTATGGTGAAGGAGAACTCGAGAAGAACAATGATAATAGAGGTTTCCGTGCCAAGCGATTATTCTGTGCATCAAATGGAGAAAGAGAAGATCTTTAAGTACCAAGCAATGCAAGTGCGAGACTAAGGAAATGTGGCAAAAGGATACAGAAATGTTTCCCATTGTATTGGATGCTACAGGCTTGATTAAAATGAATTTTCAAGCATAGCTGATAAATTGCCTATACATGTTACATCTTATGAACTCCAGGAGGCAGCTCTCTTTAGCATGAAGCAAGAACTACGGCAAGCACTAGTAGTCAATCTGAGGGATTGAGATTGTACTCCACATACACTGTTTTAGGAGTGAGATTCACAACTATCATGATATTTGCAAAACTAATTCATTTGGAGAAAGTGTCCCTGAAACAGAAACCTTATGGAGAAACTATATGAGGACCTTGTAGAGCACAACTGAGAAGGAGAATAGTTACCCTGCATATGGGAATATTCAGAAAAAGCAAAC
The DNA here is from genome assembly GCA_033557465.1 of Ichthyophis bannanicus. Classification (NCBI taxonomy): domain Eukaryota; kingdom Metazoa; phylum Chordata; class Amphibia; order Gymnophiona; family Ichthyophiidae; genus Ichthyophis; species Ichthyophis bannanicus. Next base: position 377,902,589 of record CM066034.1, on the reverse strand, counting down.
AAACCTATGGAATGGCCTGAGCTAGAAAGCAGGTAAAAAAAATGCCCCAAACTGGAAGAGCCATGGCCAAGATGGAGCTACCAACTTTTAGACCAAACAGTTAACATCATTCCACCAAGACCTAGCAAACTGCAAAAATTAATTGGTTAAGCAGCCAGACTTAATACTGCAATGGCTTATAACAAGAAAACATTTTTCTTTCCAAAAGGGCAGGTTCACATAAAGTTCACAAAAATTACAGACCAATAACTTGTCTACCTGCAATCTAAAAGCTGCTTACCACAAACGCAGATGGAATATATGATTATATCAATTCCAATAACATAATGGCAATAGAGCAGAAGAACAATAAGAGGGGAGCATATGGAACTTAAGAACAGTTAATATTGAATAAAAACATCATGGCCAGTGCCAAAAAAGGCAGAAAACTCTGTACAACATGAATTGACTATAAGAAAGCCTTTGATAACATCCCGCATTTTTAGATAATAAAGTTACCTTGAAATGTATAAAATAAATCCTGGATAGATAAAGTATATCAAAGTTCACCATGAAAAAGTGGCAAACCACATCAAGATCCAGCAAGGAATATTTCAGGCTTCCTTGTCGCTACTTTTGTTTTCTATGTTGCTTAATCCACAGAATATTCAACTCTATGGCATATGCATTTACAACCCGAATCCAAATATGGTAACAACCCAAAGGTAACATCACACTTGCTGTTTGTAGACAGACAATCAAACTCTACAGCTCCAGTGACTAACAATTAGTGGAACATCTCCATATAGTGAAAAGCATTTCAGATGACATCAAAATGATTTTTGGCTTTGGTAAATGTGCTAAAGCAATATTCCTTAGAGGAAAATAAAGCAAAACTGAAAATATCTCCCTGACTGAGCACTAGGACATCAAGGAAATTCAACAGGAAGGCATATACAAATACCTAGGAGTAAAGAAAGGCGCAACCATCAAGCAAAAATGGAGAGAAAAAAAAAAGTAAAAATATTACAGGAGATTAAAATAGTTACTGAAAACTGCTTTAATATCATGGGATAAGATACAAGTCATTAATCAGCTGGCAATTCCTGTATTCTCCTATAGCTCTGGGATGGTAGACTGCCCTCTTGAAGATCTTGAAAAACCAGATGTACGAACAAGGAAACTCCTCCATGCTCATGAGATAATTTATAAGAACTAGTGAACGCCAAGACTGTACAACCCTAGAGCCGGAGGAGAACTGGGTTTCATAGAAATCAACTATATGTAGATGGTTACTATTATAGGCCTCCAGGCCTTCTTGACAGAATCAGATCCAAATATGCAAAAAGTGCTGAAAAACGAAAGTAAACATCCAGAATCTGTTTTCATCATTAAACTTGGACCAGCTTTTCGAATACTAGAAAAGATGGATGAGAATCCACCAGCACACAGAAGGAAGCAACAGAATTTGCAAACAAGAGACAAAATAAAAACCTCTTCAAAGAATTAGATCAGCAACAAGGAAAAACAAATGGCAAATAGACAAATATAGTGGGAAATACAAAGTGTTACTCCAGGAACACTTTGTTGATAAAAACTGGACTTTTGAATGATTAAGGAAAGGTGAACTGGAAACGAAGGATGAGAAATTGATAAGTTGAAGCCCAGGACAGTGGATTATGGACAAGCTGGTTTATGCAAGCACAGAAAAAAACCTAGCAAAACAGACATATCAATTCTGTAAGAGAGTTTGGAAGTGTTACTTATCTTGTAGCTGGCTACAAAGTTCTGATGGCATAACATTTTTATATAGAAACATATAAAGTGACACGTCTAATCCACTGGAAACTTTGTAAAGACTGCAACATCACTATACTGGAAAAGCGCTGGGATCATGATCCTAAGAATTATGGAGAATGAAGCAGCTATCACTACCTGGGACACTCCCATTCTGACAATTAAGCAGCTTAATGCAAACCCAACATAGTGGTAAAAGAAAAACATCAATATGGTACTTTTAAGGGTCTCCATTCCAAGCGATTATTCTGTGAATGTGTGGAGAGGGAGAAGATTTTCAAATACCAAGAAATGCAGTCAGACCAAAAAAATATGGCAGAAAGATACAGAAATATTTCCCATCATATTGGGGAGCCAGAGGCCTGATTAACAGGGATTTCCAATCACACCTTGACAAGCCACCTACACATAATTACATCGTACCAAAGAAAGTTTCTTTTTGGAGTTCATAAGATGTAAGTACATTGAGATCATACTCCATATACCCTGGTTTAGAAGTGATCCTTATGGCATGCACAAAACTAACCCATTTGGAGGAACAGCCCCCATCAAACAAGGAGTCCTTTTATCCAAATGTGGACATTCTAAAGGGATTTTTTTTAGCCTAGTAGTTTCCTCCTTGCTCCCTTGGGCTTCCAGGGTAACTGAAACAGACTTGATTAAGGTAATTCAGGGGTCCTGTACTGGAACAAAACCCTTTGCAGTGATGGCACCTACTTAGAGGGAGGAACAGCCTCCCAAGTGAGATACTTTTAAAGAGAAATTATTTGTCCTTTCCTGGGTATTGAAAACATGGCTTTTTAGAGGACTGAAGGCTACTGGAATGACTACTGTTATCTGAAAGTTCAGAACAAATACACAGAACATGGCAGCAAATAAAGACCAAAATAGCCCATCTAGTCTGCTCAGTAAGGTTGTTAGCGTCATCACTGCTGTCCATGCAGGTTCTCCCTCTCCCCATCTTCTTCTTTGAAGTGCAAAAATATATTTCAGTACTGTTCTATGCTGACATGCCCAATGACAATTGCCATTTTCTTGCCATTAAAACAACCTTTGTATTTATCTCACAACTTTGGGAATTCCATTACCATTTCGTGTTTCTATCATCTCCATGAGAGTGTTCATGGAAAGGGAAGTAGATGCCTAGAAGAAACATTTCCTCATGTTTGCTTCTGAATCTCCTGCCTTGCAATGTCATATCACGTCCCCTAGGTCTAAAGCTTCCTTCCTTTGGAAAAGGTTTGTTTCTTGTACATTAATACCTTTCAGTATTTAAACATCTGAATGATGTCTCCCCTGTCCCTCTTCTCCTCTAGGGTGCACACATTTAATTCTTTGTTTCATCTTGCATGTCTTCTGGTGCAGACCCTGTATCATTTTGGTTGCTTTTATCTATACCACTTCTAGGCTCTTTATATCCTTACGGAGATACAGCCTCCAAAACTGAACACAATACTGCAAGTGTAGCCTCATGAATCACCTGCACATGGGCATTATAAATTCCTTTCTTCTGCCGGTTATGCTTCTCTTTATGCAGCCCAGCATCCTTCTGGCTTTGATCACCACCTCATTGCACTGTTTCACTACTTCAAGATCATCAGACACACACTCTCTCAGAGATGCGTCTTCTGGTTTGTACTCCTCATCTTCTCCCAATACAACAGACGAGAGAGTTCAAAGCAAGCATAGAGAAAACTGGTGAGATACATATGTGGATTCTGTTAAGAGCTAGCTGCAGAGTTCTGATAACAAACTCTCTATACACAAAAGCACAATATGGTAGATTTAGAAAATATCAGCTGCTTGGGTAGATTATTTTTTGGGAGGGGAAGGAGACTGGTAACTCCTAACTGTGTGATTTGCATTAAATTTAGTTGTTTGAGCGAGTCTGGGTAAGGTTTTTTTTTATTTTATTCAATCTGAGCTGGTGTTTAAGTATGGTATTTTAGTTGTACAACACTGGTCAACCCTTTGGGCTCAGAAGGGAGATTTATAAATAAATTATTACTCTTGTGGGCTATAGCATCATGAGCCTTAAAAAAGTGGGGAAACCTCTGAGTAATTGGAAATTAATATCCCTATTTCAACTTAACCATCATGATGACTGTCCTTGGCCCCTCCAGAACCTGGTATGCATACACCCCAAGTCTTAAGGGGCATGTTTACTAAAATATTTAATGTGCATTAATGAAGATTAACATACATTAAATGTCCAGAGCCCTTTTATTTCTATGGGCACAGTGCTATGTTAACTTCATTAATGCAAGTTAACCTTTAGTAAACAAGCTCCTAAAAGTAACAACTGGAGTGCTGATTGTGACCTTCCAAGTCCTGGCTGGTCTGGAAAGTCAAAGACTGGCCTTTAAATTCATGTTTTCTACATAGCTGCACAACACTACCAGATGAGCCTTGAAAGATCCAAATGCTAAAGTAAAGCACGGTTACTCTAACATAGCTTAAGAATCAACAACCAGAGATATTATTTTTAAACACCTGCAGCAGCTCCCACAGAAAAAATAAAAGTATACACCAAAATGGATTCTAAAATGTCTCTATAGTTATAACAGCAGCAGAAGATAATGCCTGCCTCCATTGCTGCTTCCTGTGGTCTTATTACTAAGTCTCCATTCAGGCCTTGAAGCATGGGGTGAATTTCTGTCGTAGACGTCAATGGTGCAACTGTCCCAGCAGCAGCATAAGGGATACAATTCCTAGGATTACTGTGGCTTAGCTCCTAACCAGGATGTGCCCAAGAGAGGAGCTAGGATGCTCTTTAGATTACCTATGACCCACATTTGGAGGGAACGGGTCTTTTGTCTCTTTTTTGCCACCCAGTCACAAGTGTAGACCAGCAGCTGGCAGTCTTAGGCCTTGTTAGGTTAGGGGCCCTGATGTACTCCCCAGGCACCAGGGCAAAGTAAAAAGAGCACTCCACAGAGAAGGAAGCTTGTGTCAATTTACTCCTTGCTTCTGCATACAAATGAGCAGACTGAGCTTTGAAGGGTGGAGAGTACTACCTGAGTCAAAGGACAAAGGAAACAGGTACTAACACCCTGAACAGTTGCTTGGGCAGAGGAAAATCTCCTGTTAGATGGGAGCCTGTTGGTGTTAGCCTGAACAGGAGGGTACAGGATGACAGTGGAGGAGGCTTTTCCACAGAAATTATTCCTGCCACCTGATATCCAGTGAGGAGCCTGCTAATACAGAATTAGAGCTGAGTTGAAAGATGAGACCCACTGAAGCTAATGCAGCTGAGGTCTTGGAAGACAGGTAACCTTCTAAGTGTGAGAAAGGGGAAGAAGTGCGATGGAGACCGTGAAAAGATTCCTAGGAAGACTGAGAAATCTGTTAGCATCCAAAAAGAACTGTAAAAATTCCTGAAATCTACTTTAAAGAAGATACTGTACCACCGAGGATTTGCAAGTTGCTTCTCCGAATTTGTCCAGCAAAGCAGAGTTTAGTTACTCAGCTATGTCTGTTGTGGAACTATTTTCAAAGAGTGGAGTGCCCTGGAGACTGTCTTCCCCCTACACTTTGGGGCCCACTGAAATACAAAACATGCTTATGTAACCCTGGAATCCATCTCAAACAGGGGGTTCCACCAGGGTCCACAAACATTACTTTTTCATTTGGATGGAATAAAAAACATGTCTAACTTTCTTATTTAAAAATCTCCATGCCAAACCCTTCTCTCCTCAGGTAATCACATATATTCATATTTTGAGTCAGCATGATGTGAACACAATTTTGGAGAGCATTCACAAATTCCCTGTAAGGATTTGCTGCCTTCCCCCCCCCCCCCTTCCATGATTTCAGACAAGTTTAAAATACACAGTAACCTTTTATTTCAAAGGTATAAAATCCTTTCACAGATCCATAGTAATCTCACTAGCAGAACAAATAAAACATTTTCAACACTGCTGAGCATTAATAATCTGCATACAGAGGCAGAATCTTTACTTGAACTGCTGATATCCAAGTGATGGCTCCAGACAATGAACTGAATACAAACCACTCAATGAAAAATGTAACAGTGCACAAAAGGCTCAGGAAGCAATAAACCCAAATCAATTGGTTGATATGCTATAGCAATTCATTTTCAAATACATAAAATGCTTACTTCTACTCTGTAGTATGAAACACAGAATTTCCAGCTCTTAAATCAATCTAGCATATAGGAAAATGGTTTTTGCTGCATTAAAGATGGGGCACACACATATCATGGTTTATAGAGTACTGTCACAGTGAGTCAATACTCTCAGAGACAGAGGAAGAGAAACTTCTGGTTCACAGTGACATTTTCATTACGACATTACCCTATCAGGGTTGATAAAAGCAGGCTATACATATCTTTTTAAAACCAATCTTATTATCAGTTTCATCTGTCACCATTTAGTTAACTCTTGCATTTCTTGAAACTTTTCTAATAAAATTCAAAATTTCTACTACCCGAGTCACATCAGTTGACATCAGTGCCAGAACAGAAAGAGCCATGGCAACAAGAGATAGGCAAATCTAGAAGTGACTTGAAGGAAAAAACAAAAAATACAAAGCTAAAAGAAAAACAATTTAAACATATTATAAAGACACTGATCTTTAATTAATGAAACACTAACACTGTAAAAATTTATAAAAGTAATTTGCATCCCTGATACAGGTAGTCAGCTGAAGCATGGCCTGTATCGCTTTGTTAATTCATGTATTTTTAATTCATGTTTCATTTAATTAAAAATCCATGTTTTAGAAGATACATAATTTTTCATTTTTATTTTATTCTAGACAAGTGGGTTGTGATCCCTACCAGCAGATGTGGAGACAGTGTATACTTCCATAGGCTTCTTTATGACATCATCATGCCATATCAGCTGGAGCCACCACCAGAGGGAGCCTTCAGTAATATTTGTATCAAAGCATATGGTGAGGAACCTGAAAACTCACATAACACCTCAGTGAAAGTAACCAGGTTCAACAGAACCACCGTCATAATTGTGTACAGGATCAGCTTCAACAGAAGACTTGTCAGAAGGGTATGAGCCCACAGGGAAAACCACAGAGAAGAGCAGACCAATCAGTTATCTAGGGGTGGTCCTGGACCGGTCTAGCAGGACTCAAGGAAAAGACATTATCTGGTAAGTAAAATATCACCTTCCATATCATCCTGCTAGACCGGTCCAGGCAAGTGGGACATACCAAAGCTATGCAACCACTGGACAGGAAGACGACATGGCAGCTTTCAAGACCTCTGAGCCAAAGGCCATGTCTGCCCAAGCGTGGACATCCAAGTGGTGGTGTTTCACAAAAATGTAAAGTGATGCCCACACTGCTACCTGACAAATGTTTAAGGGGGCTACCAAGATACACTCCACCCACAAGGATGCTTGTGCAGAGTGGAATGCACATGCAAATCCTCTGGAACTGGCTGGTTCTGCAACAAATACATGGAGGTAATTGCCTCCTTGATCCTGCACTCCAAAGTAGACTTGGCGGTTATGCCACTTTACATAGTTCTGCAAACAGCACATATAGATGGTCTGACTTACGGAAAGAGTTAGTAACCCTTCAAATACCGAAGAAGCACTCGCCGGACATCCTGGTCCTTCCCTTGGCACTGGCTCCTTAGAAAAGATGGGCAAACAGACCACCTGAGCACCCACCTCGGGCAAGAAGGAAAGGACAGGCTGAATGCACACAGCCTCTTTGGAAAATGATAAGTAAGGATGCCTGCATGACAAGGCTTGCTGCTATGAGATACCCCTTGCCAAACATACTGCAACCACAAATACAATCTTGAGGGTCAGATCTTTAAGCATAGCCCACTTCACACAGATGTCAAACCACCTGGAGAAAATGTGAAATTGGATGTGAGGCAATGGACTGCCCCGCCACTGAAACAAGAAAGAGCCGACATCTGAACCTTCAGAAAACAGAGAAAGGCAAGCAAGAACAGTACATCCGTTGTATCAGGTCTCACCTGACGCCAACGGCATCGATTCTCAAGACACCAGATGCATACATAGGCCAAGCTGGCAGAGCCTCTCCTAGCCTTGAGGAGCATGAAAACCACAACTAGAGAATAGCCCTTATGTGCTAAGAGGCGCCTCTCAAGAGCTAAGCTGTAAGAGAGAAGCGAGCAAGGTTATCCAGAAAAACCAGCCCTTGACATAATAGCCCCTAGGTGGGGGGCAGTTACAAAGGAGGATCCTGCAGAAGCCTCATCGGGTCCCCAATCCATGAACTTCGTGATCAATCCAGTGTCATCAGGATCACCCAGCCTCTATGCCACTCTATGTATCAAAGGACATGACCCACTAGTGACCATAGAGGAAACCGTACAGCAAATCTGGCCAGGGCTGAACTAAGGTGTTGATGCCCTTGGAGCCTGTATCTCTGAGATGACTGAAGCAACATTCAGCTTTGACAATGGACAGAGTTGCCATTCAGTCCATCTCGGGATGGCCCCAGTGGTGCAGAATCTGCCAATAGGCTGTTTGATTAGGTTCCCACTCCCCAGGATCAAGAGAGTGACAACAAAGGAAGTCCGCCTCCACTTTGTCAACTCCAGTAATGTGTTGCACTGATAGAGCAACCCAGGAGAGTCATCTCCAGAGCCACTCTGGTACTCTTCATGCCCCCTTACTGACTGACATACGTCACTGCTGTGGCATTGTCAGAGTAGACCCAGATCATTTTTCCCTTGACCAAGGTCTGGAAATGTAGAAGAGCCCTTCCTTCAAGGTGATTGATGGATTATGATGACTTGTAGCTGTTCCAATGGCCCTGGAGCTGTTCAGGTCTTTCAATGAATTCCCCAGCCAAACAGGTTATCATCCATCAACAGGAGAAGCCATGAGTGACTGTCTGGTGCTGTGACTGCTGCCATCACCACAGGCTGGAGAGGCTGCATAATTTCAAACTCCTGACAGCTGAGAGACTCCTGAGAAAGCAGGGACCACTGAAGTGGTCTCATGTGAGCTCCTGCCTAAGCCATTATGTCGACAGTTGCTGCTGTCAAGATAAGAAGCTGAAGATAATCCCAAACTCTGGGAGCTGAGAGAAGGCTGCTCACTGGGCCAGTAACTTGCTCACCCTCTCTTTGAGTAGGAAGACTCTGCCTACCCAAATGGTGAAGGATGATTTCAGGTATTCCAATGATTTAGGAAGGCACCAAGCGGCTCTTTCCTCGATTTATCCCTCAACTGAGATGCTCTCTAGGAATTGCACCACCCTGGCCAAAACCCATGCCACTTCATACTGTGACTTGGTCTGAATGAGCTAGACGTCCAGATATGGGTGTACACAGATACCCCTGGTGCCCCAGTGCAGTGGCAGCCACCACCATCACTTTCAAGAACTACTGGGGGCAGTGGAGAGGCCAAAGGCGAGAGTAGCAAGCTGAAAATCAAAACCAAAAATGGCAAAATGAAGAATCGCTGTTGATCCTCCTGAATAGGGATGGGGAAATGGAAATTACACATACCTGGTAATTGTAGTTCCTGGAGGGTCCAGTTTAGTCCTCCTCAATCGGGTAGTGCACCTCCTCCTGCAGCCTGGAGACTGGACCAATCAACTCTTTCCGTATGATGTATGCAGGAGGAGCTCCCATAAGCCCCCAGTGTCTAGTAACAAAGCATACTTAAAGAAGCAACATATGACACTATTAGAAAAATGCGTTTGTTTTTTGTTTTTTTTTTCATTATATTTTGTTGTTTTTTTTTTTTTGTAAATACTCTTAAAAGTAACAGAGAAACGTCGTCCCCAAAAGGGCCCCAACCCCTCCCCAAATGAGGAAGTCAGACCGCTGCACTGCGCCCCAATCGACGCACCGGTAATAAAAGGGAGAGCCCCCACCCAAACCCCACAAGGGAAAGGGTCGGAAGAAAAACCGCAACAACCAAAGGAACGGAAGCGCGGCCAAAAGGAGCAGCGAAAGCCAGAAAGAATCAAATACAATCGCTCGCAGCCCGAGCTGTTCGTCAAAGCGTGCCGCAACCCACAACGTGAGCCGCGGGAGGGAAGGAGGACTAAACTGGACCCTCCAGGAACTACAATTACCAGGTATGTGTAATTTCCATTTCCTGAGCGGTCCTCCAGTTTAGTCCTCCACAATCGGGATGTAACAGAGCAGTCAACACCGGGCGGGACCTTGCCAGCCGGCGCGCAGAACAGCCGAACCAAAACAAGAATCCCGAGCGGCCAAGACATCCAACCTGTAGTGCTTACTGAAGGCATGCAACGTCGACCAAGTGGCCGCTTTACAGATTTCCACTGGCGGCACTAAGCTAAGCTCCGCCCAGGACGTCGCCTGAGCTCTGGTAGAGTGGGCTCGTAACCCCTCCGGAACCGACCTATGCTGTAAGAGATACGCCGACGCGATCGCTTCTTTGACCCAACGCGCGATAGAGGCCTTGGCCGCCGCCTCTCCTTTCCGCGCACCGCCAAAGAGCACGAACAAACGGTTGGTTTTGCGGAAGGCCGCAGTCACTTTCAAATAACGCTGAAGAACGCGCTTCACATCCAGTAAGTGAAGTCCCTTGTCCGCAGGGCTGTCGGAAACGGTATGCAGGACCGGGAGGAAAACCGCCTGATTCAAATGAAAAGGTGAAACCACCTTGGGCAAAAAAGAAGGAACGGGCCGAAGGACCACACGATCCGGGGAAAAGGACAAAAAGGGCTCCCTGCAGGAAAGCGCTTGAAGCTCAGAGATTCTTCGAGCAGAACAGATGGCCATGAGAAACACGGTCTTTAGGGTTAGATCCTTAAGCGATGCCCGTCGGAGAGGCTCAAAGGGCTCTTGAACCAAAGCGCGCAGGACGAGATTCAAGTCCCACGGAGGAACGGAGATTCTACGCGAAGGACGCAATCGACTAACCGCCCGAAGAAAACGCTGCACGTCCAGATGAGCCCCGAGAGAAAGACCCAACACCTTGCCCCGGTAACAGGAGAGGGCCGCCAACTGAACCCTTATAGAGCTGGCGGCGAGACCTTTATCAAAGCCATCCTGTAAAAAACTTAAAACAACGGGCACGGATACGGTCGCCGCCCGCACCCCCCGTCGGGAGCACCAGTCCTCAAAAATTCTCCACACGCGCACATAAGTGAGAGAGGTAGATGTCTTGCGCGCCCGGAGGAGAGTGTCAATCACCGCAGGGGAGTAACCCCTCTTCCTTAACCGAGCCCTTTCAATGGCCAAACCGTAAGCGAGAATCGAGCTACTTGGGGCATCCGCAGTGGACCCTGCAGAAGAAGATCCGGTAACGAGGACAGGGGGCCAGGGAACGCCGTCGCGTAATCTGACCAGGTCGGCATACCAAGGTCTCCTGGGCCAGTCCGGAGCTACCAGCAACACTCGCCCCCGGTGGCTTTCGATGCGCTGAACAACTCGACCGACTAACGCCCACGGAGGGAAGACGTACAGAAGACCGGACGTCGGCCACGGCTGAATGAGGGCGTCGATCCCCTCGGACATGCGTTCTCGGCGCCTGCTGAAGAAGCGCCCCGTCTTTGCCGACTGAAAGGTCGCCATGAGATCCATGACGGGAGGACCCCACCGACGAACTATCTGCGCATAGACTTGCGGGTTCAGTTCCCACTCCCCGGGATCCACCCGCACCCTGCTGAGGAAGTCCGCTTGCACATTCTCCGTGCCTGCTATGTGCGCCGCCGAGATCGCCGGTAAACGCGTCTGTACCCAAGAGAACAAAGCTGTCGCCTCCGATTCCAAGGAGACACTGCCCGTGCCACCCTGGCGATTGATGTAGGCCACTGTCGTCGCATTGTCCGAGAGCACGCAAACCGGCTTCCCGAGCACCACGTCTTCGAGGGCTATCAGGGCGAGCCGCACCGCCCGAAGTTCGAGCCGATTGATCGACCAAGAGGCCTCCAGGGGAGACCACGTTCCCTGTGTGAAGCGCTCCCCGCAGTGAGCCCCCCATCCGGAGAGGCTGGCATCCGTCGTGAACGGAATCCACAGAGGAGGTTCCAAGGGAAGCCCCATCCGCAGGTTTTCCGAGCAGAGCCACCACCGGAGCGACCGACGAACCGGCTTCGGACAAGGCAACCTCATGTTTAAAGAGTCGGTTGGACCAACGGCGTAACAAGGCACTCTGAAGTGGACGCATATGGAACCTCGCCCAAGGAACCACCTCCAGGGTCGCAGCCATCGTGCCGAGGAGGCGAAGGTACCACCACGCGGACGGGGTCGGCAAGCACAGGAAGAGACGGACGAGGCTCTGCAAGGCGATGACACGTCTTTCCGGCAAACACACCAGGCCCCTGACCGTGTCGAAACGCACTCCCAGGTATTCGAGGTCTTGAGTCGGCAGCAGACAGCTCTTCTGCTCGTTGACCACCCATCCGAGTTCCTGAAGCAGAGAGACCACCCTGCTCGTGACTCGCACACACTCGTCGTGGGACTTTGCCCAAATCAACCAATCGTCGAGGTACGGGTGAACCAGGATGCCCTCTTTCCGCAATGCTGCTGCTACCACAACCATCACTTTCGTGAAAGTACGGGGAGCAGTAGCTAGACCGAAGGGCATGGCTCGAAATTGATAGTGACCCCAAGGAAACGCGAAACGGAGGAACCTTTGATGAGACTCCCGGATGGGAATGTGCAGATAAGCTTCTGAGAGATCGAGAGACGCGAGAAACTCCCCTTGCCGCACCGCCACGATGACAGAGCGCAAGGTTTCCATCCGAAAGTGCGGAACCCTGAGAGCATGATTCACACCCTTGAGATCCAATATGGGCCGGAGAAAACCGTCCTTTTTCGGAACTACAAAATAGATGGAGTAGCGACCGGCGCCGCGCTCGGAAGCAGGAACGGGAACCACCGCCCCGAGGGATAAGAGGCGATGAAGGGTCACACGCAGGCCTCGAGTCTTGTGATCGCCCCTGCTGGGGGACAGAACAAAGGAGTCCGGAAGTGGGTACGCAAACTCCAGTGCATAACCCTTTTCGATTATCTGCAGCACCCACTGATCTGAGGTAATTTGGGCCCAAGAGGGAAGAAAATCGCGTAAGCGACCCCCGATGACCGGACTTCCCTCTAGAGCCCGCCTCGCTTCATTGTGGCTTGCGATTGAAGGAAGAGGACAAGGAGGAGGAGGCCCCAGAGAAGCCTCGTCCAGCACCTCGGAAGCCACGAAACCCCTGGGAGCGCGATCCAAAACGCCCGCGCTGAGAACTCCAAAGACGGGAGGAGCGAAATCTACGAAAATCTCGAAACTGGCCGCGCGCAGAGGGCAGAGTTCTAGTCAGCTTGGGCTTAACCTCCGGTAGTCTACCTCCCTTAGACTCACCCAGGTCTTTAACCAACTTATCCAGAGCATCACCAAACAACAACTTGCCCTTAAAAGGCAATTTACTGAGACGTGACTTTGAAGAACTATCGGCCGCCCAGTTACGCAACCAGATGGACCGGCGCGCCGCTACCAACGATGCCATGCTATTAGCCAATGTCCTAATTAAGTCATAATGCACATCCGCCAAGTACGCCGACCCAGACTCTAAGCGGGTGACCTCCAACAGCCCCTGCTGGTCCAAGCCAGAGGTGGAGCGCAAGCGCTGTGCCCAACGTAAACAGGCTCGAGCCACCCAAGCGCCACAAATCGAGGCTTGTAGAGACAAGGCATTAGTATCGAAGGCTTGCTTCAACAAATTATCTACCTTCTTATCTTGCGCATCCTTTAAGGCAGCACCACCCTCCACCGGGATGGTGGTTTTCTTAGTCACCGCGGACACCGCAGCATCCACCCACGGTGACTTAAACAAGTCTTTGTCGGCTAAGGGGTAAAGACGATTCATAGTCCGAACGCCCTTCAAACCGGATTCTGGTTGATCCCATTCGGATTGGATCATTTGTTCCACCACACGGTGCACGGGAAACACCACCTGGGGCTCCCGAACCGCTTGAATGAGCGGATCCTCCAAACCGTCATCCTCTAGAGGACGAGGGGCCGCTAAGTTAAGAGTCTGAAGAGAGTCTGTGATCAAAGGCACTAACTCCTCTCTACGAAAAACGTGAATAATCCGCGCTTGGTCCTCAGGTTCTGGGATCTCACCGTCCTCCAGATCGTCCCCGTCAGGATCAGGATCATCCCCCGCTTCCAAATCAGGATAACCCACGGCATCCTGATCGGGTTCCAGGGATTTAAACCTCTTGGCGGCCGGCTGAGCAGGACGCCGGCCCTCCCCCGAGGAAAGGACAGGGAGAGGCGCAGCCCAAGCCTCAGGCAAGTGCCCGGACCGGCTTAAGCGAAACGCCTGGTGCATAAGAAGAACAAAATCTGGGGAAAAATCCACGGATGGACATGCCAGGGCAGTGTTTAAAAGCTCCGTAGCCTGGCCCGATAAAGGGGGAACAGAACCAGGCGGGCGAGAACCAGGGGAAAGGTCCCCTTCTGATAAGTTAGGGGGGCCATCAGGTTCTGGCAGCTCCTTTAACTCCGAATGATGTTCTAAGTCAGCCGAAAGGGAGGTACAGCTGCGACAGACGCCAGAGTCCGCCACAGCCGCCCTACGCGACCCACAAATCACACACTGTGGTTTGGAAGCCATGGCAAGGCAACGGTGTCACAGCAAAGCCAGGCAAACTGATCCAACAGAAAAAGAAAGTTGTAGCTGCCAACCCGATTAAAATCGTTTTGTTTTTTTTTTGAAAAAACAAAATACTCCCCTGAACCCTTAGAGGGTCCCCAGCAAAATCGCCAAAACAAATAGCCCAAAAAACGCAAGGGCAGCCCGTGCACAAGTGTTGAAGCCTGAAAAAAAAAACCTTTTAGGACTTCAAAATGGCCGCCGGCTCCAGTACCGGTGCTCAAAAAATGGCGCGAAAAATAAGGAAATATAAAGAAATGAAAATAACAGTTAAAAAACGTCAAGAGAAGGGCGGGGGGGGGGGGGGAGAAAAAGAAAATCCCGAGCTCGGACCCCCACCGCCTAAACGATGCTCTGATGGCAGTCACTCACCTGAATAAGGCAGAATGGAAACAAGCTGCAGCACCCGAGGCAGAAAGGCAAAGTAAGTTTCCTACCCGGCAGCAGCAGAAATCTACAGGAGACAGCTAAACAACAAGGAGCTGTCTGTAAAGGGTAGATCTACTCCCCGTTCTGTCTAGGGAGAGATCAACCTGACTGCCAACAGCCTCCGGTCAGGAAGACAGGAGCCCAATGCAGGACTGACTTCCAGGAGGCCCCGTGAATTACCTTCCTTTTTTATTTTTTTTACACAATTAAAGCTACAGCTACCTAATAAAACCAAAGGAATAATAGGAAAGAAAAGACCCAAAAACTAACTAGTGTTGCTTCCCCAAGTGCCACTAAGTGTGCCCAGGTAGGCACACACGTCCTCCAGCTGCAAGGAGACTGGACACACTGGGGGCTTATGGGAGCTCCTCCTGCATACATCATACGGAAAGAGTTGATTGGTCCAGTCTCCAGGCTGCAGGAGGTGGTGCACTACCCGATTGAGGAGGACTAAACTGGAGGACCGCTCAGGAAGTAAGCTTTGGCTAAGTCCAGAGGAACTCTCCACACAGAATAGAACTACAAACCACAAGGTCTCTACAGAAGTGAAGAGTATGCAGGGGAGGTCAAGGATTGGCACCACAAAGTAGATGGAGTATCAACCCTGGACGGCTGGGAAAACTGGGACCACTACCCATAAAGCCTGTCCATGGTATATTGAACTGCAGCTCTCTTGGCCAAGGAGCCGCAAAGAGAGACAACGAAGATGCCCAGAATAGGCTTACTGTATTTCCAAAACATAGCTGTGCTGAATGATATCTAGCACCCGGCAATCTGAGTCCACTCTTGGAAGAAAAGGCGGAGCCTGACACTCAATGGGCGCATCCCTGAATCAGCCCCCAAGCTGTCACTGCACCAGATGGGAGGAAGCACTTCAGGGGGTGGTTGGAGTCCCAGGAGCCTCATGCTCGACGAAAGGGCTGGGTATGAGACCAGTACCCAGAAGTGGAGAAGAATGCAAGCTTTCCACGGCGGTATCTATGGAAGTCTCAGGAGCCACAAGAATCTGAACAATGAGCACAAGGAACACAGGCATACACAGAAGAGGATGCACCGGTATGCCTTCTGGGCAGTTTTGGCCTATATCCAAGTCTTCCCCAAACAAGAGCCTCCATTTGAAGGCAAGCCGAGTCAATCAAGATTTGGAGGATAAATCCACCACCCAATGGCAGAGCCATATCCAAGTTTGTGCCACAGTTAAAAACACAATGTCTTTAGCCGCCAAGCAGATGAGATCATGTATAGCATCTGACAAAGACTGTAGCAGACTCCAAGAGAGGCATAATCACCTCTGGGGCAAGGGACTGAATCCACTGGAGTAGAGACCACCACCTGAAGAATAACACCAGAAGCTGTAAACTGATTCTTCAAGATAGTGTCCATCTTATGATCCAGGGGGTCCTTCAGGGCTGTTCCACCCTCCACTGGAATGGTGATCCGCTTTGTAACTGCTGTAACCTGTGCATCCACATTTGGCGTGTTAAACCACTCTGTGTTATTTATTTATTTATTTATTTCAGTGCACTTATATACTGCTCCTTCCTGAGATCAGGGGTGGTTTACATTAAACATAACATTATACATTAAACATTGGTGAATATCAAACTAGGGTGGGGTAAAGGTGGAGTAAACTATGTACAGGATGTGCAATATACAGTGAAGCCATTCACTTACATAGAGGGGGAGGTGGGGTTGGGATGAGTAAGTTGGTTATATGAAGTGTGGGGGGGGGGGGATGTTATGTAATGTGATTGTTGTTGTTTGTGCCAAAATGCTCTATGAATAGGTGGGTTTTGATGTGTTTTCTGAACAATTGAAGGTCTTTAATGGATCTTAGTGTGTTGGGGAGAGTATTTCACAATGTGGGGGCTGTGTGGGAGAAGGCTCTATTATTGGTGGTTTGTTTGGATTTGCGGTAGTCATGTGGGTATTTGATGGTGTTTAGGTGACATCCTCTTGTTTCTAGGTTCAGTGTCTGGGAGAATTAGCATGGAGAGGTGTGAGGGGGAGATATTGTTAATGAGTTTAAAGGTGGTCATTAGTATTTTGTATTTAGTTCTGCTAGTGACCAGGAGCCAGTGGAACATGTGTAATATGGGGGTGATATGATCAGATAGGGGAGCTTTACATAATAATCCTGGCTGTGACATTTTGAGCTATTTGAAGTTGATTAGTGACTTTTTTAGGCAGTCCTTGGAGTAAGCTGTTACAGAAATCAATATGAGGGGTGATCAGTGCCTGTACAACTGATCTGAAGTTATAAGGGTCCAGTAAAGGTCTCAGATGTAGGGTTCGAAGTTTATATTTTTCTAGTAGTCCGTTTTATTTGGGAGTTCATACTAAGCATCTGATCTAATGTGATTCCTAAATATTTTACTTCTTTGCTAGTGGGGAGGATCCTCTTCTCCAACTGAGAGCTTTATTGGGGGGGGCGGGGGGAAGTGAATTTGGGATTCCTGGTGGTGTAGAGAACTTCTGTTTTATTGAAATTAATCCAGAGGTTCAGTGCGGTTAACAAAGATTGAACTTCTTTGATGCATGCGGTGAGTATGTGTTGGTTAGAGCTGTTTGTGTTAATGGGGACATAAAGCATGATATCATCTGCGTATGATATCCTACTTTGAACTTCGTAAAGATGCTACATACTGGTTGAAGATACAAGTTGAATAAAAGTGCTGAAAGAGCAGAGCCCTGAGGATACTTTGTTCTTGTTTAATGCAATGTAATGTTTCTCAGTCAACTTGGACAATTTGAGTGCAGTTATGGAGGTATGATGCAAACCATTGGAGTGCCAATGTGTTCCAGTCTTTTGAGTAATATGTGGTGATTGACACTGTCACATGCAGAAGCAATGTCAAGGAAAACAAGTATAAATGCTTGTTTTGGGTTGCACATTCTAAGTAGAAGATTGTCAGAGTTAATAGGGTTTCTACGCTGTGGAAGGGGCAGAACCCATATTGGTGTCAATCAAGGGGGGCATTTAGGTCAATATGGTCTTGCAATTGTGTTAGTACAACTTTTTCTATCAGTTTGGCTATGTATGGAATATTTGCTATGGGTCTATATGAGCTGGGGCTCAGCTTGTCTAAGTAATTGTTTTTTAGTATTGGATGGACAGGGATTGTTTAAGTTCAGGTGAAAGGTGAAATTAGACTTACCTGCTAATTGTAGTTCCTGGAGTGGAACAGTCTAGTCCCATAACCTCTGGGTTCCCAATCCTATCCAGCAGCTTGGAGACTGAGAAACTCCACCTTTTTTGTGACATCATCTGTATAAGTCTCCGGTGCCCGCCTCATGCCACCAGTAACCTATTGACAAAGAAGACTCACCGGAGAAACAAGTAAGCCAAAATACTACAGTAAACGTTATTGACAACAGTAAAATAGCAAATGAGAGCAAGAAAACTCCCAGCCCATTACAGTGCTTAATAGAAAGTGGGAGCATTCCAACCCCCGGCTTGAAGGAAGGAACAGCCCCAAGTAATAAGAAAGAAAGCGCAGCTACCCGTGAAACTGAGAGAGAATCCGGACATGTGTTTGCTCAGGAACTCTGGAAGGGATATGGGACTAGACTGTTCCACTCCAGGAACTACAATTAGCAGTAAGTCTAATTTCACCTTCCTGATCGTGTCCCAGTCTAGTCCCATAACCTCTGGGTCCATACCAGAGCAGTGAAACACACTTAACAACGGGAGGGACCTGGCAAACCAGCCTGAAGAACCGCTGATCCGAATGAGGTCTCCTCCGCCATCTGTACATTCAGACGGTAGTGCCTAGCAAAGGTATTGAGGGACGACCAAGTCGCCGCTTTACAGATCTCCACCGGCGAAACCAAACGAGCCTCCGCCCAGGAGGTAGCCTGAGCCCGCGTGGAATGTGCTCTCACACCATTTGGCACGACTCTGCCCTTCAACACATAAGCCGACTCAATGGCCTCCCTAATCCAGCGAGCAATAGATGTCTTAGAGGCCGCTTCACCCTTTTTCTGCCCTGCGAAAAGCACAAAAAGTCTGTCCGACTTCCGAAAGGACTCCGTCCGTTTGAGATACTTCTTTAAAGCTCTCCGGACATCCAAAAGATGCAGCCTAGGCGCCGACGAATCATCGCTATCTCTGTGCAGTACCGGCAAGGAAATTTCTTGGTTAACATGAAACGCCGAGACCACCTTTGGAAGAAAAGCCGGCACCGGCCGCACCACCACCTTAGACGGAAAGAAAGAAAGATAGGGCTCTCTGCAGGAAAGAGCCTGTAATTCGGACACACACCTAGCCGAGCACACGGCCACGAGAAATACCACCTTCAGAGTAAGATCCTTGAGTGATGCCCTAGCCAGCGGCTCAAAAGGCTCCCCCACTAAGGCCTCCAAAACGAAGGGAAGACTCCATTTGGGAAAGACTTGTCGAGCCGGAGGCCTAGCGAGAGAAACCGCTCTGAGAAATTGTTTTACATCCCGCTGGACGCCCAGCGACTGACCCGCCAGTCTGCCTCTGAAACAAGATAAAGCAGCCACTTGGACTCGCAACGAAGCCGCTGCTAAACCCTTTTCGAAACCATGCTGTAAAAATTCCAGGATCTGCGGGAGGGAAGCCCGTAATGCTTGGTACTGCCGCTCACCACACCAGGCCTCAAAAATCCTCCAGATGCGAACATAGGACAACGAAGTGGAACGCCTTCTGGACTTGAGTAAAGTGGAGATAACCGCCGAAGAATACCCTCGGGAGGTCAACCGCGCCCTTTCAAGAGCCAGGCCGTAAGAGAGAATCGACCCACATGAGGCATGACTAGCGGCCCTTGAGATAACAGATCCGCTCTGTCGGGAAGACGCCAGGGCTTGGCCTCCAGCAACCGCACCAGGTCCCCGTACCAAGGGCGCCGTAGCCAATCCGGCGCAATCAAGATGACATGACCCCGGAATCCCTCTACTCTTTGTAGGACCCGGCCGATCAGCACCCACGGTGGGAATACATACAGAAGCTGCTCCTCTGGCCAGCCCTCCGACATCCGTTCCCTGCGCCTGCTGAAGAAACGGTTGCACTTCGCCGACGCGAAGGTCGCCGTGAGATCCAACACTGGCCTGCCCCACCTGCGGACCACCATCTCGAACACCTCGGGATGCAGAACCCATTCTCCAGGATCCACTTTTACCCGGCTGAGGAAGTCGGCCTCCACGTTGTCTACCCCTGCTACATGGGCTGCCGACAGATCCAGAAGGTGGACTTCTGCCCAGGCACACAGAGCCTCGGCCTCTAGAGACACACTGCTGGTGCCGCCCTGCTTGTTGACATAGGCCACCGCCGTCGCATTGTCCGACAGTACCCGGACCGCCTTCCCGTCGAGAAACGTCCGAAACTCCTGCAAAGCCAGCGACACCGCTCTTAGTTCCAACCGGTTTATCGCCCAGGCGCTTTCTTGAGCGTCCCAAAGCCCCTGCGCGAAGTTGCCCTGACAATGGGCTCCCCAGCCCAGCAGACTGGCATCGGTCATTACTGCCACCCATGCCGGCGATTCGAGGGACTTCCCTCTCTCTAGCGACTGGGGAAGCAACCACCAGAGCAAGGTCTGACGAACCTCCTCCGGGCAGACTAGTTTCCGTGAGAGGGAGTCTCGCTGATGCGACCACCGGCGAAGCAGAGCCCTCTGTAAGGGCCTCATGTGAGCTCTCGCCCATGGGACCGTTTCTATCGTGGCCGCCATGGTGCCCAACAACTGCAGGTAATGCCACGCTGAGGGAGTCCGGAGCTTGAGGAACCTCTGCACCCGATTCCGCAATTCTAGGGCCCTTTGGTTGGTAAGAAACACTCTTCCGTTCCGCGTATCGAACCGCGCCCCCAGGTATTCCAGATTCTGGGAAGGCTGTAAATGACTCTTGGACATATTGACAATCCAACCTAGACTCTCCAACAAGCTTACTACCCGGGCTGTGGCCCGCACGCTGTCGTCGTGCGATTTCGCCCGGATCAACCAATCGTCCAGATAAGGATGCACGAGAATGCCTTCCTTTCGCAGAGCCGCCACCACCACCACCATGACCTTGGTAAAGACCCTCGGGGCGGTCGCTAGACCGAAGGGCAACGCTTGGAACTGAAAATGTCCGAACGGGATGGCAAACCTGAGGAACTTGTGATGTTCCGGTCGTATGGGAATGTGCAGATAAGCTTCGGACAGGTCTAGAGAAGTGAGATACTCCCCCTGTCGCACCGCCACTATGACGGAGCGCAGGGTTTCCATATGAAAATGAGACACACGGAGACAACGGTTGACTCCTTTGAGATCCAGGATCGGTCGAATACCTCCGTCTTTCTTTGGGACAATAAAATAAATGGAGTATCGACCGCACCCGAACTGATCTACGGGCACGGGCGCAATCGCTCTGAGGTCCAGTAATCGCTGTACTGTCTGCCGTAGGGCCGCCCGCTTTGCCACAGTCCTGCCGGGAGAGAGCACAAAGGAGTCCCGCACGGGGCGTAAGAGCTCCAGAGCGTAGCCTTCGCGAACAACCTCCAACACCCACTGATCTGTCGTAATGCGGGCCCAGGCGGGAAGAAACTCCCGCAGACGTCCTCCCATGGGAATGGTGGACGACTGGGCCCCCCTCACTTCATTGGGACTTTTTAAGGTTAAGGGAGGAGGAGGAGGAGGAATTAAGACCGAAACCTCGGCCCGCTCCCCGAAACCCCCGGGTTCGGTAGAGAAAACGCCCCCGTTGCCCCGAAGCACCTCTTTGGGATCGAAAGCGACGAAAATCCCGAAACTGACCCCGGGAACTCGGCGCCCCCCGAGAAACTCTGGGCTTGTCCTCTGGCAACCGTCCGCCCCTTGGACTCCCCGAGGTCCTTGACCAGCTTGTCCAAATCCTCGCCGAAGAGCAGACGCCCCTTAAAGGGCAACTTGCTCAACCGAGTCTTTGACGAAGTATCGGCGGACCAGTTACGTAACCAGAGATAGCGCCTCGCCGCCACCGCCGACGCCATACTCTTGGACAGCCCCCGCATAAGATCGTAATGGATATCCGATAGGTAAGCTGCCCCTGACTCCAGGCGCGCTGCTTCTCCCGCCAAAGTAGACTCCTGGCCCTCCTGAACTTTCTGAGCCCAACGCAGGCAAGCCCTAGAAACCCAGGCTCCGCAAATGGCCGCCTGGAGGGAGATAGCATTGACATCAAAAACTTGCCTGAGCAAGACATCCAGTTTCCTATCCTGAACATCCTTGAGCGCCGCGCTACCCTCTACAGGAATGGTCGTCTTCTTGGTCACTGCCGAGACCGCCGCGTCCACCCTGGGAGGTTGAAACATCTCTTTGTCCCGGTCTAATAAGGGATACAAATGGCTCATCACCCTGGCGCCTTTCAAGGGGGCTTCAGGGATATTCCATTCCTCCTGAATCATCTCTTGAAACACCCTGTGCACAGGGAACGCCCTTTGAGTCTTCCGGAACACCTGCAGCAGCGGATCCTCCAACGTCACGTCCTCCGCAGTCGCAGGCTCCGGCATGTTGAGCGCTTTAAGCGACTCTACAATGAGAGACGGCAGCTCTTCTCTCCTAAACACTCTCACAACCCTAGCCTGATCTTCCTTTTCAGAAATCTCACCCTCTTCTAACTCGTCCTCCAAACATACACTACGGGCGCCCTCATCCGATAGAGGGCTCTCCGAGAGTCCGGAGAGGTCCCCTAGATTGTCGTCCCCGCGAGGCTTCTTGCTCCTACTCGGGGAACTGGGCAGCCGCGGAGACGCCGAACGCTTCCCGGCTCCGCTGGAATCGCCCGGCAGACCGTGCTGCAAAAAATCACTAAAAGCCGAATGCTGAAGAAGCGCCACAAACTGTTGTGAGAAGATGGCAGAGAGCTCATTGGGGAACACCATAGGAGAGGCCGGGGCGCCCGAGCCTGAAGATGGTCCTGGCAGAGGCTCCTCCTGCGCCAGTTCCGGTATCCGGGAAGCCGAGGCCTCTTGCAAGGACCCCGGAGCTGTGACTGCCTGCGAGGGGGGGTTATGCAGCTCCCGGGCCTCCCCCACACAATCTTTGCAGACCCCTGCATTTGTGCCTTTCAGCGTCCCACACACGATGCAAAGGGGTTTGGAGGGCATGATAAAACACTAGATGCCTCAAGCGTAACCCGGGTGCTAAATAGGAGGGGCCCGGGCCACCCGAAAAAACGCAGCTCCGACTCTAAACCAGAGTTGCAGAGGGCAAACAGAGAAATCCAAATCCTGAAACTTCTCTGCTTCCAGCTTGGGACTACACCGAGAGTGGAAAAATACTGCCCCCTCACACTGCTCTGAAGATTTTATGCCAAACTATGCTATTTCCCCCTGGAAATGGCTGAGCAGCTCAGCTGAGAAGGCCGGAAACCAAAAAAGTCTGGCCCGTGCAGAAGCCACGTCTCCGCCACGAGGCAGGGCCGCGAGGCAAAAAGGGCGCGAAAACGCGCTGACAAGAAAAGAATCGGAGCCGCGGCCTCGGAATGCACCGCATACGCGATCGCAGGAAAAAAGGAAAAACCCGGTCCGGTCTACGGCCCCCGAAACAATAGCTTCCCTTGCCCGTGAGGCCCCCGAACAGCAAATTAGCACTCTCCCCCCCCTCAAAGCACACTCACCGCACAGGTCCCGATCAGCGGGAGAGAGAGAGCAGCCGAACGCGCTAGCAGGCACAGTCTTCTGCGTGGCGCCGGCTCACTCTTAAAGCAGATTTGCACCTCCGGATCTGAACGAGGCCGCTGCTGCGTCTCAGGCAAGACCTCTGAAACAGCCGGCCCCGGTTTAGTGCGCTGCCCCGAAGAGAAATCAGGTGAAGGAGGGGGGAGGAGGAGGACTCAGAGCCAAAGAGCTGGAGTGCTCCAAATTTAAAGCAACAGACTGTAAAGGAAACAAAAACCTCTAAATCAAAACCCCATTAACTAAGATGTCTCAATTGTTTCTCTTGTGAGCCCGGGACCCCCGGGCTCCCAACTATCCAGCTGCTTGGAGACTGAGGTGACTGGTGGCATGAGGCGGGCACCGGAGACTTATACAGATGATGTCACAAAAAAGGTGGAGTTTCTCAGTCTCCAAGCTGCTGGATAGGATTGGGAACCCAGAGGTTATGGGACTAGACTGGGACACGATCAGGAATGTAACCTTGTGTTAGTCCTGAGGCAGGGTATAAAGCCTCCTGCAATCTTTCAGCCCCTTCACTGGGGAGTTGGCAAGTCCCACTCTGAGTGTATCATGCTCTTGATAACCTCTGGAAAAGAAAAGGCCATCTTTGACTTCCAAACACCCTTGCAAGAGGGGGTGAGAATCTGCAGCTCTTGTTCAGCTGCTAGAGGACTGGCCAAATTTAGGGTGGAAGTCACCTGAACAATCAGGACCACCAAGTCATCCTTTCTGAACAGGTGTACAGCACCAGACTCGTCATGATTTTCAGAATGAGGACAACTCATCGTCCAAGTCAGAATCAGCATCCACCACATCAGGACTGAACTTCTGGACTTGGCCAAAAAATAGCTGACCCAAATCTCCAGACTTCAACAGTCATCGAGAGCATTTAGAAGGCAGAGGCCGAGCCAGGCTTAAACTTGCTTGCTATCCCTCCTCTGAGTGGGCATAAAGAGATCGAGAGGACCCAGAGGCTCTAGGGTCTGTGTTGCTATGCTAGAAAGACCAAGCTTGCTACAGAAAGAAGAACTCCACTGTCCAGATGGCTCCCACCAATAGATGACTCCTTCCTCAAAGGGGAATTATTCAGAGGAGAGAGCACTGAGACAATAGACTTGACAATCATCCTTCTTCAGGGCAACATCCACTGCCAGCGGCAGCAAAGATAAGGCCGGAGCACTAGTTTCCCCTTGTTGCAAAGGGAGAGACGGGCTTTCTAAACAGCAGACAAAGTCGGGAGCCCCTACAGACAAGATATACAAACAGGTTTAACCTTTGGTACTCAGCCTCAGGGCACCTGGGCAGGTAAAAACCATGCTGGGCTCAGTGCTGCTCTCCTATTGCCAGACGTGCAGTCACATACCGCTGAAGAGCCTTCTCCAAATTTTTGGAGGAAAGCAGGGGGAAAGAGGAGGGAGAGGCAACTGATGTGTGAGGCTTGAAGAATCCTTCCAAAATTCCTTTCCCAATCTTTGGGCTGCTCGACATGTTCTTAACAAGATAAGTGCAGGGAGCGGAACCAATTTCCCTCCTTCTAGGGTATCCAAAAAGAGCATCTATTTTAAAGATGACTCTAGTGGAGTCTCCCGTGTCTCACTCCAGTGAGAAATCCCCCCCCCCCCTCCAAGGATGGTTGCTCACGAGCAAAATCAAATCTTTCTTCTCAATCTTCCTTATATCTTTTCAGATTCTCACAGAGCTGAAAACATGCATCCAACATCTGCTGGAGACAGAATTACTGAAGGCTCCCCCTCTGAAGGTTCTGGCTGATATGGCATGATGATATCATGAAGCCGCCTATGGAAGTTTACTCTGTCTCCATATCTGCTGGTAGGGGGACACAAACCACTTGTCTGGACTTGTCTAGCGGGACGATATAGAATATGTCATTTGTGTATTCCTTGGACAACTTCCAACATAAATACTTAGAAGAGCATAAGTATGATAACTCCATTGTTAAACTACAGTGCCTCAAAAGAAACAAGCTACTTTATTTTAATGTCAGTTCAATTTAAAAAAATAATAATAATCTTCGCTATAGATTCTTCACTGCCTGTACCAAACTACATCTTAACATCTTATTTGCACGCAGAATTATACAGGGTAATAAATGTGAATGTATACACATATACATGTCTATATTTATATATATCTAAGACATAAAATTATACACACATGACCCCACAGGCAGGAGAGACTGTACTGTGATACTATAGACCAAGTGTGGAGCCTTTGCCATCTCTTTCATTAACAAGATACTAAATTACCTATCCAGTCTGCCCACTTTGGCTATATGAGCATATAAATTCTCATATACAACCTTCTTCCCCTAACTTACCAATTATTTTCTTACCAATGTCTTCCATATCTAAGCATGTCCAAAATTTGCCACAGTAATAGCCCCCACTACCTCTCTTTATAGGCGATTTCATCTTTACATCTTTAAATTGGAAAGAAAGAGTATGTGGGGCATGCTTCAAAGTAAAATTAGAAAAATTATAGAAAACTTAAAATTCTGCAACAAAAGTTCTTTTACGTTCCCAGCCAAACCATGACACCAGTGATAAAGAGAAATCAAAACAAGATAAATGGTATAAAATAATATACTACAATTTTCCACCAAAAATCAAATTTGAGAGTTATCTACAAAGGCGCCCTAAACAAAGACATAAATACCATTTTATATAACAGTTTGAAAAGAGAAAAAAACATTTAAGTAAACGTTAATATACATTTTTTTTTAACAGGCCTTAGAATTAGTGACCCATTTCCACTGAAAAATTAATCTTAATTTAAAAGCTTTAAAAGGTTATGCCTGTACATTTAGGCCTATCATTCGTTTGCTGGAAATCAATACTAAGCTTCTAACCTTTTTCCCCTGGCCTAAATCCACCACCCTTGTCACCCACTTTTTATACTCCTAGATTTAGAAGTTTCGTGGAATTAAGAGTATAAATGTACACACAGACCTAGTAAATTTTGGAAAAGACCAATTTAGGAGCATAACTCTCAAAGTTACAAGCATAAATCTTCTGAATATCAGCTTCATAGATTCCATATGCTGAAATTCAAAATAATAATAGAAACTGGATCAGGATAAGGCTTAACACATCTATTTTCCCATTAAACATTATAAAGTATCAGTCAGCAGCATGATCACTGGCTGAAATGCTGAAAATTGTTTTAACCCTAATATCCCTCCTGTCACTGGCATTAGAATACTGTGCACAATCAATGGTTGGGCACTACTGGATAAAAGTATTTCTAACATCTTATAAATGTAGCACTTAACTTCCAAAATTGTCATCCCTGTATCAGGTCACTGCATTTCATTGGCCTTGTGTAATAACTGAGCTTTCCTATGTTGTGTCTATAAGGAAAATGCTTAGTACATCTAGCTCATAATCAAATATTTACAGAGCTCTGTAAGTACCAAACATGCTGCCAGTAGGCACTGCCGGAGCTG
This sequence comes from Ichthyophis bannanicus, assembly GCA_033557465.1. Classification (NCBI taxonomy): domain Eukaryota; kingdom Metazoa; phylum Chordata; class Amphibia; order Gymnophiona; family Ichthyophiidae; genus Ichthyophis; species Ichthyophis bannanicus. Next base: position 377,875,683 of record CM066034.1, on the reverse strand, counting down.
CTGGTGCTAGAAAATTAACTGTGTACATCAAACTGAATGAGAACAATACCCTTTCCTATGAGAACTAGCCCTTTGGTACCTGAAGATTTTACATTTATAAAATGGCCTAGAATTAGCAATAAATGTCAGAAACGGCATATTACCTAGGGCCAACTAGTAACTTTCCATATGCTGATCAGGATTTCCCATTTTTTTTAAGGTTATAATTTATACACAATGCAATTGCTTTCATACAGCGGAACTACAATCATGACCTAAAATATGGCTTATATTGTGGGCAGGACGATTTGAAGTTTGCTTGGAGGAGTCTGATGCTGAAGCACTTGAAACTGAAAGCAAAGGTGACATGGCTGAACCATCTGGAGGAAGAGTAACTATTTCTGGAAACAAAGATGTCAAATTAAAATTGGACAAGTGAGAAGGGTTGGCCATGTGCATTGGTGGCATATCAGGGAGGAGGGGAAAACTGGGTTGAGCAAAGCCAACTGGCCTAGGAGGTGAGAGGATGGATCCAAACCGGTTGTTTAAACTTGCCGTGTTGGACTTCTCTGTGCTTGGATTTGTAAACATTTGATTGGAAAAATAAGGAATAGAAATATCATTTGACAAGCTAGGATGAGCAGGGGAATAGGGTGGATAAAATGAAGGCAATGTGTTCTGAGGATCCACTGGAATTAGGGCTGGTGTGCGAGTGGCACCAGGCTGGGTAACTGGTGGCATGAATGATGGATTAGTGTTTATTGGTGGATTTATGCTACCCTCTGGAATGAATGGAAATCCAAAATTTTGAGAGAGTGCATGCTGATCAGGGGCAGTATTGTCATTTGATACTTGAGGGTTATCAGACATGAAGCGGACTATACTGGCTCTTTTTTCTGTTGCAGATTGCTGACGCCCAATAATCATACTACCACTAGCAGTCAAAGGAAGATGGGGAAGACTAGGGTCAAACACATTCCCATTTCTTTGGACTCCAGATCGACGAATTTTGGAGCTTCCAGTGTCCTGCAGAAGATGTCTTGAACGCTGAGTAACTGAAGAGTTTGGCTGACGAGCAGATGTCTGCCCTTGATCAGTGCCACGTGAAACTGATGGATGAGGGAGTGGTGGTCGGACCACTCCATGCATGTTGCTGGAAACTTGGGCATTTAAGTGGTTCTTGGCTCCTTGACTATCAGACATCCTCATAGGATTAGATTTTTGTACTGAAACATGAGGGCTTGTGTTTCGACCCTGAATTTCTCCCGAGGAAGAAGAACTAGAAAACGGAATATTTAAAGAATTGTTCCTGGAATTAATTGCACTCATAGCCATATCACAGCTTTCCCTCGTTTGGCCTTCACTGTCTCTACGGAGATGAACACCTTCTCGTGCTGGAGGACAGCTGTACTCAAGAGAAGCAGATGGACCACACTGTGTATTTCGTGGATGGTCTGATACTGATCTTTGGCTTCCACTGACCTGTTCAAGATGAGGAGCAAGTAAGCTCTGCATAAAACTCTGGTGACAAGAATTTTCACTCTCTCTTGGGGGGACAATATTTGCTGTTGGAATTCCCTGGACTGGTGGATAAGGAAATCTCTTTTGCCGCTCTATAGGTGGACCAATATTTTGACCAATTCGAAAAGTCTGCGACTGCATGCTTCTGAGGGAAGCAGGTGTATTTCCCATTTCATTGTTTCTTGAAGTCTGAACTTCAAATGTGCTTGGTGGCTGTTGGTTGGAACTACTTCCCTTAAATGTCTGACAATCAGACAGTCGCTGAACATCAGGGTTGATATTATGGTCTACAGATGTGTGACTCTGCATGTTATGAATTACCAATCCTTTATTCCTGGACACTTCAAGATAGTTTCTCATATCAAGCTGGTCTGATACTCTAGGACCCTGAATTAATGGCCCCATTCTCTGTTCTGAATTGGAAGGTGTCTTTCCAATCAGAGCCTCAGCAGAATAACTAGAAACTCTGTTTCTTTCTTGCCTGTGAGGAGCACATGTCATATTAGATGGTCTAGACACAATACTTGGCTGTGACACCATTTGCTGTTCCATGCCTCTGGAAGTCATGAGCCTCTGTATCTGGTTATGCCCCGATATATGTTCTGAAGAAATTCCTGAGCCTTGTTGTCTATTTGTAACATCCTGTGGCTGTTGATGCATATCTTGACTTAGATGATTTGGTTGATGACTAGCATGATGACTTCGGCTTGTTGCGGGGTTTTCACAACTTTTGTCTGGCTGCGAAGTCCCAAAGTGCTGCTGCTGCATCTGCTGCTGCATCTGCTGGTGGTGAGGATGGGGTTGATTCCCTTTTTGCCTAGCCTGGTCAGTTGCATGATGTTTTTGCTGTAAAGAAAGTTGAGCTGGCTGTGTTCCCTGTATAAGAGCACGTTTTTTCTGCATTTGTACTTCTTGTATTGCTCTCTGCTGGTGGACATTATGGGACTGCGAGTGAACTGAGCTCTCAGTACATGAAACATGCTGCTGCTGAAACAAATGATGCAGTTCTCGAATTTGCCCAGTCTGCTGCTGCTTTAAATATGGATTGCTACTGTGGATATGGGACACAGCTTGAGCAGGAACATGCTGCTGAAGATGCTGACTACCTGCCTGACCTTGTTGTGTTTGCTCTGAAATAGGAGGCTGAGAGTTACAGTGAATGTCAGTTTGCCTCAAAGAAGTGTTCATAAAGCTGTTACTAGATGTGAATAATGGATTAAGGCTATCAGTGTGCCCTTGACTACTCGCTGACACTACTGAAGTTGATGAATTAGAAGCTATCTGACTAACTAAAATTTTTGTTTGCTCACCAAGGCCATCAGAGATTCGGCTTACTGATGATATTCCTTCAAGTCTCATAGATGGAGCTCGACATTGCTTCTGTCTCTTTGCTGTAGAAAGTAGAAGATCATCTTGGACAATACGTTTGGTAGAATCCTTTCGGTTTTCATTTGTTTGCTTTAAATGTGAATCTTGAATCTGAGGCACCTGCATAACAGCGGCCCTAACAGTTTGAAACTTATCTTGGGAGTATTCAGTCAAAGGTGGTCTAGAGGATTGGCTGACATAGGAACTAGATGATATTGGGACCGTTGGTTGCTCCGATGGTTGGGATAAATTTGAACAGCTTATAAGAGGATGTGTAATGCTACCCTGAAGTATTAGATTATTTATACTTAAACTGGTGACATTTGGAGATGTTGAGAACTGTAAAGATACATTTGATGTTTCGATTCCCACAGAACAATTTGTCTTCTCTATAAGGCTACCAGTACTTGTTGTCTGTGCTAGATCCTGAGAATTAAATTTGCTTGCTGTTGCCTCTACTTGCAATGCACTATTGTCCTTACATGACTGAGCTTTAAAACACTGGCGATGCTCTGCTGTCAAAGACAAGACTTCTGCAGTCCTTGAAGTAGCATCACTGATGTCAACTTGCATGCCTACTCCACCTCTCTCAAGGTTTTCTTGGGCAAAAATTGCTCTTGCTGCTATGCCTACTATGTCAGTATGTTCAGAAAATGTACAGCCGCTGAATGTGTGTGAAGATGTGTTAGCCATGTCTTCTCTACTTGTATCTGGGAGCATAGATGCAACAGAGAAACTGCGACTGCTCCCAGAACTTGTAGACATGGGAGAGTCTGCCTGTCTGTTGCCAAGCAAAGCACTACCAGACACTTCCTGATCAGAGATGCAAGAATGTTGTGGGGTTATATTTTCACTTTCAGTGTTCATTAGAATTATTTCCTGCTTCTCAGGCAAAACATGTCTCTCTACTGATTTACTGGAAAATGAACTGTCTTCCAAGGTCAGGGGTATACTTTTTTGAGATATTTTTTCTTTTGTAATATCAGATAACATTCTACTGAGACCCTGTCCCTCCAAGAAATCTGCAGCAGTTTCCATGTCAGATGAGGATTCCTGCATGGTACCTGGCTGAGACGTGCTCATGGTTTCAGCAATGCTGGCTTTTTGGGCGCTGCTCTGATTTCCTGATGCCCCAGAAACTTGAATGTCTGAAACATTAGGCTCAGTAGAGGTTATGGTTATAATGCTTGTAACACAAGATTTGCAGCATTCAGATGACTCATTTTGAGAGCTATATGTTGGCAAAAGTGAATTGGAAACTTTGGGACCAGCTGTGACAGATTCGTAGCGTCCTGCTGTTTTGGACTGGGGTGAACTTGGCACAGCTGTTGAGTTAAACTCTCCTCCGGTGCTTGATAATACATTCTCAGAATTTAGAATCTCTTTGAAAGGACTCTTGGAACTGTCCACACCAGTTTGGGAGACCATGTTTGTTTGGCTTACAGCAGATGTTTCTGATGATAAACAAGCATTTTCAAGCAGGATCTGACCTTCAATATTTGAAAGCTGTTTTGAAACGTCCACATTTGTAGAATTAATCTTCTCTTCATCTCCAATTTTATTTGTTGAAACGGTCTCTTTACAGGTTGTAGACCGTTTTTTAGCATTTGATTTTTTATTGGCCTTTTTTGGCTTGGTAAATGACTGTGAACCAGTATGGTGTTTTATTAAGGACGAGTTCATTGGATTAGAAAGAATGTGTAATCCAGTTGAGTTCTCAGTTGTTACTGAAGACATAGCAGCTGTAGACACAGAAACACAGTTAATTGGGGCAGTTGAACTACTTGCAGTGGCTGATGGATTAGTGGGATGTAAGCAATTCTGTCCAGCCATTTGAGATATGCTTTGACTGAGATTGGCTAAAGCACCAAATGTATTCAGGGCAACATTGGTATTAGGATCTTCATTGGTGGTAGGCTGAATAATTTGCATAGGGGTTTGGTTTGAGGCTCCAGATGAGGACATTACAGGTTGTAATGCAAACAACTGCCCATTTAGAGAAATAGTTGGCGGTTGCTGTTGATGAGTGGGAACTGAAACTGAAAGAGATTGCGTAGAACTTGAAACTGATGAAGATGAAGGCCTTGGTAATATATGAACCAGATGCTTACCCCCAAAAGTCTGTGGTACAGAAGAATTTTGTAGAGAGTTGTTAGGACAAAGTACAGGACTGACTGCATGAAGAGGCATTCGAACAGGGCTAGGAGTCTGAGCTGAGAGCAGAGGCAGAGGATTTGTATTAGCAGCTTGAATAATTACAATTTGTTGCCCTACAGTCTGGTTTGGAACTTCTGCTCTGATTACTGGTGGGCAAGGAGTAGCATTAGAAGGCTGAAGAATTATAACATTTTGATTAGCAGGAGTAGGGGCAACAGCTGGCACAACTGGCTGAGCCATCTGGATGACTTGCATGGCTGAATTCATTGGAAGGATGTTAGTTCTAGATTGGGTTTGTAGTTGTGACTGAGTCATTAATGGCTGCATAGGTAAAGATGGACAGGAGATGAAAGCACCAGTTATCTGTTCAATTGGCTGGCTGCCCGCACGCAAAGAATTATTTGAGCCAATGCTATTAACTGACTGCCTGTTATGGGCAGATGTAGAACTGGTGACATTTACTGGCTCATTTGATAGAGTAGGTATAATACTAGAAGGTGTATGGTTTAGTGGCTGAACAGTGTTCCCAGCAAGTTGTAATGTAGTCCATGTGGTTTGTGTATTTCCAGTTGAAGGGATCCGTTTAAGACTCCTTATATTTTTCAGATCAGAACTAACACAAGAAGCAGACAGAGAAGTAGAAAATGACCATGTGTCTAAGCAGCCTGCAGAAAGCATGCCTACCGTTGACAAAGCCTGAATTGTTGCTGCTGAAGTAACCACTGCTCTACCATTGCTTAAGTCTGTGCTCGTATTAGTGTTTACTGATGAGAAGCTGTTTACCATACCAACTTCCACAGATTGTATAAATGCAGCATCTGTGGCTGAGCCCAAAAAGCCATCTTGAAAATCTTTTCCTGAATTCTGCAAGTCCGAACAAGGTAAGTTTGCAGGAGGCACTTGAGGGGTCAATACTGAACTGGCAGAAGGTGGATTGGCATCGTCGAAGACAGATGCTTTTGTTAATTTGTTGCTTTGCTGCCTGCTGTCACTTTCAGAAATGCGTTGCTCCTGCTGTGGGATGCTGGAGGAACACTGCTGCCGATGTGCTGTCCTGGCCTGGAAACCACTCTTCGAGCTTGCACTAGGAGAAGCAATTAAGCTCTGCTCGCTCTCCAAAGTGGAAACCTCCAGGATGCTCTGAGCTGGAATGGTTAGTGGAAGACATAGTGAAGCTTCTTGGCTTGTGTTTGAAGCAGAGATGGTGGTCTGATTTAAAGACTTGCTTTCCGCAGTATAGACAGCAGAAATAGTCACTGGTGTCACCAAGTTGCACGTTCTCTGTACTGGCACGACGTTTGCCGTTTGCTTCTGTAAATTGTGACCCATGTTAAAAGTTATGCCTTGTACAGTGGTGTTCTGGCCGTTCACTCCAAGCTGACTCCCATTTGAATAGACAATGATGTTCTTTTGAACTTTCTCATTGGGAATAACCATAGGGACCTTTGCATTTTTCAGATTCCCTCTCCAGTGGATTGTGGGGTCATCATACAGACAAATATCGTTAGCTTTTAAAAGTTCTATGTAACGACCATTTTCCTTCTGGATCTCATAAAGTTGTTTTCGAAGTCTTTTTATCTCATCAGCTGCAAAACAATGAAAAGAATGCAAATAGTTACTGATCACTATAAATCAGGCATATATGGAATGATCAGCATTACAATGGTTACATAATTATACCTTCTATTCTTAGGTGTTTATAAATTGCAAATTTAGGTATTTATTTTCCAACTAATTAAGTGTTCTTGGAGGTTACAAAAAAATGTGTTTTTCAGTGTTGTCATGCTGGGCACAGTTTGAATCAAACGGTAAAATTTAAAACTTACCTTTTAATTTCTTTCCTTGAATTCCACCAGATCAGTCCAGACAAGTGGATTATGTTCTCCTGCCAGCAGATGAAGACTGAGGAAAAAAAGTTCAGAGCTAATTCCATTTCCCTTATAGAGGGCTGGTGCTGCCTTCTACTCTTCGCTATACTTACTGTCAAAGCTAAGAGGCCAGGATAAAACAAAAAAGATGAAAGGTCTTGTTAAACTCTGATTGATTTATTTGACTGTGCGATCAGGGAGCTGGACCGAGGGACAGCCCTAGATGTGGTGTACTTAAGATTTCAGTAAAGCCTTTGACATCATTCCACACATGCATCTTATTAATAAACTGAGTACCTTAAGGATAGACTCTAAAGTGACTGACTGGGTTAGAAATTGGTTGAGTAGGAGGCGACAAAGGGTGTAGGTAAATGGAGCTCAGTCTGAGGAGAAGGACGTTACCAGTGGTGTGCCGCAGGGATCTGTCCTTATCCAATTCATTTTAACATCTTTGTTAGTAATATTGTAGAAAGGCTGTCAGGTAAGGTTTGCCTGTTCTTGGATGATACCAAAATCTGCAATAGAGTAGACACCCAAGAAGGTGTAGATAACACAAGGAGGGATCTAGCTAAGCTTGAGAAATGATCAAGAACTTGGCAGCTGAGATTTAAATGCTAAGAAATGAAGGGTCATGCACTTGGGCTGCAAAAATAGAAACATAGAAACATAGAAATATGACGACAGAAAAAGACCACATGGCCTATCTAGTCTGTCCTTCCATAACTACAACAGTCCCCTTTTTACATCCAAGGGAGTGGTACAGTGTAGGGGGCAAAGTACTTCTGTTCATGAAAAAAAGAGTGGCACCTGGGCGTGATTGTTTCTGATTATCTTAAAGTGGCTAAACAGGTAGAAAAGGCAACTGTCAAAGCCAGAAGGAAGCTTGGGTGCACAGGGAGAGGAATGGCCAGCAGAAAAAAAGGAGGTGATAGTGCCTCTGTATAGGTCTCTGGTGCGACCTCATTTGGAGTATTGTGTGCAATTCTGGAGACCGCACCTTCAAAAGGATATAAACAGGATGGAGTCAGTGCAGAGGGTGGCTACTACAATGGTTAGTGGTCTTCATTATAAAGCATATGAGGACATACTTAATCTTAATATGTATACATTAGAGGAAAGGTGGGATAGAGTCGTTAAAATACCTCCGTGGCATAAATATACAAGAGGAGAGCCTCTTTCGATTGAAAACAAGCTCTGCTACGAGAGGACATAGGATGAGAGTGAAAGGGGATAGTCTCAGGAGTAATATGTGGAAATATTTATTTAAGGAAAGAGTAGTAGATGTGTGGAATTGTTTCCCAGTAGAGGTAGTAGAGATGAGGACCATATGTGAATTTTAAAAAAGCATGAAACCAACAGCGTAGTTATTCATATGTAACAGATGATCTCTGGGAACAGCAGGAATCAGTCTTCACATATGGGTGATGTCAGTACCCATGGAGCCCATGCGGAATGCTCCCCAGCATCCAATAGGAAAACCTTTGAAAGCACTCCACTGTGCCCGTGCGTCTGCCTTCCTGTCTTCCCAAGTGCTCTCCTCAGTTGAGTTTGTAGCTGAGAGGAAGAGGAAAAAATATACCAACCCTACAACTCCTAGTGGAGGAGGGTGGGTTGTGAAGACTGATTCATGCTGTTCCTGGAGATTCCCTATTACAGGTGAGTAACTATGCTATCTCCAGGAACAAGCAGGAATGCAGTCTTCACATATGGGACTCACTAGCTCCCAGGTACCAGACTGGCATGGGGGGCGGGGGGTGGGCAATGTGATCCCTGAGGCTAAAGCATAGAGCCGAAGAGTGTGGATACGATGTAGCCCGTTGGGCTCAATTTCAGGAGGCTATTCCACCCCTAATGAGTCTGGTTTCAAGTCTGGGATGGAAGGTAGGAGTTGAATCAGAGTCCCAAAGATGTGCTGGAGTACAGCTTGTCCAAAGACAGCATCCTGACGGGAATCTCTGTCTAGACAATAGTGGGCAGCAAAAGTATGAATGGAGGACCAGATAGCTGCCTGACAAATCTCCTCAATGGATACTAAGCTGAGATTGGCTATGAAGGTAGTCATAGTCCACATATTATGAGCGGTGACATGACCCTCCAAAGAAAGTTTTGCCTGTTCACAGGTAAAAGAAATGCAGTCCACTATCCATCTGGATAGAGTTTGTTCTGTCACTGGTAGGCTGATGTGACTGGGATCAAAAGAGATTAATAATTTTGAGGATTTTCTATGACCCTTAGTCCTATTCAAGTAATAAGCCAGCGCTCGCTTGCAGTCGAAGGTGTGTAGCGCTGCTTCAGTCCGCGACAGAAGAAAATGGGTAGGATAACAGACTGATTTAGGAAAGGAGGAGACCACCTTCGGAAGGAAGTGTGGATGGGTGTAGAGTACCACCTTGTCATGGTGAAACCAGGTATACGATGGATCCACGACCAGAGCCTGCAGTTCACTGATGCGGCGAGCTGACATGACGGCTATGAGGAAAATGATCTTCCAAGACAAGAACTTCAGTGAAGTGGTGGCTAAAGGCTCAAAGGGAGGCTTTAGAAGTTGAGCAAGAACCACGTTGAGGTCCCAGGCTACTGGAGGCAGCTTAATGGGTGGCTTGGACAGCAGAAGACCTCGCATGAAGCGTGCTACTAAGGGGTGTGAGGAGATAGGCAGCAATGGCGCTAAGATGAACTCTGACTGAGTTAGTCTTGAGACCTGCCCTGGACAAATGGAGGAGAAACTGTAGAAGGGATTCCACTGGGCAGGCAAAGGGGTTAATGTCCTTCGGGGAGCACCAGAGGGCAGACCTTCACAATTTGAAGGCATAAAAGCGTCTGGCGGACTGTTTGCATGTTGCAAGTAGAATGTCTTTGACCTCGTGTCTAGGTCAGCAAATACTATCCCTTCAGCAGCCATGCCATGAGGCGAAAGGCTTGAAGACTGGGATTGAGAAGTGTCCTTTTGTCCTGGGAGAGGAGTTCAGGTGTGCACCAGAATCTGAGAGGTTGAGCCTGCACTTGGCAAAGTAGCAGAGGAAACCACAGTTGATGAGGCCAGAAAGAGGCTATGAGAATCATGGAGCCCGTGTCAGCCTGTAGCTTGAAGAGCGTTTTGGGTATCAAGGGGAATGGGAGGGAATGCATAGAGCAGTTCCTGTCTCCAGCAGAGAAGGAAGGCATCTGAAGCCTGTCTGTGCAGAGAGGGACATCTGGAGCAGAAGAGTGGAAGCTGAGTGTTCTGCAGAGTGGCAAAGAGATCTATGTGGGGGGGGGGGGGGTTCACCAAGTTTGGAATATCCAAGCAGCCTACTCCTGATGTAGCATTCACTTGCGTGGACAAAGGACTCTGCTGAATTTGTCCGCGAGTACATTAACCTCACCCAGGAGATACGCCATCCTGAGGTGGATACTGTAGGCGATGGCAAAATACCACAGGTGAAGCGTTTCCCTGCCGAGGAGATAGGATCCTGCTCCCCTTCCCTGTTTGTTCACATAGAACATGGCAATTTATTTGCCTGTCCTGACTAAGACCTGTTACCCCAAATGTTGAGGTTGAAAAACCCGAAGGGCAATGGTTAGTGCCCACAGTTCTAGGGGGTTGATAGGCAGAGAAGATTTCTGCTGTGTCCACAGGCCCTGTGTGGTTAGGTCGTCCAGATGCGCTCCCCAACCCAGCTTGGAGGCATCTGTTGTCAGGGTGCATTGAGGTGGAGGCATCTGAAAAGGTAATCCACCGAGTAGGTTTTGTGGAGACCACCACCACCACAGAAGAGATTAGGTCAGCTGAAGTGTGATGTGGATCTTGTCTCAGACATCCCTTTTGTTGTGCCCATTGAGAAGACAGAGTGCATTGGGCTTGATGCATATGTAGTCGAGCATAGGAAATGACATGGACCGTGGAGGCCACGTGTCCCAACAGACGGAGCATTTCTCAAGCCATTACACCCAGTTTTGTTGCTGCATTTGTCTTGCCAGCTTGATGAAGTGGGCACTGTGATCCTGAGGAAGAAAAGCTCAGGCCTGTTGAGTATCTAAGAACGCTCCGATGAATTGCAGCCCTCGAGTTGGAGCAAGGTGAGACTTTAGGAAGTTTAGGACGAATCCCAGATGTTGGAGCATGGTGATAGTGTGATGAAGGGAGCCTTCCATGATTAGCAAGTCATCTAAGTAAGGAAAGATGAAGATCCCCAAAATGCGGAGATAGGCAGCAACTACTGCCATGCATTTTGTGAATACCTTGGGTGCATTAGCTAAGCCAAACGGCAACACGTGGTACTGGTAATGTTCTCTTGGAACATGAAGCACAGATAGTATCTGTGCTGATTATGGATCAGTAAATACGTGTAGACCTCCTTGAACATACCCAATCATGTCTCTGGAGATATGGCAGAAGAGTTCCCAAGGATATCATTTAGAATTTTTCTCAGACTAGGAACTTGTTTAGGTTTCTGAGATCTAAAATGGGTCTGAACCCTCCTATTTTCTTTGGAACAAGAAAATATGGAGAGTTGAAGCCCATCCATTTTTGATGGGGAAGAACTCTTTCTATGGCACCCTGGACAATAGAGTGGTCACCTCTTCTCTTAAGCGAGTGCTTTGGAGGGAATTGGTGGGAGATTTTGGGAAATGCCTTCAGGGGTATCTTCCTAAGTTGGTGCATCAGGACCAAACTGGGTTTATTTGTGGGAGACAGGGGAGTCTATCAGGATTTATTTTATTTATTTAACTGTATTAATATCCCGCTTTTCACCGGGTCAAAGGATGATCTCAAACCTGACCTGGAAACTGCAGCAGTGGGGGGGGGGGGGGGGGGAGGAGGGGGGGGGGAAAGACTGTCTTCCTCACAGTTGATGCAGAAAAAGCTTTTGATAGAGTGGAGTGGGCGTTTATGTTTAAGGTGCTGGAGAGAATGGGTACGGGGGGGGGGAGAAATTTCTTGGTGGGGTGCGAGCTCTGTACGCTGGCCCCTGAGTGAGGATCCCGATTAATGGGGGCTATTCTGAGGCCTTCCCATTGGGACAGGGGGCTTGACAAGGGTGCTCCCTATCACCTCTGCTCTGTGCTGGTCATAGAGTCATTAGTGGCCAGAATCCAAGTGCAGGCAGATATTAAGGGGCTCGGGGCTCGAGATGGGGGGGGGGGGCCTAATATTGGCCTTTTCGCAAATGTCATCTTTAGCATTGGGGAGTCCCTGACCTCTACCAGTTTTAATGAGAGAGATAGAGGCCTACAGTGCAGTTATCGGGTACAAGATAAATGAAATGCACTTTGGATCTTATTTTAATTTTAGTAGAAATACTTTCAGCTATAGAGGTGTCCGTGAATGAATCGATCAAAAAATTGGAAAAGAAGTTTAAAGAAACGATGGAAGAGGCTGTATTTAAACAGCAATTGCAGGAGGTAAAAGATAAGGTACAAAATTGTAAAGAATCAATACGAGCAGCTAAACTTTAAAGATTTCACTGTGATCAGACAGATTTTCTTCCAAACTGATATTTCCTTGAATGAATCAAAATGACGTGACCCAGAATAAAGAGTATTATGATTATACTTCAGAGGAGAATGAATCTAGTGGTGATGAATACACTCGAGACTATGGTCATGATTTTTTAGAAGCTCCAACATGGTGAGGCAGAGGCAGAGGTCGGTATCGGGGCTGTCGACCAAGACAGATTGAATGTGACACCAACTGGCAAGATCCCATCACCCAAGCGAAAAATCATGAACCTATCCCTATGTGTTGTCTTAGGAACAAAAATTTCTCCTCAACTTGGGATTGTCATTTGTACCTACTGTAAAATATAGGGCCTTTGTTTCGAGAGTCACCCTATATGGCTTCTTTCGAAAACTTCTGATGAAACTATATACTTCACAACATCTATTTCCTCCTGATTCTTCTGTTAGTTTACCATCAAAATGGATTCCCATTGGTCCTCTAGACCTGTTGATTTCGGCATTCCAGAGACTGGTATTCCAGGATGTTGAGACATTGAAAAATAAATTTTTGACTATAAAATGGAATTTAACTTTACAACAATATCAAGAATTAAAGGAATAGTCCAAAAATGATCAGATCGTAAGAGCAAACAAGGGAGGTGCAGTGGACATGCAATCTAAAATAAATTATGATGAAGAAGTAGATAGTATTTTGTATCCAACTGCTTATCAACTACTTTCAGCAGATCCCATGGCAGTAATTCAATCTAAAGCAGAGGAGATAATAAAGTTCGGATTTGCACAAGGATATTTGACACAAAAGGAATTGCAATTTCTTAATAAAAATCCGTTAAGACCTGCTTTTTACACAGTACCAAAGATCCATAAAAATGTGCATATTCCTCCAAGGTTGTAGCTGGCAATAATTCTATTCTTGAGCCCCTTTCGATTTTTAGGGATCGACTATTTAACTCTTTGGCTGCTCAAGCAAGATCATATTTGAAAGACACAACACAGATGTTAAATGTCTTAATATACGAATGTGGATCAACCTGAAGCTCTAGAGGTTTTGACCAAACTTTACTGTCAAATGTTTTACCTTCCCAGTTACCAAAACCATGCATTTTGCGAATGTTACATTTAATAGTGAGTGAAAATTAGTTTAGTTTTGGTTTTTTATTCATATATTTATGCGTTTTTACAACAATAAATCAAGCATAGCTTGTACAGAAAGATACAACTTGCAACAAAATTACCAAAAAAGATAAGTAAGAAACAATATAGCAAGAAATATCATTAGCCCACCGAAGTGAGGAGTGACGCTTAAACTAAAGCCAAGGGGAGGAACTACACCCTGGCATGCTTAGGATAACAAAAATTAGTTTTGTTTTAATAATAGATTTTACCATCAAATCTTCAGTATTGCCATGGGGGCTACTGTTGCACCCACTGTGGCAACACTATATGTAGCTGCTTTTGAAGAAGCAATTTTGTATTGTTCTCATTGGATGCAATTTCATATATGGAAACGATATTTAGACAATATTTATTGTCTTTGGAAGGGGCCCTTATCTTCCTTATAGGAATTTGTTAAATGGTTGAATGCCCAAAGTCTAACTTGCAATTTGAATGTTCTTTTGATTTACATAAAATAGCTTTTTTGGATCTTATTAATGAAAATCCGGATGTACTCTTCATACAACATTACATCATAAATCTGTAACTCGCAATAATTTATTATACTTTTCTAGTCTTCATCTGTTTAAACTTAAATCAGGATTACCAGGTAACCAGTTTTTAAGACTCCAGCATATCAGAAAAATATAAGCTCCAAGCTCGAAAGTTTGTCCAGTGTTAAGCCGCACGTTGATAATCTGTATTCAATAAGGGACTTCATAGATTTTGAATCATTTTGGTCACAATAAAAAGAATAAAGTGGATTAAGATTAGAAGCAGCTGAATGATAGCAGCTTTGAATAAACTAGTCAGACAAAAACATTTAGTGAGTGACAATGTACAGGATTTGGTAGTGTCACATTATGCTGCGGCACAGTTGCGGGCCCTCCTGGCTTGGAGGGGGGTGAGGAGAGGTGCCGCAGGATGGCAAAGGGAACTTGGAGTGGGGGTATGGAATGTAAGGGGGAAAGAAGTGGGTAGGGGGAAGGAAAGCCCCTGGTGCAATACACAATGGATATATATTTTTTAAAAACAAACAAACAGTACTATTAAGGTGAAGGAAGTATTCAAAGCTAGCCTTTATACGGAGGATGGGGGACTTTGCACCAGGACTCAAGGATTAAAGTTTTCAAAGATGGGAACAAAAGGGCATAAAACTATTGGGACTAGTGGTGGATAGTGGGGATGGAGTGCTCCCCTTTTCTGCACTGAGGAAGAAGTATGGGTTCCTGGATATGGATTACTATCCCTATCTTCAGATGGCACACTATCTGAACCAACGGCATTGTATGCACGGACCTGCAGGCGGGTGTGCTCCATTGACATTCAACTACTGCAAGACTTCAGAAAATGCTTGAAAACCCTCTTATTCACAGAATACTATGGCCCAGCAATAAAAGACAAATAACTTGCTCATCAACTCCACGCATATAATACACACACATTTGACATCATGCAGTTTATATCACTTCATCACAATACGTACATAGTTCATTAATTCTTATGAGAATGTGTTAATAGCTTCTGTTACCATGTGTTCAATATGTTCGAAGTAATGTACACCTCTGTTTGTTGTGTTTCCTGTTATCGCACTGTTACTTGTAAACAGTCTTGACTTGTAGAAAGACAGTATAAAAAACCTGTTAAATAAATAAATGGAAAAAGGGGATCATTGGCAGGGGCAGTTGTCCATCCTGGGGAGCTATCGGGGGGGGGGGGGGGAGAAGGACCCCTGCCATTTCAAAGCAAATGGGAATAGGACTTACAGGGATTCTAGGACGATTTAAGCATTGGAAGGGCATATTTGAGGCATCCTACAAGCTAGTCCTGAGTATAGCTCTACTGGAAAATAGCTTAAAGACTAGGCTGTGGATGTATTGGACTCCAGTCAAAATGCATGCCATCAATAGGAATTATAGAAAGGACTGTTGGAAGGGATATGGGGGTAGGGGGGATCTGAAACACTTACTTTGGGACTGCTCTAGAGTACAACAGCTATGGAGGGGAGGGGAGGGGCTCATAGTGGAAATCATGGGGGTGAAAGTCAAATTCCAGCCAGCTGAAACACTATTGGATGAGCTTTTAGAAAGTGAAGAAGGAACTCGGGGGAAATTTACGGATTTCTGTATGCTTGCGACAAGAATGGAATTAATGGGGGCATGGAAGAGGCATAACATCCCCACCAGAGATATGGTGATACGTAGATTGGATCAATTTTATTGTATGGGGGAGATAGCCACATATCAATGCCATTCGAGGGAAGCTTTTCTTCGAGTATGGTATTGGTAGCATATCTGGAGCCAGATGCATGTGAACCAAGATGATGCACTGTAAGGGGGGAACATAATTGGGACACACATATGGGGCTTGTCGATGCTTAAAGCAGGCAGGGTGATGTCTGTTGGGGGCGGGGCCAAGGAAGGGTACGTGGCACTGTTTAAAGCTTGGTCATATTGTGAGGTGGGGGTTAATGCAATATAATAATGTGCACCAGACTGTGTGTAATTGGAAGAGTCTGAAATTTTTGTGGAATGGTGTGGGAGAACAGGGACAAGAGAGAGATTGTTGGGGTGTCCTACAGGGGCAGGTTGATGAGTAGGTGAAGGAAGGGGAGAGGGGGATGGAGGAAGGGGCATGGTGGTTTAGGAGGAAGAGATTCTAGTGGAATAAAGCGTCTGGGAATTGTGTACTTTGGCCTATGGAGTTAATACAGCTGTAAAGGGGGCTGAAACAGTGTTTGTTAGTTTGTGTTAATGCTTGGAAAATTGAATAAGATAAAATTACAAAAAAAAGTATCACAAATAGCTCCAAAATGCACTACCATATACTCGCTGTTTTTATGCCAACTACCATGGCTTCCCTAGGTGGATTTTAAACCATTGGTTCTCAAACCTGTCCTGGGGGACCATCGACCAGTCAGGTTTTCAGGATATCCACAATGAATATACATGAGAGATTTTTGCATGCCTACCTTCCTCCAATATATCTCTCATGCATATTAATTGTGGATATCTTAAAACCAGATTAGCTAGTGGTCCCCTAGGAGAGGTTTGAGAACCACTGTTCTAGACTGATCTCACAGGACTCAAGAAAAGATGAATTAACAGGTAAGTTTAATTTCACCTTCCTTAGCTCTCATGCCAGACCAGGGCAAACAAGTGGGTAAAGCGTAGTTACTCACCTGTAACGTGTTCTCCAGGGACAGCAGGAATGAGTCCTCACATATGGGTGACGTTGGCGCCGACGGAGCCCTCGTGCGGAGCAATTCCCCAGCTTTCAAAGAAAGCCTTTGGGACTGCATCGCACATGCGCGGTACCCTTCCTGCCCAAGGGTGCCATCTTGCTCAGTCATATGACATAGCTAAAAAGACGGAAAAAATGAGAAAACATTAATCAAAGACTGCAACTCCAGGGGAGGAGGGAGGGTCGTGAGGACTGATTCCTGCTGTCCCTGGAGAACACCTGTTACAGGTGAGTAACTACACTTTCTCTGGGAACAAGCAGGAAGTCAGTCCTCACATATGGGACTCCCTAACTATAGGCTACCCATAGCTGAAAATGGCTCCCTCTAGAAGAGCTGCAGCAGCAGTGATAGGATTTTTCTCCGAGAACACAATCACCACGGTAGCCTGACACCAAACGGTCGGAGGATAGGCATTGCCTAAACCTCGAATAGGTTACGGAGTACCGCCTGACCGAAAACACTGTCCCGCCGGGACTCTCTCCAGGCAGTAGTGGGCTGCAAAAGTCTGGCTTGAAGACCAAGTTGCAGCCCAGCAGATGTCTGCCAACGGAACAGAGCGGTGGTTAGCCACTGATGCGGCCTTAGCCCTGACAGAGTGGGCTGTGATTCGGTCCTGCAGCTGGAGGTAAGCTGCCCTATATGCCCAGGCTATGCAGTCTGCCACCCAGGTGGATAACATGCGCTTGGAGACAGGTAGACCCAGTTTACTAGGGTCATACGAGACAAAGAGCTGGGAAGCTCTCCGGTGCCCCTGCGTATGCTCCAGGTAGAAGGCAAGCGCCCTCTTACAGTCCAGGGTATGCAGAACCGCCTCTGCCCTGCTGGTATGTGGCCTGGGAAAGAAGGTTGGAAGAACCACCTCTTGGTTAAGCTGAAAAGAGGAAACCACCTTTGGGAGGAACTTGGGGTGAGTACGTAGGACCACCCTGTTTTTGTAAAACCGTGTATACAGCCTATCCGATACTAAGGCTTGCAGCTCGCTTACACGTCGAGCAGACATGAGTGCCACCAGAAAGAGTGCTTTTCGAGAAAGGAAGCGGAGATGACAGGTGGACATTGGTTTAAAAGGTAGGCAAGTAAGTCGCTGCAAGACCACATTTAAGTCCCACTCTGTAGCTGGTGGGCGAATCAGAGGCTTCAAGAGTAGGAGGCCTCTGAGAAATCGGGATACCAAAGGATGAGCTGAAAGAGGCTGCCCGTCCACGGGAGAGTGGTTAGCTGATAGTGCACTCAGATGGACCCTGACAAAGTTAGACTTGAGGCCTAACTCCGAGAGGTGGAGCAAGTACTGCAATACCTGAGGTACGTGACAAGTGAATGGGCTCTCCTTATTCTGAGCACACCATCCTTCAAATCTATGCCACTTGAAGGCGTAGGATTTCCTAGTGGATTGCCTCCTAGAGGTCAGCAACACCTCTTCAACCTCCTTGGGAAGGAGTAGAGGCGCAAGTACTACCCTCTCAGCAGCCAGGCCATTAAGTTGAGGGATCTGAGATTGGGGTGTAGCAAGGAACCCTGTTCCTGGGTCAAGAGGTCGGGCTGCATCCCCAATGGGAGTGGAGTTTCGACCGCCAGTTGCAGGAGAAGAGGGAACCAAGGCTGTCTGGGCCACCTGGGGGCTACCAGGATGACCAAGGCCTTGTCCCGAAGAATCCTGAACAAAGTGCATGCCACCAGGGACGTGGGTGGGAACGCATAGAGAAGGCCCTGTGCCCACGAGATCAGGAAAGCAGCTGCCGCTATGCTCAGCGGATGCAGATGTCTGGAGCAGAACCAGGGCAACTGATGGTTTTGTGGACTGGCAAAAAGATCCATGGATGGGAGACCCCAACAATTGAAGATCCGCTGGGCTACATCCCGGTTCAGTTACCATTCGTGAAGCTGAAGAATCCTGCTCAACTTGCCCGCCAGGAGGTTCTCCTGACCTGGCAGATAAACTGCCTTTAGGGACATGTAATGTGCCACTGCAAAAGAGCAGAGGTCCAGAGTTTCCTGGCATAAGATGCGAGATCCTGTGCCCCCCCCCCCCTGTTTGTTGATGTAGAACATCGCTACCTGATTGTCTGTATCAGCACCAATTGATGTGCAAGAAGATGACAAAAGGCTTGAAGAGCTAGGCGGATGGCTCGAAGCTCTAGAAGATTGATCTGGAGTGCGGCATCTTGCGAGAACCACAGACCCTGAGTGCATGAACCCTGGCACTGGGCCCCCCAGCCCAGCAAGGAGGCATCTGTCGTCAGCACTCTGTTGCTGAGGCGGCGCCAGTGGCTTGCATCCACTGGTCCCTGAGATTCCACTGAGCTGTGCGCATGTGGAAACGAACATATGGAGTCACATGCACCGTGGAGGCCATGTGGCCCAGGAGGCATAAGACGACTCTTGCAGAGACTTGAGGTTTGTGCTGGACCTGCTGTACCAAATCCAGCAACCTCCTTGCCCTGTCCAGCGGTAGGTAAGCTTTTGCCTGAAGTGTGTCTAGTCTGGCCCCTATGAACTCCAGGTTCTGAGTGGGGAGTAAAATGGACTTTTCATGATTTATAACAAATCCTAGGTGCTGGAGCAGGGCAACTGTGCGAGCAGTGGCCTGCTGTGCCTCCTGTGCCGACTGGCCCCTGATGAGCCAGTCGTCCAGGTATGGAAAGACGAAGACATCCTGGCTTCTGAGGAAGGCCGCCACCACAGCTAGGTATTTGGTAAATACCCTGGGAGTGGACGCTAGGCCAAAGGGAAGCACCTTGTACTGGAAGTGGTTTCCTCCGACCACAAACCTAAGGTATTGTCTGTGGTCTGGGTGTATGAGGATGTGAGTATAAGCATCCTTTAAATCTAAGGAGCATAGCCAATCTCCCTGGTGGAGGTAAGGCAGTAGGATCCCAAGGGAAAGCATCTTGAACTTTTCCCTCACCAGGAACCTGTTTAGATTTCGCAAGTCCAGGATGGGGTGTAGGCCTCCTTTTCTTTTTGGTATGAGGAAATACCTGGAGTAGAAGCCTTGCCCCTGCAGGTGGTGGGGCACTGGTTCCACTGCCTGATCCTTTAGCAGATCTGCCAAATCCTGCAGGAGGAGGTTCCTGTGAAGAGGGGGTCTTAGAGACTCTCCTGGGAAAAAGGAGGTGGGCACCTGGTGGAAGTGAAGCAAGTAGTCCTGTTGGACTACCTACAGCACCTAGGCATCGGTAGTAATGGCTGGCCACCTGTGAGCGTATAGGGCCAACCGTCCTCCTGTGCAGGGCCAAACCACTGGTGGGAGAGGAGCTATGCACTAGGAGTCAAAAAGACCTCCTTCCGGCTGGGTAGGAACCGGAGCTGGAGGCTTGGGGGTCTTCTGCTTATGTGGGCCATGTCCCTGTCCCCTGGCCTGCTGCCCCTGTTGGGGAGCTGGGGCGGCCCGGTAAGTGGGATAATTTCTGTAAGCTGTACCCTTCCTCGGGAAAAAGGGCTTTTTCCATGAGGCCTTCTTGTGAGAAGAGGCAGATGTCTTCGACAACCTTGTCCGGGTCAAGTACTCGGACTCGAGTTCTGCAGCTTTCTCAGTCACGGGTTTGCCGAAGAGATTGTCTCCTCGGCATGGGACATTGACCAACTTGTCCTGAATCCATAGCTCTAGGTCCGACGACATGAGGCAGGCCTGACAGCGTGCACCGATGCCAGCCGCGGCTACTTGGGCCAAAGCCTCAAAGCCGTCGTAAGCTGCTCGAGACATGAGCTTTGAGCACTCTCTGATCCCTGTGGACAAGGCCTTGAAACACTGCAAGGGTTCCTCAGACAGGCCAGCCGAGAACCCAGCAATCTCCTTTACCAGGTCCCGCAAATACATGCCCATGTACAGCTGGTAAGTTTGGACACGGCATGACAGCATCGAGTCCTGGTAGCACTTTCTGCCGAGGGCATCCAGGTTCCAGGCCTCCCGGCTGGGAGGCACCGAGGAGTGTTTATGGCTTTTCAACAGGTGCATGGCCGATTCCATAACCATGGAGTTGTGCGGCAGATGCGCCTTCTGGAACCCAGGACTCTTGTGGACTTGATAGATGGAATAGACCCGCTTGCTGAGCACCGGCATCGAGGCCGGGGACTCCCACATGCGGTGCATCAGCCGTTCCAACATCGGAGGCATGGTACAGTAAGGGCCTCCTTTGGGGGAGAGTCATACTGGAGGGCATCGAGGTGCTTGGCTCAAGGCTCCTCCTCGGTATCGGCAGGGAATACCAAAGCCTTGGCCATGTCCCTGATGAAGTCCGAGAACTGAGTGTCCTCCGAAGGGGACCTAGTCTGAGGCTCCAAACCCGGAGAGTCCGATGGGACACACCGGGTTCGGAAGGTGTCTGGAGAGTCTTCCTTCTCTGTCTCCCATGGGCTGCGGCCTCGTGGGCTTAGAGACGGACCGCCCCGACACCGAGGGCACCGGCGTCGACGTCCTCGGTCCTGTACGGGAGGTCAAGGGGGACCTTGGCCGAGGATTGACTCGAGATCTGATAGACTCGGCCTCTGGTGTCGACTTCAACGTCCCGGTGGTCGGGGCAGATGAACCGGCGAGACCAGCCATCAGTGCCCGCCGCTGCTCCATGAAGGCAGCCATGCTGCTCTCCAGGGCCACCAACCTGAGACTGAACTCAGAAGGCTCCACAGCTCCCGGCTTGGGCCTGACGCTGGCTCTCCCGGAGGAGAGTCCACGAGGACAACAGAAGTTACCTTGTCCGACGTCTCCGGCTCCCTGCGAGGTAGTTTAGCCGGCCGCTCCGACTCCAAGGACCCGGGGCGGCAGTCCGGGCTCCGCGGCTTGGAACCTGAGGGCTCAGGCCAATCAGAGGCGTCCAGTGACGCCGCCCTCATGAGTTTCTTCTTCCTCCGGTGTTCCCTGGAAGGAGACCTCCGCTCAGAAGATCCATGACGGTGCTCGTGCTCCAATTCCCGAGATGTCGAGGCTTCTGATGAGGTCTGGGCCCGGCTGGAGGCGTACTCGGAAAAAATCCTGTCACGCTGCTGCTGCCTGCTCCTCAAAGACTTCGAAGACATCTTACCACACCGCCCACAGACCACCCGGTTATGGTCAGGGCCGAGGCATCGGAGGCAGCAATCGTGTGTGTCGGTGAGAGACATCAGTTTCTTACACCGATCACATTTTTTTAAACCCGCTGGCAGCCATCGGGGGAAAAAGGGCCCCTGTGAGGTCAAACAACCGGGCTGCCAGTGAAAATTAAAAAGAGCGCAAACGCTAGTCACGAAGGACAAAAACAAAAAATAGGACTGGACTCGATACCGGTGTACCGAGCCGGGGCGGAAAGGGGAACCGGTGTCGACCGGGAAGCTGAAAAAAAGAATAATCAACTTTTCCACTTTTTCCACGGTGGAAACAGGACCACGTCCGTTGGGCTCCGCAAAAAACAGAAGACTGAGCAAGATGGCACCCTTGGGCAGGAAGGGGACCGTGCATGCGCGATGCATTCCCAAAGGCTTTCTTTGAAAGCTGGGGAATTGCTCCGCATGAGCGCTCCATCGGCGCCGATGTCACCCATATGTGAGGACTGACTTCCTGCTTGTTCCTGGAGAATACCCAACCTCCATCTAGACTGTGTAGAAGGAAGCCAGAACAGCTTTTAGGACTCTTATACCCAAGGATAGGGCTTTTAAGTGTTTAGAGTGGGAAAGAAATGGAGGTAAAGCACAGTTACTTACCTGTAACAGGTGATCTCTGGGAACAGCAGGAATAAGCCTTCACATATGGGTACGTCGGTACCGACGGAGCCTGCGCGGGAACGCTCCCCAGCTTCCCAAAAAGGAAAGCTTTTGGGAGCATCCCACAGCGCCTGAGCGCTGCCATCCCGCCTTTCCTAACCAACTCTCCTCAGTTTGAGTTTAAAGCTGAGACAATAGAGAGAGAGAGAGGAAAGGAAAGATAGAAAAGAGATACAAATCCTAGGGGAGGTGGGTGGGTTGTGAAGACTTATTCCTGCAGTTCCCAGAGATCACCTGTTACAGGTAAGTAACTGTGCTATCTCCAGGAACAAGCAGGAATGAGTCTTCACATATGGGGACTCCCTAGCTGAGATTCCTGGGAGATCCCCAAGGATATGAGACCCTGAAAGGGGTCTGCGTCCTCCTATGGATCTCAGGCATCCATCCAGGGAAGGAGGGCAGGAGCTGTTTAAGAATGGAACAGGTGTCTGAGGACAGCCTGACCAAACAAGGCATCCCGGCGGGAATCCTTGTCCAAGCAGTAATGGGCTGTGAAGGTATGAACAGAGGCCCAGGTGGCTGCTCGACAGATCTGGTCGATGGACACAGAATTTCGATGAGCCATAGAGGTGGCCATGGCCCTCACATTATGAGCTGTGACATGGCTCTCCAGAGAAAGGTTCTTACTCTGGTAGACGAAAGAAATACACTGAGCAATCCAATTGGACAGTGTTCTCTTAGAGACTGGAAGTCACAAATGAGAAGGATCAAAAGCAACAAAAAGCTGGGAAGACTTTCTATGTTGCTGTGTCCTATGTAAGTAAAAAGCAAAAGCTCTTTTCCAATCCAGAGTATGAAGATTCCTCTCTGCACTGGATGCATGAGCAGCTGGAAAAAAGACAGGTAAATATACCTCTTGATTAAGATGAAAAGGTGAGACCACTTTAGGCATAAAGTGTGGATTTGTCCTAAGGACTACCTTGTCATGATGGAACCTTGTATAAGGTGGATTAGCCACTAAGGCCTGCAGTTCACTGATGCGGCGAGCAGAAGTGACTGCAATGAGGAAAATAACCTTCCAGGAAAGAAATTTCAAGGAGGTAGTGGCTAAGGGTTCAAAAGGTGGCTTCATAAGCTGACCAAGAACCAAATTTAAGTCCCATGCCACCGGAGGAGGCCTAATGGGAAGTTTAGTTAAAGTTAGGCCTCTCATGAATCTTGAAATAAGAGGATGAGAGGAGATAGGTTGTCCATTGATGGGCTTAAGGGATGCTGCAATAGCAATCAAATGGACTCTTACTGAATTTGTCTTAAGTCCTGCATTGGAGAGATGCAGGAGATAGTCTAACAAAGAAGTCAAAGGTAGTGCCAGAGGGTCAAGACCCTTTTCAGCACACCAAATGGAAAATCTTTTCCACTTAAAAGCATAGGAACGCATGGTGGAAGGTTTCCTGGAAGCATGGAGGATATCCTTCGCCTGCTGAGAAAGATTCAAGTCTTGAAGGTCTAGGCCAGAGGTCTGCAACCTTTAAGACATAAAGAGCCACTTGGACCCGTTTCCGAAGGGAAAAAAAAAACTGGGAGCCGCAAAACCATTGCGACATTTAAAACAAATCTAACACTGCATATATTGTTTCTTACCTTAATGCTATATACGACCCCCTACTTTTCCTGTTAAAATATAGGTGTTTGGCCTATACTCGCCGTATAAGACTACCCCTCTTCCTTCGCACACCAAAAAAAAATACGCCAGAAAATATCACAACAACAAGTAACAATATTTGATTTCAAAATTATGATGATTTTGTAGTCAAATCACTAATATGAAATAAAATTATTTTTTCTACCTTTGTTGTCTGACCAATTTATTCTTTGATCATGCTGGTCCCGATCTGAGGGTTCTGCTTTCCTGTCTTCTCTTAGCTCTCTTTCTGTGGTCTATGGTCCATCTTCCATTTCTTATCTCTTCTTTCGTTTTCTTCACTTCTTTCCATCAGCCTATTTCCAGTCCCAGTAACCCTCCCCAATATCAGCCCCTTTCCAGTCCTCACTCCCAGTACCTTCCAATGTCAACTTGCATTCCCATGATTGCCACTGGTGTCCATTTCCTTCCAATCCCCCTCCTTCCCCACTGACCAGTCCCTTCTAGTACAAATACCATGGCAGCCTTAGCCCCCAGTTATCTTCCAGGGCCAGCAGCTCTATCCTCCCCTCCCCACAATCAGCCCATGCCCATTCAAAGCCCCCCAATCAGCTCGCTTCCAGTGCTAATCCCCCCTCAACCCCATTACCAGTGCTAGCCTCCCCTAATCAGCCCAATACCAGTCCTACCCCCCATCAGCTCATTACCAGTCCTAGCCTCCCTAATCAGCTCATTTCCAGTGCTAGTCCCCTCAACCCCATTACCAGTGCTCCATCCCTCCATGTCAGCCCCCTCCATGTCAGCCCCCCTCCCTCCATCCATATCAGCTCCCTCCCTCCATGTCAGCCCCCTCCATCCCTCCATGTCAGCCCCCTCCCTCCATCCATATCAGCTCCCTCCCTCCATGTCAGCCCCCTCCATCCTGCCATGTCAGCCCCCCCTCCCTCCATCCATATCAGCTCCCTCCCTCCATGTCAGCCCCCTCCATCCCTCCATGTCAGCCCCCCTCCCTCCATCCATATCAGCTCCCTCCCTCCATGTCAGCCCCTCCTCCCTCCATCCATCCATGTCAGCCCCCCTCCCTCCATCCATGTCAGCCCCCTTCCCTCCATGTCAGCCCCCCTCCCTCCATCCATATCAGCTCCCTCCCTCCATGTCAGCCCCCCTCCCTCCATCCATCCATCCATATCAGCTCCCTCCCTCCATGTCAGCCCCCTCCATCCCTCCATTTCAGCTCCCTCCCTCCATGTCAGCCCCCTCCATCCCTCCATGTCAGCCCCCCTCCCTCCCTCCATCCATATCAGCTCCCTCCCTCCATGTCAGGCCCTCCTCCCTCCATCCATCCATGTCAGCCCCCTCCCTCCATCCATGTCAGCCCCCCTCCCTCCATCCATATCAGCTCCCTCCCTCCATGTCAGCCCCTCCTCCCTCCATCCCTCCATGTCAGCCCCCTCCCTCCATCCATGTCATCCCCCCTCCCTCACTCCCTCCCTGTCAGCCCCCCCTCTCTCCATGTCAGCCCCCCTCCCTCCCTCCATGTCAGCTCCCTCCCTCCATGTCAGCCCCCCTCCCTCCATCCATATCAGCTCCCTCCCTCCATGTCAGCCCCTCCTCCCTCCATCCATCCATGTCCGCCCCCCTCCCTCCATCCATCCATATCAGCTCCCTCCCTCCATGTCAGCCCCCCTCCCTCCATGTCAGCCCCCTCCATCCCTCCATGTCAGCCCCTCCTCCCTCCATCCATATCTGCTCCCTCCCTCCGTGACAGCGCCCCTCCCTGCTTCTGCAGCCGCGGCTCCCTGCCTCTTACGGAACCGCGGCGGTGCTGTTAAAATCATCTCGGAGCCCTTCCTGTCTTGACGGGCTCCGTGCAGCATTGTCCCGCCTCCAAACTTCCTTTAGAGGCGGGACAATGCTGCACGGAGCCCGTCAAGACAGGAAGGGCTCGGAGATGATTTTAAAAGCACAGCCGCGGTTCCCTAAGAGGCAGGGAGCCGCGGCTGCAGAAGAAGGGAGGGAGCTTACAACACTATTGCCTGTCACCGGGCGGGCAGTGTGCTCCGGAGCCGCGGCAAAGGTGAGAAAGAGCCGCATGCGGCTCCGGAGCCGCGGGTTGCCGACCCCTGGTCTAGGCCTTCAGTAACCAAGCTCTGAGGTGAAGGGACTTGGGGTTTGGGTGCCACAAAGTCCCTTCCTCCTGGGACAGAAGGTTTGGAGCAGCTCCCAAGTCCAGGGAGGGGGCTTGGGAGAGATGCAGAAGTAGAGGGTACCACACTTGGCGTGGCCAGCGTGGAGGTATAAGGATCATAGATCCTTGATCCCTCTGGAGTTTGAATAGAGTCTTGGGAATCAAGGGAATGGGTGGAAAGGCATACAGGAAGCCCTGACCCCAATGAAGGAGGAAGGCATCTTTGGCCTGAACTCCCTGACACGGAATTCTGGAACAGAACCGGGGAAGTTTGGCATTCCACGGACTTGCAAAGAGGTCTATGTCCGGGGTTCCCCATTTTTGGAAGATTCTGAGTACCTGATCCATATGCAGGGACCATTCGTGTCAACTGAGTCTGTCTGCCCAAGAATTTTGGATTCCTGGGAGGTATACTGCCAGGAGATGGATTTGATGCTCTCTGGCGAAAGCCCATAATCTTAGAGCTTCGTTGCAAAGCGACAGAGAGCCAGTTCCTCCTTGCTTGTTTATGTAAAACATGGCTACTTGATTGTCCGTATGAATAAGGACTGTCTTGTAGCTGAGGAGGGTATGAAAGACCTTGAGAGCTAGAAACACTGCTCGAAGTTCCAAGTGGTTGATATGAAGAGAGGTCTCCTGTGGGGACCAAGTGCCTTGGGTGGAGAGGTCTTGTAGATGAGCTCCCCAACCTGTTTGGGAGGCATCTGTTGTGAGGGTTGCTTGGGGCAACAACTGTTGGAAGGGGGACCCCAGCAACAGATTTTGAGTGGACATCCACCATTGGAGAGACCAAAAGAGACATTTGGAGGTTGCTATTTGGTCTGACAGAGCTCCTGAAGCTTGAGTCCACTGGGTGGACAAAGTCCATTGAGCTGCTCTCATGTGTAGGCGAGCATAGGGTACCACATGCACTGTGGAAGCCATGTGGCCTAGCAGTTGTAGCATCTCCCTGGCACTTAAGTGGCTCTTTGACTGAATCTGGGAGGCTAGCTGCACTAGACGTTGGCAACGGGCCTGAGGAAGGTAGGCCCTTGCAGTGGTGGTATCCAACAAGGCCCCTATGAATTCCAGGGACTGAGTAGGGATGAGCTGGGACTTTGGGAGGTTTACCACCAGTCCCAGATACAGCAGAATGCGCCTTGTGCGGTCCAGGGAAATCTGGGCCTCTGACTGAGATGGAGCTCGGATGAGCCAGTCGTCCAGGTATGGGAAGACAAATATTCCCAGAGTGCGTAGAAATGCAGCAACTATTGCCATGCATTTGGTGAACACTCTCGGAGCAGAGGCTAGACCAAAAGGAAGCACTCTGTACTGGTAATGTTTTCCCTGGAAAAGAAAACGTAGGAATTTTCTGTGAGATGGATGGATGAGGACATGTGTGTACGCATCCTTGAGATCTAGAGAACAAAGCCAATCCTGACTTTGAAGGTATGGAAGGAGAGTGCCCAGAGAAAGCATCTTGAACTTCTCCTTGCATAGGAATTTGTTCAATTCTCTGAGATCTAAGATGGGTCTTTATCCCCCTGTCTTCTTTGGATTGAGAAAATAGGGGGAATAGAACCCTGACCCTTGATGAAGAAGAGGAACCTCTTCTATGGCCCCTTGGGCAAGAAGGGTAGTCACCTCCTGACCCAGAAGGTCGAGAAGGGGCGTGGGAGAATTTAAGTGTCTCACCATGGTGTGGGGAGGAAGGTCTAAGAAATGAAGTTTGTAGCCCTCTCTGATGATGGAGAGGGTCCACTGCTCTGATGTGATTTGCTCCCATCTGGGAGCAAAATGAGCTAACCTCCCTGGAATGGTGAGAGGTTCTGGCTGTTGTAGAGCCAGAAAGGCTAAGTTCTCTAGCATCAAGTCAAAAACCCTGAGGAGGTTGGGACTGCTGAGTTGCAGCAGCCCCTGTAGACTTTGGTCTGGCCTGCTTAGGTTGCTGACCCTTAGTGGCAAAGCGACCTGTAGAAGATTGTTGGCCAGAAGTGGAAGGAAATCAGCCCTTTTTGTAAAAAGACTTTATGATCTTTTTCTTGGCAGGGAAGGAGGATGACTTTGAAAGTCTATCCAGAGCAGAGTTCTCTGCATCCATCTGAGTGGCTTTAATTTGCCACTCTTTGCCAAATAAAATTTCACCTGTGCAGGGTAGATTTCCTAAGTCATCTTGAACCCAGGGTTCTAGATCAGAAGCCTGTAGCCAAGCAACTCTGCGAGCAGCTATGGCAATGCCTGAGGCTCTGCTGGCACCTTCAAAGGAGTCAAAAGCTGCCCTGTTGGAGAACTTTGAAATGTCCTGAGTATGCTGAAGCCAAAGGCTGAATTCATCCCTTTTATCCTCTGGAAGAAAGGGGAGGAAGTTGTGCAATTTTTGTGCAACTTCTTTCAGAAACATACCCATATAAAGGCTATATGAGTTGATTCTGGCAATAAGCATACTGGCCTGGAAGATCTTCCTACCAAAAGCATCCAAGGTCCTGCATTCTCTTCCTGGAGGAGCAGAAGAGTGTCTCTTTGTACTCTTTATCCTCTTCATAGCTGACTGCACCACAATGGAATGGTGAGGAAGCTGAGTTTTCTGGAACCCAGGACAAGGAGGGACACGATACATAGTGTCCAACCTGCGAGAATGAGGAGAGAGAGTGAGAGGAGTCTCCCATAAATCAATCATGTGTTCATGAAGAATCTCATGAATTGGTAAGGTGACTGCCTCTTTAGGAGCCTTAGAGTATCCTAAAATATCTAATTTTTTTGCTCTAGGCTCTGATTCAGAGGTTACTGAAATAGAGAGTCCTTTAGCTACTTCTCTTATGAAGTCTTGAAAGGACAAGTCCTCTGGAGGAGACATTCTTCTTTTTGGAGAAGAAGGCTCCTCAGGAAGGGCTATGGATACTTCAGGAGACTCATCTGATGTATCAGAATCATCAGAGGAATCAAAATATCGCCTGTCAGGGTGCTCTTCTAACGCTCGATACGCGTATCGAGCGGTATCGACATCGGGCGTTTTCGGAACCGGATCGGTACCGAGAAACAGCCCTGGACAAGGAACCGCTGTCCCAGTCGATGTCGATGCGGTCGGAACCAGTATCGGCGCTGGTGCCGGTACCGGAGCCGATACCGACAACGGAACTCATTGCGGTACTGCCGGCATCGCAGCTTGAATGAAGGCTGAAATAGCCTGCTGCATGGACAGAACATTCTGATCCATCGACGCCATGAATGCCTGGAGATTGGTACCGGGAGATTGTGCCGGTACCCCAGAGCATTCTAACAGGTGATCGGTCGAGGCCATGCCATCGATGTCAACCTGTAACCCCATAGGAGGAGCTTTGGAAGCCGGAGCTTCCCGCCGGGGTTGTTTGACTGGTGCAGGATCCTCGAGGGCAAGCCCGGAGGCATCTCGATGCTTAGAGGGAGATCTACCCTTCGAGGACCTGCTAGGTTTATGTTTGGTTACCTGAGATCCTTCAGGAGAAGACGACCTGGAAGATGTCGATGCTACTGCCGGTGCCTCAGCGGGAAACAGCACATGGAGCTTAGCTGCTCGGTTCTGTAACCCCCGTTTAGACATTAGGGAGCAGGACGGACAATCCGGAGTGGAGTGTTCAGGACCCAAACATTTAAGACACCATTCATGGGTATCTGTAACAGAAATAGTACCGCTACACTTAGTGCATTTTTTGAACCCGGAGGTTGGTTTTTCCATGAGGGAAATTTTCTTGTGGGCCCTGAGGCCTTAAGAAGAAAAATACACCAAGTGAGGAAAAATATCGATTTTTTTTTTGTTTTTAAAAAGAAAGAAAAGACCGGTGGTACCGGTCCGGAGTCGGGAAAGGCAGACACCCGACCAAAGAAATAAAATAAAATAAAGAACTTCTTCAGCGGTGACAGGGCTCGACCTGCTGGCTCCGCGGCAAAGAAGAACTGAGGAGAGTTGGTTAGGAAAGGCGGGAAGGCAGCACGCAGGCGCTGTGGGATGCTCCCAAAAGCTTTCCTTTTTGGGAAGCTGGGGAGCGTTCCCGCGCAGGCTCCGTCGGTACCGACGTACCCATATGTGAAGACTCATTCCTGCTTGTTCCTGGAGATAGCCTGTGCTCTACCATTATTGGCTGTAAAGTGTTTGTACACTGCCTCAAGGACTCCTGGCCACAAGGCTTGTCAGCCCTCTGGTATCTAAAATTCTTACTGATGCAGCCTGAGGAAGTCACCTCTGGAGATCAATGCCTTAGAGACCACTGTTATTTTCAAAACC
The DNA here is from genome assembly GCA_033557465.1 of Ichthyophis bannanicus. Classification (NCBI taxonomy): domain Eukaryota; kingdom Metazoa; phylum Chordata; class Amphibia; order Gymnophiona; family Ichthyophiidae; genus Ichthyophis; species Ichthyophis bannanicus. The sequence continues at coordinate 377,845,209 of CM066034.1, read as the reverse complement.
CTTCCATAGCCAAAGGAGCTTATACAAATTTGGAAGGCCTGGGAACCTACCAAGGAGGCAGATGACCAAAATGAGCATTGTGGTCCCTGTCCTCATCTGACCTTCCTGCATTTAGAAGTGAGGAACCTATGAAGAAATAAGCTGTATGAATATTTGAGTTGGATTTCCTCAATAAAGATAAAATTGAAAAAAATGAGAAGCTTAAATTCAAAAAGAAAAAAGGGTCACTAATCTCTCAAATTTGGAGATGGTATTCTATGAAACCTGAGAAGAAGGGAGACCAGAGACACATGGGTTAAGCTCAGAATCCAAGAGAAGACCATACCATTCGGGGGTCTTGGGTATTTTTTTCTCCCAAGTAAAAGATCCACTCAGAATAAATAGGTAGCTCCTCTGTTCGTGTGCCTTGAAACAATTCACAATTGGACTCTGCCATCTACGAGAAGTGCAGGTAATGCATCCATTCAATCTGCTCTGGAGAAAATACCAAATTGAAGAAATGGAACTCTCAAAGGAAAACATGGCCTTCTCCATAAAGCTGAGCCCACAGACTCCAAATTCTAACCTAGATCCTTTTACAACTAAAGGTTGCAAATATTAACACTGAAAATAATTCCAGTGAAGACTAAGCTGCTCAGTGGGCAAAATCACAAGACAGAATGGAAAGTTGTCTTCCAAGAAAGAGGTCTCTGTATAAGGGGAAAATAAAGGAGATTCCCTGCTTGCATCTTCCTTTAGTTGAAGAACTTACTTCTCTTGGTGTTTCAGCAGTTTGACTCAAGGAGGAGCTCCCATCTGACCCCTGGGTATGGCAAAGGATGCTTCTGCCAGTTCTCATATTTAGGGGGATCAAGAATGCTAGTTCAAACAAAATTCCATGATATCTTGATTGTGCTGGCTATGTGAGCTATAGCTCAGTTTTAAAGGGAAAAACTACATCCTAGCCCAAAGTTGGTTTACTTCCCCCAGAAGCTGGGGATTAGAAGGACTCCCCAGTAGCACATATGGTATTACACAGACCAGTATCTGCTGGACTGCCTTGCCCCAGCCTAGCATCCAGGACAGCCAAAGCATAGACAGCAGTTGTCCCTGGCTTAGTTAAGGCCACATTGTCCTCCTGTCCCCACTAGGGCAACTGCTACCTCATCAGTCATCCACAGACAAGGGCTCCTCAAATTGAGAAGGTTCACAACTGAGGACAGAATTAACTAGGAGGCTGTCCGCTGTTCAATTCTACTCATGAGAAATCTGTGGAGAGCCACTCATCCATGAGCTTCTGGACTCCCTAAAGAGACAGGACAGGTATTTCAAATCTGCATGCATGGAGGTCACATGAAAGGAGAAAATAAATGTAGAAGGTGTATGTATATTGTGTAAGATATTATTATCCAGCGCCACCATCTCGGAGCCCAAGGCTATGCTTAGGGTAAACATGGAAAAAGTAAGACCTCCTTTCTAAACTGCTTGCCTTAAGGATGGAAACTGACATTTCTTATTCCTATGAAAATTTCTAATAGCTAAAGCAGTAGGAATCAAGGAGACTAAGAACATAAGATATACCATACTGGGTCATACCAAGGGTCCATCGAGCCCAGTATCCTGTTTCCAATAGTGGCCAATCCAGGTCACAAGTACCTGCCAGGTTCCCAAAAGGTAGACAAATTCCATGCTGTTTGTCCCAGGGGTAGGAAATGGATTTCCCTGGTCCTCTTTAATAATGGTTTATGGACTCCCTCCAGGCCTCCTTTAAACTCAGCTAACACTAACAGCTTTTACTACATCCCTTGGTAACGAATTCCAGTTTGATTACGCATTGAGTGAAAAAAAATATTTCTCCGCTTAGTCTTAAATATGCTAAAAAGTAGCTTCATTGCATGGCCCCTAGTCTTTCTGCTTATAAAGAAGTAAACAACCGCACTATATTTATCTGTTCCACTCCATTCATTAATTTATAGACCTCTGCAGTATCATATCTCCCCTCAGCCGTCTCTTTTTAATCTTTTCCTCATAAAGATATCCTTCCATTCCTTCTACCATTTTGGTCACTCTTATCTGTACCTTTTCCAATTCTGCTATATCCTTTTTAAGATAGGGTGACCAGAACTGCACATAATACGAGGTGCGGTCGCACCATGGAGCGATACAGAGGCATTATATTATCTTTGGTTTTATTCTTCGAGCTAACAAAAGCAGCAAGTTTATCTTATCAGAAAAATCTAAAAAAAAGGTAAGACACTCCCCTTCAGAGGAGGAAGGCTCTCTCTCACCCAAACTCACTAGGGGTCTGAGACTACTCGTATGCATATTCATTCACCAAGAATCCCTCAGGAAAAGGCAAAGGAAAACCCCATGGCCTATAACAATACTGCCCTGGCCCATTTAGGGCAGGGGGGGCGGGGGCGGGCAGAAAGCACACTTGAGAAAAGACACCAGGAAAAGTCCAGTCCAGGGAGCAACATTTCCCTATTTACACCAGAAATCTGTATCTCACAGGAAAAGACCTGGTGCATTCACTCTGCTAGGCTCTCCCCCCCCCCCCTTCAATAAATGGTAATTACACTTACCTGATAATTGTAGTTCCTTGAGTGACGACAGTTTAGTCCTCTACCTCTAGGTTGTGCACCTCCTCCTGCAGCTTGGAGACTGAGCATGTCAAAGTCGTGACATCACTGGATATAGCCTGCTGGTATCTCCCATCAGCCCCCAGTGTACTATTGACAAAGCAAACTCAAAAGAAACAACAAATCAGTAACAATATTATAACTTTACATAACTCTCCATTCCTCAACCTGAGGAACCTTTTGAACCTTATCAGACTTGTATAATTTATTTTTTTTGTTACTTTACGTTCACGTCCCCCCTATGCAAACCCATTTCCTGTACCATCCCCTCGTTTAAATAAGAAAGAAGGAAGAAACAGAACAGAGAGAGGTACTCACTGCGATCTAGAATCTGAAAGGATCTTTCAAGGCCTTGAGAATGACGATCCACTCTGCCGGAAAATAAATCCTGAAGAAATCACACCCCTGGGCGGGAATGAGGACTAAACTGTCGTCACTCAAGGAACTACAATTACCAGGTAAGTGTAATTACCATTTCCTTATCGTTCCTCCAGTTTAGTCCTCTACCTTTGGGATGTAACAGAGCAGTAATTATTGGGAGGGACATATTCATCCAACGTACCACACCGTCGACCTGGAACAGGCATCCTTTACTGCCAGCACATTTTGACAGTAGCGGTAACTGAAGAAATGAAGAGACGACCTGGAAGTTGTTCTACCAATCCCCCCTGGAGGAAGAACCCAGTGATCCACTCATGAAACTGCTTGCGTCCTGGTAGCAGGAGTTAGAAAGCCCCCCTGAAGCGTACGACCTCGCCACCAGAATGCTGAGGCAACCACCGCCTCAACCCAGTGCGAGCTGGCAGCCTCCGCTGCTGCTTTCCCTTCGCAGGCACCTCCAACCAACACACGAAAACAAAGAAAACGAACGCCGCACCCCACATCTCATGTTTCCTATTGACGTAAGCTACGAAGAAAAACCTACCCTTCCAGAAAACCAAGAACTGGAAGAGAAACCAATAGGCCAGGAGAAAAAAATCAGATACCACCCTTTGTAAGGATGACGGGACCAGTCGCACACCCCACCCTCTCCCCAGAAAGCACAGTTACTTACCTGTAACAGGTGATCTCTGGGAACAGCAGGAATAAGTCTTTACATATGGGTATCGTCAGTACCGACGGAGCCTGCGCGGGAACGCTCCCCAGCGTCCAAAAGGAAAGCTTTTGGGAGCATCCCACAGTGCCTGCGCGCTGCCTTCCCGCCTTTCCCAACCGCCTCTCTCCAGTTCGAGTTTTAAGCTGAGACAAAGAGAGAGAGAGAGAGGAAAGGAAAGATAGATAGAGAGATACAACTCCTAGGGGAGGTGGGTGGGTTGTGAAGACTTATTCCTGCTGTTCCCAGAGATCACCTGTTACAGATAAGTAACTGTGCTATCTCCAGGAACAAGCAGGAATGACTCTTCACATATGGGGACTCCCCAGCTAGAGATGCCAGGGAGATCCCCCAAGGTTGTGAGTCCCTGAGAAGGGCTCTACCTCCCTCCATGGATCTCGGGCATCCAACCAGGGATGGGGGGTAGGAGTCGTTTAAGCATGGAACAGGTGTTTGAGAACAGCCTGACCAAACAAAGCATCCCAGCGGGAGTCCCTGTCCAAGCAGTAATGGGCTGTAAAGGTATGAACCGAGGCCCAGGTGGCCGCTCGACAGATTTGGTCGATGGACACAGAGTTTAAATGAGCCATAGAGGCTGCCATGGCCCTCACATTGTGAGCTGTGACATGGCCCTCTAGAGAAAGGTTCTTACTCTGGTAGGTGAAAGAAATACACTGAGCAATCCAATTGGACAGAGTTCTCAGAGACTGGAAGTCCTAAATGAGAGGGATCAAAAGCAATGAAGAGTTGAGAGGACTTTCTATGTTGCTGTGTCCTTTGTAAGTAAAAAGCGAGCGCTCTTTTACAATCCAGGGTATGGAGATTCCTCTCTGCACTTGATGCATGAGGTCCTGGAAAAAAGACAGGTAAATACACCTCCTGATTTAGATGAAAAGGTGAAACCACTTTAGGCATAAAGTGTGGATTGGTCCTGAGCACTACCTTGTCATGATGGAACCTTGTATAAGGAGGATTAGCCACCAAGGCTTGCAGCTCACTGATGCGGCGAGCTGAAGTGACTGCAATGAGAAAAATAACCTTCCAGGAAAGAAATTTCAAGGAGGTAGTGGCTAAGGGTTCAAAGGGTGGCTTCATAAGCTGGCCAAGAACCAGATTCAAGTCCCATGCCACTGGAGGTGGTCTAATGGGAGGTTTAGTCAAAAGAAGGCCTCTCATGAATCTTGCTATAAGAGGATGAGAGGAAATAGGCTGTCCATTGAGAGGCTTAAGGGATGCTGTAATAGCACTCAAATGGACTCTTAATGAATTTGTTTTAAGGCCTGCATGGGATAAATGCAGCAAATACTCTAGTAAAGAATTCAAAGGTATTGCAAGAGGGTTAAGACCCTTCTCTGCACACCAAATGGTAAACCTCTTCCATTTAAAAGCATAGGAACGCCTGGTGGAAGGTTTTCTGGAAGCATGAAGGATATCCTTCACTTGCTGAGAAAGATGCAAATCTTGAAGGTCTAGGCCTTCAGCAACCAGGCCCTGAGATGAAGAGACTGGGGATTTGGGGGCCACAACGTTTCCTCCTCCTGGGATAGGAGGTCTGGAGCAGATCCCAAGTCCAGGGAGGGAGCTTGAGAGAGGATGCAGAAGTAGAGGGTACCACACTTGGCGTGGCCAACGTGGTGCTATGAGGATCATAGACCCCCTGTCTCTCTAAAGCTTGAACAGTGTCTTGGGAATTAGGGGAATGGGTGGAAAGGCATAGAGGAAGTCTTGCCCCCAATGAAGGAGGAAGGCATCCCTGGCCTGAACTCCCTGACACGGAATCCTGGAACAGAACCAGGGAAGTTTGGCATTCCACGGACTTGCAAACAGGTCTATGTCTGGGGTTCCCCAAATTTGAAAGATCCTGGTTATCTGGTCCCCATGGAGGGACCATTCGTGTGGAAGCAGAACTCGACTGAGTCTGTCTGCCCAAGAGTTTTGAACCCCTGGAAGATACACTGCCATGAGATGAATTTGATGCTCTCTGGCAAAGGCCCACAATCTCAGAGCTTCGTTGCAAAGCGACAGAGAGCCAGTCCCCCCCTGCTTGTTCACGTAGAACATGGCTACTTGGTTGTCCGTGTGAATGAGGACTGTCTTGTAGCTGAGCAGGGTGTGGAAGACTCTGAGAGCTAGAAAAATTGCTCTGAGCTCTAAGAGGTTGATATGCAGAGATGTCTCCTGTGGAGACCAGATGCCCTGGGTGGAGAGATCTTGTAGATGAGCCCCCCAACCCTTTGGGGAGGCATCTGTTGTGAGGGTTGCTTGGGTTAACACCTGTTGAAAGGGGGACCCCAGCAACAGATTTTGGGTGGACCTCCACCACTGGAGAGAGCAAAAAAGGCGACTGGAGGTTGCTATTTTGTCTGACAGACATCCCTGATAGCTGGGTCCATTGGGTGGACAAAGTCCATTGAACTGCCCTCATGTGAAGGCGAGCATAAGGGACCACATACACAGTGGATGCCATGTGGCCTAACAGTTGTAACATCTCTCGAGCAGTTAAATGGGACTTTAACTGAATCTGGGAGGCTAACTGCACCAAGCGTAGGCAACCGGCCTGGGGAAGAGAGGCCCTTGCAGTGGTGGTATCCAGTAAGGCCCATATGAACTCCAGAGATTGAGTAGGGGTGAGATGGGATTTTGGGATGTTTATTACAAATCCCAAATACTGAAGGATACGGCTTGTGCAGGCCAGGGAAGCCTGACTGGGATGGAGCTCGGATGAGCCAGTCGTCCAGATATGGGAATACAAATATTCCTAGAGTGCGTAGAAATGCAGCTACTACTGCCATGCATTTTGTGAACACCCTTGGGGCAGAGGCCAGACCGAAGGGAAGCACTCTGTATTGATAGTGCTTTCCTTGGAAAAGGAACCGAAGGAATCTTCTGTGTGTTGGATGGATGAGGACATGGGTGTACGCATCCTTGAGATCTAGAGAACAAAGCCCGTCCTGACTCTGGAGGTATGGAAGGAGAGTACCGAGAGAAGTCATCTTGAATTTCTCCTTGCATAGAAACTTGCTCAATTCTCTGAGATCTAAGATGGGTCTGTAGCCCCCTGTTTTCTTTGGGATGAGAAAGTAGGGGGAATAGAACCCTGAGCCCTGTTGAAGAAGGGGTACTTCTTCTATTGCCCCTTGGGCAAGAAGGGTAGCAATCTCCTGACCCAGAAGGTCGAGGAGAGATGTTGGAGAATTGAACTGTCTCACCATGGTGTGAGGGGGAAGGTTTAAGAAATGAAGCTTGTACCCTTCCCTTATGATGGAGAGAGTCCATTGCTCTGCTGTGATTTGTTCCCATCTGGGAGCAAAGTGAGCTAACCTTCCTGGAATGGTGAGAGGCTCTGGATGTTCTAGAGCCAGAAAGGCTAAGTTCTCTAGTTGTAAGTCAAAGGCCCTGAGGAGGCTGAGGCTGTTGGGCCGTAGCAGTCCTAGCAGCCTTAGGCTTGGCCTGTTTCGGTTGTTGCTGTCTCTTTGTAGCAAAACAACCTGCAGAAGATGCCTGCTGACCATAAGCAGAATAATATTTCCCTTTTTTGGTGAAAAATCCCTTCTTGGACAACCTTTTCTTAAAAGGAGCAGAAGTAGACTTTGAAAGTCTATCTAAAGCAGAATTTTCAGCATCCATCTGGGTGGCCTTTGCTTGCCAATCTTTGCCAAAGAGGTTTTCACCTGTACAAGGAAGGTTTCCCAGTCCATCCTGAACCCAGGGTTCCAAATCAGAAGCTTGTAACCAAGCAACTCTGCGTGCACCTATGGCAATAGCCGAGTCTCTGCTGGCACCTTCAAAAGAGTCAAAGGCTGCACGGTTGGAAAACTTGGAAACATCCTGGGCATGTTTGAGCCAGGTGAGAAACTCTTCCCTTTTATCTTCTGAAATAAAAGGAGACAAAGTTTGCAGATGATCTGTAACTTCTTTTAGAAACATCCTCATATAGAGACTACAGGAGTTGATTCTGGCAACAAGCATATTGGCCTGGAAAATTCTCCTGACAAAGGCATCTAAGGTTCTGCATTCTCTTCCTGGAGGAGTAGAAGATTGCCTTTTTGTACTCTTGATCTTTTTCATAGCAGACTCCACCACAATGGAGTGGTGAGGAAGCTGAGTCTTATGAAAGCCAGGACAAGGAGGAACATGATACATGGTGTCCAACCTACGAGAATGAGGGGAGGTGGTGAGAGGAGTCTCCCATATGCCCAACATGTGATCATAAAGAATCTCATGTATTGGTAAAGTGGCTGCCTCTTTAGGAGCCTTAGGATATTGCAAAATATCTAATTTTTTGGCTCTAGGCTCTGTCTCAGGGACCACTGAGATGGAAAGGCCCCTGGCCACTTCCCTAATGAAGTCTTGAAAAGACAAGTCTTCTGGAGGAGACATTCTCCTTTTTTGAGAAGAGGGCTCCTGAGGAAGGATCACCGATGCTTCGATAGAGGCCTCTGATTCATCAGAGTCTTCAGAGGAATCGAAGTATCGCCTGTCTGGATGCTCCTGCAGAGCCCGATACGCGTACCGGGTGGTATCGGCATCGGGAGTGATCAGTACCGATTCGGTACCGATGGGCATCACAGAACAGTGTACCGCTGCAGTCGACACCGAAGCAGACGTCGATGCAATTGGTACCGACACCGACAATGGAGTTTGTTGCGGTACCGAAGGCGTCGCAGCTTGTATGAATGCCGTGATGGAAGGCTGCATGGTCAGAATATTCTGATCCATCGACGCCACCAATGTCTGGATGTCGGTACCAGTGGGAACCACTGGTACCCCAGAACATGGCAACAGGTGATCGGTCGAGGCCGAGCCATCGATGTCAGCCTGTGACCCCATAGATAAAGCTTTGGAAGCCGGAGCCTCCCGCCGGGGTAATTTTGCCAGTGCGGATTCCTTGAGAGCAAGCCCGGAGGCATCTCGATACTTAGAGGGAGATCTACTCTTCGAGGACTGGCTGGACTTAAGTTTGGTTACCTGAGATCCATGGGAGGAAGAAGCAGCCCTGGAAGACGTTGATGCCACCGAAGCTGCATCAGAGGGAAACAGGGTACTGAGCTTGGCTGCTCGATTCTGTAGACCTCTTTTAGACATCATGGAACAGGACTCACAATCCGTAATGGAATGGTCAGGACCTAAACATTTTAGACACCAGTCATGGGTGTCGGTGACAGAAATAGTGCCGCTGCACTTCGTGCACTTTTTAAACCCGGAGGCGGGCTTTTCCATGAGGAAAAGTTTTCGTAGGCCTAAGGCCAAAGAAAGAAAAAATGCACTGAAGTGAGAAAACAGTAGGTTTTTGTTTTTTTTTTTAGAAGAAAGAAAGAAAAGACCGGCGGTACCGGTCCGGCGTCGAGAAGGCAGACACGCGACCAAAGAAATAAAAGAAAATAAAGAAATTCTTCAGCGGAAAAGAAGAACTGGAGAGAGGCGGTTGGGAAAGGCGGGAAGGCAGCGCACAGGCGCTGTGGGATGCTCCCAAAAGCTTTCCTTTTGGACGCTGGGGAGCGTTCCCGCGCAGGCTCCGTCGGTACCGATGATACTCATATGTGAAGACTCATTCCTGCTTGTTCCTGGAGATAGGGTGAAAACGGTTCATTACATGACCACGCCTAAAACTCCGAAACCCATCACGCCGAACCCAGACACTGTCCATAACAGGAAATCCTTTCCGGACGCTTGGAGTAAAGAATCAAAGAGCTCTTATCTAACGCCTCTAAGGCCCCATCGTGATCCCACGGCGGCACCCGAACTCTCCCTCAGGAGCGCAGCCGGGTCCCAACTTAAGGAAACGCCACACATCGATCCGAGCACCTAGCACAATGCCCTGTACAGAACCTCTATAGGCGGAAGCAGTGGCCAGCTGGCCCCTTTAAGGGACTGGCCGCTAGTTCCCTCTGACACTGACCTGCAGAGAACGGAAAACAAGGATACAGACACCTTTGTCGCCCGGACTTGACGACATGAACAGCCGCCTCCACAAAAGTGCTAAATACCGACCTATGTACCAGACGCAGCCTGTCTCCCTGCCCCCAGCAAGGTGGCAAAGACCGCCGCAGAATAAGACTACTTCAGGCCCGCCCACTCAAGGGCCAAACTGCAGGCGGACACCGAACCACCTGAGACATTCGTTGCGGCCCTAGCCGCAGCAGAACCTGCGCTACGGGCTACTGCTAGCAATGCCCGTCGAGTAGGCGACCGAGAACAGCGTAGTACGGCCGTCTCGTCCAACCGGGTGATACCAATAGTGCCTACCCCAAAAGCCTAGATACGCTAACCACTCGCCCTATGAGAGCTCACGTGGAAGGGATAAGACCAAGACCTTTAACTGGTAGCTTAGAGAGCCCTGACTTGGACGAACCATTGGCCGTCCTAGTCCTCCACCAGAGGAACCACAGGGAAAACCCCCAAGGAAGCCAACAAGCTAGCGCTCGAATTAAACAGAACACACATTTGCGCCATAACGCAAAACAGGCTCTAGTCGATTCAACTCCCTGATCCTTTCCTGTTCCAGGCAAGTAGACTGCCGTAAACACTGCGACAACCGGAAGCATGCTCTTGCCCCCCCAGGCTCCACAAATGGAAGCTTGTAAGGACAGAGCATTGCCCCCATCACTTCAGTAAACCATGCACTGTCCTATCCTGCGCTAAAGAAGATTGCGAGGGCTCTCCTGCATACAGTGAGTCCACACCCCCTGGTATTATCAGGTGTGCACCCAACCAAGGAGTACCCAGGCCTGCCCCAGCTTAGCCTCAAAATGTCAATCAAAAACACGCGAATTCAGGACAGCCGAATACTTCCACCTTCCCAAGGCGCGCTACCTTTCACCTGGAAGAGTGGTCTCCTTTGTGACCGCCGACCCTTCCGCATCCAACTGCGGTTAGCGTAACCTCTCCTTGTTTTTGTTCGGCCAAGGACATAGTCCGTCAGCAGGCCTAACATTCCACCGGCCTGTCCCCGGCAGAACACACTCCTCCTGGCTCTCTGGATCTAGCATCCGATACCAATGCAACACTGATCGGGGTGTGAAGGATAAGGCGGTATACAAAAACTGTCTAAATAAATAAGTAAAATTAAATACCTGCACCTGTCTCACCGCTTGAAGCACAGGGACTTCCCCCACTTCGCCTTCCGACGACTGTGCAGTAACGAGACTGCGTGTCCAAAGGGATTACGTGAGAAGAGCCATTAGTTCCTCTTTCCAGAACACCTGCTTATTTTTTTTTTTTTTACCACAACATCTCTTAACCAAAATTCCTTCCGCATATGTCAGAAGAAGCTCTTTCCGTGCCAACAACATGAAGTAGAAAGAACTCCCAATCAGAGGCATACTCACCCACGGCCTTCCTGCTAGAGTAACGCCCCATTCCGCTGGACTGCACAAAAATGAACCTCATATTTTAAGTTCAACGAACTCCTAGAGTTAGGAAAATTCAGAGTTCTCCTTCCACCGTGGCCATTGAGTCAGCAATGAAGCAGCCGAAAAACTGCAGACAAGCCCTCATTATACCACCTGGTAAAAAGACTCCAATTTTAGGCCACTGAAGCAAAAAGGCAGGTGAGAGTGCATTGCGTCCTGCCAGCAGCTGACCAAATTATAATGATTCAGTGTATGCAGGGCATTTTACTTAGAACGCAAGGTCCTTCATGCAGGCTGCCTCCACATTCACCGTCGAAACCAGCAGCCATATTGACGGAAGCCAATCAACGTGGAAGCCATCTTGTAAGCCCAGCATATGAAGTATGCCTACTAGAACCTGAGCTGCTGCTATCACTGCTAGAGGACTAGCCTGGCTGCGTGCTTCAGACCCCCATTAAGGCATTCACTGAACACTAGCAGAAACTCTCCCCACTGGAGACCTCTGATAAATGGAATGGGAGCATAGATAGCTTCAAAGGCCAGAGTTCCATTTTGCAACCTCTCTCCGCTGAGCTGCCGCCTTTCCCATATGAAAAATTAAACCACATATAGATAAAATTAAGGCATTACAAAATAAAATCCTTTTCATGACATAATGCTTATGGCAAAGCATTCCACAACAGTGGACTGGCCATGGCGCACACCCAAGCACCTGTTACAACTGACCAAGAGAGTTATCCCCATAATTCCTGTGCCTTGAATATAATGTTTTCAGCGGATCATAACGCTATATCACCACAGCCTGGCCTTCTGCCCCTAATAGAAGTAAAAAGTAAACCAGTTCCTGGTGCTGTGCACTGAAAACCAACATGACTTCCGCGGCCTTTGAACGGCTGACGTTAGCTAGCTTGTCCACATAGGCTTAGCCAAACCAACCCGTTGCCTTTTTTTTTTTTTTTTTTTATAAACGTCATACCCACAACCCCACATTTGGGTGTGAGGGGGGAAAGGGCATAGCTCTGAGACCATCCACATGCTCTAGGAGCCCCTATTGCTGCACGGACTTGTGGTGGTAATTCAGTCCTATCAAGGCATCCCACCGATGCCAAACGCAACGGGATATAATCTATGAAACAGGGGAAACAAACACCGTACCACAAACTTCAGAATTATCACATTGTATTACTGCCGACCTGCAACTAATAATGTGCTGACCACAACAACAGCTGCCTACACAAAGAAATAAAGGCAAGAAGGTGGAGTGCTGGTGGTAACCACTGCCTGCTGTCAGTTAAGACCACCCTGAGAGCCTGCTCCGGAGTAGCACTGTTGTCAGTAGCCCGTGGAGCACAGGAAAGGCTCCGGCTGGCTCTAATTTGGCGCCCAAATTACATTTGCCGCTCCAGACACACTTTCGTTTTAAAATGGCGGTTCCAGGCTCTCAGATTGGCTGATCAGCAGAGAAGAACCTCCTTAAATGAGAAAAAGAACCTTTCTACTCAGAATTTCCCCCCCATCTGGCTTGCCAGCAAATTCAAGATAGGAAGAACTTGCCCTGAGTCAGTTTGCTGTGAGACCTGTCCGAGTGTTCGCTAAGCCCTGGGGAAAAGTGAACTACACGTACCACATAAACCTGAAATTGAAAGAACCAACCGAGGTCCAGAAACCCCCGAGCACTTGAAGGTACTCGGAAACAAAATAAATAAGGAATTAATTAAAACAAGTTAAATCTTTTCCCCGTGGCTTCCCCCCCAAGCGCGGTCTTCTAGTCAGATCGGATTTGGCGGGAAACTGCTAAGTATACTCCCCGCGCTCAAAGGCCTTACCTGCGGTGTCTCAACTCTGCAGTAACGGTGCTCGCTCCGTGTACCGAGCAATCCTCGAACCGCCATGCTGCACGGCAGAGCCGAGAGCAGCCAATCTGGAACGGCCTGCTCCCACAGCTGGTGCCGTCCTATCCGGTGCCAGAACAGATACTGCTGCCGCTCGCACCCCGATCAAACTTGAGGGTGCCGGTGCGGCCCATGGAGCTCTCCCCCGTAAAGTCCAGGGGGAGAGATCACAAGCGCAGCGGTTAGTGGCCTCGAAGTCAGCCCAAATGAGCGACTGCACCGCAGAACAGTAAGTGCTACACTGTTCGATCTCAGTGTGAGCAGCGTGCGCCGGAGGGACCGAGCATGGCGCTCTTCCAGCTCCTCCCGCTGCCCCGAGCACCTTGGGGCAGCACGAGCGGCGCTCCTCTCGTCTTCTGCCAGGCTCCCCTCCGTATCGTCCGGGAAGGGAGAGCCGACACACATAAATGGATGACGTCTGGGGTTAATAGCAACATTAATTGACCGAAGTTGATGGCCGCTAAGGATGTACCCTCTAACAGTCACAGGAGCAGGCGGGAAATGCCCTTGTTAACCGCGCGCTCTCAAAGAAGCTAAGGTTACTAAAGGAAAAAAACTATTAACCTCTAAAAGGTATTAAACAAAAAAGTATTGAAGTATTAAAGTAAAAGGGTGATTTTTAACTTCAAAGCGACTAGCGCAAAGAAAACCCCTTAAAACTAATACTCAGAATTTCAAGATAAGCTAGGTCAAAAGTAAAACCAAATTTAAACCAAATTAAAAGAAAGACTAGCTCCTGACTCTAACTGATCCCTAACTGATTCCCAAGTGAGCCCAGAAGGCGGGCTCACACGTCGTCCTGCTGCATGGAGACTGGACACACTGGGGGCTGATGGGAGATACCAGCAGGCTATATCCAGTGATGTCACAACTTTGACATGCCCAGTCTCCAAGCTGCAGAGGAGGTGCACAACCCAGAGGTAGAGGACTAAACTGGAGGAACGATAAGGAACTTTAATAAGTATGGCTTCCCTATAAAAAGGTTATTTATGCAGAGAAGATACTGAACAGTGTTTGAAAGGGGGGGAAGAAAATGGGGGTCGTAGGGTTTAGTAGGATCCGATCTTCCTGTTCCGGCCCTTCTCTCTGCTCCTCAAACAGAAGCCCTAGGTAGGAGAGCACTTACCAGTACCTGGTCTACCAGGGACAGCTGAAAGCCAGGCCTTAAGCGCAAAATTGCCAGTTCCTATTCTACCTGAAGCAGCCAAAGATGAACCTTGGGAGCTTGCTCAACTGAAGAGTTACCAATTTCTGCTCTACCCAAGGCAGCCAAAAGCCAGACTCTGGAGCCTGATTAATAGAAGGATGAAGAGTTGCAGAGCAGAGATGGCATCCATCTGTCCAAGAAAGGTAGACATGTCTTCAGTAGCAGACTGGCTAACCTACTGAAGAGGGCTTTAAACTAGATTTGCTGCAGATGGGTGAAGAAAGCCCCCAGGTAAGTGAAACATTAATACCTTTATTGAAATGGGCTAAAGGGGCAACATATGGAAAGCGGTGTGTATAAATGCCAGTAGCATGGGAAATAAGATCCCTGATGTTGAAGCTATAATGGGAGAGGCTGACTTGGATTTAGCGGCACATGCTAAAACATGGTTCACAGAAAACCATGACTGGGATGCAACTATACCAGGCTATACACTTTATTCAGAAAGGACAGGGTAGGAAGAAAGGGAGGAGTGGCACTATATGTAAAAAATAATATTAAAGCTTTTCGAACTACAAAGCTTAAAAGGGAGAGAGGAGGCACTGCGGGTTAAACTAGAAAGAGGGAAAGAGAAATCTATTTGCACTGGTGTGATATACAGACCTCCCTAACAGGAGGAAGAGGTGGACGGAGAATTAATTGAAGACATATGCATCATTGCTAGGAAAGGGGAAGTGCTACTGATAGGGGATTTCAATATGCCAGATGTTCATTGGAACATTCCTGCTGCAGTATCATCTAGAAGTAAGAAGATCTTGGATTCTCTACAGGGAGAACTATTCAGGCATCTGGTAACAGAACCCACATGTGAAGGGGACATACTGGACTTGATGCTTACCAATGGTGAAAGTGTTTCTAATGTTATAGTGGGAGATCATTTTGCATCCAGTGATCACCAGATGGTATGGTTCAGTATTAGGACTAGGGCTGTTAGAAGCCATTCAAAAGCAAGGGTCTTAGACTTTAGAAAAACTAACTTTGCTAAGATGGGTCACTACCTTAGGGCAGAGGTTCCCAACTCCAGTCCTGGAAGGCCAAACACCATTCAAGTTTTCAGGCTGTCCCAAATGAATATGCATGAGATACACTTGAATACAATGGGGGCAGTGCATGCAAATGCATCTCATGCATATTTATTAGGGACAGCCTGAAAACTGAATGGTGTTTGGCCCTCCAGGACTGGAGTTGGGAACCTCTGCCTTAGGGAGTTGTTAGCTGGATGGGTACAGCTGGGGGATGTCAAAAAAACAGTGGGCAAAACTGAAAGGGGATATTTTAAGGGCAACCAACCTTTTTGCTAAATCGGTAAATAAAAGGTAAAAGGAAAAGGAGACCGCTATGGTTTCAAAAGTAGTAGTTGAAAAGGTGAAGAGGGAGGCCTTCATGAAATACAAGAGATCACAGAGAGAGGAAGACAGGCATCTGTATTTGGAAAAACTTAGAGAAGCTAGCAAAGCAGTCAGGAAAGCAAAGATTCAAAAAGAGGAGGAAACAGCCAATGCAATAAAATGGGTGGATAAGACATTTTTCAGATATGTTAGTGAGAAGAGAAAGGGCAAATGTGGTATTCTCAGACTCAAGGGTGAAGGTGAGGAATATGCAGAAGCTGATGAGAATAAAGCGTAATTGCTTAACAAATATTTCTGTTCTGTGTTCACAGATGAAGAACCAGAAGAAGGACCTCAGAAAACACCCACAAACAGGAACAGAAGTGAGGGGCATCTTGAACAATTTTCAGAGGACTTTGTTCATGAGAAACTAGCTAAACAAAGTAAACAAAGCGATGGGACCGGATGGGATACACCCTAGAATACTGAGAGAACTTGGGGACGTTCTAGCAGCTCTACTGACTGACCTTTTCAATTTCTTGTTGGAGTCGGGAGTGGTGCCAAAGGACTGGAGAGAGGCACGTGTGGTTCCTTTACACAAAAGCAGATGTAAGGATGTGGTTGAAAACTACAGGCCGGTTAGTTTAACCTTGGTGGTGAGTAAGTTATTGGACGCGCTGCTGAATGAGAAAATAGTGAGGTGTCCGGAGTCCAGCGGATTACAGGATCTGAGGCAGCATGGATTCACCAGAGGCAGGTCTTGTCAGACAAATCCTATTGATTTCTTTGACTGGGTGACCAGTGAATTGGACCGAGGAAGAGCTCTTGATGTGGTCTATTTAGATTTCAGTAAAGCCTTTGACACCGTTTCACACAGGCGACCTATAAACAAACTGAGCACCCTAGGGATGGACAATAAAGTTACTGCTTGGGTTATTAACTGGTTGAGTGGGAGGCGACAAAGGGTACAGGTACATGGAGCTCATTCTGAGAAAGAGGTTACCAGTGGTGTGCCCAGGGATCGATCCTTGGTCAAATTCTTTTTATTATCTTTGTTAGTGATATAGCGGAAGGGCCGTTGGGTAAGGTTTGCCTCTTTGCGGATGATACCAAAATCTGCAATAGAATAGACACCCAGGAAGGTGTAGATAACATGAGGAGGGATCTAGCTAAGCTTGAAGAATGGTCTAGAATTTGGCAGCTGAGATTTAATGTTAAAAAATGCAAGATCATGCATTTGGGCTGCAGCAATCCAAGGCAGCAATATAGTATAAGGGGTTGTCAGCATACATCAACATGACATTATGCCTAGCATAGGTGTCATGGCTGTTCCCAGACCTTGGATTTCAAGCAGCTTTGTTACTCTGGTGATGTCAGTCTCCAAACTTAATGAGGGTAGTTTACAAGATGAGATTAACTCTGACCCCCTGGTGATGTCAGTCTCCGGGCCTGATGAGATTGGTCTGCAGCCCCTCTGCTAAATCAAGAATAGCAGACCTCAAAGGGAGGTGCTGGAAACAATAGCAGACCTCAAAGGGAGGTGCTAGAGAAAATTCACTATAAAGGACAGAAATACTTCCTCTTTCTCTCTCTCTATTCATCGGACACGAAGGACAGGAAGCTCTGACAATCACTTCTCTTCACCCCTCCCCCCTCTCTCTCTCTCTCTCTCTGATCTCTCTCACACACACATGCACACACAGAGTCTTTCATATACTCTATTCTCTCTCACACTTCACACATGCGCACACACACACACAGATTCATTGATGCACACTGAAGCAGCTCTTTAACAACCACTATATAACTCTGTTCTGTACCTATGTAATAAGCCTATTTTGATATAAAACTCTTACACCAGTTTTGGTTGTCTTATTTGTGCTGCTTACCCTACTGTCTCTGTGAAATGAACCCAGGACCAAACGGACAGTAGACCAGAAGATTACATATTCAGAAGATTACATTTTATGGGGGCTCGTCTCAGACTTCACAGCAGATCTCCAGTTGGGTAAGTAATAATTTTGTTTGATACATTAAAGTGGATTTCAGACAGGGTGCGACAGGAAAATCAAAAGCCCTTGTGACCATGTACAATTGACAATTTTGGTTACAGGCTGGATTTAGTGAAATGTTCCAGTGATACCTTTGTTTTGTGGGTTAGACAAGGTGAGATTTTTATTGTCAAAAGGCTCTGTAATAATCCAGAATTTTAATATTACCTACACCTAGGGACAATATCTCTCACTTGGTTTGCAGCTTGTCGTGCTGTGAGGGCTCGCGTGCATCAGTGATGCTGAGAGCTAAACTATCGGTAGTTTAACTACTGGCAGGGTCTCCCAAAATGGACAGGTCTCAGCTGAGGTGCCAGACCAAGACAAACCACCCATCTGGGCAGCAGCAGAATGGGACAGTGTTGACGGCGGAGGATCACATTTTTGTGACAACGGCAACACCACCAAACTTAAACTGCGCGGAAGAAAGGCCCGGCAATCTACTTCTGTATCTTGCCATGAAAACCCAATGGATAGTTACAACAAAACAAATTGTGCTATGGTGCTGGAAGATGAGACCCCCAGGTCAGAAGGCACTCAACTAGCTACTGGGGAAGAGCTGAAGACTTTTCAGAGTAAAGCCAGCATTTATGATGTGGTTGGATCAAAGTCCTCGGGAAGTCTGACTGCTGATGTAGTTGCGCATGAAATGAGAGTCAGAAGCTGTAAAGATGTCTTACACAGTGGAACATGGAACGTACGAAGCATGAACCAAGGGAAGTTGGAGGTGGTCAAGAATGAAATGGAACGTGTACAACTTGATCTGTTGGGTGTCAGCAAACTGAAATGGACTGGCATGGGGCACTTTGCATCAGATGATCACATGGTCTACTATGCTGGACATGAAAGACAAAGAAGAAATGGTGTTGCATTTATAATAAAGAAGAAACTTGCAAGAACTGTAATGAAATACAATACAGTCAGAGAACGCTTAATCTCTATTCGTCTACGAGGATTGCCTATCAACACAACTATAATTCAAGTATATGCCCCAACAACAGCTGCAGAAGAGAAGGAAATTGAAGAGTTCTATGAACAAGTACAAGCTGAAATTGACAGAACATGCAAACAGGATATTCTGACAGTCATGGTGACTGGAACGCAAAAGTTGGCAACAAAGAAGAAGGCAAAGTAGTTGGAAAATATGGACTTGGCAACAGAAATGAAGCTGGAGAAAGACTGATAGAATTCTGCAAGACCAAGGATCTATTCATCTCAAACACCTTCTTCCAGCAACACAAGCGGCGACTGTACACATGGACTTCACCGAATGGATTATATAAAAATCAAATTGACTACATATGTGGAAGTCAACGATGGAAAAGCTCTATAACATCAACAAAGACAAAACCTGGAGCTGACTGTGGTACAGATCATCAACTACTAGTATGCAAACTCAAGCTAAAGTTGAAAAAGAGCAAACCACTCATGAATGCAGCAAAATATGACCTTGAGAATATACCACTGGAATTTAAAGACTGCCTGCAAAATCGATTTGCTGCTTTAGATACAAATGACAGAGCTCCGGAAGAGTTATGGAATGACATCAAGAAGGTTGTGTTGGAAGAAAGCGAGAAGTCTCTACAAAAGGTGAAAAAGCAAAAACGGCCAAAATGGATGACTGAAGAAACTCTGAAAATTGCCCAGAAACGCAGAGAAGCTAAAGCCAGAGGAGAAAGAAAGACAATCACAGAACTCAACAGAGATTTCCAACGTGCAGCAAGACAGGACAAGGAAAAGTACTACAATGACACTTGTTATATTTACTGTTTAATGTAAATAGTTGATTTCTATTGTTCTATGTTCTATGTAAAATGTATACAAACTGTGTACATGACTGTTAACTTGTTATATGTAAACCGCCCTTGATCTCTGGAAGGGGCGGTATAAAAGAAATAGTTAAATAAATAAAATAAATAAATTAGAGGAAGAACAAGATCGGCTTTCCTAAAGCTACGAGAGTTAAAGAAAAAGTTCCAGCCTCGAATTGGAATGTTACAAGATGCTCAAGGTTCTATGTTGAATGATGCTGAGAAGATCAAGAAAAGGTGGAAGGAATATACAGAGTTTTTATATGATAAAGATCAAGTGGACCAACAGCCGTTTCAACCTGTACCTTATGATCGGGAACCATTGGTGATGAAGGAAGAAGTTGAAGCAGCATTGAAAGCCTTATCAAAGAACAAAGCACCAGGCATTGATAGCATTCCCATAGAAGTATTGCAGCAATCTGATGCAGCTGTTACCGTACTCACAAGGCTCTGCCAAGAAATATGGAAGACAACATCATGGCCAACTGACTGGAAAAGATCTGTGTTTATACCAATACTAAAGAAAGGTGATCCAACTGACTGTGAAAATTATCGCACAATCGCTCTGATCCCACATGCCAGCAAGATTCTACTGAAGATTATTCAAAACAGACTACAACCATACCTGGAACAAGAACTACCTGAAGTGCAAGCAGGGTTCAGGAAAGGGTGAGGAACGAGAGACATCATTGCGGATGTGAGATGGATCCTTGAAAAGACTAAAGAATACCAAAAGGATATCTATTTGTGCTTTATCGACTATAGCAAGGCTTTTGACTGTGTAAACCATGAGAAACTCTGGGCCACATTAAGAAGCATGGGTATACCAGAACACCTGATCATTCTCTTGCGCAATCCGTACATTGATCAAGAAGCAACAGTTCGAACGGAACAAGGAGAAACAGAATGGTTTAAAATAAGCAAAGGTGTAAGACAAGGCTGCATACTTTCCCCCTACCTGTTTAATTTATATGCAGAACAAATCATCAGAGAAGCAGGATTGTATGAAGACAACAGAGGTGTGAAGATTGGTGGAAGACTCATCAACAACCTTCGCTATGCTGATACCACCACACTACTGGCTGAAAGTGAAGATGATCTGAAACATTTGCTTCTCACAATCAAAGAACATAGTCTCAAAATGGGCCTGCACCTTAATGTAAAGAAGACAAAGATCATGACAACTGGCATAATCAACAGGTTCATCGTTGAAGGAGAAGAAATTGAAATTGTGAACAACTTTAACCTACTTGGATCAACTATCAATAAAGAAGCAACAAACAGTCAAGAAATCAGACGACGCATTGCTCTTGGCAGAATGGCTATGAAAGACCTAGATAAGATTCTCAAGAGCAGAGATGTCTCTCTCCATACAAAGATTTGACTTGTTCAAGCCATGGTATTTTCAATAACATCATATGGATGTGAAAGCTGGACAGTGAAAAAGATAGACAGGAAGAAAATTGATGCCTTTGAATTATGGTGCTGGCGGCGAATACTGTGTAATCCATGGACTGCCCGAAGAACAAACCAGTCGGTACTAGAGGAGATCAAACCTAAGCTTTCTTTAGAAGCTCAGATGACAAGACTTCGACTTTCATACTTTGGACACATCATGCGAAGAGAGAGATCATTAGAGAAAGACATTATGCTTGGCAAGATAGAAGGTCAACGCAAAAGAGGAAGGCCAACAATGAGATGGATCGATACAATAACAGCAGCCATGGGTACCAGTCTGTCAACAATGAGCCGCCTGACTGAAGACCGAACACAATTTAGGATAGCTATCCAGAGGGTCGCCATGAGTCGACTCCGACTCGACGGCACTTAACAACAACAGGGACATTACATAGAGTGGCTTGCAATTTTCTTATTTGTAGGTAGAGGCTTGTTACGGTTTGTTACAAGGCACAGATTTTTCTCTAGTATTTGAGCTGCTAAGAAAATACAGAGAGATAGTCCAGTTTTAGTTTGGAAGTGGTACACAGGTAAACAGTCCCTCATTGAATACAATATACATCTTTCCTGGTAACACTATTACCTCCTGTCCCTTTGCCTTTTATTTCTCAGTCTCCTGTGAGGTATAACTGACAATTCTGTTAATCTCCTAACACCCTTCTTACTATAATTTCATCCTAAACTTCCACCCTGTTAAAAGGTGATAAGCACTTTTTATTCAGGTATAATTTTAAGGCGTGGTCTTTATGCCAGTACTCTTTACTGAACACCCATAACATTTATGCCATTCCAACTATAATTCTAAGTCTCACTTCTTCATAAAAGTGAGCATTCCTCCTTCCAAGGTTGCACATTTGAGATAGTCCAACTACAGCCTTTCTGCAGTCTCAAATATGGAAGCCTTTGATTTTAAATAACTGAAACAAATAGTACTGACATACTGTAAGAGGAAAGGTGGTCCCTTTGAAGGTGAATTCCCTGAGTCATCATGGTATAATATTCAAAGAAAAATGTTAAACCATTATCAAAAATTCAAAAAGAAAACAAATAAAAGAAAATGCCTTTTTATCCAAGGCATGTGCAGGGGGCTCATTAGCATGAAACAGGACAATACTGAACTGACTTCTCATTGTACCCAATTGACCAAAGACCTTGAGGAGGCACAAATTTGCATTTCTATGCAAAGGGCTCAGGTGATACAAGCCTCAAATTCTTTTATACCTGTTAGTGAGCAATTAGAAGCACTTAAACTTGAATTGAGGCACGTTAAGGATCAATTGGCCTCTAAAAGACAAAAGAAATATACGCCCTGGCCAACACCCATTTCTCCCTCAGCCCCCTATGCCTATGACACACCCTATAAGCCATGCATCCAAGCTATTGAGAAACAAAAGAATACGGAAGTATGCATAGCTGGACTTAGGAATGGAAAAAATAAAGATGAATCACAGGAAGAAAATCCTAATAGTTTATCCCAGCCAGAACAGAGCAATAACCAGGACCTGTGTCAGGAGGATAATTCAGATGACTCAGACCCGGCACCCAGTACTGAACTCAGAGCACCAGTTAAAGTGATGCTGCAGGACAATTTAAAAGATAGAGACATGGAAAGAATAGTTGAGAAAACTGGCCCTATGCCTTTTAATGTAAATGATTGGTGCAAATGGGCCACTGATATTCTGATTCACTGGGGTCTAGGGAAATACAGAAGAAAACAATCAGACTTTGATAGACTTATGCATCTGGCTCTGGGGCACACTATTATAAAGTTGGCTCTCTCACTCCCCCATACCAGTTGGTTAAAAGGGGCATTGAGAAACTATTTCACTGTTCCCCAATGCAAGCATTTAAAATTATTTCACCTCTACCAAATGATACACTGGACGAGTTTGCATATAGAGCCTGGATTTTAAAAGCAGTTCTTAATGAGCAGGAGTCCTGGCCCAATGCAGAAGATTATGGGGAGAGCACGCATAAGGCATTTTTATTAGACTTACTATCCCCTGAGATTACAAAACATCTTCTGTTATTTTCTGAAGACCCTAAAGCAACCCCTTTTGATACTTTAATGCTCAGAATTGGGTCTGTTTGGAAGACCCAGCCCTCGCAGGTCATAACAGTATCAGAAGCACAGAAGTGGCAAGCTGAGGGATCCTCTCAATACACAAAAAACAAAGACAAAGGATACCGAGGACAGACACCTTGGAGAGGACAAAGCAGAGGTACTTTTAGAAACTCCTTAGGTTACATTCCCTTTCAGGAGCTCAAAGCACAGAGAGATGGATTAGAAAAGGAGAAAATTAAATGGGAACAGGACAAACACATACTACAGGTAGAAATAGATAAATTAAAACAGGACATACAAGCAGCTCAGGACAAACACAAGGCTAGTGCATAGGGGTGTCCTTACCTCCTTGGTTCAGATATCAAAATGTCTCAAGCCTTCATAGCCCAGCCTGCCTCCGTTCTCTCAGCAGAGGACTCAATTCCAGAGCCTCTGGATGATGAAACAGATACAGGCCCAGAATACAGTTTAAGGCTTGTAACATCCTTGATACTGGACTCTTGTGGACGCCCCAATGTTATCAGTAGAATAGGGGGTCAGGATAAACTAGCTTTGATTGACACAGGGGCTGGAATTAGTTTTACAAACAGAGCTTCTCCCACTGCAGATAAGAAAAATATGGAAATTTATGAAATTCAAGGAATTAATGACAGCTTCCAAATGTGTGGCTATCCCAGTTAAATGGGGTATCCCTGTGCACAGTGAACAAAACAAGGAAATGTTAGAAACCACTGCCTCCACTACAGTGAACACACCAAAAGAAATAATTGGAATTGACATTCTCAACCAGTTAAATTTGGTGGTGGATATGGCTAATCTTAAATTGTGGCAGTATTCAGGAACTTCAAGTGCTTCTAAAACTTTAGTGCATGAAGTCATTCCCATGCAGTTAGCAACTCAGTGCACCAAGGCAGCTCAGCAGTATGATCTGTGTGTAATTCCCTCAGAGGTGGCTGAAATTCCAGTCTGGGCTCAAGACAAGTTAGATTGTGGGAAAATGCACACAGAAATACTGTTGGAAGGTGAGGATCCTCCACCACAGAAACAATACCCAGTACCTCATCAGGCTATAGAACCAGTGACTAAAATTGTGAAGATAGTGGAGGAGAGGGGTCTGATTAGACCTATTTCTTCCACATGCAATTCACCAGCCTGGCCGATAGTTAAACCGGGGGGTTCCTTCAGGCTCACTATGGACTTCCGTGCCCTGAATCAAGTTTCAAAATCTGTAGTGCCCGTGGTAGCCTCATACCCTGAAATGATCTCTAAACGGAACCCCAAATGTAAATCTTTCTCTGTTTTAGACATATCCAATGGGTTTTGGAGTCTACCCCTGGCCCTTGAATGCCAGTACAAAACAGCCTTTCAGTAGCTGAACAAACAATATGCATGGACTGTGCTTCCACAGGGATATAAGGATTCCCCCTCAATATTTCATAAATACATGCAGGAAGCCGTGTCACTATTGTCTTGCAGAGATAATATAATTCAGTATGTAGATGACATTCTGATTCAGTCTGAGAATGAAGCTGTACACTGGAATCATGTAAGAGAAGTTTTAAAAGTCCTCTTACAAGCTGGTCTTAAAGTTAATCCCGCCAAGGCTCAACTGTGCAAATCACAGGTTTCCTTTTTAGGGGTTACTATTAGCCAGGATGGTAAATCCGTAGATTCTCAGAGGATAGAGCTGATACGGAAACTTCCACTTCCTACAGATCAGAAATCACTCCAGTCATTTCTAGGGCTCACTGGTTTCTGTCGTGACTTCATGCACAATTATGCTGAAGTAGCAGCTCCACTTTACTCCCTGCTAAAATGCAAAAGTTATATTTGGGAGGAAGAACATACAGAAGCTGTAACTAAATTAAAGCACATTCTGACTTCTGTTCCTGTTCTTGCACACCCAGATCACACAACATTTTTTCCTGTACCCTGTAGTTGGAGAGAACAGTATAGGTGCAGCTCTAACACAACGCCTAGGAGGAGTAGATCGCCCTATTGCCGTCTGTTCCAGAGTTCTCACTTCTCCTGAACTCAAAATGGGAAACTGTGAAAAACATGTACTGGCTTCCTATGCTGCTATGCAGAAATTTACATACATCATTGGTGCTCAAACCACATACATATGCAGCCATCACACACCCCTCAAATTCACTGTAGAGGGAAAGTTAGCATGTAGCAAGATTAGGACTGAGAGAATAGTCCAGTGGACTCATGTTGCAAGCACAGAATGTAAAGTTTGAATTGTTGAAAGCACCTAACGTGCAAGTGGCTGGAATTTTGCTGGAGGGGCAACCTCATGATTGTCAGTCCTCACCCAGTGCCCCTAATCACATGATCTTTAGGGAACTAGGACTAGACAAAATTTCACCTTTTCTTCCTACAGTATATATTGATGGTAGTAGCCAATGTGAAGGAGGCAGGCGACTAGCAGGTTTTTCAATTGTACAATTGGACCCAAATAACCAAGTGGTACTGCAGAGACAGTATTCCTGTGGGTCAGCGTCAGCACAGTACTGTGAGCTGGCTGCTTCTGTGGCTTGTATAGCACAGTTACTTACCTGTAACAGGTGATATCTGGGAACAGCAGGAATAAGTCTTCACATATGGGTATCGTCGGTACCGACGGAGCCTGCGCGGGAACGCTCCCCAGCGTCCAGTAAGAAAGCTTTTGGGAGCATCCCACAGCGCCTGCGCGCTGCCTTCCCGCCTTTCCCAACCGCCTCTCTCCAGTTCGAGTTTTAAAGCTGAGACAAAGAGAGAGAGAGAGGAAAGGAAAGATAGATAGAGAGATACAACTCCTAGGGGAGGTGGGTGGGTTGTGAAGACTTATTCCTGCTGTTCCCAGAGATCACCTGTTACAGGTAAGTAACTGTGCTATCTCTAGGAACAAGCAGGAATGAGTCTTCACATATGGGGACTCCCTAGCTGCAGATGCCAGGGAGAGACCCCATAGTTGTCTGCCCTTGCAGAGGGCTCCACTTCCTCCCCATGGATCTCTGGCATCCAACCAGGGTAGGTGGGTAGGAGTTGATTAGGAATGGAACAGGTGTTTGAGGACAGCCTGACCAAACGAGGCATCCCGGCGGGCGTCCTTGTCCAAACAGTAATGGGCTGTGAAGGTGTGAACCGAGGCCCAGGTGGCCGCTCGACAGATCTGGTCGATGGACACCGAGTTTAGATGAGCCATTGAGGCTGCCATGGCTCTCACATTGTGAGCTGTGACATGGCCCTCCAGAGAAATGTTCTTACTCTGGTAGGCGAAAGAAATACACTGAGCAATCCAGCTGGACAGTGTTCTCTTAGAGACTGGAAGTCCTAAATGAGAAGGATCAAAAGCAACAAAGAGTTGAGAAGACTTTCTATGTTGCTGTGTTCTTTGTAAGTAGAAAGCGAGAGCTCTGTTACAATCCAAGGTATGAAGATTCCTCTCTGCATTTGATGCATGAGGTACTGGAAAAAAGACAGGTAAATATACATCCTGGTTTAGATGAAAAGGCGAGACCACTTTAGGCATAAAATGTGGATTGGTCCCGAGGACTACCTTATCATGATGGAACCTTGTATAAGGTGGATTAGCCACCAAAGCTTGCAGCTCACTGATGCGGCCTGCTCAGGTGACTGCAATGAGAAAACCAACTTTCCAAGAAAGAAATTTCAAGGAGGTGGTGGCTAAAGGTTCAAAGGGTGGCTTCATGGAGAGGAAATGACGTCACCGATCGGAGCGGCTGCTTGACTGCGGAGCTCCGGGGAAGCAGGGGAGAAATAGTGCCCAAATCACCCCCAAACAGCTCGCGGGTAAGAGGAAAAGACGCCACGGCATTCGGGATTAAGCCCGACTCGAATGGCACAACGCAAGAGCGTAGCTGACCTGAAAGGTTTTGCCTACAAGTCCGCCGCCGCCGGGAGCACGAGCGGCAAAGGCAAGATGGCCGCGATGAGTGCGGGGCCTGGAGCTGACGGGGATAAGGCCCGCGGCGGGCAACAGCAGGAGGGAGAGATGGAGACCCTGAGAGGGGAGCTGAAGAGCTGGTTTGGCACTCTCAGGCAAGACTTGGCCACATTTAAATCCGATGTACACATTTGGCTGGAGGATCTAAAGGCTGAGGTACGCGAGGTGGGACAGCGTGTGGAAGAGCTGGAGGGGAAGGTGGAAGCACATGATGCGGCCCTTATTAAGATACAGGAGCGCATGGAGGCTATGGATGCAGACACGGAAGATCTTTGGTCCCGGGTGGAGGACCTCGAGAACCGCTCGCGTAGGGCGAATATCAGGCTGCGGGGAGTGGTGGAGTCGGCGGACATAGTTGACTGTGGCAATGTGGTGGTGGCTATCTGCAAACGTATCCTGGAAGAGGCTGGCCAGGATGGTTCACAGCTGTGTTGGTCCGTTGATCGGGCCCACCGGGCATTGGGGCCTAAGCGGGATGGTTACCACCGCGACATTATTGTTAAATTCCATGAGTACACCACCAAAAACGTGGTGGTGGAGGCGGCCCGCAAGCTTTCCAATTTTAAATGGAACAATCAACGAGTGGAGGTGTTTACTGACTTGTCCGCCATTACCATGAAAAAGAGGCGGGAACTGTCTGGCATCACTAAGGTGCTGAGGGAGAAGGGTCTCCGCTATAGATGGCTATTCCCCTTTGGCCTCCAGTTTTGTGTGGAAGGGAAAACCACGGTGGTGCGTTCAGTACCGGAGGCTTTGGTGGCTTTGAAGGAGGCTGGATGGTCTGGTCTGCCAGAGGTGCCCCAGCAAAAGATGCTTTCGGAGCGCAGCGGTCTGGCCAGGGGCTATGAATGGCGTCGTGCTCCACAAGGCGACCGCCGACTGCGGAGGCAACGCTTGAGCGAGCTGTCAAGTGGATCTGGTCTGAGCTGAGGAGGTGGCTGTACCTGCACTGGACATGGCTATGGCTTGTGGCTCTGCGCTGCTCTTTTGCTTTCTTTATGTCTTTCTATGGTTCTTTATGTGAGATGCTAAAGTGGTTATTGTTGTGTGGGCTGTTTGGAGGGGTGAGGGGAGGGGTGGGTGTAGACGGGTGAGGCTGAGGATGGAGAGGTTTAGTGGTACATATTTGTTCTTGGGCTTGTCTGTTTTTATATTTCAATGATTCTAGACCCATGGGTTGAGGGGGGGAAGGGTAGCTTCCTGGGGCGGTGGGGATTCATGCCTCTATTGGAGAAGTGGAGTGGGCAGGTGGACAATTGGGGGGAAGGGGGGAGGGGGGTGGGGTGGGGGAGGGGAGATGGGGGGGAGGGGCTCCCGTATGGCTGCTCTCAAGGAGAAAAAGGGAGTAGGGTTAAATGGAAAAAGTAAGTAAAAATTGTATCCATGAATGTACGAGGGTTAAATTCTCCAGTTAAGCGTCAAAGATTGTTTAAAGAAATGCATAGACTGCGTGGGGATATCTGCTTTATACAGGAAACGCACCTGAAAAAATGCGATGAATGGAGAATGGCACACCGCACTTATACGGAGAGATGGTTTGCATCCAACAGGGTGGCTTTGAAAAAGGGGGGAGTGGGGGTCCTTATGCGGGGAACCATTGCTTACTCTGAATGTGAAGTACACCGGGATAGCGAGGGTAGATACATTATTGTTAAATTGAGGATTCACGACCAGCTCTACACGCTGGTTAACGTTTATGGGCCGGCTGCAGGGCAAGGGGGTTTTTACGCCAGACTGCATGAGGTATTGGAAAGGGTGGCGGGGGGACATATTATCATGGGAGGGGATTTCAATTTAATTTTGCAACCGGGCCTGGATAATTCCTCTGGGAAAGGGGGGGGGGAATCTTAAGGGCAGGAAACATATGAAGCAGTTGAGTGCCAATTTAGGGGTGGTGGATGTGTGGCGGGAAATAAGGGGGAGAGAGAAGGTTTTTACTTTCTACTCTCCGGTACACTACTCCTTCTCAAGGATTGATATGTTCTGGGTCTCTAAGGGGATGACTGCGAAGGTGGCTGAATGTGAGGTGGGAGACCGCACATGGTCCGACCATGCTCCTATCTGGATGGAAGTGTGTTTGAGTGCGGACCGGCAGAGGCGTACGATGTGGATGTTGAACGAGTCTTTGCTCGAACAGGAGGATATTAAGCAGCTTTTGCGTGAGAAACTTAACCAATATTTGGCTTTGAATGATTTGGAGGAGTGTAAGATTGGGACGCTGTGGGAATGTATGAAAGCAGTCCTGCGGGGAGAGTTAATCTCTGTGGGGGCGCATGTGAAAAAAGTGAAGGAGAAGCGGAAGGCGGAGCTCCGGATTGGTATTAAGCGTATTGAGGAACAGATCCTGCGGGGAGGGAGGGAGGTGGGGTTAGGGCCGGCCTTAGCGCAACTCCAACGAGAACTTAATGAAATCGAGCTCGCAGAGCTCAAATTCGCACAGGATCTCCTGAAACAACAGTTTTTTGAGTATGGTAATAAGCCCAGTAGACTGCTGGCTCAGCAGTTGAAACAGCACCGAAATCGGAACATTATAACGAAGATCAGGGATGCCCAGGGGAGAGAAGTACGGGAGGTAGAGGCCATCCATAAGTGCTTTGTGGACTACTATCGACAGTTGTATACGGAAGAGGTTCACCAGTCTGCGCAGCGGTTAGAGCAGTATTTGCAGGTGAAGCTGCCTAGTCTCACCGACTCAGAGTCGGCGATCCTTTCTCGACCTATAGAGGAACGGGAGGTACTTGAGGTGATACGGGGGCTCCCGGCGCATAAAGCACCGGGTCTGGACGGGTTTACCAATGGTTTCTACAAGGTGTTTAGTGCGGAGCTCTGTCCCCTTCTGACGCGGTTATTTAATGCATTTAAAGGGGAGGACCCTATCCCAGAACAGATGCGGACGGCGGGGATCACTGTCATACCTAAGGCGGGGAAGGATGTCTCATTGTGTGGGTCGTATCGACCTATTTCGCTCCTTGGGACCGACTTTAAGATTTTCACTAAGATTTTAGCTACCCGGTTGCAACGTTTTTTGCCTTTCTTGGTTCATGAGAATCAGTCCGGTTTTGTCCCAGGGCGCCAGACTGTAGACAATCTGCGTAAGGTGCTTAATGCCTTATAGAAGGGTAGGAGGGGGAGGGCCCCGATGGTGCTCTTTACCGTGGACGCTGAAAAAGCTTTCGATCGCGTCTCCTGGCCCTATTTGTTTAAAGTTCTGGAGCGGATGGGGATAACGGGGGATTATTTGCAGTGGGTTAAGGCTATATATGCGCATCCGATGGCTCGTATTCGGATTAATGGGGAATACTCTCCTTCTTTTGAGCTCGGGCGGGGGACGCGGCAGGGGTGTCCCCTCTCCCCGCTGCTTTTTGTCTTGTCCATGGAGCCTTTGGCCCAACGGGTTAGGGACTGTGTAGCTATTAAGGGGATGTCGTGGGGGAAGTTGGAACTTAAGCTTTCCCTCTTTGCAGACGATTTGCTATTCATTTTGACCGACCCTGGTGCGTCCCTGACGGCATTGACAGGTGTTCTGCGGGAATTTGGCACCTATTCGGGTTTTAAGGTGAATGAGACTAAATCTGAAATTTTGAACATTTCGGTAGACGAGGAGGAGCGGGGGCGGATCAAGGCCTCCTTGCCGTACCGTTGGGCAAAACATAGTATTAAATATTTGGGGATCTTTATAACGGAGCAGGAGCTTGATCTCTTCCGGGATAATTATGGGCGGGCAGAGAGGGCGATGCGGGTTGACTTGGAAGGGTGGCGGCTTAAGAGGTTGTCTTGGATGGGCCGACTGGCTGCTTTGAAGATGGTCATCTTGCCTAGATGGCTTTATCTATTTGCGAATTTACCCATCGCGGTGTCCAGGAGTTATATAGCAAGGATACAACGGTTGTTTATGGATTTTATGGGTGGGGGGAAGCGCAATAGAGTTGCGGCTAGAGTTTTGATGTGTAGAAAGGAGAAGGGGGGGATGGCGGTGCCTAATTTGTGGCATTATTGGGAGGCAGCGCGAATGAGTACGGTAGTGGAATGGGTGGCTGATGATCCCAAGGAATGGGTGTGCATGGAAGCGGCAGAACTGCCTGAGGGAGCACTAGTGGATTGGGTGTGGCTGCCCCGTCGCTGTCCCCAGAGGTTCCCGGGGAGCAATCCCTATGTACTGCATACGCTACAGGTTTGGAATAAATGGAGGGGGGTGTGGCTGGGGCCCCACGGAGTGTCGCGCTTGCTCCCCATTAGGGGAAACCCTGAGTTTCCGCCAGGTATGGGACCCTCCGTGTTCGGATCCTGGGCAATACGGGGCTTATGTACAGTGGGACAGTTGCTAGAGGGACGGCGGGTGAGGGATTTTTTGGACTTGGCCCGGGAATATCACCTGGACGGGTCAGATGTGTATGGCTATTTTCAGATTTGCCATTACCTGCAGCGGCACATTCTCCCACATCTCCATCAGGACCCTTCTGCGATAGAACAGTTCCTGTTGCTGGGGCAGCGGAGACGGGCCCTGTCCACATTATATAAGTTGATGGTTCTGGACACGGGGAAGCAGAGCTATCAGCGGGTATGGGAGGCTGAGCTGGGGGGGCCCTGGGGGGAGGAAGTGTGGAACCGGATCCATGAGAGCCGGTATAAGGGCCTCCTGGCGACGAATTTGATTGAAAATAATTATAAGTTGCTTTACCGCTGGCATTTGACACCAGTTCGATTACATAGAATGTATGCTCAAGTCTCTGACCTATGCTGGAGAAACTGTGGGGGACAGGGCACCTACTTACACATTTGGTGGGAATGTGGGGGGGTGTTTGATTTGTGGCGGGTGGTTTGGGGATTTCTGGGGGAGGTGTTGGGGAAACCAGTAGATCCGGGTCCGGAAACGGCGCTGCTCGGGGTGCCGGTGCCAACCCTTAATAGGGTGGAGGGCTCCTTTTTGGACATGGGGTGTGTGGCACTCCGGATATTACTGGCCCGGCAATGGAGAACGGCAGTGATACCTACCCTCGGGGATTTTCAGGGAATGCTTTCCCAGATTTATTTGATGTCTAAGCTAACTGCTCTGAAGCGGGGAACTCTGTTGAAGTTTGGAAAGGTGTGGGAACGGTACATTCAATGGATGGATACGGTGGCAAGGGAGAGGGAGGTTTAGATGGGATGGGTGGGTGACAGGGTGAGCGGGAGCCTGGGGGGTGGGGGGACACGGGGTGGGGGGGTTTACGGTGTGCTTATGGTTAAGTTGTTGGTTCAGCACTGTAATGCAGGTTCTTGGTCTGTTGGAAGTGATTGTTGTTTATGGTTGTACCTGTTTTAAAACACTAATAAAAATAATAATAAAAAAAAAAAAAAAAGGGTGGCTTCATAAGCTGGCCAAGAACCAGGTTTAAGTCCCATGCCACTGGAGGTGGTCTAATGGGAGGTTTAGTTAAAAGAAGGCCTCTCATGAATCTTGCTATAAGAAGGTGAGAGGAGATAGGTTGTCCACTGAGAGGCTTGAGGGATGCTGCAAAAGCACTCAAATGGACTTTTACTGAATTCGTTTTCAGGCCTGCATGGGATAGATGCAGGAGATACTCTAGTAGAGAATTCAGAGGTATTGCAAGAGGGTTTAGACCCTTTTCTGAACACCAAATGGTGAATCTTTTCCATTTGAAAGCATAGGAACGTCGAGTAGAAGGCTTCCTAGAGGCATGAATAACATCTCTGACTTGTTGAGAGAGATGAAAATCTTGAAGGTCTGGGCCCTCAGCAACCAAGCCCTGAGATGGAGCGACTGGGGGTTTGGGTGCCACAATGTTCCATCTTCCTGGGACAGAAGGTCTGGTGCAGAGCCTAAGTCTAGGGAAGGAGCTTGAGAGAGATGCAGAAGTAGAGGGTACCACACTTGGCGTGGCCAATGTGGTGCAATGAGGATCATGGTCCCTCGATCTCTCTGAAGCTTGAATAGTGTTTTGGGAATTAGGGGAATTGGTGGAAAGGCATAAAGGAAGTCTTGACCCCAGTGAAGGAGGAAGGTATCCTTGGCCTGAACTCCCTGACACGGAATTCTGGAACAGAACCGGGGAAGTTTGGCATTCCACGGACTTGCAAAGAGGTCTATGTCCGGGGTTCCCCAAATTCGAAAAATCCTGGCTACCTGGTCCATGTGGAGGGACCATTCGTGTGGGAGCAGAACTCGACTGAGTCTGTCTGCCCAAGAGTTTTGAATACCTGGAAGATATACTGCCAGAAGATGGATGTGATGCTCTCTGGCGAAGGCCCACAGTCGCAAAGCTTTGTTGCAAAGCGACAGAGCCAGTCCCTCCCTGCTTGTTTACATAGAACATGGCTACTTGATTGTCCATATGGATAAGGACTGTCCTGTAGCTGAGCAGGGAATGGAACACTCTGAGAGCTAAGAATATTGCTCTGAGTTCCAAGAGATTGATATGCAGAGAAGTCTCCTGTGGAGACCAGATGCCCTGGGTGGAGAGATCTTGCAGATGAGCTTCCCAACCCTTTGAAGAAGCATCTGTTGTGAGAGTTGCTTGGGGTAACGGTTGCTGAAAAGGGGACCCCAGCAACAGGTTCTAAGAGGACTTCCACCACTGGAGAGACCAAAATAGATGACTGGAGTTTGCTATTTTGTCTGACAGGAAACCTGATGCCTGAGTCCATTGAGTGGACAAAGTCCATTGAGCTGCCCTCATGTGAAGGCGAGCATATGGAACCACATGCACATGCCATGTGGCCTAATAGTTGTAACATCTCTCGAGCAGTTAATTGGGACTTTAACTGAATCTGGGAGGCTAACTGCACCAGACGTAGGCAACGGGCCTGAGGAAGATAGGCCCTTGCAGTTGTGGTATCCAGCAAGGCCCCTATGAACTCCAGAGACTGAGTAGGGGTGATATTGGATTTCGGGATGTTTATTACTAGTCCCAAATACTGAAGGATACGCATTGTGCAGGTTAGACAAGTCTGGGCCTCTGACTGGGATGAGGCTCGAATGAGCCAGTCGTCCAGATATGGGAATACGAATATTCCTAGAGTGCGGAGAAATGCAGCTACTACTGCCATGCATTTCGTGAACACCCTTGGTGCAGAGGCCAGACCGAAAGGAAGCACCCTGCATTGGTAGTGCTTTCCTTGAAAAAGGAACCTTCTGTGTGTGGGATGGATGAGGACATGGGTGTACGCATCCTTGAGATCTAGAGAACAAAGCCAATCCTGACTCTGAAGGCATGGAAGCAGAGCCCCTAGAGAAATCATTTTGAATTTCTCCTTGAATAGAAACTTGTTCAATTCTCTGAGATCTAATATGGGTCTGTAGCCCCCTGTTTTCTTTGGGATAACAAAATAAGGGGAGTAGAACCCTAAGCCCTGTTGAAGAAGAGGTACTTCTTCTATTGCCCCTTGGGTAAGAAGGGTAGCAATCTCCTGACCTTGAAGGTTGAGGAGAGCTGTTGGAGAATTGAACTGTTTCACCATGTTGTGAGGAGGAAGGTTTAAAAAGTGAAGCTTGTACCCTTCCTTTATGATGGAGAAGGTCCATTGCTCTGCTGTGATTTGCTTCCATCTGGGAGCAAAGTAAGTCAACCTTCCTGGAATGGTGAGGGGCTCTGGGTTTCCCAGAACTAGAAAGGCTAAGTTCTCTAGTTGCAAGTCAAAGGCCTTGAGGAAGCTGAGGCTGCTGGGATGTGGTAGGCTTGGCAGCCTTTGACATGGCCTGTTTAGGTGGTTGCTGACGCTTTGCAGCAAAACGACCTGCAGAAGATGCCTGCCCATGAGCAGGATAATATCTTCCCTTGTGAGAAAAAGATGTCTTTTTGAACAATCTTTTCTTAACAGGGGCAGAGGTAGACTTTGAAAGTCGATCCAAAGCAGAGTTCTCAGCATCCATCGGAGTGGCCTTTGCTTGCCAATCCCTGCCAAACAGGTTTTCACCTGTACAAGGAAGGTTTCCCAACTCATCTTGGACCCAGAGTTCCAAATCAGAGGCTTGTAACCAAGCAATTCTGCGTGCACCTA
This sequence comes from Ichthyophis bannanicus, assembly GCA_033557465.1. Classification (NCBI taxonomy): domain Eukaryota; kingdom Metazoa; phylum Chordata; class Amphibia; order Gymnophiona; family Ichthyophiidae; genus Ichthyophis; species Ichthyophis bannanicus. Next base: position 377,810,381 of record CM066034.1, on the reverse strand, counting down.
TGGCAATAGCCGTGGCTCTGCTTACACTCTCAAAAGAGTCAAAGGCTGCACGGTTGGAGAATTTGGAAACATCTTGGGCATGTTTGAGCCACGTGAGAAATTCCTGCCTTTTATCTTCTGAAATAAAAGGAGCTAAAGTCTGCAGATGATTTGTGACTTCTTTTAGAAACATCCCCATATAGAGACTATAGGAGTTGATTCTATCAGCAAGCATATTGGCCTGGAAAATCCTTCGGCCAAAAGCATCTAGAGTCCTACATTCACGTCCTGGAGGGTTAGATGAGTGTCTCTTTGCACTCTTTATTTTCTTCATAGCAGACTCAACCACAATAGAGTGGTGAGGAAGCTGAGTCTTATGAAAACCAGGACAGGGAGGGACACGGTACATGGTGTCTAACCTGCGAGAATGAGGAGAGGTGGTGAGAGGAGTCTCCCACATGCCCAACATGAGATCATAGAGAATCTCATGAATAGGTAGGTTAGCTGCTTCCTTAGGAGCCTTAGGATACTGCAAAAAGCACAGTTACTTACCTGTAACAGGTGATCTCTGGGAACAGCAGGAAAGCACAGTTACTTACCTGTAACAGGTGATCTCTGGGAACAGCAGGAATAAGTCTTCACATATGGGTATCGTCGGTACCGACGGAGCCTGCGCGGGAACGCTCCCCAGCGTCCAAAAGGAAAGCTTTTGGGAGCATCCCAAAGCGCCTGCGCGCTGCCTTCCCGCCTTTCCCAAACGCCTCTCTCCACTTCGAGTTTTAAGCTGAGACAAAGAGAGAGAGAGAAAGGAAAGATAGATAGAGAGATACAACTCCTAGGGGAGGTGGGTGGGTTGTGAAGACTTATTCCTGCTGTTTCCCAGAGAATACCTGTTACAGGTAAGTAACTGTGCTATCTCCAGGAACAAGCAGGAATGAGTCTTCACATATGGGGACTCCCCAGCTAGAGATGCCAGGGAGATCCCAAAGGTTGTGAGTCCCTGAGAAGGGCTCCACCTCACCCCCATAGATCTTCGGCATCCAACCAGGGATGGGGGGTAGGAGTTGATTAGGTATGGAACAGGTGTTTGAGAACAGACTGAACAAACAAGGCATCCCGGCGGGAGTCCTTGTCCAAGCAGTAATGGGCTGTAAAGGTATGAACCAAGGCCCAGGTGGCCGCTCGACAGATTTGGTCGATGGACACAGAGTTTAGATGAGCCATAGAGGCTGCCATGGTCCTCACATTGTGAGCTGTGACATGACCTTCCAGAGAAAGGTTCTTACTCTGGTAGGCGAAGGAAATACACTGAGCAATCCAATTGGACAGAGTTCTCTTAGAGACTGGAAGTCCTAAATGAGAGGGATCAAAAGCAACAAATAGTTGAGAGGACTTTCTATGTTGCTGTGTCCTTTGTATGTAAAAAGCAAGTGCTCTCTTACAATCCAGGTATGAAGATTCCTCTCTGCAGTTGATGCATGAGGTCCTGGAAAAAAGACAGGTAAATACACCTCCTGGTTCATATGAAAAGGTGAGACCACTTTAGGCATAAAGTGTGGATTAGTCCTGAGGACTACCTTGTCATGATGGAACCTTGTATAAGGAGGATTAGCCACCAAGGCTTCCAGCTCACTGATACGGCGAGCTGAGGTGACTGCAATGAGAAAAATAACCTTCCAGGAAAGGAATTTCAAGGAGGTAGTGGCTAAGGGTTCAAAGGGTGGCTTTATAAGCTGGCCAAGAACCAAATTCAAATCCCATGCCACTGGAGGTGGTCTAATGGGAGGTTTAGTTAAAAGAAGGCCTCTCATGAATCTTGCAATAAGAGGATGAGAGGAAATAGGCTGTCCATTGAGAGGCTTAAGGGATGCTGCAATAGCACTCAAATGGACTCTTACTGAATTCGTTTTAAGGCCTGCATGGGATAAATGCAGCAAATACTCTAGTAAAGAATTCAGAGGTATTGCAAGAGGGTTAAGACCCTTCTCTGCACACCAAATGGTAAATCCTTTTCATTTAAAAGCATAGGAACCTCTAGTGGAAGGCTTTCTGGAAGCATGAAGGATATCCTTCACTTGCTGAGAAAGATGCAAATCTTGAAGATCTAGGCCTTCAGCAACCAGGCTCTGAGGTAAAGAGACTGGGGATTTGGGTGCCACAACGTTCCCTCCTCCTGGGACAGGAGGTCTGGAGCAGATCCCAAGTCCAGGGAGGGAGCTTGAGAGAGATGCAGAAGTAGAGGGTACCATACTTGGCGTGGCCAATGTGGTGCTATGAGGATCATAGACCCCTTGTCTCTCTGAAGTTTGAAGAGTGTCTTGGGAATTAGGGGAATGGGTGGAAAGGCATAGAGGAAGTCTTGCCCCCAATGAAGGAGGAAGGCATCCCTGGCCAGAACTCCCTGACACGGAATCCTGGAACAGAACCGGGGAAGTTTGGCATTCCACAGACTTGCAAAGAGGTCTATGTCCGGGGTTCCCCAAATTTGAAAGATCCTGGCTATCTGGTCCCCATGGAGGGACCATTCGTGTGGAAGCAGAACTCGACTGAGTCTGTCTGCCCAAGAGTTTTGAACCCCTGGAAGATACACTGCCATGAGATGAATTTGATGCTCTCTGGGGAAAGCCCACAATCTCAGAGCTTCGTTGCAAAGCGACAGAGAGCCAGTCCCACCCTGCTTGTTCACGTAGAACATGGCTACTTGGTTGTCCGTGTGGATGAGGACTGTCTTGTAGCTGAGCAGGGCGTGGAAGACTCTGAGAGCTAGAAAAATTGCTCTGAGCTCTAAGAGGTTGATATGTAGAGATGTCTCCTGTAAAGACCAGATGCCTTGAGTGGAGAGATCTTGAAGATGAGCTCCCCAACCTCTTGGAGAGGCATCTGTTGTAAGGGTTGCTTGGGGTAACACCTGTTGAAAAGGGGACCCTAGCAACAGATTTTGAGTGGACTTCACCACTGGAGAGAGCAAAAGAGGCGACTGGAGGTTGCTATTTTGTCTGACAGGCACCCTGATGCCTGGGTCCATTGGGTGGACAGAGTCCATTGAGCTGCCCTCATGTGAAGGCGAGCGTAAGGAACCACATGCACAGTGGATGCCATGTGGCCAGCAGTTGTAACATCTCTCGAGCAGTTAAATGGGATTTTAACTGAATTTGTGAGGCTAACTGCACCAAGCGTAGGCAACAGGCCTGGGGAAGATAGGCCCTTGCAGTGGTGGTATCCAGTAAGGCCCCTGTGAACTCCAGAGATTGAGTAGGGGTGAGATGGGATTTTGGGATGTTTATTACAAGTCCCAGATATTGAAGGATACAGCTTGTGCAGGCCAGGGAAGCCTGGGCCTCTGACGGGGATGGAGCTCGGATGAGCCAGTCGTCCAGATATGGGAATACCAATATTCCTGGAGTGCGTAGAAATGCAGCTACTACTGCCATGCATTTTGTGAACACCCTTGGGGCAGAGGCCAGACCGAAGGGAAGCACTCTGTATTGATAGTGCTTTCCTTGGAAAAGGAACCGAAGGAACCTTCTGTGTGTTGGATGGATGAGGACATGGGTGTACGCATCCTTGAGATCTAGAGAACAAAGCCAGTCCTGACTCTGGAGGTATGGAAGGAGAGTACCGAGAGAAGTCATCTTGAATTTCTCCTTGCATAAAAACTTGTTCAATTCTCTGAGATCTAAAATGGGTCTGTAGCCCTCTGTTTTCTTTGGGATGAGAAAGTAGGGGGGAGTAGAACCCTGAGCCCTGTTGAAGAAGGGGTACTTCTTCTATTGCCCCTTGGGCAAGAAGGGTAGCAATCTCCTGACCCAGAAGGTCGAGGAGAGATGTTGGAGAATTGAACTGTCTCACCATGGTGTGAGGGGGAAGGTTTAAGAAATGAAGCTTGTACCCTTCCCTTATGATGGAGAGGGTCCATTGCTCTGCTGTGATTTGTTCCCATCTGGGAGCACAGTGAGCTAATCTTCCTGGAATGGTGAGAGGCTCTGGATGTTCTAGAGCCAGAAAGGCTAAGTTCTCTAGTTGTAAGTCAAAGGCCCTGAGGAAGCTGAGGCTGTTGGGCGTAGCAGTCCTAGCAGCCTTAGGCTTGGCCTGTTCGGTTGTTGCTGTCTCTTTGCAGCAAAACGACCTGCAGAAGATGCCTGCTGACCATAAGCAGAATAATATTTCCCTTTTTTTGGGAAAAATCCATTTTTGAACAACCTTTTCTTAAAAGGAGCAGAAGTAGACTTTGAAAGTCTATCTAAAGCAGAATTTTAAGCATCCATCTGGGTGGCCTTTGCTTGCCAATCTTTGCCAAAAAGGTTTTCACCTGTACAAGGAAGGTTTCCCAGTCCATCCTGAACCCATGGTTCCAAATCAGAAGCTTGTAACCAAGCAACTCTTCGTGCACCTATGGCAATAGCCGAGGCTCTGCTGGCACCTTCAAAAGAGTCAAAGGCTGCACGGTTGGAAAACTTGGAAATATCCTGGGCATGTTTAAGCCAGGTGAGAAACTCTTCCCTTTTCTCTTCTGAAATAAAAGGAGACAAAATTTGCAGATGATCTGTAACTTCTTTTAGAAACATCCCCATATAGAGACTATAGGAGTTGATTCTGGCAACAAGCATATTGGCCTGGAAAATTCTCCTGCCAAAGGCATCTAAGGTTCTGCATTCTCTTCCTGGAGGAATAGAAGAGTGCCTTTTTGTACTCTAGATCTTTTTCATAGCAGACTCCACCACAATGGAGTGGTGAGGAAGCTGAGTCTTATGAAAGCCAAGACAAGGAGGAACACGATACATGGTGTCCAACCTACGAGAATGAGGGGAGGTGGTGAGAGGAGTCTCCCATATGCCCAACATGTGATCATAAAGAATCTCATGTATTGATAAAGTGGCTGCCTCTTTAGGAGTCTTGGGATATTGTAAAATATCTAATTTTTGGGCTCTAGGCTCTATCTCAGGGGCCACTGAGATGGAAAGGCCCCTGGCCACTTCCCTAATGGTCTTGAAAAGACAAGTCTTCTGGAGGAGACATTCTCCTTTTTGGAGAAGAGTGCTCCTGAGGAAGCATCACCGATGCTTCGATAGAGGCCTCTGATTCATCAGAGTCTTCAGAGGAATCGAAGTATCGCCTGTCTGGATGCTCCTGCAGAGCCCGATACGCATACCGGGTGGTATCGACATCGGGAGTGATCGGTACCAATTCGGTACCGATGGGCATCACAGAACAGTGTACCGTTGCAGTCGACACCGAAGCCGATGTCGATGCAATCGGTGCCGGTGCCGGAATCGGTACCGACAACGGAGTTTGTTGCGGTACCGAAGGCATCGCAGCTTGTATGAATGCTGTGATGGCACGCTGCATGGTCAGAATATTCTGATCCATCGATGCCACCAATGTCTGGATGTCAGAAACCAGTGGGAACCACCGGTACCCCAGAACATGGCAACAGGTGATCGGTCGAGGCCGAGCCATCGATGTCAACCTGTGACCCCATAGATAAAGCTTTGGAAGCCGGAGCCTCCCGCCGGGGTAATTTTGCCGGTGCGGAATCCTCGAGAGCAAGCCCGGAGGCATCTCGATACTTAGAGGGAGATCTACTCTTCGAGGACTGGCTGGACTTAAGTTTGGTTACCTGAGATCCATGGGAGGAAGAAGCAGCCCTGGAAGACGTCGATGCCACCGAAGCTGCATCAGAGGGAAACAGGGTACTGAGCTTGGCTGCTCGATTCTGTAAACCTCTTTTAGACATCATGGAACAGGACTCACAATCCGTAATGGAATGGTCAGGACCTAAACATTTTAGACACCAGTTATGGGTGTCGGTGACAGAAATAGTGCCGCTGCACTTCGTGCACTTTTTAAACCTGGAGGCGGGCTTTTCATGAGGCAAAGTTTTCATAGGCCTAAGGCCACAGAAAGAAAAAATGCACTGAAGTGAGAAAAACAGTAGTTTTTGGGGGGTTTTTTAGAATAAAGAAAGAAAAGACCGGCGGTACCGGTCCGGCATCGAGAAGGCAGACACGCGACCAAAGAAATAAAAGAAAATAAGAAATTCTTCAGCGGTGACAGGAACAGGACCTGCTGGCTCCGCGGAAAAGAAGAACTGGAGAGAGGCGGTTGGGAAAGGCAGGAAGGCAGCGCGCAGGCGCTGTGGGATGCTCCCAAAAGCTTTCCTTTTGGACGCTGGGGAGCGTTCCCGCACAGGCTCCGTCGGTACCGACGATAGCCATACGTGAAGACTCATTCCTGCTTCTTCCTGGAGATAAGAAAGGTAGTACTACTTCTTATTGAAAAAAACTTTCTTTGCTGCTTTTTGCCTAGCTGGGTGGCAGTAGATCTAGACAGCCTATTGAGGGTAGTGTTCTCGGATTCTAATTGAGAGGCATTGTCCTGCCAATCCTTGCCAAAAAGGTTTTCACCGGTGCAAGGGATATCCCCCAGCTTATCTTGAACCCACTGTTCAAGATCCGATGCTTGAAGCCAAGCAATCCTGCGTGCACCGATGCAGATGGATGAAGTCCTGCTGATGCACTCAAAACAGTCAAAAGTTGCTACGTTAAACTTTAAAACATTCTGAGCATGCTTTACAAGGGTGAGATAATCTGCTCTCTTGTCATCAAGGAGAAGAGGAGCCATTAACTCCAAATCCTTAGCCACCTCTCAGCCTCAGTTGAAAAGGACAGATAAGGATATCGGCAAGACAGAGCCTGCAGCTCTGAGATCCGCCTTGCAGAACAAATTGCAACCAAGAAGAGACAGTTTTGAGCGTCAAATCCTTCAAGGTAGCGCACTTCAACAGCTCAATGGTGGCAGCCATCAGGCCCTGAGCACCAGATACAGATCTCAGGAAGGGATCACAGACCGAAGGGGAGGATGTAGACGTCGAACTCCTTAGAGAAAAAGCATAGTCACTCACCTGTAACAGATGTTCTCCGGGGACAGAAGGAATCCGTCCTCGCATATGGGTGACGTCGACACCAACGGAGCCCGTGCAGAAGCATCTCCCCAGCTTTCAAAGCCTTTGGGAGATGCACCACACATGCGTGGTCCCCTTCCTGCCCAAGTGTGCCATCTTGCCTCAGTCTAATGACATAATTAAGATGGCAAACTTAAAATACGTAAAGAAGCAACTCTAAGGGGAGGAAGGAGGGTTGTGAGGACTGATTCCTGCCATTCCCAGAGAACACCTATTACAGGTGAGTAACTATGCTTTCTCCGGGAACAAGCAGGAAGTCAGTTCTTACATATGGGACTGCCCAGCTACAGGCTACAGAGGACCTGTACAAAATGCCACAGGTAACTAGAGAAGGCGAGCCATGAGCTGCAGCAGTTGAGTCCCAACTGAGAGACCCTCGCAAAACCTAAATGTCCAGCAGGGAAAGCGTATTTACTCACCTGTAACAGGTGTTCTCCAGGGTCAACAGGAATCAGTCCTCACATATGGGTAACGTATGCACCGATGGAGCCTGCACGAAGCATTTCCTCAGCTTTCCTGCCTAAGAGCGCCATCTTCCTCAGTCAGATAGCAAAAGGAATTAAAACAATGTAGGGCGGCAACTCCAAGGGGAGGAGGGAGGGTTGTGAGGACTGATTCCTGCTGTCCCTGGAGTAACTATGCTTTCTCCAGTGACAAGCACAGGAAGTCAGTCCTCACATATGGGACTCCCTAGCTCCAGGCTGCCGAGGTCTGAACCACGACAGCACCACCAGCAACACGTCAGGTGACCGTAAGTTGCAAAAAATGAGTCCCTACAGAGAGACTCTGCAAGACCCTGAAGTCCAGCGACAATTTCACTCCGGTAGTCTGAACACAAAAGGGTCAAAGGGCAGGAGTTGCCTACACCACAAGAATATTATGGGGTACTCCATGTGGGACTCTCTCTCCAGGCAGTAGTGAGTTGGAAACATATGAATCAAAGACCATGTAGCGGCCCTGCAGATTTCCGTGACGGCACTCAGTGGAGGTTGGCTACTAACGTGGCCATAGCCTGCACGCGATATACAGTTATCCGGTGCTCAAGGGAGAGGCCAGCTCACTCATAGGCAAGGGCAATGCAGTCCACCACCCAAGTGGACAGAGTTCAATTCATTACTGGGAACCCCAGCCTACTGGGGTCATATGACACAAAGAGCTGGGGGGCATTGCGATGGGCCTGGGTCCGCTGCAGGTAGAAGGACAGGGCGCGCTTACAGTCTAGTGTATGCAGTATGAGTTCCTCCCTGCTGCATGAGGCAGTGAGAAGAAGGTGGGAAGGACCACCTCCTGGTTGAAGTGAAAGCGTAGTTACTCACCTGTTAACAGGTGTTCTCCAGGGACAGCAGGAATCATTCCTCACTTATGGTTGATGTCGGCACCAATGGAGCCCACACGGAGCAAATCCCCAGCTTTCAAAGAAAGCCTTTGGGATTGCTGCCACGCATGCGTGGTCCTCTTCCCGCCCAAGGGTGCCATCTTGCTCAGTCAGGTCCCTTAGCTCGAGCCCTACCAAGCAGATGGCAAGGGAAGGATAAAAATCCAGCAACTCATCAGGGGAGATGGGAGGGTAGTGAGGACTGATTCCTGCTGTGCCTGGAGAACACCTGTTACAGGTGAGTAAGTACGCTTTCTCCAGGAACAAGCAGGACATCAGTCCTCACTTATGGGACTCCCCAGCTATAGGCTACCAAACCTGTAACCAAAGAACGCCTCCGTGAAGTCATGAGCAGAAGCCAATGCCCGAAGGAGCCCGAGTCCTCGGGTCCCCGGGGCGAAACGCTCAGTAGCCATCGAGAAGGGTTGGGGGGGCCAGAGTTGCTTATACCACAAACAGATTATAGAGTACAGCCTGGCCGAAGGTGCTGTCCCGGCGGGACTCCCTCTCCAGGCAGGAATGCGAAGTGAAAGTGTTCGCTGAAGACTAGGTCGCAGCCTGGCAGATGTCCGTCAGAGGCACTGACCCGCCGATCAAGCGGGGCACCCGCCTTCGCGTGAGCAAAGGCTATGCACTCCATCACCCAAATGGAGAGCATGCATTTTGTGACTGCCTGCCCCAGTCAATTGGAATCATAGGACACGAAGAGCCGGCCAGACTTGTGTTGAGGCCGGGTGTGCTGCAAGTAGAAGGCAAGAGCTCTCTTGCAGTCAAGTGTATGTAAAACCGCCGATGCCCGGTCGGCATGGGGTATCGGGAAGAAGGTCGGTAAGACTATCTCCCGATTGAGATAGAAATCCAAGACAACCTTTGGCAGGAACTTGGGGTGGGTATGGAGGACAACTCTGTTCCCATAGAACCTGATGTAAGGGGCATTAGCCATGAGAGCCTGGAGTTCACTGACTCGGCAGGCCGAGGTCAGAGCCACCAGCAAGACCACCTTCCAGGATAGGTGCCAAGGTGAGCACGTCGCCATCGGCACGAAGGGTGAACGCGTAAGCTGCATGAGCACTACATTCAGGTCCCACTCCGCCAGGGAAGGCCAGATGAGAAGTTTGGAAAGCAAGAGACCCCACGCATGAAGCGGGAGACCAAGGGCTGCTCCGAGTGGGAGGTGATTCGCCGAGATGGCGCTCAGGTGCACCCTGACCAAGTATGACTTAAGCCCTTCCTTCGAGAGGTGAAGGAGGTACTGGAGGACCCATCGGGTAGGACAAGAGAATGGGTCGATCTGGAGCCCAGAGCACCAGACCGAAAAGCACCACCACTTGAAGGAATAGGCTCATCTCTTCGAGTCTTTCCTTGACGCGAAGAGGACCTCCTCGATCTCTTCCGGGAGGTCCTGCGGGGCTAGGGATACCCGTTCAGCCACCAGGCCATGAGGGACAACGAGGCCAGGTTCAGGCAGAACACCCGCCCCTCCTCCTGCATTAGCAGGCCCGGTGCACAGCCCAGGAGAACTGGGGGCTCGGACGAGATCCGGAGCAGGAGTGGGAATCATGGCTGTCGAGGCAATGAGTGAGCGATGAGGATCACCGATGCTTGCTCCCGTTGAACCTTGTGGAGGATCCTCGCGATGAGAGGAGTGGGAGGGAATGCGTAAAGGAGCCCGGAGGTCCAACTCAAGAGAAACACATCCGGGGCCTCTTTGCTCGGGTGCGGAATCGGTCCACAGAAGCAGGGAAGCTGTGTGTTTGTTGGGCTGGCGAACAGGTCCGTTGTCAGAGTCCTCCACCGATGGAACAAAAGGCCAGTTCCGGGACCAGCCGCCATTCGTGAGGGCAGAGGATTCTGCTGAGTTTGTCCATGAGGACATTCTCGTGGCCCAGAAGGTAGACTGCTCGTAGGGTCATCCTCCGATGGAAGGCAAAGGAGCAGAGGAGGACCGCCTCTCGGCAGAGGTGACAGGAGCCTGTGCCCCCTCCCCCTCCTTGTTAACGTAAAACAATGCTACTTAGTTGTCGGTCTGCACAAGTACCGACTTCCCTCTCAGATGGTCCTTGAAAGCCTTCAGGGCCCATCAGACCGCCCGAAGCTTGAGTAAGTTTATTTGCTGTTGGGATTCTTCGGGTGACCACCGGCCCTGAGTGCACAGCACACCGCAGTGGGCTCCCCACCCCAGCAGGGAAGCATCCGTCAGGACGAGCTCGTTCTGTGGGGTTTGGAAGGACAGCCCTCGGAAGAGGTTGCGGTGGTCCTGCCACCAGTCTAGGGACCTGCGAAGGTTGTGGGAGAGCCGAATAGGGTCTCTGAGGTGACTTGAGGCCGGGCTCCACTGAGCACGGAGGCACCACTTGGCCGTCCGCATGTGCATGTGGGCATGGGGGACTACACGGACTGTGGAGGGCATGTGCCCCATGAGGTGCAGCATAGTCCGCACCGTGACCCAAGCATTGCTCTGGACCTGAGCCACCAGGGCTCAGAGGCGGGCTGCGCGGTCCACCAGCAGGAAGGCAGTCACCCGCTGAGTGTCAAGACGTGCGCCGATAAACTCCAAGGCCTGCACCGGTTCAAGGTGGCGCTTGGGGTAGTTGACCAGTAAACCCTAGGCGTTCGAGGAGGATCGTAAGCGATGCCACTGATTGAGCTTCTCTGGCCAAGGGCCCCGTGATGAGACAGTCGTCGAGGTAAGGGAAGAACGGCACGCCATGTTATCTGAGGGAGACAGCGGCCACAGAGAGGCACTTTGTGAAGACCCGTGGAGCAGACGCGGGCCCGAAGGGGAGCACCCTGTATTGGTAGTGTTCCCCTTGCACCCTGAAGCGCAGATATTGCCTATGCTGGAGGTGAATCAAGATGTGGGCGTAAGTGTCCCTGAGATCCAAGGAGCATGGAGCATAGCCCATCGCCCTGCTGGAGGAAGGGCAGCAGGATGCCAAGCGATAGCATTTTGAACTTCTCCCGCACCAAGAACTTGTTTAACTTTCTGAGATCGAGGATGGGCCACAGACCTCCCTTTTTTTTTTCCGGACCAGGAAGTACCAGGAATAGAAACCCCGACCTCGGAGGTGCATCGGTAATGTCTCGACCGCCCGCTCAGGTTGTCCAGCTCCTGCTGTAGATATGTCTGGTGCACGGGGAGTCGAGAAAGGTCTGCTGGGGAGAAGGGAGGGGAAAGCCTGTCCAGGTGGAGGCGATACCCATCTCGGATCACTCTGAGGACCCATGTGTCCGTTGTGATGGACGCCCACCGAGGGGCAAAGAGGGACAGGCATCCCCCCCACCGGCTACAAAGCTGCTGGAGGGCAAAAGGCTACGCTGCTGGTGTCAAAAACCCTGAGTGGGCTGAGGTGGCACCGGGGTTTCAGCCTTGGGCCCTTTAGCCTTGCGGTAGCCGTGGGGTGCCTTTCCCTGGGTCGCTGTGGCCGGCGTGGGAGTGGGTGGGTAACCCCGGTAAGGTAGGCCCTTCCTCGGGAAGAACGGCTTCTTAGCTGATTGTTTCTTCCAGGTTTGGGTTACGAACTCCGTTTCTATCTTGGCAGCCTTATCCTCCATAGGCTTACCGAAAAGCTGCTTGCCAGGGCAGGGGACGTCCGGGAGCTTTTCCTGGACCCACAGCTCCAAGTCCGAGGACTGGGGCCATGCATGGCATCAGGCCCCGATGCTGGCAGCCACCACATGGGCCGAAAATTCAAATCAGCCTTGGGCGGCACAGGAGAAGTATTTCAAGCACTCTGCGACAGACCTCAGGAGGGTCTAGAACCTAAGGAGGGGTTCACCCGCGAGGCCCACAGAGAAACCCCCGAGCTCCTTGGCAAGGTCGCGTAGGAACATGCCTGAATGCGGCATGTGAGCATGGACCCCTGGTAAGCCTTGCGCCCCAAGGCATCGAGGGCTCTCGACTCCCTACCCAGCGGAACTGAAAAGTGCGACTTCAGGCTCTTTTGCTTCCACATTGCCAATTCCACCACCATGGAGGTGTGGGGAAGCTGGGTCTTCCTAAACCCGTGGCCGTGCTGGACCTTGTACATCGCGTCGAGGCGCTTACTCACAATGGGCACTGAGGCAGGTGTCTCCCACAAGCGGAGTAGCAGCCTGAATAGAATGGGAGGAACTGGGACAGTGAGAGACTCCCGAAGCGGAGACCCATACTGTAAGATATCGAGCTCTTCGGCTCCTCCTCGGCCCGTGTAGCCAGGTTGAGGGCCTGTACCATATCCCACACAAACACCAAGAAGGAGGTGTCTTCAGGCAGCGAACACCTCTGAAAGGCAGGTGGGGATGGGTCCGAAGGGAGGTCCCTCTGGGCGCGGGTATCCGGGGAAGTATCTCCATCTGACTCCCAACACGAGATATCCGAGGAAGAAACCGACTCAGGTTGGTTGCCCCGTCCGGAGGCCGAGGCCCGGTTGGAGCAGGAGGCCCTGGAGGATCTTGCTCCCGAGGAATGGGAAAGTGAGCGAGACCGGCGCCGAGGACCATCATGAGGGCCCATGGTTCTCGGGGGTTTCCAGGGCAGGTTTCTGAGTTCCTCTCGAGGGAACCTCGGGCTCTAGGCATGAGCCAGCCGTGCTGGGTGTGAGCGCCTGCTGGGCAGCTAAGAAGCCAGAAATGCTGCGCTGCAGTGCCAGCATATGGGACTCCCACGCGGGCATGGGGCCCTGTGACACCAACACCAGGGCCACCGGGTCGGGTGGGGTCAAGGAAGAGAGGGGGTCCTCACCAGGATGACCTTCAGGAGACCGGGCACTATCACTGGAGGCCTCTGTATCCATTGTCCGACTCTCGGGAACGCCGAGGAGGGCTGAGCAACTGAGCACGGGAGCGCTCCCGCTTGTCTGGAGCCCCCAACAGCAACTTTGAGGTCTTCCTCTTATGCCGCTCCACTTCAGGGGACCCCTGGTCAGAGTGACGCCTGTCAGACGGCTGCCTGGGTGAGAATCTTCACAGTCTTGACAATGCATATATTTATATGATTTTTGCAAGGTATTGTGGGTAATGTAGTTCATTCACACCAGACACAGCTGCTGACAATAATTTAGTTGTGCACAAGTGTTAAAGCCAATAAGATACTTCTTTATTTATGGGGTTATTTCTCCCAGCACAGATATGCTTGGTAGCACATAAATTAGGTTACTTGCTTGCAGTGTTTAACTTGGTAAAACAAAGTCAAAAATCAAAATCAGGAAAACAACCTTCAAACTTGTCAGGCAATTAGCTAATGTTTTCTTAGCATATCTCTAACAAACGAAAAGCCACAAAGAAAGAAATAAACTGTTCTTGTAAGGTTAACTTCTGATTACTTTCCACACAGATCCAGAAGTAATTCTCTCCTAGCTCACAAGCAATTAGGTGCAGCTCAATTGCTATCAGTTATCCAGCTGAAACCCTTTAGCAGGCTGGCTTTCTACTGTGTGAGTCAAATCCTGCTTCAGGAGCTTTTCTTAGTGGAATAAAGAACAAATTTATATTTTCTTTGTGATGGCTGCTGTGCTTTATCACAGAAAGTTACCAACGGAGTTTGGATAGAGAGCAGTCCATATAAACAATATCTTGATCTATTATTTCCCCTTCATCAACAAGCATAGGGTCACTATCATGAATTGGCACAGATGAATCTTTCAATGGAGCACTTTCAGGAGAACACTTATTTCCCTGCTGTCTTTCAAGGTTATAGCTAGGGCATAGATCAATGTTCATACCTGAGCTTCCATTGTTGCTATAGTTCCTCTCTATATAGCCTGGCCAGTATGTAGTCCAGTTCTTATGTCCAGCCTTCCAGTCTTGATCCCTGGACACTGGATCTCTCTTCACATACCTTCTGGCATAGGTCTTAGAGTCCCTTCCACGTGCAGCCGTCTCCCTCACAGGTAGCCTCTGGTGATTCCTTGTTCTGCAGCACCATTCCTCTGGCTTTCTCCAGTCCAATGGTCTATGCTGGCCCTTGGAATACCTCCCAGTATACGTACTGCCTTGGACTCTTCTAGACCTCTCAAAGGCTTTTCTCCTCTTCCTTCCAGAGGGTTTCTTTCCTTCTCTATCCGTCCGGTTTGGCTTCTGCTTCTGCTGATTCTTCAGATGAAACTGATGATCCTTCTCTGCATATCCAAGGTGATCATGAAGCTGATCATGGAGAAGCTGATGCTTATGCTCTGTAGAACAAACTCTATTCTTATTCTGCCTTGATGAGTGCTCCTCCCTAATACAGCGCAGCTGTGCTGAATCAGGCCCTGCCCTTTGAGATGAGTGCTTAGGGATTACCTCATAGCCCTCCTGATTGAACACACGTTTCCCCACTTCAGCTCCTCTAATGGCTGTTGGAAACCTGGTGCATTCTGGGACTGGTAGTCTTTTATGGCAAAATTCTGTTTTCATACTTCTACCAGAACTGACAGGTTGCTTGTTCAGAGTCACTTCACCTTTTCTATAGCTCCTTCCTGAGTTATGATAAGCTTCCTTATCACACGCCTTGAGCACAAGGCCAAGGTGGGGGATCCCACCCGCGGAGAGACGACAGAAGGTGCCATCAGGGATTCCGAAGTGGCCTTAAGGAAAATGTCATTGGACTTCTGCTTGCGACTTAGCAGGGCCTAAGAGGACATTTTCTTACAAAGCGAGCAGAGCTCCGGATCATGGTCGGCCCCGAGGCACCGCAGACAGCAGTCATGAGTGTCCATAAGCAAAATGTTCTTTGAGCACCTGTCGCATTTTTTTTTAAAACTGGTGGCCAGCGGTTGGGAGAAAAAAGGGCACAAAGCCCGCAAAAGGAAAAAATGCTACGAAAAACATCCCCTTTGCTCAAAAAGAAAAAAAGGAGCAGGGGAGAGACGGGTAAAGGACCAGTGCAACCGGAAAAATAGCAGGCCAGAGGCCGAAAAAAAAAACGCTTTTTCCGAGGGACGAGGACGTACGTCCGAAGGGCTCTGCGGAAAAAGGGAGACTGAGCAAAATGGCACCCTTTGGCGGGAAGAGGACCACGCATTTGTGGCAGCAATCCCAAAGGCTTTCTTTGAAAGCTGGGGAATTGCTCCGCGCAGGCTCAGTCGGTGCCAACGTTACCCATAAGTGAGGACTGACTTCCTACTTATTCCTGGAGAAAGGGGGCTACCACCTTGGAGAGGAATTTGGGGTGTGTGTGGAGCACCATCTTGTTCTTATAGAACTTTGTATATGGCGGATCCGCCACCAAGGCCTGGAGTTTGCTCACTCTCGCCCCTCCGATCCCGGAAGCAGCCGCCCGCAGCGTGCTCTGCCCAATCGGGGCAGTCCAGCAGCACACAAAAGGAGCGCCACCGGGTGCAAACACCGCCGGCAGCCCTCTCGCCCCTCCGATCCCGGAAGCAGCCACACAGCAGCACACAAAAGGAGCACCAGGCGGGGCACTGCGTCCGGGCACTCCAACTTATTATTTATTTATTTATTTATTACAGGCTCTTATATACTGCTCTATTCAGTATCAGCGCGGTTCACAATACAACAACAGACCAGAACAACAACTGTTTGGTTTTATAGAGAACAGGTTAGAGAACTTGGAAAAAACATGGGGAAGTCATTAATGCAACTATTTACATGAGTATTTACATATAAATACACACAACAGGGTTTCTTCTCAGATTGGGTAGTGATCAAAAATGGATGGATGGTCTAGTAATATTGGGGGAAGAGGTGGGATTTTAGCGCCTTTCTGAAAAGGGATAAATCGGTGATAGCCCGAATCTCTGGAGGTAAGGCGTTCCAGCACTTGGGGGCATAGAAGCTGAAGACCCTGTTAGATGTCACTAATGACCATTTTGTAGCTGCTTTAGGGATTATTAGAACATTGGTCGATATCGTTCTTCGAGATCTGCTGGGAGGAATGGCCTGGATGAGGTCTATTAGAGAGGTGGAAGTGATGCTTTTGGTTGCCTTGAAGGTGAGTAGTATCGTCTTGAACAAGAGTCTGCCATGTATGGGGAGCCAATGGAGTTGCTTCAGGATGGGTGTTACATGGTCCCTTCTTGCTGCACCGTAGAGGACTCTCGTCGCGGTGTTCATGGCAAGTTGTAAAGGGTTTAGGGTGGAGTGTGGGAGGCCTTGAATAATGGCATTAGCATAGTCGAGGTGGGGTAAGGTTAAGGCGTGGAATATGGTTCTGAAGTCATCAGGATCAAGCAGGGGGCGAAGATGGCGGAGTGTCCGGATCTTGAGGTAGATTGCTTTGACTACGTTGGTTATATGTATTTTCATATCCATGCGTTGGTCTAAAGTAACCCCAAGGTATCGAATGAAAGGTTTTGTTTGGAGCTCGGCTTCTTTCACCTTTATCTGGGGTGGGGGGGGTGAAAAGTGGGTCCCCTAGTGATGAAGAGAACCTCAGTCTTCTTGTGTCGGATTCGGAGGTTCTGAGATTGAAGCCATTCAGATACTGCATCAAAACATTTGGTTAGCGGGGAGAGGTCCATCTGGATTGTGGAGAAAGGCATGTAGAGAAGGATGTCACCCGCGTATATCAAGCATTCGACCTTGAAGGACCTGATGATGTTGCAGACGGGCTGTATATATATTGAATAGGAGTGATGATAGGGATGATCCTTGTGGTACACCTTGCTTTTGATGGTAAGGTGTGGATGTTGCGGCTCCTGAGGTCACGTATTGCCATCTCTGATCAAGGTATGACTTACACCAATCCAGAGCGGTATTGTTGATGCCCTTTTCTTTTAGACGCCCTATTAAAAGATCATGGTGTACAGAGTCAAACGCCGCAGCAATGTCCAAGAAGATAAGAACAAAGCCTTGGCGGATGTTGTCAATGCCTGTGATGTTGTTGCAGAGAGTGGTAAGGAGGGTTTCGACACCATGGAACTCTCTGAAACCGTGCTGGCGGTGGTCCAGAGGGGAGGCGGTGTCAATGTGGTCCTGTATTTGTCTTTGAGCTTCCTTTTCAATTATTTTAGCTAGAAGGGGTATACTAGCTATGGGCCTATAAGATTCAACCTTTTGTGGGTCGAGTTTAGGATTTTTCAAGAGGGGTCTGATAGATGTTCTCTTGAGAGCTGATGGAAAGGAACCGGTTGCAAAGGATAAATTCATCATTCTAGTGATGATGGGGCTGAGATCCTGGCGTAATTCCTTTATCCAGTGGGCTGGACAAGGGTCGGTTTGTGCAGTGGTGGTGTTAAGGGCGGCGATGGTGTCCTCAATATGTTTTCTAGATGGTGTGGAGAACATGGATAGGTTTGCTGTGAAAGCGGTGTCTTGAGTAGGGATTGTTGCAATATAGTTGGTTTGAAGCAGCTTGGATTGTAGGTAATCGGCGAAGGCTTGGGGTTGAATGGGTTCAGGTTGTTCAGGTGACGGTTCCTTAGATAAGGTCTTGACTAAATTGAAAAGATCGCGAGGTTTATTTAGTGATCTTTTCAACGTATAGGTGTGGAATTGTTTCATCCTGGCCATGACTGATTCTCTGTGCGCAGATAGATGTGCTTTGTAGGCTGCTTGGTCTTCTGTGGAGTGTGAGCGACGCCATCGTTTCTCCAGTCTTCTTAGGTGTGTGAGGGAGGCTCGTAGGTCAGGGGAGAACCAAGGAGCGGATTTTCTTTTCTTTGGGTTGTTGCTCTGGGTTGGTTGCAGAGCAATGGTACTGATGGTGCTGTTCCAGGTGGTGATCAGATTTTCGAGATTGGAGGAAGTGTCATGGAGGAGAGGGCGGGTTTCAGCAAGAAAATGTTCTTTGTTGAAGGTTTTGAATTTCCGAGATGTTACTTTTGTTGAGTCAGTGGATTTTTTGTTGATGTGAGATGATTGCTTGCCTTTGAAGAGGATGGGGAAGGTGATTAAGTTATGGTCTGACCAAGGTACTGGGGTTATTGATGCGTCAAGTTTATTGTTGGAATCAAGGGCTGTCAGAGGGGCAAAGATCATGTCAAGAATGTTTCCCTTCTTGTGCGTGGGGGCTTCGATAATTTGCTTCACTAGACGCAGTGAAAAGCAACCAAACATCCAGAGGACCAGCCGCAGAACCAAGGAACCAAGCATCACCGTATCGAACTCTGAGCTCTCCATTAAACGTATGTAACAGTGCATGAAACTGTAGAGCTTAAATAATTGGCATACTTGTAATGTTTGAATAACCCAGCAATCATTATTGCTGAGGCCAACCCATTCCCCCACGATTATCTTAGTCTTAGTTACAAACAGAATATTCATCGCATATTCTCCACTGGGCAGGCTCAGATGTGCAGCCATCTTCCCCTATTTATGTAACCATTGCTGTTTTGTGTACAAATCTATTGTTGCTTAATGATCACCATTGAGTAGCGGATCACTCCCATACTGGTATCCTGCTGCATCGTTGTTTCTATTGTATAAACTGTCTCCTATACTGTGCTAACTCACAATTCAACATGGCTATATCCGTCCTAACCCTAACCAGCCTATACCTCCTTAGCAGCACATTAATCAGCCCTCCCAACCTATCCTCCAACTACAACCTCATCCCAACCCTTCAAGGCCGTGGAAAAAGACATCAAGGCAGCTCACATTTTAAACCGGCAGAATTTCTTCATAATCCGTACCCACGCTTAATCCACATACCAATCCAACACTCCGCAAAACCCAAAGCGGTTCAGCCCCTGGGTAAGCAAAACCTGAAATGTGCCCTCATAAATGCACGCTCAGTCCGCAGGAAATGGCCAGCCATCACCGACCTTATAACCCACCTTGAACTAGACATCCTATTAGTCACGAAATCATGGCTCACGGACTCAGACGCAGTCCTCATTAACCAACTTATCCCCCCCAACTTCTCAAGCCACACATGCCACAGACCTAACCGCAGAGCTGGTGGTACACTCATCCTATCAAAGACAGAGCTCATGTATCAGCCAGTCAAATCCAGCAGCACAACACACCTCAACACACTCACCATATCCAACAACCACAACACCATCAACCTAATCTACAGATCACCGTCCTCCTCCCATGAAGACCTTGCAACTATAATTGACCTTGCCTGTAACCCTAAGAACACTCACAGACCAAACTGGATATTGGGAGACTTTAACCTTCCAGCTCTACAAGATACCCACTCCAAAGCCTTCCTTGAGGCACTCAATGAACTGGGCTACGATCAGATAATTGAAACACCCACTCACCAGAAGGGAAATATTCTAGACCTCATATTCATCCCACGTCCTGACATAAGCCCAAACTACAACTTAAAGCTGGAGATTACCCCAGTCCCATGGACCGACCACAACCTAATCAAATTCCAGATACCCATGATTCAAGACAGCAACATGCCTAAGAAAACAGCCGAAAGCCCGCCCTCACCCACAAGACGATTCAGACCATTTGATAAAGAGGCGATCCTAAATGAAGTCCTTCCAAACCTCCAACTAGACTCACCTGACCTGGATGATCTGATGACCACATGGAACAGCCTGAACTCCTACGCATGCCTACCTACCTCAACCAAGCTAAACACCCCCTGCAAATCACCTAGAGGTAAGAAGCCAGCACAATGGTACTCCACAGAGCTACGGTCCTCAATCCTTCTCAGGAAACTGGAAAGAAGATGGCGGCGATCCCGGTGCCCCACCGACCAAGCAACCTACATCAGCCAGCTCAACTCACACAAAGACTCCATCTCAGTGAAAATGAAGGAATACCACTCCGAACTCCTACTCCGCTCACTAAACAAACCTCACGATCTCTTCAACTTAGTGAAGTCCATGACGAAAGAACCTTCGCCTACACAGACTACAATGATACAACCACAGGATTATGCAGATTAAATACTAGCCAAAACCAGCAACATCACCATAACCAGGAAACCGACCCCCGGTCACAACACAAGTCAACCAACACCACTCAACTCACTCACAACACCATCAGCCAGAGGCATCAAAGACATCATCGCAGCCATCAATGCCACCACAGCTCCAAATGACCCATGTCCAGCCCGCTGGATAAGATCTCTGCATAAAGAACTCAGCCCGATGCTAGCCAGGATCATGGAGTGATACTTTTCCACAGGAATGTTCCCAGCTTGCCTCAAGCAGACATCGATCCGTCCCCTTCTGAAGAACAACAAACTGGACCCCCCGGAAAGTGGAGTCCTACCGACCAATCTCAAGCATTCCACTTCTAGCCAAGATCATTGAGAAGGTAGTTCAACGGCAAATCCAAGAGCACATTGACTCCACTGCCCCCCTTGATTCATGCCAACATGGCTTCAGGGAATCACATGGAATTGAAACGCTACTTGCCAAGCTTTTTAACACATTAATCATAGGGATTAACTACAGACATGGATACGCCTTGGTCTTCCTAGACATCTCCGCCGCTTTCGACTCTGTCAACCATGAGCAGCTCCTGACACGTCTCCAGGAAAAAGGAATCCAGGGCTCAGCCTGGAGCTGGTGCAAATCGTACCTAACAGACAGATGGCAGCAGGTATGCACAGGCTCCTTGACCTCCATGCCTTTCCAACAAAAACATGGAGTTCCCCAGGGTTCTTCACTATCCGCCCTATTATTCAACATATACATGCAGCCCATATGCGACATCATCCGCTCCTTCAACATCTCCTGCCTGATTTACGCGGACGACATACTACTCTTCACCCCATTCACCGTCGATCAACCGGACTACTCCTCACTGGTAAAATGCTTTGATGCCGTCACTGACTGGCTTAACTCACAGAATCTCAAAATAAATTTCAGCAAGACAGAAGTGCTGTTCATCACGAGAAATCAAACCTTCTTCCCCCCAGCTACATTAAAGACAAGAGATGCCGAGCTCCCGAGCTGCCCCACCACCTGGGAGTCACACCGGACCAGCACCTCGACCTCAAAGCCCACATAAGTAACACTGTCAAGAAAGTCTACCACAAGATGAAGACAATTCGACATCTCCGACCCTTACTGCAACCAGAGGATTCCATACAGTCTTCCAGGCGCTAGTAACCCCCCACTTTAATTACGCTAATGTGATCCTTCACAGACTCCCCAAGAACACGCTCAACCCCCTACAGTTAGCTATGAATGCCGCTGCCAGATTCCTACACGGGGCCTCTATAAGAGAGCACATTACTCAAATCCTAAAGGACCTCCACTGGCTACCAATCTACTGCCAACTCATCTACAAAGTTGCTCTCTTGACTTTCAAAGCCATTAACAAAATAACCTCCGGCTCCTTGACAGACCTTATCCACCCCACACCCACCTCCAGAGCAAGAAGGTCCTTCGCCACGGACACAATTATAACCCCCAGTGAAGTAACAAAATGCACTCAGGCAACAAAAGACAGAGCATTCATGTTCTATGCTCCTACCTGCTGGAACGAGCTCCCAGTGTCCATCCGCATGATCACCGACCTCGCTCCATTTAGAAAAGCACTAAAGCACCACCTTTTCCTCCTGCACTATGCCCAGGCTAACAACACATCCCTACCTGAAAAAGCACGACCCAATTCACATCCCTGTACATAGCTCGCAAGGAAACCTTTGTTATCATTGCCGTGCAGCGACTCTCTGCCCACACTGTATATAGCTTACATATAGCCTGTATTTACCTCCCCATGATTATTAACCCAAGTTGTATCCCCTGTTCTATGTAAGTGCAAAGCAGGATCTTCCTGCTTTCCACAAAATGTTATCTGTAAACCGCACTGATTTTAAAGAGCGCGGTATATAAAAGAATTAAATAAATAAAATAAATAAAATAAACTCTGAGCAGACGTGAGGACCACCAGAAAGCATAGTTACTCACCTGTAACAGGTGATCTCCGGGAACAGCAGGAATTTAGTCCTCACATATGGGTATCGTCGGTACCGACAGAGCCTGCGCGGGAACGCTCCCCAGCGTCCAATCAGAAAGCTTTTGGGAGCATCCCACAGCGCCTACGTGCTGCCTTCCTGCCTTTCCCAACTGCCTCTCTCCAGTTGAGTTTTAAAGCTGAGACAAAGAGAGAGAGAGGGAAAGGAAAAAGATAGAGAGTTACAACCCCTAGGGGAGGTGGGTGGGTTGTGAGGACTAAATTCCTGCTGTTCCCGGAGATCACCTGTTACAGGTGAGTAACTATGCTATCTCCAGGAACAAGCAGGAATGTAGTCATCACATATGGGGACTCCCTAGCTTTAGGTGCCAGGGAGAGACCCCAGAAGTTGTGTGTCCCTGAAGAGGGCTCCACTTCCCCCCATGGATCTCTGGCATCCTATCAGGGATGGTGGGTAGGAGTTGATTAGGTATGGAACAGGTGTTGAAGAACAGCCTGACCAAACAAGGAATCCCGGCGGGAGTCCTTGTCCAAGCAGTAATGGGCTGTAAAGGTATGAACCGAGGCCCAAGTGGCTGCTCGACAGATGTCGTCGATTGACACAGAGTGCAGATGAGCCATTGAGGCTGCCATGGCTCTCACATTGTGAGCAGTGACATGCCCTTCCAGAGAAAGATTCTTACTCTGATAGGCGAAGTAAATACACTGAGCAATCCAGTTAGACAGTGTTCTCTTTGAGACTGGAAGTCCCAAATGAGAAGGATCAAAAGCAACAAAAGAGTTGAGAGGACTTTCTATGTTGCAGTGTTCTTTGTAAGTAAAAAGCTAGAGCTCTTTTACAGTCCAAGGTATGAAGATTCCTATCTGCATTTGATGCATGAGGCCCTGGAAAAAACAAAGGTAGGTAGACCGCTTGGTTCAGATGAAAAGGTGAGACCACCTAAGGCATATAGTGTGGATGAGTCCTAAGGACTACCTTGTCATGATGGAACCTTGTATAAGGTGGATTAGCTACTAGCGCTTGCAACTCACTAATGCGGCGTGCCGATGTGACTGCAATGAGAAAGATAACCTTCCAAGAAAGGAATTTCAAGGAGGTGGTAGCTAAAGGTTCGAAAGGTGGCTTCATGAGCTGCCCAAGAACCAGGTTTAAGTCCCATGCCACCGGTGGTGGCCTAATGGGAGGCTTAGTTAGAAGAAGGCCTCTCATAAATCTTGCTATAAGAGGATGAGAGGAAATAGGCTGTCCATTTAGAGGCTTAAGGGAACATGCAATAGCACTCAAATGGACTCTCACTGAATTTGTCTTAAGGCCTGCATTAGATAAATGAAGGAGATACTCCGGCAAAGATTCCAGAGGTATCGCAAGAGGGTTAAGACCCTTTTCCGAACCCCAAACCGTAAACCTTTTCCACTTGAAAACATAAGTGTGTCTAGTGGAAGGTTTTCTGGAAGCATAAAGAACATCTTTCACTTGCTGAGAAAGATTAAGAACTTGGAGATCTAGGCTTTCAGCAACCAAGCCCTGAGATGCAGAGACTGGGGATTGGGATGCCATAACATTCCGTCCTCCTGGGATAGGAGATCTGGAGCAGACCCTAACTCCAGGGAGGGGGCTTGAGAGAGATGTAGAAGCAGAGGGTACCACACTTGCCGTGGCCAATGTGGTGCTATGAGAATCATACGGCCTCTGTCTCTCTGAAGCTTGAACAGGGTTTTGGGAATTAGGGGAATGGGTGGAAAGGTATACAGGAAGTCTTGACCCCAGTAAAGGAGGAAAGCATCCCTGGCCTGAGCCCCCTGAGCCGGAGTTCTGGAACAGAACCGGGAAGTTTGGCATTCCACGGACTTGCAAAGACGTCTATGTCAGGGGTTCCCCAAAGTTGAAAAATCCTGGTCACCTGGTCTACATGGAGAGACCACTCATGTGGAAGAAGAACTCGACTGAGCCTGTCTGCCCAAGAGTTTTGAATGCCTGGAAGATACACTGCCAGAAAATGAATCTGATGCTCTCTGGTGAGGGTCCATAGTCGCAAAGCTTCGTTGCAAAGCGATAGAGAGGCCGTTCCCCCTTGCTTGTTCACATAGAACATGGCTACTTGATTGTCCGTATGAATGAGGACTGTCTTGTAGCTGAGCAGGGAGTGGAACACTCGCAGAGCAAGAAAGATTGCTCTGAGTTCCAAGAAACTGATATGTAGACAACTCTCTTGTGGAGACCAGGTGCCCTGGGTGGAGAGGTCTTGCAGATGAGCTCCCCAACCCATTGGAGAAGCATCTGTTGTGAGAGTTGCTTGGGGTAAGGGTTGCTGAAAGGGGGACCCCAGCAACAGGTTTTGAGTGGACTTCCACCACTGGAGGGACAAAATGAGGCGAGTTGTGTTTGCTATTTTGTCTGACAGGTACCCTGATGCCTGGGTCCATTGGATGGATAAAGTCCACTGAGCTGCTCTCATGTGGAGGCGAGCATATGGGACCACATGCACGGTGGATGCCATGTGGCCTAGTAATTGCAACATTTCTCGAGCAGTTAGGTGAGGCTTTAGCACTGCTTGAGAAGCTAACTGCACCAAACGAAGGCAACGGGCCTGGGGGAGATAGGAGCTTTCCTGGATACCACAAGGGCAAGGGCCTATGAACTCTAAAGACTGAGTGGGAGTTAGACTGGATTTTGGGATGTTTATTACCAGCCCTAA
This sequence comes from Ichthyophis bannanicus, assembly GCA_033557465.1. Classification (NCBI taxonomy): domain Eukaryota; kingdom Metazoa; phylum Chordata; class Amphibia; order Gymnophiona; family Ichthyophiidae; genus Ichthyophis; species Ichthyophis bannanicus. Next base: position 377,785,612 of record CM066034.1, on the reverse strand, counting down.
ATACTGAAGGATACGCATTGTGCAGGATAGAGACGTCTTGGCCTCTGACTGTGTTGGAGCTTGAATGAGCCAGTCATCCAAGTAAGGGAAGACAAATATCCCTAGAGTGCGGGGAAATGCTGCTACAACAGCCATGCATTTCGTGAACACCCTTGGTGCCGAGGCCAGACCAAAAGGAAGCACCCTGTATTGGTAGTGCTTTCCCTGAAAAAGAAACCAAAGGAACCTTCTGTGGGTTGGATGGATGAGGACATGGGTGTACGCATCCTTGAGATCTAGAGAACAAAGCCAATCCTGACTCTGAAGGTATGGTAGCAGAGCTCCGAGCGAAATCATCTTGAATTTCTCCTTGACAAGGAATTTGTTCAATTCTCCGAGATCTAAAATAGGCCTGTAACCCCCTGTTTTCTTTGGAATAAGAAAATAAGGGGACTAGAACCCTGTGCCCTGTTGATGAAGAGGTACTTCTTCTATTGCCCCTTGGGCAAGAAGGATGGCAACCTCCTGACCTAACAGGGAGATGAGAGAGGTCGGAGAATTGAACTGCTTCACTATTGTGTGAGGGGGCATGCTTGAAAAATGAAGCTTGTACCCCTCCTTTATGATGGAGAGTGTCCAATGCTCTGCTGTTATATTTGCTCCCATCTGGGGGCAAAATGACATAACCTTCCTGGAATGGTGGACGGTTCTGGTTCCTCCATAACCAGAAAGGCTAAGTTCTCTAGTTGAAAGTCAAAGGCCCTGAGGAGGCTGAGGCTGCTGGGCCGGTGGAGGCCTAGCAGCCTTTGCTTTCTTCTGTTTGGGTGGTTGCTGACGTTTGCTTGAAAACTGACCTGCAGAAGTTGCCTGCTGAACATAAGCAGGATAAAATCTTTTCTTTTTAGAAAAAGATGTTTTCTTGAACAATTTCTTTCTAACAGGATTAGCAGTGGACTTGGATAGTCTATCCAAGGTGGAATTTTCAGCATCCATTTCATTGGCTTTTTCCTGACAATCTTTCCCAAACAGGTTCTCACCAGTACAAGGGATATTACCCAATTTATCTTGTACCCAGAGCTCTAGATCAGATGCCTGGAGCCAAGCAATTCTACGTGCACCTATGGCGATAGCCGAGGTTCTGCTTATACACTCAAAGCAGTCAAAGGCTGCAAGGTTCGAAAATTTAGAAACATCTTGGGCATGTTTGACCCAAGTGAGAAAGTCCTGTCTTTTATCCTCAGAAATGAAAGGACTTAAAGTCTGTAAATTATCTGTGACCTCCTTTAGGAACATTCTCATGTAGAGACTATAGGAACTGATTCTGGCAGAAAGCATGGAAGCTTGGAAGACTCTACGTCCAAAAGCATCCAGGGTTCTGCACTCACGTCCTGGAGGATTAGAGGCATGCCTCTTTGCACTTCTGATCCTTCTCATAGCTGACTCCACCACAATAGAGTGGTGAGGAAGCTGAGTCTTATGGAAACCAGGACGAGGGACTCGATACATAGCATCCAATCTACGAGAATGAGGAGAGGTGGTAAGAGGTGTTTCCCACATCCTCAACATGAGATCATATAAAATCTCATGAATGGGTAAGGTAGCTGCCTCCTTAGGAGTTTTGGGATACTGTAGAGTTTCCAACTCCTTGGCCCTTGGCTCCGTTTCAGGGGCCACAGTGATGGACAGGCCCCGAGCCACCACCCTGATGAAGTCTTGGAAGGACATATCTTCTGGAGGAGACATTCTGCGTTTGGGGAGGACGACTCCTCTGGAAGAAGCATCGCTGCATCGAAGAACTTTCAGAATCCTCAGATTCTTCAGAGGACTCGAAGTATCGTCTGTCCGGATGCTCTTGCAGAGCCCGATACCCGTACCGACCAAGGTCGGTACCGGGAATAACCTGTACCGGAGAATCGGTAACGGAGGGCATCAGAGGACAGGGTACCAGCAGAGCAGACACCAATGCCGATGTCGATGCTATCGGTACCGGTACCCATACCGATGCCAGTGCCGGTACCGGTGGAGTTGTCTATCGTGGTACCAAGGGCGTCTCTGGTCTATTGACGCCGCCAATGCCCGGATGTCGGTACTGGTGGAGACCTCCGGTACCCCAGAGCCTGGCACCAGGAGATCTGTCAAGGCCAAGCCATCGAGAACATCCTGGAAAGCACAGTTACTTACCTGTAACAGGTGATCTCTGGGAACAGCAGGAATAAGTTTTCACATATGGGTAAGTCGGTACCGACGGAGTCTGCGCGGGAACGCTTCCCAGCGTCCAATCAAAGAGCTTTTGGAAGCATCCCACCACGCCTGCGTGCTGCCTTCCCGCCTTTCCCAACTGCCTCTCCTCAGTTAAGTTTTAAAGCTGAGACAAAGAGAGAGAGAGAAAGGAAAGGAAAGATAGATAGAGATACAACTCCTGGGGAGGTGGGTGGGATGTGAAGACTTATTCCTGCTGTTCCCAGAGATCACCTGTTACAGGTAAGTAACTGTGCTATCTCCAGGAACAAGCAGGAATGAGTCTTCACATATGGGGACTCCCAAGCTAAGATGCCTGGAGTCCCAGCATGTTATAGGTTGGAACATGCTATCCCCCACAACACCAGGCATCCTGAGGATGGAGGGTAGGAGTTGAAGAAAGAAAGGTGCTGTGGAACAGCTAACCTAGCATAGGACTGCAGACAAGGAGTCCATGTGCAGATAATTATCATCAATGATACTGAAAGAAAAATTGCAATATGGACCTCCCCTAACAGGATTACACAGCGGTAAGGAGGTTCATGGGATCTACCGGGGAACCCAGTAGAGGAACCTCAAGGAGGACCTCACTGTGAAGTGGAGGTAATAAACCTGTTAGGAAAAAACAGTGGAGGTCAGAATCCTGAAAGGTAAGAGGGAACCCCGGTAATAACTGGGGTAGTATTAAAAACGGTGGGCCTTCAGCGGAAGGCTTTATGATAAAAGCCAAACTCTTTTGGCGACAGAGTGGTTCACCCTTGGGAGCAAAAAGAGAAGGCCGACCGGATTGTACAAACAGGCACAGTCTTTGTGGGAGAAAAAGGTATGGAAACCCCTTGTATCCCAAAAGAAAGGACAAACGCCTGAGGCGTTAGAGCCTGTGATTAGCTGAAGATCCGCAATGTCTCTCCTAACTGGGGTCAGCTAGGAGAGATAGTGGAACATGGAGAGCTTCAGAGGTACCTAAACCTTAAGGTTATGGTGGAAGTTGTTAACTACCACAAAAATGGTTGTGAGTGTGGAACCCCAAACATGCTGGATAGCACAGGTATGGGTAAAGCCCATCTGTCAGAATCATATAGCTATATGAGCCTGGACAGTCAGGTAGATAAAGAGTAGTTACTCACCTGTAACAGGTGTTCTCCAGGAGCAGCAGGAATCAGTCCTCACTTATGGGTGACGTCGGCGCCGACGGAGCCCTCGCGGAGCAACTTTCACCAGCTTTCGAAGAAAGCCTTTGGGAATTGCAGCACGCATGCGCAGTCCCCGTCCCGCCCAAGAGTGCCATCTTGCTCAGTCTGATGACATAGCGAAAAGACAGCAAAAAAGTTAGCAAAACCATATACTAAGAATGATTGCAACTCCAAGGGGAGGAGGGAGGGTTGTGAGGACTGATTCCTGCTGCTCCTGGAGAACACCTGTTACAGGTGAGTAACTACTCTTTCTCCAGGACCAAGCAGGAAGTCAGTCCTCACTTATGGGACTCCCAAGCTTAAGGCTACCGGAGACCTCAAGCTCATCAGTACAGAAGGAAGGAATCTTCTCTGAATACGAATCCGGCCGGTAGCCCAACACCAGGGCCGGAGGGTAGGAGTTGCTTAGACCTCAAAGAGATTGTGGAGGACTGCCTGTCCGAAAGCACTGTCCCTGCGGGACTCCCTCTCCAGGCAGTAATGAGCCGCGAAAGTCTGGCTGGAAGACCAAGTAGCAGCCCGGCAGATGTCTGCCAACGGAACAGAGCAGAGGTGAGCTACTGACGCAGCCTTCGCCCTGACACGGTGAGCCGTGACTCGACTCTCTAAAGAGAGACCGGCTGCTCCATAAGCCCAGGCGATACAGTCAGCTACCCAGACGGACAGAGTACGCTTAGAGACGGGTACCCCCAACCGATTGGGGTCAAAAGAGACGAAGAGCTGGACAGCCTTTCGATGCTCACGCGTACGGTCAAGGTAGAAGGATAAGGCTCTTCTACAGTCCAGGGTATGCAGAACAGTTTCAGCTCGGCTGGTATGCGGTCTGGGAAAGAAGGTCGGAAGAACCACCTCTTGATTGATGTGAAAAGAGGAGACCACCTTCGGAAGAAACTTAGGGTGAGTCCGGAGGACAACCCTATTCTTGTAGAACCTAGTGTATGGGGGCTCAGACACTAGGGCCTGTAGTTCACTGACGCGCCTAGCGGAGGTAAGGGCTACCAAGAAGAGAGTTTTCCAGGAAAGGAAACGAAGAGGACAGGTAGCCATGGGTTCAAAAGGCGGACTGGCAAGCCTTTGCAAAACCACGTTGAGGTCCCAGTCGGGAGCTGGAGGGCGCAACGGAGGCTTAAGCAGAAGGAGGCCTCTGAGAAAACGCGCCACCAAGGGGTGCGAGGAAAGAGGCCGGCCTTCCACCGGCGAATGATGTGCGGAGAGGGCACTGAGGTGAACTCTGACAGAGTTGGATTTGAGGCCAAGATCGGAGAGGTGAAGCAAGTATTGCAGTACCACCGATACTAAACAGGCGAAGGGGTCTTCAGAGCACTGAGAGCACCAGACCGAGAAGCGACGCCATTTAAGGGCGTAAGATTTTCAGGCAGAAGGACACCGAGATGCTAGGACGACGGCTTCCACTTCCGGAGGTAGCAGAAGCGGAGCTAGGACTACCCTTTCAGCAGCCAGGCCATCAGGCGCAGGGCCCGGAGGTTGGGGTGCAGGAGAGTACTCTGATCCTGGGTCAGGAGATCGGGCTGAAACCCCAGAGGAAGAGGGGTGTCCACCACTAGCTGTAGAAGTAGAGGGAACCACGGTTGCCTCGGCCACCGGGGCGCTACCAGGATCACGGAGGCCCTGTCCTGGACCACTTTGAACAATGTCCGGGACACCAGTGGCATGGGAGGGAAGGCATACAGTAGGCCCGTGGACCACGATATGAGGAAAGCATCCGGCGCTACTCTGAGAGGATGCGGGTGCCGTGAGCAGAACCTGGGAAGCTGCCGGTTCAGGGGACTGGCAAAGAGATCCATGGTGGGGGAGCCCCACCGGCGGAAAATCTGCTGGACCACTGCGGGGTTCAGCCTCCATTCGTGCGGCTGCAGAATCTGGCTCAGTTTGTCCGCCAGGCCATTGTCCTGCCCGGGCAGGTAAACAGCCTTGAGGAGGATGTTGTGACCGACTGCCCAAGAGCAGAGTCTCCGAACCTCCCGACATAGAAGGAGGGAGCCCGTGCCCCCCTGTTTGTTCACGTAGAACATGGCAACCTGATTGTCCGTCTGCACCAGCACAGACTGACAAGACGTGAGGTGAGAGAAGGCCCGCAGAGCTAGGCGGATCGCCCGCAGCTCCAGGAAGTTTATCTGCTGGGCGGCTTCCCAAGGTGTCCAAAGGCCTTGAGTGCATGTCCCTTGACAATGCGCTCCCCATCCCAGGAGAGAGGCATCCGTCGTGAGCACCTGGGACGGTGGAGGAGACTGAAAGGTCATGCCGAGTACCAGATTGGGCAGGTGAAGCCACCATTGCAGAGAGGAGACCAGGCGGTCGGAAATCTGTATTAAGTCCATCAGCCTCCCTGTGGCCTGACGCCATTGAGTGCGAAGGCACCACTGAGCAGGTCTCATATGTAAACGGGCATTCGGAGTGACATGGACCGTGGAGGCCATATGACCGAGCAATTGCAGGAAACCGTCTGGCCGAGACTGGTGACGTGCTGTGGAACCTGCCGGCCAGGGCTATGAGCCTGTTGGCCCGTTCCAGAGGCAAGAAGGCCCGAGCCTGGAGAGTATCCAGCCGTGCTCCTATGAATTCGAGATCCTGAGAGGGGAGCAAAGTGGACTTTTCGAAGTTTATGACGAAGCCCAAGTGCTGAAGCAGAGTCACTGTGCGTTGAGTGGCCTGAGTGACCTCTAGGAAAGAGTGTGCCCGGATGAGCCAGTCGTCCAGGTAGGGGAAGACGAAGAGGCCTTGAAGCCTCAGGAAGTCTGGGAGCGGAGGATAGGCCAAAGGGCAGTACGCGGTACTGATAATGATTTCCTGCCACCACAAATCGTAGATATTGCCGGTGGTCCGGATGAATAAGGATGTGGGTATAAGCATCCTTTAGATCCAAGGAGCATAGCCAGTCTCCCTGCTGGAGGTAGGGCAGTAGGATTCCAAGGGTAAGCATCTTGAACTTTTCCCGCTGCAGGAACTTGTTGAGGTTGCGTAAGTCCAGAATGGGTCTAGTGGGCTTGGGAGCCTTCTGCCTACGGGATCCGTTACCCTGCCCCTTAGGCTGCTGTCCCTGATGGGGGGCTGCTGAGGTCTGATATTGTGGGTGGTGTTCTTTATAAGCAAACACCTTCCTCGGGTAAAAAGGCTTTTTCCCCGAGCCCTTCCTCTTCTGTGAAGGGGCAGAGGTCTTTCTGGATAGGCGGGTCCTGGTGAGAGTCTCGGACTCGAGTTCCGCCACCTTTTCAGCCATGGGCTTGCCAAAGAGGTTTTCACCTCTGCAAGGGACATCGACCAACTTGTCCTGCACCCATGGCTCAAGGTCGGATGACTGAAGCCAAGCCTGACGGCGAGCCCCGATGCCGGCTCCGGCTACTCGAGCCGATGCTTCAAAGCCATCGTAGGCTGCTTGAGAAATGAACTTCGAACACTCTCGAATCCCTGTGGACAAGGCCTGGAACCGCTGCAATGGTTCCTCGGAGAGACCAGCAGAGAACCCGGCAATTTCTTTTGCCAGGTCTCGAAGATACATGCCCATATATAGCTGGTATGTCTGGACTCGACAAGCAAGCATAGAGCCCTGGAAGCACTTTCTACCGAGGGCATCCAGGTTCCGGGCCTCCTTACCCGGAGGCACCGAGGAGTGCATCTTTTGACTCTTAAGTTGATGCACTGCCGATTCCACCACCATGGAATGGTGTGGCAGCTGTGCCTTATGGAACCCGGGGCTCTTGCGGACTCGATACATGGAATCGACCCGCTTGCTCAGCACCGGCGTCGAGGCCGGGCTCTCCCACATGCGGAAGAGTAGCCACTCCAGCATCGGGGGAACCGGTACAGTAAAGGCCTCCTTCAAGGGAGAGTCGTATTGGAGGGCCTCGAGCTCTTCGGCTCGAGGCTTCTCCTCCGGATCCGCGGGGAAGGCCAAAGCCTTGGCCATATCCCTCACGAAATCGGAGAACCGGGTATCTTCCGGGGGGGACCGCCTCAGAGGAGGGGACGCACCGAGTCTGAAAAGAACCGGGTGACTCGTCCTCCTCCGTGTCCCAGCCCGACTCCTCCGAGGAGGAATCGAGCGGCTCCGTGCGGGCGAGAGCCAGGGATCTCTGCCCCGACGCCGAGACCGGCGTCGAGGACCTCGGTCCCGAACGGGAGGCCAAGGGAGACCTTGGCCGAGGATAGACTCGAGCTCGTATGGACTCGAGGATCGACTCGGCCTCCGGGGTCGACTTGGGCGTCGACGTCCCGGTGGTCGGGGCAGATGCACTGGCGAGGCCGGTGATCAATGCCCGCTGCTGGTCCATGAAGGCAGCAATACTGCGCTCCAAGGTCGTCAATCTGAGGCCAAACTCAGAAGACCCAGCAGCCCCCGACTCGGGCCCCTACGGCGTCGGGCCCGACGTCGGCTCTCCCGGAGGAGAGTCCAGGAGGACTACAGTACTCACGTGTCCAGGCGACTCCACTTCGAGACGAGGAAGCTTCGAAGGCCTCTCCGCCTCCGAGGACCCGGGGCGGCCGACGGGGCTATGCGACCTGGCCCTCGAGGGACCAGGAGCGTCCTCCGACGCCACCCTCGCGGGCTTCTTCTTCCGACGGTGTTCCCGGCCAGGGGACCCCCGCTCAGAGGAACTCCGACGGTGCTTGGAGCCGGAGCCACGAGACGTCGAGGCCTCTGACGAGGTCAGGGCTCGAACGGACGCGAGGTCAGAGAAGATTCGTTCCTTTTGTGACTGCCGACTCCTCAACGGCTTCGAGGACATTTTGTTGCACAGATCGCAACTCATTGAGTCATGTTCGGGTCCGAGGCAACGTAGGCAGCAGTCATGCATGTCGGTAAGAGACATAAGTTTGACACAACGATCACACTTTTTAAACCCACTGGCAGCCATCGGGGGAAAAAGGGCCCCTGCAAGGTCGAAAGACCGTGCTGCCAGGAAAGAAGGAAAAAATGGCGGGAACGCCAGTTGGGAGAAAATAGAAAAATAAGTGAACGGACCCGATAGGGAATATCGAGGCCGGGCGGGGAAGAGGACACACTGAACGAGAAAAAATAAAAGAAATCAACTTTTTCAGCGGCGATAAACTACGACTGTAGGGCTCCGCGGAAAAAAGGAGACTGAGCAAGATGGCACTCTTGGGCGAGAAGGGGACCGCGCATGCGCGCTGCAATTCCCAAAGGCTTTCTTCGAAAGCTGGGGAAAATTGCTCCGCGAGGGCTCCGTCGGCGCTGACGTCACCCATAAGTGAAGACTGACTTCCTGCTTGGTCCTGGAGAAATGCAGGATACCTATCTACCGATAGTAAATATCTCGACAGATACATATATATACATATATATATCATATAGATAGATAGATATATGAGAATATATCTATAGTGAGATATGAAGGGCATAAAATACATACAAATGATAGACAGACATCTGTAAGATGTATGCTATAGATATGAATATATATATATATATATATATATATATATATATATATATATATATTTTATATATGCCTCTATATGGGAGTCTGCAATGAAGCAGACAGAGATATGCCTACAAAAATGGTATTCACATAGGAAAATGTGGAGAGGAAAGATATATCTAATAACAAGAGGGTGGAACCTACTTGAGAAGATATATAGAGAATCAATTTCCACTGGTTATGAGCTACAGGGATGCTAGGTAGTGGAATAACCAGGATGGTTACATGAAAAGCAGAGGATAATATCAGTCTGCAGCCAGCAAGTCCCGAGTATTCTAGAACTCTAGCATGGTAAGTGAACAGAAGACGCATAAAAATGAGATACCATGCTGACCTGCTTAAGGGCAAAAAGGTATCATGCGTTCTTACCATGAGGACGAGCTGGAAGGAGAAAAGCATATTCCCAATTGGAGATACTATGGACCAAGCAGGGAATTGGCAACTCCTTAAGCTTTCACGTAAGAGAAGGCCTGTGTCCTTTATATTAAAAAAGAGAACCTTTCTAGTCATGGGAGACATGAATGAAAAAGCCTTTTCCAACCATCTAGGATAGCTGTTGGAGAAAAAACCCTCATGCTCTCTAGCAAGGGCCCATAGTGGAGAGCTTCTCTGTAGAATTGCAGAGAGCATGATGCAGGAGAATGAGGAGATAGAACTGGCTGCTGGAGAGCCATTACCTATGTCAACTATGCTGCCAAACCCAGGGGAATGGAGATGGCAGAAAGAGAAGACAATCCAACAAGCCTGTAGAGTAGTAGTTTCCAAGACAGATGACAGCACTGACTTGGAGCCACTACTAAGACCAGACAGAATGTTAGTGGAGGACAACCTGGTTGCTGTTGGACAAGAACCAGTGGTCCAAACATTAAGGCTCCTGCATAGGCAGCTGCTTGCCAGAGAGCAGAAAGAATGTTACTGTTTAAAAACAGAAAGAACAGACAGAACAAGAGTAGAAAACTCTGGACATGTCTGATGAACTGCTTCAAGGCAAGATTGAAAAAGAGGAGTCAACTCAGAGAAGAGAACTCCGCACTGGAAAAGTAACAAAACTAGAGAGGCTGAAGAAAAAAGCCCTCCAGTGAAGCAATACCGCTCTTACAGAGGGAAAACCTACTAAGAGGGTAAAGAGAATGGAGCTGAAGAAGACTTACAAAGTAGTAAGTCTATAGAAAGGAAAAAAGACATGCTGGCACAGGAAACTATCGTTTAATAGTGGTTAGACCTCTTTCCCTAACAGGAAGAAGAGGAGAACCCTGTGACCTAGAAGCATGAACATCCTGAGAGCTCATAGAACATAGAAAGAATGGATGTCTTTGGGAAGAGATCCATGTTTAGGATTCAGAATGACAGCAGTGGATTGCCTCTATTGAAAAGAAGCAACTGCAGATTCTAACCCCCAGAGTCACAAGCATCTGATGGAGATTGATCAGAAACCCTGTGGTTGCTGGGTTTGCTGAGCCTGGTGAGAGGTTGAATTCTGTAGACCAGGACGATGCTTCCACTGTTTGGGAACATTGGGCAGATGATGCAAAAAACCTTCTTCTCCTATGGGAAGAAAGTTTGGCAGGACATTTCCTACCTACTGGGACAGAAGAAGGGGCAGAACAGCCCCTAGGAACAGGTAAGTCAGTGGACAACTGAGTAACCTGATGTAAAGACTCCTTGTTGAAAAGATTGTCTCCAGTGCAAGGAGTATGTCCCAGTCTTTGCTGTGCCCATTTGTCCAAGTCTGAAGCTTGGAGCCAGGCTCTACGTCGTGTCCCTATATTTACAGCAGAAGTCCTGCTAACAGACTGAAAAGAGTCTAGGGAAGCACGAGTAAGAAACCAAGAGATATTCTGAAGATGCTTGAGCAGTGAAAAATAGTCTGCACTCTTGGACTCTGGAAGGGAAGGAGTCAAAAGATGTAATTGCTTTGTGACCTCCTCAAGAGATAGACTCATATAAAAAATATATGAGAGAATCCTTGCAGAAAGCATAGATGTCTGGAAGGTTTGACGTCCAAAGGCATCTAGTGTCTTAGACTCACGTCCTGGCTGATAAGAAGAGTGCTTTTTCTTACTCTTTACCCGCCGCATTGCTGATTCCACTACTATGGAATGATGAGGAAGTTGTCTTTTGAAACCCAGGAGAGGGGGGGGGCACCTGATATAAGAGATCAGTTGCCCTGGAAGGTGGGGGTACCCTTAAAGGTGTTTCCCACATTCCCAGAAGGAGATACTGCAAGGAATGACGCAAAGGAAGCATTATGTTCTCCTTTGCTTTGGTAGAAACAGAGCCTTGTGCAGGATCATGTCCTGGGATAGGAATGGCAAGGGATCTTGCTATATCCAGGAGGAAACTCTGAAAAGAGGGATCCCCAACAGGCATGTCCCTTGGACAGGTTAGATCTGAAGAACTAGCCTGAGCACCCACAGAGCTATCCAAATATATAGGAATAGAAGATCCTGCAGAGTGCAGTGTGGAATGCTTAAGGGATGGTTGCTGGTACTGGCTGTCAGGAGCAGCGACCGTCCTTACCACATTGTCCATGCCAGGTATCGACTCCAAGCTTGGTATAGAATGGAGCGATCCTGTTGAAAAAAGCATGGCAGGAGTTGGCCACGATGCTACTGTGGATACTAGTACCGATGCCAATAGATTTTAGAACCATCTTCCAAGCACTCATTTTGCCGCATTTCGATTTTGCCAACTCAATTCTACAAGGTCTCCCACAATCCACCCTAAGCTCTCTTCAACTTGCCATGAATACTGCTGCAAGGATTCTACAAGGAGCTGCCAGGAGTGATCATGTAACACCAATCCTCAAACAGCTTCACTGGCTCCCGATACAAGGCAGACTCGAATTCAAAACCCTAGTCCTAACATACAAGGCCATCCACGGTGTATCTGCAAACTCAATAATTGATCTCACACAAACACTACCACCAACAAGATCCAGAAGACATATAGCGATAAACACCCTAATAATACCGAAGGCCATAACAACGTGTAGCCGATCAACAGCGAACAGAGCCTTCAAGTTCTGTGCCCCTAAACACTGGAACTCCCTACCACCCGAAATTCGTGCTATAACTAACATAGGCCAATTCAGAAAGGCCCTCAAGCATAACCTATTCATCAAATACTACCCTACATAAAGCTTCCCCTCAAGCATAACCTAATCAACAATTATTACCCTTCACAAATTCAAAAATATTCACCTCAATATTAACCACTTTGCCTCCTTTCACAACCCCACAAGCAACAACTCATAAATACCTCTTTCATGTTATCAAAATTAACAGACCAACATTCTATGTATATAGTTTTACCCCCATATTATCCAAGTTTATCGAATCCAAGTTTATCTTCCTGTTTTATGTAAAACCGAGCAGCCTGTTGTTCTGGTCTTTGGTTGTCTGTAAACCGCGCTGATTGTAAATAGCGCGGTATATAAAAAACTGTAATAAATAAATAAATAATAAATAAATACCGGTACCGATGTCGGAGTTGGATCCGACAGAGACATCGGAGCAGTCATCAGTGACCGTTCAATCGGTACCGAGGTAACCGAAAACCTCCGCCCGCTATCCTCAGTACCGAGCCACCGGTATCGATCGGTGTCGGTACCAAAGCGTATTGGTACCCAGTCTTCCAGACTAGAGATCGATTCCAAACTCGGCATCGAGGGCAGCTCAATCGGCCTCGAGGGAACCGAGAGTTGCGGATCCGAATCATCGGAATCGAGCCTTTGGTACCGCTGAGAGCCGGTACCAAGGCGAGTCGGTACCCAGTCCTCCAGACTGGAGATCGATTCCAGACTCGGCATCGAAAGAAGCGAGGCTATCGATGCACGTCTGGAGGGTACCGACGTCGGCGGTCGTATCGGTGTCGGTACCGATACCGGAAAGTCAGCCTGGGGATTAGCCACCGGACCCGAAGGTACCGAGGACGCCAGATGACAATCCCTGGTGAGGAGTGTTTCATCCAACACCAGTGCCGATGCTGGGGTATCGGTACCGCTCGAAGCGGATGCCACCACCGGACACGGCTCAGGTATGTTCTGTAGGGGGTGAACCCCAGGAACAACCTGAAACCCCTTATACACTTTGGAGACCGAAGACTCCCGCCGGGGTTTTGAAGCCAGTGGGCCCTCGAGGGCAAGGCCGGAGCTGTCTACATGCTGTGCATGAGACCTACCACTCGAGGGCTGGCTAGTCTTAACAGACTGTTTTTGGGTTACCTGATCCTGTGTAGAAGAAGGGGACGGTGCCCAGAAGTTGGAGGGCAAAAGTGTATCGAGGGAACCTCGATGTTGAAGACCTCTTCTCACCAAACTGTCAGGACCCAAGCAGGTTAGACACCGACTTCGAGGGTCTAAAAATAAAGTTGTACAGCCACAGTCTGAACATTTCTTGGAGAAAGTGGCTGGCGGTTCCATGAAGGAAAAAGAGGAGGCCTAAAAGGCCTAAGAAACCGTGGGACACTATGAAGAAAAAATATCCCATGGAAAAGTAAGATTTTACAAGAAAAGAAAACACCGGCGGTACCGGTGGCGTCGGGAAGACAGCCGCGACCATAAGAAAACTAAAGAAATAAAACAAGAATTTTCTGCGGTGACAGGAGGACGTCCTGCCGGCCCCGCGGAAATCGAAAACTGAGGAGAGGCAGTTGGGAAAGGCGGGAAGGCAGCACGCAGGCGTGGTGGGATGCTTCCAAAAGCTCTTTGATTGGACGCTGGGAAGCGTTCCCACGCAGACTCCGTCGGTACCGACGTACCCATATATGTGAAGAGTCATTCCTGTTTGTTCCTGGAGATCCCCGATAATGCTTTGGAAGCCGAAGCCTCCCGCCGGGGTAATTTTGTCGGTGCAGAATCCTCGAGGGCAACGCTAGAGGCATCTCGATGCTTAGAAGGAGATCTACCCTTCGAGGACCAGCTGGATTTATGTTTAGTTACCTGAGATCCACGGGAGGAAGAAGAAGCCCTGGAAGACGTCGATTCCACCGAAGCTGCATCAGAGGGAAACAGCTCGGTTCTGCCTACCTCTTTTAGACATCATGGCACAGGACACACAATCCGTGATGGAGTGGTCAGGACCTAAACATTTTAAACACCATTCATGGGTGTTGGTGATGGAGATGGTACCGCCACACTTGGTGCACTTTTTAAAACCTGAGGCAGATTTTTCCATGTTAAAGAAAACTTTTTGGGCCTAAGGAAGAAATAAGAAAAGAAAGACCGGCGGTACCGGTAGAGCGTCGAAGAAGGCAGACGCGACCACAAAAAGAAAGAAAGAAAAAAGGAATTCTTCTGCGGTGACAGGAACACGACCTGCTGGCTCCACGGAAAAAGAACTGGAGAGAGGCAGTTGGGAAAGGCGGGAAGGCAGCACGCAGGCGCTGTGGGATGCTCCCAAAAGCTTTCTGATTGGACGCTGGGGAGCGTTCCCGCGCAGGCTCCGTCAGTACCGACAATACACATATGTGATGACTACATTCCTGCTTGTTCCTGGAGATAAACCTCTTTCCAGGATAGGTATCATAAATGGCATGTGGACAGGAGCTCAAACGGTGAGTTGGGAAAACACCACATTCAGGTCCCATTCTGCCGCAGGGGGGTAGAGAGGGGCTTTGATAGCAAAAGACCCCAGAGGGAGACCAGGGCTTGAGAGGGATTTTCCCTCTATGGTATGTATTTGTATATAGTCACACTGTTTAAATTGTAAATAATGCCAAGTTACATGTAGAACCTGATACCAATTTGTATATAGTTCACCTGTTCTCCCTGTTTAAACTCCCTGTTTACTGTAAGTCCAATGTAGAGCTTTCTACATTGCACAATTATGTTACCTGTGAACCGCACTTACGACGAATAGCGCGGTATAGAAAAAACATTAATTAAATAAATAAATAAATATAGGGTGATGGTGAGTGGCTATGGCACTCAGATGTACCCTCACCCAATTTGACTTCAGACCGGCGTGCGAGAGGTGCAGTAGGTATTGCAGGAGTAGTTGCACATGGCAGGAGAAGGGATTCTCTTCTCTTTCTGCACACCAGAGAGAGAATCTTCTCCATTTGAAGGCATACGTCCATCTGGTGGAAGGTTTTTGGGAGGTCAGTAGGATCTCCTCGACTTCTCCCAGAAGACTGAAAGGGGCCAGGGCTACCCTTTCAGCAGCCACGCTGTCAACGTTAGCAACCCCAGGTTCAAGAGGGAGCCTTCCTCCTGGGACAGGAGGTCCGGGTCCTGACCCAGTGGAACTTGGAGTGCCACTGACAAGGAGAGCAGCAGAGGGAACCAGGGCTGCCGGGGCCATCTGGGGGTGATCAGAATCACTGATGCCTGCTCGCTCTGGACCCTGAAGAGGGTCTTGGCCACTAGGGTAGTCAATGGGAAGGCACAGAGGAGGCCATCTGACCATGGGATCAGGAAGGCATCTGCTGCCACTCTTCCTGGGTGCGGCTGACATGAGCAGAGACAGAGTCTGGTCCAGATTTGGAACTCAAAGACCACCTTGGTGCACCCCCGTAAAAAAGCCTTGGGGGAAAAAGCCTTTCTTCCCAAGAAAAAAGGTTTTTTTGCTAATGTCCCACAGTACCAAATCATCTTCTCTGCCCCACAGCAGGAACAACTGCCCTAAGGGCAAGGGCACGGCTCCTGCAAGCCTAAGACCCAGGCACTGCCCTGGTCCAGCCTGAAGGGAGTTTTTGACTCCTGGAGTATGGCTGCCTCTCCTCCTCCATGTTCAAGAGACATCAATGAGTTTGTCCTAGACCCATTGCTGGAGGTCAGACAACTGCAGCCATGTCTGGCGTCGGGCACAGATGCCCGTGGCGGCCACTCTGACTGAGGATTCAAAGCCATCGTATGCTGCTCAAGACAGGAACTTCGAGCATTCCTTCTTTGCCGAGGCTAGTGATTTGAACTGCTGGAGAAGTTCCCCATAGAGGCCGGCAGAGAAACTGGCAAGCTTCCTCACCAGTTCCTTGAGGTACATACCGATGTACAACTGGTTGGATTGAACTCGGCAAGCCAACATCGAGCCCTGGTAGCATTTTCAGATGAATATGTCCAAGGTCCGGGCCCCACCCCTACCCAGGGGCACCAAGAAACGACTCTTTTGGCTCTTGAGTTGACACATGGCCGACTCAACAGCCACAGAATTGTGAGGGAGCTGGGTTTCTTTGGAACCCTGGGCTTCGGCAGACGCGATACATGCAGTCTAACAGTCTACTCACCATGGGCACCGATGCCTGTGTTTCCCACATACGGAGGCGGCAGCGCTCGAGGATCAGAGGGACTGGTACCGTGAGGGCCTCCTTCAGAGGTGCCTCATACTGAAGAATCTCAAGTTCCTCCATGCGGGGGTCCTCCTCCACCTCTGTCTCAAACATGAGCGCAATATCCTGCATGAAGTCAAGGAAGGCAACGCGCCAGGACATCAATGGAGACTGGTCCGAGGGCACGTCTCTGTCTCACCAGGTGTCTGGGGACTCCTTGTCCTCCAAGTACGACTCAAAGTCAGAGGAAGAACCCAAGGCTCTGCGGCTCCCGCAGTCAAGGCCCGAGCCCAAAGACCCACAACCCAAAGAATACCTGCTGTCTGAACCACATGCACTCACCGTAGAGGACTTGGGGAGTATCAGTGGCCTAGTCTTAAGCCCTTGGAGGAGTCCTCGCAGGCCCCCAGCATAGAGGTTGAGCAATCCCCCATGTGGGCTCACTTTGAGTGCAGCAGCAGCTGGTACCCTCTGTGAGCTTGAAGTCATGCTCCAATGTGGTATAATATTGATACTTTTTAATTTCCACCTGACATTTGATATCATAAGCCTTGGTATCAAAGAGGATGATGAAGTCTCTCTCTTTTGGTGGGGCTCTGTCTATGCCTGGTCCCAGTGGGCTCTATCAAAACCTGACCTCATGGGTGACTAATGCACTCCCAACATAGACACATCCCCAGCTCCTGGACCCCTTGAGACAGAGACTTTCCATGCCAAAGTCGATGGATATTTTCACATTGTTCTTAATGACTTTGAATCCCTTTTTGTCATTTGAGAACATTTTATTTATTTATTTGTTTTCATATACCGCACTTTTCAAGATCAGTGCGGTTTACATATAACATGAACAATAAGCCATTTAAGCCATTTATATAGAACAGGAAAATACATAAAACTTAGAACCATGGAACAGATATTATATAGGAATTAAGAACAGACAGCAAGACATTAAATGTTAAATAGGGGAATGAACATAAATGACACAGAGGATTTGTGAGCAGACGCAAGACACTGCAAGCACTAATTGTATGTGTGTGTTCTGGATATGGTCTTGCCACAGTGCCCACATTTCTTAAAGCTACAGGGGCTTTTTTATGGTACACATCACTAAAAAGTCAGAGTGAAATCAAAGGACTTGATCTTTTAAAGGAGACCCAATTAGGCGGCCTTTGCTCAAAGAAGGGCTAGAATGAGCAGATGTGCCAAAATAAAGAAAATTAACAGAGGCCAAAAAGATAACTAGGGAAGCTAAAGAAAAATAAACTTTAAGCAGCCCTCATGACAATGCGAAGAATTTAAACCAGTTTTTGTTTAAACCACACTAGAAGATCAGAATCGAAGACGTCCTCTGAGCTCTGTGGAAAAAGTAAAATTGATGAGGCTCTGTTCAACAGCCACATGCAGGAAACTGCATACATGCACGTGGTGCCTCTTAAAAATATCTAGAAGTTATTCTAAGCTGAAGAGGCTTCTCAGCATGGGCTCCCATCTGATGACATCACCCCCATCCTTGAAGGCTTGCTATCCTGATTGTCCTCAGAGACAGTCAAGTACAGCATGTGAAATAGCTTCTTTTGCAGTTCCACAGCACCTATGAAACCCATCTCAAATGCTGCACGCTGGATGGAAGCCCCCTGTGGGCCACACACACACTCATATGGAGATAATTAGCCACCACTTGTATTATATATAACCACCTTCAAATCAATACACAGTTTCTGTCACTGACCATTACCTTTCCACATAAATCCTTGAAATATGAAGTTTTTGCATAAATGATTTCTCTCCCTTTTACTAAGATCATCTATTTTCTTAACACAAAAGATACCTGGGAATAATTAGGGGGATTCAACTAACAATAATTTTCAGAATCTAGCGCCAATCAAAGTGCTACTGTCTCAAATATGGAACTATGGGTCACGGGAGCTGTTTCACAATGAAAAGCATGAATGATGTAACCTCATTGGACGTGCAAAGGTCATACACACTGTGCTCACCTTGCTCTTTATTTCCTCCATTCAGCAAGAGTTCATCATTTTGTCTTTTAAGCTCTGTTATATACTTCCAGGCTTGATCCAGAATCATATTTTTGCTCTACAAAAAAAAAACCAAAAAAACATTGGAAGTATATAAATTATGCTGAGATGAAAAATTCAAGAGGAAGACGACATTTAAAGTAAATCTGATCACGACAGCTACTGTATAACATGGTAGATATTTATAGACAGTAGGATACTCAGAAGAACAGACATTATCCACTCTGTGCTAGTTGGGGCTTTAGAGAATATCTATGATGCCAAACACATCATAGAGCCTTCAGTTTCAGCATGGTTTCAGAAGCTTATTACGTACACCGAGTATTTGATCACTGGATGGTGACAGCGGAAAGGTCTCTGATCATACTGGGAAAGAACTGACTTTAAAAATCAGACTTCCAGTATTGCTTGACCCAGCCGCCCTGTGTATGGATAGCTGCCTCAGGCCTTGCAACAAAAGATCATGTTTGTGAAACAATGATTAATTTTTGCTGGCTGGTGGCAAGCCAAAGGGCTATTAGGCAGCAGAATATAGGTTTTAAAATATTAAAAAATGGTGAATTCTTATAGTGCTTAGTTGTCATGAAAATGTTTATGCTCATGAAACAGTGTATCAAGAGAATGCAGTGCCAAGCACATCTCTGCACCCCCTCCAAAAACATGGAAAAAAACCCCGGTTTCAAGTTTGGGAGGTGCAGAGAATGAAGGAAACTTCATAGATAGCGTCAGAGGAGGGAGAGTTCAAAACATTGATAGAGTTGAAATAATGACTTGGGCTGGAGTAAATAGAGTTTTTTAACTCAATTCCAAGTGTGACATTATATGCTCTCTGGGAGAGAGCATGTCGATGGTGGGGTGTTTGTAGACAAACTGGGAGAATTTTTTTTTCTATTAGATAGGCTGGGTATCCTTAGGGTGTCCAGATTACATCCAATAGGCATGATTACATCCAATAGGCAGATTACATCCAATAGGCACTCTGGGGGTTAAATGGGAGAAAGAGGAATGGGGAGTTGAGATGGGTAAATGTTTTGCTCAAATCCATGGCTTTCAGTACCATCTTTATGCAGATTACTCCCAGATCTACCTCTCTATGCCTGAAATCTCTCCTGCAATTCAGACCCGGATCTCTGCCTGCCTTTCTGACATTGCTGCTTGGATGTCTCACCACTGCTTGAAATTGAACATGGCCAAGACTGAGCTTCTTATCTTTCCCCCTAAATCCTCCTTCTCCTCTTCCTCCTTTCTCAGTCTCTGTGGATAACTCTCTACTCCTTCCTGTTTCCTCGGCTCACAATCTTGGGGTTGTCTGACTCCTCTCTCTTCTTCTCCACACACATTCATCTGATAGCTAAGATCTGCCGTTTCTTTCTCTATAACATCAACATTTTTTGTCCAATAGGAAAGCTTTTGGGAGCATCCCACAGCACCTGCGTACTGCCTTCCTGCCTTTCCCAACTGTCCCTTTCCAGTTGAGTTTAAAGCTGAGACAAAAGAGAGAGGGAAAGAGAGAAATAGAGAGAGAGATAGAAAGATACAACATAAGAACATAACATAAGAACATAAGATATGCCATACTGGGTCAGACCAAGGTCCATCAAGCCCAGTATTCTGTTTCCAACAGTGGCCAATCTAGGTCATACGTACCTAGCAGTTTCCCCAAGGGACACAGGTTCCACAATGCTTGTATTGGTTCAAGCATTGATATCCTGGGTCCCTTCTTAATAATGGTTTATGGACCTTTCCTCCAGGAACTTGTCCAAACCTTTTTTAAACCCAGCTACACTAACAGCCTTTACTACATCCTCCGGTAACAAATTCCAGAGTTTGATTACACGTTGAGTGAAAAAATATTTTCTTTTATTAGTCTTAAATAGTTTACCCTGTAGCTTCATTGCATGTCCCCTAGTCTTTCTATATTCTGATAAGGTAAACAATCGATCTACGTTTACCCGTTCCACTCCGTTCATTAATTTATAGACTTCTATCATATCTCCCCTCAGCCGTCTCTTTTCCAGGTTAAAGAGCCCCAACCTTTTTAGCCTTTCTTCATAGGAGTAGCCTTCCATCCCCTTTACCATTTTGGTGGCTCTTCTCTGAACCTTTTCTAAAATCGCTATATCCTTTTTAAGATACGGCGACCAGAATTGCACACAATATTCAAGGTGCGGTCTCACCATGGAACGATATAGAGGCATTATAATATCTTTTGTTTTATTTTCCATTCCTTTCCTTATCATACCTAGCATTCTATTTGCTCTCTTGGCCGCCGCTGCACACTGGGCCGAGGGTTTTAACATGGTATCCACAAGGACGCCTAAATCTTTTTCTTGGGTGGTGGTTCCTAATGTGGAACCTTGCATCGTGTAACCATAGTTTGGGTTGTTCTTCCCTAGGTGCATAACCTTGCACTTCTCCACATTAAATTTCATCTGCCATTTTGATGCCCAGTCTTCCAATTTATCAAGATCCTCTTGCAATTTTCCACAATCCTCCTGGGTTTTAACAACTTTAAATAGTTTTGTGTCATCAGCAAATTTGATAACCTCACTCGTTATTCCACTTTCCAGGTCATTTATGAATATGTCAAAAAGCAGCGGACCCAGCACAGATCCCTGGGGTACACCACTATTCACCTTTCTCCATTGGGAAAATTGGCCATTTAGCCCTACCCTCTGCTTTCTATCTTTTAACCAGTTCCTGATCCACAGTAGTACACTGCCTCCTATCCCATGACTCTTTAGTTTTGCCAAAAGTCTCTCATGAGGGACCTTGTCAAAGGCTTTCTGAAAGTCCAGATACACAATATCAACCGACTCACCTTTGTCCACCTGTTTATTCACTCCTTCAAAAAAACATAACAGATTAGTAAGACAAGATCTTCCTTGTCTAAAGCCATGTTGGCTGTCTCCCATTAGGTCATGACTATCTATATGCTGAGTAATTTTATTCTTTATGATGGTTTCTACCATTTTTCCCGGTACTGATGTCAGGCTCACCGGTCTGTAGTTTCCCGGATCACCCCTCGAACCCTTTTTAAAAATTGGTGTTACATTGGCGATCCTCCAATCCTCAGGTATTAGAGATGATTTTAATGATAGTTCACAGATTACTGATAGCAGGTCTGCAATCTCAAATTTCAGTTCTTTCAACACCCTTGGATGTATACCATCCGGCCCAGGTGATTTGCTACTCTTCAGTTTATCTAATAGTTGTAAGACATCTTCCCGATGTATCGATATTTCCTTCAATTCTTCCACACCTTTAAATACCACTTCAGTCGTGGGTAACATCCCTACATCTTCCTCAGTAAAGACCGAAGCAAAGAATTCATTCAGTCTCTCCGCTATCGCCTTGTCGCCTCTTAGTGCTCCTTTTAACCCCTTTATCATCTAATGGACCAACTGACTCTCTCACGGGTTTTTTGCTACGAATGTACTTGAAAAGGTCTTTATTTCGCGTTTTTGCTTCCGCAGCAAGCTTCTTCTCAAATTCTCTCTTTGCCTGCCTTATCAATGCCTTGCATTTGACTTGCCAGTGCTTGTGCTGTTTCCAGGTTTCATCATTTGGCTCTTTTTTCCATTTCTTGAAAGATGCTTTTTTGGCAACAACAGCCTCTCTGACCTCAGCTTTAAACCATGCTGGCAATTTTTTAGACTTCCTTCCACTTTTCTTAAAGCGTGGAATACAGCTGGTCTGGGCTTCCAAGATAGTATTTTTCAACAACACCCAAGCTTGATGTACGTCTTTAACCTTTGCAACTGCTCCTTTTAGTTTTTTCTTAACTGTTTTCCTCATTCTATCATAGTCTCCCTTTCGAAAGTTAAAGGGTAGTACTGTGGATTTCCTTACTATCCCTCCTCCACTAATTAAATCAAAGGCGATCATGCTATGATCACTATTGCCAAGTGGCCCCAACACCCTTATCTCTTGCACTACATCTGGTGTTCCACTAAGGACTAGGTCTAATATTGCTTCCCCTCTGGTCGGTTCATGAACCAGCTGCTCCAAGAAGCAGTCATTTATTTCATCTAGGAACTTTATCTCCCTAGCATGTCCTGTTGTGACACTGACCCAGTCGATGCCGGGGTAATTGAAATCACCCATTATTATTACTGCACTGTAACTTTTGCTAGCTTCCTTGATTTCTTTGAGCATTTCATCATCCATTTGTTCATTCTGGCCAGGCGGACGATAGTACACCCCCACTGCCATCGCCTTCCCCTTTTTACATGGAATTTCAATCCATAGAGATTCTACAGCAAATTTTGTTTCTTGCAAAACTTTAATCCTTTCTGATTCAATGCCCTCTCTAACATAGAGCGCAACCCCTCCACCAATTTGATCAGCTCTATCATTTCGATATAGTTTGTACCCAGGTATCACAGTGTCCCACTGGTTGTCCTCCTTCCACCATGTCTCTGATATTCCAATCATATCTAACCTCTCGTTTAGTGCTATATATTCTAACTCTCCCATCTTGTTTTGTAGACTTCTAGCATTTGCATACAAGCATTTTAGAGACTGTATTTTATTCATATTAATTTGGCTATTGGTAGACATGGGTAATTTGGGATCTTTAAGTTCTGTCTGCTCCATACTCGAGGGCATTTTGGCTACTTTACTCTTTTTTGGAACCTCTCTGCTTTTTGTAGTATCCTTCAAGGATACATTCTTCTGAACCATGCGCTCTTGGGCGACTGTCGGCTTTCCCCTATTATCTAGTTTAAAAGCTGCTCTATCTCCTTTTTAAAGGTTAATGCCAGCAGCCTGGTTCCATCCCGGTTAAGGTGAAGCCCATCCCTTCGGAAGAGCCCCTCCTTTGCCCAGAATGTTCCCCAGTTCCTAACAAATCTGAACCCCTCATCTCTGCACCATTGTCTCATCCACGCATTGAGACTCCGGAGCTCTGCCTGCCTATTGGGTCCTGCGCGTGGAACGGGAAGCATTTCGGAGAACGCTACCCTGGAAGTTCTGGATTTCAACTTCCTACCTAAAAGCCTAAATTTAGCTTCCAGAACCTCCCTACCACATTTTCCTATGTCATTGGTACCAACATGTACCAAGACAGCAGACTCCTCCCCAGCACTATCTAAGACCTTATCTAGGTGGCGTGTGAGGTCCGCTACCTTCGCACCAGGCAGGCATGTTACCAGGCGATCCTCACGTCCACCAGCCACCCAGCTATCTACATGCCTAATGATCGAATCACCAACTATAACTGCTGTCCTAACCCTTCCCGCATGGGCACTTGGCCCTGGAGAAACCTCCTCGGTGCGAGAGGGGTTTACATCACCTGGAGGACAGGTCCTAGTTACAGGATCACTTCCTGCCACACCAGGGTGATGCTCTCCTGTCACGTGACCTCTCTCCTCCATGGCAACAGGGATGCTGCCAGACTGGAGGTGGGACTTCAGGACTATATCCCTGTAGGTCTCGTCTATGTACCTCTCTGTCTGTCTTATGTTTTCCAAGTCTGCTACTCTAGCCTCTAGAGAACGGACTCGTTCCCTGAGAGCAGAGAGCTCCTTGCACCTAGTGCACACGTAAGACCTCTCACCAGCTGGGAGAAAATCATACATGTGACACTCAATGCAAAAGACTGGAAAGCCCACATCCCGCTGCTGGACTGCTGTCTGCATCTTAGTTTTAAGTTTGTGTTTAGATCTTTAAGTTCTATATGTACTAAAGGGTGCAATGGATATTTATACCACTAAAACTGTACCTAAGAAGTTTAATATACCTTGTTCACCTGAAGCTTAATTAATCTCAGGTCCTTGGTGTATGACTGATTTGGGTAATGAGCTTCACCTGAGAGCACCTCCTGTCTTTTAAGGTGTGCAAGTACCTATAAAGCTGTGATTTTCCCAGGGGAGGGTGGGTGTGGGGAGGGAGGGAGGGATATAACACTTATTAAAAAAGGGCTGCTACACAGTACCTTGTCCTGTGCTGCTGAGGAAAACTATATTCTGATTTGATTTAAATTACAGCTCTTTGCTGCTACTAGGCTCTAACCTATTATGAAATTTAAACTACAAGCTCTCTGCTGGATTCTAAATTTAACCAGAAAGCTCTCTTCTGTGTTTTAATTTGAAACTAAAAGTACTTTGCTGATGCTAGGCCCTGAGTGACTATGAAATTTAAACTACAGCTGTCTACTGGGTATGAAAGGTAACCAGAAAGTTCTCTTCTGTGTTTTTAAATTGAATCTTAAACTGTTGCTACTAGGCCCTGACTGATTTAACAAAAAAAATAGTGGGTTCACAGATTAATTAGCTTTAAAAGAAAAAAAATTCCTTTCAGAAAAATTCCCAGAAGTATATACTCACAATTTCAGATTTCTCTCCAGAAGTAACAGCCCCCCTTTCCAGTCCTTCAAGGGGAGGTGGGTGGGTTGTGAAGACTAAATTCCTGCTATTCCCGGAGATCACCTGTTACAGGTGAGTAACTATGCTATCTCCAGGAACAAGCAGGAATGTAGTCTTCATTCCCTAGCTGCAGATGCCAGGGAGATGGCCCCAGAAAGTTGTGTGCCCTTGTGAAAGGGCTCTACTTCCCCCCATGGATCTCTAGCATCCTACCAGGGATGGTGGGTAGGAGTTGATTAAGTCTGGAACAGGTGTTGAAGAACAGCCTGACCAAACAAGGCATCCCAGTGGGAGTCCTTGTCTAAGCAGTAATGGGCCTGAAGGTATGTACCGAAGCCCAAGTAGCAGCTCAACAGATGTCGTCGATAGACACAGAGTGAAGATGGGCCATTGAGGCTGCCATGGCTCTCACATTGTGAGCTGTGACATGGCCTTCAAGAGGAAGGTTCCTACTCTCATAGGCAAAAGATATACACTGTGCAATCCAGCTAGACAGTGTCCTTTAGGAGACTGGAAGTCCCAAATGACTAGGATCAAAAGCAACAAAGAGTTGAGAGGATTTTCTATGTTGCTGTGTCCTTTGCAAGTAAAAGGCCAAAGCTCCTTTACAGTCCAAAGTATGAAGGTTCCTTTCTGCATTTGAGGCGTGAGGCCTTGGAAAGAATACAGGAAGGTAAACCGAAAGGGCGAAACCACCTTTGGCATAAAGTGTGGATGAGTCCTACCTTATCATTATGGAACCTTGTATAAGGAGGATCAGCCACCAATGCTTGCAGTTCTCTGATGCGACATGCTGATGTGATTGCAATAAGAAAGATAACCTTCCAGGAAAGGAATTTCAAAGAGGTAGTGGCTAATGGTTCAAAGGGTGGTTTCATGAGCTGCCCAAGTACCAGATTTAAGTCCCATGCCACCGGTGGTGGCTTAATGGGAGGCTTCGTTAAAAGAAGGCCTCTCATAAATCTCGCTATGAGACGATGAGAGGAAATAGGTTGTCCATCTAGAGGCTTGAAAGAAGCTGCAATAGCACTCAAATGAACTCTCACTGAATTGGTCTTAAGCCCTGCATTTAATAAATGAAGGAGGTACTCCAGTAATGATTCCAGAGGTATTGCAAGAGGGTTAACACCCTTCTGCGAGCACTATATGGTAAACCTTTTCCGCTTAAATGCATAACAGTGTCTTGTGGAAGGCTTCCTGGAAGCATGAAGGATATCCTTTACCTGTTGGGAAAGGTTAAGACCCTGAAGATCTAGGCTTTCAGCAACCAGGCCCTGAGATGCAGAGACTGGGGATTGGGATGCCACAGCATCCTGTCCTCTTGAGAAAGAGGATCTCGAGCAGATCCTAACTCCAGAGGCGGAGCTTGCGAGAGATGTAGGAGCAGAGGGTACCACGGTTGCCGTGGCCAACGTGGAGCTATGAGGATCATATGACGTCTGTCTCTTTGAAGCTTGAACAGGGTTTGGGGAATTAGGGGACTGGGTGGAAAGGCATACAGGAAGTCCTGACCCCAATGAAGGAGGAAAGCATCCCTGGCCTGAGAACCTCGAGCCGGAATTCTGGAACAGAACCGGGGAAGTCTGGCATTCAGCGGACTTGCAAAGAGATCTATGTCCGGGGTTCCCCAAAATTGAAAAATTTTGCCCACCTGGTCTACATGGAGAGACCATTTGTGTGGAATCAGAACTCGACTGAGTTTGTCTGCCCAAGAGTTTTGAATGCCTGGAAGATACACCGCAAGGAGATGAATCTGATGCTCTCTGGCGAGGGCCCATAGTCGCAAAGCTTCGTTGCACAACGACAGAGAGCCTGTTCCGCCCTGCTTGTTCACATAGAACATGGCTACCTGATTGTCCGTTTGAACTAGGACTGTCTTTGTAGCTGAGCTGGGTGTGAAATACTCGAAGAGCAAGGAAAATTGCTCTGAGCTCCAGGAGGTTGATATGGAGAAAGGCCTCCTGTGGAGTCCAGGTACCCCAACCCACCTGTGAAGCATCTGTTGTTAGAGTGGCTTGGGGTGGGGGTTGCTGAAAAGGAGACCCCACCAGAAGGTTTTTGGGTGACTGCCACCATTGAAGGGACAAAATAAGGTGATCTAAGTTTGCTATTTTGTCTGACAGGCAACCTGACGCCTGAGTCCACTGAGTGGATAAGGTCCACTGGGCTGCCCTCATATGGAGGCGAGCATAAGGAACCAAATGCACGGTGGATGCCATGTGGCCTAGCAACTAACATTTCCCGAGCAGTGAGGTGAGGTTTTAGCACTGCTTGGGACACTAACTGCACAATGCGAAGGCAGCGGGGCTGTGGAAAGAAGGCCTTTGTCTGTCTGGTATCCAGAAGAGCTCCAATAAACTCTAGGGATTGAGTGGGAGCAAGGTTGGACTTTGGGAAGTTTATGACAAGTCCCAAATACTGAAGGATGTGCATTGTGTGAGACAGCGCCATCCTGGCCTCTGGCTCTGAAGGGGCTCGAATGAGCCAGTCATCTAAGTAAGGGAAGACGAATATTCCCAGGGTGCGGAGAAATGCTGCTACCACAGCCATGCATTTTGTGAACACCCTTGGTGCAGAAGCCAGGCCAAAAAGAAGAACCCTGTATTGGTAGTGCTTCCCTTGAAACAGGAATCAAAGGAACCTTCGGTGAGTTGGATGGATGAGAACATGCGTGTACGCATCCTTGAGATCTAGAGAACAAAGCCAATCCTGACTCTGAAGGTATGGCAGCAGAGTTCCGAGAGAAATCATTTTGAACTTCTCTCTGAACACAAATTTGTTCAATTCTCTGAGGTCTAGAATGGGTCTGTGTCCTCCTGTTTTCTTTGGAATAAGGAAATAGGGGGAGTAAAACCCTGTACCCCGTTGGGGAATGGGCACCTCTTCTATTGCTCCTTGAGCAAGGAGCATTGTGACTTCTTGACCTAACCCATCATTGGGAGAGGTCTGAGAATTGAACTGTCTTACTATTGTAGGAGGGGGCATGCTGAGGAAATGAAGCTTGCACCACTCTCATACAATAGACAGAGTCCAATTTTCTGCTGTTATCTGACACCATCTGGGGACAAAATGACATAACCCTTCCTGGGATGGTGGAGGGTTCTGGGATGTTCAGGGCCAGGAAGACAAAGATCTCTAGATAGGAGTCAAAGCCCCTGTGGAGGCTGAGTCTGCTGAGCTGGTTGAGGCTTAGCTGCTTTTGGCTTCCTTTGTTGCCTAAGTTGTTGCTGCTGTCCCTTTTGGGCAGACTGACCTGAACGATGTCCCTGCTGGGTATAGGAGGGATACAACTTCTTCTTCTTACTGAAGAATGGTTTCTTAGAGGATCTTTTCCTCGCAGGATCAGCTGTAGATTTGGACAATCTATCCAAAGTGATATTGTCAGCATCTATCTCATTAGCTTTTTCCTGCCAATTCTTGCCAAAGAGATTCTCTCCTGTGCAAGATATATTCCCCAGTTTGTCCTGTACCCAGATTTCTAAGTCAGATGCCTGGAGCCAGGCAATTCTGCGTGCACCTATAGCAACAGCAGAGGTTCTGCTTATGCATTCAAAGCAGTCAAAGGCTTCACGTTTCACAAACTTGGAAACATCCTGAGCATGTTTAACAAGAGTAAGATAATCTTGCCTTTTATCATCAGGAAGGAGAGGGCTCATAAGCTCTAAGTCTCCTGTGACTTCCTTAAGGAACATTCCCATATACAAGATATAGGAACTGATCCTAGCAGAAAGCATGGAAGCCTGGAAGGATCGATGTCCAAAGGCGTCAAGAGTCCTACACTCACGTCCTGGAGGATTAGATGCATGCCTTTTTGCACTCTTCATCCGTCTCATGGCTGATTCCATCACCATGGAATGGTGTGGTAATTGAGTCTTCTGAAACCCAGGACAAGGAGGAACTCGATACATGGTGTCGAGTCTTTGAGAATGAGGAGATGTGGTTAGAGGTGTTTCCCACATCCTTAACATAAGATCATGCAAGATCTCATGAATAGGTAAGATAGCTGCCTCCTTGGGAGCTTTAGGGTATTGTAGGATTTCTAATTCCTTTGCCCTAGGCTCTTTTTCAGGAGCCACTGTGATGGAAAGAGTTCGGGCCACATCTCAGATAAAATCCTGAAAGGACATATCCTCTGGTGGAGACATCCTACGCTGAGAAGAGGAATCCTCGGAAAGAAGTACTCTGGTATCGGCAGAGCCTTCGGAGTCTTCAGACTCATCCGAGGATTCGAAGTATCTCCGATCCAGGTGATCGTGCAATGCACGGTACCGGTACCGATCGAAGTAGGCATCAGAGTGGTCCGGTACCGACTTTTCGATGCCGGATAGAGACGCATGACCCGGTCGCGGTAGAATACCTGCCGATGTCGATGCAGTCGGTGCCGGTACCGGTTGAATTGTCTGAAGCGGTTTCAGGGGCATCGAGGCCGTGAGAAGAGCCGCCAGACTGCGTTCAATAGCCAAGAATCTCTGGTCTATCGACACTGCCGATGATTGGGTATCAGTGCCGGTTAAAGTGGCCGGAACCCCAGAACATGGCACCAGTAGTTCTGCCGAGGTTGAAGCCTCGAAAACATCCTGGAGCCCTGTTAGTGCTTTGGAAGCCGAAGCCTCCCGCCGGGGCAATTTTGCCGGTGAAAGTCCCTCAAGGGCAATGCCAGAGGCATCTCGATGTTTAGAAGGAGATCTACCCTTTGAGGACCAGCTAGATTTATGTTTACTTACCTGAGATCCATGGGAGGAGGATGAAGCCCTGGAGGACGTTGATGCCAGGGAGGCTGCATCGGAGGGAAAAAGGGTGCTGAGCTTAGCAGCTTGGTTTTGCCGGCCCCTTTTTGACATCATTCCACAGGCAACACACTCTGAAATAGAGTGGTCAGGACCTAAACATTTGAGGCACCACTCATGGGTGTCGGTGACGGAGATGGTACCACCACACTTAGAACACTTTTTAAAACCCGAAGCGGGTTTTTCCATTTTGAGGGAAAAAGTTGGGCCTAGTGCCCAAAATGGCGCGTGGCACCTGAGAAGAAAATTACTGGAGAAAGACTCCAGAAACAAAGTTTGTTGTTTTTTTTTAGGAAAAAGAAAAGAAGAACTGGCGGTACTGGTATAGCATCGAGGGAAGGCAGACGCGACCACAAAAAAGAAGTATAAGAAGGGAACTTTTCTGCGGTGACAGGATGTGCGACCTGTCAGCTCCACGGAAAACGAAGAACTGGAGAGGGACAGTTGGGAAAGGCGGGAAGGCAGCACGCAGGCGCTGTGGGATGCTCCCAAAAGCTTTCCTATTGGACGCTGGGGAGCGTTCCCGCACAAGCTCCGTCGGTACCGATGATACCCATATGTGAAGACTACATTCCTGCTTGTTCCTGGAGATTTATTTTATTACTCTATTGTTTTATAACTTCATTGTTATATTGTTTTACTTCTGTTATATATTTTTTTATGCATTACAAAAGGCAGATAGTTTATATGTTTTCACTTTATATCTACTGGATATAATTTGGTACTCATTATTTATTTATGCTCCTATGTCCTACATGTTTTTACACCTATAATTCTGTGTGCAATATGTGCAGAGGGACACACCTCTAGGACACCTCAATAAAGCTCTCTACAAGCCTTTCACAGTGTATTGTGATAGGTACTTCTTCTTCATCCTATTGCTCTGTGTGTTTGTGTGCTTCTTTTTGTTGTCATGGGCAGAGTTTGGGCACAGCATGGTGAAACACATAAGTGTGTGTGTAAATTATGAAATACTATAATTCATGCATGCTCTCGACAAATCTAGGAGCGGGCATTTATACCTGCCATAGCACTGGTGCAATTGTGATTACATTTAATGTGCATGTTCATCCACTTACGCCCCCCCCATTTTATAAAGTGCACACTTTATAAAAATAGGCGTGAAATATGCACAAGTGATGACATTTTACTTACTGGATAAGATCCATTCCTCGACTCTACTACTACTAATCATTTGTATAGCACTACAAGGCGAATGCAGTGCTATACATATAGATGTAAGACATAATCCCAGCTCATCAGAGCTTACAATCTAATCAAGATGAAAAACATTACAAAAATGGGGAATAGAGTACGGTAAGATATATGTAAGTAGTGAACAAGAGAGAGTGCGGGCATCAGGATCCAAAACAGCCTCAAAAAGGTACGTTTTTAGCCTGGATTTGCATAGGGTTAAGGAGCCTCATGCACTAAAACTCAGGTAGTTTGTTCCAGGCATATGGGGCAGCAAAGTGGAATGAACAAAATTTGGAGATTGCAGTGGCAAAGGAGGACACATGAAAGGGATATGCCAGAGGAATGGAGTTCCCAAGGAGGGGTGCAGAGTGAGATCAGAGGAAAGGTAGTGAGGAGCTGCAGAATGAATGTACTTGTAGGTCAACAGGAGAAGTTTGATCTGGATGCGGAAACAAATAGGGAGCGAGTAAAGTGACTTGAGAAAGAGGGGTTACAAGAGAGTAGCAACAGTGGCAGAAGTTCAGCCGTACAGTTGAGTTTTTAACAGATTGAAGAGAACAGAGATGATTCAGAGGGACACCAGCAAGGAGCATATTACAATAGCCACGGCGGGAGGTGACTATAGCGTGGATAAGGGTCTTAGTAGTGTGTGTAGAAAGGAAGGGATGAATTTTGCTGATGTTACAGAGAAAGAAGAGACAGGTTTTAGCTATCTGTTGGATGTATGCAGAGAAAGAAAAATTCAAAGATGTCATCAAGGTTGTGAGCTGAGGAAACAGGGAGGAGTGTGGTGTAAAGCATAGTTACTCACCTGTAACAGGTGATCTCAGGGAACAGCAGGAATTTAGTCTTCACATATGGGTATCGTCGGGATCGACGGAGCCTGCGTGGGAACGCTCCCCAACGTCCAATTAGGATGCTTTTGGGAGCATCCCACAGCGCCTGTGTGCTGCCTTCCCGCCTTTTCCAACTGCCTCTCTTCAGTTGAGTTTAAAGCTGAGACAAAGAGAGAGAGAGGGAAAGGGAAAGAGACAGATAGAGAGATAGAACTCCTAGGGGAGGTGGGTGGGTTGTGAGGACTAAATTCCAGCTGTTCCCGGATATCACCTGTTACAGGTGAGTAACTATGCTATCTCCAGGAACAAGCAGGAATGTAGTCTTCACATATGGGGACTCCCTAGCTTTAGATGCCAGGGAGAGACCCCAGATGTTGTGTGTCCCTATGAAGGGCTCCACTTCCCCCCATGGATCTCTGGCATCCAACCAGGGATGGCGGGTAGGAGTTGATTAGGTATGGAACAGGTGTTGGAGAACAGCCTGACCAAACAAGGCATCCCGGCGGGAGTCCATGTCCAAGCAGTAATGGGCTGTGAAGGTATGAACTGAGGCCCAAGTGGCTGCTCGACAGATGTCGTTGATAGACACAGAGTGTAGATGAGCCATTGAAGCTGCCATGGCTCTCACATTGTGAGCTGTGACATGGCCCTCCAGAGGAAGGTTCTTACTCTGATAGGCAAAGGAAATACACTGTGCAATCCAGTTGGACAGTGTTCTCTTGGAGACTGGAAGTCCCAAATGAGAAGGATCAAAAGCAACAAAGAGTTGAGAGGACTTTCTATGTTGCTGTGTTCTTTGCAAGTAAAAGGCTAAAGCTCTTTTACAGTCCAAAGTATGAAGATTCCTTTCTGCATTTGATGCATGAGGTCTTGGAAAGAACACAGGCAGGTAGACTGCTTGATTAAGATGAAAAGGCGAGACCACCTTTGGCATAACATGTGAATGAGTCCTAAGGACTACCTTGTCATGATGAAACCTTGTATAAGGTGGATCAGCTACTAGTGCCTGCAACTCACTGATGCGGCGTGCTGATGTGATTGCAATGAGAAAGATAACTTTCCAAGAAAGGAATTTCAATGAGGTAGTAGCTAAGGGTTCGAAAGGTGGCTTCATGACCTGACCAAAAACCAGGTTTAAGTCCCATGCCACCGGTGGTGGCCTAATGGGAGGCTTAATTAGAAGAAGGCCTCTCATAAATCTTGCTATAAGAGGATGGGAGGAGATAGGTTGTCCATTTAGAGGCTAGAGAGAAGCTGCAATAGCACTCAAATGGACTCTTACTAAGTTAGTTTTAAGTCCTGCAATGGATAAATAAAGGAGATACTCCAGTAATGATTCCAGAGGTATCGCAAGGGGGTTAAGACCCTTCTGCGAACACCATATGGTAAACCTTTTCCACTTGAAAGCATAAGAGCATCTGGTGGAAGGCTTCCTGGAAGCATAAAGGACATCCTTTACTTGCTGAGGGGGGTTAAGACCATGAAGATCTAGGCTTTCAGCAACCACGCTCTGAGATGCAGAGATTGGGGATTGGGATGCCATAACATTCTGTCCTCCTGAGACAGGAGATCTGGAGCAGATCCTAACTCCAGGGAGGGAGCTTGAGAGAGATGTAGAAGCAGAGGGTACCACACTTGCCGTGGCCAATGTGGAGCTATGAGAATCATATGCCCTCTCTCTCTCTGAAGCTTGAATACGGTTTTGGGAATTAGGGGAACGGGTGGAAAGGCATAAAGGAAGGCTTGACCCCAGTGAAGGAGGAAAGCATCCCTGGCCTGAGAGTCCTGAGCCGGAATTCTGGAACAGAACCGGGGAAGTTTGGCATTCAACGGACTTGCAAAGAGGTCTATGTCCGGGGTTCCCCAAATTTGAAAAATCTTGGCCACCTGGTCTGCATGTAGAGACCATTTGTATGGAAGCAGAACTCGACTGAGTCTGTCTGCCCAAGAGTTTTGTATGCCTGGGAGATACACTGCCAGTAGATGAATCTGATGCTCTCTGGCGAGGGCCCATAGTTGCAAAGCTTCGTTGCAAAGCGACAGAGAGCCTGTTCCCCCCTACTTGTTCACATAGAACATGGCTACCGGACTATCCCTATGAATAAGGAGCAGGGTATGGAACACTCGAAGAGTAAGGAAGATTGCTAAGAGCTCTAAGAGACTGATATGTAGATGAGTCTCCTGTGGAGTCCAGGTGCCTTGGGTGGAGAGGTCTTGCAGATGAGCTCCCCAACCTACTGGTAAAGCATCTGTTGTGAGAGTTGCCTGGGGTAAGGGTTGTTGAAAAGGAGACCCCAGCAACAGGTCCATTGGAGGGACAAAAAAGGCGATTTGTGTTTGCTATTTTGTCTGACAGGCACCCTGATGCCTGGGTCCACTGAGTGGATAAAGTCCACTGGGCTGCTCTCATATGGGGGCGAGCATAAGGAACCACATGCACGGTGGATGCCATGTGGCCTAGTAGTTGTAGCATTTCTCAGGCAGTGAAATGAGGTTTTAGCACTGCTTGAGAAGCTAACTGCACCATGCGAAGGCAACGGGCCTGGGGGAGATAGGCCCTTGCCTTTTTGGTATCCAGCAAAGCTCCTATGAACTCTAGAGAATGAGTGGGAGTTAGACTGGATTTTGGGATGTTTATGACCAGAACCAAATAATGAAGGACACGCATTGTGCAAGATAGAGAAGTCCTGGCCTCTGACACTGATGGGGCTCGAATGAGCCAGTCGTCTAAGTAGGGGAAGACGAATATGCCTAGAGTGCGGAGAAATGCTGCTACCACAGCCATGCATTTCGTGAACACTCTTGGAGCTGAGGACAGGCCAAAGGGAAGCACCCTGTATTGGTAGTGCTTTCCTTGAAAAAGGAACCGAAGGCACTTTCTATGAGTTGGATGGATGAGAACATGACTGTACGCATCCTTGAGATCTAGAGATCAAAGCCAATCCTGACTCTGAAGGTATGGCAGCAGAGTTCCTAAAGAAATCATCATGAATTTCTCTTTGAACAGGAATTTGTTCAATTCTCTGAGGTCCAAAATAGGTCTGTATCCCCGTTTTCTTTGGGATAAGGAAACAGGGGGAGTAAAACCCTGTACCCTGTTGATGAATGGGTACTTCTTCTATTGCCCCTTGGGCAAGAAGTATGGTGACCTCTTGATTTAACAGGTTGATGAGAGAGGTCTGAGAATTGAACTGTCTTACCATTGTGTGAGGGGGCATGCACAGGAAATGCAGTTTGTACCCCTCTCTTATAATGGAGAGTGTCCAATGCTCTGCTGTTATCTGCTCCCACCTGGGGGCAAAGTAACATAACCTTCCTGGAATGGTAGAAGGCTCTGGTCCATTGAGGGCCAGGAAGGCTAAGTTCTCTAGATGAAAGTCAAAGGCCTTGTGGTGGCTGAGACTGCTGAGATGGTTGAGGCTTAGCAGTCTTTGCTTTCCTTTGTTTAGGTGGTTGCTGACCCTTCCAGGCAGGCTGACCTGCAGAACATCCCTGCTGGGAATAAGAGGGATAAAACCTCTTCTTTTTTGAGAAGAAAGACTTCTTGAAAGATTTCTCTCACAGGATCAGCTGTGGCTTTGGATAGCCTATCCAAAGTGGAGTTGTCAGCATCTAATTCATTGGCTTTTTCTTGACAATTTTTGCCAAATAGATTCTCACCTGTACAAGGGATATTGTCCAGTTTGTCCTGTACCCAGAGCTCCAAATCGGATGCCTGGAGCCAGGCAATTCTACGTGCACCTATGTCAATGGCAGAGGTTCTGCTTATGCACTCAAAACAGTCAAAAGCTGCATTGTTGACAAACAGACACATCCTGGACATGTTTGACCACTGAGAGAAAATCCTGCCTTCTATCCTCAGGAAGATGAGGGCTCAAAACCTCTAAATCACCTGTGACTTCTTTAAGGAACATTCCCATATATAAAATATAGGAAGTGATCCTGGCAGAAAGCATGGAAGCCTGGAAAGTACGATGTCCAAAGGCATCCAAAGTTCTACACTCACGTCCTGGAGGATTAGAGGCATACCTCTTTGCACTCCTGATCCTTCTCATAGCTGATTCCACTACAATAGAGTGATGAGGAAGCTGAGTTTTCTGGAATCTAGGACAAGGAGGGACTCGATACATGGTATCCAGTCTGCGAGAGTGAGGAGAGGTGGTGAGAAGTGTCTCCCACATTCTCAACATGAGATCATGTAAGATCTCATGGATAGGCAAGGTAGCTGTCTCCTTAGAAGCTTTGGGATATTGTAAAATCTCCAACTCCTTAGCTATGGGCTCTGTCTCAGGAGTCACAGTAATGGACAATCCACGAGCCACCTCCCTGATGAAATCTAGGAAGGAGATATCTTCTGGAGGAGACATCCTTCGTTTAGGAGAGGAAGGCTCCTCCGGGAGAAGTATCCCGGTACCGGCAGAGCTATCAGAATCCTCGGAGTCCTCCGAGGATTCGAAGTATCGTCTGTCCGGATGTTCTTGAAGAGCCCGATACCCGTACCGACCGAAGTCGGTACCGGGGGTAATCGGTACCAGTGTATCGGCACCAGAAGGCATCGCTTGACTGGGTGCCGGCAAAGCAGATACCAATGTCGATGCTATCAGTACCGGTACTGGTTGAATCGTCTGACGCGCTTCCGAGGGTGTCGATGCCGCAAGGAGAGCCGCCAGACTGCTTTCAATAGCCAGGAACCTCTGGTCTATTGACGCTGCCGATGCCTGGGTGTCGGTACCGGAAACAGCGGGTACACCAGAGCATGGCACCAGTAGTTCTGCCGAGGTAGAAGCCTCGAGAACATCCTGGATCCCCGATAATGCTTTGGAAGCCGAAGCCTCCTGCCGGTGCAATTTTGCCGGTATGGAACCCTCAAGGGCAACACCAGAGGCATCTCGATGCTTGGAAGGAGATCTACCCTTTGAGGACCGGCTGGACTTATGTTTAGTTACCTGAGATCCATGGGAGGAAGACGAAGCCCTGGAAGACGTCGAAGCCACCGAAGCTGCATCGGAGGGAAAAAGGGCACTGAGCTTGGCAGCTCGGTTCTGTCGACCCCTTTTGGACATGATGGCACAAGCCATGCACTCGGAGATGGAGTGGTCAGGACCTAAGCATTTAAGACACCACTCGTGGGTGTCGGTGACGGAGATGGTACCGCCACACTTGGTGCATTTTTTAATACCCGAGGCGGGTTTCTCCATAGTGGAGGAAATTTTGGGCCTAAGGCCCAAAAAGAGTAGTTACTCACCTGTAACAGGTGTTCTCCAGGAACAGCAGGAATCAGTCCTCACATATGGGCGACATCGATGTCGATGAAGCCCTTGCGGAGCATTTCCCCAGCTTTCCATGAAAGCCTTTGGGAATGCAAGCACGCATGCGCGGTTCCCTTCCCGCCTAAAGGTGCCATTTTGCTCAGTCAAATAACATAGCTAAAAAACAACACACAAAAATATAAAATAAACTATGTACAACTGCAACTCCCAGGGGAGGAGGGAGGGTTGTGAGGACTGATCCCTGCTGTTCCTGGAGAACACCTGTTACAGGTGAGTAACTACTCTTTCTCCAGGACCAAGCAGGAAGTCACTCCTCACATATGAGTGACTCCCTAGCTCTGGGCTACCAGGAACCCAGGCTGAACAAGAGAACTCCCTCTAGTCCCAGCATCAAAAGAAAGGCTTTTCACTGACAGAACCTCCACCGGTAGCCCAACAGAGAGCAGGAGGGCAGGAGTTGCTTAAACCTCAAAGAGATTCCGGAGTACTGCCTGGCCAAAAGCACTGTCCCTATGGGACTCCCTCTCCAGGCAGTAATGAGCTGCAAAAGTCTGGCTTGAAGACCAAGTAGCAGCCCTGCAGATGTCTACCAACGGTACAGAGCGGAGGTGAGCCACTGAGGCAGCCATTGCCCTGACACGATGGGCCGTGACCCAACCCTGCAAAGGAAGGGCAGCCGCCCTGTAAGCCTAGGTGATACAGTCAGCCACCCAGATGGACAAGGTACGCTTGGACACAGCCAACCCTAAATTATTAGGGTCAAAAGAGACGAAGAGCTGAATAGCCCTTCTGTGCCCCTGCATACGGTCAAGGTAGAAGGATAAGGCCCTCCTACAGACCAGGGTATGCAGAACTGCTTCAGCCTGGCTTGCATGAGGCCTAGGGAAGCCTCTGAGAAAGCGGGACACCAAGGGGTGAACCGACAGAGAATGTCCCTCCACCAGTGAGTGGTGAGCTGCTGGAGCTGAGAGGTGGACCCGAACAGAATTGGACTTAAGTCCCTGATTTGATAAGTGCAGTAAGTACTGAAGCACTACTGGTACAGTACAAGAGAAAGGATCCTCTGTACGTAGCTGACACCACACAGAAAACCTCTTCCATTTGAGAGCATAGGTTTTCCTAGTGGACTGTTTCCTAGAGGCTAGGACAACCTCCGCAACTTCCGGAGGTTGGCCCCAGGGAGCCAAAACTACCCTTGCAGCCTCCATGCCATTAAATTGAGAGCTTTGAGATTGGGGTGCAGAAGTGAACCCTGATCTTGAAAGAGAAGGTCGGGCTGCAACCCCAGAGACAGTGGGGGATCCACTGCCAGCTGAAGCAGAAGTGGAAACCAAGGCTGTCTCGGCCACCTGGGAGCCACCAGAAGGACCGAGGCCTTGTCCTGAAGGATCTTGAACAGGGTTCGGGCCACCAAGGGCGTGGGAGGAAACGCATACAGGAGGCCCTGAGACCATGAAATTAGGAAAGCATCTGCTGCTATCCGCAGAGGATGCGGTTGCCTGGAGCAGAACCTTGGCAGCTGTTTGTTCAGTGGACTGGCAAACAGATCTATGGATGGAAGTCCCCATTTCAGGAAAATCCTCTGAACCACGTAGAATCCTGCTCAACCTGTCAGCTAGGCAGTTCTCCTGGCCAGGGAGGTACACAGCCCTGAGGAGCATGTTGTGCTGGAGGGCAAACAAGTAAAGGTCCTGTGCTTACTGGCAAAGGAGCCTGGACCCAGTTCCGCCCTGTTTGTTCACATAAAACATGGCTACTTGGTTGTCCGTTTGCACTAGGACAGACTGATGAGCCAGGGTTGGAGAGAAAGTCTTGAGGGCCAACCGAATAGCTCTGAGTTCCAGTAGATTGATTTGCTGTGCGGCTTCCCAGGGAGACCACAGACCCTGGGTGCACTTGCCTAGACAATGAGCCCCCCAGCCTTGCAGGGAGGCATCCGTGGTCAACACCACTGTGAAACCAGAACTCTGAAAGGGTACCCCTTGTAGCAAATGGGGTGGGTGCAGCCACCAGCTGAGGGAGTTCAGAAATTGCCTGGACACCCTTATCCTGTCTCTGAGGCTGCCTGCGGCCTGTGACCACTGAGTCCAAAGGCACCACTGTGCAGGCCTCATATGGAGCCTGGCATTGGGGGTCACATGTACCGTCGAAGCCATGTGGCCTAGAAGTCTCAGGCAGAGTCTGGCGGAGACCAGTGACCTGCTGAGAAATTGGTTTGCCAAGCTGATCAGTCTTTGGCCTCTGTCTTCTGGCAAGAATGCCTTTGCAAGCAGAGTGTCCAACCTCGCCCCTATGAACTCCAAGTTCTGGGAGGGGAGCAAAGTGGACTTTGCGAAGTTTATGACGAACCCCAAGCTTTGAAGAAGAGCAATAGTTCTGAGAGTAGCTTATCGGGCCTCCTGGCACGTTTGACCTCTTATGAGTCAGTCGTCCAGATATGGGAAGACAAAGATTCCCTGATTTGGCAGGTAGGCTGCCACCACTGCCAGGCACTTGGTAAAGACCCTGGGAGCGGAGGTGAGGCCAAAAGGCAGTACTCTGTACTGATAATGGTTTCCCCCCACAAGGAACCTGAGGTACTTTCTGTGGTCTGGATGAATGAGGATGTGAGTATATGCATCCTTTAGATCTAAGGAGCATAGCCAATCTCCCTGCTGGAGGTAGGGCAGACGTGTTCCAAGAGTAAGCATCTTGAACTTTTCCTTCTCCAAGAACTTGAGGTTGCGGAGATCTACAATAGGTCGAAGGCCACCGGTTCTTTTGGGTACTAGGAAATACCTGGAGTAGAACCCTCGACCTTGTAAGTGGGAAGGCACAGGTTCCACTGCCCTGTCCACCAACAGACCTTGTAGCTCCTGAAGGAGAAGATCTGTATGCAGGGGAGGCCTCAGAGGCTCCCCTGGAAAGTATGGAGGAGGCAGTTGTTGGAAGTGTAGAGCATAGCCCCTGTGGACTATTCTTAACACCCAACTGTCTCCAGTTATGAGTGGCCACTGGTGGGCAAACAGAGTGAGGCGACTTCCTGTGCAGGGTTGGGAGAGCAGGGACGGAGAGGCTATGCCTAAGGAGTCAAAAACCCACACCCTGCTGAGTGGGAGCAGGGGCCGGAGGCTTGGGGGTCCTCTGCCTACGGGGCCCATTACCCTGCCCCTTCGCCTGCTGACCCTGAGGGGCAGCCTGATACTGTGGGTACTGTTTGTAGGCAGTGCCCTTCCTCGGGTAAAAGGACTTTTTACCCGAGCCCTTCTTCTTGTGAGAAGGGGCAGAAGTCTTTCTAGACAGCCTTGTCCGGGTGAGGTGCTCGGTCTCGAGCTGTGCGGCCTTCTCGGTCATGGGCTTGCCAAAAAGGTTCTCACCTCGGCAAGAGACATCGACCAACTTGTCCTGAACCTATGGCTCGAGGTCCGATGACTGCAGCCATGCCTGGCGTCGAGCCGCGATGCCAGCTGCCGCAACCCGGGCCGAAGCCTCGAAGCCATCGTAGGCAGCGCGGGACATAAACTTAGAGCATTCCCGGATCCCCGAGGACAAGGACTTGAACCTCTGCAAGGGTTCCCCGGAGAGACCAGCAGAGAACCCAACCAACTCCTTGGCCAGGTCTCGCAAGTACATGCCCATGTACAGCTGGTAAGACTGGACACGGCAAGCAAGCATCGAGCCCCGGAAGCACTTTCTACCAAAACCATCCAGGTTTCGGGCCTCCCTGCCAGGGGGCACCGCGGAGTGCATCTTCTGACTTTTCAGGCGATGCATGGCCGATTCCACCACTATGGAATGGTGTGGTAGCTGCGCCTTCTGAAAGCCAGGACTCTACCGGAGTCGATAGATCGAATCGACCCGCTTGCTTAAAACCGGCGCCGAGGCCGGTGCCTCCCACATACGGAAGAGGAGCCGTTCCAGCATCGGAGGAATCAGGACAGTAAAGGCCTCCTTCGGAGTAGAGTCGTACTGCAGGGGCTCGAGCTCCTCGGCTCGAGGCTCCTCCTCGGGGTCCGCAGGGATAGCCAACGCCGTGGCCATATCCCGAACGAACTCCGAGAACCGGGTATCCTACGGAGGGGACCTACTCCGGGGTTCAGACTGCGGTGAGTCCGATGGGACGCACCGAGTCTTGAAGGTGTCGGGGGACTCCTCGTCCTCCGTCTCCCAGGCGGACTTGTCCGAGGAGGAATTGGGGTGCAACCTCACGGGTCCTGCGAAGGCACCGGCATCGACGCCCTCAGTCCCGAACGGGAGGTCAAGAGAGACCACGACCGAGGTCGACCTCGAGCCTTTATGGCCTGGAGTATCGGCTCGGTCTCCGGGGTCGACTTCGATGTCGATGTCCCGGTGGCCGGGGCAGATGCTCCAGACAGGCTGGCCATCAGTGCCCGCTGCTGTTCCATGAAGGCAGTCTGCTCTCCAAGGCTGTCAACCTGAGACCCAGCTCAGGAGACTCAGCAGCTCCCGACTCGGGCCCCGGCTGCGCCGGGCCTGACGTCGGCTCCCTGGGAGTCCACGAGGACTACAGGGCTTGTGTGTCCAACAGACTCCGGCTCCAGTCGAGGAACTTTGGAAGGCTTCTCCTGTTACACAGGCCCGGGGAGACGGTCGGGGGTCTGAGACCGAGCTCTTGAGGAACCCGGGACCTCTTCCGACGACGCCCTCACGAGCCACTTCTTCCTCTTGCGTTCCCGGTCGGGGATCCCCTGTCCGAGGAGCCACGACGGTGCTCGGGATCAGACTCCCGAGATGTCGAGGCCTCAGACGAGGTCTGGGCCCGGCCAGAGGCCGAGTCAGAAAAAAGCCTTTCCTTTTGGTGCTGACGACTTCGCAGTGCCTTGGAAGACATTTTCCCACATGGTCCACACGTCTTAGGGTTGTGATCAGGACCGAGG
Organism: Ichthyophis bannanicus; assembly: GCA_033557465.1. Lineage (NCBI taxonomy): Eukaryota > Metazoa > Chordata > Amphibia > Gymnophiona > Ichthyophiidae > Ichthyophis > Ichthyophis bannanicus. The sequence goes on along the minus strand of CM066034.1, from coordinate 377,744,103 downwards.
CACCGAAGGCAGCAGTCATGTGTGTCGGTGAGAGACATCAGTTTCTTGCACCGATCACACTTCTTAAAACCACTGGAAGCCATCGGGGAAAAAAGAGTCCCCGTGAGGTCAAAGGACCGACCTTCCAGGGAAAAGGAAAAAAGGGCGCGAACACCAGCCACTAAGGGCAAAAACCGAAAAAAGAAGATCGAGCTCGATACCGGTGTACTGAACCCGGCGGGAGGGGAACCGGCGTCGAACCGGAGAAGAAAAAAGAGCGAATCGCAAAAAACGTCAAACAATTTTCCGGGATGACTAGGACTCACGTCCAGAGGGCTTCACGGAAAACGAGAGACTGAGCAAAATGGCACCTTTAGGCGGGAAGGGAACCGCGCATGCGTGCCTGCATTCCCAAAGGCTTTCATGGAAAGCTGGGGAAATGCTCCGCAAGGGCTTCATCGACGTCGATGTCACCCATATGTGAGGACTGACTTCCTGCTTGGTCCTGGAGAATGGTGCGTGCACCTGGAAAGAAAAGTTTGGAAAAAAGAACATTTTTTTTTTTTTTTTTTGAAAAAGAAAGAAAGAACCACCGGCGGTATCGGTATAGCATTAAGGAAGGCAGACGTGACCACAAAAAAGAAGAATAAGGAAAATAATTTTCTGCGGTGACAGGAACACGACCTGCTGGCTCCGCGGAAAATGAAGAACTGGAGAGAGGCAGTTGGGAAAGCATAGTTACTCACCTGTAACAGGTGATCTCCGGGAACAGCAGGAATTTAGTCCTCACATATGGGTATCGTCGGTACCGACGGAGCCTTAGCAGGAATGCTCCCCAGCGTCCAATCAGAAAGCTTTTGGGAGCATCCCACAGCGCCTGCGTGCTGCCTTCCCACCTTTCCCAATTGCCTCTCTCCAGTTGAGTTTTAAAGCTGAGACAAAGAGAGAGAGAGGGAAAGGAAAGAGACAGATAGAGAGATACAACTCCTAGGGGAGGTGGGTGGGTTGTGAGGACTAAATTCCTGCTGTTCCCGGAGATCACCTGTTACAGGTGAGTAACTATGCTATCTCCAGGAACAAGCAGGAATATAGTCATCACATATGGGGACTCCCTAGCTTTAGGTGCCAGTGAGAGTCCCCAGAAGTCGTGTGTCCCTGAAGAGGGCTCCACTTCCCCCCATGGATCTCTGGCATCCTACCAGGGATGGTGGATAGCAGTTGATTAGGTATGGAACAGGTGTTTGAGAACAGCCTGACCAAACAAGGCATCCCGGCGGGAGTCCTTGTCCAAGCAGTAATGGGCTGTAAAGGTATGAACCGAGGCCCAAGTGGCTGCTCGACAGATGTCGTCGATAGACACAGAGTGCAGATGAGCCATTGAGGCTGCCATGGCTCTCACATTGTGAGCTGTGACATGGCCCTCCAGAGAAAGGTTCTTACTCTGACAGGTGAAGGAAATACACTGAGCAATCCAGTTAGACAGTGTTCTCTTGGAGACTGGAAGTCCCAAATGAGAAGGATCAAAAGCAACAAAGAGTTGAGAGGACTTTCTATGTTGCTGTGTTGTGTTGTGTTGTAAGTAAAAGGCTAAAGCTCTTTTACAGTCCAAGGTATGAAGATTCCTCTCTGCATTTGATGCATGAGGCCCTGGAAAAAACACAGGTAGGTAGACCGGTTGGTTCAGATGAAAAGGCAAGACCACCTTAGGCATAAAGTGTGGATGAGTCCTAAGGACTATCTTGTCATGATGCAACCTTGTATAAGGTGGATTAGCTACTAGCGCTTGCAACTCACTAATGCGGCGCGCTGATGTGATTGCAATGACAAAGATAAACTTCCAAGAAAGAAATTTCAAGGAGGTAGTAGCCAATGGTTCAAAGGGTGGTTTCATGAGCTGCCCAAGAATCAGGTTTAAGTCCCATGCCACCGGTGGTGGCCTAATGGGAGGCTTAGTTAGAAGAAGGCCTCTCATAAATCTTGCTATAAGAGGATGAGAGGAATAGGCTGTCCATTTAGAGGCTTAAGAGAAGCTGCAATGGCACTCAAATGGACTCTTACTGAATTAATCTTAAGACCTGCATTGGATAAATGAAGGAGATCCTCCAGCAGTGATTCCAGAGGTATCGCAAGGGAGTTAAGAGCCTTTTGCGAACACCATATGGTAAACCTTTTCCACTTGAAAGCATAAGAGCGTCTTGTGGAAGGTTTCCTGGAAGCAAGAAGAATATCTTTCACTTGTTGAGGGATATTAAGATCATGGAGATCTAGGCCTTCAGCAACCAAGCCCTGAGATGCAGAGACTGAGGATTGGGATGCCATAGCATTCCGTCCTCCTGGGATAGGAAATCTGGAGCAGACCCTAACTCCAGGGAGGGAGCCTGAGAGAGATGTAGGAGCAGAGGGTACCACACTTGCCGTGGCCAATGTGGAGCTATGAGAATCATATGACCTCTGTCTCTCTGAAGCTTGAACAGGGTTTTGGGAATTAGGGGAATGGGTGGAAAGGCATACAGGAATTCTTGACCCCAGTAAAGGAGGAAAGCATCCCTGGCCTGAGACCCCTGAGCCGGAGTTCTGGAACAGAACCGGGGAAATTTGGCATTCCACAGACTTGCAAAGAGGTCTATGTCTGGGGTTCCCCAAAGTTGAAATATCCTGGTCACCTGGTCTGCATGCAGAGACCACTCGTGTGAAGCAGAACTCGACTGAGTCTGTCTGCCCAAGAGTTTTGAATGCCTGGAAGATACACTGCCAGAAGATGAATCTGATGCTCTCTGGCGAGGGCCCATAGTCGCAAAGCTTTGTTGCAAAGTGACAAAGAGCCTGTTCCCCCCTGCTTGTTCACATAGAGCATGGCTACGTGATTGTCCGTATGAATGAGGACTGCCTTGTAGCTGAGCAGGGTGTGGAACACTCGCAGAGCAAGAAAGATTGCTCTGAGCTCCAAGAGATTGATATGTAGATGACTCTCTTCTGGAGACCAGGTGCCTTGGGTGGAGAGGTCTTGCAGATGAGTTCCCCAACCCATTGGAGAAGCAACTGTTGTGAGAGTTGCTTGGGGTAAGGGTTGCTGAAAAGGGGACCCCAGCAACAGGTTTTGAGTAGACTTCCACCACTGGAGGGACAAAATGAGGCGACTTGTGTTTGCTATTTTGTCTGACAGGCACCCTGATGCCTGGGTCCATTGGGTGCATGAAGTCCACTGAGCTGCCCTCATGTGGAGGCGAGCATAGGGAACCACATGCACGGTGGATGCCATGTGGCCTAGTAGTTGTAACATTTCTCGAGCAGTTAGATGAGGCTTTAGCACTGCTTGAGAAGCTAACTGCACCAGCGAAGGCAAGGGACCTGGGGGAGATAGGCCCTTGCCTTTGTGGTATCCAGGAGAGCTCCTATGAACTCTAACGACTGAGTGGGAGTCAGACTGGATTTTGGGATGTTTATTACCAGCCCTAAATACTTAAGGATCCGCAATGTGCAGGATAGAGAAGTCCTGGCCTCTGACTCTGTTGGGGCTAGAATGAGCCAGTCGTCCAAGTAAGGGAAGACGAATACCCCTAGAGTGCGGAGAAATGCTGCCACAACAGCCATGCATTTCGTGAACACCCTTAGTGCTGAAGCCAGGCCAAAAGGAAGCCCTCTGTATTGGTAGTGCTTTCCCTGAAAAAGGAACCGAAGGAACCTTCTGTGAGTTGGATGGATGAGAACAGGGGTGTACGCATCCTTGAGATCTAGAGAACAAAGCCAATCCTGACTCTGAAGGTATGGCAGCAGAGATCCGAGAGAAATCATTTTGAACTTCTCCTTGACAAGGAATTTGTTCAATTCTCTGAGGTCTAAGATAGGTCTGTAACCCCCTGTTTTCTTTGGGATAAGAAAATAAGGGGACTAGAACCCTGTACCCTGTTGATGAAGGGGTACTTCTTCTATTGCCCCTTGGGCAAGAAAGATAGCGACCTCCTGACCTAACAGGTTGATGAGAGAGGTCAGAGAATTGAACTGCCTTACTATTGTGTGAAGGGGCATGCTTGAAAAATGAAGCTTGTACCACACCTTTATGATGGAGAGTGTCCAATGCTCTGCTGTTATTTGCCTCCATCTGGGGCAAAATGATATAACCTTCCTGGAATGGTGGAAGGCTCTGGTCCAATAAGAGCCAGGAAGGCTAAGTTCTCTAGCTGAAAGTCAAAGGCCTTGTGGAGGCTGAGACTGCTGGGACGGCTGAGGCTTAGCAGTCTTTGCTTTTCTTTGTTTGGGTGATTGCTGACCTTTCCTGACAAGCTGACCTGCAGAACGTCCCTGCTGAGAATAAGCAGGATATCATCTTTTCTTTTTAGAAAAGAATGGTTTCTTGAAAGGTTTCTTTCTTGCAGGATCAGCTGTGGACTTGGATAATCTATCCAAGGTGGAGTTGTCAGCATCCAACTCATTGGCCTTTTCCTGCTAATCTTTACCAAACAGGTTCTCACCAGTACAAGGGATATTTCCAATTTGTCTTGTACCCAGAGCTCTAGATCAGATGCCTGGAGCCAAGCAATTCTACATGCCTCTATGGAAATAGCTGAGGTTCTGCTTATGCACTCAAAGCAGTCAAAGGCTGCAAGGTTCGAAAATTTAGAGACATCTTGGGCATGTTTGATCCAAGTGAGAAAATCCTGTCTTTTATCTTCAGAAAGGAAAGGACTGAAAGCCTCTAAATTATCTGTGACCTCCTTCAGGAACATTCCCATGTAGAGACTATAGGAACTGATCCTGGCAGAAAGCATGGAAGCTTGGAAGACTCGACGTCTAAAAGCATCCAGGGTCCTGCACTCACGTCCTGGAGGATTAGAGGCATGCCTTTTTGCACTCAATCCTTCTCATAGCTGACTCCACTACAATGGAGTGGTGAGGAAGCTGAGTCTTATGGAACCCAGGACAAGGAGGGACTCGATACATAGTATCTAGTCTTCGAGAATGAGGAGAGGTGTGCAAGAGGTGTTTCCCACATCCTCAACATGAGATCATATAAAATCTCATGAATGGGCAAGGTAGCTGCCTCCTTAGGAGTTTTAGGATATTGTAGAATTTCTAACTCCTTGGCCCTTGGCTCTGTTTCAGGGGCCACATTAAGGGTCAGGCCCCGAGCCACCTCCCTGATAAAATCTTGGAAGGAAATATCCTCTGGAGGAGACATCCTGTATTTAGGGGAGGAGGGCTCCTCTGGAAGAAGCATCGCTGCATCAACAGAACTGTCAGAATCCTCAGATTCTTCTGAGGACTCGAAGTATCGTCTGTCTGGATGCTCTTGAAGAGCCCGATACCCGTACCGACCAAAGTCGGTACCGTGAGTAACCGGTACCGGGGTATCAGTACTGAAGGTCATCGGATGACTGGGTACCGGCAAAGCAGACACCGATGCCGATGTCGATGCTATCGGTACCGGTACCGATACCAAAGGCGATGTCGGTACCGTTGGGATTGTCTGCCGTGGTTTCGAGGGCTTCGATGCTGCAAGGAAAGCCGCCAGACTGCGTTCCATAGCCAGAACTCTCTGGTCTATCCACACTGCCAATGCTTGGATGTCGGTACTGGAGGAGACTGCCGGTACCCCAGAGCATGGCACCAGCAGTTCTGCCGAGGTCGAGGCCTCGAGAACATCCTGGAACCCCGATAATGCTTTGGAAGCCGAAGCCTCCCGCCGGGGTAATTTTGCCGGTGCAGAATCCTCGAGGGCAACGCCAGAGGCATCTCGATGCTTAGAAAGAGATCTACCCTTCGAGGACCGGCTGGATTTATGTTTAGTTACCTGAGATCCATGGGAGTTAGAAGCAGCCCTGGAAGACGTCGATGCCACCGAAGCTGCATCAGAGGGAAACAGGGTATTGAGCTTAGCAGCTCGGTTCTGTCGACCTCTTTTAAGACATCATGGTGCAGGACATACAATCCGTGATGGAGTGGTCAGGACCTAAGCATTTTAGACACCATTCATGGGTGTCGGTGACGGAAATGGTACTGCCACACTTGGTGCACTTTTTGAAACCTGAAGCAGGTTTCTCCATGGTAAGGAAAAATTTCTGGGCCTAAGGCCCAAAAGGGCACGTGCACCTGAAGAAAAAGAAAAAGAAAATATATATATACTTTTTACAGGAATAAGAAATAAAAGACCGGCGGTACCGGTAGAGCGTCGAGGAAGGCAGACGCGACCACAAAAAAGAAAAAAAACAAGAAAGAATTCTTCTGCGGTAACAGGAACACGACCTGCTGGCTCCGCGGAAAAAGAAGAACTGGAGAGAGGCAGTTGGGAAAGGCGGGAAGGCAGCATGCAGGCGCTGTGGGATGCTCCCAAAAGCTTTCTGATTGGACGCTGGGGAGCTTTCCCACGCAGGCTCCGTTGGTACCGACGATACCCATATGTGATGACTACATTCCTGCTTGTTCCTGGAGATAGGCGGGAAGGCAGCACACAGGCGCTGTGGGATGCTCCCAAAAGCTTCCTAATTGGATGCTGGGGAGCGTTCCTGCGCAGGCTCCGTCGGTACCGACGATACCCATATGTGAAGACTACATTCCTTCTTGTTCCTGGAGATTCTACAGAACTAGAGAAGGGAGGAAGAGGAGAGGTGGATTTAGGGGGAAAGATAAGAACCTCAGTTTTGTTCATGTTCAGTTTCAGTCGGCAGGTGAGACATTCAGGCAGCAATGTCAGATAAGCAGACAGAGATCTGGATAGAACAGGGCCCCTAAATCCAAGCGAGGACAGGGTATTAAGGAGAAGGTGGTGATCAACAGTGTCAAAGGCAGCAGAAAAGTCAAGAACAATGAGGCCTGAGTAAAGGCCCTTGGATTTGGTGAGGAACAAGTCACTGGAGACTTTGCCATGTGTTCTGCTAGATTAGTCCAGAGAAGTGGGCTGGTCCTCCTACAAGCAGAGGTGGAGACAGAAAAAATTCTAGAGGTTTCTTATGACCTCATCCTGCAACAACAGCTGATGCAACTAGGGGCACACTTTAGTATTTATAATCAAGCATATGGTCAAAAACCCCTAACCACCCACCACCTCAGTGAGAATAAGAAGGTTCAACAGAACAAAGAACCATAATATGTACAGGATAATTTACAGACAAAAGGCTTGTCAAGAGGATATGGGCCCGCACAGCCAACCGCAGAGAAACTTGGCATACCATAACAGGCTGCCAATGCGGGTCCTGGACTGGTCTAGCAGGACTCGAGGAAAAGACATTATTCCAGTAAGTAAAATGCCACCTTCAATATTGTCCTGCTAGACTAGTCCAGACAAGTGGGACATACCAAAGTTAAGACTTCACTGGGCAGGAAGAAGACATGGCAGCTTTAAGACCTCCGTACCAAAGGCCAATGCTTGACAAAAGTAGAAAGTAATGCTTAGGTTGCCACCCAACAAAGCTCTGAGGGGGCAACCTAGCTATGCTCCGCACAGTGCATGCAAACCCTCCAGAAACAGTATCATGACAGACAGAATGAGGCTATGGCCAGGGGCGGCTCAAGACAATCTGTTGCCCGAGGTGAGAAATAAGCTAATGCCCGCCCTGCCCCCCGCAGCCAAAATGGAGGAGATTCTCAAGAGCCCTAGTCAGGACCCCCCCACCACCACCAGTCAAGTGGTTACCCCCCAAATAAAGAAAGCAATATATTTCAAGGCTATATAAATTTAAAAAACAAACAAACCATTATGCTGTTTTTATGCAGCAAAAAATGTAGCCGATCAGATTACCAGGCTATATAATTAATGTAAAACATATTAACCCCTGACATTGCACACTGGATTGGCATGCCATTAAATGTAACTATACCGTATGCAAAAGCTAAGGAGATGCCAGATGATCACAAACCAAACAGCAAATGAAAAAGGAAAACCACAGCTAATTTTATTTTGGTGTTATAAATTGTGCTGTTCTCGCTTTTCATTTTTGAACATCTCGTATTCTACATCCAAAGAAACCCTTCTCTCAATAAGGAGTGCAGAGGACACTTCCTCACAGAACTCAACCAGTATTCTCCCCAGAATTTTTGCAGGCCTGATGGCATGAAGGTGTAGTCGGATGGGTCACATTATAAGAAGACAACATCATTAGTCTCTCCTTTTTCCATTCCTTCTCATTATTTTGCAATGATTATGTTAGCCGGATGGTCAGTAAAAATCAGCCAGGTGGCACATCCATTCAAAAGGTCCTGGGGAGAACACTGTCAACATACACAAAATAATTTCTGATTCTGGTATCAACTCAGTATCAGCAATATAAACCTTCACCAGTCATGGACATATTGAGGGTCATTCTAAAAGGTTTAGACTGCAGACATCTACGTGGATGTCGAAATCACAGACATGTCTCCGTAACCATGTCCATACGTGTCTGGGGAGGGGTAATGGAGCAGTCTGCAGGCACATGCATGTTTATTCTTGTTCCAGGCACATACAAGTATCAGGAAAGTGTTTGTTTTCACCTTAAAACATCCAGAGTGTAAAGAAGGAGAATTAAATGACTAGCTTTAGATTACAAAGTCCCACATCAGGATTTGAACCCTGGCCACACATCTCTAAAAGCTACTATTCTAACCATTATGCTATTAGACGTCTTGGTTCAGAAATGCTTTCCTTGGGACATCTATATAGACGTTTAATACACATGCATATCAGGCACATCCATGTTTCTGGAACTGTGCCTGAACTTGCATGTGCCTATCTTTTTCAGACATTCTGGCTTTGACGTCCCAGACTGCACTTGGATATCCCATGTGAAATGTGCCTCATTGCGAGGTAATATAAAACCTTACAAAAATTACTCAGGACCAATAGAGAAAATCTATCATACCATAACAGTATCAACTTCCAAAACTCACAGAAGGTGCCTACCCGGAAAAGAAGAGCACTCTAAGGTGTTGGGATATTTTGGCTTAGGGATAGTTCTGCTCAGCTCTGTTTCATATGCCTTCTATGTCTACACTCTTGCTGGCCTGCAACGTACACAAGCACCTTGTTTATGTGGGCACAGAAATACAGCATGTGGGCTATAAGAGAAAGTATATGTTATGAGGCCTGCTACAGTCTGGAAACCATGTTGTGAGCAGAAGTGTTCAGAATGCGAGCCCAGAGAAATACAGGCCAAGCTAAAACTAATTAGCAGAAATACTTTCAGCCTTGAAGATTACGTTTGGTGCCAAGAAAAAGGACACAGGCCCCACACAGGAAGGCAAAGGAAAGAAATGCTTGACAGCACAAAGATAAGCAGAGACCTTGAAGAACACCAAGCTGCAGGCCCTGATAATTATGGGAGGGTCCCAGAAAAAGAACTTCACAGAAAGCTGCAAATGACATAAGAGTTTTATGCAGAACTTTCTGGTACTTGCTAGAACTTTGGGCCAGAGAATCCATATAAGGAGGCAGCTACATAGCTCGGGGGTGACTTTCTCTCTCACCACTGAGGGGTAGGGAGAACGTCACCTGCTCTCAGGTCCCTCAGACAGACACTTGTATATTTGTGCTTACAGCTTTGCTGTTTGTACCAAATAAAGAGTTTTTGCTGACAGGTGACTGTGATCTGAGTTCCTTTTGTTTTGTTTTTCTCCTGGTGTACGGCTCCCATGTGCCCAGGCAATCTTGGTGATTATTAGGGTTGCTTTGTAGGTAAGAACCCGCCTACAAAGGGAATCTGTTTATTAAAGTATATTAGGCTTTTGCAGTTAATGCGGCAAAAAAGGTGCATAACCTTAGCTGCAAAAGCTATTATCTATTGGGAGCGTGCACAGCATTTTCCTAGCAGATAATGCACCAAAATTGCAGAGAGCATCCCCCAGCAGCATCATGGATGCAAATAACGCCATTATGAGCACCCATGTTGCCTGCAACTTTGATATTTACCGCATGCTATTGACACCCGCAGTAACTGTGCGTTTCACACAGCACCACTCTCCACCCAAATCCTGTCCACTTTTGCAGATAACATGGTTTCTGCAAATAGTGCAGAAAATTGTTGCATTATCTGTTAAAATCCAAAAGTAAGTAAACCCAATCAGAATCACCCCATATATTTATTTATTTAACTTTCTTATATACCGCACTATTTAGCATCAGCGCGGTTTACAGAGAACATAAAAGACCAGAACAACAGGCTGCTCTGTATTACATATAACAGGAGAATCAACTCGGAAAACATGGGAGAACTATATACATAGAATATATAATCTGTTAAATCGATAACATGCTAGAACTATTTACATAAATTAGCAGGAGTGCTAGGATCAGGAGAAAACTGTGGTTAAATTTGTGGTGGGACTATTATATTGCACTTCATACAGGGTAGTACCTGATAAATAGGTTAAATTTAAGGGCCTTTCTGAACTGGGCTAGGTCGGTTATTGCACGGATGTCAGGTGGTAGGGAGTTCCAGCATTTTGGAGCGCAAAACATGAAAGCTCTGTTCGCTGTTGATCGGCTGCATGTTGTTATGGCCTTTGGTGTTATTAGAGAGTTTAGTGCTACTTGTCTTCTCGATATGTTTGGTGGTATAGTTTATATATCCCAAAAACCACAAGATTCTGATATCTAATATCCCCAAATCAACAGTTCTTTTTGTCGGAGTAAGTCAACCCAGTGCCAGGAAACACACCAGGCATCACTGTGACAACTCATTTTATTAAGTCTTTATATATGGATAAAAATGAAAATCCAAACTTAGCTTTCAGACAGTGCCAACAACGCAGCTGAAATATGCCAGCAGTTCAGAAATGACGACGCGGCTCACATTTCGGGTTTACAATCAGATGTCATGAAACCCTGCTTCAGGTCCATCCGAAACTGGCTAGAAGGAAAGCGTGAATGACAAACCACCATGGGGATGTAGCCAACCTAATAAACATCGGCGTCTGACGTCAGCTGCAGCTGAAGAATCAAAACCTCCAATCAGAATGCAGAGAAGCAAAAACCCAGAGGAGGGAATCTCACAGCACAGAGAAACCCTCTATGGGAACATCTAAATAAAAATCAAATAATAGTATGCAAGTCAATTTGAAGATTCAGGCCCCCAGGGGTGACGGAATTCAATAAATATATCCATCTTTGTTCTCGCCATTGTAGACGCTGTTCTCTGTCCACACCTCTCCACCTCCACAGGTATAAAGTCCAATACTCTCCAACGCAATGAAGTAAAGTTATGACCAGCAGTTAAACAATGATCTACTATGGGAGCAGAGAGGGATTTGGTGCGCAATCTGGAAGCATGCTCAGAAAGACGAGTTTTCACTGCACGTTTGGTACGTCCCACATAATAGAGGGAACAAGGGCATACTATTAAATAAACCACAAAGGTAGAAGTACAGTCCGTATGCCAGAAAGTTGTATAGGACCGAGATGTATGTATATCAATCCAATCAGGGCCCTGTAGGGTAAGTGAACAATAAGTGCAATTACCACAAGCAAAATGCCCATTATTATTATGCATCCTCTCGGGAAGATCTTGCAGGGAGGTAGTTTTCATAACCAGATCTCTAAGATTCGCCTTTCGAGAGTATGCAATTTGTAGAGTTGTCTCCCGAAAACAATCATGCGACCCCAAAATGGGCCAGAAACAGTGTAATAACTTAGTAACTTGGGTCATACTTTGGGTATAGGGTAAAACCCCCGTAACCACCTGATCAGAGGGTCTAAATCCCCCCGGAAGAAGGAGCCATTCACGATGTAAATGTCGGGCTCTCTTATACGCCCGGTTAATCACATCGGGTGGATATCCTCTACAGGCCAGACGCGACAAGTTCCGCTGCATGTAAGCGAAATTCAGACAAAGTCGAACAATTTCGTCTAAGGCGTAAAAACTGGCCAAAGGGTAAACCGCGTCGAAGCGCCCGAGGATGGAAACTATCATATTGAAGCAAGGTATTCCTCTGTACAGGTTTACGGTATAGAGTCGTCTCAAAACCCTGAGGGGTCAGAGCAACCATAATGTCCAAAAATTGTAAACTATGAGGATCTATATGTGCCGTAAATTGAATTCGTGCCGCATGGGAATTCAACCTCTGCAGAAACTGATCTAAGCCCACACGGGTGCTTGTCCAAATAAAGAAAACATCATCAAGGAACCTCTTCCAGAAGGGGATAAATTTGAATGTTGGATCCGAATAAACATATGATGTTTCAAACACTGCCATAAAAATGGTCGCTATGGATGGGGCTACAGTAGCCCCCATCGCTATGCCATGTATCTGCTTGTAAAAACGTTGTTGGTATAAAAAGAAATTATTATTCAAAACCAATTCCAACAAATCAAGCAGAAAAGATTTGGGAATCCTATCCAAATATGTATAGGCACTCACATCCGTGCATTCCATCAGCTGGTTCAAAAAATCCCCTGTATCCCTGATGTAAGAACGAACTTTAGAGCGTCTAAAAATAAAGTTGTACCGCCACAGTTTCTACATTTCTTGGGGAAAGTGGCTGGCGGTTCCATGAAGGAAAATGGAGAGGCCTAGAAGGCCTGAGAACCGTGAGACAGTAAGGAAGAAAAATATATTCCTTAAAAAGGAAAAAATTTTTACAAGAAAAGAAAAAACGAAACACCAGCGGTACCGGTGGCGTTGGGGAAGGCAGCCGCGACCACAAGAAAACTAAAAAATAAAAAGAATTTTCTGCGGTGACAGGACGTCCTGCCGGCTCCGCGGAAATATGAAAACTGAGGAGAGCCAGTTGGAAAGGCGGGAAGGCAGCACGCAGGCATGTTGGGATGCTTGCAAAGGCTTTCTGATTGGACGCTGCGAAGCGTTCCCGCGCAGACTCCGTTGGTACCGACGTACCCATATGTGAAGACTCATTCCTGCTTGTTCCTGGAGATCAGGTGATCTCCGGGAACAGCAGGAATTTAGTCTTCATATATGGGTATCGTCAGTACCGACGGAGCCTGTGCGGGAACGCTCCCCAGCGTCCAATTAGGAAGCTTTTGGGAGCATCCCACAGCGCCTGCGTGCTGCCTTCCCGCCTTTCCCAACTGCCTCTCTCCAGTTGAGTTGAAAGCTGAGACAAAGAGAGAGAGAGGGAAAGGGAAAGAGATAGACAGAGAGATACAACTCCTAGAGGAGGTGGGTGGGATGTGAAGACTAAATTCCTGCTGTTCCCGTAGATCACCTGTTACAGGTGAGTACCTATGCTATATCCAGGAAAAAGCAGGAATGTAGTCTTCACATTTTATTTATTTATTTTTTTATTTTATTTAGCTGTATCTATATCCCGCTTTTCACCGGGTCAAAGCGGTCAATTGGGGGATACATTTAACACGAGGGGATATGACACACATACGCTAATACTTACAGGGAACATGGGCAATGGAGGGTTAAGTGGCTTGACCACAAGGAGTACCTATAGGACTAGAAATCCCAGTCCCTCCGGCCTGAGATTGCTGTCCCCAGGTGGGACTTGAACCCCCGGCCCTCCAGTCTGAAGTACCTTGTCCTAACTATTAGACCACTCCTTCACATATGGGGACTCCCTAGCTTTAGATGTCAAGGAAAGACCCCAGAAGTTGTGTGTCCCTGTGAAAGGCTCCACTTCCCCCCATGGATCTCAGGCATCCAACCAGGGATGGCGGGTAGGAGTTGATTAGGTATGGAACAGGTGTTGGAGAACAGCCTGACCAAACAAGGCATTCCGGCGGGAGTCCTTGTCCAAGCAGTAATGGGCTGTGAAGGTATGAACCGAGGCCCAAGTGGCTGCTCAAAAGATGTGGTCGATAGACACAGAGTGTAGATGAGCCATTGAAGATGCCACGGCTCTCACATTGTGAGTTGTGACATGGCCCTCCAGAGGAAGGTTCTTACTCTGATAGGCAAAAGAAATACACTGAGCAATCCAGATGGACAGTGTTCTCTCGGAGACTGGAAGTCCCAAATGAGAAGGATCAAAAGCAACAAAGAGTTGAGAGGACTTTCTATGTTGCTGTATTGTTTGCAAGTAAAAGGCCAAAGCTCTTTTGCAGTCCAAAGTATGAAGATTCCTTTCTGCATTTCATGCATGAGGTCTTGGAAAGAACACAGGAAGGTAGACTGCTTGATTAAGATGAAAAGGCAAGACCACCTTTGGCATAAAGTGTGAATGAGTCCTAAGGACTACCTTGTCATGATGAAACCTTGTATAAGGTGGATCAGCTACTAGTGCCTGCAACTCACTGATGCGGCGTGCTGATGTGATTGCAATGAGAAAGATAACTTTCCAAGAAAGGAAGTTCAATGAGGTAGTAGCTAAGGGTTCGAAAGATGGCTTCATGAGCTGACCAAGAACCAGGTTTAAGTCCCATGCCACCGGTGGTGCCATAATGGGAGGCTTAGTTAGAAGAAGGCTTCTCATAAATCTTGCTATAAGAGGATGGGAGGAGATAGGTTGTCCATTTAGAGGCTTGAGAGAAGCTGCAATAGCACTCAAATGGACTCTCACTGAGTTAGTTTTAAGTCCTGCATTGGATAAATGAAGGAGATACTCCAGTAATGATTCCAGAGGTATCGCAAGGGGGTTAAGACCCTTCTGCGAACATCATATGGTAAACCTTTTCCACTTGAAAGCATAAGAGCGTCTTGTGGAAGGCTTCCTGGAAGCATGAAGGACATCCTTTACTTGCTGAGGGAGGTTAAGATCTTGAAAATCTAGGCCTTCAGCAACCAAGCTCTGAGGTGCAGAGATTGGAGATTGGGGATTGGTATGCCATAACATTCCGTCCTCCTGAGACAGGAGATTTGGAGCAGATCCTAACTCCAGGGAGGGAGCTTGAGAGAGATGTAGAAGTAGAGGGTACCACACTTGCCGTGGCCAATGTGGAGCTATGAGATTCATATGCTCTCTGTCTCTCTGAAGCTTGAATAAGGTTTTGGGAATTAGGGGACTGGGTGGAAAGGCATGAAAGAAGTTTTGACCCCAGTGAAGGAGGAAAGCATCCCTGGCCTGAGAGCCCTGAGCCGGAATTCTGGAACAGAACCGGGAAAGTTTGGCATTCAACGGACTTGCAAAGAGGTCTATGTCCGGGGTTCCCCAAATCTGAAAGATCTTGGTCACCTGGTCTACATGTAGAGACCTTTCGTGTGGAAGCAGAACTCAACTGAGTCTGTCTTCCCAAGAGATTTGTATGCCTGGGAGGTACACTGCCAGAAGATGAATCTGATGCTCTCTGGCGAGGGCCCAAAGTTGCAAAGCTTCGTTGCAAAGCAACAAAGAGCCTGTTCCCCCCTGCTTGTTCACAGAGAACATTGTTACCTGATTGTCCGTATGAATGAGGACTGTCTTGTAACTGAGTAAGGTATGGAACACTCGAAGAGCAAGGAAGATTGCTCTGAGCTCTAAGAGATTGATATGTAAATGAGTTTCCTGTGGAGTCCAGGTGCCTTGGGTGGAGAGGTCTTGTAAATGAGCTTCCCAACCCACTGGTGAAGCATCTGTTGTGAGAGTTCCCTGGGGTAAGGGTTGTTGAAAAGGGGACCCCACCAACAGGTTCTGAGTGGAGGGACAAAGTAAGTCGACCATTGGAGGGACAAAGTAAGTCGACTTGTGTTTACTATTTTGTCTGACAGGCACCCTGATGCCTGGGTGGATAAAGAGCAGTTACTCACCTGTAACAAGTGTTCTCCAGGAGCAGCAGGAAGTTAGCCCTCACATATGGGTGACGTCGGCGCCGACGGAGCCCCCGTGCGGAGCATTTCCCCAGCTTTCATAGAAAGCCTTTGGGAATGCAGCGCGCATGTGCGGTCCCCTTCCCGCCCAAGGGTGCCATCTTGCTCACTCTGACGACATAGCTAAAAGACAGCAAAAATAGCAAAAATAAATCACAGGACTGCAACTCCAAGGGGAGGAGGTAGGGTTGTGAGGACTGATTCCTGCTGCTCCTGGAGAACACCTGTTACAGGTGAGTAACTACTCTTTCTCCAGGACCAAGCAGGAAGTCAGTCCTCACATATGGAACTCCCTAGCTTAGGGCTACCAGATGCCCCAAACTGAAAAATTGAGCTCCCTCTAGAGCCTCAGCATGCAAGAACAGAATCTTCTCTGATAATGCTCCCGAAAGGTAGCCCAACACCAGGGCTGGAGGGTAGGAGTTGCCTAGACCCCAAAGAGATTATGGAGTACCACTTGCCCGAAAGCACTGTACCTGCGGGACTCCCTCTCAAGGCAGTAGTGGGCCGCAAAAGTCTGGCTTGAAGACCAAGTAGCGGCCCGGCAGATGTCTGCCAACGGAACAGAGCGGAGATGAGCCACTGACGCAGCCTTCGCCCTGACACGGTGAGCCGTAACTCGACCCTGCAACGAGAGGCCGGCTGCCCTGTAAGCCCAGGCGATGCAGTCAGCTACCCATATGGACAAAGTACGCTTGGAGACAGCCAACCCCAACTTATTGGGGTCATAAGAGACAAAGAGCTGAACCGACCTCCAGTGCTCACGCGTACGGTCAAGGTAGAAGGACAACGCCCTCCTACAGTCCAGGGTATGCAAGACCATTTCCGCCCGGCTAGCATGAGGCCTGGGAAAGAAAGTCGGAAGAACCACCTCCTGATTGAGGTGGAAGGAGGAGACAACATTTGGAAGGAACTTAGGGTGAAGTCCGTAAGACTACTCTGTTCCTATAAAACCTAGTATAAGGTGCTTCTGATACTAGGGCCTGAAGCTCACTCACTTGCCTTGCTGAGGTAAGGGCTATCAGAAATAACATTTTCCAGGACAGAAAACGCAGAGGGCAAGTAGCCATAGGTTCAAATGGTGGGCAAGTAAGCCGTTGCAAGACCACATTTAAATCCCATTCAGTGGCAGGTGGATGCACTGGAGGCTTAAGCAAAAGCAGGCCTCTGAGGAAGCGAGCCACCAAAGGATGGCTGGAAAGAGACTGACCCTCCACCTGTGAGTGGTGTGCTGAAAGAGCACTAAGATGAACTCTGACAGAATTGGACTTAAGGCCTAGGTTGGACAGGTGAAGCAAATACTGCAGCACCACTGGTACCAGGCATGAGAAGGGATTCTCGTTGTGTTGAGTACACCAGGTAGAGAATCTATGCCACTTAAGGGCATAAGACTTTCTGGTGGACTGCCTCCTAGAGGCCATGACTACGTCCTCCACTTCCCTAGGCAGTAGTAAAGGCGCTAGGACTACCCTTTCAGAAGCCAGGCGAGGGACTGGAGATTGGGGTGCAAGAGGGACCCCTGCTCCTGAGACAGGAGATCGGGTTGCATCCCCAGAGGAAGAGGAGTGTCCACCGCCAGTTGCAACAGTAGTGGGAACCAGGGTTGCCTTGGCCACCTGGGGACCACCAGAATCACTGAGGCCTTGTCCCGGATCATCTTGAATAGTGTCTTGGACACTAGAGGCGTGGGAGGAAACGCATATAGTAGGCCTGTAGACCATGGAATGAGAAACGCATCCGCTACTGCTCTGAGAGGATGCGGTTGTCTGGAACAGAACCTGGGTAGTTGACGGTTCAGAGGCTTGGCAAAGAGATATATGGTTGTAAGATCCCATCTCAGGAAGACCTGTGGAACCACTAAAGGGTTCAACTGCCATTCGTGCGGCTGCAGGTTGCTGCTCAATCTGTCCGCCAGGTAATTCTCCTGACCTGGAAGGTAGACTGCTTTGAGAAGAATGCCATGATTGACTGCCCAGGAGCACAGTTTCTGCGCTTCCTGACAGAGAAGGCGGGACCTTGTACCCCCCTGTTTGTTCACATAGAACATAGCCACTTAACTGTCCGTCTGAACCAAGACGGACTGGTGAGAGATGAGATGGGAGAAAGTTCTCAGGGCTAAGCGGATAGCTCTCAGTTCTAAGAGATTGATCTGCTGTGCGGCCTCCCAAGGAGTCCACAGGCCTTGAGTACATGCCCCTTGGAAATGTGCACCCCAACCTTGTAGAGAAGCATCGGTTGTCAGCCCCTGAGAGTGTGGAGGTGGCTGAAAAGGCACCCCTTGCACTAGATTCGGAAGATGAAGCCACCACTGCAGAGAAGACTGTAGTAGGCCGGACACCCTCACTTTGTCCGTGAGGCTTCCTGTGGCCTGGTGCCACTGAGTCCGGAGGCCCCATTGAGCTGGCCTCATGTGTAGACGGGCATTTGGAGTCATATGGACTGTGGATGCCATGTGGCCTAAAAGCCTCAGGAATTGTCTGGCGGAGACCAGAGAATTGCTGTGGAATAGCCTGGCCAGAGCCATCAATCTGTGGGCCCTGTCCACTGGTAGAAAGGCCTTTGCCTGAAAGGTGTCCAGTCGAGCTCCGATGAACTCCATGTTCTGGGAGGGTTGCAAACTGGACTTTGCAAAGTTTATGACAAACCCCAGGTGCTGAAGCAGAGCGACAGTGCGAAGGGTGGCTTGATTGGCCTCTTGCGGGGATTGACCCCTTATGAGCCAATCGTCCAGATATGGAAAAACAAAGAGGCCTTGAACCCTGAGATAGGCCGCTACCATCGCCAGGCACTTGATGAATACCCTGGGGGCGGATGTAAGGCCAAAAGGCAGTACTCTGTACTGATAATGGTTTCCTCCCACTACAAATCTGAGATATTGTCTGTGGTCTGGATGAATAAGGATGTGAGTATAAGCATCCTTTAGATCTAAGGAGTATAGCCAATCTCCCTGCTGGAGGTACGGCAGCAGGATTCTAAAGGTAAGCATCTTGAACTTTTCCCTCTCCAGGAACTTGTTCAGGTTTCGCAAGTCTAGGATGGGTCTGAGGCCTCCTGTTCTCTTTGGTACCAGGAAGTACCTGGAATAGAAGCCGTGACCTCTCAGGTGGTGGGGCACCGGTTCCACTGCCTGTTCCTTCAGAAGATCTGCCAACTCCTGCAGGAGTAAGTCCCTGTGCAGAGGGAGTCTGGGAGGCTCCCCTGGAAAATAGGAAGGGGGTACCTGGTGGAAGTGGAGGAGACAGCCCTTCTGGACTATACTTAGAACCCAGGTATCCCTTGTGACAGCTGACCACCTGCGGGCGAACAGGGCCAGCCTGCCTCCAGTGCTGATGGGGGCCAGCTGAGGAGGAGAGGCTATGCCAATGCAGTCAAAATCCCCCTCCCTGCTGAGGAGCCGGAGTAGGAGGCTTGGGGGCCTTCTGCCTACGGGGCCCATGACCCTGCCCCTTGGCCTGCTGACTCTGTTGGGGAGCTACAGAGGCGTGATAATGAGGGTACTGTTTATAGGCAGATGACTTCCTTGGGTAAAAGGTCTTTTTTCCTGAGCCCTTCTTCTTCTGAGAAGGGGCCGAGGTTTTTATGGACAGCCTTGTCTGGGTAAGAGTCTCGGTCTGGAGTATGGCAGCCTTGTCAGCCATGGGCTTGCCAAAGAGGTTTTCACATTGGCAGGGGACATCGACCAACTTGTCCTGCACCCATGGCTCGAGGTCCGATGACTGTAGCCAAGCCTGACGGCGTGCACCGATGCCGGCCGCGGCTACTCGGGCTGAAGCCTCGAAGCCATCATAGGCTGCTCGAGATATAAACTTCGAGCACTCACGAATACCCGAGGACAGAGCATTGAACCTCTGCAAAGGTTCCTTGGAGGGACCAGCAGAGAAACCGGCAATCTCCTTCTCCAGGTCTCGAAGGTACATGCCTATGTACAGCTGGTAGGTCTGGACATGGCAAGCCAGCATAGAGCCCTGGAAGCACTTCTTACCGAGGGCATTCAGGTTCCGGGCCTCCCGGCCAGGAGGCACCAAGGAGTGCATCTTCTGACTCTTCAGACGATGCATGGCCGATTCCACAACCATGGAGTGGTGCGGTAATTGTGCCTTCTGGAACCCGGGGCTCTTGTGGACTCGATAGATGGAATCGACCCGCTTGCTTAAAACAGGCGTCGATGCCGGCGCCTCCCACATGTGGAAGAGCAACCGTTCCAGCATCGGAGGAACCGGAACAGTAAAGGCATCCTTCGGAGGAGAGTCATACTGTAGGGCCTTGAGCTCCTTGGCTCAAGGCTCCTCCTCGGGATCCACGGGGAACGCCAAAGCCTTGGCCATGTCCCGCACGAAGTCCGAGAACCGGGTATCCTCCGGGGGGGGACCTTTTCCAAGGCTCGGACTCGGGCGAGTCCGAAGGAACGCACCGAGTCCGAAAGGTGTCGGGCGACTCCTCATCCTCTGTCTCCCAGCCGGACTCCTCGGAGGAGGAATCAAACGGCTCCGGTCGGGCAGGCAGGCATCGATGCCATCCACCCCGACGCCGAGGGTACCGGCGTCGACGACCTCGGTCCCGAACGGGAGGCCAATGGGGACCATGGCTGAGGATCGACTCGAGCTCGCATGGACTCAAGGATCGGCTCGGCCTCCGGGGTCGACTTGGACGTCGATGTCCCGGTGGTCAGGGCAGATGCACCGGTGAGACTGGCGATCAGTGCTCGCTGCTGTTCCATGAAGGCAGCCAAGCTGCTCTCCAAGGCCGTCAACCTGAGTCCGAGCTCAGGAGACTCAGCAGCCCCCGACTCGGGTACCGGGCCCGACGTCGGCTCCCCTGGAGGTGAGTCCACGAGAACTACAGTACTCACGTGACCCGGGGACTCCATCTCCACACGAGGTTGTTTTGCAGGCCTCTCCGACTCCGAAGACCTGGGACGGTGCTCGGGGCTATGCGACTTGGCCCTCGAGGAGCCAAGTGCGTCCACCGATGCCGCCCTCGCGGGTTTTTTCTTCTTACGATGCTCCCGCGAGGGAGACCCCCTTTCAGAGGAGCCTCGACGCTGCTCGGGGCCGGAGTCCCGAGATGTCGAGGCCTCTGACAAGATCCGGGCCTTACCGGACGCGGAGTCAGAGAAGATTCCTTCCTTTTGGTGCTGCCGACTCCTTAACGCCTTAGAGGACATCTTCCCACACGGACCACAGATCATCGGGTCATGATCGGGTCCGAGGCACCGGAGGCAGCAGTCATGTGTGTCGGTGAGAGACATATGTTTCTTACACCGATCACACTTTTGAAACCCACTGGCAGCCATCGGGGGGAAAAAAGGGCACCTGCAAGGTCAAAAGACAGGGCTGCCAGTGAAAAAAGAAAAAATGGCGCCAACGTTAGTCACTAAGGACAAAAACTGAAAAAGAGATCCGGGCTCAATACCGACGTATCGGGCCCAGGCGGGAAAGGGAAACCGGCGTCGAACCAAAGAAAAAACAGGTTAACGCAGAGAAAATCAACTTCTTCCTCGGGTGAAACGAATATACATCCGTCGGGCTCCGCGGAAAAAAGAAGACTGAGCAAGATGGCACCCTTGGGCGGGAAGGGGACCGCGCATGCGTGCTGCATTCCAACAGGCTTTCTATGAAAGTTGGGGAAATGCTCCGCACGGGAGCTCCATCGGCGCCGTCACCCAAATGTGAGGACTGACTTCCTGCTTGGTCCTGGAGGAAGTCCACTGGGCTGCTCTCATATGGAGGCGAGCATAAGGAACTACATGCACTGTTGATGCCATGTGGCCTAGTAGCTGTAGCATTTCTTGGGCAGTGAGATGAGGTTTTAGCACTGCTTGAGAAGCTAACTGCACCATGCGAAGGCAACGGGCTTGGGGGAGATAGGCCCTTGCATTTTTGGTATCCAGCAAAGCTCCTATGAATTCTAGAGACTGAGTGGTAGTTAGACTGGATTTTGGGATGTTTATAACCAGACCCAAATACTGAAGGATACGCATTGTGCAGGACAGAGAAGCTCTGGCCTCTGGCTCTGATGGGGCTCGAATGAGCCAGTCGTCTAAGTAGGCGAAGACGAATATGCCTAGAGTGCGGAGAAAGCACAGTTACTTACCTGTAACATATGATCTCTGGGAACAGCAGGAATAAGTCTTCACATATGGGTACATCGGTACCAACGGAGCCTGCGCGGGAACGCTCCCCAGCGTTCAAAAAGAAAGCCTTTGGGAGCATCCCACACGCATGAGCGCTGCCTTCCCGCCCATTCACTTCCCTCTCATCAGTTGGATTTGTAGCTGAGACCGAAGGAGAGAAGCAGACAAATTAGAGAGAGAGAGAGAGAAGAACTCCTAGGGGAGGTGGGTGGGTTGTGAAGACTTATTCCTGCTGTTCCCAGAGATCACCTGTTACAGGTAAGTAACTGTGCTATCTCCAGGAACAAGCAGGAATGAGTCTTCACA
This sequence comes from Ichthyophis bannanicus, assembly GCA_033557465.1. NCBI lineage: Eukaryota > Metazoa > Chordata > Amphibia > Gymnophiona > Ichthyophiidae > Ichthyophis > Ichthyophis bannanicus. Next base: position 377,722,031 of record CM066034.1, on the reverse strand, counting down.
TATGGGGACTCCCAAGCTAGAGATGCCTAGAGGAGGTCCCAGCATGTTGCAAATCTAATAGATGGGCCATGCTATTTCCCAGAACCTCAGGCATTCAAGGGATGGAGGGTAGGAGTTGAATTAGAAGGGGTGTGCTGTGGAACAGCTTGACTAAACAATGCGTCTAGAGGGGAGTCCTTGTGTAGATAATAAATGTTAGTAAAGACTGAATTTCAATTTTCTAACGTGGACCTCACTCAAAAGTATTGCGAAAGTATTTGTTGAGGGTAATATGGTCTGGTGCTAAGAGCCAGTAAATTATCCCCAAGAAATTACCTCACTGTTAAGTAGAGGAAAATAAATTTTGCAATACAGGGAGAAGTCAGAAGCCTTAATGGCTAGAACTAATCCCAGAAGAAAAAACTGGGGGAGTTTAATGAGGTTGGACTTTGGAGGAGAAGCAAAAGCTTCTGTAGGCCAAAGTTTGAAGCTCTTTGTCCTTGGAGTGGGATAAGGCTCTAGGAAAGAGAGGAGGTAAATCCGACTGGTTTGCAGAAAAAGGATGGGTCTTTAAGACCCCTCTATGGAAGTGAAAGAAAGAAACATTTGTAGTAGGCGGTGTAGCCTCCAATTTCTTGAAGATCAGTAATGTCTTCCCTAAGTGATGTCACTTAGGATAATGACTTTACATGGAGAGCTTCAGATGTACCATAACCGGAAGGTTATGGTAAAATAAGGTAGTTTCTAATTACTATAGTAATTGGTTGTCCATTAAAACGCTATGGTATGCTGGAACAGCATTAATATGGACAGTAACAAATCTTTCAGAGTCAGATATATATTTATATATAAAGTTTATATAAAGAGAGATTCACTTAATAACAAGAAGGGGTAAGACCTGCTTGAGAATATGGATAGAGAACCCCTTACTGGTTACACGTGGAAGAACCATGAAGAAGGTTACATGGAAACCAGTGGAATGTTCCTAGTCAGAAGGAGAGGTCTAGATTTCTTTAAAAATTCTAGACTTTGAATAACCAGAAATGGAGACCTACATGAAGGGGTGCAGAGGAGATCCTTAGTCTTAAGACAACAACAAGTCTGGATCCCTCTATAACTTCAGTGGAGAAAAAGACGCAATATGTTTGCCCCTCTATGAGGGCAATATGAGCATCATGCGTTCTTTGTTCAGCATAAGCGCCAATGAAGAATTGGGAATTAGAAGGAATGCACTAGACAAGGACCGACTGCAGTGAAAAGGAATGCATCCCTGTTGCAAGAGTTCCACTGGAGATGTGGAACAACTCAGGGAATTAAGCAATTCTTTATGCTTTCACATGTCTAAGCCCTGGTTCGTTTTCCTTAAAAGGAAATTTTAAGGAAGATGGTAAGAATAGGAAAAAACCAGTCATGTGGGAGCATGACTGGGCAAAGCCTTTTTAACCATCTGGACGTTACCTACCAGGAATGGCTCTGACGCTCTCTGGCAAAGGCCCATAGTTGCAGAGCTTTTTTGTATAATTGCAGAGAGCATGTTATAGGTTGCTTAGGTGAGATCTGGCTGTTTAATTGCCAGTGTGCAACCTAATCTATTCTGTTGGTGCCAGAAAAAAATTGAAGATGGCTAATAGTAGACAGGCCGGTTGCCTGCAAAGATAAATTGCCCAAGTAGGTTTTGGAACCTATCTTGGAATTATTTGTTATTAAGGCAGCAGAAAAGTTAGGCCCATAGATTGGAAAAGGGGCTGACAGACATAATTAGGAGTGGTAAAACTCAATTATGGTCCAATAGCTGCCTTAAAAGAAAATATTTGAGAAGATTGCAAAGGGGAAGAAAACTCTGTATGGGAACCACTTACTGGTATTGAAGAAAATCCTATGGCTTAAAATGTAAGCCCTCCAGTTGAATAGTATCACTCTTAGACAGAATGTCTCGACTAAGAGGGATAGAAAGTAATAGAGTTGTGAAGACTTACAATTTGGTAAGCTTCTGAAACAGGTAAAACCCCCCTGCAGTCAAAAGTATGAGATATCCTTGTACAGAGAAACTGTCAAGGTGAAGGGCATAGCCTAACTTGTTATTAGTTGCTACTCCTCCTTTTCCTTCAAAAAGGAGAGTAGAGGACTTCCGGTGACGTCAGAAGATTGAATGGCGGCGGAATAGAGGAGCTCCGCCGCCAACCCCTGCCAAATGAGCTAAACGGCAGTGCGGAATGCTGATAAGGTGAAGGGGGAAGCAGAAGCGAAGACCGCAGAGAGCCCTGATCACCGCGGTAGTCAGTGCGAGTCGCGCCAGCCCCGGGAAACACAGCAGTGCCAGAGAAAAGAGAGCACCGGGGGTGCCACGTGGCAGCGCTGTGTAGCGGCCAGGGAGGACGTGAAGAGGAAATCGGGAGCGGAGGCAGGAGAGCGGTGTCCAGCAGTGCGGAGGTACAAAGGAGAAGCACCAGAACCGGAATTCAAAGGATCGGGCGCTGTGTGGACCCACCGGGCTGTCCAGAAAGAGGAGTAGGCTGGCCAGCTAACAGAGCAGGCTGGGGAGCGTCAAAAGCGCGGCAGAAGAACTGGTGAGCTGCTGGGATAACGCAGCAATAGTGCTGGGTAGAGCAGCTGGACTTGAGGTGAGCGGCGGCTGCAAAGTGCGGATGTGAAGGGGGAGATATCAAGAAGAGCCGGATAGTAATAGAGGGCCTAGTACGAGGAGGCGGCAGCGGAGAGCACAGGGGCACAGAGCAGCAGGCATCCACCCAGAGGGAGAATAAGCCTAAGCAGCCCAGAGAGCACCAGAGCAGGAGAAGCAACAGCAGAAGGATAAAAGAAATATATGAAAAAACAGGCATTAAATAATTGAAAAGTCTGCAAACCACAGAGGAAAAAGGCCAAATCCCTACAAGAGCAACAGCAAGGCCACAGGAAGGAGGGATCCTTCGCTGCTACAGCATTGCTGGAAGAAGGATACCAGAGGAGCGAGGAGGAGGATCATTTAAAGCTAAAGCATGGAAAAAGCAAAAAGAGGGGGCAGTGAAGAAAAAGCTGGCAGAGTTTTGTTCGGCCTATGCGCCCTCAAGAGGAGGAAAGGAAGGTGAGAAGTTGGGCAAGACGGTGGGGGACCTCTCGCTGGGACGTGAGGAGGAGGTGGGAGAAGAGGAGCCTATGGGAATGGCAGAAAAAAAATCAAGCAATGGCTTCTGGAACTAAAAGAGGATTTAAAGGAAGAAATTGGAGGAGTAAGAAATGAACTCAAAGAGACCCTGCATTCCATCAAGCAAGACATAACAGAACAAGGAGGCCGTGTACAGGAATTGGAGACTCAATTGGAACAGCATGAGGCAGCGCTGGAGCAAATTCAGAAAGGATGGGAGGAGTTGCGCAAGGTGCAAGAGGAGCTGTGGGCAAAAGCGGAAGACCTGGAAGACCAGTCACGTAGAAGCAACATCAGAGTGAGGGGTGTTCCGGAGGACCCCAAATACAGGAACTGTGAAATGGTGGTACAAAAAATTTGGGGGGAAATCCTGAAGGAGGGGGAACGCACAGAAGAGGCAGAAGGAGCACAGCTGAAAATAGAACGGGCCCAAAGAGGGTTGGGTCCCATAAAGGACAATCGTCCGAGAGATATAATAGTCTGTTTGGCGTCCTATAAATGGAAGGAGCGTATATTAGGAGCAGCAAGAAAGCTCAGACACTTCCATTGGGAAGGACACAAACTGGAGCTGTTTCAGGATTTGTCCCAGGGGATGCTCCAGCGCAGACGAGAGATAAAAGAGGTCACGGCCTATCTGCGGAGGGCTGACCTGAGATATAAGTGGCTGTACCCCTTTGGATTGCTAATCACAGTGCAGGGCCGCTCGAGGAAAGTAAAGCACAGTTACTTACCTGTAACAGGTGATCTCTGGGAACAGCAGGAATAAGTCTTCACATATGGGTACGTCGGTACCCACGGAGCCTGCACGGAAACGTTCCCCAGCTTCCCAAAAAGGAAAGCTTTTGGGAGCATCCCACAGCGCCTGCGCGCTGCCTTCCCGCCTTTCCTAACCAACTCTCCTCAGTTCGAGTTTAAAGCTGAGACAATAGAGAGAGAGAGGAAAGGAAAGATAGAAAAGAGATACAACTCCTAGGGGAGGTGGGTGGGTTGTGAAGACTTATTCCTGCTGTTCCCAGAGATCACCTGTTACAGGTAAGTAACTGTGCTATCTCCAGGAACAAGCAGGAATGAGTCTTCACATATGGGGACTCCCTAGCTGAGATGCCTGGGAGATCCCCAAGGATATGAGACCCTGAAAGGGGTCTGTGTCCTCCTATGGATCTCAGGCATCCATCCAGGGAAGGAGGGCAGGAGTTGTTTAAGAATGGAGCAGTAATGGGCTGTGAAGGTATGAACAGAGCCCAGGTGGCTGCTCGACAGATCTGGTCGATGGACACAGAATTTAGATGAGCCATAGAGGTGGCCATGGCCCTCACATTATGAGCTGTGACATGGCTCTACAGAGAAAGGTTCTTACTCTGGTAGGCGAAAGAAATACACTGAGCAATCCAATTGGACAGTGTTCTGTTAGAGACTGGAAGTCCCAAGTGAGAAGGATCAAAACAACAAAAAGCTGGGAAGACTTTCTATGTTGCTGTGTCCTATGTAAGTAAAAAGCAAGAGCTCTTTTACAATCCAGAGTATGAAGATTCCTCTCTGCACTGGATGCATGAGGAGCTGGAAAAAAGACAGGTAAATATACCTCTTGATTAAGATGAAAAGGTGAGACCACTTTAGGCATAAAGTGTGGATTTGTCCTAAGGACTACCTTGTCATGATGGAACCTTGTATAAGGTGGATTAGCCACTAAGGCCTGCAGTTCACTGATGCGGCAAGCAGAAGTGACTGCAATGAGGAAAATAACCTTCCAGGAAAGAAATTTCAAGGAGGTAGTGGCTAAGGGTTCAAAAGGTGGCTTCATAAGCTGACCAAGAACCAAATTTAAGTCCCATGCCACCGGAGGAGGCCTAATGGGAGGTTTAGTTAAAGTTAGGCCTCTCATGAATCTTGAGATAAGAGGATGAGAGGAGATAGGTTGTCCATTGATGGGCTTAAGGGATGCTGCAATAGCACTCAAATGGACTCTTACTGAATTTGTCTTAAGTCCTGCATTGGAGAGATGCAGGAGATAGTGCCAGAGGGTCAAGACCCTTTTGAGCACACCAAATGGAAAATCTTTTCCACTTAAAAGCATAGAAACGCCTGGTGGAAGGTTTCCTGGAAGCATGGAGGATATCCTTCACCTGCTGAGAAAGATTCAAGTCTTGAAGGTCTAGGCTTTCAGTAACCAAGCTCTGAGGTGAAGGGACTTGGGGTTTGGGTGCCACAAAGTCCCTTCCTCCTGAGACAGAAGGTCTGGAGCAGCTCCCAAGTCCAGGGAGGGGGCTTGGCAGAGATGCAGAAGCAGAGGGTACCACACTTGGCGTGGCCAGCGTGGAGCTATGAGGATCATAGATCCTTGATCCCTCTGGAGTTTGAACAGAGTCTTGGGAATCAAGGGAATGGGTGGAAAGGCATACAGGAAGCCCTGACCCCAATGAAGGAGGAAGGCATCCTTGGCCTGAACCCCCTGACACAGAATTCTGGAACAGAACCGGGGAAGTTTGGCATTCCACGGACTTGCAAAGAGGTCTATGTCCGGGGTTCCCCATTCTTGAAAGATTCTGAGTACCTGATCCATGTGCAGGGACCATTTGTGTGGAAGCAGAACTCGACTGAGTCTGTCTGCCCATGAGTTTTGGATTCCTGGGAGATATATTGCCAGGAGATGGATTTGATGCTCTCTGGCGAAGGCCCACAATCTTAGAGCTTCGTTGCAAAGCGACAGAGCCAGTTCCTCCTTGCTTGTTTATATAAAACATAGCTACTTGATTGTCCGTATGGATGAGGACTGTCTTGTAGCTGAGGAGGGTATGGAAGACCTTGAGAGCTAGAAAAACTGCTCGAAGCTCCAAGTGGTTGATATGAAGAGAGGTCTCCTGAGGGGACCAAGTGCCTTGAGTGGAGAGGTCCTGTAGATGAGCTCTCCAACCTGTCTGGGAGGCATCTGTTGTGAGGGTTGCTTGGGGCAACAACTGTTGGAAGGGGGACCCCAGCAACAGATTTTGAGTTGACATCCACCATTGGAGAGACCAAAAGAGACGTTTGGAGGTTGCTATTTGGTCTGAGAGAGCTCCTGAAGCTTGAGTCCACTGGGTGGACAAAGTCCATTGAGCTGCTCTCATGTGTAGGCGAGCATAGGGTACCACATGTACTGTGGAAGCCATGTGGCCCAGCAGCTGTAACATCTCCCTGGCAGTTAAGTGGCTCTTTGACTGAATCTGGGAGGCTAGCTGCACTAGACGTTGGCAACGGGCCTGAGAAAGGTAGGCCCTTGCAGTGGTGGTATCCAACCAGGCCCCTATGAATTCCAGGGACTGAGTAGGGATGAGCTGGGACTTTGGGAGGTTTACCACCAGTCCCAGATACTGCAGAATGCACCTTGTGCGGTCCAGGGAAATCTGGGCCTCTGACTGAGATGGAGGACAAATATTCCCAGAGTGCGTAGAAATGCAGCAACTACTGCCATGCATTTGGTGAACACTCTTGGGGCAGAGGCCAGACCGAAAGGAAGCACTCTGTATTGGTAATGTTTTCCTTGGAAAAGAAAACGCAGGAATCTTCTGTGAGATGGATGGATGAGAACATGTGTGTACGCATCCTTGAGATCTAGAGAACAAAGCCAATCCTGACTTTGAAGGTATGGAAGGAAAGTGCCCAGAGAAAGCATCTTGAACTTCTCCTTGCATAGAAATTTGTTCAATTCTCTGAGATCTAGAATGGGTCTGTATCCCCCTGTCTTCTTTGGAATGAGAAAATAGGGGGAGTAGAACCTTGACCCTTGTTGAAGAAGAGGAACTTCTTCTATTGCCCCTTGGGCAAGAAGAATAGTTATCTCCTGACCTAAAACGTCGAGAAGAGATGTGGGAGAATTGAAGTGTCTCACCATGGTGTGGGGAGGAAGGTCTGAGAAATGAAGTTTGTAGCCCTCTCTTATGATGGAGAGGGTCCACTGCTCTGATGTGATTTGCTCCCATCTGGGAGCAAAATGAGCTAACCTTCCTGGAATGGTGAGAGGTTCTGGCTGTGTTAAAGCCAGAAAGGCTAAGTTCTCTAGCATCAAGTCAAAAACCCTGAGGGGGTTGGGACTGATGGGTTACAGCAACCCCTGTAGACTTAGGCCTGGCCTGCTTAGGTTGCTGACACTTAGCGATAAAGCGACCTGTAGAAGATTGTTGGCCAGAAGTGGAAGGAAACCTGCCCTTTTTGAAAAAAGACTTTTTAAAAGTCTTTTTCTTGGCAGGAATGGAGGTAGACCTTGAAAGTCTATCCAGAGCAGAATTCTCTGCATCCATTTGAGTGGCTTTAATTTGCCACTCTCTGCCAAACAGATTTTCACCTGTACAGGGCAGATTTCCTAAGCCATCTTGAACCCAGGGTTCTAAATCAGAAGCCTGGAGCCAAGCAATTCTGCGAGCAGCTATGGCAATGCTGAGGCTCTACTGGCACCTTCAAAGGAGTCAAAGGCTGCCCTGTTTGAAAACTTGGAGATGTCTTGAGTATGCTTAAGCCACATGCGGAATTCTTCCCTTTTATCTTCTGGAATAAAAGGGAGGAAAGTGTGCAACTTTTCTGCCACTTCTTTCAGAAACATACCCATATAAAGGCTATATGAGTTGATTCTGGCAATAAGCATACTGGCCTGGAAGATTTTCCTACCAAAAGCATCCAAGGTCCTGCATTCTCTTCCTGGAGGAGCAGAAGAGTGTCTCTTTGTACTCTTTATCCTCTTCATAGCTGACTGCACCACAATGGAATGGTGAGGAAGCTGAGTTTTCTGGAACCCATAGTGTCCAACCTGCGAGAATGAGGAGAGAGAGTGAGAGGAGTCTCCCATAAATCAATCATGTGTTCATGAAGAATCTCATGAATTGGTAAGGTGACTGCCTCTTTAAGAGCCTTAGAGTATCCTAAAATAGCTATTTTTTTTGCTCTAGGCTCTGATTCAGAGGTTACTGAAATAGAGAGTCCTTTAGCAACTTCTCTTATGAAGTCTTGAAAGGACAAGTCCTCTGGAGGAGACATTCTTCGTTTTGGAGAAGAAGGCTCCTCAGGAAGGGCTATGGATACTTCAGGAGACTCATCTGATGTATCAGAATCATCAGAGGAATCAAAGTATCGCCTGTCAGGGTGCTCTTCTAAAGCTCGATACGCGTATCGAGCGGTATCGACATCGGGCGTCCCCGGTACCGGATCGGTACCGAGAAGTAGCCCTGGACAAGGAACCGCAGCAGTCGGTATCCTGGTCGATGTCGATGCAGTCGGTACCGGCATCGGCGCTGGTGCCGGTACCGGAGCCGATACCGACAACGGAGCTCGTTGCGGTATCATCGGCATCGCAACTTGAATGAAGGACTGTATAGCCTGCTGCATGGACAAAACATTCTGATCCATCGACACCATGAAAGCCTGGAAGTCGGTACCGGGAGAAGGTGCCAGTACCCCAGAGCAATCTAACAGGTGATCGGTCGAGGCCATGCCATCGATGTCAACCTGTAACCCCATAGGAGGAGCTTTGGAAGCCGGAGCTTCCCGCCAGGGTTGTTTGGCTGGTGCAGGATCCTCGAGGGCAAGCCCGGAGGCATCTCGATGCTTAGAGGGAGATCTACCCTTCGAGGACCTGCTAGGTTTATGTTTGGTTACCTGAGATCCTTCAGGAGAAGAAGACCTGGAAGATGTCGATGCTACTGCCGGTGCCTCAGCGGGAAACAGCACATGGAGCTTAGCTGCTCGGTTCTGTAACCCCCGTTTAGACATTAGGGAGCAGGACGGACAATCCGGAATGGAGTGTTCAGGACCCAAACATTTAAGACACCATTCATGGGTATCTGTAACAGAAATAGTACCGCTACACTTAGTGCATTTTTTTAACCCGGATGTTGGTTTTTCCATGGGGGAAATTTTCTTGTGGGCCCTGAGGCCTTAAGAAGAAAAATACACCAAGTGAGGAAAAATATCGATTTTTTTTTTTTAAAGAAAGAAAGAAAAGACCGGCGGTACCAGTCCGGAGTCGGGGAAGGCAGACACGCGACCAAAGAAATAAAATAAAATAAAGAACTTCTTCAGCGGTGACAGGGCTCAACCTGCTGGCTCCACGGCAAAGAAGAACTGAGGAGAGTTAGAAACATAGAAATATGACGACAGAAAAAGACCACATGGCCTATCTAGTCTGTCCTTCCATAACAACTACAACAGTCCACTTTTTGCCTTTAGAGATCCTCTGTGTTGGTCCCATGCTTTCTTGAATTCAGTTACTGTCCTCATCTCTACCACCTCCACTGGGAGACTATTCCACGGATCCACTACTCTTTCCGTAAAGAAATATTTCCGCATATCACTCCTGAATCTATCTCCCTTCACCCTCATCCCATGTCCCCTCGTAGCAGAACTTGCTTTCAATTGAAAGAGGCTCTCTCCCTGAACATTTATGCCATGGAGGTATTTAAACATCTCGATCATATCACCTCTATCCCGCCTTTCCTCTAAGGTGTACATATTAAGATCCTTAAGTCTGTCCTCATATGCTTTATAATGAAGCCCATTAATCATTTTGGTAGCAACCCTCTGCACCGACTCCATCCTGTTCACATCCTTTTGAAGGTGCGGTCTCCAGAATTGCACACCATACTCCAAATGAGGTCGCACCAAAGACTTATACAGAGGCATTATCACCTCCTTTTTTCTGCTAGCCATTCCTCTCCGTATGCACCCAAGCATCCTTCTAGCTTTTGCCGTCACCTTTTCCACCTGTTTAGCTACTTTAAGATCATCAGACACAACCACGCCTAGGTCCCGTTCTTCTTTAGTGGACAAAAGTACTTCACCTCCTATACTGTATTGCTCCCTTGGATTGCAGCAGCCCAAATGCATGACCTTACATTTTTTAACATTAAATCCCAGCTGCCAAATTCTAGACCATTCTTCAAGCTTAGCTAGATCCCTCCTCATGTTATCTACCCCTTCCTGGGTGTCTACTCTATTGCAGATTTTGGTATCATCCGCAAAGAGGCAAACCTTACCCGACAGCCCTTCCGCTATATCACTAACAAAGATGTTAAAAAGAATCGGACCAAGGACAGATCCCTGGGGCACACCACTGGTAACATCCTTCTCCTCAGAGTGAGCTCCATTTACTTGTACTCTTTGTCGCCTCCCACCCAACCAATTTCTAACCCAAGCAGTAACTTTAGGGTCCATCCCTAGGGTGCTCAGTTTGTTTATAAGTCGCCTGTGAGGAACAGTGTCAAAGGCTTTACGGAAATCTAAATACACCACATCTAGAGCTCTCCCTCGGTCCAACTCCCTGGTCACCCAGTCAAAAAAATCAATCAGATTTGTCTGACAAGACCTGCCTCTGGTGAATCCATGCTGCCTCGGATCCTGTAATCCGCTGGACTCCAGAAACCTCACTATTTTCTCTTTCAGCAGCGTTTCCAATAATTTACTCACCACCGAAGTTAAACTAACCGGCCTGTAGTTTTCAACCACATCCTTACTTCCGCTTTTCTGTAAAGGCACCACATGAGCCTCTCTCCAGTCCTTTGGCACCACTCCCGACTCCAACGAGGCATTGAAAAGGTCAGTCAGTGGAGCTGCTAGAACGTCCCCAAGTTCCCTCAGTATTCTAGGGTGTATCCCATCCGGTCCCATCGCTTTGTCTACTTTAAGTTGAGCTAGTTTCTCACGAACACAGTCTTCTGAAAATAGTTCAAGATGTCCCTCGCTTCTGTTCTTATTTGTGGGTGTTTTCTGAGGTCCTGCTCCTGGTTCTTCATCTGTGAACACAGAACAAAAATATTTGTTAAGCAATTCCGCTTTATCCTTATCAGCTTCTACATATTCCCCCCCTGCACCCTTGAGTCTGACAATACCACTTTTGCTCTTCCTCTTCTCACTAATATATCTGAAAAATGTCTTTTCCCCCCATTTTATTGCATTGGCTATTTCCTCCTCCTTTTGAATCTTTGCCTTCTTGACTACTTTGCTCTGCTTCTCTAAGTTTTTCCAAATACAGATGCCTGTCTTCCGCTCTCTGTGATCTCTTGTATTTCATGAAGGCCTCCCTCTTTTTCTTCACTTTTTCAGCTACTTCCTTCGAAAACCATAACGGTCTCCTGTTCCTTTTGCCTTTATTTACCATTTTAACAAAAAGGTTGGTTGCCTTTAAAATACCCCCTTTCAGTTTTGCCCATTGTTTTTCTACATCCCCCAGCTGTTCCCATCCCACTAACGACTCCCTGAGGTATTGGCCCATCTTCGCAAAGTTAGTCTTCCTAAAGTCTAAGATCCTCACCTTGGAATGGATTCTAACAGCCCTAGTCCTAATACTGAACCACACCATCTGGTGATCACTGGATGCAAAATGATCTCCCACTACAACATCAGAAACACTTTCACCATTGGTAAGCACCAAGTCCAGTATGGCCCCTTCACGTGTGGGGTCTGTTACCAATTGCCTGAATAGTTCTCCCTGTAGAGAATCCAGGATCTCCTTACTTCTAGATGATACTGCAGCAGGAATGTGCCAATCAACATCTGGCATATTGAAATCTCCTATCAGTAGCACTTCCCCTTTCCTAGCAATGCTGCGTATGTCTTCAATTAACTCTCTGTCCACCTCTTCCTCTTGTGAGGGAGGTCTGTATATCACTCCAATGCAAATAGATTTCTCTTTCCCTCTTTCTAGTTTAACCCACAATGCCTCCTCTCTCCCTTTTAAGCTCTGTAATTCCAAAGCTTTAATAGTAGTTTTTACATATAGTGCCACTCCTCCTCCTCTTCTTCCTACCCTGTCCTTCCTGAATAAAGTATAGCCAGGTATAGTTACATCCCAGTCATTGTTTTCTGTGAACCATGTTTCTGTAACTGCCACTAAATCCAAGTCAGCCACTCCCACCAAAGCTTCAACCTCAGGGATCTTATTTCCCATGCTACGGGCATTAATACACACTGCTTTCCATATGTTACCCCTGTTACCCATTTCCATAAAGGTATTTAATGTATCAACTACCTGGGGGCTTTCACTTACCTGGGGGCTTTCTTCACCCATCCCCAAGGAATCTAGTTTAAAGCCCTCTTCAGTAGATTAGCCAGTCTACTACCAAAGATGCGTTGACCTCTCTTGGACAGATGGATGCCATCTCTGCTTTGCAACCCTTGGAAAAGCATCCCATGGTCTAGGAAACCAAAACGCTCTCGATGACACCATCCACGCAGCCATGCATTCGTCTCCAGGATGCGAGCCTCTCTGCCTTGGCCTTTACCCTCAACAGGGAGGATTGAAGAGAACACCACCTGTGCACCTAACTGCTTCACCCTCTGTCCCAGAGCCATGAAGTCACTTTTGATACGTTCCGAGGTATACCTGGCAGTATCATTTGTTCCAACATGGATTAGCAACATTGGGTAATAGTCTGTGGGCTTGATGAGTCTTGGTAAACTCTCTGTAACATCTTGGATTTTGGCACCAGGCAGACAGCATACCTCTCTGGACATCAAGTCTGGTCGGCAGATGGACGCCTCAGTACCCCTCAGAAGAGAGTCTCCAACCACCACCACCCTTCGTTTCCTTCTGGTGACTGATTCTGCAACTTTGGGGTACTTGAACTCTGGTTCTTCCCTTTCCAGAGGAGTTGGTTAGGAAAGGCGGGAAGGCAGCGCGCAGGCGCTGTGGGATGCTCCCAAAAGCTTTCCTTTTTGGGAAGCTGGGGAGCGTTCCCGCGCAGGCTCCGTCAGTACCGACGTACCCATATGTGAAGACTCATTCCTGCTTGTTCCTGGAGATAGACAAGTGCAGAAGCCTGGAGAGCACTAAAGGATTTGGGAGCAGATAATTTGCTGGAAGAAGCTAGAAGTCCGGCTAAGACAGCAGATGGCAATGCCTTGGGCACTAAGGCGGAGAGTTCGAGGTGGCACAGAGCAGCTGAAGGAGGGAGGAGATTGGCGAGACTGGTGGAGGAGTGCCGGCGAGAAGTGGAGAGGGAGGAGGCAGCTGGCTGACGAGGCTGACAGCGGATGATTTTGAACTGTATGATGTCTATGATGGAAAGATTTGTGGGGAACAGTATGAAGTAATGAAGGAATGGGGGGCGAGGGGGGGAGGTTAGCCAGGTATGGGAGGGAGGGAAGGAAGGAGCAGGGGGGGAAGAAGGAAGGGGGTAAATGTAAGGGGGAAGGAAGGGGGCTGAAGGGGGGATAGAAGAGGCAAGGGTAGGTGGTGGTTTGATCTTCGGTCACAGGGTTGGAAGTTAGAGCTCCAAACTGGAGAAGAGGAGAGGGGGAGGGGGGAGGGGAGGGGGAGGGGGGAGGTGGATGAGGGAAAAGGCTCAAGGAAGGAAGGGAGGAGGGGCAGGGGGGAGGAGAGAGGGGGAAGGGGGGCGGTAGGTGGGGGAAGGATGAAGGGGCAAAGAGTCGGGGGGCAGGGGGGCATAGGGAGGGAGGAGGGTCTAAAAATTGTAAAGTTAAATGTGAAGGGGTTGAATTCACCTTGGAAGAGACAGAAACTGTTTAAAGAGCTAACAAGGCACAGGGCAGCGATTGTAATGTTGCAGGAGACACATTTGCAAAGGAAACATGAATCATTAGTACAGCCGAAGGGGTTCAGGGAGTGTATCTTCACATCAAATTTAAGGGAACGAAAGAAAGGAGGGGTGGCGGTTCTTATAAGTGGTGAGCTTAAAATGGAAGTGCAGTCGGTGGTGAGAGATAAGGGGGGGAGGTATTTGCTGATGCATGTGAAAGTCGGAGACGAGTGGTTTTGTGTGGTGAATGTATACGCGCTGACGGGAACCCAGAAAGAATTCTGGGAGGAGTTAGGGCAGCAGGTAGCGGTGATGGGAGAAGGGGCAATGATATGTGGTGGTGACTTCAATCTGTCTTGGGATGTGGGGAGAGATACGACGGGGAAGAGGGAGGGGCGTAGGGCGGACATAAAACGTTATCATAGCTTTGTGAGTGAGAATGACTTGATAGATGCATGGAGATTGATGAACCCAGGCAAGCGCCAGTTTTCCTTTTTCTCGGCGGTCCATGGTACATATTCGAGATTAGATGTTATTTGGGTGGGGAAGGAGTTGGCAGGCAGGATTAAGGGTGGGGTAATTGAGCCCATCACCTGGTCAGATCACGCACCCGTGGTAGTTACGATGAGGGTGAGGGGGGAAAATAAAGGGAGACAATTTTGGAGGTTAAATAAGGGCCTGCTGGAGGACCAGAGGGTGGTACAAGAGATAGAACGGTTAATACCAGAGTATTTCGAACAGAATGGAGGAGGGGAGGAGTCTGGGACGCGTTTAAGGCAGTGGTCAGGGGGGTGTTGATAAAGTGGGGGGCAAGAATAAAGAGGGAAAGGGAAGAGCGGGAACTACAGTTAAGGCAACAATTAATGGAACTGGAAGAGAGGGATGCCCAGGGTGATGGGGGAGGGTCAGAGGTGAGGGCTAAATTGAATGCGTTAGAGGCGGGGCGGATACAACATCATTTGCAACTATTACAGCAGAACTTCTTTGAAGGGGGCATTAAGGCGGGGAAGTATCTGGCCAGGTAATTGAAAATTCCTCAAATCAGAGGAAGAGGGGGGATAGTGAGAGAGGATCACCAGATTAGAGAAGAGTTCGAAGCCTTTTACCAAAAGCTTTATGAGGGTCAGGCAGAGAGGTCGGAGGAAGTGATCCATCAGTACCTGGAAGAAGTGAGGTTGCCGCAACTGGAGAATGGGGAGCAGCAGAGTTTGGGGAGAGAGATAGGAGCGGAGGAAGTGCTAAGGGCGATTAAGGAAATGAAGCTAGGGAAGGCCCCGGGACTAGATGAGCTGACAGCGGGTTTTTATAAAAAATTCGGGCCTCTGTTGGTGCACCCATTGACTGTAGTATTTAGTGCAGCGAGGCGGGGGGAGCAGTTGGCGGAGACGATGGGTTGGGCAGGTATAACCCTCATACATAAAGGAGGAAAAGATCCGCAGGAATGTGCGTCTTATAGACCAATTTCATTGTTAAATCATGATGAGAAATTGTTGGCACGGGTGCTGGCGACGCGGCTCAATAAAGTCCTGGGCAAGTTAGTACATGAGGACCAGGCAGGTTTCATCCCGGGGCGGCAGGTGGCGGATAACATTAGAAAGGTGCTTAATGTGATATGGGCGGCGAGGCGTGCGGGAGAGCCCACACTTTTGGTATCATTGGATGCTGAGAAAGCATTCGATCAGGTGTCCTGGAACTTTCTATTTTCGGTATTGCAAACCATGGGACTTGGGATAGAGTTTGGGAACTGAATCAAAGCTTTGTATGCGTGCCCCAAGGCATGTGTGAAGGTAAATGGAGGGTACTCAGGATTCTTCCCATTGAAGAGGGGAACGAGGCAGGGATGCCCGCTTTCCCCACTGCTCTTCGCGTTATCGCTGGAGCCTTTGGCGGCTAGGATCAGGGCAAGTCAAGAGATCAAGGGGGTACAGGTGGGACAAACAGAGTATTGGAAGTCGCTTTTTGCAGACGACCTCTTGTTGACAATTACGAACCCAGAGGATACGCTACCAGCTATAATGGGGGAGATACAGCAATACAGGGAGGTGGCAGGATTCCGAATCAACTGGGGTAAATCAGAAATCTTGAATGTGGTTGGAGAGGAGGAACAGCAGAGGGAGATCCAACAGCGGTTTCCTTTTAAATGGGCACAGAAATCGATTAGGTACCTGGGGGTACAAGTGGGGAGGAATCTGGGGGATTTATTTGACCTCAATTATAAAAAGATACTAGGACAATTGGAATCACAGCTGGCGGGATGGAGTAGGGGATACTACTCTTGGTTTGGAAGGATGGCAATCATTAAGATGATGCTGCTGCCTCAGTTTCTGTTCTACTTCCAAGTGCTGCCCATAGAGATACCAGGCAGAGTCTTAAAAAAGGTACAAAAACAGGTGGAAGGCTTTATATGGGGGGGGGGGGGAGCCCAGGGTGGCGGCACGGACATTACACACACAGGGGATGGAGGCAGGGATGGGGGTCCCCAACTTTATATTATATTATAAGGCAGTGCAGCTTAGGGGGCTGTACGCATGGTTAAGGGAACCTTTTAAACATTGGGTGAGGATGGAGGTTGTAGAATTTAGGCCCAGAGAGTTGGAAAGGTTAATTTGGGGGGGGGGGGGGGGAGGGGGAGTAATCCCTTTGTGGTGCATACTTTAAATATATAACTAATAAATGAAACCTAAAACTATCTCCCACTATAACATATACAACAAATAGGGAAACAGACAAAACATATATTTTTGTCGGAACAGACACCTTGAGGTATTTAGCCTCTCGAAGTGTTTAGTTCCTTTTTATCTTTTTTAAATTGTGGATTTCCACAGAATTTAGGTCCTGAGAGACTATCCTCTCAACACCCCAAAAATGGTCCAGCTGTGAAGTAATAAAACTACTTAACTGACTCCTCCATTCATCGATTGAAACCAATCGTTAGGCAACATATGTAGGAGTTTTACCATATATGCCTCATATAACCTCGGTTTTGAAGATTTTAAAATCTCATTGGTCCATTTTGTCATTACATCCGAGCTTTGATAGACCATTAATGATTGCTTACCAACGTGGTAGAAATATAGCGGATTGGACTATCCATAATTCTGGACCTGTTAATACTCCAGCGTTTGTGGGTCATTTCTCTTGTACAACTTGTGATTTTTGTGCTTCCACGATAGAGGGTCCATGGTGGGAGGTTCCTAATGGTCAACGACGATTGCATAGCAAATACATTACAAACTGTAAATCTTCTTATGTGATATATGTTTTATTATGTCCATGTTTAAAACTTTATATAGGAAAAACTACAAGGATAATGAAACGTCGTCTTCAGGAACATAGATCACGAATTTTGAACAAGGTGGAATCAGCTCCTATGGTTATGCATTGTCAAAGTGCTAACCACCAGTTTAGTGACCTTCGTTGGAGAATTTTAGATCATGTCCCTTTAAAATCTCGGGGAGGGGATAGAGATTCTCTTTTGAGTTATCGTGAACAATTTTGGATATATACCTTAAACACAGTTACACCGGTTGGACTGAAGCCAATACACTACATTTCCCATGAACCTTTAGGCCTCCAAAAGCAGGTCTCGTGATCAACTTGAGGGTTTAAATATACTGTTCTTCCGGAAGTTTAATGAGCGACATGGTTTGAGAAAGGGCCACGAATTCCTATGGCCAGAAACGCAACATTGGGGTACACATATTGAGATCGATTTTCTCGATATTTTGTTGCCATTTCGGATGGAAGAAAGAAGTTGTGTGCAGTCCTCTTGTTATTCAAAGGCTTGTTGCCTAACGATTGGTTTCCATCGATGAATGGAGGAGTCAGTTAAGTAGTTTTATTACTTCACAGCTGAACTTTTTTTGGGGTGTTGGGAGGATAGTCTCTCAGGACCTAAATTCTGTGGAAAGCCACAATTTAAAGAAGATAAAAAGGAACTAAACACTTCGAGAGGCTAAATACCTCAAGGTGTCTGTTCCGACAAAAATATATGTTTTGTCTGTTTCCCTATTTGTTGTATATGTATACTTTAAATATATGGCAACAGAACAGGCAACGGATGGTAGGGGATAAGAGATGGTCCCACACTATGTCCCTCCAGGCGTGTTGTGAAAAGGGAGTGGGGCCAAGTAGTGCAGTCTTGCGGAGATGGGCGGAGCTGGGATTGAGTCAGGTTTCACAGATAATTGTGGGGAAGGAGATAAGGGGCTTTGACGGCATTCGAGATTTGTATCAGCTGCAGGAAGTCGACAGTTATGCGCATACGCAAATGGTATCTTTGCTTAGTAAAAAGTGGAAGGGACGGGGGGACGGAGGGGTAGTGGACTGGTTTGAGGGGGCATGTTTGAGGTCTATGAGGCAGAAGGGCATGTTGTCTAGAATATATAAAGGGCTAATAGCGAGGGGAGTGGGGAAACTGAGCTATGTGGAAGTGTGGGAAAGGGACCTGGGGGTGGAGTGGGAGGTGGAGGAATGGGAGGAAGTGGCGAAGTTTTCTATTGCCACGGCCCTGCGGGAAAATTGCTTTAAGGTGCTGAGTAGGTGGTATCTCACCCCTCAGCGGCTATATAGAGCGGGGGTGCTGCAGTCGAATAAACGTTGGAGGCAGTGTGGGGAGGAGGGCACATGGATGTATATGTGGTGGTCCTGCCCTGTGATTCAGGAGTATTGGAGGAGAATAGGGGACATAATCCCATAGAGTTGACTCCTGAAATGTGTCTCCTGCAAAAGAAGGATGGGCAGTGGGGAGGGGAGTGGACTATTATTTGGCACTGTGTCACGGCGGCTAGATGTGAAAGTGCATGGCACTGGAATAGGCCGGCTCTACCACCTATGAGCAGCTATGCGAGGAGGATGACACACATTCATCTTATGTATAAAATCACAGGGGGAAAACAGGGCAAGGGGGGAAAAACAGAGAGGCGGTGGGAGGGGGTGTGGAAATGGCTCAGAGAGAGAGTGTGGGAGGATGGGGTAGCCGCGGTAGAGGAGGGTGGGGGGGGGAGGTGAGACTTAGGGTCAGGATAGCGGTAGGCAATTTAGGGAGCAGAGGGAGGTGGGGAGAGGGAGGGTAGGGGGAAGTGGGGCTAGGATAAGCGGGGGTAAGGGGTGGGGAAGGGGGAGTAGGACGGTGGGGGGTTAATAACGGGGAGAAAGCGGGGTTGAATTGGGCATGTCGGGGGGGGCTCATGTTGGAGGATTTCAATTGATGTTCATGGTTAAAGGGAATGTGATGTAATGTTCCAGTTTTAAGCCTTGATAATTTTTTTTTTTTACAATTTAAAAAGACCAAGGGAGGAGGAGAAAGGTTGCATACAGATAGGGAATGTTTATTAATGGAATAATAGTGCAGCATGTAACGGGCAATAATTCAACGTTTGTTGTGTTATGTATAGTTAGTCATGCAACAATTGTTTTAACAATCTTGTTTTCATGATATATGAAACAGTAGAGGTAATGGGAAGAGTGGAGGGAACACTTTATTAACAATAAAAAAAAGCAGAAAGGGGAAAGGATGGAGGGTTAATAGATACTTATACACCATTAGTGGAGGAGATATCTAAGATTAATAGTTCACACTAAATGGAGCTAATGGAATGAAAGGAAATGGATGAGTATAGCTATACGGTGTGTTAGGAATAAGATATGATGTTAATGAATATTGTTAATATAGAGTAAAGCATGTAATAAGCATGATGTTCTTTTTATATAAGGGATAGGATGTAACCAATTGGATTAGGTATATGTGTATGTATGACACATGTAAAGGTTTGTCTTTTGGACATTTTGGCTAATAAAAAAACAAAATGGAGGAGGTCACGTGATGCGGCTGAGGTAGTGGTCGCATCTTGAGTGTGCTCCGATACCCCCAACCCAAGCCGGCATATTAGTACCGTGTAAAACCGCAGAAACCAGACGGGAGTGTGCCTAAGGTGTGTTGGAAGGTTTGCAGCTTCCCATAGTGTGGCTTTTGCTGATGAACGGCATGGCGACTGCTGGTAAAACGACGAGGCGAGACCGAGAGCGAGTGGCCGGCACGAGCAAGATGGCGGAGTCCATCCTGTCGCCAAACTCACCTAGATCCCCCGCTTCTCTGGAGGAGATGTCGGCAGCCATGGTAGTGGCCCTGTCGCCTCAATTCGAAGCCTTGCACGAAAAAATGGATGGGCTGCACTCCTCAGTGGACACCCTGGGGAACAGACTCCGCGAGGCTGAGGATCGACTGGGCCAGACCGAGGAAAAGGTGGAGGTGCTGGTATCAGAGGTGGCAGGTCTAAAGACCCAACTTGGCCTGCAGGAGGCAAAACTTGACGACCTAGAGAACCGGTCAAGGAGAAATAACCTACGATTCATGGGGATCCCAGAGACTGTTTTGGACAAGCAGTTGGACAGTTATTTGGAAGCACTAACGGCGCAAATATTGGGGGAGGAGGAGCTGGGTGACAAGCTGAGAATTGAGAGAGTGCACCGGGTAGGCGCCAAACAGGCACGAGATGTCCGCCCCAGAATCGTTCTTGCAAAATTCCTCTACTTTCCACAGAAAGACATGATTCTACGAGCCGCTCGACGAAAGGGTGAAGTCATCTACAATAATTGTAAAATTCGCGTTGCACAGGACTACTCTGCAGCGCTGAGTCGGAAGCGTCGGGATTATGCCCCCATATGTGAGAAGCTCATCGGCGCAGGCATCCGCTTCTCTGTTCAATACCCAGCCAAACTGCATGTGATGCATGAAGAGGCTCACCGGACTTTTGCAACGGCTGCGGAGGCTGAAGGCTACGTGAACCAACTCCTTGTCCGAGAGAAGGCAGTCTTAGCGTCTCCATCGTGAATCTCAACGTGGCTGATTGGTTTGAGATATTTGTGCTCCCTGTGGCAAAATGGTGTAGTAGCGGGCAAAAGACACAATAACTTTGTGTGTTTGGAACAGGGACCTTGTAACCAAGTTACTTTGTGTCCCTTGAGCTCTTCCATTCGCTACAAACTTGCCACGTGCTGAACTCTAATATTGTTTCCAGTTGTATAAGCCTTATTAGCAACACTTGTTAGTTGCTGCCTTCTGAGCCTCGGTGGAGGTTTGTTTCTTTCTCTCTCCCTCCCCCCCCCCCTTTTTTTCTCTTTCTCCTTTTCCTTTTTCTTTGAATTCTGCATTGTATTTTTCATTTGTATGGTTAAGTGCGGGTGAGAGGGGGCCTCCGAACAATGGCGCCTCTTGGACAATTTTTTTTTAATATATACTTTTGGTTTGTGGTCCCCTTGGGCCTTTACTTGTAGGCATTTAGAATGGTTGCGCCAGTTTTAACGGCCATGTTTTGATCCCTGTTTCCTTTATATAGCAGTGCTGAAGATGCTCGGCAGTAGTTCCTTCCCTTGTTGGGGGCAGTCGGGCCAGAGGAGCGTGGGCAGGTAATGCAGGTGGAGGGAGTGTTTAAGACATGCTGAGACTTATCAGAATGGGCGAGGAGGACCCGAAGCCGAGGTAACTCCGCCCAGATGGTCTTAGCTAATCTGGGGGAGAGGATCCTTCAGTGTGACGATATCTATGCCTTGTTTTTGCTGCGCTGCCTGCTTGTGACTCCTCCCCCGCTCCCCAGTAGTTTGGGCCAGGGGGAAGCCTAAGATCTCTTTTTTTTGCTGTTGTTATTTCTATTCTTGGGGGGAGGGTGATCGGTATATACGGATACCAACTTGCGATGCCTCCTGGGTACACACGGTCTCCTGATGTTCCCCCCCCCCCCCACACACACACACACACTTTGGGGAAGACGTTTGGAGAGCATATGGGTGTGAACTAGGCGGGGGGGTGTGGGAAGAGGGGTGAGGGCGTGGTGCATCTCCGACCCACAGGGTCTCGAGGAAGACTCTGGGGCCTGTCCCTTAAGCGGGCACCCCTGGTGCCTCAGAGTGGCTGGAGGAATGCAGATGTCAACAGATAACATTCCCGGTTGTGAACCCAGGAGGTAGACTTGTTATTTTTGACCCTTGTTCTGTGTGGGGTGTTTTTTTTGGTTTTTTTTTACTGAATTAAATAGTAACAAGGGTAACTTTGTGCCTCCGTGACATAGGGGTGTGAGTTGAAGAATGTTAAGGCATTGTTTAGTAGAGGTTGTGTCATGATTGGGGCTATACCTTTCCATAGTCGCAGGGCGCAGCATTTTCCACAGGGATGTTGAACCACTGCGGGGAATGGTAGCAGATGGGGTTGGGTTACGCCCCATAGGTGTGTCTTGTATAAGTGGAGGCCGGCGAGGATTTGGGCCTTATGGGATTGGAGTGAATGGGGGAGAGCATAGAGTACAACGATAGGCATAGGCGGTAGGACCCCGGGTTAGATTGCGGGATAAAGCACCGCTTCTTGTGGGTGGGGTGGGGGGGTCGGTTGCACTCAGAAGGGCCTCGGTGGGGCTTTCTTGGAGTGGGTAGGTGGAGAGAGCCATAAGGGTTTGAATAGTGGATTGGGGAAGGGGGAAAGGGGGAAAGGGGGGTAGTTTTATGGACTGGGGGGGATTAGGTTGGGGAGAAGAGAGAGATATAGGAGGGATTGGAGGGAGGGTGAGGTTGAGGGTGGGATGGGACCACTGGACCAAATGGGTTGGGGAGGTTGAGATGCTGATAGTGACTAAGGGTGGACCCCAGGCTGGGGGGGGTTCATTTAGGAAAGATCTGGAATATCGGCTTACTTGCTGTGGGCTATTACGCTTTCAGCTGAAAGTCGTTTCCTGG
This sequence comes from Ichthyophis bannanicus, assembly GCA_033557465.1. Classification (NCBI taxonomy): domain Eukaryota; kingdom Metazoa; phylum Chordata; class Amphibia; order Gymnophiona; family Ichthyophiidae; genus Ichthyophis; species Ichthyophis bannanicus. Next base: position 377,699,687 of record CM066034.1, on the reverse strand, counting down.
AATGTGTGTGGGGTAGGTAACCCTGTTAAACGGTACAAGGTGCTGCAGGCTTTGGCCAGATTGCAATGCGATATTGCCATCCTGCAGGAAACCCACTAGACTGCTGAAGAACATGCGAAACTGCAGAGAGATTGGGTGGGGAAAAGTTGGGGTGCCCCGGCGCTTGGGAAAAAAGGTGGAGTGGTCCTACTGATTCACAAAAGATTGCGCTTTGACCTCGAGCAGCAATATGTAGATCCTAAGGGTAGATACATCTTGTTACATGGTAACTTAGAGGGGAGGCCAGTGGTGCTGGGTAACCTGTATGCTCCAAATGTTTTGGATAAATCATTATATGCCTGTTTGGCCTCAAGGGTTGAACAAATGCCAGATGTTCCTCTGATTTTAGCTGGAGATTACAATGGGGTGTTGGATACTGACTTGGACACATCTGGAGGAGGGCGGGATAGCTGGCGGATCCCGGTTACCAGAGCACTCCAGGAACTACGGTGCCGACTGGGGTTGGTGGACCCGTGGCGTCTGCTCCATCCCTTGGAGCGGGACTTCACCCATCAGTCGAGAGCCCACGATTCCAGCGCGCGGATTGATTATGTCTTGGTTTCTGAACGGCTGTTTGCACAGATTGGGGAAGCAGAGATTGGCCCAATGGCGATATCGGACCATGCACCAGTTTGGGTGGATTTGCAGTGGGGGGGGTCTTCCTACCTCGCAGCGAATCTGGCGGTTTCCCTTGGGGCTGTACACTGATACTGAATTCCATACCTACCTTGCACAGCGATGGGGGGAGTTTATGGATGTTCACGCACAACATAGAGATGAGCCAGAGCTATTGTGGGAAACAGCCAAAGTGGTCCTACGCGGCGACATTATTGCTTATGGAGCGCAGAAACGAAAATTAATCGCATCACGAATAGTCCAACTGGAAAAACAGGTTGTAAAAGCTCGGCAGCGGTGTGAGGGAAATCCCATAGCGGTTAACAAACGATTACTTTGGGAACTCCAGTCCTCTCTTAATGAGCTGATCCATCAAAGAGCAAAGAAATCTTTGATGTATTATAGGTATCAGCTTCACCGTTTTGGGAACAAACCGGGGAAGCTACTGGCGCGATGCTTGCGGGGTAGCAGAGGGACCCGCTCTATAGCAGCGCTGCATGATGATCAGGGCCAGCTGCATAAAAGCAGCCAGGCGATAGCCCAAGTGTTTCGTTCTTTTTTTCAGAAGTTATATCAGGGAAGTAAAGGGTCCACGACATCAATGGCCAGCTATCTCCAGGGGCTGCGGATTCCCACGCTGACCGTGGAACAACGCTCAGTGCTGGATGCACCAGTTACGGAGGAGGAAGTGCATAAAGTTATCACGGGGGCTAGCTGTTATAAATCACCGGGTCCGGATGGTTTTGGGGCAGAGTTCTATAAGTTACTAATTGGCCAGGTTGCCCCTGTTCTGACCGCGGTGTACCACGGGAGGGTGGAGCAGGGGAAGTTCAGGTGGGGAACAAACCACGCGTTTATTACGTTAATACCTAAACCTGGTAAAGACTCTACGCAGGCGGCTTCCTACCGCCCTATCTCGCTGCTGAATTTTGATTTGAAATTGTTAGCGTAGGTTCTGGCTGATCAACTGGCCGTTGTCCTGGGGGGCCTATTGCATGAGTCGCAGGTGGGTTTTGTCCAGGGGCGGTATGCTGTGCGGAACCTGCGAAAGATATTAGCCTCTATGGAATGAGTGCGTGCGCGAGAGGAGCAATCATTGTTGATCAGTTTCGATGCAGAAAAGGTGTTCGACCGGGTCAACTGGGATTACATGAAGTTTCTTTTGCCTTGGTATGGGCTGCGTGACCCCTTTATTGGGATGGTGGACTTGTATGCAAATCCTACAGCTAGTATTCTGTGCAATGGGGTGTTGTCTGACAGCTTTGACCTTGAGAGGGGCACTCATCAAGGCTGCCCGCTCTCCCCGTTGTTCGTGCTGACATTAGATCCGCTGTTGAGGAGTATAGCGGATTCCAAAGATATTCGTGGTGTCCGTATTGGGTCTTGTGGTTTCAAAGTGGCCGCCTTCGCGGATGACATCCTAGTCCATTTGTGCGACCCTCAACAGTCGTTGCCGTGTTTACTTACCGAATTCTCCCGGTATGGCGACTTTGCGGGGTTGCGTATTAATCGAGACAAATCAGAGGCTATGGACATTGGGGGTCGGCTTCAGGGGCACTGGGGAGGGAGCTTCCCTTTGAGATGGGCCGGTGATTCTTTTATTTATTTGGGAATTGAGCTAACTAAAGATACGACGGCATTGTATAAGCGGAATTTTGAGCGTATCTGGTTTAAAGTCCGCTCACAGCTCCTAGCTTGGGCCCCTCTTCCACTATCTCTATTGGGCAGGGCAGCAGCATTGGGGATGGTGATACTGCCACGGGTCCTTTACTGGCTGCATACTTTGCCGGTGCGGCTGCTGCGTCGTGATCTTCAGCGCATCGAACATGAATTCCATGGGTTTCTTTGGAGGGGGGCCAGAGCACGTATACCGATGAACCGTCTGAGGGGGGGATGGAGATCTGGGGGAATTGGTGTACCCGATCTCTGGACCTATGCCCTGGCTTGCCAGGCTAGGCACCTGGGGGACTGGCTCGGTAATACTGAGGTGTACACTCCGAGGGAACTAGAGGAGGCCCTAGTGGCACCACATTCTTTGCTGGCGGTTCTACATTTACGGCATGCGGTCTTGCCGGGTCGAGTAACGAGCAGTGTGCTGGTCCAGGCGGCGCGGTATACCTGGCAGCGGTTGAACAAATTGTGGGGGAGCTCGCCGGAGATTTCGAGTTGGTTGCCGTTGCAAGGCAATGCCCAATTTCCTCCGGGTTCGGACTCGGCCCCCTTCCGTCGATGGGTGAAGCTGGGAATGCGGTCGTTGGGGCATTTAATTGACTTGGAAGGGCGGTGTAAACCTTTGGTAGAGTTGTGTCGGGAGTACGATTTGTGCCCCGCAGCTTCCTTATTTGCGTATTTGCAGCTTTCCCATTATGTGGGTTCAGTTGCGGGTCAGGAATTGACGGGAGACCATTCCGCACGGATATTAGAATTCTTCGCCCTTGGGGAGGGGACTACGCTTTCTATTGCAAACTTCAAAAAAGCATTGGAGCCTTATGTGATGCCGTTAGACTACTCGGCAGAGGAAGCTTCCTGGGCACGGGAACTGGGTTGTGAGGTGGCTCCGGGTTCTGTGCGTGCTGCATTGAGCCGGATAACCCAGCTAGCGGAAGGGCTAGATGGCGGGAAATGCAGTTTAAATGTATTGTGCGAGCCCATTTCTCCCCTAGGCGGGCACTGCGTAGTCACCTCACTGCCTATGGTGGGTGCCCGAAATGTGCTTGTCCATTAGCGGATTTGGGCCATATGTGGTGGGGATGTCCTCATATACGCCGCTACTGGCTTAGGATAGCAAATTATTTGAGCAGCTTACTACAACAGGTCTGCAGGTCTGGTGGTACTGGATCAATTGGGAGCACTCCACCCCAAGGGCAGATGGCAGAAACTGTTGATACGGAAAGCATGTCTGGTGGGGAAAAGTCCTGTGTTGCGGCGATGGCTAGAGCCTGCAGCTCCCTCCTTCTGGGAATGGCGTAATGGGTTCCACCAGTTTATGCTTCTGGAGCGGAGGAGCACGCGGAGACACCCTCGGAGTTGGGCCTCTTTTCTCTTGGTGTGGACTCCTTATATTCAAGCGCTGAGACCTAAAATTCGTAGTGAAATTTTGTGTTTGTGATAGGTGCTGAGAGGGTCCTTAGATGATTGTTGAGAGGAAGTTCGACAGGTCCCTTAGGTCCCGGGAGGGGGGAGGGGGGAGGGGGGAGGGGGAGGGGGGAGGGAGGGTTTGGGTAGGAAGTTAATAAAAAATTTTTTTTTGGGTTTGTATTGTTGTAAAACCCTAGGGCGGTGGACAAGACACAGCCCTGCCCGGGGTATGTCTGCTTACCATGACTGTATATTGGAAAAGTGAAGTAATGTATGTAGTTATGTATTGCGTTATGTGTTTTCAATAAATAAAGCTTTGAAAAAAAAAATGGAAAAAAAAAAGGAGAGTAGAAACCTGTTACCTGTAGGGCATGATTATCCTCAATAGCTCTAGGAGCTAAAAGAATGGATTTCTCTTGCAGCAAGAGATTCATGCCTAGAGTCGAGGATTGAGTCAGTGTATCACTGATCTCTCAGTAAGGATGCTTCTGTTGATAAAAAGTAGGTTAGCGGTTCTGAACCTCAAACAGGAAAAAGAGATTTAATGAATAAAATATCAGAAACCCTGCGACTGCTGGGTTTGCTGAGCCTGTTGAGGTTTTGGTTTTCTTAGCCTGGTATGATGTTGCCCTTCTTTGGAAGCATCTGCATGATGGGTAGAAGATCAATAAAACTTTTTCCCCTTAGGGGGATAAAGTTAGGAGATTTTTTACTAGCTGGGATAGAGGAAAGTTTTGACAATCCTCTGATAGCAACAATATCAGTGTTTAACTGATTAGCTTGGAATAAAACATCCTTGTTAAAGAGATTTTCACCAGTACAAGGAGTATTTCCCAGCCTTTCTTGTACCCATTTGTCCAAGTCTGAAGCTTGGAGCCAGGCCATGCGTCGTGCCCCTATGGCTATAGCAAACGTTCTGCTAATAGACTCAAAACAGTCCAGGGAAGCACAATTAAGGAACTTAGAGACATTTTGAGCATGACTGACTAATAAGAAATAGTCTGCTCTTTTATGTTCTTGAAGAAAAGGGTTCAAAAGCTTTAAGTTCTTTGTGACCTCTTCAAGAGATAATCCCATATAGAAAATATATGAGATAATTCTTGCTGAAACCATGGATGCCTGGAAGCATCGACGTCCAAAGGCATCTAAAGTCCTAGACTCACGACCTGGCGGATAAGAGGAGTGCTTCTTTGCACTCTTAATACGCCTCATTGCTGATTCTACAACAACAGAATGATGAGTAAGTTGAGTCTTTTGAAAACCTGGAGAAGGTGGCACCTTGTACATAGTGTCAAGTGTCTTAGAATGTGGGAATACCGTTAAAGGAGTTTCCCACATTCTTAATAGTAGATCCTGTAAGATCTGATGCAAAGGAAGCATGATCACCTCCTTTGGAATCCAGGGGAATTGCAGAGTCTCTGAATCCCCTGGTATGGATTCTTTACCAGGTATAGAAATGGCAAGTAACTTTGCCATATCAAGCAGAAAAGCTTGAAAAGAAATCTCCCCTGAGGAGAACCACCTAAAATGAGGGGTAAAGGCTAGAATTGTTGAAAATTCAGCCTTCGTACCGATGGATTCACCCCAGTCCTCGGGATCGGAAGACTTGAAAGGATGAAGCATTGGATTTTCTTTAAAGCGATGTCTTCGGTACCGCCCGAGGTCGGTACCGAGATGAGTCGGTACCGAATCCTCCATGCTAGAGAGCGATTCCAGGCTCAGCATTGAAGGAAGCGAGTCTGTCGAAGCAAGCATGGACTGTACCGACTCCAGTGCCGATACCGGTACCAGTACCGATACCGATACTCGAGGAACGGTCTGCAGCAACTCTAGCAGTACCAAAGTAGCTGAGAGCGCTAGACTACGTTCATCGGTGAGGAGTGTTTCATCCATCACCATAGCCGATGCCAGGGTGTCAGTACCGCTCGAAGCGGCCACAACCACCAAATATAGCCCAGGTATGTTCATCGAGGTAAGAACCCCGGGAACAACCTGAAGCCCCGTTAATGCTTTGAGACCCGAAGACTCCCGCCGGGGCTTTATTGCCAAAATGTCCTCGAGGGCAACGCCAGAGGCATCTCGATGCTTAGAAGGAGATCTACCACTCGAGGACTGGCTAGTCTTTACAGATTTTGTTTGGTTATCTGATCCTGTGAAAAAGAAGATATTCTGGCTGGTGACATTGAGTCCGATGTGAACCGGGTATCGAGTTGTGCTCGATCCTGAAGACTTCTTCTGTTTGAGTTCCAGCAGGAGAGACACTCCAGTGGGCAATGGTCTGGACCTAAACATTTTAGATACCAAGTATGAGTGTCTAAAAATATATCTGTACCGCCACACTTTAAGCATTTCTTAAGAATAGTGGCTGGCTTTTCCATAATGGAAGGATAGAGGCCTAGTGGCCTAGAAACTGTCAGGAACTAAACAGGAAAAATTCCTAGAGAAAAGAAGAAATTTTTTAGTAAAAAGAAAGAAAAGCACCGGCGGTACCGGTGGCGTCGAGGGAAGGCAGATGCTACCACAAAAAAACTAAGAATAAAAAGAAGAATTTTCTGCGGTGACAGGAATATGTCCTGCCGGCTCCGCGGAAAACGGAAAACTGATGAGAGGGAAGTGAATGGGCGGGAAGCCAGCGCACATGCGTGTGGGATGCTCCCAAAGGCTTTCTTTTTGGATGCTGGGGAGCGTTCCCACGCAGGCTCCATCGGTACCGACGTACCCATATGTGAAGACTCATTCCTGCTTGTTCCTAGAGATATGCTGCTACCACAGCCATGCATTTCGTGAACACTCTTGGAGCTGAGGCCAGGCCAAAGGGATGCACCCTGTATTGGTAGTGCTTTCCTTGAAAAAGGAACCGAAGGAACCTTCTGTGAGTTGGATGGATGAGAACATGGGTGTACGCATCCTTGAGATCTAGAGAACAAAGCCAATCCTGACTCTGAAGGTATAGCAGCAGAGTTCCTAGAGAAATCATCTTGAATTTCTCTTTGAACAGGAATTTGCTCAATTCTCTGAGGTCCAAGATAGGTCTGTAACCCCCTGTTTTCCTTGGGATAAGGAAATAGGGAGAGTAAAACCCTGTACCCTGTTGATGAATGGGTACTTCTTCTATTGCCCCTTGGGCAGGAAGTATGGTGACCTCTTGATCTAAAAGGTTGATGAGAGAGGTCTGAGAATTGAACTGTTTTACTACTGTGGTAGGGGGCATGCTCAAGAAATGAAGCTTGTACCCCTCCTTTATGATTGAGTGTCCAATGCTCTGCTGTTATCTGCACCCATCTTGCAGCAAAGTGACATAACCTTCCTGGAATGGTAAAAGGCTCTGGTCCATTTAGAGACATAAGAACATAAGAACATAAGATATGCCATACTGGGTCAGACCAAGGTCCATCAAGCCCAGCATTCTGTTTCCAACAGTGGCCAATCTAGGTCATACGTACCTAGCAGTTTCCCCAAGGGACACAGGTTCCACAATGCTTGTACTGGTTCAAGCATTGATATCCTGGGTCCCTTCTTAATAATGGTTTATGGACCTTTCCTCCAGGAACTTGTCCAAACCTTTTTTAAACCCAGCTACACTAACAGTAAGGCTAAGTTCTCTAGATGCAAGTCAAAGGCCTTGTGGAGGATGAGACTGCTGAGGCGGTTGAGGCTTAGCAGTCTTTGCTTTTTTTTTGCTTGGATGGTTGCTGACCTTTCCGGACAGGTTGACCTGCAGAGCATCCCTGCTAGGAATAAGCAGGATAAAACCTTTTCTTTTTGGAAAAGAATGGTTTTTTGAAAGATTTCTTTCTTGCAGGATCAGCTGTGCCCTTGGATAATCTGTCCAAGGTGGAGTTGTCTGCCAATCTTTGCCAAACAGGTTCTCACCAGTACAAGAAATATTGCCCAATTTGTCTTGTACCCAGAGCTCCAAATCAGATGCAGGCAATTCTACGTGCACCTATGCAATGGCAGAGGTTCTGCTTATGCAATCAAAACAGTCAAAAGCTGCACAGTTGACAAATTTGGAAACATCCTGGGCATGTTTGACCAATGTGAGAAAATCCTGTCTCCTATCCTCAGGAAGAAGAGGACTCAAAACCTCTAAATCTCCTGTGATTTCCTTCAGGAACATTCCCATATATAAAATATAGGAACTGATCCTGGCAGAAAGCATGGAAGCTTGGAAGGTACGACGTCCAAAAGCATCCAAAGTTCTGCACTCACATCCTGGGGGATTAGAGGCATGCCTCTTTGCACTCCTGATCCTTCTCATAGCTGACTCCACCACAATAGAGTGGTGAGGGAGCTGAGTTTTCTGGAAACCAGGTCAAGGAGGGACTCGATACATAGTGTCAAATCTACGAGAATGAGGAGAGGTGGTAAGAGGGGTCTCCCACATTCTGAGCATGAGATCATGCAAGATCTCATGGATGGGCAAAGTAGCTGCCTCCTTAGGAGCTTTGGGATATTGCAAAATTTCCAGCTCCTTTGCTCTGGGCTCTGTTTCAGGAGCCACAGTAATGGAGAGACCCCGAGCCAACTCCCTGATGAAATCCTGGAAGGAGATATCCTCTGGAGGAGACATCCTGCGTTTAGGGGAGGGCGGCTACTCTGGAAGAAGTGCTCCGGTATCGACAGAACTATCGGAATCCTCAGATTCCTCTAAGGACTCAAAGTATCTTCTGTCCGGATGCTCTTGTAGAGCCCGATACCCATACCAACCGAAGTCGGTACCGGGGGGAATCGGTACCAGAGGGCATCGGGTGACTGGGTGCCAGTAATACGGACACGGATGTCGATACTATCGGTACCGGCACCGATACCGGTGCCGGAGTTGGAGTCTGAGTCGGTGCTGGTACCGGCTGGATTGTCTGATGCGGTTCCGAGGGAGTCGATGCCGCAAGGAGAGCCGCCAGACTGCATTCAATAGCCAGGAACCTCTGGTCTATCGACGCTGCCGATGCTTGGATATCGGTACCAGAGAAAACAGCCAGTACCCCAGAGCATGGCACCAGTAGTTCTGCCAAGGTTGAGGCCTCGAGAACGTCCTGGAGCCTCGATAATGCTTTGGAAGCCGAAGCCTCTTGCCGGGGCAATTTTACGGTGCAGAATACTCAAGGGCAACGCCAGAGGCATCTCGGTGCTTAGAGGGAGATCTACCTTTTGAGGACCGGCTGGACTTATGTTTAGTTACCTGAGATCCACGGGAGGAAGAGGAAGCCCTGGAAGACGTCGATGCCATCGAAGCTGCATCAGCGGGAAACAGGGTACTGAGCTTAGCAGCTCGGTTCTGCCGACTCCTTTTAGACATCATGGCACAGGACATACAATCTGTGATGGAGTGGTCAGGACCTAAACATTTCAGACACCATTCATGGGTGTCGGTGACGGAAATGGTACCGCCACACTTGGTGCACTTTTTGAAACCTGAAGCAGGTTTCTCCATTGTAGGAAAAAACTTTTGGGCCTAAGGCCCAAAATGGCACGTGCACCTGGGAAAAATAAGAAAGAGCACTAAATATCTTTTTTTTTTTTTTAGAACAGAAATAAAGAAAGAAAAAACGGCGGTACCGGTAAGCGTTGAGGAAAGCAGACGTGACCACAAAAAAAAAGTAAAAAGGAAGAATTTTCTGTGGTGACAGGAACAACGACCTGCTGGCTCCGTAGAAAATGAAAAACTGGAGAGAGGCAGTTGGGAAAGGCGGGAAGGCAGCACGCAGGCGCTGTGGGATGCTCCCAAAAGCTTCCTAATTGGATGATGGAGAGCGTTCCCGCACAGGTTCCATCGGTACCGGCGATACCCATATGTGAAGACTACATTCCTGCTTGTTCCTGGAGATAAGGGTGTTGGGGCCACTTGGCAACAGTGATCATAGCATGATAGCCTTTGATTTAATTAGTGGAGGAGGAATAGTAAGGAAATCAACAGTACTACCTTTTAACTTTCGAAAGGGAGACTATGATAAAATGAGGAAAACAGTTAAGAAAAAACTAAAAGGAGCAGTTGCAAAGGTTAAAGACTTACATCAAGCTTGGGTGTTGTTGAAAACTACTATCTTGGAAGCCCAGACCAGCTGTATTCCACGCTTTAAGAAAAGTGGAAGGACGTCCAAAAAACTGCCAGCATGGTTTAAAGGTGAAGTCAGAGAGGCTGTTGCCAAAAAAGCATCTTTCAGGAAATGGAAAAAAGAGCCAAACGACAAAACCTGGAAACAGCACAAGCACTGGCAAGTCAAATGCAAGGCATTGATAAGGCAGGCAAAGGGAGAATTTGAGAAGAAGCTTGCTGCGGAAGCAAAAACGCGAAGTAAAGACTTTTTCAAGTACATTCGCAGCAAAAAACCTGTGAGAGAGTCAGTTGGTCCATTAGATGATAGAGGGGCTAAAGAGGTACTAACAGGTGACAAGGCTATAACGGAGAGACTGAATGAATTCTTTGCTTCGGTCTTTACTGAGGAAGATGTAGGGATGTTACCCAAGACTGAAGTGGTATTTAAGGTTGCAGAAGAATTGAAGGAAATATCGATACATCGGGAAGATGTATTACAACTATTAGATAAACTGAAGAGTAGCAAATCACCTGGGCCGGATGGTATACATCCAAGGGTGATGAAAGAACTGAAATATGAGAATGCAGATCTGCTATTAGTAATATGTGAACTAACATTAAAATCATCTCTAATACCAGAAGATTGGAGGATCGCAAATGTAACACCAATTTTTAAAAAGGGTTCCAGGGGTGATCCGGGAAACTACAGACCGGTGAGCCTGACGTCAGTACCGGGAAAAATAGTAGAAACCATCATAAAGAATAAAATTACTCAGCATGTTGATAGTCATGGCCTAATGGGAGACAGCCAACATGGCTTTAGACAAGGAAGATCTTGTCTTACTAATCTGATATGTTTTTTTGAAGGTGTGAATAAATAGGTGGACAAAGGTGAGTTGGTTGATATAGTGTATCTGGACTTTCAGAAAGCCTTTGACAAGGTCCCTCATCAGAGACTTTTGGCAAAACTAAAGAGTCATTGGATAGGAGGCAGTGTACTATTGTGGATCAGGAACTGGTTAAAAGATAGAAAGCAGAGGGTAGGGCTAAATGGCCAATTTTCCCAATGGAGAAAGGTGAATAATGGTGTAAACCAGGGATCTGTGCTGGGTTCGCTGCTTTTTGACATATTCATAAATGACCTGGAAAGTGGAATAACGATTGAGGTTATCAAATTTGCAGATGACACAAAACTATTTAAAGTTGTTAAAACCCAAGAGGATTGTGGAAAATTGCAAGAGGATCTTGATAAATTGGAAGACTGGGCATCAAAATGGCAGATGAAATTTAACGTGGACAAGTGCAAAGTTATGCACCTAGGGAAGAACAACCCAAACTATGGTTACACGATGCAAGGTTCCGCATTAGAAACCACCACCCAGGAAAAAGATTTAGGCGTCATTGTGGATAACATGTTAAAACCCTCGGCCCAGTGTGCAGCGGCGGCCAAGAGAGCAAATAGAATGCTAGGTATCATAAGGAAAGGAATAGAAAATAAAACAAAAGATATTATAATGCCTCTATATCGTTCCATGGTGAGACCGCACCTTGAATATTATGTGCAATTCTGGTCACCGTATCTTAAAAAGGATATAGCGTTATTAGAAAAGGTTCAGAGAAGAGCCACCAAAATGGTAAAGGGGATGTAAGGATACTCCTCTGAAGAAAGGCTAAAAAGGGTAGGGCTCTTTAACCTGGAAAAGAGACGCCTGAGGGAGATTTGATAGAAGTCTATAAATTAATGAAAGGAGTGGAACGGGTAAACGTAGTTCGATTGCTTACGTTATCAGAATATAGAAAGACTAGGGGACATGCAATGAAGCTACAGGGTAAACTATTTAAGACTAATAAAAGAAAATCTTTTTTCACTCAACGTGTAATCAAACTCTGGAATTTGTTACCGGAGGATGTAGTAAAGGCTGTTAGTGTAGCTGGGTTTAAAAAAGGTTTGGATAAGTTCCTGGAGGAAAGGTCCATATACCAATAAGAAGGGACCCAGGATATCAATGCTGGACCCAGTACAAGCACTGTGGAACCTGTGTCTTTTGGGGAAACTGCTAGGTACGTATGACCTATATTGGCCACTGTTGGAAACAGGATACTGGGTTTGATGGACCTTGGTCTGACCCAGTATGGCATATCTTATGTTCTTAGAAAACCCAACAAGCCGGGAGTGGAATTTGTGTCACCATATGGACAGCTGAGCCTAGTGCTCCTCTAGATCAACCACTCCAAAGGGGTTTAATATTGCCTTCCTGTACCCAATTGAGACCAATTATAGCCTCCTTAAGAGGGTAATACTCCCGGCCTCAGTGGGATGACCCAGACCCGATGAACAGCTGACGACTGAAAAGAATTCTCTTACCAAAGCTGTGAAGACACTCCTCCCAAATGGCGCCGGCGGCAGGAAACGTTGGGGGAGAGAATGCTGAGGAGTTGAGAAACATGGCAAAAGATGACACAGCTGGCACAATGGTACATGTTATTAAGCTGGAGATACAGCAGTGGTTTAGCGAGCTTAGATAAGAAATTGGAGCACTAAGGACTGAGCTTGGCTGATTGGTGGAGGACTTAAGAGCTCATATATATGAACTGGGCAAACGTGTAGAGGAGGCGAAAGGGAAAGTGGATGAGTGCCAAGCAGCGCAATTGCATATGCAAGAATGTATCTGCAAGGTGGAAGACGCAACACAGCAAATGCAGTTAAAATTAGAGGACCTGGAAATGAGTTTGGCGGGGGGTGCGGGATTAGGGGACTGGCTGTGGCTTGGTCCACAACTTCGCCGCGGCAAGTGCACCAGTAATCCCTACGTTTTTCATACCCTCCGTTGCTGGGACCAGCACTTTCGTCCCCGTGACGTGGATCTATCCCCTTTAGCCCCTATAGTTCATAACGCTTCTTTCCCACCGGGTTTGAGTGACGTAGTTTTTCGGCAATGGGGGCACCTTGGCCTCAGCCGGGTCGGCCAATTTTTTGCTGATGGTCGGCTACAACCCTTTCGTGCATTGCAGGATGAATTTGACCTTCCGGCTGGGCATCTCTATCAGTATATGCAAGTGACGCATTGGGTCAATTCTAGGTCCGTTCGTCCCCAGGTTGCTCGGGACCTGACGGATCTGGAGCGCTAATGTGAGGGGTGCACTACTACAAGGGGTCTTGTGGCGACATTATATGCCCATTTGCAGGGGGCCCAGGCGTGCCCCACGCGTCATAGGGTGCTTTGGAACTCTGACTTGAGTCTCTCTTATACTGATCAGCAGTGGAAGACAGTGGAAACGCGCCTGTGGAAGAGCTCGGTAGCGACTAATGCCCGAGAAACGAACTATAAACTGCTGTACCGGTGGTATATGACCCCAGCGCGGATTGCTCGTATGTATCCCGGGGCTGGGGACCTATGTTGGCGTAACTGTGGGCAACGGGGCACTCTGGGACATATTTGGTGGGCGTGTCCCCGCATTCGTGCCTTTTGGAGAGGTGTACAATTTCGGCTGCAATTGCTTCTGGGACTGAGTATCCCTTGGGATCCGGGGATTTTTCTTTTTGGGGCCTCCGTGCCGGGGGCCCGGGCTTTGCAACTTGCCTTACTCCGGCACGGCCTGAATGCGGCCCGACTATCCCTGGCGGCGGCATGGAAGCGTGCTTTGGCCCCCTCTTTCCAGGTCTGGCTGGAACGCATGTGGGATACATACTCCATGGAACGGGGGGTAGCGGTTAGCAGGATGCGTTTGGCTCGCTTTGAATTGGTGTGGGCGCCCTTTGTCTCTCGTTATGGCGCGTGATTGTTCTGGATAACTGGGGGTCATATGCCGACCTCTCAGGAGGTTTGCTCCCTATGTGTGTCTCTTAGCTCACCACTGTCCCGAGCCCTAGCATTAGCAAGCCATAGTTGGGGGGGTTGGGAGGTGGGGGTGGGGGGCCCCGGGATTGGGTGATTTTGGGGGGGGGGGGGAAGGGAGGTTGGGGGGGGGTCCCGGTTTCCTTATTATAAACATGCAAAAATGAAGACATATTGTAGGTTACTATTGTGACCTGATGTTGTGTTGTTACTGATGCATTCTTTTTGAAGATCTTTGTGGTTCTTGTATCTTTGTATTCTTTGGAAGTCTTTCAATAAAAAAAAAAAATTAGAGGACCTGGAGAACCGCAGCCGATGAAATAATCTGGAAATTAAAGGAGTCCCTGAGGGGCCAGAATGCCAGAACTATATGGCAATAGTGGTTTCTGTTTTTCAAGCTCTACTGGGAGAAGAAGGGGGGGGGTGGCAGTGCTGGAGCTAAAGTTGGATTGGGCGCATAAAGTGCTTGGACCCCATTGGAGTGAGCGCCTCAGAGATATTGTAACTGCTTTTATAGTTATGCCAAAGAAAGAAAGAGGCTGCAAAAATGTGACAAGAGGCATATTTCAGTGGCAGGGCCATCCAGTAGCAGTGTTTGCGGATTTGTCCACAGAAACTTTACAGTGTCAGAAAAGCTTTGGCCCCATTACAGAAAGGTTACGCAAAGAACAAATTAAATATATGTCAATTTATCCTTTAGACCTATCCTTTAAAAAAATGGAATAACGCGATGCGCGACTATTATGGAAGAAGTTGTGAGGCCCTGGAAGCGTCAGTACTCTCTGATATGAGCAGTATATTGTCCAGACAACCAGTGGAAAAATCTCATAAAAAGCCATGGACAATGGTAGAAAAGAGCGAGAAACAAAGGAAAAAGAAAACAGGGAGAGAAGGGACTCTGACTAGTCTATGCTTGCTGATATGGGGACAGGATTGCAAGCTGGTTTGTCTCTGCTGAGGTTGAGAGATGGTTTGTTTGTTCAAAGAGTATTTTCTGAACTTCCATTGCAGGGTTCTAAAAGAATTATGGATGGGTATATCTAAGTGGAAGGAGGGAGGGTGCTGGGCAATAACGTTTAAGGGGGATCAGAGTTGGGTGTAATGTAAGGGGAAAGGAGGAAGAGATCGGTTTGTAATGGGGATTGTGTGGGTGCAGAAATGGAAGGCTGGCAGGTAGTGGGAAGCTAAGGTGGATATGTGGGTTAAAGGGTAAGTGGGGGGGGTGAAACGGGGAGGACTGAAGGGGAAAATGGAGAGAGGAGGGTCGGGCATGTGAAAATGGGGTTACTCCACTACATAGCCGGTTAGAAAGGGGGAGATATGGAGGGGAGGGGAGGGGGGAGACAGAGGGGAGGGTATGGTGGAGGGGAGGGGAGGGGAGGGGAGGGGGGAGACAGAGGGGAGGGTATGGTAGAGGGGGGGGGAAGTGGGTGTCTGTAAAAAAAAAATATATATATATATATGTGAGTGATTGGGGATAGGAGGATGATTGAGAATACCTGTGAGAACTGATGGAGAGATTGTGGTGGCGACTTTGAATGTGCAAGGGCTGAATGCCTGGCAGAAGTGGTCATTCTTGTCCAGGGAAGGTGACCACCTACAAGTGGATATATTTATGATTCAGGAGACTCACCTAAAGAGATCCTTTGAGGGAGCACTGAGGAGTAAAACATTTCCCCAGGCTTTCCTGGCCTCTATCGCTACCTGTTTGAAAAAGGGAGGGATGGACATTTTATTCTCTAGTAGATTAGGAGCAGTTGTTAATACGATTAATAGCAATACACAGAGAGGTATTTGGGGGTACAAGCTACTATAGGGGAGACTTCTTACAACTTTGTTAGTATCTATGCACCCAATCAGGACCAAGGTGAATTTTATGAGTGGTTAGGAAGGATTTTGGAGACCTTGGGAGAGGTCCATTATGTGCTAGGAGGGGATTTTAACCTTATAATTAATCCAAGATTGGATAACTCTAAAAATGATAGAGGGGGAATGGGTAAAGAGCAGAAGCGAATGTTAAGTGTCCTGTGGTGTTTGGGGTTAGTAGATGTGTGAAGGCAGAGACATGGAACGCATAGACAAAATACTTTTCACTCCAATCCCCACAGCACTTATAGCTGCATAGATATGCATTGGATGAAAGCAGAGCTGATGCCCCTGGTAAGAGCAGCCGAGATAGATGTACGGGTGTGGTCAGATCACGTCCCGGTGCTTCTGACATTAGAAGCCCAACAGGAGAATGAAGGACTGAGGTTTTGGAGACTTAATGATGAGATCCTGACATAAAAAGACACCCGAGAGCAGGTATGGAAGGCATCGAAAGAATATTTGGGAGGAAGTTACGTCAGCAACCAGGATGGCCGCAGCTTAGCTGAGCTCTTGGCTGATCCCACATTGGGTGGTCATCCTTAAACCTCCCCCAAACTCACATTAGAGTGGAGCACAGAACCAGGCAGAGGGAGAATGTCAGCCAGAAAGCGACTGTTGGTGTTCCGATCCTGTATGCGGCTGATGACATGCAGAGAAGCGAGGAGAGTGCTACCAAAATGGCCACTGGGAGTGCAGAAGAGTTGCTGGATGCCGAATGGGGCTGCGGACACAGTGAAGGCATGGCTAGGTGAGCTGTGAGATGACATTAAGACCGAAATCAGTGGAACAAAAAAAGGAATAAAGGCAGTGTTGGGAGAGCTACGGCAGAAGTGGCGGCTCTGGGCTCATGCATGGAGGAAGTGGAGGGCTACTTAGACCAACACGCTGAACTGATCACTGAGCTGCAAACAAGATGGGACCAGCTGAGACAAGAACAGAGGATGCTAAAAGAAAAACTGGAGGACCGATCCCAGCACCGCAACTTAAGAGTGTGGGGCATACCAGAGGACCTTGCAGTGCATATTTCGGGCCTTCTTGAAGTTAGAAGGGCCAGATGCCACAGTTCAGCCTGAGCTCCTACAAATGGACAGAGCACATAGGGGTTTGGGACCAGCATGGGCAAATAGGCCGCAGCATACTGTGACCTGCATGAGACATTACCCAATGAAAGAAAGGCTAGTAACCTCATCGCATAAACATGGTCCACTGAAGTGGGAAGGAGGTACGATGATCAGCAGGGACCCTGCAACGGTGACTGAAATTGCAGGATGTCTCAGCCTTTCTGAGGAGAGAGGGGATTTGAAATAAGTGGCTATTCCCATTTGGACTTATGTTTACAATGAAGGGCATTTCACATCACGTAAAAACAGCAGCAGAGGCTTGGCAAAACCTGAGGGAGATCAGGGTGGAGAATCTGTCTGCACGAACATCTGGTCTGGAGGACAGTGAAGTACTGGCACCACCGAAGACCCTGGGACAGCAGTGGCAGTGGGTCGTGGCCAAAGACAAGAGACTGAAGAGGCTGCCAAGGGGATGGAACCAGAGACACCCAAAACCACTGACATGCCTTGAGCAGGCATAGGACATTAACAGACGAAATTGTTTGCACAGTCGGTAATGTAGGCTTGTTGCCTTGACAAAAATTTCCTGTTGGCTCTCAGAGCAGTTGGGGATAGATAGATATGTCTTAGTTAACGGGAAAGGAAAAAAGGAGATGGAAAGGCGATGGGAGGGGGGGAATAGGTGAGATAGGGGAAGGGTAGGAAAAGGGGGTTAGTGGGGGGGAAAGGGAGTTAGTAGGGTGGAGGGAGGTGGGAGCCTGTGGTTGGCATTAACTTCCATAACTTCACTCAATGGGAGTGGTTCTGCAAGGAGGGGAGTGGGAGGGGGTAAGAGGGAGGCGGAGAGGTTGAAGAGGGAAGGGGAGGTGAGGGAGGCAATAATATGCTGATAATGTGCACAACACCCCACACAGATATAAAGATGGTGCGGGTCAGCTCGCTTAATGTAAAGGGGTTGAATACTCCACAAAAGCAGCAGCAATTTTCCTGGGAGATAGAGCGGCTTAGGTGGGATATAATATTGGTCCAGGAGACTCAACTTCGGCAGAAAGATGAGCACTTGCTACTGAGAGCCACATACCCCCAGCAGTTCTTCGGGGGGGGGGGGAGGGGTGGCAATACTGATTAGGAAGGGGTGCGCCTTACAAATTCAGGAGGTGGTGTGGGACAAGGGAGGCCAGGTGGTGCTCTTACAGGGGGAGCTCCACAAGGAGATAGTGACAGTGTTAAATGTATATGCTCCAAATGAACGGCAAGCCCTATTTAGGAGCGAAGTACACAGGCTGATAGAACGTTATGTAAAGGCAAAGCTAATGATGGGGGGGGCGGCTTTCAGTTTGGAAATGGACCCCAGGAGGGATAAACAGCACCTGGGAGGCAGTGAGAGAGGGGGTAGGAGTAGGTAGCTCCTAACAAGTATAATGAGGCGATACCACCTGACGGATGTGTGGCGGGAACAGAATAGGGAGAGATGAGATTATATCTTTTTCTCCCATCCTCATCACACATATACCCGCATTGATTACATACTGGTGGACAGGGAGTGGGAACTGCAGGTGGGCAAGGTCGACATAGGAATTATTACATGGTCCAATCATGTAGTTATGGGCCAATCCAGTATAGTTGGATATAAGGGATAGTAGGCGGGAAGGGGAGACAAGGTTCTGGCTCCTTAATGAAAGTTTGCTTAAATGAGAAGAGGTGGTCATGGATGTAAGGAAGTGTATCTGTGATTATTCGCAAGACAATGACACAGGGGAGGTGGGGGAAGTGGTATTATGGGAAGGAATGAAAACGGGTGGTTCAAGAGCATTTGATTATGCGGGCCACCCAATTCAAAAAGAAAAAGGTAGAGCAAGAGGAGAATTTACAGCGAGGAAATCTGATTAGCGGTGGACCAATATAAACAAAGGAGCACGCATAAAGGGTTGCAGCATTTAAACTAATTGCGGATAGAATTACAAAAATTGCAGGCAGAGGCCATAGCATTTCAATTAGACAGAGTTAGACAGTGCTACTATGAATGGGGAGATAGGGCTGGGAAGCTATTAGCATGCAAACTGAAGAAGAGGGAAGTGGTGGTAACCGTCATGGCCACTGAGGGGGAGACAGGGGACATGTTGACACTGGAAAATCTCATTGGAGATATACTTCAGAGGGTTTACAGAGCTTTGTACACTAAAGAAATGGGGACCACCAGAGAGCATGGGAAAAAATATTTGAAAGGGGTGACCCTACATACCTTGGCTGAGGAAGCTCAAGCTAATCTGAAAGCCGAGTCAGAGGGGAGGAATTTAAGGAAGTCATTCAGTCCCTAGCTAATGGGAAAGCTCTGGGATTGGATGGGCCACTGGGAAGTTTCTATAAGGCCTTCACGGGTGAGTTGATGGGTATGATCGGTAGGCAGGGCCGGCCCGTCCATTGAGCAAGAATGGTTTTTGCACAGGGCCCCGCGCAAAAAACATTCATTAGCACAAGTAGAAAAAAAACCAAACCGGCTGCTGCTGCTGGCAGAATCAAATGTCCCGACGCAGGGCCCCGCCTGCCCGGCAGATCCTCCCTTCACCATCAGCTCCTGAGGCCCTCCCAATGCGCAGGCTTTCAGAGCCGCGAGAGCTTCTCTGACCTCTCGCGGCTCTGTTAATCCTGCCGGGGCTGATGGGAAATCCCATCAGCCCCGGCGAGATTAACAGAGCCGCGAGAAGAAAGGGAAACTCTCGCGGCTCTGAAAGCCCGCGCATTGGGAGGGACTCGGGAGCTGATGGTGAAGGGAGGCTCTGCCGGGCAGGTGGGGCCCCGCGGCGGGACATTTGATGCTGCTACGGCGGCGGCGGCAGCAGCAGCAGCAGCCGGTTTGGTTTTTTTAATCTAGCAGGGCTGATGGGGGGAAAGGGGTTAGGACTGGTAATGGGCTTTGGGGGAGTTAGGACTGGTAATGGGCTATGGGGGGGGGGGGGCTAATACTGGAAGTGGGTTGATGGGGGAGGGGGTTAAGACTGGTAATTGGCTATGGGGGGGTAAGGAATGGTAATGGGATATGGGGGGGGGATAATACTGGGAGTGGGTGGATGGGGGAGGGGGGTTAAGACTGGTAATGGGCTATGGGGGGTTAGGACTACTAATGGGCTATGGGGGGGCTAAGACTGGAAGTGGGCTGATGGGGAGTTAGGACTGGAAATGGGCAGATGGAAGGTTAGGATGTAATGGGCTATGGGGGCTAAGACTGGTAATGGGCTATAGGGGGGCTAGGACTGGAAATGTGCTGATGGGGGGGTTAGGACTGGAAATGGGCTATGGGGGGTTAGGACTAGTAATGGGCTATGGGGGGTTAGGACTGGAAATGGGCTATGTGGGGGGGGGGGTAGGACTGGAAATGGGCTATGGGGGGTAGGACTGGAAATGGGCCAATGGGGGTTAGGACTGGAATGGGCTGTGGGGAGGCCAAGAGTGGAAATGGGCTGATGGGGGTTAGGACTGGTAATGGGCTATGGGGGGGGCTAAGACTGAAAATGGGGTGTTGGGGGGCTTAGGACTGGTAATGGGCTATGGGGGGCTTAGGACTGGTAATGGGCTATGGGGGGGCTTAGGACTGGTAATGGGCTATGGGGGGGGCTAGGACTGGTAATGGGCTATGGGGGCGGCTAGGACTGGTAATGGGCTGAGTGGAAGGAGGGCTTGAACTGCAAATAGCTGATGGGGAGGGGCTTGGAATGGAAATGGGCTGTAAGGGAAGGGAGCTAGGATTGGAAATGGGCTGAGTGAGGGGGGGCTAGGACAGGAAATGGGCTGATGGAGGGCTAGGATAGAACTGGAAATGGGCTATTGGGGGGGCTTGGATTGAAATGCACTCATGGAGTGGCTAGAACTGGAAGAAGGCTCATGGGGGGCTTGGATTGAAAATGGGCTGAGTGGAGGGGAGCTAGGATTTGACATGGGCTGATGATGGTGGGGCTAGAAAAGGACTAGAATGGGCTGATGGGGGGCTGTGATTGGAAATGAGCTGATAGAGGGACTTGGATGGGGGAGCTAGAACTTGAAATGGGCTGATGGGGGTTAGGACTGGTAATGGGTTATGGGGGGGGCTAAGACTGAAAATGGGGTGATGGGGGCTTAGGACTGGAAGTGGGCTGATGGGCTTAGGACTGGTAATGGGTTATGGGGGGCTTAGGACTGGTAATGGGTTATGGGAGGCTTAGGACTGGTAATGGGCTATGGGGAGGCTAGGACTGGTAATGGGCTGGGGGGGTGGCTAGGACTGGAAATGGGCTGTTGGGGGGGGCTTGGATTGAAATGGACTCATGGAGGGGCTAGAACTGGAAGTAGGCTCATGGGTGGCTTGGATTGGAAATGGGCTGAGTGGAGGGGAGCTATGATTTGACATGGGCTGATGGTTGGGCTAGGAATGGACTAGAAATGGGCTGATGGGGGGCTGGGATTGGAAATGAGCTGATGGAGGGACTCGGATGGGGGAGCTAGGACTGGAAATGGGTTGATGCGGGGACTAGAAGGGAGCGGATGCTGGGTGGGGCTGGAACTAGAAGGGAGCTGATGTTGGGGGAGGATTAGAATGGGATAGAGCAGGGAGAGTGAAATGGAGAGGGAAAAAATATTTTGTGTGGGAGGGAAGACAAATCTACAATTGGCCGGATATTGGGAGAGTAAGTGGGGATTGAGGATGGCAGGGTAAAATTTGAGTGGATGAAATAGGAATGAGGAAAGAGGAAAAGAAGAAAGATTAGCATGTTAAAGCAGATGTAGAGAGAGAATGGAAAAAAACTAGAAGAGTGAAGAAAGGACAAATGGAGAGCAGACGATGGAGAGTTAGCAGAAGACACGAAGAAACCAGAAGAAAGTGGCTGGAGCAATTGCAACTGAAAAAAAATGCACAAAAGGTAGAAAAATATCTCTTTATTGAATTTATTAACTGAAATATGCCAGCTCTGGGAAATGTGCATCATTAACGTCTGCGCTTTGTTTAGTACAAGAGGAAATTAATTTATAGTTTTATTTCTACAGTGTTGTTGGGCTTTTGGGGTTCCCAGTTTAATTATTGTCTTCCTGTTTCTACATTGTGATTTCTTGTTTGGTGATGGTCTATGTTCTGCACGTGTAACTGAGCTGAGGTATTCTGTTTATGTAATTCCTATTTGACATTGCCACTTGTTCTCTTTCCCCAGTAAGTCATGTATTGTTGTTCTCTGAAATGTAATGGTTTAATATTTGTAGTGTTGCCTTTTGATAGGTAGGGTCTTGTGCTTTGTGAGTCCTGGTAGTGCTGTTATGATACAGCGGGTTTGCTATGGGTTCTAAATGGGCAGTGTTTGTAGTAGTTCCTAATGTGCCTGGCAGTTGTCACTGGATTATAGTAATGTAGAAATCTTTTAGTCTTTCTTTATCCATACACTCATTAAGAGGCATGTTTACTAAAAGTTAGTGTATGGTAACATTATGCAAATATTTATGCAAATGAGGTCCCTTATGCAAATGAGGCCCCGCACCGAGTCTCCGCATATGGCCCCGCACCCCCCTTGGGCCACCCCTGTCGGTAGGCTCTTCAATAGCGTCGGGGGGGGGAGTATTTGTCACCTGATATGTTAACGGCAAGGATTACAATCCTCCCAAAAGCAGGCAAAGACCCCATGCATTGTGGATCCTATCGCCTTATATCCCTCTTAAATGTGGATGTCAAGATATTCGCTAAGGTTTTGGCGAATAGATTAGCCAAGTGGATGCCCCAATTGATAGACCCAGATCAGACGGGATTTATTGGAGGACGACAGGCATCAGACAATATTAAGAGAGTAGTAAATTTGGTGTGGTGGGCCCAAAAGCAGAAGGAAGAGGCTCTGCTACTATCTATTGATGCCGAAAAGGCGTTTGATTGCGTAGACTGAGGCTTTTTATTTTTAGTTTTGAAGGGAGATGGGGTTCAGGCCCTATATAACATGAGTTCTGTTTACCATCACCTTCTGTCATCTGTCAGTCAACCAATTTATGATCCAGTTCACCACCTTGGGACCCATCCCCAGGCTGGTCAGTTTATTGATAAGCCTCCTATGAGGAGCAGTATCAAAGGCTCTGCTGAAATCTAGGTAGATCACATCCGTCCCATGCCCTTCATCTAGTTCTCTGGTCACTCAGTCAAAGAACTAAATCAGATTTGCTTGACATGATCATCCTTTGGTAAAAACCATGTTGCCTCGGATCATGCAACCTATTGGTTTTGAGAATGTTCACTATTCTCTTTGAGGAGCGCCTCCATTACTTTTCCCACAACAGAGGTAAGGCTTACTGGCATGTAGTTTGCCACTTCTTCCCCCACTTTTGTGAAGAGGTACCACATTGGCCCTTTTCTAGTCTTGCGGAATTTCTCCCGTTTCCAAGGATCTATTAAAAACATCCTTTAGATAGAGGAAGTGATGTCACCCGGCAGATGGTGGCTTAATATTTGAGCTCCCGTCGGGATGCAGCAATAAGGAGGTGTAAAAGTGCATTACCTCCTTAAATGTTGAGGACTACGGGCCCCTCAGTTTCCCCCAGCCCATGGCTACATCGGTGTAGAAGAAGATGGTGAAGTTTAAGTCTCCTCCTTATGTGCACACCGAAGCATATAAAGCGCGAGACCCAGCAGAACACATGGTTTCGGAGGACGACTCCGAGAAGGAGTTGGAGCGTGCGAATGAGAGCTGCACACATGGTGACATCTGGGGCTGGATGCACACTTTAAAGAACAAAATTGTCTCGACTTGAGGGGAGATCAGAGAGGCCCTGGCAGAGCTCAAGAGTGATATAAAAAAGTGGGGAATCGGGTGGACAGTTTGAAGGAGCAGGCTGAGCAACAGGCAGAGAAGGAGTGTGAGGCCACAGCAAAGCTCCAACAGCTTCGGGGTGGAACAGGAGCTGCTCAAAGATAAAGCGTAGTTACTCACCTGTAAAAGTTGTTCTCCAGGGACAGCAGGAATCAGTCCTCACATATGAGTGACATCGGAGCCCCCATGCGTAGCAAATCCCCAGCTTTCGAAGAAAGCCTTTGGGACTGCATCACGCATGCGCGGTCCCCTTCCCGCCCAAGAGTGCCATCTTGCTCACTTAAATGACATAGCTAAAAAGACGGCAAAAGGATAAAATTTAATCAAAGGACTGCAACTCCAGGGGAGGAGGGAGGGTCGTGAGGACTGATTCCTGCTGTTCCTGGAGAAAGCACAGTTACTTACCTGTAACAGGTGATCTCTGGGAACAGCAGGAATAAGTCTTCACATATGGGTATCGTCAATACCGACGGAGCCTGCGCGGGAACGCTCCCCAGCGTCCAAAAGGAAAGCCTTTGGGAGCATCCCACAGCGCCTGCGCGCTGCCTTCCCGCCTTTCCCAACTGCCTCTCTCCAGTTCGAGTTTTAAGCTGAGACAAACAGAGAGAGAGAGAGAGAGGAAAGGAAAGATAGATAGATACAACTCCTAGGGGAGGTGGGTGGGTTGTGAAGACTTATTCCTGCTGTTCCCAGAGATCACCTGTTACAGATCACCTGTTACAGATTTGGTCGATGGACACAGAGTTTAGATGAGCCATAGAGGCTGCCATGGCCCTCACATTGTGAGCTGTGACATGGCCCTCTAGAGAAAGCACAGTTACTTACCTGTAACAGGTGATCTCTGGGAACAGCAGGAATTAGTCCTCACATATGGGTACGTCGGTACCGACGGAGCCCGTGCGGGAAAGCTCCCCAGCTTCTTAGAATAGAAGCTTTTGGGACCTCCCACTGCACATGCGCACTGCCTTCCCGCCTTCCTGAACAGCTCTCCTCAGTTTCGAGTTTATAGCTGAGTCAACAGAGAGAGGACAGGAAGATAGATAGATAAAAGATACAACTCCTAGGGGAGGTGGGTGGGTTGTGAGGACTAATTCCTGCTGTTCCCAGAGATCACCTGTTACAGGTAAGTAACTGTGCTATCTCCAGGAACAAGCAGGAATAAGTCCTCACATATGGGGACTCCCTAGCTTAGATGCATGGGATCCCCTGTAAAGGTTCGCCATCTTCGTATGGATCTCAGGCATCCATTCTGGGAAGGTGGGCAGGAGTTGTTTAGGAATGGAACAGGTGCTTGAGGACAGCCTGGCCAAACAAGGCATCCCGGCGGGAGTCCTTGTCCAAACAGTAATGGGCTGTGAAGGTATGAACCGAGGCCCAGGTAGCGGCTCGACAGATCTGATCTATGGAAACAGAGTGCAGATGAGCCATAGAAGTTGCCATGGCCCTCACATTGTGAGCAGTGACATGGCCTTCCAGAGAAATGTTTTTGCTCTGGTAAGCAAAAGAAATACACTGAGCAATCCAATTGGAAAGTGTACGCTTGGAGACTGGAAGTCCCAAATGGGAAGGATCAAAGGCCACAAAAAGTTGAGAAGACTTTCGATGTGGCTGAGTCCTATTAAGGTAAAAAGCGAGAGCTCTTTTACAATCCAGAGTATGAAGGTTCCTCTCTGCATTGGATGCATGAGGAGCTGGAAAAAAGACAGGTAGATATACCTCTTGATTAAGGTGAAAAGGCGAGACCACTTTAGGCATAAAGTGGGGATTCGTCCTAAGGACCACCTTATCATGATGAAATCTTGTGTAAGGTGGATTAGCCACTAAAGCCTGCAGCTCACTGATGCGGCGAGCCGAAGTGACTGCAATGAGGAAGATGACCTTCCAGGAAAGAAATTTCAAGGAGGTGGAAAACATTGGCTCAAAAGGTGGCTTCATAAGTTGACCGAGCACTAGATTCAAATCCCATGCGACCGGGGGTGGTCTGATGGGAGGTTTAGTGAGAGTCAGGCCTCTCATGAATCTTGCAACAAGAGGATGAGAGGAGATAGGTTGTCCATTTATATGTTGCAAGGATGCTGCAATAGCACTTAAATGGACTCTTACCGAATTCGTCTTGAGGCCTGCATTGGATAGATGCAGGAGATAATCAAGAAGAGAATTCAAAGGAAGTGCCAGAGGGTCAAGACCCTGCTGAGCACACCAAATGGAAAAACGTTTCCATTTGAAAGCATAGGAACGCCTGGTAGAGGGTTTCCTAGAGGCAGAAAGGATATCTTTCACTGGTTGGGAAAGATGAAAGTCTTGAAGGCTTAAGCCTTCAGTAACCAAGCACTGAGGTGAAGGGATTTGGGGTTTGGGTGCCACAAAGTCCCCTCCTCCTGAGACAGGAGGTCTGGCGCAGCTCCCAGATCCAAGTAGGATCCCTGGGAGAGCTGTAGAAGTAGAGGGAACCACACTTGGCGTGGCCAGCGTGGAGCTATGAGGATCATAGTTCCATGATCCCTCTGGAGTTTGAACAGAGTCTTGGGAATCAAAGGAATGGGTGGAAAGGCATATAGGAATGCCTGACTCCAATTCAGGAGAAAGGCGTCCGTAGCCTGAGCTCCCTGACACGGAGTTCTGGAACAGAACCGGGGAAGTTTGGCATTCCACGGACTTGCAAAGAGGTCTATGTCCGGGGTCCCCCATTCCTGAAAGATTCGGTTTATTTGGTCCAAATGTAGGGACCATTCGTGTGGCAGCAGAACTCGACTGAGCCTGTCTGCCCGAGAGTTTTGAAACTCCTGGGAGATACACTGCTAGCAGGTGAATCTGATGCTCTCTGGCGAAGGCCCATAGTCTTAGAGCTTCGTTGCAAAGCGACAGAGAGCCCGTCCCTCCTTGTTTGTTTATGTAAAACATGGCCACCTGATTGTCCGTCTGAACTAGGACAGTGAGGTTGGCTAGGAGGGAGTGGAAGACCTTGAGGGCAAGGTAAATTGCTCGCAGTTCCAGAAGATTGATATGAAGGGTGGTCTCCTGTAGAGACCAAGTGCCCTGAGTGGAGAGAGTTTGCAGATGGGCTCCCCACCCTGTTTGGGAGGCATCTGTTGTGAGGGTTGCTTGGGGTAGCAATGGTTGAAATGGAGCCCCCAACAACAGATTCTTGGTGGAAGTCCACCAGTGGAGGGACCAAAACAGACGATCGGAGGTTTGTATTTGGTCTGAGAGCGCTCCTGACGCCTGAGTCCACTGAGTGGCCAGGGTCCATTGAGCTGCTCTCATATGAAGACGAGCATAGGGCACCACATGCACTGTGGAGGCCATATGACCCAGTAGGCGTAGCATTTCCCTGGCTGTCAAGTGAGTGCTGGACTGAGCTTGGGAGGCCAAACTCAGGAGGCGCTGGCCTCGAACATGTGGAAGGTAGGCCCTTGCAGTGATGGTGTCCAACTGGGCCCCTATGAATTCTAGAGATTGAGTAGGGATGAGTTGGGACTTGGGAAGGTTTACTACCAGTCCCAGATACTGCAAAAGGCTCCTTGTGTGGTCCAGGGAAATCTGGGCCTGTGACTGAGTTGGAGCTCGGATGAGCCAGTCGTCCAGATATGGGAAGACAAAGATTCCCATGCCTCTTAGAAATGCGGCTACGACTGCCATGCATTTTGTGAATACTCTTGGAGCAGAGGCTAGACCGAAGGGGAGTACTCTGTATTGGAAATGTTTTCCCTGAAACAGAAAGCGAAGATACTTTCTGTGGGATGGATGGATGAGTATATGTGTATACGCATCCTGTAGGTCTAGAGAACAAAGCCAGTCCTGACCCTGGAGGTAAGGAAGGAGAATGCCGAGAGACAGCATTTTGAATTTCTCCTTGAAGAGAATTTGTTCAATTCTCTCAGATCTAGGATTGGTCTGAATCCCCCTGTCTTCTTTGGAATGAGAAAATAAGGGGAGTAGAAACCGGACCCTTGTTGAGGAAGAGGAACCTCTTCTATGGCCCCTTGGGCAAGAAGAGAGGAAACCTCTTGACCCAACAGGGTTAGGAGAGATGGGGGAGAATTGAATGGTCTCACCATATGATGGGGAGGAAGGCTGGAGAAATGAAGTTTGTAACCCTCTCGAATGATAGAGAGGGTCCATTGTTCTGTTGTGATTTGTTCCCATCTGGGAGCAAAGTGAACCAACCTTCCGGGTATGGTGAGAGGTTCTGGTTGTGTTAGAACCAGAAGTGGCAAGTTCCCTAGGAGCAAGTCAAAACCCCTGAGGGGTTGGAGCCTGCTGAGCTACAGTAGCTGCTGCAGGCTTAGCTCGTGCTTGTTTGGATTGCTGACGCTTAGCAGTATAGCGAGGTTGAGAAGACTGCTGGCCAGTATTTGAAGCAACTCTGGCCTTCTTATAGTAAGGCCTTTTAAAAGACTTTTTCTTAGTAGGAATTGAAGTGGACTTTGAAAGTCTTTCCAAGGTGGCATTTTCAGCATCCATCTGGGTGGCTTTGATTTGCCACTCTTCCCCAAATAAGTTCTCACCTGTACAGGGCAGATTCCGTAAGCCATCTAGAACCCAAGGTTCCAGATCAGAGGCCTGGAGCCAAGCAAGACGTCGGGCTGCAATAGCAATGCCCGAAGCCCTACTGGCTCCCTCAAAGGAATCATATGCTGCCCTATTAGAGAACTTAGAAACCTCTAAGAGTTGTTTCACTAGGGAAAGGAATCCCTGCTTTTTATCCTCAGGGATAAAGGGGGCAAAATGCCGCACCTTTTGGCAAGTTCCTCCAGGAACATGCCCATATAGAGACTGTAGGAATTAATCCTGGCTATAAGCATACTAGCCTGGA
This sequence comes from Ichthyophis bannanicus, assembly GCA_033557465.1. NCBI lineage: Eukaryota > Metazoa > Chordata > Amphibia > Gymnophiona > Ichthyophiidae > Ichthyophis > Ichthyophis bannanicus. The sequence continues at coordinate 377,671,527 of CM066034.1, read as the reverse complement.
AAATTTTCCTACCAAAAGAGTCCAAAGTCTTACATTCCCGTCCTGGAGGGGTGGAAGAGTGCCTTTTGGTACTCCTAATCTTCTTCATTGCAGACTTCACCACAATAGAGTGGTGGGGCAATTGAGTCTTTTGGAAACCAGGAGAAGGAGGGACCCTATACATGGTGTCCAACCTACGGGAATAAGGAGACAAAGTCAAAGGATTTTCCCAGAAATCCATCAGTTGTTCTTGAAGGATTTCATGGATAGGCAGGGTAACTGCCTCCTTAGGGGCCTTTGAGTATCCCAAAATATCCAGTTTTTTGGATCTGGGTTCCTTTTCAGAGGATGTGGTAATAGAAAGGGCTGTAGCCATATCTAAAACAAAGTCCTGGAAGGACAAATCCTCTGGAGGGGACATTCTCCTTTTAGGAGAAGAGGGCTCCTCAGGTAAGTTGAGTGAAAACTCAGCAGAATCATCAGAGGAGTGAAAATCCTCAGAGGAATCGGTGCTTTCCTCTAACGCACGATACGCGTACCGATCGGTATCGATATCGGGCGTATCGGGTATGGAACCGGTATGGAGCGAAAGCCCATACGGTACGACTTGCGTTTAGAGGTGGACGGCCTCGATACCGGCATGGCGGACGATACCGGTATCGGGCCCGGAACCGCTGAAAGCGGAACCGATGGCGTTGCAGCTTTAATGAAAGCCATGACGGCCTGCTGCATGGACTGTACAGTATCGCCCATGGACGCCATAGCTGCCTGGATGTCGGTACCGGAGTGACCCGGTACCCCAGAGCAGGCTAACAGGTGATCTGTCGAGGCCGTAGCATCGATATCAACCTGAGACCCCTGAATTGGCGTTTTTGGAAGTTGGACTTCCCGCCGGGGTTGTTTGGCTGGGGCAGGGTCCTCAAGTTCTAAGCTAAGAGCCTCTCGATGCTTTGAAGGAGATTTGCTCTTTGAGGACTTGCCCACAGAAGGTTTGGTTACCTGAGATCCATCCGGAGAAGAAGACCTGGATGACTGTGATGCTGTATTCTCTGAAGCAAACAGCACATGGAATTTGTTGGCCCGGTTCTGCAGCCCACGTTTAGACATGTGGGAGCAAGATGGGCAGTCCGGTATGGAATGGTCAGGCCCCAAACATTTCAGACACCATTCATGGGTGTCTGTGACTGAAATAACAGCATTACATTTGGTACACTTCTTAAATCCAGGGGCTGGCTTCTCCATGAGGAGAAATTGAGTAGGCCGAGAGGCCTCTCTGAAGTGACCAAAAAGCTAAAAAATAAGAAAAAAGAATTATAATTTTTTAAAGAAAGAAAGAAAAGACCGGCGATACCGGTATCGGTATGGGGAAGGCAGGTACGCGGTCTAAAGAAACAAATAAAATAACAATTTCTTCAGCGGTGACAGGAACACGACCTGCTGGCTCCGCGGAAAAAGAGAAACTGAGGAGAGCTGTTCAGGAAGGCGGGAAGGCAGTGCGCATGTGCAGTGGGAGGTCCCAAAAGCTTCTATTCTAAGAAGCTGGGGAGCTTTCCCGCACGGGCTCCGTCGGTACCGACGTACCCATATGTGAGGACTTATTCCTGCTTGTTCCTGGAGATAGGTTCTTACTCTGGTAGGCGAAAGAAATACACTGAGCAATCCAATTGGACAGAGTTCTCTTAGAGACTGGAAGTCCTAAATGAGAGGGATCAAAAGCAACAAAGAGTTGAGAAGACTGTCTATGTTGCTGTGTCCTTTGTAAGTAAAAAGCAAGCGCTCTCTTACAATCCAGGGTATGGAGATTCCTCTCTGCACTTGATGCATGAGGTCCTGGAAAAAAGACAGGTAAATACACCTCCTGATTCAGATGAAAAGGTGAAACCATTTTAGGCATAAAGTGTGGATTGGTCCTGAGGACTACCTTGTCATGATGGAACCCTGTATAAGGAGGATTAGCCACCAAGGCTTGCAGCTCACTGATGCGGCGAGATGAAGCGACTGCAATGAGAAAAATAACCTTCCAGGAAAGAAATTTCAAGGAGGTAGTGGCTAAGGGTTCAAAGGGTGCCTTCATAAGCTGGCCAAGAACCAGATTCAAGTCCCATGCCACTGGGAGGTGGTCTAATGGGAGGTTTAGTCAAAAGAAGGCCTCTCATGAATCTTGCTATAAGAGGATGAGAGGAAATAGGCTGTCCATTGAGAGGCTTAAGGGATGCTGCAATAGCACTCAAATGGACTCTCACTGAATTCGTTTTAAGGCCTGCATGGGCTAAATGCAGCAAATACTCTAATAAAGAATTCAGAGGTATTGCAAGAGGGTTAAGACCTTTCTCTGCACACCAAATGGTAAACCTCTTCCATTTAAAAGCATAGGAACATCTGGTGGAAGGCTTTCTGGAAGCATGAAGGATATCCTTCACTTTCTGAGAAAGATGCAAATCTTGAAGGTCTAGGCCTTGAGCAAACAGGCCCTGAGATGAAGAGACTGGGGATTTGGGTGCCACAACGTTCCCTCCTAGGTTAGGAGGTCTGGAGCAGATCCTAAGTCCAGGGAGGGAGCTTGAGAGAGATGCAGAAGTAGAGGGTACCACACTTGGTGTGGCCAACGTGGTGCTATGAGGATCATAGACCCCTTGTCTCTCTGAAGCTTGAATAGTGTCTTGGGAATTAGGGGAATGGGTGGGAAGGCATAGAGGAAGTCTTGCCCCCAATGAAGAAGGAAGGCATCCCTGGCCTGAACTCCCTGACATGGAATCCTAGAACAGAACCGGGGAAGTTTGGCATTCCACGGACTTGCAAACAGGTCTATGTCTGGGGTTCCCCAAATTTGAAAGATCCTGGCTATCTAAGGTTCTGCATTCTCTTCCTGGAGGAGTAGAAGAGTGCCTTTTTGTACTCTTGATCTTCTTCATAGCAGACTCCACCACAATGGAGTGGTGAAGAAACTGAGTCTTATGAAAGCCAGGACAAGGAGGAACACGATACATGGTGTCCAACCTACGAGAATGAGGGGAGGTGGTGAGAGGAGTCTCCCATATGCCCAACATGTGATCATAAAGAATCTCATGTATTGGTAAAGTGGCTGCCTCTTTAGGAGCCTTAGGATATTGTAAAATATCTAATTTTTTGGCTCTAGACTCTGTCTCAGGGGCCACTGAGATGGAAAGGCCCCTGGCCACTTCCCTAATGAAGTCTTGAAAAGACAAGTCTTCTGGAGGAGACATTCTCCTTTTTGGAGAAGAGGGCTCCTGAGGAAGGATCACCGATGCTTCGATAGAGGCCTCTGATTCATCAGAGTCTTCAGAGGAATCAAAGTATCACCTATCTGGATGCTCCTGCAGAGCCCGATACGCGTACCGGGTGGTATCGACATCGGGAGTGATCGGTACCGATGGGCATCACAGAACAGTTGTACCGCTGCAGTCGACACCGAAGCCGATGTCGATGCTATCGGTACCGGCAATAAAGTTTGTTGCGGTACCGAAGGCGTCGCAGCTTGTATGAATGCCGTGATGGCACGCTGCATGGTCAGAATATTCTGATCCATCGACTCCACCAATGTCTGGATGTCGGTACCAGTGGGAACCACCGGTACCCCAGAACATAGCAACAGGTGATCGGTCGAGGCCGAGCCATCGATGTCAACCTGTGACCCCATAGATAAAGCTTTGGAAGCCAGAGCCTCCTGCCGGGGTAATTTTGCCAGTGCGGATTCCTCGAGAGCAAGCCCGGAGGCATCTCGATACTTAGAGGGAGATCTACTCTTCGAGGACCGGCTGGACTTAAGTTTGGTTACCTGAGATCCATGGGAGGAAGCCCTGGAAGACGTCGATGCCACCGAAGCTGCATCAGAGGGAAACAGGGTACTGAGCTTGGCTGCTTGATTCTGTAGACCTCTTTTAGACATCATGGAACAGGACTCACAATCCGTAATGGAGTGGTCAGGACCTAAACATTTTAGACACCATTCATGGGTGTCGGTGACAGAAATAGTGCCGCTGCACTTCGTGCACTTTTTAAACCCGGAGGCGGGCTTTTCCATGAGGAAAACTTTTTGTAGGCCTAAGGCCAAAGAAAGAAAAAATGCACTGAAGTGAGAAAAACAGTAGTAGTTTGTTTGTTTTTTTAATTTTTTATTTATGAAATTTTACAATATAATATATAATATAATTTTTTTTAGAATAAAGAAAGAAGACCGGCGGTACCGGTCCGGCGTCGAGAAGGCAGACACGTGACCAAAGAAATAAAAGAAAATAAAGAAATTCTTCAGCAGTGACAGGAACACTACCTGCTGGCTCCGCGGAAAAGAACTGGAGAGAGGCAGTTGGGAAAGGCGGGAAGGCAGCGCGCAGGCGCTGTGGGATGCTCCCAAAGGCTTTCCTTTTGGACTCTGGGGAGCGTTCCCGCGCAGGCTCCGTCAGTACCGACGATACCCATATGTGAAGACTCATTCCTGCTTGTTCCTGGAAATCACCTGTTACAGGTGAGTAACTACGCTTTCTCCAGGAACAAGCAGGAAGTCAGTCCTCAAATATGGGACTCCCTAGCTATAGGCTACCGAGAACCCAAAACTGAAAAATAGGCTCCCTCTAGACGAGCCGCAGCAGCCATGATAGGAGTTCAACCGAGAACATAAGAACATAAGATATGCCATACTGGGTCAGACCGAGGTCCATCAAGCCCAGTATTCTGTTTCCAACAGTGTCCAATCTAGATCATACGTACCTAGCAGTATCCCCAAAAGACACAGGTTCCACAATGCTTGTACTGGGTCAAGCATTGATTATCCTGGGTCCCTTTTTAATAGTGGTTTATGGATCTTTCCTCCAGGAACTTGTCCAAACCTTTTTTAAACCCAGCTACACTAACAGCCCTTACTACATCCTCCGGTAGCAAATTCCAGAGTTTGATTACACGTTGAGTGAAAAAATATTTTCTCTTATTTGTCTTAAATAGTTTACCCTGTAGCTTCATTGCATGTCCCCTAGTCTTTCTATATTCTGATAGCGTAAACAATTGATCCACGTTTACCTGCTCCACTCCATTCATTAATTTATAGACCTTTATCAATATCTCTCCTCAGCCGTCTCTTTTCCAGGTTGAAGAGCCCCAACCTTTGTAGCCTCTCTTCATAGGAGTAGCCTTCCATCCACTTCACCATTTTGGTGGCTCTTCTCTGTACTTTTTCTAATAATGCTATGTCCTTTTTAAGATACGGTGACCAGAACTGCACACAATATTCATGGTGCGGTCGTACCATGGAACGATACAGAGGCATTATAATATCCTTTGTTTTATTTTCCATCCCTTTCTTTATGATACCTAGCATTCTATTTGCTTTCTTGGCTGCCGCTGCACACTGGGCAGAGGGTTTTAACATGTTATCCACGATGACTCCTAAATCTTTTTCCTGGGTGGTGGTTCCCAATGTGGAACCTTGCATTGTGTAACTATAGTGTGGGTTGTAACACTCCGGTAGCTTGACACCAAAGGGTCGGAGGGTAGGAGCTGCCTAAACCTCGAACAGATTATGGAGTACAGACTGGCCAAATGCACTGTCCTGTTGGGACTCCCTATCCAGGCAGTAATGGACTGCAAAGGTCTGGCTTGAAGACCAGGTTGCGGCCCGGCAGATGTCTGCCAGCGGAACAGAGCGGAAGTGAGCCACTTATGCGGCCTTAGCCCTGACCCGGTGGGCCGTGATTCGACCCTGCAACGGGAGATCAGCCACCCTGTATGCCCAGGCAATGCAATGTGCCACCCAGGTGGACAACATACACTTGGAGACCGGCATCCCCAGCATACTGGGGTCATAAGAACATAACATAAGAACATAAGATATGCCATACTGGGTCAGACCAAGGTCCATCAAGCCCAGTATTCTGTTTCCAACAGTGGCCAATCTAGGTCATATGTACCTAGCAGTTTCCCCAAGAGACATGAAGTGCTGAGGCGCTCTTTGATGTCCCCGCGTACGCTCCATGTAGAAGGCCAACGTCCTCTTACAGTCCAGGGTATGCAGAACTGCTTCTGCCCAGCTGGCATGGGGCCTGGGAAAGAAAGTCGGAAGTACCACCTCCTGGTTGAGGTGGAACGAGAAGACCACTTTCGAAAGGAACTTGGGGTGCGTGCGAAGCAAAACCCTGTTCCTACAGAACCGTATGTATGGTCAATCGGACACCAGAGCCTGCAGCTCACTCACTCGTCTGGCTGATGTGAGTGCCACCAAGAAAAGCGCCTTCCAAGACAGGAAGCGGAAATGGCAGGTAGCCATCGGCTCAAAAAGTGGGCGAATAAGACCACATTCAAATCCCACTCGGTCGCCGGGGGGCGGACCAGGGGCTTCAGCAGAAGCAGACCTCTCAGGAACCTGGACACCAAGGGGTGTATAGAGAGAGGTTGTCCTTCCACTGGAGAGTGGTGTGCTGATAAAGCAACTCAGATGAACTCGGGCCGAGTTTGACAAGGCCTAAATCTGAAAGGTGAATCAGATACTGCAACACCACTGCCACCTGGCAGGAGAATGGGTTCTCACTCTGCTGAGCACACCACACCTCAAATCTACGCCACTTAAATGCATAGGTTTTCCTAGTCAATTGCCTCCTAGAGGCTAGCAGCACATCCTCTATCTCTTTAGGGGGGAGAAGTGGTGCAAGGACTACCCTTTCAGCAGCCATGCCATCAGGTTGAGGGACCTGAGGTTGAGATGCAGAAGAAAGCCCCTCCCCTGCGACAGAAGGTTGGGTTGTAATCCCAGAGGAATTGGAGCCTCCTCCACCAACTACAGGAGCAGCTGAAACCATGGCTGTCTCAGCCACCTGGGCGCCACCAGGATGACCGAGGCTTTGTCTTGAAGGATCTTGAATAAGGTCCAAGCTACCAGGGGCGTGGGAGGAAACGCATATAGGAAGCCCACAGACCATGATATTAGAAAAGCATCTGCAGCCACCCTGTGTGGGTGCGGCTGCCTGGAACAGAAACGGGGCAACTGGTGATTTAGAGGACTCGCAAACAAATCCATGGATGGGCGCCCCCAGCACTGGAAGAGCTGTTGGGCTATGATGGGATTCAGTTGCCACTCGTGCGGCTGGAGAACTCTGCTTAGCTTGTCAACTAAGAAGTTCTCCTGACCTGGCAAGTAAACCACTTTGAGGTACATACCCTGGCTGACCGCAAAAGAGCATAGGTCCAGGGTTTCCCGACATAGGATGCAAGAGCCTGTGCCCCCTTGCTTGTTCACACAGAACATTGCCACTTGGTTGTCTGTCTGAATCAAGACAGTTTGATGAGCCAGGGGTTGGCAGAATGTCCAAAGAGCTAGGCGGATCGCTCGAAGTTCTAGGAGATTGATTTGTTGTGCGCTCTCCCACGGAGACCACACACCCTGAGTGGAGACCTGCTGGCAATGAGCACCCCATCCCAGCAGGGATGCATCTGTAGTCAGCACCCTTGAGTGCATGAGAGGCTGAAAAGGCACTCCCTCCAGAAGGTTGTGAGGCTGAAGCCACCATTTCAACGACTCACCAGGCGTTGGGACACCCTGATGTTGTCTCTGAGTCTGCCTGTGGCTTGTGTCCACTGGTCCCTGAGGCACCACTGAGCTGTTCTCATGTGTAGTCGGGCATTGGGTGTCACGTGCACTGTTGAGGCCATGTGCCCAAGGAGGCGCAGAAAGTGTCTTGCTGAGATTCGGGATCTGCGACTCACTTGCTGTACTAGGGCCAGACGTCTTTGTGCCCTGTCCTCTGGTAGATAAGCCCTTGCCTGAAGGGTGTCTAACCTTGCCCCTATGAACTCCAGTCCCTGAGTGGGAACCAGTGGATTTTGTGTAGTTGATCACAAAGCCCAGGTGCTGGAGCAACTGGATAGTGCGGGACGTGGCCTGTTGGGCTTCTAGAGCTGACTGGGCTCTGATGAACCAGTCGTTTAAATAAGGGAAGACAAATACCCCTTGAGTTCTTAGGAAGGCCGCCACCACCGCAAGGCACTTTGTGAATACCCTGGGTGCTGAGGCTAGGCCAAATGGAAGTACTTTGTACTGAAAATGGTTTCCTCCCACTACAAATCTTAGATATTGTCTGTGGTCTGGTGAATCAAGATGTGCGTATACGCATCTTTGAGATCTAAGGAGCATAGCCAGTCTCCCTGGTGGAGGTAAGGCAGCAATATGCCAAGGGAAAGCATCTTGAACTTTTCCCTCACCAGGAAGTTGTTTAAGTTTCGCAGGTCAAGGATAGGTCTTAGGCCTCCAGTTTTCTTTGGTATCAGAAAGTATCAGAAAGAGAGTAGAAGCCTGTGCCCTGCAGGTGGTGGGGCACCGGTTCTACCGCCTGATCCTCGAGAAGACCTGCTAACTCCTTCATGAGGAGGTCCCTGTGGAGAGGGGGTCTGAGAGGCTCCCCTGGAAAGTAAGAGGGAAGTGCCTGGGTGAGATGTAACCGATGGCCCATTTGGACTATCTGGAGAACCCATGTGTCTGCTGTGATGGCTGGCCACCTGTGGGCATACAGGGTCAGTCTTCCTCCTGTGCAGGGCCTTGCGTCTTTGGAGAGAGGGACTATGCTCTGGGAGTCAAACGCCCCCTCCAGGCTGGGCCGAGGCCAGGGCCGGAGCTGGTGCCTGGGGCTTGGGGGCCTTTTGCTTACGCGGGCCTTGCCCCCGTCCCTTGGCCTGCTGCCCCTGCTGGGGAGCTGGGGAGGCCTGATACGTGGGGTAGTTTCAGTAAGCTGATCTTTTCCTCGCGGAAAAAGGGCTTCTTACCCGAGCCCTTCTTCTTAGAAGGGGCAGATGTCTTCTTCTCGAGTCTTGTCCGGGTCAGGTACTAGGACTCGATCTCAGCAGCCTTCTCAGTCATGGGCTTGCCAAAGAGGTTTTCACCCTGGCAAGGGACATCGACCAACTTGTCCTGAACCCACGGCTCCAGGTCTGACGACTGTAGCCATGCCTGGCGTTGTGCACCAATGCCGGCCGCAGCTACCCAGGTCGAAGTCTCAAAGCCGTCATAGGCTGCTCAAGTCAAACTTCGAGCACTCTCGGATCCCGGTGGACAAAACTTGGAAGCGCTACAAAGGTCCCTCGGAGAGACCAGCTGAGAATCCGGCAATCTCCTTTGCCAGGTCTCGTAGGTACATACCCATGTAAAGCTGGTACGTCTGGATTTGGCACGACAGCATCGAATCCTGGTAGCACTTTCTGCCGAGAGCATCCATGTTGCAGGCCTCCTGGCCAGGAGGCACCGAGGAGTGCATCTTCTGGCTCTTGAGTCGGCGCATGGCCGATTCCACAACCATGGAGTTGTGCGGCAGCTGTGCCTTTTGGAACCCAGGGCTTCGGTCTTGACCACTCCGACGCCAAGGGAATCGGCGTCGATGGCCTCCGTCCTAAACGGGAGGTCGAGGGGGACCTCGGCCAAGGATCGACTCGAGTTCTTAGTGTCTCGAGGATCGGCTCGGCCTCTGGGGCTGACTTGGACGTCGAAGTCCCGGTGGTCGGGGTGGACAGATGTGTGAGACCGGCCATCAGCGCCCGCTGCTGGTCCATGAAGGCAGACATGCTGCGCTCCAAGGCCGCCACCCTGAGATTGAGCTCATGAGACTTTGCAGCCCCCAGGTCAGGTCCCGACGCCGGCTCTCCCGGAGGAGAGTCCACGATAAGGACAGGACTTACCTTCCTCGGCATCTCCAGTTCCTTTCAAGGGAGTTTGGCTGGCCCCTCTGACTCTGAGGATCCGGGGCGGTGCACTAGGCTCTGCGACCGAGCCCGCAAGGGACCAGGCCACTCGGAGCTCTCAGACACCGCCCTCACGGATTTTTTCTTCATCCGGTGTTCCCGCGAGGGAGACCCCCTTTCAGAGGGCACCCGATGCTGCTCGAGATCAGACAGCTCCCAAGAGGTCGAGGCCTCTGACGAGGTCCGGGCCCGGGCGGGTGCGGACTCGAGAAAACTCCTGTCATGTTGCTGCTGTTTGCTCCTCAAGGCCTTGGAAGACATCATCTTGCATGGGCCACAGACCATGGGGTTGCTGTCAGGCCCGAGGCAGTGGAGGCAGCAGTCGTGTGTGTTGGTGAGACATCAATTTCATGCACCGATCACACTTCTTAAAGCTGCTGGCAGCCATCGGGGGAAAAAGGGCCCCTGCAAGGTCAAAAGACCGGACTGCCAGCTAAAAAGAAAAGAGCGCGAACTCTAGTCTCTAAGGACAAAAACAAAAAATTGGACCGGGCTCCATACCGGTGTACCGAGCCGAGGTGGAAAGGGGAACCGGCATCAAACCAGCAAAGCAGAACACAATTTTCTAACTTTTACTACTTTTTCCATGGGGAAAATGGGACGACGTCCGTTGGGCTCTGCGGAAAAAAGGAGGCTGAGCAAGATGGCACCCTTGGGCGGGAAGGGGACCGTGCATGTGTGATACAGTCCCAAAAGCTTTCTTCAAAAGCTGGGGATTTGCTCCATATGGGGGCTCCGTTGACATCGACATCACCCATATGTGAGGACCGACTTCCTTCTTGTTTCTGGAGAAGATTGATGACCTGGAGAACCGCACGCGTCGCAGTAACATTCATATTGGGGGGGGGTCCAGAAAAAGCGATACGTGGATACCCCCTCAGTGCTGCAGCAGTTGTGCCGGTGGATACTGCAGGACTCTGGTGGTGAAGTCGAGACTGAACACATAGGAGTGGACAGAGCCCACAGAACATTGGAAACGGCCATGGCCAGGATGCTGAGGCATATTGTGGCCTGTATGACTTTGTACACACAAAAAGTAAAGGTGATGCGAGTAGCTGCTCGGGAGGGGTGCTTTACTTGGGATGGCAAAGAAGTTGAAGTGTTCCAGGACTTGTCAGTGGGCACTTTGCAGCATCAGCAAGCCATGCGCCCGGTGACACTATTTGAGAGTGGAGAAAGCAAAATACCGCTGGCTCTATCCCCTTCGCCCTGTTGCTGGACAGCAACAGCAGGAGCTTTCGGGTGCGCACAGTGGAAGAGGCCTGGGCCATGCTGCAGAGGAAAGGAGCACCAAATCTGCCAGACCACAGGCTCAGGAGAGTCTGTCCAAACGCGCCCATCAGTGAGGTGGGAAAGGACTCCCAACTAAAGGACAGCGACTTTGGCGAAAAGTTGGGGGGACCTGAGTAAAAGGGCTGGCTCTCGTCCTAGGGGGCACCCGCCAGACGCCTGAAGCCTTTTTGGAAATATTGAAGGACTTACTGCAGGCTCCTTTAGTGAGCAGAGTCTAGTGAGTGCCCGCTCTGTATTTGGATGTAATTATGGTTGTATTACTGTTATACATGTTCCTGTATTTTGTTTATATAAGATGGGGAGAGGGGTGTGAGTGAATGGATGGTTGGTGTGATTCGAGTGGCAGAAAAGTATGTGCTTGGGAAATTGGGGGGATGGGGAATGAGTGTTGGCTCTTTGCATAGGGAGGAGAAATACTAGCATCCACAGGGGGCCTCTTCCTCTTACTATGGAGCGGAGAGGTGTTCTGTGCATTGGGGGAAGGGGAGGTATCTACAGTACTGAAGCAGGGGATAGGAGGGGTGGGAAGTGTGTGAATGGCTGAGTGGTTAAAAGTTGGGACATTAAATGTGCGGGTCCTCAATTCCCCTCAGAAGAGGAAGCTGTTGACACGGGAAATCAGGGAACGCCACTGGCAGGTGGTATTTGTTCAGGAAATGTACTTACGGAAGCGGGATGAACGATTACTTAATCCTAGGAACTTTTAAGTCTTCATCGCGGCGGAAGAGGGGAACCATCAATGAGCAGAGGTAGCGATTATGATTAGAGGGGATATACCCTTTATTTTGGGAGGGGTATCCCAGAAACCAGACGGAAGTGCTATATTGGTGTGGGGGGAACTGTATGGGGAGACTATCATGCTGGCCTCACTGACAAGCCCCAACACAGAACAAAACATTTTCTGGGAAGACATGAACTGGTGGTTGGAGGAGCGAACCCATAGGAGACTCTTAGTGGGGGGTGACTGCAACATTGCGATGGATGGGCAGAGGGAGAGGAGGGAGAGAATCGGGCCTGTTAGCTATACAAGAGTGGCTATGTGAATATGGACTGCTGGATCTTTGGAAGATGGTTAACCCCTCTATGCAGGACTATACCTTTTACTCAGCAGTGCACGTATCTTACAGTCTGACTATATATTTGGAGAACACTACTGGGAAGATATGTTAGATGGAACTAAAATAGGTCCTAACACATGAACTGATCATGCCCCCCCTGGAGGTGTGGTTTGGACCCCCGTTGGAATTGAATCAGAGGACGTTTTGGAGACTTAATGAGCACCTTTTACAAGAGGAGGAGGTGATTCAGCAATTGGAGTCAGCGATAGAAGACTATATGGCGATCAATGATACAGGGGAGGTAACGACAGGGATCCTATGGGATGGACTGAAAGCGGTGCTCTGGGGTCACCTGCTCCCGATGGGGGCATGGAGAAAACATCAATGTGAGGAGCAGACAAGGTAGCCCTCCTCTCGGTTAGAAGACCTTGAAAGGGCCCACAAACAGTGGGGAGACCCGAAAGCTTGGGTACAGTTGGAGAAGACTAGGTGGCAGCTTAATGCACTTCAGCTAGAACCTCTCTCACTTCAGTTACAGAAAGTTCATCAGATATATTATGAGCATGATAAGTCAGGTACTATCCTAGCTAGTTAACTGCGGGCCTATGCTCGCCACAAGGCAATTGCAAAACTTAAAAGGACACCAGGATAAATTATTGTTTAAGGAGAAAGATATTAAGGATCAATTTTTGAGTTATTATAGAGCCCTGTACACAGCAGACTCCTCGGCAAGTGGGGCGAGTATTGTGGATTACTTGCATAATGGGGGTGGGGGGAGGGTTATGGGCAGCTTGAAGCCTCTATGAGTGAACCGTTGGAGCATGCTATAATGATGGACGAAGTCCAATCGGTTATTAAGGAGTTGCTGCCCCGTAAAGCACCAGGACTTGATGGGTTCACAAGTTTGTTGTATAAAAGGATGGTCGGGACTGTGGGGCCTATATATTGCTGCGCGTCTTCAATGCAGTGCTGCAGGGGAGGGCCTTCCACCATCTATGCACCAGGCGGCTATAACGGTGATCCCCAAGCTCAGCAGAGATCCAGCATTGCGTAGCTCTTATCGCCCGATTTCATTACTGGATACGAACGTGAAAGTCCTAGCGAAAGTCTTGGCCGGGCGACTGGGACCAGTACTTCCTGGGGTGATATACAACCTAAATATTAACTACAACAAAACTGAAGCTCTCTTTGTAACTCAAAATACTCGATTTCCGCTCCCCAAGGTCATTACTTATAAACATCACCACCATACCTATCAAACCTGAGGTAAAATATCTTGGAATTATACTAGACTGCAATCTAAACTTACACTCTCAAAATCAACAAAATAGCTAAAACAGCCTACTATAAAATCCGAATCCTCAGAAGATTAAAACCACTGTTTAACCATGATCATTTCCATACTGTTTTTCCCAGATAATTATCACACCAGTTATTGATTACTGAAATTCCATCTATTTTGGATTACCTAAACAATCAATCCGCCCTCTGCAAATGGTACAGAATACTGCAGCTTGCATCCTAACTGGCACCTCTAGAGGAGATCATGTCATCCCCCTTCTGAATCAACTTCACTGGCTACCCATCATTTCCCGCATTAAATATAAAGCTATTTTGTTCATTTTTAAAATATTACAAGACTCTACTGCAGGCATACTTAAATCTCTTATCACGATTGAATCAAATAGTAGACCCAGAAGACTATCCAACAGTTTCACTTTATCTATTCCTAAAGATTATATAAAAGCCAAGCAAGTCACTTAGTGCTATTTCATTAGCTGTGCCTTCCCTCTGAAATTTACTCCCCGATCATCTCAGAGCAATCACCAATGCTAAGGATTTTAAGAAACATCTGAAAACAACACTCTACTCTTAACACGTTGGTGACATCACATGATTATTTTTATTTCTACCTTTTTGTTATTTTCCCTTTTTATTTTCCTTTTTATGTTCTTATAATTTAGGCTTTGTAAATAAGTTAATTTAACATAATCCCTGTTTGTTTCTTCCCTTGTTTTTTTGTAAGTTTTGAACTTCATTGTAAACCGCTTTGATTTTAGGATAAAGCGGTATATAAATCCTGTTAAATAAATAAATACATACAAGGATGGCAGGCAGGCAGTGGATGGGGTCTGTAGAATTCTTCAACTGTCTTGGCTGGCGCATAGAGAGCGACAGGAGGTGATGCTCCTTTCAATCGACGCAGAGAAAGCTTTTGATAGGGTTCAGTGGGACTTTCTCTTTGCAGTGCCTCAACATTTGGGGCTAGGCACAAACCTTTTGTCATGGATTAGAGCACTCTATGCAGCTCCGGAGGCCGCGGTCTATGTTAATGGGGGGGGGGGGGGTACTTGGAATTTTTCCCTTTGGAAGGCAGGGATGTCCATTGTCTCCCCCTGCTATTTGTGTTAGTTATGGAGTCCCTAGCAGCTAGGGTGAGGGCCTTGGGGGATATTCGGGGCATCACAGAGGGAGGAGTAGCCTAGTGGTTGCCTAGTGGTTGGGGCAAGGTACTTCAGGCCGGAAGGTCGGGGGTTCAAATCCCATTAGAGGACAGCAACCTTGGGCTGGAAGGACTGGGGTTTCTAGTCCCACAGGTGCTCCTTGTGGTCTTGGGCAAGCCACTTAACCCTCCACTGCCCATGTTCCCTGTAAGCATTAGTGTATGTGTCTCATATCCCCACGTGTTAAATGTATCCCCCAATTGTGTTGTGACCGCTTTGATTGAAGGATAAGGCGGTATACAAAACTGTCTAAATAAATAAATAAATAAATCACAGTGTGGTCTTCCTAGCATAAGATAGCAAATAGAAGATCGTCAGCAAATAGGGCTCTCTCAGCACCTGTCACTTCCCTTCCAGTGCTTTTTCGGGAGCTGAAGGAGTACAGGGATCTTTCGGGGTTCAAAGTTAATCTTGATAAGATGGAGGCTCTGGCCCTTAATCTTCGGCCGCAGGTGGTGCAGAGTTTGTGAGCTTCTTTGCCCTTCCGCTGGAAAACCTGGGCTATTAAGTATTTGGGAGTACAGGTAACTCCTACCTTTGTGGACTTATATGCAGCTAACTATCCTCCATTATTCCATCAGTTACATGGTGATTTGCTTCGGTGGCAGGAAGGTGAGCTGTCATGGCTGGGGCAAGTGGCTGCTTTAAAAATGAACATCCTCAATAGCAGGAATACCTATCGCTACTCAAATAAAAGAAAACGCCTATAAAGTACTTTATCGGTGGTATTGGATACCGATACGTCAGAAAAAAGCAGGGTTAGGGTCTGACCAACTCCTCTCGCACAGCTCATATCACTCCTCTTCTTATTCGCTTACACTGGCTGCCTATTCCTTTCCGCATTCAATATAAGGTTCTGATTTTTGTCCATAGGGCTTTGCACACTGGCGTTCCTCTTTATCTCTCTGACCTGGTCCACTTTCACTGTCCCTCTAGAATTCTTCGGTCGATTCACGCTAACCGTCTTTTTCTTCCACCTCCTTCCAGGGCTCGTCTTGAATCAACACGCTCTTCTGCTTTCTTTTTCCTCGGCCCCCGCCTTTGGAATTCTCTCCCCTTAGCTTTACGTCTGGAATCATCCTTCGGCACTTTCAAGGACTCTCTCAAGACTCACCTCTTTTGTACCGCTTTTGATATCCCTTCCCTTCCCGCCCACAGTTGATTGGTCTTTTTCTCTGATTTCTTCATTCTATCCTTTGCTGTCTCTTTTGTGAATAATTGGCGTTCTTTTCTGTTTCCCCAGTAGCCTTTTGTTTTATTGTACACCGCTGTATGCCTTTCGGTTTAGGCGGTATAATAAGTTTTTAAATAAAGATAAAGAACTGATCAGTGTTGGAGAGGTTGTCAGGAGCGAGGGACTATGTTACACATGTGGTGGAAGTGTGGGCAGATTCAAGGATTCTGGGATGAGGTACTATTGATAATTTACAAAATGACCGGATATAGATTGCCAAAAACACCAGAGGTTTGTCTTTTACATCAGTTGGGGGAGGACATCCTGGATAGGAGAGGGGGGTACTGAACCATTGCATTGTGGCACAAGAAGCGAGACAGCACAAAACTAGACAAGGTTGGGGAACCCCCAGAGTGCAGGCTTTATCAGAAGAATGGAGGATCTGTGTTTGATGCAAAGACTGACGGGGTTGAGACACGGAACAATGGCAGAGGGCCTGGAAATGGTTGGGAACATGGAAAGCAGGAGGGAAGGCGAGAGGGCAAATGTAAAGTTGGACAGAGCCCAAAGGCACTAGTACTGAGCCAACGGGCGAAAGCATGTATATATAAGTGATGCATGAGAGTGCAGTTGGGAAACAATAAGCATGTTAATAGATGGGGACAATCATGAGGGGGGAAGGGGGGGACAATGTTGTATTAGAAGTTGGTGGAAAACAGCCATGACGATGACAGATTGTTACTTAAATATAAATGGAGTGTTGGGTTCAGAAGAGGTTTGTATTATGTATGGCATATGCTTAATAAAAACATTAAATGGGAAACCCCCCCACCATCCTCCCATGACTGTTGTATTTGTTTCAGACTCTACCAGTGCGTATGGTGGCGGCAGACCACCGTCGCTTGCAGAGATGAGCTTTTGAGTTCGTCTGGGGGGGCAAGTCGCTCTCAAGTGAATTGTCGGGTGATGTATGTGACCCGTCGGAGGGGGGGGCTTAGGGGTACCCAATCTTGCACTGTATTATGCGGCCTCTCAGGTGCACCAAGTTTTCGACTGGAGGTTGAGTGATTGCAATCTTAAACGTTTCCGAGAGATCAGACAGTATTGGGCGGGGGACCTGGCATTACAACATCTTCAATGGATGCTGGGCCTACCCCCGGGGGAAGGTGGCAAGAGAATCTGTACTTGTTGCACTTGTATTCTCAATGGCAATCAAGCCGCAGATCAATAGCACCGGGCACCAACTTTTCAGTTTTGGCTCCGGTTGGGGCAACGCTGGTGGGAGAGAGTAGGCCTAGACACCTTTACTAAATTTTTTGATGTAGGGGAATTGCTTTCCTTTTCAGCACTTAGGGTGAAATACCACCTGCCTAGTGGGGACTTTTTCCACTCCCCTTCAAATCACCCACTATCTGCAACAGAGGGTTATTCAAGGGACATATGAGGACTTGATGACCTGGAATTAATGTGGATGAATTATTGGCGTAGCAGAGGGCTAATTCGAGTGCTGTATCGGGCCCTTCAGGGGGCCCCTTCTCAGAAGTTCCCGCATCAACAGGCATGGGAAAGGGATTTGGGGAGAGAGCTTGACGAGCAAGAGTGGGTGAGAGTGAGTGAGAATCTTATAAGCTCCTTTATTGTTGGTACTATACCATCGTTGGTACTATACGCTTCATAAGATGTACCCTACTACATCAGAGAGGTGTTGGCAACAGTGTGGAATGACTGGTATGTTCATTCATATTTGGTGGGAGTGTCCATTGGTCCATTCCTATTGGAGAGAGATTAGGAACCTAGTGAAATTGATTTTTGACTTAGATATAGGCCCTGATAAGGGTTTTTGCTTATTGGGGATTTGGTCTGAGAATGTGCCAAGGAAGTGGGTTCAGCCTGTCCATGCTTGCATACAAGCAGCTCGGAGTGACATTGCCCAAGCCTGGATGCAGGCAGTGATGCCGGGATTGGACCAGTGGAAGACCCGGTTGTGCAGGCTGTGTTGATGGAGCAACTTACTGCCCTGAAGCGCCAGAAGAGCGAAGGATTTTGCAAGCGATGGCAACCTTTGCTGGACTATTTAGGAAGCTGAGATACCTTCCATGGGGGGAGGGGGTAAAGGGGGGATGGGAGGAAGCAACATATGTATGGGGGAAAAATATAGTTTGAACATTGTTTGAAATGTGCTGTTGTAATGGTTTGTGTATCAAACGTTCAATAAATTAAAAAAAAAAAAACATTAAAAGCCCTGCAAGAATCTCTCTGAGCTCTTTCAATATCCTGGGATGTATCCCATCCAATCCCATGGCTTTGTCCACTTTCAGTTTTGCAAGCTGTTCAAACATCTTCTGTGAATGGTGTAGTATCTATTCCATTTTCATTTCTATATTTGTCAATCACAGGTGGTCCTTCAGGATTTTCTTTAGTAAAAACAGAAGTATGTGTTTAGCATTTTCACTTTTTCAATAGCACTTTCCACGAATCCGTTCTCAGCACTTTTGAGTCTTGCAATTTCACCTCTGATCTTCCCCTTCTCCCAGATATACCTGACAGAGGTGAAGATGGTATGTCACAGAATGAAGAGAGTTGGACACGAGTCACAAGAGCCTGCAGAATCAACAATCCAATGCTTCCAGCCCTCAAATTAAAGAAACAGTATTCTGCCCTGGAAGTGGAGATGAAAACATCCCAAGAATAAGGTGCTTGAGCTCAGGTACTTCCCTAAGTTGCAAAATCAGTGACCGCAAGGAAGCGAAGGCAAAGGTGGTTGGTGATTCTCTTCTGAGGGGTACTGAGGTGTCTATCTGCCGACCAGATTTGATGTCCAGGGAGGAGTGCTGTCTGCCAGGTGCCAAAATCAGCGATGTTACGGAGAATTTTCAGAGACTCATCAAGCCTATTGACTATTATCTGATGTTGCTCATCCATGTCAGCACAAATGATACTGCTAGGTATCCCTCTGAGCGTATCGAAAGTGACTTCATGGGTCTGGGAGAGAGGATGAAGTAGACCGATGTACAGGTGGTGTTCTCTTCAATTCTCCCTGTTGAGCGTAAAGGCCGAAGCAGAGAAGCTTGCATCCTGGAGATGACAACATCCACACAGCCATGCAATCATCAAGAAAATCACTAAAGCCCCCGTGAAACTTTCTATTTTTGTTGGATAGCACCGGAAAGGGACATAGGATAAAACCGAGTGGAGAACATAGTTTTAATCTATCTAATCATTTTTTCAAAAACATTTTTTCAGAAGCATTCTTTTCAAAATCAAAATTTCAACACTTAGCTGTTTCATGTAGAACAGATGGCACTTGAAACAGGGTGTATAACCCGAAACGTGCACGTCGTGCTTCAGTTCTTTGAAACAGCTAAGTGTTGAAATTTTGATTTTGAAAAGAATGCTTCTGAAAAAATGTTTTTGAAAAAATGATTAAATAGGATAAAACCAAGTGAAGAACATAGTTTTAATCTATGTCCCTTTCCGGTGCTATCCAACAAAAATAGAAAGTTTCACGGGGGTTTTAGTGATTTTTTTGGTGAAGTTCTTATTTTATCACTAATTGAGGGGCTTTTTTGTTAGGATATGCATTCATCAAGAGCATTTTGGCTTCCTGGACCATGGGAAGATTTTCTAAGGGTTGCAGAGCAAAGATGGAATCCACATATCCCATTCCCGTACCCTTGGTTTCCTCTTTTCGTTATCTGGGTGTGCACTTTGATTCTGATCTCTCATTTCAGACACACATCTCCCACATCACTAAGACCTCCTTTTTCTTTCTCTGTCAAATCCGTTCAATCCGCCCCTTTCTCTCCCCATCTGCTCTTACTACCCTGTTATTATCTCTTGTTATGTCGCGCGTTGACTTTTCTAATTCAGTCTTTACTGGTCTTTCTAAAGCCCAATTGACCCGCCTTCAGAGGATTCAGAACACCGCCGCACGCCTCATTACTCACTCTTCCTCCCGCGACCATGTAACACCTCTTCTTTTTCATCTTCATTGGTTACCAGTCCCCTACCGTGCTCAATACAAACTGCTCTCCCTTGTTCACAAGGCTCTCCAAACCAGCACTCCACAATACCTAGCAGATCTCATCACCTTCCATACGCCCAGATACACTCCATGCTCCTTTCATCTCAACCGTCTCACCCTCCCCTCTCCCTTCCTTGCCCACTTGCACTCCACCCGCTCCTCCGCCTTTTTCTTTGCCGGTCCTGCCCTTTGGAACTCCCTTCCCTCTGCTCTCCGCTTAGACCCCCATCATGCCACATTTAAGCAAAACCTGAAAACCCACCTATTCTCTCTGGCCTTTGACCTTCCCTCCCCCTTTGTATAACTGTTTTCTTCATGCTTTGTCTATTCTTCTTTTCCCTTCACTCTCCTGTCACCAATTGTAGTTCCTTTTCTTTTCTGCTGGCTTGTGCCTCTATTGTAATTTTATGAATTGTAAACCGCCCTGCTTATCATGGAAGGGCGGTATATCAAATGAAATAAACAAACATAAACATATCCAAGAAGGGTCAAAGTTTCTTCTGCAGCAGACTGGCTAATCTACTGAGGAGGGCTTTAAACTAGATTCTTTAGGGAAGGGTGAAGAAAGCCCCTAGGGTAAGTAAAAGTCCTCAAAGTAATATATTAAATAACCCTGCAGAAATGGGTAAGAGGGGCAACATCTGTAAAGTAGTGTGCTTAAATGCCCGTAGTATGGGAAAGAAGATACCAGATTTTGAGGCGTTAATGAAAGAGATCGACTTGGATTTAGTGGTGGCTACAGAGACACAATTCACCGACAGCTATGACTGGAATATAATTATACTGGGCTATACTTTTTTCAAGAAGAATAGGGTAGGAAGAAGGAAAGGAGGAATGGTACTATATGTAAAAAAATTATAATAAAGCTACAGAATTACAGGACTTACAAGGGAGCGAGGAGGCACCATGGGTAAAACTAGAAAGAGGGAACAGGAATTCCATTTGCATTGGTATGATAAACAGATCTCCTTCACAGAAAAGGAAAACAGATCTCCTTGCCAGGAAAGGAAACATGCTACAGATAGGTGATATCAATATACCGGATATCAACTGGCACATCTCTGCTGCGGTGTCAACAAGAAGTAAGGCGATCCTAGATTCTCTACGGGGATAGCATAGTTACTCAACTGTAACAAGTGATCTCCAGGAAAAGCAGGAATTTAGTCCTCACATATGGGTATCGTCGGTACCAACGGAGCCTGCACGGGAACGCTCCCCAGCATCCAATTAGAAAGCTTTTGGGAGCATCCCACAGCGCCTGCGTGCTGCCTTCCCGCCTTTCCCAACTGCCTCTCTCCACTTGAGTTTTAAAGCTGAGACAAAGAGAGAGAGAGAGGGAAAGGAAAAAGATAGAGAGATACAACTCCTAGGGGAGGTGGGTGGGTTGTGAGGACTAAATTCCTGCTGTTCCCGGAGATCACCTGTTACAGGTGAGTAACTATGCTATCTCCAGGAACAAGCAGGAATGTAGTCATCACATATGGGCACTCCCTAGCTTTAGATGCCAGGGAGAGACCCCAGAGGATGTGTGTCCCTGAGAAGAGCTCCACTTTCCCCCATGGATCTCTGGCATCCTACCAGGGATGGTGGGTAGGAGTTGATTAGGTATGCAACAGGTGTTGGAGAACAGCCTGACCAAACAAGGCATCCCGGCGGGAGTCCTTGTCCAAGCAGTAATGGGCTGTGAAGGTATGAACCGAAGCCCAGGTGGCTGCTCGACAGATGTCGTCCTCAGACACAGAGTGCAGATGAGCCATTGAAGCTGCCATGGCTCTCACATTGTGAGCTGTGACATGGCCCTCCAGAGAAAGATTCTTACTCTGATAGGCAAAGGAAATACACTGAGCAATCCAGTTAGATAGTGTTCTCTTGGAGACTGGAAGTCCCAAATGAGAAGGATCAAAAGCAACAAAGAGTTGAAAGGACTTTCTATGTTGCTGTGTCCTTTGTAAGTAAAAGGCTAAAGCTCTTTTACAGTCCAAAGTATGAAGGTTCCTTTCTGCATTTGATGCATGAGGCCTTGGAAAGAACACAGGTAGGTAGACCGCTTGGTTTAGATGAAAGGGCGAGACCACCTTTTGCATAAAGCGTGGATGAGTCCTAAGGACTATCTTGTCATGATGGAACCTTGTATAAGGTGGATCAGCTACTAGTGTTTGCAACTCACTGATGTGACGTGCTGATGTGATTGCAATGAGAAAGGTAACCTTCCAAGAAAGGAATTTCAAGGAGGTAGTAGCTAAGGGTTCGAAAGGTGGCTTCATGAGCTGACCAAGAACCAAATTTAAATCCCATGCCACAGGAGGTGGCTTAATTGGAGACTTAATTAGCAGAAGGCCTCTCATAAATCTTCTTATAAGAGGATGGGAGGAAATAGGTTGTCCATTTAAGGGCTTGAAGAAAGCTGCAATAGCACTCAAATGGACCCTGACTGAGTTAGTCTTAAGTCCTGCATTGGATAAATGAAGGAGATACCCCAGTAATGATTCCAGAGGTATGGCAATGGGGTTACGACCCTTCTGCGAACACCATATGGTAAACCTTTTCCACTTGAAAGCATAAGAGCGTCTTGTGGAAGGCTTCCTGGAAGCATAAAGGATATCCTTTATTTGCTGAGGGAGGTTAAGATCATGGAGATCTAGGCCTTCAGCAACCAAGCCCTCAGATGTAGAGACTGGGGATTGGGATGCCATAACATTCCGTCCTCCTGAGATAGGAGATAGGAGATCTGGAGCAGACCCTAACTCCAGGGAGGGAGCTTGAGAGAGATGAAGAAGCAGAGGGTATCACACTTGCCGTGGCTAATGTGGAGCTATGAGAATCATATGGCCTCTGTCTCTCTGAAGCTTGAACAGGATTTTGGGAATTAGGGGAATGGGTGGAAAGGCATACAGGAAGTCTTGACCCCAGTAAAGGAGGAAAGCATCCCTGGCCTGAGCCCCCTGAGCCGGAATTCTGGAACAGAACCGGGGAAGTTTGGCATTCCACGGACTTCCAAAAAGGTCTATGTCCGGGGTTCCCCAAATTTGAAAAATCTTGGCCACCTGGTCTGCATGAAGAGAGCACTCGTGTGGAAGCAGAACTCAACTGAGTCTGCCCAAGAGTTTTGAATGCCTGGAAGATACACTGCCAGGAAATGAATCTGAAGCTCTCTGGCGAGGGCCCATAGTCGCAAAGCTTTGTTGCAAAATGACAGAGAGCCTGTTCCCCTCTGCTTGTTCACGTAGAACATGGCTACTTGATTGTCTGTATGAATGAGGACTGTCTTGTAGCTGAGCAGGGTGTGGAACTCTTGAAGAGCAAGGAAGATTGCTCTGAGCTCCAGGAGATTGATATGTAGATGAGTCTCCTGTGGAGACCAGGTGCCTTGGGTGGAGAGGTCTTGCAGATGAGTTCCCCAACCCATCGAGAAGCATCTGTTGTGAGTTGCTTGGGGTAAGGGTTGTTGAACAGGGGACCCCAGCAACAGATTTTGAGTGGACTTCCACCACTGGAGGCTGACAGGCATCCTGATGCCTGGGTCCATTGGGTGGATAAAGTCCACTGGGCTGCCCTTATATGGAGGCGAGCATAGGGAACCACATGCACAGTAGATGCCATGTGGCCTAGTAGTTGTAGCATTTCTCGGGCAGTGAGATGAGGCTTTAGCACTGCTTGAGAAGCTAACTGCACCATGCAAAGGCAACGGGCCTGGGGGAGATAGGCCCTTGCCCGTCTGGTATCCAGCAAAGCTCCTATGAACTCTAGAGACTGAGTGGGAGTTAGACTGGATTTTGGGATGTTTATTATCAGACCCAAATACTGAAGGATACACATTGTGCAGGATAGAGAAGTCCTGGCCTATGACTCTGTTGGGGCTCGAATGAGCCAGTCGTCTAAGTAAGGGAAGACGAATATCCCTAGAGTGCGGAGAAATGCTGCTACCACAGCCATGCATTTCGTGAACACCCTTGGTGATGAAGCCAGGCCAAATGGAAGCACCCTGTATTGGTAGTGCTTTCCTTGAAAAAGGAACCGAAGGAACCTTTTGTGAGTTGGATGGATGAGAACATGGGTGTACGCATCCTTGAGATCTAGAGAACAAAGCCAATCCTGACTCTGAAGGTATGGCAGCAGAGTTCCGAGAGAAATCATTTTGAATTTCTCTTTGACAAGGAATTTGTTCAAGTCTCTGAGGTCCAAGATAGGTCTGTATCCCCCTGTTTTCTTTGGGATAAGGAAATAGGTGGAGTAAAACCCTGT
This sequence comes from Ichthyophis bannanicus, assembly GCA_033557465.1. Classification (NCBI taxonomy): domain Eukaryota; kingdom Metazoa; phylum Chordata; class Amphibia; order Gymnophiona; family Ichthyophiidae; genus Ichthyophis; species Ichthyophis bannanicus. Next base: position 377,647,524 of record CM066034.1, on the reverse strand, counting down.
ACCCTGCTAATGGATGGGTACTTCTTCTATTGCTCCTTGGGCCTAACAGGTTGATGAGAGAGGTCGGAGAATTGAACTGCCTTATCATTGTGGGAGGGGGCATGCTCGAAAAATGAAGCTTGTACCCCTCTTTTATGATGGAGAGTGTCCAATGCTCTGCTGTTATCTGCCCCCATCTGGGGGCAAAGTGACACAACCTTCCTGGAATGGTGGAAGGCTCTGGTCCAATAAGAGCCAGGAAGGCTAAGTTCTCAAGCTGAAAGTCAAAGGCCTTGTGGAGGCTGAGACTGCTGGGACGGCTGAGGCTTAGCAGTCTTTGCTTTTCTTTGTTTGGGTGATTGCTGACCTTTCCTGACAAGCTGACCTGCAGAACGTCCCTGCTGAGAATAAGCAGGATAATATCTTTTCTTTTTAGAAAAGAATGGTTTCTTCAAAGGTTTCTTTCTTGCAGGATCAGCTGTGGACTTGGATAATCTATCCAAGATGGAGTTGTCAGCATCCAACTCATTGGCCTTTTCCTGCTAATCTTTACCAAACAGGTTCTCACCAGTACAAGGAATATTTCCCAGTTTGTCTTGTACCCAGAGCTCCAGATCAGATGCCTGGATCCAAGCAATTCTACGTGCACTTATGGCAATGGCAGAGGTTCTGCTTATGCACTCAAAACAGTCAAAAGCTGCACGGTTGACAAATTTAGAATCATCTTGGACATGTTTGACCAATGTGAGAAAATCCTGCCTTCTATCCTCAGGAAGAAGAGGACTCAAAGCCTCTAAATCACCTGCGACTTCCTTCAGGAACATTCACATATATAGACTATAGGAACTGATCCTGGCAGAAAGCATGGAAGCTTGGAAGATACGACGCCCAAAAGCATCCAAAGTTCTGCACTCACGTCCTGGAGGATTAGAGGCATGCCTCTTTGCACTCTTGATCCTTCTCATAGCTGATTCCACTACAATAGAGTGGTGAGGAAGCTGAGTTTTCTGGAAACCAGGACAAGGAGGGACTCGATACAGAGTATCTAGTCCACGAGAATGAGGAGAGGTGGTAAGAGGTGTCTCCCACATTCTTAACATGAGATCATGCAAGATCTCATGGATGGGCAAAGTAGCTGCCTCCTTAGGAGTTTCAGGATATTGTAAAATTTCTAACTCCTTTGCTCTGGGCTCTGTTTCAGGGGCTACAGTAATGGACAGACCCCGAGCCACCTCCCTGATGAAATCCTGAAAGGAAATGTCCTCTGGAGGAGACATCCTGCGTTTAGGGGAGGAAGGCTCCTCCGGGAGAAGTATTCCCGCATTGACAGAACTGTCGGAATCCTCACATTCCTCTGAGGACTCGAAGTACCTTCTGTCAAGATGCTCTTGAAGAGCCCGATACCCGTACCGACCAAAGACGACACCGAGGGGAACCAGTACCGGTATAACGGTACCGGAAGGTATCGCATGACTGGGTGCCAGAAATGCGGACGCCGATGTTGATGCTGATACTATCGGTACCGGTGCCGGTTGAACTGTCTGATGCGGTTCCGAGGGAGTCGATACCGCAAGGAGAGCCGCCAGACTGCGTTCAATAGCCAGGACCCTCTGGTCTATCGACGCTGCCGATGCCTGGATGTCGGTACCGGAGAAGATCGCCGGTACCCCAGAGCATGGCACCAGTAGTTCTGCCGAGGTCGAGGCCTCGAGAACATCCTGGAGCCCCGATAATGCTATGGAAGCCGAAGCCTCCCGCCAGGGCAGTTTTGCCGGTGCAGGATTCTCAAGGGCAATGCCAGAGGCATCTCGATGCTTAGAAGGAGATCTACCCTTTGAGGACCGGCTAGACTTATGTTTAGTTACCTGAGATCCACGGGAGGAAGACAAAGCCCTGGAAGACGTCGATGCCACCGAAGCTGCATCAGAGGGAAACAGGGTACCGAGCTTAGCAGCTCGGTTCTGTTGACCTCTCTTGGACATCATGGCACAGGCCATACATTCCGAGATGGAATGGTCAGGACCTATACATTTCAGACACCACTCATGGGTGTCGGTGACGGAGATGGTACTGCCACACTTGGTGCACTTTTTAAAACCCGAAGAGGGTTTTTACATTGTGGAAAAATCTTGGGCCTAAGGCCCAAAATGGCACATGCACCTGGAAAAAATGGGAAAAAAAGTACTAAGAATTTTTTTTTTTTTTTAAAGAAAAGAAAGAAGAAAGAAAAAAAACGGTGGTACCGGTAAAGCGTCGAGGAAGGCAGACGTGACCACAAAAAAGAAGGAAAAGTTTCTGCGGTGACAGGAACACGACCTGCTGGCTCCGTGGAAAACGAAGACCTGGAGAGAGGCAGTTGGGAAAGGCGGGAAGGCAGCATGCAGGTGCTGTGGGATGCTCCCAAAAGCTTTCTAATTGGACGCTGGGGAGCGTTCCCGCGCAGGCTCCGTCGGTACCAACGATACCCATATGTGATTACTACATTCCTGCTTGTTCCTGGAGATAACTATTCCGACAACTGGTAACTGAACCCACCCATGAAGGGGCTGTATACTAGACCTGGTGCTTACCAATGGAGAAAGTGCTTCTGATGTTATAGTGGGAGATCATCTCACATCCAGAGATCACCAAATGGTGTGGTTCAGTCTTAGGACCAGGGCTGACAAAGTGCATTCAAAAGCGACAGTCCCACACTTTAGAAAAACTAACTTTGCCAAGATGGGACAATACCTCAAGGAGTTGTTAGCGGGATGGAAATAGCTGGGGGATGTAGAAAGGCAATGGAAAAAATTGAAAGGAGATATTTTATGGGCAACAAACCTTTTTGTTAGGCAAGTAAATAAAATGTCAAAGGAAAAAGAAACCACTATGGTTCTCAAAAGAAGTAGCTGAAAAAGTGAAGAAAAAGAGGGTGGTCTTCACAAAATACAAGAGATCACAGAATGAGAAAGACGAGCATCAATATTTGGAAACAGAAGCTAGAAAAGTAGTCAGGAAAGCAAAGATACAAAATAGAATTAAAAATAGCCAATGCAGTAACATGGGGGGAGGGGGATGAGCCATTTTTCAGGTATGTCAGTGACAGGAGGAAGTGCAAAAGTTGTATAGTCACACTCAAGTGTGAAGGGGAGGAACATGTAGAAGCTGATGAGGATAAAGCGGAATTGTTTAAATATTTTTGTTTTGTGTCAACAGATGAAGGACCAGGATCTCAGAAAACACCCACAAATACAGAAATGAAGGGGGAGCTTGAACGATTTTCAGAAGACTGTCTTCACGAGGAACTAGCTAAACTAAAAGTAGACAAAGCGATGGGGATGGATGGAATACATCAGAAAATATTGAAGGAACTTGGGGAGGTTCTAGCGGCTCTACTGTCTGACCTTCTCAATGCTTCTTTAGAGTTGGGAGTGGTCCCAGAGGAATGGAGAAAAGCACGTGGTCCCTTTACACAAGTATGTGGTTGAGATCTACAGGCCAGTTAGTATGACCTCTGTGGTGAGTAAATTAATGGAAATGCTGCTGAAACAGAGGACACTGATGTTTTTGGAGTCCAGTGGGTTGCAGGATCTGAGGCAGCATGGATTTACTAAAGGAAGATCTTGTCAGACTAATTCATTTCTTTGACTGGGCAACCAGAGAGTTGGACAGAGGGAATACGCTAGATGTGGTGTAATTAGATGTCAGTGAAGTCTTTGACACTGTTCTGTACAGGCAACTTATAAATAAATTGAGCATCCTAGAGATGGACCCTAAAGCAAGTGACTGGGTTAGAAATTGGTTGAGTGGGAGGCAACAAAGCATACAGGTAAATGGAGCTCACTCTGAGGAGAAGGAAGTTACCAGTGGCATGCCGCAGGGATTCCGTCCTTGGTCCAATTCTTTTAACATCTTTGTTAGTGATATTGTGGAAGGGCCAAAATCTGCAACAGAGTAGACACCCAGGAAGGAGTAGATAACATGAGGAGGGATCTAGCTAAGCATGAAGAATGGTTGAGAATTTGGCAGCTGAGATTTAATGCTAAAATATGCCGGATCATGCAATAGAGCTGTAAATATCCAAGGGAGTGGTACAGTATAGGGTGTGAAGCACTTCTGTCCATGAAAGAAGACAAGGACCTGGGTGTGATTGTTTCAGATGATCTTAAGGTGGCTAAGCAGGTAGAAATGGCAATGGCAAAAGCCAGGATGATTGGGTGCACAGGGAGAGGAATGGCCAGCAGAAAGAAGCTGATAGTGCCTCTGTATAAGTCTTTTGTGAGCCCTCATTTGGAGTATTATGTGCAATTTTGGAGACCGCACCTTCAAAAGGAAATAGAAAGAGGATGGAGTTGGTGCATAGGGTGGCTACCAAAATGGTCAGTGGGCTTCATCATAAGGCATATGGGGAAAGACTTGAAGATCTCAATATGTATACTTTGGAAGAAAGGCAGGAGAGGGGAGATATGATAGATATGTTTAAATACCTCAGTGGCAAAAATGCACAGGAGGAGAAACTCTTTCAATTGAAAGAAAGCTCTGCAACGAGGACCACAGAATGAAGGTGAATGGGGATAGACTCAGAAGTAATTTGCAGAAATATTTCTTTATGGAAAGAGTCGTAGATGCATAGAATAGCGTCCTGATGGAGGAAGTAGAGACTAGGACAGTATCTGAATTCAAGAAAGCATGGGACAAATAGAGGATCTCTAATGGGAAAAAGGTAAAATTAGGCCTTACCTGCTAATTTTCTTTTCTGGATTCCCTCCAGTCCAGTCCAGTCAAGTGAGGTTATGCTCACCAACCAGCAGGTGGAGACTAAGAAACACAAGTTCAAAGTCTGTATAAGTAGCCTCTGCTATCTGACAAAAGTCAGTATGAAACTCACCAAGCAGAGACAAAACAGAGCCCCAAGACTCCCATTCTCCAGAGACTTCCTCTTCCGTAAAGGAACAAGACCAAGTAGCAGCAATAACTGCCTAAAAAGAAGCTAACCCCTTTTTCAGCAAGTCTCCATGTTTTTCTTTTTTTTTTTTCTTTTAACAATCATGACCTTGGGCCCCCAACCAACAACTCACTTGCTCCAATTCAGATTCCTTAAGAGCAAGAACAGAATAAAATCCCAATGACAAAAGGACATCCTTCAGGAGAGTCCTGGACTGGACTGGAGGGACTCCAGGAAAGAAAATTAGCAGGTAAGGCCTAATTGCACCTTCCAAATCCTCCCTCCAGTCCAGTACTCACAGGTAGGAAAAGAGAGATCGGCCTGTAACACCCACACACTCCAAAAGCCATGTCCTGGCATGTCTGGACATCCAGGCTTTGAGCTTGTGTTTTTCAGTCTCCACCTGCTGGTTGGTGAGCATAACCCCACTTGTCTGGACTGGACTGGAGGGACAATTTGGAAAGGAAATATAGTAGTTGGTATGGAAGGGCAGACTGGATAGGCCTGCCTCACTTAGATTTTAGTAACATAATTCTTCAAGGTATTCCAAAACATGCTTTACACCAACTAAAAGTAGCACAACATGTTGCTGCAAGAATGCTTATAAATGCAGGTCCAACTGAACACATAACCCCTATACTGTACAAACTTCACTGGTTACATATACAAAGTAGGATAAAATATAAAGTTATCATAACAACGTTCAAACTGATAAGAGATACAGCCCCATCATATCTAACTGATCTACTGACAATTCATTCAAGGACCAAAACAGTGAGACAAAGGAACTTTTCAAAACTCAATAAAACTACAACAAATAGGGCATTCAGCTTCAATGCTCCTTTAATATGGAACGCTCTGCCGAATAAACTCAGAGATATCACAGATCTTTCAGCATTTTGAAAAGATCTTAAAACTCACCTATTTATAGAGTACTTTGGAGACTCATTCCCAATAGATGAAATATTTCCCACTTAAACTCATGTATACTCATATTCATTAATTCACAACTTACTTTTTCCTTTTTCTTACTCTATCTTACAATACCCAATTCTCCACATTATCACATTTACTCTTTACACTAATAATTCTAGTGAACTACAATACATTTTTCCTTGCTCAGATAACATTTTTGAAATTTGTAAATATTTAAATCTGTATATATGTTTAAACTATCTATATACCTAATCAGCATTTACTCAGCATTATAACCCTCAAATTACCATTTTTATTATATACAATTTAATGTTCACTGTAATTTCAATTGTTTGAATAAGTTTCAATGTAATGTTCAAGTTTTGTTCTATGTAAACCGCTTTGATTTTTCTGAAAGGCGGTAAATAAAACCGTTCAATAAATAAATAAATAAAATAAATACGGTCTTTTTCTGCTGTTATGCTTCTATTGTCATTCACCTAGGTTACATATGGGGCCCATATTCTGTGAAACTCTCACATAACTGTAAACTGAGAATATATATGTCACAGTCTATTTGATATTTGGTTAAACTTGGGTGAGCCACCCTCTTCCAGGCCTTAGTGATCTCATATCAAGTGGCAACCAAACATGCACTCACCAAAGTTCAATGGCCTTTATATACATGCCAGACGGTGTACAATGTAGCAAGGACACCTTGGGATCCTATTGTACTAGTACCACCAGTATATTAGTTATAAAAACAGAACATTTATAAAATCCAACAAACTTCCTTCAATACTTTTGCACCACTGGACAAGTCTATGACACAAGAAATATCAAGATAGAGCTGAACTTGTGACAGAGCTGAACATCCTATGCAGAAGTTTCAGCATTAGATTACTCCTACTCCTTCACCCAAAAGAGATGTTAAATCCCTTTCCCAATCAAGAACATGCTTGGGTTACCCCTTGGACGGTGCCACAAGGACGACATGTAGTCTGGAAATTAACATCTTCATTAAAACGAATGAACCAGCCTTCTCTTTGACAACTCCTACTACTACGGAGCATTTGTATAGCGCTAGAAGATATATGCAACACTGCACAAACATGTAAGAGACAGTCCCTGATCATCAGAGCTTACAATCTAATCAAGACAGACAACACAGTAGGTGTAGGCAAGGATACATCTAGGGACAATGGTAAGTAACCACAAGGAGATCAGATGAGTCAAGATCTGAAAGCAGCAGTGAAGAGCTGAGTTTTAGCCTGGATTTGAAAAGGGTCAGAGAAGGTGCCCGACGTACAGATTCGAGTAGTTTATTCCAGACGTAAGGTACAGTGAGGTGAAAAGAGCAAAGTCTGGAGTTGGCAATAGAAGAGCACAGATAGAAGCGATGTGCCAGAAGAGGGGCGTTCCTGAGGAGGGATGTAGGGAAAGATAAGAGGAAAGATAGTGAGGACCTGCAGGCACTTATAGGTCAGCAGGAGAAGTTTGAACTGGATGCGGAAATGGATAGGGAGCCAATGAAGTGACTTGAGAAGAGGGGTAATATGAGCATGCCGAGGCTGGTGGAAGATTAGCCACGCAGCAGAGTGTTGAACAGATTGAAAGGGAGATAGATGATTTAGCAGGAGACTAGGAAGGAGTAGGTTACAATAGTCAAGACAGGAGGTGATTAAGGAGTGGATAAGTGTCTTAGTAGTGTGTTCAGAAAAGAATGGGCGGATTTTGTTGATGCTATAGAGAAAGAAACGGCAGGTTTTAGCTATCAGATGGATGTGTGTGGAGAAAGAGAGAGAGGAGTCGTCAAAGACAACCCCAAGGTTGCGAGCAGAGGAAACAGGGAAGAGTAGAGAGTTATCCACAGAGACTGAGAAAGGAGGAGGAGGAGAGGAGGTTTTAGGGGGAAAAAATAAGCAGCTCAGTTTTGGCCATGTTCAATTTCAAGCGACGGTGAGACATCCAAACAGCAATGTCAGAAAGGTAGGCAGAGATCTAGGTCTGGATTGCCAGAGAGATTTCAGGCACAGAGAAGTAGATCCTGGAGTCATTAGCATAAAGATGGTACTGAAAGTCATGGGAAGAGATGAGTGCATCAAGGGTCTGGGAAAAGAGAGAAAACGAGCGGACCCAAGACAGACCCTTGAGGTACACCAACTGAAAGCGGGATAACAGCAGAGGAGGATCCACCAGAACAAATACTGAAAGAGAGATGGGAAAGATAAGGAGAACCAGGATAGTACAGAGCCCTTAAAACCAAGTGAGGACAAGGTATCAAGGAGACGGTTGTGGTCAACAGTGTCAAAAGCAGCAGAGAGATCAAGAAGGATGAAGACTGAGTAAAGGTCCTTGGATTTTGCCAGTAACAAATCACTGGAGACCTTGGCAAGAGCCTTTTCAGTAGAACGTAAAGGACGAAAGCCAGATTGTAAAGGATCCAGGAGGGCGTGAGAGAAGAGAAAGTCAAGGCAATGGCAGTGAACCGCAGGTTCAAGTAGTTTAGAAATAAAAGGGAGGAGGGAGATGGGTCAATAGTTTGAAGGACAGGTAGGATCAAGTGAGGGTTTCTTGAGGAGAGGTGCAACTACAGCATGCTTGAAGGCTGCAGGGACAGTTGCAGTGGAGAGCAATAGATTGAGAATACAAAAGATTGGAGGGACAACAATGGAGGAGGAGACGGGTGTGAATAGGATCATAGGAGCAGGTAGTGAGTTTGGAGGAGGAAAGAAGGTGTGCGGTTTTCTCCTCAGAGATCATAGAAAAGGAAGAAAGGGCAGCAGAGGTAGAGGGGAAAAGTTGGGAGTGAAGAAGGGGAGGAGGGAAAGGTGGGGAAGTTTATTCTAGATAGCTTGTTTCTGTTCTTACTGGGAGGCTCCATTTTTGGATGCACAAACCGACTTTCTTTGCAAAAAAGGAACAAGAGATCTTCATTTCCCTCCTTGCTACCATGTTAAAAGACGGCCTTGTAACCCACACATTGTGCATGTTCCATTGCACACAAACTATTTTACGATACATAATTTGAATAGGCAAACAGATGAGAGAGAGACAGATAAGATCTCTTATCCCTGTGGCCATCATTATCAGATCAGTTCACAACACTAATCCCATGCTAGACACCCCTCACACTAAAATGTATGATTCTCTTATATGTATCTTATCTGAGCCAGCTCTGAAAACACAAGATGATCTTCCCCTCCAGTGGGGCTTGATCAACCAAGCACATTCATTTGGACACTCGGGCATCAATGGAACTCTGCAAAGTTCAGCAAGCTGTCAGGAGGCCAGGTATGAAGCAAATGGTAAGTAAACATGTCCAACAATGCTTCCCAGTTCTACAAAACACTACTACCCATAACCTTCCATCTCCTATTTTATTATAGGAGCATAGGGTTGGACCCTTGTTTTGTATGCATGTTGATTTTATCAAAGATTTGCCTCCCTCTAGAGAAAGGTACAGTAATCTACTTGTAGTAGCTGTGCCTTTAGTTGGCCAGAGGTCTTTCCTGTAGGGTGCATGATGCCTAAACTGCAGTGTGCCTGTTTGAACAGAGCTAATACTAAAAATATGAGCATAAAAATCAACTGGAGTACAAACGTCAGTTCAAACAAAAATCATCAGAAAAATATTTTATATTAAACCATGCAAAAAATATTCTAATTAAGTCAAAACACAAAAGATTTTTAAACTGCACCATAATAATGCAGTGTGTGCCATCAAGTCAATGCAGACTCTGGCAACCCAGCCCCTGGGTTTTCTTGGCAAGGTGTGACCAGGCCTTTCTTCCATGCAGTAAAAGGTTTACAGACCCTAGTTTTCCAATGTGGTCACCGATCCATGTACTAGCCAGGCCTGACCCTGCTTAGCTTCAGAGATCAGCCACAAGTGAGTTCATTAAGGGTAGAGAATGAATTCCAAGATTGGTGAGACCAGGGCCTTTTTACAGTATAAGATGGTACATGGTGGTACGAAATACCAGCACCTCTCTCATTGCTTGCTAAAATTGATCCATGGTCCTCATGTATTCATGAAAAAAAGCCCTGCATATGAGTACTGGGTAAGACCTCTTCTCAGAGAACAAAATTTCTCCTCGCTCATGTGGATCCGTCAAAGGTCAATCATTACTGTATGAATATAGAGATGGGATGCGATAGGAATGAGTGACCTTTGACAGAGCCACATGAGGAGAGTTTTGCTCTCTCAGAAGAGGTCTTACTGATTTGAGTGCTCATCTCCTTCTTTAATTGCTTTTTGAAGGATTTACTATGAATGTGACATTTATTATGGAGTAGTTTCAAAAGCTTTATGATTGACTCAGTGATAATGCTTTTGCATGATTAATACAAAAGATTTATCTGTTAAATTTTGTTTTGGACTGTTTGAACAGGTCATTTTCTGCACTGGCATCCCACAAACAATGCACTCTGACCAAATATTTCAAGTAATACTAGCAGCCTTAGGCACCCAGTCACTACTGTACATCCCTTACCACCCTCAAAACTCTGGTGTGGTGTAACAGCATAATCGCTCCATAAAGAAAGGTCTCCGAAAACCTATGCCCTATAGGTGGCACAAGACATGTCATTACTGATAATTCTGGCCCCCACACATTCATTGCTCCAGCCTGCTAAAGGCGGTGTCCCCCCATATCGGTACTTAATGGACACAGATATGCCATTATGAGTTGGTACCACCTTTTTCCAGGATCATGAGGAAAGCACAGTTACTTACCTGTAACAGGTGATCTCTGGGAACAGCAGGAATAAGTCTTCACATATGGGTATCGTCGGTACCAACGGAGCCTGCGCGGGAACGCTCCCCAGCGTCCAAAAGGAAAGCTTTTGGGAGCATCCCACAGCGCCTGCGCGCTGCCTTCCCGCCTTTCCTAACAGCCTCTCTCCAGTTCGAGTTTTAAAGCTGAGACAAAGAAAGAGTGAGGAAAGGAAAGAAAGATAGAGAGATACAACTCCTAGGGGAGGTGGGTGGGTTGTGAAGACTTATTAATGCTGTTCCCAGAGATCACCTGTTACAGGTAAGTAACTGTGCTATCTCCAGGAACAAGCAGGAATGAGTCTTCACATATGGGGACTCCCCAGCTAGAGATGCCTGGGAGATCACCCAGGTTGTGAGTCCCTGGGAAGGGCTCTACCTCCACCCATGAATCTCAGGCATCCAGCCAGGGATGGAGGGTAGGAGTTGGTTAGGTATGGAACAGGTGTTTGAGAACAGCCTGACCAAACAAGGCATCCCGGCGGGAGTCCTTGTCCAAGCAGTAATGGGCTGTAAAGGTATGAACCGAGGTAGGGGCGGCCCAAGGGGGGTGCGGGGCCATGTGCGGAGACTCGGTGCGGGGCCTCATTTGCATAAGTGGCCTTATTTGCATAAGAATTTGCATAATGCTAACATACACTAACTTTTAGTAAACATGTCTCTTAATGAGTGTATGGATAAAGACAGACTAAAAGATTTCTACATTACTATAATCCAGTGCCAACTGCCAGGCACATTAGGAACTACTACAAACACTGCCCATTTAGAACCCATAGCAAACCCGCCGTATCCTAACAGCACTACCAGGACTCACAAAGCACCATACCCTACCTATCAAAAGGCAACACTGCAAATATTAAACCAATACATTTCAGAGAACAATACATGACCTACTGGGGAAAGAGAACAAGTGGCAATGTCTAATAGGAATTACATAAACAGAATACCTCAGCTCAGTTACACATGCAGAACATAGACCATCACCAAACAAGGAATCACAATTTAGAAACAGGAAGGCAATAATTAAACTGGGAACCCCAAAAGCCAAACTTGGAATGTACAACAACACTGTAGAAATAAAACTATAAATTAATTTCCTCTTGTACCAAACAAAGCGCAGACGTTAATGATGCACATTTCCCAGAGCTTTCATATTCCAGGTAATAAATTCAAAATAAAGAGATATCTTTCTACCTTTTGTGCATTTTTTTTCAGTTGCAATTGCTCCAGTCACTTTCTTCTGGTTTCTTCATGTTTTCTGCTAACTCTCCATCATCTGCTGTCCATTTGTCCTTTCTTCTCTCTTCTAGTTTTTTTTTCCATTCTCTCTCTCTACATCTGCTTTAACATACTAATCTTTCTCCTTTTTCTCTTTCCTCATTCCTATTTCATCCACTCAAATTTTACCCCTCCATCCTCAATCCCCACTTACTCTCCCAATACCCGGCCAATTGTAGATTTTTTATCCCTCCCACACAAAATATTTTTCCCCTCTCCATTTTACTCTCCGAGCCCCATCCCATTCTAATCCTCCCCCAACATCAGCTCCCTTCTAGTTCCAGCCTCACCCAGTATCCATTCCCTTGTAGTCCCTGCATCAGCCCATTTCCAGTCCTAGCCCCCCATCAGCCCATTTCCAGTCCTAGCAACCCCCCAACCCAATACCAGTCCTAGCCCCCCCATCAACCCACTTCCAGTCCTAACCCATCAGCCCACTTCCAGTCCTAACCCCCTATCAGCCCACTTCCAGTCAGCCCCCCATAGCCCATTGCCAGTCCTAACCCCCCCCCATCAGCCCACAGCCCATTACCAGTCCTAACCCCATCAGCCCACCTCAAGTCCTAACCCCTCCCCATCAGCCCATTTCCTGTCCTAGCCCCCCCATAGCCCATTACCAGTCCTAACCCCATCCGCCCACCTCCAGTGCTAACCCCCCATAGCCCATTACCAGTCCTAACCCCCCCAACAGCCCACAGTCCATTACCAGTCCTAACCCCATCAGCCCACCTCCAGTCTTAATCCCCCCAGCCCATTTCCAGTCCTAGCAACCCCCCAACCCATTTCCAGTCCTAGCAACCCCCCCAACCCATTACCAGTCCTAGCCCCCCATAGCCCACTCCCAGTCCTAATCCCCATCACCCAATTTTCAGTTTAAGCCCCCCCCATACCCCATTACCAGTCCTAACCTCCCCATCAGCCCACTCCCAGTCCTAATCCCCCCAGCCCACTCCCAGTCCTAATCCCCATCACCCAATTTTTAGTTTAAGTCCCCCCATAGCCCATTACCAGTCCTAACCCCCCCATCAACCCACTTCCAGTCCTAATCCCCATATAAAGACTTAGCTCCCCCATAGCCCAGCACCACTCCTAAATAGCCCCTCCATAGCCCATCACCACTCCTACCCCCCCATAGCCCATCACCACTCCTACCCCCCCATAGCCCATCACCACTCCTAACCCCCCCAGCCCATCACCACTCCTAATCCCCCAGCCCAGCCCAGCCCAGCCCAGAGAAAAGTTTTTTTTAAAAAGCTGTCTTCTCCCGCTGCCGGGGCCGCCGCGGTAGAATCGAGTGTGCCGCGGGGCCCCCCCTGCCCAGCAGAGCCTGCCCTCCCCCGTATCACCTCTCTTCGTAGCTGCAGTCACACGCGCCGGCTTTCAGAGCGCGAAGGGACTAGTTTCCCTTTCGTGGCTCTGTTAAGCCCGCGGGGGCTGATGGGAACTTCCCATCAGCCCCCGCGGGCTTAACAGAGCAGCGAGGGAGAAACTCTCCCCTCGCGCTCTGAAAGCCGGCGCGTCTGACTGCAGCTACGAAGAAAGAGGTGATACGGGGGAGGGCAGGCTCTGCTGGGCAGGGGGGGCTCCGCGGCACACTCGATACTGCCGCGGCGGCCCCGGCAGCAGGAGAAGACAGCTTTTTTTTTTTTAAAGTTTACTTTAGGATCAGAATGTTTTTTGCGCGGCGCCCCCTGAAACGCGGGGCCCTGTGCAAAAAACATTCTCGCTCAATGGACGGGCCGGCCCTGAACCGAGGCCAAGGTGGCCGCTCGACAGATCTGGTCGATGGACACAGAGTTTAGAAGAGCCATAGAGGCTGCCATGGCCCTCACATTGTGAGCGGTGACATGGCCCTCCAGAGAAAGGTTCTTACTCTGGTAGGCGAAAGAAATACACTGAGCAATCCAATTGGACAGAGTTCTCTTAGAGACTGGAAGTCCTAAATGAGAGGGATCAAAAGCAACAAAGAGTTGAGAAGACTTTCTATGTTGCTGTGTCCTTTGTAAGTAAAAAGCAAGAGCTCTTTTACAATCCAGGGTATGAAGATTCCTCTCTGCACTTGAAGCATGAGGTCCTGGAAAAAAGACAGGTAAATAAACCTCCTGGTTGAAATGGAAAGGTGAGACCACTTTAGGCATAAAGTGTGGATTAGTCCTAAGGACTACCTTGTCATGATGGAACCTTGTATAAGGAGGATTAGCCACCAGGGCTTGCAGCTCACTGATGCGGCGAGCTGAGGTGACTGCAATGAGAAAAATAAGCTTCCAGGAAAGAAATTTCAAGGAGGTAGTGGCTAAGGGTTCAAAAGGCGTCTGCATAAGCTGGCCAAGAACCAGATTCAAGTCCCATGCCACTGGAGGTGGTCTGATGGGAGGTTTAGTCAAATGAAGGCCTCTCATGAATCTTGCTTTAAGAGGATGAGAGGAAATAGGTTGTCCATTGAGAGGTTTAAGGGATGCTGCAATAGCACTCAAATGGACTCTCACTGAATTCGTTTTAAGGCCTGCATGGGATAAATGCAGCATATACCCTAGTAAAGAATTCAGAGGTATTGCAAGAGGGTTAAGACCCTTCTCTGCACACCAAATGGTAAACCTTTTCCATTTAATTATATATTTATTGATTTTTGAAAATACATTCAACTCCAAAAAAATTGAATGAAGGAAACATGGTAACACATAAGTATAACCAAAACCAAACAGAATATAATCCTACCATAATACATTACCAAAATCAGCCCACTACATTACCTAGGAGAGTCTTCAGGAAAAGTTTTACATTAAAAGGAAAAAAAAACAAAGCAGTGCAAGACTTACACATCAGCCATAGGGGAAGCTACAATCACAATGCTATCCTTCCTAGCCACTAAGAACTCCAGAAGCTGAGCAGGCTCAAAAAAGATAAATATCTTCTCTTTATACGAACGTCAAGTGGAAGGCTTTCTGGAAGCATGAAGGATATCCTTCACTTGCTGAGAAAGATGCAAATCTTGAAGGTCTAGGCCTTCAGCAACCAGGCTCTGTGAAGAGACTGGGGATTTGGGTGCCACAACGTTCCCTCCTCCTGGGACAGAAGGTCTGGAGCAGATCCCAAGTCCAGGGAGGGAGCTTGGAAGAGATGCAGAAGTAGAGGGTACCACACTTGTCGTGGCCAATGTGGTGCTATGAGAATCATAGACCCCTTTGTCTCTCTGAAGTTTGAAGAGTGTCTTGGGAATTAGGGGAATGGGTGGAAAGGCATAGAGGAAGTCTTGTCCCCAATGAAGGAGGAAGGCATCCCTGGCCTGAACTCCCTGACACGGAATCCTGGACAGAACCGGGGAAGTTTGGCATTCCACGGACTTGCAAACAGGTCTATGTACGGGGTTCCCCAAATTCGGAAGATCCTGGCTATCTGGTCCCCATGGAGGGACCATTCGTGTGGAAGCAAAACTCGACTGAGTCTGTCTGCCCAAGAGTTTTGAACCCCAGGAAGATACACTGCCATGAGATGAATTTGATGCTCTCTGGCGAAGGCCCACAATCTCAGAGCTTCGTTGCAAAGCGACAGAGAGCCAGTCCCGCCCTGCTTGTTCACGTAGAACATGGCTACTTGGTTGTCCGTGTGGACGAGGACTGTCTTGTAGCTGAGCAGGGTGTGGAAGACTCAGAGCTAGAAAAATTGCACTGAGCTCTAAGAGGTTGATATGTAGAGATGTCTCCTGTAAAGACCAGATGCTTTGAGTGGAGAGATCTTGAAGATGAGCTCCCCAACCTCTTGGAGAGGCATCTGTTGAAAGGGGGACCCCAGCAACAGAAATTGAGTGGACTTCCACCACTGGAGGGACGAAAAAAGGCGACTGGAGGTTGCTATTTTGTCTGACAGGCAACCTGATGCCTGGGTCCATTGGGTGGACAAAGTCCACTGAGCTGCCCTCATGTGAAGGCGAGCGTCAGGAACCACAGTTGTAACATCTCTCGAGCAGTTAAATGGGATTTTAACTGAATTAGTGAGGCTAACTGCACCAAGCATAGGCAACGGGCCTGGGGAAGATAGGCCCTTGCAGTTGTGGTATCCAACAAGGCCCCTATGAACTCTAGAGACTGAGTAGGGGTGAGATGGGATTTTGGAAAGTTTATTACAAGTCCCAGATACTGAAGGATACGCCTTGTGCAGGTTAGAGAAATCTGGGCCTCTGACTGGGATGGAGCTTGGATGAGCCAGTCGTCCAGATATGGGAATACGAATATCCCTAGAGTGCGTAGAAATGCAGCTACTACTGCCATGCATTTTGTGAACACCCTTGGTGCAGAGGCCAGACCGAAAGGAAGCACTCTGTATTGGTAGTGCTTCCCTTGATAAAGGAACCAAAGGAACCTTCTGTGTGATGGATGGATGAGGACATGGGTGTACGCATCCTTGAGGTCTAGAGAGCAAAGCCAATCCTGATTCTGAAGGTATGGAAGGAGAGTACCGAGAGAAATCATCTTGAATTTCTCCTTGCATAGAAACTTGTTCAATTCTCTGAGATCTAATATGGGTCTGTAGCCCCCTGTTTTCTTTGGGATAAGAAAGTAGGGGGAGTAGAACCCTGAGCCCTGTTGAAGAATGGGTACTTCTTCTATTGCCCCTTGGGCAAGAAGGGTAGTGATCTCCTGACCCAGAAGGTCGAGGAGAGATGTCTGGGAATTGAACTGTCTCACCATGGTGTGGGGAGGAAGGTTTAAGAAATGAAGCTTGTACCCCTCCCTTATGATTGCTCTGCTGTGATTTGTTCCCATCTGGGAGCAAAGTAAGCCAACCTTCCCGGAATGGTGAGAGGTTCTGGCTGTTTTAGAGCCAGAAAGGCTAAGCTCTCTAGTTGTAAGTCAAAGGCCCTGAGGAGGCTGAGGCTGTTGGGCCGTAGCAGTCCTAGCAGCCTTAGGCTTGGCCTGTTTCAGGTGTTGCTGTCTCTTTGTAGCAAAACGACCTGCAGAAGAGGACTGCTGACCATAAGCAGAATAATATTTCCCTTTTTTGGGAAAAAAGCCCTTTTTGAACAACCTTTTCTTAAAAGGAGCAGAAGTAGACTTTGAAAGTCTATCTAAAGCAGAATTTCAGCATCCATTTGGGTGGCCTTTGCTTGCCAATCTTTGCCAAAAAGATTTTCACCTGTACAAGGAAGATTTCCTAGTCCATCTTGAACCCAAGGTTCCAAATCAGAAGCTTGTAACCAAGCAACTCTGCGTGCACCTATGGCAATGGCCGAGGCTCTGCTGGCACCTTCAAAAGAGTCAAAGGCTGCACGGTTGGAGAACTTGGAAATATCCTGGGCATGTTTGAGCCAGGTGAGGAATTCTTCCCTTTTATCTTCTTGAATAAAAGGAGATAAAGTTTGCAGGTGATCTGTAACTTCTTTTAGAAACATCCCCATATAGAGACTATAGGAGCTGATTCTGGCAACAAGCATACTAGCCTGGAAAATTCTCCTGCCAAAGGCATCTAAGGTTCTGCATTCCCTTCCTGGAGGAGCAGAAGAGTGCCTCTTTGTACTCTTTATCTTCTTCATAGCAGACTCCACCACAATGGAGTGGTGAGGAAGCTGAGTCTTATGGAAGCCAGGACAAGGAGGAACACGATACATGGTGTCCAACCTGCGAGAATGAGAGGAAGTGGTGAGAGGAGTCTCCCATATGCCCAACATGTGATCATAAAGAATCTCCTGTATTGGTAAAGTGGCTGCCTCTTTAGGAACCTTAGGGTATTGTAAAATATCTAATTTTTTGGCTCTAGGCTCTGTCTCAGGGGCCACTGAGATGGAGAGGCCCCTGGCCACTTCCCTAATGAAGTCTTGAAAAGACAAGTCTTCTGGAGGAGACATTCTCCTTTTTGGAGAAGAGGGCTCCTGAGGATGAATCACCGATGATTCATCAGAGTCTTCAGAGGAATCGAAGTATCGTCTGTCTGGATGCTCCTGCAGAGCCCGATACGCGTACCAGGTGGTATCGACATCGGGAGTGATCGGTACCGATTCGGTACCGATGGGCATCACAGAACAGTGTACCGCTGCAGTCGACCCCGAAGCGGATGTCGATGCAATCAGTACCGGCACCGGAACCGATGTCAGTACCGGTGCCGGAGTCAGTACCGGCAACGGAGTTTGTTGCAGTACCGAAGGCGTCGCAGCTTGTATGAATGCCGTGATGGCACGCTGCATGGTCAGGATATTCTGATCCATTGACACAACCAATGTCTGGATGTCAGTACCAGTGGGAACCACCAGTACCCCAGAACATGGCAACAGGTGATCGGTCGAGGCCGAGCCATCGATGTCAACCTGTGACCCCATAGATAAAGCTTTGGAAGCCGGAGCCTCCCGCCGGGGTAATTTTGCTGGTGCGGATTCCTCGAGGGCAAGCCCGGAGGCATCTCGATACTTAGAGGGAGATCTACCCTTCGAGGACCGGCTGGATTTAAGTTTGGTTACCTGAGATCCATGTGAGGAAGAAGCAGCCCTGGAAGACGTCGATGCAACCGAAGCTGCATCCGAGGGAAACAGGGTACTGAGCTTAGCTGCTCGATTCTGTAGGCCTCTTTTAGACATCATGGAGCAGGACTCACAATCCGCAATGGAGTGGTCAGGACCTAAACATTTTAGACACCATTCATGGGTGTCAGTGACAGAAATAGTGCCGCTGCACTTCGTGCATTTTTTAAACCCAGAGGCGGGCTTTTCCATGAGGAAAAAAATTTCCTAGGCCTAAGGCCAAAGGAAAAAAATGCACTGAAGTGAGAAAAACAGTAGGTTTTTGGTTTGTGTGTTTTTTTAGAATAAAGAAAGAAAAGACCGGCGGTACCAGTCCAGCGTCGAGAAGGCAGACGTGCGACCAAAGAAATAAAATAAAATAAATTAATTCTTCAGCGGTGACAGGAACACGACCTGCTGGCTCCGCGGAAAAGAAGACAGGAGAGAGGTGGTTAGGAAAGGCGGGAAGGCAGCGCGCAGGCGCTGTGGGATGCTCCCAAAAGCTTTCCTTTTGGACACTGGGGAGCGTTCCCGCGCAGGCTCCGTCGGTACCTACGATACCCATATGTGAAGACTCATTCCTGCTTGTTCCTGGAGATGCCTCACTCTCCCCTGTATCTATATTACAGTATGTCAAACAGTTGTGTTGGGACAAAAACATCTTAAATAATCATGTTCATGCTTAAGGAAGGTGCTAGAGCAAACTCAAGGGCTCAGCCTCAATCCTCACAACAAAATAGATTTGGTCATGTGGCAGAGACTAGATCCCAAAGATCACACTGCAATGCTCCTGAAAGAATCCAAACCTAGTAGGCCATGTGCTGGGCCTAACGTTGCCAGTCTTATTTCCCCAGACAAAGCAGAAGGGCTCATGAAGTACATCCACATCTCCCAGCTGATGACATTCAAGAGGGATGACTAGTAAATGCTATAGCTATAATGTCAAAATTTTCCTATTGGGACAGGAGCCACCAAGTGATCAGAATGCCTACCTGGTCTCCCACAGCTATCTACCCTGCTCAGTGGGCCTCAATGCAGTTGCTGGATTTCACATCTAACTATCACATAGTGGCCTATCCATACGCGTTTCACAAAGAATACAAAAGATGCAGTACAATTTGGGATATATTTATTGTGGGAATTGAAATGTTTTCACCAAATATGAATTGATGGGACTATGATTATATTGGGTTGATTTTAAGTACCATCAAGTCAATGCTGACTCCTGATGACTAGCAGCCCCTGGGTTTTCTTGGCAAGGTATGACCACAAGTAGATTACCAGGCCTTTTTTTCCGGAGACAATAGAGGGTAAAGTTACTTGCCCAAGGTCACAAGGAGTGCCAGTGGGAATTGAACCCAGATCTCCTAGGTGCTAGGCTGTTGCTCTAATCACTAGGCTACTCCTCCACTATATGTAGATAGATAGATGGATACATACATACATACATAAAATATTGCTTCTACATGTTACTTTTCTGCTCCTTTTCTGTGTGATATCACCTGGTTTTTTTGGACCATAATAAATGGTGCATTTACCTGTTTTAATGCTGGGGAACATGGAATGAGCTCTCCTATCCGGTTAATCCCAGAGTTTATTTTTTTTTTCCTATGCCGTTCCACTGCAGAAAAAGAAAAGGCATTTTTTATATTGTGTTCACTTGCAAACCACGATATGTTTTTGCTAATCCTCAAATGCATAGATGGCTATCATACAAAAAACAGTCTTGCTTTCCAAACCAAAATCATCTTTCTTCCTCTTCCAGAAGTGCTTCATTTTGCAAGAGTGGTGGTGGAAAGTGCAGGGGCAATCAGACAGAAATTTGTACCAACAGAGCAGATTTGTGAAGAGAGTGTAACTCCAATTTAGTTTTCAAGAGCCAGGTCATCAAGCCATATGGTTCCATGCAACAACTGTGTGTGTAAAGCAAAGATAGTTGTTTATGACCTACTGCCCCTCTCCCATCTCCAAAAGAGAAACCACAAAACCAGCCAAAGCCCAAAACACACCACCATAATGGGGTGGGGAAAAATAATTCTGCTTAATAATACTCTGCTTCCACATCCCCTCCCTGCACTGTTGGCTAATCACTGAAAAAGATGCCAGCACTACCACGACTCCTGGACTGGCTCTACTCATTTTATGCATCATGAGAATGGTAGTCAGTCTGCAGCACTAGAAAATACTGATGATGATGGCAAGGTGGTATCTCTGTGCTGGGGGTAGATCGCTTTGAGTAGATTTATTAAGAAAATTCATAAATAAAAATACAAAGTTCAAATAAAGCCAATTCTACTGCTAGAACTACTAAGTATATTTTAGCCAATTAAAATATAAAAGAAATACAATTGTGAAGTAGCCATCTGCATGCAAAGCCCAAATAAAAGTGCTACAAACTTATAGCATGTACAAAAATTCCAAGATCCTACCTGCATTGTGAGTCTCCCGATTCTTCTTTCTGTCAAAGGCATTTAAAAAAAATAAAAAGAAGAAAGTAATAAAAGAAAACCATGATGTAAGAGAACAACTTATCTTTTGCCCACCCCTAACATATATCAGGGTTAGCCATACTGTAAAGGAATAAACCAGTGCAACTCAACCCTTTCCTAGAGTAACATCTAAGTCAGGTTTTCAGGATTACTACAATTTATACGCATGAGATGAATTTGTATATTTCAGAGACCTGTTATGTTCAAATCTGTTATAGCCATATTCATCATGATAAACCTAAAAATGCAACTGGTCAGATATGCCTCCAGGTTAAAAAAAACTGGAATAAATATGGTCAAACACATCATCCAAGCTAATCCAAGATAGAAAACAGAAGTACCAGATACACATTTATTGTCTGAAAGCAGAGTAAATATTAGGCTAGCCTTAAAACAGTTGTGTAGGTTTGAATAAGCTACTATGCTTCTAATTTGACAGTCAATTACGATAAAACCAAGGCAATGTTCGTCACCAGGAACCCCAACTTCATCCCAACACAGACCATCAGCATTCTAAACAAACTCATAGTAGTCAAGGATGAAGTTAAGTACCTGGGCATCACAATGGACAGAGCACTGAACTTGAAATCTCATATCACCAAAACTGCGAGCAAGGCCTATCAACATTTGAGGACCATAAGAAAGATCAAACCACTACTCCGCCAAGATCACTTCTGCACAGTGTGCCAAGCACCCATTACACCTCTATTTGATTATGGAAACTTGTTATATCAAGGCCTCCCTCAGCAGACCCTACACTCACTCCAAATGATGCAAAACACTGCAGCACGCATCATTACTGACACTCCAAGAGCTGAGCACATCACCCCCGTCTTACAGCAACTACACTGGCTCCCAGTGATAGCCAGAGCAAAATTTAAAACAATCCTGATCATCTTCAAAATCATTCACCATCTCTCGGCAAATGCACTCCAAGATATCATAACAAGGGATATTAATAATAGACCAAGGACTAATAATGACAACATGATCGGCACGCTCGCAGGTTACAACAGGACTAAACAAAATACCTCAAGAAGAGCTCCATCACTAATGGCATCCACACTATGGAACTCCCTCCCAATGAGCCTGAGGGCATTAGAAGACATCGCAGACTTTCGCAAAGCTCTTAAAACACTGCTCTTTACAGAAACATATGAGCAAACACATAACACAAATGGCACAGCAACTATCCCCTCCAACTCAATACCTAATCTTCCCAACCAGACTTAGGAATTCAGCGTATAGTGTTGTGAAGCACCCCCTTGCTAAATGTAACCCTCCATAGTGTTGTTAAGTACCCTCATGCAAATTAAATACCCTCATGTTAAATGTTGTAAAGTACCCACATGTTAAATGTAACCCTCCAATGTGATGTAACCACTTTGATTGTAGGATAAGGTCGTATACAAATCTGTCTAAATAAATAAATAAATAATTAACTTGGACTCTCTACTCTGCCTGCTGTATCCTTACCTGGCTCTCCTCCCCCTGCTGAGTGACTTGTTTGTTTGAGGAGGGCAAAGCAGAGAGAGGAGTGCTCTGGGCTGCACAGTTTTCTCTTTCTTCTCAGCTGTGCACTATGTCCTCTGTTCTCCTCTCCATGCCCAGACACTCTCCTCTTACTGCCCCCCCTGCCACACAACACACACAATTTAATTTAATCCAATTACAGTTGTGGTCAACATTATTGGCACCCTTGCATTTTAGATATGTTGTGTACAGCATTTTGAGAAATAATTGGAAATATTCCAACTGTATATCATTATTAATTAATTAATTGTTTATTTAAAAGGATTTCTATCCCGCCTTATCCTAAAATCAAGGCGGCTTTCACATCAAATGATTCAAGTTTGTGGTAGGGTGGGGGGAAGGCATGTAGTGGTTGGAAAGAAGTGTTTGAGAGGGGGTGGTACCTGAGTTGATTAGTTGATAGGTGCAATATATACAGTATGCACTATTTACATTGTACTATATACAGTTGGGGGGGAAGAGTAGGAGGGGGGGTTCTTGGAGGGCGGGGGAAGACGGTGGGAGGATCAGAGAGTTGCTTGGGTTTCTGGACAGATTACGCGATGTCTCCGTAATGCTCTATGTAAAGTGTAGTCTTGAGTAATTTTCTGAAAACCTTCATGTCGACCGTTTATCGTAAGCTGGCTGAGAGGGCGTTCCATATGGCTGGCACTGCGAAGGATGTTGCTCTCCTTAACGTGGTTTGCTTTGTTTTTGTGAAGTCCTTGGGGGTTATGATGGTGTCGGAGGTACCTTTCCTCCTTGGGCTGTTGTTTATGTCGAAGCTGATGGATGGATAGTAGACTGTTCGCTGAAAGGCCCTGCTTGATTTTGTAGATGTTCAGAATGGTTTTATATCGGATGCAAGAGTCAATTGGAAGCCAGTGCAGGCGGTTCATGATGGGGGTGATGTGATCCTGCTCCGAGGAACCTGTTATTATGCGGGCAGCGCTGTTCTGCGCTAACTGCAGGGGTCAGAGAGTTTGTTTTGGGAGTCCTAGGTAAATGTGATTGCAGTAGTCCAATAAAGGCATGATGATGGCTTGACAAACAGTCCGGAAGTGGTCTTGGGAGAGAATTGGTTTGAGGCATCTAATGGTTCTCATCTTTAAGTAGGCGCTCCTGGTAGTTTTGCTGATGTGTGTTTGGAGGTTCAGCTCTCTGTCAAGGGTGACTCCGAAGTATTTTAACTCTTGTTTTATGGGAATTGTGATGTTGTTGAGTTTAATGGTGGGTGGTGAGATGAAGGTGGGGTTTCTGGTTATGAGCAGAGCTTCCATTCTGTTGTAGTTTAAGGTCAAGTTGTTTTTTTAGGAGCCAGTTCGTCATTTGTTGTAGCATGTTCAAAAATATACAACAAAAAGTCTGTGCAACTTAGAAGTAATAATTTCTGAGAAAAAAAAATATGACCTGGACAGGATTAATGGCATCCTTCATTTAGTTCACAACCCTTGATAGGGATGACAGCTTCCAAATATTTCTTGTAGCCATCTATAAGTTTTGTACATCTGTCTAATGGTAGTTTCTCCCACTCTTCAACTGTGATTTGTTTCAGCTCATAAATGTTTCCAGGATTCCTTTTACCAATGGCAGATTTTAGCTCTTTCTAAAGGTTCTCGATTGGATTGAGATCAGGACTCACTGTTGACCAGTTTAAAACAGTCCATCTGTTCCTTTTTAACCATTCTTTGTACTTTCGGATGTATGTTTTGAGTCACTGACCTGTTGAACGACCCATGACCTTTGAACCAGACCTAGTTTTCTGACACTACTGTAGGTAGCACATTTCACGCCAAAATAGTTTGGCAATCCTCTGACTTCATGATTCCTTTAATATGTTCCAGGCCTCCCTCAGGCAGCAAAGGGCCCCATAACATTATGGAACCTCCACCATATTCAACTGTAGGAAGGGTGTTTTCTTTCCTTATAAGCTTCATTTCTTTGCCTGTAAATGTATTGCTGGTCTGCATTGCCAAAGGGCTCAAATTTGGTTTCATCAGTCCATAGAACACATTCCCAGAAGGATTGTGGTTTCTCAAGGTAGGTTTGGGCAAAGAATAGGCATGCCTTTTTATGTCTGTCTTTGAGCAGCGAGGTCCTCCTTGGCCTTTGCCCATGAAGTTCTTCTTTGTTTAGTGTGCGGTGTATGGTGCGGGTTGAAACCACAACTCCAGATTGCTCCAGGTCAATCTTAAACTCTTTGGATGTTGTAGATGGTATTTTTTCAACAGTTCACATTAACCTTTGAAGACTTGTTAGATTAATTTTCCTCTTCTCACCATATCCTGGGAGGTTCTTAACAGTTCCATGAGGAGAAAACATTTTAACTACACTGCAACCTAACCTAGTCATGGCATGGAAACTCTCCTACTAGCCCTAATGGACAAACTACACAAGGGTCTTGAGAACAAAAGCAAAATGTATATGCTCATTTTTATAGACATATCTGCTGCCTTTGATTCAGCGCATCATGCCACGCTCCTGGACAGACTTGCCTCCATAGGCATATCGGGGACCCCCCTGAAATGGTTCGCATCTTACATAAATAACAGAATGCAGCAAGTCCAATTCAACAACGCAAAGGCCTCTGCCTTCCCTCAAACTCAAGGCATACCACAAGGCTCTGCCCTATCCTCACTCCTGTCCAAACTCTATCTACGACCTATTTGTGAAATCCTGCAGGACCACAAGATCAGTTACCATATCTACGCAGACGACTTGATGCTTTACACTCATCTCGACATCAACAACCCCAACCTCAATCAGCTCGAAAAATGCCTAAGTGAACTACAAAACTGGCTGCAACAGAATAATATGTCAATAAACCATAAAAAAACAGAAGTGATGTGCATTTCCAGAAAACCTGACTTTAACCCACCAACGGTTACCATGAACAATAATGTCTATACCACAAAGACTGAAATAAAATACCTAGGTGTAATGCTGGACAGCAACTTAAATATGGAAAAGCACCTCCGAATCACCAATCGGGCCATCTTCCGCAAATTAAGAATCCTGCAACCGCTACGGAATATTATTGACCACTCCGACTTCAGGACAGTGGCACAAGCCCTCATCATTCCCCACCTGGATTACTGCAACGCTATATTACAAGGTCTGCCCAAAAAAACCCTTAACATACTGCTACTAGTACAAAACGTAGCAGCTAGAATCATCATAAAAAAAGGCCTAACCGAACGCATCACTCCAGTACTAATCGAGCTTCATTGGCTCCCCATCAAAGCCCGCATCCAATATAAGCTCTTAGTAACCACGTTCAAGCTCGTTCATAACGTAGCACCCTCATACCTAAACACCTTAATATCCGATCAACCAATCATCAGAAGCAGAAGAACAGTAAATAGCAACACCCTTCATGTCCCGAGTAGCCTGAGAAATTGCAACGCAAACACCACCAACAGAGCGTTCTCATTTATTGCACCAATACTCTGGAACCAACTGCCCTATGAACTGCGAGCAAACAAGGACTTGAAGGACTTCAGGAAGAAGCTTAAGACTCAACTCTTCCAGACCCATTTCAACCTAACCTAGTCAGAGTGTCTTATTCTATTTGGGCACCTTGCCAGCTTAAATAACACACAGCAGTATAAAACACGTCCTGTAATATGTAATATATGTGTATATGTAATATATGTGTATATGTATACATGTAAAGCCTCCTCTCAAACAATCAAATGTAGATATGTAAAGTCTCCTCTTATACAATCAAATGTAAATATGCGACTGTTTGATGTGCCTTTTACCCACCCCTGAAATCACACTGTATGTTCCAAATCCGGCCTGTACAGCCGCACCATTATGTATAGAAAACCGCTGCTGATCGCTGGAAGTAGCGGGATACAAGTGTACACTAAATAAATAAATAAAAATAAATACAGTTCAAAACAAAGGAAGTAACAGGGTAACTACATACAGTTCAAACAAAGGAGCTTATAAATTATGTAAGTTATATTTATCTATTAGAGACAAAGTGATCATGGTCAATTGTGAATGTGCCTAATGGTGAGTTTCTTTTGTAAATCACTGGGCATTATGTTGTCGGTACGTCAGATGCTGTGTGGGTGAGATGCTGTGTTGGATTTGAATGTGTTAGGTATGGGTGGATAAAATAAAGGCAGAATAAGTGATGTTTGAGAGCTTTTCTGAATTGTGAGAGGTCAGCGATTGATCGTATATGAGGTGGGAGATTGTTCCAGCACTTAGGAGCATATAATGTAAATGCCCTATTTCTAGTTGTTTGGGCACATTTAGTGGATTCAGGTGGTATGGATAGCGTATTGCTAGTTGTTGACATTCTTAGCCTGTTAGTAGGGGTACTGGTCAGGAGTGAAAAGAGGGATGTGGAAGAAATCCGGTTAATCCAGACCAATCTCCAGTATCCCTTTTCTGGCTAAGATCCTAGAGAGAATAACCCTTAGACAGATCCAGCAGCATGTTGACTCCTCCTCACCACTGGATCCCTCTCAACATGGATTCAGAGAAGCACACGGTATCGAAACCCTACTGACAACATTAACCAGTTCACTGATCAATGGAATTGACAGTATAAAGAATGGCTTCGCACTAATCTTCCTTGATATATCAGCAGCGTTTGACTCCGTAGACCACCTGCAGCTTCTCACCCGGCTACATGAGAAGGGAATCCGAGATCAAGCGTGGGACTGGTGTAAATCCTACCTCGAAGGCAGATGTCAACAAGTCCGGATTCAAAGCACCACCTCCGAACCTTTCCAACAGCACCAAGGTGTACCCCAAGGATCCTCCCTCTCCGCGTTGCTCTTTAACATCTATATGCAACCAATCTGTGACATTGCCCGTTCATTTGGCATATCGTGTCTTATGTATGCCGATGATGTCCTGCTATTCACACCCATTGTCATCAATTGTCCCGACTATACAGTGCTAGTTGACTGCTTCAACACAATAACTGACTGGCTACTCACTCAGAACCTCCGGATAAACTTCAAAAAAACGGAAGTACTAATGATCACAAGGAATAAAGCCTTCTCTCCGCCACCAACACTCAAAGTCAGAGACGCGGAACTTCCAATCAAATCCAACATACGATATCTCGGGGTAATTCTTGATCAACAACTCAACTTCAAGGAACATATCAAACGCACTGTCAAGACCATCTATTTCAAGATAAAAACCCTACGGCATCTTAGGCCCATGATGGAATCCGCGGATTTCCGCACCATCTTCCAGGCACTAGTCACACCGCACTTCGACTATGCCAACATAGTTCTACATGGCCTTCCAAAGAGCTCCCTCAAACCATTACAGCTAGCCATGAATGCGGCAGCCCGTGTGCTCTACGGAACCTCAAGGGTCGACCACATCTCCCCCATTCTAAAGGAACTACACTGGCTTCCCATAAGCAGTAGAATCCTGTACAAAACCCTCCTCATTACCTTCAAGGCCTTCAACATGATAGCTCCCCCATCCATTTCCGACCTCATAACGCGTTCTCCAGACAACAGATCCAGGAGATCCCAGGCTGCCAACATGCTACTTATACCAATTGAATCCACAAAACTCAACCAGATCACCACCAATAGGGCTTTCAGGAACTATGCCCCTGTATGCTGGAACAAACTCCCCCCACACATTAGAGCTATTAGAGACCTTATTCAATTTAGAAAAGCCCTCAAACACCACCTTTTTCTCTTACATTATAGCCATCCCGATACCCCATTACCTCCCACACACCCCCACTATATCATACAGCCGCTACATGATGTAAAACACTGTAATCATACCTAATATGTAATACAATCGATTTGTACATAGTTTCCTAAGTTTGCTATAAACTTGAATGTAAATAGTTCCCCAAGTTCTCCTCCATGTTAACTCCCCGTTTTATGTAAACGACGGCCAATGTATCTGGTCAAGTGTTCTATTGTTTTGATGTAAACCGCGCTGATGACAAATAGCGCGGTATATAAGAAATGTTAAATAAATAAATAAATAAATAAATTAATTTCCAGTTTCCACTTACATTTATGCTGACGATATTGTCTTTCTCTTTCACACTTCTCCAGTCGCTATTGATATCACCCC
Organism: Ichthyophis bannanicus; assembly: GCA_033557465.1. Taxonomy (NCBI): domain Eukaryota; kingdom Metazoa; phylum Chordata; class Amphibia; order Gymnophiona; family Ichthyophiidae; genus Ichthyophis; species Ichthyophis bannanicus. The sequence goes on along the minus strand of CM066034.1, from coordinate 377,619,082 downwards.
CCTCAATGATTGTCTTTCCCATGTTGCCACCTGGCTCTCATCTAATTATTTACATCTAAATCCCGCTAAATCCTCCGCCATGTGGGTGTCCTTGAGTTCTTCTTGTCCGGTCATTGCACCCCAAATCAATTCTACTCCCATTCCTCTCACTTCCTCTCTCCGGTACTTAGGGGTGATTTTAGATTCATCTCTGTCCTTTCATGACCATGTATCTGCCTTGTCCCGTCGTTCCTTTTTTACTTTACGGCAAATACGTTCAGTTCGTTCAGTTTTGTCCCAGGATTCCCTTACCACTCTGGTATTAGCTCTAGTCATGTCCAGGCTGGACTATTGTAATATAATCTATGCCAATCTTCCTGCCTACCAGCTCAAACGTCTTCAGCTTCTACAGAACACAGCCGCCCGTATTATCACTTTTGCTCGTAAATCAGACCATATCACTCCTCTTTTGTTTCGTCTCCATTGGCTTCCATTACGCTTCCGGTTTAAATATAAGGTCCTTATTATATTACATAGAGTCATCCACACTTCCAATCCTCAGTATTTAGCAAATCTGGTTTCCCTTCACACCCCTTACCGTCAGCTCCGATCTTTGCATGCTAACCGCCTGTTTCTTCCCCCCCTTCTCGCGCTCACCTCGAACAGACACGGCATGCTGCCTACTTCTTCTTGGGTCCTTCACTCTGGAATTCTCTACCTTCTTCACTCCGTCTGGAATCTTCTTACCAACAATTCAAGAATCAGCTCAAAACCTACCTGTTTCAACAGGCTTATGATCTTCCCTCCCAATAGTTTTGTTCTTTTTGTCTCTGTCTGATTATGTCTCATTTGGTTTGTTTGGTCTGTCTTTTGTTTGTTGTGTTTTGTGACCTCTTTGGTCCTTCCTTCCTCTATTTTAATGGATTTCCTTTCTGTTTTAATGCTTTTATTTATATTATTTTATTGTAAACCGCCCTTACGTTTCGACAAGGGCGGTATATTAAATGTAAATAAAGATAAAGATAAAGATAATTGCTTTAAATGATAGGATTAACACCTTGTAGGTGATTCTGCTCTGTAATGGTAGCCAGTGTAGATCCATAAGTATGGGAGTTATGTGGTCTTTTCTGGAGATGCCACAGAGAATGCGAGCTGCTGTGTTCATCGCCATCTGAAGAGGATTGAGAGTGCTCTTGGGGAGTCCATGTAGGATGATGTTGGAATAATCAAAGTGTGGCATTACGAGTGTCTGGAATATTGTCCTGAAGTCGTCTGGGGCTAGTAAAGGTCTTAGATGTCGTAGTGTCCGTATTTTGTTGTAAATGGATTTGGTGGTATTCTTTATATGCTCTTTGAAGTTGAGCTGCTGGTCTATTGTAACCCCTAGGTATCGTATTACAGACTTGCATGGGAGCTCAGCATCACGAACTTTCACTGAGGCAGGAGGAGAGAAGTTTTTGTTCCTGGTTATGAAAAGGACTTCAGTTTTCTTAAAGTTTATGCGAAGATTTTGGGACAGGAGCCAATCAGTAATTGCATTGAAGCATTCAATAAGTGGATCATGTATGTAAATTTGTAACCTGCCCTGAGCAATTTGAAAGGACAGGATAAATATCGAATAAATAAATAAAATACTCATTCTCTTAGAGCCCTGGGCATAGGATCCATGCTGGGCTCAGCTCTACTCCCCTGAAAGTGCTTAAATGGCTGGTGTGAAATATGGCTGGTTAGCAGGCAGATACCTCTGAGAGCCTTCTGCGATCTTTGTAAGAAAGCTGAGGGAAAGGAGGAGGGGAGAGAAGGCGCTGAGGTTGTGTGAGGCTGTTGCACTCTTCCAGATTCTTCCAAATCCTTCTAATTTGTGGCTGTTCAACAGACCCTTATGATATGGTTTTGGAGCTGAACCAGTTTCCCCCCTCCTAACAAAAAGACCACAGTCTAGTGGAGCCTCCCATGGCACACTCAAGTGAGAGAGTCAACCCTTTATGACTTGAGACGGTCATTCATGAACATTTAATCAATCTCTTTTCCTCTCAATCTTTAGATTTTCTACAGAGAGGAGAAAATTCATCCACCATCTTGTGGCGACAAAGAAATACTGAAGAAACCTCTGGTGGCTGAGTCGGACAGAGGCACAGCAGTGATGTCATTGAAAGATGGACTTTTCATTGGTGCTTTGTCTCCACCAATTTGCTGGTAGGGGAACACTACTCACTTGTCTAGACTGGTCAAGCAGGACGAAATGGAAAAGGATATTTTGAGTGAATGATGTTAGTATAAAGTGAAATCTGATGGGATGAGAGAGGAAGGGGAGGTCATGCTCTTTAAAAGTGAAATGAGCCATACAGGTGGTACTTATGTAAGTGGCTGGCTACAAAGAAAGTAAATTTAATTTGTCTCAAGTGAATACTTTGAAAGATTAAATATGAGAAAATCTACAACAGTGAATTTAATTCAAGAGTTTTTGCAATCCATGCTGAAAGACCGACAATGAAGTCCTGCCTCCCTGGTACAGCAAAAACGAAAAGTAACCAATACACCTTTATTAAGTAAAACACTTTATTACACGATTATTAAATTAATAAAAATCTTAAATTGAGATGTTACAAGAATATATAAAAAATACCCAATTCATTAGACCAAAACATTCATACCCATTCCTACACTCACACACACACATTTACTATACCATGTTTCCCCCTTCCACAAATATTACTCAATGATACCATTGGTATCACTGGTTTAATAAAATGGGTAGTTTTTATATATTCTTCTAACATCTCAATTTAAGATTTTTATGAATTTAATAGTGTAATAAAAAAGTGTTTTACCTAATAAAGGTATATTGGTTACTTTTTGGTTTTGGATATTGTGTATATTGGTAATTAGCCTAGTTATTTGGTTTAGCTCCCTGGTACAACATAAACAAAACTCTCCGTCACAATTTAAGGTTTGAATCTGAGCCAAAAGCAGCTCTAAGGGGAGGGGGGGGGTTCGATGCACCAGTTCAGCCTTGGCCAGTCTTCTATACTCATTTTCCCTTTGGGACATGATCGCCCGGATACATCAAAAGATAGAGAGCCATCCTTGTGTAGTGATTCTGGTTGCCCTGGATTGGCTACTTGAAGGATTTTTGAAGATTTGATTTAAAAAAATAATGTGTACTTTTTCACAATGAGAATATTAACTATTATAATCACAAGTATATTTTATTCACAAATGAAGATTCAATAATTAAGTGCTGATTAATTAAAAGCTGGAAGTTTTCTGATCTATGATTGATCATGAAGCCTATAGTGCACTGAAGCACTACCATGGCACAGTATGCAGTCTTTACCTCAACTTGATCTCCCATTTCCTCAAGTATCTACTTAGATTGTAGGTTCTTTAGAACGGGGCTTGCTGAACTTGAAAGCGTAGCTCCTCACCTGTAACAGGTGTTCTCCAGGGACAGCAGGAATCAGTCCTCACATATGAGTGACGTCAGCACCGACGGAGCCCACGCGGAGCATTTCCCCAGCTTTCAAAGAAAGCCTTTGGGAATGCCACCACGCATGCATAGTCCCCTTCCCACCCAAGGGTCCATCTTACTTAGTCAGTCCCTCCAAGAAGATGGCAAAAAAGAGTAGCAACGCCAAGGAAGGAGGGAGGGTTGCGGGGACTGATTCCTGCAAGTTATAACGACTAAATATCTGCTGTCCCTGGAGAACACCTGTTACAGGTGAGTAACTATGCTTTCTCCAGGAACAAGCAGAAGTCAGTCTTCACAAATAGGACTCCCCAACTATAGGCTACCGAGGACCTGTAGGAAAAAGCACAGCAGAGCAGTGAGCAGTCGCCAATTTAATTATGTTTTTGATATTCTATTCATGTTATAAAACTGATCTACATCCTTTTTATATATTAATTTCATATGTCTAAGAGCACTTTTTATGTTTTATCAGTTTTAATAACTTTATTAAATTTATTGTCATTTATACGTTTTTATAATTAATTGACTTAATGTATTATTATGTTTATGTTTGATGTTTATCGTTATTATATTTTTGAGGTGTGTTCCCTCCAAAGACCCCCCTGAAGAGGGCTTTTCAGCCGAAACGCGTTGGGGCTAATAAAAGGGGTTTACCCGAATTGGATTATCGCCAGTCTCCTTTTTGTACCTGCTTGCTTGGTCTCCCGAAGGCAATGTCCCGACAGGACTTCCTCTCCAGGCAGTAATGCACCACAAAGGTGTGAGAGGAGGAGCAGGTGGCGGCCCGGCAGATGTCGGTCAGTGGCACCGAGCACAGACTAGCAACAGACGTTGCCATCACCCAGACATTGTGAGCCGTGACTCAGCAGTCCAGGGGGAAGTCCGGCTTGGGCTTTAATAAAGGCGATGCAGTCCGCCACCCAGACTGAAAAGGTATGCTTGGTAACTGCCAGCCCCAGGCAGCTGAGATCATAGGAGACAAAGAGCTGCCTGAAACCTGCGGTGGTCCTGAGTCCACTGCAGGTAGAAAGAAAGAGCCCTCTTACAATCCAGCGTATGGAGAATTGCCAACGCCTGGTCGGCATGGGGCTTCAGAAAGAAAGTGGGCAGCATTATCCTCCTGGTTGAGGTGGAAGTCCAAGATGACCTTCGGGAGGAACTTGGGGTGCGTGCGCAGAACCACCCTGTTCCAACAGAACCTTGTGTATGGCACCTCGGCCATCAGTGCCTGGAGCTCACTGACTCTCCGGGCAGAGGTGAGAGCCACCAGAAAAGCCACTTTCCATGACAGGTGCCGCAGTGAGCAAGTAGCCATGGGCTCAAAGGGCAGCTTGGTCAGCTACGTGAGGACCACATTGAGGTCCCATTCAGCTGGGGGAGGGGCGGGTGTGGGGCTTGGATAGGAACAGGCCCCACATGAAGCGGGAGACAAGCGGTTGCCCCGAGAGGTATTTACCCTCGATGGAGTGGTGGTTCGCTGAGTTGGCGCTCAGGTGAACCCTGACCATGTTAGACTTCAGATCAGCCCACAAGAGGTACAGTAAGTAACTGCAAGACCAAGCTGGTAAAGCAAGAAAATAGGTCCACTCAGAGCTCCGAGCATCACACCAAGAAATGGTGCCACTTGAAGACATATGCCCGCCTGGTCGAGTCCTTTTGTGGGGAGACGGTAGGGGACAAAAGCGACCCGCTCAGCCGCTATGCTGTGAGGGATAGAGACCTCAAGTTGGGGTGGAATAGCAGACCCCCCCCCCCTCCTGCAACAGCAGCTCCGGTGCGTTCCCAAGAGGAACCGGGGATTCCGTCAAGAGGGAGAGCAGCAGGGGAAACCACAGCTGCCTGGGCCATGAGGATCATCAAGGCCTTCTCCCGCTGGACCTTGAGAAAGATCCGGGTAATGAGGGGCTTGCAGGGGAAGGCATGCAACAGGCCCGTTGCCCACAAAAGGAGGAAAGTGTCCGGGGCTACCCTGTCCAGGTGTGGGAGGGGACCGCAGAACTGGGGGAGCTGCAAATTCAAAGGGCTGGCAAAGAGGTCCAGAACTGGAGTCCCCCCAGTGCTGGAAGAGCCATTGCGTCATCCGGGGACACGGCGCCACTTATGCGGTTGGAGGACTCTGCTGAGCCGGGTCTGCCAATACACTGTCCTGGCCCGGGAGGAAGGTGGCTCGGATGGTCATGCACTGGCTCATAGCGAAGGAGCACAGGGCCACCGCATCCAAACAGAAGCTGTAGGAGATAGTCCCTTCTGGTTTGTTCACATAGAACATTGTGGCCTGGTTGTCCATCTGGACAAGTACCACTCGGTGCTGTAGGCAATCCTGAAAGCCTTGAGTGCAAAACGGATGGCCTGGAGCTCCAGCAGGTTGATCTGCTGCTGGGACTCCTCAAGGGACCAAGTCCCATGAGAGCACCACCCCTTGCAGTGGGCTCCTCAGACCAGCAGGGAGGCATCCGTAGTCAAGACCACCTGATGCGTCGGAGCTTGAAAGGGCATGCCTCAAACAGGTTCCAAACCTCCCGCCACCATATTCCGGCCTCTTCTGAAATGGTGTCTTAGAGGAGGCCGGTCGATTGTGCCCACTGTGCTCGGAGGCACCACTGCATCACCCACATGTTGAGGTGGGCATTGGGCACGACACGGACCGTGGAGGCCATGTGGCCGAGAAGGCGAAGCATCATCCGGGCCAAGACGGCGCTATGGCACCGCACTTTGGACACCAGTGACACGAGGCGGTCTGCCCTGTCCTGAGGAAGGAAAGCCATGGCCTGCAGAGTGTCCAAGCGAGCCCTGATGAACTCCAGAGGCTGAAGTGGAGTGAAGTGGGACTTTGGGTAATTGATCACAAATCCCAGATGTTCCAGGAAGTGAATGGTACAGTCCATGGCCTGCAGGGCTTCAGAGGCCATGCCCCCTATTACGAGCCAGTCGTCCAGAAAGGGATAGACAAAGGTGTCCTGCAGCTGGAGGTGGGCTATAGTCAGCGCCAGGCATTTTGGGAAGACCCGCAGGGCAGATGCAAGGCCGAAGGGAAGCACCCTGCACTGATAATGGTTTTCCTGAACCATGAAGCGGAGGTACTTTCTGTGCTTGGGATGGACAAGGATGTGAGCGTAAGCATCCTTTAAGCCCAAGGAGCATAGCCAATCGCCCTGCTGGAGGTAGGGCATTAACGTTCCAAGGGAGAGCATCTTGAACTTCTCCTGCACCAGGAACTTGTTTAGGTTACACAGGTCAAGGATGGGCCGAAAGCCCCCTTGTCCTCTTTGGGACAAGGAAGTACCGGGAGTAAAACCCATGTCCTCTGAGGTGCGGCGGGACCGTTTCTACCATGCCGTCCTTGAGGAGGCCTGCGAGCTCCTGACTCAGGAGGGCCTGGTGCTTGGGAAGCAACCTTGACTCCCCGGGGAAGTACAGAGGAGGGAATTGGTCCAGATGGAGGAGCTGGTCCAGATGGAGGAGCTAGCCCTCCCGAACGACCTGGAAGACCCAAGCATCAGTGGAGATGGACTCCCACCTGTGGGAGAAGTGCACCAGATGCCCCCCCCCCCCCGACGGACAGCCGATCTGTCAGCGGACAAGAGGCTATGCCAATGGCATCAAAACCCAGAGCATGGCTGAGCCGGCGACAGGGATTGGGACCCTTTGGCTTATGAGGGCTGTGGGCCATGCTCGTGCCCTGACCGCACTCGTACGGGGGTCAACGCCAGAAGGTAGGACAGGTAGTCCCAGTATGGGAGCCCCTTCCAGTTGAAGAAAGGCTTCTTGCTCTGCTGTTTCTTCCTGGGGCGGAAGGACGTTTTCCGGGAGAGGCGAGTACGAGTCACATACTCTGTTTCAATCTTTGCTGCCTTATCCTCCATGGGCTTGCCGAATAGTTGCTCCCTGAGGCAAGGGACGTCCAGCAGCTTCTCCTGGACCTACTGCTCCAGATCAGAGGACTGGAGCCAAGCCTGACGGCAGGTTCCGATGCCAGATGCCGCCACCCAAGCAGAACACTCAAAGCCACCATATGCCGCTCATGAGAGCTACTTCGAGCAGGCCTGAAAATGTTGGAGACTGTCTCTGTCAAGGCCTGCTGCAAAGCCTCTGAGTTCTCTAGCGAGGTCATGGAGGAACACCCCAATGTATAATTGGAAAACTTGGATGTGGCATGACAGAAGAGTACAGGAAATGGAGCTCACTCTGAGAAGGATGTTACCAGTGGTGTGACCCAGGGATCGGTCCTTGGTCCGATTCTTTTTAACATCTTTGTTAGTGATATAGCGGAAGGGCTGTCGGGTAAGGTTTGCCTCTTTGCAGATACCAAAATCTGCAATAGAGTAGACACCCAGGAAGGTGTAGATAACATGAGGGGGGATCTAGCTAAGCTTGAAAAATGGTCTAGAATTTGGCAGCTGGGATTTAATGTTAAAACATTAAGGTCATGCATTTGGGATGCAGCAATCCAAGGGAGCAATATAGTATTGGGGATGAAGTACTTTTGTCCACTAAAGAAGAGCGGGACCTAGGCGTGGTTGTGTCTGATGATCTTAAAGTAGCTAAACTGGTAGAAAAGGCGACAGCAAAAGCTAGAAGGATGATTGGGTGCATACAGAGGAATGGCTAGCAGAAAAAAGGAGGTGATAGTGCCTCTGCATAAGTCTTTGGTGTGACCTCATTTGGAGTATAGTGTGCAATTCTGGAGACCGCACCTTCAAAAGGATGTGAACAGGATGGAGTCGATGCAGAGGGTGGCTACTAAAATGGTTAGTGGTCTTCATTATAAAGCATATGAGGACAGACTTAAGGATCTTAATATGTACACCTTAGAGGAAAGGCGGGATAGAGGTGATATGATTGAGATGTTTAAATACCTCCGTGGCATAAATGTTCAGGGGGAGAGCCTCTTTCAATTTAAAGCAAGTTCTGCTACGAGGGGACATGGGATGAGGGTGAAGGGGGGTAGATTCAGGAATGATATGCGGAAATATTTCTTTACGCAAAGAGTGGTGGATCCATGGAATAGTCTCCCAGTGGAGGTGGTGGAGATGAGGACAGTAACTGAATTCAAAAAAGCATGGGACAAACACAGAGGATCTCTAAAGGAAAAAAGGGGACCGTTATAGTTGTTGATATGGAAGGACAGACTAGATAGGCAATGTGGTCTTTTTCTGTCATCATATTTCTATGTTTCTATGACAGCATGGAGCCCTGATAAAACTTGCATCCGAGGGCATCGAGGGTACAAGACTCTCTGCCCGGCAGGACCAAAGGAGAAGTCTTCAGGCTCTTTAGCTTCCGCATGGCCGATATGACCACCATCAAAGTGTAAGGAAGCTGGGCTTTCCGAAACCCCGGGCCCCGCTGAATCCTGTACATAATTTCCAGACACGATAGGGACAGAGGCCGGGGTCTCCAACATGCGGAGGAGGAGTCAGTTCAGAATGGGAGGAACTAGCAGAGAGCCTCCTTCGGAGGGGCTTGAAGAATATCAAACTCCTCTGCGTGGGGCTACTCCTCCGACTCTGTGGCAAGTGCTAGAGCCAGAGCCATGTCCCGGATGAACTCTGTGGAGGATTCTAGGTCGGGCGGCTCGAGATGGGTCAGTGAACCACACCGAGCTCCTGAGGCCAAAGCCTGCCCAGAGCCAGAGGTGCTCGCCTGAGAAGATCTCACATCCGAGGACTGGGATGGAGACAGAGCCACGCAGAGAATCCTCACGAGGCTTCTGGCTCTCGGGGATCACTGCAGTGGCACGGGGAGTCCTCGAGGTTAGGGTCCCTGTGGTCTCGAGGCACGTGACGGCGGGGCTGGACACCAGTGCTTGCTGGGCAGCGAGGAAAGCAGAAATGCTGAGCTCCATGGCCAGCATTCGGGCCTTCCACTTGGGAGTGGGGCCTGTGATAAGGAAGCTTATCATAGCTCAGGAAGGAGCTATAGAAAAGGTGAAGTGACTCTGAACAAGCAACCTGTCAGTTCTGGTAGAAATAAGAAAACAGAATTTTCCCATAAAAGACTACCAGTCCCAGAATGCACCAGGTTTCCAACAGCCATTAGAGGAGCTGAAGTGGGGAAACGTGTGTTCAATCAGGAGGGCTATGAGGTAATCCCCTAAGCACTCATCTCAAAGGGCAGGGCCTGATTCAGCACAGCTGCGCTGTGTTAGGGAGGAGCACTCATCTAAGCAGAATAAAGGTAGAGTTTATTCTACAGAGAATCAGCTTGAGCTTGATCATCTTGATCATCAGAAGCAGAAGCCAAACCGGACGGACAGAGAGGGAAAGAAACCCTTTGGAAGAAAGAGGAGAAAAGCCTCTGAGAGGTCTAGAAGAGTCCAGAGCAGTACGTATACTGGGAGGCATTCCAAGGGCCAGCATACACCATTGGACTGGGGAAAGCCAGAGGAATGGTGCTGCAGAGCTAGGAATCTCCAGACGGTACCTGTGAGGGAGACGGCTGCACGTGGAAGGGACCCTAAGACCCGTGCCAGAAGGTATGTGAAGAGAGATCCAGTGTCCAGGGATCTGGATTGGAAGGCTGGACATAAGAACTGGACTACATACCGGCCAGGCTATATAGAGAGGAACTCTAACAGCAATGGAAGCTCAGGTATGAACACTGATCTATGCCCTAGCTATAACCTTGAAAGACAGCAGGGAAACAAGTATTCTCCTGAAAGTGCTCCATTGGGAGATTCATCTGTGCCTATCCATGATATTGAACCCATGCTTGTTGAAGAAGAGGGGGTGATAGCAGATGAAGAATCTGTTTACATGGACTGCTCTCTGTCTAAACTCCTTTGGTGATTTTCTGTTATAAAGTACAGCAACCATCACAAAGAAATACAAACTTGTTCTTTAATCTACTCAGAAAAACTCCTGAGTAAGATTTTTAGCCACGCAGTAGAAAGCAAGCCAGCTAAGGGGTTTCAGCTGGGTAACTGCTAGCAATTGAGCCTTACCTAATTGCTTGTGAGCTAGGAGAGAATCACTTCTGAATCTATGTGGGAAGATATAAGAAGTTTACCTGAAAAGAACAGGTTTTTTTCTTTCTTTGTGGCTTTTGGTTTGTTGTTTGATACCTTGCTAAGAGAATATTAGCTAAAGCATACAGAAAAGACCAGTTTGTTGCCAACCAGGTCTTATTTCTTTTGCTTTGCTTGCCTGACAAGTTTAAATGTTGTTTTCCTGATTTTGATTTTGTTTTTTCAAGTTTAACACTGAAAGCAAGTAACCTGATTTATGTGCTACCAAGCATATCTGTGTTGGGAGAAATAACCCCATAAATAAATATCTTATTGGCTTTAACACTTGAGCACAACTAAATTATTGTCAGCAGCTGTGTCTGGTGTGAATGAACTGCATTGCCCACAATCCCTTGCAAATCATATAGATATATGCACTTGCCAAGACTGTGAAGATTCTCACCCAGGCAGCCGTCTGACAGGCCCTGTGACACCGACGCCAGGGTGACCAGGTTGAGTATCGAGGAGAGGGGGTCCTCACCAGGACGACCCTTGGGAGACCGGGCACCTTCACTGGAGCCTCCATATCGGTTCGAGGTACCTTACTAGGCCACTCCCTCTCCGACTCCAAAGTTTGCCGAGGGGGGCTGAGAGACCGGGCGCGTGACTTCTCATACTTGTCTGGCGCCCCCAACAGAGTCCTCATGGCCGGCTCGCGTTCGGGCAACCCCTGGAAGGAACCTTGGGAGACTTCAGAGGTTGCGGGGCCGAAGAGCAGGAGGCTACCAGGGATACCAGGGCTGCCTTACAGAAGAAATCATCCAGCTTCTGCTTACGTCTCTGGATGGCTTTCGCGGACATCTTACAGAGGGAGCATAGCTCCGGGTCATGGTCAGCTCCTAGACACCTGAGACAACAGTCATGGGTGTCCGTGAGTGACATGTTTTTGAACACTTATCACATTTCTTAAAACCAGAGACCATTAGGAGATAAAGGACCCCTGCGAGATCGAAGACCTTCGACACAGCTAGCAGTTAAAGAGTGTGAAGCGCGGTTAAACACAAAAAGGCAAAAGGAAAAAAAAACAGAGACCATGTTCGAAGCAGAGGTGATCGAGAGGCAGGAAAAGGACCGGCAAAGGCCGGAAGCAAAAAACTGGTTGGAATAGAGAAACCTTTTCCGGGGATGAGACGCATGTCCGAAGGGCTCTGCGAAAAAAGTGAAACAGAATAAGATGGCACCTTGGGCAGGAAGGGGACCACGCGTGTGTGGTGGTATTCCCAAAGGCTTTCTTTGAAAGCTGGAGAAATGCTCCACGAAAGCTCCATTGGTGCCAATGTCACCCATACATATGTGAGGACTGACTTCCTGCTTATTCCTGGAGAATTCTCCTCTTTCCCTTTACTCAGAGGTTTTCCTATTCCTTTGAAATATTGAATAAGTACTGCTACTAGAGGATTTTTTTGAAGTTTTGTGAAGCAAGTGTGATGGTTCCAACAGTAGGAACACTGAGGGGGCCAAGTCTACGGGTAACTAGGAGATGGGTCTTCTTCCAATAAAGCACAGTTACTTACCTGTAACAGGTGATCTCTGGGAACAGCAGGAATTAGTCCTCACATATGGGTACGTCGGTACTGACGGAGCCTGCGCGGGGAATGCTCCCCAGCTTCCCAGGATGAAAGCTTTTGGGGCATCCCACAGCGCATGCGCGCTGCCTTCCCGCCTTTCCTAACCAACTCTCCTCAGTTCAAGTTTAAAGCTGAGACAATAGAGAGAGATAGGAAAGGAAAGACAGAGAGAGAGATACAACTCCTAGGGGAGGTGGGAGGGTTGTGAGGACTAATTCCTGCTGTTCCCAGAGATCACCTGTTACAGGTAAGTAACTGTGCTATCTCCAGGAACAAGCAGGAATGAGGCCTCACATATGGGGACTCCCTAGCTGAGATGCCTGGGAGATCCCCAAGGGTATGAGACCCTGGAGGGTTCCTCGTCTTCCTATGGATCTCAGGCATCCATTCAGGGAAGGAGGGCAGGAGTTGTTCAAGAATGGAACAGGTGTCTGAGGACAGCCTGACCAAACAAGGCATCCCGGCGTGAGTCCTTGTCCAAACAGTAATGGGCTGTGAAGGTATGAACCGAGGCCCAGGTGGCTGCTCGACAGATCTGGTCAATGGAGACAGAATGAAGATGAGCCATAGAGGTGGCCATGGCCCTCACATTGTGAGCTGTTACATGGCCCTCCAGAGAAAGGTTCTTACTCTGGTAAACAAAAGAAATACACTGAGCAATCCAATTGGACAGTGTTCTTTTAGAGACTGGAAGTCCTAAATGAGAAGGATCAAAAGCAACAAAAAGCTGGGAAGACTTTCTATGTTGCTGTGTTCTGTATAAGTAAAAAGCAAGAGCTCTTTTACAATCTAGAGTATGAAGGTTCCTCTCAGCACTGGATGCATGAGGAGCTGGAAAAAAGACAGGTAAATATACCTCTTGATTAAGATGAAAAGGTGAGACCACTTTAGGCATAAAGTGAGGATTTGTCCTAAGGACTACCGTATCATGATGGAACCTTGTATAAGGTGGATTAGCCACTAAAGCCTGCAGTTCACTGATGCGGCGAGCAGAAGTGATTGCAATAAGGAAAGTAACCTTCCAGGAAAGAAATTTCAAGGAGGTAGTGGCTAAGGGTTCAAAAGGTGGCTTCATAAGCTGACCAAGAACCAAGTTTAAGTCCCATGCCACCGGAGGAGGTTGAATGGGAGGTTTAGTTAAAGTTAGGCCTCTCATGAATCTTGCAATAAGAGGATGGGAGGAAACAGGTTGTCCATTGATAGGCTTAAGGGATGCTGCAATAGCACTTAAATGGACCCTTACTGAATACGTCTTAAGGCCTGCATTGGAAAGATGCAGGAGATATTCCAATAGAGAATTCACAGGAAGTGCCAGAGGGTCAAGACCCTTTTGAGCACACCAAATGGAAAATCTTTTCCACTTAAAAGCATAGGAACGCCTAGTGGAAGGTTTCCTGGAAGCATGGAGGATATCCTTCACTTGCTGAGAAAGATTGAAGTCTTGAAGGTCTAGGCCTTCAGTAACCAAGCTCTGAGGTGAAGGGACTTGGGGTTTGGGTGCCACAAAGTCCCCTCCTCCTGAGACAGAAGGTCTGGAGCAGCTCCCAAGTCCAGAGAGGGGGCTTGGGAGAGATGCAGAAGTAGAAGGTACCACACTTGGCGTGGCCAACGTGGAGCTATGAGGATCATAGATCCTTGATCCCTCTGAAGTTTGAACAGAGTCTTGGGAATCAAAGGAATGGGTGGAAAGGCGTACAGGAAGCACTGACCCCAATGAAGGAGGAAGGCATCCTTGGCCAGAGCTCCCTGACACGGAATTCTGGAACAGAACCGGGGAAGTTTGGCATTCCACGGACTTGCAAAGAGGTCTATGTCCGGGGTTCCCCATTCCTGGAAGATTCTGAGTACCTGATCCATGTGCAGGGACCATTCGTGTGGAAGCAGAACTCGACTGAGTCTGTCTGCCCAAGAGTTTTGGATTCCTGGGAGGTATACTGCCAGGAGATGGATTTGATGCTCTCTGGCGAAGGCCCATAATTGTAGAGCTTCGTTGCAAAGCGACAGAGAGCCAGTTCCTCCTTGCTTGTTTATGTCAAACATGGCTACTTGATTGTCCGTATGAATGAGGACGGTCTTGTAGCTGAGGAGGGTATGAAAGACCTTGAGAGCTAGGAACACTGCTTGCAGTTCCAAGTGGTTGATATGAAGAGAGGTCTCCTGTGGGGACCAAGTGCCTTGGGTGAAGAGGTCTTGTAGATGAGCTCCCTAACCTGTTTGGGAGGCATCTGTTGTGAGGGTTGCTTGGGGTAACACAGGTTGGAAGGGGGACCCCAGCCACAGATTTTGAGTTGACATCCACCATTGGAGAGACCAAAAGAGACGTTTGGAGGCTGCTATTTGGTCTGAGAGAGCTCCTGATGCTTGAGTCCACTGTGTGGACAAAGTCCATTGAGCTGCTCTCATGTGTAGGCGAGCATAGAGCACCACGTGCACTGTGGAAGCCATGTGGCCTAGTAGTTGTAGCATCTCCCGGGCAGTTAAGTGGCTCTTTGACTGAATCTGGGAGGCTAACTGCACTAGACGTTGGCAACGAGCCTGAGGAAGATAGGCTCTTGCAGTAGTGGTGTCCAACCAGGCCCCTATGAATTCTAGGGATTGAGTAGGGGTGAGCTGAGACTTTGGGAGGTTTACCACAAGTCCCAGATACTGCAGAATGCGCCTGGTGCGGTCGAGGGAAATTTGGGCTTCTGACTGAGATGGAGCTCGGATGAGCCAGTCGTCCAGGTATGGGAAGACAAATATTCCCAGAGTGCGTAGAAATGCAGCAACTATTGCCATGCATTTGGTGAACACTCTTGGAGCAGAGGCTAGACCGAAAGGAAGCACTCTGTATTGGTAATGCTTTCCCTGGAACAGAAAACGTAGGAATTTTCTGTGGGATGGATGGATGAGTATATGAGTGTACGCATCCTTGAGATCTAGATAACAAAGCCAATCCTGACTCTGTAGGAATGGAAGGAGAGTGCCTAAAGAAAGCATCTTGAACTTCTCCTTGCATAGGAATTTGTTCAATTCTCTGAGATCTAGAATGGGTCTGAATCCCCCTGTTTTCTTTGGGATGAGAAAATAGGGGGAGTAAAACCCTGACCCTTGTTGAAGAAGCGGAACTGCTTCTATGGCCCTCTGGGCCAGAAGGGTAGTCACCTCCTGATCCAGAAGGTCGAGGGATGTGGGAGAATTGAAGTGTCTCACCCTGGTGTAGGGAGGAAGGTCTGAGAAATGAAGTTTGTAGCCCTCTCTTATGATAGAGAGGGTCCACTGCTCTGATGTGATTTGCTCCCATCTGGGAGCAAAATGAGCTAACCTTCCTGGAATGGTGAGAGGCTCTGGTTGTTGTAGAGCCAGAAAGGTTAAGTTCTCTAGTATCAAGTCAAAAACCCTGAGGGGGTTGGGACTGCTGGGTTGCAGCAGCCCCTGCAGGTTTAGGCCTTGGCTGTTTAGGTTGCTGACGCTTAGTAGCAAAGCGACCTGTAGAAGACTGTTGACCAGAAGTGGAAGGAAATCTGCCCTTTTTGTAAAAAGACTTTTTAAAAGCTTTTTTCTTGGCCGGAGTGGAGGTAGACTTAGAAAGTCTATCCAGAGCAGCATTTTCTGCATCCATTTGAGTGGCTTTAATTTGCCACTCTTTGCCAAATAGATTTTCACCTGTACAGGGCAGATTTCCTAAACCATCTTGAATCCAGTGTTCTAGATCAGAAGCCTGGAGCCAAGCAATTCTACGAGCAGCTATAGCAATGCCTGAGGCTCTGCTGGCACCTTCAAAAGAATCAAAGGCTGCACTGTTGGAAAACTTTGAAATGTCTTGAGTATGCTTAAGCCAAAGAAGGAACTCATCCCTTTTATCCTCTGGAATAAAAGGGAGAAAGTTGTGCAGCTTTTCTGCAACCTCCTTCAGAAACATACCCATATAAAGGCTATATGAATTGATTCTGGCAATAAGCATGCTGGCTTGGAAGATTTTCCTACCAAAAGCATCCAAGGTCCTGCATTCTCTTCCTGGAGGAGTAGAAGAGTGTCTTTTGGTACTCTTTATCCTCTTCATAGCTGACTGCACCACAATGGAGTGGTGAGGAAGCTGAGTTTTTTGAAATCCAGGAGAAGGAGGGACACGGTACATAGTGTCCAATCTACGAGAATGAGGAGAAAGGGTGAGAGGAGTCTCCCACAATTCAATCAAATGTTCTTGAAGAATTTCATGAATTGGCAAGGTGACTGCCTCTCTGGGAACCTTAGAGTATCCCAAAATATCTAATTTTTTTGCTCTAGGTTCTTTTTCAGAGGTTACTGAAATAGAGAGTCCTTTAGCTACTTCTATTATGAAGTCTTGAAAGGACAAATCCTCTGGAGGAGACATTCTCCTTTTTGGAGAAGAGGGCTCCTCAGGAAGGGTGACAGATACTTCAGGGGACTCATCCGATGAATCAGAATCATCAGAAGAATCGAAGTATCGTCTGCTCGATTCTAAAGATCGATAGGCGTATCGATCGGTACCGACATCGGGTGTTCCCGGTACCGGATCGGTACCGAGAAAGAGCCCAGGACAGGGAGCCGGAATCGGTATCCTGGCTGATGTTGATGCAGCCGGTACCGACAACGGAGCTTGTTGCGGTACCGTCGGCTTCACAGCCTTAATGAAAGCCAGTATAGCCTGCTGCATGGATTGCACAGTGTGATCCATGGACGCCACGAATGCCTGGATGTCGGTACCGGGAGATTGTGCCGGTACCCCAGAGCAGTCTAACAGGTGATCGGTCGAGGCCATGCCATCGATGTCAACCTGTAACCCCATAGGAGGAGCTTTGGAAGCCGGAGCTTCCCGCCGGGGTTGTTTGGCTGGGGCAGGATCCTCGAGGGCAAGCCCGGAGGCATCTCGATGCTTAGAGGGAGATTTGCCCTTCGAGGACCTGCTAAAAGTATGTTTGGTTACCTGAGACCCATCAGGAGAGGAAGACCTGGAAGATGTCGATGCCACCGCCGGTGCATCCGTGGGAAACAGCACATGGAGCTTGGCTGCCCGGTTCTGTAACCCTCGTTTAGACATTAGAGAACAGGACTGGCAATCCGGGATGGAGTGTTCAGGCCCCAAACATTTCAGACACCATTCATGGGTATCTGTGACAGAAATTGTACCGCTACACTTAGTGCATTTTTTGAACCCGGAGGCTGGTTTTTCCATAAGGGAAAAATTTCTTGTGGGCCTGGAGGCCTAAGAAGAAAATACACCAAGTGAGGAAAAAAGATAGGGTTTTTTTTTTAAAGAAAAGAAAAGAAAAGACCGACGGTACCAGTCCGGCGTCGGGGAAGGCAGACACGCAACCAAAGAAATAAATTAAAATAAAGAACTTCTTCAGCGGTGACAGGAACACGACCTGCTGGTTCAGGTTTGGACAAGTTCCTGGAGGAAAGGTCCATAAACCATTATTAAGAAGGGACCCAGGATATCAATGCTTGACCCAGTACAAGCATTGCAGAACCTGTGTCTTTTGGGGAAACTGCTAGGTATGTATGACCTAGATTGGCCACTGTTGGAAACAGGATACTGGGCTTGATGGACCTTGGTCTGACCCAGTATGGCATATCTTATGTTCTTATGTCCTTTCTGAATAAAAGTATAGCCTAGTACAGTTACATCCCAGTCATGGTTTTCTGTAAACCATTTTTCTGTAACTGCCACTAAATCCAAGTCAGCCTCTTCCATTAAAGCTTCAATATCTGGGATCTTATTTCCCATACTAAGGGCATTTATACACACCGCTTTCTATTTGCTGCCCCTTTTACCCATTTCCATAAAGGTATTTAATGTTTCACTTACCTGAGGGCTTTCTTTACCTATCCCCAACGAATCTAGTTTAAAGCCCTCTTCAAGAGATTACCCAGTCTGCTACTAAAGAGACGTCAACCTTTCTTGGACAGATGGACGCCATCTCTGCTCTGCAATTTTTGATATAGCATCCCATGGTTCAGGAAACCAAAATGCACTCGATGACACCATCCATGCATTCATCTCCAGGATGCAAGCTTCTCTGCCCTGGCCTTTACCCTCAACAGAGACGATTGAAGATAACACCACCTGCACCCCTATCTGCTTGACCCTCTGTCCCAGAGCCATGAAGTTACTTTTGATACGCTCAGAGGATACCTGGCAGTATCATTTGTGCTCAAAAACACAAGGAGGAGCAGGCCTCCTGCGAGCAATACCAAGAAACACAAGGAGCAGGAGACGTTGGATGAACTAATGAGTCTTTTATTAATAAGGACCCCAACGCGTTTCGGCAACGCCTTCCTCAGGGGAATTGTCACTTAAACAAACAATAAAAACAAAAACAAAATCAAATTAATATTACAAATATCTAAAAACAATTAAAACCAAATGGCATGTTACGAAATGTATAACAGCAAATATAATGTATAAATTACTCAAATATTAAACAAAAAATCATCACTAAAATGTAGAACACAAACAAACGTAGGGCTGAAAAGCAGAACACAGGCATACTAGTATGTGCATTTATTATGAACATAATTAAAAAATGACATAAAAAATAATAATTAATAGATTAAAAATAAAAAATAAAAATAATAACAACAATGAAAATAATAATAATAATTATAAATACAAAAGTTGTGAGCACAATAATAAAAGCATAAGATGGAAATTTAGCATAATTCACAAGACCAAACCAATCAACTGATTGTGCATAGGGGAATGGGAATTGTAAAGAAGAAACAAAAATCCCATAATAGTCCATGTAAGTTATTGTATAACGTGAAAAAACCAAATGGAATGAAACACTGTAAAAGGGAAAAAAATGGAATACTAAAATATGAGTGAAAAACTGAGAAGCTAGGTGTGACAAACATTGGAGAGGTGGCAATATTGATAATACTTTTCTCAAGTTTGAACAACGTTTTATTTATGAGTTTAAGACATTAGAACCATATGGTTTAAATCAGGAAACGGATTTAACAGTCTTTCTGTAACAGTTTCCGGTCAATAATGTAGATAATTTAATGCATGTATAGTAACTTGACTAGGTTAATCTCTGCATTAGTTATATTATAACATAGTGTTCCTTTGGGTTCCTTCCTTATTCATGGGTTTAATATTGTTCGGTAACTCTCTAGCATAGTGAACATGCACTGATATCTTTTCTACATTTAATTGTCCTTAATGAGCTCAGTACACGTCATATTCTCGTGAATTACACATTTTTTATAAATATACTTTTCAACCTCTGTTTTCACTAACATTAGTTTACACATTTGTTGTGTTTAAGTGGATCTGCGTGTGATGTATCATAACATGATCTATAGCATTTTTTAGCTGTTTAAAGGTTATCTTCCTTTGCCTATCATACGATACATTATGGTTAGTACCTATTTTCTGTTTAAATTCTTTATGCCACCCAAAAATCTCTTATGATACTCATGTGTTTTATTATTTTTACAGCTTGTCTGTTTCTTAATTATGGGCATTATTTTTTATTTATTTTTTATTTAATTATTATTTTTATATTTTCTTATATTTTTCAATATATAATTTTTAATATATATATATTCAATTTTTATAAAAAAAATTTGTATGATTATTATATGTATATATTAATTTTTATAGGCGTTTTTTTATATATTATGTATTATATATTTAATTATTTTTTATTTAATATTTATTTTTTTGTATATTATATTATATATATTAATATAATAATATTATAATAATATATTATATATTTTTATATATGATTTTTATTTTATTATTTTATTATTTTTTTATTATTTGAAGTGGTTATTATTGGTTTCATTGTTTGTCATGGGTCTGTTTTTTAATCATGTTTTTTAGTCTGTAGCGTTTTTATATTTCTTTATGGCCCATTCACCCTACATATTGATATATCTGGTTGACTTCGTGAGATACGCTACAGTAAGGTGTGTTTGGTTATTCATTTTTACGTTGGAACTATGTTTTCAATGATTTTTTTCATTTTTTACACATTCATGATTTCATACATATTATTCTTTTTTCTTTTTCTTTTCCTTTATTAATAATTTGTTTTAATGGCTTACTGCAAGTAGTACTTGTGATGCAGATTTATGTAGCACTATCTTGCTGAGTACATCCCCGTTTTTTCTGTTTGTTCCGGTTCTCTACTGCAAGTATTCCCCTGCAATGACAGCCATTTATCTTTGGCGTTTTTAACTCCGCCCCTAGACTCAGGTTACCTCACTTTTGGCGCCAAACTTGGCGTTCTCAAGTCTGTTTGTCGGGCAGTCCCCCTTTTCAATTGCCTTTGATATGCTTTGTGCAAGACACACTCCCGTGATTTTCACTCACGGATCGTATTCAGGACGATACTCCGATTGATCTACTTGTTTTGTGAGTGACCATGATGTTTCTTTCTATACACTACATATTTTGGGACAATTTCCTTTATCTATATTGATTTATAACATGTATTATATGGTCTTTCACTCTTACAATAGTCATAGAACATACGGGTTCGTTTAGTTCTGCTGTCTCAACTGGATACACACAGCGATCAGTGTCCTAGGTGAGCTCTTTAACGGTTTGAATACATTCTTTATGCTGGTGGTTTTTTAGAGCTGTTGGCATATTGTTTCTAGTTTTTTTATATAATTATGTGTTATGTATTTAAGCAGGCACTTTGGCATTTCCTGTTTAAAAGGGTATCGTACTCTGCCCAGTTCATACGCTACATTTTTACGTTTTCTCAATTCAAGTTTACCGCGTGTTTTCTGTTTAGATAACTCACTCTGTGCCGCCAACGATATCTTACTTTCAAGTTTGTCACACCTAGCTTCTCAGTTTTTCACTCATATTTTAGTATTCCATTTTTTCCCCTTTTACAGTGTTTCATTCCATTTGGTTTTTTCACATGTTATACAATAACTTACATGGACTATTATGGGATTTTTGTTTCTTCTTTACAATTCCCATTCCCCTATGCACAATCAATTGATTGGTTTGGTCTTGTGAATTATGCTAAATTTAGGATACAATCCATCTTATGCTTTTATTATTGTGCTCACAACTTTTGTATTTATAATTATTATTATTATTTTCATTGTTATTATTTTTATTTTTTATTTTTAATCTATTTTATGCTCAACTGCAGTGTTTTTCAGTGGCCTATATGTGGCCATCTAAGCTGCACCATTTATTGAATTAATCTTGAATGATTATATTTTTCTCAGATAATGTTATACCATGTTGGTTATGTTTTATTTTATTTTATTTTATTTATTTCTATTTATCTCCTCCTCCATTTTTTGTAGTATCATTAGTTGATTATTAGTTGGTCATGCATGCAACACCAGCAATGTACTCAATCTTATCTCCCCTCTTTTATATAATATTTATTTCAGTACATATTTGTGTTATTTATAATGTGCATGCTTTTATGTGTTTTTTGGTACTGTATATATTGGTTATTGTATTTTATTATATATACAAGGTTCATATGTTTTATTATTATTTTTTAATTATTTATTACTATTATTTTATGTCATTTTTTAATTATGTTCATAATTAATGCACATACTAGTATGCCTGTGTTCTGCTTTTCAGCCCTACGTTTGTTTGTGTTCTACATTTTAGTGATGATTTTTTGTTTAATATTTGAGTAATTTATACATTATATTTGCTGTTATACATTTCGTAACATGCCATTTGGTTTTAATTGTTTTTAGATATTTGTAATATTAATTTGATTTTGTTTTTATTGTTTGTTTAAGTGACAATTCCCCTGAGGAAGGCGTTGCCGAAACGCGTTGGGGTCCTTATTAATATAAGACTCATTAGTTCATCCAACGTCTCCTGCTCCTTGAGTATCATTTGTGCTGACATGGATTAGTAACATTGGGTAATAGTCAGTGGGCTTGATGAGTCTCAGCAAATTCTCCATATCACCGCGTATTTTGGCACCTGGCAGACAGCACACCTCTCTGGACATCAAGTCTGGTCGGCAGATGGACGCCTCAGTACCCCTCAGAAGAGAGTCACCAACCACCACTACCCTTCGCTTCCTTGTGGTCACTGATTCTGCACCTTTGGGTTGCTCGAGCTCTGGTTCTTCCCTTTCCAGGGATGCTTTCACCTCTTCCACTTCCAGGGCTGCATAATGATTCTTCAGTCCAAGACCCGGAGAAGTTGGATTGGTGATTCTGCAGGCCCTGGTGACTTGTGTCTAACCTTCGTCATTTTGTACGCTTCCATCTTCTCCTCTACTGGAGAGCTTAGATGTTGCAAGAAGCATCTCATCAAAGTACTTCTCACTGACTTGAATGCTCCTCAGCCTCGTCACCTCCACTCTGAGTTCCTCCGCTTGTTTCCTGAGAGCTTCAGCATGCACGCAACCTGCACATGGAACTGGTCCTTCAACTGGCATTGGGACCTCTGTATGGACAGAGGCAGAGGCTGTAATGGGGGCAACAGCTTTGACGATATGATTTTTCCCAGCCATTGTTCAGTTGGTGGAGCTTAGGTATCTGTTGAAGCAAAAGAGAGAGAGAGACCTACCAAAGTACCAGCCGGTTTCCCAGCTGTCCTTTCAGTGAAAAAGCAGTTAAATCTCTTAAGTGCATTTAAAATGTGCTGTTCCAAGTCCCTGTGTGTTGTTAATTGGGGAGGTGCCCTATAAAGCAAGACTGCTCACTAGGGATGGGTGGGAGTTGGGGGTAGGGAAGGAACACCTGATGTCAGTAGCTTCAAAGAGCTGAGAAAGATACTAAAGCAGAGTTTTAAACCTACCCCACTAAAGAAAATATTTCCCCTTTTAAACTAAAGTACCAAAAAGAATGTAACTTTGTTTTAAAATGTACCAAAATCCTTTTAAGAGCTCCCAGGCAGAGAGCTAGTAATTTAGAAAGCCACAATTACTTTTGCTTGAAATGTATAGCCCCTGTTAGGAATGTAGTTGAGAAATATACGGGGAGCATATTGAAATGCTGCTAAACACCACAACACTAATCACTTAGCATCGAGACCTTCTGGGGTGGTAAAGTTAGGTAGAAAAAAGGCTGTCCTAACTTTAGCCAGTTTATTCAACCTTGTGCAAATTAACTGAAACAAAGGGGCTTGTTTACAAAGCAGCGGTAGTGGTTCGCGATCGCGATCGCAGCCGCGGCCCCATTGAAATCAATGGGGCCGCGGCTCCGATTACGATCGCAAACCGCTACCGCGGCTTTGTAAACAAGCCCCAAACTGGATTTTTTAAATCTTTTCAGCCTATGAATTATATATGCATTTAATTTTGATAGTTTTTCAATCAACTGCGTTAAATCATCACATATGAGATGTTTCATCATTATTTGTGGGTTTATGAGTTAAATGACATAATAGATGATGTGATATGATATAGGAATGACTTACTGTGTATGCGACTATATCATCAGCTAACATTGCATCAGATTTTCTTTTGAGTGTATTCTCAGTTGTTAATCCAACCGTTGTGCATGATGGACACGATACCCAGAAAACGCACAAAGATCGTCACCCTGTACGAACACACGGGAAGACCTACAGGGATATAGCAAGTATAGCTGGTGTCAGTCTCGCAACTGTCAGTTGTATGATCAAATCTAAAAAGGAGACAGGATACATCTCACCTAAACGAAAGGGAAATTGTTGTCGTAAAAGTTAAACCACACCCAGAGATGACAATCACGGAAAGTAGAAATGATCCTCGGAAGACAAGCAACACATTAAAAAGAGATGTAGAAGAGAAAGGTATAACGGTTAGTTCTTCCACAATTCGCAGGCGACTTTTGGAAATTGGTTGAAAAGCACGACGACCGGAAAAAAAAACAACTTCTGACAAAGGTTATGAAAGAAGAGCTATAAATGGGGACTGAAACAAAAAGTGGACTAAAGAAGATTGGAGAAAAGTAATATTCAGTGATGAAAGTCATTTCTTCATCCAGGGCCAAAGAAGCCAACATGTTCGGTGTTCACCTGGAGAAAAGATTTGTGATTCCCACATCAACCAGAACGTGAAACACCCCCAAAAGATGATGTTCTGGGGGTGTTTCAGTTATTATGGAGTCGGCAGCTTGCATCCAGTTGAAGGAATGATGCGTTCATAACAATACGTTGATGTTCTCCAAAGAAGAGTTGTTCCAGAGCTAGAGAAGACATTTCCTGATGAATCTGGCATCTTTCAGCAGGATCTTACCCCATGCCACACATTGAAAATGGTGAAAAGTTTTTTTCAAAAGAAGCAAAAAAGGGTACTGGACTGGCCAGGAAACTCTCCGTATTTAAACCCAATAGAGAATCTGTGGTCCATTTGCAAACTTTGCTTTCGTAGAATGGACTACACGACAAAGGAGAAGCTTATTCAAGCTCTGATTCAGGTCTGGTACAGGGACCCAAAAATCGTTGCTGACTGCTCTAAATTAGTGGACTCCATGCTAAATCATGTCCAGATGCTGGTAAAAAAAAACAGAGGTCATATTATGTACTAATATGTGGCTATTAAGATTTTCAATGGAAATTCCAGTTTTCACTTATTTTTCAGTTTGTTTCAATTAATATGCACAAGGGTGTAGCTATCCAGCCAACAGTTGAGTATCACCACTGACCAGATAGCTAAAATGCTATTGCTGTCTTAAACCCAGATACCACCTCAAAAGCCATAAAATTCCTTCTTTATACTATCTAGGGACATCTCTGGTCTAGTAATAGTTACTTGCTGTTGATATTTTATTCACATCTTATATTCCACCCCCCCACTCCCGTCACTCTACCTCTATGTGCTGGGTCAACTGTTCGATAACCAACATAAACAGGGGTGAAAACAGACATTCCTGCCTAGTTCCCTACATCAAATTCAAACTCCTCAGAATACCCCCCTCCCACACCAACTAACTTTCATACAAGCTAAGAACTTGGGTTTTCCAACTGCCAAATATTGATCATACTCAAGACCTCAAAAAACATACTTAATTTTTTCCAAATCCCCTCTCAGAAAAGTTAGCTACCTATAGCAGGTGTTCTCCGTGGACAGCAGGAATAAGTGCTCACATATGGGTGATGTCACCAATGAAGCCCCGTGTGGGAATGCTCCCCAGCTTCTTTTAGAAGCTTTTGGGAGGTTCCACCATGCCTGCATACCTGTCTTCCCGCCTGTCGTGACACTATCTTTTCCAGTAAGATGATAAAGTTGTAGCAAAAGACAACTCCTCGGGGAGGTGGGAAGGTTGTGGTGACTTATTCTTGCTGTCCACTGAGAACACCTGCTACAGGACACCATTTCTCACTGGACAAGCAGGAATGAAGTCCTCATGTATAGGACTCCCAAACTAGAGGCTACCAAAAACCGAGGAGGTTAAGGAGGCTGAGAAGCCTAACAGGGGCAATTTGAACTAAGAAACACAGAAAATCATCTGTGTACAGCAATGGTAGTCCTTAAAGGGGAACTCATCTGATTCAGCTTCTTCACTATACAATTTCACTCATTATCATTCATGCCCATTGGTATGTATTTTTTTTTTTATTTTTTGCTAACCTGGATGGACAGTAGGGCCTTGGAGGGATGGAGTTGTAGTCTACTCCCCAAACAGATGCTGGAGCACAGATTGGCTGAAGAAGTTGTGTCAGGAATCCCCATCCAGACATTAGCAAGATGTGAATGTGTGGACAGAAGATCACGTTGCAGCTCTGCAGCTCTCCTCTATGGAGACAGAGTGCAAGATGGCCACTGACGCAGCAATGGCTCTCATGTTGTAAGCTGTGACATGACCATCAAAGCTAAAACCAGCCTGGGCATAAGCGAAAGAGATGCAGTCTACCAGACAAATTGAAAGAGCGTGTTTGGAAACAGCAGCCCCTAGCTTGATGGGGTCCAAAGAGACAAACAGCTGGATGGACTTTCGGTGGGCCTTCATCTGCTCTAGGTAGACGGCCAAAGCTCGCTTGTAGTCCAGCATGTGCAGCGCCACTTCACCTCTATGGGTGCGAGGCCTCAGAAAGAAAACTGGCAAAATGACTGACTGATTAAGATGGAAAGACGATACCACCTCCATTATGATGGAACCTGGTATACGGTGGGTGAGCAAACAAAGCCTGGAACTTACTAACACAGTGTGCCGAGGTAACCGCCACCAGGAATAAGGTCTTCCAGATCAAGAACCTCAAAGGACAGGAATCGAGTGGCTCAAAGGGAGCTAACATGAGCTGCGCCAGAACCACAATGAGGTCCCAAGCCACCCCTGGAGGCTTGGAGGAAGCCTCGCATGAAGCAAATCACAAACAGCTGAGTTAATATGGACTTCCTCCGCAAACTGCGACGCTAAGCCTCAATCACACTGAAGTGAACCCTGACAAAGCTGGATGAGATCCAACTCTAGGTGCAGGAGGTACTCAAGTACCTTGACAACAGAACAATTAAAGGGAGCCATTGCCCATTCCATATACCAGGAAACAAATCTTTTCCCATTTGAAAGCATAAGACCTTCTCGTCGAGGTCCTCCTAGAGGCCAACAGAACCTCCAGCACGCCATCAGGCAGGTTAAATTCTAGCAGGACTAGCCTCTCAAGATCCATTCAGCGAGGGCCAAGGATCTTATGTTGGAGTGCAGCAGCTTCCCGCCCTCCTATGATATAAGGTCTGGGTCAGAGTCCAACTGCAGAAGCTCCCACTAAAAGAGCTGAAGCAGAAGGGAAAACCATGGCTGTCTGGGACAATACAGCACAATGAAGATCATCATACCCCCATTTGTCTGGAGTTTCAGCAGGGTCTCTGCTATTAGAGTTATGAGAGGATATGTGTATAGCAGGCCCTTCCCACAGAACAGGAGGAAAGCATCCGGAGCCAGCCGGCTGCGTGAGACGACCCTGGAGCAAACCTGATCCACTTGGGTGTTGTGCTGAGTGGCACACAGATCCATCAAGAGGGTACCCCACCTCCAGAAGATCTGGGCCATGACATGCCTGTTTGGAATCCACTCGTGGAGCTGGAGGATGCAGCTCAGCTGGCCTGCCAAGGTATTCTGCTCCACTGGCAGATATGTGGTCCTTAACTCCATCCAGTGAGCGATGGAAAACTTTAACCGGACCACCTCCCAGCACAGGGGATACAAGTCTGTACCACCTTGCTTGTTTATGCTGTACATTACATCGGACATTACTGTCAGTCTGAATCAGAGCAATCTAGTTGGCTATGCTATCTCAGATCGGCTGCACAATGGTTAGTGAAGATGCCCTGGGCATCAAATGACTAGCCGGCTGTTTCTCTAGAATTGATGCGATGTGGGCCTCGAGTATCTGAAGGCGCTCCTCCATGGCTACCGAATCTGAATGCCTTGGGGCTTGATCAGCTTCGACCAATGTCTCCGGCATCCCTGCAGGGTGCCCCTCCAAAACTCTGGAGGTTGATTCATCTCTCCGGGGCACCATGGCGGACTGTTTGTAGCATCTGCACTCCCTGTTGGACCCAGACGACTTCCGGACCATATACCAAGCGCTAATCCTGCCTCACTTCGATTTTGTAAATGCCATCTTACAAGGTCTCCCTCAATCCACACTGGCCCCATTATAGCTCGCTATGAATGCCGCAGCAAGGGTCCTATACGGAGCCTCCAGAAGTGACCACGTGACTCCCATTCTTAAACAGCTTCACTGGTTACCCATCCATGGGAGGATCATCTTTAAAACCCTACTTCTATCATTCAAGGCAATCAAGGGTATTTCATCCTCCTCCCTCACAGAACTTATTCACATGGTGCCCCCCAACAGATCCAGAAGAGCAATAGCTGTAAACCTACTAATAACACCAAAGGCATTGATGAAGTGCAATATAGCAACCACAAACAGGGCGTTCAGTTGCTATGTACCTAAATGCTGAAATGCTCTACCCTCTTACATTAGGGCTATTGCCGACCTATCGCAGTTCAGGAAGGCACTCAAATACCACCTTTTCCTCCAATACTACCAAACCAGCAATGGCACCTAGGCATTCTCTCTGAAGAAATGACCCACTTGGAAACGACCCTTTCTTTCAGTATGATATTGTTATTCAATTCTAGCCGTGTAAATATCTCATGTATATAGTTTACCCCTGTTATCCAAGTTTGTACCCCTGTTCGATGTAAAACCAAACAGCTTGTTGTTATGGTCGTTGTGTTATAATGTGAACCGCGCTGATGCCGAATAGTGCGGTATATAAGAAATTGTAATAAATAAAATAATAAAAAATCACTCTTGACATCTTGTCGGGAAGGGCCCCAATGCTAATGCACATGTAGCATCGCCTGGTGCTCGGAAGGGTCCCCCTTCAACGTCAATGGAGTCATGGTAGAGTCCTCCTTTGATTCCAGGTGGAGGCTGACCAATGACTGATGCTCTGGAGCACTACAGGTCCTCTGTTCCGCTTGAACCCAGAAACTGCTCAATGTCAATGCATCTTTGGCAAATCCTAGGGAATGCTGGTGACGAAGATGCTGAATCAGACCTCTGGCCAAAAGAGGGATTCTCTCTGCTTCTCTCGACTCTTCAGACCTCTCTCTCTCTCATCTGTAAACACAAATTGCAAGAAGAGGGACCCAGACACTGGAGGAATCAATTATAATCAGTGACTAAGATGGTCCTAGCACATTTGCTGCATTTCTTGAGCCCGCTGGCCGGTTTCTGGGACATGTCTGGGAAGATGGCAGTGGCTAAATCAAAAAATGGCTCGATAGTGCCAGCCAAATTGCAGGAAAATGAGAAAATAAGAGACACCAAAAAAGCACCGTAATCAAAGGCAGAACCGCGATCAACAGACCAGACGCTATCGACGGCAGGCAGAAATAGAAAATAAGCACCAAGAAGGCCTCCGAAAAGGAAAACATCTAAAACATTTGCTGGCAGACGACCGGTTCATATCAGTGGGATGCTGTAGAAAACAGACTGGAGAAGATGGCACCACGGCAGGCAGGAAGACGGGCATGCAGGCATGGTGGAGCCTCCCAAAAGCTTCCAATAGAAGCCAGGGAGCATTCCCACATGGGGCCCCGTCAGTGACATCACCCATATGTGAGGACTTCATTCCTACTTGTCCATGGAGAACCCGCTCCCCCTGTCTGAATTATCTACCATGTGATTAAATGTTAAAATGTAGTGTATAGTGTATAATGTACAATGTTTAATGTCGTTAAGTACCGTCATGTTAAATGTAACCCTCCAATTGTGATGTGACCACTTTGATTGTAGGATAAGGTGGCATACAAATCCATCTAAATAAATAAATAAATGAAGTAGAATAACCCCACAGGATAATGTCCTCCTCCCCTTTGAATAATAGTAAGCTAAGCAGTATCTCTCCAAAAATAATCCTGACAAAGGTTACATAGATATTTACAAGTGTGGTTGTTCATTCAAGACTAGGTTAATAAAATAAGTCTTCCCTCATTGTCCTGCAAAATTTAAGATATCTCAAAAAGCAATTCCATGTCCTCCTTTTTCTTCAACATCCCATTAGAGGCAAATAACATCCAAGAATAATTCATCATAGACTTTGCATCTGCTTTTTTAGTAAGTGTGTCTCTTGAATAAAGCATGTATTTGCTTGTAATCTTTTCATCTCCCTAAACAGCAGTCATTTATAAAAAGAATTGAGACCCTGGACATTCATCGTCACAAACCTCATCTCCTGCTTACCCATTCTTACTACTACCGTGTTTCCCCGAAAATAAGACCGGGTCTTATATTTATTTTTGCTCCAAAAGATGCACTAGGGCTTATTTTCAGGGTTTTTTTAATCATATACAACAATCCACATTTATTCATGAACAACAATCCTCATTTATTCATGTTCAACAATCCAACTTTTTTTTTTTTTTTTTTTTTTTTTTTTTTTTTAAGTACAGCAAACTACATTTACTCATGTACAGCAATCTACATTTATTCAAATACAATGATGTCATCTTCTTCCAGAACATCGTCAAAACTCTCCAAACTCCAAATTCCGGCCTGATTTTCTTGTGACTGTATTCCCTGTAGAACCATTGGCCCCAATCTCTCATGTCTAGCAATAGAGCTCTCCTTAAATGAACACTTCTTATCCAAGTAACCTGCTTGTAGTGCATTGGCAACACAGCTGTCAGTGATGTTATCCCATGAATTCTTCACCCAAGTCACAACCTCTTGCAGGCTAGGCTTCACAATGTTTCCACGCTGATTTCTCTCCATTCTATTTTCAGTGAAGTCATTGATTTCCATGTGCAAATGGTCCTTGAATGGCTTGTTTATTGCAATATCAAGAGTCTGGAGATAGGCAGTCATTCCTGCAGGAATCATTATTTGATCTACTCTTCTCTCTGCAAGGAAGTTTTTCATGTCTTTAGCGCGATGAGTGCTGGCTGAATCCCAGACTAGCCGACCTCTTTGACCACCTCGCAAAATAAGTGGCAGCATTAAATCGACCCACTTCCTTATAACTGCTTGTGTACACCATGCCTTTTCGGTTTCAAGAACATAAATGCCTGAAAAACGTTCAATCTTATCTTTATCTTATCTTATCTTTAGAGGTGGGGCTTTCATTCCATCCAAATTGCCAAAATACAGGTAAATACGTGCACTTTCGTAGCCAGTGGAGGGAATGTAGATTGACGAGGTACCCCTCTGATTAATTGTCGTTTGAGATCCTTGGCCCATAAACACTGCTGTTTCATCCATAGCAATCATGTTGGAGAGTTGATATTTAGAAAAGTTGATGGAATCAACAAAGGACTTGAATGCAAGTGCACGTTTAACAACTTCAGTATCTTCCAGCTTGAAAAGTGTTGTCGATCTTCTTAGAGACAGTTCATATCGCTGAAGGAAGTCATCCAGCCAGTGTTATGATGCTTTGAATTCTTCTGGGGATATTTCAAACTTTGGTGCCATTGCAAGGGCAAATGCTTGAATGTCAGCCCTGCGCACAACCAAAGTCTTTGCTCTCCTGTCAGCAATCCATTCATAGGTGATGTCTTCCAGCTCTGGAAATAATGGTTGCCGCCCTGATCCACACTTGCGCTTCTTAGAATTTCCTTCATCCATCTGTTGACAGAGGTTATCATACTCTGTTCGCCATTTTCGGACCATTCGGAGATCCAACTTCTTCTCTTGGCAGAAAGCCGTAAGATTCTTGCCCTGGGAGTTCTCCACGATTCCTTTCTTGTACTCAACCGAATAGCTCTTTCTTTTTGCACTCATTTTGTCTGGGGGCAAAATATTCCGTTTAAATCTAGTTTAAATGACCTTAGGGTAAGTACCGTACCGGTAGTGAAGTGACAGTACTGATACCGGTAGCACTTGAAGCTGATTGGCTGACTGTCATGAGGTGGCAGCCAATCAGTGAAGTGTTACCACAGAGCGCACAAAAGGGAAAATGAAAAATGAAACATGAAAAATGAAAAACCAAACCAAGTGGCCCTCTGGGAGAGCTCTGTGAACCTTGGACTGCTCAACCCCCAACAGGTCAGGCCCCGCCCCCCCCGAAACCACGGCGGTTTAAAATAAAAACCGCGGATTTAAAAGCTGAGCAGGGCCTTTTCCTCGCACCAAAATGCTCACGACGAGTCCACAGCAAGCAATGTCGCCTAAAAGAGCTGCCCAGCGCTTTACAACACGCAGCTCCTGTAGCTCAAAATGGCCGCCGCCACTGGAGCGTGCCAGAAACAACGGGCGCCAAAAGCAGTGCAGGATACAAGGCTCGGGGGATGGCTTCCACACCTCCGACGCCCAAGAATTTTATAGCCACCAAACAAAAGACCCGAAATAACCATCCTTTGCCAAACGTACGGGTCTTCAACGGGCTCTAGCCTGCGGTACTGTTTTAAGCAGAGCAGCACCATCGGCGAGCCTCTCGTCCTTGTGCCCCCACCATCTGATACTGCCGCGGCTCTTCTCCAGGCAGTAAATGCCCCTGTGATCCGGTTCCAGGGCTCTCCCCCGTGCTGTCTAGGGGGAGAGATCTGACAAGAGAGCCTGCAGTCCGAGACGAGACAGGCAGAGAACGGCACTACATAAAGCTTTGCTGATTCCTTGAGGGCTCTTCCCTAATTAATGATTTTTTTTTAAAGGGGCAGCCCCAAATGAATTGAAAGGAACTCCACAGCCCCTTGGAGAGAATGCATTCCCCTACCTCAAGAACACACACAGGCAGCCCTCCTCCATGATCTGCACTAGGGCTTATTTTCAGGGTAGGGCTATTACGGTAAGCACAGGAAAACGTGCTAGGGCTTATTTTCAGGGTAGGGCTTACTTTCGGGGAAACACGGTATTACTTATCATTAACATGCAAGATTCTCTTCCCCCACCCCCCTTGTATCCTCCTGTCACCTACCTCACACACACTTCATTCCTCCCATAGCATCCGACTCTGACCCACCTCCCCCTCAATACAACCATCTGTAGTCCTGCCCAATCCCAGCCCCTCATGCCCACTCAACGTCACCTGCCTTCTTTTTCCTCCCATCTACCCACTCAGCATTACCACTAATCCTTCTTTCATCCATACCCCATCTTATCACCAGTTATAGTCTGGTTTTCCCCGTTATGTTTCTGACTCCTTGCTTCTCCATGCCCCATATCATGCCCTCTGTAACATCCATGTCAACCATTTACATCTTCCCTCTGTCTCTCAGGCTCATTTATCCTCCACTCGTTCCTCTGCCTTTTATTTAATTTCATCACCCCTGCCTCCTGAAATTCCTTACCCACCGCACTCAGATTGGAACCTTCGTACACCAAATTCAAAATGCAAGACTCATCTTTTTAGCATTGCCTTTGAGCTACCAGTCCCATGTGCCCTTTCTTGATCCTTCTCTCCCTCCCAGTCTCCTGGTATGATTGTTTTTAGGGTCCTTTTTTTTTTAAATGGAATTCCTTTCTATCTTGTTCTATATTTTTTGTACACTGCCCTGCTGCGAAAGTGAAGGACGGTCAAACAAATCAAATAAACCTAAACCAAACCTAAACCTACTTATATATCCAACAATGACCAGCCTTGCAATCCCAATACTATCACACCATTAATATTAGTAGGAAACGTTTGGTCCTACCGTCCTCACTGCTGCAGCATTAATGCATATAAATTTTATCCCAATCAGTCCCATGTCTCTTATTTTCTCCACCAAATCTAGTCCTGCAGTACAACCCTGTAATCGTTTAGATGAGCCAGACACTCAATGCCATTTAAAATCAACTACTATTAGAGATTGGTAAACTAATCATTAAAATCTATAGCACCTAAAGATTGGTGAGTGGCCAACATAATAAGAATTTTTAAAAAGGGTTTCAGGGGTGATCGGAGGAACCACAGATTGGCGAGCCTGACATTAGTACCAGGCAAAATCATAGAAACCATTATAAAGAACAAAATACTAAACATATGGTCAGTCATGGTTTAATGGAAAAAAGCCAACATGGATTTAGCAAACGATTGCTGAATCCTCACTCATTCAAGGATATCTCCCTCCACAACTCAAATGAGCATCTATCAGACCTATCATCAAGAAAAACCACCTCAATAAAAGAGATCCAAACTCCTTCTGCCCTATATCCAGTCTCACATTCCTAAACAAAATCATTGAGAAAATAGTACATCATCAACTTCAAAACCACAAACACATATGCCACGTTAGACCTCCACCAGTATGAATTCAAACAAGACCACAGTGTAGAAACACTCATTACATCTCTACTGGACATACTAGTTACAGGCATAGACAACATACTTCATGGATTCATCCTATGCTTCAGACATCTCTGTAGCCTTTGACTCTGTTAATCACAATACTCTGCTACAAAGACTCCAGGATATAGGAATTAATGGTACAATATTAGACTGGTTCACCTCCGACCTTTCCCTTCGCAACCAGCAAGTCAGATCCAAAAACGACCAGTCAAAATCTTTCATACAATACCAGGGCGTCCCACAAGGCTCATCCCTCCCCGCACTTTTATTAAACATATACATCCAACCAGTATGCAACATAATAAAGCAGTACAACATCCATTACAGCATATATGCGGACGACATCACGATATTCACCTGCATCAACATCAACCAACCTGATTATTCCCAATTCATAGCATGCCTCAAATCAATGTCGAAATGGCTCAAAGGACAGAACCTATATATAAACTTCAAAAAAAGCAAATTGATGCATATCACCAGAAACACTAAATTCTCCCCCCCCAAAATCAATAGAAATCCTAGATCATATTCTCAGCAACAAGCAAGAAGTCAAATACCTTGGAGTAACCTTCGATCAGTAGATCATCTTTCAACCTCACATAAAAAGAACTACCAGATCAACCTACTACAAGTTACGAACCTTACACAAACTTAAGCCATTATTATCCAGCAGCGACTTCAGGACCATGTGTTGTCAGACGGCTGCCTAGGGTGAGAACTTACACAATCTTGACGATGCATATATTCATATGATTCTTGCAAGGTATTGTGGGTAATGTAGTTCATTCACTCCCAAACACAGCTGAAGACAATAATTGAGTTGTGAAACCAGAGGTAAGGCCAATAAAATACTTCTTTTATTGATGGGGTTTAATTCACCCAGCACAAGTATGCTTGTTAGCAATATAAATGAGGTTACTTGCTTGCAGTGTTTAAATGGATAACATAAAGTCACAAAGCAAATCAGAAAACAATCTTCAGCTTGTCAGGCAATTAGCTAATGTTTTCTTAGCAAATAATTACCAAATAAAAAGGCACAAAGAAATGAATAAACTTTGCTTGTTAGGTTAACTTCTGCTTATTTTCCACGCAGATCCCAGCAGTGATTCTCCCTTGCTCACACACACAATCAGGTGCAGCTTTAATTACTATCAATTGACCAGCTGAAACCCTTTAGCTGGCTGGCTGCTACTGTGTGAACCCAAATCCTGCTTTAAGAGCTGTTTGCAGTGGAAATAAAGAACAAAGTTAGGTTTCTTTGTGATGGCTGAGGTGTTTGCTCACAGAAAGCTAGCAATAGCATTTAGATAGAGAACAGTCCATGTAATGAATAGTTTCATCTGCTGTATCTCCCCCTTCATCAATCAGCATAGGGTCACTATCATACATTGGCACAGACGAGTCTTTCCATAAGGCACTATCATGAGAATGCTTATTCCCTTGCTGCCATTCACTATTATAGATAGGGTCTGGATCAGTGTTCATACCTGAGCCTCTCCTGCTATCATAATTCCTCTCTGTATAGCCTGGCCAGTATGTAATCCAATTCTGATGTCCAGCCTTCCAATCTTGATCCCTGGACACTGGATCTCCTCTCACATACCTTCTGGCCTTGGTCTGAAAGTCCTTTCCACGTGCAGTCTTCTCTCTTCCAGGTAGCCACTGGTGATTCCTATCTCTGCCATTCCATTCCTCTGGCTGACTCCAGTCCAATGGACTCTGCGGGCACTTGGAATACCTCCCAGTATGGGTACTGCCTTGGACTCTCCCAGACCTGCCAATGGCCTTTCTTCTCTTCCTTCCAGAGAGTTTCCTTCTCTCTCTATCCGCTTGGCTTGGCTTCTGTTTCTCCAGGTGATACTGGTGCTTGAGCTTGTAGCCGTTGCTGTCTCTCTCTCTGTAGCTGTTGCTGTATCTTTTCCTGAAGCTTTTGCTGAAGCTGTTATCTGAAGAATAAGCTCTATTCTTATTCTGTCCTAATGTGTGCTCTTCCCTAACACAGCGCAGCTGTGTTGAATCAGGCCCTGCCCTTTGAGATGAGTGCTTAGGGATTACCTCATAGCTCTCTTGATTGCACACACATTTTCTCACTTCAGCCCCTCTCATGGCTGCTGGAAACCTGGTGCATTCTGGGACTGGTAGTCTTTTATGTGAAAACTCTGTTTTCTTACTTCTACCAAAACTGACAGGTTGCTTGTTCAGAGTCACATCATCTTTTCTATAGCTCCTACCTGAGCTATGATAAGCTTCCTTATCACAGTGTCACGTCATAGTGACACCCATAACAGACTACTGCAATGTCATCTACCATGAACTACCCCAAAAAAACCTACTTCCCCTCCAGCTGGCCCAAAACACAGCTGCAAGAGTTATATCTGGATTTGTTAAATACAGTCATATAACCCCGACTCTCCTCCAATTACTCTGGCTCCCTATCAATTCATGCATCAAATACAAGATCATCATAATCATCTTCAAGATTTTAAACAACTTATCCCCACCAGCCCTGCAGCCATTGATCAAGCAAGCACATCCAACCAGAACAAGAAAAGGAGTAGATAACACCATCCTGGAAACTCCACCAAGCTTCCGAACAGCAAAACAATACACCTGTAGTAGAGCCTTCTCCATGTATGCCCCTCAACTTTGGAACAACCTCCCCACCGCAATACAAGCAATTAAAGACCTAATGGACTTTAGGAAAACCTTAAAGACACACCTCTTCTATGAATACTACGGTCCTACATTAGAAGAGCTACAGCCTGACACAGATACAACAACTTCTTAAACTCTGTTGGGCACCCCCTGCTATACCCTGCACTGCTATGTTGCACCTGTATATAGTTCAATGTACATTAATTGCCCCATGTAATCTTCCAAGTTTTACTACCTGTTCCATGTAAAAGCATGTTGCTATGTTTTTCAATGTAAACTGCTTTGAATTAATGATAAGGCGGTATGTATGTATGAATGAATAAATAAAGTGAATGAACAGAAAGCCAAGGAAAGCCTTGTCTCAATCTGCTATATTTTTTTTGAAGATGTGAACAAATAATAAAGTAAGCTGGTTGACGTAGTGTATCTGGGTTTTCCCAAAGCCTTTGACAAGGTCCCTTATGAGAGACTCTCGAGAAAATTAAAAACAAGTCATGGGATACAAGGCAGCATATTACTGTGGATCAGAAACTGGTTAAAATGATAGAAAAACAAAGAGCAGGGCTAAATAGCCAATTCTCTTAATGGAGAAAGATGAATAGTGGAGAACCTGGGCATCTGTGCTGAGCCCACTGCTTTTTATCATATTCATAAATAACCTGAAAATGGGAACAAGTGAGGTGATCAAATTTGCAGACACAAAATTATTCAAAGTTGTTAAATCACAAGAGGAGTGTGAAAAATTGCAAGAGGACCTTGAGAAACTGGGAAACTAGGCATCCAAATGGCAAATTAAATTTAATGTGGACCAGCGCAAGTTATGCACTTAGAGAAGAAAAATCCAAACTACAGTTAAAACGATGCAAGGTTCCACATTAAGAATTACCACCCAGGAAAAGAATTAAGGCATCATTGTCGATAAAACATTGAAACCCTCTGGCCACCGTGCAGCAGCAGCCAAGAAGGAAAAAGAATGCTAGAAGTCATAAGGAAATAACTGGAGAATAAAACCAAGGATATTATGACAACTCTGTATTGCTCCATGGTGCAACCACACCTTGAATATTGTGTACAGTTCTGGTCGCCTTATCTTAAAAGAATATAGCAGAATTAGAAAAGGTACAGAGAAGAGCCACCAAAATGATAAAGGGAAGGTACATTTTACTTACCAGATAACGTCCTTTCCTTGAAACCTGCTAGATCAGGCCTGCTAGATCTAGCCTGCTAGGTCAGCAGACTGGTGGAGACGATGCCAATGAAATGCCCAGATTTAAATGACATCACTTCTATGCCTCTATTCGCCTTGGTCACCAGAGTTCCCTTCAGAATCAGTCCCAAAGCATATGGGAGAACATGGCAAACTTCACACAACCTCAACATGAGCAACGAGTGACCAAACAGCACAGAACTACATACAGGAAAGAACAGATGGCCATCAGAATATGGACTTGCAGAGCCAAGCACAGAAATCATACTGGACCAAAAGGTACCACTGCAGAGCAACAGAGCCAAACAGTTCCAGGGGTGCACCCTGGACTGGTCTAGCAGGACTCAAGGAAAGGACATTATCTAGTAAATAAAATGACACGTTCTATATCGTCCTGCTAAACCAGTCCAGACAAGTGGGACGTACCAAAACTACACCTTCATTGTACGGGAAGATGACAGAACAGCTTGCAAAATCTTTGAGCCAAAGGCTGTGTCTGCCCAAGTGTGGACATCCAAGCAGTAATTCTTGACAAAAGTGAAAAGAGATGCCCACACTGTGGCTTGACAAATGTTTGCAGGGGCTACCGAGCTCCACTCCACCCACGAGGACTCTTGCGCTTGGGTAGAATTGGCATGCAAACTCACTGGAACCAGTTGGTTCTGTAACAGATATACAGAGGTAATGGCCTCTTTAATCCAGCGCTCCAATGTAGATTTAGCCACCGCATCACTCCTGCGTGGGCCAGCAAAAATCATAAAGAGATGATCTGATTTGCGAAAGGAATTCATAACCTCCAAGTATCGGAGAAGCACCCTCCAGACATCCACAAGGCGAAGATCTTTATCCTTCCTCCGACACTGCTCCTTAGAGGAGGAGGGTAGACAAACCACCTGGTTCACAAGAAAGGGAGAATCACCTTGGGTAAAAAGGAGGCACAGTCCGAATGGAAGCAGCCTCCTCCTCTGAAAAGGACAGATAAGCATCCCAGCAAGACAAAGCCTGCAGCTCAGAAATCCACCTTGCCGAACAAATCTTAACTAAGAAAACTGTCTTGAACGTCAAAGTCTTCAGAGTAGCGTCCTTCAACAGCTCCATCATCAGGGCATTGAGCACCATACACAGATCCCAGGAAGGGACCACAGAATGGACAGGAGGATGTAGGTACTGAATCCCCTGAAGAAAACAACATCCGGAGGGTAAGGCTAGAGACTTACCAGCCACTGGACTTCTGAAACAGGCCAAAGTTGCCACCTGAACCTTCATGCAGTTCAGAGAAAGGCCTTTTTCCAGACCTTCCTGCAAAACGTTCAACAGAGATGGCACCATGGCCACACCAAAACTTAGATTTTGTGCGCTGCACCATCGCTCAGAATCACCAGACCCACATGTATGCCAGGATGATAAACCTCCTCTGGGCTCTGAGCAGAGTGGAAACCACCGCAGGAGAGTAGTCTTAAACACTAGCCTACTCCTTTCAAGAGTTAAGCCATAAGGAGAAGCTGGGTCTTCCAGGACAATTGGCCCCTGACACAAAGGTAAATGAAAGGGTGGTGCATGCAGGAGCCGCATCAGATCATCGAAGCACACTCTCCTTGGCTAATCCAATGCCACCAGAACAATCTGTCCCCAGTGGCACACTACATGCCGACTCACACAACCCAACAGCAACCAAGGCAGAAACATGTACAGCAGGCCTTGCCTTGGCCAGGGACACTACGTCCTTGGACCCTGCTAACATGTGGCAACTGAAGAAATGGCATACCCTGACAGTGGAGCGAGTCACCATCTGATCCGTCTCGGTGCAACCCCAACAGTGAAGAATCAACTGAAACACCTCCTGACTTGACTCCCCCCTCTCCAGGATCCAGAATGCCGGTGAGATGGTCCATCTCCACACTGTCTGCCTCGGCAATGTGCTGGACCAAGCATAGCTAGGAGGATTTCTTCCGCTCAGGCAAACAAGAGAGCCATCTCCAGGGTCACTCCAGCACTTCTTGTGTCACCTTACCAATCGACATAAGCAATCACCGTGGCATTGTCTGAAAACACTCAAACCGCCTGGCCCTTGACTAGGGGCTGGAAACACTGGCAAGCCAACCTGATCACCATCGCCTCGAGGCAGTTGATGGACCACACTGCCTCCCTGCGGTTTCAATGACCCTAGACGGTTCGGCTTTAGCAATGGGCTGACCAGCCCGAGAGGCTGGCATCCTTCGTTGGAAGGATCCATGAGTAATCATCCAGCAGCATGCCTTTCTTCAGATGATTGGGCTGCTGTCACCATCACAAGCTGCCCTGCACCATTAGTGGGCATGGAAGCCTGAGCTCGAACTCCTGAAATCTCAGGGATCACAGGGTCAGTAAGAACCACTGGTGCAGCCGCATATGAGCCCACGCCCACAGCAACATCTCGATTGTCACTGCAATCAATCTGAGGAACTGCAAATAATCCCAGACTCTGAGAGCCTGTTGTGAACAGAACAGCGACAGGCAATCCAACAACATTTTGACTTTCACTTCTGACAGGAAGACTCTACCCTCTCGCGTATTAAATTGTGCTCCCAGGAATTCCAGGGAGTGGGAAGGCACCAACTGGCTTTTCCCCCAATTTATCACCCAGCCGAGGCTTTCCAAGAAGACCACCACTCAGGTTGACACCCGAGACGCCTCCGACATAGAACAGGCTCGGATGAGAAAGTCATCCAGACATGGGTGCAAACAAATCCCTTGGTGCCATGGCACCACAGCCACCACCACCATGACTTTGGAGAGCCCGAATGGAAGGGTGGCTAACAAAGTGCGAGCCAAGCACAGTAAAATACAGATACTTTTGCTGATCCTCAAGGATTGGGATATAAAAATATGCTTTGGCCAAATCTCCTCCCTCCCCCTAAGTATGTATATTTAGATCTTCAAGTCTTCTCTCATATGCTTTCTAGCACAGGTTCCATATCTTGGTCACCTTCCTCCGAATCATTACAAGTCTTTTTATAATTAAAAAAAAAAAGAAAAAAACACAGATGTGTGCGCTACCGAGTCAATGTTGACTCCGGTTAACTCAGCAGCCCCTAGGTTTTCTTGGCAAGGTCTGACTAAAATTAGATTGCCAAACCTTTTTTCTGAGGCAATGGAGGGTAAAGTGATTTGTCCAAGGCCACAAGGAGTGCCAAGGGGAATCGAACGCTGCTCTACTTGGTCACCAGGCCAACCACTAAGCTGCTGCTCCATTAAATTCATGTTCCCCTCTAGTTTCATCACAGGCTGGCCTCAAACTGGTAAGGCATGCATCTTGTATTAGAATCATCATATCTTAGTCCTGTCCGTGGATTTTCTTTTCCAAATTTGACCTATAAAAGGTTTTGAGAAAGAAGGTGGTCTCAAAATAAGTTGTGAAGAAAATAATTCCTCAGAATCACTCATTTCCTACTTCTCTCCATAGCTGATTTTGAGAGGTCAATATGGCTAAAATGAAGTGGACAGGGTATTTAGTTATCATGAAAAATATCTCATCACAGCAAGGGAAGTGTCAGGACTCCTAAATATTTATTTATTTATTATACCGCGCTCTTCAGAATCAGGAGGTTTACATGTATACTAAGAGGTACATTTTATTCCCTTGTCCCCAAAGGGCTCACAATCTAAGTGTACCTGAGGCAATGGAGAGTTAAGTGGCTTGCCCAAGGCCACAAGGAGTGGCCATGGGACCAGAGACCCCAGTCCCTCCGGCCTGAAGTTGCTTGTCCCCATGTGGGAAATGAACCCCCGGCCTTCCGGCCTGAGGTAACCTGTCCCAACCACTGAGCCACTCCTCCCTCCTAAATATAGATGAACGAATATTTATTAAAGGCCCGACATGGCCATGTTTCAGCACAATTACACTTGTGTCAGGGGTCAATTCATAAAGCTATCCATGCATGTAAAGCATGGTTGCTCACCTGTAACAAGTGATCTTCGGGAACAGCAGGCATTTGGTCTTCAGATATGGGTGAGGTCAGTACCAATGGCACCTGCGCAAGAACACCTGCATCCAATTGGAAAGCTTTTGAGAGCACCACTGCGCCTGCGTGATTGCCCTCCCGCCTTCCCAACTCCCTCTCTTCAGTTGAGTTTGTAGCTGAGACAAGAGTAAATGAAACCCTACAACTCCTAGGAGAGGAGGGCAAGTTATAACGACTAAATATCTGCTTTCCCGGAGATCACCTGTTACAGGTGAGTAAAGCATAGTTACTCACCTGTAACAGGTGATCTCCGGGAACAGCAGGAATTTAGTCTTCACATATGGGTATCGTCGGTACCGATGGAGCCTGCATGGGAACGCTCCCCAGCGTCCAATTAGAAAGCCTCTGGGAGCATCCCACAGCGCCTGCGTGCTGCCTTCTCGCCTTTCCCAACTGTCTCTCTCCAGTTGAGTTTAAAGCTGAGGGAAAGAGAGAGGGAAAGAGAAAAAGACAGAGATAGAGAGATACAATTCCTAGGGGAGGTGGGTGGGTTGTGAAGACTAAATTCCTGCTGTTCCCGGAGATCACCTGTTACAGGTGAGTAACTATGCTATCTCCAGGAACAAGCAGGAATGTAGTCTTCATATATTGGGACTCCCTAGGTACAGATGCCAGGGAGAAACCCCATAAGTTGTGAGCCCCTTTGAAAGGGCTCCACTTCCCCCCATGGATCTCTGGCATCCTACCAGGGATGGTGGGTAGGAGTTGATTAAGTATGGAACAGGTGTTGAAGAACAGCCTGACCAAACAAGGCATCCCGGCGGGAGTCCTTGTCCAAGCAGTAATGGGCTGTGAAGGTATGAACCGAGGCCCAGGTAGCTGCTCGACAGATGTCGTCGATAGACACAGAGTGAAGACGAGCCATAGAGGCTGCCATGGCTCTCACATTGTGCGCTGTGACACGGCCTTCAAGAGGAAGGTTCTTACTCCAATAGGCAAACGATATACACTGTGCAATCCAGTTGGACAGTGTTCTTTTGGAGACTGGAAGCCCTAAATGACTAGGATCAAAAGCAACAAAGAGTTGAGAGGACTTTCTATGTTGCTGCGTTCTTTGCAAGTAAAAGGCCAAAGCTCTTTTACAATCCAAAGTATGAAGATTCCTTTCTGCATTAGAGGCATGAGGCCATGGGAAAAAAACAGGAAGGTAAACTGCTTGGTTTAAATGAAAAAGTGAAACCACCTTTGGCATAAAGTGAGGGCGAGTCCTAAGGACTACCTTATGATGGAACCTTGTATAAGGAGGATCAGCCACCAATGCTTGCAATTCACTGATGCGACGTGCTGATGTGATTGCAATAAGAAAAATAACCTTCCAGGAAAAGAATTTCAAAGAGGTAGTAGCTAATGGTTCAAAAGGCGGCTTCATGAGCTGGCCAAGAACCAGATTTAAATCCCATGCCACCGGTGGTGGCTTAACGGGAGGCATAGTTAGAAGAAGGCCTCTCATAAATCTCGCTATGATAGGATGAGAGGAAATAGGTTGCCCATTTACAGGTTTGAGAGAAGCTGCAATAGAACTTAAATGAACTCTCACTGAATTGGTCTTAAGCCCTGCATTAGACAAATGAAGGAGATATTCCAGTAATGATTCCAGAAGTATTGCAAGAGGGTTAAGACCCTTCTGCG
Source organism: Ichthyophis bannanicus (assembly GCA_033557465.1). Lineage (NCBI taxonomy): Eukaryota > Metazoa > Chordata > Amphibia > Gymnophiona > Ichthyophiidae > Ichthyophis > Ichthyophis bannanicus. Next base: position 377,575,885 of record CM066034.1, on the reverse strand, counting down.
AGCACCATATGGTAAACCTTTTCCACTTGAAAGCATAAGAGCGTCTTGTGGATGGTTTCCTGAAAGCATAAAGGATATCCTTTACTTGCTGAGAAAGATTAAGACCATGAAGTTCTAGGCTTTCAGCAACCAGGCCCTGAGATGTAGAGATTGGGGATTGGGATGCCACAGCATCCCGTCCTCCTGGGATAGGAGATCTGGAACAGATCCTAACTCCAGAGATGGAGCTTGAGAGAGATGTAAGAGCAGAGGGTACCACACTTGTCGTGGCCAATGTGGGGCTATGAGAATCATATAGCCTCTGTCTCTCTGAAGCTTGAATAAAGTTCTGGGAATTAGGGGAATGGGTGGGAGGCAAACAGAAAGTCCCGACCCCAATGGAGGAGGAAGGCATCCCTGGTCTGAAAACCCTGAGCCGGAATTCTGGAACAGAACCGGGGAAGTTTGGCATTCAGCAGACTTGCAAAGAGGTCTATGTCCGGGGTTCCCCAAAATTGGAAAATTTTGGCCACCTGGTCTGCATGGAGAGACCATTTGTGTGGAAGAAGAACTCGACCGAGTCTGTCTGCCCAAGAGTTTTGAATGCCTGGAAGATACACTGCAAGGAGATGAATCTGATGCTTTCCGGTGAGGGCCCAAAGTCGCAAAGCGTCGTTGCAGAGCGACAGAGAGCCTGTTCTGCCCTGCTTGTTCACATAGAACATGGCTACCTGGTTGTCCATTTGAATTAGGACAGTTTTGTAGCTGAGCTGGGTGTGAAACACTCGAAGAGCAAGAAAGATTGCTCTGAGCTCTGGGAGATTGATGTGCAGATTGGTCTCCTGTGGAGTCCAGGTACCCTGGGTAGAGAGGCCTTGCAAATGGGCTACCCAACCCACCTGTGAGGCATCTGTTGTTAGAGTTACTTGGGGTGGGGGTTGCTGAAAAGGGGACCCCACCAACAGATTCTGGGGTGACTGCCACCATTGGAGAGACAAAATAAGACGATCTGAGGTTGCTATTTTGTCTGACAGGCAACCTGACGCCTGAGTCCACTGAGTGGATAGAGTCCACTGGGCTGCCCTCATATGGAGGCGGGCATAAGGGACCACATGCACGGTTGCTGCCATGTGGCCTAGCAATTGTAACATTCCCCGAGCAGTGAGGTGAGACTTTAGCATTGCTTGGGAAGCTAACTGCACAATGCGAAGGCAGCGGGACTGTGGAAGATAGGCCCTTGTCTGGTATCCAGCAGGGCTCCTATGAATTCTAGAGACTGAGTGGGAGCTAGGTTGGATTTTGGGAAGTTTATGACAAGTCCCAAATATTGAAGGATACGCATTGTGCGAGATAGAAAAATCCTGGCCTCTGGCTCTGATGGGGCTCGAATGAGCCAATCGTCCAAGTACGGGAAGACGAATATTTTTAGGGTGCGGAGAAATGCTGCCACCACAGCCATGCATTTTGTGAACACCCTTGGTGCCGAGGCTAGGCCAAAAGGAAGAACTCTGTATTGGTAGTGCTTCCCTTGAAATAGAAAGCGAAGAAACCTTCGGTGAGTTGGATGGATGAGAACATGAGTGTACGCATCCTTGAGATCTAGAGAACAAAGCCAGTCCTGACTCTGAAGGTATGGCAGTAGAGTTCCCAGAGAAATCATTTTGAATTTCTCTTTGAACAGGAATTTATTCAATTCTCTGAGGTCCAAAATGGGTCTGTGCCCTCCTGTTTTCTTTGGAATAAGGAAAAGGGGGGAATAGAACCCTGCACTTTGTTGATGAATAGGTACTTCTTCTATTGCCCCCTGGGCAAGAAGCAGACTGACCTTGTGATCTAACTGGGAGTTGAAAGAGGTCTGAGAATTGAACTGTCTTACCATTGTAGGAGGGGGCATGCTGAGGAAGTGAAGCTTGTATCCCTCTCTTACAATGGACAGAGTCCAACTTTCTGTTATCTGCCCCATCTGGGGGCAAAATAACATAACCTTCCTGGAATGGTGGAAGGCTCTGGCCTGTTTAGGGCCAGGAAGACAAAGTTCTCTAGATGGGAGTCAAAGCCCCTGTGGAGGCTGAGTCAGCTGAGCCGGTTGAGGCTTAGCAGCCTTTGTTTTTCTTTGTTTGGGTTGCTGCTGACCCTTTTGGGCAGACTGACCTGCACGATGCCCTTGCTGGGTATAGGAGGGGTAGAACAACTTCTTTCTTGTGAAGAATGATTTTTTGTAGGACTTTTTCCTTGCAGGATCAGCTGTAGATTTTGATAGTCTATCCAAGGTGAGATTATCAGCATCTAGCTCATTAGCTTTCTCTTGCCAATTTTTGCCAGAGATTCTCTCCTGTGCAAGGAATATTCCCCAGTTTGTCCTGTACCCAAAGTTCCAAGTCAGATGCCTGGAGCCAGGCAATCCTACGTGCGCCTATGGCAATAGCAGAAGTTCTGCTTATGCATTCAAAACAATCAAAAGCTGCACGATTTACGAATTTGGAAACATCCAGAGCATGTTTGATAAGTGCAAGATAATCTTGCCTCTTATCATCAGGAAGGAGAGGGCTCATAAGCTCTAGATCTCCTGTAAATTCCTTAAGGAACATTCCCATATATAAAATGTAGGAACTAATCCTGGCAGAAAGCATAGAGGCCTGGAAGGTTCAACGCCCGAAGGCATCAAGGCATTCACGTCCTGGAGGATTAAATGCATGTCTTTTTGCACTCTTGATCCTTCTCATAGCTGATTCCACCACCATGGAATGGTGGGGCAGCTGAGGTTTTTGAAAACCAGGACAGGGAGGAACTTGATACATGGTATCGAGCCTACGAGAATGAGGAGAAGTGGTGAGAGGTGTTTCCCACATCCTTAGCATGAGATCATGCAAGATCTCATGAATAGGCAAAGTAGCTGCCTCTTTGGGAGCTTTAGGATACTGTAAAATCTCCAAATCATTCGCCCTAGGCTCTGTTTCAGGAGCCACTGTGATGGAAAGACCTCGAGCCACATCCCGGATAAAATCGTGGAAGGAAGGACTTCCGGTGATGCGGTGAGAGCGAGCAGACATGTGCTGATCGCACTCAGACTACCCCCTGCCTAAACCGGCATACTAGAGCCGAATTTGAGCCCGGAGATTCCAGCGTGAACCTGATCCAGGGGTCGGGCACTCTGCTGTAGCGCTAGCAGTGCATAGAGGGTCCAGCGGCGATGGCCACGGCACTCAGAGCGGGGAAGGAGCGGGACCGGGGGCCTGCTCTGAACAAAATGGCGGACGGAGGGGGGGCGCCTAGCTCACCGACCTTCCCGGCGAGAGTGGAAGAAATATCGGCGGCAGTGGCGGACGCTCTGGCGGCTCAGTTTACCACCCTCTGAGAAAAACTCGACACGGTGCAGAGTTCGGTGGATACCTTTGGGAAAAGGCTACAGGAGGCAGAGGAGTGCGTGGGACGTGCGGAGGATACCCTGATAGAGCTGAACCAGACGGTGGCAGGCCTCATGTCACGGCTGCTCTCTCAGGAGGCTAAACTCGACGATCTTGAAAACCGCTCTCTACGAAATAACTTGAGAGTGATGGGTATCCCGGAAGCGGTGCTGGATAAAGACCTGCGCAAATATCTCGAAGTGCTCTTTGAGTCGCTGCTGGGGGAGACTGCTGCCGGCGGGAATATCAAGATCGAGAGGGTGCACCGAGTGGGCAGCAAAAATGTACGTGATTCTCGCCCTCGGTTGGTCCTAATTAAATTCCTCCAATTTCCACAAAAAGAAGCTATTCTGCAGGCTGCTAAGACACAAGGCACCATACAAGTGGACAATGTGCGGCTCCGGATAGCGCAGGACTATTCTGTTGCGCTGAGCCAGCGACGCCGCGCCTATGCACCTATCTGTCAAAAACTGATTGACTCTCAGATTAAATTTACAATCCAGTACCCGGCGCGTATCCACGTGTTCCATGAGGGCCAGCGCAAGACTTTTGAGTCAGCTGAAGCAGCGGCAAGCTATGTGGAGACCGCTATCCCAGGCGGCACATCAGGCTGAGCATTTCAAAATGACTTGACTGTTTTGGCTGTTGCTATATTATAGCCCATAGCATTAGACGGCCTACCTGTTTGTTATATCGACAGCGTCATGCTGGGGTCCCGAGGCCTTTTATTTCTATACTTGCTTGGCCCGGTCAGGGAGCGATCGGGACAGGTGGACCCCCCGATTTGGGAGTAGAGGTCTCCTCGGTCATAGGGGCTTCCAGACAGGCCCAGCTTTAATCGGGTGGGGCCTGTATTGGATTCCCCGGAGAGACACCCTGAAGACCTGAGGTTGGGAGTCAGAGGCCTACATATTTGCTAGTTGGGGGGCAGTAGTGTACCTGAGGGCTGCTGGGCGAATTCCGGGATCGGCTGGGTGTGGCCCGTGGGCGGGCGGCTGGCTCCTCTTCCATCCCTGAGCAGGCCATAAGCCGGTGAGAGGGTGCGAGGCGTCAGGGTTATGGGGCCTGCTTTTCCCCCTGGCTTGGGGTGCTTCCTGGGGCACGGGGATGGTGTCCCTTACTTAGTTCTTTGCTAACGTGTTATCCTAGTGCTGAGGGCAGCGCAACCCCTTCCCTCTCCCTTAACAGATCTGTGTGTGGGCCTGCGGGCCTTGAGCTCTTCCGAATTCCGGAATCATTAACGTTTGGGCTACGACAGCTATACATGTCCTTTCAGCAAAATGCTCGTTTCTGTTCATTCCTTCCCTTCTTTACAGTTTACTATGACAGTTTTGGAACAGTTGTTATACGAGTGTAGGCATGCCTAACCCATAATGTGAGTATAATGACCTGATATGCTTTGATATATTGTTGGCTATGTATATCATACTCCCTGGGTGGGAGGTGTGGGGGGCGGGGTTGGACTGGACTGTGTAATGGGCGAGCTAGAGGGGCCAATTCTGCCGCTGATTACATGGTTAGGGACGTCATGGTTTAGTTTATGGGTTTATACCCGAGATCCTCAGTACGCCAGGTGCTTGAGGCGCTGCAACCCGGTGCCTGAAGCGGGTAGGGTCAGCGGGCGAAGTATTGATTGGGGGGGGAGGGGGTGGAGCGTATCACCGGAGGTTTAGCAGAGGGGGGCGAGGTGGTATATGATGAGAGAGAGATTAAGATATGGGGGGGGGAGGGAGGGGGGGAGGGAGTGGGGAGGGGAGGGGGGAGGGGGGGAAGGGGGTAGGTCGCACTCTACTACAACTTCCTGGTGTGTTAAAGGAGGGACGATTGGGTGGGGGGAGGGGGTTCCAGGCTGGGAGAGCCCCGTCCCTGATGACGTGGGGAAACGGACACATGAGTCTTGACACTGCCCCGCCGCTTTGAAAGTTATCATGTGGAATGTGTGTGGTTTGGGAAACCCCATAAAGAGATATAAAATTCTACAAGCCTTGGCTAGGCATAAGTGTGATATTGCGTTCCTACAAGAGACCCACCAGACGGCTGAGGAGCATAGTAAGTTATGCCGTGACTGGGTGGGACAGGTTTGAGGGGCCCCTGCCCTAGGGAAGAAGGGGGGGGTGGCTATATTGATTCATAAAAGAGTACGCTGTTCTGTCGACACTGAAGTTCGAGATGCGGCGGGGCGATACTTGCTGTTGCAGAGCATGCTGGAGGGGAGACCGGTAATATTGGGGACGGTGTATGGCCCGAACTCCCCCGACCCAGGTTTCTACGCCATGTTGGCCTCTAAAGTGGAGCAGATGCCTGAACTCCCGCTCATTCTGGGAGGAGATGTCAATGGAGTCTTGGATATTGACTTGGATACCTCGGGGGGGGGGGGGGGGAAGCACGAGAACGGGAGCCAGTAACGCGAATGTTAAATAGATTTAAGAGTAGACTGGGGCTCGTTGACACTTGGAGGGTGTTACACCCCCTAGAGAAAGACTTTACCCACCAGTCTCGAGCCCATGGCACTAGTTCCCGTATTGATTACATATTGCTCTCTAACGGGATTTTTGCGAACGTGGGCAAGGTGCAGATCGGGCCCTTTGAAATTTCCGACCATGCGCCGGTGTGGTTAGAACTCCACTGGGGGGGGGGGGGAATGGATAAGACGCGGATTTGGCGATTCCCGCCGGAGCTCTACGGAGATGCCCAGTTCCACAAATTTCTGGAGCAGCGCTGGAGAGAGTTTGAGGAGGATCATCGATGCCACCAGGGGGACCCTGAACTGGTATGGGAGACGGCCAAAGTTGTGCTAAGAGGAGATATCATTGGGTTTGCGGCACGCAAACGCCGGATGCCCATGGATAGGATTCTTAGACTAGAGAAGCGGGTATCTTGGTTGCGGAGGCGGCTTGCGGGTGCCCCGTCGGAGGGGCTCAAGAAAGAGCTATGGGAGGCCAGGGTGGACCTTAACGAATTACTACATCAACGGGCTAAGAAATCTATTCTCTATTATCGTTATCGGTTGCAGTGTTATGGCGACAAACCCGGACGGCTGTTAGCTCGATGTCTGAAGGGAGCGCGGGGATCGCGTACTGTGGCAGCCTTGCGGGACGAGCAGGGGGTACTGCAGAGAAACACTAAGAACATTGTCTGGGTCTTTCGGAGTTTCTTTCAAGCACTTTATGCAGCGGAGGGTGGTTCCCCCTCGGCAATACCGGCTTATCTCCAGAAGTTAAACTTGCCCTCGCTCACAGAGGAGCAGAGCAGTCAGTTGGGGCGCCCTGTCACCCCGGAGGAGGTACGGTCCGTTATTGCCCAGGCTAGCTGTTTTAAATCACCAGGGCCGGACGGATTGGGCGCCGAGTTTTACAAATTGCTTAATGACTATATCAGTCCAACCTTGGTGGAGGTATTTGCACGGCGGGTCGAGCAGGGCGGCTTTAAGTGGGGCAAGAACCACGCGCATATCACTCTGATTCCTAAGCTGGGCAAAGATCCGGAGTTGCCTACATCCTACCGTCCTCTCTCTCTATTGAACTTCAACATTAAAATCTTTGCTAAGATTCTGGCGGATAGATTAGCAGAGCATCTCCACTACCTGATCCATGACTCCCAGGTGGGGTTTGTAAAAGGCCGGTACATTGTTCGGAATATGCGCAAAATAGTTGCGTCTTTGGAATGGGTACATGACCAGCAGCTGCCCTCCCTATTAGTAAGTTTTGACGCAGAGAAGGCCTTTGACAGGGTCGACTGGACCTATCTTAAAGAATTGCTGCCTTGGTATGGTCTAGGGGCCCCATTTTGTGCCATGATTGATTGCTTATACGATTCCCCGACTGCGGGGATACTTTGCAATGGGATGCTGTCGGAGGCCTTCCCGTTGGAGAGAGGTATGCGGCAGGGCTGCCCCCTGCCCCCCCTGCTGTTTGTGTTATCCTTAGATCCATTGATTAGAGCGATGGAGATGTCGCCGGCGATCCAGGGGGTGCGTATAGGCTCTCAGATTTTCAAGGTGTCGGCTTTTGCCGATGACATCTTGGTGCATCTCTCGTCCCCCGTGGACTCCCTGCCCTGCCTGCTCCAGGAATTTCGAGATTTTGGCCTATTTTCGGGTCTGTGGATTAATGGGGACAAGACAGAGGCTCTCGATGTGTTGGGGACTCTGAGGCGGGGGTGGGTTGGTGGGTTCCCTCTTAAGTGGGCACACTCGCATTTTGCTTATCTAGGCATTCGGCTGACCAGTCATCCGCGTGAACTGTATCGATGTAATTTCGAAGAGATGCTGGCCCGTACGCAATCCCAATTGCAAGCTTGGAGGCCGTTGCCGCTCTCGCTATCGGGGCGAGTGGCGGCAATTAAGATGGTGATATTACCTCGGCTGTTATACTGGCTGCAGACTCTGCCAGTGTGGTTACTTCGGGGCGATTTGCGGCGCCTGGAAGCCACAATTCGGACCTTTTTGTGGCGAGGAGCTCGAGCCCGTATACCTTTGCTCCGACTGACGGGGAAGTGGCAGGATGGGGGGATGGGACTTCCCGACTTGGGGGCATATGCCTTGGCCTGTCAAGCCCGCCACCTGGGGGACTGGTTGGGTGGGACGGCGGTGTATACTCCCACGAACCTCGAGGAGGAATATGTAGCACCTTTCTCTTTGTTAGGGGCCCTACATACGGAGGTGCGGTGTCTTCCGACTCGCCTCGCATCGAGCGTTTTGTTTGGTTCGGCCCAGCGGACGTGGCGGTACTTTAATATCCGATGGGGGAAGGCCTGGACGGTGTCCAGCTGGTTGCCGTTGCAAGGTAATGTCCACTTTACCCCGGGTTCGAACTCACGCGGCTTTCAAGACTGGTGGCGTAAGGGTATTCGAAATATCGGGCATTTGGTGGATTCTGCGGGGAGGTGTAAACCCTTTCAATCTCTTTGTCAAGAATACGATCTGACCTTAAACTCTACCTTTGCATATCTTCAGGTTTCCCACTATATCTCCTCCCTGCCTAGAGAGGCCCTGGTGTCGGAGCGCTCGGCACAATAGCTGGGTTTTTTTGCCTTGGGAGAAGAAGCGCCTCAGTCTATTGCGGGCTATAGAGCTCGATTGAAAGATCTCCAAACGCCTGTAGATTATCGAGGAGTAGAGGCGGCGTGGATTGCGGAGATGGGAAGGGAGGTTCATCCTAATACTGTTCTCACTGCTCTACGGCGGATTGCAGACATAGTGGAAGGGGCTAGGTGGCGGGAGATACAATTCAAATGCCTCACTCGGGCCTATTTCTCGCCTAGACGAGCTTTGCGTAGCCATCTGACAGTGGATGGTCGGTGTCCGTGCTGCCAGGCTCCTTTGGCTAACTTATGGCATATGTGGTGGGCCTGTCCGCATATCCAACCCTACTGGGCTAGAATCGCTAGGTATGTCAGTGGATTACTGCAGCAGAGTGTGCGGTGGACTGGGGCTTTTGTGGTTTTGGATAGGATCGACCCCCCCTGTCCGTCCCGGCGAACGGATCGCTTGTTCATGCGTAAGGCCTGTCTGGTGGGTAAAAGTCCCATTTTACGTATGTGGCGCGAGCAGTGCTCCCCCACGTTTGGGGAGTGGCGCAATAGCTTTCACCAGTTAATGCTTATGGAGCGGTGGCGAGCGCGAGGCAGTGTCAAGTGCTGGGCATTCTTCCTTTTGGTGTGGGACCCGTATATAGACACGCTGGGGGCCCGTTGTCGGAATGAGATCTTGCATATTGGTAGGTAGGGGAGGGGAGGGGAGAGGGGGCGGATAGCTGGCGAGGGGGGTAGTGTGGGAAGGTGAGGTGGGTGAGGTGGAATGAACCTGGAGATGGGTGCGACCGGGAGGGGAGGGCAGGGAAGGGAGGGGGGTGGGGGGAGTCTTGGGGTGGGGATATCATACGAAAACTGTACTCATCCCTTGTCAGTGTTCCTCCGGATGGGGATGAGAACCCACCCCACCGGAGATTGGTTGTATTTGCCTTATTGTTTTTTGTTGGTGATGATTAAATAAAGTTTATAAAAAAAAAAATCCTGGAAGGATATATCCTCTGGGGCAGACATCCTACGTTTAGGAGAGGAAGAATCCTCAGGAAGTAGTACTCTGGTATCGACAGAGCTGTCAGTCTTCAGACTTGTCGGAGGATTCAAAGTATCTCCTGTCCGGGTAATCGTGCATCGCACGATACCGGTACCAATCGAAGTCGGTATCGACAGGGTCCGATACCGACTTGTCAGTACCGGAGGGCACAGCATGCGTCGGTACCGGTAGTCCACCTGCCGACGTCGATGCAATTGGCCCCGGTACCTATGTAGGTGCTGGTACCAGTTGAATTGTCTGAAGCGGTTTCGGGGGCATCGATGCCGAGAGAAGAGACGCCAGACTGCATTCAATAGCCAAGAATCTCTGGTCTATCGACGCCACCGATGCCTGGGTATCGGTACTGGACAAAGCGGCTGGTACTCCAAAGCATGGCACCAGTAGTTCTGTCGAGGTTGGGGCCTTGAGAACATCCTGGAGCCCCGATAGTGCTTTGGAAGCCGAAGCCTCCCGCTGGGGCAATTTTGCCGGTGTGAGTCCCTCAAGGGCAACGCCAGAGGCATCTCGATACTTAGAAGGAGATCTACCCTTTGAGGACCGGCTAGACTTATGTTTAGTTACCTGAGATCCATGGGAGGAAGACGAAGCCCTGGAAGATGTTGATGCCACAGATGCTGCATCGGAGGGAAAAAGGGTGCTAAGTTTAGCAGCTCGGTTTTGCCGACCCCTCTTCAACATCATCCCACAGGCAACACACTCCGAGATAGAGTGGTCAGGACCAATGTTCCCTCTAATTTTCTGTAGGCTGTGTGCGCATAAAATATCAGCTGTGCAGCTTTTGAAGGAAGGTTAAATTTTTGTGCGCCACATATATACTTTAAAATTTGACTACATGTCAGAATACAGTATATATACACCACATTGATTTTAATCAAATTAAATGAAAATAGATGATTACTAAATGAAGCGGAAAATTTCTAGTAATTACAATCACAACTTTTAAATTTTAAGACGTCTGTTTTTTTCTATCAGAATCAGAACCGTAATTTTTGTGCGCTCTGTTGTAAAGTATATGCGCTCGCTCGGCGAGGTGTGTGCGCGCGCACACGCGCACAGCTTAGAGGGAACAGTGGTCAGGACCTAAAAATTTGAGGCACCACTCATGGGTGTCTGTGACGAAGATGGTACCTCCACACTTGGAACACTTTTTAAAACCCGAAGCGGGTTTTTCCATTGTAGAGGAAAGTTGGGCCTAGTGCCCAAAATGGCGCATAGCACCAGAGGAGAAAAAAAGCTGGAAAAGATGTGTGTTTTTTTTTTTTACAAGGAAAAGAAAGAAAGAAAGAAAGAACCGGCGGTACCGGTGTAGCGTCGAGGGAAGGCAGACGCGACCACAAAAAGAAGAATAAAAGGGATATTTTCTGCGGTGACAGGAAGTGCGACCTGCCGGCTCCACGGAAAACGAAGAACTGGAGAGAGACAGTTGGGAAAGGCGGGAAGGCAGCACGCAGGCACTGTGGGATGCTCCCAAAGGCTTTCTAAATGGACGCTGGGGAGCGTTCCCGCACAGGCTCCTTCAGTACCGACGATACACATATGTGAAGACTACATTCCTGCTTGTTCCTGGAGATCTACGCTATCTCCAGGATCAGGCAGGAATATAGTCTTCCCATATGGGACTCCCTAGCTCCCAGATGCCAGATATAGTGACCTCAGAACCGCTGGAGGTTCACCTCAGAAAAGGCATAATGAGGTCATGGATCCCACATGGATTTCTGGTATCTTTAAGGTCCGGGACAGAAGGTAGAAGTTGCATTTAAGTCTGAAAGAGGTACTGGAGTACAGCCTGACCAAACATGACATCCCGACGTGAGTCCTTGTCCAGACAATAATGGGCAGCAAAGGTATGGACGGAAGACGAAGTTTCTGCTTTGCAAATTTCATCAATGGCTATTGAATGTAGGTTTGCCATAGAGGTGGCCATGGTGTGAACGTTGTGAGCAGCGACATGCCCTTCCAGGTAAAACACTGTTTTGTCATAGGCAAAAGAAATGCAGTCCGCTATCCATCTGGAGAGTGTATGCTTAGAAATAGGTAATCCCAAGTGACTGGGGTCAAATGAGATGAACAACTGCAGATTTTATGATGACCTTGAGTCCGTTACAGATAAAAAGCTAAAGCACACTTGCAGTCAAGAGTGTGCAGAGTTGCTTCTGCTCTAGACGAATGCGGTTTAGAAAAGAAAACTGGAAGGTAAATTGACTGGTTTAGATGGAAGGGAGAGACCACCTTTGCCATAAAATGTGGGCGAGTCTGAAGGACTACTTTGTCATGGTGAGAGCGGGTATAGGGTGGATCCGCCACCAAAGTCTGAAGCTCACTAATGCATCTAGCTGAAGTGAGGGCAATTAGGAAGATCACCTTCCACGATAGGAATTTAAGTGAGATTGTGGCTAATGATTCAAAGGGCGGCTTGAGGAGCTGCACTAGAAGGACATTGAGGTCCCAAGCTACCGGGAGGTGATTTAATGGGAGGTTTGGACAGTAGGAGACCTCTCGGCTGTGTGGAGATGGACTGTACATCAAGCAGATGATGTGAGGCTGCAAGACACTAAGCTGGACTCTCAGAGTTTGTCTTTAGACCTGTCAAGGACAGCTAGAGGAGATACTGTAGAAGCAATGCCACTGAAGTAAAAAAGGGATTGAGATCCTTCTGGGAACACTAGATCGAGAATCTATACCACTTAAAAGCCTATGACCGTCTGGTGGAAGGCTTTCTAAAAGCCAAAAGGATCTCCTTAACCTCGTACAGTCAAAACCATGTAAAACTACGCTCTCAGCAGCCAAGCTGTGAGGCGGAGAGACTATGAATTGGAATGGAGCAGTGAGCCGCTGTCCTGGTAGAGGAGATCTGGTGCATATCCCAAGCACAGAGGATGAGTAGCAGTGGAAACCACAGTTGCCACTGCCAGTGAGGGGCTATGAGAATCATGAGCCCTTGTAGGACTGAAGCTTGAAAAGCGTCTTGGGTATGAGGGATATGGGAGGGAACACAAAGCAGATCCTGACCCCAGTGCAGGTGGAAGGCATCCACCTATTGGTTGGTAGATGTCGGAGTTCTTGTGCAGAAACGAGGAAGCTTGGCATTCTGCGAAGTCACGAACAGATCTATGTCTGGAGTTGCCCAGGTCGGGAAGACGTAGGACACTGTGTCTGGATGCAGAGACCATTTGTGGGTAAGAAGAAAACAACTCAGTCTGTCTGCCACGATATTGAATTGCCCTGGGAGGTACACTGCTTGGAGGTGTAGTTGATGAGCAACAAAGGACCAGAGGTATATCGCCTCCTCACAGAGAGCCCAAGGGCCTGTTCCCCCCTGCTTGTTCACACAGAACACAGCAACCTGATTGTCAGTCCTGACTAGGACATTTTGCACTGTGAGGTGGTGTTGGAACACCCGGGAGGCATTGGAGATAGCCCGAAGTTCCAGGAAATTGATTTGGAGTTGTGACTCTTGCACTATCCAAAGAACCCTGTGTAGTCAGGTTATTTTATTTATTTATTTATTACAGGCTCTTATATACCGCTCTATTCAGAATCAGCGCGGTTCACAATATAACAACATACCATAACAACAAACTGTTAGGTTTTACAGAGAACAAGGTCAGAGAACTTGGATAAAACAAAGGTTGCCCAGATAGGCTCCCCAACCCAGTTTGGAAGCATCTGTCATCAGGGTGCATTGACGTGGAGGCATCTAAAAAGTTGACCCTACGAGCAGCTTTTCTGGAGAACACTACCACTGAAGGGATGTGGTTAGACGGTGTCATGAGGTCAGTCCTCCACCTAGGGCTAAGAGGGCTGGTCTGCCATGATGTCCTTTAATCAGAAAGTGAGACCACACCTTTCTGCTTTCGCAATGCCTCTTGGGAGTTGTAGTCCCTTTTTAGACCTCTGATAAAGGAATAGTTATGAGTCGAGTGTTTAAGGCAAAATGACAAGAAATTTATTCCCCTCATATTAGGACTTAGTGTAGAACAAAATAGGAGAGTGTCCAGGTGTTTGCTCGAGGATTATTTACAACAAAATAAGGTAACTGCTTTTCACACTCTGGCTCCAAAATGTGCTGTGCCTTTTCTAAGTAACAAAGATGGGAAAACCAAACAGCTTCTTCTGGCAAAGTAAAATAACTTCTTTTCCTTTGCTGATTCACAGCTCTTTAACTCAAAGACTTAACACAGTGACTCGATATCATCAGCTAAGCAAAGCATGCAATCCATTGGAACTTCAGCTATATCATTAACATTACAGTCCGTTTGCATATCTTCCAGCTCAGGATTTACTGAGCTTGGCTGCCAGCTGTTACTACTGTGTTGAAGGTAACCTCCCTCTGCAAACTTGGGTGTTTCCCCTGTATACAATTCTAGACAGCAAGGGTTTGAAATACCTGTGGCTTTGGAGCTTCTTCTCTGGCTCTCATCTAGTTCCTTCCAGTTATAAGGAAATGCTCTGTGACTCTCCGTTTGTAATTCCTGACTAGAGCCACCCCCTGGCTCTCTGTTCCAGGTAGAGCTTCTTAACCTCCCTGCTTTGGAGCTGGGTCTCCACTTCTGAAAACGCTGAAGCCTTTCCTCAGGCAGTAAGGACTGAAGGGCTCCCTGTTCTCTCTGCCCAGGCTGGTTCCTGGCAACAGGCTGTGCTTTCCCACCTTCTAGTCTGCCGGCTTCTCTCCCAGAACTGCAGGTAGGTTCTTTGCCAAATCTCCCATTCTCTAGGGTTCCTGAGCCTCTACAACCACGTCTCCCAGGAGCTCTTTCCTCTTGCTCCCTCTCTGGCTTCCTTCCTTGCTTCTCTTGTTGTCCTCGCTGCCCTTCCTTTGCTCCCAACCAGCGTTTATATTTCTGTTCCCTGAGGCTTGGCTCTGCCTTTCTGAACAGGTGTGAGTGATCAAGCTCCAGGCTTGCTGCTATGTCAGAGCTTGGGCGTGTCAGCTCAGTTCCTATATCCCTCCGTTTGTCTTTCTCTTGTAAACAGTGAGCTATGTGTGCTGGCTGACTGTCAGTTTTAAAGGTAACCTTTTTCTTTCTTTCTATTTCCATGGGCTCTATAGGGGCTTCTACATCACAACGGGCAGCAACTTGGATCCTGTCCCTCAGACGGCACAAGGCCTGCATCTACTGGGAGGCCAGAATCCACTGGGCTGTCCGCATATGTAGTCGGGCATATGGAACAATATGTACTGTAGAGGCCATGTGTCCAAGGAGCTGCAGCATCTCTCGGGCTGTCAGATGGTCTTGTAGGAGCGTCTGGGATGCTAGTTTGTCTAGACGGGTACAATGGAGCTGGGGCAGAAATGTTCTGGACTGCTGGGTGCCTAGCAGGGCTCCGATAAACTCTAGTCTGAGTTGGAGTGAGTTGGGATTTTGGGAAGTTTATGACAAATCCCAAGTGTTGTAATACGGTTATGGTACGATGCAAGGACAGCAGAACCTCCTGGGAGGTGCCTGCCTTTATTAGCCAGTCGTCCAAGTAGGGGAAGTCGAATATCCCCAGAGTTCTTAGATATGCAGAGATGACCGCCATGCACTTTGTGAAGACTCTTGGGGCAGAGGTGAGTCCGAAGGGAAGGACTCTGTATTGATAATGTTTTCCCTGAAAGGCGAAGCACAGATGCTTCCTGTGTCCTGAATGGATAAGGATGTGTGTGTGTACGCTTCTTTTAGATCTAGGAAAAAAAAAGTGTCAGTCCTGAGAGAAATTATCTTAAACCTTTTGTGGGCTAGAAACTTCTTGAGGTTTCCGAGGTCCAGAATGGGCTTGAACCCTCCAGTTTTCTTTGAAATGAGAAAGTAGGGAGAGTAGAAGCCCACTCCCTGTTAGGTTGTTGGGACCTCTTCTATGGTGCCCCGAGACAGAAGAGGGGGCACCTTGTCTTGTAGGAGAGAAGTGAGAGTGGGTTGCATTTGATACTCCCCCTTGAATGTGGAAGGGGACAGAGTTTGCAGGTGAAGTTTGTACCCTTTCTGAACTATGGTGAATGTCTATTGCTCTGAGGTGATGAGGTACCATTTATGAGCGTAGTGACACAGTCTGCCTGCTTTATGCAGAGGCAGTGTGGCAATGTTCTTTCGGAAAGATTCAAAAACCAGGCGCAATCTGTGGCTGCAGGGCTGGTTGTGATTTACCACCTGTAGCTTCTTTTGTTTAGAGGGCTACTGCCTCTTCTGCGGGGACAGACCCCGACACTGAGAAGCAGGAGGTTAGGAAGAATTTCTTCTTATTATTATAGAAAGACTTCTTTGCAGGAGTCTCTTTCCTAGCAGGGTCAATTGTTACTCTGGACAGTCTCTTTAGAGTAGTATTTTCCGACTCTAATTGAATGGCCTTATCTTGCCAGTCTTTGACAAAGAGGTTTTCCCCTGTGCAAGGTATGTTGCCCAGCTTATCTTGAACCCACTGTTTAAGATTCGAGACCTGAAGCCATGCAGGGCGACGTGTACCGATGTAAATTGCGGAGGCCCTGCTCGTGCACTTGAAAGCATCGAAGGTAGCTCTATTGACAAACGTCAATACATTCTGGCTATGCTTAACTAGAGCAAGATAGTATGAATGTTTGTCATCTGGGAGGAGAGGGGCAAAGGCCTCTAGATCCTTGGAGAACTCCTTCAGGAATATTCCCATATAGAGTATATAGTAGTTAATCCTAGCTGAGAGCATTGATGCTTGGAAACATTGACGCCCAAAGGCATCAAGGGTTCTCAATTACCTACCCGGAGGGTTAGACGAGTGAGTCTTTCTGCTTTCGATTCAGTGCATAGCCGATTCCACTACCATGGAGTGGTGGGGAAGCTGTGGCTTCTGAAAGGCAGAGCACTCTGGTACACAATACATAGTATCGAGACATCTAGATTGGGGTGAGACCATGAGAGGCGTCTCCCACATACAGAGCATAAGGTCATGAAGGATTGGGTGCACCTGTAAGGTGGCTGCTTCCTTAGGTGCTGTTTGGTATTGGAAGATCTCTAATTCCTCTGTCCTTCGCTCCTTCTCCGATGTCACTGTGATAGAGAGACCTTTGGTAGGTCTCAAATGAATTCCTGGAAAGACATGTCCTCCGGTGGCGACATGCATTGCTGCTGAGGTGGGAAGGGTACGAACAAAGGTCCCAGGGCCCCCATGAATCGAGTGGCTCCACATCAGAATCGGGGGAATCTGAATCGGAAGACTCATAGTGGTGACGGGTATGGTGCTCGCCGAAAGCTAGATACCAGTACCGATGTTCCAATGTATCGACCTCAGTGAGCTGCCTGGGCCTGGCATCAGTATCTGTAAGAGTTTCCAGGGAGGGCACAAGTGGGAGCGATGTCTATGACATCTGTAGCAGACCAGATATTGCACCTGGAACTGGTGTCGATGTCTGTACTGGTGGGCCAGTACTTATTGCCAAGGGTTTTATGGGTATAGAGGCTGCAAGTAGGGCTGCCAAGCTACGCTCGATGACCAGTATGTGCTGGTCTATCGAGGCTGCCGATGCTTGGGTACTGGCGATGGGTATTTGCGCTACTGTCCCAGAGCATGTAACCAGTAGCTCTCCAAAGATCAAGGCCTCTGGAGCATCCTAGAGCCCCTCGATGGCTTTGGAGAACACGGTCTCCCACCAGGGCTGTTTAGCAAGCTGATCCTCCTCCGAGGCAACCCCAGAGGCATCTCGGTGCTTTGAGCAAGATCTCTCCCTGGAGATGTCCGCAGACTTCGATTCGGCCTTGTGCTTGGACTTTGAGGATACCTGAGATTCATGAGAGGATGATGAGGCCCTCGACGAACTGGATACCAATGATACTGCGTCCGAGGTGAAGAGTGCTCCAAATTTAGAAGTCCAGTTCTATAGGCCTCTATGTGTCATTTTCTGGCAAAGGGAACAGTCCCTTGACTGGTGATCTGGACCGAGGCATTTTAGACACCAGTCATGTGTGTCAATCGCTGAGATGGTGCTGACACACAGCGTAGTTACTCACCTGTAACAGGTGATCTCCGGGAACAGCAGGAATTTAGTCTTCACATATGGGTATCGTCAGTACCGACTGAGCCTACGCGGGAACGCTCCCCAGCGTCCAATAGGAACGCTTTTGGGAGCATCCCTCAGCACATGCGCGCTGCCTTCCCGCCTTTCCAACTGTCCCTCTTCAGTTAAGTTTGTAGCCAAGTGAAAGGATAGAGAGAGCGAAGAAAGAGAGAAAGAGATAGAAAGACAACTCCTAGGGGAGGTGATTGGGTTGTGAAGACTAAATTCCTGCTGTTCCCGGAGATCACCTGTTACAGGTGAGTAACTACGCTATCTCCAGGAACAAGCAGGAATGTAGTCCTCACATATGGGGACTCCCTAGCTGAAGATGCCAGGGAGATAGCCCCAGGAAGGTGCCACCCTAGAAAGGTGGGAATCCTTCCTCTCATGGATCTCTGGCATTCCACCAGGGTTGGTGGGTAGGAGTTGATTTAGGTCTGAAAGAGATTTTGAAGAACAGCTTGGCCAAAGAAGGCATCTCGATGGGAGGATTTATCCAGGCAGTAGTGGGCTGTGAAGGTGTGTACCGAAGCCCAGGTGGCTGCTCGACAAATGTCATCGATAGACACAGAGTGGAGATTAGCCATGGAAGTTGCCATGGCTCTCACGTTATGAGCTGTGACATGGTCCTCAAGAGGAAGGCCCTTACTCTCATAAGCAAAGAATATGCATTGGGCAATCCATTTAGATAAAGTTCTTTTGGAGACTGGAAGTCCCAAATGACTAGGGTCAAAAGCTATAAAAAGTTGCGAGGACTTTCTATGTTGCTGTGTTCTCTGAAGGTAAAAGGTTAAGGCTCTTTTACAATCCAAAGTATGAAGGCTTCTTTCTGCATTAGAGGCGTGAAGCCTCGGAAAAAATACAGGAAGATAAATTGATTGATTTAAATGAAAAGACGAAACCACTTTTGGCATAAAGTGTGGATGAGTTCTAAGAACAACCTTATCATGATGAAACCTAGTATAAGGAGGATCAGCCACTAAAGCTTGCAGTTCACTAATGCGACGTGCAGAGGTGATTGCAATTAGAAAGATGACCTTCCAGGTCAAAAACCTAAGGATTGTAGTGGCTAAAGGCTCAAAAGGCGGCTTCACGAGCTGCCCGAGAACTAGATTTACATCCCATGCCACCGGTGGTGGCTTAATGGGAGGTTTGGTTAATAGAAGACCTCTCATAAATCTGGATAAAAGTGGATGAGAGGAGATTGGTTGTCCATTCAGAGGCTTATAAGAAGCTGCAACTGCACTAAGATGGACTCTTACCAAATTGGTCTTTAGACCAGAATTCGATAAGTGAAGGAGATACTCTAGTATCGATTCTAAGGGTATGACAAGCGGGTTTAATCCCTTCTTGGAGCACCATATAGTAAAACGCTTCCACATGAAGGCATAAGATCATCTTGTGGAAAGTTTCCTAGAAGCCTGAAGGATATCCTTTACCTGTTGGGACAGGTTGAAATCTTGGAGGTCTAAGCCTTCAGCAACCAGGCCGTGAGATGCTGGGACTGGGGATTCGGGTGCCATAGCGTCCCGCTCTCTTGGGAAAGGAGATCTTGAGCATGCCCTAACTCCAGAGGTGTAGCTTGAGACATATGTAGAAGCAGGGGATACCACGCTTGGCGTGGCTATCATGGCGCTATGAGACTCATGCGACCCCTGTCTCTCTGAAGCTTGAAGAGTGTTTTGGGGATGAGGGGGATGGGTGGGAAGGCATAAAGGAAATCCTGACCCCAGTGAAGGAGGAAGGCATCCCTTGTCTGACAATTGTGAGCCGGAATCCTGGAACAGAACTGGGGAAGTTTGGCATTCAGTAGACTTGCAAAGAGGTCTATGTCTGGAGTGCCCCAGAGATGAAATATCTTTGCCACCTAGTCTAGGTGGAGGGACCACTCGTGAGGCAGCAGTACTCGACAGTTTATCTGCCCAAAGGTTTTGAATGCCTGGACGATATACCACTAGAAGGTGAATTTGATACTCTCTGGTGAAGGCCCACAGTCGTAAAGCTTTGTTGCATAACGACAGAGAGCCAGTCCCGCCCTGCTTGTTCACATAGAACATGGCTACTTGATTGTCCGTCTAGATTAGGACTATCTTGAAGCTGAGCTGTGCGTGGAATACTCAAAGAGCTAAATAGATTGCTCTTAATTCCAGGAGGTTTATGTGTAGACCAACCTCCTGTGGAGTCCAGGTTCCCTGGGTAGAGAGATGATTCAGGTGTGCTCCCTAACCCACCTGTGATGCATCTGTTAGGGTGGCCTGAAAAAGGGGTTGATGAAAAGGAGACCCCACTGTCAGATTTTGTAGTGACTGCCACCACTGGAGGGACAAAATTAGTCATTGAGAGTTTATTATTTTGTCCGATAAATGACCTGTGACCTGTGTCCATTGTGTGGTGAGCTGCTCGCATGTGGAGGCGAGCATATGGGACTACATGAACTGTGGATGCCATATTTCCCAGCAACTGTAGCAGCTCTCAAGCAGTTAGGGAGGATTTCCCTGCTGCTTGAGAAGCTAGTTGCATTATGCGAAGACACTGGGCCTGTGGAAGGAAAGCCTTTGCCTGTCTGGTATCTAGACAGGCCCCTATGAATTCCAGGCATTGGGAAGGAACAAGTTGGGATTTTGGGAAGTTCATTACCAACCCCAAGTATTGCAGGATTCGCATTTTGCGAGACAGTGCAGTGCTGGCCTCTGTCACTGTGGAGGCTCGGATGAGCCAGTCGTCTAAGTAAGGAAAGACGAATATCCCCAGGGTTCGAAGAAATGCAGCTACTACTGCCATGCATTTCGTGAATACCCTTGGTGCTGAAGCCAGACCAAAGGGAAGAACCCTGTACTGGAAATGTTTTCCCCTGAAAAGGAATCGTAAGAATTTCCTGTGATCTGGATGGATCAGAATGTGAGTATATTCATCCTTTAAGTCTAGAGAGCAAAGACAATCCTGGCTTTGAAGGTATGGCAGAAGAATTCTTAGAGAAATCATTTGAACTTCTCTCAAAACAGGTATTTGTTCAATTCTCTGAGGTCTAAAATGGGTCTGTCCCCCCCCCCCCCTGTTTTCTTTGGAATAAGAAAATAGGAGTAGAATTCTGCACCCCGTTGAAGAATGGGTACCTCCATTATTACCCCTTGGGCAAGAAGTGTTGAGACCTCGTGGTCTAGCAGATTGGCTGCGGAGGTTTGAGAATTGAATTGCTTTAGAATTGTAGGAGGGGGCATGCTGTGAAAATGGAGCTTGTACCCTTCTCTTACAATGGACAAAGTCCAATCTTCTGCTGTTATCTGATGCCATCTGTTGACAAAGTGGCATAACCTGCCTGGGATATTGGGGGGTTGGGGACCCCTCAAAAGCAGGAAGGCTAAGCTCTCTAGGAAGGAGTCAAAGCCCTTGAGGCTGAACCTGTAGAGCTGGTTGGGCTCTCGGGCCTTTTGGCTTCTTTTGCTGTCTAGTTTGTCCCTTTTGGGCAACCTGACCCCGAGTTTGACTCTGTTGGGTATAGGAAGGATAAAATTTCCTCTTTTTGCTGAAAGAGGGTTTTTTATAAGGCTTCTTTCTGGCTGGAGTGGCTGTAGATTTTGACAATCTATCTAGAGTAGTATTGTCAGCATCTAACTCGTTAGCCTTTTCCTGCCAGTTCTTGCCGAACAGATTCTCTCCCGTGCAAGGAATGTTGCCTAACTTGTCCTGTACCCAAGTCTCCAAGTCTGATGCCTGAAGTCAGGCAATCCGTCGTGCGCCAACGGCAATAGCAGAGGTTCTGCTGATGCATTCAAAGCAAAGGCTGCACGATTTACAAACTTGGAGACATCTTGAGCATGCTTAACCAGAGCAAGAAAGTCTTGTCTCTTGTCATCTGGGAGAAATGGGCTCATAAGCTCCAAGTCTCCTGTAACTTCCTTGAGGAACATTCCCATATACAGTATATATGAACTGATCCTAGCTGAAAGCATGGAAGCCTGAAAAGTTTGGCGCCCAAAAGCATCCAGAGTCCTGCATTCACAACCTGGAGGATTGGATGCATGCCTCTTTGCACTTTTCATCCTACGCATGGCTGACTCCACCACCATTGAATGGTGTGGCAGCTGAGTCTTTTGAAATCCAGGACATGGCAGAACTCGATACATAGTATCAAGTCTCCTAGAGTGAGGAGATGTAGTCAGAGGTGTCTCCCACATTCTGAGCATCAAGTTATGCACAATTTCATGGATGGGCAGAGTGGCTGCCTCCTTTGGAGCTTTAGGATATTGGAGAATTTCCAATTCCTTTGCTCTGGGTTACTATTCAGGAGCTACCGTGATTGAAAGACCCTTGGCCATATCACAAATAAAATCTTGAAAAGCCATATCCTCTGGAGGTGAAATTCTGCGTTGGGGAGAAGAGGGATCTTCTGGGAGAAACCCTCTAGTACCAGCAGAATTGTCAAAGTCTTTGGAATCGAAGAATTTGAAGTATTCCTGACCACGATGCTCATGCAAAGCACAGTCCCGGTATCGATCAAAGTCGGTACTGAGTTGATCCGGTACCGATCTGTCGATTCCAGCCAAAAATGGCATGGGAAGAATTCCCACCGGGGCTGGTACCGGTGTCTGTACCAGTGTAGGTACCGGCATCAGTGTTGATGTCAGTACCAGTGCCCGTTGGACCAACGGTACCACAGCTGAGAGAAGAGCTGCGATGCTGCGTTCGATAGCGAGGAACCTCTGGTCTATCGACGCTGCCGATGCCTGGATGTTGGTACCAGTGAAAACGTCCGGAACCCCTGAGCATAGCACAGGTAGTTCTTGTGAGGTCGGGGCCTCGAGAACATCCTGGAGCCTCATTGATGCTTTGGAAGTCGAAGCCTCCCGCTGGGGCCGCTTTGCCGGTGTGGTTCCCTCAAGAGCCATGCCAATGGCCTCTCGATGCTTAGCAGGAGAGCTACCCTTTGAGGACCAGCTTTTATGTTTAGTTACCTGAGATCCATGGGAGGAAGAGGAGGCCCTTGAAGATGTCGATGCAATGGATCTGGCATCCGAAGAAAAGAGGGTACCGAGCTTTGCAGCCCGGTTCTGTCTTCCACTTTTAGTCATCCCCATGCAGGAGAGACATTCAGATGGAGAATGTTCAGGCCCTAAACATTTAAGACACCAATCATGGGTGTCAGTGACGGAAATGGTACCACCAACACTTAGTACATTTTTTAAAACCACTAGTTGGTTTTTCCATGTTTTAGGAATATGGGGCCTAGTGCCCAAAATGGCACCTAGCACCAAAAAAGCAGTTTCTGAAGAGAAAAAGTTCAAAAGTATAAGTTGTTTGGGTTTTTTTGGAAAAGAAAAGAACTGGCGGTACCGGTAAGCATCGTGCGGCAGGCAAACGCAACCACAAGAAAATAATTTTAAAGACGGAATTTTCTGCGGTGACAGGGTATGGATCCCGTTGGCTCTGTGGAAAACGAAGAACTAAAGAGGGACAGTTGGAAAGGCGGGAAGGCAGAGCGCATGTGCTGAGGGATGCTCCCAAAAGCGTTCCTATTGGACGCTGGGGAGCATTCCCGCGCAGGCTCCGTCGGTACCGACGATACCCATATGTGAAGACTACATTCCTGCTTGTTCCTGGAGATTTATTGCATTTTCTGAAACCACTAGCTGGTTTCTCCTTACCCTTAATGTAGGAGGAGTATGGTCAGCTTAAGGCCTAAAAAGGGCATCGACGCCCAAGTAGTTTGTTTTTGTTTTTTTTTTGTTAGAGAAAAATAAGAAAGAAGATAAAGAAAGAATAAGGGAACTAGCAATATTCTTAGTCGGTGCCAGTGTCAACGGGAAGGCAGAGGCGCTATCCACTAACAAGTTCTTCTGCAGTAATAGGATTTGCTTCCTGCTGGTTCCGCAGAAGACGAAGAACTGAAGAGAGAGAGTTGGGAAGGTGGGAGGGCAGTCGCGCAGGCGCAGTAGAGTGCTCCCAAAGTCTTTCTAATTGGACACTGGGGAGCGTTCCTGGATGGGCTCCATCGGTAACGACGTTGCCCATATGTGAAGACTATATTCCTGCTTGTTCCTGGAGATATATATTTCCAACAAATCAATATTATAAAAAAAATAAGAAAAATGTATATATGTAGAAAATACATTGAATGGTATTTATATATAATGTTTACTATATAAAAAAACATACAAAATAAAAAACATCTTCCAAAAATATAAATAGAGACTATCACACTGTGGACTGTAGAACTTCTATGAATTTTTTTTTTAACACCAAAACCATCAGACCTGTTATAAAAGAATCATCATTCCGGGGCATGCCTTTAATATATCTCAGATAAGAAATGTCATATTAAAGGAGATTCATTTTGAGCAGTAGGAGAATATCAGAAGGGATTCCTGTAGAAAATTTCCACCCCCCCTTGGGAAATAATGCCTCTAATCTAACTTTGATTTGGATAATATTTCAGATCACTTTGTGAGTTCTCAGACTCTTAGAAAGGAGAACAAAGAATGATCTGCCAATAGTTCTGAATCAGATGAGAGCAAAAGGGATACTATCAGATCCTGGAAGCAATATATTTCTCTTTGTGCGGGGATAATGCCAGCAAATTGAGAAGTCAGCACTGCAGCCTGATCCTGATGTTGCACCTGGGAGATCCTTGTAGTAGTCATCCAAAGTCACAGAATGTCTTTTGTAAGAGTTAATTTGACTGTTTCGGCAATGGTAGACACACAGATAGTGATGACTCATCTGTCTCTGTTACTAGTACTGGAATCGATGTCAAAGGCTTCCCTCTGGAAACTGAATGGAAGGTCAATGAGCAGGTGAGGATAATACAAAGGCCTGCACTACAATTGCTGAACAAGATATCTGCATTGGCTCTGCAATGGATAACCCACAATGCAGAAAAAGAAGAATGGTGCTGCATCAAACTCCAACTGATGTATGCTGGTCTGCAGTGAAGCACTTCCTACAACCCCTTAAGATGGTCCAACCTTCTGTGCTGACAACGAAGGGCATACATCAACACCGTCATCTTGCTAAGGCTTGGTGTAAATTGCGCAGTAGAGATTTCTGCTTCGATTATTGTGACCGTCATTTGTGCTAATATGACAGCACTGTTCCACAGAATTAGACTGTAGTTTAGGAGTTTTATTGTTAAATCTCTCCAAATGCATCAAAAGACGCCTGTGCTTTAGGTCCAGAAGTCTTAAATTTGTATCAAACTGGAGGGTTCATGAGGCTACCCCTTCACAACTGATCTTTTGAAGTTACTGTGTTGTACAAGTGGGTAGAGGCAGTATCTGTAAAGGAAGCTCTATATGAGTACACAGCCGATCTCTGTGCAGAAGTTTATCTGTGCAAGCAGAAGCCTCCTTTCCCTTTTATAATGGTTACAAAGGTGACTGACATTTGCAAGGACATTCTTCCACAGTGCTTTTATCCCCAAGCTCAAATAGAATAGACACCTAGAACGGATGTTGAAAGTCTGGGTATCCCTCACACTGTGAACATGCCTGAAATCCCAACTCAGCCTACGACATGCTCCCACAGAAATGATAAAACAAATAAAACAAAATATTTTAATTGAACATTAAAAAAAAAATCATACGATATCAGAAAACTGAATAAGAATGAAGTCTGTCAAAGGGAAGTAACAAGATGGCGGCAGGAGGTGCTGTGCTGTGAGGTGGCGTCTCAGTTGTTTCGTGGTGTTGAGGTGTGCTCCTTACCTTGTTAGCATGGGGCGGAAAAAACAAAAGCAGGCTGCCTTGCCTCCTAGGACGGACTTGCCGGGTCCCTCAAGCCAGTGAATGCTGAGAGATTGTGGCTTCGTGGCCGGCATTGGAGCAGCATCTTTGGCGGGGGCGGCAGGAGGAGTGTCGTCCCTGAGCACCTCGGGGGTTTGGCTCTCTCTGGAGTTGCGTACCCCCCCCCCCCCCACCGCGACCCGGAAGCATTTTTCCTGCTGGAGCAGCACTTCCTGAGGGTCTGCCTGCGAGCACACCGTTGAAGGACGTGCTAGGAGGTGTTCCAGCAGAGTTCTTTCCTTCTACTGGCGTAGAAGTGCAGCAGAGGGCAGTCCATCGGAGGGGATAATTGCGGTTGTACCTGGACAAGTGGAGGATCTGTTGGGAGCACGTATGTTGGCGAGAACAACAGTGATTACAATAGAAACGCTGTAGGACAGACTGGCAGCTCTAAATACCTCCCTGATGAATGTATTGGGGTCTGTGAGTACTGAAATTGTTGGAGTTAAGTCAACTTGTGCTACCCTCACTGGTGTACAGGATGAGCAAGTTGGGAGAATCTCCCAAGTTGGAACAAGACGTCGGGCAGCTTTGGGACTTGGTCGCTGCCCAGATTAAGGACAGGACTGTCTCTCACAGAAAAAATGGAATACAGTCAAACCTCGGTTTTCATGATTAATCCGTTCAAAAAAGTCTGACTAAAACCGAAACGGACTAAAACCGAAGCAAGATTTCCCATAAGAAATAATGTAAATTCAATTAATCCGTTCCAGACACCCAAAAATATTGACAAAAAATACATTTTATAGAGAGTCAATCCCACTTCTGGCCACAAGATGGTGCTCCAGAGGTATTTTTGGCAGACAAATTGTTTAAACTGCTGAGAAGGGAGAAAGATTAACAGCACAGTCAAGATGCAAATCTTCAGCAAAAAAACATCCAGAAATTTTTAAAGAAAACAGAAAAAAAAAAAGAAGGATCCACAAAAAAAAAAAGGCACCAGCCACAGCCACCGGAAACACCACTCTCCCGCTCAGCACAGCAAACACACAGATAACCTAGGACACTAATCTGATCGCTGACTCAGTCTCAACAGCGTACCCCGCAAGAGAAAGAACTGCCTGCCACATTCATTCAACATCTCCTGCTTACCCATTCAATATCTCCTGCTACCCTGCTACCTCCGAGCCTGAGGGGGCGCTCCAGAGAACAGGCAGGCGGTGGAGAGATCGGGGCCTTCCTCTCTGCAATCCTTGCATCTCTGGCTCGAGGATGTTGCTCCATTTCAACACGCGATCGGTGAGTCGGGGGGGGGTAGTGCTGCCGGGACTGGGCAGGCAAGCGTGTACTGTATTGCAGTACGAAAACCGAGGCGATGGACGAAAACCGAGACAAGATCGCCGTCTGAAAACACGTCGAAAACCGAAACCGACGAAAACCGGGGCAACCGAAAACCGAGGTTTGACTGTATCTGGAAAATCAGGTCCATCGGTGTAACTTAATTTCCCTAGGTCTCCTCTGTTATCACCTGTGGAGATGGTGAGGAAGTACTTTGGGGAAATTCTGAAGATTCCTCCTGAGCACTTCTCACCTCTGACTAGGGCCCAGTATCTGTCATTGGGATTAAAGGATCAAGGATCCAATATCCCTCCTGTTTCTCCTGGGGTGGGTGACCTCACAGGGTTTTTGGAATCCTCCCTGGAGGTTATTACAGATAAAGCTACTCTCCTTGTAACCCTAGCACTGGAGTCTGATAAGTTTTATCTTCTCAGATTATATTTCAAGAACTTTAATGAAGCTTTTCTAGGCTCTAATGTGCGAATATTTCCTGATATAGCTCGTGTGTCACAGTTGAGAAGGAAGGACTTTTTGGCCCTTCACCCCAGGGTTTTGGCTCTTGGGACTTTTCAGCATAAATTTCCTGCTAAGTGTTGTGTATCATTTAAACAGAAAGTTTATGTTTTTTGACCCTAAGCAACTTCAGGAGTTCTTGAAAGCTAGGGAAGTTGTGTTGGTTGAAGTTGCTGTGCCTTCCCATTCGTCTGACGCTTAAGCCTCCACCTGCCTGTATTATGTTTAATGACTAGGCAGTTTAGGACCCCTTTGGGGTTCTTTACTTTTCGTGTAATTTTGTTCCTAGTACTTCCTCAATATTTCTTCACTCGGGGTCTAATATTGTAAATGGGGGATTAGTATCTTTAGGTTGTGTATTTCTATTTTTCCTTTGTAATGCCCATTTTCTTTTTCATTCAAAGTAACTTTTGGATGTATTATTCATTAATAATTGATAAATAATTTTTTTTTAAAGAATGAACTCTTGCAAAAACAAAGCACTCCAATATTTTTCATCTGTCAGCATAGTGGAAAATATAAAACTGAGGAGATTGCACAATCCTTCCCATGCATAGTGGTTCTCTCATTCTCAGAACTTTACACTACACAGTTTACCCCAGAAACGTTTGCCAGCTAGATGGCCTGGAGTAGCTGGGGGGGGGGGGGGGGGGAAAAATGCACAGTATTACAAAAAGGTGACATTTTAATTACCAGATAATGTTCTTTCCTCGAGTCCTGCTAGATCAGTCCAGACAAGTGGGCTGTGTTCCCCTACTAGCAGATTGGTGGAGACAATGAACCAATGATAAACCCAGGTTTCAATGACATCACTCCCTTGCCTACATCTGCCTCAGCCACCAGAGGTCTCCTCAGTATACATCCCAAAGCATTTGGGAAAACATGGCAAGCCTCACATAATCTCAATGCGGGCAACAATGAGTAATCCAACAGTAGAGAATTATGTTCAATCAATCAAATCGCAGGTTCATCTTCTATGGACAGCCTTCTGAGCCAAGTTTAAATATCATAGCAGACCCAAGGGTACTGTCACAGAAGAACAGAGCAAACAGATACAGGGTGCAGGCCCTGGGCTGGTCTAGCAGCACTCAAGGAAAGGACATTATCTGGTAAGTAAACATATCACCTTCCATATCGTTCTGCTAGACAAGTCCAGACAAGTGGGACATACCAAAGCTACAACTCCAGTGGGCAATAAAAGGACACTGCAGCTCACAAAACCATAGAGCCAAAGGTCATGTCCACCCATGCATGGACATCCAAGCGGAAATGCTTGACCAAAATGGAAAGTGATGCCTATGCTGCCGCCCAACAAATGTCTGCAGGGGCTACCAAGCTCTGTTCTGCCTACAGGGACGCTAGCACTCAAGTAAAATGAATGCGCAAACCCTCCAGAATGGACCAGTTCCACAACAGATCTGCAGAGAAAATAACCTCACTAACCCAGCACCCCAATGCAGACTCTGGCGCTGTGTCACCTTGTGTGGGCCAGCAAACAGCACAAAGAGATGGTCCGACTTACAAAAACAATTTGTAACCTCAAAAAAAAACTGGAGAGGCACCTTCCAGACATCCACAAGGCAAAGATCCTGACCATTCCCCCAACCCTGCTCCTTAGAGGAGGAGGATAGGCAAACTGCCTGGTTTACATGAAAGAGAGATCACTTCATGGAAGAAGACAGGTACAGGCCGAAAGGAAATGGCCTCCTTAGAAAAGATAGGTAAGGATCTTGGCAAGGCAGAGCCGTCAGCTCAGAATCCACCTTGTGGAACAAATCACAACCAAGACGACCATCTAGAGCATCAAATCCTTCAAAGTAGAGCACTTCAATGGCTTAAAGGGCTCTGACATCAGGGCTCAGAGCACCTGACACAGATACCAGAAAGGGACCACAGACCTAAGGGGAAGATGTAGATGCCGACCCCTCTGAAGAGGGTGCAAAACATCCAAGTGTAAGTCTAGATACTCACCAGCCAATGGACCTCTGCAACAGGACACAGCTGCCACTTGCCCTTCTCCAGACTGTCCTGCAGAAAAGGCCAACAGAGATGGCACCTTGGCCGTCTCAGGAGCCGGTAACCGTGTGCTGCACCAACACTCAAGGCACCAGACCAACACTTATGCCAGGTTGGTAGACATCCTCCAGGTTCTGAGCAGAGTGGAAAACTACTGCTAGAGAGTAGCCCATACTCGCTAACCATCTCTTACAGGAGATGAGCCATAAGCGAGAAAGGAGCGAGTCCTCCAGGACAAGTGGTCCTAACACAATAGGCCCAGAGACGGAGGCAAACAAAGAGGTGTCACTTGCAGGAGGTGCATCAAAGCTCTAAATCATGCTCTCCTCAGTCAATCCAACGCTGCCAAAATAATCCTCTTAAGGTGGCACTCTATACACCAAATCATATGCCCCATCAGAGGCCATGAGGAAACCCATACAGCAGACATTGACTCTGTTAAGGCAGAATCAGGGCACTGACGCCTTAGGACCCCATCTCCGTGAGACAAACTGAAGAAACAGCACACTCTGGCATTAGAGTGGGTCACCATCAGATTCTTCTTGGGGCAACTCCTGTGGCACAGAAACAACTGAAACACCTCCTGACCTAATTCCATAAGCCACCACTGCAGCATTGTCAGAGAACATTCAAACCACCCGGCCCTAGAACAGGGGCCAGAAACGCGAAAAAGCCAACCTAATGTCCCTTGCCTCAAGGCAATTGATGGACCACACCACTTCCCTGCTGTTCCAAGGGCCCTGGACCATTCAACCTTGGCAATGGGTTCCCCAGCCCAAGAGAGTAGCATCCGTTGTCAGAAGGATCCATGAGCAATCATCCAAGCAGCACACCCTTCCTCAGAAGACTGGGCTGCTGCCACCACCACAGGCTGGCTATCATCATCATTGGGAGCGAGAGCCTGAGCTCAAACCACTGTGAACTTGGGGACCATAGAGTCAGTAAGGACTGTTGCAGATTACATATGAGCACAACCCACTGCACCATCTTGACTGTCGCCACCATCATTGAGGAACTGGAGGGCAACTCAGATTCTAGGAGCCTGCTGCAAACAGAAAAGCGCTAGGCAATCCAACAGTCTATAAACTTTGTCTTCTGGCAGGAAGACTCTGCACAGTTGGGTATTGAAACGGGCTCCCAGGAACTCCAGGGACTGGGAATGCAACAACTGGCTCTTTTCCCCAATTGATCTCCCAGCTGAAATTCATCAGAAAGGCCACCACACTCAGGGAGCTAGCCGAGACATCTCTGAAAGAGAATAGGCTTGGATGAGCCATAAGTCCAGATATGGGTGCACACAAATCCTTCGGTGCTGTAGTGATGCAGCCACTACCACCATGATCTTGGGGCACTGGGAGTCCAAATGGGAGGGTGGCAAACTGAAAGGGAGAGCCAAGCATGCCAACACATAAATCGCTGATCCCCCAGATTGAGAAATGAAAATATGCCTTGGCCAATCTAGAGATGCCAGGAATTCTCCTTGGTGCACTGCTTGAACAATGGATCGCAAAGTTTCTTTCCAGAAGTGCATGACGTGCAAGAGCTCATTGACCCAATTTGAGGACCAGAATGGGC
Organism: Ichthyophis bannanicus; assembly: GCA_033557465.1. Classification (NCBI taxonomy): domain Eukaryota; kingdom Metazoa; phylum Chordata; class Amphibia; order Gymnophiona; family Ichthyophiidae; genus Ichthyophis; species Ichthyophis bannanicus. The sequence goes on along the minus strand of CM066034.1, from coordinate 377,545,261 downwards.
TGGGATGTTCCTTCCATATTGGCACCACGAAATAGATGGAATTCCTGCCCTTGCTCCGCTCATAGAGGGGAAAAGGCATCACTGTGCTCAGGAAAGGCAACTCGTCCAACGTTATCCACACAGCAGTCCTGCTGTTTACAGACTCACAAGGGGAGAAGACAAAAGCATTCCAGGACACAGCTGTATTGAATGGGTTCTAGCACCCAGTGATCCATTCCTGAAGGAAGAGGCAGAGACGGCCTCCAACCAGAGGAGCCAGGGAATGGGCCCCCAAAACTTCATTGTGCAGCCCCGGAGGGTCCTCCTCTGGATGGGACCAGGTCCCTGGGCCCAAGCACTCCATAAAGGGACTGAAACGAGCTTAAAGTCCATAAGCAGAGGGGAAGAAAGGCTTTCAAAGCCGGTAGCAACAGTCCAAGACCCCCATGAGTCTGACCAGCATGCTCGTGGAGAGCAGACTGAGGACGACGGAAAAGGGGCTCCTACCTGCTTCACAGGCCCTTTGGACCTGGCCTCCAGAAGGCAAAAAAATTTGTCTCGCCCAGGTCCTTCACTAGTTTCTCAAAATCGGACCAGACAAAAGCACCCCTCTAAGGTCAGATGGGCAACTGGGCTTTGGAAGATGAGACCGCTGTCCCGTGTCAAAGCAAAGCCAATGCTATGTCACCATCAATAGGCAGCCGGTAGATGTACCAGGCTGTACATAGCATCAGAAAGTAAGGCCATAGCAGACTCCAAAACAGGGGTAAAATCATCCGGCGGAAGAGACTGAATACACAGAAGCAGGGCTCAAGATGTCAGGCCTGCACATACTATCAACTGAAGAATAGCAGCCGCCACAGCATACTGGTTCTTCAACACAAATCCACCTTTTGGTCCAGAGTATTCTTTAAGGCCGATCTGCCTTCCACAGGAATACTGATCCGTTTGGTAGCCACCGTGATCTGTGCATCCCTCTAGGAATACCAAACACCACACAATGCACTCCTTCTCCGGGAGAGCGTGCCTCTTCTTATACACCCTTTGCATCTTAGGCGGGGGGGGGGGGGGTCGGAGGGAGCACTACTCTGACAGGAACTGGCCCTTGAGCAACTCTGGGAATGGGAAACCTGTAGTGGATTTCAGTACCCCTTGCAGGAGTGGATACACCTATGGCTCCTGCTCCATGTCTGGGGCATCTGCCAAGCTCAAGTTGGATGAGACCTTGGTAATCAATGCCACCAGCTCCTCCTTCCGGAACACGTGGATCACATCGGCCTCTTCATAATCCTCTGAAGGCGAGAGTACTTCTTCGTTCACATCAGAGCCCAGTTCCAAATCTCGAACAGATCCCAGCTGATCCCTATCTCCAAGGGGTGCCCCTCACCAGGGATACTTAACCAAAGATGGTCAAACAGGGCTTCCGCTCTCAACCTGCCCCCTCATGAGACTGCACCTGGGGGCACCCAGAGGCCACAGGATTTTCATTTCCAGGCCTGCTGCAAAAAGGAAAACACCAGGGAGGACAATCTGGAATCCAGCAGCTCTACTCTCAGAAATGACCCCCCGAACACCAGGAGGCATAGCCACCACAGACCCCCTAGAGAACAAGGAGCGATTCACAGCATGGTCATCAGACCCTCTAGCCAGCTGGATATCCTTACCCACAATGCCATCTGTCACCTCCTGCACTGAGGTAGGCAAGGCCGAACTAACTGCATCCCCCGGATGAGAATGGGAGAGCAAGCCCTCCAGGGATGACTCAGAAGCTGCCATGTAAGAAGAACAATCCGTAGATGAGGCACCTCACTTGCCACAGGCCAAACATTTCCAGAAAGGAGACAAAGTTATGGCAAGTACCACAACAGCATGCACTAAGGCTGCAGTGGCCCGAAGGCACGCATTAACTTCAATGTGCATTACAGGCGCTAGGGTAGGAATGTACGTTGAAGTCGCTTGGGCAGAATGTGTGCTAGGACTGTGCAACTGCCAGGCTCAATAGGCAAAAATGCTACTAATGCGTGCAGAAAACTGTGGGAAACCCCCCACACCGCACTAATGGTCACCAGTAGTCCACGCTGAATTGCATCCCAGGCAGAAAGAATTGGGAGCGCCCAACATGGACAATGACGAGGTCAAGCCTTGGTACTCACCCCAAAGAAACCCAAGCAGAGAATCCATCCCAGGCTCAGCTCTACTTGCCTGAAATTGTTTAACTGGCTTTGCAGCATTGCATTTTAGGTGGCTGGCAGGCAGATCTCTTTGCAATCTTCAGGAGAAAGCAGGGGGGAACAGAGGAGGAGGGAGAGGTCATTGAGGTTGTACAAGACTGCTGAACTCTTCCAGATCCTTCAAATTTCAGACTGCTCTACATGCTCTTATCGTAAGCAGTGCATGGAGCTGAACCAATTTTCCCTTCTCCTATAGCCACTGAAAAGATTGCAGTCTAGTGGAGCCTCCCACATTGCACTCATATGAGAGTCACCTTTCAGGTGGTCGTTCACGAGCATTTAATCAATCTTTTTCTCTCAAAACTTCAGATTTTTTTTTTTTTTTTTTTAGAGAGGAGAAAATCCATCCACCATCTGCTGGAGACAAAGAAATACTAAGGAGACCTCTGGTGGCTGAGGCAGATAGAGGCAAGGGAGTCATGTCATTGAAACCTGGCTTTTCATTGTCTCTACCAATCTACTAATAGGGGAACACTACCCACTTGTCTGGACTGGTCTAGCAGGACAGCATAGTTACTCACCTGTAACAAGTGGTCAGCAGGAATAAGTCCTCACCTATGGGTGATGTTGGCACCGATGGAGCCCTCACAGAAGCATCCCCTCAGCTTTTAAAGAAAGCCTTTGGGAGATGCTACCACGCATGCGTGGTCCCCCCTTCTCACCCAAGGGTGCCATCTTGGGGCAAGCCACTTAACTATTTTACAGGGAACATGGGCAATGGAGGGTTATCTCCAAGTTATAATGCCCTGTTCAATGTAATTTCAGTTTGTTCAATGTAAACCACCTTGATATCATGAAAGGCGGTATATAAGAAATGTTAAATAAATTAATTAAATCTTGCTCAGTCAGATGACATAGCTAAAAGACAGCAAAAATAAAAGATGGTAAAGGAGCAACTCCAAGGGGAGAAGGGAGGGTTGTGAGGACTGATTCCTGCTGTCCCCGGAGAACACCTGTTACAGGTCAGTAACTAGGCTTTCTCCAGGAACAAGCAAGAAGTCAGTCCTCACATACTGGACTCCCCAGCTACAGGCTACCGAAAGCCCATAGCAAAACACGGGCTCCCTCATGGGGAGCCGCGAGCAGCAGCAATTAAGTCCATGTCCACAGACTACAGTAGGATCCCTGTCTCATATGAAAACCAGCACTCTGGTAGCCTGAACACAGAAGGGTCAGAGGGTAGGAGATGCCCAAACCCCGAAGAGATTAGAGCACAGCCTGGCCAAAGGCACTGTCCTGTCAGGACTCTCTTTCCAGGCAGTAATGGGCTGTGAAGGTATGGACTGAAGACCAGGTGGCAGCCTGGCAGATGTCCACCATCGGGACAGAGCACAGGTTTGCCACCAAGGCCGCCATAGCCTGTGACATGGTGCACCGTGACACGGCCTTCCAACAGGAGCCCCGCCTGCTCATAGGCGAGGGCAATACAGTCCGCCACCCAGGTGGACAGAGTACGCTTAGTCACTGCCTCCCCCAGTCTACTGGGGTCGCAGGAGACAAAAAGCTGAGAGGTTTTTCAGTGGCCCTGAGTGCGCTGGATATAGAAAGACAAAGCCCTCTTACATCCAAGGTGTGAAGAAGTGTCTCCACCCTACTGGAGTGAGGTCTCTGAAAGAAGGTAGGGCGTACTACTTCCTGGTTGAGATGGAAGGACGATACTACCTTCGGAAGAAATTTAGGATGCGTGCAGAGCACCACTCTGTTCTTGTAGGTCCTGGTATAAGGCACATCCGCCACTAAGACTAGAAGCTCACTAACTCTGTGAGCGGAGGTGAGTGCAATCAGGAACGCCACCTTCCAAGAGAAGTAATGTAGGTGGCAATAACCAAAAGCTTAAAGGGTGGGCGTGTGAGCTGTCCCAATACCACGTTGAGGTCCCATTTGGTTGCCAGAGGATAAACCGAGGGTTTCAATAAGAACAGACCCCTAAGAAAGGAAATCCCCAACAGCTGGACCGACAACTTGCCATCCAACGGGCGGTGGTGCGCCCCCCACGGCACTAAGGTGCACCCGGATGGAGTTAGACTTGAGCCCAAAGAGGTGGAAAAGGTACTGTAACACCTAACCCACTGGGCAGGAGAATGGATCAGCCCCATGCCCGGCACACCAGGCCAAAAACCTGCGCCATTTGAGGGCATAAGCTCTTCTAGTAGAGGCCTTGAGAGAGGCCAGCAGGATCTCCTCTACCTCACCCGAGAGGTTGAAAGGGGTCGGGGTCACCCTTTCAGCAACCATGCTTTCAGCAACAGGGACCCCATGTTGGGGTGCAGAAGAAAGCCCCCTTCCTGAAACAGGAGTCCCGGAGAGGTTCCCAACGGGATGGGGGTCTCCACCGTTAATCGGAAGAGCAGCGGGAACCACGGTTGCCTGGGCCACCGAGGGGCTATCAGGATGAGCAAGGTCCTGTCGCAGAGGGTCCCTGAACAAGGTTTTGGCAATCAGCAGCATGGGAGGAAAGGCATACATAAGGCCCTCCAACCATGAGACGAGGAACTCATCAGCTGCCACCCTGGAGGGGTGGGCCTGCCGGGAACAGAAGTGGGGCTCCTGGAAGTTGTCCGGGCTGGTGAACAAGTTCATTGCGGGTTTCCCCCAGATCTGGAAGAGCCAGTAGGCCACCCTGTGGTCCAGCTGCCACTAGTGCGGCTGGAGGACCCTGCACACACAGTCTGTTGGCCTGCAGGTTGTTCTGGCCTGATAGGTATACTGCCCGCAGAAGGATACCCTGTTGGATTGCATACGAGCAGAGGACCACTGCCTCCTGACAGAGGGCACGAGACCCCATGCCCCCCTGCTTGTTCACAGAGAACATTGCCACTTGGTTGTCCATCTGGATCAGCCCCAGCTGGTGACACAAGTGGTGGCAAAACGCTCACAGAGCTAAGTACTGTATATCGCCCGCAGCTCCAGGAGGTCGATCTGTTGGGTGCTCTCGTCTGGTAACCAGCTGCCCTGGGTGCAGAGCTCCTCGAAGTGGGCTCCCTAGCCAGACAGGGAGGCACATCCATGGCGAGGACCCTTGAGGGGCTCAGGGTCTGAAAAAGCATGCCTCGAGATAATGGAGAAACTGCCACCAGACAAGAGAGTCTGCCAGTTGGCAGGTTACAGAGACTCTAGCTTGAGTCCACTGGTCTCTGAGACACCAATGTGCCACCCTCATGTAGAGATGAGCATCTGGGGTGACGTGGATGTGGAGGCCATGTGCCATGCTAGAGTCCTGAGATAGTCAGCTTGGTCTCTGGGCAAGAAGGCCTTTGACTGGAGAATGTCCAGCTTTGCCCCGATGAACTCCATACACTGTGTCGGGAGGAGGTGAGACTTGGGGTAGTTTATGACAAAGCCCAAGTGCTGCAGAACCTGGATGGTGCGTGCAGTGGCCTGCTGCACCTCTGAGACCGTGCCTCCCTTTATGAGCCAGTTGTCCAGGTAGGGGAAGACAAAGATCCCCTGGAGACGGAAGAAGGCGGCCACGACTGCCAGACATTTTGTGACAACCCTTGGGGCAGAAGCCAAGCTGAAAGGGAGCATCCTATACTGACAGTGCCTGCCCCCACTATGAACCGCAGGTACTGCCTGTGGTTGGAGGGAATGAGGATGTGGGTATAGACATCCTTGAAGTCTAAGGAGCATAGCCAATCTCCCTGCTGGTGGTAGGGCAGCAATGTTCCAAGGGAAAGCATCTTGAATGTCTCCCTCACCAGGAATTTGTTGAGGTTGCACAAGTCGAGGATGGGCCTTAGGCCCCCTGTTTTTTGGCATGAAGAAGTACCTGGAATAGAACCCCTTGCCCTTGAGATGGTGGGGCACCGGTTCCACCACTTTGTCCTCGAGAAGACCTGCCAACTCCTTCAGTAGAAGGTCCCAGTGGAGGGGAGACCTGAGTGGCTCTCCCGGAAAATAAGGGGAAAGTGTTTGAGTTAGGTGGAGGAGGTAACCCCTCCCTGACCACCCAAAGTGCCCAGGAGTCAGTAGTCATGGTAAACCATCTCTGGGAATAGTGGGCCAGACATCCCTCTGTGGGCTGCTGATCTCCTTGGGGTAGAGAAGCTATGCTCAAGGAGTCAAAAACCTCCCCCCTGGCTGGGCCAGAGTGGATGGCTAAACTTTTGGAGCCTTCTGCTTACGAGGGCCATGCTTATGTCCTCTGGCCTGCTGACCCCTGAAAAGGAGGGTAGTTTCTGTAAGCTGCCCCTTTCCTCAGGCAGAAGGACTTTTTACCCAAGCCCTTCAGTCGGGGGGGGGGGGGGGGGGAAGAAGTATTTTTGGAGAGCTTGGTCCTCGTCAAGAACTCTGTCTCCAGCTCAGCAGCCTTGTTGGTCATGGGTTTGCCAAAGGTTCTCTCCTTGGCATGGGACATCGACCAATTTGTCCTGAACCCACTGCTCGAGGTCCGATGACTGTAGCCACGCTTTGTGTTATGCACTGATGCCCACTGCTGCTACTCGAGCCGCCAACTCAAATCCATCATAGACTGCCCCAGACATGAACTTGGAGCACTCATGGACTGCCTTGGCCAGGTTCTTGAAGCACTGCAGGGGTTCCTCGGAGAGATCAGCTGAGAACACAGTGAGTTCCTTTTCCAGGTCTCTCAGGTACATGCCCATGTACAGCTGGTAGGCCTGGATGCAGCCGATTAACATCGAGCCCTGGTAACACTTTCTGCCGAGGGCATCCAAGGTGCCGGTCTCCCTGCCGGGGGGCACCAACAAGTGCATCTTCTGGCTCTTCAGCCAATACATGGCTGATTTCACCCACCATGGAGTTATGCAGCAGCTGTGATTTCTGGAAACCTGGGCTCCGACGGACTCGATACATCGAGTCATGCCATTTGCTCAGACACTTTTGTCTCCCACATAAGGAACGTCAGCCGTTCCAGTATGAGAGGGATTGGCACCGTGAGTGATTCCCTCAGAGGAGCCTCGTACTGGAGAATTTCCAACTCATACGCTCAAGGGTCCTCCTCCGACTTCATAGGGAACGCCAGGGTCTTAGACATATCCTTGACAAAAATCAAGGAAACCCATATCCTCTGGCAGGGACCGCCGTCGAGGCTCCAAGAGGGGAGAGTCGGATGGGACATTGCGGTGGTGACAGGTATCCGAGGACTCCTCATACTCCATCTCCCACTCAAAGTAGTCTGTAGAGGACTTGAAGGAGGGGCTGCTCTGCAGGTCTTGGGGCTCCCGATGCTCTGCGGCCAGTGCCCGGCACATTTGCCGGGGATGATCGTGGTCCCATCGAGCAGGAATCGGATCGAGACCTTGGCCGAGGATTGACTCAAGGCCGAAGGACCTAGAGGATCAGCTCGTCCTCCGGGAACCTCTTCAACATCGAGGACCCGGTGGTCGGGGCAGATGAACCAGTCATACAGGACAACAGCGCCCACTGCTGGTCCATGAAGGTAGACAAACTGTGCTCCGGGGCCGCCATTCTGGACTCCAGGTCAGAAGGCTCTGCAGCCTTTGGGGCAGGCACTGAGGGACTCGGGGCCAGCGCCAGCTCCCCCGAATGGGAATCGACGAGGATGGTGTCTGGGGACCAAGGCCAGTCCAAGGTCAAATTCTTCTGGGGGACCTTTGCAGGCCATTCCTTCTCCGATGCCTCAGACGAGCATCTTGGACTGCGGGACCTGGCCCGGGGGGGGGGGACACCGGCCGGTCGGATCTGTCCAAGGATGCCGCCTTCGAGGGCTTCTTCTTCCTCCGGAGTTCCCTCAAGGGAGACCACCTTTCTGAAGACCCACGGGCTCGGGCTCAGAAGGATCTGTCCAAGGTGTCGAGGCTTGGTCCGGCCCAGGGCAGTAGAGACAATAGTCGTGTGCGTCTGTTAAAGACATACTTTTTGAGCACCGATCACACTTCTTAAAGCCACTGGTAGCCATGGGGGAAAGAAGTACAAAGTACAAAACTAGACCCAAACTCTATGCTGAGGCAGCGAGGTCGGGTGGTGGGAAGAGTACTGGTGCGATACTGGACCCAAGTATGAAACTCGGAGAGAAAAAAAAAAATCAACTTTTTCCAGTGACAAACGTCTGACGGGCTCCGCAGAAAAATGGAGACTAAGCAAGATGGCACCCTTGGGCGGGAAGGGGACAATGCATGCATGGTAGCATCTCCCAAAGGCTTTCTTTGAAAACTGGGGGGGAAACTTCCACGAGGACTCAGTCTATGCTGACTTCACCCATATGTGAGAACTGACTTCCTGCTTGTTCCCGGAGAAGATATGGAATTTTCTGTTATTTATAAATGTAACCCACCCCCCTCTCTGAAAATATGTAGACATTTCAAGTAAAGCGTAGTTACTCACCTGTAACAGGTGTTCTCCAGGAGCAGCAGGAATCAGTCCTCACTTATGGGTGACGTCGGCGCCGACGGAGCCCTCGCGGAGCAATTTTCCCCAGCTTTCAAAGAAAGCCTTTGGGAATTGCAGCGCGCATGCGCGGTCGTCTTCCCGCCCGAGGGTGCCATCTTAGCCAGTCAGATGACATAGCTAAAAAAGACAGCATAAAAATTTGCAAAAAAGAACATAAGCAGACGATTGCAACTCCAAGGGGAGGAGGGAGGGTAGTGAGGACTGATTCCTGCTGCTCCTGGAGAACACCTGTTACAGGTGAGTAACTACGCTTTCTCCAGGACCAAGCAGGAAGTCAGTCCTCACTTATGGGACTCCCAAGCTCAAGGCTACCGGAGACCCTAAGCACAAAAAATGAGCTCCCTCTAGCTCAGCAGCACAGAAGGATAGAATCTTCGCTGAATTATCACCCACCGGTAGCCCACATCCGGGATGGAGGGTAGGAGTTGCTCAGACCTCAAAGAGATTACGGAGGACTGCCTGTCCGAAAGCACTGTCCCTACGGGACTCCCTCTCGAGACAGTAATGGACCGCAAAAGTCTGGCTCGAAGACCAAGTAGCGGCCCGGCAGATGTCTGCCAGCGGAACAGAGCGGAGGTAAGCCACTGACGTGGCCTTTGCCCGAACGCAGTGAGCCGTGACTCGACTTTCTAAGGAGAGTCCGGCTGCCCCATAAGCCCAAGAGATACAGTCCGCAACCCAGATGGACAGAGTACGCTTGGAGACCGGGAGCCCCAATTTATTGGGGTCAAAAGACACAAAAAGCTGAGCAGCTTTACGGTGCTCCCGCGTACGGTCAAGGTAGAAGTTCAATGCCCTTCTACAGTCCAGGGTATGGAGGACCGTTTCAGCTCGGCTGGAGTGTGGTCTGGGAAAGAAGGTTGGAAGTACCACCTCCTGATTGATGTGAAAAGGGGAGACCACTTTAGGCAGAAATTTTGGGTGAGTCCGTAGGACTACCCTATTCTTGTAGAACCTAGTGTAAGGGGGATCAGACACGAGGGCCTGCAATTCACTTACGCGCCTAGCGGAAGTGAGGGCTATCAAGAACAGTGTTTTCCAAGACAGAAAACGGAGAGAACAGGTAGCCATAGGTTCAAAAGGCGGACAGGTGATCCGCTGCAAAACCACATTCAGGTCCCAGTCAGGCGCTGGCGGGCGCAGAGGTGGTTTAAGTAGAAGGAGACCTCGGAGAAACCTCGCTACGAGAGGGTCATTGGAGAGAGGTCTGCCGTCCACTGGCACATGATGTGCTGAAAGAGCACTGAGGTGAACTTTGACGGAGTTGGACTTAAGTCCCAGATTAGAGAGGTGCAGCAAGTACTGCAAGATCACCGACACCGGGCAGGAGAAGGGATCCTGAGACTGTTGGGTACACCAGACTGCAAAGCGACGCCATTTAAGGGCATAGCATTTGCGGGTAGAAGGCCGTCGCGAAGCTAAGACGACCTCCTCCACCTCCGCCGGCAGGAGAAGGGGAGCAAGGACTACCCTCTCAGCAGCCAGGCCATGAGGTTGAGAGACCTGAGGTTGGGGTGCAGAAGGGACCCCTGATCCTGAGTGAGGAGATCCGGTTGTACCCCCAGAGGGATTGGATCCTCCACCGCCAGTTGCAGCAGGAGCGGAAACCACGGCTGCCTGGGCCAGCGAGGGGCCACCAGGATCATGAAGGCTTTGTCTCGGAGAACCTTGAAAAGAGTCCGAGAGATCAGCGGGATGGGAGGGAAAGCGTACAGAAGGCTCCCCGACCACGAGATCAGAAAGGCGTCCGCCGCAACCCGAAGGGGGTGTGGCTGACGAGAGCAGAAGCGAGGAAGCTGCCGGTTGTGAGGACTGGCAAAGAGATCCACCGTGGGGAGACCCCACTTGAGGAAGAGCTTCTGAACTACCAAGGGATCCAGACGCCACTCGTGCGGCTGGAGGACCCTGCTGAGTTTGTCTGCAAGGCAATTTTCTTGGCCCGGGAGATAAACTGCCTTGAGGAGAATGCCGTGACTGACGGCCCAAGAGCAGAGCTTCTGTGCCTCCCGGCAGAGGAGGAAGGAGCCCGTGCCCCCCTGCTTGTTCACGTAGAACATGGCAACTTGATTGTCCGTCTGGACAAGGACGGACTGTTGGGAAGTCAGGTGGGAGAAGGCCTTGAGAGCTAGGCGGATCGCCCTGAGCTCCAGGAAGTTGATCTGCTGAGCAGACTCCCACGTGGTCCAGAGGCCCTGAGTACGTGCCTCTTGGCAATGTGCTCCCCAGCCCAGGAGGGATGCATCGGTGGTCAGCACCCGGGTCGGCTGAGGTGACTGGAAAGGCATTCCGAATATCAGGTTCGGCTGCCGGAGCCACCACCGGAGAGACGAGAGCAGCGGCTCGGAGACGCGCACTAGGTCTGCCAGGCCGCCTGTGGCTTGTCGCCACTGCTGGCGGAGACACCATTGAGCAGACCGCATGTTCAGGCGGGCATTGGGGGTCACATGGACGGTGGAAGCCATATGGCCGAGCAGTCTCAGGAAGCGCCTGGCGGAGACCAGGGGCTGGCTGCGAAAGCGGTCGGCTAGGTCCATGAGCCGTTGAGCCCTGTCGAGCGGTAGGTACGCTCGTGCCCGAGGAGTGTGCAGCCTTGCGCCGATGAACTCGAGATCCTGTGAGGGGAGCAAAGTGGACTTTGCGAAGTTTATGACAAAGCCCAAGTGCTGCAGCAGAGTCACCGTGCGGCACGTGGCGTTGGTGACCTCCTGAGCGGACGCTGCTCTGATGAGCCAGTCGTCGAGGTACGGAAAGACATAGAGGCCGTGAAGCCGGAGATGGGCCGCCACGACCGCGAGACATTTTGTGAAGACTCGCGGTGCGGAGGATAGGCCAAAGGGCAGTACTCTGTACTGGTAATGATTTCCTGCCACCACAAACCTTAGGTATTGGCGGTGGCTTGGGTGGATGAGGATGTGCGTGTAGGCATCCTTTAGATCCAAGGAGCATAGCCAATCTCCCTGCTGGAGGTAGGGCAGAAGGATTCCAAGGGTAAGCATTTTGAACTTCTCCCGCACAAGGAACTTGTTGAGGTTGCGCAAGTCCAGGATGGGTCTGAGGCCCCCTGTTCTCTTTGGTATCAGAAAATACCTTGAATAAAAGCCTTGACCTCTCAGGTGGTGGGGCACCGGTTCCACCGCCTGTTCCTGCAGAAGACCTGCTAACTCCTGAAGGAGCAACTCCCTGTGCAGAGGGGGGCGCGAAGGTTCTCCCGGAAAATAGGAGGGAGGGACCTGATGGAAGTGGAGAAGGTAGCCTTCTCGCACGACCTGAAGTACCCAGGCATCTGCGGTGATGCTGGACCACCTGTGGCCGAAGTGAACCAGCCGGCCTCCGGTGCTGGGAGGAACCAGCGGGGGGGGAGAGGCTATGCTGAGCGAGTCAAAAACCCCCACCCTGCTGAGCAGGGGCTGGTGGTGCAGGCTTGGGGGCTTGCTGCCTACGGGACCCGTTACCCCGTCCCTTGGCCTGCTGGCCCTGTTGGGGAGCTGCAGGGGCCTGATAATGGGGGTACTGTTTGTAGGCAGCCGCCTTCCTCGGGTAAAAAGACTTTTTTCCCGAGCCCTTCTTTTTCTGGGAAGGGGCGGAGGTCTTCCTAGAAAGCCTGGTCCTGGTGAGAGTCTCAGTCTCAATTTGTGCAGCCTTTTCCGCCATGGGCTTGCCAAAGAGGTTTTCGCCTCGGCAGGGGACATCGACCAACTTGTCCTGTACCCAGGGCTCAAGATCCGACGACTGAAGCCAAGCCTGTCGGCGGGCACCGATGCCGGCTGCGGCCACTCTAGCCGAGGCCTCAAAGCCATCATAGGCTGCTCGGGACATGAACTTTGAGCATTCCCGAATGCCCGTGGACAAGGCTAGGAACCTCCGCAAGGGCTCCTCGGAGAGACCAGCGGAGAATCCGGCTAGCTCTTTAGCCAGATCCCGGAGATACATGCCCATGTAGAGCTGGTAAGTCTGGACACGACATGTGAGCATAGAGCCCTGGAAGCACTTCTTGCCAAGGCCATCCAGGTTACGGGCCTCCCTTCCAGGAGGCACCGAGGAGTGCATCTTCTGGCTCTTAAGACGATGCATGGCCGATTCCACTACCATGGAATGGTGTGGCAGCTGTGCCTTCTGAAAGCCAGGGCTCTTGCGGACCCGATAGATAGAATCGACCCGCTTGCTCAGGACCGGCGAGGAGGCCGGACTCTCCCACATGCGGAAGAGTAGTCGTTCCAGCATAGGAGGAACCGGCACAGTAAAGTGCTCCCTCGCGGGAGAGTCATACTGGAGGGCGTCGAGCTCTTCGGCTCGAGGCTCCTCCTCGGGATCCGCAGGGAAGGCCAAAGCCTTGGCCATATCCCTAACGAAGTCCGAGAACCGGGCATCCTCCGGGGGGACTGCTTCCGAGGCTCGGACCCCGGTGAGTCCGATGGGACACACCGAGTCCGGAAAGAATCAGGTGACTCTTCCTCCTCAGACTCCCAGACCGACTCCGACGAGGACTCGGTGGGGTCGGCCCGGGCAGGGTGCGGCGCCAGCCGCCCCGACGTCGAGGGAGTCGGCGTCGGCGTCCTCGGTCCCGAACGGGAGGCCGAGGGTGACCTCGACCGAGGATCGACTCGAGTTCTCATTGACTCGAGGATCGGCTCGGTCTCCGGGGTCGACTTGGACGTCGACGTCCCGGCGGTCGGGGCAGCGGCGCCAGCGAGGCCAGCGAGCAGTGCCCGCTGCTGGTCCATGAAGGCAGACAGTCTGCTCTCCAAGGCCGTCAACCTGAGTCCGAGCTCAGGTGACCCAGCAGCCCCCGACTCGGGCCCCGACGGCGTCGGGCCCGACGTCGGCTGTCGCGGAGGCGAGTCCAGAAGGACTACAGGACTTACCCGGGCAGGCATCTCCGACTCCAGGCGAGGTCGCTTCGGGAGATGTTCCTTCTCCAAGGACCCGGGGCGGCTGTCGGGGCTATGCGACCTGGCCCTCGCGGAGCCAGGAGCGTCCACCGACGCCGCCCTCGCGGGTTTTTCCTTCCGACGATGGTCCCCGGAGGGAGAACCCCGGTCGGAGGAGCTCCGGCGACGGTCCGAGCTGGAGCCCTTTGACACGGAGGCCTCCGACGAGGTCCGGGTACGGCTGGGGTCAGCGAAGATTCTCTCGCGCTGATGCCGCCGACTTCTCAACGCCTTCGAGGACAGTTTGCTGCAGGGCCCACAGATCAGTTCCTCATGATCCGGGCCCAAGCAGCGGAGGCAAAAGTCGTGTGTGTCGGTTAGTGACATATTTCGGTCACACCGACCACACCGCTTAAAGCCACTGGCAGCCATCGGGGGAAAAAGGGCCCCTGCGAGGTCAAAGGACCGGGCTGCCAGGGAAAACGAAAATGAAAGCTGACTAAGTCAGAAAAACCGAAAAAAACGCTAGAGGACTCGAGACCGGCGTCGCGAGTCCGGGCGGGAAAACGATCGGCGTCGAACCGAAAGAAAAAAAGTATAAAATAAAGAGGAAAATCAACTTTTTCGCGGGGACAAGACGGGGACGTCTGCAGGGCTCCGCGGAAAAAAGAAGACTGGCTAAGATGGCACCCTCGGGCGGGAAGACGACCGCGCATGCGCGCTGCAATTCCCAAAGGCTTTCTTTGAAAGCTGGGGAAAATTGCTCCGCGAGGGCTCCGTCGGCGCCGACGTCACCCATAAGTGAGGACTGACTTCCTGCTTGGTCCTGGAGAAATAACTAATTCAGGGCAAAAACCAGTTTATTATTTTACCATTTCAATTTGTCAGATTAAATATCTGGGTGGTCAGTAAAAATCAGCTTGGATGGTGTGCCCATTCAGAAGGTCCAAGGAGAACACTGCACTAGTTCTGAGCCCTTGAAGAGCTGTCATGGACTAGCTCTGTGAAATGACAACCTACTCTGTCTGATTACATCTTGCCTGTCCACAGAGAAATGTAATTATATATGTTTTAATTAATGTTTTATTGTACACCATACGTTTGAATGAGCAGCAGTCTATTACATTTTGTATAAAGAAAATGTCAAAACCCACAGCCTTCATACTTACCATTAACAAGCAGAAATAAAAAATATATATCTTTTTTAAAATGGTGTGCACATGGCAGATCTGTTTCCACAATTTGAGGTGGGAATCTATCAATACTACACACTCTCCCTCCTCTCAGGACAGAGATCCCTGCTGCCACGTTCTCCTTTTCTGGGGCCTGGTGCTGACAACATAATAAGAGCAACCTGGGTGAAACCTGCACAGGGCCAGTTTACCAATGGATGCTCTAACATCTCCCAAATAGTCCTTTTTAGTTTAGTTCCTTTTAAAACAGTCACTTCTATAAAAAATTTCTCATCAAAACTACACATTTTTCAGTTTCCAAAAGATATAGCCATCAGCTATGTAGGACAAAAGAAAGATCTTTATGGAAAATCCACAGAATTCTGTATTAATATATACATAATTGGTACTTTTGGATACTTTTATTCAAATCACATCAACATGCTTTCTAACCTTAAAGCTTTAAAAATACCTAGAGTGAAAGACTTTTTTTCCTTAACTACATGTCCACTTTCAAAAAAGAAGAAAAGAACCATCATAATTATATATGGGCACAAGTAAGTGGAGAGGTTCCCAAGATCAGCATCAAAAATAAAGTTCAAACTCAAATTAGTGTCCCCAGAAGTCTCCTGATACCTCATTTTGAAGTCTAGGTCAGTCTAACCAAAACAGGATTCTTGGAAGACATGGGTTAAGGGAGCAAACAGAATCTGGACACTCCGTGCTGTATTCAGCATGCAGTTACTCACCGGTGCTGCTTCTTGTTAGGAGTCTCAATCTTTGTCATTTCTGGCATGGCTCCTAGCAAAGGTCCCTAAGTTAAACATGAGCACCCAGTCAGTAAAAGAATACTATGCAGTTTCATATCATCCTTTCAGAGGTTTTTTTGTTTAATCTACAAGAGACCCCTTTCCAGGTTCCCTTATCAAGTGCTTCAAATGGAAAATGGGCAAAGGCCAGACACACCAAAGTTACACCGTACTTTGTGGTGTCTAGATCTGCTTGGAAATTTATATGGATTTCTGAATTTACTTCTTTTACCCCTATTCTTAAATACATTTAACCATTTAGAAGAGGATTATTTATACAATTCTTAAAAATGCATCTATATTATACCTATTTTATAAAGGCAACATAGCCACCTTTGTGCTTTTATAAAACAGATTCCTAGGTATGCATGTGTATAACATACACATGTACACAAAGTGTATGCATACACTGCAACCCCACCCCCTGCTCGATCCAAATTATTCTCCCAGGAATGCTGATGAACAGGTTGTATAAAAGTGTGAGAGCTTATTGGCATACACATTTGTATACATGTATACACCCCATATAATTGTACAAATAGAAAAAGACTCCTATAAAGCATAATTTGCATGTTTATAAACTTCTTCCTTTAAAGTACCATTCATGTTTGTTACAGTTTAGTTGCTAAAAAAGATACATTCACTTTGGAACCAAAATTATGGAGAAAGCATAATTACTTATCTATAGCAGGTGTTCTCTGGGAACAGCAGGAAAAAGTCCTCATATATAGGAAGCTTTTGGGAGGCAAATCATGCATGTGTGCTAGTCTTCCCACCCAAACAATATGACAACCTAGCTTAATCCAGCAAAAAAGAATCAACTCCACGGAGAGATGGAAGGGTAGTGAGGACTTATTCTTGCTGTTCACCGGAGAAAGCACAGTTACTTACCTGTAACAGGTGATCTCTGGGAACAGCAGGAATAAGTCTTCACATATGGGTACGTCGGTACCGACAGAGTCTGCGCGGGAACGCTTCCCAGCGTCCAATGAAAGAGCTTTTGGAAGCATCCCACCACGCCTGCGTGCTGCCTTCCCGCCTTTCCCAACTGCCTCTCCTCAGTTAAGTCCCAGTTAAGTTTTAAAGCTGAGACAAAGAGAGAGAGAGAGAGAGAGGAAAGGAAAGATAGATAGAGATACAACTCCTGGGGAGGTGGGTGGGTTGTGAAGACTTATTCCTGCTGTTCCCAGAGATCACCTGTTACAGGTAAGTAACTGTGCTATCTCCAGGAACAAGCAGGAATGAGTCTTCACATATGGGGACTCCCAAGCTGAGATGCCTGGAGTCCCAGCATGTCATAGGTTTGAACATGCTATTTCCCACAACACCAGGCATCCTGAGGATGGAGGGTAGGAGTTGAAGAAAGAAAGGTGCTGTGGAACAGCTAACCTAGCATAGGATTGTAGACAAGGAATCCATGTGTGGATGATAATTGTCATCAATGATATTGCAAAGAAAAAGTATTGCAATATGGACCTCCCCTAACAGGACTGCAGAGTATGGAGGTTCATGGGATCTACTGGGGAACCCAGTAGAGGAACCTCGAGAAGGACCTCACTGTAAGTGGAGGTAGTAAACCTGTAGGAAAAACAATGGAGGTCAGAATCCTGAAAGGTAACAGATAACCCCAGCAGAAAAACTGGGGTAGTACAAAAACGGTGGGCCTTTAGCGGAAGGCTTTATGAGAAAAGCCGAACTCCTTTGGTAGCAGAGTGGTTCACTCTTAGGACAAAAGAGAAAGGCTAACCGATTTGGACAAACAGGCCCAGTCCTTGTGGGGAGAAAAGGTATGGGAACCCTTGTATCCCAAAGAAAGGACAAACGCCGGAGGCATTAGAGCCTGTGATTAGCTGAAGATCTGCAATGTCTCTCCTAACTGAAGTCAGCTGGGAGAGATATTGGAACATGGAGAGCTTCAGAGGTACCTAACCTTAAGGGTATGGTAGGTGTTAACTACCACGCAAGTGGTTGTGAGTGTAGGACCCTAAACATGCTGGATAGCAGAAGTATGGGTAAAGCCCATCTGTCAGAATCATAAAGCTATATGAGCTTTGACAGTCAGGTAGATAAAGCAGAATACATATCTACCGATAGAGAAATATCTCGACATATATACAGATAGATAGATAGATATATGAGATTATATCTATAGTGAGATATGAAGGGCATAAAATGCACAGACATAGACATCTGTAAGATGTGTGCTATAGGTATGAATATATAGGCCTCTATATGGCAGTCTGCAAGAAGCAGACAGATATATGCCTACAAAAAGGTATTCACATAGGAAAATGTGGAGAGGAAAGCTTCATCTTAGAACAAGAAGGTGGAACCTACTTGAGAAGATATAGAGAGAATCAATTTCCACTGGTTATGGCTACAGGGATGCTAGGTAGTAGAATAACCAGGATGGTTACGTGAAAAGCAGAGGATAATATCAGTCTGCAGCCAGCAAGGCCCGAGTATTCTAGACCTTTTGCATGGTAAGTGAACAAAAGACGCATAGGGATGAGATACCATGCTGACCTGCTTAAGGGCAAAAAGGTATCATGCGTTCTTACCATGATGACGAGCTGGAAGGAGAAAACATATTCCCTATTGGAAATACTATGGGCCAAAGCAGGGAATTAGCAACTCCTTAAACTTTCACGTAAGAGGAGACCTATGTCCTTTATATTAAAAAGGAGAACTTTTCTAGTCATGGGAGACATGACTGAAAAACCTTTTTCAGCCATCTAGTATAGCTGTTGGAGAAAAAAAACCCATGCTCTCTAGCAAGGGCCCATAGTGGAGAGCTTCTCTGTAGAATTGCAGAGAGCATGATGCAGGAGAATGGGGAGATAGAACTGACTGCAGGAGAGCCAGTACCTATGTCAACTATGCTGCCAAACCCAGGGGAATGGAGATGGCAGAAAGAGAAGATAATCCAACAAACTTGTAGTGAAAAGATTTTCAGGCTAGATGACAGCACTGCCTTGGAGTCACTACTAAGACCAGACAGAATGTTAGTGGAGGACAAATCTGGTTGCTGGAGAACAAGAACCAATGGTCCAAACATTAAGGCTCCTGCATTGGCAGCTGCTTGCCAGACAGCAGAAGAATGGTACTGATTAAAAACAGAAAGAACAGACAAGAGTAGAAAAATCTGGATGTGTCTGATGAACTGCTTCAAGGCAAGATTAAAAAGAGGAGACAACTCAGAGAAGAGAACTCCGCACTGGAAAGTAAGAAAACTAGAGAGGCTGAAGAAAAAGACCTCCAGTGTAGCAATAACGCTCTTACAGGGGAAAAACCTGGTAAGAGGGTAAAGAAAATGGAGCTGAAGAAAACTTACAAAGTAGTAAGTTTATAGGAAGGAAAAAAGACATGCTGGCACAGGAAACTATCGTTTGATAGTGGATAGACCTCTTTCCTTAGCAGGAAAAAGAGGAAAATCCTGTGACCTAGAAGCATGAACATCCTGACAGCTCATAGAACATATGGATGTCTTTTGGGAAGAGATCCATGTTTAGGATTTAGAATGACAGCAATGGATTGTCTCTATTGAAAAGAAGCAACTGCAGATTCTAATCCCAAGAGTCACAACCATCTAAAGGATTGATCAGAAAACCCTGTGGTTACTGGGTTTGCTGAGGCTGGTGAGAGGCTGAACTCTGCAGACCAGGATGATGTTTCCCCTGTTTGGGAACATCTGTACGATGGGCAGATGATGCATAAAACCTTCTTCTCTTGTGGGAAGAAAGTTTGGCAGGACATTTCCTACCTACTGGGACAGAAGAAGGTGCAGAACAGCCCCTAGGAACAGGTAAGTCAGTGGAGAACTGAGTAACCTGACGTAAAGACTCCTTATTGAAAAGATTGTCTCCAGTACAAGGAGTATGTCCCAGTCTGTGTTGTGCCCATTTTTCCAAGTCTGAAGCTTGGAGCCAGGCTCTACATCGTGCCCCTATAGTTATAGCAGAAGTCCTGCTAACAGACTCAAAAGAGTCTAGGGAAGCACGAGTAAGAAACCAAGAGATATTCTGGAGATGCTTGAGCAGTGAAGGATAGTCTGCACTCTTGGACTCTGGAAGGAGTCAAAAGATGTAATTGCTTTGTGACTTCCTCAAGAGATAGACTCATATAGAAAATATATGAGAGAATTCTTGCAGAGAGCATAGATGTCTGGAAGGTTTGACGTCCAAAGGCATCAAGTGTCTTAGACTCACGACCTGGCGGATAAGAAGAGTGCTTTTTCTTGCTCTTTACCCGCCTCACTGCTGATTCCACAACTATGGAATGATGAGGAAGTTGAGTCTTTTGAAATCCTGGAGAGGGGGGCACCTGATATAAGAGATCAGTTGCTCTGGAAGGTGGGGGTACCCTTAAAGGTGTTTCCCACATTCCTAGAAGGAGATCCTGCACAAAGGAAGCATTATGTTCTCCTTTGCTTTGGTAGAAACAGAGCCTTGTGCAGGATCATGTCCTGGGATAGGAACGGCAAGAGATCTTGCTATATCCAGGAGGAAACTCTGAAAAGAGGGTTCCCCAACAGGAATTTCCCTTGGACAGGTTAGATCTGAAGAACTAGCCTGAGCACCGACAGAGCTATCCAGATATATAGGAATAGAAGATCCTGCACAGTGTAGTGTGGAATGCTTAAAGGATGGTCGCCAGTACTGGCTGTCAGGAGCCACATTGTCCATGCCAGGTATCAACTCCAAGCTTGGCATAGAACAGAGCGATCCTGTTGAAAAAAGCATGGCAGGAGTTGGCCACGATGGTACTGTGGATACCGGTACCGATGTCAGAGTCGAACCCGACAAAGACATCGGAGCAGTCATCGGAGACCGTTCAATCGGTACCGAGGTAACTGAAAACCTCCGGGTGCTATCCTCAGTACCGAGCCACCGGTATCGATCGGTGTCGGTACCAAAGTGTATTGGTACCAAGTCTTCCAGACTAGAGAGCGATTCTAAACTGGGCATTGATGAACAAAGCATGGAAGACACCGACCATAAGGGTAATGAGGACATCGGCACCAACTTCGGTACCGTGCCTGATACCGGTGAATGAAGGTCAACCAGTGGTAACTCAGTGGGCCTCGAGGGAACAGAGTTGCGGATCCGAATCATCGGAACCGAGTCTTCGGTACCGCCGAGAGCCGGTACCAAGGCGAGTCGGTACCCAGTCCTCCAGACTGGAGATCGATTCCAGACTCAGCATTGAAGGAAGCGAGGCTATCGATGCACGTCTGGAGGGTACCGACGTCGGTGGTAGTATCGGTGCTGGTACCGATAATGGAAGGTCAATCTGGAGAGTATCCACCGGTCCCGAAGGCACCAAGGATGCCAGATGACCATCCCTGGTGAGGAGTGTTTCATCCAACACCAGTGCCGATGTCGGGGTATCGGTACCGCTCGAAGCGGATGCCACCACCAGACACGGCTCAGGTATGTTCTGTGAGGGGTGAACCCCAGGAACAACCTGAAACCCCTCAAACGCTTTGGAGACCGAAGACTCCCGCCGGGGTTTTGAAGCCAGTGGGCCCTCGAGGGCAAGGCCGGAGCCGTCTACATGCTATGCATGAGACCTACCACTCGAGGGGTGGCTAGTCTTAACAGACTGTTTGTGGGTTACCTGATCCTGTGTAGAAGAAGAAGGGGACGGTGCCCCAAAGCTGGAGGGAAACCGTGTATCGAGGGAACCTCGATATTGAAGACCTCTTCTCACCAAACTGTTGTCAGGACCCAAGCAGGTTAGACACCGACTTCGAGGGTCTAAAAATAAAGTTGTACCGCCACAGTGTGAACATTTCTTGGAGAAAGTGGCTGGCGGTTCCATGAAGGAAAAAGAAGAGGCCTAAAAGGCCTAAGATACCGTGAGACACTATGAAGAAAAATATTCCTTGAAGGAGGAAGATTTTACAAGAAAAGAAAAGAAAAGAAAAACATCGGCGGTACCGGTGGCATCGGGAAGACAGCTGCGACCACAAGAAAAATAAAGAAATAAAACCAAGAATTTTCTGCGGTGACAGGAGGACGTCCTGCCGGCTCCGCGGAAAACAAAAACTGAGGAGAGGCAGTTGGGAAAGGCGGGAAGGCAGCACGCAGGCGTGGTGGGATGCTTCCAAAAGCTCTTTGATTGGACGCTGGGAAGCGTTCCCGCGCAGACTCAGTCGGTACCGACGTACCCATATGTGAAGACTCATTCCTGCTTGTTCCTGGAGATCACCTGCTACAGATGAGTAACTACGCTTTCTCCAGGACCAAGTAGGAAGTCCTCACATATGGGACTCCCAAGCTACAGGCTACTGAAAAAAACCTGTTAAAAGCCCAATGGGGGCAACCAGAAAAACATACAGAGAAACAAAGCATGAGAAATCACTGGGAGGTTCTGAGAGTTAATGTCCAGCTTAGACATAAAATTCAGCCCGACTCTAAGGTAGCTTGGACAGACAGAAGGGCTGGAGGGAGGAGTTGAGCTAATTCCCAAAGAAGTGCCAGAGTACAACTCTGCCCAAGTCGCTGTCATGCTGGGCATCCCGATCCAGACAGTAGTGGGCTATGAAGTTGTGGACAGAGGATCATGTTGCAGCCCTACAGATCTCCACCATGGAGACTGAGCAGAGGTTCACTACAGAGGCAGCCATAGTTCAGACATTATGATATGAGCCGTGACGTGTTGTTCAAGGCTCAGGTCAGCTTGCACATACGCAAAGGAGATGCAGTCTGCAATGGTACACTTGGAGACTACTATGCCTAGCCAACTGGAGTCAAAGGAGATAAACAGTTGAGAAGAGCGGCGGTAGGCTCTCATTCTTTTCAGGTAGAAAGCCAGCGCTCTTCTGAAATCCAAGGTATGCAAGGAAGCCTCAGCCCTGTTGGCGTAAGGTCCAGGAAAGAAGGCAGGCAACACTACTGACTGACTGAGGTGAAAGGCAGAGACTAACTTAGGGAGAAACGTAGGGCGAGTCCAGAGGACCACTCGATTCTGATGAAACCTCGTGTATGGAGGATACATCACCAGCACTTGGAGCTCCCTAACTCTGCATGCAAAGGTAACCGCCACTAAGATGACCTTCCCGGTGAGATACTTGAATCAGCAGGAGCCGAGTGGCTCAAAAGGGGCAGAGAGAAGCTGCCCAAGCACCACATTAAGGTCCCATTCTACAGACGGGGGCTTGAGCAAAGGCTGAGACGATAAGAGGCCTCTCATTAAATGTCTAACAAGGGGATGCACAGAAATGGGTTTGTTATCTACCCCACGATGGCAGGCTGCCACTGTGCTGAGATGTACCCTCACAGAGTTTGATTTGAAGCCTTGGTTGGACAGGTGGAGCAGGTAGGTCAAAGTTTCCACCAAGCAAGAGAAGGGGTTCAGCACCTTGTCTTCGTACCACAGAGAGAATCTATGCCACTTAAAGGTGTAGGAACACCGAATGGAGTCCATTCACCAAGCCAGAAGGATGTTCTCCACATCAGCCAGCAGGTGGCGTTCTGCGAGAACTACACTCAGTATCCACCCTGCGAGTGCCAGGGAGCAGATGTTGGGGTGAAGGGAGACCTAGTACTGGGAGATCAAATCCGGGTCAGAGCCGAGCTGGAGTGGCTGCCTCCGAGACAGCCAGAGTAGAAGGGTTCTGGAACCATGGCTGTCTGGGCCAGTGCAGAGCAACGAGGACCATGGTAGCCCTGTCCTCCTGGAGCCTGAAGACGGTCTTGGCCACCAGAAGAGTCAGTGGATAGGCATAAAGCAGGCCCTAGCTCCAGTCCAGTAGAAAGGCATTGGGAGCTATCCGATCGCTGCAGTGAACCCTGGAAAAGAACTGCAGGACCTGGGCACTGTCCGGCGACACAAAGAGGTCTATGCTCAAGGTGCCCCACATCCGGAAGATGTAACTGGCAACTTGTCTGTAGAGGGTCCACTTGTGCGGTTGAAGGACTCAGCTGAGGTAATCCACCAGGACACTGAGCTCCCCTGACAGGTACACCACTCTGAGAAGCATGCTGCATTAAATGGTGAACCTTCAAAGGCACAATGTCTCCCAGCAGAGGAGGTATGAGCCCGTGCACCCCTTCTTGTTGATGCAGAACATCGCCACATGGTTGTCAGTCTGAATGCGGACAACTTGGTTGGTGAGCTGCTCTTGAAAGGCCCCGAGCGCATTGGAAATGGTAAGGAGCTCCAAGAAGCTGATCTGGTAATGGCTTTCTCCCGCTGTCCAGAGGCCCTTTGTGAGGAGGCCACTGAGATGGACTCCCCAGCCCATCTTGGAGGTATCTATAGTCAGAATCTGCTAATGAGGAGGGGCTTGAAAGGGAAGACCCTTGATCAGGTGTTGTGGCTGTAGCCAAGACAGGGACTGCTTGAGCAGCTAAGTGACAACCACTCTGTCCCTGAGGAGACCCGTGACTTGGCGCCATTGCGTGCAGAGTCCATTGCACTTGTCTCATCTGTAAACAGGCTAGCGGAGCAACATGCACCATAGAGGTCATGTGCCTGAGAATACGCAGCATCCCCCTGGCAGTGATGATCAGGCTGTTGTGCTATTCCCTGGCTAAGCCGATGAGCTAGAGGGCTTGATCTTCGGGTAGGAAGGACCGAGCGTGGGTGGTATCTAGGAGGGTCCCAATGATCTCTAGGCACTGAGTGGGCTGTAGGTGAGACTTGGGGTAGTTGATGACTAAGCCCAGATGCTCCAGCAGCTGAATGATGATCCTTGTGGACTGCCGGACCTTGTTCAGCATCCGGCCTCTTATTAACCAGTTGTCCAGGTAGGGGAAGACAAAAATCCCCAGCGTCAGCCGGGGTGGAGGCGAGGCTGAAGGGTAGCACCCGGTAATGATAGTGCTGTCCACTGAGCATGAAGCAGAGATGAAGGGGGTGAATGGGGATGTAAATATAAGCATCTTTGAGATACAAGGAGCGCAGTTAGTCTTCCCATTAGAGGTAAGGCAACAAGGGTCCCAGATAGATCATCTGGAACTTTTCCCGTAGTAGGAATCAGCTGAGGTTCCACAGATGCAAAATAGGCTTGAAGCTGCCCACCTTTTTGGGAACCAGAAAGTAACCGGAGTAGAACTCCTTTCCTATCTGCAAAGGAGGGGTGAGTTTGACGGCCAGATCGGCGAAGACAGCCTGGACCCTCCTTCTGGAGGAGTTCCTGGTGGGAAGGATCAAGGGAATACTCCCCCGTGAAGAAGGGTGGGGGAAGATGATTGAAGTGCAACAGGTACCCATTCCAGACTATCTTGAGGGCCCAGGAGTCTGATGTTATTGTTGGCCACCTGTGTGTGAAATGAATCAATCTCCCTCCCACCTAAGGAAGTCATCAAAATCCTCCTCCAGGCTGCAGTTGTGGCGCAGGCTGAGACTTTTAAGGCTTGGAGCTGCGCTGCTGGCACTGGCCCTGGCCCTGCTACTGCTGGCTCTGCTGAGGCCATGATAGCATTGATACAACAAAGTAGCCCACATAGTATTTCCTCTTTTAGAGAAAGAAAGAAAGACTTCTTCCATGAACTTTAGAGCAGGGTCCTCCATCTTGCAAGAAAGCCTGTTCATAGTCAACTTCTCACATTTGAGTTCTCTAGCCTTGTCTTCCATCAGTTTGCCGAAGAGGTTTTTGCCCCAGCAGGGAACATCTGCCAGCTTGTCCTGTACCCACTGTTCTAAATCAGAAGACTGCAACCACACTAGACGGCAAGCCCCGATGCCCACTGCAGCTCCCCAGGCTATCAACTCAAACCCATCATAGGCCGCCCGGTCACGTATTTGGAACACTCCATGACCTTGGAAACAAGAACATGGTAGTGCTCAAACCCGTTCGTCCAGAAGGATGGCCAAGAAATCAGCCAGGTCCCTTGCCAGATCCCACAGAAACATGCCCATGTAAAGTTGATAGGCCTGGATACAGGCCACCAACATGGAACCCTCGTAGAACTTCCTTCCAATGCCATCTAGGGTCCAAGCCTCCCTGTCAAATGGGTCTTACTGCTCTTGATCCTCTGTATGGCCAACTCCACGAACATGGAATTGTGCAGGAGCTGTGGCTTTTCAAACCCAGCTGCTGTTTATCTTGCTCTATAACTGTATACTGGATGTGTGCCATATTACCCTCTGTACTCCCCTTGTGTCTCTACAGGCTGTACTACATTACCCAGGTGCTGCTTTACACGCTGTTCCCGCCCTCCCAGGAAGTGACACGACCGCGGGTGCGCAGTCGCGCTCTCAGAGGTAGTCCCGGCTATTTAAACTGCATGCCAGCGGCGCTCGCCGCCACGGCACACAACAGGGGCGCGCACCGAAGGAGCACGCTGTGCTCCTTAGGTGCGCTCCTTGGGGCGTCTTCTGCAGGGCGTTTCTTCTTGTTCTCCTAGGGACTCTTGCCCTCCCAATCGGGGGTTTCTCTGCTCTCCCACAACCTTCGCTGCGCTACCCCACACGGTCCTTCTTTACTCAGGTAAGTTTGTCATTGCTTTCTACTGCACCACCTTCACTTGCTGCAGTTCGTGATCCTCCGCCTCTAATGTCCGCAATTCCTATGCTTTGGGGCAATCGTTTTGTCCCTTCCCTCCAGCAGCGTCAACTTCACAGCTCCTCCTACCGCTCCCTTATGAATCTTCTTTCCTGCTTGCCCAACTTACCTTCTGCTCATTCTCATCCTCTGCCCCTCACCTCCCCCCCTAGTCCTGCTACCTTCCGTTTTGGCCTCCTCAACTGCTGCTCTCTTCGCTCCAAAACCCTGCTCATTTCAGACCTTATCTCCCAGGAATCACTTGATGTCCTTCTGCTTACTGAAACCTGGCTAAAAGAAGGTGAAGACGCGCTCCTAGCCCGCTGTCTACCTCCCGATTTTTCCGGTATCTCTGTCCCTCGTATTGGCCGTACAGGTGGAGGCGTGGCCGCCCTCCTCCGCTCCTCCATCCCCTTTACCCCTGTCTCCTCCCCCTTATTATGCTACCCAGAAGCTTTGCTTCTTCAGCTCCACTTTGCCTCCCCCTTGCACCTACTCCTCCTTTACTCCCCTCCAGCCTTACGCCCTGACCTCTGGGATTCCCTTACTTCCTCTATCACTGATTTATCATTGGCCTTCCCTCGCCTGCTCATTGCAGGCGACTTCAATCTGCACCTTGACCTTCCTGTCTCCACCAGAGACCACTACTTTAACGCTCTTCTCCATGACTTGTCCCTTCAGCAACTTATTCCTTTTACAACCCATTCCGCCGGGTATACCCTTGATCTGCTTCTCTCTCCCTTAGCCCCAACTTATCTCCTACAGTCTTTCCACGCCTTCCCCCTACCCTGGACTGATCACTACTGTATTACTTTTCACTGTCTCCCTTCCCCTTTTACCCCCTCGGCCCCCCCCTCCCTCCCTTTCCACCTCTCCCTCTGCCCCTATATCCTTTACTCGGCGTATAACCTCCGAGACCCTTCAGCAATTTCCTCCGGCACCTGATCTACTTCCATCTAATTTTCCCCTTCTCTCTCCCTCTTCCCAAGCTTCCATCTGGTTTTCCTCCCTCTCTACCGCCTTGGACTGCATTTCTCCTCATCGCTCCCGGTCTCTCGTTCGTCGTCCCTCACAGCCATGGTTTCACTCCGGCCTTCTTCTTCTTTGCGCACAGCTCCGCCGAGCTGAACGCATGTGGTGTAAAGCCCCCTCTCCCACTACTCTCTCTCATTTTAAGTCTGAGCATTATCACTACAGAACCCACGTTCACAAAGCCAAGCAGGCTTACTTCTCCGCTACCATTTCCTCTGCTCCTAACCAGACGCGCCACCTTTACTCAGTTCTCCAAACTATCACCTCCCTCCAGTCCCACACCACCCCTCCCCCTCCTGCCCCCTCACCCTCTCCCTCTGAGTTAGCAACTTACTTCAGTACTAAGATATCCGATCTCAGACATTCCCTTCCCCACTGTCCTCCTCCCATCTCAAGCCCTCCTCCCTGTTCTCCTCCTCATACCCCCCAACTATCCCATGTCTGGCATTCATTTCATCCACTCACTTCTTCCGAGCTTATTGCAATTATCTCCTCCGCCAAGAAAACATTTTGTGCACTGGATCCCATCCCCTCCTCCTGGCTGCTCACCTCCTCTCTAGCTCTTATCCCTCCAGCTCTTTCCATGATCAACTCTAGTCTTTCCTCAGGTGTGTTTCCCCAGCCCTGGAAACACGCATTGGTCCGCCCTATCCTTAAAAAGCCCTCACTTGATCCTTTGATTCCCGCGCACTACCGCCCAGTCTCCAACCTTCCCTTTTTATCTAAAATTCTCGAAAAGATTGTTTTCTCTCAACTTTCCTCTTACCTCAACTCTACCCACTTTCTTCACCCCCGTCAGTCTGGCTTTCGCCCCGGCCACAGCGTTGAAACTGTTCTTCTTGGCTTTCTAAATGAAATTCACACTGCCCACGACCGTGGTGATCTCTCGGTGGCGGTCTCCCTTGACCTTTCTGCTGCTTTCAATCTTGTTGACCACTCCCTTCTACTAGCCCGACTACGGGAGGCAGGTCTCTGTAGCACAGTCCTTCACTGGTTCCGCTCTTTTCTTTCTTCCAGGTCTTATTCCGTTCTCTACACTTCTACTCCTTCAATTACCTCTGAACCTACTCCCCTCCTCTGCGTTGTCCCTCGAGGTTCAGTCCTGGCCCCCCTTCTCTTTAACATCTTTCTCACACCTCTTTCTCTATTGGTCCAGCAACACGGGATTTCTGCCTTTTACTATGCCGATGACCTGGTCCTTCTGTATCACACCTCCCCCCTTTCTCTGGATCTCTCCCCTCTGAACTCGTGTCTCACAGCCGTTGCCAACTGGCTTACTACTCACTGTTTGCATCTTAATCTCACAAAAACACTGGCCATCTGGTTCTCCCGTGATAGTACTTCCCCCCTGGTTTCCCCCTCCTTTTCTGGTTCGCCCGTCCCCTTAGTCTCTTCCTTCCGTTACCTGGGAGTCCTCTTTGACCCCAGTCTGACCTTTCGGGATCACATTGCTCATGTTTCCAAAGACTTCATTTTTCTTCCTTCATCAGATTCGTGCTATCAGGCCTTTTCTTTCTGCAAAGGCACTTACTACCCTTCTTCTGTCACTGGTCATATCCCGCGTCGATTTCTGTAACTCAGTCCTAGCCGGTCTCCCTGCCACGCAACTTCACCGTCTTCAACGCATCCAAAATACTGCTGCCCGACTCATTTTTCACTCCTCCATGCGCGATCACATCACTCCTCTTCTTATCCGTCTCCACTGGCTCCCCATCAAATTCCGCATTCACTTTAAAATCCTGGTGCTCCTCCACCGTGCTCTCTACACCCACTCCCCTCAGTATTTGGCTGATCTTGTCCATTTTCATACCCCATCTCGCTCCTTGCGATCCCTCCATCTCAATCGCTTACATCTTCCCTCACCCACCTGCGCTCAACTCCAATCCACCCGCTCCTCTGCGTTTTTCTTCTTTGCCCCCGCTCTATGGAACTCTCTGCCCTCTTCTATCCGGCTTGAGCAGGAACATACTACCTTTAAGAACAGCCTCAAAACCCACCTTTGCCCTTGCCTTTGACCTCCCTGATCCCTCTACGTGACCTTGTCTTCCCTGTTCTCCTCTCTATTGTCCTGTCGCATGAATCTGTTAGGTATGCTTTCCTATCCGCCATTGTAATTTTGTTTTCTTCTTCCTTTACCTTATGGTATTTCTTTGTTTTGAACTATGTAAACCGCTATGATGTTTTTCATTTAGCAGTATATTAAGTCAATAAACAAACGGAGTCCAGGTGCCTAATCACTGGTGGCATAGTGAGGGAAGTCTCCTACATGCGGAACAGTAGCCACTCCAAGATCTGGTGGACAGGGACCGTAATAGCCTCCCTGAGTGAGGAAGGATATTGGAGAATCTCCAACTCGTCCACCCTGGGCTCCTCCTCGGCCTCAACATTAAAGGGCAAGTTTTGGTCATGTCCCTCACAAACTCCTGTAAGGATATATCCTAAGGTAGAGATGTCCGGCACTCATACAGTGGAGAGTAATCCAAGGGGATGTCCTGATGGTGTTTGGGTATCGGGGATTCCTCTTCCTCCTCTGTCTTCCAGCCATCTGAATCAGTATGGAAATCGAAATGCCAGCGTGATTCCTCATGGCATCTCCAGCAGTCGGGAGGGGAGGACAGAGTCAGAGGCTCTGGACGGTCTGACAAGGGGGATGGGGGAACTGCTGGGGGGGGGGGTGACTCTGGGACTTCACCCGACTGCCCAAGCTGTCTCCCCAGCCAGGGAGAGCATGGGCCTCCAGGATGGGCTGCACCTCCGAAGGAAAGGCAATCGCTGTGGACAGGGCTGCCCTCTATACTGAGGAACGCGAGGGCATCAGGTTTTGGGCAGCTTGCAAGGTCAGGAATGCAGTCAGACTGCACTCGGTCAGCATCCTGGAATATGACATAGTGGGAACCAGGGCAGCAACTGTGGTCTTCAGTGCCAGCTCCCTTGTCGGAGACTCCACTATGGTGACAGTATCGGGAGTCACCCAACAGCCCTCCAGGTCCTTGGGAGGAAACTCCTCACACCGGAGCAGCTTCAGAAGCTGCTCCTGGCCTTTGCCCTCTGAGTTTCACCAAGGTGGGCTTCGATGCCGGCATCCATGGGACTTGTCCAGGCTCTTGGCATCGCCCCTCGACAGATGGGGTAGATGTCCACTCCTTCTGTGGCTGACCTTCATCAAAGGATGACCGCCAATCTGATGCACCGTGGCCCTTCTGTTCAATGTGAGCAAGACCTCTATGTGAGGAGCAAATAGCGATTCCCGCTGACTTTCTCGATTCCAGAACCCCTTTCGTGTCAACTGCAAGCAGAGAGTGCAGGTGGCGGGCTCATGGTCGGGCACAAGGCATTGAAGATGGTCCGGCCACACTAGTAGCACTTCTTAAAAGCCACTGGCTGGCTTTGACATGTTGGGGTAGATGACGTCTAACAAGTCAAAGGACTCCAACATCCCAGCCACCCAGAGAGGTGTGAGAAAAAAAAACACACGCTCAAAAAGAAAAAAGAAAAAAAATAACGAAAAAAAACACAGCACTGAGGCACCAATGCTCCCAGGAACAGGCAGGAAGACAGTGACAAACACGTGACCAGAAAAAAGACCAAAAACAATCCGAAGGGAATCAACTAAATTCTGGGGACAGACTGATGTCTGACAGACTCCGCAAAAAAAAAATAAGACTGAGGTAAGATGGCTCCTTTCGGGCAGAAAGACTGGCACGCATGCACGATGGTCCTCCCAAACGTTTCCTATGGAAGCTGGAGAATATTCCCACATGGACTCCGTCAGTGATGTCACCCATATGTGAGGAATTACTCCCTGTTTCATCCCAGAGAAATTTACATACCTGATAATTTTTTCTTGCCTTGAAACCTGCTAGATCAGGGGTCTCAAACTCAAATTGCTTTGAGGGCCAAATGAGGACTTGTAAAGTAACCCGTGGGCCGCATTGTCTGAACTTTTTTTTACAATGGAAAAAAGTCAATAAAAAAGTCAACATAATAAGAACACAGTGCTTTACAAATTTTATTTAATTATTTTAATCCATTTATTATAACTGTAATGTGTAAAGTGAATGTAATTATCGTGTAAGTTTTACATTTCAGTCAGTTTTTGTTCTGGCTACTTAGCTGGCAGCGTTTTGCATCAACAAGGACCTCAATATTAGGCTTTAATTTATTAGAAAAAACACACTCTCAGTGTTGCTTGCAAATGTTCATCAGTGAAAATATTTTTTCATTCAATGTGTAATCAAACTCTGGAATTTGTTACCGGAGGATGTAGTAAAGGCTGTTAGTGTAGCTGGGTTTAAAAAAGGTTTGGACAAGTTCCTGGAGGAAAGGTCCATAAACCATTATTAAAAAGGGACCCAGGATATCAATGCTTGACCCAATACAAGCATTGTGGAACGTGTCTCTCTTGGGGATACTGCTAGGTACGTATGACCTAGATTGGCCACTGTTGGAAACAGGATACTGGGCTTGATGGACCTTGGTCTGACCCAGTATGGCATATGTTATGTTCTTATGAGCCGTGACCTTAGCACAGACTTGTTAATCTTCATGGATGAGAAAAATTGTTCACATACATATGTACTTCCAAACATTGTAATAATCCTTGCAGTAGCAGAAAGTAACCTCGGAAACCTGTCTCGTGGAGGAAACCTGTCTCGTGGAGGAAACATGTAGAATTCGGGAATCCCTAATTCTACATATTTTTGCTTCAAGATAGTATCACATTGAAGTTCCACCAACTCCATTTGCAATTCCTCTGCAACATTATCAACTTCTACAGCAAACAGCGTTGAAAAAAGTTGAAATTGTGGCTCCAGTACCTTAAAGTCTTCAAAGTGCACGTCAAACTGTTGAAGTAAGTTAGACAACAAATCTGTATATTCTTTCAAGCATTTGGGTTCAACTTTTTGTAAAGAATTCAGGGTTGGGAAATGGACCAAATTGCCCTCACCCAGCTGCTTCATAAACGTAGTTTAACTTTGAACGATTTCACATTGTCATGCATGTGTGATAATCTGGTTTTTACCTTGAAGCTTCAAGTTCAATCCATTCAAGTGATCCTTAATATCTGTTAGAAAGCAGGGTTGCATTGAAAAATAGAATCAGTTAGCAAAGCAACTGCCCTATTTTTCCATTATCATGAATGAAGCGATTTCATCTCTAAGTGCAAAGAAATGCTTCAAAACATTTCCACAACTTAGCCATCTAACTTCAGTGTGATAAAGAAGTTCACCATACTCAGAGTCCATATCTGCAAGAAAGGATATGAACTGCCTGTGATTCAGCCCCCGCGAATGTATAAAATCGATTGTGTTAACCACTACATCCATCACTTCTTTCATTTGTAGACTTTTACTACAAAGAGCTTCTTGATGCAAAATGCAATGTATACTAGTGAAGTTGATTCCTACTGTTTCAAGACTGTTTAATTTGTTTTTCACCAATCCAACTACACTTACATTTTGAGAGCACATTGATGGTGCACCGTCTGTGGCCAAAGATACAAATTTATCCCACGGTAAGCCATATTTCTCAATGCATTTTTCCACGGCTTGAAACAAATCACGTCCAGTTGTAGTACCCTTCAAATGGTATTAATTTTAGGAATTTTTCTGTCAGATTTAAACTGCAGTCTACATCTCTGATGAACACAGCACACTGTGCGGTATCAGACACATCTGTACTTTCATCGAGAGCAATTGAAAATGCTTCAAAGTCCTTAGCCACTTCAATTAATTGTTTCTCCACATTAGCTGCTAATTCTGTAATCCTGGTGGCAACTGTATTGGGTGACAAGCTTAAGCCTTCAAACTGTCTTTTTAATCGGGACATAAAATGTCACTTGCCTTTAAAAGACATTCTTTTATGAACAAACCTTCTGTAAAGGGCCGTGATGACTCTGCAATAAGTTCACTTATAACAAAACTTGCTCTTACTGAATCTTCGTTGGACTGATTAATATTGGTAAAGAAACTTCTTTGTTTGCATAATGCCGATTTAAGTTTCGTAACTTTGTCCTCTCTAACTTTGCCCACGTACGCTTCATACTTCTCATGGTGCTTTGTTTCGTAGTGCCTACACACATTAAACTCCTTCGGAATAGCTGACAAATGAAACATTGAATTTTATGGTTGATCTCAGTGAAAAAATATAACTCCTCCCATTTTTCTTGAAAAATTCTATTTTCGTTCGCGATTTTTCTCTTTTTCAAAAGAGAAGACATTTATATGGTGTGAGGACAACAACTCTGCCGATCTCACGCATGCCTAGTATCAATTATGGTTATTTCTAGAATCTTCCTCCGACATATGGGCACTAATTTTTATAAAAATGTAGCAAAATCTACTTTATAAATACGCATTGAGCACGAAGAGCAACAAGTATAATCAATCAAAAGACTACGAA
The DNA here is from genome assembly GCA_033557465.1 of Ichthyophis bannanicus. Taxonomy (NCBI): domain Eukaryota; kingdom Metazoa; phylum Chordata; class Amphibia; order Gymnophiona; family Ichthyophiidae; genus Ichthyophis; species Ichthyophis bannanicus. The sequence goes on along the minus strand of CM066034.1, from coordinate 377,511,901 downwards.
TAAATAAGTATGTAAGAAGTTCCTATGATTTAAGATGGAACATGGTGTTAAAGTTACATTATCATCTTTATTTCCATGTGCTGTAAACCTCTTTGGCGCATGTACAGGATCAACTTAGAAAACAGACCATAAAGCCAGCTCACTTCCCTCCAGGACTCATTCGGCACATCTCTCCGCCTTTGAATAGAATTGTGGCAAATTTTGATGTGAAAAGACTCAGTCCAGACCACTAGATGGCGCTCTCTGTTAACTAACGATATCAGTTCAGCAACAAGGCAACCAGAGCACTCACATTTATGCAGCTAGCAGACTACCAATCTTCAATCCAACATCATGGAATGACTCAGGCACTGCACTTGTCAAACTTCCATTGCCCAGAGGGGGAGTATACCTTGTGTTCTCTTCAGAGTCATCCACCGGATGTCTCACGTCTCCGCTGGATGGATCAGCTTCCTGCTCGGGCCATGTGGAACGCAGGACCCCTCATGCATTCCACCTCCTTGTGGTAATGGCCGCAGCCATCCAGGGACCGGAAATCACCCTCAGGCAGCCAAATCTCAGGGCCAGAACAACAGCAAGAGCTCCTCATTCACCTCTCAACATGCCAGCCTCTTCTGCATTCGATCTGCACTCGGTAGCACTTTTTTTTTAATACAGGTGAGTTTCGCAGTTAAACCGGGCTCTTCGATGCCTCCGATTTGCTAGAAAACACTCCATTTTTTTTTATTATCCCCAAATGTGTCGTGGGCAGCGTGTTTGAGACCCTGGTGCTAGACCAAGCCAGATAAGTGGGTTTATGCTACCTTGCCAGCAGGTGGAAGCAGACTTGAGCAATTTTCAGTGATGATATCTCTCTGTGTAAAGTACTGTGAGAAGCCGGTATGACCCTTTCCAAGCACTAAGCAAGATTAAAACTCAGAAACAGTGAACTTTAATAACCAACTATAAATTGCAACAAAACATTTGTAACAAGTATATTTTGCTCTCTTACCATAAACCAACTCTGCATTAGACACCGATACTAACAAGTCTATAAAGCAGCAGCAGGGGTCCCAAATGTGCAGGAAAATCTTCCAGTGCAGTTCCTGGACTGGTCTAGCGGGATTCAAGAAGAGAAAGTTATCAAATATGTAAAATTTCTCCTTCTTTATCCTGCTAGACAGGTTCAGAGAAGTGTGGGTTAGAAATATGGAGATTACCAGTTTTTTTCAATGCTCTGACCTTCTCTTCATCCTCTTCAACGGTCCAAGGAAAGAACCAGCAACAGTCAAGTCCTCTATTGCCTGTTTGGATTAAAGTTACTGCTTCAGCATACCTTTTGGCTGGAAAACCTCTGCTAGAGAGAGTCAAGAACTTACTCCACTAGGGCAGAGGCTGGCTCCTGGGCAGAGTCCGGCTCCTGGGCAGAGTCCACCTTGATTTCTCTGGTCATTCCCGAGCACCTTTGTGAAACACTACAGGTTGCAGGTGGGAGCCAGAACAGATGACACTCTAGAGTGAACTTCTCTACCAAAGGTGCCATCTTCCTCCCACCCTGGGTCCTGACTGTTTGGGTATGTACCACGTACCTGACATCAAGCAGATGTATAGGGTCTGTATGAATATCCTCCGAGGAGGACGACGGCAACAAGATAGTTTGATTGAGATGAAAAGAGAGGACATCACATTTGGGAGAAAGGATAGCATTATTTTCAAGACAACCAAAGCTGTTGAGAGGATTACAAAAACGGTTCCCTGCAGGACAAGGTCAGCAACTCTGATACCCGCCTGGCAGATGCAATTGCCTACCAGGAAAATCACCTTAAGGGCCAAATAGTTGAGCAAGTCTTTACAAATAGACTCAAAGGGAGGGCCTTTAAAAGCCTTCAGAACCAGAGAAAAATTCCACTGGGGAAACACTGGATGCCCTGACAGATATATCTACGTCACACCCTTGGGGAAGCAGATATCAGGGAACACTGCCAAGACCTTCCCCTGAACACGCCCCCAGTAGCATACTAGGGCTGCCATCTGAAACTTGAGAGTTCAGAGCCAAACTTTGGTCCAACCCAGACAACACTATGACTATGTACACCTTGCTGGCTTCCAGAGCCAGTGAGGCACACAACCTCTCAAAAACTCTCACACATGAGCAAAAAAAGTATAAGCTCTACAGGCCTTAAAGCAGGGTGTTCACTACTGCTCCTGAGTAGCCCTTCTTGGGCAGCTTATCCCTCTCAAGGGCCACATATAAGCCAGAAGGGAATGGGGTCCTCTATCACCAAGGGACCTTGCTAAAGAAGGCCTCTTTCGAGGTAAGAGAAGAGGGGACCCCATCAACAGGCTTAGGAAATCTGTATACTATACTATGAACTATCAAGCTAAGGCCACCAGACTCATCAAGCCTGGGTGAAACTGAATCCTGTGCAGGTGATGGCTCACCAAGGCCCACGGGGGAAAATACACAAGTAGCAGAGCATCCAAGCCTGCTGCCTGCAGGTTCCTCCTGCAGCTGAGAGTCCACCACTTTGGCATTCTCTTGAGTACACATCAGGTCAAATACTTAAAAGGTCTCACCTCTGAATTATGAGGCTGAAGTCATGAGGGCTCAGCTCCCACTCTCCATGATCCAGTGTGTTTCGACTTTTTGTTTGAGTGGAGTGTGGTTTTGAATTTTGCGATTAAATTTCACTCCAGAAAGTGGCCTTTTTTTGCTTTTTTGGAAACCACAATAGACATGACTTTGAGAAGATATGAGAAGCCAAAGGGCAGAGTCTGAAACTGGAAATGGCAGCCCAGGACACAGAAGCAGAGAGGGGTATAAATCACCGGTGCTGCTCCTGGATATCAATATGAAAGTAGACTTCAGCAAGACCTACTGAGGTAAAAAACTCTCCTTGTCAGACTGTTGCAATGACCCATCTGATGGTCTCCATGCAGAAAGTGGAGTTTGGCATTAACAGTTTCAAGTCCAGAATAGGCCAGAAGGATCCTCCTTTCTTGTGCACCACAAAGTAGATGGAATACACACCCCTTTCCCTGCTCTGCAGAGGGCACAGGTGAAACGCCTGAAACTATAGTAGTTGTATGGAAGGGCAGAATGGATAGACCATATGGTCTTTTTCTGCAATCATGTTTCTATGTTTCTTTGAACACCACCCACTTAAGCAGAGGGCCACATGAGACTCCATAAAGGTGTTCTGCAGAGGCTCTGAACTCTAGCACCTATCCTTGGCTTAGTAGCTCTAGGACCCACTGGTCTGGCATAATTTGGGTCCACTCTGAAACAGGAGCCACCCCTAAACCGGCTGCACCTCAGAAGGGACCCACCATATCTCATCATGGAGGTTTATGTTATGGCTGAGTGCTCCAAAAAGGACAATCTTCTTAGACCTTGCACTATAGACCTACCCGGACTTCTAGCAGTCCGAGGGCATCAGTTCCCCATTAGGTCTCCTGCCACCTCTAGGCCTATCTTAACCCTTTGAAGACCTACTTTAAATTTTTAATCCACATTCTGCAGCCGGGTTAATTTTTGCATATTTCAGGAAAATTGTACCCGTCTTATTCAATATGTTCTAATAGTGATTTTCCTTCTGCTATGGTCATGTATTATATACCATTTGATAGGAATATTTAGTCAGAATTTTGGAGCCCATGAGTTTTGGGCTCGGCCTGGAAAGGGTTAGGAGCCTTTGAGAACATACCTCACCAAGATCTTTCAACAACTTCTCCAGATCCTTCCCAAAAAGTCATCTGCCCTGAACGGGAAGTTTACTCAAATGAAGCTTGGAGATAGCATCCGCCAACCATCTGTGGAGCCACAGCTAAAAACAGCTGCCAGAGATTTATAAGAAATCTGGATCATGCAATACAGGGCATATGCCACATACACCGTGCCCGTTCCAGCCTTGCAGTTTCCAGACTATCTGGCAATTGCTGGACCCAGCACAAGAGAACTTGGGCCACCAGGCCTGCACACAGTGCCACCTGGCAGCTCACCCCAAAAGTCTGTAAAAGCTCTCTTATGGGGGGCATCAACCCTCCAATTCCATGAGCATTGCACACCCTTCCACAGGGATGGTCATGCACTTTGTCACCACCATGACCAGGGAGTCCACACGAGGGAGCCCATAAAGCTGATCGAGAAACAAGACCTCAGGCCTTTAAGGCCCAGCTTAAGGGCCTCCAACTGAGAGAAAAAGGAGCTCACACGCAGGCGAAGGCAGAGGAAAAAACCTGAAGGGTACCCGACACCTTCAGAAACAGGGTCCACTGGTGAAATCTGCAACAGAACAGGCTCAGCTATATGCCGAGCTGACAGTCTGTATTAGATCCGCCTTCCATGAGAGGAATCTCCTCAGATTCACCTTCCAGAGAGGAGTAATCCTCTTCATCATCCTGACAACCCCATAGGAGATACAGTAGTGGCCAAAAAATTAAGGCAGGTATCTTTTTCTACAATTTATTGTTAAATAATGTACTCTGGAGATGTCACGCGTGCTTACTTATTTAATCAGCATGGCAATTAGTCACACCATGCGTCTGGCGTCCATTTTAGTTTACTTACACTCTGTAGTAGGTTTCTTGGATGAACTTTTGAATGTTTACAACTAGGAAAAGATTGAAAGTTACATGTAAAATATACAATCAAGATGGGTAGAAAGTGCGATATTAATGACTTTGTAAAGGGACAAGTTATCACACTCCATGCTGAAGGATATTCACAATGTGCTATTACAAAACATTTGCATATATCAAGGTGTGCAGTTCAGAATGTTAGGAAATCAGGTGGCCGTACACGTCGTTTGAAATGTGGGCGCAGATGGATAACTACTGGACGAGATGACCGATTCCTCAAAAGGATTATTACATCTAGTCCACATACTTCATCTCAACGTGTGGCTCAGTTAGCTAATGATCGATGAATAAAGATAAGTGCCAGTTCTGTCCGATGACGGCTTGTGGATGAATTCATTGTGGATGGGACAGGTTATCTCAGGCCGAAAGGCCAGGGGTTCAATTCCCGCATGGGGACAAGCAACCACAGGCCGGAAGGACTGGGGTCTCTAGTCCCATGGCCACTCCTTGTGGCCTTGGGCAAGCCACTTAACTCTCCATCGCCTCAGGTACACTTAGATTGTGAGCCTTTTGGGGACTAGGGAATAAAAAAGTACCTGTTAGTATACATGTAAACCGCACTGATTCTAAACAGCGCAGTATAAAAAAGAAATAAATAAAAATGTAAAAAACTCATGGCCAGAAGACCTGCCAAGAAGCCTATGATGACCAGGAAACAAATTGCTGCCCGTTTTGTAGCAAGATGAAAGACAAATCTGCTGAATGGTGGGAGAGGGTAATGTTCACAGATGAAAGTACATTTCAACAAGTACGTGGGAGTGGTTACAACTATGTCCATCGACCAGCAGGCGAGAGACTAAATCCAAAGTATATGATCAAGACTGTTACCACCCCATACCATGACCGACGGTGGGTGTTTATCTCAGCGAATGGACGATGTGGCCTGCACAATTTTGAGAAAGGTGAAAAGGGTAAATGCTGCAAAATGCATATCCGTGCTGAATTGTAAAGTTAAAATACACATGAATGTTTCTGGCACAACTATATTTCAGCAGGACTCGGCACCGTGCCACACTGCAAAGTCAAAAAATGGTTCGTGGACAACAAGATCGAACTGCTACCAAGTTGGCCATCAAACTCTCCGGATCTCAATGTAATTGAAAACTGTTGGAATCTTATGAAGAAAAAGGTGGCAACACACCATCCAACTTCAGAAGCAGATTTAAAGGACATACTCGAGCATGTATTGGTCAACAAAATCACTCCGGCATACTGTAAAACGCTAGTTAACAGTATGCCTACAAGAATCCAGGCTGTGCTGAAAAATCATGGACACCGTATCAAATATTGACACATATATTGTTTCCTGAATAAAACTTTGAAAATGACATATATATCTTTGGTTCTTAAAGCTTTTGACCATGAAAGTGACAATAACACATACTTTTCTAATAAAATTCTGATATTTTGGACTCTGCCTTAATTTTTTGGCAAGTACTGTAAGGCTAGGCTCCCAAAGGAGCAGGCAGGTGAAGGGGTAAAGTGAGGATGCTTAAGCACCTTACTGCCAGTGGCAGATATACTCAAGAACACAAATATTCTGTAGAACTGAATAACGCTACTAAAGCAGCTAGCTGCTGCCGCTGAACATCAGGCCCAGATATTCAATGCCAGGGTCACATCAGGGCTTCCAAAATTGCAGTGAAGCTAACTGGGCAGAAGCGATATTCAATTGCTGCCCAGTTAGCTGCGCCTGTCTTTCACTGCTTAATGATAAGCAGGCAGCGGCTCAATATCACCACTACCCGGTTAACGCTGGGTGCCTCCCTCAGAACACCCCGAGTATCAGGGCATACAGCAGTGGCACCTGCAGATATTCAGCTGAGGAACAGTGTTAGTGCACTGAATATCCCAGCTAGGAAGATTAATGCAGTTGGCAAGTCTAACCACATTAATCCCTTTGAATATCAGGCCCTTAAACTGTTAAGTCCTCTTGAGAAGGGAAAAATATCTATTGCAGCTGTATGTAACTTGCTGGGCAAATACATATATACCGGTACATCTATAGGGGAGAAATTCAGCGGCGGCAACTAGCATTTGTCAAGTGCGCACAGTCATCACCACTGAATACTAGCTCCGGATATTCAATGCCAGAGCCATATCCGACCACCGGCATTACTACTATTTATTTGTATAGAGCTACAAGGTGTACGCGGCGCTGTACAGACACATGTAAGACGGTCCCTGCTCATCAGAGCTTACAATCTAGTCAAGACAAACACAGCAGTTGAGAGCAAGGATATATCTAGGGGAATAGTAAGGAAACACAGTAGACTAAGTGGATCGGGATCTGAAAGCGGCTTCGAAAAAGTGAATTTTCAGCCTGAATTTGAAAAGTGCCAGAGATGAAGCCTGATGCACAGACTCAGGTAGTTTGTTCCAGATATAAGAAGCAGCAAGGTGGAAGGATGCAAGGCTGGAGTTGGTAATAGAACAGAACAACAAAGACACAAGGGATCTGCCAGAAGAGTGGAGTATGTGATAAGGAAGCTTATCATAGCTCAGGTAGGAGCTATAGAAAAGATGATGTGACTCTGAACAAGCAACCTGTCAGTTTTGGTAGAAGTAAGAAAACAGAGTTTTCACATAAAAGACTACCAGTCCCAGAATGCACCAGGTTTCCAGCAGCCATGAGGGGGGCTGAAGTGAGAAAACGTGTGTGCAATCAAGAGAGCTATGAGGTAATCCCTAAGCACTCATCTCAAAGGGCAGGACCTGATTCAACACAGCTGCGCTGTGTTAGGGAGGAGCACACATTAGAACAGAATAAGAATAGAGCTTATTCTTCAGATAACAGCTTCAGGAAAAGAGACAGCTTCAGACACAGATACAGCAACGGCTACAAGCTCAAGCACCAGTATCACCTGGAGAAACAGAAGCCAAGCCAAGCGGATAGAGAAAGAAGGAAATTCTCTGGAAGGAAGAGAAGAAAGCCCATTGGAAGGTCTGGGAGAGTCCAAGGCAGTACCCATACTGGGAGGTATTCCAAATGCCAGCAGAGTCCATTGGACTGGAGTCAGCCAGAGGAATGGAATGGCAGAGATAGGAATCACCAGGGGCTACCTGGAAGAGAGAAGACTGCACGTGGAAAGGACTTTCAGACCTATGCCAGAAGGTATGTGAGGAAAGATCCAGTGTCCAGGGATCAAGATTGGAAGGCTGGACATCAGAACTGGATTACATACTGGCCAGGCTATACAGAGAGGAATTATGATAGCAGGAGAGGCTCAGGTATGAACACTGATCCAGACCCTATCTATAATAGTGAATGGCAGCAAGGGAATAAGCATTCTCATGATAGTGCCTTATGGAAAGACTCGTCTGTGCCAATGTATGATAGTGACCCTATGCTGATTGATGAAGGGGGAAATACAGCAGATGAAACTATTGATTACATGGACTGTTCTTTATCCAAGTGCTATTGCTAGCTTTCTGTGAGCAAACACATCAGCCATCACAAAGAAACCTAACTTTGTTCTTATTTCCACTGCAAAACAGCTCTTAAAGCAGAATTTGGGTTCACACAGTAGCAGCCAGCCAGCTAAAGGGTTTCAGCTGGTCAATTGATAGTAATTAAAGCTGCACCTGATTGTGTGTGTGAGCAAGAGAGAATCACTGCAGGATCTGTGTGGAAATTAAGCAGAAGTTAACCTAACCAGCAAAGTTTATTTATTTCTTTGTGCCTTTTTATTTGGTAATTATTTGCTAACATTAGCCAATTGCCTGACAAGTTGAAGGTTGTTTTCTGATTTGCTTTGTGACTTTATGTTATCCATTTAAACACTGCAAGCAAGTAACCTCATTTATATTGCTACCAAGCATATTTGTGCTGGGTGAATTAAACCCCATCAATAAAAGAAGTATTTTATTGGCCTTACCACTGGTATCACAACTCAATTATTGTCTTCAGCTGTGTTTGGGAGTAAAAGAACTACATTACCCACAATACCTTGCAAGAATCATATGAATATATGCATCGTCAAGGTTGTGTAAGTTCTCACCCTAGGCAGGCGTCTGACAAGTTCCAGAGGAGGGGTAGGGGAGGACACAAGCGCTGTATCCCCTGAAAGAAACTTAACCCTCCATTGCCTCAGGTTCACAAACAGATTGTGAGCCCTTCAGGAACAAAGGAAAACATAAAACCAAATACATAAAAACATAAATACACACACACACAGTGGCCCAAACAAAGTGAGAACATCTCGTAAATTAAAAGCTAAAATAGTTTACTTATTTACCTTCTTTTAGCTATATAACGTCTTTATTTCGACAATGTCCGGTCACCATCTTTTTTTTTTTAAATTTGTCAATCGTTTACATCTGTCTTTTTGAATTTTTAAATAACTTATATGCTATGAGATGTTCTCACTTTTTTTAGGCCACCCTGTATATACATACATATGTATATACACACATACACAGTACAGGCCTGCAGTTTTCAACCACATCATTACTTCTGCATTTGCATAAAGGGACGAATACCTCATTGGAGTCAGGAGTGGTGCCAAAGGACTGGAGAGAGGCTCATGTGGTGCCTTTACACAAAAGCAGAAGTAAGGATGTGGTTGAAAACTACAGGCCGGTTAGTTTAACTTCGGTGGCGAGTAAATTATTGGAAACGCTGCTGAAAAAGAAAATATAGTGCGGTTTCTGGAGTCCAGCAGATTACAGGATCCGAGGTAGCATTGATTCACCAGAGGCAGGTCTTGTCAGACCAATCTGATTGATTTCTTTCACTGGGTGACCAGGGAGTTGAACCGAGGGAGAGCCCTAGATGTGGTGTATTTAGATTTCAGTAAAGCCTTCGACACCGTTCCTCACAGGTGACTTATAAACAAACTGAGCACCCTAGGGATAGATCCTAAAGTTTCTGCTTGGGTTAGAAATTGGTTGAGTGGGAGGTGACAAAGAGTACAGGTAAATGGAGCTCACTCTGAGGAGAAGGAAGTTACCAGTGGTGCGCCCCCAGGGATCTGTCTTTGGTCAGATTCTTAACATCTTTGTTAGTGATATAGCGGAAGGGCTGTCGGGTAAAGTTTGCCTCTTTGCGTGTGATACCAAAATCTGCAATAGAGTAGACACCCAGGAAGGTGTAGATAACATGAGGAGGGATCTAGCTAAGCTTGAAGAATGGTCCAGAATTTGACAGCTGGGATTTAATGTTAAAAAATGCAAGGTCATGCATTTGGGCTGCAGCAATCCAAGGGAGCAATATAATATAAGGAGTGAAGTACTTGTGTCCACTAAAGAAGAGTGGGACCTAGGCGTGGTTGTGTCTGATGATCTTAAAGTAGCTAAACAGGTAGAAAAGGCGACAGCAAAAGCTAGAAGGATGCTTGGGTAGATATGGAGAGAAATGGCTAGCTGAAAAAAGGAGGTGATAGTGCCTCTGTATAAGTCTTTGGTGCAACCTCATTTGGTGTATAGTGTGCAATTCTGGAGACCGCACCTTCAAAAGGATATAAACAGGATGGAGTCAGTACAGAGAGTGGCTACTAAAATGGTTAGTGGTCTTCATTATAAAACATATGAGGACAGACTTAAGGATCTTAATATGTACACCTTATAAGAAAGGCGGGATAGAGGTGATATGATTGAGATGTTTAAATACCTCAGTGGCATAAATGCACAGGGGGAGAGCCCTTTTTGATTGAAAGCAAGTTCTGCTATGAGGGGACATGGGATGAGGGTGAAAGGGGATAGATTTAGGAGTGATGTGCGGAAATATTTCTTTACGGAAAGAGTGGTGGATCTGTGGAATAGTCTCCCAGTGGAGGTGGTAGAGATGAGGACAGTATCTGAATTTAAAAAAGCATGGGACAAACACAGAGGATCTCTAAATGAAAAAAGGGGACTGTTGTAGTTGTTGATGTGGAAGGACAGACTAGATAGGCCATGTGGTCTTTTTCTGTCGCCATCTTACTATGTTTCTATGTGCCTCTCTCCAGTCCTCTGGCACCACTCCAGACTCCAACGAGGCATTGAAAAGGTCAGTCAGTGGAGCTGCTAGAACATCCCCAAATTCCCTCAGTATTCTAGGGTGTATCCCATCCAGTCCCTTTCCTTTGTCTACTTTAAGTTTAGCTAGTTTCTCAAGAACACAGTCTTCTGAAAAATGTTCAAGATGCCCCTTGCTTCTGTTCCTAAGTGTTTTCTGAGATCCTGCTCCTGGTTCTTCATCTGTGAACACAGAACAGAAATATTTGTTAAGCAATTCTGCTTTATCCTCTTCAGCTTCTACATATTCCTCCCCTTCACCTTTGAGTTTGACAATATCACTTTTGTCCTTCCTCTTCTCACTAACATATCTGAAAAATATGTTAACCATTTAACTGCATTGGCTATTTCCTCCTCTTTTTGAATCTTTGCTTTTCTGACTACTTTGCTAGCATTTCTTAAGTTTTCCAAATATAGATGCCTGTCTTCCTCTCTCCTTGATCTCTTATATTTTATGAAGGCCTCCCTCTTTTTCTTCACTTTTTCAGCTACTTCTTTCGAAAATCATAGCGGTCTCCTTTTCCTTTTATTTACCATTTTAACAAAAAGGTTGGTTACCCTTAAAATATTCCCTTTCAGTTTTGCCTAGTTAAATAAATAAATAAATAAAATAAATCATATCCAGGTGTGAGGCCATAGAGCTACTCACCACCAGCCCCTGCAACAGGAGAAGGTCACTACCTGGACCCTCAGGAAAACTAAAAGAGAAGTCCTTGTCAAGGCTGCCCTGAATCAAGGCCAGCAAAGAAGGCAAGTCTACTACAATAGGGCTGACTTGAAACTCACGGCACTAGAGCTCAAACGGGTATCAAACACCCAGGTAGGCAAGGTTGGTAGAGCCTCTCTTTGCTTCCAGGAGCATGGAACCATGATAGACGAATAGCTCTTACACACTAAGCGTCACCTCTCAAGAGTCCAAACATAAGCGAAAAGTGTGTCGGGTCATCCAGAAGAATTAGTCCCTGCCTCAACAGCCCTCAGGAAGGTACAGAAGAGGATCCTGCAAGAGTTGCATCAGATCTGCGCCCAAAACTGGCACCACCAGGACTACAAGACTCATATGTTGCTCTATGTAGTGAGGTCAACGTCCTATGAGTGGCCATGGAGGAAACAAAAAGAACAGACACTGTTCTGGCCAAGGCTGAACTAGGCTGTCAACATCCTTGGAGCTTGTCTCCTTGTAGCAATCTTGGCACTGGTTTGGGTTGCCATCAAATCCATCCTTGGGCGATTCCAGAGGTCTAGAATAGTTTGACATGCCAACTGGCTCAACTCCCACTCACTGGGACCGAGGGAGTGGCGACTGAGAAAGTTTGCCTCTACATAGTCCATTCCTGCGATGTGTTGCACGGAAATTTCTTTCCATAAGATAGCCATCTCCAAGGTTACGCTGGCACTCTTCATGCCCCCTTGCTGACTGACATACGCCACTGAAGTGGCTTTGTCCGAGAATATCCACACCATCTGCTCCGAATCAAAGATCAGAGGTGCAGAAGGCCCATATGAATGGCCCTCGCCTCGAGGCAATTGATGGGCCATGCTGCCTCCCAGTTGCTCCAGCAATCCGGAGCTATTTGGCCCTCACAATGGGATCCCCAACCAAACAGGCTGGCATCTGTTGATAGAAGCAATGAGGGATCATCCAGTGGCATGCCCTTCCTCAGATGTCCGGGATGCACCCACCAATGTAGGCTGACCACTACCGAGGGGAGGGGGTAGAGGATGCCTGACCTCAAAGTACTGAGTGCTGAGGACCTCTGAAGTGCCTCATGAGAGCTCGTGTCCAAGGGACCATCTCAATCATTCTCACCACTGATCTGAGCAATTAAAGGTAATCACAAACCTTGGGATCCTACTGTGTCCACACAAGACTGCCAGCTTAGACAACAGCTTTCCCTGTTTCTTCTCGGGTAGGAAGACCCTGCCTGCACGAGTGTCAAACCGTGCCCTTAGATACTCTAGAGACTGGAAAGGCTATAATTGACTCTTGCCACTGTTGATCACCCAGCCCAGACTCTCCAGAAACTACACTACTTCGGCAGACACCCAAGATGCTTCCAACTGCTACCTGACTCGCATAAGCCAGTCTTCCAGATATGGATGAACATAGATCTCTTTGTACCACAGTGCAGTGGCCACCACAATTACCTTTGAAAAAGTCCTCAGAGTGGTGGAGAGGCCAAAGGGAAGAGCAAAAATCTGAAAGTGAAAGTGGGAGCTGAGAACGAGAAAGCACAGGAAGCGCTGCTGATTCCTTGAGGATAGAAAGATTGAAATAGGCTTTGGCCAGATCTATCTTTATCTTTATTCATTTCTTTATATACCGCCCACACCGAGGCATCAGGGCGGTTTACAATATAAATTGACTGCAGGAAAAAGAAACAGAACTCCATTGATGTGACAGGAAAGGGATAGAATCAAAGGTAAAGAAAAGGCGAGAGACAAGCTTGAAATTCAGAGAATGGACAAACAGGGGAAGACAAATCACTCAGAAGACTAAGGAGGGGCTGGAGGGGGGGGGGAGGTCAAAGGCAGTACAGAAGAGGTGAGTCTTCAGGCCAGCTTTAAATTTGGGGAAGGAGAGTTCAAGGCGGAGGGCGGCGAATTCCAAAGCTTGGGGCCAAAGAAGAAAAATGCAGCAGAGCACATGGATTCTAGGCGGGCAGAGGAAGGGGAGGGAAGGAACATGCGGTTGGTGTGAATTGATCTGAGAGAGTGCTGGGAGGTATGAAGGTGAATTAGGTCGAAAAGGTAGTGAGGGAAACCAGTGTGGATAACTTTGTGGACGAAGGTGAGAATTTTGTACTGGATCTAGGGATGTAAGAAATGCCTGCGCTGCACCTCCTGGATCACTGAAAGCAGTCTCCATATGGAAGTACTATATCCGCAGGTGGGCATTGGCCCCTTTGAGATTGAGGATCAGTTGGAAGGATCTGTCTTTCTTTGGCACAACAAAATAGATGGAGTACCAGCCTTTGTCCTGCTAAACTGAGGGCATTTGAACAAATGCCTATAGACTGAACAGCTTCCTGTAGTACAAATGAATTAAAGTTGACTACTGATCATGCATCAGTAGTGAGTTAGGGGTTAACTGAACCTCAGTTTTATGGAAGAGAAAGATTCATGTACAATTTTGTGAAAAACATCTTCTTGCATAACTGTTTTGATAGAACCATGTGAAATTTCTAATAGGGAGTCTTAGTACAGAGAGATACTGGTGCACCTGGCATATACATACAAAATAAAGTGAAGGTCATCTGATGGGGTTCTGGGCTTCTGAACCATGGGATGGGAAATGCCCTCCCTTGAACATTCTCAGGCGTCTGGCCAGCGTCTTGATTATGTTTAATGGACAGCTGATGGAAAATTACTGGTTGCTCCTGCAACAGAATAAAATGGGTGCTTTTTTCAGCCAAGTAAGTAATGAAGGAATCTCATCCATGGAACGAGCACGTGCGTTGCCTGGAAAGTTTCCCGACTGAGAAGTCTCTCCTGCCTGGCTGAATCTGGGATTCATTTGGTCGAAGTGTGGCATGGGATGAAGTTTATAACTCTGTCGGTGATGTATCATTCTTCTGTAATTACTTGCTTTCTAGCTATTCTTTCTAACTAATAGGTAGACAAATGAATTAGTTGCTTTCCAGTTATCTTTTCTTTATTTTATAAATAAACTGCTTATCTTTATTGCAAAGTGTGTTAGTCTTTATTTTTGCACCCCGTTCACTTAGCAAAACACTTCCCTCTTGGCCGCAGAGTCATATGTGGAGGCGACAACAGCATTCCAGAACACAGCTATACTGTATGGTGTCTAGCATCCAGCGATCCTTAGTGAACTGGGCCCACTCCTGGTAGAAGAGGCGTAGCTTGCCATCCACTGGAAGCATCCTGAAATAGGCCCCCAACCAGTCACTGCGCCAGATGGGAGATGATATTTCTGGAGGAGATAGACTCCTGGGACCCACAAGCCCTACAAAAGGAGAGTTTGAGAAAAGGAGGGGCTTTCTGGAGACACCACCAGAAAAACACCAGGATTCCTGGAATCGGGAACAAGAATAAACGTTAAGGATGCAGAGAAGGAAGATGGGCCTGCTCACTTTCCAAGCCCCTTAGGTCTACCCTCCAGTAGACAGACAGACAGACAATGAGGCTTGGATTCACCCAATTCCTTAATCATTTTCTCCAAATCCTCCCCGAACAATAGCTTCCCTTTAAAAGTAAGCAGGGACAACAGGGACTTGGAGGCAGAGTCTGCTGCCCAGTGGCAAAGCCAAAGCCAGTGCCAGTGTCATGTTACCAGCAAGAAGGCAATATCCTAAGCTACTAAGTGGACTAGATCATACATAGTGCTGCCGATTCCATGAGGACAGCTCATCCAGAAGGATCGACTGAATCCACTGAAGGAGAGCCCAAGGTAGTCAGTCAACCCTCCACAAAATTACTATTTGGAAAATAAGAGGAAAGTGAAAAGTAATTCTCAAGGAGAGCTTCCATCTTGTGATCCTTTAGAGCCACACCACCCTCCACCATAATGGTGGTCCACTTAGTGACTGCAGTGACATGTACATCCACCCGAGGCATGCTTAACCACATGCTGAAATCCTCCTGTGACAGGGCATAAAGCTTCTTCATGACCCTGGCCCCTTTCAGCAGTGAGTTGGACAGGTCTCACTCCATGTTCATAACTTCCAGGAAAGGAAAAGCCCTAAACGACTTCCAAAGCCTCTGCAAGAGGGAATGTACATGGAAGTCACCTGAGCGATTAAGGCTGCCAGTTCTTCCTTCCTGAACAAAATGGATGAGGGACTTGTCCTGGTCATCTAGAGATGAAAGCACTTTGTCCTCTAATCTAGGGGTTTTGTCAGGAGGTGTCTAAACTGGAATTCAGAACCTGGGCAAAGGAGAGGTGGTCCAAATCTCTGGACTCTGATCTCTGCCATGACTGTTTAGGTAGCAGAGCCTGGGCCGTGCTTTGGCTATCCTATGCCATAGGACCTTTTTCTGAGCAAACAGAGAGCGATCAAGTGGACCCGGAAACTCCCGGGTCAGATATACCTTGCCAAAAGGACTAAATTTATTGGAAAAACGAGAAGAACTTCAGGGGAGGACAAACCAGAGACCAGGACCTTCCTAACAGCATTCATCCCCCCACAAAGCAGGGGTAGGCTCGTTACTGGATCCCGAAGAGACAGGTAACAGCTAATAGAGTGAGAGCCGGAATCCAAGCTTTGGGAATCATCCTTCTATACAACTGCATATGCTGCCCCCTGCAGAGAGGGTGACAAAATAGAGGCCTCCCTGTTCTCCTGCTGCAGGGGGGGGGGGGGACATAGGATGAGCCCTCTGAGGGAGTAATCAGCAGCCTCCAAGCAGGAACCACAGAAGTTGGAGTCCGACAATGTAATTCTTCGCTTGCCATAGACCAGGAGGCATTTCTTAGAAGGCATGCAGCCATCACAAGGAGGAGCAGCATTCACGCACTGCTAGTAGCACGGCTGCGCAGGCTCTGTGCGCATTAACAAGATGCGTTCCAAATGTGGGCATCACTGTGCATTATGGCCACACCCAGATTCAAAGCATGTAAGGATGGCATGCAAAGAACAGGGAAGAACTTCAGGAATGCACATGACCAATGTGGGTCCAACGAGGCGGAAACCAGCAGGAAAAGAAAAGGAAAAAAAAAAAAGTGTGCCTAAGCAACAGTTGCCCCAAAAAGCCCAGAAACAGACAGATGGATCCTCCCCCCCTCCGCCCAGACAAGTTGGAAATAGAGACTTAGATCTGGTACTTACCCCAGAGGAGCCAAGGAGAGACAACCGTGCTGGGCTCAGTGCTACTCCCTTGCTGCATTGGTCTGCTGGTGAATCCAGAAGTCCTGGCTGCTCAACTAGCCCTTAAACTGATAAGAACGAGGAACTGAACCAATTTCCCTTCTCCATGTGGAATATCCAAAAGAGAACTGGTTTTAAGGACTCTAGTGAGGAAGTCACCCCTCCCCCCCCCAGAAGGGTTACTCATGAGCTAATTCAAATATTTCCCAGATTTTCAACAGAGCTATATCAGATGCATCCACCATCTGCTGGAGACAGAGAAATACTTAGGGGTGGGTTTACTAATTAGCAGTAGCGATATCTGAGCCACGGCTCCATTGAATTCAATGGGGCCACGGCTCAGATATAGCACGGAAGCCACTACCACTGATTATTTATTTTATTTATTTTATTTAGCAAGCATTTGTAGCCCGCTCCTTCCAGCGATCAGAAGCGGGTAGGATTACTATTGTGAAACTGCCGAATCAAGGCAGGTACAAATTTTGTTTACATACAGATTGTCAGAAAAGCACATCATACAGAGTTAACACTTCTTAGCTATGGGGGAGTTCATTTACATATATACATAAATACATATATACAGGATAATCTTCTTAGCAAATATACCCCTTAGGTGTGCCCCTAGCTACATCAGCTATTATAGCAGCCTCTGAAAATTGTCTGCCTCCACCTCTGCTTGGAGGGGAACAACATCCCACTTGTCTGGACTGGCCTAGCAGGACAATACATAAATAGGTTTTGTTAGTCAGGTGTGATAAATTCCTACCCAAAAGAGCTTCAAACTAAGTTGATACTCAAGGCAATGGGAAATAAAATGACTTGCACAAGGTGACAAAGAGTGTCAGTGAGAAAACTGGAATTTGAATCCTGGTTTCCCTATTTTTCAGCTTATTATGCTAACCACTAAACCACACTTGCTTCTTAAAGTCAGGGGGTGAGGCTGGGAGGGCACAGACAAAGCAAATTTCCAGAAGCTTTCCTCCCTTGTAGGCCAGTGCGATAAAGAATGACAATAGAGCGACTGCTTTATTGTCCATGGCTCCTTATGAATCTAATCTAAGCAAAACAAAGACTGGCAGCCAGATATTTATGAGGTTCAAGTGTGATGCATGAATACTACTGCACAGAACTTCAATATCTGTGCTGAGAAAATATGGTAGTTTATAAAAAATAAGAAAATAAATGATAGACATATATTACAAAGAGGCATAGGCAAAGAGCCTAATTATAGCAAGTGACACCCTTACCTGAGTGGAGTCAGCTGCAATGCTTCACATCAGCCTGGTCTCCTCCTGGCCTTGTCTTATTCCAAATTTTTGTTTGAAGTCATTTTCTTCTGTTGCTGCTTCCGAGGCCAAATTTCACATTTTACTTTACTTCATGGTATGAAAGAGAAACGAAAAATAGTGAGGATTTCATCACAGCTGTTTTCTTTCTACACCTTTGGAGTTCCAGCTCAATCAAAACTAGTCTTTACTGGGCAATGACGCCATAAGCTTTCATTCATAAATGCTGGGTGGGGAAGAGAAATGAGAATTCCCGCTACTTTTATATATCCTTTACAACTTTGCTCAGTCATTACAGTGACAGAACACAGTCAGGGGCCACAAAACTACAGCTCCCACCTGAGCCCAGCTAACATGGATTCTAAGTCTGGCCACTGGGTGGCCAAGACTGCCCTCTACCCAGGGGCCGTAAATGCCGCCTCTGCATTTTACCCAGCTAGGCCAGGATGCAAAGGCAGGGCTAGGAATCTCATTCATGGCTTGATGCAGCAAACTGTGCGATGCTCTAGCATAGCATTTTGCTAGAGATTTTCCTGTGCTAGTCTTGCTCCCTGATGCAGAGAACAACTTAGTGTAGTAAAATCACGAGCATAACCACTGTGCTAAAGCTTAACTTGCTGGTCATGTCACTTGCATGCAAAAAAGTGAATTTTTAATTGCTTTCAATGTTAAAAACACAAGCAGTTTATTCATCTTTTAAATGCTGGATCTTCATGCCAGCTTCAGGCAGGTATAAAAAAAGCAAGAAGCAAAATAATCATCTGAGATACATTTGGCACTTCACTTCAGATGACCACTGCATAATCAGAGTCTCCCCTCCCCCAATTATGTCACCATCGATCATAAGTGGCCCCAAACCTTCCAAAGATCTCCCCTAATCACCCAGCGACCCACCACCCTTTCCAATTCCTGGTAACAGACCAATACCTTCCCCCATACTGCGATTCTTAGGGGGGCCAGAAGCAAAGCCCACATGCTCCCACCATGGCATATCATGCCACCATCTTGGAAAATAGTGGCATCTGATCCCCATGGGCAGAGTCATTCTGCCATATAAGGAAAAAAATGCTTTGTATGGCAGAGTGACCCCTGGGGTGCATCCTGGAACACAATGTGGGGTCAGTCAGGAGCATCCCAGGATGCACCATGTGGGGGCATGAGTGTGTAGGCATCGCTCCTGTCCCCCAACAGTTTAGGTACCAGTGAAGGAGGTGTGGGAGGGGAATATCAGGCTGCTACTGGGAGTTTAGGGTGAGGGCAGGGGCTGCTGTGCCACCAAGCAAGGGCTTTCGGGGGGGGGGAGGAATGAAGGGTAGGAGGCCACCAATGATTGGTGGTTGGTGGTGTTGGAGTGGGAACAGCGATCAGGTGCTCTGCATTGGTCGAATGAAATGTCAAACTTTACCTCAGGTGACTTTTTTTGTGCACATGCGTCTGGCTTGCTCCCCTTCTTTAGCGCAAAATTTTTTATGGAGAGCTTATCTGCATGCTGTTTGCTTACAGTACCGCTCCACGAAACTTCTGCACTACACACCTGCGATATGAAACCCTGCGATACAAAACCCTGCATAGAGCTTTAGCACCAGGCTCTAGGAAAGGATTTCTGCCTCGAGTTGTCAGTTTGTCTACATGCCAGCATGTTATACTGTCACAAAACAGCCTCCGGGCCAACCACAAAAAAATACATATATATTGAACGATATGCGAGACAGGAAGCTTAATCAAGAGCCATAAGAAAGCACTGGAAACACTAGCTGCTTTTGTGCATCTCTGAATTTAGAGAGCAGAGACAGCATAGTTATTCACCTGTAACAGGTGTTCTCCGGGGACAGCAGGAATCAATCCTCACATATGGATGATGTCAGCAACGACAGAGCCCGCACGGCAACTTCTCCCCAGCTTTCAAAGAAAGCCTTTGGGAGATGCACTACACATGCGTGGTCCCCTTCCCACCTAAGGGTGCGATCTTGCCTCAGTATGATATAGCACAAGACGGCAAAAAAAGAAAGAACTCCTCCAAGGGGAGGAGGGAGTGTTATAAGGATAGTTTCTTGCTGTCCCTGGAGTACATCTGTTACAGGTAAGTAACTTTGCTTTCTTCAGGAACAAGCAGGAAGTCAGTCCTCGCATATGGGACACCCCAGCTACAGGCTACAGAAAAACCTGTAAAAAAGCCCATGGGTGAACAGAAAAGGTGAGTGGTCAAGAGACAGCAGAAACCCGAGCAAACCAAATGTCCAGCGAGAAATCAGAACTCCGGTAGCCTGAAAACATAGAAGGGTCATAAGAACATAAGATATGCCATACTGGGTCAGACTAAGGTCCATCAAGCCCAGTATCCTGTTTCCAACAGTGGCCAATTTAGGTCATACGTACCTAGCAGTTTCCTCAAAAGACACAGGTTCCACAATGCTTGTATTGGGTCAAGCATAGATAATCCTGGGTCCCTTCTTAAAAATGGCTTATGGACCTTTCCTCCAGGAAATTGTCGAAAACTTTTTTAAACCCAGCTACACTAACAGCAATTACTACATCCTCCAGTAACAAATTCCAGAGTTATTTTTTCACTCAACATGCAATCAATTTTATTAGTCGTATTAAATAGTTCACCCTGTAGCTTCATTGCATGTCCCCTAGACTTTCTATATTATGATAACAAACAATTGATCTAAATTTACCCGTTCCACTCCATTCATTAATTTATAGACTTCTATCATCTCTCACCTCAGCCGTCTCTTTTCTATTTTGGTGGCTCTTCTCTGAACCTTTTCTAATAACGCTATATACTTTTTATGATACGGCGACCACAATTGCACACAATATTCAAGGTACAGTCTCTCCATGGAACGATATAGAGGCATTATATCATCCTTTGTTTTATTTTCCATTCCTTTCCTTATGATACCTAGCATTCTATTTGCTCTCTTGGCCGCCGCTGCACACTGGGCCGAGGGTTTTAATATGTTATCCACAATGACGCCTAAATCTTTTTCCTGGGTGGTGGTTCCTAATGTGGAACCTTGCATCGTGTAACCATAGTTTGGGTTGTTCTTTCCTAGGTGCATAACTTTGTACTTGTCCACATTAAATTTCAACTGCCATTTTGATGCCCAGTCTTCCAATTTATCAAGATCCTCTTGCAATTTTCCACAATCCTCTTGGGTTTTAACAACTTTAAGTAGTTTTGCGTCATCTGCAAATTTGATAACCTCACTCGTTATTCCCTTTTCCAGGTCATTTATGAATATGTCAAAAAGCAAAGGACCCAGCTCAGATCCCTGGGGTACTCCACTATTCACCTTTTTCCATTGGGAAAATTGGCCATTTAGCCCTAACCTCTGCTTTCTATCTTTTAACCAGTTCCTGATCCACAACAGTACACTGCTTCCTATCCCATGACTCTTTAGTTTTGCCAAAAGTCTCTGATGAGGGACCTTGTCGAAGACTTTCTGAAAGTATAAATATACTATATCAACCGACTCACCTTTGTCTACCTGTTTATTCACACCTTCAAAAAAACATAACAGATTAGTAAGACAAAATCTTCCTTGTCTAAAGCCATGTTGGCTGTCTCCCATTAAGTCAGGACTATCTACATGTTCAGCAATTTTGTTCTTTAAGATGGTTTCTACCATTTTTCCCAGTATGGACGTCAGGCTCACCGGTTTGTAGTTTCCCGGATCAACCCTGGAACCCTTTTTAAAAATTGGTGTTACGTTCGCCATCCTTCAATCTTCAGGTATTACAGATGATTTTAATGATAGTTCACAGATTACTAATAGCAGGTCTGCAATCTCATATTTCAGTACCTTCAACACCCTTGGATGTATATCATCCGGCCCAGGTGATTTGCTACTCTTTAGTTTATCTAATAGTTGTAATACATCTTCCCGATGTATCGATATTTCCTTCAATTCTTCTGCACCTTTAAATACCACTTCAGTCATGGGTAACATCCCTACATCTTCCTCAGTAAAGACCAAAGCAAAGAATTCATTCAGTCTCTCCACTATCGCCTTGTCGCCTCTTAGTGCTCCTTTAACCCTTCTATCATCTAATGGACCAACTGACTCTCTTACAGTTTTTTTGCTACAAATGTACTTGAAAAAACAGTCTTTATTAAGCGTTTTTGCTTCCACAGCAAGCTTCTTCTCAAATTCTCCCTTTGCCTGTCTTATCAATGCCTTGCATTTAACTTGCCAGTGCTTGTGCTGTTTCCAGGTTTCGTCGTTTGGCTCTTTTTTCCATTTCCTGAAAGATGCTTTTTTGGCAACAACAGCTTCTCTGACCTCACCTTTAAACCATGCTGGCAGTTTTTTGGACTTCCTTCCACTTTTCTTAAAGTGTGGAATACAGCTGGTCTGGGCTTCCAAAATAGTATTTTTCACCACCCCCCAAGCTTGATGTACGTCCTTAACCTTTGCAACTGTTCCTTTTAGTTTTTTCTTAACTAATTTTCCTCATTTTATCATAGTCTCCCTTTCGAAAGTTAAAAGGTAGTACTGTGGATTTCCTTACCATCCCTCCTCCACTAATTAAATTCCAACACGATCATGCTATGATCACTAATGCCAAGTGGCCCCAACACCCTTATCTCTTGCACCAGATCTGGTGTTCCATTAAGGACTAGGTCCAATATGGCTTCACCTCTGGTCGATTCATGAACCAGCTGCTTCAAGAAGCAGTCATTTATTTCATCTAGGAACTTTATCTCCCTAGCATGTCCTGCTGTGACACTGACCCAGTCAATACCAGGGTAATTGAAATCACCCATTATTATTACTGTGCTGTAACTTTTGTTAACTTCCTTGATTTCTTTGAGCATTTCATCATCCATTTGTTCATTCTGGCCAGGCAGTCGATAGTACACCCCCACTGCCATTGCCTTCTCCTTTTTACATGGAATTTCAATCCATAGAGATTCTACAGCAAATTTTGCTTCCTGCAAAACTTTAATCCTTTCTGACTCAATGCCCTCTTTGACATAGAGCACAACCCCTCCACCAATTTGATCAGCTCTATCATTACGATATAGTTTGCACCCAGGTATCACAGTGTCCCACTGGTTGTCCTCCTTCCACCATGTCTCTGAGATTCCAATCATATCTAACCTCTCATTTAATGCTATATATTCTAACTCTCCCATCTTATTTTTTAGACTTCTAGCATTTGCATACAAGCATTTTAGAGACTGTATTTTATTCATATTAACTTGTATATTGGTAGGCATGGGTCGGCGGACAGAAGTTGCCTTATGCCACAAATGACGGCATACTGCCTGGCCAAAGGTGCTGTCCCAGCGGAACTGTAACTCCAGGCAGGTGGTGGCTCGGCAGATTTCTGACAGCAACAGAGAACAGGTTTACCACAGAGGCCATCATGGCCCAGATGCTATGCACCATGACAGCGCTTCAGTGAGAGACCAGCCTGCTCATAGGCGAGGGCGATGTAGTCCACCCCCGATGTGGACAGGATGCATTTAAAGACCACTGGCCCGAATCGACTGGGGTCATAGAAGACAAAGAGCTGAGGAGCTTAGTGGTGGTCCTGGGTGCACTGCAAGTAGAAGGATAGCGCCTGCTTACAGTCCAGCGTGTGGAAAACAGCTTCTGCCCTGCTGGTGTGAGGCCGCAGAAAGAAAGTGGGAAGCACCATTTGCTGCTCAAGGTGGACTAGAGACACCGCCTTAGGTAGAAACTTAGGGTGCGTGCGGAGCATGACCCTATTCCTGTAGAACACCAACGCCTGCAGCTTGCTGATCCTGTGAGCAGAGGTGAGCCCCACGAGGACCATCACCTTCCAGGTGAGGTATTTGTGGCAGGAGCAGAGAAGCTCAAAGGGTGGCTCGGTGAGCTTCAGAGAGCACCACGTTAAGGTTCCACTCTGCCGCCAGAGGGCAGACGGGGAGTCTTGACAAGAGGAGACCCCTCGGGAAGCGAGCCATAAGGGGATGAGCAGAGAGGGGCTTGCCCTTGATTAGGTGGTGGTGCGCCACAAGCACAAAAAGGTGCATCCTAATGGAGTTGGGCTTCAGCCCTGCCTGGGACAGGTGAAGCAGGTACTGCAGTTGTACTGAGCAGAAAGGGTCATTTCTCCGCACACCAGACCAAGAATCTCTGCCACTTGAAGGTGTAGGCCTGGCAGGTGAAGGTCTTACGGGAGACCAGAAGGACCTCCTTCACTTCACTCTAGAGACTAAAGGGTGCCAAGTCTTTCCTTTCAGCAGCCAGGCCATGAGTGTTAAGGACCCCAGATTGGGATGCAGGGGAGAGTCCACTTCCTGCGTAGAGTAGGCCTGGGTCACACCCCAGGGGAACTGGGGGCGCCACGGACAGGCGGAGGAGCATGGAGAACACCAGAATCATTGTGGCCCTGTCACACTGGACCTTGAAGAGGGTCTTGGCGATCAGTGTTGTGGGCGAGAAGGCATATAGGAGGCCCTCTGACCATGAGGTCAGGAAGGCATCAGCCACAAGTCGGAGGGAGGGATGCAGCTGCCACAACTCGGAGAGAGGGATGCAGCTGCCACAACTCGGAGGGAGGGATGCAGCTGCCACAACTCGGAGGGAGGGATGCAGCTGCCACAACTCGGAGGGAGGGATGCAGCTGCCACAACTCGGAGGGAGGGATGCAGCTGCCACAACTCGGAGGGAGGGATGCAGCTGCCACAACCCGGAGGGAGGGATGCAGCTGCCACAACCCGGAGGGAGGGATGCAGCTGCCACAACTCGGAGGGAGGAATGCAGCTGCCACAACTCGGAGGGAGGGATGCAGCTGCCAAGAACAGAAAAAGTGGGGCAGCTGGGCATTGGCTGGACTGGCAAAGAGGTCCATCCATGGGAGCCCTCAGCACTGGAATAGCCAGACGGCTGGCCTGGGATCCAGCCTCCACTCATGTGGTTGGAGGACCTGGCTGAGCTGGTCCACCAGGGCATTGTCTTGGCCCAGGAGATATACTGCTTGCAGGAGCATCCCGTTGGTGCTGACTTAAGAACAGATGCGCACCATTTCCTGGAAAAGCAGGGACGAAACCGTGCCGCCTTGCTTGTTGATGTACAACATTCCACTTGATTGTCAGTCTGGACCAGCACCGCTTGGTCTCGCAGGTAATGATGAAAAGCCCAGAGTGATAAGACCGTGGCTCGGAGCTCCAGGTGGTTGATTTGCTGGGAGACTCTCTGTCGGCAACCAGCTGCCCTGAGTTCAGAGATTGTCGCAATGGGCTCCCCACCCCCGTTTGGAGGACTCTGTGGTGAGGATCCTCTGGGGTACACGGATCTGGAAAGACATTCCCAGACAGTAGGTGCTGGGAGCATTGCCAGCAGCTGAGGGAGTTCACCAACGGATGGGTGATAGTCACCAACTTTGTCCTGCAGGCGCCCTGAGGCCTGGGACGACAGGGAGTGGAGGACCCATGAGCAATTTGCATCTGTAGATCGGAGTCCAGGGTGACGTGCACTGTGGAGGCCATGTGCCCCAGCAAGCGGAGCATGTGCCGGGCAGACACCGAGATGCAGCGCTGTGTGTTTGCTGAGAGTGCCTGGAGGCACAGTGCCCTGAGTTTTAAAGTTGTTAAAACCCAAGAGGATTGTGGAAAATTGCAAGAGGATCTTGATAAATTGGAAGACTGGGCATCAAAATGGCAGATGTAATTTAATGTGGACAAGTGCAAGGTTATGCACCTAGGGAAGAACAACCCAAACTATGGTTACACGATGCAAGGTTCCACATTAGGAACCACCACCCAGGAAAACGTTTTAGGCGTCATTGTGGATACCATGTTAAAACCCTCGGCCCAGTGTGCAGCAGCAGCCAAGAGAGCAAATAGAATGCTAGGTATGATAAGGAAAGGAATGGAAAATAAAACAAAAGATATTATAATGCCTCTATATCGTTCCATGGTGAGACCGCACCTTGAATATTGTGTGCAATTCTGGTCGCCGTATCTTAAAAAGGATATAGCGATTTTAGAAAAGGTTCAGAGAAGAGCCACCAAAATGGTAAAGGGGATGGAAGGATACTCCTATGAAGAAAGGCTAAAAAGGTTGGGGCTCTTTAACCTGGAAAAGAGACTGCTGAGGGCAGATATGATAGAAGTCTATAAATTAATGAACGGAGTGGAACGGGTAAACGTAGATCGATTGTTTACCTTATCAGAATATAGAAAGACTAGGGGACATGCAATGAAGCTACAGGGTAAACTATTTAAGACTAATAAAAGACAATATTTTTTCACTCAACGTGTAATCAAACTCTGGAATTTGTTACCGGAGGATGTAGTAAAGGCTGTTAGTGTAGTTGGGTTTAAAAAAGGTTTGGACAAGTTCCTGGAGGAAAGGTCCATAAACCATTATTAAGAAGGGACCCAGGATATCAATGCTTGAACCAATACAAGCACTGTGGAACCTGTGTCCCTTGGGGAAACTGCTAGGTACGTATGACCTAGATTGGCCACCGTTGAAAACAGAATACTGGGCTTGATGGACCTTGGTCTGACCCAGTATGGCATATCTTATGTTCTTATGTCCCAGGGAAGGAAGGCCATGGCCTTGTCTTGAACAGTGTCCAGCTGCGCTCCTATATACTCCAGACTGAGTCAGTTTGAGATGAGACTTTGGGTAGTTGATGGTGAACCCCAAGTTCTCCAGGACAAGGGTAGCACGGGCTGCCACCTGACATGCTTCGCTGGCAGTGCCACCTTTTATGAGTCAGTCGTCCAGATAGCAGAAGACGAAGACCCCTTGGAGCTGAGGTAAGCTGCAAATACCACCAGGCACTTGGTGAATACTCACACGGCGGAGGCTAGCCTGAAAGGTAGCATCCTGTACTGACAGTGTTCTCCTCCCACCACAAAGCAAAAGGTACTGCCTGTGAAGGGGTGGATGATGATGTGCGTGTACGTATCCTTTAGATCAGGGGTCTCTAACTCCAGTCCTGGAGGGCCGCAAACCAGTCAGGTTTTCAGGGTATCCCTAATGAATATGCATGAGATATATTTGCATACAATGGGGCAGTGCATGCAAATATATCCCATGCATATTCATTAGGGATACCCTGAAAACCTGACTGGTTTGCGGCCCTCCAGGACTGGAGTTTGAGACCCCTGCTTTAGATCCAAGGAGCACGTTCCAAGGGACAGCATCTTGAAATTCTCCCTCACCAGGAATCTGTCGAGATCCTGCAGGACTAGGATGGGACAGTACCCTCTGGTCCTTTTTGGTAGCAGGAAGTAGTGGGAGTAGAACCTTGTGCCCCTGAGGTGGGCTGGGACAGGTTCCACTGCCCGGTCCATAATGAGGCTTGCGAGTGCCTGCAAGAGCAGGTCTCAGTGAAAGGGAATCCTGGGGGCTCTCCTGAGAAGAATGATGAAGGCGTCTGATGGAGGTGACCCTCCCTCATTATCCATGGGGGCCCATGCATCAGTGGTAATGGAGGGCCACCCGTGGGCATAGAGCACCAGATGTCCCCCAGTGTGCTGCGGGGTTATGCTTCCTGGGGGGGAGGGGGGGGAAGAGAGGCTATGCACAAGGAGTCAAAAGCCCCCTTAAGGTTGGGCCGGGGCTATGGGTTGGGGCTTGGGGGCTTTAGGCTTACGTGGGCCATGCCCCTGTCCCTTGGCCTGCTGGCCCCATTGGGGAATTTGGAAGGCCAGGTACTGGGGGTAGTTTCCACAAGCCTTCCTCTTCTTTGGGTATGAGGACTTTCTGCCAAAGCCTTCCTTCAGGAAGGGTCAGCAGTCTTCTTGGAGAGCCTGGTCCTTGCCAGGAACTCGGGACTCCAGCTCAGCGGTCTTATCCGTCTTGGGTTTGCCAAAGAGATTCTTTCCCCAGCAAGGGACATCAACCAACTTGTCCTGCACCCATTGCTCCAGGTCGGAAGACTGCAGCCAGGCATGGTGGAAAGGCCGCCGCAGCTACTCTAGTTGCCGACTTGAAGCAATCATAGGCCGCTCGAGTGATAAACTTGGACCACACACTGACTGCTGAGGCCAGAGTAAGGAACCACTGGAGATGTCCTCCGAAAGACCAGCTGAGAACCCGGCGATTTCCTTTGCCGGGTACCTCAAGTACATGCCCCTGTACAGCTACTATGCCTGGATCCAGCCTACAAGCATCGAGCCCTGAAAGCACTTTCTGCCCATGGCATGGGCCCAAGGGCATATCCTGGCAGCGGCAGGTGTCTGGGGACTTGTCCTGTCTTCCAGTCCATCTTGGTGTCACTGGAGTCAGAGGGCTATCCGGGTCTCGGGGTCGCACCCCTGCCCCAATGTCCCTGATACCTCAACAGTTCTGTGCTCAGAGTTGAGGGCACGGAGCACAGAAAACTGCAACCCCGAGGATTGGGACTGGGACCAATGCATCTCTCGAAGCTGATGGTGCTCGAGGATCGGCTCGACCTCCATAGAGTCCCTCAATGTGGAAAGCTCTGTGGTTGGGAGTGATGACCCAGAGGAACCAGGCATCAGAGCCTGCTGCTGGGCCATGAAGGCAAACAAATTCACACTCCAAGGCCACCATCCTGGCCTCGAGGCCATATGGCTATGCAGCCTTCGGCACGGGCACAGACTTCAGGCCTGGTGCTGGCTCTATCGAGGGGAGTCCTCGATGAGGATAGTCTCAGGCGTCCAAGATTGATCCCATGACATCGAGGGCCTACTAAGTTGCCCCAACGGGAGCCAATCTCAGCCGTTGCCCTCTGCTTTGCATTGGGGCTGTGCGTCTGGGGCCCATGGGACTTTCCCACTTTCCCTGACTTGTCGCCTGACGAGGTCTTCAAAGAACGCTCCAGAAGAACTGGAAGCCCTTGTCGAGAGAGCGCCAGCTCAAGGCTCCATGGCCACGAGGGGGCTCAGTCTCCACAAAGGTCTGAGGTCCCAGGTGGGGTCTCGGAGAGTGGTCTCATGGATAACTCTGGGGCTGAGTTGGTCTTCTGGAAGATGGATTCACACTGCTGCTAATAGCTCTTGAGAGCTTTGAGAGTCTTGAGAGTCATCTGCTTACAGAGACTACAGACCAAGGGATCATGGTCCGGCCCAAGGCATCGAAGGCAGCAGTTGAGCGGGTCCATGCGCAACATGATGTGCATGCAGCAGTCGCATGGCTTGAAGCCACTGACCGAGGCCATGGCAGGGAAGATGGCCCCCGTGAGGTCAAACGCACCTGGCTAGGCCAGGAAAAAAAGGCACGAACCCACGCACACGGAATAGTAGAGAAAAAAGGAAAAGAACCCAAGAATGCGGCAAAGAGGCAAGCGGACTTGGGGGCAAGAAGGGACAGTATGCAACTGGAGAAAAAAAAATAAGAGACAAAAATTTTAACAACTTTTTCGTGGGGGGTGGTGGGGTCGGGGATCGACAGACACACGTCCGATGGGCTCCACAGAAAATAGGAAACTGAGGCAAGATGGCACCCTTAGGCATGAAGGGGACCACGCATGAATGGTGCATCTCCTAAAGGCTTTCTTTGAAAGCTGGGGAGAGGCTGCCGCACGGGCACCATTGGTACAGATGTGAGAACTGACTTCCTGCTTATTCTCGGAGAATAACTATATTGCGATCTGATGTTGCTAGTTTGCTGTTTTTTAGGTTTGGTCTCTAAAGATGGTGGGCTGACCAAGTGTGTGGGGGCATAAATGCATGATATACAAGTGTGTGGCGTTGAAGACAAGGAGGCAAAGGGAAGGAGGTGGGAGGTTGGTTCGATGTTGTATGGTAAAAGGGCATTGATGGGGAGACTGAGCTTGGGAGAGGTAATCTGGAGAAGGGACTTGGAGAAAGGCTAGCCTTTCCAAAATGGAGTGTGGATGAGGATGGAAGATTAAAGGTTAGGATGTGGGAAGTTGTTAGAAGAATTCAGGGTTTTATGCATTGGTGGGGCTGGGGGAGTCAACTTGTGGGTGTTTAGTCATTCAAGGTGGTGGAAGGTATAATGAAAAAGCAAGGAGAAGTAAGGATGTTTGGTTGTGGTTTATGCTGGCATGTCAGGGCTGGATGTGCTCATGGAAGTCTGGATGAAAGTCTAGGAGATTTCCCAAGTTCTACAAAAGCAAGTGTGTAAAGGTTTTATGTTTATGGCTGTCGGGGTCAGGTTCCAGTTGCTGCTGACACAGAGAATCCATATAAATGGAGAGTTCCCAAGATATGTGCTGGTTCTTTTGGATTGTGTGTCTGTATGTGGGGGAGGAGGGTGAGAATGGGAAGATGGGGCTTAAGGTAAATTCCCTGAATGCGGGAAAGTTCAGTGGCCCAATAAAAAGGAAGAGAGTTAGGGAATATTTGTGAAAACGTAGTTGCTTACCTGTAATGGAGGTTCTCCAAAGACAGCAGAAGTATGCAGTCACACTTTGATGGTGATGTCTCAGAGATACATTGTGCTGGACTCACCCAGCATATGTGCTGCTCATGCCCTTGCCCATCAAAAGCCATTGGAACTTCAGTATATGCAAAGCTGAGTGCAAACGAGGAGTCTCATGTCGTCAGTTGTTAGTGTGGCAGGTACTATAGCAATTGGTAACATTGGGAAGGCTGTCCTTATGTTGTGGGCTCTTGCCTCCTCTGCTTTATATTTCTTTTATTTTTTTTTGAGTGGGGTTAAGAACATAAGATATGCCATACTGAGTCAGATTGAATGTCCATCAAGCCCAGCATCCTGTTTCCAATAGTAGCCAATCTAGGTTATAAGTACCTAGCAGGGTGAGCAGGCAGATTAGTGGGGTTGCATACCACTGCTTTCTATGGAGATCTCCCGTTGCAGGAAAGCAACTACGCCTTCTTCGCAGACAAGCAGGAGGAATGCAGGCACACTATGATAGTGAGTCCAAGGCTGAAAACTGTCTTTCAAGTTATCCAGTTAGGGTGCCCTAGGGTATAATAAAAGGAGAAAGATGGACTAACATTAGATTCCTATTCAAAGAGGATGCGAAGCACCACCTGGCCAAAGGCAGTGTCTACTGCAGGAGTGGTCCAGACTGTAATGCTTAGTAAAAGTGTGGATAGACGTCCATGTGGCGGCCTTGCATATTTCAGCAGTGGAGAATGAAGCGAGACTGGCGATGGAGGCCACCTTTGCTCAGAGGCTATGTATCCCAATGTGATCAGGTTTCTAGATTTGAGCTTGGTCATAACAGAAAGAGATACATTCCGCTATCCAGATTGCAATAGTTCTCTTGGATGCCAAGTGTCCTGAATTGTTGGGGTTGAAGGTAACAGATCTGAGATGAGTGTCCAATCTCTTTGGTGGCCTCCAAGTAGTACAGGAGGGCATGACAACAGTCCAGGGTGTGAAAGGAGGCTTCAGGGGAGGCCATGGGTGGATTTTGAAAGTCATCAGGCAGTTCGATTGACTGGTTGAAGTGAAAAGGAAATACAATCTTCATAAGGAATTTTCAGTGGGTGCACAGAATCACCCTGGTCATGGAGAAACTGCATGTAGGGAGGGTAGTGAACTAGAGTCTGCAACTCACTGATTCTTCTGGCAAAAGTAATGGTGACCAGGAAGGTAGTTTTCCATGTGAGGTGCTGAGGGAAGCTTCTCGAAAGGGTATGAAAGGAGTCCTCATAAGCAGTACGAGGACCACATTAAGATCCCACAAAAATGTCGGTGGATGCACCAGGGGCCTCACATTCATTAAGCCCTTTATGAATCTGGATATGTGGGTGCAGTGCCATTGGTTTTCCATTGATGAGAATGTGACAGGCCAGTATAGCCAAGAGATGATATCGCACCAAAGTGGTCTGGAGACCAGAGTTAGAGAGATGAAGGAGGTAAATGAGGATCTGATCCACAGGACAACATATCAGGTTGAGGTTATGTGAGAGGGCATGACCACTTACACTGATAGGCTTTTCTTGTAGATTGTTTCCTAGAAGCTAAAATGATGTCGCAGATTTCATCTGGGAGATAGATGGCTTGTCAAACAGTGCTCAAGTTCCAAGCTGTGAGTGCTAGGCTTTGTAGACTGGGGTGAAGTAGGTGCCCCCGATTCTGAGTGAGAAGAAAGGGGTCGGCCCCCAGAGGAATTGGACTCTCCTTCGACATTTCTGCACCTGCTAGCTATCAGATCTGATGAGGTCACTGAGGGGCCACAAGGATAAGTTGTGCTCTGTCAGTCTTGAGTTTGATGAGGACTGCAGCTATAAGTGGAAAAGGCGGAAAAGCACAGGCAAAGAGCTGACTCCAAGGAATGGAGAAGGCGTTGGCAGGCCATCTGCACTCGCCAAGACGGAAAGAGAAAAAAAAAAAAAAAAAGGAGGCATTTGTGGGTTTCAACCGTCGCAAAAAGTCTATCGCCGGTGAACCCCACTTTTGGAAAATGTTTTGGACGACGGCGGGGTTCAGAGACCACTCATGGGGGTCAAGATGCCTGCTGAGGGAGTTTGCGAGCATGTTTTGACTTCAAAGAAGGCAGGCAGCTTGAAGGCTGGTGTTCAGGCAGCGTGCAAACATCCATAATCTGAAGACTTCACAACAGAGAGGTAGGGGCGCCCGAGCTTGCCGACATAGAACATGGTGACTTGACTGTCTATGTATACCAGCAGGATTTTGTTGCAAATCTAGACTGTGAAGGTCACAAATGTGTAGAAGACTGCATAGAGCTCCAACATATGTAGTCGTTTTCCTTTCAGCAACCACTCTCCTTGAGTGATGAGGTATAGGAGGTATGCACCCCCAAACTGTGAGTAGAAAGGGTGGCCAGGGTCAAATGGGGGATAGCAGGCTGGAACCAACACCTGAATGCGAGATTTGAGAAGCGAGTTCACCACTTCAGGGCCTGGTTAAAGCAGTTCATATTAGGACTCTGTAGAGGGATCTTTTTCTGCAAAAGATGGGGAGTGTTGGTTCCAATTCATCTTCCAGTGCCACTGAAGGGGGCGCATGAAGAGCCATACCATTGGAACCATATGAACCGCTGCTGCCATGTGCCCCAGAAGTTGGAGCACTTCAACAGACATCTGTCCTGGGGCAGGAAGGCTTGGACGACTTCTGCGTTTATAAGAGGTCCAAATGAATTGTAGGAAATGCTAAATCAGGGTGCTGTTAGGGTTGTCATAGTGGCCTGCACAGAAGAGGCAGCCGCTTCCGTTGAGGGGGCCAGTCATCTAGGTAAGTGAATACAGTGTGTCCTTGGCTGTGAAGGTGGCAGCCATGACCACAAAGAACTTGTGAAGCCAGTGGGTGCCGAGGACAAGCCAAAAGGCAGCACCTTGTACCAGTAATGGTGGTTACGGAAGGTGAAACAGAGAAACTTCCAATGGCAGGATGGATGAGGATATCAGTACAGGCATCTTTTAAATCCAGAGAAGGTAGCCAGTCATTATGAGACAGGAAAGGCAGGGATAGTTGGTAGAAAGTTCATCTTGAACTTTTCCCGCTTTATGAAAAGGTTGTTTCGCAAGTCGAGGATTGGGCGTAGGTCCAACATCATAGGGATCAGAAAGAAATGAGAGTAGAAGCCTTGACCCCACTGTGGTCCTGAGGAATGGGTTTGATGGCACAGCTGTTCGGAAGAGAGCAGATCTCTTGCTTGAGTATGGCAAGATGATGACCAAAGATGGTTTGAACCGTGGGAGGGTGGGGTGGCAGAAGTATCTCTAAGTTTAATCTGTAGCCTCCTGAATTATATTCAGGACCCAGCGAGCTGTGGTAATTGACTGCCATGCTTCCTGGAAGAAAAGGAGCCTGCCCCTTACTAGTAGATAGCCAAAAACTGGGAGATGGTTTCAAACTGGTGGCAGCTGCTGAAGGCTGTTGCTTCCTCTCCCAAGGATGGGCATACTGGTTGTAGCCTATTGCAGGAGCACTCTGAGTTGGTTGTCTAGTATAAAGTTGATGATATCTTCTCTGAAGACAGAACTGTTGAAAATACTGGAAGTGGTAAGCGTGTCTGTACTGGGATAGCTGTGACCTATGTGTCTGGGAAGCAGCTCGGCAGGCTATGCTGAGAGCTCTCTTACTGTGGATGAGTGGTCCTTTACCTCAGAAACTGTCTCGTCCACATTGGAACCAAAGAGGCTGTTGCCCAGGCAAGGTGTTTCAGCAAAACTGCCAAAGGTCTTCTTGCAGGCCAGATGCTCTTAAAGTTGTTCTTCTGGCGATAATGGCAAAAGCTGCTGCCCGTGAAAGAGTCATACGTATTGTAGGTGGAACGAAGATACGCTGATTCCTGCAGGTCAGTTCGTAGTGGATGATCAAGTTGTTGAAGATGATCATGATGGTAGTGCAAGATCTGACACTGATGAGCCAAGATCTTCATGGTTAGTAAAGCGCTCTGATAGACTTTGCGACAGATTGTATATGTGGCTCCTTACCTGGAGATGCATAGGCCCTGGGCTAGGAGTTCTCGTTATGCTTAGAAGCCGCCTCAGACAAATGATTGACGAGGCAGCTGTTGACTGTTAAACCCTGGTGCAGGAAGTACTTTCTACCTAAGGTCCAGGCATCAGGAGATGGCATGAACTGACTGTGCTTTCCAGTTAGAGCATTGAAGATCCTGGAGTATTTGATAGATTGGGACAGCTTCTTTAGGGGATGCCACAAGACTGGAGAGTGGACTGGGAATCTTTTATTGACAGGTGTCTGGGAAGGGCTGAAGATGCCGCCTTAGAAATCCCTCTGCAGAAACTTGAGGTAGGAGAAGTCCTCTAGTACTGTAGGTCCAGAAGCTGCAGGAGGAAGTGGGAAAGAGCCCTCAGCCAACTTCCTAGTGGAAACAGAAAATGCTTGGTAGGGACCAGGTATTGTCCTCTGGCCAATCCAAGAAGGGGTAGGTAGAGAGAGGAAGGGCTTGGTCGTCAAGGTCTGGAGAAAAAAAAAAAAAGAGGGATCCAGTCCCTCCTCACCGAGAGTTGTTCCAGCTTTCGGGGAGATGCCGCACCCTAGAGGGTAGCAGTGGTGTCCTTAACATAACAGCGAAGTAGGAGAAGGAGCAAGGTCTACTGATTCAGCTATCCTCTTCCAGTGTGGCCCCAGGTTCCCCTTACCTGCCATGAACACTATAAGGATGTCACATGAACAATGTATACAGCTCACTAGTTAATCAATCACACTTGGTTAACTTGTATACAGCCCCAGTTCATAGATCACATGTATATAGATCACATGTATATAGCTCCCTGCTACCTGTATATAGCCCCTGTTCATAGCTCACAATGTATATAGCCCCTGTTCATAATTCACAATGTATACAGCTCACCAGTTAAATCACACTGATCACCCACACCACACAAATCTATTTTATTTAAACAAATTTTTATACCGCTTTGTCCTTCACTCAGAGCGGTTTACATTATAACTTGGAAACATTATATATAGAACAGTTAAACAGAGGTTAATGTTGTACAACGGGCACGGTATATTGGGTAGAGGCTGTGTAAAAACTATGTACAGTGTTATTTTATTTGAAATCTAACTATATACATTTCGTATATAGTATCGCAGACCATAGCAAAAGGTTATTCATAGTTGGTCTATGGCATGTTAATTTGAGGCTATTATGTAATATGGTTGAAGTGATTCTTAAAGAGGAGTGTTTTTAGATTCTTTCTAAAATCCTTAATGTCTGAGATTGCACGCATGTCAACCGGGAGAGAGTTCCATAGTGTTGGAGCATAGAGCGATATTGCTCTTCCAGAGGTGGATTGTATGGTCTTTTGCTATCCAAGAGGTGGGATAATGATGTTCTTATTGTTATTTCTCCTGGGCCGGTTACTTGAATCTTTAGTTATCAATTCTTGTAGGATGTTTGCTGATAACTGGTGAATGATCTTGAAAATGGTTATTGTTGCTTTGTATTGGATTCGTGCATATATAGGGAGCCAATGTAATTGGTTAAGAATTGGTGTGATGTGACCATATCTGTCCTTTCCTGTGACTAGTCGAGCTGCAGTGTTCTGTATTTGTTGAAGTGGTAAGGTGGTTTGCTTTGGGAGCCCGTAGTATAGTGAGTTGCAATAATCTAGCGTTGGTGTGATAATTGCTTGATAAATGGTTCGAAAGTGATCGGGGTCTAGAATTGGTTTAAGTCTTCTTATTATCTTCACCTTGAAGTATGCGTTTGCAGTGGTTTTTGTAATGTGTGGTTGCATGGTGAGGTTTTGGTCTATGATTACTCCAAGATATTTAATTTCTTTTTTGACTGTTATTTGCTTTTGCAATATTATAATTGTTTGTGGTGGAGTAAAGCACAGTTACTTACCTGTAACAGGTGATCTCTGGGAACAGCAGGAATAAGTCTTTCACATATGGGTACGTCGGTACCGACGGAGCCTGCGCGGGAACGCTCCCCAGCATCCCAAAAAAAGGAAAGCTTTTGGGAGCATCCCACAGCGCCTGTGCGCTGCCTTCCCGCCTTTCCTAACCGCCTCTCTCCAGTTTGAGTTTTAAAGCTGAGACAAAGAGAGAGAGAGGAAAGGAAAGATAGATAGAGAGATACAACTCCTAGGGGAGGTGGGTGGGTTGTGAAGACTTATTCCTGCTGTTCCCAGAGATCACCTGTTACAGGTAAGTAACTGTGCTATCTCCAGGAACAAGCAGGAATGAGTCTTCACATATGGGGACTCCCCAGCTAGAGATGCCCGGGAGATCCCCAAGGTAGTGAGACCCTGAGAAGGGCTCCACCTCCTCCCATGGATCTCAGGCATCCAACCAGGGATGGAGGGTAGGAGTTGATTAAGCATGGAACAGGTGTTTGAGAATAGCCTGACCAAACAAGGCATCCCGGCGGGAGTCCTTGTCCAAGCAGTAATGGTCTGTGAAGGTATGAACCGAGGCCCAGGTGGCCGCTCGACAGATCTGGTCGATGGACACAGAATTTAGATGAGCCATAGAGGTTGCCATGGCCCTCACATTGTGAGCTGTGACATGGCCCTCCAGAGAAAGGTTCTTACTCTGGTAGGCGAAAGAAATACACTGAGCAATCCAATTTTACAGTGTCCTCTTAGAGACTGGAAGTCCCAAATGAGAGGGATCAAAGGCAACAAAGAGTTGGGAAGACTTTCTATGTTGCTGTGTCCTTTGCAAGTAAAAGGCAAGAGCCCTCTTACAATCCAGGGTATGAAGATTCCTCTCTGCACTTGATGCATGAGGACCTGGAAAAAAGACAGGTAAATATACCTCTTGGTTAAGATGAAAGGGCGAGACCACTTTAGGCATAAAGTGTGGATTGGTCCTAAGGACTACCATATCATGATGGAACCTTGTATAAGGTGGATTAGCCACTAAGGCTTGCAGTTCACTGATGCGGCGAGCTGACGTGACTGCAAGAAAGATAACCTTCCAGGAAGAAAATTTCAAGGAGGTAGTGGCTAAGGGTTCAAAGGGTGGCTTCATGAGCTGACCAAGAACCAGATTCAAGTCCCATGCCACTGGAGGTGGTCTAATGGGAGGTTTAGTTAAAAGAAGGCCTCTCATGAATCTTGCAATAAGAGGATGAGAGGAAACAGGTTGTCCATTGAGAGGCTTGAGAGATGCTGCAATAGCACTCAAATGGACCCTTACTGAATTTGTCTTGAGGCCTGCATGGGAAAGATGCAGGAGATACTCTAGTAAGGAATTCAAAGGTATTGCTAGAGGGTTAATACCCTTCTCAGCACACCAAATGGTAAACCTTTTCCATTTAAAAGCATAGGAACGTCTGGTAGAAGGCTTTCTGGAAGCATGAAGGATATCCCTTACTTGCTGAGAAAAATGCCAATCTTGAAGGTCTAAGCCTTCAGCAACCAAGCACTGAGATGGAGAGATTGGGGGTTTGGGTGCCACAACGTTCCCCCCTCCTGAGACAGGAGATCTGGAGCAGACCCTAAGTCCAGGGAGGGAGCTTGGGAAAGATGCAGAAGTAGAGGGTACCACACTTGGCATGACCAACGTGGAGCTATGAGGATCATAGTCCCTCGATCTCTCTGAAGCTTGAACAGGGTCTTGGGAATTAGGGGAATGGGTGGAAAGGCGTACAGGAAGTCTTGACCCCAATGAAGGAGGAAGGCATCCTTGGCCTGAACTCCCTGACACGGAATTCTGGAATAGGTGATATCCTCTCGGCATGATTTAAATGTATTTAATATGTTAGCGTATGTAATCTGTACCCTGAGGACTCACCCTATTACAGATCTCCCTATTGTACCATCTCAATTTTGTATTTTCGCATAATAACTCCTCTTTACTGTGTCTCATTACTGCACTGTACTGTCCCATTATTGCACTATACTGCATCATAACTACAGTATCTCACACACAACCACAACTCTCAAAATGGCCTGCCAGTTCGCTGCCCTTATTAGCTTTTACCTCCTTACCCACTGGCTTGGAACCTCCCAGGCCCTTTATCCGTCCCACGGCAATATTCCAGTCTTGAATAGCCATGGAAAAAGATGGTCTGGACCCCCATACTCCCACCCAGGAAGTGACGCCTACACGCGCCGCTCCCACCTGATACATGTAGCACTCCAGCTATCCAAAACACCCAACCAGGAGAAACCTCTGAACTGCCGACCCCTAAAATGTGCCAACATAAACGCGCGTTCTATTCACAAAAAATGGCCTGTTGTTCTAGACACAATCTCCCTCTATGACCTAGAGATACTTATGATCACAGAAATCTGGCTATCATCGGAGGACAACGTTCTCCTCAACCAACTCCTACCCCCCAACTTCTCTATACACACAAGACAGAGAAAACAAAAAAGGAGGAGTGCTCATAATCACCAAATCAGACCTTAACTTCCACATAACCGATTCCTCTAGCACAAACAGTCTAGACATTCTCTCCATCGCAAACCAGCAATGCTCCCTCAACCTGTTATACAGAACACCGTCTGCTTCTCCAGATGACCTCCCAACCATTATTGACCTAGCGGCCAACACCCTCAATCCCAACAAACCAAATTGGATAATGGGTGACTTCAATCTCCCATCTTTACCCCAAAACCACGCAAATGCCTTCCTTGGTGCCATTGAAGACCTGGGACTCAAGCAAATCATCAATAAACCCACACACATAAAGGGTAATATTCTTGATATGGTGTTTGCTCCTCAGCCAGTCATTGAACAAAACCACAACTTACCAATATCAGTCATTGATGTACCTTGGTTGGACCACAAATTGATTATTATCCAGATACCCATCAACAATGAGCAGTTACATAGAAGCCGAAATATGAACAGCACATCACGAACGTCCACAAGAAGCTTTCGCCCATTTAACAGGGAACACATCCTGTCTGAGACCCAATCACTCCTCAACAAAACCACGCCTGACCTCGAAGAACTGATCTCCTGGAACTCCAACCTGCATGCCATCTCACAACACCCGAACTCCAATAACGCAGCAAGGATAAAAAGAAGCTGTGCCCCATGGTTCTCTCCTGAGCTGCGATCTTCTCTTACTCAACTACGCAGACTTGAGTGCCGATGGCGCCGATCGCATTCTACTGAAGATCAGACCGCCTACCGAATTCACCTCTCAATGCACCGCGAAGCAATCACAACCAAAACGAAACAATATCACACCGACACCCTAAAGAGATCACTGAACAAACCTCGTGATCTCTTCAACTTGGTCAAATCCCTCTCGAAGGAACCATCTCCCGAACAACACAGTGAGATTCACCCGCAAAGATTCGCTGACTACTTGCAATCCAAGATTGTGCAAACTGACAAGGTTTCAGCAGACCCGTATCAAGAACCAACCAATAAATAAATTTTCCACACCATCCACTAAGTGTATTGGAGGATACCATAGCATCTCTCAATACCTCCACTGCGCAGACTGACCCTTGCCCAGATTTTTGGATTAAGGAGCTACGCGGTGTGTTCAGCCCTTTCATCGCGAATCTAATGAACCTCTCCTTCACAACAGGTTCCTTCCCCACAGCACTCAAGCAGACTTCCATTAGGCCTCTATTGAAAAATCCCAAACTAGACCCTCAAAGGGTCGATTCATATAGGCCAATAGCTAGTATTCCCCTCCTAGCTAAGATAATTGAGAAAGAGGTACAATGGCAAATTCAAGATCATATAGATTCTGTAGCTCCCCTGGATCACTGCCAACATGGGTTCAGAGAATATCATGGAGTCGAGACCCTACTCACTAGCCTATTCAACGATATCATCACAGGCACTGACAATATCCAACAAGGTTTTGTGCTCATCTTCTTAGACATCGCCGCGGCGTTTGAGTCGGTGAGTCACGAAATTCTCCTCGGTCGACTGAAAGAGAAGGGCGTCTGCAACATTGCGCTAAGATGGTGTAAATCTTATCTGGATGGAAGATGGCAATATGTGAAGTCCGGATCAGAAGAGTCAAAACGCTTCCATCAAAAACAAGGTGTGCCTCAAGGTTCCTCGTTGTCTTCCCTACTATTCAATATATACATGCAGCCCATCTGCAACATCATTAGATCATTCAACGTGAACTGTTTGATATATGCAGATGACATACTCTTATACATGCCATTCTCTACAGCTCAAATGGACCTGACACCACTAGTAGACTGTTTCAATGCGGTCTCAGAGTGGCTCCAATCACAAAACCTCCGCATTCAACATATGAAAACGGAGGTGCTTTTCATCACCAGAGACCCCAACTTTATTCCTCCATCCCATGTCAGTGTCAAGGAAGCTGACTTACAAACTAAAGAAACAATAAGATACCTTGGAGTCACTTTGGACCAACGTCTGGATATGAAACACCACATAAGCAACATAGTCAAAGCTGTATACTTCAAAAAACGCACGCTCAGGCATCTGCGCTCCCTGTTGGACCAGACGATTTCCGGACCATATACCAAGCGCTAATCCTGCCACATTTCGACTTTGCAAATGCCATCTTACCAGGTCTCCCTCAATCCACACTGAGCCCATTACAGCTGGCCATGAATGCTGCAGCAAGGGTCCTCTACGGAGCCTCCAGAAGTGACCACGTGACTCCCATTCTCAAACAGCTTCACTGGCTCCCCATCCATGGGAGGATTATCTTTAAAACCCTACTCCTCTCATTCAAGGCAATCAAAGGTATTTCATCCTCCTCACTCACAGATCTTATTCACACGGTGCCCCCCAACAGATCCAGAAGAGCAACAGCTGTAAACCTGCTAATAACCCCAAAGGCATTGACAAAATGCAACATGACAACTGCAAACAGGGCGTTCAGTTTCTATGTCCCCAAATGCTGGAATGCTCTACCTTCCGACATTCGGGCCATTGTTGACCTATCTCAGTTCAGGAAGGCACTCAAATACCACCTTTTCCTCCAATACTACTCAATCAGCAACGGAACCTAGGTATCCCGACTTAAGAAATGACCCTTACATTCATTATGTAGGGAGGTCTCCTGTGGGGACCAAATGCCCTGGGTGGAGAGGTCTTGAAGATGAGCTCCCCAACCCTTTGGAGAGGCATCTATTGTAAGGATTGCTTGGGGTAACAACTGTTGGAAGGGGGACCCCAGCAACAGATTTTGAGTGGACTTCCACCACTGGAGAGACCAAAAGAGGCGCCTGGAGGTTGCTATTTTGTCTGACAGACTTCCAGATGCCTGGGTCCACAGGGTGGACAAAGTCCACTGAGCTGCCCTCATGTGAAGGCGAGCATAAGGGACCACATGCACAGTGGATGCCATGTAGCCTAGCAGTTGTAACATCTCTCGAGCAGTTAGGTGGGTTTTTAACTGAATCTGAGAGGCTAACTGCACTAAGCGTAGGCAACGCGCCTGGGGAAGATAGGCCCTTGCAGTTGTGGTATCCAGGAAGGCCCCTATGAACTCTAGAGACTGAGTAGGGGTGAGTTGGGACTTTGGAATGTTTATAACCAGTCCCAGATACTGCAGGACACGCATTGTGCAGGCAAGGGAAGTCTGGGCCTCTGACTGGGATGGAGCTCGAATCAGCCAGTCGTCCAGATATGGGAATACAAATATTCCTAGAGTGCGTAGAAATGCAGCTATTACTGCCATGCATTTTGTGAACACTCTTGGAGCAGAGGCCAGACCAAAGGGAAGCACCTTGTATTGATAGTGCTTTCCCTGATAAAGGAACCGAAGGAACCTTCTGTGTGTTGGATGGATGAGTATATGGGTATACGCATCCTTGAGATCTAGAGAACAAAGCCAATCCTGACTCTGAAGGAATGGAAGGAGAGTACCTAGAGAAATCATCTTGAATTTCTCCTTGCATAGGAATTTGTTCAATTCTCTGAGATCTAATATGGGTCTGTAACCCCCTGTTTTCTTTGGAATCAGAAAATAGGGGGAGTAGAACCCTGAGCCCTGTTGAAGAAGAGGCACTTCTTCTATTGCCCCATGGGCAAGAAGGGTAGAAATCTCTTGACCCAGAAGGTCGAGGAGAGATGTTGGAGAATTGAACTGTCTCACCATGATGTGAGGAGGAAGGTTTAAGAAATGAAGTTTGTACCCTTCCCTTATAATGGAAAGGGTCCACTGCTCTGCTGTAATTTGCTCCCATCTGGGAGCAAAGTGAGCTAACCTTCCTGGAATGGTGAGAGGCTCTGGTTCTTTTAGAGCCAGAAAGGCTAAGTTCTCTAGCTGCAAGTCAAAGGCCCTGAGGAGGCTGAGGCTGTTGGGCTACAGTAGGCCTTGCAGCCTTAGACTTGGCCTGTTTAGGTTGTTGACGCTTTGCAGCAAAACGACCTGCAGAAGATGTCTGCTGACCATAAACAGGATAATATCTTCCCTTCTTGGGAAATATGTCTTTTTGAACAACCTCTTCTGGACAGGATTAGAGGTAGACTTTGAAAGCCTATCCAAAGC
This sequence comes from Ichthyophis bannanicus, assembly GCA_033557465.1. Taxonomy (NCBI): domain Eukaryota; kingdom Metazoa; phylum Chordata; class Amphibia; order Gymnophiona; family Ichthyophiidae; genus Ichthyophis; species Ichthyophis bannanicus. The sequence continues at coordinate 377,469,414 of CM066034.1, read as the reverse complement.
AGAGTTTTCTGCATCCATCTGGGTGGCCTTTGCTTGCCAATCTTTGCCAAACAGGTTTTCACCTGTACAAGGAAGATTGCCTAATCCATCTTGGACCCAGGGTTCCAAATCAGAAGCTTGTAACCAAGCAATTCTGCGTGCACCTATGGCAATGGCCGAGTCTCTGCTGGCCCCCTCAAAAGAGTCAAAGGCTGCACGGTTAGAGAATTTGGAAACATCCTGTGCATGCTTAAGCCAGGTAAGAAAGTCCTCCCTTTTATCTTCTGGAAGAAAAGGGAGGAAAGTTTGCAGATGATCTGTAACTTCCTTCAGAAACATCCCCATATAGAGACTATAGAAGTTGATTCTGGCAACAAGCATACTGGCCTGGAAGATTTTCCTGCCAAAAGCATCTAAGGTTCTACATTCTCTTCCTGGAGGAGCAGATAAGTGCCTCTTTGCACTCTAACTTTTTCATAGCAGACTCCACCACAATAGAATGGTGAGGAAGCTGAGTTTTATGAAATCCAGGACAAGGAGGGACACGATAGGCATCATCGGACAGGGTACCGCTGCAGTCAACACCGAAGCCGATGTCGATGCAACCGGTACCGGCACCGGAATTGATGTCGGAGCCAGTACCGACAACGAAGCTTGTTGCGGTACCAGCGGCATCGCAGCTTGTATGAATGCCGTGATGGCATGCTGCATGGTCAGAACATTCTGATCCATCGACGCCATGAATGTCTGGAGGTCGGTACCGGCAGATTCCACCGGTACCCCAGAACATTGCAACAGGTGATCGGTCAAGGCCATGCCATCGATGTCAACCTGTGACCCCATAGGAGGAGCTTTGGAAGCCGGAGCTTCCCGCCGGGGTACTTTTGCCGGTGTAGGATCCTCGAGGGCAAGCCCGGAGGCATCTCGATGCTTAGAGGGAGATCTACCCTTCGAGGACTGGCTGGACTTATGTTTGGTTACCTGAGATCCATAGGAGGAAAAAGAAGCCCTGGATGACGTCGATGCCACCGAAGCTGCATCAGAGGGAAACAAACAGTGTACTGAGCTTGGCTGCTCGGTTCTGTAAACCTTTTAGACATCATGGAGCAGGACGCACAATCCGTGATGGAATGGTCAGGACCCAAACACTTAAGACACCAGTAATGGGTGTCAGTAACAGAGATGGTACCGCTGCACTTAGTGCATTTTTTAAACCCGGAGGCGGGCTTTTCCAAGAGGAATTTTTCTGTTAGGCCCAAGGCCCAAAGAAGAAAAAATACACTGAAGTGGAAAGGAGTATTCTTTTTTTTTTTTTTTTTAAGAAAAGAAAGAAAAGACCGGCGGTACCGGTCCGACGTCGAAGAAGGCAGACGTGCAACTAAAGAAATAAAATAAAGAACTTCTTCAGCGGTGACAGGAACACGACCTGCTGGCTCCGCGGAAAAGAAGTACTGGAGAAAGCACAGTTACTTACCTGTAACAGGTGATCTCTGGGAACAGCAGGAATTAGTCATCACATATGGGTACGTCGGCACCGACGGAGCCCGCGCGGGAAAGCTCCCCAGCTTTTCAGATTAAAAGCTTTTGGGGCCTCCCACTGCACATGCGCGCTGCCTTCCCGCCTTCCTGACCAGCTCTCGTCAGTTCGAGTTTAAAGCTGAGACAATAGAGAGAGAGGACAGGAAGATAGATAGAGATACAACTCCTAGGGGAGGTGGGTGGGTTGTGATGACTAATTCCTGCTGTTCCCAGAGATCACCTGTTACAGGTAAGTAACTGTGCTATCTCCAGGAACAAGCAGGAATACGTCATCACATATGGGGACTCCCTAGCTAAGATGCCTGGGAGATCCCCCTCCAAGGGTAAACCATCTTCGCATGGATCTCAGGCATCCATCCAGGGAAGGTGGGCAGGAGTTGTTTAAGTATGGAACAGGTGTTTGAGGACAGCCTGACCAAACAAGGCATCCCGGCGGGAGTCCTTGTCCAAGCAGTAATGGGCTGTGAAGGTATGAACCGAGGCCCAAGTGGCTGCTCGACAGATCTGATCTATGGACACAGAGTGAAGATGAGCCATAGAAGTGGCCATGGCCCTCACATTGTGAGCTGTGACATGGCCCTCCATAGAAATGTTCTTACTCTGGTAAGCAAAAGAAATACACTGAGCGATCCAATTGGAAAGTGTACGCTTGGTGACTGGAAGTCCCAAATGAGAAGGATCAAAAGCCACGAAAAGTTGGGAAGACTTTCGATGTGGTTGAGTCCTGTTGAGGTAAAAGGCAAGAGCTCTTTTACAATCCAGAGTATGAAGGTTCCTCTCTGCACTGGATGCATGAGGAGCCGGGAAAAAGACAGGTAGATATACCTCTTGATTAAGATGAAAAGGCGAGACCACTTTGGGCATAAAGTGGGGATTCGTCCTAAGGACCACCTTATCATGATGAAACCTAGTATAAGGTGGATGAGCCACTAAAGCCTGCAGTTCACTGATGCGGCGAGCCGAAGTGACTGCAATAAGGAAAACAACCTTCCAGGAAAGAAATTTGAAGGAGGTAGAGTCCAAAGGCTCAAAAGGTGGCTTCATAAGCTGACCTAGAACTAGGTTCAAATCCCATGCTACCGGAGGAGGTCGGATGGGAGGTTTAGTTAGAGTCAGGCCTCTCATGAAACGTGAAACAAGAGGATGAGAGGAGACAGGTTGTCCATTTATAGGTTTTAAGGATGCTGCAATAGCACTCAAATGGACCCTTACTGAATTCGTCTTAAGGCCTGCATTTGAAAGATGCAGGAGATAGTCCAAGAGGGAATTCAAAGGAAGTGCTAGAGGGTCAAGACCCTGCTGAGCACACCAAATGGAAAAACGTTTCCATTTGAAAGCATAAGAACGCCTCGTGGAAGGTTTCCTAGAGGCATGAAGGATATCTGTCACAGGTTGAGAAAGATTAAAGTCTTGAAGACTTAGGCCTTCAGTAACCAAGCTCTGAGATGTAGGGATTTGGGGTTTGGGTGCCACAAAGTCCCCTCCTCCTGAGACAGAAGGTCTGGCGCAGCTCCCAGGTCCAGGGAGGATCCCTGGGAGAGATGCAGAAGTAGAGGGAACCACACCTGGCGTGGCCAGCGGGGAGCTATGAGGATCATAGTCCCGTGATCCCTCTGGAGCTTGAACAGAGTCTTGGATATTAGAGGAATGGGTGGAAAGGCATAGAGGAATTCCTGACCCCAATGCAGGAGGAAGGCATCGTGGGCCTGAGCTCCCTGACACTGAGTTCTGGAACAGAACCGGGGAAGTTTGGCATTCCACGGACTTGCAAAGAGGTCTATGTCCGGGGTCCCCCATTCCTGAAAGATTCTGCGTATCTGGTCCATATGTAGGGACCATTCGTGTGGAAGCAGAACTCGACTGAGTCTGTCTGCACGAGAGTTTTGAACTCCTGGAAGATACACTGCAAGAAGGTGAATTTGATGCTCTCTGGCGAAGGCCCATATTCTGAGAGCTTCGTTGCAAAGCGACAGAGAGCCTGTCCCTCCTTGTTTGTTTGTATAGAACATGGCTACCTGATTGTCTGTCTGAACTAGGACAGTCAGGTTGACAAGGAGGGTATAGAAGACCTTGAGGGCAAGGTAAATTGCTCACAGTTCCAGGAGGTTGATATGAAGGGTGGCCTCCTGTGGAGACCAAGTGCCCTGAGTGGAGAGGTTCTGAAGATGAGCTCCCCACCCTGTCTGGGAGGCATCTGTTGTGAGGGTTGCTTGGGACAACAAAGGTTGGAAGGGGGCCCCCAACAACAGATTCTTGGTGGATGTCCACCATTGGAGGGACCAAAATAGACGGCTTGAGGTGAGTATTTGGTCGGAGAGCGCTCCAGATGCTTGAGTCCACTGGGTGGCTAAGGTCCATTGAGCTGCTCTCATATGCAGACGAGCGTAGGGCACCACATGTACCGTGGAGGCCATGTGGCCCAGAGGTCGCAGCATTTCCCGGGCTGTCAAATGACTGCTGGACTGAGCTTGGGAGGCCAAACTCAGCAGGCGTTGGGCCCTGACCTGAGGCAGGTAGGCCCTTGCAGTGATGGTGTCTAACTGGGCCCCTATGAACTCGAGAGACTGAGTAGGGATTAGTTGAGACTTGGGAAGGTTTACTACCAGTCCTAGATACTGCAGAAGATGCCTTGTGCGGTCCAGGGAAATTTGGGCCTGGGACTGAGAGGGAGCTCGAATGAGCCAGTCGTCCAGGTATGGGAATATGAAAATTCCCAGGCCTCTTAGAAAGGCAGCTACGACTGCCATGCATTTGGTGAACACTCTTGGAGCAGAGGCTAGACCGAAGGGGAGTACTCTGTACTGGAAATGTTTTCCCTGAAACAGAAATCGAAGGTATTTTCTGTGGGATGGGTGGATGAGTATGTGTGTATACGCATCCTTTAGATCTAGAGAACAAAGCCAATCCTGACTCTGAAGGTATGGAAGGAGAATGCCCAGAGAAAGCATTTTGAATTTCTCCTTGAAAAGAAATTTGTTCAATTCTCTCAGATCCAGAATTGGTCTGAAGCCCTCTGTCTTCTTTGGTATTAGAAAATAAGGGGAGTAGAATCCCGTCCCCTGTTGAAGAAGAGGGACCTCCTCTATTGCCCCCTGGGCAAGGAGGGAGGAGACTTCCTGACCCAAGAGGGCCAGGAGAGATGGGGGAGAATTGAACTGCCTCACCATAGTATAAGGAGGAAGGTCGGAAAAATGGAGTTTGTAACCCTCTCTGATGATAGAGAGGGTCCATTGCTCTGATGTAATTTGCTCCCATCTGGGAGCAAAGTGAGCTAACCTTCCGGGTATGGTGAGGGGCTCTGGTTGTTCTAGAGCCAGAAAAGTTAAGTTCTCTAGGGGCAAGTCAAAACCCCTGAGGGGGTGGAGCCTGCTGAGGCGTAGCAGACGCCGCAGGCTTTGACCTTGCCTGTTTAGGTTGCTGACGTTTAGCAGCAAAACGAGGCTGAGAGGATTGTTGGCCAGTATTCGTAGAAAATCTGGACTTCTTGTAATAAGGCCTCTTAAAAGACTTCTTCTTGGCAGGAGTGGAGGTAGACTTAGAAAGTCTATCTAAGGTGGCATTCTCTGCATCCATTTGAGTGGCCTTAATTTGCCACTCCTCACCAAATAAGTTCTCACCTGTACAGGGCAGATTTCGTAAGCCATCTAGGACCCAAGGTTCTAGATCAGAAGCCTGGAGCCAAGCAAGACGTCGGGCTGCTATAGCAATGCCCGAAGCCCTACCAGCACCCTCAAAGGAATCAAAAGCTGCCCTGTTGGAGAACTTTGAAATATCCAAAAGGTGTTTCACCAAGGAAATGAACTGCTCCCTCTTATCCTCAGGGAGAAAGGGGGCAAAATGCCGAACTTTTAGAGCGATTTCACTGAGAAACATGCCCATGTAAAGACTATAGGAATTAATCCTGGCTATAAGCATAGTAGCCTGGAAAATTTTCCTGCCAAAAGAGTCTAGAGTCTTACATTCTCGCCCTGGAGGAGTAGAAGAGTGCCTTTTGGTACTCTTTATCTTCTTCATTGCAGACTTCACCACAATAGAATGGTGAGGCAACTGGGTTTTTTGGAAACCAGGAGAAGGGGGGACACGGTACATGGTGTCCAACCTGCGAGAAGAAGGAGACAATGTTAGAGGAGCCTCCCATAAGTCCATCAAGTGTTCTTGAAGGATTTCATGGATAGGCAGGGTGACTGCCTCTTTAGGAGACTTAGAGTATCCTAAAATATCCAGTTTCTTTGATCTGGGTTCCTTTTCAGAGGATGAAGCAATAGAAAGACCTTTAGCCATTTCTATGATGAAGTCCTGAAAGGACAAATCCTCTGGTGGAGACATTCTCCTGTTAGGAGAAGAAGGCTCCTCAGGAAGATCAAGGGAGAACTCATCAGAATCATCAGAGGAGTTAAAATCCTCTGAAGAAGCAGAGTATCCTCTATGTGCTTCCAACGCACGATACGCATACCGTTCGGTATCGACATCGGGCGTACCTGAAACGGATCGCTACCGGGCAAAAGCCCGGATCCGGCATGCGGAACCGATCTGCGTTTGGAAGACGATGGCCTCGGTTCCGGTATGGAAGCCATTACCGGAACCGGACCCGGTACCGCTGGCTGCGGTACCGAGGGCGTAGCAGCATTAATAAAAGCCAGAATGGCCTGCTGCATGACTTGGACAGTATTGCCCATAGACGCCACTGCTGCCTGGATGTCGGTACCGGTATGGGCCGGTACCCCAGAGCAGTACAACAGGTGATCTGTCGAGGCCGCGCCATCGATGTCAACCTGTGACCCCATGATTGCTTTGGAGGCCGGAGCCTCCCGCCGGGGTTTTTTGGCCTGGGCAGAATCCTCGAACTCAGAATTGAGAGCCTCTCGATCTTTAGAAAGAGATTTGCTTTTAGAGGATTTGCCCACTGGAGTTTTGGTTACCTGAGATCCATCCGGAGAGGAAGACCTGGATGACTGTGATGCTTCTGAAGGAAACAGCACATGGAACTTGTTGGCCCGGTTCTGCAATCCACGTTTCGACATCTGGGAGCAGGATGGGCAGTCCGGTATGGAATGGTCAGGTCCTAAACATTTAAGACACCATTCATGGGTGTCTGTAAGAGGAATGACAGCACTGCACTTGGTACACTTTTTAAAACCAGGAACTGGCTTCTCCATGAGGAGAAATTGTGTAGGCCTGAAGGCCTAACAAAGTACCAAGCTGTGCTGAAGAAAAGAAAAATATTTTTTTTTTTTTTTTTAAAAGAAAGAAAGAGAGACCGGCAGTACCGGTTTCAGAATGGGGAAGGCAGGTACGCGGTCTAAAGAAAACAATAAAATTAACAATTTCTTCAGCGGTGACAGGAACACGACCTGCTGGCTCCGCGGAAAAAAAGAAACTGACGAGAGCTGGTCAGGAAGGCGGGAAGGCAGCGCGCATGTGCAGTGGGAGGCCCCAAAAGCTTTTAATCTGAAAAGCTGGGGAGCTTTCCCGCGCGGGCTCCGTCGGTGCCGACGTACCCATATGTGATGACGTATTCCTGCTTGTTCCTGGAGATAGGCAGTTAGGAAAGGCGGGAAGGCAGCGCGCAGGCGCTGTGGGATGCTCCCAAAAGCTTTCCTTTTTTGGGACGCTGGGGAGCGTTCCCGCGCAGGCTCCGTCGGTACCGACGTACCCATATGTGAAGACTCATTCCTGCTTGTTCCTGGAGATATGATGTGTCCCTGGTGATGAATAATGCCTATGTCTTTTTGTAGTTTACTGACAAATTGTTGTTATTGCACCATTTAACCAGGTCTTCTACACATGCCGTTATACTTGAAAGGTCAGGTTTGACTATTTCTATAGGAGTGTATACCATATCATCAGCGTATATTTTGTATTTTATTTTGTGTTTTTTGATAATGTCGCATAATGGCCTTATGTAGATGTTAAATAATATTGCAGAGAGGGATGATCCTTGTGGGACGCCTTGTTTTACTGGAAAAGGTTTTGATTTGACTGACCCACATTTCACTTGTTGTTATCTATTGCTTAGATAAGATTGGAACCATGTTAGTATGGTGTTATGTAAGCAATTTCTTGTAGACGTTGAAGTAGGATGTTGTGGGAGACTGTGTTGAAAGCTGATGATATGTCCATGAATATAAGGACAAATCCTTTCTTCGCACTGTCTATGCGTCTTATGATGTTGTCGAACAGTGATAACAGTGATAAATCAATGTATCCACTGCATGAATTCACCCTCCCACTATTGATTGCTTGATGTGCTAACCGCTTAGATTTAAAGATAAAGCAGTATATTAAATCCTTTTAAATAAAAATAAATAAAATTTGTTAGCAGTGGAGGACTGACAGTGTTTGCTATTTCCTGTAGGTTTCCCACCCATGTCTGAGGTGGAAGGGAAGGGGGTCTTCCATCCATGAGTCTGCGAGAGGAGGTCTGGTGGGAGGAAGAGGTGACCTGATGTGAAGAGGAGTACTCCGGTTGCCAAGGGGTGGAACAACAGTCCCGGGAGGGAGGAAGAGAGGGAGTTGTGCTTGCTGCAGGGTGGTCATTGCTGGGAGAACATCTGCCTCCAGTTGAGCAGCCACAGCACGAGGCAGGTCTGAGCTGCCCATCCCCGGTGGTGCCTTGTCTGGGCCCAGCAGGGAATAGGGAAGAGCTGGAGTGACAAGCTGACATAGCGGAGATGGCTTTCTTGCTTTCCATCTGAAGAGCAAGAACCAAATCTGACACAGAGGTGAAAAAACCTTTTGACTTCGGGTTTTTTTTTTTTTTTATTAACATTTTCATCAAACTTACAGAAGCAAGCACCAAGAAACTTAGATGATACATATAAGAAACTAAAAACAAAACAAAAAAACATTCATGAAAATACACCATTCTTAGCCCACAAAACGGGGAGATTTATAAAAAGAAAAAATACCAGAAGAAAACATAAGAGCAAAGCTCTAAATTATCTGACAGCTTTAACTACACCAACTACTTCCAGTCATTTATTACCATGTCCCTCTTTATCAGACAGGAAAGCCTCAAGCTGAGAAGGATCAAAAAAGGTAAATTTTGAACCCTGAAATGTAACCAAACATTTACAGGGATATCTAAGAAAAAAAGTAGCTGAAAGAGCAACCACCCTAGGCTTAAGGGCCAAAAAGGCCTGTGTCCTAGTTTGCGTCACCTTGCAGACATCAGGAAACATTTGAACCTTAGCACCACAAAACAGAGCTGACATATTCTTGAAGTAATTTCGAAAAACAAGCACCCTATCCTGATCTGAGACAAAAGAAACCACTAGGGTGGCCCGAGATGTAATATTATCTTGCGAATCCTCTAGAAATTTGGTGAGTTCAAAGTCAGCTTGACCTTGGACTACATCAAATCCCCCCAGGGGACTTGTAGAAAGCCCTCGACCAGTCAGATAATATACCTTAGAGACAGCGATGGAATCAGCCGAAGCCAAGCCCAGAACTTCCCTAAAATACTTTTTTAATAGAATTTCTGCAGAAAGCAAATGACAAAAAGGAAAATTTAACAATCGAATATTCTTAGCATGAAACATTGTCATGCTGTTCCATCTTATGGTGAATAATTAAACTATCTTTTATATGAGAAGAGTTAACTGCTTTAAGAGCGAGACACTGGCTTTCACAATTAGCAACTTGAGTAGAAATATTCCCCACCTTACTATCCACCTCGGACAACCGAGTAGTAATCTCCGAAGAAAAACCACATAGTTGTGTAACAGTAGGTACCAAGGTATTCTCAATACGAATCACAACTCTCCAGATGTCGGCCAAGGTAACCTGATCGTCAGGCACCTCCTTGGCCACACCTGGGATAGGTATCCATACAACTGGTTTCAGTTTTTCCCTGGTATCAACCGGGGTACTCTGCTGAAACTGCGTACCCTCAACAGCAGACAAAGGTGGAGAAATATATACTGGAGGAGAAGGTGGAGACCGGTCCGGGGAACTCAGGGACGCAGGAGATGAACAGAGAACAAGAAAGTCAGGATCAAGAGTTACATCAGTGCTAGCCAGTACCTTAACATGTCTGTCCATAGGACCCACCGTAGATTCGGCATGTTCCACTGGAATAATTTTCTTCTTTCTCTTATCCATCTAAACCGCCAACACCGATGAATATCTCCTGTTCCTGCTCTCCTGCGGTGCTCCAAGGGGCTCCCAAGGGGCCTGAAATGCCCCTTGTATCTAGCCCCTTATATCGCTGCCCCGACTAGCGTCTCCGGCTGCGCCAGCGTGAAGAAGCTTTTAAAGAGGCCCCCGGTGACGTCGGGGCCGCCGGAACAGGAGCCAGACACCTCCAGTCAACTGCACTGCCCTCTGTAGCTCTCCCGTCACTGCTTCCAAACTGCTCCGCTCTTAAAGAGGCCCCCGGTGACGTCGGGGTCGCCGGAACAGGAGCCAGACACCTCCAGTCAACTGCGCTGCCCTCTGTAGCTCTCCCCTTGACTTCGTTTTAATCTTAAGCCTGAGGCACAGCATGGTGACTTGAATTGCAGATAAGGTAAACTGAAGTTCCAACAGCTTTTGGCAGGCAAGGGCACAAGCGGCCCTAAAGACTTTTCTGAGCTGGAAGAGAGTCCAGTACAATGGATCTGTCAGAAACATCACCATTATAGTGTACCTGCATTACTCCTGTTTGTCTGAGGAAAAAGGGCAGGGCTGACCTTGCTCACCTGCAAGAAAGGGTAGCTACTCACCTGTAACAGGTGATCTCCATGGACATCAGGAATAAGTCCTCATGTATGGGGATGATGTCCCTGATGGAACCCTGCATGGGAATGCTCCCCAGCTTCTGTTGGAAGCTTTTGGGAAGCTCTACCATGCCTGCACGCCTGCCACCGCAGTGTCATCGTCAGTCTGATAATAAAGCTGCAGCAAAATACAACCCCTCAGGGAAGTGGGAGGGTTGTGAGGACTTATTCATGCTGTCCACAGAGAACACCTGTTACAAGTAAGTAATTACCCTTTCTCTGAGGACAAGCAGGAAGTAAGTCCTCACATATGAGACTCTCAAGCTACAGGCTACTGAAAACAGAGGAAGCCGCCAAGAAGCCCAACAGGGGCAACATGAATTGTGGAACATAAAATACAAAACAAAACTATGTATACTGAACAGGGTTGGCCCGTCCACTAGGTGAGCTAGGCAGCCGTCTAGGCAACCGGCCCAGGTGGGTAGCAGCAGCGGCACACATGACCGGCGACCGCGCCACCCCTCCCAGCTGATGACGATTCTGCCACTTTTCGAAATACTGATGCTACCCACCTCCCCCTAAATCGAATTGGCGGCAGCTGGGGGGACAAGGGAAGCAGCTGTGGGGGGGGGGGGCACCTAGGGCGGCAGATACCCTTGGCCGGCCCTGACAGTGAAGGTAAATCTTGATACATCTGTTATACATTCTGCAGCATTTCTCTTTCATTAACTTGTTATTTTATGTATTTGGTGGTTTTTTTGTTTTTTGGTAGCCTAGGCAGTTGTATTCTAATCCCCAAACAGGTGCCGGATTGGCAGAAGTTACTGTTGCGTCAGGAATCCCCTTCCAAGCAGTAGTGAGATGTGAACATGTGGACAGAACTCCAAGTTGGAGCCCTGCAGATTTCCTCCATGGAAACCAAGTGCAAATTGGCCACCGACACAGCCATAGCTCAGACACTGTAAGCTGTGACATGACCATCAAAGCTCAGGCCTGCCTAGGCATAAGCGAAGGAGATGCAGTCTGCTAGCCAAAATGAAAGAGAGCATTTGGAAACGGCAGCTGCCAGCTTGCTTGGGTCAAGACAAGAGAACCAAAAAGTTGGATGGCCTTCCTATGGGGTCTTTCGTCCGCCCCAACTAGAAGGCTAAGGCCCGCTTGCAGTCCAACAGATACAGCTCTGCTTCCCCTCTGTAGACGTCAGGCCTAGGAAAAAAAAATGTAGGTAGTACTATGGACTGGTTGAGATAGAAATCACTTTCAGAAGTAATTCAGGAGGCATCTGAAGAACCACTCAATTATGGTGGAATCTGGTATACAGTGAATGAACCATCAGAACCTGAAGCTCGCTTGCTCAGCACTCTGAGGTGACAGCCACCACAAACGAGACCTTCCAGGTCAAGAACTTCACAGGACATGAGTCAAGCAACTCGGAGGGAGATTTCATGAGCTACGCTAGTACCACATTGAGATCCCAAGTCACAGCGGTGGGGTTTGTATGGAGGCTTCGAGAGAAGCAACTCTCGCATGAAACGAGCAATCAAAGGCTGTACTGAGATGGATTTTCCATCCACTCTGCGATGGTATGTCCCAATCACACTGAAGTGAACTCCGATGGAGTGAGATTTCAGGCCAGAGTTAGAGAGAGGTGTAGAAGATACTCAAGCAGATTCCTCATGGGACTAAATGATCCAGGACCCAGCCTTCACACCAGACAGCAAACCAGCAAACCTCTGCTACTTACAGGTGTAAGACCTTCTCGTCAATACCTTCCTGGAGACCACCAGAATATCCGTTATGTTGTCAGGCAGATGGAGCTCTGACAGGACTAGCCTCTTAACATCCATGCCCTGAGGTTCAAGGATCAGACATTATATGAGGTCAGGAGCATGGCTGAGCCAGAAGGGTTCCTGCGTGGAGAGCAGCAGCAGGAGCAGGAACCAGGACTGTCTGGGCCAGTATTGCATGATGACTATCATTGTACCTCTGTCTGTCCTGAGCTTTATTAGGGTTTTCACTATGAGAAGTATTGGAGTGTAAGCATACAGAAGACCTTTCCACCCAGTGCAGGACGAAAGCAACGATGCCAGTCTGCCCGCAGGATCCCGCTCTGGAGCAAACTAAATCTTAAATGAAATTTAGCTTGCTTGGGATCAAGGCAAAATAATCATTGTCATCTCACTGGACCTATAAGCAGTTTTTGACCTGGTGGATCATAACCTGCTATTTACTCATCTGTACAATACTGGTCTCCATGGCTCCGTACTTTCCTGGTTCTTTTCCTTCCACCAGGAACATTCGTTTCAGGTTCAGAAACGCGATTCCTCATCATCGCCATGTTGTCTTCCATGTGAGGTACCTCAGGGATCTACTCTCTCGCCCATGCTCTTTAATATTTTCCTTAGTCCCTTATCACTCTCATACAAAGCCTCAGAATTTCTAGCTTTATTTACTTAGATGACATCCTGCTACTGTTCTCCACCAATGAACTCTCGCCTGATGCTTCATAGCCATGAGGTGATACTTTCTAAACAAGAGTTAACCAGAGAACTAACTCAATTAAAACAACCCGATTAAGACAGTGGCCACCTGGTTCACGGGTTCTCCCAACGGCCCAGCTCTTGCTCCTGTGACCCTTGTGACACTGCAATCCACTCAAATATCTAGGTATACTTTTGGACTCCAAATTATCTTTCTCCTCACAGCTGGCCCAAGTTATTAAGACATCCTTTTTCACATGTTAACATTTCCAGGCTATACAACTTTTCCTAGATCAATCGGCACAAACCACAATTGTGCTCCATAAAGTAATGTCTCATGTAGACTACTGCAATACTGCATACTGTCAGACGGCTGCCTGGGTGAGAATCTTCACAGTCTTGGCAAGTGCATATATCTATATGATTTGCAAGGTATTGTGGGCAATGCAGTTCATTCACACCAGACACAGCTGCTCACAATAATTAGTTGTGCTTTTGGGTAAAGCCAATAAGATATTTATTTATGGGGTTATTTCTCCCAACACAGATATGCTTGGCAGCATATAAATCAGGTTACTTACTTTCAGTGTTAAACTTGGAAAAACAAAATAAGGAAAAAAACCTTTAAACTTGTCAGGCAATCAAAGCAAAATAAATAAAGACCTGGTTGATAACAAACTGGTCTTTTTCTGTAGGCTTAGCTAATATCCTCTTAGCAAGTATCAAACAACAAACAAAAAGCTACAAAGAGAAAAAAAACTGTTCTTTTCAGGTTAACTTCTTATATCTTCCCACATAGATTCAGAAGTGATTCTCTCCTACCTCACAAGCAATTAGGTAAGGCTCAATTGCTAGCAGTTATCCAGCTGAAACCCCTTAGCTGGCTTGCTTTCTACTGTGTGGGTCAAATCCTGCTTCAGGAGCTTTTCTGAGTAGATTAAAGAACAAGTTTGTATTTCTTTGTGATGGTTGCTGTACTTTGTAACAGAAAGTTACCAAAGGAGTTTAGACAGAGAGCAGTCCATGTAAACAGAATCTTCATCTGCTATTATTCCCCCTTCTTCAACAAGCATGGGTTCAATATCATGGATTGGCACAGATGAATCTCTCAATGGAGCACTTTCAGGAGAATACTTGTTTCCCTGCTGTCTTTCAAGGTTATAGCTAGGGCATAGATCAGTGTTCATACCTGAGCTTCCATTGCTGTTAGAGTTCCTCTCTATATAGCCTGGCCAGTATGTAGTCCAGTTCTTATGTCCAGCCTTCCAATCCAGATCCCCGGACACTGGATCTCTCTTCACATACCTTCTGGCACGGGTCCTAGGGTCCCTTCCACGTGTAGCCGTCTCTCTCACAGGTACCGTCTGGAGATTCCTAGCAGACAGCACCATTCCTCTGGCTTTCCCCAGTCCAATGTCTGGCAGCATCCCTGTTGCCATGGAGGAGAGAGGTCACGTGACAGGAGAGCATCACCCTGGTGTGGCAGGAAGTGATCCTGTAACTAGGACCTGTCCTCCAGGTGATGTAAAACCCTCTCGCACCGAGGAAGTTTCTCCAGGGCCATGTGCCCATGAGGGAAGGGTTAGGACAGCCGTTATAGTTGGTGATTCGATCATTAGGCATGTAGATAGCTGGGTGGCTGGTGGACGTGAGGATCGCCTGGTAACATGCCTGCCTGGTGCGAAGGTAGCGGACCTCACGCGCCACCTAGATAAGGTCTTAGATAGTGCTGGGGAGGAGTCTGCTGTCTTGGTACATGTTGGTACCAATGACATAGGAAAATGTGGTAGGGAGGTTATGGAGGCTAAATTTAGGCTTTTAGGTAGGAAGTTGAAATCCAGAACTTCCAGGGTAGCATTCTCCGAAATGCTTCATGTTCCACGCGTAGGACCCAAAAGGCAGACAGAGCTCCGGAGTCTCAATGCGTGGATGAGACAATGGTGCAGAGATGAGGAGTTTGGCTTTGTTAGGAACTGGGGAACATTCTGGGGAAAGGAGGGGCTCTTCCGAAGGGATGGGCTTCACCTTAACCGGGATGGAACCAGGCTGCTGGCATTAACCTTTAAAAAGGAGATAGAGCAGCTTTTAAACTAGATATTAGGGGAAAGCCGACAGTCGCCCAAGAGCAGATGGTTCGGAAGAATGTATCTTTGAAGGATACTACCAAAAGCAGAGAGGTTCCACAAAAGAGTAAAGTAGCCCAAATGCCCTCAAGTATGGAGCAGACAGAGCTTAAAGATCCCAAATTACTCATGTCTAACAGACAAATTAATATGGATAAAATACATTCTCTAAAATGCTTGTATGCAAATGCTAGAAGTCTAAAAAATAAGATGGGAGAGTTAGAATATATAGCACTAAATGAAAGGTTAGATATGATTGGAATATCAGAGACATGGTGGAAGGACGACAACCAGTGGGACACTGTGATACCTGGGTACAAACTATATCGTAATGATAGAGCTGAAAAAATTGGTGGAGGGGTTGCTCTCTATGTTAGAGAGGGCATTGAGTCAGAAAGGATTAAAGTTTTGCAGGAAACAAAATCTGCTGTAGAATCTATATGGATTGAAATTCCATGTAAAAGGGGGAAGGCAATGGCAGTGGGGGTGTACTATCGAGCGCCTGGCCAGAATGACCAAATGGATGATGAAATGCTCAAAGAAATCAAGGAAACTAACAAAAGTTACAGCACAGTAATAATAATGGGTGATTTCAACTACCCCGGTATCGACTGGGTCAGTGTCACGTCAGGACATGCTAGGGAGATAAAGTTCCTAGATGAAATAAATGACTGCTTCTTGGAGCAGCTGGTTCATGAACCGACCAGAGGGGAAGCCATATTAGACCTAATCCTTAGTGGAACACCAGATCTAGTGCAAGAGATAAGGTTGTTGGGGCCACTTGGCAATAGTGATCATAGCATGATCGCCTTTGATTTAATTAGTGGAGGAGGGATAGTAAGGAAATCCACAGTACTACCTTTTAACTTTCGAAAGGCAGACTATGATAAAATGAGGAAAACAGTCAAGAAAAAACTAAAAGGAGCAGTTGCAAAGGTTAAAGACGTACATCAGGCTTGGCTGTTGTTGAAAAATACTATCTTGGAAGCCCAGACCAGCTGTATTCCATGCTTTAAGAAAAGTGGAAAGAAGTCCAAAAATCTGTCAGCATGGTTTAAAGTTGAGGTCAGAGAGGCTGTTGTTGCCAAAAAAGCATCTTTCAGGAAATGGAAAAAAGAGCCAAACGACGAAACCTGGAAACAGCACAAGCACTGGCAAGTCAAATGCAAGGCATTGATAAGGCAGGCAAAGGGAGAATTTGAGAAGAAGCTTGCTGCAGAAGCAAAAACGCGAAGTAAAGACCTTTTCAAGTACATTCGTAGCAAAAAACCTGTGAGAGAGTCAGTTGGTCCATTAGATGATAAAGGGGTTAAAGGAGCACTAAGAGGCAACAAGGCGATAGCGGAGAGACTGAACGAATTCTTTGCTTCAGTCTTTACTGAGGAAGATGTAGGGATGTTACCCATGACTGAAGTGGTATTTAAAGGTGCAGAAGAATTGAAGGAAATATCGATACATCGAGAAGATGTATTACAACTATTAGATAAGCTGAAGAGTAGCAAATCACCTGGGCCGGATGGTATACAACCAAGGGTATTGAAAGAACTGAAATATGAGATTGCAGACCTGCTATTAGTAATCTGTGAACTATCATTAAAATCATCTCTAATACCTGAAGATTGGAGGATCGCCAATGTAACACCAATTTTTAAAAAGGGTTCCAGGGGTGATCCTGGAAACTACAGACTGGTGAGTCTGACGTCAATACCGGGAAAAATGATAGAAACCATCATAAAGAATAAAATTACTCAGCATGTAGATAGTCATGAACTAATGAGAGACAGCCAACATGGCTTTAGACAAGGAAGATCTTGTCTTACTAATCTGTTAGGTTTTTTTGAAGGAGTGAATAATCAGGTGGACAAAGGTGAGTCGGTTGATATTGTGTATCTGGACTTTCAGAAAGCCTTTGACAAGGTCCCTCATGAGAGACTTTTGGCAAAACTAAAGAGTCATGGGATAGGAGGCAGTGTACTATTGTGGATCAGGAACTGGTTAAAAGATAGAAAGCAGAGGGTAGGGCTAAATGGCCAATTTTCCCAATGGAGAAAGGTGAATAGTGGTGTACCCCAGGGATCTGTGCTGGGTCCGCTGCTTTTTGACATATTCATAAAAGACCTGGAAAGTGGAATAACGAGTGAGGTTATCAAATTTGCAGATGACACAAAACTATTTAAAGTTGTTAAAACCCAAGAGGATTGTGGAAAATTGCAAAAGGATCTTGATAAATTGGAAGACTGGGCATCAAAATGGCAGATGAAATTTAATGTGGACAAGTGCAAGGTTATGCACCTAGGGAAGAACAACCCAAACTATGGTTACACGATGCAAGGTTCCACATTAGGAACCACCACCCAGGAAAAAGATTTAAGCGTCATTGTGGATACCATGTTAAAACCCTCGGCCCAGTGTGCAGCGGCGGCCAAGAGAGCAAATAGAATGCTAGGTATGATAAGGAAAGGAATGGAAAATAAAACAAAGGATATTATAATGCCTCTATATCGTTCCATGGTGAGACCGCACCTTGAATATTGTGTGCAATTCTGTTCGCCGTATCTTAAAAAGGATATAGAGTTATTAGAAAAGGTTCAGAGAAGAGCCACCAAAATGGTAAAGGGGATGGAAGGATACTCCTATGAAGAAAGGCTAAAAAGGTTAGGGCTCTTTAACCTGGAAAAGAGACGGCTGAGGGGAGATATGATAGAAGTCTATAAATTAATGAGCGGAGTGGAACGGGTAAACGTAGATCGATTGTTTACCTTATCAGAATATAGAAAGACTAGGGGACATGCAATGAAGCTACAGGGTAAACTATTTAAGACTAATAAAAGAAAATATTTTTTCACTCAACGTGTAATCAAACTCTGGAATTTGTTACCGGAGGATATAGTAAAGGCTGTTAGTGTAGCTGGGTTTAAAAAAGGTTTGGACAAGTTCCTGGAGGAAAGGTCCATAAGCCATTATTAAGAAGGGACCCAGGATATCAATGCTTGAACCAATACAAGCATTGTGGAACCTGTGTCCCTTGGGGAAACTGCTAGGTACATATGACCTACATTGGCCACTGTTGAAAACAGAATACTGGGCTTGATGGACCTTGGTCTGACCCAGTATGGCATATCTTATGTTATTATGTAATGGTGTATGCTGGCCCTTGGAATGCCTCCCAGTATACGTACTGCTCTGGACTCTTCTAGACCTCTCAAAGGCTTTTCTCCTCTTTCTTCCAAAGGGTTTCTTTCCCTCTCTGTCCGTCCGGTTTGGCTTCTGCTTCTGCTTCTGATGATCCTCCTGATGATGAAGATGATCAAGCTCAAGCTGATTCTCAGGATACTGAGGATGATTCTCTGTAGAATAAACTCTACCTTTATTCTGCTTAGATGAGTGCTCCTCCCTAATACAGCGCAGCTGTGCTGAATCAGGCCCTGCCCTTTGAGATGAGTGCTTAGGGATTACCTCATAGCCCTCCTGATTGAACACACATTTCCCCACTTCAGCTCCTCTAATGGCTGCTGGAAACCTGGTGCATTCTGGGACTGGTAGTCTTTTATGGGAAAATTCTGTTTTCTTATTTCTACCAGAACTGACAGGTTGCTTGTTCAGAGTCACTTCACCTTTTCTATAGCTCCTTCCTGAGCTATGATAAGCTTCCTTATCACAATACTTAGGACTTCCCCAGTATCAACTTAATTGTCTATAGACGGCGCAGAGTATGGCTGTATGCACTCTTGCCTGCGCCTGGAGATTTGACCACATCATACCGTTTATGCAATATCATTGGCTCCCCATTACTTCACGTGTCTTATTTAAAGCACTGACATTTGCCTAGAAGACTATCCACGATGCTGTCCCTGAATACCTTTCCACCCTGGTCACCCTTCATACCCCCTGGCTAGGGCTCTCCACTCCCTTCATGGCTTTCATTTACATATTCCAGCTCCCTCTTTAATTAAGTACGAATCCACTTGAAGATCCGCTTTCGTTGCCACAGCTCCTGCCTTATGGAATAGTTACCCACTTCATTACGGGTAGAACCTGATATGAAGTTTCATGTAAGCACTGAAAATCCATTTGTTCGAGTCAGACTTTGTTATACCAATGGAGTCCACCCGAGTAGTTCTCCCCTGTTTTGAGATGGCAGTCTTCCCTGATCCACCCCCACCCCCCACTCTCCTATGTTACCTAGATCCTGTCCTGTCGTCTGCTATTTCTCTCTTCTCCTTTCCCATCATTAGAATTGGCGTTCCTTTCCTGGTTCCTGTACAAAAGTTTTATTGTAAACCACAGTTTGTTCGCAGATTTGTGGTATATCAAATAAAGGTAAACAAACATCTACCTGGGCATTTCGTGGAGTAGCAAACATGTTTATTGAGGGAGTGCCCCCATTTCTGAAAGATGCAGGCCATTATATCTCTGGTCAGCATCCATTTGTGTGGCTGAAGGACCCAGCTCAGTCTGTCTGCCAGAACGTTTTGGTCTCCTGGCAGATATGTGGCCCTCAGCTTCATTCTATGTTACCGGAGGATGTAGTAAAGGCTGTTAGTGTAGCTGGGTTTAAAAAAGGTTTGGACAAGTTCCTGGAGGAAAGGTCCATAAGCCATTATTAAGAAGGGACCCAGGATATCAATGCTTGAACCAATACAAGCATTGTGGAACCTGTGTCCCTTGGGGAAACTGCTAGGTACATATGACCTAGATTGGCCACTGTTGGAAACAGAATACTGGGCTTGATGGACCTTGGTCTGACCCAGTATGGCATATCTTATGTTCTTATGATGGCAAACCTCCATTACCTGACCATCTCCCAGCAAAGGAGTTGGAACCGGTGTCCCCCTGCTTGCTGATACAGAACATAGCGACTTGACTGTGTCTCAATGAAGGCAATGTGGCTGCCAGCCGATCCCCAGAAGGCCTTCAGAGCATTTGCTATGGCTCTCAATTCCAGGAAGTTGATCTGGTGAAGATGCCCTTGGACAGACCAGTCGCCCTGAGTATCGAAGCCATTGAGATGAGCTCCCCATCCTAATTTGGATGCGCCTGTGATCAAGATCTTCTGGGGTGAGGCCTTTTGAAAGGGGAGACCTTTGAGCAAATTCTGATGGATAGTCTACCAATGCAGTGATTGGACCAGGTGACTGGTGACATACACTCTTATCCCAGAGGCGACCCATGGCCTGGGTCCACCGAGTCCAGAGTCCGCTGAATTTGCCTCACCTGAAGTTGTGCCAGGGGTGTAACATATACTGTAGAGGCTATGTGACCCAGGACCGTTAGCATCCTGCAAGCAGTCACTTGGGACTCAGTTGAGTGTCTTGAACCAAGGCTGTCAGACTCAGAAGCCGGTCCTGTGGGAGGAAAGCCCTCTCCTATGAATTCCAGCTGCTGGATGGGCTGAAGGTGGGACTTGGGGTAGTTGATCAAGCCCAAGAGCAACACCTGAATGGTCAGTAATGTGGAGTCCAGAACTCTCTCCTGAGTGGTGCTTTTGATTAGCCAATCATCCAGGTAAGAGAAGACAAACTCCCCCAGCATTCGGAAGTAGGCTGCCACTACAGCGAGATATTCTGTGAAGACTTGGGGGGCCGTGGCTAGGCCAAAAGGCAGTACTCGATACTAAAAATGTTGCCCTCAGAAGATGAATCTGAGAAACTTCCTGTGGGTGGGAAAACCAGTATCTGGATATACGCATCTTTTAGATCCAGGGAGCATAGCCAATCTGCTCTTTGAAGGCACAGGAGCAGGGTGTCCAGAGAAATCATGAACCTCTCTCTCACCTGGTAAATGTTTAGGTTACTGAGGTCCAGGATAGGACAGAAACACCCCATCTTCTTAGGAACCAGAAAGTACTTGGAGTAAAAGCCCTGCCCCACTTACTCCGTGGAATGAGCTTGATAGTCAGGTCGGCCAGGAGGGCAGACATTTCGTTTCAAAGCAGTTCCTGATGTGTACAGGGGGTGACGGGGGGTGGTTGAGGGGATAAGCCCTTGGGGGCCAGCTTGGAGGTAGTTCCAAGAGGTGCAACCTGTATCCACTCCAGAAAATTCATAGCACCTAGGAGACAGAGGTTATAAGGGACCATCTCTGGGCAAAGAGAGCGAGCCTCTCCCCCACCAGAGGATTTATCACAGTGCCCCTGGTAAATTGGCTATGCTCCAGAGGCACCTGCCAAACCCCCCTTCCCCAAGCTTTGGCTGTGGGGCCGGTTGGGCCTTCTGGGGCTTTTCTCTGTGCTGGTGCTGGTGCTGGCAAGGGGCCTGCTGTTTCTGCTGGGAGGTTTGGGGACCAGGCAAGTATTGACGCCTACAGGAGTAGTAGGTTTTCTTCTGGCCCCCTCCTTAGTACTGAGCCAAAGGACAAAAGTCAAAGGCAAACTTCTGCAGTAGGATAAATATCACAAAAGAGCGGAAGGAGACCATGAACAACAGAGTTATTAGAAAACTCGACTCAGCCAAGTTACAGCAAAAATAGCCTTTGCCAGGGGTCAGAGTCCTGAGAGCAATGGAGACTCTCAAAGTAGAGAAACAAATGATTATTTCAAAAAGCACTGCAGGCAAGCAGAAATGCATCGCCTTTCACATTGTAGGCAAGCAGAAATGCATCACCTGCACTATGTGAAAGGTGATGCATTTCTGCTTGCCTACAGTGCTTTTTGAAATAATCATTTGTTTCTGTACTTTGAGAGTTTCCATTGCTCACAGGACTCTGACCCCTGACAAAGGCTATTTTTGCCAAAACTTGGCCAAGTCTGGTTTTCCAATAAACGACTTGTTCATGGTCTCCTGCTCTTTTGTGATGATATATATCCCTCCTTTATACCTCCTGCAGTAAACCAGTTCAGACGTGCGGCTGAAGAATCTGGTAAGCACGATATTTTGCTTCTCTATAATGCCAGCTTTCTCCTCCACCTGTTCACTGAACAGATTCTCACCACGGCATGGTATGTCCACCAGTTTTTTATGAACAGATTGTTCTAAATCACAGGAGAGTCTCCAGGCCCCAATGCCTACTGCAGCCACTTTCAACGACATCTCCAAGGCATCACAGGTCGCCCCGAACAGGAATTTTGAGCAGTCCTTGTCATGGCCCACTAGGGTTCAAAACTGATCCAATTTCTCAGGTGGAAGGAACCGAGACAGATCAGCTAGATCCTGCATAAATGTCTGAGGAACATGTTCATGTCGAGCTGACAGGCCACTCGGGCAACAAACCCTGGAAGCACTTCCTCCTGAAAGTCCAAGGTCTGAGCCTCCCCTTCCTGGGGATGCAGATGAGTCTTCATACTCTTAATCCTCTTCAAGGCGGAGTCGACCACTAAGGAGTGGTGCGGGAGTGAGGTTTCGAAACCAGGAGCTTTCTGCACCCTGTACATCAAAGTCATCTACTCACTGGAGGTATTACTATCAATCATTTATATAGCACCATAAAACGCACGCAGTACTGTTAGGGGCCTCTCCCACATCCTCCTCTGTACCCTCTGTAGGATACAATGTATGGACATGGTCACCTTAGGCGCCAAGGAGTACTGCACTATTTCCAACTCCTCTGCCCTGGATTCATCCTCAAATCTCCAGAGAGAATGGTAATGCTTTGGCCATATTCCACACAAAATCCTGGAAGATCATGTCCTCAAGGGGAGACTTCCGATACTCATGATGCGGAGAAAGGTCAGACAGGAGTTCTGGGGACCTGCATGCCAAGAAGTCCTTCAATTCCACATGGGTTACCCAGTCATTCAAGTCAGACTCCAAGAGATAGTCGAAATACCGCTGATCCTGTGTCCGAAGGTCCCTTTGGCATTGAGGGGAATATGATCTTCTCCAAGAACGCTGGTGCTCCGAAGCCCATCTGAGCTTCGAGGGCACATCGGACCCAGAAACACTGGAGAGGAAAATTGTCTGAGAAAGAACCTGCATCTGATCCTCTCAATGCCCTGACATGGATGTCTCTGACGGGGGCAGGACATGCATTTACAGAATCTGTTGTACAATAGTTGATACTAAGGCCTCGGTGTGCTGACGTGCAAACAAAGCTGCTATGTGATCCTTACAAGCCTTTAGGAGCCATTTCTCCATGGCTGCTGATTCTGAAGGCTCAGAGGCCTGAGTAACTTCAACCGGTGTACCTGGCACTCTTGTGGGGGTATCAGCGACTTGAGCTCAGCTATCAGGATGCTGCCAGTGTTCCTCTGAACCCATGGAGGTTGCACAGTCCCTCCCTGCATGATACCTTTGAGGGCGCTCACGCAGTTTGCCATCGCTCTCAACACCGCATCGCGAAGGGCTCAGTTGTCGATGCACTCGGGCCTTTTCCCAGTGCTCAAACCAAGCACCCCGCACCATCGATGGGGGCAATGTCTATTCCTTCCTCACCGGGAGTCCAACCCACGACAGATGGTCCGGTGCAGGTACTCTGCTCGGACTGAGCTCGAGAGGCCCTCAATGTTGACGCCCCTCCGACATCCTGAACCGCCTTCGAAGGCATGGAAACTGATGACGTCTATGCTGAAGATGATGGATCAGGCTGTGAAGTGCCAAAGTTTTTTTCCTGCTGTTTCTCACGACCCTTAAAAAGCCTCCTCTTGTCATCTGTAAGCACAAAGTATAAGAAGAGGTCTGATGATCGGGTCCTAGGCTGTGGAGGCACCAATTGTGCTTGTACATGGCACAGATGGTCTGGGCATACTTGGTGCACTTTTTAAACCTGCTTATCAGCTTTTGGGACACATTTGGAAACATAGCCATGGCCAAATCAAACGGATCGATGGTGGAGCACCCGACTGGGGCAATGGTGCTGCTGGATAGTACTTGAAAAAAATACAAAAAGGGAGAAAAAGCAATCGAAAAAGGAACTGTGACAGCAGGCAGGAAGGAAAAAAATCAAATCAGAAAAAAACAGCGATGCAATTAAACATTCCCGAAGGGGAGATAACATACTCCATCAGTAATCGCTAACGGAACACATCCATGGGGCTCCATGGAAAACGAAAGACTGGAAATGATGGCACCACACTGGCAGGCAGGAAGGAGGCGCGCAGGTGCAGTGGAGCCTCCCAAAAGCTTCCAATAGAAGCTGGCGAGCGTTCCTGCATGGGGCTCCATTGGGAACATCACCCACATATATAAGGACTTACTTCCTGCTTGTCCACGGAGAAACACATTCATCTGGCTCGGAACATAAGAAATTGCTTGTAGGTCCGTGGGGCCACATCAGGAGTGGAGGAGTGGCCTAGTGGTTGGGGCAAGGTACTTCAGGCCGGAAGGTCGGGGGTTCAAATCCCACTAGAGGACAGCAACCTTGGGCCAGAAGGACTGGGGTTTCTAGTCCCACAGGTGCTCCTTGTGGTCTTGGGCAAGCCACTTAACCCTCCATAGCCCATGTTCCCTGTAAAAATAGTTATCTCCAAGTTATAATGCCCTGTTCAATGTAATTTCAGTTTGTTCAATGTAAACCACACTGATGCAGAATAGCGCGGTATATAAGAGAATGTAAATAAAATAAATAAATCTTTTATTCTACTCATAACTCAAAAAAAAGAAGGGTGGCAATTCTGATGGCCAAGAAGATTCCCTTGTCATCTACGAGTCCAGTAGGGATCAGCAGGGGGAAGGTGGTCTAGGTAACTAGGCATGTGGACCAAGCCAAAATTTTCAAATTTGAAATATAATGCACCTAATGAAGCTAAACACACTTTTTTGTTTTTGAGAGGTGACGACTACTTTTGAGATGAAAACAAAGGGGATAAGAATTGTGGAAGGTAATATGAACTATGCCATAGGCCTGCTGGATTGCTCAGGGAGACAGAGTAAATTCAACAAAAGCAAGGGTAAGGACTTAAAGAAGCATCTGGAAGAGTTAGAGTAAGAGGATCTCTCAAGAGCTAGATACTCCAGGGAGAGGATTACATTATTTCCAGAAAAATAGTTTGTTCCTGGTTGGACCTCTTTTAATAAAGCAGGGGTAAGTTAGTTAGGTGGGGCTCTGGGTATTGGTAACGGTAATAATAGATCACACCGTGATTACAATGAAAATCAGTGCAGTGGGAAAGCAGGAAGAGGAGAGTCTTAGGTCTTAGCAAGTTAATGTCAATCTTCTGATGTTGTGGTGGGAGATCATTTTGCATCCAGTGATCACCAGATGGTGTGGTTCAGTATTAGGACTAGGGCTGTTAGAATCCATTCAAAGGTGAGGATCTTAGACTTTAGGAAGACTAACTTTGCGAAGATGGGCCAATACCTCAGGGAGTCGTTAGTGGGATGGGAACAGCTGGGGGATGTAGAAAAACAGTGGGCAAAACTGAAAGGGGATATTTTAAGGGCAACCAACCTTTTTGTTAAAATGGTAAATAAAGGTAAAAGGAAAAGGAGACTGCTATGGTTTTCGAAAGAAGTAGCTGAAAAAGTGAAGAAAAAGAGGGAGGCCTTCATGAAATACAAGAGATCACAGAGAGAGGAAGACAGGCATCTCTATTTGGAAAAACTTAGGGGTATGTTTACTAAAACCCCAGTAGAGTGCGTGCCCCGGTAGTGTGCGGGTGCCATATAAGGAGTGGGCGTTCCGTCCTGAAAAAGAAAAGCCTGAATTTACATATGCGCTAAGGTGCGCGGCGCCCATGTGCGCCCCGCACCTTAGCGCATGAGATAGCTGCGCAGGAGGCATAAGCGGCGCGCTGAAGTGCAAGAAAAAGAGCAGAGCCACAGCACAATGGTTAAGACACTGACCAATGGTGCAGGGATCAGGGGTTCAATCCCCCAAAGTGCCCCATGAACAAGGCCGGCTGAGGCATAACATATTATGGGGAAGATTGCTTTAGGAGGCATTTTATTCATATGTTAATTATCACTACTAGCAAACGCACTCTCAAAGCGTGTTAACATAAGGCGCCCTATAAGGCACATTTTAAAGTGCACTGTCAGCCAAGGCACCCTAGAATGTTGCTTATAGGGCGCTTTAGAGGGTGCCGTATGAGGTACCGCAAGGTCAGTGTACTGTTTTTTATGGCAGCACTGTGCAGTTTAAGGAATGAAAAGCATACGTAGGTGCGCTGACAGGCAAGGAGGAGCAGCAGTGGAGCACAATGGTTAAGGCACTGACTGCTGATACAGGGGTCATGAGTTTGCTCCCCAGGGTGCCTAATACGTAAGGCTGGCTGTGGCATCAGCTTTGCATTGTACATATTTTGTCCTGCAGCACTTTATTTTTATGTTATTAATTGCTGCCAGCAAACACGCCCTCACGTGCTGTAATTGAAGGTGCCGTATAAGGCACCCTATAAGGCACTCCATAGGGCACATTATAAATTGCACTGTCCGCCACAGCACCCTAAAATGTCCCCTATAGGGCACCCTATAGGTTGCGTCACAGGATAATGTATAGTGCACCTTATATGGACGGGAACCATAAGGTGCCCTATAGGGCGCCCTATAAAGCACCCTCAGAGGCACCTTATGGGTACAGTACGCTGAGGGTGTTTTTGCTGGCATCAAAATATGTACATTAAAAAAAGATAATGCGTTGGACAACCCTATCAAATAACCCCACTGTGGGTTTGAACCCATGATCTCTGGCTTCAGAGGCAGTGAAGTAACCATTGGGCTACAGCTCTATAGCTGCTAGCAAGCCCCTGGCTGGCTGCAGAGAGCATGCACGTCACCACACAGACAGTCTGCTGTGGTCACCAGGATAGGGTTAGCCCACCCATACCCATGATGCACTGCACATGCAAATCAGCTGTCCACAGATTAACACAAGATGGGCAATGCACCCCCACAGCACCTCGGCCTGGTAGAGGGAAGTGACCATGTGCACCCACACACCACCTCGGCCTGGTAGGGTGTACTGACCGTGTGTTTTACTGGCACAGAGTAGCTACACACCGTCACATTGTGCGGGTACTGTGCTCACCCTGAGGGTGCGGTGAGGCGCCCAGGACCAGGTCCACAACACCTTCGATGGCTGAAAGAGGCCATGCTGGAGGTCCAAAGCAGTGTTAATGTGTGAGATAGGTAGTTTCTGCACAAACACTTTGGATATCTCTGTCTGTTTCAGTCAGGTGTAGCCCCCATGGACCCCTAGGTGGGCTATGTACCACCACCCCCCCCCCCTCCTCCAGGGATGAGGGTGGCAAACAGGGTCTCCTATCAATAGATCCACATTCTACCTCCCTGCAAAGGTGGCAGTAGAGGGGACCATCAACCCCGGTCCTGCTGAGGAACAGACACCCCACAGGGCAGTCAATGCAGCTCTATACACATCCATAACACAATAGCAGACAGACATTAGGCCTGGATATGGTGAGCTGCACCCCACCACTATCTGATATTCTCCTGCAGCAAGTCACCAGCCGCTGCACCCTGCAAGCTGCTCCATCAAGACACATACCAGCTGCAAACAGTGTGCTAGTTAGTCCACAGTGCATGTTCCCAGTGGAGATGCGTGCACCCAGAACTGGGATGTCAGCATACACAGCAAGCAGATAAATCAGTGACTGGGCCCCAAAGGGAAACTTATATCTATCACATGAGAGAAACACTATATAGCACTATGGGGGTGCCTAGCCATGCTGTGGTCACTGCACAGTCAGGGTGAGAGTGATCTCTCAGCAAGACATACTGAGGTCACCCTGTCTGTGTAGGTGGTGGCCGGGCACTAAAATGTCCCAGTCAGTGCCCTATGCCCTATGCAGATGCACCCTGGCCAGGCCACCCTGTCCGGCCTATACCCATGGTACTTTGCTCCTCATTACGCACATTGGCAGCCCAATACTGGCAACATTGCTGGCAGTGTGGGATGTGGAAGGTGTTTGCAGCCACCACACACTGGATAGACAGACAGCCACCCACACACCTATGCCAGCATTGTGCTACTATAGAGGGGTTCAGCAGCCATACCCACCACACCAGTCCTGGGCACAGTACAGGCATGGATATGGTACGCAATACTGTTGGGGGTCACTCCCCAGGGCGGGTAAACACTGTCAGAGACCAGACCTGCAGCACACACCGCAGACATCAGAATGATTGTTATGGTGGAGCCCAAGGAGCAAAATGTGCTTAACGTAGGAATTGATATCTGCCAGTTATCATGGGAAACATTTGATAGCTGTGTACCATATACCCAGGTGTAGGGTGGCATTGCTAAGGTATGCAACTGCTGGTATTGGGAGATAAAGGGCAGGGCCCAATGTCCTGCCTCTCCAGGAGGCATTGGCCAATGGGGCCTGTGGGTGTGTGTGTGGGTGTGTCTGGCCCTGTTGGCTGCTGCTTTACGGCAGAGTGTCCCAACTCCAGTCCTGGTGTTCCAAACAGTGTTCGGGTTTTCATGCTGTCCCTCATAAATATGCATGAGCTACATCAGCATACCATGGGGGTGGTGCATAGATATGCAGCACAGGCATCTTTATTAGAGGCAGCATGGATCCTGAATGGTGTGGGGCCCTCCAGGACTGCATTTGGGAGACTCTGCTCTAGGTAATGCGGCTGTTTATGGTGTCTGTGTCTGGTGTGGTAAAATATAGGCATATGAACCATGCGTATGTTCTCAGCAATAAAGGTTTGTCCTTACTATCACGGTTTAGTTGTAGGAAAAATATGTGGACTGGATTGGCAGTAGCCCCAGCTGGGCTTTGAACCTGTGACCTTCTGTTCCTGCACACACTGTCTGTGTGCACTGCACCACTGTGTTGCCACAGATATGCTGTGTTCCCTGGGGAGTCCATGACTGTACATCCGACAGAGCCTGTCTGTTGTGGTGGACGGTGGCAGCCTGCGCAGGCCTAGGCCACTGTCTGCTGTAGTTTGCAGCCACTGCCCCCTCCACCACCTGTACCCTTCCGCCAACATGCAGCCATGTCCCTATCTGGGAAAAAGCATATGACCTGATTGAGTTGTGGCACTCCAGGACTGAATTTGGGGGACTCGGCTGTAGGCAATGCCCATTGTTATGGTTTGTGTGCGGTGTAGGGTAAAATATAGGTGTTGGAACCACGCTTATGTTCTCTGCAATAAAGGAGTGTCTGTACTATCACTGTTTAGTGGTGGGTAAAACTAAGGGGACTGGGTTGGCAGGAGCCCCAGCTGGGATTTGAACCTGTGACCCTCTGGTCCTACAGGCACTGGCTGTGTCCGCTGCACCACACTGTGGCCACAGGGACAGTGCAGTCTCTGGAGATAGGAAACCTGGCCGCACGAGTCAGACACCCTGCTCTGCACAGTTTTACTGTGGGCTCGTTTACCTTGTATGGGGACAAAGGTGCAAATAAACCTCAAATATGACCTCCAAAAAAGTGGAAAAAAACAAAACCAAGCTGGGCAACAGTGATATCAATGGGCAACATAAAAAACACTCCCAGGAAAGCTCCAATAAAATGCAGTGATTTTTGAAAGAGTCTACGGAGCGTAGACCCTTCCAAAAATCATTTCTTTTTTTTTGGAGCTTTCCTGGGAGTGTTTTTTTAATGTTGCCCATTTCTATCACTATTGGCCAGCTGCATTATAATTTTTCTGGAATTTGTTGTGGTCATTTTCAATTTATATTTGCTATTTTGTTCTGTGCACATGTATCACACTGCTCACGTTTTGCAGGTTTCCCCAGTTTTGCTGTACATTGCTGACGGAAATGGTTTCTCTTCCCTTTAAATCGGCTCTAACGCGAGGGTTTCACTCGCGGTATTTTTTTTGCCGAAATTCAGCCCCGCTCCTGTGCGTGGAGCCTCTCCCCTCCCACTCTCCACCCATTGACCCCGTCCCCTCGCCCCTCGGGAGCCTTCCTCCGCCCTCGAAATGCCTTTCTACGCCTCTATCGCACATCAGCGCACCGCACACTTGCGCGGCCCCGTCAGTGTGAGGGGCACATGTGCGGGGACCCGTTAGTGTGTCGCGCACGCGTGCGGGGCACTTAAGAGCACTTAAGTGCATCATTAGCGTACGCTATTGTGCGCCGCTCAAGTGTGCACGGTTTAGTAAACATACCCCTTAGAGAAGCTAGCAAAGTAGTCAAGAAGGCAAAGATTCAAAAGGAGGAGGAAATAGCCAATGCAATAAAATGGGGGGATAAGACATTTTTCAGATATATTAGTGAGAAGAGGAAGGGCAAAAGTGGTATTGTCAGACTCAAGGGTGCAGGGGAGGAATATGTAGAAGCTGATATGGATAAAGCGGAATTGCTTAACAAATATTTTTGTTCTGTGTTCATAGATGAAGAACCATGAGCAGGACCTCAGAAAACACCTACAAATAGGAACAGAAGCGAGGGACATCTTAAACAATTTTCAGAAGAGGTAATTAGATCTTACCTGCTAATTATTGTTCCTGAAGGAACGACAGTCCAGTCCCTTACTTCAGGGTTACGCAACCCTTCCAGCAGCTTGGAGGCTGAGCCCAACCTTTTTGGGGTGGAGCGGTATATATACCACTGGTGCCACCCACCAACTCCAGTAAACGACTGTCAAAGCAGATATAACCAACCTAGATAACTCAGAAAACATAAGTAAACAAACTCAAATCTAAGTAATTTTTTTTTTTTTTTTTTTTTTTTAACCAGGAGAAGTTAGTAGGAGAGGAGGTCCAGGGAGAAGGTAGGAGAACTGCCATGGTGCGTGCCTTTTCTCCAGCCTGACCCACCAACACACCTGAAACCGCCCTCAGGCCGCAGACCCCTAACAAAGAGAACGGCCGGAATGGCTACAGAACTAGGGAGGGTAGTAGGGACTGGACTGTCGTTCCTTCAGGAACAATAATTAGCAGGTAAGATCTAATTACCTCTTCCTTATCGTCACTCCAGTCCAGTCCCTTACTTCAGGGAAGTACCAGAGCAGTACCAGCCCGGGCGGGATCCGCCATTCCGGAACGTAGCACTGCCTGTGCAAACCTAGAGTCCGACGAGCTCTGCACATCCAGCCTGTAGTGCTTGGTGAAGGAGTGCAGAGAGGACCAAGTCGCTGCCCTACAGATATCCAGGGGAGGTACTAGACTGAACTCCGCCCAAGAGGTAGCCTGTGCTCGAGTTGAGTGAGCGCGCAAGCCCCCTGGGACCTGTTTCCCCTTAAGGATATAGGCGGAAGCGATCGCCTCCCTGATCCATCTGGAAATTGAGGCCTTGGCTGCCGCCTCACCCTTGTGGGGCCCTCCGAACTGTACAAAGAGTCGTTCGGATTTCCGAAAGGGCGCCGTGCGGGAGAGGTAGCGCTTCAAGGCTCTGGGGACGTCTAGCAGATGGAGCTTACTGTCTCCCCCTACTGCCCCCTCCGGTCGGAGAGTCGGGAGAGAGGAGAGATGGACTGGTTGACATGGAAGGGGGAGATCACCTTAGGTAAAAAGGAAGGAACCGTCCTAAGTACTACCTTATCCCTGAGGAAGGACAGAAAGGGAGGCCGAGAAGACAGGGCTTGTAGTTCGGAGACTCGTCTGGCTGAGCAAATGGCCACCAGGAACACCGTTTTCAGCGTCAGATCCTTCAAGGAGGCCTTCTTCAAAGGCTCAAATGGACCCGTGGCTAGGGAATTCAGAACTAGGTTAAGGTCCCAAGGGGGTATGACCGATCTTCGTTGTGGTCGGAGCCGCTTGACCGCTTTCAAGAACCTTGCAACGTCCGCGTTTGTTCCCAAGGCTTTTCCGCCCACCTTGCCCCTATAGCACGCGATGGCCGCCAGTTGTACTCTCAGGGAGCTGTGAGCTAAACCCTTGTCGAGGCCCGCTTGCAAGAACTCCAGCACCTCCGGGACCGAGGCCGACAGGGGATTCTTCCGGCGTTCTGTACACCATGCTTCAAAGATACGCCAGACTCTTACGTAGGAAAGACAGGTGGAGCGCTTCCTCGCGCTCAACATGGTCGCGATTACTGCCGGTGAGTAGCCGCGCTTCAAGAGCCGCGCCCTTTCAATAGCCATGCCGTAAGCGAGAATCGATCCACGTGTGGCATCTGAACTGGTCCTTGCTTGAGTAGGTCCTTCCTGACCGGAAGGTGCCATGGTCGGTCGGCGATCATCCTTACCAGATCCGCATACCAAGGACGGCGAGGCCAATCCGGGGCAATAAGGACTACTAGACCCCGGTGAGCTTCCACCCGCTGGAGGACCTTCCCGATTAGAGCCCAAGGGGGGAAGACATAAAGGAGCCCTTCCGTGGGCCACCTTTGAGACAGGGCATCCAGGCCCTCGGACATCCTTTCCTTTCTCCTGCTGAAGAATCTGCTTGCTTTGGCGGATGTGAACCTTGCCATGAGGTCCATTACTGGAGGACCCCACCGGGCCACTATCTGGTCAAAGACCTCTTGATGCAGTTCCCACTCGCCGTGATCTATCTTGTACCTGCTGAGGTAATCGGCCATGATGTTGTCCGTACCTGCCACGTGCTGTGCTGAGAGCGCCTCCAGGTGGACTTCCGCCCACTTGAACAGGGAGTCCGCCTCCTTTTCCAATGCCGGACTGCTGGTGCCCCCCTGGTGATTGATGTACGCCACGGCGGTGACATTGTCGGAGAGGACGCGAATCGCTTTCCCTCACACTGAAGGCTGAAGAGCCCTGAGCGCCCGTGTGACCGCTCTCAATTCCAGGCGGTTGATAGGCCAAAGGGATTCTACTGCCGACCATTGCCCTGGACAAACTGGTCCTCGAAATGAGCCCCCCAGCCTGCCAGGCTGGCGTCTGTCGTCAAGAGTACCCACTGAGGAGGCTCTAGGGGCATTCCGCGACTCAAGTTCCTTGGGCACCTCCACCAGAGAAGAGAGTGTCTGGTCCGAGGAGCACAGGGGAGCAGTCGAGACAAGGGGTGCTGTTGCGGAGACCACCGCCGCAATAGAGACCGCTGTAAGGGGCGCATGTGAGCTCTGGCCCACGGAACGACTTCTATTGCCGCCGCCATGGTACCCAACAATTGCAGGTAATGCCTCGCTGAAGGAAGCCGTCTGACCATGAACTGTGAGACTAGAGTTCTCAGGTCCTTTAGCCTTGAGCTGGACAGAAAGACCCTGCCCTTGCCTGTGTGGAAACTTGCTCCGAGATATTCGAGCTCCTGTGATGGAACCAAACTGCTCTTTGCTCGATTGATGACCCATCCTAGTTCTTCCAGAACTTGAACTACTTCGGCTGTTGCTTGGCGACTTTCCTCCTCTGACTTTGCCCGGATCAGCCAGTCGTCCAGATAGGGGTGCACTAAGATTCCCTTCTTTCGTAGGGCGGCCGCTACTACCACCATCACCTTGGTAAAGGTTCTGGGCGCTGTTGCTAGCCCGAAGGGTAGCGCCTGAAATTGAAAATGACCTCGAGGTACCGCGAATCTGAGGAACTGCTGATGGGCCCTTCTGACCGGGATATGTAAGTACGCTTCTGTCAGATCCAGCGATGTTAGGAACTCTCCGGCCCTCACGGCCGCTATCACTGACCTTAGGGTCTCCATCCGGAAGTGAGGTATCTTGAGGCAGCGGTTGACCTGTTTTAGGTCGAGGATCGGGCGAAAGGATCCCTCCTTTTTTGGGACGACGAAGTAAATCGAGTACCTACCCGTACCGCATTGGTCTGGGGGCACCGGGACTACGGCCCCGAGAGCTATGAGGCGGGGGAAAGTGTCGACTCCACGGCTTCTCTTTTTGCTGCGGAGCCGCAGGGAGACTGAACAAAAGCTGGGAGTATTTGCTTTGCAAATTCGAGGGAGTATCCTTCTCGAATCACTTCCAGCACCCATTGATCGGACGTGACTCGGGACCAGGCGGGAAGAAACTGCCTCAGGCGACCGCCTACCGGCACTCCGTCCTCCCGGACCCCCTGTATCTCATTGTTGCTTTCTGGGACCCGAGGAGAAGGAGGAGGAAGAGGATGAGAAACCTCTGCCCCGAAACCCTCTGGCACCTTGACCCCTAGCGTTAAAACGACCCCTGAGGAAAGGGTTAGGTCTGTTCGAGCGGAACCTCCGGGGTTCTCTGGATTGGTTCCGAGAAGGGGCAGAAGATCGTGTTTGCTTGATCCTGTCCTCCGGAAGTCTGCCGCCCTTGGACTCGCCCAGGTCCTTTACCAACTTGTCCAAGTCTTCTCCGAACAAAAGTTTCCCTTTAAAGGGGAGGCGACTCAGGCGAGCTTTGGAGGAGGCATCCGCGGCCCAATTCCGGAGCCACAAGTAGCGTCTGGCTGCCACCACCGAGGCCATGTTCTTTGCTAAGCTCCGGATGAGGTCATACTGGCTATCTGCCAAGAAGGCCGTACCTGATTCCAACCTTGCCGAGGTGGCTAGGACCCCATCGGAGGAACCCTCCTCCGCCTGGAGTTGCTGAGACCACCTCAAACATGCTCGTGCCACCCATGCTCCCGAAACTGAGGCTTGTAAGGCAAGAGCGCTCACGTCGAAGGCTTGCTTAAGGAGCGTGTCCAATCTTCTGTCCTGGGCATCCTTCAGCGCCGCGCTGCCCTCCACTGGGATGGTGGTTTTCTTCGTTACTGCCGAGACCGCCGCATCCACTCTGGGGGACTTCAGAAGCTCTTTGTCTGCCTCAGGGAGAGGGTAGAGCCGAGACATGGCCCTGACTCCTCTCAACGCTGACTCTGGTTGATCCCACTCCTCCTGAATCATCTGACGTACCACTCTGTGGACAGGGAAGACCTTCTGGGACCTTCTGACGGCCTGAATCAAGGGATCCTCCAAGGCTTCCTCCTCTGCGGGAGTATCCGAGGCTACGTTGAGAGCTTTCAGGGAGTCATTAATTAAAGCGGGCCACTCCTCCCGCCTGAATACTCTGATTATGCGAGAGTGGTCCTCCTCCGGGATCTCCCCTTCCTCCAGCTCCTCCTCTTCCTCCTCCTCCTTTTCCGAGGGCTCCTCCTCTGGCAAGTCCTGGGAAAGTGGAGTGAGGGGCTCTTCAACTGCCAGCCTGGGACGCTTCGAGGAAATCCCCGAGTCCTGGGAGTTAGATCTCATGGGTCTGACCAGTTTGCCTTCAGACGACGGACCCGCTTCCCCTGGGCCAAGACCCCTCTTACGCAGGCAATAGGCCTGGTGCAGCAGGAGAATGAAATCAGGGGAGAAGAAGTCCCCTGCTCCCCCTTCTCCTGCCGGCAGGGAGGAGGAAGGAGCTGGGGGAAGGAGGGTCTCTGAGTGCGAGGGAGGGGACAGCTGAGGCGCTGCTTCTCCCTCTAAGGGATCAGAAGACCCCTGCGAGGCCTGGGACATGGCCAGGCTGATTTCCTGTTCCACAGAGGAAGCAACAGCGGCGCAGCCCCTGCAGACCCCTGCCTCAGATGCAGTGCCCCTTCTAGTGCCACAAGAGGGACACCTCGGTTTGGCCGTCATGTTCTTGGGAGAGATCTCCTAGTTGCCTCCCCCAACAAAAAGATACTGTTCCCCCTCAGACTAAACAAAATCAATAAACAAGATTAAATCCAATTTAATTACATTAAAATCAATAAAAATAAATTAAAATAAATTAACTAAACTAAATTAGGCTAATAACCGGCCCCCCCCTTACAATATTAGACCCAGCAAGTTCTCCAGGGCTGGGGGGGGGCTATGTTGCAATATTTCCCCCTCAATATCTCATTAAACGCCAAAAAAGCTGTAGCAGGAAAACTTCTATAAATTTGCTAACAGCTTAAGCTGTATACTTGCGGTTCAGGAGCTCTTCAGTTCCAGGCCCGAGACCGCCGTTCTCCTTAGGGGCTCAACACGTGCTAGGCCGCAGCCACGTGGAGCCCTAGATGAATCGCCTGCAAACGCTGGCCTCTGCTGTCCCCCGCGCTCCGGCGGTAAGGGGGAGAGAGGAAACTGAAGCCCGCACAATTTCGGAGCTCACGCTGCCCGCCGCACTTCTCTTCCGCCGCTGAAACAGCGCGTCGCCGTAAGAAGAGAAGGGGGGGGTGAAGAGGATTCGGCTCTCCCCGCGTGCACGGCGCGTCCTCCAGCGCTCAGCCGCCAGCTGGGCTTCGGCGCGAGGACGGGCCGGATCTGAGGCAGGCAGACCGGAGAGTAGGCAGCACGGGCAGTGAGAGGAGCTGTGGACTTTCCTCCTCGCTGCTGCCCGATCCGCAGAGAATCAGCTTCAGTACGCTGCGGGGAGGGAGGGAGGGAGGGGGGGGGGAAAGGAGTACTCCGGAGAGAATCAAATAGGATACCAAAGATCCTGTGAATCAAATGAGTTAAATAAATCAAATTCAATTAAAATTAAATAAATTCAATAAATTAAATAAAAAGGAATTTAAGAGGAAAGAAGGACTCCAGTAAGCCCTAGGCTTACGGGACCCTCCAGCTGCTTGGAGGCTGAGTATACTGGAGTTGGTGGGTGGCACCAGTGGTATATATACCGCTCCACCCCAAAAAGGTTGGGCTCAGCCTCCAAGCTGCTGGAAGGGTTGCGTAACCCTGAAGTAAGGGACTGGACTGGAGTGACGATAAGGAAGACTGTGTTTGTGAGAAACTAGCTCAACTTAAAGTAGACAAAGCGATGGAACCGGATGGGATACACCCTAGAATACTGAGGGAACTTGGGGACGTTCTAGCAACTCCACTGACTGACCTTTTCAATGCCTCAGAGTCGGGAGTGGTGCCAAAGGACTGGAGAAAGGCTCATGTGGTGCCTTTACACAAAAGCGGAAGTAAGGATGTGGTTGAAAACTACAGGCCGGTTAGTTTAACTTCGGTGGTGAGTAAATTATTGAAAACGCTGCTGAAAGAGAAAATAGTGAGGTTTCTGGAGTCCAGCGGATTACAGGATCCGAGGCAGCATGGATTCACCAGAGGCAGGTCTTGTCAGACAAATCTGATTGATTTCTTTGACTGGGTGACCAGGGAGTTGGACCGAGGGAGAGCTCTAGATGTGGTGTATTTAGATTTCAGTAAAGCCTTTGACACTGTTCCTCACAGGTGACGTATAAACAAACTGAGCACCCTAGGGAAGGACCCTAAAGTTACTGCTTGGGTTAGAAATTGGTTGGGTGGGAGGTGACAAAGAGTACAAGTAAATGGAGCTCACTCTGAGGAGAAGGATGTTACCAGTGGTGTGCCCCAGGGATCTGTCCTTGGTCCGATTCTTTTTAACATCTTTGTTAGTGATATAGCGGAAGGGCTATCGGGTAAGGTTTGCCTCTTTGCGGATGATACCAAAATCTGCAATAGAGTAGACACCCAGGAAGGTGTAGATAACATGCGGAGGGATCTAGCTAAGCTTGAAGAATGGTCTAGAATTTGGCAGCTGGGATTTAATGTTAAAAAATGTAAGGTCATGCATTTGGGCTGCAGCAATCCAAGGGAGCAATATAGTATAGGGGGTGAAGTACTTTTGTCCACTAAAGAAGAGCAGGACCTAGGTGTGGTTGTGTCTGATGATCTTAAAGTAGCTAAACAGGTAGAAAAGGCGACGGCAAAAGCTAGAAGGATGCTTGGGTGCATACGAGAGGAATGGCTAGCAGAAAAAAGGAGGTGATAATGCCTCTGTATAAGTCTTTGGTGCGACCTCATTTGGAGTATAGTGTGCAATTCTGGAGACCGCACCTTCAAAAGGATGTGAACAGGATGGAGTCGGTGCAGAGGGTGGCTACTAAAATGATTAGTGGTCTTCATTATAAAGCATATGAGGATAGACTGAAGGATCTTAATATGTACACCTTAGAGGAAAGGCGGGATAGAGGTGATATGATTGAGATGTTTAAATACCTCCGTGGCATAAATGTTCAGGGAGAGAGCCTCTTTCAACTGAAAGCAAGTTCTGCTACAAGGGGACATGGGATGAGGGTGAAGGGAGATATTTCTGCATATCACTCCTGAATCTATTTCTTTACAGAAAGAGTAGTGGATCCATGGAATAGTCTCCCAGTGGAGGTGGTAGAGATGAGGACAGTAACTGAATTCAAAAAAGCATGGGACAAACACAGAGGATCTCTAAAGGTAAAAAGGGGACTGCTGCAGTTGTTGATATGGAAGGACAGACTAGATAGGCCATGTGGTCTTTTTCTGTCATCATATTTCTATGTTTCTCCAGAGAAGAAATGTGCAGCAGGGGCTTCAGAAGGCTTGGGTTGAGTATCTGGAGCTGAATTATACACCAGGAATAACGCATGCCTGAGTGTGGGAGGCTGGGAAGGCATAGTTGGCAATTTCATCTAAATAGTGGTAAAGAAAAAAAGAGAAAAGGGAGCAAGAGCTGCATATCTTATAAGGGAGACTGGGCGAGTTGCAAAAAGGAGCATAAACAGAGGTATTGTCCCATTTTTTTAAGCACATTTCGCAAAAGTGATACAGTGTCGATTGGAGATGCTCCACTTTTGTGTCTGTCTGTATGCATCCGTTTGTTGGCACATGCCTTCCCCAAAGCAGCATGAAATGTCAAGAGCCAATGGGAGTTCCCAGGTCCCGCTGATCCAAAATAGGACTGTGGCTCTAGAAGAACTAACGGGAGCCCTATCTCCCGCTAGCAAAAAATTCATCCCCAAAGCATGATGAGATGAGAGCACCCCCCAAAGCACTAGCAGATGTCCCCCCCTCCCCCCTCCCAGTACCGAGCTGCAGTCTGTCAGAGAGGGGAAGGGACAGCATAAGAGGAAGGGCACAAGAGAGCAGCGGGGTTAGAGAAGAATAACAAAGAAGGGAGGAGTGATAGGTGGGGCTTGAGAGTGGCAGGATAGAGATAA
Source organism: Ichthyophis bannanicus (assembly GCA_033557465.1). Lineage (NCBI taxonomy): Eukaryota > Metazoa > Chordata > Amphibia > Gymnophiona > Ichthyophiidae > Ichthyophis > Ichthyophis bannanicus. The sequence continues at coordinate 377,430,995 of CM066034.1, read as the reverse complement.
GAATGGGATAGGCAAAGGGGTGGATCAAAAAGGGAAGGTGTAGGGTTAGCGAGGAGGGAAACTGGGAGAGTGCAAGGGGAGGAGAGGAAAGTATTAAAAGGTAGGGAAGTGAAATAGTTTGAGAAAGTGGGAGGTAAAAGAAGAGAGTCAGGGAACAGGAAAAAAGTGCAACTGATAGAAGCCTGTCTTTTTACAAACACCCCACACATGACTAGGGCCAGCCCAGTCACTAGGAAGACTAGGTGACTGCCTAGGAAGACAGGCCCTGATGGGCAGCACAGCGACCCCTTGGTCCTTTCAAAATAGCGGCTTTCTGACTCTGCAGGCCGTAATGCACCTGTCCGCATGCGTGCGCGCACGCATTCACTGCCTGCCCCTTCTGATGCAGCTTCCCATTGGAAGGGGCAAGAGCAGCAGGTTTTGAGTTTCTGCATGCAGGCGGGTGCTGTAAGGTCCGCTGCAACGTAGCTGTGCAGTTTAAAAAAAAAATGTAGGGAATAGTTGTGCCATCCCCTCCCCTCAATGCAATGGAGGGGGGGCACGGGGGCCCTGCCCAGGGCAGCAGAAACCCTTGGGTTGGCACTGTCCTTGACACAAACATGCACACCACCCTACACACGTACACATGCCCCATCCAAAGAATCCCAAGACACGCACTGCCAGCGCTTGCTAGAGGGAGCAAGTGCAAGGGGACAGAAGAATTATAACTGATAGAAGCCTGCATTTTCACAAACAGCTCTCATGACACGCATACCACCATACACACATGTACACATTCCCCACCTGATATTCCCATGACACATACACACTGCCAACATATGCCCCACCACACACAGGTCTCCAGCACAGACTGCCAACACTGTTAATGGTTCAGATGGAGAACCCCCCCAAATATCCGCCTAACACTCGATCACTAAAATAATAATAAATGAAAAGCGGTGCATGTCATATATTGTTATACACAATTTGCCCCATGTCAGTCATCAGTTCCATTTACATCTATATTTGTTCACATAATTTTATTCCACAAAAAAAAGTAAAAGTATTTATTAACTGTTTTAATATAGATATTTATTTTGAGTGTTTTTATACTGCCTTATCAATAAATCAAAGCGATTTACATTAAACTAAACAACGTACATGAAACGAAGGAAACTCAAAAGTACTAGTTGTACACAGCTAACAAGTTATAACATTGGAAGTACAAACAATGAGTAACTGAAGGCTAAATATCTGACAACAGAATGAGGTAACATAACTATTAAGAACGTCATGGGAGTTAAAAGATTAGGGTAGCTGGTGATTATATAATTAAAAAAACACTGGGCTTTCCCCCACATGAATATTTTTTTCTTTTTTTAAATACATAAATCTCATGTTTACTTTTTCATCCATTACTCTTTAATAGCTCTAGCTGCTTCAAGTTTCTTAATATCGGGATCGCTGGTTCTAACACTTTTATTCCAACTTGCTTTAAATCATGCCATTCATGGTAACATTTCATTCCATTTTCATTTCGCCAAAAAAGCACTTATCTGATCTGCCATTTATATAGTTCTCCTTTCATCCAACATAGCTGCTTGATGTCTCGCCACATTATACCTTACCTGTCCATAGGTTTTGTTGGTTCTTCATCAGGGGTTTGACGTACACCTACAGAAGACAGCAATCCAGCAGCCAATTCAGAAGTCAGCACTAGCAATTCTTCACATGATGAAAAGGTAAACGGGAGATTTCTAAAAAAAAAACAAAAAACAAAAAAACAAAACCTCAGGTGGGGAAGCTCAATGTTTTTAAATGGTGAAATTAGGCCTCACCTAGCTAATTACCTTTCCTTGAATCCTTCCAGTCCAGTGCAGACACCAGGCTTGTGTCCCCCAACCATCAAATGAAACATGACCAAACTCTTGCAATGTCACCCTATAAGGGGTCTGTGTCTCTCAAACTTGGCCAGTATAGATTATCAGAGGAGGCGTTATAACCTTTCAATTTCACACCAAGCACTCAGTAGCATGGTCACCAGCTGCCCACGGCCCACCTATCTGCACCAACAGGCCGTGTGCCCCTCAAAACAATACACACTGCCCCACATGCAGCTAATGTGCCTCTCATCGACTGAATTTCTGCAGCTGTTATCTTTTCATCTTAGGATGTAGAAGTGACAAAAAAAAAAAAAAAAGGTAAGAACATTACCAGGACACCGGAGCCAAATGAGGCCCATCCCTCCTCCAAACCAACATGCATCCCGACAGCATCCAGCACACCTTCCAACAGACTGGACTGGAGAGATTCAAGGAAAGGTAATTAGAAGGTAAGGCCTAATTTTACCTTATTTATTTAATTTTATTTATTTACATTCTCTTATATACTGCGCTATTCTACATCAGTACAGTTTACATTGAACAAACTGAAATTACATTGAACAGGGCATTATAACTTGGAGATAACTATTTTACAGGGAACATGGGCTATGGAGGGTTAAGTGGCTTGCCCAAGACCACAAGGAGCACCTGTGGGACTAGAAACCCCAGTCCTTCCGGCCCGAGGTTGCTGTCCTCTAGTGGGATTTGAACCCCAGACCTTCCGGCCTGAAGTACCTTGCCCCAACCACTAGGCCACTCCTCCACTCCTCCCAAATCATCTCTCCAGTCCAGACATCAGGGATGTACCCAGCAGTACCATCTAGAGGGAGGGACCCATGAGGCCGGCTTGCAACACCTGGGCCCCGAACCGAGCTTCTTCTTGGGCTCGGACATTGAGACGATAGTGCTATACTAAAAAGTGGAAAAATGCCCATGTTGCTCCCTGACAAATATCCGCTGGAGACACCAGGCCCGAATCAGCCCACGAGGCAGCCTGTGCCTGTATCGAGTGAGCTCTGAGCACACCGGGTACCGGCCTAAAACATAAGCTGATGCGATAGCTTCTCTGATCCAACAGACAGACAATGGAGGCTTTAGAAGTTGCCTCATAATGGCACGCCCCTCTGAAAAGGACAAACAACCGCTCAATGACAGAAGGATTATGTCCTGCCCAGCATCTGCCGCACATCGAGGAGCTACAATTCAGGCTCCCTGTCACCCCAAAGCATCAGAAGAGACATCTGCTCATTAACATGGAAGGCTGAAACCACCTTCAGAAGGAAGGATGGGACTGTCCAGAAGATTACCTTCTCCGAGTGGAAGGTCAAGAATGGCTCTCTACAGGATAGCGCCTGCAATTCCGAGACTCACCATGCCAAACAAATGGTCACCAAAAACAAAGCCTTCAGGGTGAGGTCCTTCAGTGACGCTTCTCCCAAAAGCTCGAAAGGCAGACCAGACAAGGCCTTCAACACCAAGCTCAAGTCCCAGGGTGGTACCATTGACCACCGTGGAGGGCAAACCTGTTTCACTGCCTGCAGAAAACACAACATATCCAGGATGCACTGCTAACCTTGGACGTACCCTTGGTAGCACATCAGGGCTGCTACCTGAACCTTCAAAGGGCCCAAAGTGAGGCCCTTTTTCTATCTCACCTACAGAAAAGCCAAGATCTGCGGGATAGATCTTGCTACCTTATCCTCGAGAAACCACTGTATATTAGTCCCCATTCTTATTATCTTTCCGTAGGTGCATAACCCACTATGCAACGCTTACTGTTACATATGTAAATAGTTGACGTGCATGTTTCCCTAAGTTATCCAAGTTGTATTTCCCTGTTCTCTGTAAAACTGACGTTTGTTCATTATTGTTCCATGTAAACCGCGCTGATACTAAATAGTGCGGTATATAAGAAATTAAAATAAATATAGATAAATAAATACATAGATGCTGAGAGCGCCCGGGTTCCACTGTCCGGACACCAGCTCTCAAACATGCGCCACAGGCAGATGAAGGACAACAAGGTGAAGCACTTGTGCACCCTCAGAAGAGCTGCGACAACCACAGGGGCATAAATGCCATCTACTCAGCCTGGTCCTTTCAAGAGCCAAGTCGTAAGCGAGAATCAACCTATCCGAGGCATTCACCCCTGTCCCTGGAACAAGAGATTGCTCCTCTCTGGAAGGCGCCATAGAATATCCACAGCAGGCACATGAGGTCCAAATACCACAGCCTCCGAGGCCAATTCAGCGCGATCAAGAGTATTTGATCCACAGTGCTTCTCTATCCAGAGCAGGACGAAGCCAATGAGAGGCCAAGGCAGCAGCTTGTCTATTGGTCATGGCTGCACGAGGGTTTTGAGGCCCTCCAACATGGGCTCGCACCTCCTGCTGAAGAAGTGGCTTGCCTCGGCGTTGCTCACCGAAGCCATCGGGTTCATCACCAGCTGTCCCCAGCACCAGACCAGGTCCTGGAAGACCGAATCTTCCAATGTCCACGCTGCTGCATCCACTTGATGGCAACTCAAGAAGTCCACTTGCACATCGTCCCTGCCAGTCACATGAGCTGCTGACGAGGCTTCCAAGTGGAACTCTGCCCACCGTAGCAGTGACATGGCCTTCTCCATCAGCACTGTGCTCACCATGCCCCCTTGGCGACTGATATAGACTACTATGGTCGCGCTGTCCAAGAACACCCTGACCGCCTTGTTTTCCAGGAGCAGCTGGAAGTCCTGTACAGCTGGAACACTGTCCTCAATTCCAGGTGGTTTAATCAACCAGCTGGCTGCCTCCTGCGACCATCAGCCCTGCGCCCACTGTGGCTGGTAATACACACCCAACCGGACAAGCTGGTGTCCGCTGCTAGTGTTAACCACGATGGTGGTTCGAGTGGAACTCCCCCTATCAGTGCCGAGGATGTCTGCCACCACCTGAGGCTGAGTCGCACGTCCTGTGGGCACAGCAGCCGCAGCGCCAGTGGGTCCCTTCTGTGAAGCCCACAGTGATAAAGAGTGCTGGAGCGGTCTCATGTGGGCTCGAGCCCATACCACCAGGTTCATCATCCTGGCCATAGACCCCAGGAGTTGTAGGTAATGCCAGGCCAAAGGCCTCACCATCCAGAGGAAGCACCGCATCTAAAGCCCGGAGTCACTCCATCCTGTCCAGGGGTAAGGCAACCCGCCTCTTCTGGTGTTGAATAGCGCCCCCAAGTAGGTCAAGCAGCAAGAGGGCCTGAATTGGCTCTTCTTGAAGTTGATCACCCAACCAAGGTTCTTCAGGAAGACGACCACTCTCCTGGTCACTGCATCTCACTCCTCCCAGGATTTTGCTCGTATCAACCAATCGTCCAGGTAAGGATGGACGAGGATCCCCTCACGACGCAATGCAGCCACCTCCACGACCATGACCTTCATGAAAGTGTGTGATGCTGTCGCTAGACCAAACAGAAGAGCCTCATGGGGACAGCAAAGTGAAGTGGAGGTAGCACTGATACTCCTCCTGAATGGGAATACGCAGATAAGCCTCCTTGAGATTCAGCGAGGTGAAAAATTTGCTTTCGTGCACTGCTGCATTGACCGAGCGAAGGGTTTCCATGTGCAACAGAGGGACCCCTAACCTCCTGTTGATGTGCTTCAGGTCCAACACTGATCAGAATGAGCCCTCTTTCTTTGAAACCACAAAATAAATCTATTAATCGACCTAACCACACTGATCTGCAGGTACCAGGCATACTGCCCCCATGTGGAGTAGCTTGGTAAACGTGGATCTCACTGCCTGCCACTTGTCCCTGGACCTGCAGGAAGAGACCAGAAAAGCATCGGGAACTGGCTGCGCAAACTCCAGAATGTACCCCTCCCCGATGATCTCCGACACCCACTGGTCTTGTTTAATTTGGACTCAAGCCGGGTAGAAGAGTTGTAGCCTCCCTCCTATCTCTGACCCGGCCTGGGCTCTCCTCACTTCACTGATGCTTTGTCATTGGTCCCATCGCAGAGGCATATTAGGACCCACTATCAGCTCCCCTCGTTCTGAAAGCACAACTCCCTCTAGCAAGGAAACGGGACTGCTGAAAGGCCAGGAAGCGCCCTCCCGAAACCTGTGAAAATCACGGGGCTACCAACTGGATGCCACCTGAGCCTTTCCCCCCCCCCCCCCGGGCTTATCCTCTGGCAAACGATCCCCTTTTGAATCTCCCAAGGTCCTTGACCAGCTTCTCCAACACTTCCCCAAATAGGAGACGTCCCCTAAACAGGAGCTTGGACAGCTGCACCTTTGACAACACATCCACCGACCAGATGCACAGCCAGAGGAGACGGCGCGCCACCATGGTGGATGCCATGCCCTTTGAGCAGGTCCTTACTAAGTCATAGAAGGCATCTGGCTAAGTAGACAGTTCTCGATTCTAGCATGGCTGTCTCAGGCGGAGAACCTGGTGCCTGCAAGTTCTGGACCCACTGCAGGCAGGTACAGATCGAAATATGCAGTGCCAAAGCGCTCGCTTCAAAGACCCGCTTCTGCAGGGTTTCCAGTCATCTATCTTGGGGGTCCCTCAGGACTGCGCTCCCTTCTACCGGGATGGTGGTCTTCGAAGGTGGATGCGCTGGTCACAGTCATGATGGAGTTTTAAGGATCTCGTGTTCCTCTGGTGCCAGCAAGTACGGCCAGGCCATAGCTCATGTCCCCCCTCACCCCCAGCACAAGCTGGCCTCAGGAATTTCTCACTCTGCATCAATCATCCGCTTAATAGCCTTGTGCAGCAGGAAAAGATTCTGCGGAGACCTGATCCCATGCAGCAGCGTCTCCTCCAAGTCCACCTTGTCCTGCAGGGCACTGACTGACATATTTAGAGCTGCGAGAGAGCGAGAAATCAGGGCCAGAAGCTCTTCCCGACTGAAGACACAGACCATTGTAGGCTCAGAGGAGAGAATTTCCCCTTCCTCAAACTCGGGCTCTAGAGGGTCTCCCTTCTCCCTGGAGGACCCTGCCAGGGCCTCCTCAGAGCTCTGGAAGGTCAGACCTCTCTCTTCCTCCTCCAGCTTCTCTCTAGGCTGCTAGTCCCTAGGAGCTTCCTCCAGCTCTGGAAGGAGGTCCTCTGATGCTGGTTGCCCTTAGGCTCCTAACCAGACTCTATGCCTTGCTTTAAGCAAAAGGCCTGGTATACAAGGAGGACGAATTTGAGCGAAAAAGGCAGCCGACCGCTGCTGTCCAACTCCGAATGCTTGCACTTTTGCTGAGCCTTCAGTGAACTGCTCAATGATTTACTTCCTTCAGTGTTCCTTGCCATGCCCGAAATGGTGGGTTTCTCGGTCACGCCTGCCTCCTTCAAAATGGCCGAGGTTCCCACTTCCACAGCCCCATGCAGCTGCACTGTTGAGCTGCCGGTGGCTTTCCCTTTTGGCACAGCTCTGCTCTGCAGGAGACCCCTGCCACTAAAGCAGCCTTCACTGTCCTCCTTTCATCCACGCACAATCAGCATAACTACGCCATCATGACAGTGCCTACATGCGCTACACGCTGCGTAGGGAAACTTCCCCTGCTTTTTGGAGGACACTGCTGTTCTGAGACTAGGCCTACCCCGCATCTGCAATGCGCCCCTAAGCAACGCGCACCATCTTCCCTGCGTCGAGCATCCGAGGCCTAACAGTGGTAGAGCACCTCGCCGTTCGACACTTTTTTTTTTTTTTTTTTTTTAAAGCATTACTCACTACAACGGGTCTGGCCCTTCAGCCCGTTCTGATCCATGGCGAGAGGCAGATAAGGGAGTAGGGAGGACCAGGGGTACCCGAGTATGCCCCTTATCCACTGGGAGGTCCAAAGCTGATCTGAAAAGCTAACAGAACCCACCCCACGGGCTGGCTGGTCACATGCTAGAACATAAGAACATAAGATCATAAGATATGCCATACTGGGTCAGACCAAGGTCCATCAAGCCCAGTATCCTGTTTCCAACAGTGGCCAATCTAGGTAATACGTACCTAGCAGTTTCCCCAAAAGACACAGGTTATGCAATGCTTGTACTGGGTCAAGCATCGATATCCTGGGTCCCTTCTCAATAATGGTTTATGGACCTTTTTTTAAACCCAGCTATAATAACAGCCTTTACTACATCCTCCGGTAACAAATTCCAGAGTTTGATTACACGTTGCGTAAAAAAATATTTTCTTTTATTAGTCTTAAATAGTTTACCCTGTAACTTCATTGCATGTCCCCTAGTCTTTCTATATTCTAATAACGTAAACAATCGATCTACGTTTACCCGTTCCACTCCGTTCATTAATTTATAGACTTCTATCATATCTCCCCTCAGCCGTCTCTTTTCCAAGTTAAAGAGCCCTAACACCTTTTCAGCCTTCCTTCATAGGAGTATCCTTCCATCCCCTTTACCATTTTGGTGGCTCTTCTCTGAACCTTTTCTAATAACTCTATATCCTTTTTAAGATACGGCGACCAGAATTGCACACAATATTCAAGGTGCGGTCTCACCATGGAACAATATAGAGGCATTATAATCTCTTTTGTTTTATTTTCCATTCCTTTCCTTATGATACCTAGCATTCTATTTGCTCTCTTGGCTGCCGCTGCACACTGGGCCAAGGGTTTTAACATGTAATCCACAATTATGCCTAAATCTTTTTCCTCAGTGGTGGTTCCTAATGTGGAACCTTGCATTGTATAACCATAGTTTGGATTGTCCTTCCCTAGGTGCATAACTTTGCACTTGTCCACATTAAATTTCATCTGCCATTTTGATGCCCAGTCTTCCAATTTATCAAGATCCTCTTGTGATTTTCCACAATCCTCTTGGGTTTTAACAACTTTAAATAGTTTTGTGTCATCTGCAAATTTGATAACCTCACTCGTTACTCCACTTTCCAGGTCATTTATGAATATGTCAAAAAGAAGCGGACCCAGCACAGATCCCTGGGGTACACCACTATTCACCTTTCTCCATTGGGAAAATTGTCCATTTAGCCCAACCCTCTGCTTTCTATCTCTTAACCAGTTCTTGATCCACAGTAGTACACTGCCTCCTATCCCATGACGCTTTAGTTTTGCCAAAAGTCTTTGATGAGGGACCTTGTCAAAGGCTTTCTGAAAGTCCAGATACACTATATCAACCGACTCACCTTTGTCCACCTGTTTATTCACACTTTCAAAAAAACATAACAGATGAGTAAGACAAGATCTTCCTTGTCTAAAGCCATGTTGGCTGTCTCCCATTAGGCCATGACTATCTACATGCTGAGTAATTTTATTCTTTATGATGGTTTCTACCATTTTTCCCGGTACTGACGTGAGGCTCACCGGTCTGTAGTTTCCCGGATCACCCCTGGAACCCTTTTTAAAAATTGGTGTTACATTGGCGATCCTCCAATCTTCAGGTATTAGAGATGATTTTAATGATAGTTCACAGATTACTAATAGCAGGTCTGCAATCTCATATTTCAGTTCTTTCAACACCCTTGGATGTATACCATCCGGCCCAGGTGATTTGCTACTCTTCAGTTTATCTAATAGTTGTAATACATCTTCCCGATGTATCGATATTTCCTTCAATTCTTCCGCACCTTTAAATACCACTTCAGTCATGGTTAACATCCCTACATCTTCCTCAGTAAAGACCGAAGCAAAGAATTCATTCATTCAGTTTCTCCGCTATTGCCTTGTCGCCTCTTAGTGCCCCTTTAACTCCTCTATCATCTAATGGACCAACTGACTCTCTCACAGGTTTTTTGCTGCGAATGTACTTGAAAAAATCTTTAATTTCGCGTTTTTGCTTCCACAGCAAGCTTCTTCTCAAATTCTCTCTTTGCCTGCTTTATCAATGCCTTGCATTTGATTTGCCAGTGCTTGTACTGTTTCCAGGTTTCGTCGTTTGGCTCTTTTTTCAATTTCCTGAAAGATGCTTTTTTGGCAACAGCCTCTCTGACCTCACCTTTAAACCATGCTGGCAGTTTTTTGGACTTCCTTCCACTTTTCTTAAAGCGTGGAATACAGCTGGTCTGGGCTGCCAAGATAGTATTTTTCAACAACACCCAAGCTTGATGTAAGTCTTTAACCTTTGCAAGTGCTCCTTTTAGTTTTTTCTTAACTATTTTCCTCATTTTATCATAGTCTCCCTTTTGAAAGTTAAAAGGTAGTACTGTGGATTTCCGTACTATCCCTCCTCCACTAATTAAATCAAAGGTGATCATGCTATGATCACTACTGCCAAGTGGCCCCAACACCCTTATCTCTTGCACTAGGATCTGGTGTTCCACTAAGGACCAGGTCTAATATGGCTTCCCCTTTGGTCGGTTCATGAACCAGCTGCTCCAAGAAGCAGTCATTTATTTCATCTAGGAACTTTATCTCCCTAGCATGTCCTGCCGTGACACTGACCCAGTCGATACCGGGGTAATTTACATCACCCATTATTATTACTGCGCTGTAACTTTTGTTAACTTCCTTGATTTCTTTGAGCATTTCATCATCCATTTGTTCATTCTGGCCCAGTGGTCGATAGTACACCCCCACTGCCATCGCCTTTCCCTTTTTACATAGAATTTCAATCCATAGAGATTCTACAGCAAATTTTGTTTCCTGCAAAAAACTTTAATCCTTTCTGATTCAATGCCCTCTCTAACATAGAGCGCAACCCCTCCACCAATTTGATCAGCTCTATCATTACGATATAGTTTGTACCCAGGTATCACAGTGTCCCACTGGTTGTCCTCCTTCCACCATGTCTCTGATATTCCAATCATATCTAACCTCTCATTTAGTGCTATATATTCTAACTCTCCCATCTTATTTTTTAGACTTCTAGCATTTGCATACAAGCATTTTAGAGACTGTATTTTATTCATATTAATTTGGCTATTGGTAGACATGGGTAATTTGGGGTCTTTAAGCTCTGTCTGCTCCATACTTGAGGACATTTGGGCTACTTTGCTCTTTTTTGGAACCTCTCTGCTTTTGGTAGTATCCTTCAAGGATACATTCTTCCGAACCATCTGCTTTTGGGCGACTGTCGGCTTTCCCCTATTATCTAGTTTAAAAGCTGCTCTATCTCCTTTTTAAAGGTTAATGCCAGCAGCCTGGTTCCATCCCGGTTAAGGTGAAGCCCATCCCTTCGGAAGAGCCCCTCCTTTCCCCAGAATGTTCCCCAGTTCCTAACAAATCCAAAACCCTCATCTCTGCACCATTTTCTCATCCACGCATTGAGACTCCGGAGCTCTGCCTGCCTTTTGGGTCCTGCACGTGGAACGGGAAGCATTTCGGAGAACGCTACCCTGGAAGTTCTGGATTTCAACTTCCTACCTAAAAGCCTAAATTTAGCCTCCAGAATCTCCCTACCACATTTTCCTATGTCACTGGTACCGACATGTACCAAGACAGCAGACTCCTCCCCAGCACTATCTAAGACCTTATCTAGGTGGCGCGTGAGGTCCGCTACCTTCGCACCAGGCAGGCATGTTACCAGGAGATCCTCACGTCCACCAGCCACCCAGCTATCTACATGCCTAATGATCGAATCACCTTTGTTTTGTTTTTTTGCTAGAAGCTTCCTTTTGCTTTATTTATATTTTTAAAAAAACACAACATACTCTGGGAAACCAAAAGGCTGTCAGAGCTCTGCCTCCACAACTGGGAATGTAGGTAAGGATTAAGGATTCTGCCATCTAATCAAACCTTCAGTGTAGTACAGAAGCACCCCCCCCCCCCGCCATATCTGCTGGAGACTGAACGAATATAGGCCAAGCTTGAGTGGCAGCAACCCCTTTATAGGGTGACATCACAGGAGTTTAGTCATGCTCAGTCTCCATCTGTTGGTCAGGGGGGCATAACCCTGATGTTTGGACTGGACTGGAGAAATGATTTGGAATATATATTAAAAAACATAATAAATGACTTCCGGTCTGGACAGCGTGATGGAAAGACATGTGTAAGTGTGTAAGAGCAGCTACCCCCTCGCCCGCTCAATTTCACCAAATAAAACCCAGTTCCAACAGACAACTTGGTAAAATGCCAGAATGCCGAAGGTAATGAAAATAAAGGCAACAAAAATGTTACGAGACCTTTATGAACCTAAAAAGAATGCAGCCTGGATTGTGCAGCCAGGCGAGTCTCGGGTGGAATCGCTGAATTCCTCAGGTGCAAGCGAGGTGGAGGAAGCAAGCACAGAAGAGGACTCTGTCCTCAGGACAGTGCTTGCAGAGATCAGATCCTCAAAAAGAGATTGTGGAGACGGTGCTGCAAAAGCTGGAAGAGAAATTTGTCTGACTCGGGGCCCAGATAAAGGAGGCAGACAGCAGGATCGAGCAGGTGGAAGCGACCCAGAAAAGCTCAGGTGGAGGCCCAAAACTTGAAAAAAAAGCATGTGGCCTGGCTGAAGGAGAAGGTGGAGGATCATGAAAATCGTGAGCAGAGGTCCAATTTAGTGATATTTGGGATCCCGGAGGAGGAGGAAGGCACTGACCCAATAAGCTTTATAAGAGTTGCTGAAAATATGCTTTCCAGGATGCCCCATGGCAGGGGGACTATGAGGTGGAGCGGGCACACCGCGAGCTAAGGCCTAGACCGGACAAACATGCTAAACCAAGAGCTTTTATAATAAAATTATTGCGGTTTCAGGACAGAGAATATATAATAAGGGCAGTGCGGAAGACTGGGCATGTGGACTATAAGTCCTGGAGAGTGATGGTATTCCCGGACTTAGCCGTGGAGACAGTGCGGTGGCACAAAGAGCTTCTGATATGCCGGAATCAACAGTTGCAGAAGGGCTACAAGGCGGCCCTATGGTACCCAGCCAGGCTTACCATTAATAATGGGATCCGGAAGTTTTTTTATTCTCCGGACGCTGTGGCGGCCTGGCTGGCAGAGACTGAGGGGCAGAAAAGCAAGGTGCCCGCTGAAAACAAGCGGAATGGAGGACCGAGTAACCAGTCCAACGCAAACCAAGAGCAGAAGGGCCTGCAGCTAATTAGGCTCCAGGGGCAGGAGAGGAGTGTACCCCGACCCCCACAGAGGAGAGGATGAGATCCCTGGCAGGCGCGAGAGGTCCTCTGGAGCAGCCGATGTCCACAGGAGGAGGAGGCGGCAATGACTGAGGATCAAAAACTGTAAGCTTATTGTATATTGTGTTAAGACTGCTGGAGAACAAGACCGCTGAGGAGTTCTATTGCTAGGCAGAGAGGGATACAAGGGGGGTGGGGGAAGGAAGAGAGGAGGGAGAGGGAGTAACAAGAGGGGAGCAGGCAGCGGAGTGAAGGCTGGGAAGAGGGCATGAGGATGGGCGGAAGGTTGGATGGGCAGGGAACGGGGTGTGAATAGTAGTCAACAGACTAAAAAGGGGGCAGGAAAGGGGGAGAGGAGGTGGAGAATTTGCTGTACCAAAGGAAGCAAAAAAATCAAGAAAATAAAACAAATGGAGGGGAATACTGGAGGAGAGGCGCGAAGGTGCCATGCAGGGGGGAATGCGGGCTTATGTGGTTTAATGACGCTGCGCTATACAAAAGAAGAGGGAGGCGGGACAGGAGGAGGAGGAGAGGCTCTCGGTGGAAATCCTGCTCCCCTATATGAACATTTAAAAGCAGATGGGGAGTTTGAAGGGGTATAAAGGTTTGAAGGGGTATAAAGTAGCCTCCCTGAATGTAAGAGAGCTGCATAATCCAATTAAGCGGAAAAGGGTGCTCGTGTTTGGTAACAAAGCCCACATTGATTTCCTTCTCCTGCAGGAAACTCATTTGACAGTAAAGGAACACCTAAAGTTGCAAGCGGGGGGGGGGATTCCAACAGATGGTTAGCTCAGCCTATAACTCCAAAAAGAGAGGAGTAACAATCGTAGTGCATATGCGGGTGCTTTTTGTCTTATATTCTACAGGGGGCAATACGGAGGGCCGGGTAGCTGGCCGATGGGAAAGAGGGAAAGGTGGAAAGGTGGAAAGTGAGACAATCTATCCTGAATATATATGCCCCGAATGGGCCCAAAAGGGATTTCTTCAAGATAGAGCTCAAGAAATTTGCTGAAGCAGCGAAGGGCAACTGGATTATAGAGGGTGACATGAATTGTGTAATACAGAATTTAGATCAGAGTAACTATGAAATGAGGATACATAGAAGGGAGGGAAGGGAGTTGAGGGCAGCACTGGTAGAGTGGGAATTGGAGGATGTATGGAGGGTGCAGAATGGTAGTGGTAGAGAATACAAATGCTCAACAGCAGGAACTGATACATATTTAAGGCTAGATTATATCTTCTGCCGTAAAGACCAAAGATCCAGACTTAGAGAAGCTAAGATTCACCTTATTGTGCTGACCGACCATGGGAAGGTGGAGGTATGCTGGGTTCCCCAAGCACAATCGAGGCGGCGAGGGGGATGGTGGGCTAATACCCTCTTATTGCAGAGAGGAAATACTGAGTAAAGTAAAACGAGTCTTGAAGGACTACAAAGAGGGACTGCTACTTCTTGAGAGAGATCTGCAATTGTATTACTTCTGGGAATTATTCTAAATATTGGGGGGAAAAGGAATTAAAAGGAATCTAAAGCTGATTAAGGAAAAGGAATTAAAAGGAATCTAAAGCTGATTAATCTGTGAACCCAATGTATTTGCTAAATCGGTCAAGGCCTAGTAGCAGCAAAGAGTTTTCAGTTTAAATTTTAAACACAGAGGAGAGCTTTCTGGTTAGATTTAGAACCCAAGATTCCCTCTATCCAAGCAAGGGCTGTGGGACTCCCCCTGGAGATTGGTCACAGATTACCTTAGAAGCAAAAGGACAAGGTACTGTGTAGCAGCCAACTTTTAATAAGTCTTTTTCTCTCCCTCCCTCCCCAACACCCATCCACCCCTGGGATAATCGTAGCTTTATGGGTGCTTAAACCTCTTAAAGGAAAGGAGGCGCCATATTCACTCTCAGGTGCAGCTATTTATTCTCATCAACATACATTAAGGACCTGAGATTAATTAGATTTCAGGTGAACAAAGTACATTAAACGTATTAGGTATAGTTTTATTAGTATAAGTATCCCCAGCAACCCTTAGTAAGTAATGAACTTAAATATCTAAGCACAACCTTAAAACGAAGATGCAGACAGCAGTCCAGCAGCAAGATGGGGGCTTTCCAGTCTTTTGCACCGAGTGTCACATGTATGATTTTCTCCCAGTTGGTGAGGGGTCTTACGTGTGCAAAAGGTGCAAGGAGCTCTTTGCTCTCAGGGAACGACTCCGATCTCTGGAAGCAAGAGTAGCAGACTTGGAAGACATAAGGAAGACAGAGAGGTACATAGAAAAGACCTACAGGGATATAGTCCTGAAGTCCCACCTTCAGTCTGGCAGCATCCCTGTTGCCATGGAGGAGAGAGGTCACGTTACAGGAGAGCATCACTCTGGTGTGGCAGGAAGTGAGCCTATAGCTAGGACCTGTCCTCCAGGTGATGTAAAACCCTCTCACACCGAGGAAGTTCCTCCAGGGCCATGTGCCCATTAGGGAAGGGTTAGGAACAGCCGTTATAGTTGGTGATTCGATCATTAGGCATGTAGATAGCTGGGTGGCTGGTGAACATGAGGATCGCTTGGTAACATGCCTGCCTGGTGCAAAGGTAGTGGACATCATGTGCCACCTAGACAAGGTCTTAGATAGTGATGAGGAGGAGTCTGTTGTCTTGGTACATGTTGGTACCGATGACATAGGAAAATGTGGTAGGGAGGTTCTAGAGACTAAATTTAGGCTTTTAGGTAGGAAGTTGAAATCCAGAACTTCCAGGGTAGCGTTCTCCGAAATGCTTCCCGTTCCATGTGCAGGACCCAAAAGGCAGGCAGAGCTCCGGAGTCTGAATGGGTGGATGAGACAATGGTGCAAGGATGAGGGTTTTGGATTTGTTAAGAACTGGGGAACATTCTGGGGAAAGGAGGGGCTCTTCCGAAGGGATGGGCTTCACCTTAACCGGGATGGACAGAGACTGCTGGCATTAACCTTTAAAAAGGAGATAGAGGAAAGCCGACAGTCGCCCAACAGCGCATGGTTCATAACAATGTATTCTTGAAGGATACTACCAAAAAAATGAAGTTAGGGCACATCAGCAGAGAGGTTCCAATAAAGACAAAGGTAGCCCAAATGCTCTTGAGTACAGAGCAAACGGATCTTAAAGATTCCAAATTACCCCTGCCTACCGATAACCAAATTAATATGAATAAAATGCAGTCTCTAAAATGCTTGTATGCAAATGCTAGACGTCTAAAAAATAAGATGGAAGAGTTAGAATTTATAGCACTAAATGAGAAGTTAGATATGACTGGTATCTCAGACACATGGTGGAAGGAGGACAACCAGTGGGACACTTATACCTGGCTACAAACTATATCGTAATGACAGAGCGCAACCCCTCCACCAATGTAATCAGCTCTATGTTAGAGAGAGCATTGAGTCACAAAGGATTAAAATTCTACAGGAAACAAAGTTCATTGTAGAATCTCTATGGATTGAAATTCCATGTAAAAAAGGGAAGGCGATGGCAGTGGAGGTGTACTATCAACCGCCTGGCCAGAACGAACAAAATGGATGGATGATGAAATGCTCAAAAAATCAGGGAAGCTAACAAAAACGTTACAGAAAGGTAATAATAATGGGCAATTTCAATTACCCTGGTATTGACTGGGTCAGTGTCACGGCAGGACATGCTAGGGAGATAAAGTTTCTAGATGAAATAAAATAACTGCTTCTTGGAGCAGCTGGTTCATGAATCCACCAGAGGGGAAGTCATTTTGGACTTAGTACTTAATGGAACACCAGACCTGGTGCAAGAAATAAGGGTGTTGGGGCCACTTGGCAATAGTGATCATAGTATGATCGAGTTTGATTTAATTAATGGAGGAGGAATGGTAAGGAAATACACAGTACTACCTTTTAACTTTCAAAAGGGAGACTATGATAAAATGAAGAAAATAGTTAAGAAAAAACTAAAAAGGAGCAGTTGTAAAGGTTGTGATAAGGAAGCTTATCATAGTTCAGGAGGGAGCTATAAAAGAGGTGAATTGGCTCTGAACAAGCAACCTGTCTTTGCTGGTAGAAATACTAAAATAGAAAGTTTTCATAAAAGACTACCAGTCCCAGAATGCACCAGGTTACAAACAGCCTCTAGAAGAGCTGAAGTGGGGAAACGTGTGTTCAATCAGGAGAGCTATGAGGTAATCCCCAATCACTTATCTCCAAGGGCAGGGCTTGATTCAGCACACCTGGGCTGTGCTAGGGTGGAGTGTCCCTCTAAGCACGTTAAAAGTAAAGGATATTCTACACAGAGACAGAGCAGACAGAACCAGGAGAACAAGGAGAGACAGAAGCAGAAGCCATTGGAGAAAGAAGAGAGAGGACTACAACAGCAGAAGCAACATGGAAGGAAGAAGAGAAAGACATCTTAGAGGTCTAAAGAAAGAGGCCACAGCAGTACGTGTGTTGGGTGTGATTCCAGAGGCAAGCATACTCCATTGGACTGGAGGAAGCCACAGGATTGGGGTTATAGAGCCAGGAACTCCCAAACGGCACCTTTGAGGGAGACGGCTGCATTTGGAAGGGGCCCTAAGACCAGTGCAAGAAGGTATGTGAAGAGAGACCCAGTGTCCAGGGATCTTGATTGGAAGGCTGCACATAAAAGCTGGATTACTTACTGGCCAGGATACCTGGAGATGAAACCTAACAGCTAAGGAAGCTCAGGTATGAACTTTGATCTATGCCCTAGCTCTTCTCCGGGAAGACAGCAGGGAAACAAATATTATCCTGAGAGTGATCAATTAAGGAATTCCTCTGAGCCAGACCATGATATTGATTCCATGATATTTGAGGAAGAAGGAGATATCTCAAATGATCAGTTAGAATACATGGACTGCTCTCTGTCTAGGCTGCTTTTTAAAGTACTTTCTCACTAATACAATAACCATCAAAAGGAACTGTAACTTGTTCTTTTATCTACCCAGAAAAGTCTCTGCAAGAAAGCTTTAGGGTAGGATTGAGCCACGTAGAGAGAGTGAACCAGCAAAGGGGTTTGCAGCTGGCTAATTATTGGTAATTAAGCCAGGCACAAGTGCACCTGAGCTCTGGAAGGAAACTTCTTTTTTTTGTGTGTGTGAATAGAAGAAAGTTATCCTTGATAAAGAACAGTTTTTTTGTTACTTTTGGGTTTTGTTTTTGCCTTTTGGAGCACTACTAAGAAGGTCATTAGCGGGAGCCATCAAAAAGACCTTTTCTGTTTCCCATCAAGGTCTTTATTGATTTATTACTTGAGAAGTTCAGTTACCTTATATCATGTTTTGTTTTTCCTGAGTACAATACTTGAAGCAAGTGTCCTTATGTGTTACCAAGTAAATCTGTGTGGGAGAATTAACCCCATGAATAAAATCTGTTTTTCTTTGCTTACACTCGAGCATCACAACTCATTATTTTGTGAACGGCTGATTCTGGTATGAATGAACTACATCCCCCACAATCCTTTGCAAGTCATAATAATATTTTGCCTTTGCTAAGACTGTGGACTTTCATGACCAGCACCCCCGTTTACAAGGTTAAAGACTTATATCAAGCTTGGGTGTTGTTGAAAACTATCATCTTGGAAGCCCAGACCAGCTGTATTCCACGCTTTAAGAAAAGTGGAAGGAAGTCCGAAAAACTGCCAGCATGGTTTAAAGGTGAGGTCAGAGAGGCTGTTGCCAAAAAAGCATGTTTCAGGAAATGGAAATTACAGCCAAATGACGAAAACTGGAAACAGGACAAGTACTGGCAAGTTAAATGCAAGGCATTGATAAAGCAGGCAAAGAGAATTTGAGAAGAAACTTGCTGTGGAAGGAAAACGCATAATGAAGACCTTTTCCAAGTACATTCATAGCAAAAAACCTGTGAGAGACAGTTGGACCATTATATGATAGGGGGTAAAAGGGGGAAAGGCTATAGTGGAGAGACTGAATGAATTCTTTGCTTTGGTCTTTACTGAGGAAGATGTAGGGATGTTACCCATGACTGAAGTGGTATAGTATTTAAAGGTGATGCTGCAGAAGAACTGAAAGAAATATCGCTACACTGGGAAGATGTATTACAACTATTTGATAAACTGAAAAGTAGCAAATCACCTGGACCAGATGGTATACATACAAGGGTGTTGAAAGAACTGAAATATGAGATTGCAGACCCCCTATTAGTAATCTGTGAACTATCATTAAAATCATCTGTAATACCTGAAGATTGGAGGATGGCCAATTTTTAAAAAGGGTTCCAGGGGTGATCCGGGAAACTACAGACTGGTGAGCCTGATGTCAGTACTGGGAAAAATGGTAGAAACCATCATAAAGAACAAAATTACTGAGCATGTAGATAGTCATGGCTTAATGGGAGACAGACATGGCTTTAGACAAGGAAGATCTTGTCTTACTAATCTATTATGTTATTTTGAAGGTGTGAATAAACAGGTAGACAAGGGTGAGTCGGTTGATATAGTGTATCTGGACTTTCAGAAAGCCTTTGACAAGGTCCCTCTTCAGAGACTTTTGGCAAAACTAAAATGTCATGGGATAGGATTTGCTATACTATTGTGGATCAGAAACTAGTTAAAAGATAGAAAGCAGAGGGTAGGGCTAAATGGCCAATTTTCCCAATGGAAAACGGTGAATAGTGGAGTGCCCCACGGATCTGTGCTGGGTCCGCTGCTTTTTAACATATTCATAAATGACCTGGAAAAGGGAATGAGTGAGGTTTGCAGATGACGCAAAACTATTTAAAGTTGTTAAAACCCACAAGGATTGTGGAAAATTGCAAGAGGATCTTGATAAATTGGAAGTCTGGGCATCCAAATGGCAGATGAAATTTAATGTGGAGAAGTGCAAAGTTATGCACCTAGAAAGAACAACCCAAACTGTGGTTACACGAAGAAAGGTTTCACACTGGGAACCACCAACCAGGAAAAAGATTCAGGCATCATCGTGGATAACATGTTAAAACCCTCCGCCCAGTGTGCAGTGGCGGCCAAGAGAGCAAACAGAATGCTAGGTATCATAAGGAAAGAAATGGAAAATAAAACAAAGAATATTATAGTGCCTCTGTATCTTTCCATGGTGTGATCGCACCTTGAATATTGTGTGCAATTCTGGTTGCCGTATCTTAAAAAAGATATAGCGTTATTAGAAAAGGTACAGAAGGATATCCCTATAAAGAGAGGATAAAAAGGTTAGGGCTCTTCAACCTGGAAAAGAGATGGCTGAGGAGAGATATGATAGAGGTCTATAAATTAATGAATGGAGTGGAACGGGTAAACGTAGATCGATCGTTTACATCATCTGAAAATAAAAAGACTAGGGGACATGCAATGAAGCTACAGGGTAACCTATTTAAGACTAATAAGAGAAAATATTTTTTCACTCAACATGTAATCAAACTGCAATTTGTTACCAGAGGATATAATAAAAGCTGTTAGTGTAGATGGGTTTAAAAAAAGGTTTAGACAAGTTCCTGGAGGAAAGGTCCATAATTCATTATTAAAAGGGACACGGGATATCACTGCTTGACCCAATACAAGCATTGCGGAACCTGTGTCTTTTGGGGAACAGTTAGGTACTGTCATCAACCCCCCCCCCCCTGGTGGCCAGTAGCTGTAAGTGATTTTGAATAGAATTTGTATTAGTTATGACCTAGCTAACTTAACCCATCAGACAAGACACGAGTCTAGTGGGGATTGTTGTTCTGTTAAGGCCGATTTTGATCCCTTCCAGCTGCTCTGCGGAGATCTGGTTAAAGGTGGACCATTTTTGGGCAACACTGGTGTTGATGGTTGCTTCTTGCTTTGTATAGGCTTTTGCTGTTTTCGTGTTAAATTGGCCTGGAAGAAATTGGTCATTTCATGTGGACATACCTTGATGTTGTTTCTCCCTTGGTCAGCATCCCTGGTTAATGATTTTGCAATATCAGAGTTCTCTGGGGCGGTCAAGGGAGCTCAGGATCATGTTTGTATGATAGTCTTGTTTACTTTTGTCTCTTAATGTTTGGTATTCGTTTTGTACCATTATATCATTGATATATAAACATACCCACAAAGCACACACCACCCCCACTATGCTCACCTGTCCATTCATTCTTCCCCTGCTATCCTACTGAGACACATTTTACCATGTATGTGCCAGCCAAAACCAAGACATGCCTAAATCTGTGAAAGGTAGAAGTATGACACAATGGCACATTTCCCCTAACAAGCCAATGCTTCATTACAGGGTTTCCTAATGCAAGTTTAATGCAGACATTTTGTTCACCGATGCTGTAATCCAGTGGTTCTCAACCCAGCCCTCTGGGACCGCTAGGCCAGTGAGGTTTTCACGATATCCACAATGAATATGCATGACATAGAGCTGCAGACAATGGAAGCAGTGCATGCAGATCTTTCTCATGGATATCATTGTGGATATCCTGAAAATCTGAATGGACTAGGGGTCCCAGAGGACTGGGTTGAAAACCTTTGAGGTAATCAAACAGCATGCAAATAAGCCTGCATTAAACAAGAGCATGCACACAGGGATCTTCGCTAGCAGCAACTATATCCGTACCCAGTGAGCCTATGATGGTATGCTATACAGCACATAACAGTTTTAATAATTATGCGCAGAATAGTATTCTGTCATACAAGTTAATGTTATGCACATGCAGAGCAGAAGCGCCATACAGTGCAACACTTCGGAACTGTATGAGCATAACATCCATGCATCTTGGAATATTCTGTGCACAAATAATATTTCAAGATCTGCTATGCACTGAACAGTATTTCAGCATATGCTTCAGAAGAAACCGCCATAAAACTATTCACTAGTACACAGCAGAAAACAAGATACCCTTAATGCCTCTTCAGACCTTCTTTTAAAATCCAAGCGTTTATTTATTATTTATTTATTTATTTATTTATATTCTCTTATATACCGCGCTATTCTGCATCAGTGCGGTTTACATTGAACAAACTGAAATTACATTGAACAGGGCATTATAACTTGGAGGTAACTATTTTACAGGGAACATGGGCTATGGAGGGTTAAGTGGCTTGCCCAAGACCACAAGGAGCACCTGTGGGACTAGAAACCCCAGTCCTTCCGGCCCAAGGTTGCTGTCCTCTAGTGGGATTTGAACCCCCGACCTTCCGGCCTGGAGTACCTTGCCCCAACCACTAGGCCACTCCTAAGACTTAGTTTAGCTAAGACTTCAAGTATTCAGTGCACTTCTCTGCATCTATGCTACACAGCTAAAGCGCAGTTAGTCACCTGTAACAGGTGTTCTCCGGGGACAGCAGGAATCAGTCTACACATTTTATTTATTTATTTAACTGTATTTCTATACCGCCTTATCCTTCAATCAAGGCGGTCTCCACAACAAAGAGTGATCATGTGTTTTCATGCAGTGGTGTGTGTAGTGTGTTTGTGGTGGCGGGTATTTGATTTAGGTTGTGCTTTCTACATAGTGCGCTATTATACATCGTGAGCTATTATACATTCTTATATGGGTACACAGATATGGGTGACGCCTGCACAGCCCATGCAGAAGCATCTTCCCAGTTTTCAAAGAAAGCCTGAGAGATGTACCATGCATGTGGGTCCCCTTCCCGCCCAAGGGTGCCATCTTGCCTCAGTCTAATGACATAGCTAAGAAGGCAAAAATAAAATATGGTAAAGAAGCAATTCAAGTGGAGGAGGGAGGGTTGTGAGGACCAATTTCTGCTGTTCCCGGAGAAAGCATAGTTACTCACCTGTAACAGGTGATCTCCAGGAACAGCAGGAATTTAGTCCTCACATATGGGTAACGCCGGTACCGACTGAGCCTGCGCGGGAACGCTCCCTAGCGTCCAATTAGGAAGCTTTTGTGAGCATCCTACAGCGCCTGCATGCTGCCTTCCCGCCTTTCCCAACTGCCTCTCTCCAGTTGAGTTTTAAAGCTGAGACAAAGAGAGAGAGAGGGAAAGGGAAAGAGAGAAATACAATTCCTAGGGGAGGTGGGTGGGTTGTGAGGACTAAATTCCTGCTGTTCCCGGAGATCACCTGCTACAGGTGAGTAACTATGCTATCTCCAGGAACAAGCAGAAATGTAGTCATCACCACTGTTCCCTCTAAGCTGTGCATGTGTGCGCGCGCACACACCTCGCTGAGTGAGCGCACATACTTTACAACAGAGCGCACAAAAATTACTGTTCTGATTCTGATAGAAAACAACACAGACGTCTTAAAATTTAAAAGTTGTTGTGTATTTACGGTTTTTACAAGTTCTACAATATTTTCTAGTGCAATCAATGTGGTGTACATACTGTATTCTGACATGTAGTCAAATTTTAAAGTATATAACTCCGAGTGTCGTTATGTGGCGCACAAAAATTTAACCTTCCTTCAAAAGCTGCACAGCTGATATTTTATGCGCACACATCCTACAGAAAATTAGAGGGAACATTGGTCATCACATATGGGGACTCCCTAGCTTTAGATGCCAGGGAGAGACCCCAAAAATTGAGTGCCCCTGAGAAGGGTTCCACTTCCCCCCATGGATCTCTGGCATCCTACCAGGGATGGTGGGTAGGAGTTGATTAGGTATGGAACAGGTGCTGGAGAACAGCCTGACCAAACAAGGCATCCCGGCAGGAGTCCTTGTCCAAGCAGTAAGGGGCTGTGAAGGTATGAACCGAGGCCCAAGTAGCTGCTCAACAGATGTCGTCGATAGACACACAGTGAACACGAGCCATTGAAGCTGCCATGGCTCTCACATTGTGAGCCGTGACATGGCCCTCCAGAGGAAGATTCTTACTCTGATAGGTGAAAGAAATACACTGGGCAATCCTGTTAGATAGTGTTCTCTTGGAGACTGGTAGTCCCAAATGAGAAGGATCAAAAGCAACAAAGAGTTGAGAGGACTTTCTATGTTGCTGTGTCCTCTCTGTAAGTAAAATGCCAGAGCTCTTTTACAGTCCAGGGTATGAAGATTCCTCTCTGCACTTGATGCATGAGGTCCTGGAAAAAAGACAGGTAGGTAGACCTCTTGGTTGAGGTGAAAAGGCGAGACCACCTTAGGCATAAAGTGTGAATTAGTCCTAAGGACCACCTTGTCATGATGGAACCTTGTATAAAGGTGGATTAGCCACGAGTGCTTGCAATTCACTAATACGACGTGCTGATGTGATTGCAATGAGAAAGATAACCTTCCAAGAAAGGTATTTCAAGGAGGTGGTAGCCAAAGGTTCAAAAGGCGGCTTCATAAGCTGACCAAGAACCAGGTTTAAGTCCCATGCCACCAGTGGTGGCCTAATGGGAGGCTTAGTTAGAAGAAGGCCTCTCATAAATCTTGCTATAAGCGGATGAGAAGAAATAGGCTGTCCATTTAGAGGCTTAAAGGAAGCTGCAATAGCACTCAAATGGACTCTTACTGAGTTAGTCTTAAGACCTGCATTGGACAAATGAAGAAAATACTTCAGCAATGATTCCAGAGGTATCGCAAGGGGGTTAAGACCCTTCCCAGAACACCAGATAGTAAACCTCTTCCACTTGAAAGCATAAGAATGTCTAGTGGAAGGTTTTCTGGAAACATAAAGAACATCTTTCACTTGTTGAGAAAGATGAAGATCCTGGAGATCTGGGCCTTCAGCAACCAAGCCCTGAGATGCAGAGACTGGGGATTGGGATGCCACAACCTTCCGTCCTCTTGAGAGAGGAGGTCTGGAGCAGACCCTAAATCCAGGGAGGGAGCTTGAGAGAGATGTAGAAACAGAGGGTACCACACTTGCCTTGGCCAATGTGGAGCTATGAGAATCATGTGGCCTCTGTCTCTCTGAAGCTTGAACAGGGTTTTGGGAATTAGGGGAATGGGTGGAAAGGCATGGAGGAAGTCTTGACCCCAGTGAAGGAGGAAAGCATCCCTTGCCTGAGCTCCCTGAGCCAGAGTTCTGGAACACAACCGGGGAAGTTTGGCATTCCACGGACTTGCAAAGAGGTCTATGTCCGGGGTTCCCCAAATTTGAAAAATCTTGGACACCTGGTCCATATGTAGGGACCACTCGTGTGGAAGCAGAACTCGACTGAGCCTGTCTGCCCAAGAGTTTTGAACGCCTGGAAGATAAACTGCCAGAAAATGAACGTGATGCTCTCTGGCGAGGGCCCAGTCGCAAAGCTTCGTTGCAAAGCGACAGAGAGCCAGTTCCTCCCTGCTTATTCACATAGAACATGGCTACCTGATTGTCTGTGTGGATAAGGACTGTCTTGTGGCTGAGCAGGGTGTGGAAAACCCGCAGAGCAAGGAAGATTGTTCTGAGTTCCAAGAGATTGATATGTAGACAAGTCTCCTGTGGGGACCAGATGCCCTGGGTGGAGAGGTTATACAGATGAGCTCCCCACCCCATTGGAGAAGCATCTGTTTTAAGAGTTGCTTGGGGTAGAGACTGCTGAAAGGGGGACCCCAGCAACAGGTTTTGAGGGGACTTCCACCACTGGAGGGAGAAAATGAGGCGACTTGTGTTTGCTATTTTGTCTGACAGGCAGCCTAATGCCTGGGTCCATTGGGTGGATAAAGTCCACTGAGCTGCCCTCATGTGAAGGCGAGCATATGGTACCACATGCACGGTGGATGCCATGTGGCCTAGCAACTGTAACATCTCTCGAGCAGTTAGGAGGGGCTTCAACTCTGCTTGAGAAGCTAACTGCACCAAGCGAAGGCAACAGGCCTGGGGGAGATAGGCCCTTGCCCTTGTGGTATCCAGCAACACCCCTATAAACTCCAGGGACTGAGTAGGGATCAAATTGGATTTTGGGATGTTTATTACCAGCCCTAAATACTGAAGGATACGCATTGTGCAGGTTAGAGAACTCTTGGCCTCTGATTGAGTGGGAGCTCGAATGAGCCAGTCGTCCAGGTAAGGGAAGACAAATATTCCCAGGGTGCGCAGAAAAGCAGCCACCACTGCCATGCATTTCGTGAACACCCTTGGTGCAGAGGCCAGACCAAAAGGGAGCACACTGTATTGATAGTGCTTCTCTTGAAAAAGGAACCGAAGGAACCTTCTGTGAGTTGGATGGATGAGAACATGAGTGTACGCATCCTTGAGATCTAGAGAACAAAGCCAATCCTGACTCTGAAGGTATGGCAGCAGAGTTCCCAGAGAAACCATCTTGAATTTTTCCTTGACTAGGAATCTGTTCAACTCTCTGAGATCTAAGATGGGTCTGAAGCCCCCTGTTTTCTTTGGAATAAGAAAATAAGGGTAGTAGAAACCTGTGCCCTGTTGTTGAAAAGGCACTTCCTCTATTGCCCCCTGGGTGAGAAGAGTGGCAACCTCCTGCCCCAACAGGTTGAGGAGGGAGGTTGGAGAATTGAACTGGTGCACTCTTGTGAGAGGGGGCAAGCTTGAAAAATGAAGTTTGTACCCCTCTCTTATGATGGAGAGTGTCCAATGCTCTGCTGTAATTTGCCCCCACCTGGGAGCAAAGTGACATAACCTTCCTGGAATGGTGGAGGGCTCTGGTCCTTCTAGAGCCACGAAGGCTAAGTTCTCTAGCAGAAAGTCAAAGGCCCTGAGGGGGCTGAGGTTGCTGGGCTGGAGCAGGCCTAGCAGCCTTTGCTTTGCTCTGTTTGGATGATTGCTGACGTTTGGCAGGGAACTGAGCTGCAGAAGATGCCCGCTGACCATAAGCAGGATAGAATCTTTCCTTTTTAGAAAAAGGTGTTTTCTTGAATAACCTTTTCTTAGCAGGAGCAGCTGTGGATTTGGATAGTCTATCCAAAGCAGAATTTTCAGCATCCATCTGATTGGTAAAGATTGGCAAGCAAAAGCCAAACAGGTTCTCACCTGTACAAGGGATATTTCCCAATTCATCTTGAACCCAGATCTCCAAATCAGATGCTTGAAGCCAAGCAATCCTACATGCACCTATGGCAATAGCTGAGGCTCTGCTTACGCATTCAAAGGAGTCGAAAGCTGCACGGTTGGAGAATTTGGAGATATCTTGGGCATGTTTGAGCCCAGTGAGTAAGTCCTGCTTTTTATCTTCAGACATAAAAGGACTTAAAGTCTGCAAATGGTCAGTGACTTCTTTTAACAACATTCCCATGTAGAGACTATAAGAATTAAGTCTCGCAGCAAGCATGGAAGCTTGGAAGACTCTTCTTCCAAAAGCATCCAGGGTTCTACATTCACGTCCTGGAGGATTAGGAGGCATGTCTTTTGGCACTTCTAATCTTTCTCATTGCAGACTCAACCACAATAGAGTGGTGAGGAAGTTGAGTTTTATGGAAACCAGGACAAGGAGGGACATGATACATGGTATCCAACCTGCGAGAATGAGGAGAGGTGGTTAGAGGTGCTTCCCACATCCTCAACATGAGATCATACAGAATCTCATGAATAGGCAAGGTAGCTGCCTCCTTAGGGGTTTTAGGATATTGTAAAATATCTAACTCCTTGGCTCTGGGCTCTGTCTCAGGGGCCACCGTGATAGAGAGGCCCCGAGCCACCTCCCTGATAAAGTCTTGAAAAGACAAGTCCTCTGGAGGAGACATCCTTCGTTTAGGAGAGGACGCCTCCTGTGGAAGAATCATGTTTGTTTGTTTGTTTTTTTTACAAGAAAAGAACAAAGACCGGCAGTACCGGTAGAGCGTCGAAGAAGGCAGACGCGACACAAAAGAAATAAAGAAAAAAATAAGGAAATTCTTCTACGGTGACAGGAACACGACCTGCTGGCTCCGCGGAAAAAGAAGAACTATGGAGAGACAGTTGGGAAAGGCGGGAAGGCAGCACGCAGGCGCTGTGGGATGCTCCCAAAGGCTTTCTGATTGGACGCTGGGGAGCGTTCCCACGCAGGCTCCGTCGGTACCGACGAAACCCATATGTGAAGACTCATTCCTGCTTGTTCCTGGAGATCAGTAGTTCTGCCGAGGTCGAGGCCTCGAGAATATCCTGGAGCCCCGATAATGCTTTGGAAGCCGAAGCCTCCCACCAGGGCAATTTTGCCGGTGCAGAATCCTCAAGGGCAACACCAGAGGCATCTCGATGCTTAGAAGGAGATCTACCCTTTGAGGACCGGCTAGACTTATGTTTAGTTACTTGAGATCCACGGGAGGAAGACAAAGCCCTGGAAGACGTCGATGCCACCGAAGCTGCATCAGAGGGAAACAGGGTGCTGAGCTTGGCAGCTCGGTTCTGTCGACCTCTCTTGGACATCATGGCACAGGTCATACATTCCGAGATGGAATGGTCAGGACCTAAACATTTCAGACACCGCTCATGGGTGTCAGTGACGGAGATGGTACCGCCACATTTGGTGCACTTTTTAAAACCGAAGGAGGGTTTCTCCATTATGGAAGAAATCCTGGGCCTAAGGCCCAAAATGGCGTGTGCACCTGAAAAGAAAAGGAAAAAGTACTAAGAATTTTTTTTTTTAAAGAAAAGAATGAAGAAAGAAAAAACCGGCGGCACCGGTAAGGCGTCGAGGAAGGCAGACGTGACCACAAAAAAAAAAAGAAAATTTTCTGCGGTGACAGGAACACGACCTGCTGGCTCCGCGGAAAACGAAGAACTGGAGAGAGGCAGTTGGGAAAGGCAGGAAGGCAGCACGCAGACGCTGTGGGATGCTCCCAAAAGCTTCCTAATTGGACGCTGGGGAGCGTTCCTGCGCAGGCTCCGTCGGTACCGACGTTACCCATATGTGATGACTACATTCCTGCTTGTTCCTGGAGATCACCTGTTACAGGTGAGTAAAGCATACTCACTCACCTGTAACAGGTGTTCTCCAGGGACAGCAGGAATCAGTCCTCATATATGGGTAACGTCGGTCCAATCAGAAAGCCCCACGGACACATCTCCCCAGCTTTCAAAGAAAGCCATTGGGACATGTCACCACACATGTGTGGTACCCTTCCCGTCCAAGGGTGCCATCTTATTCAGTCAGATGCCATAGCTAGAGCAGACAAAATAAGATGGCAAAAATGTACAGCAACTCCAAGGAGAGGAGGGAAGGTTGTGAGGACCGATTCCTACTGTCCCTGGAGAACACCCGTTACAGGTGAGCAGCTACGCTTTCTCCAGGAACAAGCAGGAAGTCGGTCCTCTCAAATGGGACTCCCTAGCTACAGGCTAAACAACACCTGTAGAAAAGCACGGTCCAGCCATGAGCAGCTGCAAACAAGTCTGAGAAAAGACTCTAAGGACCCCAGTGTCTAGGGAGAACCATCGCTCCGGTAGCCTGAACAAGAAATGTCGGCGGGTAGGAGTTGTCTAAAACCCGAACAGATTACGGAGTAGGGCCTGGCCGAAGGTGTTGTCCCGTCGGGACTCCCTCTCCAGGCAGTAGTGAGCTGCAAAGGTGTGAATTGAGGACCAGGTGGCAGCCCGGCAGATGTCTGCCATAGGGACAAAGCATAGGTTTGCAACAGAAGTCACCATAGCCCTGATGTTGTGCACCATGACCCAGCGCTCCAATGAGAGCCCAGCCTGACTGTGGGCAAAAGCAATGCAATCCGCCACCCAGGTGGATGGGATCCACTTGGTAACAGCCTCCCCCAGCTGACCTAGGTCGTATGAAAAGCAAAGATGCGAGGTTATGCAGTGGCCCTGGGTATGCTGCAGGTAGAAGGACAGGGCCCTCTTACAATCCAGAGTATGGAGAACAGCCACCACCTTGTCGGCGTAGGGCAGTGGAAAGGGGGGGGGGAAGAGGGGAGTACCACCTCCTGGTTGAGGTGAAAGGCAAATACCACCTTTGGAAGGAATTTAGGGTGGGTGCAAGGCACGACCCTATTCTTGTAGAACCTGGTGCAAGATAGCTTGGCCGACAAGACCTGAAGTCCGCTGACTCTGCGGGCAGAGGTGAGAGCCACCAGGAAGATGAACTTCCAGGATAGGTAATGCAAATGGCAAGTAACCAGAGGTTCGAAAGGCAGCTTGGTGAGCTGAGTCAGAGCCACGTTGAGATCTCATTCCACCAGGGGTAGGTGGATGGTAGGCTTAGAGAGCAGCCGTCCCCACATAAATTGAGTAATGAGGGGCTGTGTAGAAAGACGCTTGCCTTCAATGGAGTGACGGTGCACAGACAGCACGCTCAGGTGCACTCTGATGGCGTTGGACTTGAGTCCGATCTGCGAAAGGTACTGCAGCGGGTACTGCAGCATCGTGTGCACCTAGCAAGAGAATGGGTTTACCCGTTGCTCCACACACCAAACTAAGAATCTGCGCCACTTGAAGGCATAGACTCCCTTTGTGGAGGTCTTACGAAGAGGTCAGGATGACTTCCTCCACTTCCCTTGGGAGATTGAAGGATGCTATGGCGACCCGCTCAGCAGCCATGCTGTTAATGACAGGGATCCAAGGTTGGGGTGGAGAAGGGAGGCCCCCTCCTGGGTCAGTAGCTCCAGGGCGTTCCCCAGAGGAACTGGGAGCTCCGGCGCAAGGCGGAGCAACAGCGAAAACCAATGGCTGCCTGGGCCACCAGCCTGGAAGGTATACCTCCCTGAGGAGCATTCCCTGACCGATCATGTAGAAGCAGAGGGCTACTGCGACCCTGTGTCCCCCCTTGTTCAGGTAGAACATTACGACCTGGTTGTCCATTTGGACTAGCACAGACTGGTTCCGCAGGCGGTGGTTGAAGGCCTTGATCACCAGAAAAATGGCCTTGAGCTCCAGCAGTTTGATCTGCCGTTGGCTCTCTGCTAGGGACCAGTTGCCCTGCATGTGCAGTTCCTCGCAGTGAGCACTCCAGCCCAGTAGGGACACATCTGTGGTGAGGACCCTCTGGGGGTTTGAGGGCTGGAAGGGCATGCCCTTCTGCAAATGCTGTATGCCCTGTCACCAGTCAAGAAACTCTGCTAGTTGACGGGACACAGACCCTGTCCCGGAGCCTGCCTGTGGCTTGTGTCCACTGTGAATGGAGACACCACTGAGCTGCCTGCATGTGGAGGCAGGCGTTGGGAACCACATGGACTGTGGATGCCATGTGGCCTAGTAGGAGGAGCATGGACCGTGCTGACACTGTGTGGTGGTGTTGCACCTCAGTGGCCAGGGCTCCGAGGCGATACACCCTGTCTGTGGGGAGAAGGCCCTGGCATGGATAGTGTCCAGGTGAGCTCTTATGAACTCCAGATCCTGTGTTGGAGTGAGGTGAGATTTGGGATGGTTTATCATCATGAACCCCAAATGCTGCAGGACCTTGATGGTGCGGGACGTGGCCTGTTGCACTTTGGTGGCCATGTCCCCTTTCGTGAGTCAGTCATCCAGGTATGAGAAGACGAAGGTCCCTTGGCAATGGAGGTACATGGCCACCACTGCCAGGCATTTGGTGAAGACTCTCGGTGCGGGGGCTAGGCCAAAGGGTAGTACCCTGTACTGGTAGTGGTCACCCCCGACCATGAACCTTAAGTACTACCTGTGACTGGGATGAATAAGGATGTGGGTATACACATCCTTTAGGTCCAAGGAACATAGCCAATCTTACTATTGGAGGTAGGGCAGCAACGTTCCAAGGGAGAGAATCTTGAAGTTCTCCCGCACCAGGAACTTGTTCAGGTTTCACAATGGGCCATAGGCCTCTTGTTCTTTTTGGGATCAGAAAATATAGGGAATAGAACCCCTTGTCCCTGAAGTGGTGGGGTACTGGCTCCTCAGCCCTGTCCCTGAAGAGCCCTGTGAGTTCCTGCAGTAGCAGGGCCTGGGGCAGGGTAGTCCCAAGGGGGCTCTCCTAGAAAGAGAGGAGGAGGCGGCGTCTGGTCCACGTGAAGGAGGTAGCCTCCTCTGACCACTTGGAGTGCCCAGGTGTCTGTGGTGATGGCAGGCCACCGATGGGTGAAATGAACCAGATGCGCCCCTGTTGGCAGCTGCTCCCCACAGATGGAGAGGTTATGCTCAGAGAGTCAAAACCCTGACCCAGCCTGGGCAGGAGCCGGTTTTTGGGGCTTACAGCCCTTAGGCTTGCGTTGGCCTTGGCCCGTTCCTTTGCCCTGGTGACCCTGCTGTAGGGTCTGGAGGACCTGGTATTGGAGATAGCCTCGGTAAGTCTGGCCTTTCCTGTGTTAATGAGGCCTTTCCCCAATTGTTTTTTCTTGGGAAGAGTGGAGGACTTCCTGAAGAGCTGAGTCCTCGTAACAAACTCTGCCTCAATCTCTGCCGCCTTAGCCTCCATTGGTTTGCTGAGGAGATTTTCACAGAGGCAGGGGACGTTGAGGAGTTTCTCCTCGAGATCCAATGCCTGGAGCCAGGCCTGGCGTAAGGCACCGATGCCTGTGGTGGCCACCCTTGCATTAGACTAAGCCATCATAGCCAGCTCGAGACATGTACTTCGAGCACTCCCCAACGCACTTTGTGAGGGTTTGGAAGCGCTGGAGGTGATCTGCGCTGAGACCCGCCAAGAAACCTGCGATTTCTTTTGCTAGACCTCGGAGATACATGCCAATATGCATAGTGTCCAGGCATCGGCACCAACGCCAGTGTCTCCCACACTCTGAGTCGCTGCCCGAGGATGGCAGGGACAGGGACCATCAGGGCCTCCTTTGGTGAAGCCTCATACTGGAGGATTTCGAGCTCCTCCATCTGAAGCCTCCTCCGACTTTGTGTTGAGACACAAGGCCTTCGTCATGTCCCGGACAAACTTGAGGAAAGAGGTATCCTCAGGAGGAGGCTGGTGTCTCAACCTTGCGTAGTGCTCAGGTGCACTCTGACTGAAGTTGGACTTCAGTCCCACCTGGGACAGATGGAATAGGTACTAGAACACCAGCTGAACCAAGAAGGAAAATGGATTCACCTGCCTCTCAGCGCACCATATCGAAAATTGACACCACTTGAAGGTGTATGCCTTTCTTGTAGAGACCCTGCAGGAGACCAGAAGGACCTCCTCCACGTCATGTGGGAGGTTGAAGGGAGCAAGAGCTAACTTTCAACAGCCAAGCCATGAGCGACAGGGACCCCAGACTGGGGTGTAGGAGAACCCTCCTCCTGTGAAAGTAGTCCTGGGGCACAGCCCAGAGGAATCTGAGGCACCGCCCACAGAAAAGCAGCAGTAACCAAGGTTTCCTGGGCCACAAGTGGGCTACCAGATTCAGTGATGTCCTGTCACGCTAGACCCTGAAGAGGGTCTTGGCTACCAGCGTAAAAGAGGCCTTCCATCCATGGGATGAGGAATGCATCCGCAGCCAACCAGGACAGGTGCGGCTGGCAGGAGCAGAAGCAGGGCAACTGCATGTTGTCCAGGCTGGCAATCAGGTCCACTAGGGGGAGACCCCAGAGCTGGAAAAGCCAGGAGGCTACTTTGGGGTCCAGGCACCACTCATGCGACTGGAGGACTCTGCTCAACCTGGAGAGGCCTTAAGGGTTCTCCTGGGAAGAATGAGGGTGGGGTCTATTGCATGTGGATGGTGCTCCTTGACTACTTGCAGCACCCAGAAATCGGTGGAGATAGAGGACCATCTGTCAGCAAACAGGGCCAGACGCCTCCCCCCCATGTGGGCTGCAGAGAACCTCCTGGGGGAGAGGAGACCATATCCAAGGAATCAAACACTCCCTCCAGTCTGGGCCAGGGCCAGTGCCTGGGTCTTAGGCTTACGGGGGCCGTGCTCTTGTCCCTTGGACGCCCCTGCTATGGGGCAGAGAAGGCTGGTACTGTGCAGCATTACCAAACACTCCCTTCTTTCTAGGGAAGAAAGGCTTCTTTCCCAGGGCCTTTTTACAGGGGTGTACAGAGGTCTTCTTAGAGAGTCAGAGACTGAGTTCCTGACCAGGACCAATGTCTGCATCCTTGTCTGACATGGGCTTTCCATAAAGGTTCTCTCTGGTGCAAGAAACATTGATAAGTTTGTCCTGGACCCATTGCTTGGAGTCAAGTGACTGCAGCCATGCCTGGTGTCGGGCTCCGATGCCTGAGGATTTGAAACCATCGTATGCTGCTTGAGACAGAACGTCGAGCACTCCTTGACTGCAGAAGCCAGTGACTTGAACTGCTGAAAAGGATCCCCATCGAGGCCTACAAAGAATCCGGTGAGCAACCTTGCCAGTTCCTTTAGGTACATGCAGATATACACCTGGTAGGATTCGACTTGGCAAACCAGTATCGAGCCCTGGTAGCATTTTCGACTAAGGGCATCCAAGGTCAGGGCCTCCCTACTTGGTGACACCAAGGAATGAGTCTTTTGGTTCTTGAGTCACTGCAAACCCGAATCAATGACCACAGAATTTTGAGGGAGCTGGGTTTTTTGGAACCCCGGGCTTCAGCAGACTTGGTACATGAAGTCGCGCTGTCTGCACACAACTGGCACAGATGCTGGCGTTTCCCCACATACGGAGGAGTATGTGCTTGAGGATCAGAGAGATGGCACCATGAGGGTCTCCATCGGAGGATTTCAAAATTCCCCCGTGCGGGGGTCCTCCTCCATCTCGGTCTTGAACGCGAGCGCCTTTGCCATATCCTGCACAAAGTCGAGGAAAGCAACGTCCTTGGGTGGGGAATGGCACCGTGACACCAGTGGAGATGGGTCAAAGGGCACATCTGTGTCACCGGGTGTCGAGGGACTCCCAATCCTTGATCTCCCAGTCTGACTCGAAGTCAGAGGAAGAATCCAAGGCTCCATGGCTCCCGTGGATGGGCCCCGAGCCCGAAAACCTGCAACCTCTGGGGGACCTACAATCTAAGCTGCATGCACTTGCTGCGTCCCGAGGAATAGGACTGGGACCTTGTCTGAAGCAGAAGGCTCTCTAGGCCAGGAGCGCTTGAGGATCGGCTCGAAGACCAGGGAAGCCCTCAAGGTCAAGGGTCCAGTCATTGGGGCAGATGAAATTGACATCAATGCCTGCTAGTGGGCCAGGAGGGCAGCGATAGTATGCTCCAAGGCCACCATCCTGGTCTCCATGCCAGATGGGTACCACAGCCTTTGACGCAGGCACCAACGGCAACAGGTCCAGTGTCTGTTCTGTCGAAGAGGAGTCCTTGACCAGAAGGGTCTTGGGGTCCAAGGCAGATCGCCCAATGCCAACGACTCCTTCTGGGGCAGCATGTGCGGCCGCTCTCGCTCCGACCCCTCGGACTCACACCAGGGACTGCAGGGCCTGGTGTGGGATTTACCTTCTTTTCCAGACTCATCCTCCGAGGCAGTCTTCGAGGTTGTCAAGCTCTTCTTGTGTTCCACCACCGAGGAGTTCCTTTCGGAGAAACCTTGGCTGCGAGACTCTGAGGCAGCCCTAGCATCACAGGGCACTGAGATACTGGAGGGGGCTCTGGAGCGTGGTGTCGCCAGGGACTCCACGCAGAGTCTGATCTATAGAACAACTTCTCCTGCTGCAACCAATGGCTCTTGATGGCCTTTGCGGACATGGACTTGCAAAGGTCGCAGCGCGAGATGCCATGGTCCGGCCCCAAGGCAACGGAGGCAGCAGTCATGTGGATCATTGAGGGTCATAATCTTGCTGCACCAATCACATTTGTTTAAGCCACTGGAAGCCATGGGGAAAAAATGGGGCCTTTCACTCAGGCGAGGGTTTGAGGCTTACTGGCCAAAAAGGGCCAGTTGAGAGACACCTCGAGAAAAACAGTAAGAAAAACAAACCTGAGGAGCAACGCCAAGGCGAGCTGGGGCTCGGGGGCAGGAAGAGGAACCAATACGCATATCAGAAAGGATAATTTCAAAGTAAAAAAAAAAAAAAAAAAAAAAAAAGAGGCGGCACTTTTTCTGGGGAAATGGGAGACACATCTGGTGGGCTCCGTGGAAAAAAAGGAGACTGAGGTAAGATGGCACCCTTGGGCGGGAAGGCATGTGTGGTGCATCTCCCACCAAAGGTTTTCTTTGAAAGCTGAGGAGATGATTCCACTTGGGCTGAATCGGCGCTGGCATCAGGCATATGCGAGGACAGACTTTCTGCCCGTTTCCGAAGAATTGCTTCATCACCATCCATTTAAATGGATTTAAATGTGCTGCGCTCTGCTGTGTGAGGCTTTGAGCAGTTAGCTCATGCAGAATACTTGTCCTTGTATTGGTAGCACAGAAAATTGTGCGCTAAAAATGAGCTATCCTGTGCACAAATCCTAGTGCACTGTTTATGTTTATTATATTTGATATACCGCTCAAGCCAAAGCATCAGAGCGGTTTACAATATTACATAAAAGTTACAGAAAATATGAAAAGAACGCCTTGTTAGACTCCCTCCCAGTGACAATATTATGTGCGCCCCTAGTCACTGCTCACTGATGAATGGAACTGCCTTTCCCCTGCAATTGTTGGGAGGGAGAGATGGGGAAGCTGCAGAGGCAGCATTTCACATCTGTAAGTAAGCAAACTCAAAAGCTTTTTCCTTGAGCTAGTCCACACTATTTGCTAACAATCTTATCGATTATATACCGACATACCTTGCAAGAAAACCCAGGGGCTGCTGGGGAAGCATTGCACTTCAAAAAAAGAAAGAGGAGACAAGTATAGGACATGAAAACACAGACTATTGGAGTAGCCTAGCGGTTCGAGCAATCGTCTAACACCCAGGAGATTGGGGTTTGATTCCCACTGGTATTCCTTGGACCTTGCCTTCAAAGAAAGGGCCTGGCAATCTACTTCTGATGAGCCAGTCTAAGTAGGGGAAGACGAAGACCCCTTGAGTCCTTAGAAAGGCTGCCACCACCACAAGGCACTTTGTGAATACCCTGGTGCCGAGGCTAGGCCAAAGGGCAGCACTTTGTACTGAAAATGGTTTCCTCCCACTACAAATCTAAAACGATTGTTCTGCCTTCCTTCCACCCGGAACCTCACGACACTGCTGAGGAGCGCTGCCTCCACATGCTGGACTACACCTGCACCCTCAGGACCTACCTCAACCGTCTCCAAGGCATCACAACTGTTCATAGCCTACGACCCGAACAGACCGGGAACACCAGTAACCAAACAGACCTTATTCAGGTGGCTCTCTGACTGCATCGCATACTGCCACATTTGGGCGGATGCCCACCCATGAGAAGAGGTACACGCGCACCAGCTGCGGGCTATGGCGGCGTCCCTGGCGCACCTACATGCCACCGCCCCGGCAGACATCTGCAATGCAGCAACTTGGGCCTCCATCCATACTTTCACCAAACACTACTGCCTCGACTGTCCGCTGAACTCCTCCACATCCTTTAGGCAGGCAGTCCTGCACACAGCAGTGCGACAGCCAGACAGCGTGGGGGTTACCTTGGCTGACTAAGCACGCCACTACCCTCAACCTGCACGGCTGCTACCACTACAGACTCATACTGTCTGACTTACACTGTTGCCTGATCTACTCGCACTGTATTCTGCACAGTTTGACTTGCACTGTTGCCACTGTTGGCTGTTTTTACCTGCACTGTTTGACTTGCACTATTTGTTCTTGTTCCAGTTTGCACTACTGCTGACCAACCTGCACTATTGTCGTGTTTCGTCCTACGACCGTGTACAATCTTTGATTCGTTCATAGTCTCATTAAACTTCCTGGTTATAGCAATCCAGCTACAGCCTCCGTGACTCTGTATATAAGTTTTCAGAACTATGGTCATGGCCTATCCTTTTGCAGGCTCTCCCTTACCACAGCCCCCACAGATGTGGTGTGGAACCCCTACTAACACGTCCCACGACTCCCCACCTCATCCCTGCTCGGGAGTCACCTATGCATGGGGATTTTGGGTTTTTTTTTATAGAATAACTAAGTATTATACGAAACTAGTATTACACTCTCCGGTTGGTAAAAGAGATGGCCTAGTGGTTAGGACAAGTTACCTCAGGCCGGAAGGTTGGGGGTTCAAATCCCAATAGAGGACAGCAACCTTGTGCCGGAAGGACGGGGGTTTCTAGTTCCACAGGTGCTCCTTGTGGTCTTGGGCAAGCCACTTAACCCTCCATTGCCCATGTGCCCTTTAAGTATTAGCGTATGTCTCTCATATCCCCTTGTGTTAAATGTATCCCCCCAATTGTGTTGTGACCACTTTGATTGAAGGATAAGGTGGTATACAAAACTGTCTAAATAAATACTAAACCTACACATAGTCTTAGCTAGGTAACATCAGAAGCTGTCTGTATGCAGTTTCTTTATAGATTTCCCAATTCAGTGACAGTGAATCCTTGGAAAAAAAAATCCTAATAAACCAAAAAAGCATTTCAAAGCAAACTAAAAACTTTTAGTAGTATCTGTCTCGCATTATGTAGGAACCCATTCCAAAAGGAAACAAAGTTTGAAAGTGCCATGCTCAAGTCTGATCATTTTCCCTTAACATTTTAGTAGCCGCCCGAGAGAAGATCAAACCAAGTTTAGGACAACTATCCACAGGGTTGTCATGAGTGGACGTAGCACATAAACATGTTTAGGGGCCAATGTAGAAACTGCACCATGCTCTAACATTTTGCTGGTGATCTTCCTGGGCCAGACTTGCTCTCCAATGCAGAAAGCAAGCTAGCATGAGAGAAATACTGCCAACAAAATTGCTGCCTTATGTAGCACAGTAACCCTCCCCCCCAAGGTGCATCCCTGGGACAGGATGCACCCCCCCCCCCCCCACAAGCTGGGGAGGAGGTCACTGTCATGTAAAACATTTTTGTCTTATATGACAGCCCGGCCCTGCCCATCTCAGGTTGCACCATATAAGGATAGACACTGACATTTTTCGAGATGACAGGAGTGGTGCCAGACTTAACACAAGCCTCTGCACAAGTCTGGCTTGTTCCCCTTGTTTAATGCAGACTTTTTGCACACAGACGATTTGCATGCCAGCTGCACAAAAAGTCATCGTTTAACTCACTTTGGAAACCTTGCCCTAAAGCTTTAGCACTGGGCTCTGGCACAAGGTTTCTGTATTGACCCCTTAGTGCAGTTTTAAAAAAGTTATCAAGTGGCAAAAAGTAGCAAGGAATGTCCTCAAGAGAGACTTGCAATTTGACTTGTGTTGCTTCAATAAATACAGATTTGGAGGATCGCGGGAGAGGAGCAGGATACTCAATACACTGAGGTAGAGAACCAATTATGTATGACATTGGGAGTATATGGACCACTAGCAATGGGGATATGGCAGAGGGGTGGGGGGATAGGACGGAAAGATGCAGGGAGGGTAGGGAGTGGGGAAGAAGGGAGGTTGGAGGGAGGGGGGGACAAAAGAGTGAACAACTGGGCTGTGGGATGGTAGTTGAGGTATAGTTGAATAGAGGAAGTGAATGGACCCCTGGGCGGAGTGTAAGAGTCACCACCCGCCGGGGGAGTGGGTATGGAGTAGGGGAGGAGGGTAGAGGTACACCGTAAGGTAGGTATTGGGGGGAATAAGGGGGGGGGGACTATTGAAAGGGGGTGGAGGGATAAAATAAATGATATAGGCAAGAGAATGGTCTGTATATGTTTTTGATGAATGGTTTACCATGTACATTCTGAAATAATATACTCACAATGTTATTTGGATACGGAGTCTGCCTAATAAAAGAAAATTGACATAAGAAAATCATTAGAGAGGCTTATTTTGAAAAAGCACTTTAAAAAACAGCAGCAAAATGCATTCTGGCATGACAGAAATACTCAATAGGTAACATCTCAAAGGAGACTACTCAGGAGGGTTTTTTTCCCTCTGTACCCTTCTCATTGTAGTTTCAGTCCCTGATTGGGGGCCACAGACCACAGCTCTTCTCAGAAGAAAAAAGAGCACAAATCAAGCTAAAGCTGGTCTCTAGGTGTCACCATTGTGAAGGCTTAATTTCTTACTTATAGGGCAGAAATAACAACATTCAGTCTTTCAGTGCCTCAAATTAAGAAATTAGGTCTTACCTGCTAATTGTCTTTCCTTGAGTTCTCTCCGGGCCAGTCCAGGAACTGTAGGGTAGTCAACCTCCTCCAGCAGCTGAGGGGACTGAATACTAAAAGTCTTACTGACAGCCTGTCCAGGTCCCTCTAGTGTCAGAGACTCAGTCAACCATTTCCAAAGCAGCCTGATCTACTGCTAAGTGCTCTTAACAACAACCGCACTGAACCTTCACTATCGCTATACCGTAACTCTTAAGCTTTAATCCATTGCCTCCCAATTTGTCTCTTTTCTCCCCGTTTCTTTTTTTTTCTTTTTTAAACACTAAGATTGGCTACTACTGCTCGTCCCCATCACCCCTAAGGGAACCCCACAGACAGTGCCACTCGAAACAACCGCTTTGACCAGAGCCGAGGCGAGCCCCGTAATCTTAACTATCGCTGTTCTGTCCTTTAGGTCTACCTTCGGCTACAACGGCATGCCATTAAAAAGATCGAGATCTTCTCTCCGCGAATGACTAACAGAAAAAAAAAACACGGGTGGGCCCTGGACTGGTCCGGAGAGAACTCAAGGAAAGACAATTAGCAGGTAAGGCCTAATTTCTTCTTCCTCTTCGTCTCTCCGGGCCAGTCCAGGAACTGTAGGGAAGTACCAAAGCAGTACCTACTGTCGGGAGGGTCCCCCTGGCCCCGCCACCAAGGCTGAGGTCCCCACCTTTGCGTCCGCCTTTGCCTGAACATCTAGCCGATAATGTTTAGCAAATGTATGCAGAGACGACCAAGCAGCTGCCCGA
The DNA here is from genome assembly GCA_033557465.1 of Ichthyophis bannanicus. NCBI lineage: Eukaryota > Metazoa > Chordata > Amphibia > Gymnophiona > Ichthyophiidae > Ichthyophis > Ichthyophis bannanicus. The sequence continues at coordinate 377,390,636 of CM066034.1, read as the reverse complement.
CAAATATCCACTGGCAGAACTAATGCATTCTCAGCCCAGGAAGTAGTCTGCGCTCGAGTTAAATGAGCCCGTAGCCCTTCCGGCGCCAACTTCCCCCGTGCCTGATACGCTGCCGCTATCGCATGCTTCACCCACCGGGCTATTGAGGCTTTGGAAGCCGCTTCTCCCTTATGAGCGCCTCCAAACAGCACAAACAGCCTATCAGCCTTCCTAAACGACGCTGTTCTCCTAAGATATCGGCGGAGAATCCTCCCCATATCCAACTTTCAGAGCGAGCCAACCACACCAGCCCTCTCCCGGTTCCGAAAGGTCAGTAAAGAAATTGGCTGATTCACATGGAAAACCAACACCACTTTCGGTAGAAACAAGGGAACCGGACACAAAACCACCTTTTCCTCCGAAAACTGAATGTATGGCTCTCTGCAGGACAGCGCCTGTAGATCCGAAACTTGACAAGCTGAACACAACGCCACCAGGAAGGCGGTCTTCCACGAAAGTTCCCTTAGCCGCCCCCTGCTCCGGCAGGCTCAAAAGGTGATTGAGTCAAGGCCTCCAGGACCAAATTCAAATCCCAAGCCGGAACCACCAGCCTTACCGGAGGCCGCACATTCTTAACCGCTCTCATGAATCTCAAAACATCCGAATGGCGCGACAAGGAACTAGCCTGCACCTTTCCTCAAGCCAAAGCTGCCAGGTGAACCTTCAGGGTATTAAGGGCTAGTCCCCTATCCAGCCCCTCCTGCCAAAATGTCAAGATACCTGAAATTGAAGATGAGAATGGTTGAACGCTGTGTCTAGTACACCACTCTTCAAAAATGTGCCAAATCCCGATATAAGCGAGAGACGTTGATCCCCTCCTGGCCCACAGCATGGTAGCCACCACAGCCGCCGAATATCCCTTCCTCTTCAAGCACTCCCCTTCAAGAGCTAAGCCGTAAGAGAGAAGCAATCCACCTGCGGCATCAAGATTGACCTGATCTGGAAGCCGCCACAGACGATCCACCAAAAGGCGTACCAGATCCGCATACCAAGGCCTCCTCAGCCAGTCCGGGGCAGTGAGAATCACTCTGCCGTTGTGTCTTGCTATTCTCCGAACGACCCTTCCGATCAAGGGCCATGGCGGGAACACATACAGGAGCACCCCCGACGGCCACGGCTGGGCCAGGCCATTGAGACCCTCCGACATGCGTTCCCTGCACCTGCTGAAAAACCGACCCGCCTTGGCATTGTTGAAGGTGGTCATGAGATCCAATACCGGCTGTCCCCAGCGGACCGTAAGGTTGTGAAAGACTGCCTCGTTCAGAGCCCAACTCTCCTGGATCCAAAGAATGCCGGCTGAGAAAATCCGCTTGAATGTCGTCTCTTCCTGCCACATGCGCCGCTGACAGAGCTACTAGATGGCTCTCTGCATCAGCCGCTGGCTCTCCTCCAGTAAGGGTGCCCTGCCCATGCCTCCTTGCCAGTTGATATAGGACACCGTCACCGCATTGTCGGAGAAAACGCACACCGTTTTTCCTGACACTAAACTCTCAAACTCCTGCAACGCCAAAATCACCGCTTTCATTTCCAACTGATTGAACAAATTCTCTCCTCCTTTGACCAGAGTCCCTGCACGACCTGGGCCATACAATGTGCTCCCCAGCCCAATAGGCTGGCATCGGTAGTCACCAGTATCCAATCCGGAGCTTCCAAGGGCATCCCCGCCTGTAGATGACCAGGGTCTAACCACCACCGCAGACTGTCGCTGACATCCTGCGAGCATATCAATCTTTGACTCAGGGAATGCTCCTGTGGAGACCATCGGGACAGCAAGAGCAGTTACTCACCTGTAACAGTCCTCACATATGGGTGACGTCGGCGTCAATGGAGCCCCCATGCGGAGCATTTTCCCAGCTTTCAAAGAAAGCCTTTGGGAATGCAGGCACGCATCCGTGGTCCCCTTCCCGCCCAAAGGTGCCATCTTGCTCAGTCTGATGACATAGCTAAAAGACAGCACAAAAAGAAAATGAACTATATACAACTGCAACTCCAAGGGGAGGAGGGAGGGTTGTGAGGACTGATTTGTGCTGCTCCTGGAGAACACCTGTTACAGGTGAGTAACTACTCTTTCTCCAGGACCAAGCAGGAAGTCAGTCCTCACATATGGGTGACTCCCTAGCTCTGGGCTACCAGGAACCCAGGCTGAAAAAATAGAGCTCCCTCTAGAGCCTCAGCAACAGTGAGAGAATCTTCTCAGAGGCCACACCTGAACGGTAGCCCAAACACCAGGGCCGGAGGGTAGGAGTTGCCTAAACCTCAAAGAGATTACGGAGTACCACTTGCCCAAAAGCACTATCCCTACGGGACTCCCTCTCGAGGCAGTAGTGGTCCGCAAACGTCTGGCTTGAAGACCAAGTAGCGGCCCGGCAGATGTCTGCCAACGGAACAGAACAGAAGTGAACTACTGATGCGGCCTTCGCCCTGACCCGGTGGGCCATAACTCAACCCTCCAGGGAGAGGCCGGCTGCCCTGTACGCCCAGGCAACAAAGTACGCTTAGTGACAGGCAACCCCAATTTATTAGGGTCAAAGGAAATGAAGAGCTGAGAAGCCCTTCTATGCCCCTGCGTACGTGCTAGGTAAAAGGACAGCGCCCTTCTACAATCCAGGGTATGCAAGACAGTTTCGGCTCTATTGGCGTGCGGCCTGGGAAAGAACGTCGGAAGTACCACCTCCTGGCTGAGGTGGAAGGAGGACACTACCTTTGGAAGGAACTTAGGATGAGTCCGCAAGACTACCCTGTTCCTATAGAACCTGGTATATGGCCTATCCGAGACCAGGGCCTGAAGCTCACTCACCCGCCTAGCCAAGGTGAGTGCCACAAGGAACAACACCTTCCAGGAGAGGAAACGTAAATGGCAGGTTGCCATCGGCTCAAAAGATGGGCGAGTCAGTTGCTGCAAGACCACATTGAGATCCCACTCAGTGGCCGGTGGATGAACAGGAGGCTTAAGCAGAAGCAGGCCTCTGAGAAAGCGAGACACCAGAGGGTGGCCTGAGAGAAATTGTCCATCCACCGGCGAGTGAAGAGCTGAGAGGGCACTGAGGTGAACCCAGACAGAGTTGGACTGAAGTCCTAGGTTGGAAAGGTGGAGCAGGTATTGTAGCACCACCTGGACCGAGCAGAAGGGATCCTCCTGCTGTTGAGAATACCAAGTAGAAAACCTACGCCACTTCAGAGCATAGGCTTTCCTAGTGGAATGCTTCCTGGAGGCCAACACCACCTCTTCAACCTCCTTTGATAGGACTACCCTTTCAGCAGCCAGACCATCAAAATGAGGGATATGAGGTTGGGATGCAAGAGGGACCCCTGATCCTGAGTCAGAAGGTCGGGTATCCACTGCCAACTGCAGAAGAGGGAACCACAGCTGCCTGGGCCACCTGGGGGCTATCAGGATCACAGTGGCTCGGTCCTGCTGGATCTTGAATAGAGTCCGGGCCACCAGAGGCATGGGAGGAAATGCACACAGCAGGGCCTCTGACCAGGGGATCAGGAATGCATCTGGTGCTGTTCTCAAGGGATGCGGTTGCCTGGAACAGAACCTGGGTAATTGCCTGTTCAGCGGACTGGCAAAAAGATCCATGGTCGGAAGTCCCCACTTCAGAAAGATCTGTTGAACTACCAGAGGATCCAACTGCCACTCGTGAGGCTGCAGGAGTCTGCTTAGCCTGTCCGCCAGGTAGTTTTCCTGGCCTGGGAGGTAAACCGCCCTGAGGGTCATGCCTTGATTGATAGCCCAGGAACAGAGAGCTTGTGCTTCCAGGCACAGGAGTCTGGATCCTGTGCCTCCCTGCTTGTTGACGTAGAACATAGCCACCTGGTTGTCCGTCTGAACTAGGACAGACTGGTGAGACAGGATCCGAGAGAAAGTCCGTAAGGCTAGTCAAATGGCTCAATTCCAACAGGTTGATCTGCTGGGCAGCCTCCCATGGAGACCACAGGCCTTGGGTGCAGGCCCCCTGACAGTGTGCCCCCCAGCCTTGCAGGGAAGCATCGGTTGTCAGTACCTGAGTGTGTGGGGAGGCCTGAAAAGGGACACCCCCGACCAGATTTGGGAGATGCCTCCACCAGCGTAAGGAGTCCACCAAGAGTTTGGACACCTTTATCCTGTCTGACAATTTCCCTGTGGCCTGTAGCCACTGTGCCCTGAGGTACCACTGAGCCGGCCTCATGTGCAGGCGGGCATGTGGGGTGACATGCACTGTGGAAGCCATGTGACCTAAGAGCCGGGGGAAGAGTCTGGCCGAGACAAGAGAGTTCGCCCGAAACTGGCCGGCCAACTTTATCAGCCTCTGAGCTCTGTCCACAGGCAAATAGGCCTTTGCATGGATGGTATCCAATCTTGCCCCTATGAACTCCACGTCCTGTGAGGGGACTAAAGTGGACTTGGGGAAGTTTATAACAAACCCCAGGTGCTGAAGCAGGGATATGGTTCTGAAGGTGGCCTGCCTGATAAGCCAGTCGTCCAGGTACACAAAGATCCCCTGGTTCCTGAGGTAGGCCGCAACCACCGCCAGGCATTTTGTAAAAACCCTGGGGGTAGAAGTGAGGCCAAAAGGAAGCACTCTGTACTTGAAGTGTTTCCCACCACAAATCTGAGGAAGTGTCTGTGACTTGGATGGATGAGGATGTGAGTATACGCATCCTTAAGGTCTAAGGAGCATAGCCAATCTCCCTGCTGGAGGTAGGGCAGTAAGATTCCAAGGGTAAGCATCTTGAACTTTTCCCTCTCCAGAAACTTGTTCAGATTTCTCAGGTCCAGGATGGGTCTGAGGCCTCCTGTTCTTTTTGGTACCAGGAAGTACCTTGAGTAGAAGCCTTGCCCTTCCAGGTGGTGTGGCACCGGTTCCACCGCCTGGTCCTGTAGCAAACCTTACAACTCCTGAAGGAGTAAGTTTCTGTGCAGAGGGGGTCTTGGAGGCTCCCCTGGAAAGTAGGAGGGGGGTATCTGGGTGAAGTGGAGCAGATAGCCCCTTTCGATGATGCTTAACACCCAAGTATCCCCTGTGATGGTTGGCCACCTGTCTGTGTACAGGGTCAGCCGACCGCCTGTGCCCTGTAGAGGAGGCGAGGCTATGCTGGCATAGTCAAAAAAACCCTCCCTGCTGAGCAGGAGCCGGAGTAGGAGGCTTGGGAGCCTTCTGCCTACGGGGCCCATGACCCTGCCCCCCTTGGCCTGCTGGCCCTGTTGGGGAGCTGCAGAGGCCTCGTAGTGAGGGTAGGTTTTGTAGGCAGTGGTCTTCCTCGGGTAAAAAGCCTTTTTCCCCCGAGCTCTTCTTCTTCTGAGAAGGAGCAGAGGTTTTCCTGGACAGCCTTGTCCGAGTAAGAGTCTCGGTCTCGAGTTCTGCATCCTTTTCGGCCATGGGCTTGCCAAGGAGGTTTTCACCTCGGCAAGGGACAATCGACCAACTTGTCCTGTACCCATAGCTCAAAATCCAAGGATTGTAGCCAGGCCTGGCGGCGTGCACAGATGCCGGCCCCTGCTACTCGGGCCGAAGCCTCAAATCCATCATAGGCTGCTCGAGAGATAAACTTCGAGCATTCTCGAATACCAGAAGACAAGGCCTTGAACCTCTGCAAAGGTTCCTCGGACAGACCAGCAGAGAACCCGGCAATCTCCTTTGCCAGGTCTTGAAGGTACATGCCCATGTACAGCTCGTAGGTCTGGACACGGCAAGCAAGCATAGAGCCCTGGAAGCACTTTCTACCGAGGGCATCTAGGTTCTGGGCTTCCCTGCCGGGAGGCACCAAGGATTGCATCTTCTGACTCTTCAGGCGATGCATGGCCGATTCCACAACCATGGAGTGGTGCGGCAGCTGTGCCTTTTGAAACCCGGGGCTCTTGCGGAGTCGATAGATGGAATCGACCCGCTTGCGTAGAACCGGCATCGAGGCCGGCGCCTCCCACATGCGGAAGAGCAACCGCTCCAGCATCGGAGGAACCGGGACAGTAAAGGCCTCCTTGGGAGGAAAGTCATACTGCAGAGCCTCGAGCTCCTCGGCTCGAGGCCCTTCCTCGGGGTCCGCAGGGAATGCCAATGCTTTGGCCATGTCCCTTACGAAATCCGAGAACCTGGTATCCTCCGGAGGGGACCTTGTCCGAAGCTCGGATCCCGGTGAGTCCGAAGGGACGCACCGAGTCCGGAAGGTGTCAGGGGACTCCTCCTCCTCCATTTTCCACGCCAATTCCTCCGAGGAGTCGTCAAGCAGCTCCGAGTGGGCAGGCACCGACGCCATCCGCCATGATGCCGAGGGTACCGGCATCGACGACCTCGGTCCCGAACGGGAGGCCGAGGGTGACCTCCGCCGAGAATCGACTCGAGTTTGCATGGTCTCGAGGATCTGATCGGCTCGGCCTCTGGGGTCGACTTGGACATCAATGTCCCGGTGGTCGGGGCAGAAGCACCAGTGAGACCGGCGATCAGCACCCGCTGCTGCTCCATGAAGGCAGACAATCTGCTCTCCAAGGCCGTCAACCTGAGTCCGAGCTCAGGAGACCCAGCAGCCTCCGACTCGGGCACCGACGGCGTCGGGCCGACGTCGGCTCCCCTGGAGGAGAGTCCACGAGGACTACAGTACTCACGTGACTCGGGGCCTCCGACTCTACACAAGGATGCTTTGCAGGCCTCTCCAACTCCGAAGACCCGGGACGGCGATTAGGGCTATGCGACCTGGCCCTCGAGGAGCCAAGAGCGTCCACCGATGCCGCCCTCGTGGGTTTCTTCTTCCTTCGATGCTCCCTCGAGGGGAATCCCTTTCAGAGGAGCCCCAACGATGCTCGGGGTCAGACTCCCAAGACGTTGAGGCCTCTGACGAAGTCCGGAGGCAGATTCAGAGAAGATCACGCTGGGTGCTGACGGCTCCATAATGCCTTGGAAGACATTTTGCTACAGGGGCTACAGACCATAGCATCATGGTCTGGCCCTAGGCACCGGAGGCAGCAGTCATGTGTGTCAGTGAGAGACATGAGTTTCTTGCACCGATCACACTTCTTAAAGCCACTGGCAGTCATCGGGGGAAAAAGGGCCCCTGCAAGATCAAAAAATTGGGCTGAAAGGGAAAAGAAAAAAGGCGCAAAACGCAGTCTCTAAGGACAAAAACCGAAAAGAGAGGTCCGGGCTCGACACCGGTGTACCGAGTCCGGGCTCGACACCGGTGTACCGAGTCCGGGCTCGACACCGGTGTACCGAGTCCAGGCGGGAAAGGAACCGATGTCGAAACGAAGAAAAAACTCGATCCAACGCAGAAAAATCAACTTTATTCATGGGTGACAAGGACAGGCGTCCGTAGGTCTCCACGGAAAAAAGAAGACTGAGCAAGATGGCACCTTTGGGCGGGAAGGGGACCACGCATGCGTGCCTGCATTCCCAAAGGCTTTCTTTGAAAGCTGGGGAAATGCTCCGTATGGGGGCTCCGTCGACGCCGACGTCACCCATATGTGAGGACTGACTTCCTGCTTGGTCCTGGAGAAACGCTCGCTGCAGAGGACGCATATGTGCCCTGGCCCAACGCCGCTGCCATGGACCCCAGCAGCTGCAAGTATCTCCACGCCGTAGGAGCCTTGAGGCTTAAAAATGCCGACACCTGACCTACTATCTTGTGCACCCTGGCTTCTGGGAGAAAAAGACTGCTCCCACGCTGGTGTCGAATAAAGCCCCGAGGTAGACAATACACTGTACCGGACGCAGCTGGCTCTTGGCTCGATTCACCACCCAACCTAGGCTTTCCAACAACTCCACTACTCGAGCCGTCGCCGTAACTGACTCTTCTACTGAGCCTGCTCGAATCAGCCAGTCGTCGAGATAGGGATGAACCTGAATACCTTCCTTTCGCAGCGACGCTGTGACCACCACCATCACCTTCGTGAAAATACGAGGGGCAGTAGCCAGCCTGAACGGCAAGGCCTGAAACTGAAAATGCCCCACCGGTACGGCAAACCGTAAAAATTTCTGATGCTCTGGTCGGATAGGGATATGCAGATAAGCTTCTGTTAAATCTATGGACGAGACAACCTCGCCCGGCTTTACCGCCCGGATTACTGAGCGGAGTATCTCCATGCGGAAATGCGGCACCCGCAAACAACGGTTCACATGCTTGAGATCCAGAATGGGACGAAAGGACCCCTCCTTCTTGGGGACACAAAATAAATCGAGTACCGACCGAACCCGCACTGATCTCGTGGAACCGGCACTACCGCTTGAAGCAGCAGCAACTGCTGCAGGGTGTCGTTTATGGCCTTTGCTTTTGCTGCAAAACCGCATGGAGACTTCACGAAGGCCCCCAATAGAGGCTGAGCGAATTCCAAGGCATAACATTCACGGATGATTTCCAGCACCAGCGATCCGTAGTTATGGAGGTCCAGACAAAGTGGAAGCCCTGTAACCGACCCCCTATCGGAACCTCCGCCTGGACCAAATGCTCCTCATTGTGGTTTCTTGGACGAGTTCTGTTGGGAGCCCCCATAGCCCCATCCGAAACCTCTCGTCCCTCGAAAGGACTGCCCACGAGCTACAAAGCGACCTCTCTGATACGGCGAAAACCGGGATCCTAGAAACCTCCGAAAATCTCTGCCTTGACCTCTCTGCAGATTATTGCATATAGATATTGAACATTAGTGCGGACAAGGAGGATCCCTGAGGGACACCTTGTTTAAAGGGGAATGAATCAGATATTGCTTCACCTGTTCTGACTTGCTGCTGTCTATCGGATAAGTAAGATTTGCACCAGTTCAGGGCTAGACCTTGGATGCCCTTATCTTGGAGGCGCTGTAGGAGGGTATTGTGGTTTACCGAATCAAATGCGGCGGCTATGTCGAGAAAAATGAGAATGAACCCTTGGTGGATATTGTCAATGCCTATGATTAGGTTATTGAAGAGGGTTGTGAGGAGGGTGTCAACACCATGATCTTCTCTAAAACCGTGTTGTGAGGGGTCCAGGGGAGCTTCAGAGTCAACATGTTGTTGTATTTGTCGCTGAACTACTTTTTCCATGATTTTTGCTAGTAGAGGGATACTTGATAGGTCTAAAAGATTCGACTTTTGCTGAGTCTAGCTTGCTGTTCTTCAGGAGCGGGCGGATGGATGAATGCTTCAGGCTCTGTGGGAAGGATCCAGTTGAGAAGGAATAGTTGATGATCTTGCTTATAGTTGGGCTAAGTTCATGTCGTAGTTCTTTGATCCATCTGGCTGGGCAGGGGTCATTAGGTGCGGTAGTTAAATTAATAGCTGCTATGATTTCTTCGATCTCTTTGTTGGATACCTGAGAGAAATTGTCAAGCGTGGCTAGTTGGGTCACGGTTTGTGGAGTGGATGGTGCTGGTGCTGTGAGGATCAAACTAGTCTGTATCATTTTTGATTGTAAGTATTCGGCATAATCTTGAGGGTGTGGCATAGGTGGTTGAGTTGTGGTTGGATCACCTGTTAAGGATTTAACAATGTTGAAGAGGTCATGTGGCTTGTTTAAGGACCGCATTAGTATTTCCGAGTGGTATTTCTTTCTTCTCGCCATTGTCATCCTCCGGTGGGTTTGTAAGTATGAATTGTATGAGCAGAGTGCATCAGGAGACCGGGAGGAACGCCAGCGTCTCTCAAGTCTGCGCAGGTGGAGGAGAGATTCTTGTAGATCAGAGGAGAACCATGGTTTATGTTTGCCCTTGGTCTTGATCCTGTTAGTAGCAGGGATGCAGGCAGCGGCTTTCAATGTGCTGTCCCAGTTGGCTACTAGGTCATCTTGGGAAGGTAAGTCCTTGTGGAGGGCAGGTAGGATTTTCTCCAAGGCTTAGATCTTATTGAAAGGACGGAAGCGTGTTTCAAGGGCACTTGGGGGGCGACCTGCTTTGTTGCTGTCAGTGGTGCGGTGTTCAGTAGGGATGTAAAAGAGGAGTAAGTTGTGATCAGACCAGGGTACAGGGGTTATGGAGATCAGGAGCTTCTGAGATGTGTTGAGTACCGCTTGAGGAGCGAAAATTAAATCCAATGTGCTTCCTTTGATATGGGTGGAAGCGTCAATAAGTTGTTCATATCCTAATTGGCACATGGCTTCAATGAATGCTGAGGAGTGTGAAGTTTGTAACGAGGGTAGGTTAAAATCACCCACTAGCCAGTTAGGGGCTTGTGGGTTAGGAGAGTTACATGCAATATTGATTATTGATGGAAGGTCCTCTGGGGAGGGTGATGGAGCTCGATAGAGTAGATTGATCGTACAGCTCCTATTAGATATGGAAAGAGCATCAAGGTGTGGTGTGCTGGTGGTAGTGCTCAGTTTGAATTGGAGGACCGATTTGGCGAGAATGAGTGTGCCACCACCTCTCTGGTTAGATCTGTGGCAGGCGTAGATGGAAAATTCTGGTGGAATCATCTGGTTGATGAGGACGTTGTCATTGTCGGTTAGCCATGTCTCCGTTATCAGCAGTATGTCAAGGTTATGTGCTGTTATCAGATCAATAGCTGCAGGCCATTTGGAACGTATAGATCTGGCGTTTATTAAGGCGCACTTGAGTAGACGATTGGACTTGTGCCTCTCAGTCGGGTCCTTGTCAGAGAGCAGCAACGGGATATGTAGAAGGTGTGAATAGGGTATTCTGGTTCTCATGGTGGAGTGGCAGGGATATTCCATTGAGCATCTTCCCATGCCATAACGGATAGGGATCTGCTTAATGCCAGGGTCAAGGGCAAGTGTTAGGACGGAGATCGATGCGATAAGCATAATGGGGACTAGGTGAGGTATTTGATACATGATGGGGGACATGGTTATAGGCAGCGTGGTCAGCTAAAGAGGAGTTATTTGAGTGCACTGAAATAATCAGCAGAGAAAGCGGTGCACAACAATACAAACAGCTTATGTAACTAGTTGTGCAGTTTGTTTCCTTAATAAAGTGATATTTGTCACTTTGTTACTTTATTTCGGTAGGTAGAAAAAGGTAACATGTGAGAGCCTGCAGATAGCAGGAGGTAGCACTACTAATGGGAGAGTATTAAATTGGAAATGCGGTTATCAGTGAGGTTTTTCAGTCAGGTTGCTCAGTCAGGCAATGAAAACAACATCACAGGTTAATTACCTAATAGTAGCAGTATTACAGTGATAGTTTACAGTTGGAGAAAGCGTCAACAATGAGGTATATCAGTCAGGCAGTGCTATAACATCCTCCTTGTCCGCACTAATGTTCAATATCTATATGCAACCAATCTGTGATTTGATACGTACCTTCAACATTCAATGTCTTGCATATGCCGATGACATTCTGATGTATGCTCCATTCAACGTAAAACAACCAGATTATGCATCAATAGTTCATTGCTTTCAAGCTGTATCAAACTGGCTCCTCAAACAGAATTTACGTATAAATCACAACAAAACAGACGTTCTATTCGTTACACGTAATCCAACATTCATACCCCCTGCCTCATTACAGGTAAACAACATTGAGCTGAAGGCATAACCCACAATCCGATACTTAGGGATTACATTAGATCAGCGGCTTGATATGTCAGCACACATCAAGAAAGTAACAAACGCAATTTACCACAAGATTCGATCCCTACGTAACCTCCGACCTCTACTTGACTACTCCGACTTCCGCACTATCTTCCAAGCCTTGGTATTACCACACCTGGATTTTGCCAATATCATTCTACATGGTCTCCCTCAATCTACTCTAAACCCCCTCTGCCTGGCCATGAATGCAGCCGCGAGAATTCTCGTAGATGCTCCACGCTCAGAGCACACAACTCCAATACTGAAGAGTTTACACTGGTTACCCATCCAGGCCAGAACCCTATATAAAACCCTGGTCATGACCTTTAAAGCCTCAAAGAGCCCATCTCTATCACCTATCAGCAATATCATACATGTCACTCAAGCTAACAGATCCAGGAGATCTGTGACATTGAACTCCATTGACCTTCCGAAACTCCTTACGAAATGCTCTAAATCAACAGCCTCTAGAGCCTTCTCATTGTTTGCGCCCAGAGCCTGGAATGCCCTTCCACCCGAAATCAGAGCCATCACAAGCCTAATGACGTTCAGAACGGCCTTAAAATATCATTTGTTCCTAATATACTACCCTGAAGCTACTCCGAATGAACATAGCCCTCATGCTGGTCTTTCCCACTTTACCCCAGTAGAAAATGGTTAATCATGCCGGTTCATACCTGCACACTCTACCCATACCGTATTTATACTGTACTTGTGATTTATTTATTTACCACTACCATGTAATTAATAATCACCATTTACTTGCGATTTATGTATTTACTACTACCATGTAATTAACCAAAAATATACCATGTATATAGTAAACCTTGCTTACCGCCACATTTTTGTATATAGTTAACCCTGTTTACTGCCAAGTTTTTGTACCCTGTTCATTGTATAAAACCAATGCTGACCGTGTCATTGTGTTTTAAATTTGTTCATATGTAAACCGCACTGATTAAAAGAGCGCGGTATATAAGAAATAAAAATAAATAAATAAATAAAATAAAATAAATAAATATCCGGTCTGTGGCCCTTTGGCCAGTCCTCCGACAACTTACCCCCCTTGGAATCCTCTAAATCCTTCACAATCTTCTCTCCAAGGCTTCCCCAAAGAGCAGCTTGCCCTTATACAGAAGCTTACTAAGGCGTGCCTTAGAAGAAGCGTCCGCCGCCCAATTTCGCAGCCATAAAAACCTCCTAGCTGCAATAAGCGATGCCATGGATTCAGCCAAAATCCTAACCAGGTCATAAAAGGCATCGGCAAGATACGCCGCCGCTGACTCTAACTTTGCTCCCTCCGGACTAGAAGACTCCCCCTTATCGGTAGAAGTCTCCCCTTGGAGCCACCGAATGGACACTCTTGAAACATAAGCACCGCAAATAGAAGCTTGTAATGCAAGAGCACTCACATCAAAGGCTTGCTTAAGGAGGGACTCCAACTTTCTCTCCTGTAGATCCTTTAGAGTTGTACCGCCCTCTACTGGGATCGTAGTCTTCTTAGTCACTGCTGACACTAGCGCATCCACTCTTGGCATTTTCAGCAGATCCCCGTCTTCCTTGGGTACCGAATATAAACAACCCACAGCCCGAGCACCCCTCAAGGTAGCTTCCGGACACTCACATTCCGATTCCATCATCTGCCTAATCACCCTATGAACCGGAAAGCACTTCTGCTCTGCCTTAAATCCTTGGAGTAGTGGGTCCTCCAGTGGTTCCTCCTGAACCTCCGGTAGGGACATATTGAGGGCCGCCAGCGTTTGCATAATTAGAGCTCCCAGCTCCTCTTTACGAAAAACCCTAAATACATTGGGATCTTCCCCTGGAGCCAGCTCACCTTCCTCTAGAACGCCGGCCCACAATTCCAGACCTGCGTCTGAGAGAATCTCCCCCTCCTCTGGAACCTGAGAGATAGAATCCTGCTGACCAAAGCTCTCGGTCCCTGCCTCCAGTGTGACGCCCCGAGAAGAGGGCCCCTCTCCTGCGTCCAGGCCCAGGTTGCCACCTCCGAGGGCTGCAGAGGAGGAGGAAGGGAAACTCTTTACTTGAGCCTGCTCCAGCTTTAAACAATAAGCCTTATGGAGCGACAAAATAAAATCTGGGGAAAACAAAGACTGTAAACCCCCCTGCAGCTCCGGGACTGGAATAGGGGCCTCAACTACCACCATAGGTGACTTTTTTACCTTTGACTTCTTCTTAATGCTTTTCTCCTGAAGCGCGGAAGAAACGGCCGGAGCCCTCAAAATGGCCACCGTTCCCACCTTCTCCGATGGCTCGGTATGCACGAGTAAGGGATCCTTCAATAGCTTGTCTTTAACTATCTTATCCTCTGAGCGATCCCCCAACAGCCGCTCCATAGTGCTGCCCTGGCGCAGACAATATCGGCAAAGACCCGGCCATCAAAACCCCTGGTGGCACCCGCACTGAGCGCACACCACTGAACCCGGCAGCATGCACTCTGACCCACAACGTGCGCATGAGAGCCCCTGACGACCGCGGCCTCAGAGCCGACCTCCCGGCTTAGCGCCAAATCCCCCCCAAAGAAAAAAAAAAAAAACCACACCAACAAGGCTATCTCGCGATTGCCCTCACAGACGGTAATCAAACGTACCTTCTTCAACTCCTGCAGCGATCTCACCTATGCCTGCAGTCCCGCTGCTAGCGGGAGCGTCGGCTTGTTTTTTGGCGGCAAAGTGGCAGGACTCTGGGGCTCCCAGTTCCTCCTCACTGCCCCTCCACGGAATGGGTCACCGAGACAGGCTCTGCCTCTCCTGCCACTGCTCACTGAGTGAGGGACAGTTGACCTCCGTGGGCTGCCCTTTAAAAAAAAAAAAACCCAACCAGAGAGAAGTAAACAGACTTTATCCAACTGATATACCTTCAAGAAACCCAGCTAGGGTCCTTCAGGTAACCAAATCTCCTTCCTTAAACTGACCACTCAACCTCTCTTTTTTTTTGTTGTTTTTATTCCTTCTCTCCTTTCTTTGAAATTCTTCTTTGTCTGACCGGGAGTCTGTCAGTAACTGTCCTATCCAGCTGCTGAGGACTGAAAGACTGAGTCTCTGCACCAGAGGGAGCTGGATAGGCTGTCAATAAGACTTTTAGAATTCAGTCCTCAGCTGCTGAAGGAGGTTGACTACCCTACAGTTTTCTGGACTGGCCCGGAGAGATGAAGAGGAAGAGTCTAGTTTCCAGGACTTCCTCAATTCATATTCTGCATACATTTGATCTATGAACTAGGCTAGTTCTCATAGTTTATTCTCTCAAGAATTGGAGTTCACCATCCCTGCCAATGGGCTGTGAATGATGTTTTTAACCACATCTTCATCCATGACTTCTCTGAGAAGATACTGGGCTCAGGAATCAGTCCCAGTTCGCTAAGTATTAGCAGACTATCATTAAGCTATGATGATAGTAATATGAAAAGACAGCTCATAGACATCATTTCTGAATAATTATTACATTAGTTCAATACAAAGGTGGCATAGCTTAAAATCCATCAGTTTCCTGCAGGACATATATAGCTACTAGACTATAAATACATTCCACACCTCACAAAAAGTAGAATAGGTGACCACCAGGGACATGTACTACCAACCTTTCACCCTACATAGCACTAGCAACTAGGAAGCGGGGGGGGGGGGGGGGGAGGGGTGTAGAAAGGTGGATTGTTTAACATCCTCTTCTCCCAACCAAAAAGGTGAATCACCACTACCTTTTCACACCCCTTCTTATACAGCACAAAGCCCATACATTTCCAGGGCTGAATTTAAGATGTTGGAGCCCAAAAGCTGGATCAAAGAATGGTAGGGAGGAGACATTTCTCCCCACACGTGCCTTAAAGCAAGCAGAATCAGGCTCCGGTTTAGCCCATTTATGTGGTGCATTCAAAATTTTGTACCCTAGGCAGATACCTCTCTAAATCCAGGTCTGCAAATCTCATTCAAATTGAGAAAGACTTTTTCTGCTACAACTCATTGACAGCAGATTATCTTCTGAAATAGATCATGTTGGCTAAATAAACAAAAACATTCTTCAGACCTGTCAATTTCATGTACCATAAGACTTAGAAGCAACAGATTTTCTATTTTTGGTTTGAATCGTGCATATTTAACTATCACTAGTTATTTTATATCTGGGCAAATCCTTGCCTTTAGATTAGTAGAGCAACATGCTGCAACTGTTCATCTCATTCTGAAACATTACTCATTGAATTAAAATGGAGCCCCAACAGATTTTGCTACAACTTTGGTTTGAATAGGCAGAGTTAATCTTTAAAAATAAAATCTCTGCCTTTGCTGTTATAAGCTGAGTGAACATTAGACGAAAGCATTTGTGCCACTGTAAGTGGTATCTGCTGTGAGTACATTTTATTTATGCATTATGCTGAAAACCAGCAGACAGCCATATAGGCTAGTGTTTATACGGTTTCTTGATCATAATCAGTAGCCTTTTCCCTTTTTATTCATTGCAACCCAATGGTAGTTTGAAAGAATTATATAAAAAGGGCTCGAGAATGTCTTGTCAGTATGGGAACAAACAAAAAAAAAACTGAAAATTTAAACAGAACTAGATGAAATTTGGGATGTGGAAAAAAAACCTAGTAAAAAAGACAGCGTTCAAAAATGGGCTAAATTGGACCAGGGGTTTCAGAGAAATAGCACCTCCCCTGCCCAAAAAAACCCCCAACAACAACTAGCCCAACGTATTTCTATGAGAGAAGTTCCAGGTTCTGTAGCATAGAAACGTACATATACCAAAACAAAGCAGTTAAAGAATTTCTACTTTCAAACTCACCCTCCCCGTTTGATACTCCCCTAACTGCCCCCATCAAGAAAATGCCCCCCTCCCCCCCCCCCCACACACACAGCCCACATCCCCAACCTGCCAAATGCTGCCACCATGAAAAGGATCTAGATGTGATTGCAGACAATACATTTAGTAGTAGCAGTATATGGTGGTGGCCAAAACAAACAGAATGTTAGGAATCATTAAGAAAAGAATAGAACATTTTTAAAAAAATGAATATCATAACTCCTCTATCATTCTGTGTTGCAAATGTACCTTAATTACTGTGCAATTTTGGTCTCTGCATCACAAAAATAAAAATAAATAAAAATAGTGGCATTAGAAAATAGAGAGAAGGGCAACCAAAATGATAAAGGGGATGGAACGATTCTCCTATGAGGAAAGGCTAAAGAGATAAGGGCTTTTCAGCCTGGAAAAGAGACATACATAAATCCAGAACTTCCAGAGTAGTATTTTCAGAAATGCTTCCCGATCCATATGCAGGACCCAAAAGGCAGGCAGAATTCCGGAGTCTCAATGCGTGGATGAGACAATGGTGCAAGGAAAAGGGTTTTAGATTTGTTAGGAATTGGGCAACATTCTGGGGAAAGGAGGGGCTTTTCCAAAGGGATCCTTAACCAGGATGAAACCAGGCTGCTAGCATTAACCTTTAAAAAGGAGATAGGGGAATGCCAACAGTCACCCAAGAGCGCAAAAAAATTTGAAGTTAGGCCATATCAGAGAGGTTCCAAAGACGACAAAAGTAACCTAAATTCCCTTAAGTACAGAGCAAACAGAGCTTAAAAGGTTCCAAATTACCCCTGCCTACTGATAAACAGATTAATATGAATAAAATACAGCCTCTAAAATGCTTCTATGCAAATGCTTGAAGTCTAAAAAATAAGATGGGAGAGTTAGAATATATAGCACTAAACGAAAGGTTACATAAGATTGGTATCTCAGAGACATGGTGGAAGGACAACCAGTGGGTCACTGTGATACCTGGGTACAAACTATATCATAATGATAGAGTGCAACCCCCTCCACCAATTTGATCTGCTCTAGAGATTAAAGTTTTGCAGAAAAAAAAAGAGACACTGTAGAACCTCCATGGATTGAAATTCATGCAAAAAGGGGAAGAGGAAGGCGAAGGCAGTAGGGGGGTGTACTATCTACCGCCTGACCAAAATGAACAAATGGATGATGAAATGCTCAAAGAAATCAGGGAAGCTGAAACAAGTTACAGCACAGTAATAATAATGGGTTAATTCAATTATCTCTGTATCGACTGGGTCAGTGTCACATCAGGACATGCTAGGGAGATATGTTTCTAGATGAAATAAATGACTGCTTCTTGAAGCAGCTGGATCATGAACCAACAAGAGAGGAAGCCATTTTGGACCTAGTACTTAGTGGAACACGAGATCTGGTGCGAGAGATAAGGGTGTCTGGGTCACATGGGAATAGTGATCATTGCATGATCGCATTTGATTTAATAAATGGAGTAAGGACGGCAAGGAAATCCACAGTACTACCTTTTAACTTTCAAAAGAAAGATTACGACAAAATGAGGAAAACAGTTAAGAAAAAAACTAAAGAGGAGCTGTTGCAAAGGTTAAAGATTCACATCAAGCATGGGTGTTTATAAATACTATCTTGGAAGCCCAAATCAGCTGTATTCCACGCTTTAAGAAGAGTGGAAGGAAGTCCAAAAAACTGCCAGCATGGTTTAAAGGTGAGGTTCGAGAGGCTGTTGTTGCCAAAAAAGCATCTTTCAGGAAATGGAAAAGGGAGCCAAATGACGAAAACTGGAAACAAACACTGGCAAGTTAGATGCAAGGCACTGACAAGGCAGGCAAAGTGAGAATTTGAGAAAAAGCTTGCTGTGGAAGCAAAAATGCATAATAAAAGCTTTTTCAAATACATTTGTAGCAAAAAACCGGTGAGAGTCAGTTGGACCATTAGATGATAGAGGAGACAAGACCATAGCAGAGGGATTGGATGAATTCTTTGCTTCGGTCTTTACTGAGGAAGATGTAGGGATGTTACCTATGACTAAAATGGTATTTAAAGGTGATGCCACAGACGAATTGAAAGAACTATTGATAAACCAGATAGATGTATTACAACTATTTGAGAAACTGAAGAGAAGCAAATCACCTGGACTGGATGGTATACATCTAAGGATGTTGAAAGAACTGAAATATGAGACTGCAGACCTGCTATTAGTATCATTAAAATCATCTGTAATCCCTGAAGATTGGAGGATGGCCAATGTAATGCCAATTTTTAAAAAGGGCTCCAGGAGTGATCCGGGAAACTACAGACCGGTGAGCCTGACGTAAATACCGGGAAAAATGGAAGAAACCATTATAAATAACAAAATTATTGAACATTTAGATAGTCATGGCTTTATGGGAGGCAGCCAACATGGCTTTAGCCAAGGAAGGTCTTGACTTACTAATCTGTTATGTTTTTTTGAAGGTGTGAATAAACAGGTAGACAAAGGTGAGTTGGTTGATATAGTGTATCTGGATTTTCAGATAGCCTTTGACAAGGTCCCTCATGAGACTCTTGGTGAAATTGTAAAAAGTCAAGGGATAGGAGGCAGTGTACTATTGTGGATCAGGAACTGGTTAAAAGATAGAAAGCAGATGGTATGGCTTAATGGCCAATTTTCCCAATGGAGAAAGCTGAATAATGGAGTACCGCAGGGATCTGTGCTGGGTTTGCTGTTTTTTAACATATTCATAAATGATATGAAATGAAAATGGAGAGTGAGGTAATCAAATCTGCAGATGACACAAAATTATTCAAAGTTGTTAAAACGCAACACGATTGTGAAAAATTGCAAGAGGACCTTGAAGAATTGGAAGATTGGATATCTAAATGCAGATGAAATTTAATGTGGACAAGTGCAAAGTTATGCACCCTGGAAAGAACAACCCAAACTATGGTTACATGATTCACGGTGCCACATTAGCAACCACCAGCCAGGAAAAAGAAAGATTTAGGTGTCATCGTGGATAACACGTCGAAACCTTCCACCGAGTGTGTAGCACAGCCAAGAAGGCAAATAGAATGCTAGGAATCATAAGGAAAGGAATGGAGAATAAAACAAAGGGTATTATCATGCCTCTGTATCATTCCATGGTGTGACCGCACCTTGAATACTGTGTGCAATTCTGGTCGCCATATCTTAAAAAGGATATAGCGGAATTAGAAAAGGTATAGAGAAGAGCCACCAAAATGGTAAAGGGGATGGAAGGATACCCCTATGAGGAGAGGCTTAAAAGATTAGGGCTTTTCAACTTTGAAAAGAGACAGCTGAGGGGAGATATGATGTTGTTGTTAAGTGCCGTCGAGTCAGAGTCGACTCATGGCGACCCTCTGGATAGCTATCCTAAATTGTGTTCGGTCTTGAGTTAGGCAGCTCATTGTTGACAGACTGGTACCCATAGCTGCTGTTATTGTATCAATCCATCTCATTGCTGGCCTTCCTCTTTTGCGCTGACCTTCTATCTTGCCAAGCATGATGTCTTTCTCTAATGATCTCTCTCTTCGCATGATGTGTCCAAAGTATGAAAGTTGAAGTCTTGTCATCTGAGCTTCTAAAGAAAGCTTAGGTTTGATCTCCTCTAGTACCAACTGGTTTGTTCTTCGGGCAGTCCATGGTATACACAGTATTCACCACCAGCACCATAATTCAAAGGCATCAATTTTCTTCCTGTCTATCTTTTTCACTGTCCAGCTTTCACATCCATATGACGTTATTGAAAATACCGTGGCTTGAACAAGTCGAATCTTTGTATGGAGAGAGACATCTCTGCTCTTGAGAATCTTATCTAGATCTTTCATAGCCATTCTGCCAAGAGCAATGCGTCATCTGATTTCTTGACTGCTTGTTGCTTCTTTATTGATAGTTGATCCAAGTAGGTTAAAGTTGTTCACTATTTCAATTTCTTCTCCTTCAACGATGAACCTGTTGATTATGCCAGTTGTCATGATCTTTGTCTTCTTTACATTAAGGTGCAGGCCCATTTTGAGACTATGTTCTTTGACTGTGAGAAGCAAATGTTTCAGATCATCTTCACTTTCAGCCAGTAATGTGGTATCATCAGCATAGAGAAGGTTGTTGAGTCTTCCACCAATCTTCACACCTCTGTTGTCTTCATACAATCCTGATTTTCTAATGATTTGTTCTGCATATAAATTAAACAGGTAGGGGGAAAGTATGCAGCCTTGTCGTACAGCTTTGCTTATTTTAAACCATTCTGTTTCTCCTTGTTCCGTGCGAAATGCTGCTTCTTGATCAATGTACAGATTGTGCAAAGGTACAATCAGGTGTTCTGGTATACCCATGCTGCTTAATGTGGCCCAGAGTTTCTCATGGTTTACACAGTCAAATGCCTTGCTATAGTCGATAAAGCACAAATAGAAATCCTTTTGGTATTCTTTAGTCTTTTCAAGGATCCATCTCACATCTGCAATGATGTCTCTCGTTCCTCGCCCTTCCCTGAACCCTGCTTGCACTTCAGGTAGCTCTTGTTCCAGGTATGGTTGTAGTCTCTTTTGAATAATCTTCAGTAGAATCTTGCTGGCATGTGGGATCAGAGCGATTGTGCGATAATTTCCACAGTCAGTTGGATCACCTTTCTTTAGTATTGTTATAAACACAGATCTTTTCCAGTCAGCTGGCCATGATGTTGTCTTCCATATTTCCTGGCAGAGCCTTGTAAGTACAGTAACAGCTGCATCAGATTGCAGTAATACTTCTATGGGAATGCTATCAATGCCTGGTGCTTTGTTCTTTGATAAGGCTTTCAATGCTGCTTTAACTTCTTCTTTCATCACCAATGGTTCCCGATCATAAGGTACAGATTGAAACGGCTGTTGGTCCACTTGATCTTTATCATATAAAAACTCTGTATATTCCTTCCACCTTTTCTTGATCTTCTCAGCATCATTCAACATAGAACCTTGAGCATCTTGTAACATTCCAATTTGAGGCTGGAACTTTTTCTTTAACTCTCGTAGCTTTAGGAAAGACGATCTTGTTCTTCCTCTAATAGTTTCTGCTTCTATTTCCTTGCATGCATTGTAGTACTTTTTCCTTGTCCTGTCTTGCTGCACGTTGGAAATCTGAGCTCTGTTATTGTCTTTCTTTCTCCTCTGGCTTTAGCTTCTCTGTGTTTCTGGGCAATTTTCAGAGTACCTGAGCGGCTATCCAGTTTAGTCCTCCACAGCGGGTAGTGCACCTCCTCCTGCAGCCAGGAGACTGGACCAATCAAACTCTTCTCTGTGATGTATACTGCTGGAGCTCCCATAAGCCCCCAGTGTGTCCAGTCTCCTTGCAGCAGGAGGCGGTGTGAGCCTTCTGTGGGCTCACTTTGGGATCCTTAGATCTGTTCATTTTATTTTTCTTTCATTTGTTCTGCCTTTCTTTGTCTTTTGTAATTTAGGGGTCTGTGCCTTTAAGTGCCTTAATAGGAGGGAGCCGAACTTACACTGACCGTCTGCTCACTGCTCAGCTGAAGCAGGTCGGCTGTGCTTTCTAGCCTGTGATCTCACCTCCAGGACAGATCGGAGGGAGGCTCTGGCCACCATCAGCATCACTACCTCTAATTTATTTTTGGGAGGCTATTTTACGGGTGATGCACTTTCTAAGAGCAATCTTATGCCTTAGTGTCCCTGTCGGTTTTATTGCTCACCGCGGGTCCGTTGCTTCTCCCTTTCACTCAGTCTGCTCCGGTGCTCCCCTCCCTTCCTCGATTCGCGGTAAGTGTCCTTTGGGAAGTTTTTTCTTTTTTCCACTCTGCTTAGGCCTGCGCTTTTGCTAAAGTTTATTTTCTTTATTATTTTTCTTCATTTGCTTGTTTTTCGCGCCCTTTTTTCTTAGCCTCGTTGTACCGGCGGCCATTTTGTTTTCGGCTCCGTTTTTTCTTTTCATCGGGACAGGGCTGTGCAGGGTCCTTAGAGGTCCCGTCCGATTGCCTAGTATATTTTTTGACTCTCTTCAGGCTGGTAGCGCTGTACAGGGTTACCCTGCGGCTCTAAAAAAAAAAAAAAAAAAAAAAATTCAATATATTTGCTCTTCATTTCTATTGCAGCAGGGGCTTCAGCCAAGTCCCCCATTCTTATTTCAGACTCATGTCCCGGCGTCCGCAGTGTGTTATCTGTGGCTCCCGCAAGGGCTCTCTTTCAGACACGGGGGTTTGCAAGTGCTGCTCCTGCGTTTCTTCTGGTCTGCAGCAGCCCATGGACGCCAGTGACCCTCCGGAGTCGGGAGCTTCCCCAGTCTCAGGGGGGGGTTGAGCTGTCTCCAGAGGCTCTCATTCCTTCCCTTGCCCCGGTCTCCTCGGTGCCTGTGAGTGCTCCGGCTACGGGGACTAGTGAGGCTCTCTGGAGTGACTTTTCTCCGGAATTCGTCCTATTGATGCATCAGGCCTTTCAAAGGGGCCGCTTGGGTAAGGGTGCTGATCCCGGCGCGGTCCCGTCACTTCAGCCTTCTTTCCAGACGGAAGAAGTGCGAAGAGGTGCCCCTAAAGCTGCTAAGCGGCTCCGGGTTTCTGATGTGGAGCCTTCGGATGTTTCTTGGCAGGAACAGGACTGGTCTGATGTGGAACCTGATGACCGTGTCGCGGACTTGGAAGAAGGGGAGATTCCGGAGCCGGAGGAACAGGCTCCGATTATACGAGTTTTTCGCAGAGAGGAGTTGCTTCCCTTGATCACAGAGTCTTTGCAAGCTCTGAATCTGACGGTCGGCCGTCCCGCGGATGATGAGATTGAGGACCCTCTTATTCAGGCGGTCCGTGATTCTCAAACGGTGTTCCCGCTCCACCGGGTGGTCGACCAGATGATCCAGGCTGAATGGGATCGCCCTGACTCCGGGTTGAAGGGTATCCGAACGATGAATTGTCTTTACCCACTGGCGGACAAGGACAAGGAAAAATTTCGTTCCCCACGAATTGATGCTGCGGTCTCCGCAGTGACTAAGAAGACTACCATTCCGGTTGAGAGCAGTGCGGCTTTGAAGGACACTCAAGATAGAAGGGTGGATGGCTTATTGAAGCAGGCATTCGAGACTAATGCCTTAGCCTTACAGACTTCCATTTGTGGAGCCTGGGTTTCCCGAGCTTGCTTGCGTTGGGCACAGCATTTGCGTCAGGACTCCCGTCTCGACCAACAGGGATTGACAGAAGTGACCCGCTTAGAATCGGGTTCTGCCTATTTGGCGGATGTTCACTATGACTTAATTCAGACTTTGGCTAACAGTATGGCTTCTGTCGTTGCGGCGCGACGATCTATCTGGCTGCGTAATTGGGTGGCTGATGGCTCATCTAAGGCGCGTCTCAGTAAACTTCCCTTTAAGGGCAAGCTGTTATTCGGCGACGATCTGGATAAGTTGGTCAAGGACCTCGGAGAGTCTAAGGGTAGGAGACTTCCGGAGGATAAGCCTCGCCAACTTAGAGGTCTGTCTTCGTCTAGAGGTCAGTTTCGCGATTTTCGCAGATTCCGGTCTACTAGGTTTGGGAGTTTCCAACGCGGCCGCCTTGTCTCTCGCTCCTCAGGATTTCGAGGGTTTCGAGGAGCGGGGAGAGGTTTTTCCTCTCCCTCCCCTTCCTCCTCTTCTTCCTTTAGTCGCAAGCCGCAATGAAGCAAGGCGGACCTCGGAAGAAGGTCCAGTGATCGGGGGTTGTCTTCGTCATTTTCTTTCTTCCTGGATCCAGATAACTTCGGACCGGTGGGTCCTAGAAATCATCCGGGAGGGCTACGCGCTGGAATTTGCGTGCCCTCTTCGCGATGCCTTCGTTCTCTCGCCCTGCAAGGGTCCTCAGAAACTATCCGCCGTACGCGTGACTTTGAACCGCCTCCTCGATTTGGGGGCGGTGGTGCCTGTTCCGGCGTCCGAGCTCGGCGCAGGTCGGTACTCTATTTATTTCGTGGTGCCAAAGAAGGACGGTGCTACTCGTCCTATTCTGGATCTCAAAGGAGTCAATCGTTGCCTTCGGGTGCCTCACTTTCGCATGGAAACTCTCAGGTCCGTCCTAGTGGTGGTGCGTCAGGGAGAGTTTCTTACTTCTCTCGATCTTACAGAGGCCTACTTGCATATTCCGATCAGGACGGCTCATCAACGGTTCCTGCGGTTTGCTCTTCCGTGGGGTCACTACCAGTTTCGGGCGCTACCTTTCGGTCTGGCCACGGCTCCCCGAGTGTTTACCAAGATCATGGTGGTCGTGGCGGCGGCCTTGCGAAAAGAGGGAGTTTTGGTTCACCCATATCTCGACGATTGGCTAATTCGAGCAAAGGACGAGGCAGAGAGTTTGCTCGCCACCAACAAAGTCATCGCTCTTCTACAGTCTCTCGGTTGGGTGGTCAACCGCAAAAATAGCCACTTAATTCCAACTCAGTCCCTCGAATACCTCGGAGTTCGCTTCGATATGGCGCGGGGACTGGTCTTTCTACCGGATCGCCGGGCTCAGGCCTTGCGCCTTCTGATTCTGAAGTTTTTAGCCTTTCCGGCCCCGTCAGCTTGGTGGTACCTTCGGGTCTTGGGGACGATGGCGGCGACGCTAGATGTGGTTCCCTGGGCCCGGTTTCATATGCAGCCCCTGCAACGTGCGCTCTTGCGGCGTTGGTCGAATCAAACGGATTCGATGAGCAGGCGGTTGCCTTGCCCGAGACGAGTACGGCAGTCCCTCCGTTGGTGGCTCAGCTCGAAGGCGCTGCGAGCGGGGGTTCCTCTGGAACAGCCACTCTGGTTGCCAGTCATAACCGATGCGAACCTGACGGGCTGGGGAGCTCATTGCGACAGTCGCTTCGCGCAGGGGCAGTGGTCGCCTCTGGAAACGGCTTGGTCGATCAACCGTCTTGAGTTACGAGCGGTGCGGTGGGCGCTTCAGGCGTTCGAGTCCTCGGTGATCGGCCGGGCAGTGCGGATTCTCTCCGACAACTCCGCAACGGTGGCATATCTCAACCGTCAGGGCGGCACGGGCAGCAGAGCGATGGAGGAGGAGACCGATTTGTTGTTCCAGTGGGTGGAACCTCGGCTTGTTGCAATTTCGGCGGTGCATATCGCGGGGAAGGAGAATGTGATGGCAGATTTCCTCAGCAGAGTGCGAGTGGATGCCGGAGAGTGGGAACTCCATCCGTAGGTCTTCTCACAAAAATAGTCCGCAGATGGGGGCCGCCGCTCATGGATCTCATGGCGACCTTTCAGTCGGCCAAGACATCTCGGTTCTTCAGCAGGCACCGGGAACCCATGTCCGAGGGCATCGACGCTCTCATTCAACCATGGCCGTCCGCCGGACTCCTCTACGTCTTTCCTCCGTGGGCGTTGATCGGACGGGTGATTCAACGCATAGAGGCGCATCCGGGAAATGTTCTTCTGGTGGCTCCGGATTGGCCCCGTCGTCCTTGGTACGCGGATCTGATTCGGCTTCTCGCCGGGAAGCCGTGGCGGTTACCGTCCTTACCGGATCTCCTGGTTCAGGGACCGCTGCGGATGCTGCAGGTAGCTCGGTTCTCGCTTACGGTTTGGCCATTGAAAGGGCTAGGTTGAGACGGAGGGGCTATTCGGCGGCGGTTATTGCGACTCTCCTTGGTGCGCGTAAGCCTTCTACCTCTCTCGCGTACGTGCGCATCTGGCGCATTTTTGAAGATTGGTGTTCGCGGTGCAATCTTCGAGCTGCGACGGCCTCCATCCCGGCCATTCTCAATTTCTTGCAAGACGGCTTTGACAAGGGTCTAGCTGCTAGTTCTTTAAAAGTACAATTAGCAGCCCTCGCATGTTACCGGGGAAAGGAATTGGGGATTCCCCTGGGGGCCCACACGGATGTGCAGCGTTTCCTGCGGGCCGTGCTTCGCTTGCGGCCTTCGCGCAGAGTTCTTGTTCCTCCATGGGACTTGAATTTAGTGTTGCGCTCTTTAGTTCAGCGGCCTTTTGAGCCTCTCAACCAGACTTCTCTCAAGGATCTCACGTTGAAGACGGTGTTCTTGGTGGCCATCTGTTCAGCTCGGCGTATCTCGGAGTTGCAGGCGCTTTCCTGTCGTGAGCCATTCTTGTCGTTCTCTAAGGATCGAGTAATCTTGCGACCTGTGCCTTCTTTTCTTCCTAAGGTGGTTTCCCCTTTTCATCTGAATCAGGCCGTTTTTCTTCCGGTCTTAGCCTCCCCGGATACGGCTGCGGCTCCAGAGCTGCATTGTCTCGACGTTCGGCGGGCACTCCGCCGATATCTCAGAGTCACCGAGTCGTTTCGTAAGACTGATCACCTGTTCGTTCTGTTCGGCGGTAAACGTAAGGGGGAGGCGGCGTCGAAGTCTTCTCTTGCGCGCTGGATTAAAGAGGCGATTGCGTCGGCGTACATTTTGCATGGGAAGGTGGTTCCGCTTGGCTTGCGGGCCCATTCTACTCGAGCGCAAGCGACGTCCTGGGCGGAGCACAGTTTGGTTCCGCCAGTAGATATTTGTAGAGCGGCTACTTGGTCGTCGCTCCATGCCTTTAGTAAACACTACCGGCTCGATGTCCTTGCTTCTGGGGATGCCGGCTTTGGTTCTGCGGTTTTGCGCGCCGGGTGGGGTGGTCCCTCCCGATGAATACTGCTCTGTTACATCCCGCTGTGGAGGACTAAACTGGATAGCCGCTCAGGGAATAGAAATTACACTTACCTGGTAATTGTAGTTCCTGGAGGATCCAGTTTAGTCCTCATTCCCTCCCGCGAGTTCTTCTTTCTGTCCGGCGCGCTGCCATCGGGTGAGCTTGAGATGCTAATGCTGGTTGTCTGAGCTTCTTCGAGCTCGGAGTCTTTCGCGCTCCTTGCTCCTGTCTTTCTTTCCATTGATGGTGTCGCAACGCCTTTCTTTTGCTCAGTGGTCCGGGGCGACGCGATGTGCACAGTTCCGGCTCCCTCGTTTGGGGAGGGGGTCTGGTTTATTAGGGGAGGGGTTTGTTCTTTCTGTGTTATCTATTTTGTTCTCTTAAGTTTGCTTGTTGACAGTTCACTGGGGGGCTGATGGGAGCTCCAGCAGTATACATCACAGAGAAGAGTTTGATTGGTCCAGTCTCCTGGCTGCAGGAGGAGGTGCACTACCCGCTGTGGAGGACTAAACTGGATCCTCCAGGAACTACAATTACCAGGTAAGTGTAATTTCTATTTTCTTCCGTCATCCATTTTGGCCGTTTTTGCTTTTTCACCTTTTGTAGAGACTTCTCGCTTTCTTCCAACACAACCTTCTTGATGTCATTCCATAACTCTTCTGGAGCTCTGTCATTTGTATCTAAAGCAGAAAAATCGATTTTGCAGGCAGTCTTTAAATTCCAGTGGTATATTCTCAAGGTCATATTTTGCTGCATTCATGAGTGGTTTGCTCTTTTTCAACTTTAGCTTGCATACTAGTAGTTGATGATCTGTACCACAGTCAGCTCCAGGTTTTGTCTTTGTTGATGTTATAGAGCAGCGATGGCGAACCTATGGCACGCGTGCCAGCTGTGGCACGCGAAGGCCTTGCAGCTGGCACGCGGGAAGGTCCGCAAAAAAAGAAAAAGCTGGCTCTGACTGCTGCCGCGGACGCGGCAAGGGCAGAATGCAGCGTCCCGCGGGGCCCCCTCCGCCCGCTAAGCCCCTCTGCAAGAGCTTTCAGATTCGCGAGGGAGAGCGTCTCCCTCGCGTCTCTGTTAAGCCCGCAGGGGCTAATGGGAAATTTCCCATCAGCCCCTTTAGACGCGAGGGACTGATGGGAAATTTCCCATTAGCCCCTGCGGGCTTAACAGAGACGCGAGGGAGATGCTCTCCCTCGCGAATCTGAAAGCCCTTGCAGAGGGGCTTAGCGGGCGGAGGGGGCCCCGCGGGACATTGCAATCTGCCGCGGCAGCAGCCAGAGCCTGCTTTTTTTTTTAAAAAATTTGCCAGGGGGGGTTAGGACTGCTAATGGGCAGGGAGGAGGGGGGGGGGGGTAGGACTGCTAATGGGCAGGGAGGGAGGGAGGGAGGGAGGGGGGGTTAGGACTGCTAATGGGCAGGGAGGGAGGGGGGGTAGGACTGCTAATGGGCTGGGGGGGTTAGGACTGCTAATGGGCGGGCGGGCGGGCGGGGGGGGTAGGACTGCTAATGGGCTGGGGGGGTAGGACTGCTAATGGGCTGTGGGCTGATGGGGGCTGTCTGGAAATGGGGTGATGGGGGTTTAGGACTGGAAGTGGGTTGATGGGGGGGCTAGGACTGGTATTGGGTTGGGGGGTTGCTAGGACTGGAAATGGGCTGATGGGGGGCTAGGACTGGAAATGGGCTGATGCAGGGACTAGAAGGGAATGGATGCTGGGTGAGGCTGGAACTAGAAGGGAGCTGATGTTGGGGGAGGATTAGAATGGGATGGGGCTGGGAGAGTAAAATGGAGAGGGGAAAAATATTTTGTGTGGGAGGGATAAAAAATCTACAATTGGCCGGGTACTGGGAGAGTAAGTGGGGATTGAGGATGGAGGGGTAAAATTTGAGTGGATGAAATAGGAATGAGGAAAGAGCAAAAGGAGAAAGATTAGTATGTTAAAGCGGATGTAGAGAGAGAGAATGGAAAAAAAAAACTAGAAGAGAGAAGAAAGGACAAATGGACAGCAGATGATGGAGAGTTAGCAGAAAACATGAAGAAACCAGAAGAAAGTGGCTGGAGCAATTGCAACTGTGTAACTGAGCTGAGGTATTCTGTTTATGTAATTCCTTTTTGACATTGCCACTTGTTCTCTTTCCCCAGTAGGTCATGTATTGTTATTGTCTGAAATGTATTGGTTTAATATTTGCAGTGTTGCCTTTTGATAGGTATGGTGTGGTGCTTTGTGAGTCCTGGTAGTGCTGTTAGGATACGGCGGGTTTGCTATTGGTTCTAAATGGGCAGTGTTTGTAGTAGTTCCTAATGTGCCTGGCGGTTGGTACTGGATTATAGTAATGTAGAAATCTTTTAGTCTGTCTTTATCCATACACTCATTAAGAGACATGTTTACTAAAAGTTAGTGTATGTTAGCATTATGCAAATATTTATGCAAATTGACGTGCTGGCACTTTGAGGAAATTCTTTGGTTTTGTGCGGCAGTTTGGGCACTCGGGCTCAAAAAGGTTAGCCATCACTGTTATAGAGCTTTTCCATCGTTGACTTCTACAGATGTAGTCAATTTGATTTTTATACAATCCATTGGGTGAAGTCCATGTGTACAGTCGCCGCTTGTGTTGTTGGAAGAAGGTGTTCGAGATGAATAGATCGTTGGTCTTGCAGAATTCTATCAGTCTTTCTCCAGCTTCATTTCTGTTGCCAAGTCCATATTTTCCAACTACTTTGCCTTCTTCTTTGTTGCCAACTTTTGCGTTCCAGTCACCCATGACTATCAGGATATCCTGTTTGCATGTTCTGTCAATTTCAGCTTGTACTTGTTCATAGAACTCTTCAATTTCATTCTCTTCTGCAGCTGTTGTTGGGGCATATACTTGAATTATAGTTGTGTTGATAGGCATTCCTCGTAGACGAATAGAGATCAAGCGTTCGCTGACTGCATTGTATTTCATTACAGTTCTTGCAAGTTTCTTCTTTATTATAAATGCAACACCATTTCTTCGTCTTTCATTTCCAGCATAGCAGACCATGTGATCATCTGATGCAAAGTGCCTGATGCCAGTCCATTTCAGTTCGCTGACACCCAACAGATCAAGTTGTACACGTTCCATTTCATTCTTGACCACCTCCAACTTCCCTTGGTTCATGCTTCGTACGTTCCATGTTCCAATGCGTAAGACATCTTTACAGCTTCTGACTCATTTCATGCGCAGCTACATCATCAGTCAGACGTCCCGAGGGCTTTGATCCAACCACATCATAAATGCTGGCTTTACTCTGAAAAGTCTTCAGCTCTTCCTCAGTAGCTAGTTGAGTGCCTTCCGACCTGGGGGTCTCATCTTCCAGCACTATAGCACAATTTGTTTTGTTGTAACTATCCATTGGGTTTTCATGGCAAGATACAGAAGTAGATTGCCGGGCCTTTCTTCCGTGCAGTTTAAGTTTGGTGTTGTTGCCGTTGTCACAGAAATGTGATCCTCCGCCGTCAACACTATCCCATTCTGCTGCTGCCCAGATGGGTGGTTTGTCTTGGTCTAGCACCTCAGCTGAGACCTGTCCATCTTGGGAGACCCTACCAGTAGTTAAACTACAGATAGTTTAGCTCTCAGCATCACTGATGCACACAAGCCCTCACAGCACGACAAGCTGCAAACCAAGTGAGGGGGAGATATGATAGAGGTCTATAAATTAATGAATGGAGTGGAATAGGTAAATGTAGATCGATTGTTTACACTATCAAAAAGTAGATAAGACTAGGGGACATGAAATGAAGCTACAGTGTAACCCATTTAAGACTAATGAGTGAAAAAATAATTTTCTCTTAACGCGTAATCAAACTCTTAAATTTGTTACTGGAGGATGTAGTAAAAGCTGTTAGTGTAGTGGGTTTAAAAAAGGTTTGCACAAACCCAGCTACACTAACAGCTTTTACTACATCCTCCGGTAACAAATTTAAGAGTTTGATTACGCACTGAGTAAAAAATACTCTCTCTTATTAGTCTTAAATAGGTTGTATTGTAGCTTTGTGTCCCCTCTGGCGTAAACAACTGATCTATAATTTTGTGTCATCTGCAAAATTGATCACCTCACTCATTATTCCCATTTCCAGTTAATTTATGAATGTTAAAAAGCAGTGGGCCCAGCACAGATCCCTGGGTAACCCCACTATTCACCCTTCTCCTTTGAGAAAATTATCCATTTAGCCCTACTCTCTGCTTTCTATCTTTAACCAGTTCCTGATCCACAATAGTACACTGCCTCCTATCCTGGACCATGGGATGCTGTTCCAAGGGTTGCAGAGCAGAGATGGAGTCCATCTGTCCAAGAAAGGTCGATGCGTCTTCAGTAGCAGACTGGCTAATCTACTGAAAAGGGCTTTAAACTAGATTCAATGGGGATGGGTGAAGAAAGTCCCCAGGTAAGTGAAACATTAAATACCTTTATGGAAATGGGTAAAAGGAGCAACATATGGAAAGTGGTATGTATAAATGCCCCTAGCATGGGAAATAAGATCCCAGATGTTGAAGCTTTAATGGGAGTGGCTGACTTGGATTTAATGGCAGTTACAGAAACATGGTTCACAGAAAACCATGACTGGGATGTAACTATACCAGGCTATACTTTATTCAGAAAGGACAGGGTAGAAAGAAGGGGAGGAGGAGAGGCACTATATGTAAAAAATAATATTAAAGCTTTGGAATTACAGAGCTTCAAAGGGAGAGAGGAGGCACTGAGGTTAAACTAGAAAGAGGGAAAGAGAAATCTATTTGCATTGGCGTGATATGTTAATTGAAGACATACACAGCAGCATTGCTAGGAATGGGGAAATGCTACTGCTGGGGATTTCAATATACCAGATGCTGATTGGCACATTCCTGTTGCAGTATCATCTAGAAGTAAGGAGACCCTGAATTCTCTACAGGGAGAACTATTCAGGCAATTGCTAACAGACCACACACGTGAAGGGACCATACTGGACTTGGTGCTTACCAATGGTGAAAGTGTTTCTGATGCTATAGTGGGAGATCATTTTGCATCCAGTGATCATCAGATGGTGTGGTTCAGTATTAGGACTAGGGCTGTTAGAATCAATTCAAAAGCGAGGGTCTTAGACTTTAGGAAAACTAACTTTGCCAAGATGGGCCAATACCTCAGGGAGTCGTTAGCAGGATGGGAACAGCTGGGGGATTTACAAAAAAAAACAGTGGGCAAAACTGAAAGGGGATATTTTAAGGGCAACCAACCTTTTTGTTAAAATGCTAAATAAAGGTAAAAGGAAAAGGAGACCACTTTGGTTTTCGAAAGAAGTAGCTGAAAAGGTGAAAAAAAAAAAAAGAGGGAGGCCTTCATGAAATAGAAGAGAACACAGAGAGAGGAAGACAGGCATCTATATTTGGAAAAACTTAGAGAAGCTAGCAAAGTAGTCATGAAAGCAAAGATTCAAAAAGAGGAGGAAATAGCCAATGCAATAAAATGGGGGGGATGAGACATTTTTCAGATATGTTAGTGAGAAAAGGAAGGGCAAAAGTGGTATTGGCAGACTCAAGAGTGAAGGGGAGGAATATGTAGAAGCCGATGAGGATAAAGCAGAATTGCTTAAAACATTTCTGTTTTGTGTTCACAAATGAAGAATCAGGAACAGGACCTCAGAAAACACCCACAAACAGGAACAGAAGCAAAGGAATCTTGAATAATTTTCAGAAGACTGTGTTAGTGAGAAAC
Source organism: Ichthyophis bannanicus (assembly GCA_033557465.1). Taxonomy (NCBI): domain Eukaryota; kingdom Metazoa; phylum Chordata; class Amphibia; order Gymnophiona; family Ichthyophiidae; genus Ichthyophis; species Ichthyophis bannanicus. The sequence continues at coordinate 377,358,024 of CM066034.1, read as the reverse complement.
TTTGGGACATTCTAGCAGCTCCACTGACTGGCCTTTTCAATGCCTCTGAGTCGGGAGTGGTGACAAAGGACTGGAGAGAGGCTGAAGTGGTCCCTTTACAAAAAAGCAGAAGTAAGGATGTGGTTGAAAACTACAGGCCGGTTAATTTAAATTCGGTGGTGATTAAATTATTGGAAACGTTGCTGAAAGAGAAAATAGTGAGGTTTCTGGAGTCCAGCCGATTACAGGATCTGATGCAGCATGGATTCACCAGAGGCAGGTCTTGTCAGACAAATCTGATTGATTTTTTTAAACTGGGTGACCAGGGAGTTGGACCGAGGGAGAGCCCTAGATGTTTTACTGAAATCTAAATATACCACCTTTGACACCGTTCCTCACAGGCAACTTTATAAGGAAACTGAGCATCCTAGGGATGGACCCTAAAGTTACTGCTTGGGTTAGAAATTGGTTGAGTGGGAGGCGACAAAGGGTACAGGTAAATGGAGCTCACTCTGAGGAGAAGGAAGTTACCAGTGGTGTGCCCCAGGGACATGTCCTTGGTCCGAATCTTTTTAACATCTTTGTTAGTGATATAGCGGAAGGGCTGTCAGGTAAGGTTTGCCACTTTGCGGATGATACCAAAATCTGCAATATAGAGTAGACATCCAGGAAGGTGTAGATAACGTGAGGAGGGATCTAGCTAAGCTTGAGGAATGGTCTAGAATTTGGCAGCTGGGATTTAATGTTAAAAAATGCAAGGTCATGCATTTGGGCTGCAGCAATCCAAGGGAGCAATATAGTATAGGGGGTGAAGTACTTTTGTCCACTAAAGAAGAGCGGGACCTAGGCGTGGTTGTGTCTGATTATTTTAAAGTAGCTAAACAGGTAGAAAAGGCAACAGCATAAGCTAGAAGGATGCTTGGGTGCATACGGAGAGGAATGGCTAGCAGAAAAAAAGGAGGCGATAGTGCCTCTGTATAAGTTTTTGGTGCGACCTCACTTGGAGTACTGTATGCAATTCTGGAGACCGCATCTTCAAAAGGATGTAAACAGGATGGAGTCAGTACAGAGGGTGGGGCTACTAAAATGGTTAGTGGTCTTCATTATAAAGTATATGAGGACAGACTCAAGGATCTTAATATGTACACCTTAGGAGGAAAGGCGAGATAGAGGTAATATGATTGAGATGCTGAAATAGACCCGTGGCATAAATGCACAGGGGGAAAGCCTATTTCTAATGAAAGCAAGTTCTGCTATGAGGGGACATGGGATGAGGGTGAAAGAGGATAGATTCAGGAGTGATATGCAGAAATATTTCTTTATGGAAAGAATGGTGGATCCATGGAATAGTCTCCCAGTGGAGGTAGTAGAGATGAGGACAGTATCTGAATTCAAAAAAGCATTGGACAAACACTGAGGATCTCTAAAAGGAAGAAGGGGACTGCTGTAGTTGTTGATATGGAAGGACAGACTAGATAGAAAAACGACAACAGAAAAAGACCACATGGCCTATGTTTCTAATCCCATGACTTTTAAATTTTGCCAAGTCTCACAAGGGACCTTGTCAAAGGCTTTCTGAAAATCCAGATACACTCTATCAGCCAGCTTACTTTTGTCTACCTGCTTATTCACACCATAACACAGATTACTAAGACAAGACTTTCCTTGGCTAAATCCATGTTGGCTATCTCCCGTTAAACCATGACTATATACACATGATCAGTAATTTTGTTCTTTATAATGGTTTTTATATTTTGCCCGGTACCAACATCTGGGAAACTACAGACTGTTGAGCCTAATCACCCCAGAACCCTTTTTAAAAATTGGAGTTATACTGGCCACTCTCCAATCTTCAGGTACTACAGATGATTTTAATGATAGTTTATAGATTACTAATAGTAGGGCTGCAATCTCATATTTCAGTTCTTTCAAACACCCTGGGCTATATAGCATCTGGTACAGGCGATTTGTTACTCTTCAGTTTATCAAACATCTTCCCGGTTTATCGATATTTCTTTCAATTCGTCCGCTACATCACCTTTATATACCGTATCAGGCATGGGTAACTCCTCTAAATCTCCTTCAGTGAAGACTGAAGCAAAGAATTCATTCAGTCTCTCCGCTATGGCTTTGTCCTCCCTTAGCGTCCCTTTTATCCCTCTATCATACAATGGTCTAAATGACTCTCTCTCAGGTTTTTTGCTACGAACGTACTTTAAAGTTTTTATTATGCGTTTTTGCTACCACAGCAAGCTTCTTTTCAAATTCTCTCTTTCTCTTGCATTTAACTTGCCAATGCTTATATTGCTTCCGGTGTTCGTCATTAGGCTCCTTTCTTCATTTCCTGAAGGATGCTTTTTTTTTGGCAGCAGGCCTCTCTGACCTCACTTTTAAACCATACTGACAGTTTTTTGGTCTTCCTTCCACTTTGCTTAAAGTGTGGAATACATCTGGTCTGGGCTTCCAAGATAGTGCTTTTACACAACGCCCATGCTTGCTGTAAATCTTTAACCTTTGCAGCAGCTCAGTTTTAGTTTTTTTCTTAACTATTTTCCTCATTTTATTACAGTCTCCCTTTGGAAAGTTAAAAGGTAGTACTGTGGATTTCCGCCCCAAAACCCTCATCTCTTGCACCATATATCCTGTGTTCCACTAAAGACTAGGTCCAAAATAGCTTCCCCTCTTGTCTGTTCATGAGCCAGCTGCTGCAAGAAGTAGTCATTTATTTCATCTAGAAACTTTCTCTTTCTAGCATGTCCTGCTGTGACACTGACCCAGTCGATACCAGGGTAATTGAAAATCACCCATTATTATTGTGTTCTAACTTTTGTTAGCTTCCCCGATTTCTTTCAGCATTTTATCATTCATCTGTTCAATCTGGACAGGTGGTCGGGTATTGCACCCTCACTGCCATCACCTTCCCCTTTTTACATGGAATTTCTATCCATAGAGATTCTACAGTGTATTTTGTTTCCTGCAAAACTTTCATCCTATGAAACTCAATGCCCTCTCTAACACAACACAACCCCTCCACCAAATTTGATCTACTCTATCATTGCGATATAGTTTGTACCCATATATCAGTGTCCCATTGGTTGTCCTCCTTCCACCAGGTCTCCGAGATGCCAAATCACATCTAACCTTTCATTTAGTGCTATATATTCTAGCTGTCCCATCTTATTTTTTAGACTTCTAGCATTTTAGAGGTTGTATGTTATTCATATTAATCTGGGTATCAGTTGATAGGTGTAATTTGGAATCTTTCAGCTCTGTACTGAAGGACATCTGGATTACTTTTATCTATGTTGGAATTTCTTTGTGGGGATGCCCTAACATCCTTCCAAACCATGCGCTCCTAGGTGATTGTCGGCTTTCCCCTATTATCTCCTTTTTAAAGGTTCATGCCATCAGCTTGATTCCAGGTGGCGCACAACACTTCAGAAGAGCCCCTCCCTTCCCAAGAATGTTGCCCAGTTCCTAACGAATCCAAAACCCTTTTCTTTGCACCATTGTCTCATCCATGCACTGAGACTCCAGAACTCTGCCTACCTTTTGGGTCCTGTCTGTGGAATAGGAAGCATTTCTGAAAATGCTACCCTGGAAGATCTGGATTTCAACTACCTACTCAAAAGCCTAAGTTTGCCCTCCAGAACCTACCTCCCATTTTCCTATGTCACTGATGCCAACATGTACCATAACAGCAGACCTCTCCCCACCACTATCTAAAACCTTGTCTAGGTGGCACGTGAGGTCTGCTACCTTCACAATAGACAGGCATGTTACCAGGGGGCCCTCTCGTCCATCAGTCACCCAACTGTCTACATGCTTAATGATCAAATCACCAACTATAACAGCTGTTCTAACCCTTCCCTCATGGGCACATTGCCCTGGAGATACCTCCATGGTGAAAGAGGGTTTTACATATAGTAATTAGATCTTACCTGCTAATTAGTGTTCCTGAAGGAACGACAGTCCAGTCCCTTTACTTCTGGGGTTACGCAACCCTTCCAGCAGCTTGGAGGCTGAGCCAAACCTTTTTGGAGGTGGGGCGGTATAAATACCACTGGGACCACCCCTCAACTCCAGTACTCGACTGAAAAAGCAGATCTACAGAGTTTCCATTAGCAATCAAACATAAGAACTTATCTATCCAACATTGTCTAACTATGTACAATACCTATATTTTCTTTTTTTCCAATAGAAAATGGTTAGTGCGAGGAAGAGAGAGAGAGAAAGAGAGGGAGAGGAGGACCGGACGGAGGAGCAATGCTGGAGGTTGCCCGATCCGGCTTTTCTCCCGAGTCCCTTCATCCTGAAATGGCCCCACGCTCGGTCCAGAGTTTCCGTCTGACTGCTTGGTCCTAACCGGGTGGGATCAGGGACTGGACTGTCGTTCCTTCAGGAACACTAATTAGCAGGTAAGATCTAATTACTATTTCCTTATCGTCACTCCAGTCCAGTCCCTTTACTTCTGGGATGTACAAGAGCAGTTCAACCCTGGGTGGGATCCGGCAAACCGGACTGAAGGACCGCCAGACCAAACCGAGCATCCGCTGTGCTCTGGATGTCCAGCCTGTAGTGCTTGGTGAACGTATGTAGAGAAGACCAAGTTGCCGCCCTACAGATATCCCCTGGAGGGACTAAGCTGAATTCTGCCCATGATGTAGCCTGAGCCCGGGTGGAGTGTGCCCGGAGCCCCGCTGGCACCTGTTTCCCTTTCAGGATGTAGGCGGAAGCGATCGCTTCCCTGATCCATCTGGATATGGAGGCCTAGGCCGCCGCCTCTCCCTTGTGTGGACCCCCAAACTGAACGAATAGTCGCTCGGACTTCCAGAAAGGGGCTGTGCGGGAGAGGTAGCGTTTCAAGGCCCTCCGGACATCCAAGAGTCGCAGTTTGTTATCCCTACCTCCGCCCTCCTCGGCGGAGAGAACCAGAAGGTGAACTGCCTGGTTCATATGAAAAGGAGAAATGACCTTGGGCAAGAAGGAGGGGACCGGACGTAGAACTATCTTGTCCTTGAGAAACAGTAGGAAGGGGGGCTGAGCGGACAGCGCTTGGAGTTCGGAAACCCGCCTAGCTGAGCAGATCGCGACCAAAAAGACTGTCTTCAGGGTTAAGTCCTTTAAGGAGGCCCTCTTCACTGGTTCGAAGGGTTCCTTGATCAGAGCGTTAAGTACTGGGTTGAGGTCCCAAGGGGGGACGACTGACCTCTGTTGAGGGCGCAGGTGCCTCACCGCCCTTAGGAACCTGGAGACATCCATGTGTGCCCCTAGGGGCTTTCCGCGGACCTTCCCTCTATAGCATTCGATTGCCGCTAGCTGAACCCGCAAGGAGCTGTGAGCTAGGCCCTTGTCAAAACCTGCCTGTAAGAATTCTAGAATCTCGGGGACTGAAGCGGAGAGGGGTTTTCGTCGGTGCTCCGCGCACCACGCTTCGAAGATGCGCCAAGTCCTAATATAGGAGAGACAGGTCGAACGCTTCCTAGCGTTTAATAGGGTAGAGATGACCGCTCCTGAATAACCTCTCTTTAGGAACCTCGCCCTTTCAATAGCCAGGCCGTAAGCGAGAACCGATCCACGTGAGGCATCCGTAATGGACCTTGTCTCAGCAGGTCCCTTTTGCAAGGAAGACGCCAAGGTCGTTCGGCGATCAATCTCATCAGATCCGCATACCAAGGCCGGCGAGGCCAATCCGGGGCTATGAGAATTACATATCCCTGATGGGACTCCACTCGTTGTAGCACTTTTCCGATCAGAGCCCAGGGAGGGAACACATAGAGTAGACCCTCCGAGGGCCACTTCTGGGCCAAGGCATCCAGGCCTTCGGACATCCTTTCCTTGCGCCGGCTGAAGAACCGTTCCACCTTGGCGGTTGCGAACCTCGCCATGAGATCCATGACTGGGGGACCCCAATGGGCTACTATCCGGTCGAACGTCTCCTGCTCCAGCTCCCACTCCCCGTGGTCTATCTTGCACCTGCTGAGATAGTCTGCTGTGACGTTGTCTATTCCTGCCACGTGCTGGGCCGAGAGAGCTTCCAACCGAGTCTCTGCCCACTGGAACAGAGTGCCCGCCTCCTTCTCTAAGGCGGGACTGCTGGTGCCGCCCTGGTGGTTGATGTAAGCCATCGCGGTAACATTGTCTGAGAGTACGCGAATTGCTCTTTTTTGTACTAAGACCTCTAGAGCTCTGAGCGCCAACCCTACGGCCCGCAATTCTAGTCTGTTGATGGGCCATTGGGCTTCCAGTGGAGTCCAGATGCCTTGAACGAACTGGTCCTCGCAGTGAGCTCCCCAGCCTGTCAGACTGGCATCCGTCGTCAGTAATAACCACTGGTGAGGCTCGAGGGGCATCCCGCGATCCATATTCTTCGGGGACCGCCACCAGTGCAGCGTCTGTTTGGTTCGTGGCGCGCAAGGTAACGGCATTGATAAGGAGTGATGTTGCGGCGACCACCGACGCAATAGGGCCCTCTGCAGCGGCCGCATGTGGGCCCGAGCCCATGGTACCACCTCTATTGCCGCTGCCATTGTTCCCAGGACCTGTAGATAATGCCGCGCCGTAGGGTTCCGTCTGCCCAGAAACTGAGTTACCAGGAGTCTTAGCTCTCTTGATCTTGATTGAGACAGAAACATCCTGCCTCTGCTGGTGTCGAACCTTGCTCCGAGGTACTCCAGTTCCTGGGAGGGCGTCATCCTGCTCTTCGCTCGATTGATGACCCACCCCAATTCTTCTAGCACTTGAACCACTCTTGTCACGGAGTGGCTTTCCTCCTCGGACTTTGCCCGGATTAGCCAATCGTCCAGGTAGGGGTGTACTAGGATTCCCTCTTTTCGTAGAGAGGCCGCTACCACCACCATCACCTTGGTGAACGTCCTTGGAGCCGTAGCTAAGCCGAAGGAAAGAGCCTGGAATTGAAAATGGCCCCTTGGCACTGCAAATCTCAGGAATTGTTGATGGGAATCCCTGACCGGGATATGCAGGTAGGCTTCTGTCAGATCGAGGGATGTTAAGAACTCCCCGCCCCTGACTGCTGCTATGACCGAACGTAGGGTTTCCATCCGGAAGTGTGGAACTCTGAGGCAGCGATTGACCTGTTTTAGATCTAGTATCGGGCGAAAGGACCCTTCTTTCTTTGGGACTACGAAGTAAATCGAGTGCCGACCAGTACCGCGCTGGTCTGGTGGCACCGGGACTACGGCCCCGAGCGTTATCAGACGGGTGAGGGTTGTCTCTACCGCCACTCTCTTTTCCGAAGAACCGCAGGGAGACTGGACAAAGGCTGGAGGAATTTGTTTTGCGAATTCGAGAGCGTAGCCCTCTCTGATGACCTCTAGAACCCATTGATCGGACGTGACCCGGGACCAGGCAGGAAGAAAACGCCTTAGGCGACCGCCCACCGACGGCTCTCCCCCCTGGACCCACGTCACCTCATTGTTTTCTATTTGCTTGAGAGGAGGAGAAGGAGGACGAGCCAAAACCTCGGCCTGCTCCTCGAAACCCTCTAAAACCTTGTCCCTTCGAGGGGAAACGGCCCCTGGGAAAGGGGTTTGTCCTAGCTGGGCGGAACCTTCGGGAGTCCCTGGACTGGTTACGCACTGAGGGTACGGGACGCCCTTGCTTTGGTCTGTCTTCAGGTAGCCTGCCCCCTTTAGACTCACCAAGGTCCTTTACCAACTTCTCCAAATCTTCTCCGAATAACAGCTTCCCCTTGAAAGGAAGGCGGCTCAGGCGTGCCTTCGAGGAGGCTTCCGCTGCCCAATTCCGTAGCCACAGATAACGTCTAGCTGCCACCACCGAGGCCATGCTCTTGGCTAGGCTTCTGATGAGGTCATACTGACTATCCGCCAGGAATGCTGTTCCGGATTCCAATCTAGCAGAGTGGGCCTGAGCTTTGCCAGATGGACCCTCTGCTGCTTGCAGCTGTTGAGACCACCTTAAGCAGGCTCTTGCCACCCAAGCCCCTGAAACCGAGGCCTGCAATGCCAGGGCACTCATATCAAAAGCTTGTTTTAGGAGGGTATCTAGTTTTCTGTCTTGAGAATCCCTCAAGGCGGTGCTGCCCTCCACTGGAATAGTAGTCTTCTTAGTGACTGCTGATACCGCTGCATCCACCCTTGGAGACTTCAGTAGCTCTCTGTCTGCCTCTGCTAGGGGGTATAGGCGAGACATGGATCAGACTCCCCTTAGACTAGACTCGGGTTGATCCCATTCTTCCTGGATCATCTGGCGCACCACTCTATGAACAGGGAAAACCCTCTGTGATCTCCTGATGGCCTGGATTAACGGATCCTCCGCCGTCTCCTCCTCGGTTGGTGCATCTGAGGATACATTGAGAACTTTTAAAGACTCATCAATTAGGGCCGGGAGTTCTTCCCGCCGAAAGACTCTAATTATCCTGGAATGATCTTCTTCCGGGATCTCCCCTTCTTCCAGTTCCTCTTCTTCCCCGTCCCAGTCTTTGTCAGAGTCCTCCTCTTCTGGAGAGCCCTGGGAAAGGGAGGAGAGAGGTTCTTCCCCGCCCAAGCGTGGGCGTTTAGGTGGGAGGCCTGAGTCAAAGATGCTTGCCCTCTTGGAAATGGTCTCGGCCGTCGGGCATTCCCCCTGAGCCCGAACCTTGCTTGCGTAAGCAATAGGCCTTGTGGAGTAAAAGAATAAAGTCTGGAGAGAAAAAATCCCCTGTACCCCCTTCCCCCGAGGGAGGGGGTGTAGCAGTAGGGGGGGGGGGTAAATCTGTGATTGAGGTGGAAGGAAGCTGGGACCCCCCCTCCCCTTGTAAGAGGTCTCCAGCACTCTGAGAAGATTGGGACATGGCCAAATTAATTTCTTGTTCCACGGAGGCAGCTACTGCAGCACAACCCCTGCAGACTCCTGCCTCCGAGGATGTGCCCCTACGTGTGCCACAGGAAGGGCATCTGGGCTTAGCCGCCATGCTCTTGTTCCCAGGTACCTTGGTTCCTGTTTGGAAGGATAAGCACTGGTTCAGATCCCCAGCTACAAGGATAGCAGAACGTGCAGCTATAAGGAATTGTTCTCTCCTTCCTTAGATCGCATTTATACTGGAGAGAGAGAGAGAGAGAGAGAGAGAGAACCACCAGACCCTCTGTTCTCTATCGGTAAATCATGCCCCAGAGGCTAAGTAAATGAGCAGATAGAAATATTAAAATTTAAAATTCAAATTAAAAACAAGCAATGCCGAAGAAAGAAAAATGTGAGTAGTTCACTCTGGTACTTGCGGTTTGAAGCCTGGTGGACCTGGCTCAGCGATCTCTGCCCGTTGGCTCTACACGTGGTAGGCCTCACCACGTGGAGCCTGAACGGGGGATCGCGAGCGCGTTCTCCGGGTCGCTGTTCTCCCCCCGGGAGAAAAGAAAACACCGCCGAGGCAAAGGATGCCGCCAGAGAATGTGCTGACTCCTGAAGTGCAGGGAAAAACTCCTCCGCCGCGATCGGGAGACCCGGGTGTCACCGCCGCGTCCTTCAGCTGCGGGGCGGGACCGACGGACAAAACTTGACTCCCGGAGATGCCTCCAGCGCTCAGCCAACTTAAGGGCTTCGGCGCGAGGCAGAACAAAGCGTGGAAATGCAGATCTCCAGCAAACAGCCAGCACCCTTCTACCTCCGGAGCCCGGCCCGTCCGGGGGGGGGGGGGAGGGAGGGAAGAGAGCAGAGAGCAGTTAAAGGAGCAGAACTCAAATTCTAGCTGACAGACACTAAAAATGAAATCAAAGAAACTAAAGGAAATAAAGCAATAATGTGATAAATTTAAAAGTAATTGTAAAGGAATTTAGTTAAAGGAAGACTCCAGTAAGCCCTAGGCTTACGGAACCCTCCAGCTGCTTGGAGGCTGAGAATACTGGAGTTGAGGGGTGGTCCCAGTGGTATTTATACCGCCCCACCTCCAAAAAGGTTTGGCTCAGCCTCCAAGCTGCTGGAAGGGTTGCGTAACCCCAGAAGTAAAGGGACTGGACTGGAGTGACGATAAGGAATACCTGACGGACAGGTCCAAGCTACAGGATTTATTTATTTAACATTTCTTACGGTATCAAGGCGGTTTACATTGAACAAACTGAAATTACATTGAACAGGGCATTATAACTTCGAGAACTTGGGCAATGGAGGGTTAGGTGGCTTGCCCAAGACCACAAGGAGCATCTGTGGGACTAGAAACCCCAGTCCTTCCGGCCCAAGGTTGCTGTCCTCTAATGGGATTTGAACCCCCGACCCTCTGGCCTGAGGTAACTTGCCCAACCACTAGGCCACTCCTCCCTCCTCCAGGATCACTTCCTGCCAAAGGTGATGCTCTCCTTTCACGTGACCTCCCTCATCCATGGCAATAGACACTGCCAGACTGGAGGTGGGACTTCATCAACACAACTATAATTCAAGTATATGCCCCAACAAAAGGTGCAGAAGAGGATGAAGTTGATGAGTTTTATAAACAAGTACAAGCTGAATTTGACAGAACATGCAAACAGGATATCCTGATAGTCATAGGTGACTGAAACGCACAGTTGGCAACAAAGGTGGCAAAGTGGTTGGAAAATATGGACTTGGCAAAAGAAATTATTCATCTCAAACACTTCTTCCAGCAACACAAGCGGCAACTGTACACATGGTGTCACGCCCTTAGCCCCTTACATCAGTATGGAGGGGCGCGCTTCTCATTGGAGTGCTTCACCTTTAAAGGCCTTTTCCTAACTGGTTGCTTTTTTAATGCATTATGGGAAAGGTAGTTCAGTTAGATGTTATGTGGCCTCAGGTAAAAAAAAAAACACCTTCTTGTAGTTGGGTTGAGTGGTAGGCAAATGACAGAAATTATCCATTGAAAAGACACGCTAAGGTTCACAAATTTTCACCTTTTTAAAATGTTTCACCAGGATTCTTGTATTTCAACACAGGATACAATTTGAACTCAAACAAAACAGCTTTCTTCAGCTTAAATATTCAATACTTCTAACAGCACATGCCATCAGGCATGGCTTGCCGTGCAGTCCAAAACAAATAGGAACAAAACTTTAAACCAGGTTTCTTTTCCTTCAGTCCAGAACTATACCTGGCAACTTTGTCTTCTTAACCACAACAAAGCTTCTTACAGGCAGTTAAACTCTCACTGGTAGAAAAATCACTTTGCAAGATTTTCTCAATATTTAGCCAAATAAAACCTCTCTTACTTTCTCTGTTGGTACAGCTTCAGACGGAGCACAGCACTCTTCACAGCTGTTCTCAAGTGTAATTAGGTAGCCTCAGCTTTGCACAGTAAAACACTTCTCCTGAACTGAGAACCTTCACAAGCTGAACACAGTTCTCAGGGCTATCGGACATTGGAGGTTTTTTTCCTTTAAGGATGACTCCCTTTCAACCCCTCTGAATTGGCAGACTGGCATACAGAACAATCCATACATGAGTCCTCTTCTATCAAAAGGTAAATCTGGGTCACCCAGTTGCATTGGCTCAATCTCTGACTCAGATAGCTTATCTGACTGCTTTCCATTATGGTTAAAGCTGTCTCTAGCAACTCTGTAGTGCTCCTTATTAGATAAGCTTCTAGGACTCATACCTTGGTCAAAACTTATATCAGCATCCCCTCTTTCATGCTCTGGCCACCTTTCACCTCGTCCTGTTCTCCACCCTGTGTTCCAGGTTCCTGCTGTTCTTACTGTTCCATTCCTTCTCCAGAAAGCATTCCTACTTCCTTCTCTTTCTCTCTCATCAGCAGCTCTCCATGTGCTGCCCCTCCTCGTGCTGTAGTCCTCTGTGCTGTCACCCTCCGTCCTGCCTCTGCTCTTGCTGCTGCTCCTGCTGCTTCTCCTGCTGCCCCCCTTCTCTGGATAAACGGAGCTAAACTTAAACCTCCCAGGGACCTGCTCCACCCTCTCTCCTCTCATGTGAGAAAGATCAAATTCCCTCATGGCAGCTGAATGATTAGGGAATGCAGTGACGTAAGGGTTCCCTACCCTGGACTTGCATTCCCTCACCTTTTCACCACTAGGGGCATGCTGTAACTTATTGCAGCCAGGAATTACCCGTTTTCTAGGTACAATGGGGGTTTTATGTCCTTGACCTTTTAAAATAGGAGCTTTTGTTAGGGATCAGAAGAAGGAATTTACCCTATCTCCTAGGTCCTGATAAGCTTCCTTATCACAATGGACTTCATCCAATGGATTGTACAAAAATCAAAATGACTACATCTGTGGAAGTCAACGATGGAAAAGTTATATATCAAAGACAAAACATGGAGCAGACTGTGCTACAGATCATCAACTATTAGAACATAAGATATGCCATACTGGGTCAGACCGAGGTACATCAAGGCCTGTATCCCATTTCCAACAGTGGCCAATCTAGGTCACAAGCAGTTTCTCCAAAAGACACAGGTTCCACAATGCTTGTATGCAAAGTCAAGCTAAAGTTGAAAACGAGCAAGCCACTCATGAATGTAGCAAAATATGACCTTGAGAATATTCCACCAGAATTTAAAGACTGCCTGCAAAATTGATTTGCTGCTTTAGATACAAATGATAGAGCTCCAGAAGAGTTATGGGATAACATCAAGAAGGTTGTGCTGGAAAAAAGTGAGAAATCTCTATAAAAGTTGAAAAAGCAAAGGCGGCCAAAATGAATAACCAAAGAAAATCTGAAAATTGCCCAGAAACGCAGAGAAGCTAAAGCAAGAGGAGAAAGATGCAATCACAGAACTCAGAGATTACCAATGTGCAGCAAGACAAGACAAGAAGTACTACAATGACGCATGCAAGGAATTAGAAGCAGAAACTATTAGAGGAAGAACAAGATTGGCTTTCCTAAAGCTATGAGAGTTAAAGAAAAAATTCCAGAGGTCACGTGATGCGGTGAACACGAGCGGACGTGACTAGCTCGTGCTCCAGTCGCCCTCAGCCCAAACCAGGTCTTTAGTGCCGTTGTAAACAACTGATTGCCATAAAAAGTTGGCCACAAGCGAACCGGAGGCACTACTGCAGTACTGGAACCAGCGGAGAGAGGTCGGGCACAAGGCAACAGCAGTAAAAACGAGCCAGAGGGAGAGAGAGACCACACGGGAATCCCCAGTAAAATAGCGGAAGGGGGAGCAGTGCCGAGCTCCCCAACGTCTCCTGCCTTCCTGGAGGAGGTTTCAGCGGCGGTGGCAGAAGCACTGTCTTCGCAATTTGCAGCCCTACGGGAGAAGATGGATACTCTGCAAACCTCAATGGGGGCCCTGGGAAGCCGGTTGCAGGCAGTGGAGGATCGTATCGGGCAAGCAGAGGACGGCCTGGAGGCCCTAACCCATGAAATGAAGGGCTTAAGAGCTAAGCTGCAAACCCACAAGGCCAAACCTGACAACCTGGAAAACAGGTCGCGACGCAACAACTTGAGAGTAATGGGAATACAGGACTCTATTGCTGATAAAGAACTGGCACATTATCTGGAGAACCTACTCCCTAAACTGTTTGAAGGCTGCAATGAAGGAGGTAAATTGATTATAGAGTGAACTAACCGAGTGGGGAGTAAACAGGCCCGGGGTCAACGGCCCAGAGTGGTACTTGCCAAGTTTCTTCAATTCCCGCAGAAAGAAGCGGTTCTAAGAGCAGCGAGGCAGAAAGGGGCAATTATGCATGAAAACCACAAACTGCGTATTGCTCAAGATTATTCAGCAACGTTGAGCCAACAAAGAAGAGCCTATGCATCCCTCTGCCAAAAACTGATTGAAGCCAGGGTTAAGTTAAGTTTTCGGTGCAATATCCTGCTAGGCTACATGTGATTCATGAAGGGACACACCGGACTTTCGAAACAGCTGCGGAGGCCGGCCCCTTTATTGAGAACCTTACGCGAAAGGCTGTGGATGCTGCGGTAACACCGAAATAAAGGTTTCAGAGGACATGTGGCTCTGACTGGATTAAAGAACATTAACCTGTATGCAGAGGGAATGCAGATGGCACAGAACTGGACTGCAAGCGGTTTTACAGCTTGGAGATGTACAGCAGAGGAGCAAACCTGCGGAAAATATGGCTGTGTTCGGCCAGGGACCGGAGAGTCACTTGATGTCCATATAGCATACCTCTGTAGGGCTGGTGAATGTGTAGTTAGAGAGTTAAAAAATGTGTGGCGATTTCTCTTTCTTTATTTTTTCTAAAGGTTTTGGTTTTAAGCTAAATTGTATACGGTTTGTAGTTAGTGTGGGGATGGGGTTGATTGCTGAAGGGGGTATGGATGTAGGATATGGGGCGATGGGTTAGAGGGAGGGGGCGACCGTACGCATTAAGCGAGACCTCAAGAATTTTAGTTGCTGGGAGTTGGTGATAAGAGAGAGGGAAGTCGATGAGGGGGGGGGGACAGAGGGTAAATGGGGGGGTAAGTAGGGAAGGGGTGGGATTCAAAAAGGGAGGGAATATTGCAACCGAGGGCTATGGACCATGCAGTTAATCTGCTATTTGAGTAATGTGGGGGAGGGGCTCCAGGCTGAGGGAGTCTCTTCAGAGAAGATAATACATGCTGGATGGAGGGGACCTGACACTGCCCCGGTGCTCTGAAGATAATCTCTTGGAATGTCTGTGGGCTGGGTTACCCTATAAAGCGCTATAAAATATTGCAGGCGTTGGCTAGACAGCACTGCAATATTGTGCTTTTCCAAGAGACCCACCAGACTGCTGAAGAGCACGCTAAGCTCTGTAGAGATTGGGTTGGACAAATGTGGGGAGCACCCGCTATAGGAAAAAAAGGGAGGGGTGGCCATACTGATTCACAAACGAGTGCGTTTTGTGGTGGAAAAAGAAGTTACAGATCCATCTGGAAGGTTTCTGTTATTGCAGGGAGTTTTGGAGGGGAAGCCAATAATATTGGGAGATCTTTACAGTCCTAATGTTTTAGATCAAAACCTGTATATTCGCCTTGCCTCCAAAGTGGAACTACCACCCAGAACGCCCATTGATTCTTGGGGGAGATTTTAACAGAGTTTTTGACGTAAATTTAGATACATCCAGAGGAGAGGGGGGCAAGGGAGAGAGCTCCAACAGCTCGGGTCTTGAAATGATTCCAGACAAGGATCGGAGTGGTGGATCCATGGAGGTTGCTGCACCCATTAGAAAAGGATTTTAAGCATCAATCAAGAGCTCATGGCTCTAGCACGCGAACTGACTATCTTGTGGTCTCCGAGGGCCTGTTCTCCTATGTTGGGGATCGCAAATTGGTCCCACAGAGATATCCGATCATGCACTGATCTGGATAGAGCTACAATGGGGGGAGACACTCGTAAAACGCATATTTGGCGATTTCCACTAGAACTTTATAAGGATGTGCAGTTTCACCACTTCCTCAGACAGAAATGGCACGACTGAGTTTAATCATCGGGGTCATCAGGAGGATCCTGAGTTGGTATGGGAGACTGCCAAGGTGGTGTTAAGAGGTGAGATAATCGGGTATGTAGCAAGGAAGCGTCGCTTGATATCAGAGTGGATTGTTCGTCTTGAATAACAGGTTAGGAAGGCGAGGCACTTATGTGCGCACGCCCCTACTGCATTGAATAGGAAAAGGTTGTGGGAACTCCAGGTGGATTTAAACGAGATATTACATCAGCGAGCCAAGAAATCCATCTTATATTACCGTTATCAGTTGTATTGTTATGGAAACAAGCCGGGGAAATTGTTAGTGTGATGCTTGAAGGGGCAGAGGGGGGTCGAAAACGGTCGCAGCGCTTCGTGATGATCGGGGAATGTTACATAAGGATAGTGTAGCTATTGCCCGAGTGTTTTGGGGTTTCTTTCAGACATTATATTCGGAGGAGAATGGCTCCCCTACAGAGATGACCGAATATTTGAGTGGGTTGGATCTACCTAGTTTGAGTACAGGGCAAAGTGTCCAACTCGGGCAGCCGATAACGGCGCAAGAAATACAGCAGGTCATCCTGAAAGCGAGTTGTTACAAAGCCCCTGGGCCTGACGGACTGGGTGCTGAATTTTATAAATTACACAGGTCTGCAAAAATTGTTTTTTTCGAGAGCTGTTTTGGTTATTCCACGTAATCTTTATGTCTTTTGGTGCGCTGAATCCGCAAATGACCTCCATTTTGTCATAGGACATCATGTTTCCTGACAATTTAGGTAACTATGTTAAATAAGGCAATACCTCAAAATAAATGGAAATAGACTTATAAAATTAAAGTTTTATTACAATATTTTCATGAAAATCCTTTTTTGAACTGAAATGAGCTCACCTACACACACTAAACTCAATTCTTCTTCCTTGTGAGGCTCCTCTTGGTGCATTTACGCTTGTGAGTAGCATCTGGAATGTCTCTCTGAAGCATCCAACAGTAGTCTGCCATCATTGTAATGCTCCATTTTCCCTGGTATCGCCTTTCCATCCCTTTAATGTCTTGGTGGAATCGTTCACCTCGTTCCTCACTCACAGCTCCCAAATTTTCAGGAAAGTAGTCAAGGTGGGACTGGAGGAAATGCACTTTCAAACTCATCAGGCAATCTAAAGCTTGAAATGCTTTCAGCATTCGTCCAACGATCTTTTTGTAGTGAGGATCTTTGTTATTGCCTAAAAAATTCTGTTCGACTTCTTTAAATGCAATCCACCCTTCTTTTTGAGGATCTGTCATGGTATTGACAAACTCTTGATCAACTATAAGCCTTCTAATGTTTGGTCCGACGAACACACCTTCCTTCAATTTTGCCTCCGACAGGCCTGGAAACTTGGTGATCAAATATTCGAAGCTTTCTCCATCTCTTGGAAGTGATTTTATGAATTGCTTCATCAATTCCAATTTTATGTGGAGAGGTGGTAGAAGAACTTTATGGGAAGGTACCAAAGTTTCTCGGAGGACATTTTTTTCACCGACTGTTAGCACCCTCGACTGCCAACTCTTCTTGGTCCAGTGATTTTGTCGGTCTCGACTGTCCCATAGACACAGAAAACAAGGATATTTGTTATACCCAGCTTGTTGCCCGAGCAGCATGCACAAGACCTTCAAGTCCCCACACACTTGCCAACCATGGTCTTCATATTTAAGTTTACGAAGAACCAATTCCAAGTTCTCGTAGGTTTCCTTCAAGTGTACGGAATGACCTACAGGTATGGAAGTGTAAAAACCGTTGTGGTGTAAAACTGCTTTGAGACTTTTTTGAAGAATCTATAAAAAAAGACGCCTTTGCTCTGAATCATATTGGATTTTAAATTGACCCATCAGACCTTCGACATCGATGCAATAAACCAACGTCTTCCTGGGCGAAGTAAGGAACAAACTCCTTTTCACGATGTCTGAACCATGAAGATGACACTCCTGGCAACAATAAATTCCTGCTTTTCAGCCTTGATCCGAGTAACTCAGCGGCATCTTTGTGAAGATTCAAGTCTCTTACCAAATCATTCATCTCCTCCTGAGAAAACAATTTTGGTCTTGTATCATCTTCAAAGTCAGAACTTGATTCGTCATCTGGGTCAGGTAGGACTTCACCTTCATCGGAGCTAGGTATCTCTTCCAAGGTAGCAGGGGGCTTGGGTACTGGTATATCTGTGCCATGGGGGATGGGACGAATTGCCGAGTGAAGATTGGGGTATGAAATGGAATGCTTCCATTTGGAATTAAACCCTTTCACATCGCATGAACAAAAGTAACAGTCGTCACTATGGTTCTTTTGCTCTCGCCATACCATAGGAATCCCATAATGGAAAGATTTTTCTTACCCTTGAACCAGTTTCGGAGGTCCTCAACACACCGTTTGCACACTTTATGAGGCGCCCAGACTTTATCTTGATCTCCAATTTTTAGTCCAAAGTATGCAAAGTATACTTTTTACACAAAGTCTGTAATATTCTGCTGTTGCTTCAACACTGTATATTCACCACAGATGAAACAGAAACTGTCTGGCGAATTAATACACTTTTGCGGAGCCATAACATAACGGTTGAAGAATGACGAGCTAACACGAATTGCAATGAAAAAGTGTGAACATCCTAGAACCAAGAACCTGATGATTCGTGCACAAGTGTGGCATGCAGGAGAGAGCAGCTCTGTGTCTGTACACGAGACGTCACAGTGCTGGCAACGCCCCCCTGCACTGACCGGAGCTGCTGCTATCTGCCCTGTGTCTCCCTCCCACTGGATTTTTCAGGAAAGATTAACCCCTTCTACCATTAGAAGCACAGACTTAAAACTTGCTTAGCTTATGTATATATTGCTGACCATCAGATTTACAGTGCTATATTTTTTTTTACATAACTCGGACAACCCCTATAAGTATTTTTTGGCATTTTATATCTTAAATGCACTTATGTGAATTAATAGTAATTTGAATTAATTAATAGTAATTTGAAAAAATTGATAAATTTGAAGACAATTTTGCATGTTGTGGCAAATCATGACGTCTAGGAGTTTTTTCAATATTTTATTTGTTTTCAGCACACCAAAATACATGGAAATTAGATGAAAATAATCAAACAGCTTTTTAGTCGCAGACCTGTGTTATTGTGTGATTTTATTACCCCCACTCTGGAAGCCATTTATAAGAGATGGGCGGAGCAGGGAGCCTTTCAATGGGGGAAAAACCATGCTCATATCATACTTATACCCAAACCGGGGAAGGATCCGGTTCAGCCAGGGTACTACAGGCCCATATCGTTACTAAACTTTGACTTAAAGTTGATGGCCAAAGTTTTGGCAGACCATTTGGCCAAGGTGTTGGGCCAGTTGGTGCATGAGTCACAAGTGGGGTTTGTGAAGGGGCGCTATGCAGTGCGTAAGAACATAAGATATGCCATACTGGGTCAGACCAAGGTCCATCAAGCCCAGTATCCTGTTTCCAACAGTGGCCAATCCAGGTCACAAGTACCTAGCAGTTTCCCCAAAAGACACAGGTTCCACAATGCTTGTACTGGGTCAAGCATTGATATCCTGGGTCCCTTCTTAATAATGGTTTATGGACCTTTCCTCCAGGAACTTGTCCAAACCTTTCCTCCAAACTTGTCCAAACCGCCGTAATTTGCGGAAAATAGTATCATCACTGGAATGGGTGCAGGACCGCCAATTACTTGTTAGCTTCGACGTGGAGAAAGCGTTTGATAGGGTTAACTGGCAGTATCTAAAGACCCTGCTGCCCTACTATGGGCTGGGGCCTTCCTTTTGCAAAATGGTTGGGAGTCTCTATGCTGAGCCTACAGCGGGAGTGCTTTGTAATGGGGTGTTATCGGAGGCATTTACTTTAGGTAGAGGTACGCGACAGGGATGCCCCCTCTCTCCTTTACTATTTGTTTTGTCTTTGGACCCAATGATTAGGAGAATAGAGGCCTCCCAGCTAATACGAGGAGTGCATATAGGAAGGCAGGGATTTAAGCTATCAGCTTTTGCGGATGACCTACTGGTTCACCTGCTTTCCCCTAGGGAATCATTACCCCGCTTGATGGCGGAATTTTTGAAATTTGAGGAGTTTGCAGGATTACATATAAATATGGATAAATCTGAAGCGTTGGATGTTTCCGGCCAGCTGCGGGGAAATTGGGGTGGAGTCTTTCCGCTTAAATGGGTGGAGAACAATTTTGTGTATCTGGGTATTTTACTGACCAGGGATCCACGAGACCTATATGTTCGGAACATGGACAGAATTGTTTCCCACCTGCAGACCCAATTAAAGGGCTGGAGTCCTCTCCCGCTTTCTTTGTTGGGGAAGGTGGCTGCGGTGAAGATGGTGGTGCTCCTGCGGATTTTATACTGGCTACAGACCCTCCCGGTGTGGCTGTAGAGGCGAGACCTATACCGAATGGAAAAGGTAATACGGGGGATTTTATGGAAAGGGGCTAGAGCACGTATTCCACTCAGCCGTTTGAAAGGGAAGTGGAGGGACGGGGAGGTGGGTTTCCCAGATCTATGGTTATACGCATTAGCTTGTCAGGCACGACACGTGGGGGACTGGCTGGGGGGCATAGAAGTTTACTTGCCTAGGGCCTTAGAGGAAGCCTTTGCAGCCCCGCAATCCTTACTTGCGATACTGTACTTGGAGAACTCGATGCTCCCAAAAGGATTAACAGAGTGTATCTTGCTTGGATCAGCCCGGCGCACCTGGAGGCAACTTAATGTGTATTGGAACAGTCCATGGAAGGCTTCAAGCTGGTTGCTGTTACAGGAAAATGTTTAGTTTACCCCGAGATCGACAACAGTGATGTTTCGGGAGTGGAGGGAACGGGGGATTCGGAACATTGGGCATGTGGTGGAACTATCAGGTCAATGCAAATCATTTGTGTCCCTAAGCCAGGAATATGACCTGTGTAGCCGTCATGCCTTCGCATATATGCAGATCTCTCGCTATGTGGCGTCGCTACCAGAGTCTGCACTTCATGTCGAGAGATTGGCACAGATTCTCGAATTCTTTAAATTGGGGGCGGAAAACCCTCCTTCTATTGAGGGGTTGAAGACCCGGTTGGATCGGTTTGGGGTTGTTCCGGATTATAGGGGGGTGGAGATGGCCTGGGCAGCGGAGTTGGACCAGGAGGTGCAACCGGGGGTAATTAGGAGTGCTTTACACCGAATCGGGGGTCTGGTAGAGGGGGCAAGGTGGCGAGAAATACAATTTAAGTGTATTACCCGTGCGCACTTTTCACCTAGAAGAGCACTACGTAGTCATATTACATCAGATGGTAGTTGCCCTAGGTGTTCAGAGCCTCTGGCAAGTTTGCTACATATGTGGTGGAGCTGTCGACACTTTCGCCCTTATTGGGCGCGGATCTGTACCTTCATGAGTAGGCTGGTTAGTCAGAGTTCGATGGACGGGGTTCTTGGTGGCCTTGGATCAGTTCGGGCTCACCCAACCCAGGGGGAAAGGGGAGTGCTTATTGGTGCGTAAGGCTTGTCTGGTGGGTAAGGGTCCGATACTTTGTAGATGGAGAAAAAAGGACGCTCCCACGTTTTGGGAATGGCGCAATAGCTTTCACCAGCTGATGCCTACTGAAAGATGGAGGGCACAGGTAGTGTCCAAAGATGGTCTTCCTTTCTGCTGATCTGGGAACCCTATATTCAAAGTTTAGGGCCACATAGCCATAATGAAATACTGCAAGTTGGTAGTTACATTAGCTAATAGCAGGGGATAGGCTGGAAAGGGGGTAGGGAAGTGCTAGAATGGTAGAATTTGATAGACAGGTGGGGGGTACATAGCAGGGGCTGCGATCGTAGGGAGGGGGGAGGGAGGGGAAGGGGAGGGGTAAAATGTATATAAAAAGTTATAACAACATCACCTGTAATTTCCGGCTACTTCCGGGACGGGGATCAGAGTCAACCCCGTTTGGAGATTGATGAATCTGTAGTTGTTGTATGTTGATGATGAATAAATAAAGTTAAAAAAAAAAGAAAAAA
This sequence comes from Ichthyophis bannanicus, assembly GCA_033557465.1. Taxonomy (NCBI): domain Eukaryota; kingdom Metazoa; phylum Chordata; class Amphibia; order Gymnophiona; family Ichthyophiidae; genus Ichthyophis; species Ichthyophis bannanicus. The sequence continues at coordinate 377,336,706 of CM066034.1, read as the reverse complement.
TTCCAGCCTCAAATTGGAATGCTACAAGATGCTCAAGGATCCATGTTGAATGATGCTGAGAAGATCAAGAAAAGGTGGAAAGAATATGCAGAGATATTATATCAAAGTTCAAGGGGACCTTATGATCCGGAACTATTGGTGATGAAAGAAGAAGTCGCAGCAGCATTGAAAGCTTTGTCAAAGTACCTGTGGGACTAGAAACTCCAGTCCTTCCAGCCCAAGGTTGCTATCCTCTAGTGGGATACGAACCCCTGGCCCGAGGAAACTTGCCCCAACCACTAGGCCACCCCTCTCTCATATATGTTTTATTGACTACAGCAAGGCTTTTGTGTAAACTGGCCACAACAAGAAGTAAGGGTATACCAGAATACCTAATCATTCTCTTGCACAACCTTTAGATTGATCAAGAAACAGTTCGAAAGGAATGGTTCAAAATCAGCAAAGATGTACGACAAGGCTGCATACTTTCCCCCCTACCTGTTTATTTTATATGCAGCTCAATAAATGGTCTCTTTTGCCAGAGGGATATAATCAATATACATAAAACCCTCTGCACCACACCTTGAAAGTATAGAACGTAACTTTCCAAAGACTTGATAGATTTACAAAAATCAAGTGATATCCACACTTACAAATACCACACGCTTTTAGAATGGTAGCGGAAGGTCTCAGTACACATGGGCAGCCAATAGACTATCATGTTATCGTCTAATGGACTTACAGCCTTATTAACATCAACAACCTTTATTTTAAATGCCTGCTACCAAAAGCGTAGGTAAAAATGACTTTGGAGGATAATTCAAAACTGTTGTTAAAATTTTAAGAAAAAAGTGCTTAACTTTCAGGAAGAATTGAGCTTGAATTTTCCCAACGCTGACAGACGCGCCTCTTAGTGCGTTTCACCCTCGCAGGTTTCGTCAGGGGAATCTTGTAAAGCACTAAAACAATGTACAAAACAAGTTCATAAGTTGCCAACTTTCAAAAATAATGAACAAACACTGAAGGTATATCATGTTATATTATTGCACCTCAAACCCGGAAGATCCACTTTCTCCCACTAACAATTTCTCATTGATGGTTGTGGAACGCCGCGCATGCGAAGTAGTTTTATAGAACACATTTAAAACTGACAGCAGTTAGCCACCAACCAGCCTCTTTCTCACAGACACACCTCCCACTCAACTCGAGCGTTCCACAACCATCAATGAGAAATTGTTAGTGGGAGAAAGTGGATCTTCCGGGTTTGAGGTGCAGTAATATAACATGATATACCTTCAGTGTTTGTTCATTATTTTTGAAAGTTGGCAACTTATGAACTTGTTTTGTACATTGTTTTAGTGCTTTACAAGATTCCCCTGACGAAACCTGCGAGGGTGAAACGCACTAAGAGGCGCGTCTGTCAGCGTTGGGAAAATTCAAGCTCAATTCTTCCTGAAAGTTAAGCACTTTTTTCTTAAAATTTAACAACAGTTTTGAATTATCCTCCAAAGTCATTTTTACCTACGCTTTTGGTAGCAGGCATTTAAAATAAAGGTCGTTGATGTTAATAAGGCTGTAAGTCCATTAGACGATAACATGATAGTCTATTGGCTGCCCATGTGTACTGAGACCTTCCGCTACCATTCTAAAAGCGTGTGGTATATGTAAGTGTGGATATCACTTGATTTTTGTAAATCTATCAAGTCTTTGGAAAGTTACGTTCTATACTTTCAAGGTGTGGTGCAGAGGTTTTTATGTATATTTATTTTATATGCAGAACAAAACATCAGAGAAGCAGGACAGTATGAAGACAGAGGCGTGAAGATTGTCTTCACTTTTAGCCAGTAATGTGGTATTGTTGTAGCGAAGTGTCCGCAATAAATAAAACCAGGAGTCTATTTACTAAGATTCAAGCCAATTTATTTGTGCACAGTCTCAGGCACTGTCACATTCAAAATGGTCTGAGCAATGGAGTTCAACAACACAACATCTTTTATACCTTTCTTCATCAGTTCTATACAGACAAACTCCTCATTGGTCCCGGTGCCCCCTCCCACCCCCATCCAATGGGGATCTCTGACCGGGCTTAACACCTGTTCCCCCTGCTCAGGCCTCCCTAGCCATGGCTCAGTTTCTAGACATAACACATTCTGCTACAAGGTCCCTCCTTGGCTTAGAAAATGTGTGAAAGCAAGATACTGGAACACATCTGTTATCAACATAAAGGAGCTAAATAGAAGGTTCTTGCATTCTTATCAAAGCAGTTTAAAGCAGTTTTCTAACTTCTACTGGCTTTTGGCTCTGCTCAGCTATAATATTCTCAAGTGGGGGTTGGGACTCAGGCCTAACTTACAGGCCTTTCTTGCTCCTGCAGGCTATGCAGGCTATTCTAGGCCGTAGCCTATCACAGTATCATCAGCATAGCGAAGGCTGTTGTTGAGTCTTCCACCAATCTGAAACAGTTGCTTTTCAAGATCAAGGAACCATAGTCTTAAAATGGGCTTGCATCTTAATATAAAGAAGACAAAGATTCTGACAACTGGCAAAACCAATAAGTTCATCGTTGATAGAGAAGAAATTGAAATAGTGAACAACTTTAACCTACTTGGATCAACTATCAATAAAGAAGCAACAAGCAGTGAAGAAATCGGACAACACATTGCTCTTGGCAGAATGGCTATGAAGGACCTAGACAAGATTCTCAAGAGCAGAGATGTCTCTCTCCGTACAAATGCAAAAGTTGGACAGTGAAAAAGATAGACAGGAAGAAAATCAATGCCTTTGAATTATGGTGCTAGCAACGAATATTGTGTATACCATGGACTGCCCGAAGAATAAACCAGTCAGTACTAGAGGAGATCAAACCTAAGCTTTCTTTAGAAGCTCAGATGACAAGACTTCGACTTTCATGCTTTGGACACATCACGCGAAGAGAGAGATCATTAGGCCGGAAGGACTGGGGTTTCTAGTCCCACAGGTGCTCCTTGTGGTCTTGGGCAAGCCACTTAACCCTCCATAGCCCATGTTCCCTGTAAAATAGTTACCTCCAAGTTATAATGCCCTGTTCAATGTAATTTCAGTTTGTTCAATGTAAACCGCACTGATGCAGAATAGCGCGGTATATAAGAGAATGTAAATAAAATAAAATAAATAAATCATGCTTGGCAAAGTAGAAGGTCAACGCAAAAAAGGAAGGCCAGCAATGAGATTGATTGATACAATAATAGCAGCTATGGGTGCCACTCTGTCAACAACGAGACGCCTGACTGAAGACTGAAAACAGTTTAGGGCAACTATCCAGAGGGTCGCCATGAGTCAACAGACTCGACGGCACTTAACAACAATATACAAAGAAAATCAATTACTGAGAAATGAAATAAGAGCCATAATGAGCTTCCACTTCTAAAATATGACCATGTTCACCATTTTGATCATATACCTTAGCTTCTACCCCTGTGGCTGCTCTTCTTATTCCTCTCAAAGTATGAATATTGCAATCTTTCCTATCACTTATGACGTTCCTTTCTCCTTCTCTCTTTACTTGATTTTATTGTAAACTGCCCTGCTGCTATTGTGAAGGGCGGTATATCAAGCTTAATAAATATAAACATACGTCTATCAATATAATATATTTTAGTTGTATATTAAATTATCAAATACAATTATAAAATGAGACCAGTAAAAAGGATGATGTACCATAATCAAAAAGGAAATACAAATAAAGTAAAACAGGCCCACACATCTCCTATTATCCCCATAATAGTGGTAACAGGTGAGGCAAGAAGGGGAGGGGGGAACCCTAAAGCAAAATATCCATGATAATTTCTAGAGGAGTGGTTCCCAAACTGGGATCCATGGACCCCAAGGGGTTCATGAGACCATTTCAGGGGGTCCTCAGGACACAGAAAAGAAGGAGTCTGGTAAGGGATTGGAGAGTGAGCCGAGAGGGAACTGGCTGGGGGGAAGGAGAAAGAAACAGACAGACTGGCGGGGACTAGTTGGGGAAAAGAAAGAGAGACTGGTGGAAATAGAAAGGTGAAGGAAGATAAAGAGGACAATTGGGGACAGGCTTGACGCTGAGGGAAGAAAGTCTTGTAAGTACAATGGGAATGAAATGGGGGTCCCTGAACTTTTGGGAGATTAGTAAGATGTCCACAAAACAAGAGTGTTGGAAATCTCTGCTCTAGTACATTGCTGTCAACTTTCAGTTTGATCCCACCATATACTGTAGCTCATTATTGAAATTAAAAAAAAAGAAGTTATACATTCATAATATGACTATATTTATTGCTATACTACATGATTATGATATCTTAGAAAATAGTGCAACCAACATTTGAGGGCTTCTCTGCTGTTTTTTTGTGCAAAAAGTAGTCGGTGCTCCTTTGTTGCCCTTTTCTTTGTATTAGTGTTGCATATACCATGAGAGAAATTTACCTCATTCATACACAACAGTATACTGAATACTATCTCAGCCTCTCATATTCACTATTTGTGCCTTTGCCTCTTCTTGGCCCTCACAGAGGGCCATGTTTATTAAAGGATAGCACATGCACTAACTGCCAGAGCACCCTTTAAACTTCTTAACAACACAGCACCATCCATCCTTTTAACACTCATTCACACACCCTCCACCCCCCCCCTCCCCGACACAAGAGCTAGAAAAGAAAATGCACTACACTCCCTTGGAGGTCCCCAATACAATTTGGAAAACAAAGCAGTCCACAAACTCCAGGGCCTTCACATTCACTGCCCCACCCTCTAGAACTCCCTACCACTATCAATCCGCTCAATTAAAGGAACTCCAAATGTTCAGAAAATCCCTCAAAACATACTTCTTCACTGCACACTATGGAACAAACACCACCCCAAATTCACAGACAAACTAACCTAAATACACAATGGTGACCCATAGACTCCCCAACCCACACAAAAATAACACATATATCCCACCCCAAGCAACACCTATACATACCAGCTTGTACATAGTTATAATTATGTTAAGTTTCCTGTTGGTTAATTGTAAACCGCCCCTGATCTCTGGAAGGGACAGTATAGAAAAGTATAACTAACTAACTAACAAATAAATAATTATTCCTAATAGCACAGTGGCAGGTAGTGCATGTTAACATTCGTAAATGTGGCCCAGACTGTAATATGTAAGAAATTAAGATGCAACTGGAAATTGTTTTTAATCAGGGCAATAGCACCCAAACAATTAAGATTTCTGTATATTTTTGCAGTATTTTCTTAGTATCCAACTGCATGTTTTGTAACCAAGCTACTCATTCTACAAAAAAATTGTTGTAAACTGCTATGACATAGAACTTGAATAGCTGTACACCAAATCATGCTAAATAAAGTTCAGGTTATTTAAACTTCCTCCTTAAGCAAAATTATTTGTATATTACAACAGTAAGATTGACTATTTAATTGAATTCATAATATGTATGTATTTATATCACACCTTTCCAGTGGCAGTTCAAGGCGAGTTACATTCAGGTACAATAGTTATTTCCCTGTCCCTGGAGGGCTTACAATGTAAGTTTGTATCTGAGGCAATGGAGGGTTAAGTGGCTTGCCCAAAGCCACAAGGAGCATCAGTGGGATCTGAACCTTCATCTTTCCCATTCCAGGCTGCTGCCCTAACCACTAGACTACTCTTCTACTTCCTTACAGGCTTGATGGACCATGGTCTGACCCTGTATGGCATATCTTATGTTCTTATTTTAAAAATAACTATAAAAATATATATATATATATCACAACTAAAACAACAGGAGCACTACAGTGTCAATTTTTATTAGACTCTTTGGCATGGGGGCACATATTGCAATATACAAAATATGAACAGCTGAAAAGTGAATATGAAAAGATTATTAAAATTTGAGTATTTGCTGTTTTTTTCAGTTTTCGTAATGATATTTTACTGTTATTGACTTTTTATATTAGCATATTTCTAATTTGTTCACTGCTTTGATAATCTGCTATGAAAAGCAGTCTAGAAAGCAAATAAGCATAACATCAGGTTTGGCCCCAAGTTGTTGGTGCCATAGGTAAACCTTCAGCCATATTTCCCCCCCCCCCCCCCCCGGGGCTGTCAAAGTCTATTGTTTAACTTTGAATGCTCGACTCTTTGCTGCTCCCATTCCCCCCCCTCCCAATACAACTGCCTAGTTTGCCTAATGGTTGGGCGGGCCCTGCATAACATAGGATGTGGTAATAAAAAAAGATACACGCTTTACATTATAAAATAACTACTGTATCTGCATGTAATTAGCCTTGAACTACTGGAAAGACAGGAACTAAATACCCATAATAAATAAATAAATAAATAATAAAAGGCTATTTTGAATAGGTCAGTCAAGACAATGAACCTAATGCAGCAAAGTGCCTGCCTATAGTGCAGGTGATCCTACAGTGTTTGTACACAATTCTCTTCACTAGTGTGGGCGCAGAATGCAGGAAGGGATTTAACGCAAGCAAAAAAAATGCACTCTCACTTGTACAAATGGCAGCACACAGCAATAGAAGGTAATGAAGCAATTAGTTATGTATGTCAGATGTAGAGACGTGCACAAAAGACCAGAAGGCTGAGATTTTAACTCCATGTCTGAAGAAATGTTAAGGGTTAGCTCATAGGCCTGCATCAGTGCTGGTGAGGAGTTTATGCCAGTTTCTCGAGCGTACTACGTCTGCAGCTTTTTTTTTTTTCCAGACTTTGTTGGAGACTTTATTTAAGAAAAAAAGAAAAAAAAAAGCTTGGGATGCAAAAGTGTGCCTAACCGTTATGCAACACATAACAGCAATATTATTCTGTACAGTTGTTCTGCTCATAATAGTTTTGGCAGTAGTGGCCAGCAATGTTCCCTCTAATTTTCTGTAGGCTGTGTGCGCATAAAATATCAGCTGTGTGCAGCTTTTGAAGGAAGGTTAAATTTTTGTGCGCCACATAACGACACTCTGAGATATATACTTTAAAATTTGACTACACGTCAGAATACAGTATGTACACCACATTGATTTTAATCAAATTAAATGAAAATAGACGATTACTAAATGAAGCGGGAAATTTCTAGTAATTACAATCATAACTTTTAAATTTTAAGACATCTGTGTTGTTTTCTATCAGAATCAGAGTCGTAATTTTTGTGCGCTCTGTTGTAAAGTATGTGCGCTCGCTCGGCGAGGTGTGTGCACGCGCACAGCTTAGAGGGAACAGTGGTGGCCAGAGGGTTTCTGCGACATCAGGCAAGCCTTCTGTGATGCACCCCCCCCAAGACTGCACCACCCTCTGGCCTACCATGCTGCCCCTTCCTCCTTGCTCTGAAGTGCCCATGTGCATACAAGCTCACAGAAAGCCACTCCTAGCCCCCTCCAACTCAACTTCCTTGGAGAGGACAGAGGTGGTGGTCTGGAACTGCACACACTTCCCAGGGAGAAGGGGTAGCAATGCCGCCCACCAGGGTCTGCTGCCCTAGGCAACCATCTAGTTTGCCTAGTGGACAAGCCGGCCCCCGAGTTTTGGTGTTTATGAACACCTATTATTCTGAACAGAACTTCTGTGCAAAATAGTGATGTTATGCACCACATAGAATTCCAGCATAGACACTTTAAACATCGTTCCAGCACACAAGTGCCAAATAGTTTTAAGGGGGTGGGGGGGGGAGCAAGATGGGTTCAGGGATCTGTGTTAGTAGCACTTATCTGTCCAACTTGCTCTCTTTATTTGGTGCAGACCTTTTGAGTACAGCTCATGTGCATATCAATTGCTTACTGTATTGCTGAGCACAGCTCATTTGCATATCATTTGCTTACAGTACTGCTAAACCTGCGCTAAAGCTCTAACGCACGATTTCCTAACGCAAGGCTCTAAAACAGGATTTCTGCATCGAGCCCAATGATGTAGCCCGGAATAAAGCGGAAAACTCAGCAAAACCGTCTAGAAACAGGTGGCTCCCTACCTGAAGGAATCAGGCTAACGCAGTAGCTTTACATGAAATAAAAAGAGTACAATAGATGGACCGACGCACTCAAATCCCAGACTCGTAGAGCAGAAGAATGCTAGAACACTTGAGTCGAGTTCAGGAAGAAACCACCGTTCCCCTTGCCAGGTACGTAGGTAAAACGAGGGACGACAACAATCCGCGCCGGTAGCACGAGTAAACCTTTGGGCTTGGTGAAAAGGGAGGGAGGAACTACCGGGCCCAAAATAAAAAACAACAACAAAAAAAACATGCACACGAAGAAGGAAACAACAGCGGTAAGAAGGATTATCTGAGAGCTTCACACTCACCTCGGCGCATGCGCCCTTCTACACTAAACGAGCTACAGACGGTACAACCTCCGCTGTAGCGTTATCTATGCCCGTGGCTCCCAGACTAAGAAAGGGGGCGGGAACAAAGGCCAGGGCACTACCCCAGCACTCGCCAACTTCATCAGCACTTGCTTTCCGCCTGTCGATAAGCAGGATTAATCAGCCACACAAATATTGACGTCATCTCGATCGCGCCGGCGCGGGTTCCCGAAAAGTTAAGCTTTAACCGAGCATGCGCGCAAAATTTCATGTCTCTTCTCTGTGTTCCCCAGTTTTTCAGCCGATCGCTGGTTAGAGTTGTTAGTATTTTTAAAATTTCGTTTACGTTTTTGTTCTCGTTAACCTGTGTATTTAATGTTTGGTTTTAGTATTTTGCATTTGTTTCCCACCTCAGAGAACACTAGTAACTCACAACTGCAGAAGTGACAAACTGCCAGGAGGACGGCCGTACCTTTTTTTTCTATGCAATAATCAAGAACAAACTGAGGACTCTGTATGAGTCTAAGCAAAGGTTCGCATTCTTTAGTAAAATTTAAAAAAAAAAGTCCCACCCCTCCAAGGTCAAAATAATACTCCAAAAGTAACGGTAAAGAAAATGAGCAATCCTAGCACGCCTAAACAGTTACTATATATCCAATGTGGTGTGCTAGCATAGATACAGCGGTACATCAAATAATGCTAAATCGATCTGGGACTCTCAGGCTCATTCAGAAAAACTTAGCACGGCAGTTTTCTAGCGCTTTTCCCATTGTGTTTGCTCTCTCATACAGAAAAATGGCAAAAAAAAAAGAAAACCACGTTAAATTGCAGACTTAGCCTCTAAATAGCTGCATAATTAATTACACCCCATGTAAAAACTGCACTGAAACTTAGCACAGTTTATTATACAGTTGTTTTAAATCCAGATCCAGGCTGCAGGCATAGTAACATAGTAAATGACAGCAGATAAAGATCAGTATGGTCCATCTAGATTGCCCAGTAAAATGGCAAGAGTAGGTGCACCTGCCACTCCTTGCAGACCATCCCTCCCCATGTCTCTGTTTAGGGGTGAACCCACCATTCTGTGTAGGACACCCCTGTTTGTTGAGAAATTAGATAGTTATGTTAATTTTGATTTTATCCTGTTGCTCTAAATTATTATTATTTATTTACATTTCTTATATACCGCACTATTTGCGATCAGCGCGGTTTACATAGAACAAACAGTATCCGACAATAAACAAGAGTCAGGTCATTACAATGAACAGGAGCAGTAAACTTGGATAACAGGGGAAACTATCTACATGTGTGGAACATTGAAAAAGGGATCCACTTGTCTGTCCCATGCCATTTTGAATTCTGTCACTGTATTTGCCCCCACCACTTCCATTGGGAGGGCAGTCGAAGAATCCAGTGGTGGCTCAAGGCATTCTGCTGCCTGAGGCGAAGTATGAAAAGGCACCCCCACCCCCCACACACACACACCCCTTAGAGGGGGCAGGGCTTTATCAGAAATCCAATCGGAAACTGAACCAAACCAAAACGCCAATTAGATTATATGGAGGAAATGCAAGTTCCTGAGCGGTCCTCCAGTTTAGTCCTCCACATCCGGGTAGTGCACCTCCTCCTGCAGCACAGAGACTGGACCAATCAGAATCTCGCTCTCATGATGTATACTGCTGGAGCTCCCATCAGCCCCCCAGTGTGTCCAGTCTCCGTGCAGCAGGAGAACCTGTGAGCCTAGTGCTGGGCTCACTTAGTGACTTTGAGGCAACACTAGTTAGCATTCTTTGTGGTTTCCTTTCATTGCTGTATTTCTTTCTTTTATTTCGGTAGCTGTCCCTTTAAATTTCAATTAGTGCCTGAAGGGGGGGCCGAGCCTGCACTGTCCTTCTTCCCAGCCATCTGTAAGAGTGCTGAAGGCAGCATGCTAAGGTAGATCTCCCTCCTAGACAGTACGGAGGAGAGATCTTGCCTAGGCAGCCCCGTTTCTGGCTTGACACGCCAGCTGTATGCTGTTCACAGCCCTGGCTTGCTGCCGCTTCGGGTGAGCTTCTCTCATGCTGATCGGGGCTGTCCCGCAGTGCTCCCTTACGCTCAGTGGATATTCGGCGTTTGACTCTCCTGCATCAAGGGGTGAGTCAGTCAGAGCAGCGGCAGTGCTTTCGAGCATATTTCTTTCCTTATTTGTTATTTTTAGACGGGCTGCTGATCGCGAGGTATTCTTTGTTTTTCCCGCCGTTTTTTTTTCCTTCAGTCGTCAGTGCCGGCAGCCATTTTAACGCACTGGCGTTTTTTTTCTTTTTCTCGCTTTTTCTTCTCGTCGTTGTGGGCTGCTGCGGGTTCTGGGGGTTTAGAACGGTCCCAGCTTGGTTATTTTTTTCGGCCCTGCGGTCCTTATCCTCATAGGATTTGTTTTATAACAAAAAAAAAGAAAAAGAAAAACATTAAAGAGGTCCTTTGTTCAATTTTTTTATTGTTGGCTCTTTGGTCCTGCTTGACCTGTTGGCTCCTTTCTTCAATGTCTGCAAGGCCACAGTGTTTAGTCTGTGGTTCTCGCAGAGGGGCTATATCAGAGTCAGGGGTTTATAAAGGCTGCACGTCAGTCTCCTCTGACATAGAACTCCAAATGGAAGGCAAGGCTCTGTTGGAACCTGTTAGTCCTGCCAGGCAGACTGGCAGGGAGTCGTCTCCAGGCCCTCAAGCTCCCGTTTCTCCTGTGGCGTCCAAGGGGCAGGGGGTTCCCTTGCCGGAGGGTGCATCAGACCCTTCCTCGATAGATTTTTCACCAGATTTTGTTCTGATGCAGCAGGCGTTCCGCTTGGGTCGTCTGGGCAAGCTGCCAGAGGCTGGGCCTTTTCCGTTGTCCCTCCCCTCCCATTTAGGTGAGGAGGGTCAGCAGACTCCCGAAGCCAGCTAAACGCTCTCGTTTCTCTTTTGAGAGTGAGGACGTTGACTGACAAGAGCCTGAGTTGACAGCGGAGACCGAGGACATCGGTGAGGAATTGGAGGAGGGGGAAAGCCCAGATCCCGGGGATCAGGCCCGGATCATTCAGGTTTTTCAGAGAGAGGAGTTGGTTCCATTGATTACAGAGTCTCTGCAGACGCTCAATCTTGCCTCAGTTCCTTCGGCAGAGGAGGAAGGCTTGGAAGATCCCCTCATTCAAGCCGTGCGGGACTCTCAGGTAGTTTTTCCAGTGCATCGTGTGGTGGCTCAGATGATTCAGACTGAATGGGATCAGCCCGAATCCGGTCTAAAGGGCATTCGCACGATGAACCAGTTATATCCTCTAGTGGACAAGGACAAGTTTAAATCGCCACGAGTTGATGCCTAGTATCGGCTGTCACCAAGAAGACTACGATTCCAGTCGAAGGCAGTGCGGCTTTGAAGGATACGCAGGACAGGAAAGTAGATGGTTTGTTAAAACAGGCCTTTGAAACTAATGCCTTGTCTCTGCAAGCCTCTATTTGTGGAGCCTGGGTGGCTAGAGCATGTTTGAGATGGGCTCAGCGTTTAGGACATGAATCCAACTTAGACCAGCAAAAGTTGTTAGAAGTGACCCGCTTAGAATCTGGGTCGGCTTACTTGGCAGATGTTCATTATGATTTGATTAGAACATTGGCTAATAGTATGGCTTCCTTGGTTGCGGCGCACAGGTCTATTTGGTTGAGAAATTGGGCTGCTGACGGATCCTCTAAGTCGCACCTCAGTAAACTACCTTTTAAAGGAAAATTGTTGTTTGGCGAGGATCTTGATAAGTTGGTGAAAGATTTAGGGGACTCGAAAGGTGGTAGACTTCTGGAAAATAAGCCTAAACTCAGCAGAACTTCGTCGGTCCCGCGGGGTCCATCTCGGGATTTTCGGAGATTTCAGTCATCCCGTTTGTGGAGTTCCCAGCGTGGTAGGTTTGAGTACCGCTCTCAAGGGTTTCGCGGCTTCCGAGGGGCGGGCAGGGGGTTTGCCCCTGCCGCCTCTTCGTCTTCCTCCTCCTTTTCACGCAAGCCGCAATGACACCAGGCAGATTCCGGAGGAATGTCCGGTTATCGGGGGTCGCCTTCGAAACTTCCTGCCTGCCTGGGCTCGGATAACTTCAGATCAGTGGGTGTTGGAGGTCATCCGGGAAGGATATGCCCTGGAGTTTGCCTGTCCCCTTCAAGAATCCTTCGTTCTGTCTCCCAGCAAAGGCCAGCACAAGGAGCAAGCAATTCGGTTGACGTTAGATCATCTTCTAGCCTTGGGGGCGGTGGTTCCCGTTCCGTCTGCCGAGCACGGTCTGGGGCGCTACTCCATTTATTTCGTGGTGCCAAAGAAAGACAGGTCCCTCCAGCCTATTCTCGATCTCAAGGGCGTCAATCGTTGTCTCCGGGTACCTCATTTCCGCATGGAAACCCTGAGGTCCGTCATCGTGGCGGTATGTCAAGGGGAGTTCCTAACTTCTCTGGATCTGTCCGAGGCTTATTTGCACATTCCTATCCGATCGGTACATCAGCGTTTCCTGCGGTTCGTGTTCCCCTGGGGACACTTTCAATTTCAAGCTCTACCCTTCGGGTTAGCGACGGCGCCGCGTACTTTCACCAAGATCATGGTGGGGGTGGCCGCAGCCTTGCGACAGGAGGGCATCCTGGTCCACCCTTATCTGGACGATTGGTTGATTCGAGCGAAGTCCAAAGAGGAGAGCTTGCAGGCTACAGGGAAAGTGGTGACACTCCTGCAATCTCTCGGCTGGGTGGTCAATACGAAGAAAAGTCAGTTAGTGCCAACGCAGTGCCTCGAGTATCTCGGAGTTCAGTTCGACACGGCGAGAGGGTTGATTTGCTTACCGCCCCGGCGTGTTCAGGCCTTGCAAAGTCTAGTGCACACTTTCCTTGGACTGCCCGCTCCTTCTGCTTGGTGGTACCTGCGCTTGTTGGGGACGATGGCAGCAACTCTAGAGGTAGTTCCCTGGGCCAGGTTTCACATGTGTCCGCTTCAGCAAGCCCTCTTGCGTTGTTGGTCGAACCAGACGGAGTCGCTCAACAAGCGGTTGCCTTGTCCGAACCGTGTTCGTCGGGCCCTGCGGTGATGGAGGTGCCCCCGGATGTTGCGAGCAGGTCTGCCCCTGGAACAGCCTCGGTGGGTTCCGGTGATAACGGATGCCAGTCTGCTCAGTTGGGGTGCCCACTGCGAGGGTTGTTTGTTTCGCGCAGGGGACATGGTCAGCCTAGGAAACCTCCTAGTCGATCAATCGGCTCGAGCTTCGTGCGGTGCGGAGAGCGCTGGAGGCCTTCGAGTCGACTCTGCAGGGACGAGCGGTCCGAGTACTCTCGGACAATTCAGCGACGGTGGCGTACATCAACCAGCAGGGCAGCACAGAAAGCGTGGCCTTGGAGGACGAGGCAGAAGCGTTGTTCCAGTGGGTCGAGCTCCGTCTGCCAGCGATTTCGGCAGCGCATATCACAGGAAAAGACAATGTCATGGCGGATTTTCTCAACAGGGTGCAAGTGGATCCCGGGGAGTGGGAACTGCACCCACAGATCTACGCGCAGATAGTTCGCTGGTGGGGTCCTCCGCTAATGGACCTCATGGCAACGTTTCAGTCAGCCAAGACGGGTCGGTTCTTCAGCAGGCGCAGAGAACACATGTCCGAGGGGATAGACGCCCTCATTCAGCTGTGGCCGGAGAGCGGTCTCCTCTATATCTTTCCGCCGTGGGCGTTGATCGGCAGGGTGATCCAGCGTATCGAGGCGCATTGCGGTCAGGTGCTACTCGTGGCTCCAGATTGGCCCAGGCGTCCCTGGTATGTGGATCTGGTATGCTTGGTCGACGGGGTTCCGTGGAAGCTTCCAGTCCTGCCGGATCTGCTGATTCAGGGGCCCCTGCAGATGCCTCAGGTGGCTCGGTTCTCGCTTATGGTTTGGCCATTGAGAGGGCTCGCTTGAGGAAGAAGGGCTATTCTTCAGCGGTTATTTCTACGCTGCTGCGGGCTCGCAAATCATCCCCCTCCCTCGCGTACGTGCGCGTGTGGCGCATTTTTGAGGACTGGTGCTCGTGCCGTAGGATTCGTGCGGCGACGGCTTCTATTTCCATGATTCTCAGTTTTTTGCAGGACGGCTTTGATAAAGGGCTGGCCGCCAGTTCCTTAAAGGTTCAGCTGGCGGCTCTCGCGTGCTACAGGGACAAGGTACTAGGGGTTTCTCTGGGGATGCATGCGGACGTCCGACGGTATCTGAAGGCAGTTTTCCGACTGCGACCGTCGCGCAGGGTTGTTATTCCCCCTTGGGATTTGAATCTGGTCCTGCAAGCTTTGGCTCGTCAGCCCTTTGAGCCGCTTCGGCAAGCATCGGTAAAAGATCTGACCCTGAAGACTGTTTTTCTAGTGGCCATTTGTTCGGCATGGTGCATTTCGGAGCTGCAGGCGCTTTCGTGCAGGGAACCATTCTTATCTTTTTCTAACGATCGAGTAGTTTTGAGGCCGGTTCCGTCCTTTCTTCCGAAGGTAGTCTCTCCTTTTCATCTGAATCAGTCCGTCTTTCTTCCGGTGTTTCACTCTGACGCGGCAGGTGATTCGGAAGCGGGTTTGCATCGCTTAGATGTCCGACGGGTACTGCGTCGTTATTTAAAGGTTTCAGAGACCTTCCGCAAGTCGGATCGCTTGTTTGTGCTCTTTGGCGGGGTGCGGAAAGGCGAAGCGGCGGCAAAGTCCTCTATTTCTAGGTGGATTAAGGAAGCGATTGCCTCGGCTTATGTTGTGCAAGGGCGTGAGGTTCCATTGGGTTTACGGGCTCACTCTACTAGAGCGCAAGCGACGTCGTGGGCGGAACATAGTCTAGTTCCGCTGGTGGAGATTTGCAAAGCGGCTACTTGGTCGTCTCTCCATGCTTTCAGCAAGCACTACCGCTTGGACGTGTTGGCCGCTCGGGATTCTTGTTTTGGGTCGGTGGTTTTGCGCGCCGGTTTGCAAGGTCCCGCCCGTTCCTAACTGCTCTGTTACATCCCGGATGTGGAGGACTAAACTGGAGGACCGCTCAGGAAATGGAAATTACACTTACCTGGTAATTGTAGTTCCTGAAGGGTCCAGTTTAGTCCTCCTTCCCTCCCTTCTCTCTAACAATTCTGTTTGATCCGGCGCGCTTACTACAGGGCGCGGAGAGTCCTAGAAGACATTTCTGGGAAACCCTTCTGTTGGGGGTTTCTAGGGATTTTCCGTATTGCTGCGGAACGTCAGTTCCTTCTTTATTGTCGGTTGCTGCCTGTTGTGTCAGGTAGGCGGCAGAAGCGATGTGCAGAGGCTTGGCTTCCTCATTTGGGGAGGGGGTCATCGTAACTGTAAAGGGGTTTAGTTATGATAAGGTTTAATATTTTTACTTCTTTCATGTGTTGCTTCTTTAAGTCTGCTTTGTTAATAGTTCACTGGGGGGCTGATGGGAGCTCCAGCAGTATACATCATGAGAGCGAGATTCTGATTGGTCCAGTCTCCTTGCTGCAGGAGGAGGTGCACTACCCGGATGTGGAGGACTAAACTGGACCCTTCAGGAACTACAATTACCAGGCAAGTGTAATTTCCATATGTTTGCACACAGGGCCATATCGAGCTGCAATCTCACCCTGTGCGACTTGCAGCTCGGACGCCTGCCCCCCCCTCCCCCATACCTCCGTCCAGCGCTGCCTGCTCTTTCCCTGCTACTGCCGCCCTCTGTTTTTTTCACGGAGGTGCTGGCAGCAGGGAAAGAGCAGGCAGTGCTGGACGGAAGTATGGGGAGGAGGAGGGGGGCATGCGCCCAATCTGAAAGGCGTCGGCACTTTAAGAAGATCTGTCCCTCCTTACTCTGACATCGCGTCGGAGAAGGGAAGGACCAGACCTGCTTAAAGTGCTGCAAAAAGGCTTAGGGAGCGCATTTTGTCTGCCTGCTATTGTCCTGCCAGTATAAACACAAGCAGGATTTTTTTATGGACAATCTATGGAAAGGCAGAGGGAACACACACAAGAAGGAGGTTTCAAGAGAATCCACACTCCTCCAAGGATTATCCCTATCACATACGGAAGCCAATGGAATTTCACTCTCGAGGGAGAGGCAGAGGTCAATATCACCAATACCAACTAGAACACTAGAAGGAATTTTCAACCTTTCTAGTTACAATCTTTCCCCTTTAGAAGTCTCTGTTTTAAACAAAGGACTTTCCTTTGTTCCAACTAAAAAACACAACCCTTTTACCACACAAGTTGAGTTGTTTAAATTTTTCCATAAACTCCAAATAAAATAATTTTTTGACACTCATATGACGGGACCAAGTGATGTTTCCATAATCAGTAAACCTTCTACTTGGATTCCACCCAAAACAAATAATGTCATGATAGAGGCCTTTCAAAAGGTAATATATCATGAAATAAAAAGATTATATAATGAGAAAAAGCCATGTACTTATTTCAATCTAAATCGGAAGGAAAAAACAGCATTGACGCAACTTAAGAATAATTATGAAATTATCATCAAACCAGCAGACAAAGGAGGAGCACTTGTTATTCAAGATAGGGATTCTTATATACAAGAAATTCTGTGACAGGTAAAAGATACTACCTACTATGTACGTTTAAAAGATGATCCTACCCCAGTCCTCAAAAGTAAGGTCGATACATTAATTTATGTAGGTCAAGAAGCAGGATACCTCACACCAAAAGAAGTTGATTTTTTAACAGTAAATCATCCTGTGATGCCGACAATCTATGTTTTACCAAAAATACACAAATCCTTAGAGAATCCATCAGGAAGACCCATAATATCAGCAATTGGCTCCTTATTTGAGCCCATTTCAAAATTTTTGGATGTCTTCCTTCGTCCTTTTGTAGAACTTACCTCTTCATATGTTCGTGATTCATCTCATATGATACAATTTCTAAAAACTTATCAAGGAACTCATGTTGGAATTTTATTGGTCACTTTAGACATTAAATCGTTATATACCAATATACCTCAAGAGGCAGCCTTGACAGTTTTAGAGCATATTCTTATTACAAGATCGAGACCCGTGAGGGCACGTACCTGTTTTTTGATGCAGTTAGCAACTTTGGCTCTATGTAATAACTTTTTTTGTTTTCAAGACCTTTATTATCATCAAGTAAGGGGTGTTGCCATGGGGTCCTCCATGGCACCTGATGTTGCAAATCTGTACGTTTCAAATTTTGAAAAAGTTTCTCACTACACACCCGTTTCATAAACAGGTGCATTTATGGCAACAGTATATAGATGACATATTTTTTGTTTGGAAGGCCCATATGACCAGTTACTCATATTTATAAATTGGCTTAACTCATTAGATCCACATCTGCAGTTTGAACACGTATGCAGTTCAGAACAAATTTCATATTTGGACACTTTAATCAAGAATACGCCAGACGGTTTTGTTACTTCCCTTTTTAGAAAACCCATTGATAGAAACTCATTATTGCATTTCAGCAGTTTCCATAACCGTTCGTTAAAAGAAAACCTGCCAGTAAGTCAATTTTTAAGAGTTCGCAGACTTTGCACAACTGATGGTGATTTTGAAAATCAGGCCATGATTACGAGCAAGAGGTTCTTAGATCGGGGATATCCGGTCAAATGTGTTGACAAAGCATTACAACATGCCCTTTCTTCAGATAGGGAGTCTCTTTTGAAAAACCATATCCAAGAAAAGACTAAGAATATAGTATGTACACTTACTTTTTCTACATATTCAAGAGAGATTACTCGTATCCTACAGAATGCTTGGCATATTTTGGAATCCTTGCCTTTTTTGAAAGATACTAAGTTATTAGTAGCCTATAAGAGAAATTCAAACTTAAGAGATATTCTGGTCCCCTCAGCACTAAGTAAACCTCACTTTTTACCTAAAGCTTATGATCATTTTAAGTGTGGTAAATGCACAGTATGTGAGAATGTAATAGTTACTGAAAAAGAATTCATTCACCCCATTACTTCCTATAAAATAAAACTTTGTGACTTTTCAAATTGCGAAACATCAAATGTTATCTATTTAATTTATTGGAGTGGAGGAGTGGCCTAGTGGTTGGGGCAAGGTACTTCAGGCCGGAAGGTCGGGGGTTCAAATCCCACTAGAGAACAGCAACCTTGGGCCGGAAGGACTGGGGTTTCTAGTCCCACAGGTGCTCCTTGTGGTCTTGGGCAAGCCACCTAACCCTCCATAGCCCATGTTCCCTGTAAAATAGTTATCTCCAAGTTATAATGTCCTGTTCAATGTAATTTCAGTTTGTTTAATGTAAACCGCACTGATGCAGAATAGAGCGGTATATAAGAGAATGTAATAAATAATAAAAAATAAATAATAATAAATACAGTGCCCGTGTAAGTTGTACTATGTAGGAAAAACTGAAAGGAGTGTAAAATCACGTATCATTGAACATAAGAGTTGCATTCGTAGGAAAGCGATAGATAAACCACTGGTACAACATTGGACCGAAGCCCAACATTCTGTTTCAGATCTTCGATTCCTTGTTTTAAAAGTAGTTAGACCTCACAGGCGAGGAGGTAACATTTGTAAGATCCTTTTAAGGATAGAACAACGTTTGATATATGACTTGCAAACATTACATCCACATGGTTTAAATCAAGATATAGATTTATCTTTTTTTGTAAAAGCCTCTTTTCCTCCCCCCTTTCCCCTCTTCCCTTTCCTTTCTTTCCCTCCCTCCCCCTTCCCTTCCTCCCCCCTCTTTCCTTCCCCTCCTCCCCCTCCCCTCCCCCTCCCCTCCCTCCATTCCTCCCCCTCCCCTCTTCCCCCCTCCTTTTTCCCTTTCTCCCCCCCTCCCTTTCCCCTCCTTTCCCTTTTCCCCTACCCTTTCCCTAAACCCCACCCCCTCCCTCTTTTCCCCCTTTTCCTCTCCCCTTTCTTCCCTCACCCTTCCTTTTCCCCCTTCCCCTTCAAACCCCCACCTACAACCCACCCCCTCCCCCTTTCCTCTCCCCTTCCCCTCTTTCCACACCAGTCCCTATACCCCCACCCCCTTCCCCCTTTTCCTTCCCCCTCCCCCTCCCTTCTCTCTCTTTCCTTTCCGCCCCTTTCCCCCTCTCTTCCCCCTTCCCCCTCCCCCTCCTTCTCCTCCCCCCTTTCCCTCCCCTCCTCCCCCCTTTCCCTCCACCCTCCCCTCCTCCCCCCTTTCCCTCCCCCCTTTCCCTCCCCCATCCTCCACCCTCCCCTCCTCCCCCCTTTCCCTCCCCCCTCTTCCATCATTTATTCATACATTTCGATACGTTCTCTGTCTGTTTAAACATTTAAAACAATGTATTATTTTCAATACTCTTGCACTCATATAGAAGTTTTCCATAAATTTAGTGAATAGTTTTTTAGTGCTGTACACATTATATCCCTTTAGATCACATAAAAAATATAGATAACAAGCAGCCTTGACTGTCACCTCTGGATACGGTAGAGTGTAGACATTAAAGTTGGACACATGTTTATTTGTACTTTATAATATGAATTTCGTTTTTCTCTTTTTTTTCCATTTTAAATTTCTTTTATTGAGAAATACAAAGAAAATTACAGGTATCCAACAAATATTATCAGGGAAAATACACAAAAAGGCAAAACAGGATATCCATAATACAGTCCACATCAAGAGGAGCATGCAAATAAATGAGAAGATGCTTACTCAATAAGTCAAACTCTTTTTCAAACTATCTGCTGTCAAGAAATTAACACAAAGAAAAATGTTAAGAAGCCAGGACACCATTAGATAGAAGAAAAGATTCCAGTGCCGATGTCTCCAGAAAAACAAACTTAGTGCCTTTAAAAGTAACAATACATTTGCAGGGAAATTTGAGGAAAAACGTGGCACCGAGAGCCAAGACGCGTGGCTTCAACATCAAAAAAGCCCTACGACGTAGCTGAGTTTTCCTGGAGACATCGGAGAAAATACTAACCTTCTCTCCACAGAAAATAGATGCTTTATTTGAAAGATATAAACGCATTACAGCATTTTTATCAACTTCCGAGGTAAAGGACACCAGAAGGGTAGCTCTAGTTGGAATGTTGTCTTGAGAAGACTCAATATAATCAGAAATATTCAAAGACTCCTGAGATATAACTGGGGCTAGACCAGCAGAAGCATCTGCCGGAGAGGCCCCTTTGGGAGGAATATAAAACAACTTAGTCACAGACGGCTTATTATCTTCTCGATATCCCAAAATATCTACCAAATACTTATCAAATAGAATTTGAGGAGATATAAACTGAGTGTGAGGAAAATTTAAGCACCTCAAATTCAAAGCACGCAGACTATTTTCCAATAACTCCTGTTGAGTATGGAGAAGACTGTCTTTCATAAAGGACAACGAAGAATTTTGTAACACAGTACAATGAGCTTCCAACTTCTGGCATCTTTCCCCCAAGGTATCATCAATCTGAGAATCATGTTGAGAAAATTTTACTACAGAGTCTCTAGTAAAGTCCGACATTTGCGAAACGACGGAATTCAATGAAGACTCAATCCTAGTAAGAACCTTCCATACATCCGAAAGGGAAACATCCTGCGAAGCCATTGGCAAAATAGAAACACCGTCCCGTTGCGCCAAAACAGAACTCTCCGGGGCCGACAGGATCCGAGGTAGTGGAGCTCTCCCGGAAACCAACGAAGGCCCAGAAACAGATATAAAGGGTGCAGAGTCCACTTGTAAAGGCACATCGTTCCTCAAAGGAGAGGAAGTCACAAGAGCGGAATCTAGAATGGCAGCAGAGGGGGAAGAGATACTAACCCCCAAAGATAAAGAGGAGCCATTACTAGGGAGCTGAGTCGGAGTTGCAGCAACAACCTCCCCCTCATTACTGTTCAATGCAACAAGATGTCGATTCATCGGGCCAGAGATCTTTACAGCTTTAGTAGGGTTTTCAGTACTCACATTTAGAGGTCGTTTCTTCCGTCTACCCATTCTGCAATACCACAAACCAGCTCCTCGAGCGCCAAAGGAGCGCATAAGGAGCAAGCCCCTTAATAACACGCCCCTTTAGAACGCTATCGCGTACCGCTTAGCGGTCGAGCTTTAAACCCCCTTAGATGATGTCAGGGGTAGGCGCCACTGAGGTGGAACATGCACTCCAATGCCGTCAGGAGAAACACCAGCGGGCACAGTGGTGAGCAGCAACCTCCTCTCCTCACACTCTCTCACTGAGGAGACAAGCCTCCGGGCTTTAAACCCCCTTAGATGACATCAGGGGTAGGCGCCGCCGAGGTGGAACATGCACTCCAACGCCGTCAGGAGAAACACCAGCGGGCACAGTGGTGAGCAGCAACCTCCTCTCCTCACATGCTCCCACTGAGGAGACAAGCCTCCGGGCTTTAAACCCCCTTAGATGACGTCAGGGGTAGGCGCCGCCGAGGTGGAACATGCACTCCAACGCCGTCAGGAGAAACACCAGCGGGCACAGTGCTGAGCAGCAACCTCCTCTCCTCACACGCTCCCCTATTTTTCTCTTTTTGAAATAAGTTCTATATTATATGTCTTTAGTTAATTTGAACTTTCACATTGATTTGGCAGGAAAACACCATTTTAAAAGACACGCACGGCAGTCAGTTCTTTCCTAATACTGCCCGTTGTCACCAGTAACCATCCCAGAGCCGGTACCACCTAGGGTTGGTCAGCCTGGGCATCCTTACTTAGAAAGTATGGCAAGGCTTTTATGCATGCACTGCCTCATGGGAGTTGTAGTTTCCACTTAACTTTCCAAACAAGAAGCAATTGTAGTCGAGTGGGTTAGGCAAAAGGGACAAGATTTTTATTTCCCCTTCCGGGCGGATTAAATGCAGTTGAAACACAGAACAAAAATAGCCATACACTTCTGGCATAAAGGAAAATACAGGAACTCAGGAAAACAGCTTCTTTCGCTTCAAAACTTCAAACATGCAGCTTGTCCTGCCCCCGCCAAGGGCCGATGACTCTAGAGCAAGGGTGACCTCTACTTTGTCTTCAAGTGTCCTTTTTGACTAAGGTAGCAGCAAGGGACGCTGGGAGTTGTAGTCTAGGTTTACTATCAAACAAAGGTGTTGTGGCACGAGGGTCATTTGAACAGATAAAATTTTATTTGGGGTTTTCCTTTTCACACATAGATTCTTGGCTCAAAACATGGTACGGATTACTTTCCAAAACAATAGGAAACAGGAGCAATTCAAAGTTAGAAAATAAAGCATATGGCAAACTGTTTCTTCACGGCAAACATTCAGGAGAAAACAACTTTGCATTACCTTCATGCAAAGGTTGTCTAACGTAGGTCCAAGTGATCAATCTCACATAAAGAACAATCCATCTCACAGATATCAGTTGTATCAGGGTGCTTTCTACGTCAACAATCATCTCCTCGCTGCAATCATTATAATTCTGCTTAGGGGAACTTCTAGACTGCAGGTTACTGAGAACTGCTTGCAGCTGTTCAATAAAGTTGTCCCTCTGATTGGCAGTAACTTTCTCTAGTGCAGGAAACTGATTCTAACGTAAGCTCTTAGCAACAGCCTTTATATCTGTTTTAAAACACTTACTAAGAATGTTTCTGACTGGAACTGTTTTCGCAGCAGTGCTATCTCTGCTCTTATTAGCACTGTTCTTTAACTGCTGTACAATCTCCTCAGCAAGTCTCTGACTAGGAATTATGGCAGACGTACCTTTCTCACTTGCAATGCCCTTTCTGTAATCAGAGCTTTCCTCCCTCGTATAGGTAAACTCTTCTACCTTTTCTTCAGGTAGTTTCCACAGAGGTTTTGGCTTTGCTTCTAGTGCTCCTGAGGTAAAGGAAACGGACCTTCCAGAATCCTCATTTGCTAGTTCTGGGTTCCAAAGTTTCCCTCTTTGCTGCTCTCCTCTTTGCCTTCCTTGCCTGCGTTGCTCTGTCTGCTGTCGTTGCTTTCCTCGTGGCTTCTGAGTGTTCTCTCTCTCACCACCTCTCCTGAACTCTAGCTCTGAAGCAGGTTTAAAACGGCTTCCTTCAGCAGCCACACCCCTCTGGCTACTCATGTGCAACTCATTAGAGCTCCACTCAGCTCCTACGTCACTGCTATAGCTGGGCTCAGTTCTAGTTAGAAGCTTTTGGTTTCTATGGGAACCTGACTTGCCCTTACTCTTAAAGGTACAATGCTCATTATTTTCCCCAATCCATCTGCTCAGCATTGCTGTCATTATCACAAGCTTAACACAAGCTCAAAGGTAACAGTCTCTTTTATATCAAAAAGACACACTCTGCTTTTCTTCTGCTGTTTGAGACAGCCTTCTAAACAGCCTAGTTAGCAGAGTGAGATTATATGATCAGCTATAGTTAAAGTACAGTCCATTTGTTCCCCTGCTATGTCCTCAATAGCAGGCTCCGTCTGCATCTCTTCACAATCACTATCAGCTGAGTAAGTTTTCACCCTATCATACGGTGTTTCAAAGCACACTCGCCCTCTCTCTTCCCGAGGCTTCCCTTCACAGCACTCTAATGAGCAGGGTTGAGAATTACCGTATATATGGGATTTTATATAAGGAGAGTCCAGCACATCTTGGCACACACATGGAAAACTCTGGCACTTAGTTTCCCCTCTATACCACTTGGGCAACCTACCTTTTGGCTTTTGAAAAGAGGACCTTCTCAGCACTGCTGGGTCAGCAAAGAATCCAAACACTGGATGTGTTTTCCTGCCTTTTAGCTTCTCCTTCTCCCCAGACTTACAAATGTAGTCAGGCCAGCACCTCTCTCTCTCTGGAGTTTCAGCGTGCTTCCAAACTAACCTCTCAGGCAATCTTTCAGCTACTGCCCTCTTGGCTGCTGCTTCACTTCTTGTCCTCGTCCCAGTGCTAGTGCACTTCCCTGTGCCTTCCTTCGTGCTCCTCCCGGTGTCTGTGCTCCTCCCGGTGCTTTCTCCTCCGTTCCACCCGGTGCTACTGCTTAAATCTAATGAGCACTTTTTATCTCTCTGCTTCTTAGGGCTCAGCTCCGCCCCTCCCCCAACCAGGTGTTTTCCCTTAACTCCTGATGCCGGGGAACCATTGCAGCAGGGGCATGTTTTCTCCTCCCATGACTCATTCTGTTTACGTTTCCCTTGGCAACCCTGAGCCATGGGCTCTGCCTGCCTATCAGCTTGTGAAGCCAATTCCTCTGCTTCATTGAACTCTATGGGGCCAGAAGGGTCTTCTACATGACAGTTCCCCCCCCCCCTTAAGATATTACGGGCTGCTGACCTTTTATTCAGAGAGCACGTAATCCTTGACTGGCTGCTCATGCATTTTTCTACCCTGACCAGCCTTGCTGTCGCTGACCTCTCCTGGCAAGGTTTTAAAACATTTAGGTGGTATACTTATAGGAAATGGGACCTACCTTCTCTACCACCGTACACGGCCCTTTCCAACAGGACTCAAACTTGGGCCCTGGATTGGCTACCAGGATTATTACCTTATCTCCTATAGCCAATTGTCGAGGTTTCGTCCCTCGGTCATAATAGCCTTTTTGACGCTGTTGACTAGCCTGCAAATTTTCTACAGACGCTTGAGACGTCCTTTTCAGGCGATTCCTCAGATCACTGAGAAACTGAGGTACCCCGATTTCCTTTTTTTCTGGCTCTACCCATTGCTCGCGCAATATATCTAAAATTCCTCTGGGAGCCCTGCCAAACAACAATTCATAGGGCGATGCCCCCAAGGATGCCTGTACGCGCTCCCGACACGCTGTGATAAGGAAGCTTATCATAGCTCAGGAAGGAGCTATAGTAAAGGTGAAGTGACTCTGAACAAGCAACCTGTCAGTTCTGGTAGAAATAAGAAAACAGAATTTTTCCATAAAAGACTACCAGTCCCAGAATGCACCAGGTTTCCAACAGCCATTAGAGGAGCTGAAGTGGGGAAACGTGTGTTCAATCAGGAGGGCTATGAGGTAATCCCCAAGCACTCATCTCAAAGGGCAGGGCCTGATTCAGCACAGCTGCGCTGTGCTAGGGTGGAGCACTCATCTAAGCAGAATAAAGGTAGAGTTTATTATACAGAGAATCTTCATGATCTTGGACAGCTTCATCATCTGGAGGATCATCAGAAGCAGAAGCCAGAGCGGACGGACAGAGGGCAAGAAACCCTTTGGAAGAAAGAGGAGAAAAGCATTTGGGAGGTCTAAAGGAGTCCAGAGCAGTACGTATACTGGGAGACATTCAAAAGGCCAGCATACACCATTGGACTGGGGAAAACCAGAGGAGTGGTGCTGCAGAGCTAGGAATCTCCAGACGGTACCTGTGAGGGAGACGGCTGCACTTGGAAGGGACCCTAGGACCCGTGCCAGAAGGTATGTGAAGAGAGATCCAGTGTCCAGGGATCTGGATTGGAAGGCTGGACATAAGAACTGGACTACATACTGGCCAGGCTATTTAGAGAGGAACTCTAACAGCAATGAAAGCTCAGGTATGAACACTGATCTATACCCTAGCTATACCCTTGAAAGACAGCAGGGAAACAAGTATTCTCCTGAGAGTGCTCCATTGAGAAATTCCTCTGTGCCAATCCATGATATTGAACCCATGATTGTTGAAGAAGGGGGAGAGGTTATAGATACAGGCTGTGAATACATGGATTGCTCTCTGTCTAAACTCCTTTGGTAATTTACTGTTACAAAGTGCAACAACCATCACAAAGAAATACAAACTTGTTCTTTAATCTACTCAGAAAAGCTCCTGAGTAAGATTTGAGCCACGCAATAGAAAGTAAGCCAGCTAAGGGGTTTCAGCTGGGTAACTGCTAGCAATTGAGCCTTACCTAATTGCTTGTGAGCTCTGTGGGAATCACTTCTGAGTCTATGTGTGAAGATATAAGAAGTTAACCTGAAAAGAACAGTTTTTCCCTACTTTGTGGGCTTTGTTTGTTGATTAAAGCACTGCTAAGAAAATATTAGCTAGAGCTTACAGAAAAGACCATTCTGTTACCATCCTGGTCTTTATTCTTTTGATTTGATTGCCTGACAAGTTCAGCTGTTTTCCTGATTTTGTTTTTCTAAGTTTAACACTGAAAGCAAGTATCCTGTTTTATGTGCTACCAAGCATATCTGTGTTGGGAGAAATAACCCCATAAATAAATATCTTATTGGCTTTACACTCAAGCACAACTAATTATTGGGAACGGCTGTGTCTGGTGTGAATGGACTACATTTCCCACAATCCCTTGCAAATCATATTAATATATGCCTTTGCCAAGACTGTGAACATTCTCACCCAGGCACCCGTCTGACAAAGCATATAGAACAAATGGGAGTAAAGTGTCCCACTCGGACATTTTCCCATTTAGGCCACGCCTTAACATCTGTTTAATGGTTTGATTCATCCTCTCTACCAGTCCGTTGGACTGGGGATGATATGCAGCGGTCCGTATATGAAGTATCCCAAAGGCGTCCCACACCATAGCTAGGTGCTTTGACATAAAATTACTTCCCTGATCTGTGAGCATTTCCTGTGGAAATCCAATCTCGCAGAACAATTTAACTAGCTCCAAGGCTATCGTTCTAGCCGAGGTACTTCGTAAGGGTATTGCCCAGGGGAAACAAGTAGCCTGGTCTACTATCACTAAAATATATTGGAAGCCCCTCGGTGTCTTAACCAGGGGTCCCACCATGTCCATTGCCATTCGGCGAATCGGCGTTGATATGGTAGGCGTGGGTATCATGGGCACAGCCCTTGGCTTAGTAGCGGTAACCCGTTGATAAATGGGACATGATTCACAGTATTGGGTAGTCTCTTTAAAGACCCCAGGCCAGTAAAAACGGGCCAGGATTTGGTCCAACGTTCCCTGAATTCCCTTGTGGCTGCCTACCGGGTGATCGTGGGCCAGCCGCAGAACTACTGCCTTGAACGTAGTTGGTACCACTAGCTGTTTTCTCACTGCCCCTGTATGTGGGTTATTGCTTTCCCTATACAACATGCTTTTCTCTAAGAGAAATCTGGGAAGGGTATTTCTATCCTCTTGAGCATATTCGAATGCTCGCTTCAAAGCAGGATCAACCTGTTGTTCCTTTGGAAAGGAAGGAAATTTTCTAACAAGCTCGGCGGGCACCCAGGGTAACTCCTCTCCGGCTTCTAGCTCAGTCCTCCCTTGGGTCCTACGCCGCCTCTCTTGGCGCCTCTCGGCCTTTTCTTTCCTAACCTTTTTAGAAGGAGCACTAACTAGATCCTCGTGTATGGGAAGTGTATCTGATACCTCCTCTTCTAAACTATCTTCCCACTCTGGGGACTCCTCCCTATCCTGGGGCGGTTCCTCTGTCTCTTCTGCTGGGACACTCCTTACCCCTGAGGTTCCTGCCTGAGACCGGGTGGATACTAGGCCTGTCTTCACATTAAGGCGCTTCTCCATCCCTTGGCAGAATGGGGGCCAATCTCTCCCTAGGATAATATCATGCAGGAGCCTTGAGACTATGGCCACCCGCACCTCCTTTTCGGTTCCCAGCCCTCTTACAGATAGCCTATATAGGGGGTAATACGAAGATGCCCCATGCACACATCGTATTTTGACACGCCCTTCTGCTTGACTTGGTGCAGATCGCAGGCGGGCTTTGATGGCCTGCCAGAGCTTCTGCGAGACCATGCTCTGGTCTGCACCAGAGTCAAGCAGGGCCTGGGCTTCAATGCCTTCTACTTGCACTTTCAACAGGAACCCTTCATGTACCTGTTTCTCGCTCCCAGACACCAGTGCTGTTCGCACCTTACATTCTCTACGAAAATGCCCTTCTTTGCCACAATTATAACATTTCCCTTTTACCAAGGGTACAACAGCATTTTCATTTGGTATTTTAACTCTTGGGTTCCTTTCTGATCTCCCAAAGTTAGCAACCCCAGCCACCCTCAGAACGCCCCCCCCCCTGAGGTGCCAGCCAACTCGGCCTCAAAGTAGCGTTCTGTGAGGTTGGCTGCTTCCTCAGTGGTCTGGCAACTTTGGAGCATCAAGAAAGTTTTAACTTCAGGTGGTACGGCAGCCAGGAATTGCTCCAGGATGATGGTGTCAATCACCGACTCGAGAGTCCTTCTCTCTGGAGCAAGCCATTTCCATGCCAACCCTTTTAACCTCTGAAACAAAGCCTTTGGAGTTTCATCAGGCTTTAGCTTAGCCTCTCTAAACGTGCGTTTATAAAACAATGGTGTTAACCCCAGCCTGTCCTTAACAGCTTTTTAACCTCTGCATAATCTGATGCTAGAGCAGCGGGCATGGTCTTATAAGCGGCCAGAGCCTCTCCTGTGAGGGACATGGCAAACCTCACTGCCCACTGTTCTACTGGCCATTTGACTGCCTCTGCAATTCTCAAATGCCTCTATAAAATCATCGAGGTTATCATTGGCGGTTAACTGTCCAAACGCTAGAGCGGTACAGTCAGATAGTCTACCCCCTTTGCAAACGAGGGAATAGCTCCTTCAGTGTCCTTCGGCTTTTTCAGCAAAGCCTCCAGCAGCTCAATAAGGGGTCTCTGCTGCGCACACATTGCTGCGGCACAATGCTCCTGTGTAAGAAGCTCCATCTGCTTCTCCCATTGGGCAGACATCCAGCTCATCACGTCCTGTGGATCCATCCCGACGGCTGTTGTTCCTGCAGAGACAGATAAAAGAAAAAGGGCCCACCAAGTGCGGCATACTACAGCTTTCTTTTTTTTAACCCTGTCTAAAACTGCAGAACAGAAGCTCCCTTTCTCACTTCTTATCCACCTACACCCGTGCCCAGCTACCTTTACCTTGGCACCTGTGTAGACTCAGGCATTGAGAAAGGAGTCCTGGTCCTCCTGGCCGATCTGCCAGCGAATCTCCGTCCGTCTTCTGTTCACAGGATAGCAGTTTCCTTTCCCTTAGTGAACTGGTGTCTCCTGGTGTCTCTTCCTTTTAAATGTCCTTGTATTTCAGGCAAAAATCCGAAAAACTACGCCAACATGTCACCAGTAACCACCCCAGAGCCGGTGGCACCTAGGGTTGGTCAACCTGGGCATCCTTACTTAGACAGTATGGCAAGGCTTTTATGCATGCACTGCCTCATGGGAGTTGTAGTTTCCACTTACTTTCCAAACAAGAAGCAATTGTAGTCGAGTGGGTTAGGCAAAAGGGACAAGATTTTTATTTCTCCTTCCGGGCGGATTAAATGCAGTTGAAACACAGAACAAAAATAGCCATACACTTCTGGCATAAAGGAAAATACAGGAACTCAGGAAAACAGCTTCTTTCGCTTCAAAACTTCAAACATGCAGCTTAACACAAGCTCAAAGGTAACAGTCTCTTTTATATCAAAAAGACACACTCTGCTTTTCTTCTGCTGTTTGAGACAGCCTTCTAAACAGCCTAGTTAGCAGAGTGAGATTATATGATCAGCTATAGTTAAAGTACAGTCCATTTGTTCCCCTGCTATGTCCTCAATAGCAGGCTCCGTCTGCATCTCTTCACAATCACTATCAGCTGAGTAAGTTTTCACCCTATCATACGGTGTTTCAAAGCACACTCGCCCTCTCTCTTCCCGAGGCTTCCCTTCACAGCACTCTAATGAGCAGGGTTGAGAATTACCGTATATATGGGATTTTATATAAGGAGAGTCCAGCACATCTTGGCACACACATGGAAAACTCTGGCACTTAGTTTCCCCTCTATACCACTTGGGCAGCCTACCTTTTGGCTTTTGAAAAGAGGACCTTCTCAGCACTGCTGGGTCAGCAAAGAATCCAAACACTGGATGTGTTTTTCCTGCCTTTTAGCTTCTCCTTCTCCTCGGACATACAAATGTCGTCAGGCCAGCACCTCTCTCTCTCTGGAGTTTCAGTGTGCTTCCAAACTAACCTCTCAGGCAATCTTTCAGCTACTGCCCTCTTGGCTGCTGCTTCACTTCTTGTCCTCGTCCCAGTGCTAGTGCACTTCCCTGTGCCTTCCTTCGTGCTCCTCCCGGTGTCTGTGCTCCTCCCGGTGCTTTCTCCTCCATTCCACCCGGTGCTACTGCTTAAATCTAATGAGCACTTTTTATCTCTCTGCTTCTTAGGGCTCAGCTCCGCCCCTCCCCCAACCAGGTGTTTTCCCTTAACTCCTGATGCCGGGGAACCATTGCAGCAGGGGCATGTTTTCTCCTCCCATGACTCATTCTGTTTACGTTTCCCTTGGCAACCCTGAGCCATGGGTTCTGCCTGCCTGTCAGCTTGTGAAGCCAATTCCTCTGCTTCACTGAACTCTATGGGGCCAGAAGGGTCTTCTACATGACACCGTACAGGGACGATCACAGTGAAGCGGTAAGACAGATTTTGTTGGTTTTACAGAATTTATCGGCACAGTAGGGCATAGATTGGAAGTCAATCTTGTTAGATTTAATAGTGTTTAATCGGCACAGTATGACATAGCCTGGAAGTTAATTTTTTAGCATAAAATGCTCTTTAACATCAACAATTTATCTTTTAATTTGGGGCAGTAAAAAATGCTAGTTCTTTGGCTTCTTTGACTTTTTATTCCATTTCGGCGAAAAAAAGCCTGCAGAACTCTCTTCGGTAGCTTTTTTCAATACTGCTCGCATAGGGAGATTTTATGCCGCAATGGTATAGAAATCTTTGTGTTTTACTACATTTTGGATCTAAATCAATTGAAATTTGTTCACATTGGAAGATTTTAGCATAGCTTACTATAGTTCTAAGTACGTGCTTTATATTAGGAATTATTTTTACTCGGGCACTCTTTTGAATCGTGTCATGTCACTATTGTGTTTTAAACTCATGGAAAATATAAAACATTGCAAGTTACATAGTCAAGCAGTAGTTTCCTGCCAAAAATTCGTAGAGTAGCATAATTTTGCAAGTAGTTTTTAGATAAGATTTCATCTAGTTTTAAAGGTAGAAACAAATGTTCATAAAAGTTTTTTACCTTTTTAATAGATTCTTCTTTTTTTTTTTTCAAAATCTGTTTATTAGTATCATATAGTACAACAACAAACAACATCCAACAGTTCCCAGTTTCATACATTAGCATCTCCCGGGTAGGGCTGTGTCTTGTCCACCACCCTAGGAGTACAGCAGCAGCAAAGGAACTGAGCAACACAAGTCCACACCTAGCAATCCCGAACCCCCCCAACCCCCTCCCCCCCAGGATCCAGAATTTCCACAGTATTACCATGCAAGGAGCAACTCCCTCCAGCCAACCGCTACCCAACCTTGAGCAGTTCACTACGGGTTCTAGGCCCCAGTCGCTGAATATAAGGCATCCAGACTAGCAAAAAGGTGGCCCATCTCCGGGGGTGCCGCTGCGCACTCCTCCCTTCCATAAGCATAAACTGATGCAGGCTATTACGCCATTCGCAAAACGTAGGGCCCGTAGGTTCCCTCCAACGGTGAAGAATAGGGCCCTTACCCACCAGACAGGCCTTTCGCACCAGTATTCTCTCCCATCTTCCCTTTGGGTGGAGTGGTTCCATCTGATCCAGTATTACCAACGGTCCCCGTCCAGCAGACCCGCTGCTGTAACAAGCCACTAAGATACTCCCAAATTCTCAGCCAATACCGGCGAATAAAAGGGCAACCCCACCACATATGACCCAGGTCCGCTAGAGAGCATGAACATTTGGGACACCCCCCGTAAGTTGTAATGCAACTTCTCAGCGCCCGCCTCGGAGAGAAATGGGCTCGAATAATGCATTTAAACGGAATCTTTCGCCACCGGGCCCCTTCCACCAATTGCGCAATCCGACCCAACGCATCCCGGACAGAGCCTGGGGATATCTCCCGGCCTAATTCTCTCGCCCATGAATGCTCCACCGCCGAGTAGTCAGGCGGCAGATCAAGTAGATCCAACCGCTTCTTTAGCATAGCTATGGTCGGGGGGGACTCCGCCCCTAGGGCAAAAAATTCAAGAATCCGCGCCGAGTGTGTCACACACAGTTCTCGCCCGGGCAGCGATCCAATATAATGAGACAGTTGCGCGTATGCAAAAATAGACCTCCCAGGATCCAAGCCATATTCCCCACAAAGTGCACCCAGAGCCTTACATCTCCCATCCTGATCCACCACATGGCCAATGCGCCTTATCCCTAACTGTTCCCAGTACCGAAAGGAAGCGGAATCGGAGCCCGGGGTAAAACAAGCATTGCCCCGTAGAGGCAGCCAGCTAGAAACCTCTGGATTGCACCCCCAATATTTATTTATCTGTTGCCACGTACGCCGTGTCGCCTGTATTAAGACACTACTGGTCAGGCGAACCGGTAAAGCTATACACTTCAGATGTAACACCGCATCCAGAGTGTGCGGTGCCACAAAAGCCTCCTCAAATTCTCAGGGCGTATAAACCTCAGTATCCCCCAGCCAGTCGGCAAGGTGTCGGGCCTGACAGGCCAATGCATACTTCCAGAGATCCGGAACCCCAACTCCTCCCGCGCTCCACCCCCCTCTCATCTGAACCAACGGTATGCGTGCTCTAGCGCCCTTCCACAGAAACCCCCGAAGTTCCCGCTCGATGCGCCACAAGTCACATCGCAGTAACCACACCGGGAGTGTTTGCATCCAATAAAGCACTCTGGGGAGAACTACCATCCCCAAGGCAGCCACTCTACCCAATAGGGACAACGGAAGGGGCGTCCAAGCCCCTAGTTGCGCCCGGAGCTTGGAAATAATGCGCTCAACATTCACTTTATAAAGCAGAGAAGGCGTCCTAGTCAGCAAAATACCTAGGTAAACAAAAGACTCTGCAGCCCAGCGAAGCGGGAATCTCCCTTGCCAATTCTCTTTTAACCTCCCACCCATATCCAGAGCCTCGGACTTATCCAAGTTAAGACGTAAGCCTGCAAATCTGCCATATAAGGAAAACTCCTCCAGCAGCCAGGGCAGTGATTGTTGGGGCTTCGTGAGATGAACCAATATGTCATCGGCAAAGGCAGCCACTTTGAATTCATGTAATCCAATACGTACGCCACAAATATCCAATGACTCCTCTATTCGCCGTAACAGTGGATCTAGGGTCAACACAAAGAGCAAGGGGGAGAGCGGGCAACCCTGGCGCGTGCCCCTTTCCAGTTGAAATTTATCCGAGAGCACCCCGTTACAAAGAATTCCAGCAGTAGGTCCGCATAAAGCAGCTCCACCATCTTACAAAAGGAGTCCCCCAGCTCATAGTAAGGCAAAAGGCACTTCAAATAATCCCAATGCACCTGGTCGAACGCTTTCTCCGCATCAAAACTGATTAACAATGACGGCAAATCCCTTTCACAAACCCACTCAAGAGATGCTAATATTTTCCGCAGGTTTCGCACGGCATATCTCCCCTTAACAAAGCCAACCTGTGATTTATGCACCAAGTCCCCTAGAACAGAGGCAAGTCTATTCGCCAAAACCT
The DNA here is from genome assembly GCA_033557465.1 of Ichthyophis bannanicus. NCBI lineage: Eukaryota > Metazoa > Chordata > Amphibia > Gymnophiona > Ichthyophiidae > Ichthyophis > Ichthyophis bannanicus. The sequence continues at coordinate 377,303,148 of CM066034.1, read as the reverse complement.
TAGCCAGCACTTTCAAGTCAAAGTTCAGCAGAGAGATGGGCCGATAGGACGACGCTTGGGTAGGATCTTTGCCTGGTTTAGGTATTAAAGTGATGTATGCATGATTAGTGCCCCATTCAAAATTCCCCTGTGCCACTCTACGGTGATACATCGCCACTAGCGTTGGGGGCACAAAATCCCCCAGCAGTTTATAAAACTCTGCCCCGAACCCATCAGGGCCAGGCGCTTTACAACAGGCAGCTTTCTGAATGATTGCACGGACTTCCTCCACCGCAACTGGGGCGTCCAAATACGCCCGTTGGTCCGCCGTCACTTTTGGCAATTGTACCCCCCCGCAGATAACTCTGCATATCAGTAAGAGACCCTGCTCTTCGCGCATATAACTGCTGAAAAAAGGAGCGAAAAGTTCGGGCTATGGCCGTATTCTCCTTTTGCAAACAGCCCTGCTCATCCCGAAGGCCTGCTATCAACCGAGCCCCCCGGCTGCCTTGTAGGCATCGTGCCAAAAGCTTCCCAGGTTTATCCCCAAAACGGTATAATTGGTAGCGGTAATACATGTGAGATTTCTTCGCTCTCTGATGCAACAGCTCATTAAGGGATGTTTGCAGCTCCCAAAGCCGTCGCTTGTTAAACCTACTGGGGTCCCCCGCACAACGTCGCCGAGCTCGTACTACCTGTTTCTCCAGCTGGACAATTTGTGCCGCCAGCAGTTTATGCTTTCTCGCCGTATATTCTATGATATTTCCCCGCAACACTACTTTAGCTGTCTCCCAAAGCAACTCCGGTTCATCTTTTTGCTGTTCATGATGGGTCATAAATTCCTTCCAGCAGTGTCCAAGATGGTTACGAAAGTTAACATCATTATACAGCCCCATGGGGAACCGCCAAATACGCGTCGATGTGGTCGAGCCCCCCCCATATTAAATCCACCCATACCGGGGCATGATCAGACACCGCTGTGGGGCCTATTTGTGTGTCGCACACCTGTGCAAATAGCCTCTCAGAGATCAAAACATAATCAATGCGAGCACTGGAACCATGGGCTCTCGACTGATGAGTGAAATCTTTCTCAAGCGGGTGCAGCAGGCGCCAGGGATCTACCATCCCCAAGCGGTGACATAACCCCCGCAGCGCTTTAGTAGTCGGGGCTCGCACTCGTTCATTTCCCCCTCCACATGTATCCAGCTCCATATCCAGCACCCCGTTCAGATCTCCAGCCAAAATCAAGGGAACATCTGCCAGCTGTTCCACCTTAGAGGCCAAGCGGGCGTTCAGCGCGCGGTCCAACACATTAGGTCCATACAGGTTGCCTAAAACAATAGGCCGGCCCTCAAGGCAGCCATATAGCAAAATATATCTACCCTCCGGGTCCAAGTATTGCTTTTCCAACTCAAAACGAACCTGATTGCTAATCAGAATGACCACTCCACCCTTTTTCCCTTTAGCCGGGGCACCCCAACACTGCCCCACCCATGTTTTCTGCAATTTGGCATGCTCTTCGGCCATCTGGTGGGTCTCCTGTTACATGGCAACGTCACACTTCAGCCTGGCTAAGGCCTGCAACACTTTATATCTCTTAATAGGGTTACCTACCCCACACACATTCCAAGAGACAACCCTCAGGTTGGGCCATATTTAAACAGATTATACTTATCTGTCATGCAATAAAGATAGGGCGGAACCTCCCCAGCCTGAAGTCCCCCCCCAGCCAATGAAATGCTCCCATCTCCCACTACTATGAACAAGTGATATGTCCCCTTTGTGTTCCGGATCCCCCACCCCAACCCAACAATGAGAACCCCATTATAGGCATGACTATGTCCCCCCCCTTCCCCCCCTCCCCCCCTCCTTCTCGCTCCCCCTTTCCCTTCTCCCTCCCCCCAAACCCTTACCCTACCCCCTTCCATCCACCCATCTCTTGTCCCTCTCCCACTTCCTCCTCCACTTCCAAGCTCCTTGATGTGTCCGGGCTCCCCCACCCCCTTAGTAACTATACCAAATCCCCCCATTGAACCATCTTTCGCCCCTAGTAAAACTAAACTGGTCCTGGTACATTGATGACACTTCAATATAGATAACAGTATAAGAAACATATTAACAACCTCAACTAGGCAATATTATCTGCTCATAGAACCACAGCCCCTTATCCACTAGACATGATCCGAGCCAGATCTGAGGCAAAATCCAGGCCAAACCATGGCTAACGCAGAGAGCCACCCCCCACTGCACCTTTCCCCTCCCCCGCAAGCTACATGGGGCGCACAGGATAGGATAGGACTCCTCCAGGAGTTGTACAAGCTGGTAGCCTTTACCGAATGGCCCATAACCCATAACAAACAGCATTGCTAACAGAACTCTAAGTCTCTATAAGGACTGGCAGTACCCCCGGTGGAGGGAAGCTCCCCAAGCCAGTTATCCCAATACCATTGTCCAGGGTTCTCCCAATAGGCCGAGTCCTCTCGAGGCCAACAAGTGGAATAGTTCCAGCAGAGTCTCATACCAGTCACTTTGGCCTGTCCGTCGAGGATGCGCGTTGATTCCCCACCTGTTCGGCAAAGAATGCTGCTTCCTCTGCTGAGCCAAACACCAAATGGCGTCCTTCCTGGAGCACATGAAGACGCGCTGGGTATTGTACTGTAAACCTGATGTTTGCTGCGATACGTTTTTGGCAGATTGGGGCATAGGCCCTGCGGCGTTGACTCACTGCTACTGAATAGTCTTGGGTAACACGGATTTTCGCAGTGTCCCATTCAATAGTCCCGCGTTTCCGAGCCTCCCGCAGAATGGCCTCTTTTTGCTGAAACTGCAGATATTTAGCCAGTACGATCCGGGGCCTGGAGTCAGTAAGTTTTTTGGGGCCCACTCTGTGCACCCGTTCAGTAACCACCAGAGAGTTCGGCCCTTGTTTCCCCAACAAAGATAGTGATAGGGCTTCAATGTATGTGCGCAGTTCTTTATCGCTGATTGAGCCCGGGACTCCTAGGAAGCGTAAATTGCTACGCCTTGAGCGGTTCTCAAGGTCTTCCAGTTTTTCATCTTGTGCTTTCAGTGTCCCTCGTACCTGCGCCAATTCTAGGGTGAGCTTTTCCACCGCCTCTTCAGCCTGTGAAATGCGTGCTTCCGCCTGCTGTACGCGGAGTCCAATGGCGTCCACAGAGGTCTGTACCCCATCTAACTTGCTCCAGAGGGTTTCAAAGTGCACCGAGAGGGCCTCCGCAACCGCAGCCGTGATCTCAGTCACAGAGGCTCCGGAAGTCGCAGCCTGCAGAGCCCCAGGGCTCGGAGGCGAGTCCGCCATCTTTGAAGGCCCCACCGCGCGGTCCTTGTCCCTCCAACCGGGTCTCGCCGTTGTTGCCATCTTCGGCCTCTTTCACGATTCAGGCTCTCCTTATTGTCAGCCTCACGGGGGGATGTGTCTCGGTATCCGTGCCTTCGAGCAAGAGGCATAATTAGCCGGTTTGGAGCAGGGGGTCCCGGAGCTCAGGAAGAACGCAACCTCCCCAGCTCACCACATCACGTGTCTTAGATTCTTCTTTTTAATTGTTTTTTTATTTTTTATATATTTATGTGGCAAGTTATCTTAGTTCTTTTGGTAATATGGTATAGCTACAAACATTTTAAATAGGGACATTATATGAAATTTGTTTCAAACTTCACATGTTTTATCTAGTGCTATAATACCAATCTCAGAAGTAGATTTTTACAAATGTTTTAAAAGAGACACAATGCCTACAACATGATACACTCTACATTTCACATTTGTATAAGACGTTTTATGACAGATACCTCCTCTTTTTTCATTTTTAATTTTATTAATAAAAGAATGTACTAGTTCTAAATTTATTTTTTAGCTTAAGAAACATAGGTGTATGTTTACTAAACTGCGGTAATGTCATTTGCGTTAGGTTCCGCGGTAAAGGTAGAGATGCCCAAATAAAGACATAGGCGGTGCATCGTTACAGCAAGATGTAGCAGCTAACGCGCGTTACAAGGCGCCATAGAGTAACGAACGTTACAAGGCACCCTGTAAGGCGCCACACAAGGCACCCTGTAAGGCGCTGTACAGGGTGCCCTATAAGGTGCTTTATAAGGTGCCTAGTAAGGCACCCTATAGGGCTTCCTAGGCTAAGCGCCATATTAGGTAGCCGTGGACACAGCACCGCAGAAGGCACCCTGGGCTATGGAACCATAGGTTAAGGTGGCCTAACAAGGTTGTGGTGTCCTAGGTTAGTGTGCCCTAGGGATTGCAAGGTGCCTCAGGATGACTTGCATGACCTGTGCGGAACAGAGACAGATGTAGCCCTAACACTACATAGAGCACTCAGGAAAGGCAATGAACAGGTGAGTGAAGGAGGGAGAGCTTTGAGCCACTGGACCTGCCATATCTGCGGGCATCCCATGTGGCTGCCAGCAGTGATGACAAACATGGTGGGGGCAACTGTACCACAGCACAGGGTGTTGGCAATGTAAAGTACTGGAAAGACAGTTGGTGGCAGATGATGGGAATATGTGTCCCCCGGTGGAGGTGGAGGTGGCAGGATAGTTACAATGATGGGTGGACAGAGGAGTGGTGGCGCCATGCAGATCAGGCACAGTCAAGGCAAGCACAAAGAGGTGCAATGCGGGAAAGGGTAGCAGTGCAGGACATGGGGTGACAGCCCGCACTGGCATACAGGACACTTCACAGCCGACAGACGCAGATAGACGGACCGAAGGATGGTTGGCAACTGTGATGAGGGCAATATGTGCAGGCAGCATATATCAGCCGAGATATGACTGTTACAGGGATTACAGGTACCAGCATAGGAAAGGCATAAAAAAAGGAGAACAAAGAGGGAGCGAACCCATGACCACTAGGATGCAAAGCACTGCACAAACCAATAGGCTACACCACCACTCTGAGGCTCACAGCAATGGCTGCATACAAGAACATTGCACAGCACCACATAAAACGCCAGCTGTGTGTCAGGAGAGGGCAACCCAAACAGTCACCATGATGCAACACACATGTAAAGCAGGTGTCCACAGCTCATATCACAGTCCATAGGTGGGACGGGAGGTACATAGAAACACATGCACACACACCATGAGATGTAACGCAGTGTAAACAGCATGCAAAAGAGCATGGGAGCGATACACAAAGGGTGTCAGGGGCCGGCTGAAGGGAAAGCTAAGCGGATGGCCCGTGGATCAGGGCAACGGACTGAAAAAGGAGCATGTGAAAGACCAACCTGCTCAGTGATGTGGCACAGACCAGCCAACAGCAGCAGTACCAATTCACCAAGCAGACCGGTCACATGTCACCACCAAGAAAAAGTTATATGTAATTCACAAGATGTGGCAGATAGGCTGCAGAGAGGGCACACTGTCATGCACAGCACAGAGATGGAAGGGTGTGTGGAGAGGTGACGGGGCTGTAGACAGTACATGGGCAGGTAAGAGGCACACATGAAAAGGAACAGAACATGTGAGGTTCAAACTGGCAACCTATGGACTGCCAATGCATGTCTGTGACCACTATCCCAAAGAACCCTAACAACCAAAATGCAAACAATTGACCTCAAAAGGCACACACTAGATCACAGCAGACATCGTTTCCCTCACCCTGATGCACCATATGCCTTGGATAAACTCACGGGGTTTGTGTGGCAGGCACCTTCGCCAACACACATCCAATCCATGTTGCGAGTCCACCTACCTGGTGCTGCCCGTGAATCCTAACTACCTTGACCCCTGTGATAGGGCTGAAGCCACTGAAAGCAAAAACTTAGAAAAAAACGCTGTTCCTTACAAAGCAGCTAACGTGCAGAAGATGCAGTTCCCTTGCAGAGCAGTTAGAGGGAGCAGGCATGAACCTACAGAGGCTGAGCTCCACCTGAGGGGTAGCCCGGGAAACTCAAAAGTAAAAGGCCTTTATAAGCAGAGGGCCAACTCAGAAGAAGGGAGAGAGGAAGGAACCTCGGAAGGGAGCTCAGAAAGAGAGAGAGAAAGGAGCAGACCCAAAAGTCGGAGTGAGAGAGAGACCTGGGAGAGACAGACCGGAAAGAGATCCGCTTGGAAGAAATCCCAAAGGCAGAGAGCTCAGAAGGAGAGAGCCCAGCCGGGAGAGAGGCCTCTGCTCACCAGGAGGGTCTGAAACAGGATTAAAAGGTACTGGGAGAAAAAGTCCTGACAGGAGATTGACTTATACTAAGAAGCCAAGAAGCCTGGATTCTTTACAGGGTCTTCCCAAGCTGCAGAGAGGACAGACAGTATCCAGGAGGCTTCCAGAGGGAGTCTGCAAAGGAGACCGTGGCCAGAGAGCGGTGCCTGAGTGGGCAAGTAAGAGACGCCCTGACTTCACGAAGCCAAGGTACGGTGACTATTTTTTCCCAAAGAAAGGCCCAGCTCCTAGAACGTCTTTAAAACCAGATAACCAATCTGAGAAAAGGAAGCGGGCAGGAGTTCTTTAAGCCATCACGTAGGGGCATAGGGACAAACCCTGCTATTTACCTGAAAGCCCTAGAGCAGCCTATCTGGAAGCTAGGGAGAAGAAGTACGGACTTTCAAACCACAGCAGCCAGAGAAAGATCAAGTACAGAGGGAGGCACAAATGAACCAGAGCCCATGCAGATAGAGCCTGTGGACTCAGTTACATTGTCCCAGGAAGAAGTAATGGACTGCTCGGTTTGTGTCGCAGGGAGTTTTGAGTCACTCCCCGAGCTGTAACTTATTTAGACAAGTTCTGATATTATTTTTGTTCATGTTGAGCGAAAGAGAAAAAGCTCACTAATTTTACTTTGCTCCGAAGTTTGGAAAATCTTGTGTTGTTTTTGCAAGAAGCTGTGAAGTATGTAACAGTTCACTTGTTTAACTATGCTTTGGTAAAAAACCCTGACAAAGAAGGAGAACACCTTATTTTCTGTTACCTAGCGAACCTCAGTGCTTGAAAGGGGAAATAAAAGCCTTATTTACCCTCCATTCTGGTCTACACAACTTATTCCTATAAGGAGGAGGACTACAAAGACCAGGGTGCACCTGGCCTCCAAAAGTCTTTTACCTCCACAAATAATAAATATGCTCAACCTGCCCTTGCAGCCACTGGCCACCAGGGGGGTTGATGACACCCCACACCACCATTGTTTCGCCAACCCCTGCCCCCTCACCCCGTCACCCATCCTAACTAGATTGTAAGATGTGATGAGTAGGGTGTCTGCACAGCATGACCCCACAGCGCTGTGTACAGGGGGCATGTACAGACAAAGGTATGGAGTTATCTATGTAAGTAAACAGTTGTCCATGCCGCCTTACCCATCATACGAAGCAGTGGCCAATGTAGGGCCACATGGCGTGGCCAAGGCAACAAGGAGTGGCAATAAGACTGGAAACCCCAGTCCCAACGTTGCTGTCCCCAGGTGGGATGTGAACCTATGGACCCCTGGTCTGAGGTACTGTGTCCTAAACAATAGGCCACCACTCCCACTGTGCAGGTGCAGTAATGAATGTGCAGGTGTGTCAGTAATGAATGTAGTGGGACTAAAATTTGTGATGTAACTATACCCAGACATGGTACACATCAGCAATACCTGTACACTGTGGGGATAAAAATGAATCCCCTTCAGGTACCTTCATTACAGGTTGAATCCATCTTGTGCTAACGTCTATAACTAAGGCCTAAGGAACAGCTTGCTCTGACTTCTTCACACTGAAACTGCAAAGTCAGCAAAGATTGAGCAATGAAATGAACCCATACCCTGTCCCAGAGAACTTACACAATGAGAATCTCTGAATACTATACAGCTAATGAAAGGCTATCACATGGCCAACATGGGCCTCTCGAATGAACAAAGGAAAACATAAACAAAGAAGACGAACATCATTATCTACAGTTTATCTGCAGGAAACATGACTCGCAGGCCAGCACACAGCGAGTGAGAACAGGATACAAAAGCCAAGACTGGAGACAGGATGCTACAGACACACATATCGGGAAGCAGATTTTCCTTTAATAATAATGGAGAATAAGAAAAGAAAGGAAATCGATTTATCAGCAAGTTTTGGATATAAATATGGAGAAGAATTCCTGATGCACAGACATAGCTGATCTCATTAGAGTGAATCTGTCGTCTGTCTCCAGGACTGACTATATTTAAGCTAAGTGCTTTGTTTGTTATACCATGGATTGGAATTGACATCTATACCTTATTAAAGCAAAGCTTGTTGTTACAGGCCTGGCAAAATCTAAATAAAACAAATGTTATGCGTTTATGGTGGCATGAACAAATTAATTAAAGTCCTGTATATGTATGTTGGGGTCGAACACAAACAGCCAAAACCAAAAATAGACAATCCCCAAATAACTTTAGGGGAAGCCCAGAAAAGCCCCAACACCACCTACCCCCTCCCCCACAACCCCACACCTGGAAGTTGTACCCCAATGACCTTGCATGGATACCCCTGCTCACCACCATACACAGTCCCCCAGTGTGGCCATCAGCACCCATGGCTGGCTGTACCAGGTAGATACTGATGGCCCACAGAGCCATCTACGCACACCTGATCTGTCCCCAGCTAACCAAACCCTGATTGACGCCTGTCATGATGACATCGCTGCCTGGATGTCTCAACATGGCCAGAAAGCGAACATGGCCACGACCGCACCTCCCATCCATGATCGTAACACATCCCTGCCCCATCCCCTGTTGTTCGTGTCTGTGGATAACTCTGTAACTCCCCCAGTGTCCCCAGGTTGCAATCTGTGCCCATCCCTGAACCCCACCCCGTCCACGACACACAGCCATGCGATAGCTAGCACCTGCCCCCCTCCCCCACAACACCAGTGACACCCACCCCATCCACCCTGAATACACCACCAATACGGCCATGCACTGCCTAATTGCATCCCATCGGTACCTCAGTAGTCTGCCCCCTGCATCCAACCATGCGCCATGCTAGTCATGGGTGCACCACCCCCTTGTCTGGTCACGTCAAAGCCCCCCCCCCAACCTTTACCATACCCATGTCAGACCTCCCCTGCTGAGATCAAGATGCAGAGACTCCATGGTGACCCACCACCCCTCATCTCCTATCTCCCCACACACATATGGGTTTCGTCAGCATCACGGAGTAGAAACCCTACTACTGGCACTCCTTGACAACCTCCTCAGGGGTCTTGAAAACAAAAATGTTATGTTCATACTAATATTTATTGACATTTCAGCTGCATTTGATACAGTACACCACGGCACCCTCTTAAACCGCCTTGCATCCATAGGTATAACAGGGACCCCCTTAAAGTGGTTTGCATCATACATATCCAATAGGATGCAACAGGTGCAATTCAACGACGATAAAGCCAATGCCTTCCCCCAAACCCAGGGGATTCCTCAAGGGTCCGCCCTATCATCTCTCCTATTCAATTTGTATATAAAACCGGTCTGAGAGATCTTTCAGAAGCGCAACATCAATTACCACATCTATGCTGACGATGTGATGCTGTATACGCACCTTGACATAACACAACCGGATTTCACTCCACTGGAAGAATGCCTAGACATGCTCCAAACATGGCTTCAACAAAACAACATGTCAATAAACCACAAGAAAACAGAAGTCATGTTTATCTCCAAGAAAACCAATTTCATCCCGCCCACCACAGTCACCCTTAACAAAAACATATATCATACGAAGCCTGCAATAAAATACCTAGGGGTCCTACTGGACAGCAACCTTAGGATGGATAAACACCTCCGAACAATTAACCGAGCCATTTTTCACAAATTGAAAGTTCTTCAACCACTTCGCAATATCCTCGAGAAATCTGACTTCAGGTCTGTTGCGCAAGCTCTCATCATTCCCCACCTAGACTACTGCAACGCCATTCTGCAAGGGCTTCCGAAGAACACCTAAATATCTTGCAAATGGCTCAAAATGTTGCCGCAAGAATCATCATGGAAAAAAGCGTCACCGATCACATAACCCCAGTGCTAATGGAACTGCATTGGCTCCCGGTGGCCGCCCGCATCATTTTCAAACTTCTCATAACAACTTTTAAACTCATTCACAACATTGCACCATCCTACCTCGATAACCTAATCACTATCCAACCACACAACAGGAACAGAAGAACCATAAATCTCAACACTCTCTGTGTTCCGATCAGCATAAGAACTGTCAAAGCAGAGACAAGCAATAGAGCATTCTCATATACAGCACCAATCCACTGGAACCAACTCCCTCACGAGTTGCGATTGACAAATAATTTGAGTGAATTTAGAAGGAAACTCAAAACCCACTTATTTCAGGCTCACTACAACCTGACCTAAGTTGCGACACCTTCACTTCAACTAGATGGTTTCTGCCTGCCACGACGGCATTTAGAGTACCGGTATGTAATCTTGTATATTTGTACATTTTTGGCCCCACCCACGCTCCTACAATCAAATGTATATTTTGATTTGTTAGCCCCAATCCAATGTATAATGAATCTAATTGCTAATTCCTGTTTATGTAAATCATTGCCCAATCGAAATGTGTATCTTAAAAATTCACTGTATTGTACGATACATTATGATTCTGTAAAGTAAACTGCTACTGATCATAGGAAGTAGCGGTATACTGTCAGACGGCTGCCTGGGTGAGAATCTTCACACTCTTGGCAAGTGCATATTTCTATATGATTTGCAAGGTATTGTGGGCAATGTAGTTCATTCACACCAGACACAGCTGCTGACAATAATTTAGTTGTGCTCTTGGGTAAAGCCAATAAGATATTTATTTATGGGGTTATTTCTCCCAACACAGATATGCTTGGTAGCACATAAATTAGGTAGCTTGCTTTCAGTGTTAACTTGGAAAAACAAAGTCAAAAATCAGGAAAACAACAAATGAAAAGCCACAAAGCAAGAAACAAACTGTTCTTTTCAGGTTAACTTCTGATTACTTCCCACATAGATACAGAAGTGATTCTCTCCTAGCTCACAAGCAATTAGGTAAGGCTTAATTGCTAGCAGTTACCAGCTGAAACCCCTTAGCTGGCTTGCCTTCCACTGTGTGGGTCAAATCCTGCTTCAGGAGCTTTTCTGAGTAGATTAAAGAACAAATTTGTATTTCTTTGTGATGGTTGCTGTACTTTATAACAGAAAGTTACCAACGGAGTTTAGATAGAGAGCAGTCCATATAAACAGGATCCTCATCTGCTATTATTCCCCCTTGTTCAACAAGCATGGGTTCAATATCATGGATTGGCACAGATGAATCTCTCAATGGAGCATTTTCAGGAGAATACTTGTTTCCCTGCTGTCTTTCAAGGTTATAGCTAGGGCATAGATCAGTGTTCATACCTAAGCTTCCATTGCTGCTAGAGTTCCTCTCTATATAGCCTGGCCAGTATGTAGTCCAGTTCTTATGTCCAGCCTTCCAATCCAGATCCCTGGACACTGGATCTCTCTTCACATACCTTCTGGCACAGGTCTTAGGGTCCCTTCCACGTGCAGCCGTCTCCCTCACAGGTAGCCTCTGGTGATTCCTAGCTCTGCAGCACCATTCCTCTGGCTTTCCCCAGTCCATGGGTGTATGCTGGCCCTGGGAATACCTCCCAGTATACGTACTGCTTTGGACTCTTCTAGACCTCTCAAAGGCTTTTCTCTTCCTTCTTCCAAAGGGTCTCTTTCCCTCTCTGTCCGTCCGGTTTGGCTTCTGCTTCTGATGATCCTTCAGATGAAACTGATGATCAAACTCAAGCTGATTCTCAGGATACTGAGGACAATTCTCTGGATATCCAAGGTGATCATGAAGATGGTCATCTGTAGAATAAACTCTGCTCTTATTCTGCTTAGATGAGTGCTCCTCCCTAATACAGCGCAGCTGTGCTGAATCAGGCCCTGCCCTTTGAGATGAGTGCTTAGGGATTACCTCATAGCCCTCCTGATTGAACACACGTTTCCCCACTTCAGCTCCTCTAAAGGCTGTTGGAAACTTGGTGCATTCTGGGACTGGTAGTCTTTTATGGGAAAATTCTGTTTTCTTATTTCTACCAGAACTGACAGGTTGCTTGTTCAGAGTCACTTCACCTTTTCTATAGCTCCTTCCTGAGCTATGATAAGCTTCCTTATCACAATACAAATGTTTACTAAATAAATACAAACACCCCTGAAAACATTGTGCCCAAGCAGGCACCCACCACCAGTGCAGCACACCCCTACTGGCACACCCACACTCTGCCCCTGTCTCCATGATGCAATGTACGCCGTGAGCTCACCTCCACTGTACGTACAGCAGTCACCATCCCCAACCCCCCACAGACCCAGGTTGAAGCACACATCCCCGCCGCAGCTATAGAAGCGGGATCTCCCTGACACACCCACACTGTCCCCAGCGGTACCCCTCCCACCCCATCTGTGTGCGTGCTGACTAGATAGTAATCACAGATGCGCAGAACATGTCACCCACTTGTCTGCCCTGCGCCGTATTTGCCATTACAGCAATATACAAATGCTCAGAGATGTAATGTGATGTAGCTGCACAGTGAGGTGCAGACGCAGTGCACAGACAAATGCACAAACATGCCAATGATGCCATGCCCCAATGCCCCAGCACCACCCATCACATGTGTAGACATGATGTGTGGGTGTCTGTGGGTCACATAGCAGTGTAGATGTCCCTAGAATAGCATGTGATGAGCTAAGAAAGGCCAGACGTCAGGCACTCGTGTACATAAACACCTGTAATGCACACATGGCATCAACAACAGAGACACAATGCAACATGAGAACACGGTATCAGGACGAGAGTCACATGTGGTCAAACAGCAAAGAAGACGGGATCACACTAGCATACAGAGGTAGCACCATGTGGACATCACACCGCAATGGTTGCCATGGAAACAGGGGCAGTCAGATAGGGCAATGTACAGGGACTGCACAAATGCAGCCTGCAAAAGGACCTGTCCGCTGCCACACTGCAAAGGTAATGGCGCTGTGGTAGCCAAGACCTATAGACTAGGCCATAAGCCTGAACCTGAAAAATGACAGGCTTAAGAACCAAGCCTGGATTTCAGTAGTGCTGAGACATAAAATTAAAAAGACAGAATTAAATGCTGTTTTAGAATGAAATGCTGCTATTGCAAAGTTTGCACAAAGTGAATACAATGCCTGTATGTTAAATCGTTACTCCAGAATTGTTACTTACACATTTTAGAAGCTAGATATGACCTTGATGTAGAGAAGTAACCAGGTTTGAACCAAACCATTGTTCATTTAGCGGGAGAAAGCAGAGCAAAGGGCATAGACCCTGATTGGTCAAATTCAGGGAAATGTCAGACCAATAGAAAGTTTGTAGAAATTAGCATGAGACCAATGGAAAGTTTTCATGTATCAAGCTAGAAAAGCGGTATAAAAAGTTATGTTTCTATGAAGAGCTCCGCTCAGTTACTTTACAGCTTTGACTGACTGAGCCTGTGCACATTAAACTGGTTTAGACCCTGTAAATTGACTCCTGGATTTATTCATTGACTGCAGTTTGCCGCTACAGCGCAATGTGAGTGGAGCAATGTCATGTCAGAAAGGGGAATGTGCACACTGCATTTGTTTCTCAGCTCATCAAGGAATTGTTTGATTTTCTAGGCATAGAACAACAACTCCACATTCCGTACCATCCACAGGCAGCAGGGCAGGTAGAAAGAATGAATCAAACAATTAAGGTCCACCTCAGCCCTATGTTTAATCTGACCGGGAAAAATTGGGATCTGGTGCTCCCTTTAGTCCTTATGCGTATCAGAGCCAATGTCTGTAAATCCACAGGTTTTGCACCCTATGAAGCCTTAATGGGAAGGCCAATGCAACAGTGGGAAAATATGCTGAGTCCTTTTCTTCCAGAGGACCAGACCGTAATTCTCACCAATGAGTGGATGAAATCCCTGCAAGAACATCTAAAAGAAATTCAGACCTCTGTGCTAGCTAACACAGAAAAAGCTAGAGATTATTTGCAGGAGGTACATGCAAAAGGTTCTGATTTAAGACCCCTCAAGGTTGGGAGTAAAGTGATGATAATGAGACCTAGACCAAACCTCCCCTTTGGAACTGCAAAGTGGGAAGGACCATACTTAGTTACTGATACCTTAGGCCCAAGCCTATACCAAATCCTAATGCCAGCAGTACTGGAAACACATCACCCAGTTAAACCATATGGGTAATACGTGCTTTATCAGTCTTTGTTTTCAGATACCACCTGAAGACAGCACGGACAGCTGCTTTCGGAAGACAGCACGGACAGCTGCTTTCTGAACAAAAGTCGCTTGAGGATGGTAACTATTTACTCCTGCTGTGTAGTTGACATGTGTTTAATAGTTATGTAAATAAGTAGTAAAAATTATTTTTTTCTTTGTTGTTGTTTTGTTGTTACATAGTATAAGTGGGGAGCATTAGTTTACTCCCTAGTAGAGTGAAACAAGTTAGCTTTTATTATGTCTCGGTTTCCTGTTGTTCTTGTATCTGCTCTCTTCTACTCAAGTCTCATTACAGGAACTATCTTCCGAATATGCACGATTGGCTGGGCTAACTCCACAGGTGGAGTGTATCGCTACCAAGAAATACCCCCACCTTTCCCGGAAGGAAAGGATCTGGTCATCCTGAGTTTCTGTTCGGTACAGGACAAGCCAGTGTTCTGTTCATTAAACATCACTCAAGTACAGTGGGAGCCACCAGTTTCCACTTCTCTAGAAAGGACACAAGAATTGAGGGCACGCCCAGAACGTTACTTTCTAGGTTCTCCTGCTTTGATTTTGTACAATATTTCCTGTCAGGACAGAGGTACCTGGAAAATAACTTATACATGGGTTGTGAGTGATCAACAGCACATCACTGAAACTTCATTCCTTTTGGATGTATCTTGTTTACCTACCACCCCTCATCCCACCCCTCCCACCACCTCTGCTCCTCCTGTACTCTACCTTTCTGATATCCACCCATTTCAGGAAGGACATCCCTTTCAGATTAAATCTGATGCACCACACGATGTTTTATATGATGTGGAATACCATTTTCTTACTTGGCATCTATTTCCCAAATTGTTTCTAGTTACTCACAAATATCCAAATTGCTCTCAGTTTGTTGCCAACCACATACAAATGCTCAATACTTGGTTTGATATGCAGTCAGTAACACCCCGAGCCAAGCAATTTCGACACAAGCATGAATTAATTGATACAATTTTAGATGGCACAGGGACTGCACTGGGTGCCCTTAATATAATTGATATAGAGGTGCTCTGTAATAAAATGGGATCCACTGCTCAGCATGCTGCTGATGGTTTTACCTCACAACATATTATTAATGAAGCTTCCTCTAAACTGTCCAATATAGTTGTAGATACCTTTGCTCTTATATCTCCCATTATAGAACAGAAAATTGTTACCTTAGCACATGCAGAATATAGATTGGGAAAGAATATTTCCTGGGCTCTTGCCTGTGATCAAGTACAGATTGAGCTTATTACTATACTAAAGGAAATTCTGATCACTGCTAAGTTAGGACACTGGCCACCATCTCTCATTCATATGGCTAGTACCAAAATACCGGAATTTGCTATAGCTCACTATATACCTCTGTTCAATACCTATGTAATAAGCCTATTTCTACATAAAAAACCTTTCTCCAAGCCACACCTGTTTGGTTGTTTTATTACAAGCCCTACTGCCTCTGTGAAGTGAAATGAACCCAGGACCTACAGGAGAATAACCTGACTACATCTTACACACACATGCAAATATAAGGCAGCAAATCAATGTACTTTGCCACATCTGTCCAGGGAACACACCCAATAAGATGTACATAGAACCACAAAGAGATGCCCATAATGGTGCACGTACCCACACAAATCACACCCCGGCACATGTACCAGTGTAGGAGATGAGCTGAGCATATGTGCATGCACCGTGTACGCCGAAACACCAGAGTGCTACCCCATATCCACTGTAACACACCCTGCAATGGTCAAACAGCAACGTGAGATTGTAGCAGGCATCACAGTTCTCTGCAGGGAAATAGTGTGTCATGTACAAGTGGAAGTCAGCCACACAAATAAGCAGGATGCACAGAATGTATCTTCTGTGCCTCATATGTGGCTGCATGTACCTGTTTAGCCAAATATTGGTGCAATGCCTGTGATGCGAGCGCCACACAACCACACACCGCTACACAATGTCAGATGGATGTACAACTTAGAGCACACATGTGTGTTTCCTCTCTATCAGTGTCCACAGTGCAAATGCCACCTGTGACCCCACAAGCACGTCTTTGACCATGCCAGAGTACATGTCCATGCAAAGTCACTAGTATCAATGTATCAATGTTCCACAACAATGCAACAGTTCATGGCAGCAATGGTGTGTCATTCCCCCCAGTGAAGGCCAAAATAGCATTCCAACAATAAGGTCCAAAAAAGGCATGTGTCCAACTCACTGAGGTCCATCTCCCACTGGCACCAACACCCAGGGACCGTTGCACGGAGGTGCCATGTCCAAACACATTTGGCCGATGGGGTCTCCAGATGCAGTGTAGTAGATGTGCCATATATGTTGGCTGTGTCCTGTGTGAAAAGGGTTAGGGAAAAGGTAAGGGAATGGCACACCCACCATCAGGTCACAAAGCAGACAGTGACATCACAATATGTGCATTATGAATGCCCAGATATTACAACATGACATGGCTACAACACACAGCACAGTGCACGTGGACCACAGCAGGAGATGGCTCTGCAGACCAGGATACCATCTCAACATGGTCTTGTAAATGCCCATGTCACACAGGCATCCTAGAGGTCCACAGCATGTCCAGCAGTGGTGGTGCACAGAGATACCACAGAAAGGCACGGTGATACAAACAGGCCAAATGCAGCATCTGCATGTGGTGTACATCACAGAAGATCTAAGGTGAAACCTACCTTAAAGGTAGAGCATGTGTCTGATGGGGACAGTCGGAGTCAGGCAAAGGGCACAAGGGGCCACAGGAGAGGCTGCAGATGTCAATGAACTGCGTCCATCACCACGTCGTCATGGTCAGCTGTCAGTGGAGCATGTCCAAGGAATGTTGTGTTGCGTGTAACTCAAACGTTGATGTGCAGTGTCCTGCCAGCAAACATGAGACACGTCAGGGAACAATATATGACACATGCGCACAATGTACAGAAGGGCAGGGGCAGAAGCAGAAGGTCGTAGAGAGACGGGTGAACATCACTGCACAGGTGGCCAGACACATCCCTGCAACAGACAAAGGCAGAGGGGAGCAGAAGGTACTGTCAATTAGACATGTCCCAAAGACACAGAGACATACACCGTGAGACAAGGTAAGCATGCCGCAAGTTACATATGGCAGGACTGTTGACAATCATGAACCAGTGGAGACAACCATCCCAGTCCATGCATGGATGCACCAAAGTTGTGTAATGCCATAATGGCAGGGAAGTCTGTATGTGCCCTCCACCAATCCAAGTTCCTGTGTCTGGAGACACACACAGCCCGGTAACATGTGCAGTAGTTACAGTGTGTAGACTCCCAAGATGTGCACACGCCAATGGTCACATGCGTGTCAAACGGAACATATGGCAGATGGAGTGGTAGGCCAAACATGTGTACAACAACAGAGGAGCAGTGGAGAGGGAAACACATATATATGTTATGCGGTGCTGCCACCACAGTACACCTACCTGTATGTCCACCCACCCCAGTCACCTGCAGGTCGCAATGACGTACACACAGTTCCTACATGCACCACAGCACTGGGCAGTATCGGCAGCCTATCCTGGGGAGCCAAAAAACACGGCAGCCTATCCTGGGGAGCCAAACACACAAGTGACATATATATATGTCATGACAGTGCTGTGAAACACACAGATCAGCACAAACATGGTGACCCATAAGCACATCCCCACACATGCAGTATTTACAAGAGAAAAGCTCCTCGATCAGATGTTGCCTGGCTGCTATCCCCTCTCGTGTGTCACCACGGCCACGTGCAGGAGGGCATACAGGATCCTCCTCTAGATCCTCATTAATATCAACTGGGACATTGTGCCTGAGAGCAATGTTGTGCAGGATACAACAGGCCAGAATGATCTGTGCCACAGTCATGGGTCCGTACTGTAAGGCCCCGCCGGTCCTATCCAGACACCTGAAGCGACTCTTTAGAACACCAAAGGTGCGCTCAATGACTGAGCGGCTGGAGGCATGGGCCTCATTGTACCGCATCTCTGCACCTGGCTGAGGGAGACGCACAGGGGTCAGCAACCAGGCACGACACCCATATCCTGCATCACCTGCAGAAAGAAATGTCGTAAAGTCACTCGTGAGATGATGGACTCACAGAATCACTGACGTAGCAATGTTCAACTGGACAGCAGATAAGCAGGGACACAAACATACGACGTCACATTATTGCACACAATGGCAGTGTACCAGAGTATGAAGCTGGGAGCCCCAGAGCCCCAGGGAAGTCTAATGAGGGCAATACACATCAACTAGTATAAATACAATGTAGATAGTTTCCCCAGTTGTTTCCATGTTGATTTCCCTGTTTATTGTAAAGTTTACAACTCAGAATGCCTGTGTTGTATAGTTGATGTTGAATGTAAACCGCACTGATCTGAAAAGCGCGGTATAGAAGAACTGTTAAATAAATAAATAAATAACTATACCATGTCAAAAGACACGTCCCAAACCTGTGCCCAGACAGCAGCAGTGGTTTTTGTGAGGGCATCTGGCTGCCAGTGGCAAGGCATACTGGGAGGGGCAGAGATGTGCAGTTGTACAAGTATGTGACGGCCATGATACAGTGCACACACAGCAGAGGTCAACGGAACACATCCCCGAGGGTCCAGGTGAGAGTGGCAGTGGAGACAAGATAAAGTGGGCAGACATTCAGCATACATGTGTGATAGCAGGTGCGACCACAGCTCAAAACATGTGTCGCCCCCTACATGGCCAACAGAGAATAGGCCCCATACACACTGTACATCATGTGGACGGTTCTGTGCCCATAATTTCCCCCCCCCTGGATAGCACATGCACAAACACATGGAATATGGGGTAGGCGAGGGACACACCCCACAGGCATACATATGTACAACTGCCTGTGCAGTATGCCCGAGGCCAGGTGCGGGAGCCATGGAAAGCCAGAGATGCCACACGCAGTCATGGAAGGGACACACCATACGTGTCCAGAGTGTCCCTGTACACAGGAGCTGGGTAACCGAACAGCAGAGGCAGATAACAGTCCATACCGCATGTGTGCTGAGACACCCAGATGAGCACTGACACACACATGGTATACATAGAGACGTTTAGCAGCACACAGAGGTATGTGACCCCGTCCCTGGTGACAGGGTGTGATGTTGTACAAAGGCCCATAACTAGGCTGCGCCCCAAAACCACACTGCAATGTAAGGCATGCAGAGGACACAGGTGACAATGGGGCCCCGTCAACCATATACTGTATGCCCATGTTAGATATGGTGAATACCCACCCAGTAGGACACAGTCCTCATATTGTCCAGACTCAAATTGGCCGTACAGTGCCGAGTGCTGCAGGATATAGGAGTCACGGGCTGACCCTGGGAACCGTGGAACCACATTCAGAATACGCATATTTGCATCACAACCTGCACATTCAGGGAATGGAAGTATTTGTGGTTGCGGTACACAACCTCCCTGTCGCGTGGCGGGACCAGGGCAACATGTGTGTGATCTATAGCTCCCATCACGTGTGATATCCCTGCAATCCACTGGAATGCCTGTCCCAGGGCCTCCCAATGTTGCCTACTGTTAGGAATTGTAATGTAATTCCCAACCCGGCTGACCATGGCCCGCAGTACCTGGTGGAGACAGCGTGAGAATGTTGGCCTACTCATCCCGCCCACTGCGGCCACTGAGGATTGGAAACAGCCAGAGGCAAAGAAATGTAGGGCAGCCAGGAGCTTGGCCAATCCCGGTATGGCATGTGACCGGGCAGTCCGGGGCTCGAGGTTAGGTCTTAGATCCTCAAAGAGCTCCCTAATAGCCCCTGTGTCCAGACGGTAGAGGGAGATGACCTGGTCCTCTCTTATGTCGAGCATGGGCCTGGGCCTGGGCCTGTAGAGGTGTGGCAGGCGGGGCCGTGCCTCAGCACACCTATGGTGCCGTTCTGGTCCCACACCCGCCTGTGGACGCCCCACAGCTGCAAGCCGGAGTTGCAGCGGGACAGCACCCATGCCCAGTGCCATAGCCCCAGGGACACCATCTCCCTCTTCAGGCAACCACAGCCCTGCCAGCTCCACCAACGCAATGACCGCACAATCTGCATGCACTTTCTGAGTTATGATAGACATGGGATGAAGCACAGGTGGCTGGGAAATAGGGTGTGGGGCGCGCAAGAAAATCACAGAAACCATACACACCTGGTGATCCTGGGATGTTCACTATCAACAGCATGAGCCAACACCTTGTATGTACAGAAGCATATTGACGCAGCACACGCAGGAGCGCGCGTTGCCACAATGCATGTACCTGATTGTGCACATTGAATGAGAGAAAGGGGAGCAGGTGGCATGTCCCTGTGACGCAGCAGGGTGCAAACATACGATGTTCGACATCTCTCACCACACCCAGACACGTAGGTGAGAGTAGAACACAAGGCGCGTTCCCACATGCGTACACATAGCGGCAAGCATACGTCCGACGCAGTTTGCATGATACACATTGCATGATCCTCATACGCACGTCAGAACGTGCCGTAACTCCCAAAACAATGAAGTCCCGCAGAGTGTGCGTACATGCAGCATGAACCACGATGGAGGATGAAGGGCGCGTGTATGGTGCGGTGCACACCAACATCACCGACAATGAAAGATCTCAGGACGTAGAGCGTAGGGACGCTGCATTGCATGCATAGTAACGCACGCAGGAGGATACGTCATATGTACGGTGCGTACATGCGGGCGCAGCGGTAACACGTGCTACTGCGCATGCGGAACGTGCGTAGAACCACACCCAAAGTACACATTTAAGCATAGCATGTTCAGAACGCCAAAGGCTTTGGTACACATAACCTACCATAGCATGGAGGACATTGCAGGAGGAACCCAGGAGGCTGGAGGGGAGCACAGGCAACAGCCACCAGTGGCCGATCCAGCCGCAGATGCAGAGAGTGAGGGGACAGGCCCATACGGGGCCTCACACCACCCCATTGAACAGGCTGGAGGTGTGCCAGGGCAGAAGCGCTGCAGGACCCCGGTGGCGGAGGAAGTCAGGAGGAGGGCGGTGCGCTTCACCCAGGAGGAGAATGACCTCCTCCTGGCCAGCATTCTGGAGCGCTATGAGGTGCTGTTTGGCCACATGAGTGCGACGACAACCATTGCCACGCGCACCAGGGCATGGGCTGAAGTGCAGGCAGAGGTGGCAGCAGCAGGGGGACCCCATTGCGATATTGAAAGCTTGCGAAAGAGATACTATGACATAAAGAGGAACATCCATTTACAGCTCACCAGGGAGAGACGCAATGCACAGGGCAGTGGAGGGGGCCCAGCACTGGGGGCCACCCTTTCTGACCTGGAGCGGCGCCTAGCGGACCGACTCGGGCCCATGTATATACATGGCCTGCCCCCTGCGTTGGACACGGTGCACCCAAGTGCCGGTAAGTTTGAATGAGGTGTTCTGGTGAGAGACAATACACACACAAGTGCAGGGGCGGACGGAGGGGTGGGGAGGCATGCCAGGGATCACATAAGGACACATGACACCAGCCAGCCCCATGTAACATACGGGGTATCCCACACCAGGCGTACCATCACAACAGTGCCCCTGGACCACAGCCCCCTGTCAGCCATGCATTGCGTAGGCTGCCACACGCAGACACCCACACATGCAGGGGGCCTCAACATCGCACAATGGCAGTCAACACACAACATCCCCACCCAGACCCACATCCCAAGCACATCATGTGGCCCTGACACATCACTGGCCAACATGCTCCGGCACCCGTGGGCACCTGTCAATCCCAGATGGGCTCTGCAGTGGCACACACCCTGGCCCAAGGACCCCACCCACCCACCCATGGTCCGGCAGCCCTTGTACATGCTCAACAGGGCGTGCACAGTGCCACGCTACCTGCCATGTGTTGCCCTGTGGCAGCAATAGCCCTACGAGGTGCACAGACCGCCACTGCACACATGGGCATACGTAATGCACCAAGGGACCATAGGAACTGGGTGGGACAAACAGGCCACAAACAGAGCCATGGGGCACAACCCTCCAGGGGTGGCAAAGCAGCGGGGGTGCAGCAACAGGTACACAAACACTGAGAAAGCGTGGCGTAGGGTGCGGTGCCACTGAGGACAGTACAGAGCCATACACCTAACCGAGAACACGGACACAAGGATCTACCCGACAGTTGCCACCGTGCGGGGGCGGGCAGAGGGGGTCCATCGTTGGACGGACCAGCAAATGTTGGAGGTGCTAGTACAGGTTTGGATGGGGGGTCTGGCCTGGTAAGGGGGGGTGCCGTGGCTGACGCCATCACCCCAGCCAGGGGAACGGGGGTGGGAGTGAATGCAGGGACCTGAGGATAAAGCACAGAAACGTGTGGACCCATCAGGGGGCCGGCAGGTGCCTGGCAGTGCACGATGAGCCTGGCCAGTGGAGATGGGGGGAACATGTCATGGAGCTGGGGCAGGAGGGGCAGGGCGTGCACAACACATGGTCCCAGAAAGCGGGTATGCTGTGGTGTGGCCAGGGGCCATGAAAGTGCACCAGGCACGTTGTGTGCTTAACCCCCCTCCGGGAGCGAAAGGGGTCCATGGGGGCCGGGGGCGACACCCCCCAACTGGGGGAGGGTTCAGTGGGGGCGGTGCGACAGCCAGAGATGGTGTGGGCTTGTGGGAGCAGGGCATGGCTGACATAGATCCAGGGGAGGGCACTGACATAGGGGCTGAGAGTGGGCCAGCACAGGGGCAGCTGTAGGTATATGGGCCAGTGGGGAGGGAAGTGTCGACAGTGAGCAGGGGGTGGCACAGCGCAGTGGATGGGTGTGGGGGTGGGGGGGGACAGGCCCGTGGTAGCAGCACAGGTCGGCAATGTGCTGTAGGGACACAGTGCAGGGATGGCGAGGACAGCAAGGCCACACGGGTAACTACACGGGCGACAGGGAGGTGCACTGCACCTGTGCCCGCCATGGACATTGGTTGCAGGGATGCAGGTGGCGATGGGGTGGCACGGGGCGTGTAGCAGCATGTGCGGGAGGGGAGAAGGCCCTGGTAGTGTGGGATGCAAGACACAGGAGACACCAGTATAAAAGGAACGCTGCCGGTGAGGGGCACAAGGCCCCGACACAGACCCGTGCAGCCCACGCATGCGCCTGCCATGCGCTGCCACCCACAGGCTGCTGTCAGTCTCACTGCCACAGGCCCGTCCCACCCTGCCCATGCAACCATGCCCACATATCCCTGCCACCACAGGGCATGCCTGTCCCCAGCTTCATTGGAACAGCACACTGGCCCTATCTCAGCAGCCATGCCAGACCATGTGGGGTGCCCACAGTAACGCACAAACGTGGCCACTGGTGGGCCGCCATAGGCACCGGGGACAGGGATATGGGACGGTGCAACTCACGCCCACGCACAGGTGACGTTTATGTCCACACTTATGTAGCCTTGGTAGCAGCACATCGACCAGGATGCCCTGCGCCCCATATGGCACGTATGTACGGGGTGTGACAGGGTCGGACAGGCAGCCACGCCCCACCTGAGCTATGTAACATGTTTCCCTACAGGTGACATACGTTCCATTGTGGAGGCAGAGGAGGCGGCACAGCACACTGACCCTGGGTCATGGCCCCATGAGGATGCTGTGCCGGGGGCGTTGCCGCCAGGGGAGACAGCAGTGGGACACGTGGGAGCAGGGGGTCCAGCCCTACCCCTGGAGGATGATGGTGGAGAAGGCCTACGGCCGGCCCAGGACAGCATGCCACCTACCACCGCAGCCACAAGGGAGGCGTTGCCTGCTGACCCACAGCAGTCCATGCGGGATGCAAGGTCCGCGCTGTCAGAGGTTATCGGGGAGATGCGGGCGCACTCTGAGGCGGCCCATTGGGATGCAGAGGGTGAGTGTCCAACCGTGTTGGTTTGTTGTTGCCTGTGTACAGGTGGCAGATGGAGCTCTGTCTCATGGAGCACAACTTGTCTCCCTCACAGGTGTAGGACATGTACTGCGGACGGTGGTCCGCGAATAGCAGAGGCAACGGCACAAGGTGCACCGCATGAGGCACACATTGGCTGGAATCCTGGGCAAGATGCGTGACCTGGCCGCATCAACACGGGCCATAGCTGCCAGCACTGAGCTCCTGGCGGCAGGCAGGCAGGGGGACCCCCTCATGACAGCAGTGGCTGCCGCCACCACCACCAGCATCAGCAGCAGCAGCGCCAAGCGTGCCACCTGCACCACAGAGTGGGAGGGGCCACACAAGGCATGGGCGAGGGCACGGCAAATAAATGGCTGCACAGGCAGCCATGCCTGATGTCATGTGTCCTGTGTGTTTTGTGGGAGGCCAATGTATGCACAGCCCTACTGATGCCCGCCCCAGGGACCAACCCCATGCCACTGACACAGCCAGCCTGTGTCCCCCCCCACCCCAGCTGTGGTCACCATGGGTTGCTCCATCAGCTGTGGCACACCCACCGGCACATGGCAGCCCCGCTGCCCCTGGCCCCACCAGTGTCCATAGCCCCCCATCCCCCTTGTCCCTCTGCCCCCTCCCCACCACCTGTCCCCACCGGCACCCGCTGGGGGCACGTTGGGGTGGCCCCAGATACGTCTCCGTACAGTGCCCTCTGCATCACATCGGATGGACATCGTATCCTGTATGTCTGTTGACATATGCATGCTGTCTGACCTGTCCACATGTCCACCTCTGGTAGCACACTGGTAGCGCACTGCTGGTATCACGTATACCGCTGTGCCCAGTTCAGTGCGCTGTGTGCCGTGGAGGTGCCCCCACCCTCGCGGGCCCATCCCCTGAGACGCTTGGACACTACTGCTGAATATAGGCAGATGCATGTTGCCTGCCTGGCCACATCACCCCCGTCACATAGGGTCTTCAATGGTCCACAGGAATTTGATAGGTGCACTGTGTATCCCACATAGGTATCCACACAGAATGCCGCCACCACGGCACGCCCCACCCCAGACACATCCTGGCACCCTCCCTGTACGTGCTTTTCCAGCCACACCTGTGCGTTTTTTGCCCCGCCCCATGCCCCATGTGCACCGCCCATCCCCTGTCCCCCTGCATTGATGGCCCTGGTCCCCGGGACCACCCCCGGCCATGCACACCGCTCGCCCCAGTGTCCATTATCCCTTTGGCATTGTCCATTGTGGCGTCCACCTTGGTCTGTAACCATCGCCACTGCTGGCCATACCCATGCATGGTCCACCACAGCTGCCCCATGCCCACCGTGCCATGTGTGTGCATGTATCCGTCTGTGGTGCTACCCCGTGCGATGCCCATGGTCACCCCCTACCCTTGCCATGGGTACGGTACCATGTGCTGGACCTTTGTAGTGCACACACACACACATGTGGGTGCTCACACCTGTCATTCGCACACCTCTGACACATAGCAATGATGGACAGCTGGCCATCGTAGGTATGTAGAACATATGTACAGGTTTATTTACATTGTTTCCTGTTTGCAAACATATTACACGTCGGAACGCATGCATTTGGAATGGGTGATATACAGGAACGTTAAGATAAACTGTAACAGGGTCAACACACTGCATTCATCAGGGATTACCCCCCTAGTAGCCCACTGTAGATGCTTTGTGTCTGCTCATGGGCACAACTGTGGGGCCCTATGCGGTAGGGGCCCTACCATCCCCACCCCTGGCAGGTGTGGCAGCCCATGGCACGGGCCGGCACAGGGTGGTTGTGGCATGTGTGTTCCCGCACTATACCCCCTGGGGACCCCCATTGCATGGTGGCTGGCCAGGTGCGCCCCCTACACCTCGTTCCTCCAGCCTGCGCAGCTGGTCAGCCACCACGGTCATGGTCTCCAGTACCTGCCCCAGGATGCGAGCGTGCTGCCATTGGGCGTGCGCCTGGGCACGCACAGCCGCAGCCAGAAACAGGCCGCACATGTAGCTGCACAGACACACATCTCCCCTTGTCTGTGTGGCTGCATGCACGGTGCGCCTGTCAGCGGCTATGTGTGGCAGGCACACAGCCAGAAGGGGTGCATCGCCGGCACCATGGGGCGGGTAGTTGGGGCCCCCGTTGCCCTGTGGTGGCCCATGCGATGGGGA
Source organism: Ichthyophis bannanicus (assembly GCA_033557465.1). NCBI lineage: Eukaryota > Metazoa > Chordata > Amphibia > Gymnophiona > Ichthyophiidae > Ichthyophis > Ichthyophis bannanicus. The sequence goes on along the minus strand of CM066034.1, from coordinate 377,276,847 downwards.
CTGGTCACAACCCCCGCCCCCACCCCTCACCCTCCCAGGCCCCATGACCCCCCACCACTGCCCCACCCACTGCCTCCCCCGCACCCCCCACAGCCCCGCCTGCTCCACCCCCACCTCACCCCCTGCTCCCCCCTCTGCCCCCATAACTCCACCGCACCGCCCCTCCTCCTCCTCCACATCCTCCCCCTGCCCTTCCACCCCCTCCCCTACCTCCTCCACCCCACCTCACCCCTCTGCTCCCCCTCTGCCCCCCACAACTCCACCGCACCGCCCCCTCCTCCCCCTGCCCTTCCACCCCCTCCCCTACCTCTTCCATACCCACCTTCCCCTCCTGCTCCCCCTCGCTGTGTCCTGCGCCACTCTCCTCCTCGGACCCCCCGCTGTTGGCTACCGCCATGGACTCCGGGGCGTCCTCGTCGGGCCCTGCCTGTCAGGCCACCTCGTCCAGCCCTGATGCTCCCTCATCAGGACGTGCATCTGCTGTGGGAGAGGGGAACACGAATTATCTCCATGGTCACACATCAGCCACAACAGTCACACGCGTCCTGTGGATCTGCAGGCCATTGCCCCACAGGGCCATGCCACATCACTCACCGTCACGTTGGGCCAGCCGTTGACGCTGCACCCGTGCGATGAATCGGGGGTACCTGGCCCTCAGCTCCAGGGCCTTCTTGCACAGGTCCTCCACCTGTCAGAGAGACAACGTGTGGGGACATTAGCGGACAGAGAGCCTTTAACAGCCGGGAATGCACCATATATATATCTGTGTGCAACAGGTGCCTGCCCCTATTGTGTGCTATGTTTGTGCCCCTGGCTTTTGCCAGGGCCACCCCCATGTGTGCACTGCGCCTGCGCATGTCCGGATTGGCCCCTATGTGCCCTGTGTGTGGGCCCCTCTGACCCAGACACAGCACACTGGTATGGGCCACCTCCACACATCTGCCAGTGCCCATACACTAATGACAAGATGGGAGGTGGGCCTCTGTAGTGCATCCTGCGGCTGACCTTTATAATCGTAGACAGGGGCAGGTACCATAGCACCAGGATGGGTGGGAGACCCCTGTAGTGCATCCTGCAGCATCCTGGGGATATAGTTGAGCTTTATAATCGTAGACAGGAGCAGGTACCATAGCACCAGAATGGGGGATGGACCCCTGTAGTGAGGCCTGCAGCATCCTGGGGATATAGTTGAGCTTTATAATCGTGGACAGGGGCAGGTGACATAACCCCTGTGTGACTATTGGGCCTCCGTGGTGGGCCTCTGGCGTCCTGGGGATAGGGCACATCACTGACACTGCAACAGCGCCACATACCATAGCATTGTAATGGGTAAACCATCTCTGTGATGGTTTCAGCTACCCCCTGGGGGCAGAGCGGATCTGTTATCGGGGGGGGGCATACATTACTCCCATCAGGACACACCAACACCTGACTTTCCCTGGCAGTGCGTGGTGTCAGACGGCTGCCTGAGTGAGAATGTTCACAGTCTTGGCAAGTGCATATATCAATATGATTTGCAAGGGATTGTGGGAAATGCAGTCCATTCACACCAGACACAGCTGCTCACAATAATTAGTTGTGCTTGAGTGTAAAGCCAATAAGATATTTATTTATGGGGTCATTTCTCCCAACACAGATATGCTTGGTAGCACATAAAACAGGATACTTGCTTTCAGTGTTAAACTTAGAAAAACAAAATCAGGAAAACAACAGTTGAACTTGTCAGGCAATCAAAGCAAAAGAATAAAGACCTGGTTGGTAACAAACTGGTCTTTTCTGTAGGCTCTATCTAATATTTTCTTAGCAGTGCTTTAATCAACAAACAAAACCCACAAAGAAGGGAAAAACTGTTCTTTTCAGGTTAACTTCTTATATCTTCACACATAGACTCAGAAGTGATTTCCTCAGAGCTCACAAGCAATTAGGTAAGGCTCAATTGCTAGCATTTATCCAGCTGAAACCCCTTAGCTGGCTTGCTTTCTACTGCGTGGCTCAAAATCCTACTCAGGAGCTTTTCTGAGTAGATTAAAGAACAAGTTTGTATTTCTTTGTGATGGTTGTACTTTGTAACAGTAAATTACCAAAGGAGTTTAGACAAAGAGCAATCCATGTATTCACAGCCTGCATCTACAACCCCTCCCCCTTCTTCAACAATCATGGGTTCAATATCATGGATTGGCACAGAGGAATTTCTCAGTGTAGCACTCTCAGGAGAATACTTGTTTCCCTGCTGTCTTTCAAGGTTATAGCTAGGGCATAGATCAGTGTTCATACCTGAGCTTCCATTGCTGTTAGAGTTCCTCTCTAAATAGCCTGGCCAGTATGTAGTCCAGTTCTTATGTCCAGCCTTCCAATCCAGATCCCTGGACACTGGATCTCTCTTCACATACCTTCTGGCACGGGTCCTAGGGTCCCTTCCAAGTGCAGCCGTCTCCCTCACAGGTACCCTCTGGAGATTCCTAGCTCTGCAGCACCATTCCTCTGGCTTTCCCCAGTCCAATGGTGTATGCTGGCCCTTGGAATACCTTCCAGTATACGTACTGCTCTGGACTCCTTTAGACCTCCCAAATGCTTTTCTCTTCTTTCTTCCAAAGGGTTTCTTGCTCTTTCTGTCCGTCCGCTCTGGCTTCTGCTTCTGATGATCCTCTAGATGATGAAGATGTCCAAGATGAGGATATCCAAGCTGATTCTGAGGATCTCCCAGATGAAACTGAGGATGAGGATAATTCTCTGTAGAATAAACTCTACCTTTATTCTGCTTTGATGAGTGCTCCACCTTAGCACAGCACAGCTGTGCTGAATCAGGCCCTGCCCTTTGAGATGAGTGCTTAGGGATTACCTCATAGCCCTCCTGATTGAACACACGTTTCCCCACTTCAGCTCCTCTAATGGCTGTTGGAAACCTGGTGCATTCTGGGACTGGTAGTCTTTTATAGAAAAATTCTGTTTTCTTATTTCTACCAGAACTGACAGGTTGCTTGTTCAGAGTCACTTCACCTTTTCTATAGCTCCTTCCTGAGCTATGATAAGCTTCCTTATCACAGTGGCTGATAAGTGGTTTGGTTACAGGTTGTTATCTTTAACGTCCTAGGTTGGGGTGCCTGTCCCCATGCACTTACCTCACATGGGTAGTCAAAGCCTCTATTAAACCTCCTGGTGAGGTGCACCCAGGACCTCCTCACCCTACCTAGATTCTGCCTCCGTGATGAGCCAGGGAAGAGGCGCTCCTGGCGGAGGCAGATGAGCTCAGCCAGAAGGTACAGGTCTGCCTGAGTAAAGGCTGTCTTCCGAGACATGGCAGCCATTTTCTCGGTATTATGTATATGATGCAGTGAAACATGTCTGCGCAGTGCGCGCTTCCCACCGCGCATGCGTAGGTAAGTGCGTAAGTCCGTGCGTAGGTCCGTGTGTTACGCACACCTGTGCGTTCGCACATATACATGCGCATGCTCCTCCTTTGCATTGTACGTTGCTATGCATTGATGGTCTATTCACTCTTGTTGATGGTATCCCTTCCTATATCTGTGTACAGCTGATCTTTCATTTCTGACATGCCCGATCCCCATCCCCCTAACCCCATCTCTGTCCCATTCACATATGCCCTTCTGTGGTTTGGACACGCAAGGCATTGTACTCTGATCTATTGCTTAACCACTGCGCTACATGTCTAACGTTGTAGTGGGCCATCCTCTTGTGGGCAGTCGGGAGTGACGTTACAGTGTGTCAGTCATTGGGGGGACGCACTAGGGGATTGAACCAATGGACACAGTTTCGAGGATCATTGTACAGACCAGTGGGCTATACCTCTATGGCCTGCTGAACAGCAGTGCCTGGGTACAGAGGGACTGCAGATCATCACATGGACCATCTGCTCTGTGTGCCAGGTTTGGTTAATTGCACCTGCACCCATGATGCATTGCACATGGGGAACAGTGGTCTACATCACGTAACCAGATGGGGTCTGCACCTCTCTGTTCATGCAGCCTGTTGAGATGGACCGCCGTGCGGGATGCTGGCACAGGGGGGCTATGGACACTGCCATTTTGCAGGTTCTGTATTCGCCCTGAGGGTAAGGGTGGCTGCACAACACTAGGTCCACAGTACATGTGGTACTGCATGGAGGTATGCTGCACATCCCCATCACCAGGGGTGTTTGGCCGGTGTCCCAGGGCGTGCGCCAAGGGCACCTCTGTGACCATCTGTGTTACACAGTCACAGGTCTCCCCCAGGGTCTGTGTGTGCCCATGTGTTATGGCCTGGCTTCCATAGCCGCCTGTTAGCAGGTCGGAGGATTGTCCGGTGTCTTATGCGGGTTGTGCACCATGTCTCCCTACTGCTCGGGATACTATATGAAACATGCCTCCAGGGGCCCCATAACATGGCTGGGGGGCATGGAGGAACAGGTGCCTGGGTGTGGGATGGGCATGCGCATTGTGGTGTAGAAGGTCCCTCAGATCCCTTAGAGCAGCGGTTCTCAACCTGTGGGTCGCGACCCCAACGGGGGTCGCCACAGGATTTAGCGGGGGTCGCTTAGCCTCCACCAAGTTTAAAAAAAAAAATTAAGATGTGCACAAGTTGCTGCCGCTGCCGAGTCCGCTTCTCGGCGGCAGCAGCAGCAAACTCCGGCAAACTCACCGCCTTCTTCTGCAGCCGCGGCTCCCTGCCTTTTAGGGAACCGCGGCTGTACTTGTAAAATCGTTGCGGAGCCCTTCCTGTCTCGACGGGCTCCGTGCAGCATTGTCCCGCCTCCAAAGGAAGTGGTAAACAACTTCCTTTGGAGGCGGGACAATGCTGCATGGAGCCCATCGAGACAGGAAGGGCTCCGCAATGATTTTACAGGTACAGCCGCGGTTCCCTAAGAGGCAGAGAGCCGCGGCTGCATTAGAAGGGAGGCAGACAACCTGCAACACGGCTGACATCGACAGAGGGGTGCTGACATGGAGGGAGGGGGGCTGACATGGACAGATGGAAGGATGGGGCTGACATGGAGGGAGGGATGGAGGGAGGGGGCTGACATGGACAGATGGAAGGATGGGGGCTGACATGGAGGGAGGGGGCTGATATGGATGGATGGATGGATGGAGGGGGCTGACATGGACAGATGGAAGGATGGGGCTGACATGGAGGGAGGGAGGGGGGCTGACATGGACAGATGGAAGGATGGGGCTGTCATGGAGGGAGGGGGCTGATATGGATGGATGGATGGATGGAGGGAGGGGGCTGACATGGAAGGATGGGGGCTGACAGGGAGGGAGCTGACAGGGAGGGAGGGAGGGAGGGAGCGATCGGGGCTGATATGGAGGGAGGGAGGGAGGGAGGGGGCTGACAGGGAGGGAGGGAGGGAGGGATGGGGGCTGATATGGATGGATGGATGGAGGGAGGGAGGTAGGGAGGGATGGGGGCTGATATGGATGGATGGAGGGAGGGAGGGAGGGAGGGAGGGATGGGGGCTGATATGGATGGATGGAGGGAGGGAGGGGCCTGACAGGGAGGGAGGGAGGGAGGGATGGGGGCTGATATGGATGGATGGAGGGAGGGAGGGGCCTGACAGGGAGGGAGGGAGGGAGGGATGGGGGCTGATATGGATGGAGGGAGGGAGGGGGCTGACAGGGAGGGAGGGAGGGAGGGAGGGATGGGGGCTGATATGGATGGATGGAGGGAGGGAGGGAGGGGGCTGACAGGGAGGGAGGGAGGGATGGGGGCTGATATGGATGGATGGATGGAGGGAGGGAGGGGGCTGACATGGACGGATGGAAGGATGGGGGCTGACATGGAGGGATGGATGGAGGGAGGGGGGCTGACATGGACGGATGGAAGGATGGGGGCTGACAGGGAGGGAGGGAGGGAGCTGACAGGGAGGGAGGGAGGGAGGGATGGGGGCTGATATGGATGGATGGAGGGAGGGAGGGGCCTGACAGGGAGGGAGGGAGGGAGGGATGGGGGCTGATATGGATGGATGGATGGAGGGAGGGAGGGAGGGAGGGGGGCTGACATTGACGGATGGAAGGATGGGGGCTGACATGGAGGGATGGATGGATGGAGGGGGGCTGACATGTACGGATGGAAGGATGGGGGCTGACATGGAGGAGGGCGGGTGGGTGCTGATATGGATGGATGGAGGGAGGTGGGCTGACATGGAGGGAGTAGGCTGGCATGGACAAAGGGGAGAGACATGGGGACATACTGGACAGACGGGATAAATGCTGGACAGAGGCGAGAGACAGTGCGGGTTAGGATTATAATGGGCTGATGGGGGTGCTAGCACTGGTAATGGGCAGATGGGGGGGCTACGAATGGTAATGGGTTGATTAGGGAAGGCTAGGACTGGGAATGGACTTATCAAGGGGGGGTAGGACTGGTAATGGACTGATGGGGGTCTAGCATTGGAAATGAGCTGATCAGTGAGGTTAGGACTGGAAATGGGCTGATTAGGGGAGCCTAGCACTGGTATTGGTGGTGAGGGGGGGACTAGCACTGGAAATGAGCTGATGGGGGTTAGGACTGGTATTGGGTGATTAGGGGGGGGTAGGACTGGTAATGGGGTTGAGGGGGATTAGCACTAGAAGTGAGCTGATTAGGGGGCTTTGACTGGGAATGGGCTGATTGTGGGGAGGGGAGGATAGAGCTGCTGACCCTGGAAGAAAACTGGGGGCTAAGGCTACAAGTGGGCTGATACAAGGGGATGGGAGCATGGAACTGAAAGGGAGTGGATCTGAGAGGGGCTGCCATGGTATTTGTACTAGAAGGGACTGATCAGTGGGGAAGGAGGGGGACTGGAAGGAATGGACACCAGTGGCAGTCATGGGAATGCAAGTTGACATTGGAAGGTACTGGGAGTGAGGACTGGAAAGGGCTGATACTGGGGAGGGTTACTGGGACTGGAAATAGGCTGATGGAAAGAAGTGAAGAAAACAAAAGAGATAAGAACTGGCAGATGGACCATAGACCACAGAAAGAGAGCTAAGAGAAGACAGGAAAGCAGAAGCCTCAGATCGGGACCAGCATGATCAGAGAATAAATTGGTCAGACAACAAAGGTAGAAAAAATAATTTTATTTCATATTAGTGATTTGACTACAAAATCATCATAATTTTGAAATCAAATATTGTTACTTGTTGTTTTGATTATTTAAATAAGTATTTTATAAATAAAAACATATCCCTCTTGTTCCAAGCATCACTGCTAATTTTATGTAAATAGTTCGAGCATGCTATCTATCTAATAGATTAATACTCCATGTAAATAGTTCTCCCATGTTATCCAAGTTGATACTCCTGTTATATGTAATACCAAACAGCCTGTTGTTCTGGTTTCTTTCTGTTATTTGTAAACCGCGCTGATGTCAAAGAGTGCGGTATATAAGAAGTTGAAATAAATAAATAAATAAATAAATTGCAAAGGCCTATAATATATTAATAATTCAACAAATGATTACAGCGACAATGCGTTAACGGTAAAGGAAGAGAGACGCATTTGATTTTATCATTGGGGGTCACCACAAGTTGACCAACGATAAAAGGGGTCACGGTACAAAAAAGGTTGAGAACCACTGCCTTAGAGAGTGATAAAACGCAGGATTTAACTTCAGTTGATAAAAGAAAACAAATGCACATGGCTCCTGGTTTCCAGGGAAACCACAAACAGAGCAGATCAGAGGAGAGGAAAACACGCCTCTGCTGCAGTTCAGCCCCTCAGTCACGAGCTGAGGCAGAACACCTGCTGGAGGGAGGGGTCAGATTAAACCCTGGAAGCCAGAGATATAAGGGAAGCTCATTAGGAAGGAAGTTAGCACAGCCGGGAGCACAGCCGGGAGAGCAGCTGAGAACACAGCCGTTAGAACAGCCACGAGGGCAGTCAAGAAAGCAGTCACGAGAAGCAGAGGATTGGCTTGGGAGTGAGGATTCAGAGGAACTAATGGTAACAGAAGATTCTCTGACCTTTGACTCAGAAAGGGAAATCAGCAAAAGAAACGAGCAGAGAACCAGTGCAAAGGAGCCGGGTAAAAGCAGCCCAGGTTTGGTGCCATATATAAAAGGCAGCCAGAAGGGAAATGTACCAAGAAGGCAGACTTGTGTGCACGTAGAAACTCCAAGGCTTGCATCCTGAAGGGCAGAAGGAATCTCCCATAAGAAAGCCAAAAGGTAGGCTGAGTGACTGGTATAGAAGCAAAGCTGTTTTTAAGAAGTGCTCTGATATTAGCCCAGAAGGGTGGGGCTTTCCGTGTGGTGAATACTGTGGCAATTCCCAACCATGTGTAGCAGAAGGCTGCAGGGAAAAGTCTCATGCTGAAGGAATAGGTGTGTGTTTGGAAACACCCTGTAGTCAATCGCAGACATTTCCAGCTGAGAACCAATATGAACCAATGGAAACAGAACCATCTTTAGAATACCTGCCTGTTGAGTCAATGGACTGTACAATATCTGTGTCTGATAAGATAAGACCTGTGTGATAAGATTAAGCTGTGCAGAGAGAGAGAGAGAGCTGCAGGAAGCAGCTAGAAGAAAAAGCACCAAAGGTTTTTGGAACAGAGAATTGCTCTTTAAGTTGGATTACTGTGATGCTGATATAGGAAGCTGTTTATGTTCCATTCTTATATTATTTCCTGCCAGAAGATACATGGGCAACTGTTCTTTATTTTCAATATGTAAAGCCGTTTGGAAGGGGAATTAAAATCCTGTTATTTGCCTGAAACACTCGAGCTCCACTACTCTCTTTATTTCGGATAAGTGAAAACTACAACTCCCAGGAGGCAGTGCTTTCCCCAAGCACTATTTTACTGTCTGAATAAGGGATCAGGCCGCTCAACTCTACAAGCTCAAGCTGTGGGGTAATAGTGACATTACAGCATTCCTGATGGCTACTGATATACCTCTGGGGCTTGTGCCCATGGGACCTATGCTGTGACTGGGGCATTGACAGGGCAGCATTAATGACGTGTGGCTCCTCACTTGCCACATACCACAGTCTGCCATGCATTATCAAACATCACTGTCTGACTGCACTGGTGTACACAGTGTTCTCACCATGCCCAGACGGACTGGGGAATGCCACAAGCCAGCCCCTGGTACATGGTCAATGGGACAACACATGCATCCAGACACAGACTGGCCAGCACACACACCCCAAGCAGTTCTGTCAGTGATTACCCCCAGGACTGTGGGACCACACAGATATTGCTGGAGACAGATAGTAATACAACTATGTGGGGTCCTGGACATTCCAGGTTCACTGTTACATCAGGGTGATACTGCCCTCTCACCACGACATGCTTTCGCCGCCATGTCCATGCAGGTGTGGGTTGAAACCTAACGTGTACCGGACATTGACGCACTCACTGTGCAGATGCAGCCTGGCCAATTCTCACTATGTGCCCTGTACCCACACTACCTTGGTCCTCATTATGCAAATTCGCAGGCTCATGCTGGTAGCAGTTGCACACTGTGGCCAAGGGGGGGAGGGGGGCGATCGGCAGGCACGGGACTATGGATGGACATCTACACACACATACACACACACACTCCTACTGCAGCACTGTGCAATGGTCGGGGTGTTTGGCGAGCCCAGTTGCCACACTGCCAACATTTCTGGAATGAGTAGGTGATAGCAGGGGTGCTGTAATGCTACCTTCAGTTCCATTCAGGGGACAGCAGCCTGCCTGTGCAGCATGATTTGCACAGTGGGGCCTGAGTGGGTGGGTGGTTATTTCTACCCCTGTTGACTGCTGCTATGGTGAGTGCACGATTTTAGGTTGTATATGCTTCATAGGGTAACGTGTTTGGATGTGTTGTCTGGATTCAAGCTGCTGGAACCAGTACATGTGACCCTCTGCTCCTGGGCATTGCCTGGGTGTACTGCACCATGGTGTTGCCACAGCACCCCAGCATTCCCTCATACTACCTTTACCTCTCTTCAGCCAGACATTTCCTGTTTTTCTGTTGTATCTACGTATTACGGCAAAAGTTTGTGCCGTGTTCTGCATTGTTTGTGGCAGAGACCTGAACCTATGAGCCTCTGATCTGAGTCACACTGCCTGTGTGTATTGCACTACAGTGGGGCCACAGGTGCACTGCCCTCCCTGGGCCATACCTTAACGTGTCCTCGGCAAGACATTTGCGTTTTTTTAATCCTCATTTTCTGTTATATCTACGTTGCGAGGAAAATGTTTGTGATGTGGTCAGCAGGGTCTGTAGCTGGGACCTGAACCTATGAGCCTCTGATCTGAGTCACACTGCCTGTGTGTACTGCACCACAGTGGGGCCACAGGTGCACTGCCCTCCCTGGGCCATACCTTAACATCTCCTTTGGGAAACTTTTTCTGTTTTTAATGCACACCACGTACTGGTCCAGGGCATGGGCTGGGTCCACTGCAGACAGGTGCCACTGGCCCTTCCAGCATGGGCTCCCCACCCCATGCTGTGCTAACATAAGCATATGATGATTGTTCTTGTTGTGCGCCCCCCCCCCCCCCCCGGGCCATCCACTGTGCAGGTGGCAGGTGCCTATAGTACAGCGTTTGGGGTGGGCAGGCATACATGGACATTCCCACACCCATCCCCCATCAGCTCCTGACAACATTCTGTACCTTGAACATGGTGGTGGGATGGGTTTGGGGGCATCCTGTCGCTGCCCTAGCAACTATTGGCTAGTGTGGACAGGTTATTTGTCTGTTGTGTTTGTCCTTTCTTAGATGCTGTATTTTGCACTTCCGGTTTCTATGTTCCGATGTGCCACCTGAGCGCCCGCCTGGTCCGCCGTGTGCCCCAGCTGCTCATGCTACATGTCCCGTCTGCAGTCTCCTATATCCCATTTGCACCATCACCATAGTGGCCTTTCATACTTTGGCACTGTGGTGTTGCTGGGAATGGAGCACTATCATCACATTTTTTGGGCTCCCTGCCTATGCTGTACATTGCTGACACTGAAATGGTTTCTCTCTCCTGCATATGTACATCTAACGGCAGGTTTTCATTCGCGGTAGGATTAAGCTCTTCAGTTCAGCGCGTTAGTGTGAAAAGGGCCTCTCCCCGCCCATTGACCCCTTCTTTCCCCCCTCTCTCCCCCTTCTGCGGTGTTTACCGCGGCCGGGGACGTTAAAGCGCGGTATGTAATGTTTCCACAGTTTAGTAAACATACCCGATAATGTGACATTAGCTCCTCCTTTTGTTCTGTTTACTTCATTTTTATTCTTTTGTCTCAGGTTTTTTAGGTTCCTCTTGATTAATTGTTTTTTAATATTTTCAGACATTTCAAAAATTTTTTACTTTTTTCCCACATAATTTTATGGACATTTTTATGTTTACTGTTTATGATACAACACAATTATGTCTTTTATATGTTTTATTAGTGATTTGACTATTATTTTTTAATTATTTATTTCAGTGACTTTTATGCCTTTTATTTGCAAGAAAGTTTTCACAATAAGGTACTGGTGATATAATTTAGTATTTATGGATTTTTTTTCAAAAAGTTTTTTTATTTATATGTCTTCTTGATATACATGGTTTGCCAGTCCTATTGTATCCTCCTCATCTCATACTCAAAATAGGGTTAGTAACATAGGGGTATGTTTACTAAACTGCGATAATGTCATTCGCGGTGGGTTCCGCAGTAAAATAGAGATGCCCATATAAAGGCATGGGCAGTATATCGTTACAGCAAGCTGACAACTAACATGCGTTAAAAGATGCCTTAGACTGACAAGCGTTATAAGGCATCTTGTAAAGCGCCTTGTTAGGCGCCTTGCAAGGCGCCTTATAAGGCGCCCTGTAAGGTGCCTAGTAAGGTGCCTTATAAGGTGCCTTATAAGGTGCCCTGTGAGGTGCCGTGTAAGGTGCCTTATAAGGTGCCCTGTAAGGTGCCTCATAAGGCGCCCTATAGGGCCTCCTAGGCTGAGTGCCATATTAGGCACCTTTGGACAAGGCACCACAGAAGGCACCCTGGGCTATGGAACCATAGGTTAAGGTGGCCTAACAAGGTTATGGTGTCCTAGGTTAGTGTGCCCTAGGGACTGCAAGGTGCCTCAGGATGACATGCATGACCTGTGCGGAACAGAGACAGATGTAGTCCTAACACTAGATAGAGCACACAGGAAAGGCAATGAACAGGTGAGTGAAGGAGGGAGAAGTGGGAGTCGCTGGACCTGCCATATCTGCGGACATCCCAGGTGCCTGCCAGTACCGATGACAAACATGGTGGGGCAGCTGTACCACAGCACGGGGTGTTGGCAATGTAAAGTGCCAGAAAAACAGTTGGTGGCAGACAATGGGAATACATGTCCCCCAGTGGAGGCAGAGGTGGCAGGATAGTTACAATGATGGGTGGACAGAGGAGTGGTGGTGCCATGCAGATCAGGCACAGGCGAGGCAAGCATGAAGAGGCGCAGTGCAGGAAAGGGTATGACATGGGGTGGCAGCCTGCACTGGCAGACAGGACTCTACACAGCTGACAGATGCAGATAGACGGACCGAGGGAATGTTGGCAATTGTGGCGAGGGTATTATGGGCTGGAAGCAAAGATCTGCAAAAATATGACCTCTACAGGCATGCACACTATATGAGTAGGACAGGCATGAGAAGGGGGAACAATGAGGAACTGAACCCATGAACACTGCCAAGAATGGCATTGTATTAACCAGTAGGCTATACTCCCATGGTGTATGTCACAGCAATGTCTGGGTACAGAAGGACTGCAGGTCACCGCACAAATTGTCTGCTCTGAGTGCCAGGATAGGGTAACCCCACCAGTACCCATGATGCAATGCACATGCTGAATAGCTGTCTACAGCTGATCACCAAATGGGGTCTGCACCTCTCCGGTCCCCCAGCTTGGAAAGACGAACTGACAGTGCGTGATACTGGCATGGAGTAGCTACAGACCATGCCATTGTGCAGGCTCTGTGTTCACCCTGAGCGATAGGATGGGTACCCAGCACTAGGGGTGGGGGGCATACATGGACATCCTCACATCCCCCCATCACTGCCTACCACTATTATGTCCCCTCCACATGGGGGCGGGATGGCTGGGGGGATGTCAGGTCTGTGCCCTAGCGACTATTGGCTAGGGTGGACCAGGTAGATATTGGTGGATTGTGTTTGGCCTTGGTTAACTGCTGTCTTGCTGATCTCCGGTGTCTATGTTCCTATGTGCCTACTAGGCTCCCGCCTGGTCCACCCTGTGCCCCAGCTGCCCATGCTACATGTCCCGCCTGCGGCCCCCTATGCCCCATTTGCACCATCGCCATAGTGGCCATTCATAATTTGGCACTATGGTATTGCTGTACATGGAGCACTACTAGCACAGTTTTTGGGCTCCCTGCCTGGGCTGTACATTGCTGACACAAAAATGGTTTCTCTCTCCTGCATATGTGCATCTAACGGCAGGTTTTCAATCGCGTTAGGATTCAGCTCTTCAGATCAGCGCGTTAGTGTGAATGGAGCCTCTCCCCGCCCACACTCCGCCCATTGACCCCCTTCTCTCCGCCCTCTCTCCACCTTCTGCGGTGTTTACTGCGCCACGGAACGTGAACGATCATTAAGTAACGTTAACGCGCGTTATGAGACGTTAACGATCGTTAACGTCTCATAATGCGCATTAACGTTACTTAACGATCGTTAACTTTACATAACTCGCGTTATGTAACGTTACCGCAGTTTAGTAAATATACCCCATAATGTTTTAACACATTCATAATTACGTTTTTATTTTATTTTACTTTATTTATAGTTTTATGGTATGTTCTAGTTTTGTTGTTGTATAGATTTTATAGTTGTATAACAATTTGCATGTTTTTCTTTCTTTTTAATGATTTATTGATTTGCCTTTGATTGTACTATTATTTGCAATTTTTTGTTTTTAACTATGTATTTATTCTTTCGAGGTTTGCTCCCTCACATAATATCCCCCTGAGGAAGGCCTTTGGCCAAAACACGTTGGGGTCAATAAAAGGGGTTTGTTTAAACCTGAATACTCTGCCAGTCTGGGTATCTGTTCCTTTGCTCCCACTGTATTTGCCCCCACCACAGAGGTTTGCTCCCTCACATAATATCCCCCTGAGGAAGGCCTTTGGCCAAAACACGTTGGGGTCAATAAAAGGGGTTTGTTTAAACCTGAATACTCTGCCAGTCTGGGTATCTGTTCCTTTGCTCCCACTGTATTTGCCCCCACCACTTCCATTGGGAGGACATTCCAAGAATCCAGGGGCGGCTCAAGGCAATCTGCTGCCTGAGGCGAAGTATGAAAAGGCGCCCCCCCCCTCCACACACACACACCTTAGAGGGGGCAGGGCTTTATCAGAAATCCAATCAGAGACTGAACCAAACCAAAAAGCCGATTCGATTATATGGAGGAAATGCAAGATGTTTGCACAAGGGGCCATATCGAGCTGCAATCGCACCCTGTGCGACTTGCAGCTCGGACGCATGCCCCCCCCTCTCCCCCATACTTCCGTCCAGCGCTGCCTACTCTTTCCCTGCTACTGCCGCCCTCTGTTTTTTTCACAGAGGCGCCGGCAGCAGGGAAACAGCAGGAAGTGCTGGACGGAGGTATGGGGAGGAGGAGGGGGGCATGCGTCCAATCTGAAAGGCACCGGCACTTTAAGAAGATCTGTCCCTCCCTACTCTGACATCGCGTCGGAGAAGGGAAGGACCAGACCTGCTTAAAGTGCTGCAAAAAGGCTTAGGGAGCGCATTTCGTCTGCCTGCTATTGTCCTGCCAGCGGCGGCAGGGCAACAGCAGAAGCCGAAATGCGCCCCCCAAACCTTTCTGCCCTGTGCGGCTGCACCGCTTGCACAGGGCTAGTTACGGTCCCGTTTGCACATCAAGGAACTAAAAGACAGCAAGAACCAACAGCACAGTTTATAAAACTAAATTATAACTCATTTTTATTTTGTTGTCATAAACTGCGTTATGGTTCTTGCTTTTTCTTTTTCAACATATATTTTGTATCCACAGTAGGTGCAGAGCAGAACCAGGACATTCACCCACAGAACTCAATATTTTAAAAAAAATCTGATTCTGATCATCTCACTAACAACAACATCACCACTATTCTCCAGTACCAGGCATATTGTGAACTAATACAAAACCCTACAACAAAGAGCAAACCTACCATACCATACCATATCAGCATAAACTTCGAAAACTCACATAAAGAGCCCATCCAAAAAAAGAATTACTGTAAATACTACAGTGGGCCCTGGAACATCCATACACCTATTTGAAAAGCTGAACAAGTCAAATTACTACAGTACAGAATAGATCTTTATGTACAAACTCCATGTTAACAGAACACCTGACCTCAGTCAAACACTCGCAACATCGACCCTCACCAAGTACAGAATAAGTAACCACAATCTAAAGTAAAAATAAAAATATGTAGACTAAATTTAAACCCAAAGAAGCCAGAGTCCACATGCAGTGCAATATCAGATAAATAAGAGATGCAGTTCCTCAATACTGTGTAAAATATAAAAATAACACATAGTCCAATAACTAAAATTAACTAAAATTATTTTTTCTACCTTTGTTGTCTGACCATTTTATTCTCTGATCATGCTGGTCCCGATCTGAGGCTTCAGCTTTCCTTTCTTCTCTTAGCTCTCTTTCTGTGGTCTATGGTCCATCTGCCATTTCTTATCTCTTCTTTTGTTTTCTTCACTTCCTTCCATCAACCCATTTCCAGTTCCCCTCCCCAGTATCAGCCCCCTTTCCAGTCCTTCCCTCCCAGTTCCTTCCAGTGTCAACTGCCTTGCATTCCCATGACTGCAAATGGTGTCCATTCCCTTCCAATCCCCCTCCTTCCCCACTGTCCAGCCCCTTCTAGTCCAAATACCATCCCAGATATCAGCTCACGTCCACTCTTGGTGCCACCCCCCCCCCCAGTCAGCTCCCTTCCAGTCACCCTACCCTCTGTCCATCCCCCTTCCAGTGCCATTTGCATGTCAGATCCCTTCCAGCCTTCTCCCCATTACCCAACCACCTACCACTCCCATCCCCAAATGTCAGCTCCCTTCCAGTCCCCCTTCAGTACATCCCAGGTGTCAGCTCCTTTCTAGCCCCCTCCTTCCCCATTGTCAGCTCCCTTTGTGCCCCCTCCTTCCCCTGGCAGACCCTCTCATTATCCACTCCCTTCCAGTCCTATTCTACCATCATCCCGCATCAGCCCATTTGTAGCCCTAGCCCTAGTTTTCTTCCAGGGCCAGCAGCACTATCCTCCCCTCCCCCATTAGCCCATTTCCAGTCTTATCCCCCTTCAGCCCACTCTAGTCCTAGCCCCCCAGTCAGCCCATTACCAGTCCTAGCTCATTTTCAGTGCTAGCCTCCCATCTACCCATTAACGGTCCTAACCCCCCCTAATGTCCATTTCCTGTCCTAGCCCCCCTAATCAGCCCATTTCCAGTTCTAGACCCCCATCATCCCATTTCTAGTTCTAGCCCCTCCCGATCAGCCCATTTCCAGTTCTAGACCCCCATCATCCCATTTCTAGTTCTAGCCCCTCCCGATCAGCCCATTTCCAGTTCTAACTCCATCAGCCCACTTCCAGTCCTACCCCCCCCATCAGCCCATTTCCAGTCCTAGCCCACCATAGTCCACTACCAGTCCTAAACACCCCCCATCAGCCCGCTTCCAGTCCTAGACACCCCCCCCCCCACACCCACTTCCAGTCCTGGCCCCCAGGAAAATAAAAACGCTCAAGTTGCTGCCGCTGCCGAGTCCGCTTCTCGGCAGCGGCAGACTCACCTCTCCTTCCTATAGCAGCCGTAGCTCCTGCTTCTTGGAACAGCGACTGCGAGATCAGCTTAAACATAAAGCCAGTCCGTGCAGAGCCTTCCCGTGCAGCGGCGTCCCACCCCCAAAGGAACTTGTATGCAAAGGAAGTTACTTCCTTTGGGGGCAGGACGCTGCTGCATGGGAAGGCTCCGCACTGGCTGGCTGATCTCGTTAGTACAGCCACAGTTCCAAGAAGCAGGAGCCATGGCTGCTATAGGAAGGAGAGGTGAGTCTACTACTGCCGAGGAGCGGACTTGGTAGCAGCTGCAACTTGAGCGTTTGGATTTTGTTTATTTTTAACTTTTGAAGGCAAAGTGAGGCGGCTGTTTTAGGGGGATTTTTTGCCGCCTCACTTCACCTCATGATAGAGCCGCCCCTGCAAGCATTCACCACCCTTTCAGTGAAAAAGTATTTCCTGACATTGCCTTTCAATTTACCCCTTTGCAGCTTCATGTTATGCCCTCTAGTTTTACAACTTCCCCGTCTTTGGAAGAGGTTTGTTTGTTCTTCTCTTTAAGTATTTAAAGGTCTGAATCATATCTCCCCTTTCCCTCCTCTCCTCCAGAGTGTACATATTTAGGTCTTCAAGTCTCTTCACATAAGGCTTCTGACTCAGGCTCCAAATCATTTTGGTCACCTTCCTCTGAACAGTTTCCAGTCTTTTTACATCCTTTACAAGATATGGTCTCCAAAACTGTATTCCAAGTGAGGCCTCATCAGTGTCTTATACAGTGGGATTAGTACCGCTTCCTTTCTGCTGGTAATTCCTCTTTGTATGCAACCCAACATCCTCCTGGCTTTTGCCACTGCCTTGTCGCACTGTTTTGCCACCTTGAGATCCTCAGAAATAATCAGACCAAGGTCCTTCTCCTGGTCCTTGCACACCAACCTCTCGCCCCCTATCGCATACATTTTCCTTGGATTTCTGCTTCCCAAGTGCATGACACTGCACTTCTTCGCATTAAATCTTAACTGCCAAGCATTAGATCATTCTTCCAGCTTTTGTAGATCTTTCCTCATGTTATCCACGCCCTCAGGGGAGTCCACTCTGTTGCACATTTTCGTGTCATCTGCAGAAAGACAGACTTTTCCATTCAGTCCATCAGCAGTATCACTCACAAATACATTGAACAGTGCTGGGCCCAGGACCGAACCCTGGAGCACCCCACTAATCGCCCTCCTTTCATCCGAGTGAGCTCCTTTACCATCACCTTCTGTCCTCTGTCAGTCAACCAATTTCTGATCCAGTTTACCACGTTGGGACCTATCCCCAAACTACTGAGTTT
The DNA here is from genome assembly GCA_033557465.1 of Ichthyophis bannanicus. Classification (NCBI taxonomy): domain Eukaryota; kingdom Metazoa; phylum Chordata; class Amphibia; order Gymnophiona; family Ichthyophiidae; genus Ichthyophis; species Ichthyophis bannanicus. Next base: position 377,258,794 of record CM066034.1, on the reverse strand, counting down.
ATTGATAAGCCTCCTATGAGGAACAGTATCAAAGGCTTTGCTGAAATCCAGGAAGATGACATCCATCGCATGGCCCTGATCTAGTTCTCTGGTCACCCAGTCAAAGAACTCAATCAGATTTGTTTGGCAAGATCATCCTTTGGTAAAACCATGTTGCCTCGGATCATGCAACCTGTTGGTTTCGAGAAATTCCACTATTCGCTGTTTCAGGAGCGCCTCCATTACTTTTTCCGCCACTGGAGGTAAGGCTCATGGGCCTGTAGTTAGTCACTTCTTCCCTGTCACCACTTTTGTGAAGAGGTACCACATCAGCCCTTCTCCAGTCCTGAGGAACTTCTCCTGTTTCCAAGGATCTGTTGAAAACATCCTGAGCTCTTGCAGTATCCTGGGATGTATCCTATCCTGTCCCATGGCCTTGTCCACTTTCAGTTTTGCAAGTTTTTCTAACACATCATCTTTTGTGAATGGTGTGGTATCTACTTCATTCCCATTTTTATATTTGGAAGTCACAGATGGTCCTTCTCCAGGATTTTCTTTAGTAAAAACAAAGCAGAAGTATTTGTTTAGCAATTTCGCTTTCTCAATGTCAATTTCCACGAGTCCGTTCACAGCACTTCTGAGTCCTGCAATTCCATCTCTGATTTTCCTCCTCTCCCGAATATACCTGAAGAAAGTTTTGTCGCCACACTTCACATCTTTAGCCATCTTTTCCGCTGCCTTTGATTTTGCTTTCCTTATTTCTCTTTTTGTCTCTTTTAGTTTGAGCCTGTATTCTTTTCTGTGTTCCTCTGTTTGCAAGCTTTTGAATTTTGTGAAAGCTGTGGTTTTTGCCTTTAATTGAGCAGCCAATTCTTTGGCGAACCAAATAGATTTCCTTCTCCTCTTGTTTTTATTTACTTTCCTTACATATTTATCCTTTGCCCCTTTTATTGCCACCTTTAGTTTAGCCCATTGCAATTCAAACTTCCCTTATCCCCTCCCACCCTTCCAATTCCTCCTTCAGGTACTTGGCCATTTTACAGAAGTTTAGGACTTTGAGCTTGCTATGATTGGACTGCACCTTGGCATTTATCTCAAACCACACCGTGTGATGATCGCTGCTGCGCACAGGGGCAACCACCCCGACATTCAACACGCTATCACCATTGGTGAGCACTAAATCCAGCATTGAACTTTCCCTGGTTGGTTCCATCTCCATTTGTCTAAGTAATGCATCTTGGAAAGCATCCACAATTTTTTTGCTTCTTTCCAGATTCGCAGGAGTAATCCAGTCCACATCAGGTAGATTAAAGTCACCCAATATGACCACTTCCCCCTTTGTGGCTATCTTGGCAATATCTATAATCAATTAGTTATCTATTTCTTCGATTTGAGTCGGAGGTCTGTAGACTACAGCAGTATGGATGACAGTGCCATCTCCTCTTTCCAACACAATCCAGAGCGATTCTTATTTTCCACATGCCCCCTGCATTTCAGTAGCTTTAATATTGCTTTTGATATACAAGCCTACTCTTCCTCCTCTTCCACTTTTTCTGTCTCTGAATAGCTATGGCTATATCCCATTCATACGATTCATTAAACCATGTTTCTGTAATGGCCACAATGTCCAAGTCTATTTCCACCATTAGGGCTTCCAGGTCCGGAACTTTGCTAAGCTTTGAGCATTTGTGCTCATTGCTTTCCAGCATTTAACTGGCTGGCATGTATTTTGCATTGATTTTGTTCTGCCCACTTTTTCCCACTTGTCGATGTTGGTTTAAAAGTGTGGCCGTTTCTGATGTTATTCCGCTTTTGCTGGGAGTGATGTCCTGAACTTGTCCTTCCCCTTCCGTCACCCCCTTTTTCTAGTTTAAATGCATATCCACATACTGCCTGAATTTTCACTTAGGATTATTTTCCCTGTGATAGAGAGATGTAGTCCATCAGCACAGTATAGTCTCTTGTTGGTCCATCTGTTTCCCCAGTCGCCTATAAATCTGAATCCTTCTTGTTTGCACCAGGTCTGGAGCCATGTATTAAAGCTGTTTATGCGATGCAGCCTTTCTGCCCCCTTAACAAGAACAGGTAGAACTTCTGAGAATGCTACAGTGTTAACAATAGGCTTGAGTTTCTCTCCCAGAGTTTGGAAGTCCTTTTGAACTGCAGAGGCACTGTTTCTAGCCAGGTTCATTTGTATCCAAGTGGATGACATCATCAATTTTGGAATGCTCACTTCCTGTGCTAAGTACATCAACAATTTGGTTTGTATTCCTGCTGGTTGAAGAGCCTGGGAGGCATTTGACTATCTTCTCTCCTTTGAACTGTGTTCCCAAGTTGCTGCCTCTGATGATGGAATCTCCAAGTAGTAGTAGTTTTCTGTTTGGTGAGTTTTTCTTCATATTTGGTGCTTTAGCAGGAGATTGGACATTGACTGTCTCATTTAAGGGCCCTTCAGTTTCCATGGATTGGGCATCATTAACCAAAGCAGAGAAGGCATTATGCAAGGATATCTCTTGATGTATAGGGTGTCTCTGCATTACAGGTCACAATCTACCCGAGCCCACTGTGATCCATTTGTTCCTGGGATGTTTGATTCTTTGTGGGAGCAGTGGTGGACTTTGTCATCACCACACTGACACCAATCCCCCCACAACCACCACCACAAACAAAATGCAAGGTGGCCCTGCTTCCTCTTCATACTACATTTCAAAAATCCCCAGTAGCAGTTGACCCGCCCCCCCCCCCAAACAAAAAAGCTCACTGGTGGCTCAGTAGCCCCAACCCCTCCCCTCCAAAAGAAAATGCCTGGTGGCCCATTGTCCCAACCCCCCTCCCCCCCCCCCCAGATTTCTTTTTCAGGGGTGGGGGAAGGGCTGAGACCACTGGGCTACCATGTATTGTTTTGTTTGGAGGGGGGGGGTCAGGTCCACCAAGGCTTTTTGTGATTGGGTGGGTGGAGGGAGCTGGGCTAGTGGGACACCAGGGATTTTGTTTCTGTTGGAGGGGGGTTGGTGTCCAGTGGGGGAAAGGAACTGGCCCCCCACCAGTGTGCCTGTAGCAGTAGAGGCCTTTGGTGATGGCTAAGTCATCTGAGGTAATGTGTCAAACTTCAGCTCAGATGACCCTGTTTCTCTGGGACAGCATGCCAAACTTATGCTGACATCTGTGCATATGTGTTTGGCTTGCTCTCCAAATTTAACACTAACTTGGCACACTCAGTAATTTGCATATTGCATTCTAGAACAAAGAGTCCGTGTTAAACTCACACTCGGAAACCCTGTGCTAGAGCTTTAAGCACTGGGTTCTAGCGCAGGGTTTCTGCATGGGCCTGTCATAAGAACATAAGATATGCCATACTGGGTCAGACCATGGTCCATCAAGCCCAGTAACCTGTTTCCAACAGTGGCCAATCTAGGTCATAAGTATCTAGCAGTTTCCCCAAAAGACACAGGTTCCACAATGCTTGTATTGGGTCAAGCAGTGATATTCTGGGTCCCTTATAATAATGGTTTATGAACCTTTCCTCCAGGAACTTGTCCAAACCTTTTCTAAACCCAGCTACACTAACAGCTTTTACTACATCCTCCGGTAACAAATTCCAGAGTGTTTACACGTTGAGTGAAAAAATATTTTCTCTTGATGTTGTTTATGTTGTTAAGTGCAGTCGAGTCGGTGTCGACTCATGGCGACCCTCTAGATAGTTGTCCTAAATTGTGTTCGGTCTTCAGTCAGGCGGCTCATTGTTGACAGACTGGTACCCGTAGCTTCATTGCATGTCCCCTAGTCTTTCTATATTCTGATGACATAAACAATCAATCTACGTTTACCCGTTCCACTCCATTCATGTATTTATAGACCTCTATCATATCTACATAGTAACATAGTAAATGACGGCAGATAAAGACCAGCATGGTCCATCCAGTCTGCCCAGCAAATATACGGCAAGAGTAGGTGCACCCATCGCTCTGTGCAGGCCACCCCTCCCCATGTTTAGGGGTGGACCCATCACTCCATGTAGGACACCCCTATTTGTTGAGAAGTTAGATGGTTCAGTTTATTTTGGTTTTATCCTGTTGCTATAAAGGGATCCGCAGTGCTTGTCCCATGCTGTTTTGAATTCCGTCACCGTGTTTGCCCCCACCACTTCCATTGGGAGAGCATTCCAAGCATCCACCACCCTTTCAGTGAAAAAATATTTCCTGACATTGCCTTTCAATTTTCCACTTTGCAGCTTCATGTTATGCCCTCTAGTTTTGCAGCTTCCCCGTCTTTGGAAGAGGTTTGTTTGTTCATCGTTCCTCTTTAAGTATTTAAAGGTCTAAATCATATCTCCCCTATCCCTCCTCTCCTCCAAAGTGTACATATTTAGGTCTTCAAGTCTCTTCTCACAGGGCTTCTTACGCAGGCTCCAAATCATTTTGGTCGCCTTCCTCTGAACAGTTTCCAGTCTTTTTTACATTTTTTGCAAGATACGGTCTCCAAAACTGAATACAGTATTCCAAGTGAGGCCTCACCAACGACCTGTACAATGGCATAAGTACCTCTTCCTTTCTGCTGGTAATCCCTCTTTGTATGCAGCCCAACATCCTCCTGGCTTTTGCCACCGCCTTGTCACACTGTTTTGCCACCTTGAGATCATCAGAGATAATCACACCAAGGTCTTTCTCCTGAACCATGCACACCAACCTCTCGCCCCCTATTGCGTACATTTCCCTTGGATTTCTGCTACCTAAGTGCATGACACTGCACTTTTTTGCATTAAATCGTAATTGCCAAGCATTAGACCATTCTTCCAGCTTTTGTAGATCTTTCCTCATATTATCCACTCCCTCGGGGGAGTTCACTCTGTTGCAAATTTTTGTGTCATCTGCAAAAAGACAGACTTTTCCATTCAGTCCTTCAGCAATATCCCTCACAAATACATTGAACAGTGCCGGGCTCAGGACCGAACCCTGGGGCACCCCGCTAATCACCTTCCTTTCATCCGAGTGAGCTCCATGTACTATCGCATGTCCCTGATCTAGTTCCTTGGTCACCCAGTCAAAAACTCAATCAGATTTGTTTGGCAAGACCGTCCTTCAGTAAAACCATGTTGCCTGGGATCTTGCAACCTGTTGGTTTTGAGAAAGTTCACTATTGGCTCTTTCAGGAGCGCCTCCATTACTTTTCCCGCCACCGAGGTAAGGCTCACGGGTCTGTAGTTTGACACTTCTTCCCTGTCACCACTTTTGTGTAGAGGTACGACATCAGCCATTCTCCAGTCCTGAGGAACCTCTCCTGTTTCCAAGGATCTGTTGAATACATCCCTTAACGGCCCTGCAAGAACCTCTCTGAGCTCTTTCAGTATCCTGGGATGTATCCCATCCGGTCCCATGGCTTTGTCCACATTCAGTTTAGCAAGTGGTTCCAACACCTCATCTTCTGTGAATGTTGTGGTATCTACTTCATTCCCATTTTTATATTTGGGAGTCACAGCTGGTCCATCTCCAGGATTTTCTTTAGTAAAAACAGAGCAGAAGTATTTGTTTAGCAATTTCGCTTTTTCTGTCACTTTCCACGAGTCCTTTCCCAGCACTTCTGAGTCCTGCAATTCCAACTCTGATCTTCTTCCTTTCCCGAATATACCTGAAGAAAGTTTTGTCGCCACGCTTAACATCTTTAGCCATCTTTTCATCTGCCTTTGATTTTGCTATCCTTATTTCTCTTTTTGATTCTTTGAGTTTGATCCTTGATCTTCCCTCAGCCATCTCTTTTCCTGGTTAAAGAGCCCTAACCTTTTAAGCTTCTCTTCATAGGGGTATCCTTCCATCCCCTTTACCATTTTGGTGGCTCTTTTCTGTACCTTTTCTAATAACGGTATATCCTTTTTAAGATACGGTGACCAGAATTGCACACAATATTCAAGGTGCAGTCGCACCATGGAACGGATACAGATGCATTATAATATCCATAGTAACATAGTATATGACAGCAGATAAAGACCAGCATGGTCCATCTAGTCTGCCCAGCAAGGCCGCAAGAATAGGTGCACTTGCCGCTCCTTTGTTTTATTTTCCATTCCTTTCCTTATGATACCTAGCATTCTATTTGGTCTCTTGGCTGCCACTGCACACTGGGCGGAGAGTTTTAACATGTTATCCACAATGACGCCTAAATCTTTTTCCTGGGTGGTGGTTCCTAATGTGGAACCTTGCATCGTGTAACCATAGTTTGGGTTGTTCTTTCCCAGGTGCATAACTTTGCACATTAAATTTCATCTGCCATTTGGATGCCCAGTCTTCCAATTTATCAAGATCCTCTTGCAATTTTCCACAATCCTCATGGGTTTTAACAGCTTTAAATAGTTTTGTGTCATCTGCAAATCTGATAACCTCACTCATTATTCCCTTTTCCAGGTCATTTATGTATATGTCAAAAAGGAACGGACCCAGCCAGATCCCTGGGATACTTCACTATTGAACTTTCTCCATTGGTAAAATTGGCCATTTAGACCTACCCTCTGCTTTCTATCTTTTAACCAGTTCCTGATCCACAATAGTACACTGCCTCCTATCCCATGACTTTTTAGTTTTGCCAAAAGTCTCTGATGAGGGACCTTGTCAAAAGCTTTCTGAAAGTCCTGATACACTATATCAACCGACTCACCTTTGTCTACCGGTTTATTCACACCTTCAAAAAACATAACAGATTAGTAAGACAAGATCTTCCTTGTCTAAAGCCATGTTGGCTGTCTCCCATTAAGCCATGACTATCTACATTTCCACTAATTTTGTTCTTTATGATGGTTTCTACCATTTTTCCCGGTACTGACTTCAGGCTCACCAGTCTGTAGTTCCCCAGATCACCCCTGGAACCCTTTTTAAAAATTGGCGTTACATTGGCCATCCTCAAATCTTCAGGTATTAGTGATGATTTTAATAATAGTTCACAGATTACTAATAGCAGGTTTGCAATCTCGTATTTCAGTTCTTTCAACACCCTTGGATGTATACCATCCCGTCCAGATGATTTGCTACTCTTCAGTTTATCAAATAGCTGTAATACATCTTCCCGGTGTATCGATATTTCTTTCAATTCTTCTGCAGTATCACCTTTAAATACCACTTCAGTCATGGGTAACTTCCCTACATCTTTCTCAGTAAAAACCGAAGCAAAGAATTCATTCAGTCTCTCCGCTATGGCTTTGTCCCCTCTTAGTGCCCCTTTTACTCCTCTATCTAATGGTCCAACAGACTCACAGGTTTTTTTGCTACTAATGTACTTGAAAAGTACATGTGTTTTTGCTGCCACAGCAAGCTTCTTCTCAAATTCTCTCTTTGCCTGCCTTGTCAATGTCTTGCATTTAACTTGCCAGTGCTTGGGCTGTTTCTAGTTTTCGTCATTTGGATCTTTTTTTCCATTTCCTGAAAGATGCTTTTTTGGCAACAGCAGTCTCTATGACCTCACCTTTAAACCATGCTGGCAGTTTTTTGGACTTCCTTCCACTTTTCTTAAAGCGTGGAATACAGCTGGTCTGGGCTTCCAAGATAGTATTTTTAAACAAAGACCAAGCTTGACGTAAGTCTTTAACCTTTGCAACTGCTCCTTCTAGTTTTTTCTTAACTATTTTCCTCATTTTATCATAGTCTCCCTTTCGAAAGTTAAAAGGTAGTACTGCAGGTTTCCTTACCATCCCTCCTCCATTAATTAAATCAAATGCGATCATGCTATGATCACTATTGCCAAGTGGCCCCAACACCCTTATCTCTTGCACCAGATCTGGTGTTCCACTAAGGACTAGGTCCAAAATGGCTTCCCCTCAGCACTCCCCATGTCTTCCCACACAGCAAGAGGGGCAAATCCTATGAATGTTCACTTCCCCCCCAAGGGTAAGAAGCCCTATTTCTGTAATACCATCCTCAGATGATGTGACTCCCATTTAACATACCAACCCACAGTTCGTGAAATATTAATCTATTGTTAAGTACAACTACTTTAGAGTAAGGGTACTTCTCTTTCTTTCATGTCCAACTATGGGCACAATAAGGTAGTATACCTCAACCAAAGGAAACTTTGTAAACATTATTAATATTATCGTACTGGTACGTGGAGTATAAGCATAGTCTCTCAAATTTGCTGCTAATGCTTAGCGTAGTACTTGCATCTTTCCAAAGTAAGCCTCCTGGAGTTCATAAGATATAACATGGATAGGTCATTTATCCAGGAGTGCTTGGAAATTCTTCTTAATCCTGTGGCAGCCAACATGATGGAGAATAACTAACTTTGTCACATTTACTTGGTCTCTGACTGCATCTCTCTACATCTCACAAACTCCAGGAGGCGGCTTTCTTTGGCATGATTCACATCCTATGTCAAACATTAGCAGTAAAATTTGAGAGACTAAGATCCTACTCCACATATCCAGGCTTAAGAGTGAGGTCCATGTCTGTCATGGTATGCACAAAACTAAAACAAATCACCACAAAATTGCAAATAATCAAAACATAAATGTTACTACAATGCAATCCAAGACTTCATGAGTCATGACCAAAATTAACATATATTTATATATCTATAAAATCACATAGATATATTAGACTCTTCAAAGTGCCAATTTATGAAAACATTTTTAATACTATTAACATATTTGTATAATTAATATAACAAATTACCAAATTACAGAAATTATTATAATTCTTATATAATTCCTCATGCATTCTACAAATACTCCATAATTACTAATTTTATACATAAACTTCATATATCTTAAACCATAAATATAGACAATATAACACAATTTCCAAATGTCCGGATTCCTTTAAACCTCCCTTTCAAAGGCTCCCTTTAAACATTTAGGCACAAAACTAACCCATTTGGAGAAATGGCCCCAAGAAAAACAATCATTAGCCCAAGAGAAATTACTATTGCTATTGTTTATTTGCATAGCACTACAAGACGTACGCAGCACTGCACAGGCACATGTAGAAGACTGTCCCTGCTCATCAGAGCTTACAATCTAGTTAAGACAGACAACACAACAGCTGAAACTAAGTGGATCAGGATCCAAAAGCAGCCTTAAAAGAGGTGAACTTTCAACCTGGACATGAAAAGGGCTAGAGATGAAGTCTGACGATAGTTTGTTCAAGGTATAAGGGGCAGCAAAGTGAAAGGATCAAAGTCTGGGGTTGGCAGTGAAAAAGAAGGGCACAGACAGAAGCAATCCACAAGAAGAGCAGAGTTCCCAAGGAGGAGTGTAGGGAGGGAGAAGAGAGGAAAAGAAGTAAGGAGCAACAGAATGAGTGCACTTATAGGTCAGTAGGAGAAGTTTGAACTGGATATGGAAACAGGGAGCCAATGAAGCGACTTGAGAAGCGTGGTTATATGAGCATATCAAGGCTGACAGAAGATCACCGTTCCTCACAGGCTACTTATAAACAAACTGAACACCCTAGGGATGGACACTAAAGTTACTGCTTGGGTTAAAAATTGGTTGAGTGGGAGGCGACAAAGTGTACAGGTAAATAGAGCTCACTCTGAGGAGGAGGTGGTTACCAGTGGTGTACCACAGGCAGGGCCGGATTTAGCTATACGCCATGTACGCCATGGCGTAGGGCCCACAGCTGCAAAGGGCCCACAAAAATTGAACTAGTTAGGCTTTTTTTTTTTAATAAAATAAAAAAAAACCTGCTGGCTGCCGCCGCGGGGCCCCCTCTGCTGCCGCGGCAGCATGGACTGACCCGCGGGGGCCCCCTCTGTAAGCTCGGTCCCTCCCTCCGTGCCTCCGTGTCTCCCTCCGTGCAGGCTGTTAGAGACGCGAAGGCAGACTGTCTCCTTCTGCCTTCCCGTCTCTGTTAAGCCCGCAGGGGCTGATGGGAAATTTCAGTGTTATAGGCAGTGCAGTGTTATAGGCAGCTACTGCCTCATCAGTTACAGATAATGAAGAAGTTATGACAACCTGGGACATTCCCATGCCAGTCGATATAAAGCTCAATGGAAGAAAGAGTAGAGTGAAGGAGAAAAACAAGAGAACAGTATTAAATAAGTAATTTTTCAATGCCAAGTGATTATTCTGTGTATCCAGAGAAGAAAATCTTCACAGTATAGTTAGAAACTAAAGAAGAAGACAGCCATACCAAGCCGAGCCGTCCCACCCACGGAATCAGCGGGGGGGGGGGGGGGCGGGCAGCAGCACAGCTTGGCGCAGAAGTGGGGGCAGCGGCACGGCCAGGGCTTCTGCCTGGGGCAGCAGAATCCCTTGGCATGGCCCTGGGTGGCACAGATTTCATTAAAATACATGTTTAAAGCACACCTTTATAAATTGCTTATACATATTATATTTTATGAACTCCAGAAGGAGACTCTCTTTGGCACAGTGCAAGTACTACAGCAAACATTAGCAATACATTTGAAATGAAATCCTACTTCATATACACAGGCTTAGGCATGAGGTTCGTTACTGTCATGGTATGTAGAAAACAAACTCATCTGGAGATACTGTCCCCATAAATGGAAGAAGGATAGTGACCAGTTTGCTAAAGTCTGCAAAGGCAATGGCTATTCTGTTTGGGGCCAAAGAGATAGTCCACACTTTTCTATCTGATAGATTCAGTTCTTTGAAGTAGTAAACTAGCTTCCTTTACGGTGGATGGTGGATGATAGTCTCACATGGATTCTAGGAGGCATTGGCCAAAACAGACAATGCACTCTTTCATTAACATAGAAAGGTATTATTACTCTGAGTAAAAACTTAATGGTGCTTACATGTAATAGATGTTTCCCACAGACCAAGCACACAAGTGGTCAACTTTATCCAATACCACCAGTATGGAATTGCTTGGCCATAGCTCAGAACTTAATGAAAAGTTCTGAGCTGCACAATCCTTCCCAAACATGATGGTCTTTTCAGCTCTTCCATTAATTCCCAAGTTCAAGAATGTAGATAACTCTCAGGGAAGCAGGAAGGATTTTGTACCCCATTAATCTTGCTGTTTACAGGCAAAACACTTGTTGACAGAAAAAGAAATGCTGATAATCTGCAACAAGCTCAAGACTGACAATTTTTATTTTTATTGTTGCCTAGTGTAGAGTTAGGAGCAGCCTGTACATAAAGAGCATGAGAATTACTGTAAAAGAAAAGTGTGATCTGTGAGAAACAATTTGCTTCAGCTCTAGAATAAAGTAGTACAATTGCTACCCAAACTCCACAAAATCTGGAAATCCTGGCAGACCAATCATATCTACTATTGACACGCTCACAGAGGAGATATCTGGACTTATAGAGGAGATTCTCAAACCCCTAGTACATAGAAGCAACAGCATCATACAAGACATTACAGACTTTCTGAACAAGCTAAAAACATCAAACTACCACTGCCTGACACCTACTCACAATGGATGTGGAATCACTATACAGTAACATTCCCCATGCAGATGGAATAACATCCTGTGGCAAATTTCTAATGGCATCTACCCTAGACTACCAATACACATTAGAAACTATAACAAAATTGATATAAAATTCATCCTAACCTACAACTACTTCAGCTTTAATGACAACATCTATTTAGAACTTCTGGGAACTGCTATAGGCACCAGGATAGCTCCACAATATGCCAACCTGTCATGGCAGAACTGGAAGGGACATTTTTGAACAAATATCGGACTAAACCTTTTAAATACTAGAGGTATATTGATGATATTTCTTTATGGAAAGAGTGGTGGATCCGTGGAATAGACTCCCAGTGGAGGTGGTAGAGATGAGAACAGTATCTGAATTCAAAAAAGCATGGGACAAACACAGAGGATCTCTAAAGGAAAAAAGGGGACTGTTGTAGTGGTTGATATGGAAGGAGAGACTAGATAAGCCATGTGGTCTTTTTCTGTTGTCATTTTTCTATGTTTCTATGATATGGACTGAGGGAGAATAGTCTCTCAAACTATTTATTTATTTAGAAAACTCGATATACTGCCATTCAGAACAAAAAGGCCGTCAAGGCGGTTTACAAACCATAGCAATGTACCAGAACAAAAGGAAAAAGCAAGAGGAAATCACAAACACAGACAGTAGGGAGTAGTGAATCACAAACCATCTCCAACCTTAAACAGCTTATTTCACAATTTTTTTAATACATCCCATCCCTCAATCAGATTCAAAATGTACTGTTTCACGGAAAACATTAACTTCCTGGACACTACAGATTTTAACAGTGACCATATACAGGACATTAATTTACAGTAAACTAATTGACAGATGCAGCTACCTTCATAATTCCAGCTTTCACCCTTCACGTACAAAAAAGGCCATTATACACAGCCAGGCAATACGGTATCATTGCATATGCCCTGACCTAAAAGACAGGGATAAACACCTCCAAGTTCTGGCTGAATACTTCAAACAAAAAAGGCTACAATCCTCCAATCATCTCCAAGAAGATTTCTTCTTCACACAAATCATCTCTCTCCCCGTCAATATGTTCAAAATATAGCTTTGTGGCTAATCTTCCACCAATGTCGTTATGCTCATGTAACACCTCTTCTCAAGTCGCTTCATTAGCTCCCTATCCATTTCCATATCCAGTTCAAACTTCTCCTACTGACCTTTAAGTGCATTCGTTTTGCTGCTCTTCACTACCTTTCCTCTCATTTCTCTCTACACCTCCGCCCGGGAACTCCGCTCTTCTGGCATATTGCTTCTTTCTGTGCCCTTTTCTTCCACTGTCAACTCCAAACTTCGATCTTTCCATCTTGATGCTCCTTATGCCTGGAACAAACTACCTGAGTCGATACGTCAGGCTTTATCTCTGGCCCTTTTCAAATCCAGGTTAAAAACTCACCTCTTCGAGGCTGCTTTTGGATCATGATTCATGTAGTCTCCTGCTCTCCAACTATGTGTTTCCTTCCATTCCCCTAGACATATCCTAGTCCCCAGCTGTTGTGTTCTCTGTCTTGACAAGACTGTAAGCTCTGATGAGCATGGACCATCTCTTACATGTCTCTGTACAGCGCTGTGTATGATCAGCAGTAATAGTAACACCCAGAGAATACCTACTTCCAATACAGAGAAAATAAAATTTCAAAGATTCCCCCTTGTAATGACATACAAAACAGAGCTGGAAAATCTGAGAAAAATCATAAGAGACTTACAGCTACTACTCTAGAAAGATGAATTACTGAGAGAGATATTCCCTGTTCTACCACCTTCTGACAACCACCAAATCTGAAGCAAAAACTAGCGAAAAGCAGGCTTCTGGTAGAAGCCCAAAAAGAAGAGAATGACACAAATCCCTGTAATATACAAAGCTGCAAATTATGCGAACACATATCACAGGACTCAACATTTACCCACATGGGAAAAATATTCAACATAGGGGGATCCTTCTCATGCTCTTCCTCTAATGTGGTGTATATTTATGGCAGAAAATGTGAAAAGGGATGCTTTGCTGGACAGGACAAATGTTAAAGACAAGACAGAACTTGCCCCAGACTTGCTGAACATAGTGAATCAATCACTACAACAAGGTTACTTAACAGATGTACTCAAAAGATCAGCAATACGACCACTTCTAAAGAATAAAACACTGGACAACAATGACCCAACTTCTTACCGTCCCATTGCAAGCATTCCGTTTCTCGCCAAGATCATCGAGAAGGTGGTACAGATTCAACTCAAGACCACATAGACGCATCAGCTCCATTAGATGAGCATCAATATGGATTCCGCCCATTTCATGGTGTAGAAACCCTCCTACTAGCACTTTTTGACACCATCATCAGAGGCATAGATAATACCAAAAGAGCCTTCATTCTCATTTTCCTTGATATATCCTCCGCTTTTGACAATGTAAACCATACCACACTCATCTCCAGACTCTTTCAAATAGGCATTAAGGGTAAAACCCTTGACTGGTTTATATCCTATTTTACTAACCAAACCCAATATGTACAAATAGATCAAGTCGCATCGTCACCTTTTCCACAAGAACAGGGTATCCCACAAGGCTCTGCCCTCTCAGCACTGTTGTTTAATCTCTACCTTCAACCAATCTGTGCTATATTCAAGCGCTACAAGATCAATTACCACATATATGCAGATGACATTATGTTGTACTCACCTTTTGATGTCTCCAACCCAGATTATAACAACATATACCGATGTCTAATAGAAGCTGAATTATGGCTAAAATCAATGAACATGAATATTAATTTTAAGAAGACTGAAGTATTATTTGCAACTAGAAACACAAACTTCACCCCACCATCAGAAATCAAAATCGGAAAGATCTCCCTACCAGTTAAAGAAGAGGTCAAATATCTAGGAGTCACACTTGACAGAACTCTTTGTCTTACTCAACACATAAAACAAACTGTTAAAGCAATATACTATAAATTAAGATCAATCCAAAAACTTTGACCGATATTAGATAGCACTGACTTCAGATCTGTTGCCCAAACACTAATAACACCTCATTTAGATTACTGTAATGGCATTCTTCAGGGAACCACTAAGAAAAACCTCCACTCCTTGCAATTAGCCCAAAATGTCACAGCAAGGGTCATCTACCAAGCGAAAGTAACTGACCACATATCCCCTATTCTCTATGCGCTGCACTGGCTCCCAGTCTCATGTAGGATTATCTATAAAATCTTGGTTACTACATTCAAGATTTATAATAATCTAGCCCCGTCTTTCCTTTCTACACTCATCGACATCCCACATGACAACAGGTCAAGAAGAAGAGTTAACCTACACATGCTACTAGTCCCGGATACTATCCGAAAGACAAGTCGGAAGACAAGTAACACTGCTTTCTCTTTCTTCGCCCCAATGTTATGGACCAACCTTCCAACTGAACTTAGAGAAATTAAAGACCTTCAATTATTTAGAAAGGACCTAAAAACTCACCTATTTACTCTTCACTTCCACAACCTTCTATGTGAGAATACTCAGAATTCACAGATCAGCGCTGAACAACATCAATACATTGATCCCACTTAGTTAAGGCTCACACCCCCTTCTTACCCAGCCATATACCTCCTTGATCAATTAACATATGAACACATTTGTCTGTCATTAATGTAAATAGCTATCTTTCAGTTATGAATGTTATAGTTATATGGCGTGGCATCTTATATGCCACCGGTTTTTGTTGTTAAAAGTTAAATGTTAAAATGTTCTATGATGTTCTCTGTAAAATAATAGTCACCTATTATTAACACTTTTGTTATCTGTAAACCGCCACTGATCTCTGGAAGGGGCGGTATAAAAAAATATATAAATAAATAAAATAAATAAATAAATAAATCAACTCCCATATGATCACACAGCACAAAGCAGACCTAAGTGTCACCTCTGTGGGTTGAGAGCACTTCTTAGTGCCAAAACACAGCATCAATGATTTTATGGTGAGGGTCCTAAGAGAAAGGTTCAAATCAGTCCAAGAATGCAATACCTTTCAATCAGACCAGACAAGGCTTAATAAAGATATGGGCTCTCGATCACATTATAAACATCAGAAATAAGATATGCCATACTGGGTCAGACCAAGGTCCATCAAGCCCAGTATCCTGTTCCCAAAAGTGGCCAATCTAGGTCACAAGTACCTAGCAGTTTCCCCAAAAGACACAGGTTCCACAATGCTTGTATTGGGGCAAGCAGTAGATATCCCGGGTCCTCTTTAATAATGGTTTATGGGACCTTTCCCCCAGGAACTTGTCCAAACCTTTTTAAAACCTGGTAACACTAACAGGTTTTACTACATCCTCCGGTAATGAATTCCAGAGTTTGATTACACATTGAGTGAAAAAAATATTTTCTCTTATTAGTCTTAAATAGGTTACCCTGTAGCTTCATTGCATGTCCCCTAGTCTTTCTATATTTTGATGGCGTAAACAATCAATCTAAGTTTACCTGTTCCACTCCATTCATTATTTTATAGACCTCTATCATATCTCCCCTCAGCCATCTTTTCCAGGTTAAAGAGCCCTAACCTTTTAAGCCTCTCTTCATAGGGGTATCCTTCCATCCCCTTTACCATTTTGCTGGCTCTTCTCTGTACCTTTTCTAATAACGCTATATCTTTTTTAAGATACGATGACCAGAATTGCACACAATATTCAAGTTGCGGTCGCACCATGGAACGATACATAGGCATTATAATATCCTTTGTTTTATTCTCCATTCCTTTCCTTGTGATACCTAGCATTCTATTTGCTCTCTTGGCCGCCGCTGCACACTGGGCAGAGGGTTTCAACATGTTATCCACGATGATAACTAAATCTTTTTCCTGGGTGGTGTTTTCCTAATGTGGAATCTTGCATCATGTAACCATAGTTTGGGTTGTTCTTTCCTAGGTGCATAAGAACATAAGATATGCCATACTGGGTCAGACCAAGGTCCATCAAGCCCAGTATTCTGTTTCCAACAGTGGCCAATCTAGGTCATACGTACCTAGCAGTTTCCCCAAGGGACACAGGTTCCACAATGCTTGTATTGGTTCAAGCATTGATATCCTGGGTCCCTTCTTAATAATGGTTTATGGACCTTTCCTCCAGGAACTTGTCCAAACCTTTTTTAAACCCAGCTACACTAACAGCCTTTACTACATCCTCCGGTAACAAATTGCAGAGTTTGATTACATGTTGAGTGAAAAAATATTTTCTTTTATTAGTCTTAAATAGTTTACCCTGTAGCTTCATTGCATGTCCCCTAGTCTTTCTATATTCTGATAAGGTAAACAATCGATCTACGTTTACCCGTTCCACTCCGTTCATTTAAATTTATAGACTTCTATCATATCTCCCCTCAGCCGTCTCTTTTCCAGGTTAAAGAGCCCCAACCTTTTTACCCTTTCTTCATAGGAGTATCCTTCCATCCCCTTTACCATTTTGGTGGCTCTTCTCTGAACCTTTTCTAAAATCGCTATATCCTTTTTAAGATACGGCGACCAGAATTGCACACAATATTCAAGGTGCGGTCTCACCATGGAACAATATAGAGGCATTATAATATCTTTTGTTTTATTTTCCATTCCTTTCCTTATCATACCTAGCATTCTATTTGCTCTCTTGGCTGCTGCTGCACACTGGGCTGAGGGTTTTAACATGGTATCCACAATGACGCCTAAATCTTTTTCCTGGGTGGTGGTTCCTAATGTGGAACCTTGCATCGTGTAACCATAGTTTGGGTTGCTCTTCCCTAGGTGCATAACCTTGCACTTGTCCACATTAAATTTCATCTGCCATTTTGATGCCCAGTCTTCCAATTTATCAAGATCCTCTTGCAATTTTCCACAATCCACTTGGGTTTTAACAACTTTAAATAGTTTTGTGTCATCTGCAAATTTGATAACCTCACTCGTTATTCCACTTTCCAGGTCATTTATGAATATGTCAAAAAGCAGCGGACCCAGAACAGATCCCTGGGGTACACCACTATTCACCTTTCTCCTTTGGGAAAATTGGCCATTTAGCCCTACCCTCTTTCTATCTTTTAACCAGTTCCTGATCCACAATAGTACACTGCCTCCTATCCCATGACTCTTTAGTTTTGCCAAAAGTCTGTGATGAGGGACCTTGTCAAAGGCTTTCTGAAAGTCCAGATACACAATATCAACCGACTCACCTTTGTCCACCTGATTATTCACTCCTTCAAAAAAACATAACAGATTAGTAAGACAAGATCTTCCTTGTCTAAAGCCATGTTGGCTGTCTCCCATTAGGTCATGACTATCTACATGCTGAGTAATTTTATTCTTTATGATGGTTTCTACCATTTTTCCCGGTACTGATGTCAGGCTCACCAGTCTGTAGTTTCCCGGATCACCCCTGGAACCCTTTTTAAAAATTGGTGTTACATTGGCGATCCTCCAATCTTCAGGTATTAGAGATGATTTTAATGATAGTTCACAGATTACTAATAGCAGGTCTGCAATCTCGTATTTCAGTTCTTTCAACACCCTTGGATGTATACCATCCGGCCCAGGTGATTTGCTACTCTTCAGTTTATCTAATAGTTGTAATACATCTTCCCGATGTATCGATATTTCCTTCAATTCTTCCGCACCTTTAAATACCACTTCAGTCATGGGTAACATCCCTACATCTTCCTCAGTAAAGAATTCATTCAATCTCTCCACTATCGTCTTTGTCGCCTCTTAGTGCTCCTTTAACCCCTTTATCATCTAATGGACCAACTGACTCTCTCATAGGTTTTTTGCTACGAATGTACTTGAAAAGGTCTTTACTTCGCGTTTTTGCTTCCGCAGCAAGCTTCTTCTCAAATTCTCCCTTTGCCTGCCTTATCAATGCCTTGCATTTGACTTGCCAGTGCTTGTGCTGTTTCCAGGTTTCGTTGTTTGGCTCTTTTTTTCCATTTCCTGAAAGATGCTTTTTTGGCAACAACAGTCTCTCTGACCTCACCTTTAAACCATGCTGGCAGTTTTTTGGACTTCCTTCCACTTTTCTTAAAGCGTGGAATACAGCTGGTCTGGGCTTCCAAGATAGTATTTTTCAACAACAGCCAAGCCTGATGTACGTCTTTAACCTTTGCAACTGCTCCTTTTAAATTTTTCTTAACTGTTTTCCTCATTTTATCATAGTTTCCCTTTCGAAAGTTAAAAGGTAGTACTGTGGATTTCCTTACTATCCCTCCTCCACTAATTAAATCAAAGGCTATCATGCTATGATCACTATTGCCAAGTGGCCCCAACAACCTTATCTCTTGCACTAGATCTGGTGTTCCACTAAGGACTAGGTCTAATATGGGTTCCCCTCTGGTCGGTTCATGAACCAGCTGCTCCAAGAAGCAGTCATTTATTTCATCTAGGAACTTTATCTCCCTAGCATGTCCTGACGTGACACTGACCCAGTCGATACCGGGGTAGTTGAAATCACCCATTATTATTACTGCACTGTTACCTTTGTTAGCTTCCTTGATTTCTTTGAGAATTTCATCATCCATTTGGTCATTCTGGCAAGGCGCTCGATAGTACACCCCCACTGCCATTGCCTTCCCCCTTTTACATGGAATTTCAATCCATATAGATTCTACAGCAGATTTTGTTTCCTGCAAAACTTTAATCCTTTCTGACTCAATGCCCTCTCTAACATAGAGAGCAACCCCTCCACCAATTTGATCAGCTCTATCATTATGATATAGTTTGTACCCAGGTATCACAGTGTCCCACTGGTTGTCCTCCTTCCACTATGTCTCTGATATTCCAATCATATCTAACCTTTCATTTAGTGCTATATATTCTAACTCTCCCATCTTATTTTTTAGACTTCTAGCATTTGCATACAAGCATTTTAGAGAATGTATTTTACTCATATTAATTTGGCTATTGTTAGACATGGGTAATTTGGGATCTTTAAGCTCAGTCTGCTCCATACTTGAGGGCATTTGGGCTACTTTACTCTTTTGTGGAACCTCCCTGCTTTTGGTAGTATCCTTCAAAGATACATTCTTCCGAACCATCCGCTCTTGGGCGAGTGTCGGCTTTCCCCTAATATCTAGTTTAAAAGCTGCTCTATCTCCTTTTTAAAGGTTAATGCCAGCAGCCTGGTTCCATCCTGGTTAAGGTGAAGCCCATCCCTTCGGAAGAGCCCCTCCTTTCCCCAGAATGTTCCCCAGTTCCTAACAAATCCAAAACCCTCATCTCTGCACCATTGTCCCATCCACGCATTGAGACTCTGGAGCTCTGCCTGCCTTTTGGGTCCTGCGCGTGGAACAGGAAGCATTTCGGAGAATGCTACCCTGGAAGTTCTGGATTTCAACTTCCTACCTAAAAGCCTAAATTTAGCCTCCAGAACCTCCCTACCACATTTTCCTATGTCATTGGTACCGACATGTACCAAGACAGCAGACTGCTCCCCAGCACTATCTAAGACCTTATCTAGGTGGCGCGTGAGGTCCACTACCTTCGCATAACTTTGCACTTGTCCACATTAAATTTCATCTGCCATTTTGATGCCCAGTCTTCCAATTTATCAAGGTCCTCTTGCAATTTTTCTCAATCCTCATGGGTTTTAACAACTTTGAATAATTTTGTGTCATCTGCAAATTTGATTACCTCACTTGTTATTCCTATTTCCAGGTCATTTATATAGTTGTTAAAAAGCATCAGACCCAGCACAGATCCATGGGGTACACCACTATTCACCTTTCTCCATTGGGAAAATTGGCCATTTAGCCCTACCCTCTGCTTTCTATCTTTTAACCAGTAACTGTTCCACAATAGTAGACTGCCTCCTATCCCATGACTTTTTAATTTCGCCAAAAATCTCTCATGAGGGACCTTGTCAAAGTCTTTCTGAAAATCCATATATACTATATCAACTGACTCACCTTTGTCTACCTGTTTATTCACACCTTCAAAAAAAACCATAACAGATTAGTAAGACAAGACCTTCCTTGACTAAAGCCATTTTGGCTGTCTCCCATTAAGCCATGGCTATCTACATGCTGTCACCCGTGAAGGTCCCCAGAGGCTAAAAGCGTGGGTATTTCATCGGGGCGTTCTCTTAAGTAGCAAGGGGAGTGGTACAAAAGGTGTTGCAATGCCCTCTGGGAGTTGTAGTCCCACAAAGCTAACAAAAGAATTAAGTTGTAGTCGAGTAGCAAGGCTTAAGACAGGACTTTTTATTTCCCCTTCCCGGGCGGATTTTCAAAGCAATGGATATAAGAACAAAATGACCATACGGCTGGTACAAAATAAAAGGAACAACTGGAACAAAAATACTGCTTATCTTCAGCTTAACAGTGGAACAGAAAAAGGTATTTTAAACAGTCCTTTTCACTCAAGATAAGTTTCTTCACTTCCTTTCCTTATCAAAAACTTCCAGAAACCTCTTCAGCATAAAGAAATGATTTCATCAGACAAAGTCAATGTACAATCCATACAATTATCAGAAGCAGGTTCCTCATATAAATCACATTGCATTTCTTCACATTCCTCTTCTGTATAAAGTCCTTTTGGATTGTAACTCACGTTATTCTTAAACAGTCTCTCTCTATGGCTAAGAGAGTTCCTCTCCTCCTCACAGCTAAAGTAGAATGGGAAATTACCACACTCTCTGGAGTTGCTATTTTGAGAGTCACATAACTCTTGGTAAGTACAGGGAAAGTCTTCACTTTCTATGTCTCTTCTATTAGAAGCAATACCCTTACCTTCACAGTCTCTCTGCTCAGAGTTTCTCGGTACAGCAGAGCCTTGCCAAGACGAAAGCGTTTTACTGCTTTTCTCTCTCTGTTTTCCCTGAGGCCTGAAACTCCCTTCAGGGTAGAAGCTCTCTCCCTCCTTGTACCCGTTACTTGGTAGGTTGGCTTTCCTAAGCCTGGGTCCAGGAATGTCTCCTCTGCCCCCTTCTTGGTAAAGTTCACTGGGCTTCTTTTTAGCCGTGCCCTGCTCTCTGAAGCAGTTCTTCTGAGTCAGCTGCCCTGGTTCTACCGGGTTTCCAAGTTCCTCCCATCCTCCAGTTACCAGCTGTTTTCTCCCAGCTACCAACGGCTCTGGAATTCCCTGGTGGTCTCCCCTCACTAACCTCCGGTAAGTGAATTTTATCTGCGTGTGTCTTAGTGTTTGCTTGGGCTCCGCCCCCTCCCAGCTGCCCCTCATTATCTAATGAGCTGTGAGCTAGCTTGCTATTCGGGTGTGCTCTCACACCTTGTGATGCCGTCTGTGTATGTTGCCTATAGCAACTCTGGGCCATGTGCTGCACTGAGCTGTCAATGTCAGATCTGTTTTGCTCAGATTTACCTATCTCCATAGGCTCTGACTGATCTACCCCATGACAATGCGCAGTAATTTTGTTCTTTATAATGGTTTCTACTATTATTCCTGGTACTGACGTCAGGCTCACTGGTCAGTAGTCTCCCAGATCACCCCTGGAATCTTTTTTAAAAATTGGCGTTACATTGGCCATCTTCCAATCTTCAAATATTGATTTTAATGATAGTTCACAGATTTCTACTAGTAGATCTGCAGTCTCATATTTCAGTTCTTTCAATATCTTTGGATGTATACCATCCAGTCCTGGTGATTTGCTACTTTTCAGTTTGTCAAATAGTTGTAATACATCTTCCTGGTGTATCGATATTTCTTTCAATTCTTCTGTAGCATCACCTTTGAATACCATTTCAGCCATAGGTAATATCCCTACATCTTCCTCAGTAAAGACCGAAGCAAGAATTCTTTCAGTCTCTCCGCTATGGCCTTGTCCCCTTTTAATGCCCCTTTTTCCCTTCTATCATCTAATGGTCCAATTAACTCTCTCACAGGTTTTTTGCTATGAATGTACTTGAAAAAGTCTTTATATGCGTTTTTGCTTCCACAGCAAGCTTCTTCTCAAATTCTCTCTTTGCCTGTCTTATCAATGCCTTGCATCTAACTTGCCTGTGCTTATTTTCTTTCCAGCTTAGTTACCTTCTGATCATTAATCCATCTCTCCCACCCCACCCTCTTCCCCCAAGATTGTCAATAACATTTGTGATTCACTTATATATTATGGTATTTCCATCTGTTGCTCATATTCTCCTGACCTGAAGGTGGTTTTAGCCTTTGAAAGCTAGTCAAAAAATGTATTGTTAGTCTAATAAAAAGGTATCGCCTTATTTTCCTTTTTTGTTTTTCTTTTTATTTAACATCAGCTCTAGGACATCTTAAACCTTGTCCAAGATATCAAATACAGTTTAAAGAATGATATTGAATATTTAGAACTCTTCATCAGGAGCAAGTGATGCTTTATATGCTTGCTCCAGTGACTCTAAAATGTTCCATGCACTGTGAGGCAACAGATGTCCAGTATTGACAATCTTATCTTGTTGATTACTATGCTTTTTTAAATAAAGACAATATACTATACTTTAGTGCCTTCTGATGAACTATCCACAATGCTGATAGTATGGTTTGAAGAATTGGAAAGCAATGCTACCATCAAAGAAAATTTTGAAAATGAAGGGTAAGCTTAAGTATAGGAAGTCAATCAAAGTGGATTGCCCAGTACTGGAATTAGCCAAGACGACAATGGGAGTGTTGGTGGCATATTACAGGGAAAAATACAAACCAAAGTATTAACTGAAGAGAAAAATTAGCGAAGCAAGAAAGTGAGGGAGTGAAACAGTGAAAAGCAATCAACTGAAGGAATAAATCCTTCAATATTTATAAGCTGTTAAAAACAGTTTTAATCTGATAAAAGAGGTACATTCTAAGGTATGGCATGGTAGCAGTGGGTAGGTCATGATTAGGAATATGGGATAAGGAAATAGAGAAGAAGCTTGTCCTTGTGAAAAGAACTGTGTACTTCAGAGAAATAAGATGCTGGTTTATAGAAGTATCTTACGTATCATACAGATATGTGCCAGTGGAAGGCAAATAGCAGGGGACAACTCCTGAAAAGGAAGCTTGCCTAGATGGGTGTATGAATTGTACATGGAATTAAATCCAGTCATCAGCATAGGTATATCATTTGTAGTAGGTAAAGACTTAAAGAACAAAGGTTCTTCATTGTCAAGACTTGTCAAAGTCCCAAGAAATGTTTGCATTGAGAGGTTGCATCCTTTGGGGAAGATCATGTAGTATCAACAAGAGAGCAGTGGACCTCTAACAAAATTAAATATTAAGAGTGAATGAGTCTCAAGGAATTGTTCGTCCATGGAAATGCTGGACTAGTGGACATAGAGAACTATGACTGCAGTGCAGATGATTTGCCATATACTTTGCCTTGTCGATAATTTCTGGCTTAGATATGTAACATAGTATATATGACAGCAGATAAAGACCAGTATGGTCCATCTAGTCTGCCCAGTAAGGTGGCTAAAGTGCTTATACCTGCTTGTCCATTCAGATTACCCCCCTCTGTGCCTTTGTTTATAAATGTCAAATATCATTTAAACCAGTCACATTTTCAGGCTATCCTTAATGAATATGCACAAGATAAATTTGAATACAGTAGGGACAGTGCACGCAAAATATCTCATTCATATTCATCAGGGACATCCTAAAAACCTGACTGACTTGCGGCCCTCCAGGACTGGAGTTGGAGACTTCTGATCTAAACACTCTCTTGCTCATGAAAAAGCCAAGTCCAAGTTACACAACATCCAGACTTTAGACTAGGGCAGGGGTTCTCAATCTAGTCCTCGGGACATACCTAGCCAAGGATAACCATAATGAATTTCTATGAGAGAGATTTGCATGCACTACCTTCATTATATGCAAATCTGTTATATGCTTATTCCTTATCGTCCCTCCAGTCCAGTCCCACACTGCAGGACAGTTTAGATAACATTGAGCACTTTTTTGTTTTTTATTAGCAAGTCTCTTCAAAACAAGCAGTAAGGCAGACAGACATTAGAACAGGATTCTCAGTAGTCATTAGGACTTCATCTACTTTGTCTGTAGTTTCTCCTTCTTTCTTTCCCACGTGGGGTTCCTCAGGGTTCTGTTTTAGCTTCTCTGCTGTTTAATATTTTCTTGACTCCCTTATTGCTTATTCAACAACACGGTATTTCTTTTCATTTTTATGCAGATGATATTCTTCTGGTCCACCATACCAATCCTCTCTCTCCAGATCTTACTCTCCTCAATGACTGTTTAGCAAGTATTTTACAATGGCTTTCTGACAATTTTCTCAGTCTTAACCCAACTAAATCTTTTGCTCTCTAAGTGTCTAAGTCATCCAGCACTTTTTTAGCTCCATCTCTTCCTAGTGGTCCAATACTTTAGTTTCATCGATGCATTACTTAGGGATTATTCTTGATTCGTTTCTGTCTTTTCATCTTCTCATTATTGCGGTAGTCCGCTGCTCCTTTTTTCTTTGTTGTATACATGCTGTTCATCCTTTCCTTTCTCCCTCTTTAACCACTTTGTTGCTCTTTTTGGTGATTGTTAAGTTGGATTATTGTAATGTTATTGATCTTGGTCTCCCTCAGTCTCAGGTACATAGATTACAACTTATACAAAATACAGCTGTACGCATTCTCTCTTATGTGTCTAGCTATGAGCATGTCACTCCTCTCCTGCAGCAAAATCACTGGCTCCCTGTCAGATTGCTTGCACAGTTTAAACTTCTTTTAATTGTATATTATACTGTTCATTCTGGAATTCCTCTGTCTCTTGGTGATTTATTAATTCCATATTCCACTCATTATCTTCTCCAGGATACTCATACTTACCAATTACACCTACTATTATCTACTCAGGCCAAATTAACCTCCACTCATTCATCTGCATTTTATTTTCTGGCATCTGCATTATGGAATTCACTCCCCCCTGAAATTCGGTTGGCATCTTCATATCCCTCTTTCAAACCCCTTCTGAACACATATTTGTTTAATACTGCTTATGACTTGCCTGCTTAATTTGGTTGAGTTGTTTGCCTTGTATGTCCCTCTTTTGTTCTTATCTTTTGTGTGATTTGAATGACTCTCCGCTTAACTGTTTTTACTGGAGTTCTTTTCTCTTTAATTATATTTTAGACATTGTTGTACGCTGCTCTGCTGAGACCCTTGAAGGGCGGTCTATCAAATAATGAACCATAAACATAGGTATCCAGTTTTGACCCGTGGCTACAGATGCATCAAAACAGAGTTAGGGAGCTCATCTCTACAGTCATCATTTGCAGAGGATGTGGTCGGGCTACAAAACAAGTCTTCAGATAAACATTTAAAACTCAGGGTAATTTATTATGTTGAATTCCTTCATTTTCAAGGCTCTTTAGTTCTAATTCAGACAGACAGCTAGGTCACAATGTTTTATGTAAACAAGGGGATAGTGTCTTCTCTGCCTTTGCCAGGAAGCAGCCAGGATTTGGGACTTTGCTATAGCCAATCACAACCAGATACAAGTTGCCTACAGTACATCCCAGGTTTGAACAATACATTAGTTGACAAGCAAAGCAGAGTTTTCTGTCTTCACAAGTGGTCCCTAGATACATCCCTCAAACTGTCTTCCAGGAGTGGGGAACACTCAAATTCATCTTTTTGCCAGCATTGAAAATGCAGAGCTTCCTCTATTGTTCCATGCTCCTGTCCCCCTTGTGTCTAGCACCAGATGCCCTGGTGATTCCTTGGACCTAGTCCTTCCTGCACACATCCACCAGCTCTTCTCGTACTAAGAGTCCTGCACAAGTTCCAATAAGGCTGAAGTACCATAATCCTCAGAGCCATAATTGGTCTCCACAGAACTGGTTTCCTTTTCTCCAAAAGCTAGCAGTTCTATTTCCACTTGGGCTCGAGCACTTCCCAGTGCTAATCACCCAACAGAAGGGCTATCTTCTTCATCAAAACTTGATCTCTAGCCCTCAGAGACCTCCATTAGTGTGCATTTCAGTGCTCTGGCTACAGCAGATAACCTTCCGGCATCTTGATGCAATATTATTGCTTGCTTCAAGAAACCTCCAGTCCCTTGGGACTTTAATCTGGTGCTAACATCACTTATGAAGTTGCCCTTCAAACTTTTGGAGTCAGCTACTTTTAAGTACCTCACCTAGAGGTATATTTTTTCACTCAACGTGTAATCAAACTCTGGAATTTGTTACCGGAGGATGTAGTAAAGGCTGTTTGTGTAGCTGGGTTTAAAAAAGGTTTGGACAAGTTCCTGGAGGAAAGGTCCATAAACCATTATTAAGAAGGGACCCAGGATATCAATGCTTGACCCAGTACAAGCATTGCGGAACCTGTGTCTTTTGGGGAAACTGCTAGGTACATATGACCTAGATTGGCCACTGTTGGAAACAGGATACTGGGCTTGATGGACCTTGGTCTGACCCAGTATGGCATATCTTATGTTTTTATGTAGTAGCAATCATCTCAGCTAGAAGAGTCAATGAACATCAGGATTTGAAGGTATGGTTCATAGATTACTAATTTTATCATCCAAATACAACCTAAGGTTTTGCTAAGATAGTCATATTTTTTCACATAAATAAATAGTTCTTTCCACCTTTTCTCTGAAATCATATTCAAAGCTGTGTGAGAAAGCTCTTAATACTCTGAACTGTAAACCTACTACGTTCAGTTAGGAAGTCCACACAACTTTTAATCTCCTTTGATTCTAACAGACCTAGTTTGTCAGTTGCAAAAGAACTTTAATCAATTGGCTGTCTTGCATTCAGTTTTGTTATGAACAAGAAGATACTTCGCTAAGCACCAAAGTGAAGTCACACCAAATTAAGGCTACTGCAGCCACAGTGGTGCTTCCAAAGTCTCCCTTGCTAGATACCAAGTGCAAAGCAGCTATATGGACCTTCCTTCATACTTTTATTGCGCATTACTGTTTGGTCCAAGTCTTTGCAAAAGGTAGTGCCTTCCATCAGGACTGTACCAAGCTAGAAATGTGCTCTGTGCGACTAATGAATCTGGTGCCTCTCTCTGCTCCAGTTGCATGCAGTAACTCACTCTTTGAGCTTCCTGGAAGCCCAGTGATATTAGTGCCCTTTCTGTGCACGTGGCCACACCACTTGCACATCCCTGCCTTTGATCAAATAGTACTGGTGACTCTGTTATTTATTTATTTATTTACATTCTCTTATATACCGCGCTATTCTGCATCAGTGCGGTTTATATTGAACAAACTGAAATTACATTGAACAGGGCATTATAACTTGGAGATAACTATTTTACAGTGGACATGGGCTATGGAGGGTTAAGTGGCTTGCCCAAGACCACCAGGAGCACCTGTGGGACTAGAAACCCCAGTCCTTCCAGCCCAAGGTTGCTGTCCTCTAGTGGGATTTGAACCCCTGACCCTCCGGCCTGAAGTACCTTGCCCCAACCACTAGGCCACTCCTCCACTCCTGTCTGCTCGAATAGCCAAGTCTTGCACTTGTTGCTTGCAGGCTGCTCTAAAGACTGGGCAATGTCAAAATAGCAAGCAGCCCTAAGCTGGGAAGTCACTCCTTTGTATGCCTGACTCAAACCTGCTTGTTGATGGAAAAAGCAGCATTGCTCACTTATAAACAGATGTTTTCCATAGATAGTGAGATAAGGCACACAATCCCACAGCCTCCTCAAGAGTGGATTCCGTGCTTGTTTTGAAACAAACTGAAAGGACTACTGCAAGCTCAGAATTTTATATTACAGTTCTGAACTGGGAGATAGCAGCTCCATCCCCTCACATTCTAATGACGTCACCCACTTGTGTGCCTTATTAATCTTGCTGTCTATAGAAAACATCCGTTACATCCATTACATTGCTTTACAATACCAGGTTTAAGTGTTAAATCAGACTAATCATACTGATAATATGGAAAGAGAAAAAATTATTTGGAAGGCTTATAAAGGAGGTTGAAGTTGCTAATATTAATCACTATTTTGATTCAGTGATTGATGATGATCCTGATAAGCTAGTCCAAAGTTGGAACATGGCTACAGAAAAGGCTGGGGGAAAGCCCCCTGATGAGTATTTTTTTTAAAGAACACACATTATTTATTTTCTGCCTATCATAACACTTTTAGGTGAGCTCCAAAATATATGTATAAAATATACATAGGGCATCATCATACAGCTCTGATATTACTGCAAAGAAAAGAGCTGTATGTAAAGCAGAAAGGAAATGGCAGCAGTTACATAATTATATAAAGAAGGCTAATTACACAGGTACACTACCAAAAAACTGCCTCCAGTTTTGCAACTGATTCCTATAGATTTTGGGGTGCTGAATCCAGGAAAAATAGCCAAAATGTTCCATCACGTCACGTTTTCTTGCAAAATTAGATTTCTTACCCATATAAGGAATGTTCACATAATTTCTTTTTAGCCGACTGCAGTTTATTTTCTTGGCCCAAAATAGAGGTTGTAATGGTTAACTAACTAGAAACACTCCCTCATGATAGTTTAGAGTGTTTTGTATTCATTTTGTACATTAACAGGACAATTGGGAGGCAGGGGGCTAAATCCAGTACTCGCGCTGGCGCATGTTCTTTCCTGTTCGCCTCGCCCTCGTTCGCATCGCTCAAACACGGTGGTTGCGACATGAACGTTCCTGTCAAATTTAGTTTCTTGCAAGTTCATTATTACCTTTTGTTTGCTTCAGTCGTAATCCAGCTTTATTCCAAAGTGGTTCACTACAGTTGTAGTTTGCAGTGCTGTGTATTTATGATGGGCTCACAGAGCCAGAGGTTGCGTCAACTTTCCGGACAGTTTTTGTTTTATTTGTGGGGAATATACGTTGAAAAAAGCGGCAGAGGAACATTTCTGCATTTATTAAAAAAGTATATTTCGCCCTATTTCGGTTTGAAGTTAGGCGATCAAGACAAACCGTGGGCTCCTCACAAAGTGTGCAAGACATGTGAGGAAGATCTACGTTTAAGGATGAAAGGTAAAAAAAAACAAGCATTTCGTTTTCGGAATACCTATGATGTGGCGTGAACAAAGAGACCACAGCAGTGACTGCTATTTTTGCTCTTGCATTGTGAAGGGATACAACTTAAAAAATAAGAACGTAATAAGTTACCCCAACCTTCCCTCAGCAATTAGGCCTATGCCTCATAGCACTGAAGTACCTGTGCCTGAACCACCAAAATCTTTGGATCATATTTGTGTGGACGGTTCTGATCATGATTTGAGAACTCATCAGATGGCTTTTCCCGATGAGTCCAGTACTTCCGAGTTTGAAACTGAACCAGATCCGAAACCTGAACTTTACTCTCAAGCTGAATTGAATGAATTAGGACTCCCAAAAGATGCTGCCAAACTGCTAGGTTCTCGGCTTAAACATAAAAATCAATTGTCACCAGGAACAACTTTTTATTGGTACCGCAACCGCGAGACCACAATTTTTGAAGTATTTCAGCAAAGAGGAAGATTTGGTATTTTGCCAACGATATATACGGAGTGATGGAAAAGTTTTAAACTCAAGTATGATCCTGCTGAATGGCGGCTGTTCATTGATTCGTCAAAAGACAGCATAAAAGGTGTTCTTCTTCTCATAATGGCAACACATTCGCTTCAGTTCCTATTGCTCACTCTGTTATTCTCCAAGAAAAATACGAGAATTTGGCCCTGATTCTCAGAAGATTCGTTATGATTGAGCATAAGTGGATGATTGTGGAGACTTTAAAATTCTATCCATGCTATTAGGGCAGCAATCCGGTTTCACCAAATATCCCTGCTTCCTTTGCTTGTGGGATAGCCGGGCCCGCGACCTACACTGGGGGGAAAAAGATGGCCCAATTCGGGAGTATTGAGACCCGGTGAGAAAAAAAAAATGTTCTTCATGGAGCTTTGGTACCTCGTGATAAAATTCTATTACACCTCTCCACATTAAGTTGGGTCTCATTAAGCAATTCATCAAGTCCCTTCCAAAAGATGGTGAGTGCTTTCGGTACCTTTGCTCAAAGTTCCCCCCGACTTTCTGAAGCAAAGCTAAAGGAAGGAGTGTTTGTTGGCCCTGATATAAGGAAACTCATTTCAGATGGAGCAGCATTCGCTGAAACGATGTCTGAGAAGGAAAAGAAGCCTGGGATTCCTTCAAGGATGTTGTTCTCAATTCTTGGGGAACAGGCGGGATGAGACTATAAGGATATTGTTGCAAGGATGCTCAATGCCTTCAAAGAACAAGGCTGTAACATGAGCCTGAAAGTCCATTCTTGCACTCCCCATGTGAACTACTTTCCCGAAAACTTGGGGGCGTACAGTGAAAGAACAAGGTGAAAGGTTTCACCAGGACATCAAGGACGCAGAGAGAAGGTACCAAGGAAGATGGAACACCACTATGATGGCTGATTCTGCTGGTTGCTGCTGCGGGAACCCAGATGAAAAATACGCCAAGCAGCGCACCAAGAGAAGCATTCGGGGAAAGAAGAAAGAGGCCCACCAGGAGATTGATTGACCCAAGAATGACTTTAAAATCTAAACTGTGTTGACAAATATCGTGTTTTTACTAAACTTTGAAATAAAAATTTGCTAGTTATTACCACCCCAGTGTCGGATCTCATTTATTAGAATTTTATTTTCACACCATCGGGTGTTTGTCTTCATGTATTGCAATGGTGCGGTTTTGTGTTTTCTATTCTTTACATACATACCTGTACAAACATTTTTTGCACATTTCTTTGCTTTGCTTTGCTTTGCTTTGTGTCTAACCTCGCTCTTATATGCTCATGTTGTGCACATGTGGCTGTTTAAGTGCAGGACAATTTTGCTACCATCACAGTGTGTTTTGTTGACATTACTCTATTCTTATGTGCTGCCTTGTTACAATTTTCTTTATTCTTATTTAAATAACTACTAAACAATTAGTATAAAGAATTCATCCAATAAACTTTTATCTCGATCGCACTCAATCTGAAACGTTCACCTCAAACTTCTAACCCAATGTAGCAAAAAATCTGTACGTGATGGAGCAAATTGGTTACCAGATTTGGATTCAGTGCACCAAAAAACATAAAAATCAATCGAAACATTAGAGGCAGTTTAAAAAAAATTTTTTTTAGTGTACCTGTGTTATCAACAGCTGTTCAGGGAATATTATCCAATAGCCAAAGGAAAGGAAGAAGTAGTAGTATACTCAAGGCCTGATATTCAAAGGGATCAACACAATTAGCAGACCTGCTAACTGTGTTAATCCCTCTACCCAGGATATTCAGCAGCCCTAACAGTTAGTGCTGTTGAATATCCCCAGGTACCGCCACTACACACTCTGATGCTAACCCGCTCGGTTATGGCAAAAGCAGCGAAAGTAAGACACAGCAAAGGATGGACTAACTTTCACCATGAAAGCTAACTGAGCAGCAGCTGAATATTGGAGTTGCCTGGTTAACTTCCTGTCAATATGGGCACCCACATATTCAATACCAGAATTGGCTATGACCCCCGGCATTGAATATCTTGGTTTAAGTTTCAGTGGCAGCAGCTAGCCATGTTTAGAATGGTTTGGCACTGCTGTTCAACATCTCCCCTCAGAATTAATTTTTATTTTAATTGTCTAGATGAATTGTTTGATAATATAAAGGGGTTTGCTCAAGAACATTCTGCTCTTAGAAAGACAAATGGTTAAATCCTGATATATTAGCACTTTTGATAGCAAAATGGTGAAATTAGGCCTTACCTGCTAAATTTCTTTCCTTTAGTTATTCCAGTCCAGAAGTGTGGGCTTATACTATCCTGCTAGTAGATGGAGACTGAAAACCACTGGTGTAACACTGCTACCTGATAAGGGGTCCTATGTAGCCTGTTCACAACCGATATTTTAATATTCAAGCAGACTAGAAACATTTTCTGCATTGATTTTTTTTCCCTTCTTCTTAACACAACAGCAGACAACTCTGAGCGAGCACAAGATGACAGAGTAAGCCAACTAATGCTATCTTCTTCTAAAACAAAACCCTAGCTCAAGATCAAATTTCACCCATGAGGATGCTTGAGCCTGGACAGAGTAAATCCTAAGCCCAGGTGGCACCTGAAAGGCCAACATAATGACTTCCTTCATCCATTGCACAACTGATGCTTTACAGTGGAGTAGTAGCCTCATGGTTAGAGCACTGGCTTGGGAACCAAGAGACCAGGATTCGATTCTCACTAGCACTCCTTGTGGCCTTGGGAAAGTCACTTAACCCTCCATTATCTCAGAAAAATCTAATTATCAATGTCCCTGTCTAAATGTACATTACCAAATTTAAGTTACAATGTAAACCACTTCGATTGGAATAATAAAAGCGATATAAAAAATCCTGTCAAATAAATAAATTACAGAGCACCTCACCTTTCTAGGGACCCCTGAAAAGGACTAGAATTGTCCATATGCCAAAAAGCCTCTCTTATTTTCACATACATACACAACACTCTACAAAACTCCAGCTTACACAGAACCTTTGCATTCGGTGTCCCCCTTAACTGGTGCAAACACAGGTAGAGTAACTATCTGATTAAGATGGAAAACAAAACACCACTTTAGGCGGAAAGGAGGGTACCAGCCCAATGACTGTCTTCTGTTTGGAGATCACAAAAAATGTCTCTCTGTAAGTCAATGCTTGGAATTCCGAAATGCAGCATACCGAGCAGATCGCTATCAGAAACGCAACCTTCAAGATCAGATCTTATAATGAAATATGAGAGAGCAGCTCAAAAGGAAAACCAGACAGCACTATAATACCAAATCTCTCTTGTAAGGCATAGAATATATTTGACACCCTTGAGAGAATGCACCACATCAGAGTGGGAAGAAAGGGAAAATCTCTGAAGAGGACCTCAAAAAAACCCACCCGAGGCACAACCTATACCTTCAAAAATTTCAGATCAAGACCTTTATCCAGACCCACCTGCAAAAAGCCACAATGTCAAGCATCGAAACAAATAACTCAAACCATCACCGCTCTAAACACCACTACTTCTCCATTGGACACCTGCCCGGTGACGTGCATTAAATCCACTAAAGAAGATCTAAGCACATACATACAAAAAATAGTAAGCTCCTCTCTCAAACAGGGCTACTTGCTCGAAGCACTCAAACAATCTACTATACGCCCTATTCGTAAAACCACATCAACTAGCAACACTGACCCAGCAAACTACCACCCAATATCAAGCCTTCCATTCCTAGCAAAAATAACTGAAAAAATCGTTCAGAGACAGCTTCAAGAACATATTGATCAACACACCCCACTGGACCCTCACCAGCACGGATTCCGTCCAAACCACAGGGTTGAGACACTTCTCATTCATCTATTTGATAACATATTAAAAGGAATAGACAAGATAAAGAAAGGCTTCCTACTTATCTTTATCGACATATCATCCACATTCGATACAGTTTCACATCACATCCTTCTGAAGCACCTAATGGAAATTGGCCTCCAAGACACCACCATAAAATGGTTTCAATCATACCTTGATGACAGACAACAAAAAGTAACATCTGATAACCTCACCTCAGCACCCTTCCACACAACACAAGGAGTTCCCTAAGGCTTGTCACTATCTGCACTCCTCTTCAATATCTATATCCAACCTATTTGCAAAATATTTAATAAATACAAGATTCAATATGCCATATATGCCGACAATATCATGGCATATACTCCAATCCACCTTGATGCACCAGACTATACAGATATATCAACCTTCATTCACAAAATAATGACATGGCTTACAAACAACAATTTAAAATAAACATAAAAAAATCTGAAGCAATCGTCATCACAAGGAATTCCACATTCACTCCTCCTACTACCATCAACATATCAAATACACCAATCAATGTAAAAGATGAAGTTCGGTATCTTGGAGTGATACTAGACAAACAAGTTACTCTTCAGGCACACATTAACAAAACATCCAAAACAGCCTTCTTCAGACTAGCAATGCTCCAAAGACTAAAACCTCTGCTCAGCACAGAGCACTTCCGTATGGTATGCCAGGCAATCATCACACCTGTGCTAGACTATTGTAATCGCCTCTTCCAAGGCCTACCCAAACAATCCACTCAACCCCTTCAAATAGTCCAAAACACTGCTGCCCACATTATTGCTAGTGCTTCACTACAAGACCATATAACTCCTATACTACAAGATCTGCATTGGCTACCAATCTCCTCACGAGCAAAATATAAATCAGAGCTCATCGGAACCAAAACAATAAAAAGACCGGACAGGAACAGCACTAAAAACACAATACCAACTCCTAGTTTATTCACAAAAACCAATAAATCCACATCCATGCGGGCTTTCTCCCTTGCTGCCCCTACTAAGCTAGTCTCCAGCTGGAACGACAGCCTTAGTACCATTGCACTACGCACAGTACACAACAAAGCCCCAAGGAAAAGGGCTGCCGCGCCCTGGTACTCCAATGAACTGCAGACTTCTCTCCTCAAACTTAGAAAACTCGAAAGGCGATGGAGGCGCTCACGATCCACGGAAGATCAGGAAGCTTATAACCTCCAACTGACAATGCACCGCAAGGCGATAACTGAGGAAATGAGGCAAGCACACACAGACACACTAAGGTGATCGCTAAGAAAACCACACGACTTATTCAACCTTGTCAGGAACCTAACGAAAGAATCAGGTCCGGAGCAAAAATCTGAGATCCACGCCCAAGACTATGCTGACTTCCTTCAATCAAAATTATGCCAAACCGACAAGACTGACTCACCCTCCATCACCAAAGAACCAACAAACACAACGACACTAACAATATTCACCACCCCATCCAATAAGCAAATCGTTGACACCATCTCCACAATCAACACCACTACTGCTCAGACCGACCCCTGTCCTGCCTTCTGGATAAAGGAACTACGGACAGAGTTTGGCCCATTCATAGCTATACTCATCGACACATCTTTCACTTCAGGCTCATTCCCCCTAAGTCTCAAACACACATCCATCAGACCTCTGCTGAAAAACAGCAAGCTTGACCTCCAGAAAGTGGAATCATATAGACCAATTGCCAGCATTCCACTACTGGCCAAGATAATCGAAAAAGAGGTCCAATGCCAGATACAACAACACGTCAACAATGCTGCACCACTAGACCACTGCCAACACGGTTTCAGAGAATCTCATGGTGTGGAGACGCTACTTACCACCCTCTTCAACGACATACTCAATGCAATAGATAACATCCATCGTGGGGTTGTCCTTATATTTCTGGATATAGCCGCAGCATTTGACTCAGTATGCCATGAAACTCTCCTGAAACGGCTCGAAGAGAAGGGCATCTGTGACTTAGCACTAACTAGGTGTAAGTCATACTTATCCGATAGATGGCAGCATGTGTGAACAGAGACCTCCACATCCAAACCGTTCCACCAGAAACAAGGTGTTCCGCAAGGATCCTCCCTATCAGCCCTAATGTTCAACATCTACATGCAGCCCATTTGCGACCTCATACGCTCATTCAACGTCGAATGCATGATATATGCAGATGACGTTCTGCTCTACATGCCGTTCAAGATTGACCAGATTGACCTCTCATCACTAACAAACTGTTTCAGCACAGTGGAAAAATGGCTCCAAAATCAGAATCTCCAGATACAGCACAAAAAGACTGAAGTGCTGTTCATTACCAGAAACCCTAATTTTTCCCCACCAGCCTACCTAAACGTTGGGGAGATAGAGCTGTGTGATCCCGCCCCTTGCCCGAACCCGCAGGTACATAGGGGTTAAGGAGTTTAAGTTCCTTCTTCAAACTAATGTCCCACCACTTCCTGGAGCAGTGCTCATAGGGAAATGTAGTTTATCACCAGTTCAAATGAAGAGTAGTGTGACTCAGAAATGTTTTCAAGCAAAAGGGATTTATTTCCCTTCCCGGGGTTGGACTCCACACGGATAAAGGTAACACAAAATTATCTGCACTTTGGCAGAAAAGGACAAAATAAGAAATAGCTTCATTCAGCATAAAACAAACATTTCTTTCCAGCAGGTTAAACTTCACCAAACTGCAGCATAAATCATTTCTCTTCCAGCAGGTTAAACTTCACCACCCTGTTTCATACAGCTCTGTCTTTTCCACAATATGTTTCTAACACAGAGATATTATCTGTTCAGCCCAGGTAATCATACAGTTCATTTCTTTTCTATGAATGTTCCACCAGACTGGCTCGGTTTCTCTACGTTCCCCCACTGAAGCAGGAATTGTTTGCCCTGCTCTTTCTGGGGCCGCGCCCTTTTCTCCAACCCTGGGTTTTATGCAGAGCTCTTGGGTTTGACGTAGCTCTAAACATTCATTTTCTCCCCAGTTCTCTCCACCATAGCCCCAACCTTCTGGGTCAATAAACCCCCAGTACTTCTGGCAATTCCAGCCCTTAGGCTTACCTGGGGACCTGGCTGTGGAAGCTTTTCTTTGTAGTTTATAGAAACCGGTTGGTTCCCCACTGAACCTGTGTGAGGCAGCCTCCAACTGCCTTCCTGGCTGCTTATAATCCAGAGTATACCTCAGCTGGTCTGGTCTGCTCCTCCTATCTTTTTCAGCCGGAGCCTCTGACCATCCCTCAGCTGGAGACTGCGTCCACCTTGACTGGAAGCTGGCCTTCCTTCCTCAAAGGGGACACTGCTTGTCTCTCTTCCTGTTCACTCTGGCTTCCATTCTCCTTCCTCTCTCTCCTCTCCCTTGCTGGGGCCTCCTTATGAGTCAGCTTTCCTGGGTAGGGCCTGGCTCCACCCCCCTAGCAGGTGTTCAGAATTTCCCCATGACTTTCTGCTAAGCTGATAGCAGGGGCGTGTTTCCTTCTCTCGGGCCTGGTTTCCCTGACAACTAGTAGCCATGTGTCTTTGTTTACATTTATTTATTTAATTTATTTATTTACATTCTCTTATATACCGCGCTATTCTGCATCAGTGCGGTTTACATTGAACAAACTGAAATTACATTGAACAGGGTATTATAACTTGTAGATAACTATTTTACAGGGAACATGGGCTATGGAGGGTTAAGTGGCTTGCCCAAGACCACAAGGAGCACCTGTGGGACTAGAAACCCCAGTCCTTCCGGCCCAAGGTTGCTGTCCTCTAGTGGGATTTGAACCCCCGACTTTCCGGCCTGAAGTACCTTGCCCCAACCACTAGGCCACTCCTCCACTCTATTTGCTCAACATCAAACGGTTATAGTAAAACTATTTACAATATTTATTTATTTATTTATTTATTTAACAGTTATTTATATACCGCTCTTTCCCTTGTTTCAAGTGCGGTTTACATGTAACAGTAGGTTAATTGGTATGAGATATACCAGGACATTTTACATAGAACAGATAATTATAAATTACAAGGAAAATTGTAACATTACAAGTATAACATATTAGAACATATATACATTGCTAGTTAAATTATTAATCATCATGTAAATGAGTGTGTAGTATGGTTAAATTAGTGTATTAGTGTCGTTTATTTTTGAAAATAGGGTATATAATATTAAAAATAAATGTTAGCCTGTATCCCTTTGAGAATTCTGTTTTGGGAGTGTATTATAGTGTAATGTAAATAAGTGAGTTTTTAATTTTTTTTTAAATTCTTTTATGTCAGACAGTAGGCGAATGTTGTCAGGTAAATTGTTCCAGAGTATTGGAGCAGAGTGTGAGAAAGCTCTCTTATTGGTTTGTTTTCTGGCTTTTGTAAAATCTTTTGGTATTGTTAAAGTATTTATGTTTCTGCTCCTTTGAGATCGTTTATCAATGTCAATGTTAATCAGTGTATTTAGTGCAGATGGTGCAAGTTTATTTATAAGTTTAAATGTAGTGACAAGAATTTTATATTTGATTCGGGAGTAAATTGGTAGCCAATGAAGTTCAGCTAAAATTGGTGTAATATGTTCAAGTGGGCTTATATTCATAATCGTTCTAGCAGCTAAGTTCTGAGTTATTTGTATCTTTTTAATATTTTGTTTCGAAATACCATTAAGTATTGTATTTGCAAAATCGAAATGTGGGGTAATAATAGCATGAATTATGTTAATAAAATCTTGTAGAAGAATCAAAGGTCTTAGTTGTTTTAGTGTTTTGAGTTTGTAATGTATATTTTTAGTTAAATATTTTATATGTGAATCCATATTTAGATTATTGTCAAGTATCACACCTAAATATGTTAATGGGGATGGGTCTATTGCTTAGCCAGGTGCTTCTTGTTCAGTATCTGACCCATAATATTCTAGGAACAGTCTCTTTAGGATTTTGCGGAATTGGCTGGTTAGATGGATGGTTCTAATCTGGCAGTCTTGCACTTTCTACCTGGTGTTTGGGAGTTTCTACCGGGCTAGAAGGACTTGCTATGTCACAGCTGCAAACCAAGCCCACAATCCGTTACCTGGGTGTCACACTAGACCAAAGACTGGACATGAAGACACACATTGGCAACATGGTAAAATCAACATATCATAAAATCAGGACACTCAAACATCTACGCCCCCTGCTACAACCAGATGACTTCAGAACGATCTTTCAGGTACTAATCATTCCTCATCTCGACTATGCCAACGCGATCCTTCAAGGGCTCCCACAGTCCACCCTGAGCCCGCTCCAACTCGCCATGAACACTGCAGCCAGAGTTCTAAATGGGGCCTCAAGGCGAGACCATACAACACCCATTCTCAAAAGTCTCCACTGGCTCCCAATCCACTGTAGGATCGCCTTCAAGATCTTGCTACTAACATTCAAGGTCATCAATGGGCTCGCCCCCTCGTCACTCGCGGGCCTTATGCACATGACCCCCCCCCCCCAACAGGGCCAGACGACCTACAGCAATAAACACCTTGGTAATCCCCAAAACAATGACCCATTGTACACAGGCAACTGTAAACAGGGCTTTTAGTCTCTGTGCACCCAGTTGCTGGAACGCCCTACCACCCAACATACGAGCAATCCCGGAGCTAACTAAATTCAGGAGGGCATTGAAGCACCACCTTTTCCTCAAATGCTACCCGGAGGAAGGTACACCAACTCACCCCACTCACAACAAAGCTCCATGACTACCTGTAACTATCCCTCAAAGTGATGTATATTTGTGTAAATACTTATCTGTTATCCATATATGTGTAAATAGTTAATATGGTTATCCAAGTTGAGCTACCTGTTATTTGTAATTACGGTGTAATCCCCCACTGTAAAATACCTTGATGTTCCATGTAAACCACACTGATGTCGAAGAGTGCGGTATATAAGAGAAGAAAAAAATATTTGGAATGCACTTCCAGAAAAGCTACGATCCACAACTGATTTTAAAGACTTCCGCAAGTTACTCAAGACACCTTATTCACTGAACATTATAATGAAGACCACCAATCCCAATCGTACTGAAGGAAATTACAAGACAGTTTAAGACTTTGAAATGCAATGTTTCAATTTACAATTGAATGTTCCTTGTAAAATGAGTATGAAGTTACAAGTCTGTTCAAGTTGTTAAAACATGATGTTACCCTCCCTGTATATAACCCCTTGTACATAGCTCATCCTGTAAATAGCACACCATGAAATCATCCCCGTCACTCACACAAATACACACACTTGTTAAGACTGCATGCCTACCCCTACTGACACTGATCATTGATTGTTTGAAGTGTAAACTGCTTTGATTTCAGGACAAAGCGGTATATAAATCCTTTTAAATAAATAAAATAAATAAATAAAGGACGCAAGCCCTTTTCCTCAAATCAGACACAGCCATACATAAGCCAGTGAGGGGAAGGCAATGGCAGTGGGGGTGTACTACAGTCTGCCTCGCCAGAATGGATGATGAAATGCTAAAAGAAATCAGGTAAGTTAGTAAAAAAGTTACAACATAGTAATAATGGGCAATTTCTTTTACTCTGGTATCAACAGGATCAGTCTCCCAGCAGAGCATGCTATGGAGATAAAGTTTCTAGATGGAATAAATGACTGCTTCTTGGAGCAGTGGTTCATTAACCAACAAGAGGGGAAGCTATTCTATATGTAGTCCTTAGTGGAATACAGAATCTGGTGCAAGAGATAACTATGCTGGAGGGTCACTTGGCAATAATGATCATAGGTGGATCGCATTTGATTTAATAAATGGAGGGAGGACAGCAAGGAAATCCATAGCACTAGCTTTTTAAGCTTCAGAAATGGAACTATGATAAAATGAAGAAAATAGTTAAGAACAACAAAAAGAAGCAGATGCAAAGGTTAAAGGTTTACATCAAGCATGGGCATTGTTTAAAAATATTATCTTAGAAACCTAGACCGGATGTATTCCATGCTTTAAGAAAGGTGGAAGGAAGGCCAAATGACTACCAGCATGGTTTAAAGATGAGGTCAGATGTGGTCGTAGCCAAAAAGCATCCTTCAAGAAATAAGGAGCCAAATGACGAAACAGAAAACATCAGCACTGGCAAGTTAAACGTAAGGCATTGATAAGGCAGCAGGGCCGGATTTACCTATACGCCATGTACGCCATGGCGTAGGGCCCACAGCCGGCAGGGGCCCACAAAAAAAGAACCAGGTAATTTTTTTTAAACACAATTTTAAAAAAAAACCTGGTGGCTGCCGCCACGGGGCCCCCTCTGCTGCCGCGGGGGCCCCGTCTACAAGCTGAAGCCGTCGGGTCGGGTCGGGTCTCTCCCTCCCTCCCTCCCTCCCTCCCTCGCTGCAGGCTGCAAGAGACGCGAAGATAGAGCATCTCCTCGCGTCTGTGTTAAGCCCGCAGGGGCTGATGGGATTTCCCATCAGCCCCTGCGGGCTTAACACAGACGCGAGGAGACGCTCTCCCTTCGCGTCTCTCGCAGCCTGCAGCGAGGGAGGGAGGGAGAGAGACCCGATCCGACCCGACGGCTTCAGCTTGTAGACGGGGCCCCCGCGGCAGCAGAGGGGGCCCCGCGGCAGCAGCCACCAGGTTTTTTTTTTTAATTCAATTTTACTTTAGGCCGGGGGGGGGTAGGACTGGTAATGGGCTATGGGGGGGGTAGGACTGGTAATGGGCTATTGGGGGGGCTGGGGATGGAAATGGAAGGGGGGGGGTAGGGCAGTTAAGGGGCTATGGGGGGGTAGGACTGGTAATGGGCTATTGGGGGGCTGGGGCTGGAAATGGGCTGGGCTGGGCTGGGCTGGGGGGGGTTAAGGCTAGAGGTGGGCTGATGGGGTTAGGACTGGTAATGGACTGTGGGCTGTTGGGGGGGCTTAGAACTGGCAATGGGCTTTGGGGGGGTTAAGACTGGTAATGGGCTGTGGGCTGATGGGGGCTGTCTGGTAATGGGCTATGGGGGGGGCTAGGACTGGAAATGGGCTGGGGGGTTAAGACTGGAGGTGGGCTGATGGGGTTAGGACTGGTAATGGGCTGTTGGGGGGGTAAGAAATGGTAATGGTCTGGGGGGTGGATAAGACTGTTAATGGGCTGTGGGCTGATGGGGGTTGTCTGGTAATGGGCTATGGGGGGCTAGGACTGGAAATGGGCTGGGGGGTTAAAACTGGAGGTGGGATGATGGGGTTAGGACTGGTAATGGGCTGTGGGCTGATGGGGGGGGGTAGGACTGGCAATGGGCTATGGGGGGCTGACTGGAAATGGGTTGATGGGGTTAGGACTGGAAGTGGGCTGATGGGGGGTTAGGACTGGTAATGGGTTATAGGGGGGGCTTAAACTGAAAATGGGGTGATGGGGGGTTAAGGACTGTAAGTGGGGTGATGGGGGGGCTAGGACTGGTATTGGGTTGGGGGGTTGCTAGGACTGGAAATGGGCTGATGGATGGCTAGGACTGGAAATGGGCTGATGCAGGGACTAGAAGGGAATGGATGCTGGGTGAGGCTGGAACTAGAAGGGAGCTGATGTTGGGGGAGGATTAGAATGGGATGGGGCTGGAAGAGTAAAATGGAGAAGGGAAAAATATTTTGTGTGGGAGGGATAAAAAATCTACAATTGGCCGGGTATTGGGAGAGTAAGTGGGGATTGAGGATGGAGGGGTAAAATTTGAGTGG
Organism: Ichthyophis bannanicus; assembly: GCA_033557465.1. NCBI lineage: Eukaryota > Metazoa > Chordata > Amphibia > Gymnophiona > Ichthyophiidae > Ichthyophis > Ichthyophis bannanicus. The sequence goes on along the minus strand of CM066034.1, from coordinate 377,216,485 downwards.
ATGAAATAGGAATGAGGAAAGAGCAAAAGGAGAAAGATTAGTATGTTAAAGCAGATGTAGAGAGAGAATGGAAAAAAATCTAGAAGAGAGAAGAAAGGACAAATGGACAGCAGACGATGGAGAGTTAGCAGAAGACACGAAGAAACCAGAAGAAAGTGGCTGGAGCAATTGCAGCTGAAAAAAATGCACAAAAGGTAGAAAAATATCTCTTTATTTTGAATTTATTAATTGGAATATGTCAGCTCTGGTAAATGTGCATCATTAACATCTGCGCTTTGTTTAGTACAAGAGCAAATTAATGTATAGTTTTATTTCTACAGTGTTGTACATTCCAAGTTTGGCTTTTGGGATTCCCAGTTTAATTATTGTCTTGCTATTTCTAAATTGTGATTACTTGTTTGGTGATGGTCTATGTTCTGCATGTGTAACTGAGCTGAGGTGTTCTGTTTATATAATTCCTATTTGACATTGCCACTTGTTCTCTTTCCCCAGTAGGTCATGTATTGTTGTTCTCTGAAATGTATTGGTTTAATATTTGCAGTGTTGCCTTTTGATTGGTAGAGTATGGTGCTTTGTGAGTCCTGGTAGTGCTGTTAGGATACGGCGGGTTTACTATGGGCAGTGTTTGTAGTAGTTCCTAATGTGTCTGGCAGTTGGCACTGGATTATAGTAATGTAGAAATCTTTTAGTCTTTCTTTATCCATACACTCATTAAGAGGCACGTTTACTAAAAGTTAGTATATGGTAACATTATGCAAATATTTATGCAAATGAGGCCCCTTATGCAAATGAGGTCCGCACCCCCCTTGGGCCGCCCCTGCTGGGGGCCCACAATTTTTGTTGGCGTAGGGCCTCACTCAAGGTAAATCCGGCCCTGTAAGGCAGGCAAAGAGAATTTGAAAAGCAACTTTCCTTGGAAGCAAGAACACATAATAAAAACTTTTTCAAATACATTTGTAGCAAAAAAAACCCTGAGTGTGTCAAGTAGGACCCTTAGATAGAAAGAGGGGGAAAAGGGGGGCTAAGGGAGGACAAAGCCATAGTGAAAAGATTGAATACTTCCTTACAGGTTTTTTTTCAGTAAAGACTGAAGTTACCCAGGCCTGAAATGGTATTTAAAGGTGATGTATTGAAAGAATTGAAACAAATCTTGATAAACCAGGAAGATGTATTACAATTATTTGATAAACTAAAGAGTAGAAAATCACCTGGACCATGATATACATCCCAGGGTGCTGAAAAAACTGAAATATGACCTTGCAGACCTACTATTAATAATCTGTGAACTATCATTAAAATCATCTGTAGTATCTGAAGATTAGAGATTGGCCAATGTAATGCCAGTTTTTTAAAATGGTTCCAGGGGTGATCCAGGAAACTACAGATCGGTACTGGAGAAAATGGTAGAAATAATTATGAAGAATAAAATTACTGAACATGTATATACGAGTCATGGTTTAATGGGAGAAAGCCAACATGCATTTAGCCAAGGAAAGTCTTGGTTTACTAATCTGTTATATTTTCTTGAAGGTGTGAATAAACCGGTAGATAAAGGTGAGCCAGTTGATATAATGTAGCTGGATTTTCAGAAAGCCTTTGACAAGGTTCTTCATGAGAGACTCTTAGGAAAATTAAAAAGTCATGGGATAGGAGGCAGCGTACTATTGCAGATCAGCAACTGGTTAAAAGATAGCAGAGTAAGGCTAAATAGTCAGTTTTCTCAATGGAAAAAGGTAAATAGTGGAGTACCCGCACGGATCTGTGCTGGGCCCACTGCTTTTTTAACAATCATAAATGACCTAGAAATGGGAATAACAAGTGATGTGATCAAATTTGTAGATGACACAAAATTTATTGAAAGTTATTAAAACACAAGAATATTGTGAATTGGAAAACTGAACCAGATGGAATGTGGACTAGACCAAAGTTATGCACGGAGGTAGGGCTGGCCCAAAGGTTTCAGCTGCCCCAGGCAGGAGCCCCGGCTGTGCTGCCCCCACCAGCCGAGCTGCCATCCCTCAGCGCAAAGTTGCTTTGCCAGTTGCCAAGCTGACAGGCTGGCCCTGCACTTAGAAAACAACCCAAACTATAGTTACCTGATGCATGGTTCCGTATTAGTAACCACCACCCAGGAAAAGGATTTAGGCATCATCTTTATCTTTATTTTACATTTGATATACTGCCCACGTCAAGACATTAGGGCGGTTTACGATAAAATATTAAAACATTGCTGCGGAAGGAGAAAGGAACGCCATATTTAAGACAGGAAAGGAACAGAGAAAACAGCAAAACACAGACAATAGGCTAGGGAGGTCATTCTTTGAGGTCAAAAGCTTGTTGAAACAGGTGGGTTTTGAGCAAATTCTTGAATGTTAAGTAAACAGATTCTAAACGGAGTGAAGACGGCAGGGCATTCCAAAATGCTGGGCTGAGAAAAAAGAATGCAGCATGTCGAGTCTGTTCCAGGTGTGCTTGAGAAGGAGATGGGAGAGTGAGGCGATTGGCATGAAGGGAACGCAATTGGCGGTAGGGAGTATGTAAAGAGATGAGGACAGGTATAACGGAGTTGACGAATAGAGCACCCGGTGGGTTAAAATTAATATTTTATATTGGACCCGAAAGCGAAGTGGCAACCAGTGAAGACTAAACAAAAGTGGAGTAACATGATCCGATCGTCGAGCATTCGGAACAAGCTGTGCAGCTGTATTTTGGAGTAGTTGTAAACGTTGAAGTTGATAAAGAGGTAAATTAGTCAGTATTATGTTACAATAATCTAATCTACTAATAACTAGTGCAAGCAATAAAGTGACATTGGATGATGGAGGCAAAAATGAATGGACTGCTCTAATCTGTCTGAGAGCTGAGAATGAACGGTGTATAAGAAGAGATAAGTGTTCGTGAAAAGAGAGAGAGGAGTCTAGAGTGACGCCCAGATACCGGAAGGAAGATACTAGAGGAATGGAAGTGGACGCAAGTTGCGTAGCAATGGTAGGACATGGAGTACTTAGGGATACCCACATTGCAGTTAATTTAGAAGAATTTACATGTAGGAAGTTGGAGGAAAGCCAGGACATAACATGAGAGAGGCAGTCATTAAGAGGAGAGATATCTATGTTAACTATGATATCTATGTTATGTATGCCACGCAACCTAAAATGCGGACTCATAAATTCCCGGTCAATCCGTAAAAAGTGGCCAGCCATTATTGACCTCATAACACAACTCAAGCTAGATATCCTGCTACTAACAGTCATGGCTCACTACCTCAGACTCAGTACTTATCAAATCATCCCCCCCGGATTTCTCTATACACTCATGTCACAGAACGGACCGCAGAGGAGGTGGTACCCTCATTCTAGCAAAGGCAGATCTCCAATATCAAACAATCAGCTCTAACAACTCAACCCACCTGGATATAATCACTATATCCAACATCCACAGTACCATTAACCTTGTCTATAGATCCCCCATCGCTTCCCCTGAAGATCTCGCAACTATAATTGACCTAGCCTCCAACCCCAAAGATGCACGTAAGCCAAACTAGGTACTAGGCGATTTCAATCTGCCAGCCCTGCAGGATAATCATGCCAATGCCTTCCTTGAAGCTTTCAACAACCTAGGATACAAACAAATAGTTGATGCCCCCACCCACCGAAAGGGAAACATGCTTGACCTCATTTTCTACCCACAACCAGATGAGAACTCAAAATACAAGTATGACATAGTTAGTTATCGCACCCGTCCCATGGTCGGATCACAATCTAATACAATTCCAAATACCTATCCAGCAGGAAAATGAGCAAACAAAGAGACTAACTGAAAAGCCAGCAACACCCACATGTCGATTCAGACCCCTGGACGAAGAGACAATCATCAAGGACGTCCTACCTAAAATCATATCTGCACCTCCAGACCTTGAAGAGATGATGGCTTCATGGAACAATCGCCTGAGCTCCTTTGCCCGCAAACCTGTCCAAACTAAACCACTTACCCCTGGCAAGTGTCCAAGAAGTAGAAAACCCGCACACTGGTATACCGCCGAACTAAGAACCTCCTTGCTCCTGCTAAGGAAACTGGAAAGAAAATGGTGACATACACGGGCCCCAATGGAACTAATAGCATACACCTCCCACCTTAAAAAACACGGGAGTTAATATCAGCGACAATGAGAGAACATCACTCAAATCTCCTAAACCGTGCCTTAAACAAACCCCATGAGCTTTTCAACATTATAAAAACCCTAAAGAAGGAGCCATTGCCCCTCCATCTGGACATGATTAATTCACAGGACTATGCAGATTACTTACTGGCCAAAACCAACAATGTCAGCAAAGCCACGTTATCCAACCCTAGCAGCAATTCACCACATATCCAGCCACTCACAACTATCGTAACACCAACAACCACACAAGTTGAGGACATCATCACTACTGTCAACGCCACCACTGCACCAAATGACCCCTGTCCAGCATTCTGGATAAGAGCTCTACGAAAGGAAATCAGCCCTATACTATGTAAGATCATGGACCTATCCTTCTCTACAGGTCTATTCCCATCATGCCTCAAGCAGACATCAATCAGGCCTCTTCTGAAGAACACCAAACTGGATCCACAGAAGGTTGAATCATATCGACCAATATCAAGTATTCCACTGTTGGCAAAGTTAATTGAAAAGGTTGTGCAACACCAAATACAGGACCATATTGACTCAACGGCTCCCCTGGACCCAGCCCAACATGGCTTTCGAGAATCACACGGCATGGAAACTCTCCTAACCACACTAATCAATACACTGGTCACAGGAACCGATAACATCAAACAAGGATTCGCACTGATTTTCCTGGACATTGCCGCCGCGTTTGATTCCGTAAACCATGATCAACTCCTGAGATGGCTTCAAGATAAGGCCATCAATGGGCTTTCATCTTCATCATTATCTGAATTGATCCAGACCACTCCCACTAACAGGTCCAGAAGATCGGTAGCACTCAATACACTGACAGTCCCAAAATCAATAACCCAATGCACCCAATCAACAGCGAGTAGGACCTTCAAATTCTGTGCGCCCAGATGCTGGAATACCCTGCCTCCCAACATCCGTGCAATTCCTGACCTATCCCAGTTTAGGAAGGCCTTGAAGCACCACCTCTTCCTCCTGTACTACCCGATAGACAATGCCATAACAGCCCCATCCACGGGTACAACACAAAACTCCCACGGCTAGACCAATGAGGCGAACCCTACCTTGTTGCAAGATTGTAAATAGTTACCCCATGTTATCCAAGTTTTAAACACCTGTTCATTGTAAACACAGAGTACCCAAGGAAATGTGTAGTTCTATGTTTATTGTAAACTGCGCTGATGTTGAATAGCGCGGTATAAAAGAGACTGGAAATAAATAAATAAAATAAATAAATAAATAAGGGAATCAGCGGTTTAGCATTGAGCTGGTGCAAATCATACCTAACGGACAGATGGCAGCAAGTTCGTACAGGTTCCACAACCTCTAAACCCTTCCAGCAAAAACATGGTGTACCTCAAGGCTCCTCACTCTGCATTATTATTCAACATATCCATGCAACCCGTATGCGAAGTAATCCGCTCCTTCAATGTCTCATGTCTAATCTACGCTGACGATGTACTACTCTTCATTCCATTCTTGACTGATAAGCCAGATTTCTCCCCTCTGATAAAATGTTTTGAGGCTGTAACAGACTGGTTCCATGCACAAGGCCTCAAGATAAACTTTAGCAAAACAGATGTACTCTTCACTACAAGAAATCAAAACTTCTCCCCTCCACCTGCGCTAAAGACGAAAGACGCTGAGCTCACAACCAGACCCACGATCCACTACCTTGGTGTTACATTAGACCAGGAGCTGGATTTCAAAGCACACATCAGCAACACCGTCAAGCAGATCCACCATAAAATATGAACATTGAGAGATCTCCGACCTCTACTGCAACCAGGCGATTTCAGGACAGTATTTCAGGCACTTGTGACCCCCCACTTTGACTATGCCAATACGATTCTTCGTGGCCTACCCAAGTGCTCAGTAAGTCCACTACAACTAGCTATGAATACCACGGCTCGCTTCCTCCACGGAGCCTCCAAAGGAGACCATATCACCCCGATTCTAAAGGAATTACACTGGCTACCAATCTACTGTCAGACAACATATAAAGTAGCCTTGATAACATTTAAGGCCATCAACAACATATCCTCCTCCTCCCTTACAGAGTTGATCCACCTTACCCCGGCAAACAGAGAGAGGAGATCATTCGCCATCAACACCCTTTTGATCCCTAACGAAATAACCAAATGCTCAGAAGCGACAAAGAGCAGAGCTTTTAAGTTCTATGCACCCACATGCTGGAATGCACTCCCACTCTCAATCCGAGCAATTACCGATATTATACAATTCAGAAAAGCTCTAAAACATCACCTCTTTCTCCTACACTATTCACAGCCCAATATTAGCCACAACACACCCAGCTAAACATCGATGACCCACAAAACATTTCGTAGCTATGTTGTACAGAATTGTAGATATTGTAAATAGTTACCCAAGTTGAAATCCAAGTTGTATCCCTGTTTTCTGTAAAGGCATATCTGATATATCGATATGCACAAATGTTACCTGTAAACCGCACTGATTTTAAAGAGCGCGGTATATAAAAGTAATAAATAAATAAATTAGATAAATAAACTGGAGATGAGTGAAAAAGAAGAACAATATCATCCACATACAGGTAAGTGGAGACCGAAAATTGCTGAATCAAGAGGGGCAAAGGAGCGAGGAAAATATTGAACAATAGAGAGGAGAGGACAGAGCCTTGCAGTACCCCACAGGATAAAGGGACAGTTGAGGATGATTGGTTTCCAGAATGAACAGAGAAAGTGTGTGAACTGAGAAATGAACGAAACCACTGTAACACCATGCCACGTAAACCAGCATCGTAAAGGTGAGAAAGAAGAGTTCTGTGATCCACAAGATCAAACGCCGATGATAAATCCAAAGATACAATTAGAGTGATATCATCCCGATCATGGGCGTATGAATCTCATTTAGAAGAGCGAGGAGAACTGTCTCCATGCTGTGTCCAGCACAGAAACCTGACTGGCGGGGGTGCAAAATATTCGTGCCAGCTGCAACAGGTAAAGACCCTTCCTGTCTGCCTGTGGGAGATCAGATCCCCAAGGGTATTACAAGAAGGATCATGGCCAGCAGGCAGCAAGCTACCCATGAGGATCCCATTCCCCATGGGCAGAAGCAGCCACCATGATCGCAACAAAGACCCTTTCTGTTCTGCCCTCAGGGATCTGATCTCTCCCAGGCAGACAGGAAGAGTATTTGCCATGATCATGGCTACTTTTCTTCCACCCACAGGGAATGGGATCCCCGCAGGCAGCCTGCCACCACAATTTTTGATAGGGCCAGGAGCCAGGACCAATGTGGCCCACCCCTTTCCAATGCCTATGTGGTCACCATATCTTTAAAAGGATAAAGAACTGGAAAATGTACAGAGAAGAGCCAAAATGGTAAAGGGGATGGAAGGATATCCCTATGAAGAAAGGCTTAATGGTTAGAGCTCTTCGACTTGGCACAAAGACTATCGAGGGGAGATATGACAGAGGGCTATAAAATATTGAATGGAGTGGAATATGTAAACGTAGATAGTTGTTTACTGCTTCAAAATGTAGAAAGACCAGGAGACACACAATGAAGCTACATTATAGCCCATTTAAAACTAACAGGAATTTTTTTTTTCACTCAATGCGTAATCAGACTCTGAAATTCATTTCCGGAGGATGTAGTAAAAGCTTTTAGTGTAGCAGTTTGAGAGGTTTGGACAAGTTCCTGAAGGAAAAGTCCATAAACCATTATAAAATAGGACCAGGGAAATCCACTGCTTACCTTGGGCCTGGATTGGCCGCTGTTAGAAACAAGATACTTGGCTTGATGGACTTTGATTTGACCCAGTATTGCATATCTTATGTCCTTATTTTATTTAAGCATAATTGCAAGATTAAATTGAAAAGAGCAGAAAAGCTAGGCAGACTTCATCCCTCCCCCCCCCCCCCCAAGGCCTCTTTAATTCTATTGCGTTTATAGGTCTGGCAGTGGGATTGGGGGGTAGTCATCACCTAAGGTTCCCAGATTTTTTTGCAGAGAAATCTGGGGCACTTATCTGACTTGTGTGTGAGGGGGTAGGGATACTTTAGCTCCAGGTTTCAGCAGCAAGCTATGGAGGAAGGGAGACATTATCTCCCCCCCTCCCCCCAATCCATCTCATGACAGTAACAATATCACTTCCAAGCAAACAAAATAGATGGAGAAATATTAACTGATGCAATTGGCCAGTCTTTTTTCCCCCAGTGTAGGTCGCGGGCCCGGCTATCCCACAAGCAAAGGAAGCAGGGATATTTGCTGAAACCGGATTGCTGCCCTAATAGCATGGATAGAATTTTAAAGTCTCCACAAATCATCCACTTATGCTCATCATAACGAATCTTCTGAAGAATCAGGGCCAAATTCTCGTATTTTTCTTGGAGAATAACAGAGTGAGCAATAGGAACTGAAGCGAATGTGTTGCCATTATGAAGAAGAACACCTTTTATGCTGTCTTTTGACGAATCAATGAACAGCCGCCATTCAGCAGGATCATACTTGAGTTTAAACTTTTCCATCACTCCGTATATCATTGCAAAATACCAAATCTTCCTCTTTGCTGAAATACTTCAAAAATTGTGTCTCGCGGTTGCGGTACCAATAAAAAGTTGTTCCTGGTGACAATAGATTTTTCTGTTTAAGCCGAGAACCTAGCAGTTGGGCAGCATCTTTTGGGAGTCCTAAATCCCGGACTAAATCATTCAATTCAGCTTGAGAGAAAAGTTCAGGTTTCGGATCTGGTTCAGTTTCAAACTCGGAAGTACTGGACTCATCGGGAAAAGCCATCTGATGAGTCTCATCATGATCAGAACCATCCACACAAATATGATCCAAAGATTTTGGTGGTTCAGGCACAGGTACTTCGTTGCTATGAGGCATAGGCCTAATTGCTGAGGGAAGGTTGGGGTAACTTATTACGTTCTTATTTTTTAAGTTGTATCCCTTCACAATGCAAGAGCAAAAATAGCAGTCACTGCTGTGGTCTCTTTGTTCACGCCACATCATAGGTATTCCGAAACGAAATGCTTGTTTTTTACCTTTCATCCATAAGCGTAGATCTTCCTCACATGTCTTGCACACTTTGTGAGGAGCCCATGGTTTGTCTTGATCGCCTAACTTCAAACCGAAATAGGCGAAATATACTTTTTTAATAAATGCAGAAATGTTCCTCTGCCGCTTTTTCACGGTATATTCCCCACAAATAAAACAAAAAAAGGTCCGGAGAGTTGACGCAACCTCTGGCTCTGTGAGCCATCACAAATACACAGCACTGCAAACTACAACTGTAGTGAACCACTTCGGAATAAAGCTGGATTACGACTGAGCAAACAAAAGGTAATAATGAACTTGTAAGAAACTGAAATTTGACAGGAACGTTCATGTCGCAACCACCGTGTTTGAGCGAGCGAACGAGGCGAGGCGAACAGGAAAGAACATGCGCCAGCGCGAGTACTGGATTTAGCCCCCCGCCTCCCAATTGTCCTGTTAATGTATAAAATGAATACAAAACACTCTAAAATATCATGAGGGAGTGTTTCTAGTTAGTTAACCATTACAACCTCTATTTTGGGCCAAGAAAATAAACTGCAGTCGGCTAAAAAGAAATTATGTGAACATTCCTTATATGGGTAAGAAATCTAATTTTGCAAGAAAACGTGACGTGATGGAACATTTTGGCTATTTTTCCTGGATTCAGCACCCCAAAATCTATAGGAATCAGTTGCAAAACTGGAGGCAGTTTTTTGGTAGTGTACCTGTGTAATTAAACTGGGAATCCCAAAAGCCAAACTTGGAATGTACAACACTGTAGAAATAAAACTATAAATTAATTTCCTCTTGTACTAAACAAAGCGCAGACATTAATGATGCACATTTCCTAGAGCTGACATATTCCAGTTAATAAATTCAAAATAAAGAGATATTTTTCTACCTTTTGTGCATTTGTTTCAGTTGCAATTGCTCCGGCTACTTTCTTCTGGTTTCTTTGTGTCTTCTGCTAACTCTCCATCGTCTGCTGTCCATTTGTCTTTTCTTCTCTCTTCTAGTTTTTTTCCATCCTCTCTCTACATCTGCTTTAACATTCTAATCTTTCTCCTTTTGCTCTTTCCTCATTCCTATTTCATCCACTCAAATTTTACCCCTCCATCCTCAATCCCCACTTACTCTCCCAATATCCGGCCAATTGTAGATTTGTCTTCCCTCCCACACAAAATATTTTTCCCCTCTCCATTTCACTCTCCCAGCTCCATCCCATTCTAATCATCCCCCAACATCAGCTCCCTTCTAGTTCCAGCCCCACCCAGCATCCGCTCCCTTCTAGTCCCTGCATCAGCCCATTTCCAGTCCTAGCCCCCCATCAGCCCATTTCCAATCCTATCCTAGCCCTACCATCAGCCCATTTCCAGTCCTAGCTCCCCCATCCATTTCCAGTTCTATCCGAGTCCCTCCATCAGCTCATTTCCATTCCCAGCCCCCATCAGCCCATTTCTAGTCCTTTCCTAGCCCCACCATCAGCCCATGTCAAATCCTAGCTCCCCTCCACTCAGCCCATTTCCAATCCAAGCCCCCATGAGCCTACTTCCAGTTCTAGCCCCTCCATGAGTCCATTTCAATTCAAGCCCCCACTACAGCCCATTTCCAATCTTAGCACCCCCAACAGCCCATTTCCAAACCTATCCTAGCCCCTCCATCAGCCCATTTCCTGTCCTAGCCCCCCACTCAGCCCATTTCCAGTCCTAGCTCCCTCCCCTCACAGCCCATTTCCATTCCAAGCCCCCTCCCCATCAGCTATTTGCAGTTTAAGCCCCCCTTCCACTCAGCCCATTTCCATTCCAAGCCCCAGTCCCCATCAGCTATTTGCAGTTCAAGACCCCCTTCCACTCAGCCCATTTCCAGTCCTAGCAACCCCCCCCCCAGCCCATTACCAGTCCTAAGCCCCCCCACAAACAGTCCTAAGCCCCCCCATCAGCCCACTTCCAGTCCTAACCCCCCATCACCCCATTTTCAGTCTTTCCCCCCCCCCCACAGCCCATTACCAGTCCTACCCCCATCAGCCCACTTCCAGTCCTAACCCCTGTGATGCTGCAAACCCTCTGGGAGCGAAAGAAAATGTTTTAAACCCGGGAAAAATCAAACACCGACTGCAATATCCCGAGGAACCACATAGGGGGAGCAGGAGGGACCTCCGAGGAACAGAGGAACCACACCTCCTAGGTCAGGAGGTAGTGCCAGCCCACCTCCAATCAAGAAAGAGAGGAGTGCCTTTTAAAGGGAATTAGAAAGGTTGGAAGACAGAACAGGAACAGGCAGAACAGCAAGAACAGGAACGAGAACAAGAACGGGCAGAACAGGCAGAAGAACGAAAACAGGACCGAGAAAGAAACCGGGAACAAGAAGCAGAACTACAGGAACCTGGAGTGGAACCAGGAGCGAAACGGAGGAGTCAGGACAGCCCTGGAGAAAGGTACAGGCAGGACGGCCTGGGAAAGGAGCACTGCCTAGAGAACCAGCGGAACCAGCAGGTTGGGCAGGTCAGCCGAATGCAGGGGCTGGATATCCAGGAGGAGCAATAATCCCTGACCAACAGTTTTGCAGGAGGCAGCAGCAGCCTCAGAGGTTGGGAGAAAGGAGACCCTGTGGAGAAGGTGGGCCAACTCCAGCCCGAGTGAGTGGTAGCCATATTGAGAGGCCAAGGCGTGACTGTGACTGCGAGCTGAAGCCCACAGCCAAACACTTGGAGAGCTTAAGGCCTAGTACTCAGGCCAAGCAGGATCCCTACTGGAGCAGGCCTCAAGCTTCACCCGGAGCAGTCCAACCAAGAAGACAAGGTAACCCATATTTTACTAAAAGCAGGGTACAAACTGCGGATGTATGGGGTGTGCGAGGAGCACAAGAATATTATCCTTATGAGAATGTTTGTAAGATAAGCTGCAAGGAACATGCGCCCACTAAAAGACTTGTTAAGGTCCCAGCTGTACAGAAAGCTAAGACAAGACTCTTGCCAAGCAAGGACAGTTCACAGTATCTGAAGGCGCAGGACCGACGCCCAGTTTTCAACCCCGAGCATTGGGAAGTTGTGCGGAACATATTTAAAGAACCTTATGGCAACTTACCCACGAGCACTGATTTAGGCTCAGAGGCCTCAGAAGCCGAGCCGATGCAACTGGAGTTTGAGTCAGACCATGAGATGGATTGTAGCTTCTGTAGGAGAGGGAGCCTAGAGTCCTGTCTGAGCAACTAAGCTATCTTGGGAGTTAAGACTGTTTATCTGCTTTATCAGTGAATGTGAAGATAACAGTTTTTCTTTACTACTTTCTTTTCCCTTTTACCTGAAGTAAGGAATTTGTGTTGGACATTTTTGTAACCAAGCAATTGAACCTTTGTGCATTAACAGGGGAAATAAAAGCCTTTTATTTTCCTCCACTCGGACCTTTTGTTTCTGTGGGATTTTTGGTGACAGAGAACGCTACCAGGCCTGAAAGTCCCTGGGCCCTGCATGATATTGGCCAAAACCCATCCATAAATATTTTTATGCCCTACCTACCTCGCTCCAATACGCTGCCCAGGTAGGACGGGTGACATAAAATGGCGTAGTTATTGGATTTTTTTTCCGTTGCTTAAAACCTACGTCTGCACAAAAAAAAAAAAAAAAAGCCAAGCCTGGTTGGAACTGCTGGAAGGACAAGATCCGGAGCGGATCAGCCAGCGAGACCGGATTGGAGGGAGAAAACTCGAACTGGAGTAACCTGAAATCCGGAAGGGAAGTGAAAATCCTGAAGGAAAATCCTGTTGCCAACCCGGAAGCAGAGGAGCTGCAGAGAGGACAGCAACTAACATTCCAGAGCTGACTCAACACTTCCGTCAGGTAAAATGTAATAGGGCCTGACAAGTGTTGGATGCCAGGGAAGTTTAAAAAAAAAAAAATAGAGAGAGTGTAAAAGAAAGAAAGTTTGGGAGAGCCACACTTTTTTTTTTTTCTCTTTTTCTCTTTTGTTGCAGGTTCATCATGGAGCCTAAAGATCTCTGTGCCTGGATGGCACATCAATTTGACAAGCAAGCAGAGGTTGCCCTGAGAAATCAAGCCCAAGCCTTGCAGGCGATGCAAGAGCAGCAAGCGCCAGTATTACAGACAATGGAGAAATGGCTGGCTCAACAGCGTGAGGCGATGGAAAAAGTCAACGCGGACAGGTTGCAGGCTACCGGACCGGCTAACCCAGGAACTGGACAGTGGTCCTGTAATGACCTGGTGGTGGGAAAGCTCAGTCCTAATGACAATGTGGACGATCTTTTGGACTCATTTAGTAGGATTGCCCGGTCAGCCAACTGGCCACCCGAGCAATGGGCCATTCGACTAGTGACGTCCCTTACAGGGGAGGCGTTAGCCGCCTATAGGTCAATGCCCCCAGCCCTAGCTAACACGTATGAAGAAGTCATCCTTGCTATTAGGGACCGCTTAGGCCTTACACCTCTGGCCTATAACAAAATGTTCAGAGCCACGACCCTTAGAGCAGATGAAACACCAAAAGCCCTTGGTTATCGGATAAAAAGCCTAGCATACAAATGGCTACAGCCAGAAAGAAAGAATATAGATACTTTAATGGACGCCATAGTACTAGAACAGTACATGTCTGCTGTGCCTAGTAGAGTACAGAACTTTTTAATCTTACAAAATTGCTGTACTACTACAGATGCCATATCTCTTACCGAGAGATACTTGGAGGCAGAAAGAGTCACCCAGCCTAGGGTAGGGACTCCCAAATTGGCCATAGGAATGCAGAGTGTAAAGAATTCCTCAAAACCTCCATATGGTAATTTGGAAAGTAATGTACCGCTGGCAAGGGAAAATATTAAAAGATGTTATGCTTGCGGTAGGAGAGGTCACTTAAAAAGTGAGTGCTATTCTCGCACGGCTCTTGTGGGAGAGGCTCCAAGGACAATGCGAGAAGGGTTTGTCCTCAATGTAACAATTCAGGGAGTCAGTGTACAAGCGCTTCTGGATTCAGGAGCTGACCAGACCATGATCTCCAAACGGTTATGGTCGGTGATCCAAGATCAAGGGTTGTCAGTTCCTGAACATCCAGAAGGAAACGTGAAAATAAAATGTGTTCATGGTGCGGCCACCCGCTACCCTGTTTATAAGTTGTGGGTTAAGGGAGTGGGCTTGGAGAAAGAAATGCTAGTGGCAGTAGTGCCAAAGTTGCCACAGGAATTAGTATTGGGCCGCGATTGGCCACAATTTAGGAGGAGTCTTAAAGAGGGCTTATCTCCGCACAAGATACCAAACTCCACTTGCATTCGGCAGGAGCCTGCTGAGAACTCCAAGCCACAACCAAATGACCCGGAGAAGGGTAGGGATCCCAGGGCAGCCCTGGTTTCCACAAGGTCGCACGCCCTGGATGATGAAAGACCCTCATGTTCTAAAGATACTTCTTTAGGGGACCTTCCTTCGCACGAAGATTTAATTGGGGACCCCTCGAAGAGAGAGCGGAAGCCCAAAGCTGAGCGAAGGAAAGAAAGACAGTGCCGCTCGCAGGATCGAGCGGAATTGCAAGCTGGGAGAGGGATGCCGTGGGTACCGGCAGACTTAATGGAAAAGTTCCCCTCCTTCAAAATGGAGCAGAGAGCAGACCCGGCACTAGCACGTGCATTTGAGCATGCACAGGATGAAAGGGATTCATTTCCCAGATTCATCTTGGATGAAGATATACTCTATCGGGAGAGCAAGAACCCTAAGACTGGAGCTCTGTGGAAACAGTTGGTAGTACCAAACACGTTTAAATCCCTGGTTCTACGGCTGGCCTATGACCATCCGGTAGGGGGCCATAAGGGCGCACAGGGCACCCTTGATCAGATTTTAGCCAGATTTTATTGGCCGGGAGTCTTCCGGGAAACAACTCGCTTTTGTGAATCATGCGCGGCCTGCCAAAGCGTGACCCCTCACAGACCAGGGAAGTACCACTAGTGTAGATGCCCATCATTTCAGACCCGGTAAGGAGATTGGCTATGGACATAGTAGGACCTCTCATCCGAACACCAAGAGGATTCCAATATATCCTGGTAATTGTCGACCAAGCCACCCGCTTTCCATGGGCAATGTCCCTGAGAAATGTTTTAGCCAAATCAATCGCCATCGAGCTAGTCAAGCTATTCTGCGAGATAGGCTTTCCGCAAGAAGTCCTGACTGACAGAGGTAGTAACTTCTTGTCCAAATACCTCGCTCAGGTTTGGGACGCCTTTGGCATCCACCACATAACGACCGCCGCTTACCACCCGCAATGTAATGGCTTGGTGGAGCGATTAAACCAAAGCATAAAACAGATGCTCCGAAGAGCCTTGGATGGACAAATGACGGAGTGGGACACTGTGCTGCCGTTCATCCTATATGCTTGTAGGGAGAGAAAGCAGAGTTCCTTGGGAACCTCACCCTATGAACTTATGTACGGACGACCACCCTGAGGCCTGTTAGATGTTTTAAAAGAACAATGGATTGAACCAGTGGAGACTGAAGTAGGCGTACCCCAGTTCTTGAAGGACTTAAGGACTCGCCTAGAGCGAACCTCTCGGGTCGCAAGCGAGAATCTAAAGGAAAGTCAACAAAAACAAAAACAGTATTATGATCGGTGTACAAAGCCTAGGCAGTTGAAAACCGGAGAAAAAGTAATGATCCTAGTATCAGGCGCTACCCCCAAATTTGAAGCCCGATGGAAGGGGCCACTTACAATAGTCAAGCCCATAGGATCCACTTCTTATTTGGTCCAGGATACCAAAGGACATACGCAAACTTATCACGTTAATGTTCTTCGGCCCTGGCACGAGCGGTCAGGTTTGCTAGCATCAGCTACCAAGGTGTTCCACCCCGAAGGGATACAAATGGACAACGGTCGAGGGAATCATCGAACCAGTCAGCTGCAGAAAAGTGAAATATCCTGTATTACGTGCTGTGTGGAAGGGGCTTCACCAGCCCGTAATATTTTAAGAGGGGGGATATGTGATGCTGCAAACCCTCTGGGAGCGAAAGAAAATGTTTTAAACCCGGGAAAAATCAAACACCAACTGCAATATCCCGAGGAACCACATAGGGGGAGCAGGAGGGACCTCCGAGGAACAGAGGAACCACACCTCCTAGGTCAGGAGGTAGTGCCAGCCCACCTCCAATCACGAAAGAGAGGAGTGCCTTTTAAAGGGAATTGGAAAGGTTGGAAGACAGAACAGGAACAGGCAGAACAGCAAGAACAGGAACGAGAACAAGAACGGGCAGAACAGGCAGAAGAACGAGAACAGGACTGAGAAAGAAACCGGAAACAAGAAGCAGAACTACAGGAACCTGGAGTGGAACCAGGAGCGGAACCGGAGGAGTCAGGACAGCCCTGGAGAAAGGTACAGGCAGGACGGCCTGGGAAAGGAGCACTGCCTAGAGAACCAGCGGAACCAGCAGGTTGGGCAGGTCAGCCGAATGCAGGGGCTGGATATCCAGGAGGAGCAATAATCCCTGACCAACAGTTTTGCAGGAGGCAGCAGCAGCCTCAGAGGTTGGGAGAAAGGAGACCCTGTGGAGAAGGTGGGCCAACTCCAGCCCGAGTGAGTGGTAGCCATATTGAGAGGCCAAGGCGTGGCTGTGATTGCGAGCTGAAGCCCACAGCCAAACGCTTGGAGAGCTTAAGGCCTAGTACTCAGGCCGAGCAGGATCCCTACTGGAGCAGGCCTCAAGCTTCACCCGGAGCAGTCCAACCAAGAAGACAAGGTAACCCATATTTTACTAAAAGCAGGGTACAAACTGCGGATGTATGGGGTGTGCGAGGAGCACAAGAATATTATCCTTATGAGAATGTTTGTAAGATAAGCTGCAAGGAACACGCGCCCACTAAAAGACTTGTTAAGGTCCCAGCTGTACAGAAATCTAAGACAAGACTCTTGCCAAGCAAGGACAGTTCACAGTATCTGAAGGCGCAGGACCGACGCCCAGTTTTCAACCCCGAGCACTGGGAAGTTGTGCGGAACATATTTAAAGAACCTTATGGCAACTTACCCACGAGCACTGATTTAGGCTCAGAGGCCTCAGAAGCCGAGCCGATGCAACTGGAGTTTGAGTCAGACCATGAGATGGATTGTAGCTTCTGTAGGAGAGGGAGCCTAGAGTCCTGTCTGAGCAACTAAGCTATCTTGGGAGTTAAGACTGTTTATCTCCTTTATCAGTGAATGTGAAGATAACAGTTTTTCTTTACTACTTTCTTTTCCCTTTTACCTGAAGTAAGGACATTTTTGTAACCAAGCAATTGAACCTTTGTGCATTAACAGGGGAAATAAAAGCCTTTTATTTTCCTCCACTCGGACCTTTTGTTTCTGTGGGACTTTTGGTGACAGAGAACTCTACCAGGCCTGAAAGTCCCTGGGCCCTGCATGATATTGGCCAAAACCCATCCATAAATATTTTTATGCCCCACCTACCTCGCTCCAATACGCTGCCCAGGTAGGACGGGTGACACCCCCCATCAGCCCATTTCCAGTCTTAGCCCCCCATAGCCCATTACCAGTCCTAGCCCCCCACATAGCCCATTACCAGTCCTAACGCCCCCCATCAGCCCATTTCCAGTCCTAGCCCTCCCATAGCCCATTACCAGTCCAAATCCCCCCATCAGCCCACTTCCAGTCCTACCCCCCCATCAGCCCATTTCCAGTCTTAGCCCCCGCCCCATAGCCCATTACCAGTCCTAACCCCCCATCAGACTACGTCCAGTCCTAACCTAACTCATTTTTATAGACATAGCAGCCGCTTTTGATACAGTTCACCACAAAACACTCATCAATAGGCTTGAAACCATTGGAATATGTGGAACCCCCCTGAAATGGTTCACATCCTATATAACAAGCAGAATGCAGCAGGTGCTCTTTAACAACGAAACAGCTGAACCATTCCCGCAAAGCCAAGGAATACCCCAAGGCTCGGTGCTTTCCGCCCTACTATTTAACCTATACATAAGACCAGTTTGTGCAATCTTTCAGAAATACAAGATCAGCTACCACTTGTATGCAGATGATGTAATGCTTTATACCCAACTGGACGAAAACAAGCCAAATTACAATCAACTAGAAGAATGTTTATGTGAATTGCAAGCCTGGCTACAGCAAAACAACATGTCCATAAACCATACAAAAACAGAGGTAATGTACATCTCCAGTAAAACAGACTGCAACCCTCCGCCAACAGTCACCCTGAACAACATCATCTACAGCACAAAGAATGAAATAAAATATCTCGGAGTCACGTTCGACAACAAACTAAAGATGGATCAACACCTCCGGAATGCCAATAGAGCCATATTCCATAAACTAAGAATCCTCCAGCCACTGCGTAACATCATTGAACAACACGACTTCAGAACAGTGGCACAAGCACTCATCACGCCCCACTGGGATTACTGTAACGCCATATTGCAGGGGCTACCAAAGAAAACCCTGAATATACTACAAATGGCACAAAATGTTACAGCCAGGATCATCATGAAAAAGAGCTTCACAGAACACATCACACCAGTCCTAATTGAGTTTCACTGGCTCCCAATTACCGCCCGCATAAAATACAAACTCCTAGTAACCACATTCAAACTTATACACAACATAGCGCCGTCATTCCTAACCAATCTCATCAGCGCTCAAACTCACAATAGAAGCAGAAGAACCGCCAACTTAAACACTCTCAGTGTCACAAAGAGTATAAGAACAGCCAAGATACACACCAGCAACAGAGCATTCTCTTACATTGCACCCATGCTATGGAATCAACTGCCACATGGCATGCGTGCAATCAACAACCTCACAGACTTTAGGAAAAAGCTCAAAACCCACCTGTTTATAACTCACTATAATCTAACAACTAGAACACAACGGGTCAACCGTATCCATGACACTAGAGTGACCTTACAATATGACTTTAAGGGATTTGAACCACCATGTAATGCATCTAGGGTAGTGCATCTCCCCCCAGTTTAGCTGTAATTAGTGTAACAGAATGTATATATATAACTGCAAGTTGTAAATATTGTAACAATATGTATATATGTAATTGCACCTGTAAATATTGTATCAGATTTTTGTGCAGTGTGAACCCAGTGTGAATCTCGGCATGCAATCATTCTGTATTAACTGTTGATTACCCCTCCTGATATGTATAGTCAACCACTGCTGATCGCTGGAAGCAGCGGTATACAAATGTTCTCTAAATAAATAAATAAAATAACCCCCCCCATAACCCCATTTCCAGTCCTAGCCCCCCCATACCCCATTACCTGTCCTAACCCCCCATAGCCCATTACCTGTCCTAACCCCCCATCAGCCCACTTCCAGCCTTAGCCCCTCCATAGCCCATTACCTGTCCTAACCCCCTCTTCCCCCACCATCAGCCCAGCTAGATAATAAAAAAAACACAAACCAGCTGCTGCTGCCACCGTGGCAGCAGCAGATTCGAGCAGCCCGCGGGCCCCCCCCCCCCTGCCCTGCAGAGTCCTCCTTTCAGCATCAGCTCCCAAAGCGCAGGCCTTTCAGAGCCACGATTTCCCATCAGCCCTGCGGTGGGATTAACAGAGCCGCGAGAGGAGAAGCTCTCCCTTCACTGCTCTGGCAGCCGACGCTGAGGGAGTTGATGCTGAAAGGAGGATTCTGCAGGGCAGGGGGGGGGCCCCGCGGGGTGCTCGATTCTGCCATTGCCACGGCGGCAGCGGCAGCCGGTTTGTGTTTTTTTTTTAATCTAACTGGGCTGATCGCTGATGCAAGATGTTTTTTGCGTGGGGCCCCCTGAAACGCGGGGCCTTGTGCAAAAAACATTCTTGCTCAATGGACGGGCCGGCCCTGACAACAATATCACTTCCAAGCAGACAAATCAACAGATAAATAGAAACAGTAATATAATTTTCTGGTACTGTGAAAAAATATAGATAGTGAATGTAAAGTATAACAACTGACATTCAAATCACTACATTGAAAATAGTTTCTTCTTTGTATACCCTTTGTCTCCATTGCTGGAATTGGGGGCTTGAGGCTTCCAAACAGGTGAGAATCGGAGACACCATTCTAAAATCGGAGACAATCCTCAAAAATTGGGGACATCTGATAACCTTAGGGAGTGGAGGAGTAGCCTAGTGGTTAGAGCACTGGCTTGGTAACCAAACAACCAGGGTTCAATTCCCACTAGCACTCCTTGTGGCCTTGGGCAAGTCACTTAACCCTCCATTGCCTCAGAAGAAAGGCCTGGCAATCTACTTCCAGTGATACTGCCAAGAAAACCCAGGAGCTTCTGGGCCACCAGGAGTCAGGACTGACTCAAAGGCACACATTGCATTTTGATAACCTTAGGTTTGCCTACATCTTTCTATTTCTGTTTTGTGGTCACTTATTGTGTATATAAGGGCCTGTCAGTATTTTGCATGTGTGACCAAGGTAAACTGCTAGTGTGTAGTATCTATACAGGGATCTGTAGCAGTCCAGTTTGTTCTGTTTTTGGAACTGTGCCTGCCACTAGGAACTATAGTGGTGTTCTAGAGCATGTTGCAGTGTTTGGGATGCGTTTTTTTATAGGCAGGGTTGTTGCTATTTTGGTTCTGGGGGTTAATGTTGGTTTGGTACAGGGGTGGCCAACTCCAGTCCTGGTGCACCACAATCCAGCCTGGTTTTCAGGATACCCCTAATGAATATTCATGAGATATATTTGCATACAACCAGAGACAGTGGGTGCAAATATATCTCATGAATATTCATTAGGGACATCCTGAAAACCAGGCTGGCTTGTGGTACACCAGAACTGGAATTGGCCACCCCTGGTATAGTAGGACAGGTTTGCTGTATATGCATTTAGACCATTTTTTGCCAGGTTTGTGCATTACTTCATAGCAAGCCTTGACAAGTTTTTCTTAGAATCTAAGAGCCAGCATAAACATTTAGGAACTGGCCGC
This sequence comes from Ichthyophis bannanicus, assembly GCA_033557465.1. Classification (NCBI taxonomy): domain Eukaryota; kingdom Metazoa; phylum Chordata; class Amphibia; order Gymnophiona; family Ichthyophiidae; genus Ichthyophis; species Ichthyophis bannanicus. The sequence continues at coordinate 377,195,371 of CM066034.1, read as the reverse complement.
AGAGACTTCCGTCAATGTTCCACCCACCCTCAAAAGCTGCACTGCAGCTCCTTTAAGGGCCTGATATACTGTTTTCTCATTCTCTTTAGGAAAAGAAAGCTTAATAAATCAGTCCCTTACCATGCCATTACACAGTACCAACAGAAGGCAGCAATCTTTCTCCTTCTCTCCCTCCCAACCCCAGTGAGTATGTTGTCAGCAGCATATTGGTAACCCTTTATAACTGTGCCTAAGGCAACTTTTTTGCACATATCACCATAGCTTGGTTAAAACATGAAGCAAAAAAAAACAAAAAACAATTCACAAACAAAAACCTCTCAACATCTCGCCCCCCCCCCCCAACAGCTACTACTCAGTCTCTCTTACAGCTTTCCCTCACAGCCTTCACCCAGTGTCTTTTTCCCTCTCTTATCCCCTCCCTGCCCCAGCCATCATCCAGTCTCTCACTATTCTTGTTGCATTGTTGTTTATAGTTACACCAAAAAGGCCACACTTCTTTCTCAACACAATTGGCTCTCTGCAAAGTAGTGGTGGAGAAAAAGCTAAGTTTTTGTATGTACTGGTGCTGCCTCAGATGCCATTCAGGGGCATGAAATCCCAGGCATCAGGGTGTAATTTCTAGGTGCTGTGGCAACCTGGCATCTGGAAATTGTTAAACTCTGCTTCAGAGCAACTAGTTGTAGAGAGAATTGTTGTCACCGAGATGACAGGAAGGGAGGAGGACAACTTCCGCCGTAACAGAAACCAGGCAAGGAACAGAGAGCACAAAACCACGGCCACACTGTAGTAGGCTGTCAGAAAGTATTTTTTTGAGGACCTAACTTTAAAAGTTTCGGTATTAAGCCTTCATCAGGGGTCATAAGAATGTGACACCAGCATTTGTATATTCAGGGCTTTAAGTTAAAATGATTACTTTCTTCTGGTGGGGGGGACAGTCTTGCAGTTTAAGCTGCAAGACCTGCTGGGCTTATACTGTGAGCGACTTTGAGATGGTGTACAAAAGCAAAGGTTGGCTGAGGGCCCAACGACCCCTCCTTCAGCCGGCCCTGACTATTGTACTCCTTCCACTACCGCCACCAACTGAATGACCCTGTCTTGTGGAAGGACAGCTTTTTGCCTATGTCATGTCTAGATGAGCTCCAGTGAATTCCAATTTGTTTGATGGACTGAGGTTTGATTTGGGGTAATTTATGACAAACTCTAATAGTTTCAGTATCAGGATGGTATGGCATACTGATTTTCGAACACCTTCCTGAGTAGCGCTCTTGATCAGCCAATTATCCAAGTAGGGAAACACATGCATGACCAGGTTTGCATAGAAACTGACAACCACGAAGCATTTTGTGAACATGCAAGGAGTAGACGTGAGGTCAAAGGGTAGCAAGTGATATTAGATGTGGTGTTTTCCTATGATGACTCACAGATACTTTTGTGACTGGGAGGCATCTATTTGTGAGTCTAGGCATCCTTTAAGTCCAGAGAACATTGCTCCCTTTTCTTCAAAAAGGAGATTGGCTAAATGCTCAAGAAAACTATTCTGAACTTTTCTTGGACCAAATATTTGTTCAGATTCTTCAGGTCTAGGATAGGATGCAGCCTCCTGTTTTTTTTGGCACCAGGAAATCTCTCAATTAGAATCCCAATCCTTCCTGCCCTGATGGAATGGGCTCGACTGCATTTGTGGCCTGAAGGGCAGAGAGTTCCTGTAGAAGTAGGTCCTGATGCTGAGAGGCCAAAGGATGGTGTCTCTCAAGGGCAATTTGGTGGATTTTAAATAGCCTTAGAGTACAAAGAAATAAACTTATTTCTAGTGACCTTTACAAAGAGGTTTTCAAGTTAGGAGGCAAAAGATCTGTGAAGTTGTCAAATGGGTATTAAAGGCAAGTGACAGATCAAAGGGGCAATTTGAAAGGCTCCCTCTTATCAAACCAAGGGCTGTGTGAATCACACAATAAATTGGTAAGCTTTACCTTAGAAGCACAGGTCAGGGCACTGTGTAGCAGGCCAGCTTTTATTAAGGGGTTTATTTACTAAACCGGGCTAACGGTTAACCCAGGCTATCTGCAACTAGGTCCCATTGAATAATATGGGACCTAGTGTCAGATAGCCCGGTTTAGTAAACATACCCCTAAGTCTTCTTCCCTTTCTCCCACCAGCCCCAGAGATAATCTTAGCTTTATAGGCTCTTAAACCTCTTAAACGGAAGGAGGTACCCACATTCACTTTCAGGTGCATCTTGTTATCCTCATCAGAAATACATTAAGGACCTGAGATTAACTAATCTTGAGATGAACAAAGTCTACTATTAAACATAGTAGGTAGAGTTGTATTAGTATAAGTATCCTCAGCAAACCTAAGCATGTCAACAACTTAAATGCATAAACAAAATCTTAAAACTAAAATGCAGACAGCAGTCCAGCAGCGAGATGGGGGCTTTCCTGTCTTTTACATTGAGTGTCGCATGTATGATTTTCTCCTAATTGGTGAGGGGTCTTAGCTTCTTACATCTAGTGCATATGTGTTTGCTCTCAGGGAACAAGTCCAATCTCTGGAGGCTAGAGTAGCAGACTTGGAGGACATAAGGAAGACAGAGGTATATAGACAAGACCTAAAGGGACATACCACCTTCAGTCTGGCAGCCTTCCTGTTGCCATGGAGGAGAGAGGTCACATAACAGGAGAGCATCACCTTTAGCTAGGACCTGTCCCCCTCCAAGTAATGTAAAACCCTCTCACACTGAGGTGGTTTCTTCACAGCCATGTGCCCGTGAGCGAAGGTTTAGACAGCTATTATAATTGGTGATTCAGTCATTAGGCATGTAGACAGCTGGGTGACTGGTAATATGCCTGCCTGGTGCAAAGGTAGCAGAGCTTACGTGCCACCTAGACCAGGTTTGAGATAGCATTGGGGAGGAGTCTGTTGTCTTGGTACATGTTGGTATCAATGACACAGGAAAGTGTGGTAGGGAGGATCTGGAGACCAAATTTAGGCTTTTAGGTAGGAAGTTGAAATCCAGAACTTCAAGGATAGCATTCTGAGAAATGCTTCCCGTTCCATGCACAAGACCCAAAAGGCAGGCAGAGCAAAAGACTGAAGAGAGGGCATATCGACAGAGAGGATCCCATAAAGACAAAAGTAACCCAAATGCCCTTAAGTACAGAGCAGAGTCAGAGTAAGCACAGCAGCCTGCAAACAAACCAAGGTCCAAATGGAATGAAGCAAGATAAAACACCTCTCAAATCCAAAGCAGCTTTATTGAAGACCCCTACACTTGCAGTGTTTTGGCAAGTATGCCTTCTTCAGGGGGTAAACTCATCTTCAAAAGAAAGACACAAAAGCACATTTAAAATCATAATAAATCACAAAAAAAAAATAAATACATTGGACATCATGTGTAAATCGTGTGTCCAAAACAAACATAATACATACATAAAAAATCATATAGTCTCAATAAAATTAGTATTATGCTATAATAAGATCTAATAACAAAAGGTGTCATAAGAGCAGATTATAAAAAATTATTAAGAACACAGAACATTGTGTGTAAATCATACATATTAAAATAACGCTATTAATACATAATATTAAAATTGATATTATGCTACAATAGGATCTATTAACAGGGATATAAAAACATGTTCCAAATGTTATGCCAACTCAGTCAATAAGTTAATAGACCGATAAATATGTAGAGACGAGGAGGAAGACTATAACTATTCCACTTCATCAAACTTAAAAACAGCGTAGAAAAACTGTGAAAGAAGGGTAATGCTGCAGAAGTACAAGACACCTGCTTTACTGAATCTGGAAAGTATCACAATAAAATCTTTAATCTAGAAATAAACGGTAATACATTCAGTAAAACACCATGCTGTTTTAAAACTATCCACAGTCTACTCTTATATTAAAAAATAGCATCATAATATCCTGTGGATATAGAACATTGGGTAATATAATGTGCACAAGTCTTGGATAGTGGCGGTAGAGGACCGTTGATATCCTATATACTACGGAGCCAGTCTTTTAAATAAAATGTGCTCAAATCTTGAGAAAAAACCAGTGATATCATGGGTACCTCAAAACCGGTTCTTTAAACATAATGTTCGCTAGTCTTGGATGGCATCAGGAGACAGCCGGTAATATTGTAGCTACCTTAAAACTGGTCTTTTAAACATGATACGCTCAAGTCTTGAATTGCCTCGGGAAAAGTCGGTAACATCGTGCATACCTCAAAGCCGATCTTTTAAACTCTTAAAATAAAATGAAATAGACCCGAGGCGAAACAATCTTTCTGAATCTTATGTTATCTTGTTTTTTTAGCTTCATATAATTTTAAAAAACCTATATTATTAAATTGAACCTACCGCTGTGTTGCGATCAGTAAACTATTCAACATAGAAGTGCAAATATACATTGGCCGGCTAGAGCCTAATTTTGAAAGAAAAGAAGCGCGAAGTGAAATCGAGGGGTTGCTAAAACAATCAGACGCCAAACTTTTGTGAAAAATGTATATAACCCCAAATTATTCAAAGAATATGCTATGTAAAAGGTGCGCAGTAATAAGAGGCTGATCATTACTTAGACCAGAGAAAATAAACCATAACATTGTAGGCATAGTTGGTGGCGTGTAAAAGTTTAAAACCTTATATGAAATTACAAATTCTGGTCTTGAGGTGGAGGGATGGAAGGCACATAAAAACAAAACCTCAAAAAGTATGAACTATAGTCTAAGGGTATGGAGAGGAAAGGGGGAGGGAGGGAAGAAAGGAGAAGGGGGAGGGGGGGAAGGAGGTAGCGAAAGGAAGAGGAGATGGTGGAGGGGGGGAAGGGGATAAGCAACCGATGTTAGTAAAACCTTTTGTTTCAGAGCTATGTACTCTCAATATATACACACAGAATACATATTGGGAGGAATCAAAGATCATCCAAAATAAATTATTAAATTGCAATAACTGCACACCATGAAGTTGGTTCCTGACGTGGCTAACTTATGTTGCAAAATTCGAGAAACGGTTTTTAGAAAAAAAATGCCCTTTTGCTTTACATATTAAACCTTAGAAGCATTATATTGATGATGTGCTGATGGTTTGGGAGAGCAATATTGAGACCTTACACGAATTCTTGACATGGCTTAATTCCATTGACGAGAATTTACAATTTGAGTTCAATATCATTACTAATCAAGTCCCATACTTAGGGGTATGTTTACTAAACCGCGCACACGTGCGCGGCGCACAAGAGCAGACGCTAATGATGCACTTAAGTGCTCTTAAGCGCAGCGCACGCGTCACATTAACGGGCCGGCGCACGTGTGCGGGGCGCTGATGTGCGATAGAGGCGGGGAAACGCTTACGGAGGGCGGAGGAAGGCTCCCGAGGGGCGGGGGGACGGGGTCAATGGGTGGAGAGTGGGAGGGGAGAGGCTCCCCGCACAGGAGCGGGGCTGAATTCGGCATTAAAAATACCGCAAGTGAAACCCTCGCGTTAGAGCCGATTTAAAGGGAAGAGAAACCATTTCCGTCAGCAATGTACAGCAAAACCGGAGAAACCTGAAAAACGTGAGCAGTGTGATACATGTGCACAGAACAAAACAGCAAATAAAACTTGAAAATGACCACAACAAATTTCAAATAAATTATAATCCAGCTGGGCAACAGTGATATTAATGGGCAACCATAAAAAACACTCCCAGGAAAGCTCCAAAAAAAAGAAATGATTTTTGGAAGGGTCTACGCTCCGTAGACTCGTTCAAAAATCACTGCATTTTAATGGAACTTTCCTGGGAGTGTTTTTCATGTTGCCCATTGATATCACTGTTGCCCAGCTTGGTTTTGGATTTTTCCCCTTTTTTTGGAGGTCATTTTTGAGGTTTAATTGCACCCCTGTCCCCATAGAAGGTAAACGAGCCCACAGTAAAATTGTGCAGAGCAGGGTGTCTGACTTGTGCAGCCAGGTTTCCTATCTCCAGAGACTGCACTGTCTCTGTGGCCACAGTGTGGTGCAGCAGACACAGCCAGTGCCTGTAGAACCAGAGGGTCACAGGTTCAAACCCCAGCTGGGGCTCCTGCCAACCCAGTCCCCACAGTTTTACCCACCACTAAACAGTGATAGTATAGACACCCCTGTATGGCAGAGAACATTAGCATGGTTCCAACACCTATATTTTACCCTACACCACACACAAACCATAACAATGGGCATTACCGACAGCCAAGTCCCCCAAATTCAGTCCTGAAGTGCCACATCTCAATCAGGTCATATTTATTTTTCCAGATAGGGACATGTCTGCATGTTGGCGGAAGGGTACAGGTGGTGGAGGGGGCAGTGGCTGCAAACCACAGCAGACAGTGGCCTAGGCCTGTGCAGGCTGGCACCGTCCACCGTAACAGACAGGCTCTGTCGGATGTACAGTCATGGACTCCCCAGGGAACACAGCATATCTGTGGCAACATGGTGGTGCAGTGCACACAGACAGCGTGTGCAGGAACAGAAAGTCACAGGTTCAAAGCCCAGCTGGGGCTACTGCCAATCCGGTCCACATATTTTTCCTACAACTAAACAGTGATAGTAAGGAGAAACCTTTATTGCTGAGAACATACGCATGGTTCACACGCCTATATTTTACCACACCAAACACAGACACCATAAACAGCCGCATTACCCAGAGCAGAGTCTCCCAAATGCAGTCCTGGAGGGCCCCACACCATTCAGGATCCATGCTGCCTCTGCTAAAGATGCATGTGCTGCATATCTATGCACCACCCCCATGGTATGCTGATGTAGCTCATGCATATTTCTGAGGAACAGCATGAAAACCCGAACAGTGGTTGGAACATCAGGACTGGAGTTGGGACACTCTGCCATAAAGCAGCAGCCAACAGGGGCAGACCCCCCCCCTCCCCCCAGGCCCCATTGGCCAATGCCTCCTAGAGAGGCAGAACATTGGGCCCTGCCTGTATCCCCCAATACTAGCAGTTGCATACCTTAGCACTGCCACCCTACACCTGGGTATATGGTACACAGCTATCAAACGTTGCCCATGATAACTGGCAGATATCAATTCCTACGTTAAGCACATGTTGCTCATTGATCTCCACCATAACAATCATTGTGATGTCTGCGGTGTGCGCTGCCAGTCTGGTCTCTGACAGTGTTTACCACCCTGGGGAGTGACCCCCAACAGTAGTGCGTACCATATCCATGCATGTACTGTGCCCAGGACTGGTGTGGTGGGTATGGCTGCTGGACTCCTCTATAGTAGCACAATGCTGGCATAGGTGTGGGGGTGGCTGTCTGCCTATCCAGTGTGTGGTGGCTGCAAACACCTTCCACAGCCCACACTGCCAGCAATGTTGCCAGTATTGGGCTGACAATGTGCATAATGAGGAGCAAGGTACCATGGGTAGAGGCCGGACAGGGTGGCCTGGCCAGGGTGCATCTGCACAGGGCATAGGCACTGACTGGGACATATTAGTGCCTGGCCAACACCTACACAGACAGGGTGACCTCAGTATGTCCTGCTGAGAAATCACTCTCACCCTGACTGTGCAGTGACCACAGCATGGCTAGGCACCCCCATAGTGCTATATAGTATTTCTCTCATGTGATAGATATGGGTTTCCTTTTGGGGCCCAGTCACTGATGTAACTGCTTGCTGTGTATGCTGACATCCCAGTTGTGGGTGCATGCATCTCCACTGGGAACATGCACTGTGGACTAACTAGCACACTGTTTGCAGCTGGTATGTGTCTTGATGGAGCAGCTTGTGGGGTGCAGTGGCTGATGACTTGCTGCAGGAGAATATCAGATAGTGGTGGGGTGCAGCTCACCATATCCAGGCCTAATGTCTGTCTGCTATTGTGGTATGGATGTGTATAGAGCTGCATTGACTGCCCTGTGGGGTGTCCGTTCCTCAGCAGGACCCAGGTTGATGGTCCCCTCTACTGCCACCTTTGCAGGGAGGTAGAATGTGGATCTATTGATAGGAGACCCTGTTTGCCACCCTCAGCCCTGGAAGAGGGGGGGTGGTGGTACATAGCCCACCTACGGGTCCATAGGGGCTACACCTGACTGAAACAGACAGAGATATCCAAGGTGTTTGTGCAGAAACTACCTATCTCACACATTAACACTGCTTTGGACCTCCGGCATGGCCTCTTTCAGCTATGGAAGGTGTTGTGGACCTGGTCCTGGGCGCCTCATTGCACCCTCAGGGTGAGCACAGTACCCGCACAATGTGACGGTGTGTAGCTACTCTGTGCCAGTAAAACACACGGTCAGTACACCCTACCAGGCCGAGGTGGTGTGTGGGTGCACATGGTCACTTCCCTCTACCGGGCCGAAGTGCTGTGGGGGTGCATTGCCCATCTTGTGTTAATCTGTGGACAGCTGATTTGCATGTGCAGTGCATCATGGGTATGGGTAGGCTAACCCTATCCTGGTGACCACAGCAGACTGTCTGTGTGGTGACGTGCAAGCTCTCTGCAGCCAGCCAGGGGCTTGCTAGCAGCTATAGAGCTGTAGCCCAATGGTTACTGCACTGCCTCTGAAGCCAGAGGTCATGGGTTCAAACCCACAGTGGGGTTATTTGATAGGGTTGTCCAACACATTATCTTTTTTTAATGTACATATTTTGTTGGCAGCGAAAACACCCTCAGCGTACTGTACCCATAAGGTGCCTCTGAGGGTGCTTTATAGGCCGCCCTATAGGGCACCTTATGGTGCCTGTCCATATAAGGTGCACTATACATTCTCCTGTGACGCAACCTATAGGGTGCCCTATAGGGGACATTTTAGGGTGCTGTGGCGGACAGTGCAATTTCTAATGTGCCCTATGGAGTGCCTTATAGGGTGCCTTAGATGGCACCTTCAATTACGGCACATGAGGCCGTGTTTGCTGGCAGCAATTAATAACATAAATATAAAGTGCTGCAGGACAAAATATATACAATGCAAAGCTGATGCCACAGCCAGCCTTACATATTAGGCAGACTGGGGAGCAAACTCATGACCCCTGTATAAGCAGTCAGTGCCTTAACCATTGTGCTCCACTTCTGCTCCTCCTTGCCTGTCAGCGCACCTACGTATGCTTTTCATTCCTTAAACTGCACGGTGCTGCCATAAAAAACAGTACACTGACCTTGCGGTACCTCATACGGCACCCTCTAAAGTGCCCTATAAGCAACATTCTAGGGTGCCTTGGCTGACAGTGCACTTTAAAATGTGCCTTATAGGGCACCTGATGTTAACACGCTTTGGGAATGCGTTTGCTAGTAGTGGTAATTAAAATATGACTAAAATGCCTCCTAAAGCAATCTTCCCCATAATATGTTATGCCTCAGCCAGCCTTGTTCATTGGGCACTTTGGGGAATTGAACCCCTGATCCCTGCACCATTGGTCAGTGTCTTAACCATTGGGCTGTGGTTCGTTTCCTGTGATTACACATCAGCACGCCGCCTTATGCCGCCCAGTATTAATATGCTGCCAAAAACATCAGAGTGCCACCTTATGACGCCCAGTATTAATATGCCGCCAAAAACATCAGCGCGCCGCCTTATGACGCCCAGTATTAATATGCCGCCAAAAACATCAGCGTGCTGCCTTATGACGCCCAGTATTTCTGTGCCTCATAAATTACTGCCTCAGCCAGCTGTCTTCATTGGGCACTGTGGGGGATTGAACCCCTGATCCCTGCACCATTGGTAGGTGCCTTAACCATTGTGCTGTGGCTCTGCTCTTCTGCTTGCCCATCAGCGTACCACATATGCCTCCTGCGCAGCCATCTGATGCGCTAAGGTGCAGGGCGCACAAGGGCGCCGCGCACCTTAGCGCATATTTAAATTCCAGCTTTTCTTTTTCAGGATGGAACGCCCACTCCTTATATGGCATCCGCACTCTACCGCGGCCCGCACTCTACCGGGGTTTTAGTAAACATACCCCTTAGTATATAAAAAGGTCCGGATAGTTTCACTACCGATTGCTTTCGAAAACTCAGAGATAGGAATCAGTTACTTCATTTTGATAATTTCCACAATAGATCTCTAAAGTGGAATCTACCAATAAGTGAATTCCTTGGAGTTCGGAGGGTTTGCACAGACATCTAGAACTTTGAAAAACATGCTAGTGATATGAAGCAACACTTTAGAGACCGTGGGTACCCAAAAGAGTGTGGAACATGCCTACCAACAGATAACAACTCTTAAGTGGTTCCTGTTGTACCCTTAAAAATCAATTTGTTTGCGTACTTTCCTTTTCGGAATGGTGCATTTTATCTGTCCTCCCTCCGTTTAGCACATCTCAAGTCACTGTGGCACAGACGTAATACTAATCTTTCTAACATAGTACCATCGGCACTATATATTCCAAGGGCTATACCAAAAGCTGCTGGTCACTTTAGATGTGGTCATTGCTCAATATGTAAGCACACTTTAACTACTAAACATGCTTTTATACATCCCATTCCCATTGAGATCCTAAATTAATTTTCCAACTGCGAAACTAAACACATGATTTACATCATCACTTGTCCCTTTATGTTGGAAAAACAAAACGGAATTTACTGTCCGTACTATGGTAGACAAACCTTTAGCAATCCATTGGATGCAGACTTCACATACTATAACTGACTTGAAGTGTCTGGTGATAAAAGTAGTATGACCTCACTGGAGGGGGGAGATATTGACAAATTTTGCTTAAATTGGAACAGAAATATTTATTTAACCATTTTTTATATCACTTTATCCTTCAATCAAAGTGGTTTACATTAGAACTCAACAGTTTACAGAGAACATTTAACCATTATAAAGAAGGAACACTTAACCATTATTCAAGAGAGCTCAAACAGGGGAGGGGGAATGGTGGACTGGTACATATGTACCAGAACATATGTACAATGTCATATTTGACAAAACTATTTACAGTTCAAGTTTGTGGTGTAGAAGAGTTGTTGTTGGTCCATGGCCCGGGGTCAATAGGTGGCAGCTTGTGTTTCAACAGTCGAGAGGTTAAGTAATGTGCCCTAGGTGGTCAGTGTACAATAGAGGTTGAGTTTCTTCCTGAAGTCTTTGATATCTGTGATTGCACGCATGTTGTCTAGAAGTGAGTTCCATATTCGTGGGGCGTAAAGTGAAAGCGCTCTTGTGGACATGGATTGTTTGATTTTCTGAAAATCGTGAGGTGTGATGATCAAGTTCAAGTGGTTGTGTCTCCTGGTTCTGGTGCTTGTATCTCTTGTTATGAAGTCTTGTAGGGTTTCGGCTGTTAGTTGGTGGATGATTCTGAAGATATTTAAGGTTGCTTTGAGTCTGTGGGATTGTATTGGGAGCCAATGTAGCTGATCGAGTATAGGAGTGATGTGTTCATGTTTAGGTGTTCCTGTGATGATTCTTGCGGTGGTGTTTTGTGCAATTTAGATTGGCAGGATGGTTTGTTTTGGGAGCCCCTGGTAAAGTGCGTTACAGTAGTCTAGTATTGGGGTGATTATTGCCTGACAAATTGTGCGGAAGTGGCCTTGGTTAAAGATTGGTTTTAGCCTCCATATGATTTTCATTTTATGCTATGCATTTGCAGGGATTCTTTTCATGTAGGATTGCATGGTGAAGTGCTGGTCTAAGATGATTCCCAGATATTTAATCTCCTTTTTTACCGTTATGAGTCTTTGCTTCATGTTGATTGATTCTGGTGGGATGAATGATGTATGTCTTCTTACGAAGAGTGCCTCTATCTTTTTGTAGTTTATAGGTAGGTTGTTTTCATTGAGCCAGGTGATCATCTCTTCTACACACGTCATTATGGTTGAGAGATTAGGTTTGTTTATTTCAAATGGGGCATATAACATGATGACGTTGGCATATATTCTGTATTGGATTTTGTGTTTCTTGATGATTTCACATATGAGTTGTACGTATATGTTAAATAGGAGTGATGAGAGAGATGAGCCTTGCAGTACTCCCTGATGTATGGAGAAAGGTGTGGATCTATTTGTTCCACATTTGACCTGTTGTCATCGGTTGCTGAAGTATGATTGAAAGCGTAGTTACTCACCTGTAACAGGTGATCTCCAGGAACAGCAAAAATTAAGTCTTCACATATGGGTGATGTCGGTACCGACAGAGCCCGTGTGGGAATGCTCCCCAGCATCCAATAGGAAAGCTTTTGGGAGCATCCCACTGCGCCTGGGTCGCTGCCTTCCCACCCTTGGAACTCTCCCTCCTCAGTTGAGTTTGTAGCTGAGATAAAAGGAGAGAAAAGAGAGAACCCTACAACTCCTAGGAGAGGGGGGAGAGTTGTGAAGACTAAATTCCTGCTGTTCCCAGAGATCACCTGTTTCTGGTGAGTAACTATGCTATCTCCAGGAACAAGCAGGATATAGTCTTCACATATGAGACTCCCTAGCTCCCAGATGCCAGAGAAATTACCTCGGAATTGGTAAATTTACCTCAGAGTAGTGTGACAAGGAAGTCTGTTTTGAGCCTGTGAGTATAGAAAAGGCCAATGACTTTAACTTAGAGAAAGGAGAAATCCATGCAGGGCATGGATTTCAGGCCCCTCATAGAGAAAAAACCCTGAAGGAGAGAAAGTTCAGGCAGCCACACCCTAACTCCTATGACATAACTGCAGGCTTGAGAGGTGATTACAATCACCTGGGAGGAGTGGAGGAAGGGCTGGAGCCCTGGAGAGGGAAATATAAACCCCTGCTAAAGCAGAGGAAAGGAGAAGCTCGGAGGAAAGGAGAAGCTCGGAGGAAAGGAGAAGCTCAGAGGAAAGGAGCAGCTCTGGGGAGGCAGATGTCTCAGGAGGTTCGGAAGACTCAGAGGATTCAGGGGAATCAGGAGTGGAACCAGGAGCACCTGCAGATCTCCAGGAGAGAACCCAGAGAGGAATACAGAGAGCTGTTCCAGAGAGGCTGGAAGGAGACAAGGAACCATAGCGAGCACAACCAGGGAGAACTGCCCAGTGCTTCAGGTACTGACTGTCTTTATCGGGGAGAGTTGAGCTCAGGAGAGACATTAGAACCCCCAGGGAGGCTGTATTCTGAGCACTGTGTCCAGAGCTCAGAACAGGACACTGTCCTAACACCAGAGGATATGCAGATTGAGTTGGCAGGGGAGGAATTGCAAGATCTAGATATCCTCATGGACTGTACCCTGTGTCAAGCTACAAGCATGGAATCATTATGCTAAAGGCTAGCATTGAATGAGAAAGTCTCCTAGAAGCAGGTAACTGGAATTGAGCCAGGAATTGGGTTTGAAGAAAACTCCACGCGTTTGCATTTCTCAGGAAAGTGCTGAGTAACGCTGAAGAGAAAGCTTGTGAATGTTTGATAATTGTTTTCTTATTTTGAGTTTAAAACCTATCCTGAAAGGAAGGAGGGAAAGAAGAGGTTGTTCCAGAGGAACTGAGTTATTCTTTTGCTATTAAGTGCTTCACAAACACAAGGTTAAAAAGAAGTATTTTTACCTTGCTGAGCAGAGCTGTTTCTCTAAGACTGAGCAACGTTGTTAACCAGCTGCATGTGTTTAAAAGACTGTGAAGCAGTTATACTGATCTAAATGCTCTGTTGCAAACAATCCTGAATGGACAAAATTCCTGTGTACAGTTTACTTGAACCTTTACTTTAAAATAAACTCTGTCATTTGCCTTAACATCGGACCATGACTACGCTTCTTCTTAAGAGCCAAACTACATGTCCTAGAATCCACCTGAGGAAAAGCTAGTTTATTTGAGCTCACCAAGAGAAGTTCTCCGTTACCTCGCCCCTCTAAGCCAGAGGCCAGGGGCAAGGGCGTGACAGTAGGCATCAAGAGATCATGGATCCTCCATGGATGTTTAGTATCGTTAAATTCCAAGATGCAGGGTAGTAGTTGCCCTAAGTCTGAAAGAGGTGCTGGAGTACAACCTGACCAAACATGGCATCCCGGTGGGAGTCCTTGTCAAGACAGTAATGAGCAGCAAAGGTGTGCACTGAAGACCAAGTAGCTGCTTTGCAGATTTCGTCAATGGCCATAGACCATAGGTTTGCCATCGAGCCAGCCATGGCACGAACATTATGGGCAGTGACATGCCCTTCAAGGGATAGTCCTACTTAGCATAAGCAAATGAGATGCAATCTGCTATCCAATTGGACAGAGTACGTTTAGAAACTGGGAGACCCAAGTGACTAGGGTCAAAGAAAATGAACAACTGCAAAGCTCTACGGTGTTCTTGAGTCCTTTGAAGGTAAAAAGCTAAGGCACACTTGCAGTCAAGGGTGTGCAAGGTTGCCTCTGCCCTACAGGAATGCAGTCTAGGGAAAAAGACAGGAAGGTAAACTGATTGAGATGGAAAGGAGACACCACCTTCAGCCCGAAATGGGGGCGAGTCGTAAGGACAACCTTATCATGGTGGAACCAGGTATAAGGTGGATCTGTCACCAAAGCTTGAAGCTCACTAATGCGTCTAGCCGAAGTGAAGGCAACTAGGAAGATAACCTTCCATGAGAAAAACTTTAGTGAGGTTGTGGCTAAAGGTTCAAAAGGCTGCTTGAGGAGCTGCCCTAAGACAACATTAAGATCCCATGCCACCGGTGGTCTGATGGGAGGCTTGGTTAATAAGAGCCCTCATGAAATGCACCACAAGCGGCTGTGAGGAGATAGGCTGTCCATTCAATGGATGGTGAGAAGCAACAATTGCACTGAGGTAAACCCTCACCAAGTTTGTCTTGAAATCAGAGGAGGAAAGATGTAGGAAATACTGAATGAGAGCCTCTACAGGAGCTGAAAAGGGATTAATCTCCTTTTGGGAACACCAGGTGGAGAATCTATGCCATTTGAGTTCATAAGAACATCTGGTGGACAGTTTCCTGGAGGCTAGCAGGATCTCTATTACTTCCTGAGTCAGGTTAAAATTTTGTAAGGCTACGCTTTCAGCAATCAAGCCATGAGATGGAGAGACTGCGGATTGGGATGGAGTAGTGTCTCTTCCTCCTGGGAGAGGAGATCGGGAGCTGACCCGAGACTTGGGGGGAGAGTCTGAGACAGACATAGCAGGAGAGGAAACCACAGTTAACTTGGCCAGCATGGGGCTATGAGAATCATTTTGCGCCTGTGTGCTTGAAGCACATTTTAGGAATCAGGGGTATGGGAGGAAAGGCATACAGGAAATCCTAACCCTGGTGAAGGTGGAAAGCATCCATCTTTTGTAAACTGGACATCGGGGTTTTGGTGCAGAAACAAGGAAGTTTTGCATTTTGCAGAGTGGCCAAAAAGGTCTATTTCCGGAGTCCAGATGAAGGGAGGTTGTCTGCAGATGAAGGGACTATTCATGTGGAAGGAGAAGCCAAATCAATCTGTCTGCTAGGACATTTTGCTGTCCTGGTAGATATACCGCTTGGAGGCATATCCAATGAGTAATGGCAAAAGACCAAAGCTGGTGAGCCTCCTGGCAGAGGGCCCAAGAGCCTGTTCCTCCCTGTTTGTTCACATAGAACATGGCTACCTGATTGTCCATCTGGATGAGAGCTCTTGTCCTGTAGGAGTTGTTGAAACGCCTTGAGGGCATTGAAGATAGCACGAAGCTCCAGGAGATTTATATGGAGCTGAGACTCCTGCTCTGTCCTGAGAGGAGAGAGGACCTAAGTGGGCTCCCCAACCCAGTTTGGAGGCATCCATTGTCAGGATGCATTGATGTGGAGGCATCTGAAAAGGTGACCCTACGAGAAGATTTGTTGAGAAACACCACCATAGAAGGGACTTGGTTAGCAGGTCTGTGACTTGGATCTGGTCCCTGAGGGCCCCGGAGACCTGCTTCCACTGTAATGCAAGGGTCCATTGAGCTGTTTGAATGTACAAGGCGGCATATGGTACCACATGTACTGTAGATGACATATGGCTCGGAAGTTGTAGCATCTCTCTGGCAGAGAGTTGATCCCTGAGCCATACTTGAGATGCAGGCTGTACTAGTCAAGTACAATGGTCCTGGGGTAGAAATGGCAAAGTCTGCCCGCTATGTGGAGGGGATGGGGGTTTCTCCAGAAGCAGGGTGGCTATATTCTCTAGAAAGAGGTAAAAAAACAGGTGCAGATTGGGTCTGCACAGCTAGTTGAGATTTAGGAATCTGTGATTTCTTCTGTTGCTTGGGAGGCTATTGCCTCTTCTGGGTACCCTGAGGTTGGTATTGAGAAGCTGGGGGATAAGAAGGGTAACACTGCTTCTTCTTACCATAGAAAACTTTCTTTGCAACTGCTTTCCTCTTGGCAGGGTTGGCAGTAGTTTTGGAAACCTATTTAGGGTGGTATTCTCAGACTAACTGAGAAGCCTTATCTTGCCAATCCTTCCCAAACAGGTTCTCACCAGTACAGGGAATATTATCCAGCTTGTTTTGAACCCATTATTCAAGGTCTGATGCCTGAAGCCGTGCAATCCTACATGTACCTATGCAGATAGATGTTGCTCTGCTAGTGCACTCAAAAAAGTCAAAGGTTGCTCTATTGACAAACTTGGAAACATTCTGGGCATGTTTGACTAATGTAAGATAGTCTGCCCTTTTATCATTCGGGAGAAGAGGAGCCATTAATTCCAGATCCCTAGTTACCTCCTTAAGGAACATATCCATGTAGAGTATGTATAAACCTATGCAGGCTGAAAGTATGGAGGCCTGAAAGCACCGCCGCCCAAAGGCATTGAGGGTTCTCAATTCCCTACCTGGGGGATTGGAGGAGTGCATCTTAGAACTCCTAATTTGACGTATGGCGAGGGTCCCTCTGGAAGGTACTGATTGATTCATCATCCGAAGAATCGGAATTGATAAAATCAAACTATCGGTGGGAGCGATGCTCCTGCTCTTGTAAGCTCCGGTACCGATTGAGATCAGTACTGGCCCAAGAGACTTGTCATATCAGTACTTCAGAACTGGGAATAGACTTGTGTCGAGCGGCATGAATCCCGATGCAGACTGCATCGGCACCATTGATGGTACTGGTACTGCCGGTAATGTCCTGACCGGTACCGATGCCGCTAACAGAGCCGCTAGACTCCACTCAATGGCCAGGATATACTGATCCATAGAACTTGTCAATACCTGGGTATCGGTACCGAAAGCATGGGCTACCGTCCCAGAGCATGGCACCAGGAGCTCTCCTGAGGTGGAGGGCCTTGGGAGCATCCTGGATTCCTTTGGTGGCTTTGGAGGGGAGGTCCTCCCACCAGGGTTGTTTGGCCAGTCGATCCAGCTCCAAGGCAATACTCGAGGCATCTCTATGTTTAAATAGAGAGCTACCCTTGGTAGGATGGCCTGTCTTCGAGGAAGACTTTTGTTTCAGTACCTGAGATCCATGAGAAGAAGACAATGCCCTCAACAACATTGAAACGAGTAAAACCACATCTGAGGCAAAGAGGGAATAGAGTTTCGTGACCCGATTCTATAGGCCTCTCTTTGTCATCTTTTTGCATAGGGGATATTCAGATGGCTAGTGATCTGGGCCGAGGCATTTAAGACACCGGTCATAGATATCAGTAACAGAGATGGTGCTCCCACACTTAGAACATATTTTAAAACCACTGACTGTTTTTTCCATCATGTTGGTATACTGGATGGAAGGCCTAAGGCGTAAAATGGTGTCAATGCACCTGAAGGAATTAAAGGGTTTTTTTGTTTGTTTGTTTTTTTTACAGAAAGAAAGAAACAGAATCGAGATATTGGTTCCGGTGTCAACTGGAAGGCAGATGCAACCACAAAAAAATAACAAAAGAAGAAGAATGAAGAATTTTTTTGCGGTGACAGGATTTGCTTCCTGCTGCTCTGTGGAAAGCAAAGAACTGAGTAGGGAGAGTTCCAAGGGCGGGAAGGCAGTGAAGCAGGTGCAGTGGGATGCTCCCAACAGCTTTCCTATTGGATGCTGTGGAGCATTCCTGTGCAGGCTCCATCAGTACAGACGTCACCCATATGTGAAGACTACATTCCTGCTGGTTCCTGGAGATACCATGCTATGGTGGTGTTATGTAGGCCGATTTCCTGAAGACGTCGTAGCATAATGCTGTGGGATAGTATCAAATGCAGAAGATATGTCCATGAATATGAGGATAAATCCTGATATGTTGTCTATTCCTCTGATGATGCAGTCGAATAGCGATATTAAAAGGGTCTCTGTGCCATGGTTGGCTCTGAACCCATGTTGATGTGGGTGCAGAGGTGCATGTTGGTCTAAGTGGTCTTGTAGTTGTTTTTGGACCACCTTTTCTATGATTTTTGTGATAAATGGCAAGCTGGAGATTGACAAGGTCATTTTTGTTAAGGGATGTATCCGTATCGGTCGTACGGTAGCCTGTTTGAGTGATGTAGGCATGTATCCTTGGGTGAGAGATAAGGTTGTTATTTTTGTATACTGTATTTAGAATGGGTTCCCTCTCTCCAGGTGGTCTTAATCAGTACCAGGATCTTTTGGTTTTCCTGTGAAATATTTATCTGTTCAATTTATGTTTTTTTAATATCATTTTCAGATTCATTCACACACACAGTTGGACTACGTTGAGAAGCAACTGTATCTCATAGCCCTCTCAATGTGTTCCCTTTGTGGTTTGGAGCTAGGCTGCCTGTATGGTAACCCCCTTGTTAGTATTTTTAATTGGGTCCTATGTTCAACCAGTTAATTTTTTTTTATTTATTCGCTCATTCATTTATTTTATTAGGGCCGTATATTTATAATTTTAAGGGTTCCTTTAATAGCTATTGGGTTTGAGTTAATCAATTTGATATTTTACAGTTGCTTTTATTCGACTTAGGGGTATGTTTACTAAGCAGTCTTAACGTGCGCCCGACGATAGTGTGCAGGCTGCCATAAAAGGAGTGGGCGTGTCAGTCTTATCACAGCAAAACGGGATTATCACGCGATAACGTGCGCTGCGCACATTATCATGCGAGAAGCCGCTAAGCATGTTAACGCGCGGTAATCATAATTAGGCACGCTGATGTGCAAACAGAGGAGCAGTGGTGTAGCACAATGGTTAATACACTGACCGGTGATACAGGGGTCATGAGTTCAATCCCCCAATGCACCCAATGCATAAGGCTGGCTGAGGCATCACCCCTTACATTTAAGTAGTGCTCTATGAGGCCTTTTATTTCTAGTTTTAGTATTGCTGGCAGCAAACACACCCTCACAGTGCCGTAACCTAAGGTGCCACATAAGGCACCCTATAAGGCACTCCAGAGGGCACATTAGAAAGTGCACTGTCCGCCAAGGCACCCTACAATGTCCCCTATAGGACACCTTATAAGGTGCTTTGCAGGGTGCCCTATAAGGTGCTCTATAAGGTGCCTATAGGGTGCCCCATAAGGCACCTTATAGGTGCCCTATAAGGTGCCTTATGGGACACCTTATGAGGCACCTTAAGGTTACAGTACTCTGAGGGTGTTTTTGCTGGCAGCACCAATGTACAGTAAAAATAGTCAATGACTCAGACAGCCCTGTCAAATAACCCGTGTGTGTGTGTGTGTCTGTCTGTCTGTCTGTCTGTGTCAGGTCCTGCAGACCCACCTAGGATACATTTGTGTCCATCTGTAGGTGTCACTCAGGTTTAGCCCTTATGGGCTGTGATGCATCCAGAATAGTGCATATCCTGTGTTGGTGCATGGTAACATGATGTAGGTGAAGGGGGTGTTTGGACCCATAGGTGGATTCTGTACCATCACCCAACCCACCCTCTGTGGCTCACAGTGGAAAACAGGAGTCCCCCACCAGCAGATCCACATTCTACCTCCCTGCAACGGTGGCAGTAGAAGGGGGCCATCAACCCCAGTCATGCTGGGGAACAGACACCCTACAGGGCAGCCAATGCAGAGCTGTACACATCCCTAGGGCAATGGCAGGGAGACAGTAGGCCTTTATATGCTCAGCTGCCCTCACCACCATCTGACATTCACCAGCAGCAAGTACAGTGAGTTACCAGCCACTGCATCCTGCAAGGTGTTCCAGCCATTCACATATAACTGCAGACAGTCTGCTAGCTAGTCCACAGTGCATGATCCTGGAAGAGATGTGAGCACACCCACCAAGCAGATAAATCAGTGATTAGGCCCCAGAGAAGAGAACCTATATATTTCACTGAAGAGAAATACAATATAGCACTATGGGGGAGCCTAGCCATGCCGTGGTCACTGCTCAGTCAGGGTGAGGGTGACCTCCCAGCAGGACATGCTGTGGCCCCCTGTCGGTGCGGGTCGTGGCCAGGCACTACAATGTCCAAGCCATTGCCCTATGCCCTGTGCTGATGCATCCAGGTCCAGCCACCCTGTCCAGGCTATACCCACAGTACCTTGCTCCTCATTATGCACATTGGCAGGCCAATACTGAGAACAGTGCTAACAGTGTGGGCTGAGGAAGGTGTTAGCAGCCAGCACACACTGGATAGCCAGACACACACTCCCCACACCTATGCCAGCATTGTGCAACTATAGAGGTGTTTGGCAGCCCTGGCCACCGCACCAGTTCTGGGCACAGTGCAGGCATGGCTATGGTACGCAATACTGTTGGGGTCACTCTGTCAGACACCAGACCTGAAGCACACTCCACAGACATCAGAAAGGTTGCTCTGATGCAGCTCAATCAGCCAATTGTGCTTAACGTAGGAATTGCTATCTTATCATAGCAACCTTTTGATAGCTGTGTACGGTTTTCCCCAGGTTTAGGGTGGCATTGCTAAGGTATGCAAGTGCTAGTATTGGGAGATGCACGCAGGGCCCAACATCCTGCCTCTCCAGGAGGCTTCGGATGATGGAGCCTGTGGGTGCGGGTGTGTCTGCCCCTGTTGGCAGCTGCTCTAGGTCAGAGGTTCCCAACTCCAGTCCTGGAGGGCCAAACACTGTTTGGGTTTCATGCTGTCCCTAATGAATATGCATGAGATACATCTGCATACCATGGGAGCGGTGCATAGAAATGCAGCAAAGCCATATTTATTAGAGGCAGCATAGAACCTGAATGGTGTTTGGCCCTCCAGGACTGCATTTGGGAGACTCTGCTCTAGGTAATGCGCATGTTTATGGTGTCTGTGCTCTGTAGGGTAAAATGTAGGTGTTTTGGGCATGTCTATGTCATCTGCAATAAAGGTACGTCTGTATTAGCACGTTTTAGTAGTGGGTAAACTATGGGGGCCGGGTTGGCAGGAACCACAGCTGGGACTTGAACCTGTGACCTTATGCTCCTGAACACACTGGCTGTGTGCACTGCAGCACCGTGTTGCCACAGAGACAGTGCATTCCCTGGTGATACCATGACTGTTCGTCAGACAGGGCCTGTCTGTTGCAGTGCATGGCACCCACCAACACAGGGCTAGGCCAAGGTCTGCTCTGGGCAGCTGCCACTGCCCCCTCCACCACCAGTACCCCCTCTGCCACCCTGCTGACATGCCCTTCTGCTGGTGGAGCGCAGTCTCAGGCCATCCAATGTGCTGGTAGGTGGCTGCCTATGGTGCGTGTTCTGGGGTAGGGATGCCTGCATAGCTGTTCACGCTTCCCCCCAGCACCGCCTGGCAATGTTCTGTGCCTTTGGGGGTACCTGCTGGGTACTATCCCCTGTGACACTGTGGGAAGCACACTCATGCCCCTGTTGGGCCCTCATCAGTTGCTGTCTGGCTGCACTACTGTTTCAGCATTCCTATGGGCCACCTAGGCATCACCCTAGTCTGCACTGTGGCCCAGCTGCACCACAGCATGTGCCGCCTGCAGCCCTCTGTGTCCCCTTTTCAAGCATCTGTCCAGTTGCCCATTCCGACATGCCCGCCCTGCTGTTGCGGAACATGTGCACGCCATAGGACACCTGCCCAATGGAGAGGGAAAACCCTGCTCGGCGCAATTTAACTGTGGGCTCATTCACCTTGTATGGGGACAGAGCATAGACCCTGCCAAAATTCATATCTTTTTTTTGGAGCTTTCTCAGGGGGGGGGGGTTATGTTTCCCATTAATATCACTATTGGCCAGCTTGGTTATGTTTTTTTTCCATTTTGTTCAGGTCATTTTCAATGTTTATTTGCCCTTTTGTTCTGTGCACATGTATCACACTTATCACTTTTTGTAGGTTTCCCTGGTTTTGCTGTACATTGCTGACGGAAATGGTTTCTTTCCCCTTTAAATCAGCTCTAACGCCAGGGTTTCACTGGCGTTAGTTTTCAGCCTCGAATTTCACAGCGTTAGTGTGCAGGGAGCCTCTCCCCTCCCACTCTCCGCCCATTGACCCTCTCTCTCCGCCCCTGGGGAGCCTTCCTCCGCCCTCTGGGAGCCTTTCTCCGCCCTCAGCACTCATTTGCGCTGCTGCACGCGTTATCGCACGCTAAGGTACCTCTGCGCCCGATAAAGTGCCATTATTGCGCGATAAGGTACCTTATCATGCGATAATGTGGAAGAGCGCACATTAAGACGGTTTAGTAAACATACCCCTTAATTACATAATTGTTTTAGTGGGAACTAATATGGTTTTAGAATGTGTTTTATATTTTATTTTTGCTATAGTATTTTTTAACATCATCACGTCCATAGCCAACCCCATGGTGTGGTTATTGCAATTAATTAATTTTGGATATGTATTCTGTATGTACGGTATATATTGAGAATATATAGCTCTGAAGCAAAAGGTTTTACTAACATCAGTTGCTTATCCCCCTTCCCCTCCCACCCCCTCTTCCCTTCCCACCTCCATCTCCTTACAGTTTGTACTTTTTAAGAAGTTTTAAGTTTTTATGTGCCTTCCATCCCTCCATCTCAAGACCAGAATTTGTAATTTCATATGAGGTTTTAAATTTTTACACGCCAGCAACTATGCCTACAATGTTATAATGTATTCTCTTCTTCCTCTCTCCCCCCTCTGCCTTTTCCCTCATCCCCTTCCCTTCCCTCTCAGTCGTAACAGAAGATTTACTTTAAAAGGGATTTGACATATGTGCACAAAGCATAATTAGACATCAGGATTGTACTGTTTTCTCCTAATTAGTGATCAGCCTGTTATAACTGCCCCCCTTTTACATAGCATAGTCTTTGAATAATTTGGGCTTATATACATTTTTCCCAAAAGTTTGGTGTCTGGTTGTCTTAGCAACCCCTCAATTTCACTTTGCACTTCTTTTCTTTCAAAATGAGGCTCTAGCCGGCCAATGTATATTTGCATCCTGTGCTGAATAGTATACTGATCGCAACACAGTGGTAGGTTCAATTTAATAATATAAGCTGTTTTTAAAAATTATATAAAGCTTAAAAACAATATAGCATAAGATTTGGAAGGCATGTGTCGCCTCGGGTCTATTTAATTTTATTTTAAGAGTTTAAAAGATCGGCTCAGAGATATGCACAATGTTATCGACTTTTCCCGAGGCAATTCAAGACTTGTGCGTATCATGTTTAAAAGACCGGTTTTAAGGTAGTAACGATTCTACCGGCTGTCTCCTGACACCATCCAACTAGTGCACATTATCTTTAAAGGACCGGTTTTGAGGTACCTATGATATCACTGGCTTTTTCTCAAGATTTGAGCAGATTTTATTTAAAAGACTGGCTCCGTGGTACATAGGATATCACCAGTCCTCTACCAACACTATCCAAGACTTGTGCACATTATGTTGTATTACCCAATGTTCTATATCCACAGGATATTATGATGCTATTTTTTTAATATAAGAGTAGACCGTGGATGCAGTTTCAAAACAGCATGGTGTTTTACTGAATGTATTACCATTTATTTCTAGATTAAAGATTGTGTTGTGATACTGTCCAGATGCAGTAAAGCAGGTGGCTTGTACTTCTGCAGCATTACCCTTCTTTCACAGTTTTTCTACGGTTTTTAAGTTTGATGAAGTGGAATAGTTATAGTCTTCCTCCTCGTCTCTACATATTTATCCATCTATTAACTTATTGACTGAATAGGCATAACATTTGGAACATGTTTTAATATCCCTGTTAATAGATCCTATTGTAGCATATCATCAATTTTATTATTGTGATGGGGAAAGCATAGTAGAAAGCCTGGATATGGATGAAAATCCTGAAAGCCCCATTGAAGTCAATGACAGTGCACATGTGCAGGGGAATTTCAGCCTACGGCAGAGAAAAGCTCAGCCTCCTGCAAGGGGTAGAACACGCCCTAGCTCAGGGGTGGAGACAAACCACCCTCCTGATTGGTCAGAGGAGGGCGGAGCTCAGGGAAGGCCCAGCAGGAAGCAGTGGTTAAAAACCACGTGTAGCAGACAAGGAGGGGGACAAGGAAGGAGCCAAGGAAAGAGACAAGCACAGAGTCAAGCTCAAGGACAGAGACGATGGGAGACTCCAGGGAGTGAGAGTCAGCGGGAGACCTGCTGGAGAGAATGCCAGAGGAGAGTGGCTGAAGCCAGACAGAGAGAGAGAAGTCTGGGTGAGAGAAGGAGCCAGAGAGAAGGCTCAAACTCAGGCAGCAGCAGCTCACCGAGAGGCAGTGGCAGTCTCAGGCCAAAGCCAGTCTACTGTTTCAGACCAGGAAGAAAGAGATATTGAGCCAGCATTTAAAAGCAGAAGTACAAGTAACTGGAGGAGAAGTGCACGTCAGGCCAGCAACCGGGACAACGGTGATAGCTGGAGAGGTGGAAAAGGTATCAGTACTGACATACAGAAACAGCCTCAAGGTAAAGCCGATAATTTCTTTCCTGATAATGTGGCAGGAGAGCTAAGGGCTGGTTTAAAAGGGCAGGAACTGAAACCTTCACCTCCCACCATTAACCAGTGGATTGAAAGCTTAGCCAGTGTTGGAATCCCCAGTGCAGAGAACAGAGAAGCTTTTGAATCCTTTAAATTAGGGGCTTTGCAAGGGATACACTCTAATGAGAGGAATTCTATCTCCAATGCAAAAATACCTACGAGGGCTGACTTGCTGTGGGACCAGTTTTCAGCAGTTTCTATGAGAGGGGAAACTTAAAGAAACTCCACAATATGAGAGAGACTCTGTTGGTACAAATGATTTTGAAGAAATGCAAATAGAGACATGTGTGCCTAATGAGGTCTGTTGCCCAATTCCTATGGATTGTTCTCTGGCTCAAAGGAAAGCTACAGTTGTGAGATAAGAAAGGAAGAAATGTAAAAACCCTATAGTAAGGGTAGTGCTTACCACGAGAGTTGTAAGAAGCATTCAATGTTTGTTTGTTCACTGACTGAGAGCAACGGAGCTGTGAGGGAACGTTGCATTACAAAGTGAGAACAGCTGTGATAGAGTTCTGCTGCAGTTCATTGTGTGACCACTCAAAGCAGTGCAGAGTGTGAGGACACAGAGCAGCAGTAAGGCTGAAAAAAGAAAAGTTTATTTGATTTATTTCTCCTGGTTTTCCTGAGTTCATCTTTTCTGTTTGGAGATGTTATCCTTCTGCCTTGGTTGTATTTGAACCCCAGCATGCTTTTGGAAATCCCCATAAAAGAAAATAAAAATCTTGCAAAGCCTTACCACCGACTCAACTACAAATTTATTGCCTGAGGAGTGAAAGAACTTTATTCCAAGGGACCCTAAGGCCGCCTACCAGCTGTCAGCCTCTTGGCCCAGCCGGTAGGTGTCGCAGTATTAATAGCGTTATTTTAATATGTATGATTTACACACAATGTTCTATGTTCCTAATTATTTTTTATAATTTGCTCTTATGATACCTTTGTTATTAGATCTTATTATAGCATAATACTAATTTTATTGAAGTTATATTTATGAGTTTTTATGTATTGTTATTTCTCTTGGACGCACAATTTACTTACCTTTTTGATTTCCCTTACAGGCGCATGAGAGAATTGTATTGAGCCATTTGAAACAGGTAGGACTATAGTTACTCATGATATATATCCAATAATTTTCCACTCTGTTTTAACATTTTTTCATCTTTTGGCAAAATTACTGAGTTAAGTTGGTTGACGCATCCTAATTAGGTTATTACTACCATTATTTTGGATTATAGGTAATAGTTCCCCCACCTCCCCCCCCCCCCCCCCGAATTTTGGAAATATTTCTTAGAGAGATATCATTAGATTTAGGTTTTGTTTTAAGTCCATATGCTTTTGGTTTATTTTCTCCAATTCACCTTGGATCTACTATACTTTCCAAGACAGTAAAGACATGTACTCTATAGCACATTGCACGAGTTGTATTTGTCTATTTATGTGTTATTAAGGTTACTTTATATATGCTCTTCCCTAGACATACCCACCACGTAATTTTGATCCTTCCTAGGAGATTTGTCCCAAGTGACTTTCTGCTGGTAGTGTAGTTTGTTTTGTTCAGTTTACATTTATCTATATTGTTTTACTTATGTTTTATTGTATACTTTTTATCCATATATTTACTATGTTTTTTAAGTTTCACTGTTTATATTGTCAATGTATATTTTTGTTCCAGAGCCCTGATGCAAGTTGACAGCCAAAACCTGGCCAAGTCTGGTCTTGGACCTTGAAGGTTTTTGTAATAAAGGCTTTTTTTTTTTTTACATCAGTGGTGTGGATGTGCTTACCTCCGCTTTTTGTGGACCCCCTTCCAGCAGGGTGGTTAGTGGAACAACCCTCTGCTTTACCAGGCCATCCCTACTGACCTGCTCCTTCATGCTGGCTCTGTATGCAATTAGCTGGATGTTTGTTTCAGGGTATGACTCCACAACTAGGGAAAAGTAAACAGGATGCTAGGGAGGAGGGGTTTACTCTGGTGCTAGAAAGCATAGTTACTCACCTGTAACAGGTGATCTCCAGGAACATCAGGAATCAGTCTTCCCATATGGGTGAAGTCTGCACCAACTGAGCACGGCGTAGGAACGCTCCCCAGCATCCAATAGGAAAGCTTTTGGGAGCATTCCTCCATGCATGCATGGGTGTCTTCCCACCTCTGCTCCTGGTTTCTTCAATCAGGTGTATAGTGGAGACAAATTGAGATGAAAAAGAAAAAAATGGGACAACCTGAAAGGGAGGTGGGTGGGTTGTAAAGACTGATTCCTGCTGTTCCTGGAGATCACCCATTACAGGTAACTATGCTATCTCCAGGAACAAGCAGGAAGTCAGTCTTCACATATGGGACTTCCTAGCCATTGACTTCCAAGCGAAAGAAGAGTCCTGGAGCAACCACAGGTTGCAGCAAGAATCAAACAGACTCAGCTCGTTCGGAGCACTCCTCGCGAGATAGTCCAATCAGCGGAGGGCAAGTTGTCTAAATTTGAAAAAGGTTATGTAGAACATGACCAAATTGAGCATCACGTCTGGATTTCTTGTATAGGCAATAGTGCATTGCAAAGGTATGAAGTGAAGACCAGGTAGTTGCTTGGCAGATTTCTGAAATAGGGACAGAACAGAGGTTAGCTACGGTGGTAGCCAAGGCCAGGATATTATGGACAGTGACAAGGTGCTGAGATAGACCAGCTTGCATGTAAGTGAAATTTATGCAGTTTTCTAGCCAGTTAGAAATTGCTCTTTTGGAAACTGATAGTCCCACATGACTTTGGTCAAAGGAGACAAATAGCTGAGAGGATTGCCAATGAGCCTTAGTACAGTCAACTTAGAAGGATAATGCTCTTTTACAATCCAGTGTATGTAGTCTAGCCTCAGCAGGGGAGCTATAACGTCTTGGAAAGAATGTTGGAAGTGAGATGGATTGGTTCAGGTGGAAGGTGGTGACTGCTTCGGTAAGAACTTAGGATGTGTCCGAAGGACCACCTTGTCATGGTGGAATGTGGTATATGGAGCATTGTCCACCAAAGCCTGCAGTTCACTGACCCTTTAGGCAGAGGTTACTGCAATGAGAAAAAAAACTTTTCATTTTAAGAATTTTAAAGAAGCTGATGTCATGGGATCAAAAGGACTGCACATGAGCTGTGGTGGGTGGAAAGACGGTTTGATTGGGAGTAGATCCCTCATGAATCTAGCCACCAAGAGAAATGTGGAGATAGGCCGATTTTCCAAAGTATGATGAGAGGCTGTAATGGCAGCTAAATATACCCTGACCGAGTTGGTCTTGAGGCCAGAAGACAAGTGGAGCAGGTATAGAAATAGATCAGGAACTGAACATGTGTAAGGATCTACTGTTTTCTGTAAACACCAAATGGCAAATCTGCACCATTTGAAAGCGTAAGGTATGGTGGAATCTTTTCTGGAAGATAGGAGAACCTATAAAACCTCCTCTTGGAGTCCTAGGTGTGAGAGGACTACCCACTCAGGTGCCAGGCTGTCAAGCAAAGTGTCTTGAATCTGGGGTGCAAGAGGGTCCCCTGTTCCTGAGAGAGAAAGTTTGAAGAGTAACCGAAGTTGAGAAGATGTTTCTGAGCTAGTTGAAGCAGCAGAGAAAACCATGGTTGCCAGGGCCAGTAAGGGGCAATGAAGATCATTCCCTTGGCGGCCTGAAGTTTGAATAATGTCTTTGCTATGAGGGGGAAAGGAGGAAAAGCATAGAAAAGATTCTGTCCCCAGTGGAGGAGAAATACATCAGAGTTCTCTCTGTGAGGGGATGTGATCCTCAAGCAGAAACAAAGTAGTTGAGCATTTACAGGAGAAACAAAGAGGTCGATTATCGGCCTCCCCCAAAAATGGAACAAGTGGTGTGCTACTTGAGGTTCCAGCTGCCACTTTTATGGATAGAGGATGTGACTCAGTCAGTTGGCTAAGGAATTCTCTGTTCCTGGAAGGTATACTGTATAAAGGTGAATTCCCTCAAAGATTGCCCAGTTCCACAACTGGATAGACTCTCTGCATAAGGGGAGAGTGCCTGTCCCTCCCTGTTTATATAAAACATGGCCACCTGATTGTCCCATCTGGATGAAGACTGAGTGGCCGCTGAGTTGGGCAGAGAAGATTCGGATGGCGTTGAAGATTGCTCTGAGTTTGAGGCAATTGATGTGTAGGAGATTCTCTTGAGTAGTACTGTCGCCCCCTCCTGGCCGGGCGTATAGCCGGGCACCAGGAGAGTGTCGCCTTGTTGCCCTTCAGAGTAAGTTTCCCAATATGGCTGCCAGCAAAGGTTGCTGGGAACTGTAGTCCACTTATCTTTAATAGGCAAAGTAGTGTGAACACAAGTGGTTTAGGCGAAACAGAGAATATTTATTTGTTTTGGGGTTTTCCACCTCGCATGATAAGTAACAGTGCTGAATGTAAATAGGATTCTTCTCAAACACAAAGGAATAAAGTTCACAACGTAATCACAGGTTGGTCACCATCAGCAATAATTAACTTCACAGGATTAGCTCCCAAAGCTTAGGCTGCAAACCTTCTTTCAAATGAATCACAGGAACTGTTTTCCTCACAGCTTCCTTAGAACAACATAGCTTCCAAATGTTCAGGGAGTTCTCTGCTGTGTCTTTCTCACACACACACACAGCTTTCTTTACTAATAATCCAACACTCACTCACCAATGTCCAGTGAGTTTTCTCTGCTGTGTCTTTCACACACACACAGCTTTCTTTACTAGTAAACCAACCTCACTCAGCTGTGCCTGGGTTTAGCACACTTCCAGTTCATTGGCCAGACAGTAAGAACATTGAATTTCTCCAGGGCTACTTTCACAGTCCTCATAGCCACTTCCTATTTCCATTTCTTCCACGGAGTCATCACAACACTCTTCAGAGGGTACCTGACTGTAGAGCTTACTATTTTGTTTCAGCAATAAATCATTTAACTGTTCAAGCAGCACTTTCTTCTGCTCTATCTCTTCAGAGAGCATGGACTGAGGAAATGCAGACAAGCTACTCTCTCTACCGTTTGGCTGGCTAGTTGAATTGGTTTCTCTAACAGGAACTAACCCCTTCAACTCTTTCTGGTGCAGGGATTTAGGAACACCGACTTGCCTGAATCCTGGGCCTCTCAGCTGTTCCCCCTCCTTCTTGCACATAGCCATGTTGCCTCTTCTCTGCAGAAGCTTGTATCCTCGGTAGCACTTTCCTTCTTTGCTGTATTGGCCTTGGACCCGCTTCAGCCAGATCCCACAGCTCACTGCTCTGAACTCCAGCAATTCCCGTCCTGCTGCTTCTCTCAGTTCTGCTGCTTCTTGTTCCTTCCCCTCTCCTTTTTCCTCTTCCTTCTCCTCCTCTCCTAACTGACTGTTCAAACACAGGAGTTTTAAACTGCTCTCTCCCAGGGGCCACGCCTTTCTCCCAGCACACGTGGGAGCTGCTAGGCTTCACTCTAGCCCTGACGTGAAGTGGGCGGGGCTTGATGCTGGCTGTGCTCTGACTCAGAGGTTCTCGGTTGCTGGGGAAACCCTGAATGCTCTCATTTTTAAAGGACCAGGCTTCCCTTTTCTGCCATTTCCTTTCCTCTGAACTGCCTTCGTCATCACAGTACACAGACCCTGGGTTGTAAGACCCTTCAGGTGAGTCCCTCAACCTAGCTTTGATGCATCAGTCATCAGGGCTGGCCTCATCTGAAGAGTGATGATGGAGGTCTGAGAGGTGGTCTGTGAACTGCTTCCCACTGCTATGAGAGAGTCCATTGTGCGAGTCTCATGTTTAGATGGGTGTATGGGATGACATGGACTGTGGAGGCCATGTGGCCTAGGTGGTTTAGGAATGTTATGACCATTAATGACACTTGTTGGATTTGTGAGGCTAACATTATTGGTTGGGCACATCTGTCAAAGCTCGGGTCTGGAGCGTGTCCAGACAAGCTCCTATGAACTCTAGATTTTGACTTGGACTGAGCTAGAATTTGTTATAAATTATCCAAAATCACAACTCCTGTAAGATGTTGATCGTCTTTTTGAGAGCAGCAGTGACTGCCAGAGCAGTATTTGCCCTTAGTAAGCAGTCATCTAAGTAGGGGAACAGAAAGATCCCCAAAGTTCTATGGTAGGCTGTGACCACAGCCAGACACTTTCTGTAATCTGGGTGGATGAGGATATATGTATAAGCATCCTTTAGGTCTAAGGAATAAAGCTGATCATTTGGTTGAAGAGAAGAAGGGTACCCAGAAAAATCATTTTGAATTTTTCCTTGACCAGGAATTTGTTGAGATTTCAGAGATCTAGTATAGGCCTGTGGCCTCCTGTCTTCTTTGGGAAAAGAAAGTATCAGGAGTAGAACCCTAGGCCTTGTTGAGAGAAAGGTACTTCCTCTATTGTCCTCTGTAGTAGAGAGTGGATCTCCAGTTGTAATAAGGTGGTTTGATGGAGATCTAAGGAGGGTTGGCCTACAAAATGAGTGGGTGGAAGATCTCTGAATTTTAAATGCAGAGCCTGGCTTACAAGATGTAAGGTCCAGGTTCTCAGGTGATGTTGCTCCAGCAGTGTGTGAAATGCACTAATCTTCCTGGGAGGACTGGCCATGCTCCCCAAAAAGGAGTCAAAAACTCTGAGATGGTTGAGCAGGAGGATCAGGTTGTGGCTTGGTGACCTTGGGTTTCCTGGATTGATTTTGGCCCTGTCGTCTGTTGTGGAGCAGAATAAGAGGAATAGGAATAATAGGGTGGAGAGTAACATTTCTTCTTTGGGAAGAAGGGTTTCTTGGTGGCAGTCTTCTTTTTAGAAGGATCTCCAGTCTTTCTAAAAGCCTCTTCATGGTAAGGTCGCCAGTCTCTATCTCGTCTGACTTTTCCCTCCACCTCTGGCCAAAAAGGTTCCTCACCATTGCATGGAATGTTAATTAACTTATCTTGGACCCATTGTTCCAGATTAGATGCCTGAAGCCAGGCTGTTTGTCTAGCTCCAATGCAGGCTGCAGCTGCCCTGCTGTTGGCCTCAAAGGCTTCAAAGGCTGCCCTTGTTAGAAATTTAGACATGTTCTGGGCATGTGATTAAAACCTGATGAGCTGCCTGCTTCTCAGTAGGCAGCAAAGTGGCAAATTCTGCTAGATTCCTCGAGACATCCCTAAGGAACATGCCCATATATAGCTTCCAGAATAGATTCCTACATACTAACATTGTTGCCTGGAAGGCCTTTCTCTCAAAGGCAGCGAGGGTTCTGGCCTCGCTTCCAGGAGAAACTGAGGAGTGGTTCTTTTGACTTTTAATTCTTCTCATGGCAGGCTCAACTACTATAGAGTGGTGAGGGAGTTGAGGTTTTTATTTATTTATTTCATTTATTTATTTTATTTAACTGTATTTATATCCCGCTTTTCACCGGGTCAAAACAGTTTAACAAAAAAAGGGGGGGGGACAGTAATTAATACTTGGGGGAGGGGGGCTGTCACCGGGAGGCCAACATTAATGATCTGAACAGGTATTAAGGACTTAAACAAAGGACATCAGTCTCTTGGGGGGAGATCTGTGGGTATGTTAAAGGGTCTGTAGCAGCAAAGCGCAGACAAACCAATGATACCAGGAGTCTATTCAGAAGGTCCAAATCATTTATTTGTGCACAAGTCTCGAACCAATCAATTTCAAAATGGCTGAGCAAAGTTTTCAAGCATTACAACAACTTTTATAGACTTCTGTTCCATTCTAGGTATAGAAAAACATTTCATTGGTCCCGGTAATCTCCCGTACCTCCCGTACCTCTTCTATTGGTCCCGGTACTGATAAGTTTATCCAGTTATGTCCCTCCAGTGGGCATGACACCTGCATACCCCCCTTCTAGTCCCAATTACAATGGTCAGTTCATCAACTTGTTACTTTCACACTTTCAAGGTTATAGAACTAATTTGTACGTGCAGAGGAGCTGGGCTCTGCAACTCATCTGTCAGCACTCCTAATTATTTCTTTGCAGATGTACTTTTTCTTATCAGTAACTTTTAAACATGTTTTTCTGTATTTTTCCATCTTTTAATACTGCAGTTCTGCTTACCTAAGCTAATTCAATACTTCTACTGAGTTCTATCTTACAATAGCAGCATATTGGGGGATGTGCAATCCTATATGCCTCTCCACAGGCCTCATTTACAGGTCAAGCTAGCCATGCTGGCCTGCTTATGTTCTGACACTGTGGGTCACAGGCCTGCACCTGCCACATTCCCCCCTTTGATTAATCTCACCCTATTACTTAATAAGGTGTGAGAATTAAATCACTTTCTGAAGAATCACATCCTGGCTAAAGGATTTCTACTAGGACTGGCTGTATATAAAGCCATGATTTTTGTTGCGGTCTTCCGCTCTACTGTACTATCAATAGTGTTATGAATGGAACGCATACAACATGGGATTAAACATGGTAATAAGAAGATAACAGCAACAAGGATTAGTACCAATACGATGAAAGTCTTAAATCCTCCCACCCATGAAAAGAGGTTAGCAAACCAATTAGGAAATTTCAATGAGTGCCACGTCTGTACTGGCACATAAGCATGTCTTTGCATATCTTTAGCAATTTCTTCAACTACTTGACCTTTATCATCTATTTTCAAACAGCAATTGGTTAAGTTCAGCTTACCACATACTCCTCCTTCAGCTGCTAACAAATAATCAAGTGCTAAGCGGTTCTGATATATTGCAGTGCGCATCTGTGTACTTTGTCTAGCTAAGAGCGTGAGAGCATGACTAGTTTCATTGGTTATTATTTCAACTACTGCTTGTAAGCGAATAATACGATTAATCATATAAATTAGGGTACGATAACCATACATACCATCATCATTCCAAGTGGCGGGTCCATAATATTCAATGATTCTCTCTGGTGGCCAATCATCACCTTGCCGTTTCTCCCACTTGCCTATCTGTAAGGCCTCTCTCTTCTGTCTTAGTGCTCTTCTGTGTCGGTGGGTAGTGTATACTGGGTATCCTAATTGTTCTCCATGCTCAGTGTTTAAAAGGAAGAAAGAAGGTCTGATGGTTCCTAAGACACATGCTTCTCCCCAGTGTGGTGGGAGTTGTGCATATGCTCGGTTTCCACAGATCCAATATAGGCCAGGTGGGGCTTGCCAGGCTTGGATTTCAGCAAGGTTAGTCCATAGACCTGCAAGTTCAGGAAATCTGGCTAATGGGTTAGGAGGTTCAGGATGTCTGATTCCTGACCACCATGCTGTCTTTGTGGTCGTAGCATTATAGTACTTCTGGCTAAGACAGACCAGCTGTCCTACCTTTTGGGTGAACTGGGGTCCAGTTCTGGCATAGCAAAGACGTCCAACGATTGAGTGCGCTAACACCCATTCACTGGTAGTCTTGTGTAATTCAGTCTGATTATAAATCATGGAATAATTCAATTCTTGGGCTTCCCATGGCCACTGATCTCCCATTTGGGTTCCGCCACAGAAATAACAATCTGTGATCTTAAGACTAGATACTACTGCTCCGGCTAATTCTAGAAATAAATTCTGTGAGGGATGAGGGATCTCAAACTTATTTACATGCATGGCTTCATAAAAAGTATTATGAATATGATATTTAGATGACTTGTGGGCTTGGGTATTCAATCTGATATGCACAATGGTCCCTGGATCTATTGCTCCTCCAGCAATACGTAAACCAAACTTATATCCTTGTTTCCATGCATGGGGATTGTGTATACGTAAGTGTAAGGGGTTACAAGCATCTTTCTGACATTTATCATTTGTGGTTGGCTTGGTTAAAGTAGCCATCCGCTTATCTATTTTCTCATCGGTTATACCAGTGTTCCAGGTAGCATAAAAAACACATCCCCAATACGGGCAATAGTAGTCTGCTGCTGGGGCAGTACTATAGCCTGGTTCCTTTTTACCGGTACACTTTCTCCATCCCGTGGCACCTTCTGGACACATATACTTATGGTCATTTCGATACGCTTTCTCCCATGTACCACAGGTGGAATAACTATCTCTATTAATAGCATTGCATGCATCAAAATTCAAAACAGCAGGTTTAGTAATGTCCTTAAGTGGTGGCGTTGCAGCTAATATAGGTCCATCTGCATCCTTCCATCTTATTTCCATCGTGTAATAGGATGGATTCTGATGCGGATTATAACATGTCTTAATTTTCCCATGAGTGCAAACATTTAGTTCAGTGGTGTTATAGATACACCGAGTTACTGTTCCCTCGCAGGTATAGTAAGAATGATAAAGCAAAGTCTGAGTTACTTTCAGTCCAATTCTAGTAGAAGTAATGCAGGCAGTGCATGGAGGTAAAGCATAAGTCTGTTCAAAACCTCCAAAGAGGACAACCAAGGCAAAGCAAAAACAAAGATACATGTTGATGTTGATTGGAGTTCTTCTGAATCCTCAGCTTGCTGATCTTGATCACGACGATCTATTATTCTTCGTCCCGTTTGCTAATGAAGCAATTTAACGGGTGCTGAGTGTTGATTGAAGATCCTCAAGTTGTCCAGTACACATTGACCAACTTAGCAATTCAGTTGGCTTGTGGAGTCTGGCTTAGTCAGTGTAGTCTCAAAGTAGTGTGTCAAATCACACGCAAATTGGGTTCATTGAAACAAAACTGTTGCTGCATAGAAAACAGCAATCCTCTTCGAAAGACTTGGCTACTGCAAAGCACTTGTGATGAAGTGTCTATGCTGCTGGTTGCCGTCTCAGAGTAACTCGCAAGGGTACATCAGGGTGCTGTTCTGCTGTCCACCGCTCTGGTTCAGGATCGGCGGCGGGCTTGACTCTGCTGTGGTGGATCCAGGCGTCGATCTCGGCTACCTTTACTGCAGTTGGGGTAGACAGGATGACGGTGTACGGTCCCTTCCAATGGGGTTCCAACGGTGTCTTCTTCCAATCTTTGATCCACACCGAAGTACCAGGCTGGTAGGGATGCAAGGGTTCCGTCAAGTTGATA
Source organism: Ichthyophis bannanicus (assembly GCA_033557465.1). NCBI lineage: Eukaryota > Metazoa > Chordata > Amphibia > Gymnophiona > Ichthyophiidae > Ichthyophis > Ichthyophis bannanicus. The sequence continues at coordinate 377,159,764 of CM066034.1, read as the reverse complement.
GGCAACTGGTCTTGGATCCACGTATGGAGAGTCTGCAGAACAAAACTAAGAGCTAGAAGTTCTTGTCTGGTTATTTCCGAACCAATTTGGGCTAGACTTCCTTTGATTCCCTGCACTATTGGTGGGGGTTTACCATACAAAACTTCAAAAGGGGAAAATCCTATTGACTTTACAGGAGCTGAGCGTATTCTGAATAACGCTATGGGGAGCACTTGGGGCCACTTCAATTGTGTCTCCTGACAAAGCTTAGACATTTGGGCTTTCAAGGTACGATTCATTCGCTCAACTTTCCCTGAACTCTGGGGTCTGTATGCAGTGTGGAGTTTCCATTGTATCTGCAAGGCTTTTGCTAACTGCTGAGTAACTTGGGAGACAAATGAGGGTCCATTGTCTGACCCTATTACTGCTGGAATTCCGAATCTGGGGACAATCTCTCTCATTAAGACTTTGGTAACTTCTCGGGCTTTCTCAGTTCTGGTTGGGAATGCTTCTACCCACCCAGAGAAAGTACATACTAATACTAATAGGTAATGGTACCCATTGGCTTTTGGCATTTCGGTGAAATCAACTTGGAGGTTGTGCATGGGGGTCACACCTCTTGACTGAACTCGGGGTGCTGTAATAAGGCCTTGCTTGGCATTATTCTTGGCACAAGTTTGACATTGTCGTGCTACTGAAGCTGATATGGTTGTCATCAGAGGGATGTAGAAATGTGGTCTGAATGCTTTTTCCATAGCACTCTTCCCATAGTGGGTGGCTTCGTGGAAAGCTTTGACAAAGGATGGTCCTAACAGTTCAGGAATTACTATTCGTCCTGGAGGTTGACTGCCCTCTTCTGGTGGCAGCTCAATCCATCCGTCTTTCAATACTCCATTTTCTTTGTCACAATAGTAGTCCAATTCTTTGGTGGTATATCGTGGGGTCCATAGATTCAAAGGTACTGGAAACAATGCTGCTTGCATTGGCGTAGCTTGTGGGGCAATTTGTCCTGTCATAGCTGCTTGTCGTGCTGAGGCATCTGCAAATCTATTTCCTCGGGCAACTTCTCCTTTTCCTGCTTGATGTCCTCTGCAATGCATGACAGCTACACGTGTTGGGGCCCATACTGCATCAAGTAACATCAATATTTCGGGACCATATTTGACTGATTTTCCTCCGGATGTGATGAGTCCTCTTTCTTTATAGAGAGCTCCATGGGCATGCAGGGTAGTGAAGGCATATTTGGAATCTGTATATACATTCAGTATAAGTTTTTCTCCTAACAACAATGCTCTGGTGAGTGCTATCAATTCGGCTTTCTGGGCTGATGTGCCTGAGGCTAGGGCTGATGATTCAACTACTTCGTGTTGAGTGACGACTGCATATCCGGCACAGCGTCGTCCATCAAGGATGAGACTGCTCCCATCAACATAATAGGTTTGGTCAGGATTGTCTATGGGCACATCTGTCAAGTCAGGTCGGCTGGAGAACACAGTCTCCATGACTTCGATACAGTCATGTTCTGGGAGTTCTTCACTGATAGGTATCAAGGTGGCTGGATTCAGGGCATGGCTCACTTCAAGTTGTATCTGTGGGTTTTCACATAACATGCTCTGGTACTTCAACATTCGGGAATTGGTGAGCCAATAATTTGCTTTTTGTTCCATAAGGGCAAGGACTGCATGTGGCACAGTGACTCGTATATTCTGTCCTAGTGTGAGTTTGTCTGCTTCACTCACTAGTAGTGCTGTAGCTGCAACTGCTCTCAAGCAAGGTGGCCATCCTTTGGCCACAGGGTCCAATTGTTTCGATAGGTAGGCTACAGGTCGTTCCCAATTTCCCAATTTCTGAGTCAACATGCCTAAGGCATTTCCCTGTGCTTCATGTACAAACAAGTGGAAAGGTTTGTGGACATCTGGTAGTCCAAGTGCTGGTGATGACATCAATTCTTCTTTTAACTTCTGGAAGGCTGTATCCTGCTCAAGTCCCCACTCCAGTGGCGACTTTTCTTCTCCTTTTGTGGCTTCATACAGTGGTTTGGCAATTTGGGCAAAGTTAGGTATCCAAATTCGGCAATATCCTGCCGCTCCCAGAAAGGCTCTGACTTGCTTTCTGGTTGTTGGAGTTGGAATTCTGCATACTGCTTCTTTTCTTTCTCTGCCTAATCTTCTGCTTCCTTGGGTGATACGAAAACCCAAGTATTTCACTTCTTTTTGGCATAGCTGTGCTTTGGCTCTGGAAACTTTGTATCCAGCTTCCTCTAGTAACTGCAAGAGATCTTTGGTGGCTAGTATACATTCACTTTCTGATACGGCAGCTATCAACAGATCATCCACGTATTGGAGAAGCACTCTCTTTCCCGGGGCTACTGGATAGCTTGAAAGGTCTTGATTCAGTGCGGCACTAAAGATGGTAGGCGAATTCTTGAATCCTTGGGGTAATCTTGTCCAGGTAAGTTGGCCCCCTCTTCCAGAGATGGGGTCCTGCCATTCGAATGCAAACAATATTTGGCTTACAGGGGCTAATCTTATGCAAAAGAATGCATCTTTCAAATCCAGTACAGTGAAATGGGTAGCTTCAGCAGGTATCAGTCCTAGGAGGGTGTAAGGATTGGGTACGACTGGATGTATGGTCTCAGCTGCATCATTTACTCTTCTCAAATCTTGCACTGGGCGATAATCATCTGTCCCAGGCTTCTTTACTGGCAAAAGTGGAGTGTTCCATGGGGATTGGCATACTTTTAGTAGGCCATACTCAAGCAATCTTTGTAGGTGGCGATGGATGCCTTCAATTGCGGCTCTTGGGAGAGGGTACTGTTTGACGTGCACTGGTGTAGCACTAGGCTTGAGGGTTACAATCACTGGAGCTATATGTTTGGCTAGGCCTGGGGGGCTGCCTTCTGCCCATACTCCAGGTGGTGCATCAATACTTTTTAAAGTTTGTTCAAAATAGATATCTTGTATCGAATCATCAATGTAGTATCTCCATTCTTCTTCTCGGGGAACTGTCAGCAGCATTACTCCCGCTGGTTTGGTTTGGGGATTTACTGTCATTTGCATTTCTCCTTGCTCAGAGAAAGATATTTGTGCTTGAAGCTTGGCTAACATATCTCGTCCCAGTAGTGGCACTGGACATTCGGGCATGTAAAGGAATTGATGAGTTACTTGCTGTCCTCCCAGACTGCATATTCGGTTTTGAAGAAAAGACTTTGTGGCTTTGGCACCAGTTGCTCCTATGATGGTGACTGCTTTTGTAGTGAATGGGGCTATCTTTTTGTCTATTACTGAATGTTGCGCTCCAGTATCAACCATAAAGTCCATAATTTGGTCTCCTATTTGTATTCCGACCATAGGCTCCTGGAGACCTAAAGCAAACTTGGAGCCCGGTCTGTCCTAATCCACGTCATTCTCATCATGGGCTGGTGTGGCCAATGCTTGAATGGTTCCTCCTCTCTCTCGCTGGAATTGTTCTCGATTGGCTCCTCCTCGGCTTCGGGGATAGCTTCGTCTTTCTTCTCGCCACTGATGGCTGCTGTCGTCATCATGCTGGGCGTCTTCGAGTTGCGGGCACATATCTCTCCAATGTCCTTCCTCTCTGCAATAGGCGCATTGGTTCACGCCTAGTCTCTGGGTCCGGCCTCCGCCTTGACCCTGCCCTCTTCCTCTGCTCCTTCGACTAGGGACACCTCCCCTTTTCTGTTCCACTATGGCCGCAGCCAAAAAATCAGCTTTCTTCTTCATCTTTCTATCACATTCTCTCTGTCTTTCAGTATCACGATTCACATACACTTTATGAGCGACTTCCAATAACTGTGTTGCATTCATGCCCGCAAACCCTTCTAACTTCTGTAATTTGCGTCTAATGTCTGGTTGAGACTGGTTTACAAAAGCAGAATTCACCATACATAAACTTCCTGGTGCCTCGGGATCATAGGGAGTATACATTCTGTAAGCTTCAGTTAATCTCTCATAAAAATCTGCTGGGCTCTCATCTATCCCTTGGATAACTCCTGCAACTTTGGAAAGGTTCATAGCTTTCTGGCCCCCCCTTTTCAGGCCTTGTAAAAAGCCTTGGCGAAAACGGGCTAGGGCTGTGGATCCTTCATCTGTATTTGGATCCCATTGGGGGTCTTCATTCGGGAATTCTCTCTGAGCTGCTTCCCTACGATCTATTATATTCTGCCCCTGTGCCGGAGCTGCAGGGTTTTCTGCCATCCATTCAATAGCTGCTTTTCTAATTCTTGCTCGTTCTTCTGTAGTGAATAGGGTGGTCAGGAGCTGGCGGCAATCTGGCCAAGTGGGTTGGTGAGTTTCCATAATACTAGTTACTAATTCTGTCAGCTCCTGGGGCTTACTAGTATAGGAGGCGTAATGCGACCTCCAATTTAATAAATCAGTTGTAGAGAAAGGGAGATACACATAAGTTAGGGGTCCCGCTACCACCTCATCATTATCATTCTTTACGGGCACTCCCGGGACTTGCCGTAAGGGAAACAGTTTAGCTGCTATGGGTGTCTTTTGGGATCTAAGGGTTATTGTCGTTGCCTTTGCAGGAGTCACTTTCTTTTTCTCAACAGGTTTCGCTTTGGGTTTCGCTGTCACTAGCGTGCTAGTGCTAACACTAGCCTTCTCAATTATTTGTACACTTTCCTCCTCATCTGGGGGATTCTCTCTTTCTCCTTCTTCTGTCTCCACTTCTGACTCGCTTTCTAGGTCCTCCTCTTCTTTTCTTGCTAATTCTTCCTTTTTCTCTTCTCCAGGAGGGGGATCAGGGGTTGGGTCCCGCCTCGGCTCTAGCCGTCTCTGGGGTTCTGGGGCAGGACGCCGGGCTACTCTTACTGGACCTGGGGTTCGGGGCTGCCTGAGAGTTATTTCTGGGGAATCAGGATCTGCCAGGATGGGCTTCTGTCTGGCTTTCTTATCCTGCTCTTTCATTCTAGGCTGTTCCGTTTTCTGTCTAGAATCTGCTTTAGCTAACATTATTCTGCACTGTTCCTCATAACAGCGCTGCGCCCAGGGGGGCGGATCTTCACAAATACTTAACCAGGAATCTATATAGGGGTACTGGTCGGGGTGCGCTATCCGCACTCTACGGTGTATTGACTGAATAATCTCTACTTTGAACGTTCCCTCTCGGGGCCAGATGGGGTCTAGATCGGGCCACTCCCTAGTACACAAAATTTGCAAACGGGCTGCTGTCATTTTAATACCATAATCTCCTGAATATCCCTCTTTAAAATGTGCGATCATACATTCTAATGGAGTGTTTCTAGTAGACCCCGCCCCTCCCATTTCGATGTGTGCGCGCAACAACAGACAGAAGGGAAAAGGAGGGCGGACCGTGGGTAAGGGGTCCTCACGGCCCTGGAAACGTATAAGGAGTACAAATAACAAGACAAGACGACAATCGCTTCCCCCTTTTCGCGACCTGAACGCGGTCGCCCGGTCAGGAAATGCGCTACTCAGGGGTCCGCCTTCACTTGGTCCGTGCTGCCAGACCTCTCATTCACACTTCGTTCACACAATCATGCTAGCAACGTATCCCAGAATGCATTCGTTTCTATCTGTTCTGACTAGTCTTTTCCAATTTCCCAATTACAAAAAGGATGAGGGTTTCACCCAGCGAATTCCCATGCCAGGCTACTCGGCTCTTCCTTGAGAGGTGATCATGCTCTCTTACCAATTCCCAATATCTCGAGATTACAAATTCCAAAGTTCCAAGTTCCAATGGCAGTACTGCGCTTTCTATTTCTGTCTAGACCCAAAGTCAAAACTATACTCACCGGATCCGGTCCTCAAACTTCCCAAGCAGGCGCATGAGTTGGACCTCGGACTCCCCTCACTCGGGTTCGAGGCGTTGACTCCAGCCGGGCTCGTCACCCGCCGAGGTCCGACCAGCTCCCTCCGATACAAGGGACCGGTGGCGCCAGGGAGCAGCCCTCGTCGGAAGGGCGCGATCCCGGCAGGACCAAGCCTATAGAGGCGGAAAGTCGTGGTATATTGCACTATATACACTTTGATTCCACAACTTCCCGGCCAACGCACCAAGGAATATGTAGCAGCAAAGCGCAGACAAACCAATGATACCAGGAGTCTATTCAGAAGGTCCAAATCATTTATTTGTGCACAAGTCTCGAACCAATCAATTTCAAAATGGCTGAGCAAAGTTTTCAAGCATTACAACAACTTTTATAGACTTCTGTTCCATTCTAGGTATAGAAAAACATTTCATTGGTCCCGGTAATCTCCCGTACCTCCCGTACCTCTTCTATTGGTCCCGGTACTGATAAGTTTATCCAGTTATGTCCCTCCAGTGGGCATGACACCTGCATACCCCCCTTCTAGTCCCAATTACAATGGTCAGTTCATCAACTTGTTACTTTCACACTTTCAAGGTTATAGAACTAATTTGTACGTGCAGAGGAGCTGGGCTCTGCAACTCATCTGTCAGCACTCCTAATTATTTCTTTGCAGATGTACTTTTTCTTATCAGTAACTTTTAAACATGTTTTTCTGTATTTTTCCATCTTTTAATACTGCAGTTCTGCTTACCTAAGCTAATTCAATACTTCTACTGAGTTCTATCTTACAATAGCAGCATATTGGGGGATGTGCAATCCTATATGCCTCTCCACAGGCCTCATTTACAGGTCAAGCTAGCCATGCTGGCCTGCTTATGTTCTGACACTGTGGGTCACAGGCCTGCACCTGCCACAGGTCAAGGAGGGAGTCAGATGTTTGTTTCTGGTCCGAGGTATTCTTGGAACAGGGTGGTTTTTAGTTGTTTTCTGAATGTTGAAGGATCTCTGTTGTTTCTGATTTGACTTGGTAGGGAGTTCCAGAGGGTTGGCGCATATAGTTTGAAGGCTCTGTTTCAGGTCCGTTGGTTGTTTAGTTCGTTCATGGGGGATGGTGAGGGTGTTGCTGGTGGTTTGTCTGGTTGTTCTGTTGTGGGTGGGTTGGGGCAGTAAAGTTCAGAGCTGGGAGGTCTGTGTTTGATAGAGGGCTTTGTGGATAAGTAGGGCTGATTTGTATTTGATTCTTGCTTCGAGAGGGAATATGTAGAGTTCCCTCAAGACTGGGGTGATATGATCTTGTTTTTTTGCTTTCAGGATAATTCTTGCTGTGGTATTTAAGGCAGTTTGTAGTGGGTTGGTGTGAGTGGCAGGTAGTCCGTGATAGATTATGTTGCAGTAGTCCAGGTGGGGGAGCGTCATAGCTTGCATGACTGTCCTGAAGTCTTGTGGATCGAGGAGAGGCCTGAGGTGTTGTACTGTGTTTGCTTTGTGAAACATTATTCCGGTAGTCTTCTTGATCTGTTGCTTGAGTGTGAGCACTTGGTCTATGATGATTCCTAAGTATTATGTGTGGTTGTATTTGTATTTGTGTGGTTCCTAAGTTGAGGTGTGGTGGTGGTGTGAAGTTTGGATCCTTGGTTACTATGAGGGCTTCTGTTTTTTTTAGGTTGATGGATAGAGGTTGTTCTTTTGTAGCCAACTGGAGACTTCTATGAAGCAGTCTGTTAGTTGATTGTTTGTCGGGTTGGTGGTTGTGATCGGTCCATAGAGCATTATGTCATCTGCGTAGATGTGGTAGTTGATGTTATGGGCGCGTATTATTGAGCAGAGTGGTTGCAGGTAGATGTTAAAGAGCATGGCGGATAGTGTGGATCCTTGGGGTACTCCTTGGTGTTGCTGAAAGGGGGGGGAGGTTGCTATGCTTGTGCGGATCAGTTGTCTGTTGGTCAGGTAGGAGCGGAAACATTGAAGTATGACGTTTTTGATGCCGATTTCTTGGAGTCTGTGTAGAAGGATGTTGTGGGAGATGGTGTCAAAGGCTGCGGATATGTCCAGGAAGATCATAGCGTAGCCAGAGTGCTTGGTCTGTGTGCCCTTGATGTGGGTGTTCATTAGAGATGTCATGAGGGTTTCGACTCCGTGGAATGGACAGAAACCATGTTGTTGTGGGTCCAGTATGTTGTTGGTATCCAGGTGGTCTTGGAGTTGTTGTTGAACTATTTTCTCAATGATTTTGGTGGTGAATGGAAGACTTGCTATAGGCCCGAAGGAGGCGGAGTCAGGGGGGTCTAAGTTGTGTTTTTTTAGGGTTGGGCGGATGATGGAGTCTTTGAGGGTGTCTGGCATGTGTCCTTGTCTGAGGGATTCGTTACACAATGTGGGTTAGGGGCGTGCTTATGTCCTCTTTGGATTTCTTTATCCATTCCGCAGGGCATGGATCTAGTGGGGCGGTGGTAGTGTTTAGGGAGGAGATGGTGGATTCTGTTTTTTCTTTGGTGATTGTTTCGAATGTGCTCCAGTCCGTAACTATGTAAGTAGGGTGGGTTGTTGTTTCTGCATTCGGTTGTAGAGTTTGAGGTTGTTGAAGCTGCTTGTATTGGCATGCTAGTAGTTCTGGCGGGATGTTTGGTAGTTGGTTGGAGTGGTTGGGTGCTTTCGTTAGCTTCTTGACAATTTCAAAGAGTTCACGAGGTTTGTTTATTGAGGTGTTTATGATCTTTGAGTGGTAGGTCCTTTTCGCTTTATCGTTTTCTGTGTGGTACGCATCTAGTTCACTGATGTATTTTGTTTTATCTTCCTCTTTTTTTGCCTTTCTCCATTTTCTTTCTGCTCTTCTGAGTTAGGTCTTTAGTCTTCGTAACTTGGGGGTGAACCATTGGGCTTTTGTTCAGGTTTGTCTGCTTTTGGTGCAGTTTGTCGTTGCACAAGATACAGAGGAGATCGTAGTATTCCAGTTATGGATTAGGTCATCGATGTTGGTGGAGCTTGTTTGGAGTTTAGGTAGTGTTTGTGCCAGGAAGTCCTCTTTGATGAATGGTTTAATCTTCTTGAAACCTTGGAGAACGAGAGACTCTGTAAAGAGTAGCCAGCCTCTTAGAGACTGCATGAGTTGACATGGGAGATTTCCCACATTCGAGTCATCAAGTTTCTCAACATGTTATGCACTGGGAGGGTTGCCACCACATAAGAACATAAGATATGCCATACTGGGTCAGACCAAGGTCCATTGAGCCCAGTATCCTGTTTCCAACAGTGGCCAGTCTAGGTCATACGTACCTAGCAGTTTCCCCAAAAGACACAGGTTCCACAATGCTTGTATTGGGTCAAGCAGTGATATCTTGGGTCCCTTTTTAATAATGGTTTATGGACCTTTCTCCAGAAATTGCCCAAACCTTTTTTAAACTCAGCTACACTAACAGCATTTACTACATCCTCCGGTAACAAATTCCAGAGTTTGATTACATGTTGAGTGAAAAAATATTTTCTCTTATTAGTCTTAAATAATTTACCCTGTAGCTTCTAGTCTTCCTATATTCTGATAATGTAAACAATCAATCTACATTTACCCGTTCCACTCCATTCAATAATTTATAGGCTTCTATCATATCTCCCCTCAGCCGTCTCTTTTCCAGGTTAAAAAGCCCTAACCGTTTTAGCCTTTCTTCATAGGCGTATCCTTTACCATTTTGGTGGTTCTTCTCTGAACTTTTTCTAATAACGCTATATCCTTTTTAAGATACGGCGACCAGAATTACACACAATATTCAACATGCGGTCGTACCATGGAACGATACAGAGGCATTATAATATCCTTTGTTTTATTTTCCATTCCTTTCCTTATGATACCTAGCATTCTATTTGCTCTCTTGGCCGCCACTGCACACTGGGCGGAGGGTTTTAACATGTTATCCACAATGATGCCTAAATCTTTTTCCTGGGTGGTAGTTCCTAATGTGGAACCTTGCATCATGTTACCATAGTTTGGGTTGTTCTTCCCTAGGTGCATAACTTTGCACTTGTCCACATTAAATTTCATCTGCCATTTCGATACCCAGTCTTCCAATTTATCAAGATCCTCTTGCAAATTTCCACAATCCTCATGGGTTTTAACAACTTTAAATAGTTTTGTGTCATCTGAAAACTTGATGACCTCACTAGTTATTCCCTTTTCCAGGTCATTTATGAATATGTCAAAAAGCAGCAGACCCAGCACAGATCCCTGGGGTACACCACTATTCACCTTTCTTCATTGGGAAAATTGCTCATTTAACCCTACCCTCTGCCTTCTATCTTTTAACCACAATAGTACACTGCCTCCTATTCCATGACTCTTTAGTTTTGCCAAAAGTCTCTGATGAGGGACCTTGTCAAAGGCTTTCTGAAAGTCCAAATGCACAATATCAACCGACTCACCTTTCTCTACCTGTTTATTCACACCTTTATTCAAACATAACAGATTAGTAAGACAAGATCTTCCTTGTCTAAAGCCATGTTGGCTGTCTCCCATTAGGCGATGACTATCTACATACTGAGTAATTTTGTTCTTTATGATGGCTTCTACCATTTTTCCCGGTACTGACGTCAGGTTCACCGGTCTGTAGTTTCCTGGATCACCCCTGGAACCCTTTTTAAAATTGGCGTAACATTGGCGATCCTCCAATCTTCAGGTATTACAGATGATTTTAATGATAGTTCACAGATTACCAATAGCAGGTCTGCAATCTCATATTTCAGTTCTTTCAACACTCTTGGATGTATACCATCCGGTCCAGGTGATTTGCTACTCTTCAGTTTATCAAATAGTTGTAATACATCTTCCCGGTGTAGCGATATATCTCCAGGAACAAGCAGGAATGAGTCTTCACATATGGGGTACGTCGGTACCGACGGAGCCTGCGCGGGAACGCTCCCTAGCGTCCAAAGAGAAAGCCTTTGGAAGCATCCCACACGCTTGCGTGCTGCCTTCCCGCCTAAACACTTCCCTCTCATCAGTTTTCCGTTTTCTGTGGAGCCGGCAGAACGTATTCCTGTCACCGCAGAAAATTCTTCTTTTTATTCTTACTTTTTTGTGGTCGCATCTGCCTTCCCTCGACGCCATCGGTACCGCCGGTGCTTTTCTTTTATTTTTTCTAAATAATTTCTTCTTTTCGACAGAATTTTTTTCCTGTTAGTGTCTGACAGTTTCTAGGCCACTAGGCCTCAATTTTTCCGCTATGGAAAAGCCATCCACAACCCTTAAGAAATGCTCTAAGTGTGGCGGTACAAATATTCTTTTAGACACCCATACTTGGTGTCTAAAATGTTTGGGTCCTGACCATTGCTCACTGGAGTGTCTTTCCTGCTGGAATTCAAACAGAAGAAATCTTCAGAATCGAGGACAGCTCGATACCCGGTTCATATCGCACTCGATGTCACCAGCTAGAATATCTCCACAGAATCAGGTAACCAAACAAAAGTTTGTAAAGCCAGTCCTCGAGTGGTAGATCTCCTTTCCAGTATCGAGATTGCTCCGGCTTTGCCCTTGAGGACATTTTGGCAATAAAGCCCCGGCGGGAGTCTTCAGGCTCCAAAGCATTAACGGGGCTTCAGATCGTTCCCAGGGTTCTCACCTCGGTGAACATACCTGGGCCATGCTTGGTGGTTCTGGCTGCTTCGAGCGGTACCGACACCCTGGCATCGGTAATGGTGATGGATGAAACACTCCTCACTGATGAACGTAGTCTAGCACTCTTGGTTACTTCGGTACCGTCTGAGAGGCTGCAGACGGTTCCTCCAGTATCGGTATTGCCTTCGGTACCGGTATTGACATCGGCATCGGTGTCGGTACCGTCCATGCTTGCTTCAACAGACTCGATTCCTTCGATGCCGAGCCTGGAATCGATCCCTGGCATGGATGATTCAGTACCGACTTCGGGTGGTACCGAAGACATCGATTTAGGGAAAATCCGATGCTTCATCCTTTCAAGTCTTCCGATACCAATGACTGGGATGAGCCCATCGGTACCAAGGCTGAATCTTCAATGTCTAGCCTTTACCCCTCATTTTAGAGGGTCCTCCTCAGGAGAGATTTCTTTTCAAGCTTTTCTGCTTGATATGGCGAGGTTACTTGCCATTTCTATACCTGGTGAAGAATCCTTACCAGGGGATTCAGAGACCCTGCAATCCCCATGGTTGCCAAAGGAGCTAATCATGCTTCCTTTGCATCAGATCTTACAAGATCTACTTTTAAATATGTGGGAAACTCCTTTAACGGTATCACCACATTCTGAGACACTTGAAACTAGGTACAAAGTGCCACCTTCTCCAGGTTTTTAAAAGACTCAACTTCCTCATCCATTCTATTGTTGTAGAATCAGCAATGAGGCGTATTAAGAGTGCAAAGAAGCACTCCTCTTATCCGCCAGGTCATGAGTCTAGGACTTTAGATGCCTTTGGACGTCGATGCTTCCAGGCATCCATGCTTTCAGCAAGAATTATCTCATATATTTTCTATATGGGATAGTCTCTTGAAGAGGTCACAAAGAGCTTAAAGCTTTTGAACCCTTTCCTTCAAGAGCATAAGAGAGCAGACTATTTCTCACTAGTCAATCATGCTCAAAATATCTCTAGGTTCCTTAATCGTGCTTCCCTAGACTGTTTTGAGTCTATTAGCAGAACTTCTGCTATAGCCATAGGAGCACGACACATGGCCTGGCTCCAAGCTTCAGACTTGGACAGATGGGTACAAGAAAGGCTGGGAAATACTCCTTGTACTGGTGAAAATCTCTTTAACAAGGATGCTTTATTTCAAGCTACTCATTTAAACACTGATGCTCTTACTGTCAGAGGATTGTCAAAACATTCCTCTATCCCAGCCAATAAAAACTCTTCTAAAAAGCTTTATCCCCCTAGGGGAAAAAAGTTTTATCCATCTCCTACCCATCATGCAGATGTTTCCAAAGACAGGCAACATCAAACCAGGCTAAGAAAATCAAGACCTCAACAGCCTCAGCAAGCCCAGCAGTCGCAGGGTTTCTGATATTTCTATTCTCTGTTTTTCTGTGTGAGGTTTAGAACCTCTGAGCCTACTTCTTTTTAACAGAAGCATCTAAGGTTCATCTCATCCATGCTGAGATACCAGTCATACATTGACTCAATCCTTGACTCTGGGCATGAATCTCGTACTACAAGGGAAATCCATCTTTTTAGCTTCAAGAGCTATTGAGGACCATCATACCCTAGAGATAACAGGTTTCTCCTTTTAAAAGAAAGGGAGAACTAACAACTAACAACAAGGTGAGCTATGCCCTTCACCTTGACAGTTTTCCTGTATGAGGATATCTTATACTTTTAACCGCAAGGGGACCCTACCTTTTCAAAGACTTACCAAATTGTAAGTCCTCTCAAATCTGTATTACTTTCTATCCCTCTTAGTCCAGACTTTCAGTCTCTAAGAGTACTACTAATCAACTGGAGGGCTTACTCTCTAGGCCCATAGGATTTTCTTCAATACCTACTCCAGTGGGTAGTTTCCATACAGAGTTTTCTTCCCCTTTGTGGTTCATCTTCTCTATGTATTTCAGATACTTCTTTAAGGCAGCTTATCTGACAGAAATTGAGTATTACCACTCCAAATTATGTCTGTCGGTCCTCTCCAACCTATAGGACCTACTTTTTCTGCTGCCTTAATAACAGATAACGCCAAGAGAGGTTACACTTTATTGTTGCAGGCATCAGGCCTGTCTACTATTCTTAGCCATCTTCATTTCTTTTTGGCTCAAACAGAATAGATTAGGTTGCACACTGGCAATTAAACAGCCAGATCTAACCAACCTACAACATGCTCTCTGCCATTATATAAGGAAGCTCTGCAACTATGGGCCTTGCCAGAGAGCCTAAGAGCTACTCCTAGCAGGTAGCTTCCAGATGGTTAAAAGGGCTTCAGCTGGTAGACTCTGCCCAGTCATGCTCCTACATGACTGGTTTGTTCCTATTCTTACCATCTTCCTTAAAAATTTTCTTTTAAGGAAAACTAACCAAGGCTTAGACCACGCGAAGGTGTAAAAAAATTACACAATTCCCTGGGGTTGTTCCACATTTCACTGGAACTCCTACAACAGGGATGCATTCTTTTCACTGCAGTCGGTCCTTAATTACTACTTTCCTTCTATTTTCCCTATACTTCATTGTAGCTTATAATGAATAAAAAGATGCATGATACTCATATTGCCCTCATGGAGGGGCAAACATGGTATCTCCTTATATTGCGTCTTTCTCCAGCTACTACCTGAAGTTATAGAAGGATCCAGACTTGCTGTCTTAAGACTAAGGATCTCCTCTGCACTTCTTCACGTATGTCTTCAGGACCTAGATCTTTTAAAGAAATCTAGTCCTCTCCTTGTAAGTGAAGAACATAATACCAGTTTCGACTAAACTTTCCCTATAGTTCTTCCATTTTTAACCAAGCAGAGATTCTCCATCAATATTCTCAAGTAGGTCTTAATCCTTCTTGTTATTGAGTCAATCTCTATACAATATCTGACTTTGAAAGATTTGTTTAATGTCCACATTAATGCTGTCCCAGCATATCATAAAACTTAATGGACAACCAATTTCTCTGGTAAATTGGGAAATACCTTCTTTACCGTAACCTTTTCGGTTACGTTACATCTGAAGCTCTCCATGTAAAGTCATTATCATAAGTGACATCACTTATGAAAGATTTTTACTGATCTTCAAGAAGTTGGAGGTCCAACGCCTAATACAAATAACTGTCTTTCTTTTGGATAAAGGGGGTTTTAAAGACCTACCCCTTTTTTTCTGTAAGGGGTATTTCTACCTTTTCATCCAAACCAGTCAGATTTATCTCCACTCTTATTTTTATTTATTTATTATTTATTTTATACACATTTATATACCGCATCTTCCAAAAGTTCAGTTGCGGTTTACAGTGAACAACAATCAACAAAGCTAGTTTGTTTGTTTTACAGGGAACGTCGTATTAAAACAGAACATATTTACAAGGAACATCATATTATATGTAAAATAAACAGTCTAAACAATGTGGGATAATACAGAACAGAGTAAACTATATACAATGTTATATATGTATATATATATATGGATGTGAAAGGACATAAGCCGTGAGATCATCTTTAGTGTATGCTATCTGTGTAGGTTAAGGGGTATTAGCATGATGCAGACGGATACCTCTTTAACCTTTGTCTAAAACAGGTGATGGGTTATCTATGTTATAGTGTTTGGTGAACAGATAAGTTTTTAATTTTTTGCGGAGTTCCATGATCTCCGTTAGTGTTCGTAGCTCCTCTGGGAGGGAATTCCAGATAGTTGGGGCTATGTGAGAAAAGGCTCTGTTTGTTGATTTATGGGCTTTTGTATAATCTTTCGGGATTTTTAATCTGTTTAATTGTCCTTTTCGGTGTGTAGGCTTAGATGGTTCTTTGTATATTAAGTTACATAGCATAGTCGGGGCCATGTCATATAAGGCCTTGAATGAAGTTATTATTGTTTTGTAGATTATTCTGCTTTGAATTGGTAGCCAATGGAGGGAGGCTAGTATTGGCGATATGTGTTGGAGTGAGTTAATTTTCAATATGATTCTGGCCGCTGCGTTTTGCACTAATTGCAATCGTTTGATGTTTTGTTTTGAAATGCCTATTAGAATTAGATTAGCAAAGTCAAAATGTGGGGTTATGGTGGCCTGGATTATGTTGATAAAGTCTTGTGTAAATACTAGTGGACGAAGCTGTTTGAGGGTTTTGAGTTTGAAATAAATTTTCTTTATGGTATTGCTAATGTGTGTTTCCATCGTCAGGTGTGTATCTAGTATGACACCTAGATATCTTATTTCCTTTTTTATTTTAATATCTTGGTTTGAAGTCTTATGTGTGATGGGGGGAAATAGGATTTGTTCTTGGTCACAATTAGAACTTCAGTTTTAGTGTGATTTATGTGGAGGTTTTGTTCTTTTAGCCAAGTTGTGGTTTCATTATAGCAGTCTGATAGGAGTTGAAGCAGTAAGTTGGGTATCGTGAAAGGAATATACATCATTATATCGTCTGCGTATAGATGATATTTTACTCCAAATTTTTTGAAAATGTTGCAGACTGGTTTTATGTAAATATTGAAAAGCAGGGCCGACAGCGCTGAACCTTGTGGTAGTCCAATCTCTTGTTTGTATGTGGTTGAGTTTTGATTCCCAATTCTTACATTTTGTGTTCGATTATTTATGTAGGACGCGAACCATTTATGGACTGTCGAGTTTAGGCCTATTTGTCTCAAGTTATTGAGCATTATTGTGTGGTGTACGCTATCAAACGCAGCTGAAATATCTATGAAAAGTAGAATGAAAGCTTGTTTATGGTTGTCAATTCCTCTTAGGAGCACATCTATTAAAACTGTGAGGAGTGTTTCAACTCCATGGCGGGGCCGAAAGCCATACTGTTGCTCATTGAGAGGATAAGATGAGTCTAGGAAATCCTGTGTCTGTAATTGAACCACTTTTTCAATTATTTTAGCCAAGAATGGTATGCTTGAGATAGGTCTATATGATGTAGGCGAAGTTTTATCAAGTTTGCTGTTCTTGAGGATTGGCCGTATTTGTGCATGTTTAAGTGATGGTGGGAGGTAGCCTTGGGTTAGTGAGAGGCTCACTATTGAGAGAATGTAGGGTAATAAAATTGGTAGTGTGTTTTTTATCCATGTTACTGGACATGGATCTAGATAAGAGGTTGTGGTGTTGACTGGTGATGATAATTTTTAGTGTGGCTTTAGTTATGGGATGAAACTCTGACCATTCATCTGAAGGCTGGTGTGATAAGTTGCTAATGTCTATGGACATTGGTGGCATTTTTGCTTTGTTTTGGTAATGGTGGGCTAAGGTTTGAACTGAGATGTCAGTGATTTCGCTGTCAGAGGTTTGAGGGTTGGTTAGTTTTCTGACAGTGGAGAATAACTCTCTTGGCCTATTATATGATTTTGATAGTATTTTAGCATAATATTCTTTTTTGTGCTGTTCAAGGTTTCTTTGTATATAGTGAGGTGGTTATTGTATATTTCTTTGTGTATCGTAAGTTTAGATTTGCGCCAGTTGTGTTCTAGTTTTCTAAGATTCCTTTTCATTTGTTTTAGTGTAGTGTTGAACCATGGTTTGTTATTAGTCTCAGAGTAAGTGATCTTTTTGTGTGTGCAATTAATTTTGGTTGCATTGTTGATGGTTTCGTGCCAGTTTTTGACGGTGTCATCTAAATTTGTTGCAGGTGATAAGAGGTGGGGGATTGTTAAGTCAATAAATTCTTCATTATTAAACTTTTTAAATCTTGTAGTTGGGACATTTCTGGTGTGATTGTTAGTGCTAATGAAGGGATATGTAAGATTTAATTTGATAATGTGGTGATCAGACCAGGGTATCTGGTTCCTAGCCTTAAGGAACAGATGCAGTCTGAGGGCCTCCTATCTCCCAGGAGATCAGAACATCTTGGCAGACAGACTAAGCAGACAGCTACAGCCTCACGAATGGTCCCTTCTCAGAGAGGTCTCCAACAGTCTCTTCCAGCTATGGAGTACACCGAACATCGACCTGTTTGCCACGGAGCACAATACCAAGTGCCCTCAGTTCTGTTCCAGACACCCGTCAACCAAGAGGTTGGCGGCGGATGCATTCGACGTGTGCTGGGGGGAGTGGTCTCTCGTCTACGCCTTCCCCCCGACCCCCCTCATCCCAGCGACACTTCAAAGGATTGTCCGCGACAAAGCCCGCACCATCCTAATTGTGCCACACTGGCCACGCCAGATGTGGTTTGCTCTCCTCCTGCGCCTGTCCTGCAGGGCCTTATTCTGCTCCAAGGACAAAAAGTTCAAACTTGGACTTTACAGAAGCTTTACCTAGTTCTCTAAAGTCCAACCCCATTAAACTTCCCTACTTCTTATTCTGGGGTTAGTTCTAGCCATCAAGAATTCTTCTCTCTTCCTGTATTGCAAAATTTATTTTTCCTCTACTTCACAGTGAGGGAATTTCTTTGAGGATAATATACTGGCTCTCAATTACAGACCCATATTGGCCTCAATAAATGCTTTTGCAATAATTTGAGTAAGATCCACATTAGAAAATTGGGATTCAATTTTTTTTTTTTTCGGAAATTATTTATTAGAAGCACAGGAAACAATACAATACCACACAACAGCCATTACAACATTGCTTCAAATTTTTTCAGTACAGAATCGGGTTTAAATACCGGTAGGTGCCCCGGGCTGGGTTGACTCTTCCCCGGCCTCGGGGCATTGTCACTATACAATTCCAATGCTCGTCTACCTGTCCTTTCCCCTTTCCCCCTCTCCCCACCCTCCCCCCCTCCACCCCGCCCTCCCAGGGTCCATGAGGTCAGCAGAAGATCTATTCTCCTCTATAGATGCCAGCTCCCCGAGTTCTATCCTAAACATAAAATCTCGCTACGAATTTTGGGCCTTAAATGCTGAATATAGGGTGTCCACACCATGAGAAAGGAGGCCCAGCTGCGGGGGTGTCTCTGTGCACACCGTCGCTCTAGAAGCATATAATGATGAAATCCATTTCGCCATTCCCAGAAGGAGGGGGCTGCAGGCTCCAACCACCGCCGCAGGACAGGGCCCTTCCCCACCAGACATGCCTTCCGTATCAACAATTGCGGCCATTTACCCTTCGGGTGGAGTGGTCCCAACTGATCCAGTACTGTAAGCTGCGCTGTCCAGCAGACTCGCTGTTGCAAGATATCGCTCAAGAAAGTTGCTATCCTCGACCAATAACGGTGAATGTATGGGCAGCCCCACCACATGTGACCTAGGTCCGCTAGTGGTCTCGCGCACTTCAGACACTCCCCGCTGTCTGTAAGATGACTGTGTAATTTCCTCTTCGGAGAGAAGTGAGCTCGCACAATACTTTTGAACTGAATTTCCCGCCAGCGAGCTCCCTCCGCTAAGCCGGCCACCCTGCATAACGCCGCCAGTATGGATCCCGGAGCAACCTGACAGCCCAGCTCTCGCGCCCAAGAATTCTCCTCTGCCGAGTAGTCTGCAGGTTGCACATATGGTTCCAAAGCTTTCTTAAAGTGCGTAATAGTGGGTTTGTCCTCAGTGCCCAAGGCAAAAAACTCTAAGATCCGTGCGGAACGGTCGCTCCGCAGTTCCCGTCTCGCCACAGAGTACACATAATGCGATAACTGCCGGTACGGGAATAGAGATGTCCTGGGGCATAAATCATATTCATGACAAAGCACTTCCAAGGTTTTGCACCGCCCATCGGAATCGACAACATGCCCCAAAAGTCGTATTCCAAGCCGTGCCCATTGAACGAAAGGGGCCGACTCGGAGCCCGGGGGGAACAAAGCATTTCCCCGCAGCGGCAGCCAGCTCGAAGCCTCTGAGGAACTCTCCCACAGGGTATTCAACCGTTGCCACGTACAGCGCACCGCCTGTACCAACACACTGTTCACCAGGTGTCTCGGCAGAGCCGCCCTCGGGAGGTGAAGAACTGCTAACAATGAGTGCGGTGCTACGAAAGCCTCTTCCACCGCCCTTGGGGTATAAAGTTCCGTGTCACCGAGCCAGTCCCCCAGGTGCCTAGCTTGGCAAGCCAAGGCATAGGCCCCAAGATCAGGTACTCCAATCCCTCCTGTTTTCCAGCCCCCCTTAAACGGCACAACGGGATACGCGCTCGAGCTCCTCGCCAAAGGAAACCACGAAATTCCCGCTCGATACGAAGAAGGTCACGACGGAGTAGCCAAACTGGTAGAGTTTGTAACCAATAAAGAATCCGCGGTAGTACCACCATCCCTAAAACTGCTGCTCTGCCCAAGAGGGACAGAGGGAGCGGCATCCAGGCCCGAAATTGTGATCGAATGTTAAGCCAAATACGCTCAAAGTTCTGTTTATACAAGGCAGACGGGTCTTTAGTAAGTATTATCCCTAGGTAAATAAAGGAATTGTCCGCCCAGCGTAGCGGGAAGCTCCCCTCCCAACTCTGTTGTAGTCGACCCCCAACATCCAATGCTTCCGATTTGTCTTGATTAATCCGAAAGCCCGCGAAGGCCCCATAGCGAGTGAATTCGGCAAGTAAATTTGGCAGCGAATGTTGCGGGTCGCACAAATGAACTAAAAGATCATCTGCAAAGGCGGCTACCTTAAATCCACCAGGTCCAACGGGGACGCCGTGAATCGCGTTAGAGCCCTCTATGCTCCGCAACAGAGGGTCGAGAGTTAACACAAATAATAGCGGGGAAAGTGGGCAGCCCTGTCGCGTGCCTCGCGTGAGATTAAATGAATCAGACAGGGTCCCATTGCATAGAATACTCGCGGTAGGGGATGTGTAAAGTAGCTTCACCATTGCAATAAAGGGGTCACCCAGTCCATAACGGGGTAAGAGAAACTCCAAGTAGTCCCAATTGACCCGGTCGAACGCCTTTTCCGCGTCAAAACTGACCAGCAGGGACGACATCTCTCGTATACGCACCCATTCCATAGAGGCTAAAATCTTCCGCAGGTTCCGCACCGCATACCTCCCTCGCACAAAACCCACCTGTGACTCATGTAACAGGCCTCCCAATACGTCAGCTAAGCGATTCGCTAGAACCTTTGCGAGTATCTTCAAGTCGAAATTCAGTAGCGAGATAGGCCTATAAGAGGCAGCCAACTGGGGGTCTTTACCGGGCTTAGGAATTAGAGTAATGAAGGCGTGATTCATTCCCCAAGTGAACTTCCCCTGGTCCACCCTCCTATGGTACAGCTCAAGTAATACTGGGGTAAGGCGGTCTGTCAGTAGTTTATAGAACTCTGCTCCAAAACCGTCCGGGCCAGGCGATTTGTAGCAGCTAGCCTGTTTGATTACTGTATGTATCTCTTCTTCTGTCACCGGTGCACCCAGCACCGAGCGCTGCTCCGCAGTCAACATTGGGAGGTGCAAATCTTGCAGGAAACTTTCCATGGCTGCCAGTGACGCTGTGGTTCCCTGATATAATTTCTGAAAGAAGCCGCGGAACAGTTGGGCTATCGCCTGACTATTTGTGTGCAGCTGGCCCCGATCGTCTCGCAATGCCGCAATAGAGCGGGATCCTCGGCTACCACGTAAACAACGCGCCAGAAGCCGCCCTGGTTTATTCCCAAAACGATAAAGTTGATATCGGTAATAGAACAGGGATTTCTTTGCCCGTTGGTGGAGCAGTTCATTAAGAGACGATTGCAACTCCCAAAGAAGGCGCTTATTGACCCCCGTGGGGTTCCCTGCGCATCGCCGACGAGCCTTAACAACTTGTCGCTCTAGTTGCACTATACGAGATGTTATTAACTTCCGTTTTCGCGCCTCATACGCTATAATGTCGCCGCGTAAGACCACCTTCGCGGTTTCCCACAATAATTCCGGGTCCTCGCGGTGCTGCCGATGGTTGTCCATAAATTCGTCCCCTTTCTGTGCTAAGTATGTATGGAATTCGGCATCGATGTATAGCCCCATGGGGAGCCGCCAAATACGCTGCCGGGGAGCGGGGTCCCCCCACCGCAAGTCTACCCACACCGGCGTATGGTCAGATATCACACCTGGACCAATCTCTGCCGCTCCCACTTGCGCGAACAATCTTTCCGAGAGCAAAACATAGTCAATCCGTGCACTGGAGTCGTGAGCCCGCGATTGATGCGTGAAGTCCCGTTCCAGTGGGTGAAGTAATCGCCACGGGTCTACCAACCCTAGGCGGCGTCGCAGCCCTTGAAGGGCTTTAGTGGTCGGGACCCGCCATCCCTCCTGTCCTCCCCCTGTAGTATCTAAATCGATGTCCATTACCCCATTACAGTCTCCCGCTAGAATCAGAGGGGCGTCCGGGAGCTGCTCAACCTGCGAAGCTAGACCAGCGTAAAAGGCATTATCCAGAACATTAGGGGCATAAAGGTTACCTAGCACCACCCGTCTTCCCTCCAAAGAGCCATATACCAGGAGATATCGGCCTCTGGGGTCAACATATTGCTGTTCTAGTACAAAGCGCACTCGTTTATGGATCAGCAGGACCACTCCAGCCTTTCTCCCATGTGCCGGGGCCCCCCAGCTCTGCCCCACCCAGTCCCTCTGTAGCTTCGCATGTTCCTCAGCAGTCTGGTGGGTTTCCTGCAAAAAGGCAATGTCGCATTGCAGCCGGGCTAGAGCCTGCAGCACTTTAGAACGTTTAATAGGATTGCCTATTCCACATATGTTCCAAGATACAATCTTCAACTTAAGGCGGGTTATAGCACCACCCGTAGACCAGTAAAGTAAGTATCTGCAAGTGGGCCCCCCCAGCCTGGGGCCCACTCTTGCACCATCCTAATGGCTCGAAGGTTATCATCTGCAGGACCTCAGGATCCCATTGGACCCCCACCCCCTCCCCCCCCAAAACCCCCCCTAACCATCCCTCCCCCCCCCCCAATCCCTACCCCAACCCCCTCTCCCCCTTGTACTCAGGACCTTCTCCACCTCCCCACTCCAGAGAAGTCCAACCCAGGTCACACTGGGTGTGTCCGACCCCCCCGCCCACGGAACAGCATAGCAAAAAGCCCGCAGACAATTCAGTCACCTCCCTGTTCAAATCCTCTTTCATTTAGGGAAACTCCGGTGTTCAAGTCCCCATACCTCCCAGATCCCCGGGGAGGATTATAAGCCATTAGGTAACCCAGCCCCTTATAGCAGTAAACTAAACCAACCCAGAAACTCCAACTAGGATAGGGCAGTAGAGGGGCCTCAAGGTCCAGTAATTGCTGTCGCTGACGTAGGGTTATATCGCTAACAAAAACACATACCTTAAACCCAGTCAGCCGGTCTCGCAGCCCTGCAAGGCGTGTGCCAACCCCCGGGTCTCCCGGCCCGGTAGGACAAGCAAGAGGGGGGGGGGCGCCCAGAACCACACAGCCTGGCCACACCACACACGCACACATTTAGAATGGCACCTCCCCTCCGCCCCCGCCCCTCTACTCCACAGTCCAGCAGCTATGCATCGGGCATAACCCCAGTCCCCGGGGCCAGACAATATTAAGACTGTTAGAAGAACTAAGTAAATATAATTAAATAAATAAATATAATGAAAGTAAATAAAGAATAAACATCTAGCCCCCAATACTGCCAAGTAATGTACATGTCTGCATCGGAGAATAAGCTCACCAGGGAAACAATAAAAAGAAACATTGCTAAACAGCCTCATAAAATCAGAAACAATGTAGCGAGGCACTGCAACATAAATTTGTGACAAGATGAACAATCCAAAAGGTACATTGTTATTCGGTTAATAGTCAAAGATACAGGCCTGATGGATGCTGAGGCCTATTTTCCCACCGGGTGCCATGTGTTGCACTCTTAACAGAGAAGCCCGCCAACACCAAACAGAGCACTCCAGGAAGTTCAACGAGGCGGTAGGGGAGACGTCTGTCCTCCAGCCGTGAGTCGGTTCACGTACCCCTCTGCCTCTGCAGCCGCTGCAAACACGTGGTGGGAGCCTTCATAGGTTATATGCAATTTAGCTGGGTATTGCACAGCGAATCGGATACCAGCGCCAATGAGTTTTTCGCAGAGAGGGGCATATTCCCGGCGCTTCTTACTCAGCACCGCCGAGTAATCCTGCGCCACCCGGATCTTAGAATTATTATAGAGAGTTTCCCCTTTCTGTCGGGCTGCTCGTAGGATCTTCTCTTTTTGTGGGAAGAAAGCAAACTTCACCAGCACAATCCGAGGCCTGGCATCTCTCGCCTGTTTACCGCCGACACGGTGTGCTCGTTCAATGCGGATCGGGCCGCCGCTCTCATCTCCGTCCAGTAGTTGTGCGAAAAACACCTCCAAATAACCCTGTAGATCTTTATCGGTGATGTTCTCTGGTATCCCCATGAATCGGAGGTTGCTACGCCGGGACCTGTTTTCCAGGTCATCCAGCTTTGCCTCGCATGTTATGAGTTGGTGCCTAAGGCCAGCAACCTCCGTGTCCAGCGTCTCGATCTTGTCCTCAGCGTGCCCCAGGCGGTTTTCTGCCTCCTGAAGTCTATTCCCCAGGCCGTCTACTGAGGCACGCAGGCTATCCATTTTTTCATGGAGTGCATCGAATTGTGGCAACAGAGCCGCGGCCACCGCCGCTGACATCGTGTCCAGCGAGGCAGGGGATTTGGGTGAACCGGCCGTTGGGGCTATGTCGGCCATCTTGCTGGAGCCAGCCACCCGCTCCCGCTCCCTCCTGGTCGCCTTGGGTGCCACCGCCATACGATCCGTCCACCTCACCGCACTGCGAAGCTCTGTATGACTTCCAAAATACCCGGGGGACCGTTTCGCCGGTTTTCCGCGGGGTTTGCACGGCTCTAAATCGCCGGTTTGGGCAGTGGGGCACGGAGCACTCTCAGGATGCGACCACTACTCCGCTCGCATCACGTGACCTCATCTATTGGGATTCAATTTTTTCTAACAGTTATGTTCTACACAAGGGCACCCCTCTGGATACCTTGTTTAGTCAAGCTGTTCCACAGCAACCTTTTTTCTTTTCTAATTCAACTCCTACCCTCCCATCCCTTAGATGCCTGGGGTTCTAAAGGATAAGCATTGCCCATCCATCGGATTTGCAACATGCTGGGGCCTCCTCCATGCATCTTAGCTTGGGAGTCCCCATATGTGAAGACTCATTCCTGCTTGTTCCTGGAGATAGCACAGTTACTTACCTGTAACAGGTGATCTCTGGGAACAGCAGGAATAAGTCTTCACAACCCACCCACCTCCCCTAGGAGTTGCTCTCTTTTTCTCTCTCTCTCTTTCTGATTTGTCTACTTCCCTCCTTCGGTCTCAGCTACAAACCCAACTGATGAGAGGGAAGTGTTTAGGCGGGAAGGCAGTGCGCATGCGTGTGGGATGCTCCCAAAGGCTTTTTTTTGGACGCTGGGGAGCGTTCCCACGCAGGCTCCATCTGTACCGACGTACCCCATATGCAAAGACTTATTCCTGGTGTTCCCAGAGATCACCTGTTACAGGTAAGTAACTGTGCTTTCTTTCAATTCTTCTGCAGTATCACCTTTAAATACCACTTCAGTCATAGGTAACATCCCTACATCTTCCTCAGTAAAGACCGAAGCAAAGAATTCATTCAGTCTCTCCGCTATAGCCTTGTCCCCTCTTACCCCTTTTACCCCTCTATCATCTAATGGTCCTACTAACTCACAGGTTTTTTGCTACAAATGTACTTGAAAAGGTCTTTATTATGCGTTTTTGCTTCTACAGCAAGTTTCTTCTCAAATTCTCGCTTTGCCTGCCTTATCAATGCCTTGCATTTAACTTGCCAGTGCTTGTGCTGTTTCCAGTTTTCGTCATTTGGCTCTTTTTTCCATTTCCAGAAAGATGCTTTTTTGGCAACAGCCTCTCTGACCTCGCCTTTAAACCATGCTGGCAGTTTTCTGGACTTCCTTCCGCTTTTCTTAAAGCATGGGATACAGCTGGTCTGAACTTCCAAGATAGTATTTTTAAACAACACCCAAGCTTGATGTAGGTCTTTAATGTTTGCAATTGCTCCTTTTAGTTTTTTCTTAACTATTTTCCTCATTTTATCATAGTCTCCCTTTCGAAAGTTAAAAGGTAGTACTGTGGATTTCCTTACCATCCCTCCTCCATTAATTAAATCAAATGTGATCATGCTATGATCACTATTGCCAAGTAGCCCCAACACGCTTATCTCTTGTACCAGATCTGGTGTTCCACTAAGCACTAGGTCCAATATGGCTTCCCCTCTGGTCGGTTCATGAACCAGCTGCTCCAAGGAGGAGTCCTTTATTTCATCTACAAACTTTATCTCCCTAGCATGTCCTGCCGTGACACTGACCCAGTCAATACCAGGGTAATTGAAATCACCCATTATTATTACTGTGCTGTAAGGTTTGTTAGCTTCCTTGATTTTTTTGAGCATTTCATCATCCATTTGTTCATTCTAGCCAGGTGATCGATAGTACACCTCCACCGCCTTCCCCTTTTTACATGGAATTTCAATCCATAGAGATTCTACAGCAAATTTTGTTTCCTGCAAAACTTTAATCCTTTCTGACTCAATGCCCTCTCTAACATAGAGCGCAACCCCTCCACCAATTTGATCAGCTCTATCATTACGATATAGTTTGTACCCAGGTATCAGTGTGTCCCACTGGTTGTCCTCCTTCCACCATGTCTCTGAGATTCCAATCATATCTAACCTCTCATTTAGTGCTATATATTTTAACTCTCCCATCTTAGTTTTTAGACTTCTAGCATTTGCAAGACTGTAATTTATTCATATTAATCTGGCTACTGGTAGGCATGGGTAATTTGGAATCTTTAAGCTCTGTCTGCTCCATACTCAAGGGCATTTGGGCTACTTTACTCTTTTTTGGAACCTCTCTGTTTTTGGTAGTATCCTTCAAGGATACATTGTTCCGAACCATGCGCTCTTGGGCGACTGTCGGCTTTCCCCTATTATCTAGTTTAAAAGCTGCTCTATCTCCTTTTTAAAGGTTAATGCCAGCAGCCTGGTTCCATCCCGGTTAAGGTGAAGCCCATCCCTTCGGAAGAGCCCCTCCTTACTGCAGAATGTTCCCCAGTTCCTAACAAATCCAAAACCCTCATCCTTGCATTAAGACTCCGGAGCTCTGCCTGCCTTTTGGGTCCTGCGCGTGGAACGGGAAGCATTTCAGAGAAAGCTACCCTGGAAGTTCTGGATTTCAACTTCCTACCTAAAAGCCTAAATTTAGCCTCTAGAACCTCCCTACCACATTTTCCTATGTCATCGGTACTGACATGTACCAAGACAGCAAACTCTTCCCTAGCACTATCTAAGACCTTGTCTAGGTGGCACATGAGGTCCGCTACCTTCGCACCAGGCAGGCATGTCACCAAGCGATCCCTCATGTCCACCAGCCACCCAGCTATCTACATGCCTAATGATCGAATCACCAACTATAATGGCTGCCCTAACCCTTCCATCATGAGCACCTGGCCCTGGAGAAAATTCCTCGGTGAGAGAGGGTTTTACATCACCTGGAGGACAGGTCCTAGCTATAGGATCACTTCCTGCCACACCAAGGTGATGCTCTCCTGTCACTTGACGTCTCTCCTCGAAGGCAGCAGCGATGCTGCCAGACTGGAGGTGGGACTTCAGGACTATATCCCTGTAGGTCTCATCTATGTACCTCTCTGTCTTCCTTATGTCTTCCAAGTCTGCTACTCTTGCTTTTAGAGATCGGACTCGTTCTCTGAGAGCAAGGAGCTCCTTGCACCTTGTGCACACATAAGACCCCTCACCAACTGGGAGAAAATCATACATGTGACACTCAATGCAAAAGACTGGAAAGCCCCCATCTTGCTCCTGGACTGATGTCTGCATCTTGGTTTTAAGGTTGTGTTTAGATATTTATTTATATTTATTTATTTAACTGTATTTATATACCGCTTTTCACCGGGTCAAAGCAGGTTTAACAAAGAAGGGGGGGGTGGACAGTGATCAGTGTATATAGGGAGGGGGGAGCCATCACCGGGGGGGGCAACATTGATGATTCGAACAGGTAGTAAAGACTTAGATAACAGACATAGGTCTTTTCTAAGGGATTTTGGGAATGTCAATGGAGGTTGTTTGCTTCTGGTCCAAGGTATTCCTGAAATAGGATGGTTTTTAGTTGTTTCCTGAAATCGGATAGGTTGGTAGTGTTTCTGATTTGACTCGGTAGTGAGTTCCAGATGGAAGGTGCATATAGCTCGAAGGCTTTGTTGCAGGTTTGTTGATTATATTTTGTTCATTCATAGGGGATGGTGAGGACGTTGCTGGTGGTTTGTCAGTTGGTCTGTTGTGGGTGGGGTGTGGTAGTAGGGAGCAGATGTGGGAGGTCTGTGATTGGTTGAGGGCCTTGTGTGTAAGCAGGGCAGCTTTGTATTTGTTCCTAGCTTCGAGTGGGAGTATGTGTAGCTCCCTCAGGACTGGGGTGATGTGGTCATGTTTTTTTGCTCTTTGGATGATCCTTGCGGTGGTATTCAGGGCAGTCCATAGTAGGCTGGTGTGGGTTGCAGGAAGTCCGTGATAGATTATGTTGCAGTAGTCTAGGTGGGGGCGCGTCATGGCCTGCATGACAGTTCTGAAGTCCGGTGGAGTAATGAGTGGTCTGATCCGTTGTATTGTTTTCGCTTTGTGGAATATTGTTTTTGCAGTCTTTTTTATCTGTGGAGTAAACGTGAGTGCTTGGTCTATAGTGATTCCTAGGTATTTTATTTGGGGTTGAATCTTTATTTGGGTGGTTCCCAGTATGAGGTGTTGTGGAGGGGTGAAATTTGGATCCTTTGTTACTATGAGGGCTTCAGTTTTTTTGATGTTAATGGTTAGATTGTCAGAGATCTCAGTGAAGCAGTCTGATAGTTGGTTATTTGTTGGGTTGGTGGTTGTGATTGGTCCGTAAAGCATTATGTCGTTGATGTTATGTTTTTGTATTACTGTGCAGAGTGGTTGTAGATATATATTGAAGAGCATGGCAGATAGTGTGGATCCTTGTGGTACTCGATGTTGTTGGAAGGGGGGGAGGTTGTTGTGTTTGTGCGGATCAGTTGTTGTCTGTTAGTCAGGTAGGAGCAGAACCATTGTAGTACGGTGTCCTTAATTCCTATTTCATGGAGTCTGTGTAGGAGAATGCTGTGGGAGATGGTGTCAAAGGCTGCGGATATGTCTAGGAAGAGCATGGCGTATCCAGAGTGTTTGACCTGCGTGCCTTTAGTGAGGGTATTCAGTAGTGTCGTCATGAGGGTTTCTACTCCATGGTATGGGCGAAATCCGTGTCGTTGCGGGTCTAGTATTTTGTTGATGTCTAGGTGATCCTGGAGTTGCTGTTGAATGATCTTCTCCATAATTTGGTGGTGAATGGGAGGCTTGCTATTGGTCTGTAGGACGCTGGGTCAAGTGGGTCCAGGTTGGGGTTTTTTAGGGTTGGACAGATGATAGAGGTCTTGAGAATGGTATATGTCCTTGCTTTAGGGATTCATTGATAATGTGGGTTAGGGGTGTGCTTATGTCCTCTTTGGATTTCTTTATCCATTCAGCAGGGCAGGGGTCTAGTGGAGAGGTGGCGGTGTTTAGGCAGGAGATAGTGGATTCTATTTGCTTATTTGTAATAGGTTCAAATGTACACCAATCCATGGTTTTGGTGGTATGGTAGGTTGTTGGTGTTGCATTCTGTTGTGATTTGTTTGGTGGCTGGAGCTGTTTGTATTGGCATGCTAGTAGTTCAGGTGGGATGCTTGGTAGCTGATCAGGGTGGCCGGGAGCTTTTGTTAGCTTCTTGACTATCCCGAAGAGTTCACGTGGTTTGTTTAGTGCGGCATGTATGATTTTTGAGTAGTAGGCTCTTTTTGCTTTATCAGTTTCAGTGTGGTATGAGTCGAGGTTGGTTATGTATTTTGCTTTGTCCGCTTCTTTTTTTGTTTTTCTCCATTTTCTTTCGGTTCTTCTGAGTTGAGTCTTTAGTTTCCGTAGGATTGGGGTATACCATTTTGCTTTTGTCATAGTAGTTCTTGTTTTGGTGTTGGTAGTTGTTGCACAGGATGCAGAAGCGATTGTGATGTTCCAGTTGTTGATCAGGTCTTCAAGGTTTGAGGAGTTTGAATGGAGTTTGGGCAGTGTTTGTGTTAGGAAGTCCTCCTTGTTGAATGGTTTGAATCTTCTTTTATGATATTTAAGTTCTTTACGTGCTAAGGGTTGCTGGGGATACTTATACTAATAAAACTATACCTAATACGTTTAATGTACTTTGTTCACCTGAAATTTAATTAAGCTCCGGTTCTTAATGTATGCTGATTAGAATGAACAGCTGCACCTGAGAGTGAATATGGTACCTCCTTTCCTTTAAGAGGATTAAGCACCTATAAAGCTACGATTATCCCAGGACTGGGTGGGTGGGAGGGAAAAGACTTATTAAAAGCTGGCTGCTACACAGTACCCTCTCCTGTGCTTCTAAGGTAATCTGTGACCAATCTCCAGAGGGAGTCCCACAACCCTTGCTTGGATAGAGGTAGTCTTGGGTTCTAAATTTAACCAGAAAGCTCTCCTCTGTGTTTTAAATGTAAATAAACTAGGCCCTGGTTGACTATTGAATTTAAACTGGAAGCTCTCTGCTGGGTTCTAAAGTTAACCAGAAAGCTCTTCTCTGTGTTTTAAATTTAAACTGAAACTCTTTGCTACTACTAGGCCCTGCTTGATTTAACAAATACACTGGGTTCACAGATTAATCAGCTTTAATCTAAAGAATTCATTTTTCACCATGATTTAGAAAACTTCCCAGAATTACAGGTCTCTCTCCAGAAGTAGCAGTCCCCTTTTCTATTCCTTCTAGTCCACCTTCGATGCTGATGGAGAATGTGCAGCTCCTCTGCTCTAGGTTCTGTCTCCTTTTCAATGTTGATGACCCAGTCATTGAGCGTCAGTACAGGGGGAAGAGTGACTCCAGACACGATTGTGGGGGCCACAACTCCTGATGCTGATATTGGGGGCTCGGCCGAGGACTGTACCTTGGGGGCATCCCTGAGCCTCTTTATGGCTTTGGAGGATGAGGCCTCCTGCCAGGGCTGCTTCACTGGCCGGTCTGCATTGGTGTGAGAGGAGTGTCAGTGACAATGCCGATGCTCTGTATCCGATGCAGACTCAGACCTTGAGATCGATGATCTCAATGCTATGTACATCTTTTTCTTCTTTTGCACTGGAGACTCAGATCAATGCTTGTCCTTTTGATTAAGTGGGGATCTAGAGGTATGGGAGAAAGATGGAGTCAACGCCCACAAGGAGTGCACCCAAGGAGCAGAGTCTGTTGGAAACAGCTTAGCCTTATTTATTCTGGTTCTTCCTACCTCTGGCAGTCATGTAGCAACAGGAGCAGCAGGAATCTACATCGTGATCTAGGCCTAAACACTTGAGGCCTAGCTATGAGCTATGCCCATCGGTGATGGAAATGGTACTAGCACATTTCAAACATTTTCTAAACCTACTGTGGGGCTTTTCCATTTCTGGGAAAAGGACTGAGGCAAAGTCAAATTGTGCGATGGTGTACGGTAAAGACATAGGCCTTAAGCCTGACAAGATACAAGAAAAAACAAAGAAAAAAATTATATAAAATAAAAAAAAATGGGAACAGGAGTGGAATCGATGGGATGGGAAGTCAAGTCAGCGATAGGAAGGCAAAAAAGAAAAGTACTCGACGGTACCACAAAAAACCCAAAGTGTCTTGATGCGGCTGATAGGGACAAGGTCCCAGTGGCTCCGTGGAAAAAAGATGACTGAGGAAACAAGGAACAAAGGCAGGAAGGCAGCTACGCATGCATGGATGAATGCTCCCAAAAGCTTTCCTATTGGATGCTGGGGAGTGTTCTGGCACCAGGCTCTATTGGTGCCAATGTCACCCATATGTGAAGACTGACTTCCTGCTTGTTCCTGGAGATGGCTGGTTGCCCAAGAAGGGGGGGGGGGGGGCAAGAGAGGGAAAACACCTGGGTCTTTCCCCACTTCTACCCAGTCTAACAGGGAAGCCCCTAAAAGGTGGCTGTCCCATGTCTAGCTAGATCCTGCTGCACCATGCAGATGTGTCCTGCACCTGCTGGAGGCACAGAAATACTGGCTGTCCAGTTCAGATGCAGCACCTGTTACCTAAGGCCTGCACTTCACAAAGGTTCTTCTCTGGGGCACATAACCCATCTTTCTGAACTGGCCATGGAGGATGAAGAGGAAGCCCTCTTTTTCAGTCAAGCAGAAGTCACAGTTCTATGATTTTGAAAAGTCAGTTCAGGCAGTTCTTTCAGGGCTCATGGAGACATTTCACCACTGTTCTTCTATTCACCTTGGTTACAGTCAACAGAGTGATATCAGCTTCTGGATCTTTTTCCAACACAGCAGTTTGGCACAAAACACTGACTTTGGCTGGGACATTGTCCATTATTGGCACAAAAGGGCCACTATTCAGAACCCTTAACTGGATAGCCAACTGAAGAGTGCTGACCACAGTATTCAACAGTACTAGCCAGTTAGGGCAGTAGTGGTCTGTGGAGATATTCAGTGGCATGATCTGATTAGTGCAGGGGTGGTCCATGGGCAGAACAAGAGCAGTACCACTGCTCCCCACTTGTGTTGTCTGTCTTGACTAGATTGTAAGCTCTTATGAGCAGAGACCATCTCTTACATGTCTCTGTACAGCACTGTGTACATATTTGTAAAAAATATTTAGCTCATGCCTTTCCAATGGTAGTTCAAGGCGAATTACATTCAGATACGGAGGTATTTCCCTGTCCCCAGAAGGCTTACAATCTAAGTTTGTACCTAAGGAAAGGAGAAATTAGGCCTTACCTGCTAATTGTCTTTCCTTGAGTTCTCTCTGGGCCAGTCCAGGTACAGTTGGGTAGTCAACCTCCTCCAGCAGCTGAGGACTAAATGCTGAAACTTTTGCTGACAGCTCCTATAGCTCCCTCTGGTGTCAGAAAGCCAATCTCCTATTGCCAAAGCAGCAGATGAGAAGAAAAAAAAACCTATCTACTTATGAAACCAAATTCACAAAACCAACTATTGACGGAGTCTAGAAACACGCTCCATACTGCTAAAAAGCGTTCCCTTATGAACTTTACGAGAGCCTACCGCTCTGTTTACTCAAAACCCCTTTTTCTTTTTCTCTTTTTTTTTTTTCTTCAAAGAGCCCCCAAGTCCAGCGGGAACTCTCCAACATCCTCTTCCATCAAGCCTGTTTGTCATATGTATCCCCGGCTGCCAGCGACGCAACCGACTAGATTCCTCTACTAATTACGAAGCCCTTAAGCCAAACTGCTGCTCGCAGACAACTTGGGTGGAACCTGGACTGGCCTGAAGAGAACTCAAGGAAAGACAATTAGCAGGTAAGGCCTAATTTCTCCTTCCTATTTGTCTCTCCGGGCCAGTCCAGGTACAGTTGGGCAGTACCAAAGCAGTACCTAAACTGGGGAGGGTCCTGCGAGCCCCACTACAATGGCCGAGGCTCCAACCCTGGCGTCCCCTCTTGCCTGCACATCTAACCTATAATGTTTTGCGAAACTATGCAGCAAAGACCATGTCGCCTCCCGACAGATATCTCCTGGTGGAATCAAGGCAAACTCAACCCAAGACATTGCCTGAGCCCTCGTAGAATGCGCTCTGAGCCCAACCGGAGGCGTCTTGCCTCTTAAGCCACCCCTATCGCTCGCTTCACCCAGCGAGCAATAGAAGTCTTGGTAGCCGCCTGACCTTTACGAGGCCCCCCAAACAGAACGAACAACCGATCGGACTTCTGAAATGGCTCCATCCTTCTCAGATACTTCCGCAACATTCGTCCTAAATCCAGCTTCCTAAGTGCCCGGTCCATCTTACCTCCCTCCTGCGTCTGAAAGTTGGGAAGTGAAACGGACTGATTCATGTGAAAACCGGACACCACTTTAGGCAAATATGAAGGTACGGGCCTCAAAACTACCTTTTCCTCTGAAAAGCATAGATATGGCTCTCTACAGGAGAGCGCTTGTAGATCCGAAACTCTCCTAGCGGAACACAACGCTACTAGGAAGGCTGCTTTCCAAGAAAACTCCCGCAGGCTGTCAGGTGCACTAGACTCAAAGGGCGGCCCCGTTAAGGCCTCCAGCACCAAATTCAAATCCCACGGAGGAACTACTTGCCAAACTGGCGGTGGAATATTCCTGCCTGACCTGAGGAATCTCTGAACATCCGGGTGCGACAAGAGAGAGCTCCCTTGCACCCTTCCCCTAAAACAAGCAAGCGCTGCTAGGTGTACCTTGAGAGTATTGAGGGCTAGACCCTTTTCTAGTCCTCCTTGAAGAAACGCCAGGATGTCTGGTAACCTTGCGGAACACCGCTGCACGCTCCGTTCTCCACACCATGCTTCAAAAATGCGCCACACACAAACATACGCCGACGACGTCGACCTCCTTCTGGACTTCAACATAGTAGCGATTATGGACCCCGAGTACCCCCTCCACCGCAACCACTCCCTTTCAAGAGCCAAGCAAGAACCGATCCACCTGCGGCATCAATACCGGACCTTGACTCAAGAGATTGATCCGCAAGGGTAATCTCCAGGGATGAGCTACCAGAAGTCGCACCAGATCCACATACCAGGGACATCTGGGCCAATCAGGAGCAATGAGAATCACCTTGCCATTGTAAACCGATATTCTCCGAATGACCCATCCTAGCAGGGGCCACGGAGGGAAAATGTAAAGCAGTTTTCCTGCCGGCCAGGGTTGCACCAGACCATCGAGGTCTTCCGACATGTGCTCCCTGCACCTGCTGAAAAACCGGGACAATTTGGCATTGGCCAGGGTAGCCATGAGGTCCATGACCGGCTGGCCCCACTGTAACGTGATTTGGTGGAATACCACCCCGTTCAGCTCCCACTCTCCGGGATCCAGGAGATTGCAACCGAGATAATCGGCCTGAACGTTGTCCTTTCCTGCTACATGAGCAGCTGAGAGTGCTACGAGATGCAACTCCGTCCACTGCAGCAAGGCTTGACTCTCCTCCAGCAATTGCGCACTGCCTGTGCCTCCCTGCTTGTTGATGTAGGTAACGGTCACCAGATTGTCGGAAAATACCCGCACCGCTCAACCTTCAATTAGATCTAGAAATGCCAGAAGAGCCAAACGCACCACTCGCAGTTCCAAGCGATTGATCGACCAACTGCTCTCCTCCGCAGTCCAGGTCCCCTGTGCCACCTGAGACAGACAATGAGCTCCCCAACCGGAAAGACTGGCATCCGTCGTGACCAAAATCCACTCCGGATTCTCCAGAGGAACTCCTGCCTGAAGATGCGCTGGAACCCGCCACCACTGCAGACTGACTCAGATGTCGTCTGGACACCGCAGCCTTTGAGACAGCGGATGAACCTGCGGAGACCATCTGGAAAGTAAGGCTTGCTGCAGCGGGCGCATGTGAGCTCTGGCCCAGGGCACCAGATCCAAGGCTGCGGCCATCGAACCCAACAACTGTAAATACCTCCAAGCCGTTGGAGCTGCGAGACGTACGAATGCCGCTACTTGTGCCACAATTTTTTGCACTCTGTCCAGCGGAAGAAAAACCGCCCCCTTCTTTGTGTCGAACAAGGCCCCGAGATATGTCAACCACTGCAGCGGTCGTAGCTGACTCTTTGCCCGGTTGATGACCCAACCTAGCTGTTCTAAGAACTGCACCACCCGAGCAGTCGCAGCGACAGACTCCTCCTGAGATCCTGCTCGGATCAGCCAGTCGTCCAGGTAAGGATGCACCTGAATCCCCTCCTTCCGAAGAGCCGCCGCCACTACCACCATCACCTTGGTGAAGGTCCGAGGTGCTGTAGCCAGTCCAAATGGCAACGCTCAAAACTGAAAATGTCCCATGGGAACTGCGAACCACAGAAACTGCTGATGCTCTGGTCTGATCGGAATGTGCAGGTAAGCCTCTGTTAGATCTATGGAGGAAAGTCACTCTCCCAGCTTCACCGCCCGAATAACCGACCTCAGGGTCTTCATCCGAAAATGCGGAACCCTCAAGCAACGGTTTACGTGCTTGAGATCTAAAATAGGCTGAAAAGACCCTTCTTTCTTGGGCACTACAAAGTAAATAGAGTATCGACCTAAACCGTACTGGTCTAGAGGCACTAGAACCACCGCTTGTAGCCGCAACAAGCGCCGCAGTGTGTCCCAGATTGCCATCCTTTTTGCTTGAGGACCGCAGGGGGATAACACAAAAGCGTCCGCCAGAGGAGAAGCAAACTCTAGCGCATATCCCTCGCGGATGAACTCTAGCACCCAGAGATCCGTAGTTATGGCAGTCCAGGCGGAGGGAAACCCCTGCAAACGTCCTCCTACAGGTATCTCCACCTGGACCAGCCTCCTTTCATTGTGGCTTCTTAGAAGAGTTCTGCTGGGCGTTAAAAAAAAACCCTGCTCCTCGAAAGGACTGTCCTCTGGAAACAAAGTGGCCCCTTTGGTAAGGCGCAAACAGAGACCCACGGAACCTGCGAAAATCTCTTCCTTGACCTCTCTGCATCGCCCATGTCTTTGCCGCTCTGGGACGGTCCTCCGGAAGACAACCCCCTTTGGAATCACCTAAATCCTTCACAATCTTTTCCAACACTTCCCCAAAAAGCAGCTTGCCCTTGTATGGAAGCTTACTGAGGTGAGACTTAGAAGACGCGTCTGCCACCCAATTCCATAGCCAAAGAAATTGTCTAGCAGCAACAACTGAGACCATGGATTTCGCTGATATTCTGACCAACTCATAGAAAGCGTCCTTGAGGTAAGCCGCCGCGACTCGAGCTTCGCTCCTTCCGAGGAAGAATCTTCCTGTTTCTGAGAGCACTGCTCTCCCTGAAGCCAACGGATAGAGGCTCTGGACACATACGCTCCACAAACCAAAGCCTGTAAGGCTAGAGCACTAGCATCAAAGGCTTGCTTCAGAAGCGCCTCCAACCTATGATCTTGAAGATCCTTAAGGGCTGCTCCCCCTTCCACCGGAATCGTGGTCTTTTTAGTGACCGCCGAAACCAGCGCATCCACCTTAGGCATCCGCAACAATTCCTTCTCCTCCTGAGGCACAGGGTAAAGGCGTGCAATGGTGCGCCCCCCCCCCCTCAAGCTAGCCTCTGGGCATTCCCATTCCGACCCTATTATTTGCTTAATTACCCTGTGTATTGGGAAACACCGCTGTTCCGGCTTAAATCCCTGCAACAAGGGATCTTCCAGGGGCTCTTGCTGCACTGCTGCAAGCACTATATTTAACGCTGTGAGGGACTGAACAATCAGAGCCCCCAGCTCCTCCTTACAAAAAACCCGGAAGACATTTGGATCCTCTTCTGGCCCAATCTCCCCTTCCTCCAACTCCATTGGCCAAGAATCCAGACCTGCCTCAGACAGAATCTCCCCTTCCTCAGCTATGAGAGGACTAGAGAGCTGCGGCCCTAACATCTCTGAGCCCGGCTCCAAAATCGGCCCTTTAGCCGAGACCCCTTCTCCGGGATCGGATACCTTGGGCTCCTCCAACTGTAAATCCCCCTGTCCAGCAGCAGCCTTGCTCTCCAACGGCTGAGCCATTTAGAGTAGTTACTCACCTGTAACAGGTGTTCTCCAGGAGCAGCAGGAATCAGTCCTCACATATGGGTGACATTGACATCGATGGAGCCCTTGCGGAGTATTTCCCCAGCTTTCCATGAAAGCCTTTGGGAATGCAGGCACGCATGCGTGGTTCCCTTCCCGTCTAAAGGTGCCATCTTGCTCAGTCAAATGACATAGCTAAAAACAGCACACAAAAATGTAAAAATAAACTATGTACAACTGCAACTCCCAGGGGAGGAGGGAGGGTTGTGAGGACTGATTCTTGCTGCTCCTGGAGAACACCTGTTACAGGTGAGTAACTACTCTTTCTCCAGGACCAAGCAGGAAGTCAGTTCTCACATATGGGTGACTCCCTAGCTCTGGGCTACCAGGGAACCCAGGCTGAACAAGAGAAAACAGAGTTACTTACCTGTAACGGAGTTCTCCGTGGACAGCAGGATAAGTCAGCCACACCTGGTGATGTCATCCGATGGCGCCATGACGGAAGTGCTCTCTAGCTCAGAAGCTTCTGAGCTTGTGTGGTCCCACCTCCCCGGTCCGCCCCTAGCCCGACCAGTGAGGATTAGCTGAGCCCTAAGGCTAGGGCGCAGACCGCGCAGGCCACCCTCAGAGGGGAAGTGGGTGGGATTGTGTGGCTGACTTATCCTGCTGTCCACGGAGAATTCCGTTACAGGTAAGTAACTCTGTTTTCTCCTAGGACAAGCAGGATGTGTCAGCCACACCTGGTGTCTCCCAAGCTACCTGTCTAGCGCTGTGGCTGAGGGGGGCATGTGACAGGATACCAAACAGTGTGGAACACAACTGGAGGAGGCATGAGAATAAGAACACACATTTATTGTGCAACCAACTGCAACAGCAAGAGTGCAGAACATTCAGGCAATCTGCCGTGAGGTAGAACAAGATCAACTGTGCAAGCATGCGATGAGGTAGAACATCAAGTGCAATCTAACAAACAGTGCAACGAAACATCAACTGTGCAACACGGAACAACAACTGTGCAACAATAGTTGTGCAAATTATAACAAATCAGGATGCAAGTCCGTATGGGCTACCCCTTTCAGCACCGGGGTAGAGGTGTATGAGTCACTGTCCCGTGGGCTGGGACTTGGTCGGTCCCTCTGGCAGAGTCCGAGCCATGGTGAACGCTGCTACCGTAGAAAGGATCGCTCAGCCAAATGAGCTGTCACCCTCCGCCTGTAGGTCTAGGCAGTAGTGCTTCTGGAAGGTGAGTTGCGAGGACCAGGTAGCGGCTTTGCAAATCTCGCTCACTGGGACCTCCTGCGCACTGGCAAGGGAAGTGGCTAGGGCGCGGAGTTGGTGTGCGCTCGCCTTGTTCGCTGGATGTGCGCCTGCCTTTTGTAGGCAGTAGGCGACGCAGTCGGATATCCAGTGGGAGAGTGTGCGCTTGGTGACGGGCCGCCCCAGTCTGTTGGGGTCGAAGGACACAAAGAGCTGGGTCCCCCGACGGATGGCGGATGTCCTGTCGATATAGATGCGCAGGGCTTGGACACAATCCAGTGAGTGCAGCCGCTGTTCCTCGGGAGACCCGTGAGGGGCAGGGAAGAAGGAGGGCAGTTCCACCGACTGGTTGACGTGAAAAACAGAGGTGACTTTAGGGACAAACTTCGGGTGTGTCCGGAGAGAAGCCCTGTTGTGGTAAATCTTGGTGTACGGGGGGTGAGCCACTACAGCCTGCAGCTCACTAACCCTCCTTGCAGATGTGATGGTGATGAGGAATAGTGTCTTCCAAGACAGGAATTTCCCTCCCGCGGAGGGCAGGGGCTCGAAGGTCTCCTGAGTCAACTGCTGGAGGACCATGTTGAGGTCCCAAGAGGCAACAGGTTTCTGAACAGGCTGCAAATTCCTGAGACCTCTCATGAAGCGTGTCACGATGGGAAGGGAGGCTATGGAGCCCGTGGGTGAGTTGCTTCGCAGTTCGTGCAGGGACGCAATGGCTGCGAGGTGTATCTTGATGGACTGTGGCTTCAAGCCTAGGCTGAAGAGAAAGGAGAGGTACTGTAGTACGGTAGGAACAGGGCACGAGGCTGGTGGGACTCCTTGGCCTGCGCACCAGATGCTGAAACATTTCCACTTAAGACTGTAAGACTTTCTAGTGGAAGGCCTCCTGGACGCCAGAACAATCCGTTGCACCTCGGCGGGTTAGTGAAGATCGTGGAGGCTTACCCTTTCAGCCTCCAGGCTGTCAGTGCAAGAGTCTGGAGGTTGGGATGCCAGGTTTTGCCGCCATTCTGGGTGAGCAGGTCCGGTCGCAGCGGTAATCGGATGGGAGGTTCCTGTGAAAGCTGTAGCAGCAGGGAGAACCACATCTGCCGTGGCCAGTAGGGCGCAATCAGGATGATGTGCGCCTTGTCTTTGATGATGCGCTGTATGGTGGCTGTCAGGAGGGGGGTTGGAGGGAAGGCGTAAGCCAGACCCCAATCCCACCAGGGTACGGCAAACGCATCGGAAGCCACTCTCTGAGGCGACGGGCGTTTTGAGCAGAAGAGGGGGCATCTGGAATTGACCTTGGTCGCAAAGAGGTCGATCCGTGGATTCCCCCAGCATTGGAAAAGGGACTACACCACTTCCTCGTGAAGCATCCACTCGTGGGGTTGAAGCTGCCTGCTCAGTCTATCCGCTAAGGCGTTCTGGTCTCCCGGGAGGTAAGTCGCTTGTAGAAGGCAGTTGTTGGCTAGGGCCAAGGACCATGTCTCGAGTGCCTCCCTGCATAGAGTACGGGAGCCCATACCCCCTTGCTTGTTGATGTAGAACATTGTGACCTGGTTGTCTGTCTGAATCAAGACCGACTTCCCCGCTAAGTGGGGCATGAAGGTCTGGAGGGCATACTTTACCGCCCGGAGGACCTCGAGGACGTTGATGTGGAGGGATTGTTCTGCTCTGGTCCAAGCTCCTTGTGTGCTGAGGTGCAATAGGTGGGCTCCCCATCCCGTGGAGGAGGCGTCCGTGGTCAGGATGAGCTGATAGCCGCAGGGTTGCAAGCTCTTGCCTGCAGCGAGATTGGCTGATACCATCCACCAACGTAGGCTCTGGGTTACCCTTGGTTCGATCGGGATGAGGGTGGTGAGTGGTTGAGACAATTGCTTCCAATGAGCGCGCAGGTGCCACTGGAGTGTGCGCATGCGCAATCTTGCCAATGGCAGGACCGATGTCATCGCTGTCATATGACCCAGAAGGCATAGGATGTCGTGGGCCTTGGTCTGCTTCGCGGTTGAGACCTTCTTGGCAAGGTGGATGATGGTCTTCCGCCGGTGCTCGGGCAGGAAGGCCTTGGATGCAGTTGTGTCGATTATCGCCCCGATGAATTCTGTGCGTTGAGTGGGATCTAATCGCGACTTCTCTTTGTTGAGTAAGAAGCCCAGCCTGGTCAGCAGAGTCATCGTCGCTTGCACTGTTCTCCTGAGTTCTGGGGCGGAGGGTGCCGATAGCAGCCAATCGTCCAGGTAGGGAAAGATGGCGAGCCCTTGTCTGCGTAGGTGTGCGGCGGCCACTGCTACGCACTTCGTGAAGACTCTGGGTGCCGGGGAGAGCCCGAATGGAAGCACACGATATTGGTAGTGGCAACCCAGTGCTATGAACCTCAGGAATTTCCTGTGAGAAGAGTGGACTGGAATGTGGGAGTAAGCGTCCTGCAGGTCCAGGGTAGCCATCCAGTCCCCCGCTCTGATGAGGGGAAGGATGGAGTTCAGCGAGTACATTCGGAACTTCTCCTTCACGAGGAAGTAGTTCAGTTTGCGGAGGCCCAGAATAGGGCGCAGGCCCCCGGACTTCTTGGGAATAAGGAAGTACCGGGAGTAGAAGCCCGTGTTGATTTCGCTGGAGGGAACCTTCGATAGTCTGTGTCCTGATGAGTTGCTGTAGAAGGCTTGAGAGGGCAGCTTCCAGATGTAACGGAGGCTGGCTGGTAGGCTGTGTGCGCTGCCACGGTGGGGAGGAGAACCGTAAGCGGTAACCCGACTGGATAATCTGGGTGACCCACTGGTCTGTGGTGATTTCCTGCCAGGCCGACAGGAAGTTGGATAAGCGGCCTCCCACTGGCGGGGCAGATGGGACACTCGTGCCCAGCCGGAGCGAATAGTCAGAAGGAGGACGTGTTCTTACCGGACTGCGGAGGGTTTGCTTGCTTCTGCTTGCGTTCCCTCTGTGGGTGTCTTTGAAAGGACGATTTATTGTAGTTCTGCTTGAACTTCGGCGCTTGCCAATGTCGATTGGAGCCGTAGTATCTTTTTGACGAGGAAAAGGGCTTGCGGTAATAGCTCCCTTTATGTGACCAGGAGTGGCGTTCGAGTCCGTCCGCCGCTAACGTTTTCAGAGTGGTGCAGTCCTCTTTTAGGCCATTCACCGTGTCTGCGACCTTCTCCCCGAAAAGGGAGTCTCCCAGGCAGGGTGCGTCAGCAATCCTGTCGTGGGTGTTGTCAGACAGACCGGATGTGCGTAGCCAGGCCCAGCGGCGAGTTGCAATGGCCGTGCCTGCCGTCCGGATGGCCGTGTCTAAGGCATCAAAGGCTGTGCTCATCAGATGTTTGGAGCATTCGGCCAGTTCCTGGAGCGTGGCTGAAGCTGCTGGCTGGGACTGCTTGGGAAGGGTGAGCATTTGGCCCTTGAGCTCTGCAAGGAGGGCGTCCTGGAACAACAGGTGCTGGAATTGATGCGCTGAAATCTTGGCACCCAGCATCGCTCCCTGGAATACTTTCCGCCCCAGGTCATCGAGGAGCTTGGGGTCCCGGCCTGGAGGGTGGGTAGTCTGTGTGCGTGAAGACTTGGATCTCTTGAGTGCCGAAGCTACCACAATGGATTGGTGGGGCAGCTGGGGCTTGTCAAAGCCAGGCGCCATTTGGAGGAGATATTTGTTGTCCAGGCATCTGGCGCAGGCTTGGCTGGAGGCAGGAGACTGCCAAAGGATAGATTGCTTGTCCTTGAGTTTCCAGTGGAGGGGGAGAGCCAAGGCCGGTTTGGGGCCGCTGAGGTATTTCATGACCTCTGGATCCTTCTCGTCTAAGGCTTTGTCCTTGGAGAGACCCAGTTTGGCCATGACCTTCCTTAAGAACTTTGGATAGGAAAGGTCCTCAGGTACCTGCGTCTGCGTCTCCTCCTGTTCGTTTGGAGCAGACTTGGACGAAGGGGATTCTGGCCCCCCCTCCTCTGCTGCGCTCCCTCCTGAGTCTGGACCCAGCATAGGGGATGGACTCCGCTCTCTTGGAGGCGTTTGTTCAGGTGAGACCGGAGAGGGGGATCTATCCCGTGTTGCCGCTGGCGGTGGTACATCCAAGGGGGCTGTAGATGTGTTGTCCCGGCATGAAGGAGCAGTTTGATGCACCAGGCGTGTCAGCAGCTGCAGAATGGCTTCTGAGGTGCTGGATCCTGAAGAGATGTTGCTCCTGTGCCCTCTGCTGGAATGGGAACTAGATCGCCTGCTCTTCCTGCGGCCGCGGGAAGACTCGCTGTCAGCGCTCATGCTGCTGGAGCGGGAATGTCTGTCTCTGTGGCTCCCACGTTTACTTGCATGCTTCACGGGAGCCGCGTTGTCCCTCCTGTGCCTTTTGCTCCTGTGTGCACTGGAATCGCTCTTGCCGCGCCGATGGGAGGACTCCCGGCTGTCGGCGCGGCGTTTGTGCTGGCTGCGGTGGTGGGTGTCTGTGTGATGCTGTCCTTCGGTGGGGTGATCGGCGTGGTGCTGATCTTCTGCGCCGGAGCCGTGTTCGCTGGCTCGGGGCGAAGGTTGTCGGCGCTGAGGGAGAGCGCTGACGTCAGCGCTGAAGGAGGACCCGCCCTGGCCAATCTGTTTCGGGAAGGAGTCTCTGTGGGCGGAGCCTGGCGAGGCCACATGGGTGACGCCATCTTGGTGGTGGTAGCCGGAGCCGCATGGCTGGGGAGAGAGGCCCGAAGAGCAGCTGGCAGTCGGAGAGCTTACCCTGGGCACCGAGGAGGCAGCAGGGTAGCTGGAGCCGCATGGCTGGGGAGAAGGGCCCGACGAGCGTCAAGCAGTCGGGGGGCTTATCCCGGGCACCGAGGAAGCAGAGGGGGAGGCAGACTTCTCCGTCGGTGGAAGAGCAGCAGAGCCCCGGCCC
This sequence comes from Ichthyophis bannanicus, assembly GCA_033557465.1. Classification (NCBI taxonomy): domain Eukaryota; kingdom Metazoa; phylum Chordata; class Amphibia; order Gymnophiona; family Ichthyophiidae; genus Ichthyophis; species Ichthyophis bannanicus. The sequence continues at coordinate 377,116,809 of CM066034.1, read as the reverse complement.
GCCCGATGAGAGGCTTTAAGGGGGTTTTTCCCTTTTGCGGACTTACTGTGCTCCGAGGTGCCGGCCTGATGAGCTTGTTCCGGAGCAGGAGAGGTCAGAAAATCCTTCAGAGAGTAGTCTCTGAGCTTCCGTGCCCTGGGAGACATCCGGGCACAGTTGGAACAGTCCTCGACATTGTGGGACGCCCCGAGGCATCGGAGGCAACTCTGGTGAGTGTCGGTGTTATTCATTTTTCGATTGCATCGCGGACACTGCTTAAATCCAGGTTTTGGCATAGTGTATTGTTGGTTAGATGAGAGAGAGAGAGAGAATCCGTCTTGAGGCAAAGGCGGAAGAATTGAAACTGGTTGGGCTAGGGGCGGACCGGGGAGGTGGGACCACACATGCTCAGAAGCTTCTGAGCTAGAGAGCACTTCTGTCATGGCGCCGTCGGATGACGTCACCAGGTGTGGCTGACACATCCTGCTTGTCCTAGGAGAACTCCCTCTAGTCCCAGCATCAAAGAAAGGCTTTTCACTGAAAGAACCTCCACCGGTAGCCCAACGGAGGGCTGGAGGGCAGGAGTTGCCTAAACCTCAAAGAGATTCTGGAGTACTGCCTGGCCAAAAGCACTGTCCCTACGGGACTCCCTCTCCAGACAGTAATGGGCCGCAAAAGTCTGGCTTGAGGACCAAGTTGCAGCCCTGCAGATGTCCACCAACGGTACAGAGTGGAGGTGAGCCACTGAGGCAGCCATTACCCTGACAGGATGGGCCGTAACCCGACCCTGCAAAGGAAGGTCAGCCACCCTGTAAGCCCAGGTGATACAGTCAGCTACCCAGGTGGACAAGGTACGCTTGGACACAGCTAACCCCAAATTATTAGGGTCAAAAGATATGAAGAGCTGAGTAGCGTACGGTCAAGGTAGAAGGATAAGGCCCTCCTACAGTTCAGGGTATGCAGAACTATTTCAGCCTGGCTTGCATGAGGCCTAGGGAAGAATGTTGGAAGAACCACCTCTTGGTTAAGGTGGAAGGAGGAGACAACCTTTAGGAGGAACTTTGGATGAGTCCTAAGGACTACCCTGTTCCTATAGAAGCGGGTGTAAGGCCTGTCACAGACCAGGGCCTGAAGTTCACTCACTCGCCTGGCCGAGGTTAGGGCTACCAAGAAGAGTGTCTTCCAGGACAGGAAGCGGAGAGGACAAGTAGCCATCGGCTCAAAAGGTGGGTGAGTCAGCTGCTGCAAGACCACATTCAACTCCCACTCAGGAGCAGGACGACGGATTGGAGGCTTGAGCAAGAGCAAGCCTCTGAGAAACCGGGACACCAAGGGGTGAACCGACAGAGAATGTCCTTCCACCAGTGAGTGGTGAGCTGCTAGAGCTGAGAGGTGGACCCGAACAGAAGTCCCTGATTTGATAAGTGCAGTAGGTATTGAAGCACTACTGGGGTACAGCACAGGAGAAAGGATCTTCTGTACGTAGCTGACACCACACAGAAAACCTTTTCCATTTCAGGGCATAGGTTTTCCTAGTGGACTGCTTTCTAGAGGCTAGGACAACCTCCTCAACTTCCTGAGGTAGGCCCCAGGGAGCCAAAACTACCTTTGCAGCCTCCAGGCCATCAAATTGAGAGCTCTGAGATTTGGGTGCAGAAGGGAACCCTGATCCTGTGAGAGAAGGTCAGGTTGCAAGCCCAGAGGCAGTGGGGGATCCACTGCCAGCTGAAGCAGAAGTGGAAACCAAGGCTGTCTCGGCCATCTGGGAGCCACCAGCAGGACCGAGACCTTGTCCTGAAGAATTTTGAACAGGGTTCGGGCCACCAGGGGCATGGGAGGAAACGCATACAGGAAGCCCTGGGACCAGGAAATCAGAAAAGCATCTGCTGACAGCCGCAGAGGATGCGGTTGCCTGGAGCAGAACCTTGTCAGTTGTTTGTTCGATGGACTGGCAAACAGATCTATGGTTGGAAGTCCCCATTTCAGGAAAATCTTCTGAACCACTAAGGGATGGAGCTGCCATTCGTGGGGCTGCAGAATCCTGCTCAACCTGTCTGCCAGGTAGTTGTCCTGGCCAGGTAGATACACTGCCTTGAGGAGCATGTTGTGCCTGAGAGCAAACAAGCAAAGGTCCTGTGCCTCCTGACAAAGGAGCCTGGACCCAGTTCCGCCCTGCCTGTTCACATAAAACATGGCTACTTGGTTGTCCGTTTGAACTAAGACAGACTGATGAGCCAGTGTTTGAGAGAAAGTCTTGAGGGCTAAACGAATAGCCCTGAGTTCCAGTAGATTGATCTGCTGTGTGGTCTCCCAGGGAGACCAAAGGCTCTGGGCGCACGTGCCTAGACAATGAGCCCCCCAGCCCTACAGGGAAGCATCCGTGGTCAACACCACTGTGAACCCAGGAATCTGAAAATCCACCCCTTGCAGTAGATTGGGTGGGTGCAGCCACCAGCGGAGGGAGTTCAGAAATTGTCTGGACACCCTTATTCTGTCTCCGAGGCTTCCTGTGGCCTGTGACCACTGAGTTCGAAGGCACCACTGTGCAGGCCCTATATGAAGCCTGGCATTGGGGGTCACATGTACTGTCGAAGCCATGTGGCCAAGAAGCCTCAGGCAGAGTCTGGCGGAGACCAGTGACCTGCTGAGAAACTGGTTTGCCAAGTTTATCAGTCTTTGGTCTCTGTCTTCTGGCAAGAACGGCTTTGCCAGCCGAGAGTCTAACCTTGCCCCTATGAACTCCAAGTTCTGGGAGGGGAGCAAAGTGGACTTTGCGAAGTTTATGACAAACCCCAGGTTTTGAAGAAGAGCAATAGTTCGGAGGATGGCTTGTCTGGCCTCCTGGCACGTCTGACCCCTGATGAGCCAGTCGTCCAGATAGGGGAAGACAAAGATATCCTGATTTCTCAGGTAGGCCGCCACCACTGCCAGGCATTTGGTAAAGACCCTAGGAGCAGAGGTGAGGCCAAAAGGCAGTACCCTGTACTGATAATGGTTTCCTCCCACAATGAACCTGAGGTACTTTCTGTGGTCTGGATGAATGAGGATGTGAGTGTACGCATCCTTTAAATCTAAGGAGCATAGCCAATCTCCCTGCTGGAGGTAGGGCAGCAGTGTTCCAAGAGTAAGCATCTTGAATTTCTCTTTCTCTAGGAACTTGTTGAGATTTCTGAGGTCGAGAATAGGCCAGAGGCCACCGGTTCTTTTGGGTACGAGAAAGTACCTGGAGTAGAACCCTTGACCTTGGAGGTGGGGAGGCACAGGCTCCACTGCCTTGTCCCTCAACAGACCTTGGAGCTCCTGAAGGAGAAGATCTGTGTGCAGGGGAGGCCTTGGAGGCTCCCCTGGAAAGTATGGGGGAGGCAGCTGTTGGAAGTGTAGTATATAGCCCTTGTGGACGATGCTTAGCACCCAACTGTCTCCAGTGATGAGTGGCCACCTGTGGGCAAACAGGGTAAGTCGACCTCCTGTGCAGGGTTGGGAAAGTAGGGAGGGAGAGGCTATGCCTAAGGAGTCAAAAACCCCCACCCTGCTGAGTGGGAGCAGGGGCCGGAGGCTTGGAGGTCCTCTGCCTACGGGGCCCATTACTCTGCCCCTTGGCCTGCTGACCCTGAGGGGGAGCTTGGGAGGCCTGGTACTGTGGGTACTGTTTGTAGGCAGTGCCCTTCCTCGGGTAAAAGGGCTTTTTACCTGAGCCCTTTTTGTGAGAAGGGGCAGAAGTCTTTCTAGACAGCCTTGTCCTCGTGAGGTGCTCGGTTTCGAGCTGTGCGGCCTTCTCGGTCATGGGCTTGCCAAAGAGGTTCTCACCTCGGCAAGGGACATCGACCAACTTGTCCTGAACCCATGGCTCGAGGTCCGATGACTGCAGCCATGCCTGGCGTCGAGCCGCGATGCCGGCTGCCACAACACAGGCCGAAGCCTCGAAGCCATCGTAGGCAGCGCGGGACATAAACTTGGAGCATTCCTGTATCCCCGAGGACAAGGACTTGAACCTCTGCAAGGGTTCCCCGGAGAGACCAGCAGAGAACCCGGCCAGTTCCTTGGCCAGGTCCCGCAAGTACATGCCCATGTACAGCTGGGTAAGACTGGACACGGCAAGCAAGCATCGAGCCCTGGAAGCACTTTCTACCAAAACCATCCAGGTTCCGGGCCTCCCTGCCAGGGGGCACCGCGGAGTGCATCTTCTGACTTTTCAGGCGATGCATGGCCGATTGCACCACCATGGAATGGTATGGTAGCTGCGCCTTCTGAAAACCAGGGCACTTCCGGAGTCGATAAAAAGAATCGACCCACTTGCTTAGAACCAGCGCCGAGGCCAGTGCCTCCCACATCCAGAAGAGGAGCCGTTCCAGCATCGGAGGAACCGGAACAGTAAAGGCCTCCTTCGGAGGAGAGTCATACTGTAGGGCCTCGAGCTCCTCGGCTCGAGGCTCCTCCTCGGGGTCCGCAGGGATAGCCAATGCAGTGGCCATATCTCGGACGAACTCCGAGAACCAGGTATCCTCCGGAGGGGAACTACTTCGGGGCTCAGACTGCGGTGAGTCCAACAGGATGCACTGAGTCCTGCAGGTGTCGGGGGACTCCTAGTCCTCCGTCTCCCAGGCGGACTTGTCCGATGAGGAATCGGGGTCCGACCGCGCGGGGCCTGTGAGCACCCGCCCCGACGCCGAAGGCACCGGCATCGATACCCTCGGTCCCGAACGGGAGATCGAGGGAGACTGCGACCGATGTCGACCTCGAGCCTTCATGGTCTCGAGTATCGGCTCGGTCTCCGGAGTCGACTTCGATGTGGTGGTCGGGGCAGATGCACCAGACAGGCTGGCCATCAGTGCCCGCTGCTGTTCCATGAAGACAGACAATCTGCACTCCAAGGCTGTCAGCCTGAGACTCAGCTCAGGAGACTCAGCAGCCACCAACTCGGGCCCCGGCAGCGGCTCTCTGGGAGGAGTCCCCACGAGGACTACAGGACTTACGTGTCCAGCAGACTCTGGCTCCACACGAGGTACTTTTGGAGGCTTCTCCTGTTCCATGGGCCCGGGGCGACGGTCGGGGGTCTGAGACCTAGCTCTTGAGGAGCCAGGGACCTCCTCCTCCGACGCCCTCGCGAGCCGCTTCGTCCTCTTTCGTTCCCGGTCGGGGGACCCCCTGTCCGAAGAGCCCTGACGGTGCTCGGGATCCGATTCCCGAGATGTTGAGGCCTCAGACGAGGTCCGGGCCCGGCCGGAGGCCGAGTCGGAGAAAAGCCTTTCCTTTTGATGCTGACGACTTCGAAGCGCCTTGGAAGACATCTTTCCACATGGTCCACAGATCTTAAGATCGTGGTCAGGACCCAGGCACCGAAGGCAGCAGTCGTGTGTGTCGGTGAGAGACATTAGTTTCTTGCACCGATCACACTTTTTGAAACCACTGGAAGCCATCGTGGAAAAAAGAGTCCCCGCGAGGTCAAAGGACCGGCCTTCCAGGGAAAAAGAAAAAAAGGGCGTGAACGCCAGCCACGAAGGGCAAAAACCGAAAAAATAAGATCGGTCTCGATACCGGTGTACCGAACCCGGACGGGAGGGGATCCGGCGTCGAACCAGAGAAAAAATAGCGAAGGAATCGCGAAAAAATCCAACTATTTTCCAGGAGGACTAGGACACACGTCCGACGGGCTTCACGGAAAAAGAGAGACTGAGCAAGATGGCACCTTTAGGCGGGAAGGGAACCGCGCATGCGTGCCTGCATTCCCAAAGGCTTTCATGGAAAGCTGGGGAAATGCTCCGCAAGGGCTCCATCAACGTCGATGTCACCCATATGTGAGGACTGACTTCCTGCTTGGTCCTGGAGAATTAACAGATACGCTTTATGTAATGACAGAATAAAATCAGGGGAAAAAAGAGAATCCAACGTCCCCTGTGCTCCAGGGGATGACTTATGGCCTGACTCTTCCACTGGAGGCGTTTTATGAGACTTAGATGTCCTTTTTCCTGAACGCTGCAAAAGTGCGGGAGAACCAGCAGTCTCTGAGGACACAATGGCTGCCGTTCACGCCTTAACCTACGGCCCCTGAGGCCTCTCTCCAGTCAGCTCCGCAGACACTGTGTTCTCCATCAAGGGTCTACGCACTAAATTAACCTGACAGGAAGCCAAGAATCCCCACGATCAAACGAAGCCTGTCGCTTAAACGCATGGCGATTCCCGACTGGCGCGCATGCTTCTCCCACCAGCCTAATTTCCACACTACCTGAAACTGACCAAACACAGCAGCACCAACCTAACAAGTTCTAACCAGCTACTAAAGTCTGCAAAGCTGACCCCGCTCCTACCTGCAGCCGCGATGACAGAGCTTTCTTCCCCGGTCTCCTGCTGCTAGCGGGCTACAGAGAAGCAGCAATCGGCGGTGGGAAGAGGATACTGGGGCTCCCAGCTCCTATCTTCACCTCCTCTAAACAATGGATGCTCCAGAAGGCAGGCTCTGCCCCCGATGCTGGTCAAAATCAATCTATTAGCCGAGGACCTTTTTTTTTTATATATATATACGCATAAGGGAGCACTTCTCTGCTGTATTGCCCTGCTAGGGCCAGTGAGCAAGGTCCTCTCCCTGTATTCCTTTACTTTTTTTTTTTTTTTTTTTTTTTTTTTTTTAACTATCCTACTGCCTAATTCCAAACCGTCTCTCCTGGGAACCTGCCAGAGATAGGTCCTACACAGCTGCTGAGGACTGAAGACTGGCTTTATGACACTAGGGAGAGCTATAGGAGCTGTCAGCAAAGGTTTCAGCATTCAGTCTTCAGCTGCTGGAGGAGGTTGACTACCCAACTGTACCTGGACTGGCCCGGAGAGACGAATAGGAATGGAGGCTTTAATGACTTGCCCAAGGTCACCAGAAGCACCAGTGGGCATCAAACCCAGATCTGTTTGGTACTAGGCTACTCCTCCACCTTGTAGCGATATACAAATAAGTGGTGGTAGTATCCAAATAAGTTCCAACTCATCCAGATGGTGACTATTTACCGCTAACACTTAAGCCTACTTTGCACATGGCCTAAGTGATGCAGATAAGTCCTAACTGAAAATCAACACTTACGCAGATAGCAATGCTCAGTCCAGATAGTAGCAGTCACGATATGGATACTTCCACTGAATAGCCAGATAATGTGGCCAGTGCTCCTGTCACTGGACAGTCTTATCTGTTTTGAAAATTTGGTTTCACAATGTCTGAAAAATATAAACTTCTTAATTTTTAAGAAATAAGAAAACAGCATAAGAAGTAAAACCTTTTTATAAATGGGAAAGCTTTGTATTTGCATCAAAGGCCAGCCTGAGGGTATCTGTCTCCTTAAGCACACTCTCCATGCTGGCCCCCCCTAAGATTGCAGCACCTCCTATCCCTCCTCAGGGGGTCTAAAAGAGCACACCTCAAAATTAAATAATAAACATATAGATTAAAAAAACAACATATTGTAAAATACACTGTAATATATCAATAAAAAATATAAATAATATATATTATTTATATTTTTTATTGATATATTACAGTGTATTTTACAATATGTTGTTTTTTTTAATCTATATGTTTATTATTTAATTTTGAGGTGTGCTCTTTTAGACCCCTGAAGAAGGCCGGTGGCCGAAACGCGTTGGGGCGCAATAAACAAGGTTTATTTTTGTCAGTCCAGGCTCCGCTTTTTTTGTTCTCTTGTATTGTGCGGATCCTTAGCTCCTTTTGGTACTGTAGCACCTCCTATCCCGCCATGCTGCTCCCCCTCCCAGCAGCCATCTTCTCAACTGGGGGAGTGGCTGTATGGCGATGCCTCTGCTGAGTCATGCTTCAAAGTGCCTGCGCTAACACACATCCTGCCACTCCTCGCCCCCCTCTGATGCGACTTCCTGTTGAAGGGGGCAAGAGCGGCAGGAAGTTGCATTAAAGGGGGGGCAGGAGCAGCAGGCCATGAGTGCGCGCTAGCGCAGGCACTTTAAAGCCCAATGCAGCAGAGGCATCACTGTGCTGCCCTCCTCCCCTAGGTGAGAAGATGGATGCTTGTGGGGGGGGCGGTGGCTTGGCATGCTGGGAAGCAATGCCATCCACTAGGGCCTACCACCCTAGGCAACCACCTAGTGGACAGGCTGACCCTGTTTACATCCCTTCAATAGAACAGAACATAAAACTCAACTCGGAGGAGATTGCTACACTGTGGAAAGGTCATGCATGTTCAGAAATTTCATTAGTTTTGAGCAGTAGGAGAGCTGTTTGATACCTGCACCATCATGCAATTGTACGTGATTCAATTCTGCTTGCTGTAAATAATTGTTAGTTGACATATCTAACCACTGCAGGCTCTCAATTAACCCCCCCCCCCCACCCCTACTGGAAACCAAACTATTTTTGCTTAATGCTTAGTGTACTAGTCTTACAATTTATAAATACTTTTCAATCTGTAGTGTTACTAACAGAGATCATTTGGGATTATAAATGTGGTTATGGCCAAGGAGGAATTGAATTTTTTTTTAAGTTTTGCTACTGTTAATGCTACATGTCCATTATGCTGCACAGTAGTGTTGTAAAGGATCTTTCTTCCAAAATTCAAATCACACAAATTTCTGCTGCTACAGTTTAAAGAGGAGCTGATCTCATACAAACATACACTGAAAAACAAGCCAATAAAATTCTGAATTTACATTTTCCCTTATTTATGCAAGTGTATTTTCAAGAGCTATTTAGTGACAGTACTATGGGCTATGGGTGCACAAGACAGGGTTTCAGTCTTGTGTCCAGGGCCCTAGAAAAGACGAGTAAACATACCGTTTAGGTGTAGTACCGAATAATCACCAGAAGACTGGAAATCTATGGCTATTGAACAGCTACTTAAGCTTACCAGCACAGAATTAATCTACAGTGACTATGACCCTTCTCATATATACACATATTACTGAACTATAACTCTAAACACATCCTCAACTAAGTGAAATGTTTACTTGTAGCATGTGTTCTCCATGGACAACAGGATAATTCCACACATATAGGGTGATGTTACCAATGGAGCCTGTCCAAAAATCTCCTTTTAGAAACTCTTAGATTTGCTCTACTGCATCTGCACATATTCATGCTTACCACTGTCACACCCTATTCCTTCAGCCTAGTGAACTAGCCAAGCCCAAATACAACTGCAAGGGGAGGCAGGAGGATTATGAGGGCTTATCCTGCTGCAGACAGAGAGCACCTGCTACCAGTAAAAAACAACAACATTTTTTCAATGGACAAGCAGGCTAAAGTGCTCATATATGGTAATTCCTAGACACAAGCTACTTCAAAAGAGAAGGAAAGGAAAGGTGGTGACATTTTACTTACCAGTTAAATGTCCAATCCTGGAATCCTGCTAGACCAGTCCAGACAAGTGGGTTGTGTTCCTCTACCAGCAGATGCACAGAGACAGAGCCAATGAAATGTTCAGGTTTCAATAGCATCACTCTCATGCCTCTATCAGTCTGAGCCACTAAGGCAAATCAGTATTTGTACCCAAGCATTGATAAGGAATGGCAAATCTCAATAAGAGCAACACTGTTTAACCAAACAGCAGGATTAGGTTAAACAGAAGGCTTGTCAGAAGGTTATAAGCCCGCAGGGCCAACCACTCAGATTGTAGTGGATTTCAGAGGCAGGTCCTGGACTGGTCCAGCAGGACTCAAGGAAAGGAAGTTATCTGGTAAGTAAAACATCACCTTCCATATTGTCCTGCTGGATCAGTCCAGACAAGTGGGATTTACCAAAGCTACAGTATGTCTCCACTGGGCAGAAGACACAGCAGTTTGTAAAATATTCGAGCCAAATGCAGTGTTCACCTGAGCATGGACATCCAAGCAATAGTGCTCAATAAAAGTGGAAAGTGATGCTTACATTGATGCCCAACAAATGTCTGAGGGGACTACTGAACAACATTCCACTCACAAGGATGTTTGTGCTTGAGTAGAATGTGCATGCAAACCCTCTGGAACCAGCTGATTCCACAACAGGTACGCCGCAATAGCCTCCTTGATCCAGCACTCCAATGCAAACTTGCATCATCCTTGCACAGCCCAGCAAATGGCACAAAAATGATCCGACTTTGTATTCATAACTTTCAAGTACTGGAGAAGCACTCTCCAGATATCCATAAAGCAAAGATCCTTGTTTTTCCCTTGATACTGCTCCTTAGAAAAGGAGGGCAGACAAGCCACATGGTTCATATGAAAGGGAGCTATCACCTTGGGTAAAAAGGAAGGCACAGGCCAAATGAAGACAGCCTCCTTTGAAAAGGACAGATATGGATCCCAGCAAGAAAGAACCTGAAGTTTAGAAATCTGTTTTGCCGAACACATCACAACCAAGAAAACAGTCTTGAGAGTTAAAACCTTAAGAACAGCACACTTCAAAGGGCTCCGATATCAGGGCCCTGAGCACTAGACAAAGATCCCAGGAAGGGAAAATTGATTGAGGGGGGAGGGAGGGGGAAGACAGACACTGAACCCCTTGAAGAAAATGCAAAACATCTGGGTGCGAGGCTAAAGACTGTCCAGCCACCAGTCCCCTGAACCACCTGAACTTTCAGAGAGCTAAGGAAAAGGCCCTTTTCTAGACCATTCTGCAGAAAGGCCAACATAGCTACCTCAGGAACAAGCTTTTGTGCGCCACACCAACACCCAAAGGGGCACCAGACCCATACATATGCCAGGATGGTAAAACCCCTCTGGGCTTTGAGCAGAATGGAAATTACAGCAGCATAGCTCTTTCATGTCAGCAGACTTCTCTCGCTTGGAAGTTAATGGCTAGTCATGACAGCCAACTCCTTTCAAGAATCAAGCCCCAAACAGGGCCAATGCAAGGGTTCTGCCACTCTGGGCAGAAGCTCCAGCCATACCACCCCCTGTGCTGAGTTGTGCTACCACTGATTCCGGCAGTGGGGGCGAGGGGGATATGGCTCAGCTTAGCAGCAGGCCATGTGCTTCTGCACACATGGCCTGCTGCTTGACCCCTCTCTGACATAACTTCAGGAGTTCACAAGCAGCAGGCCATGAGTGCTGAAGCACATGGCCTGCTGCCCACAGAGATCTGCCGCCCTAGATGGCTGCCTAATGGATGAGCCAGCCCTGGCCATAAGCAAGAAGAGAGCCACGTAATCCAGGACAATCGGCCCCTAATGCAACAGGCCCCGAAATGGTGGCAGATGAAGAGATTCCTGCAGGAGCCGCATCAGGTCCCTAAACCACACTCTCCTCTGTCAATCCGGTGCTACCTTTAAACACTTACTAAAAGCCCACCTTTTACATAAGCTTTTGGTGTCATTCCTGACTGAGCTGTGGCCCCAGGAAGAGAATGAAAGGAAAAATAACTGTTGTTGCCCTACCTCTGTCCCCTTGCTTGCCTGTCAATTTGATGGAGGTTTTTTTTCCTGTTATTTATGTATTTTGTTTAGTTTTTTAAAAATTTGAACCGCTCTGCCTGGCAAAAGGCAGTATATTAAAAACTCAAACAATAGATACATACAAAAGGCCCTGCCTTGGCTAGGATTCAACTAGGGCATCATCATCCTTGGAGCCGGTTTCTGGGAGGCAATGGAAGAAACAGCACACTATGGCATTGGATCAGGTCGCCCAATACATTTCAAGACAACCCTAATGGCAGAGAATTATCTGAAACGCCTCCTGACTTAACATCCATTCTCTGGGATTGAGAGACTGACAACTGAGGAAGTCCTCTTCCACATCATCCACCCCAGCAATGTGATGAGTTGACAGAACTAGAAAATTCTTTTCCACCCAGGCAAACAAGAGAGTCTTCTCTAGGGCCACTCTGGCACTCCTCATGCTGCCTTGGCGATTGACATGCCACAGCTGTAGCATTATCTGAGAACACTTACATGGTCCTCACCTTAATCAAGGACTGGAAACGCAAGAGGGACAACTGGATAGCCCTTGCTTCAAGATGGTTGATGGATCATGCAGTCTCTCTGCAGCTCCAATGGCCCTGAGCTGTTCAGTTTTGACAATGGGTTCCCTAGTCCATAAGACTGGCATCAGTCGTCAGAAGAATCCACAAGTGATTATCCAATGGCATGCCCCTCTTCAGAGGACATGGCTACCACCACCACCTCAAGCTGGCCTTCACCTCCAGCTGGGGCTGAAGCCTGAGCAGGAATTCCTGATAATTCAGAGACCACCAAGTCAAAAACCGCTGGAGCATCTTCATGTGAACATGCGCCCATGATGCCATCTTGATCACCGCTGCCACCGCCGCCTTTAAGCTGAGAATTTGTAGATAATCCCAAACCCTGGGAGCCTGTTAAGAACAGAACACCGCAAAGTGTTCCTGCCGGAGGAGAGTGTGTGTAAATTGTTGGAAGATACTGCCCACTTGAGAATCGAACCATGCTCCCAGAAATTGGGAAGACTCTTCCCCCGATTGATCACCAAAGCAAAGGCTTTCTAGCAAGGACACCACCCAGGCTGGACACTTGAGATGCCAGAGAACAGGCTTGGGTGCACACATATTCCTTAGCGCCAAAGCGCAGCAGCCAATGCCACCATGACCTTGGAAAGGCCGTAGGGAAGGGCAACAAAGTGCGAGCCAAGCACACCAAAAACACATCTCTCTGCTGATCCTCCTGGATCAGGATATGAAAATAAACTTCGGCCAAATCCAGACACTCTAGAACTCCCCTTAGCACACCGCCTGAAACACATATCTCAGTTTCCATTCTGAAGTACAGCACGTGAAAATGAGCCTTGCCCTCTTTGATAGAGAATTGGCTGGAAGGGGCAATCTTTCTTTGGTACCACAAAATAGATAGCATGTCACCTTGCCTAGTCATCCAGGGGAAGGCAGTGGCACAAGTTCAAGAACAGCAAGTTGTCCAATTTGACCCATGCGGTGGCTCTGACTATTATCTGTTGAACCACAGGAGGAGATGACAAACACCTCTGGGATCAGCTCTTTGCATTCCAGGACATAACCATTTTGAATGGTGTCTAGCACGCAGCGATCCTTGATGACCCGGGCCCAGTCCTGAAAGAGAAGACAAAACCTGCCCCCAACTGGAAGCACCTGGGAATGGGTCCCCAAACCTTCATTATGTTGAACCGGAGGGACCCCTTCTGGAAGGAACAGAGGCCCTGGGCCCACAAGCTTCCTGAAAGAACTGGATTACAGGTCCAAAATCCAGAAGAGAAGTCTATCCAGGACAATGACAGGTGACTGAAATCCCCAAAAGACTATCAAGCATGCCTACAATAGACAGGCAGAGGCCAAAAGATGAGAATGGCCTCATACACTTCCCAGGCCCTTTCAGCATGTCTTCTAGGTGGTGATAAGGCTTGGTCTGCTTAAGTCCTTCACCAACCTTTCAAAATCTACCCCATAAAGGAGCTCTCTCAAAGGCCAATTGAATTATCCGGGATTTGGAGGACATGTTTGCTACTCAGTGGCAAAGCCAAATCCAATGCCAAGTTACCATCGACAGAGTATTATCTTTAGCCATAAAGGACATACATGGTATCAGAAAGGAAGGCAGTAGCAGAATCCAAAGGGGGAGGGGGTAGTATCTGGCAGGAGAGACTGAATCCACTGGAAAAGAGCTTGAGCCGTCAGACCTGTACACTGCCAACTGAATAGTATCTCTCGCTGTGAACTGGTTCTTCAGCAAAGAGTCCACCTTTCGATCCAGAATATCCTTTAAGGCCGATCCACCTGCCACAGGAATGGTGGTCTGCACCTGCACATCCACCTTAGGCATGCTGAATCATGCAACACACTCTACTCCAAGAGAGTGTGCATCCTTCTACACACCTTTAACCCCTTAGGTGAGAAAATCGGGAAAGTCCCATTCTGACAGGATGATGTTCTTGATAACCTCCGGCAATGGGAAGACTGCTGTGGATTTCCACTCTTTCTGTAGGAATGGATGGACCTGTGGCCACTGCTCCACCACTGGAGCATCAGCCAAGTTTAAGGTGGATGACACACTAGCAATCAATGCTACCAGCTCCTCTTTCTGGAGATGAGGCAGGCCAACTCAATATCCTCTGAAAGTGAAAGCACTTTCTCCCAGTTGGAGAGAGGTCTTACATGTGCACTAGGTGCAAGTAGCTCTTTTCTCTCAGGGAACATGTCCATTCTCTAGAGGCTAGAGTAGCAGACTTGGAAGACATAAGAAAGACAGAAAGGTACATAGATGAGACCTACAGGGATATAGTCCTGAAGTCCCACCTCCAGTCTGGCAGCATCCCTGTTGCCATGGAGGAGAGAGGTCACGTGACAGGAGAGCATCACCCTGGTGTGGCAGGAAGTGATCCTGTAACTAGAACCTGTCCTCCAGGTGATGTAAAACCCTCTCGCACCAAGGAAGTTTCTCAGGGCCATAAGCCCATGAGGGAAGGGTTAGGACAGCCGTTATAGCTGGTGATTCGATCATTAGGCATGTAGATAGCTGGGTGGCTGGTGGACATGAGGATCGCCTGGTAACATGCCTGCCTGGTGCGAAGGTAGCGGACCTCACGTGCCACCTAGATAAGGTCTTAGATAGTGCTGGGGAGGAGTCTTCTGTCTTGGTACATGTCAGTACCAATAACATAGGAAAATGTGGTAGGGGGGTTATGGAGGCTAAATTTAGGCTTTTAGGTAGGAAGATGAAATCCAGAACTTCCAGGGTAGCGTTCTCCAAAATGCTTCCGGTTCCACGCGCAGGACCCAAAAGGTAGGCAGAGCTCCGGAGTCTGAATGGGTGGATGAGACAAAGGTGCAAGGATGAGGGTTTGGGATTTGTTAGGAACTGGGGAACATTCTGGGGAAAGGAGGGGCTCTTCCGAAGGGATGGGCTTTACCTTAACCAGGATGGAACCAGGCTGCTGGCACTGACCTTTAAAAAGGAGATAGAGCAGCTTTTAAACTAGATAATAGGGGAAAGCCAACAGTCGCACAAGAGCTCATGGTTCGGAAGAATGTATCCTTGAAAGATACTACCAAAAGCAGAGAGGTTCCAAAAAAGAGTAAAGTAGCCCAAATGCCCTTGAGAATGGAGCAGACAGAGCTTAAAAATTCCAAATTACCCATGCCTACCAATAGCCAAATTAATATGAATGAAATAGTCTCTAAAATGTTTGTATGCAAATGCTAGAAGTCTAAAAAAAATAAGATGGGAGAGTTAGAATATATAGCACTAAATGAGAGGTTAGATATGATTGGAATCTCAGAGACATGGTGGAAGGAGGACAACCAGTGGGACACTGACACCTGGGTACAAACTGTATCGTAATGATAGAGCTGATCAAATTGGTGGAGGGGTTGCACTCTATGTCAGAGAGGGCATTGAGTCAGAAAGGATTAAAGTTTTGCAGGAAACAAAATTTGCTGTAGAATCTCTATGGATTGAAATTCCATGTAAAAAGGGGAAGGCGATGGCAGTGGGACTGTATTATCGACCACCTGGCCAGAATGAACAAATGAATGATGAAATGCTCAAAGAAATCAAAGAAGCTAACAAACGTTACAGCACACTAATAATAATGGGCGATTTCAATTAACCCGGTATCAACTGGGTCAGTGTCACGGCAGGACATGCTAGGGAGATAAAGTTCCTAGATTAAATAAATGACTGCTTCTGGGAACAGCTGGTTCATGAACCGACCAGAGGGGAAGCCATATTGGACCTATTGCTTAGTGGAACACCAGATCTGGTGCAAGAGATAAGGTTGTTGGGGCCACTTGGCAATAGTGATCATAGCATGATTGCGTTTGATTTAATTAGTGGAGGAAGGATAGTAAGGAAATCCACAATACTACCTTTTAACTTTCGAAAGGGAGACTATGATAAAATGAGGAAAATAGCTAAGAAAAAACTAAAAGGAGCAGTTGCAAAGGTTAAAGTCTTAGATCAAGCTTGGGTGGTGTTGAAAAATACTATCTTGGAAGCCCAGACCAGCTGTATTCCACGCTTTAAGAAAAGTTGAAGTAAGTCCAAAAAACTGCCAGCATGGTTTAAAGGTGAGGTCAGAGGCTGTTGTTGCCAAAAAAACCAGGGATGTTACCCGTGACTGAAGTGGTATTTAAAGGTACAGAAGAATTGAAGGAAATATCGATACATCGGGAAGATGTATTACAAATATTCAATAAACTGAAGAGTAGCAAATCACCTGGACCGGATGATATACATCCAAGGGTGTTGAAAGAACTGAAACATGAGATGGCAGACCTGCTATTAGTAATCTGTAAACTGTCATTAAAATCTGTAATACCTGAAGATTGGAGGATGGCGAATGTAACGCCAATTTTTAAAAAGGGTTCCAGGGGTGATCCGGGAAACTACAGACCGGTGAGCCTGACGTCAGTACCGGGAAAAATGGTAGAAACCATCGTAAAGAACAAAATTGCTGAACATGTAGATAGTCATGGCTTAATGGGAGAGAGCCAACAGGGCTTCAGACAAGGAAGACCGTGTCTTACTAATCTGTTATGTTTTTTTGAAGGTGTGAATAAACAGGCAGACAAAGGTGAGTCAGTTGATATAGTGTATTTGTACTTTCAGAAAGCCCTTGACAAGGTTCCTCATCAGAGACGTTTGGCAAAACTAAAAAGTCCTGGGATAGGAGGTGATGTTCTATTATGGATCAGGAACGAGTTAAAAGATAGAAAGCAGAGGGTAGGGCTAAATGGCCAATTTTCCCAATGGAGAAAGGTGAGTAGTGGTGTATCCCAGGGATCTCGGCTGGGTCCGCTGCTTTTTGACATATTCCCTTTTCCAAATCATTTATAAATAACTAGTGAGGTTATCAAATTTGCAGATGACACAAAACTATTTAAAGCTGTTAAAACCCATGAGGATTGTGGAAAATTGCAAGAGGATATTGATAAACTGGAAGACTGGGCATCAAAATGGCAGATGAAATTTAATGTGGACAAGTGCAAAGCTATGCACCTAGGGAAGAACAACCCAAACTATGGTTACACAATGCAAGATTCCACATTAGGAACCACCACATAGGAAAAAGACTTAGGCTCATTGTGGACATGTTAAAACCCTCCGCCCAGTGTGCAGCGGCAGCCAAGAGAGCAAATAGAATGCTAGGTATCATAAGGAAAGGAATGGAAAATAAAACAAAGGATATTGAGGGAGGAGTGGCTCAGTGGTTGGGACATGTTACCTCAGGCCGGAAGGCTGGGGGTTCAGTTCCCACATGGGGACAAGTAACCTCAGGCCGGAGGGACTGGGGTCTCTAGTCCCATGGCCACTCCTTGTGGCCTTGGGCAAGCCACTTAACCCTCCATTGCCTCAGGTACACGTAGATTGTGAGCCCTTCGGGGACACGGGAATAAAAAGTACCTGTTAGTATACATGTAAACCGCACTGATTCTAAAGAGTGCGGTATAAAAAATAAAATAAAATATTATAATGCCTCTATATCATTTCATGGTGAGAATGCACCTTGAATATTGTGTGCAATTTCTGGTTGCCGTATCTTAAAAAAGATTTAGCGTTATTAGAAATGGTTCAGAGAAGAGCCACCAAAATGGTAAAGGGGATGGAAGGATACCTCTATGAAGAAAGGCTAAAAAGGTTAGGGCTCTTTAACCTGGAAGAGAGACGGCTGAAGGGAGATATGATAGAAGTCTATAAATTAATGAACGGAGTGGAACGGGTAAATGTAGATCAATTGTTTACGTTATCAGAATATAGAAAGACTAGGGGACATGCAATGAAGCTACAGGGTAAACTATTTAAGACTAATAAGAAAAAATATTTTTTCACTCAACGTGTAATCAAACTCTGGAATTTGTTACCGGAGGATGTAGTAAAGGTTGTTAGTGTAACTGGGTTTAAAAATGGTCAGAATGGCATATCTTATGTTCTTCCTTATCAGATTCAGCATCTGAGATGTCAGAATCAAAATACAAGTCCAAGTCTCTGACAAACTCCAGCTGATCCACATATCCAGAATGCAACCTCCGCTGTGGGCACTTAGGAGGCAATCAAGCAGGGCTTCCACACTCATAAGAACATAAAATATGCCATACTAGGTCAGACCAAGGTCCATCAAGCCCAGTATCCTGTTTCCAACAGTGGCCAATCTAGGTCATAAGTACCTAGCAGTCTCTCCAAAAGACACAGGTTCCATAATGCTTGTATTGGGTCAAGCAGTGATATCCTGGGTCCTTTTTAATAATGGTTTATGGACCTTTCCTCCAGGAACTTGTCCAAACCGTTTTTAAACCTAGCTACACTAGGAGCTTTTACTACATCCTCCGGTAACAAATTCCAGAGTTTGATGACATGTTGAGTGAAAAAATATTTTCTTTTATTAGTCTTAAATAGGTTACCCTGTAGCTTCATTGCATGTCCCCTAGTCTTTTTATATTCTGATGACGTAAATAATCCATCTACATTTATCCATTCCACTCCATTCGTTAAGTTACAGACCTCTATCATATCTCCCCTCAGCCGTCACTTTTCCAGGTTGAAGAGCCCCAACGTTCTTAGCCTCTCTTCATAGGAGTATCCTTCCATCCCCTTTACCATTCTGTAGGCTGTTCTCTGCACCTTTTTTTAATAACGCTATATCGTTTTTAAGATAAGGCAACCAGAATTGCACACAGTATTCAAGGTGTGGTCGTACCATGGAACGATATGGAGGCATTATAATAACCTTTGTTTTATTTTCCATTCCTTTCCTTATGATACCTAGCATTTTATTTGCTCTCTTTGCTGCCACTGCATACTGGGCTGAGGGTTTCAACATGTTATCCATGATGACACCTAAATCTTTTTCCTGGGTAGAGTTTCCCAATGTAGAACCTTGCATTGTTTAACCATAGTGTGGGTTGTTTTTAACTAGGTGAATAACTTTGCACTTGTCCATATTAAATTTCATCTGCCATTTGGATGCCCAGTCTTCCAATTTATCAAGATCCTTTTGCAATTTTCCACAATCCTCTTGGGTTTTAACAACTTTAGTTTTGTCTCATCTGCAAATTTGATAACCTGACTTGTTATTCCCTTTTCCAGGTCATTTATGAATATGTCAAAAAGCAGCAGACCCAGCACAGAACCTTGGGGTACTCCACTATTCACCTTTTTTTCCATTGGGAAAATTGGCAATTTAGCCCTACCCTCTGCTTTTTATCTTATTTATTTATTTACATTCTCTTATATACCGCGCTATTCTGCATCAGTGCGGTTTACATTGAACAAATTGAAATTACATTGAACAGGGCATTATAACTTGGAGATAACTATTTTACAGGGAAAATGGGCTATGGAGGGTTAAGTGGCTTGCCCAAGACCACAAGGAGCACCTGTGGGACTAGAAACCCCAGTCCTTCCGGCCCAAGGTTGCTGTCCTCTAGTGGGATTTGAACCCCCGACCTTCCGGCCTGAAGTACCTTGCCCCAACCTCTAGGCCACTCCTCCACTTAACCAGTTCCTGATCCACAATAGTACACTGCCTCCTATCCCATGACTTTTTAGTTTTGCCAAAAGTCTCTGATGAGGGATCTTGTCAAAGGCTTTCTGAAAGTCCAGATACACTATATCATCTGACTCATCTTTGTCTACCTGTTTATTCACACTTTCAAAAAAACATAATAGATTAGTAAGGCAAGATCTTCCTTGTCTAAAGCCATGTTGGCTGTCTCCCATTAAGCCATGACTATCTACATGATGAGTAATTTTGTTCTTTAGAATGGTTTCAACCATTTTTCCCCGGTACTGACGTCAGGCTCACCGGTCTGTAGTTTCCTGGATCACACCTGGAACCCTTTTTAAAAATTGGCATTACATTGGCGATCCTCCAATCTTCAGGTATTACAGATGATTTTAATGATAGTTCACAGAATACTCAACCTGACCCTCACTTGACTGAGCTCAAGGGAATCCAGAGGCTGCAGGGTCAGAGTTTCCATGCCAAAATGACTAGGCTTGCTGCTGAAAGGAAAATAATTCTAGGGAGGACAACCCAGATTCTGGGAGCTCCCCTCTCTGAAACTGACTCCCATCCACTGGGGACATAGCCGCAGCTGAGCTCTTCAAAGGGGATCAGCCTGAAGCACAGTCAACAGAACTCATAGCCGACTTACCATCCTTACCCACAGTGCCATCCATCGCCTCCTGCATGGAGGTGGACAAAGCTTAACCATCAAATCTCCTTAGTGGGAGAAAGGAGATGGGCCCTCCAGAGATGAGTCAGAGGTAGCTATGTAAGAGCAACAGATTCTGGAATCCAAAGATAAGGCAGTTCGCTTGCCCCATGCCAAACAATGCTTCCTGGAAGATGACAGTTAAGGCAAAACAAACACTTGTGGAGTGCATGTTAATGGAGAGCATACAGTGGCACATTTAATGGGCACAGACAGAAATGAGTGTTGGAGCTGTTCAGGTAGAACCTACGCTAGGACTGTAAGACACGCAAGAAAGCAGAACAGGGAGCACTGGAAAAAGGCAGGAATCCCCAACACTGCGCCAACAGTCACCCATGGTCCGCCCCGATGTGCACCCCAGCTGGACAAGATCAAAGCCCCAGTGACAATGATGAGGTGAAGCCTTGGCACTCACCCCTTGGGAGCCGAAGGCAGGAAAACAATGCCAGGCTCAGCACTACTCCCAATACTGGTATGTTTTTATTTTTACATTGGCTTGCAGTCCCATACCTCTTGACAGCTTTCTTCAATTTTCAGAGGGACGGGACAGGAGGAGAAAAGGTGTGTTGAGGTTGTGTGAGGCAGCTTCAATCCAATCCTTCTAATTTTCTGGCCGCTCAACAGGCCCTTAACAGGATAAGAGTGGTGAGCTGAACCAATTTTCCCTCCTTCTATGGCTACCAAAAAGACTGCAGTCTAGTGGAGCCTATCATATTGCACTCAAGTCACCTGAAAGTGGTCATTCATGTGCAAAATCAAGCTTTTTCTTCTCAATCAGATCCTTATTTGTTCAGTTTCTATCAGAACTGAAAAAAATCCAACTGTCTGCTAGAGAGAGAAAATTACTGATTTGCCCATAGTGGCTCAGGCTGACAGAGAGAGGCATGGGAGTAATACCATTGAAACCTGAACATTTCATTGGCTCTTTTCCACACATCTGTAGGTAAGGGAACACAACCCACCTGTCTGTACTGGTCTAGCAGGACAATATGGAAATGGGTATCGCAACAGGCTGACACCAAAAAGCATTTTTAGTGGGAACAGGCTTTTTAGGTTGTTGTTTGTTGTTGGTTTTTTTTGCAGAGGCACCCTGAACATAAAAGAACTGGGCCTAATGGGGTTAGATTCTGTTCCATGAATAGACATCAAAAAATAGATTGGAAGGGGATAACTGATGCTGCAGCTTCAGCCAAACAATACTGAAATGTGAATGTATGGACAAAAGTTTAAGTGGTGGCCGACTTCCCATATGATGGCAAACTGAGAGACAACTATGAGAAACTAGCTCCATATCCCCCCCATAAAACTGATTTAATCAGCATTAACTTTGCTTTCTGTCTTTTTAGGAAAAATGGCCCAACATTCTAATGCTTGAAGGAAATTACCTTTTAAAATTGGGCTAGAGCTGTTCTCATCTGAGGCAAGGTGCTGTATGGCAACTACAAAAGACTGCAAAACAAGGAGACAAAGAAGGGAGCAGCCGGACTCCTGCAGGCTCCACACCTGTCAGATGATGTGCTGCAGGAAACTATTCAATTTATCTTCCAGTCCTGCAGTGACACGTCAAACTACAGTCTACTACTACTATTAATCATTTATATAGCGCTCCAGGCATACGCAGTGCTATACAGATATATGCAGAAGACAGTCCCTGCTCGTCAGAGCTTACAATCTAATTAAGACGGACAATACAATAGTTGAGAACTAGGGAAAGGTAAGGAGATCAAGTCCGTTACAGAAGACCATACTGCTCAGATGAGAGACTAGATTGCAGCCCTACAACAGGAAATAGCAGTTGCATGCCAGAATTGAAGCCCAGGAGAATAGGGGATGCTAGAACATACAGGTGATTGGCATGCCTGAGACATGAAAAGGTACTGAGTTACCAGCATTGCTTGAAAAATGGTTGCTGAACCATTGTTCAAAGTGGGTTTAGCAATGGCTGAAATGACCAAATTTTAAGGGTGAAAGAGCACAATGGTTGGGGTCGCTGCAGGAACCAGCTGTATGCCCACACCTCTTCATAGCTCACATTTTGAACTGCCTAATAAGGAATGTATAATGAAGACCTACAGGTGGTGTAAAACTCTGGAATATCAAAGCACACATTTGATGTTCTTTCAAGATTCAGCAGAAGTAGCTGCAAACCAGAGAAAATTTGCATTGCTATGCGCAGACTGGCATTATAAAAAGGCATCTTTTACTATACTCTTTCCTGCAAAACTTCATGTTAGTCATGAAAGACGGGTATATTTTTTTCACAGGCCCTGGAGAGGCACAAAGCTTCAAGGAAAAACTGGTGGCCCTGGGCAGTCAAGCCTGATAAGTGTTGCAAGGATGCTGTCTATAACAAAGGCAAAGAAGACAAGTGACTTTCTAACTAAGCAAGCTAAAATTTGTTATGGATTGGACTTTGGGACAGTATCACAGTGTGTCATTACAGATATGATAGATTGGGTAAGGCACAGAACAAATGAAGAAATTAGACCTTACCTGCTAATTGTCTTTCCTTGAGTTCTCTCTGGGCCAGTCCAGGTACTGATGGGTGGTGAATCCCTTCTAGCAGCTGAGGACTGAATTGTGAAACTTTTGCTGGCAGATGCTATAGCTCCCTCTAGTGCCTGAACGCCAGTCATCTACTGACAAAGCAGCGAACCCCCAAGCTAAATCAAACCCTAATAACTCCAGGGGAAGAAAACACAAACTCTCAAACAAAGGAAACAAGCGAGAAGCTAAAGAAACGCTTCTGAAACATGTCTCCCCGAAGGGAATCCCCACTCCAAAAACTCACCGAATCGTCCACGCTCCAGAGCACACTGAGGATGTGACATTACTTGCCGTTCATGCATTAATTTGTTTTTTTTTTTTTCTTTGTACACTAATTGAACTCTGGAAAGAGAAATCCGAAGCCTAAAGCCCAGGAAGGGAGAACCTCCCAATATCCTCTTCCACAGCTACAAGCCGTACGAAGTACACAGACAAATATGAGAACCAAGCGCTCTCCGCCCCGAAGGACGTAACCGACGCTCGCGGCCCAAAAGGGATGGGACCTGGACTGACCCGGAGAGAACTCAAGGAAAGACAATTAGCAGGTAAGGTCTAATTTCTTCTTCCTTTTCGTTTCTCCGGGCCAGTCCAGGTACTGATGGGCAGTACCAAAGCAGTACCTAAACTGGGGAGGGTCCTGCGAGCCCCGCCAGAATGGCTGAAGCCCCCACCTTAGCATCCGAACACGCCTGGACATCCAAACGGTAATGCTTAGCGAAGGAATGCAGAGAAGACCATGTCGCCGCCCGACAAATATCCACCGGCGGAATTATCACCATCTCAGCCCATGAGGTCGCTTGCGCTCTAGTCGAATGCGCCCGGAGTTCGCGCGGAGGCAGCTTTCTCGCAGACTCATAAGCGCCAGCTATCGCTCTTTTCACCCAACGAGCGATGGAAGCCTTGGTCGCCGCATGCCCCTTGCGAGGGCCACCATAGAGAACAAACAAACGATCCGACTTATGAAACGGCGCCGTTCGTCAAAGATACTTCCTTATCACGCGACCCATGTCCAAGCCCCTCAAAGTACGGTCCAAGGGAGAGTTGCCCTGCGACCGAAAGGTAGGCAGCGAAACCGGCTGATTCATATGAAAGTCCGAGACCACCTTCGGCAGAAAAAAAGGAACGGGCCGAAGCACCACTTTCTCCTCCGAAATACACAAATACGGTTCCTTACAGGATAGAGCTTGCAAATCTGAAATCCGTCTAGCGGAACACAAGGCGACGAGGAAGGCCGTCTTCCAAGACAATTCCTGCAGAACCGTATCGGACCCAGCCGCAAAAGGCGGCCGCATCAACGCCTCGAGAACTAAATTCAAGTCCCACGGAGGAACCACAACCCGGTAGGGCGGTCGAATGTTTTTAGCCGCCTGAAGGAATCTCCTAACATCCAGGTGAGACGAGAGCGAGCCACCCTGCACGCGACCCCGAAAACAGGCAAGGGCCGCCAGATGTACCTTGAGAGTGTTGAAGGCGAGACCTCTTTCGAGACCGCTCTGCAGGAACGCCAACACCTCCGGCAACCCTGCAGTACGAGGCGAAACGCCCCTGTCAGCAGTCCAGGCCTCAAACACTCGCCAAATGTGAACATACGCTAAGGACGTAGAGCGGCGCCGGGATTGCAACATAGTAGCGATCACGGAACTTGAGTATCCTCGGCGTCTCAACCGATGCCCCTCAACAGCCAAGCCGTAAGCAAGAATCGATCCACCTGCGGCATCAGCACCGGACCCTGGAACAACAGGTTGACTCGGGAAGGCAACCGCCAAGGAGGAGCGATCAGCAGCCGTACGAGATCGGCATACCAGGGACGTCGAGGCCAGTCCGGAGCAATGAGAATCACCTTGCCCCTGTGACGCGATATCCTCCTGATGACTCTGGCCAATAGCGGGCAGGGAGGAAAAATGTACAGAAGCAGGTCCGTTGGCCAAGGCTGAACTAGCCCGTCCAGACCCTCCGACATGCGTTCCCTGCGCCTGCTGAAAAACTGGCTCGCCTTCGCATTGTCCAGAGTCGCCATGAGGTCCATTCCGGGCTGACCCCAACGCAACGTGAGCTCGTGAAACACCGCCCAGTTGAGCTCCCATTCTCCGGGATCCAGGCGATGCCGACTGAGAAAATCGGCCTGCACATTGTCCTTGCCTGCCACATGGGTGGCCGACAGGGCTTGCAGATGTAACTCCGCCCACTGAAACAGACTCTGACTCTCTTGCAAAAGGGACGCACTGCCCGTGCCCCCCTGCTTGTTGATGTAAGCCACCATTACGAGGTTGTCGGAAAACACGCGCACCGCTCTCCCCTCGAGGAGTCCCGCGAAGTGTAAGAGGGCAAGCCGAACCGCCCGCAGCTCCAAGCGATTGATGGACCAGGTGCTCTCCTCCTCTGACCAACTGCCCTGTGCTATCTGGGCAAGACAATGAGCTCCCCAACCGAAGAGGCTGGCATCCATCGTGACCAGAACCCACTCCGGGTCCTCCAGCGGAACACCCGCCTGCAGGTGGGCCGGGGACTGCCACCACCGAAGACTGACGCGAACATCGTGCGGACAAGGCAGCCGGCGAGTCAGAGAATGTTGCTGAGGAGACCACCGAGAAAGAAGAGCATGCTGTAGTGGACGCATGTGCGCCCTGGCCCATGGAACCAGATCCAAGGCTGCGGCCATTAAGCCCAACAACTGAAGGTACCGCCAAGCGGACGGCGCCTGGAAGCGGAGGAAGGATTGAACCTGCGCTAACAGCTTCCGGACCCGGATCGGCAGCAGATGAACTGTCCCACTGTTGGTATCGAAAAGCGCTCCCAGGTACAGCAACCGTTGCATGGGACGCAACTGACTCTTTGATTGGTTGATGACCCAACCCAGTCGCTCCAGAAACTGGACAACCCGAGTTGTCGCTGCCGCCGACTCCGATTGCGAACTTGCTCGGATTAGCCAATCGTCCAGATAAGGATGCACCTGGATGCCCTCTTTGCGAAGGGCAGCCGCCACCACTACCATCACCTTTGTAAAGGTGTGCGGCGCGGTCGCCAGACCAAACGGTAACGCCCGAAACTGAAAATGCCCCAAGGGCACCGCGAAACGTAGAAAACGGTGATGCTCCGCTCAAATCGGAATGTGTAGGTAAGCTTCCGTGAGATCTATGGAGGACAGCCACTCTCCAGGCCGCACTGCTCGAAGCACTGCTCTCAGGGTTTCCATCCGGAAGTGAGGCACCTGTAAGCAACGGTTCACATGCTTGAGATCCAGAATGGGCCGAAACGACCCTTCTTTCTTGGGTACTACAAAGTAAATCGAGTATCGACCTAAGCCGCATTGGTCGAGCGGCACCGGCTCTACTGCCCGCAGATGCAGTAGATGCCGCAGCGTCAACTCGACCGCCTGGCGCCTCGCACGCGGACCGCAGGGAGAGAACACAAAGGCATCCGACAGAGGGGAAGCGAATTCCAGAGCATAACCCTCGCGGATAATCTCTAGAACCCAGAGATCGGTAGTTATGGTGGTCCAGATGGAGAGAAACTCCTGCAAACGACCTCCTATCGGAATCTCCGACTGGACCTGCAAACCTTCATTGCGGCTTTTTGGAGGAAGACTGCGGTGTACTGAAGAAACCTCTGCCAAATCCACGAGCCCCTCGAAAGGACTGTCCCCTGGCAGGAAAACGCCCCCTCTGATAAGGAGTAAACCGAGATCCGAGAAACTTACGAACGTCCCTGCTATGACCCCTCTGCATGGGACCTGACCTAGGCGCCCTCGGCCGATCTTCCGGCAGGCAACCCCCTTTGGAGTCACCCAAATCCTTAACAATTTTCTCCAGCGCCTCCCCAAACAGTAGCTTCCCTTTGTACAGAAGCTTACTGAGGCGCGATTTGGAGGACGTGTCCGCCGCCCAGTTCCGCAGCCAAAGGAAACACCTAGCCGCAATGACCGACGCCATAGATTTAGCCGAAATTCGGATTAGATCATAGAAAGCATCCACCAGGTACGCCGCCGCAGACTCCAGCTTAGCTCCCTCCGGAGCGACAGACTCCAGCTTGAGATCTGACTGTTCTCCCTGAATCCAGCAGATAGAAGTCCGGGAGACAAAAGCCCCGCAAACGGACGCTTGCAACGCCAGGGCATTGGCGTCGAAAGCCTGTTTCAACAGGACTTCCAACTTGCGATCCTGAACGTCCTTGAGGGCAGCCCCGCCCTCTACCGGAATCGTTGTTTTCTTAGTGACCGCCGAAACCAGTGCGTCCACCTTCGGCATGCGTAAAAAGTCTTTCTCCTCCTGAGGAACCGGGTAAAGACGAGAAAGGCTACGGGCTCCCCGTAAGCTAGCTTCAGGGCATTCCCATTCAGACTCTATCATCTTCTTAATCACCCGGTGCATGGGAAAGCACAGCTGCTCCGGTTTAAACCCTTGCAATAACGGGTCCTCCAGAGGCTCCTGCTGCTGGGTCGGCAGCACCAGATTTAAGGCAGCCAGGGACTGTACTATCAGCGCACCGAGCTCCTCCTTACGAAAAACCCTGAAAACATTGGGATCCTCACCAGGCCCAAGTTCGCCTTCCTCCAGCTCCAGAGGCCAGGAGTCCTGACCTTCCTCAGAGCCAATCTCACCCTCCTCAGGAAGAGAAGGGGATGATATTCCAGGTTCGAGCGCTACTGAGGAGGGCACTGCACCCAGCTGCGCTGAGGAGCCCTCCCCCGGATCAGACAGCCCAGGCTCAAGCAATAAGGTCTCCTGAAGCCCTGCTGCCTGGCTGACAACCGGCTGAGACAACTTTAAAAGATATGCCTTATGCATAGCCAGGATAAAATCTGGCGAAAAAAATGAATCTCCGGTCTCCTGGGTCGCAGGGGGTAAAAAAACAGCCGTCTCCGCTTTCGCGGAAGCCTTGTGTGACTTGGCCTTTCTTTTGCCGGTACCTTTCAAAAGCGCGGGAGAATCCGCCCCCGCTGAAGGCAACGAGGCCGCCGACCCCGATTTCGGCAACGGTGCCTGAAGCCGGTCCCCTGACAGCTCTGCTGAAGCAGGAGACTCCATGCTTTCACCAATCACAAACAGCGACAAGAAAATCCCGCTCAAAGTGCCGCCAAGCAACCCCAGCGAAAAGAAAATGGCGCTCCCGCCTAAAACCGCCGGAGGGAAATCACCCGAAAGAACACCGAGAAAAACACACCAAGCCAGCCAATACCGGGCTAAGATAGGGAATATCACCGCTTACCTTGAGAAGGCAAAAAAGGTGCCGTTAGACCTGCTGCTAGCAAGGTACGGAGGCACGAGGACAGCGTCGGGAAGAGGATACTGGGGCTCCCAGCTCCTACCCCCCCTGAGAACCAGCGGATCCCCCCCGGAAGCAGGCTCTGCCTCCAGGAAATTTGTAAAATAAAATAAATTAAAGGAAAATACTTGAGAGGATCGTTGGAGCGTGCACGGGCTCACTTTTGCGCAGGGAGAAGGGAAGATCCCGCTATGGAGCTCTGCTAGAGCCAGTGAGCAGGGATCCCCTGAGAAAGTCTGAGCTGTCCCCTTAAAATACACTTGGACAAGAAACAAAGATCCTAAATGAAGGCACCAGCACTGTCAATGCAACTCTCCAGGGAGCCTGCCAGATATGTGTCTGTTCCAGCTGCTGAGGACTGAAGACTGGCGTTCAGGCACTAGAGGGAGCTATAACATCTGCCAGCAAAAGTTTCACAATTCAGTCCTCAGCTGCTAGAAGGGATTCACCACCCATCAGTACCTGGACTGGCCCGGAGAAACGAAAAGGAAATGTAAGTTCTTGACTAGTTCATTTTGACATTATTTTGTTAATACAGCAACTAAATGTGCAGAACTTTACTTTTTGTTCATGAGTACATGATTATTATTCATGCCTTCACTATAGCATAGTCAGTCATCTGTAAGGTGTTCTCTGGAGATAGCAGGAAATTAATCCATACCTATGGGTGACATCGGCACCAACAGAGCCTGCATAGATTCATTCCCCAGCTTGCAAAGAAAGTCATTGGGAGTCAGATTGCAAATGCACGGTCACCTTCCCTCGCAAGGGTGCCATCTTACCTCAAGCATAAACAAAAACTGAAAACAACTCCACAGGGAGGAAGGAGAGTTGTGAGGACTGATTCCTGCTGGCTCTGGAGAAAACCCATGACAGGCAAGTAATTACGCTTTCTCGAGGAACAAGAGGGAAGTCAGTCCTCACATATGGGACTCCCCAGCTACAGGCTACTGAAAATACCTGTAGGAGCCCCCAACAAAGCAAAAAAAAAAAAAGCAAATAGGGCAGCAAAGAACATTAAATGGCTTTGAAGTCCAGAGACATAGCTGCAGCTCTGCACATGGAATCACCTCATCGGTAGCCAGGATACAACAGGCTGGAGAGAAGAAGTTGAACTATTCTCCAATGAGGTGACAAAGGACTGCCTGCCCAAAGGTGCTGATTTCTTCCAGGCAGTAATGCACAGCAAAAGTATGGACTAAATGAGAGGTTAGATATGATTGGAATATCAGAAACATAGTGGAAGGAGGACAACCAATGGGACACTGTGATACCTGGGTACAGACTATATCGTACTAATAGAGCTGATCAAATTGGTGGAGGGGTTGCACTCTATGTTAGAGAGGGCATTGAGTCAGAAAGGATTAAAGTTTTGCAGGAAACAAAATTTGCTGTAGAATCTCTTTGGATTGAAATTCCATGTAAAAAGGGGAAGGCTATGGCAGTGGGGGTGTACTATCAACCACCTGGCCAGAATGAACAAATAGATGATGAAATGCTCAAAGAAATCAAAGCAGCTAACAAACATTACAGCAGAGTAATAATAATGGGTGATTTCAATTACCCCAGAATCGACTGGGTCAGTGTCACAGCAGGACATGCTAGGGAGATAAAGTTCCTAGATGAAATACAGGTAGTCGCCGACTTACGACTGATAGACTTTACGACCGGTTTTCTGGCTCCACCTTCTAATGCTCCCTCCCTCTTCTAAACCCATGGCTGAGGGGCTAGCTCCCTAGTCTAGCACTGAGCAGCAGAACATATTGTTCTTGGAGGCCTCCTCAGCACCGAAGCCGCATATCTCCAGCTGAGCACGAAGAGTGAGAGTTGCATACTGACATTGCAGAGCCCTTTCTGAAGAAAGTAAAAGCTTTGGCCTCAGACATGTTGCTGGCGGTGTCCGCATCAATGGCCTGAGACATGTTGCTGGCGGTGTCCGCATCTTCTTTATTTTGGTTCCAGGGAGGAGAGCAGCCAGGGCAGAGAAAGGTGAAGAGGCCTATTTCCCACCGGAGCCTGCGGCCACATGGCAGACGCTCTTACGACCGACTTACAACCAAATCAACTTACGACTGGTCTGTCGGAACCTGACGCGGTCGTAAGTTGACAACTACCTGTAAATGACTGCTTCTTGGAGCAGCTGGTTCATGAACCGACCAGAGGGGAAGTCATATTAGACCTAGTCCTTAATGGAACACCAGATCTAGTGCAAGAGATAAGGGTGTTGGGGCCACTTGGCAATAGTGATCATAGCATGATCACATTTGATTTAATTAGTGGAGAAGGGATAGTAAGGAAATCCACAGTACTACCTTTTAACTTTCGAAAGGGAGACTATGATAAAGTGAGGAAAATAGTTAAGAAAAAATTAAAAGGAGCAGTTGCCAAGGTTGAAGACTTACATCAGGCTTGGATGTTGTTGAAAAATACTATCTTGGAAGCCCAGACCAGCTGTATTCCACACTTTAAGAAAAGTGGAAGGAAGTCCAAAAAACTGCCAGCATGGTTTAAAGGTGAGGTCAGAGAGGCGGCTGTTGCCAAGAAAGCATCTTTCAGGAAATGGAAAAAAGAGCCAAACGACAAAACCTGGAAACAGCACAAGCACTGGCAAGTCAAATGCAAGGCATTGATAAGGCAGGCAAAAGGAGAATTTGAAAAGAAGCTTGCTGCAGAAGCAAAAACGCAAATAAAGACTTTTTCAAGTACATTCGGAGCAAAAAACCTGTGAGTCTGTTGGTCCATTAGATGATAGAGGGGTTAAAGGAGCACTAAGAGGAGACAAGGCGATATCAGTTAGACTTAATGAATTCTTTACTGAGGAAGATGTAGGGATGTTACCCATGACTGAAGTGGTATTTAAAGGTGCAGAAGAATTGAAGGAAATATCGATACAACAGGAAGATGTATTACAACTATTAGATAAACTGAAGAGTAGCAAATCACCTGGGCCG
This sequence comes from Ichthyophis bannanicus, assembly GCA_033557465.1. Lineage (NCBI taxonomy): Eukaryota > Metazoa > Chordata > Amphibia > Gymnophiona > Ichthyophiidae > Ichthyophis > Ichthyophis bannanicus. The sequence goes on along the minus strand of CM066034.1, from coordinate 377,085,933 downwards.
TATGGTATACATCCAAGGGCGTTGAAAGAACTTAAATATGAGATTGCAGACCTGCTATTAGTAATCTGTGAATTTTCATTAAAATCTGTAATACCTGAAGACTGGAGGATGGCAAATGTAATGCTAATTTTTAAAAAGGGTTCCAGGGGGATCCGGGAAACTACAGACCGGTGAGGCGGACGTCAGTACCGGGAAAAATGGTAGAAACCATCATAAAGAACAAAATTACTCAGCATGTAGATAGTCATGGCCTAATGGGAGACAGCCAACATGGCTTTAGACAAGGAAGATCTTGTCTTACTAATCTCTTATGTTTTTTTTTTGAAGGTGTGAATAAACAGGTGGACAAAGGTGAGTCTGTTGATATAGTATATCTGGACTTTCAGAAAGCCTTTGACAAGGTCCCTCATCAGAGACTTTTGGCAAAACTAAAGAGTCATGGGATAGGAGGCAGTGTACTATTGTGGATCAGGAACTGGTTAAAAGATAGAAAGCAGAGGGTGGGGCTAAATGGCTAATTCTCCCAATGGAGAAAAGTGAATAGTGGTGTACCCCAGGGATCTGTGCTGGGTCCGCTGCTTTTTGACATATTCATAAATGACCTGGAAAAGGGAATAACGAGTGAGTTCATCAAATTTTCAGATGACACAAAACTATTTAAAGTTGTTGAAACCCAAGAGGATTGTGGAAAATTGCAAGAGGATCTTGATAAATTGGAAGACTGGGCATCAAAATGGCAGATGAAATTTAATGTGGATAAGTGCAAAGTTATGCACCTAGGGAAGAACAACCCAAACTATGATTACACGATGCAAGGTTCCACATTAGGAACCACCACCCAGGAAAAAGATTTAGGCGTCATTGTGGATAACGTTGAAACCCACTGCCCTGTGTGCAGCAGCGGCCAAAAGAGCAAACAGAATGCTAGGTATCATGAGGAAAGGAATGGAAAATAAAACAAAGGATATTATAATGCCTCTATATCGTTCCATAGTGAGACTGCACCTTGAATATTGTGTGCAATTCTGGTCACCGTATCTTAAAAAGGATATAGCATTATTAGAAAAGGTTCAGAGAAGAGCCACCAAAATGGTAAAGGGGATGGAAGGATAGTCCTATGAAGAAAGGCTAAAAAGGTTAGGGCTCTAACTTGGAAAAGAGATGGCTGAGGGGAGATATAATAGAAGTCTATAAATTAATGAATGGAGTGGAAAGGGTAAATATAGATCGACTGTTTACATTATCAGAATATAGAAAGACTAGGGGACATGCAATGAAGCTACAGGGTAAATATTTAAGACTAATAAAAGAAAATATTTTTTCACACAACATGTAATCAAACTCTGGAATTTGTTACCGGAGGATGTAGTAAAAGCTGTTAGTGTAGCTGGGTTTAAAAAAGGTTTGGACAAGTTCCTGGAGGAAAGGTCCATAAACCATTATTAAGAAGGACCCAGGATATCAATGCTTGACCCAGTACAAGTATTGTGGAACCTGTGTCTTTTGGGGAAACTGCTAGGTACATATGACCTAGATTGGCCACTGTTGGAAACAGGATACTGGGCTTGATGGACCTTGGTCTGACCCAGTATGGCATATCTTATGTTCTTATGACCAAAGACCAGGTGGCAGCCTGGCAGATGTCTGGTAAAGGGGCCGAGCACAAGTTAGCCACCGAGGCCACCATAGCATGAACATTGTGTGTGGTAACAGAATGCTCCAGGGAGTCTTGCATGCTCCAGTGAAAGAGATGCAGTTTGCCACCCAAGTAGACAAGGTCAACTTGGACACTACAACTCCAAGCCTATTAACTTCATAAGAGACGAACAGCTGCAACAAACGGCAATGGGACAGAGCACGCTTGCAATCCAGAGTGTGTAATGAGGCCTCATCACTGGAGGCATGAGGCCTAGGGTGGGGGGGGGGGGGGAAGGTGGGAAGGACCACCTCCTGGTTCATTTGAAAAGCAGACAACACCTTAGGCAGGAATTCTGGATGTGTCTGGAGAATGACCTTGTTTCTGTGGAACCTGATGTAGGGAGCATGAACCACTAATGCCTGCAGCTCACTAACGCACCTGGTGGAAGTGAGCATTACCAGGAACACAACTTTCCATGATAAATACTTGAAGCGGCACATAGTTAGAGGTTCAAAAGGGGGAGCCAACAGCTTCCTAGCAAGAACATTCAGGTCCCAAACTACTGGCAAAAAAGTCACCTCATAAAGCAGCCCAATAGCATGTGTGAAAGACACATTGGCCATCAACAAGATGAAGATGCACTTCTATGGCACTAAGGTGCACCCTGACCGAACTGGACTTCAGCCCCGTCCAAGAGAGGTGCCAGAGTGGGGTTGAGATTCTTGTCTGTGCAGCAGATAAAAGAATCTGCGCCACTTGAAGGCATATGCCCAATGTGTAGAATCCTTGTGGTATGCCAGTAGAACGTCTTCCATCTCCCTAAAGAGGTAAAGGTGTGCCATGGCTAGCCTCTTAGCAGCCACACCATCAGGGCAAGGGACTGGAGATTGGGATGAAGGGTCCCATTCTCCTGTGAGAGCAGGTCTGAGTCCTGGCCTAGAGGTGTCAGGGCTGCTTAAGACAGCTGCAGAAGTAGAGGAAACCACAGCTGTCGTGGCCACTGCGGGGGGGGGGGGGAAGAGGGGGCAGCAATGAAGATTACTGAGAGCTCCATCTGACTGGATTCTTGAGGAAGGTCGTAGGAACCAGGCAAGTAGGCGGTATGCGTACAGGAGGCTCCTGGACCAGTGCACGAGGAAGGTGTCCACTGCCACTTAGCCTGTGGCCAGCCTCCGTGAACAGAAAACACAGCAACTGTGCATTCTTGGAGCTGGCAAAGAGGTCCAGTGTTGTGGTCCCCAATCTTGGAAGATGGAGTTGGCTACCTCTGGGTTGAATTTCCACTCATGAGGTTTAAGTACCCTGCTGAGCTGATCTGCAAGCAGATTAGCCTGGCCTGGCAGGTAGACCGCATGGAGAGTCATGCCATTTTCCATGGCGAGATTCCACAAGCAAACTGCATCTAGACAGAGGAGGTAGGAGCCCATTCCCCCCTGCTTGTTGATGTAGAACATAGCTACCTGATTGTCCATCTGGACAAGCACCCCTTGATACATGAGGTGGGTGCAGAACACCCTGAGGGCATTTGTCACAGCCCGGAGCTCCAGGAGGCTGATCTGGAGGGTACTCTCCTCCTGAGTCCAGGCATCCTGCAACTGCAAACTGTTGCAGTGGGCTCCCCAGCCTAGCTTGGAGGCATCCATCATGATGACATATTGCTCAGATGGGGCCTGGAAAGTCAGGCTGGCCATGAGGTTCAATTGGCTCTGCCCCCAGGCAAGAGAGACTGCTAGAGGCTGGATGATCCGAAACAGATCCTCCAGACAGCCCATGGCCTGAGAGCTCAGAGTCCACTGGGCTTGTTGCATCCAGAGATGTGCCTGCGGGATTATGTGCACCGAAGCCATGTGTCCCAATAGGCTCAACAGAAGCCGGACAGACACCGTTGAGTGGGTCTGTACCTCTCCGGCAAGCAACGCAAGGCGCTGCACCGTGTCCCGAGGTAGGAAGGCCCTTGCCTGCATCAAGGCCAAGAGGACTCCAATGAACTCCAGGCGCTGTCAGGAGCTTGTGTGACTTGGGGAAGTTGATTACAAACCCCAGAGCCCGCAGCACCCTGATAATGTGGCGTGCCACACTGCATGCATCCTCTGGCGTGCTGGCTTTTATTAGCAAGTTGTCCAGATATGGGAAGATGAAGATTCCCAGCAAGTGAAGGTGAATGGCAAGGACCGATAGGCACTTGGTAAAAAATCCTGGGGGCAGAGGAGAGGCTAAAGGGAAGTACCCTGTATTGGTAGTGGCACCCTCTGATGATGAAGCAGAGATACTGACTGTGCCGGGGATAGATCAGTATGTCTGTGTAGGAATCTTTGAGATCCAAGGAGCATAGCCAGTCTTCCTGTAGGAGATACGGCAGCAATGTTCCAAGGGATAACATCTTGAACTTCTCCTTGACCAGAAAGTGGTTTAGGTCCCACAGATCCAGGATGGGCTAGTAGCCACTGGTCTTTTTTGGGATAAGAAAGTACTGAGAGTAGAACCCCTTGCCCCAGAGGGGCTGAGGTACAGGCTCCACAGCATGGCCTCCAAGTAGCGATTCTAGTTCTTTTTTGCAGGATCTCTCTGCAGAGCAGTCATGGGAAGCTTGCCTGGAAAGTAGGGAGGTGACGTATGGTGGAAATGGAGAAGCTATCCCTCTTGAACCACCTGCAGCACCTAGGCATCAGAGGTGATGCTCAGCCAGAGGTGGACAAAATGGATCAGATGTCCTCCCATGTGCCTTGGGCCCTGGCCTTCTGGGGGGAAGATAGGCTATGCCCAAGGCATCAAAGTTACCCCCCCCCCCCCCAGGCTGTGGTTGGGGCAGTGTTTGGGACTTGGGGGCTTTTGGCTTTTAGGGGCCATGCTCCTGGCCCTTGGCCTACTGACCCTGTTGGGGAGTCTGGAAGGCCCAAAACTGTGGGTAGTTCATGTAAGCCTTTTTCCCCTTCAGATGAAAAAAGTCTTCTTTCCTGAAGCCTTCTGATGGGAAGGGTCAGCCCTCTTCCTGGACAGCCTAGTCTTGGTCAAGAACTCTGTTTCCAGCTCGGCCCCCTTGTCAGTCATAGGTTTGTCAAAGAGGTTCTCTCCTCAGCATGGGACATCAGCCAGTTTGTCCTGAAGCTACTGCTCCATGGACTGTAGCCAGGTCAGACTGCAGGCACTATTGTCCACTGCAGCCACACAGGTCACAGACTCCAAGACGTCGAAGGCTGCTCAAGTTTGAAATTTGGAGTATTCCTTTGACTGTGGAGATAAGGGTCCAGAAGTGCTCGAGAGATTCCCCTGCCAGACCAGCAGAGAATCCGGCAAGCTCCTTTGCCAGGTCCCTGAGGTACATGCCCATGTACAAATGGATCTGGGAAGTGAGCATCAAGCCCTGGTAGCAGCACCTGCCAAAACCATCCAAAGTGCGGGCATCCCTACCAGGGGCACTGAGGAGTGCATTTTTTGGCTTTTGATCAGATACATGACCAACTCCACCACCATGGAGCTGTGTGGTAGCTGAGCTTTTTGAATGCCTGGGCTCTTGCTGACTTGATACTGTGAATCGAGTCAGTGGGTCACTATGGGCACCATGACCGGGATTTCCCACATCCTGAACAAGCAGCATTCCAGAATAGGGGGGGGGGGGAGAGAATCAGTACCATCAGTGCCTCCTTTGGAGGGGCCTTATGCTGGAAGATCTCCAGGTCCTCAGCTCGAGGCTAGTCCTCTGGCTCCACAATGAAGGACAGGACATTCATCATCCTGCAGACGAAGTCTAGGAACATGAGGTCCTCAGGCAGGGATCGCTGGCACTCCTGCAGTGGAGAAAGCACCAAGGGCACATCCTGATGGAGCACGGTATCAGGGAACTCAGTCTCCCAGCCAGACTCCGATCCAGAGGAGACCTTGAATCCCAGGTGGTCATCAAGCTGATGCACCACCGGCACTGGGGAACGTAGTGCTCAATGCACCAACTCCTATGTACTCGGGGGTAAGTCGTGCCTTGAGCACAAAACTGATTGCCTCAGCCCCGAGCCAGAAAACCTCTCCAGAACTGGATGGACTTCCTCTGGAAAGGTCCTGGTCATGGAGGATTTCAGGGTTGATGCCGATGACCCAGATACTGGATGTGGGGGCCTTGCTACACCTCAAGGAAGGCAACCAGGCTGCATTCCAAGGCTGCCATCCTGACCTCAGGGCCAGTATGCTCCGCAGCTTCTGGTTTGGGTCTTGACAGCATCGAGCCCAAAGCTGGGTCCATCAAAGGGGAATCACCAATGGTGATTGTGCCGGGGGACGGAGCCTGATCCGACGTGGTGGGAGTTTCCCTCTCCTGGGGAAGCTTCAAGAGCTGCTCTCGGCCATCGCATCTATGTTGAGTCGAGGGGTCAGAGACTGGGAACTTACCTCTGGCACCAGGGTCAGAATGTGTCTTTAGCCTTGACTTGGACAATGACTTGAGCCCACGGGGAAGATCCTCAGAAGACAAACCCCTGTATGAGGCTCCGTGACCTCAAATTGAGCATGCCTGAGCCCTTCGAGCCAAGCATGTCCTTTTGCTTTCGCTTATTCCGGCATCTGCAGGCAGAGTGGGCTTTAAGTGTCACTGTGGTCAGGGCCCAAGCCCCAAAGGCAGCAAATGTGGCAGTTGGTGATGGACATGGTACAGGAGCACTCGCCACAGTGCCTAAATCCATAAACTGTAGACATAGTGGGAAACAGCACCTGTGAAGCCAGACATCTCAGTCAGGGAGAGTGCGAGGGAACTCCTGTGTCCACAAAGAAAAAAATGTATACCAGAGGAAAAAACCATGATGCCAAGGCGAGGGTGTACTCAGGTGACAGGAAGATGACAGAGGAACCAATCTGGCAAAAATAGCACGAAAAAATGCACGAGGAAGGATAGAGAAAAAAAATTAACTTCTATCAGGGAAACAGATGGGGCTTCTGTAAGGCTCATCTCCAGCACTCCGGCGTTACTCTGCTCTCCTCCGCCGCGAGGATCGAGCATGCCGGAGCACCAGGACCTCCCACACAGCACGAGCTGCCCAATCGGGGCCACCCGACTCAGCGCTTAAAGCAGCGCTCACCAGGAGAACTTGCCCTCCTCATCTCCAGCACTCCGGCGTTACTCTGCTCTCCTCCGGCGCGAGGATCGAGCATGCCGGAGCACCAGGACCTCCCACACAGCACGAGCTGCCCAATCGGGGCCACCCGAATCACAGCTTAAAGCAGCGCTCACCAGGCGCGCCCGTGCCTATCGGGCCCGCACCTGAGGGCCTCGCCAGAGGGCCCTTTGGCGTGGCCCTTAGGCAGTGGCTCTCAAGGAAGCATCAGAGAACTACCTCTCTAACATCTATCTCCCCACGGAAAAATTTGCAAGTATATACCTGTATGTAATACACTATATCCTACCAGTAGATACACTGAACTCACATTTATAAATAGTAGGAAAGAATCTGCTACAAATGTTACTCATATTCTGATATCATTGTTACTGACTTACCAAGATTATTGTTGCAGGACTCCTCTACAAATGTTACTAACATTTTGCTACTAATGTTATTGACATACCAAGATCAACTATTGCAAGTTTCCTCAATTACACAGAGCAATCTGAACCATGTCACAGAAATTGCCAAAGCTACACGACTAACATTACAACCTTACCAAGACCAATGTTACAGATTTGATACACTGAAAACAAGTAGATTTAATGTTTGTATAGCCTAAGCAATAGATATATAACACACTCATTAGCACAAACCCATTTAAGAATCTTATATCATACAACAAGCTTCAAAAACATTAGCACAAAAACATTAGCACAAACCCATTTAAGAATCTTATATCATACAACAAGCTTCAAAAACAACTTAAAATTTAAACAATGTCTACTCAATCTCCCTCTCCAATCAGGATTATACTAATTTGCCTCACTATCCTCACACTGATAGATCTAACAAAATGTATAAAAAATACTTATAATAAACCAATCCCAATAATACAAAGTACATCACGCTATGACCACCCAATATCTCCGTTTAAAACTGGATACAACCCTCGACCCAAACAATCTAGACTTATATACATAACAATTGCACCAGAACATAACTCACCACAACCACAACCACCTTATACACAGAAATACACAACCCTCACCTGACAACTCATCAACGCAAGATCCATGAGAAACAAACTACCAATCTTTACAGATATCATCAATGACAATAAAACAGATATTGTCTGTATAACGGAAACCTGGCTCAAAGATACAGACTCAGTTTTCATGAACCAATTAAAGACAACTGAATATGAGATCTTCTATACCCACAGAACAACTAAAAAAGGTGGAGGTGTACTAATAGTAAAGAAAAACCTCAATGCAAAACTAATCTCATCCAATAATATTGATAATGTCGACATGCTAACTATAAAAATTAAAACCACAAAGATATGCCTAATATATAGACCTCCAGAATACAACATAGACAATACTGATAACCTAATTGAACTACTGGCCTCATCCACAGAAACAAACCCAGTGATACTAATGGGTGATTTTAATCTCCCTTCTACACCCAACAACCAATCAAATCAATTCTTAGAAGCGGTAAGCAATTTGGACTTCCATCAAATAATAACAGAACAAACACACAATAAAGGAAAAACACTTGACATGGTCTTCCTACCAAACTCACTCCACAACTTATATAACACTGAATCACTCTCAAACATACCTGTTCCCTGGTCGGACCACTACCTTCTGAAATTCGATATCACCATCCCTGACAACAACTTTATTAAACAAACACAACCTTCACAAACTAAGAGATTCAGAAAGTTCAATGAAGAAGATTTCCTAGATCAAATAATTCCACACCTCACTCTAACTCCCACAAATCTTGAGGAATCTATCAAAACTTGGAATAAAACTATCTCAATGGCAGCAGAAAGGAAACCAAACCTGTCACACCATAATTGCAAGGACAATAAAATTGAAAAAAGGGATGCCCCATGGTTTAACATGACACTCAAACAACTCAAAAGACAATTAAGAATGGAAGAAAGGAAATGGAGACAAACCAAATCACCAACAAATTATGAAAAATACATAAATACCCTACACATATATAAGGAAACAACAGACAGTTCTAAAAGAAATTATTACTCTAACATACTCAATAATTTCATTAACCGACCAAGAGAATTGTTCTGCATAATACAGAAATTAACAAACAAAACATACAACTCCGACGAAATATCCATAGATATTTCTCCACAAGAATTAGCACAATACTATATTAATAAAACAAAAATACAAATGATTACCCCCCCAATAACACACACTGAAATGAAGCACACTAACCCTGATAACTGGTCCAACTTCAGTCCAATTTCAAAGACCACTCAAAACTACTATATCTAACATCAATACAACTACATCATATCTTGATCCATGCCCAGTGGATTGGATAAAAAAGACACTCTCAATACTCTCTTCCTTCATCCTCCCTATGGTCAACATATCACTAGAAACAGGATATTTACCACCATCTCTCAAACATGCTCAAATACGACCAATACTTAAAAATAAAACCCTAGACAAATTATCCCCAAAATCATACAGACCCATATCGAGTATCCCCTTCATGGCCAAACTTATTGAAAAAATAGTTCAAACTCAACTACAAGAATTTATCGATACATTGAACCTCCTTGACGAACACCAATACGGCTTCAGACCATTTCATGGGGTTGAAACATTACTTACAGTCCTTTATGACACCTTATTAAGAGGAATTGATGACACAAAACAAGCCTTCATTTTAGTATTCCTCGACATCTCTGCGGCATTTGATAGCGTCAATCACATAACAATGCTAAACAGACTTCAACAAATAGGAATTACATCTACTGTTTATAACTGGTTCAAATCCTACCTATCAAACAGAACCCAAACAGTGAGAATTCTCAACCAAACATCTAAAACTTTCAATCAGACACAAGGCCTACCACAGGGATCCACACTATCAGCACTACTATTTAACATTTACCTACAACCAGTTAGTAGCATCTTTAAACGTCATGGCGTCTATTACCATATTTACGCCGACGATATAATGTTCTATCTCCCATTTAAAATCCCGCACCCTCCACTACAACAAATAACAGAATGTTTTAAAGAACTAACATCATGGCTCAAAGATCAGAACTTACACATTAATTTCTCAAAAACCGATGTACTATATATTACTAAAAATCAAACATACACACCCCCTAACACCATTACCCTAGATAACCATGAGATCAACATAAAAAAAAGAAATAAAATACCTAGGTGTGATACTTGACAATAAACTTAATATGGATTCACACATAAAATATCTAACAAAAAACATACACTACAAACTTAAGACATTGAAACAACTAAGACCATTGATTCACTTGCAAGACTTCATAACCATAATTCAAGCTATCATAACCCCACACTTTGATTTTGCAAATATAATCCTTAATGGCATCACAAAGCAAAATATTAAAAAGATACAACTAACTCAGAACATAGCAGCAAGGATAATAATGAATATAAGCTCAATAGAACATATCACACCGATCCTGGCTGAACTTCATTGGCTACCTATTTACAGTAGAATAAAATACAAGATTCTTTTAACCACATTTAAACTAATAAATGACCTAGCACCATCTGTACTCAATACACGCATCAATGTAGAAATAGATAAACGGTCACAAAGGAGTAGAAACAAAAACACTATAGCAGTACCAAAAGATTACACAAAAGCTAAAAAGCAAACCAACAAGAGGGCCTTCTCACATTCGGCACCCATCCTCTGGAATAATCTTCCTGATAACATTCGCCTACTGTCGGACATAAAGGAATTTAAAACAAAATTGAAAACCCATTTATTCTCTTTACACTACAACAAAGGAGCAGAATCTAACCAAATTACACAAAGAGACACAGGTTAACGACCATACTACAATATGATATAACCCATAACAAATAACAATTAATAACATAACACAAATAACAAATAACAATTAATAACATAACACACAATACTTAACCACATCCTTCATGTATCCAGATGACGACCCCCAAATTATATTATATGATCTGTCACTTTAAAATAACTTATACATTCACAATTGATCTGTCACCTTAAAATAACTTATGCATTCAAAATTGATCTACGATATATTTTATAAATACCTACAATGTAAATATGTTCAAATAGTTTACTGTTCAAACTTTATATTGTTACCTGTAAATAGTTCCATCTGTTCTATGTAAAATGACTAGGTATGCTATTTCACATACCATATAACTTACTGTTCATTGTAAACCATACTTGATACTTGGGAAAGAGCGGTATAGAAATAATTGTTAAATAAATAAATAAAATAAAATAGAAGACTGAGGTAAGATGGCACCCTTGAGCGGGAAGGTGACTGCGCTTGCATGGTCTAGCTCCCAAAGGCTTTCTTTGAAAGTGGGGAGTGAATCCGCACAGGCTCTGTTGGGGCTGATGTCACCCATAGGTGAGGGCTGACTTTCTGCTTGTTCCTAGAGAAATGCTAGTATCAGGAGGGCTTTTTTATTTTAGTAATGTTATCTGCAATATGTTCCATCATTTTGTCCAATCATGCCCGTTGAGATGGAAATGTTACCCCAAGGGGGTCTTTTAGATGGAGAATGGACCCAGCTCTATCAGAATGAGGAATTTACGAAGTATCTGCAAGAGAAGTTGTGAGAATATTTAAGGGATATTAATCTTTGAGACCACTCCTTTGATAACGTGGCTGGTGGGAAAGGCTTTTATGGTTGGTTATGTCATAAGTCTATGGGGCAGGCAGGCAACTGCACAGACATGAAAACCCTGTCATTACCTCAGCTGCTGACATGTGGATGATGTGACTGTACAGCACTGAGAAGAACTGGATCTCGCTAAGGAGAATATGAACTGTTACATCAGCTTTATATTATCAATACCAACTTTATAAACAAGGAAATAAAGCAGGCGAGACTGGTGCACGCTATGCAAAAGCAGCCCTATATAACCTCTGTGGGGCAGGGGGGGGGGGTCGTCTTTTGGCACCATAAAAGGGATAAGACTGGGGACAGCTGCAGTTCTAGAAGGGCTTGGTTCTGAATTTTACAAAATTTTAGGGTTCTCAGTAGTAAACCTTTATAGCAGTTTATATAGTTACGCTTATAAAACAGGTTGGGATCAAATGGATATGGGCAAGATCTGCCTAAGGGGGGGGGGGGGAAGGAGGACTATGGATGTTGGGTCTTATCAGCCCATTTCCCTTATCAATACAGAAACAATTTTGGCACTAGGTTTGGCCAATCAGCTGGGGAATGTATTGTCCATCTGTGTGGATGACAATCAAGAGTGTTTTGTCTGAGGACAAAGTAGGGTCAAAAATATTCAGAAACATTTAGCTGCCGTAATGGGAGAGCAAAGTCTAATCTTAAAGTTTAGACGTGAAAAAGATCTTTGACAAGATTACATGGGGATTATCTAGTTTAGCCCTATAAAATGGGAGTTTAGGGAATCTTTACAGAATTGGATTAAACATTACATAGTGGGTTCAGTGTTAGGTTCTTATAAATGGACTGGCCATAGCCACCTCACTAGTGTGTGTTGGGGGGGGGGGGACGCAAGGGTAACCCCTCTCCCAGCTTTTGCTCATTCAGTCTTCAAATCATTACCTATAAAACTTCATGCGCTAGGAATAATGTTTGGAAGAGTAAGGCTGAAGCTTTGCATTTTTGCTGTTGACATCCTGGGTTGTTGTTTTTTTTGAGACCCTTGGAATGAAATATCTAGAGTTCTGACCATATGTAATTGATAATTCTGGTCAATTTACAGGGCTAAGGATCAACCATGATACGTATGTGGTAATGGAATTAGCTCTAAACTTTCAGATGCCAAAATCTCATTATCTACCCAAATGACTGGAAAAAGAATGAAGTATGGATCCCTATAAACTTGAGCTTCATATACTCAATATAAAACAAGCAACCACAGGTGTGATCCAGCAATTGGCACTATGGGAATTATTACACCTATCCTTTTTTGGAAGAGGAGCCATTTTTAAAATGATTGTAATAGCTACATTGTTGCATTTACAGAATATGTGCTTTGCTTTTCTGGTGATCTGCAGAGATGAACATGCATTGAAAGGCGCAGTTTAAATTTTATGACATTGTTGGAAATCTAGATAACAATGGACTAAATTGATACTGATTAAAGAAAAGTGAGGCTTAGGGATCCCAAATTTTCACATATATAATATGGCCTGCCAATTGTGTTATTTGTGAGAATGGAAAAAAGGGGCATACAAGCTGTAAACAGAGCTTAGTTGAAGGGCTTGTGTTGCCCCATAGTCTTTTTAAAAATTCATCAGCACATGCAACACTTGGATGAGAGACCATTACATGCCAATAAGACGGTGCCTGAAAGTTATGTTAACACATGGTGGGCTATATAGTCTATATATCAGTAGCTAAGTATAGAAAAGCAGCATCTGCGAGACCAGGAATGAAGCAGGGTAGGGGGCTGGAGAGACTAAGGGATAGGGCTAGGTGGAAGGGATCAGTTTGGAAGAGATGGGGTGGTGAAGAGGAGAGGGGGAAGGCGGGTAGTTTATTTTTTTATTTTTTTAAAGACAAAACAATAACAAATTTTTTGTTTTATTGCCTGGTGCATGGTTTTATTATACATATGACCAGAGACACGATGGGTCTGATATTCAAAGGCATTTACATGGTTTGCAAACATGAATATCGTGTAAATATCACTCAGCGTGATATTCAGCAACACTAACATGGTTCGTGTCACTAAATATCCACAGATACAGCCACTGCATGCCCTGATGCTAACCAGTTAGTATCTGGGTGTGCTGGGGGCATTGCAGGGCAGCACCCAACCATAACCAGGCATGATATTGAACCATTGCCCGGTTACTGACATGTGGCAAATGTCAGGCACAGCCTTGCTACAGAAGAAGTTAACCACAACACTATTGTATGGTCTGTTCTTTTGGAGTAAGATAACAGTTGAGCTATATGAAAAAAATGTTACTCCAATATCCACTACAGAACTCTAATTCCATTTTGTTCCCATCAATTATATGTGAATCTCAAATGAAAGCAACAGGTCTCAGACTTTAAAGAGCTGCGGTCCTCATTTGATAGACCTTTTGCTCTATTTTGCATCAATGACCTGTGTATTGCTTCCCACTCAGTTGTTAACTTTTGGCTTATCCATTGACTTTTAGCTTGTGTTACTTACACAAAGAGAAAATAAGTGCTTATTTTTAAATGCGCACCATTACGTGCGAAAAGAGAAAATGAGTGCTTATCTTTAAATATGCCCAACGCCAATTTCAGCACTGTTGCGTTTCACATCCAAGCTGTTTCTTCAGGGGCCGAACTCACTCATGCTTCCTCATTGCGTATTGTTCCTTCATAATTTTCTGATAGTCTTCCCGCTTATGATTTTCTGGCAATTTTCACGTTCTAAACAGGGAATCACATGTTAGTTCTGTATATTGATAACATATTTCCTATTAGACTATATACGTGCGAAACTAAGCTGTGTTGACACTAGAAACGTTTTTACCATGATCTTCACTGCCAGTTTCTTCTATCTCCGTGACCGTTCGATTCAGACAACGCCGCGCATGCGGTCTACTTACTGGGCGGGCTATATATCCCGTTTCCACCCCCCTACCTTTGCTATTGCTCGTGCTCAAACACATAGGTTCCAATCTATTTGTAAATTAAGCCCCCCGGGCTTCACAGATTGCAACATGAATATCCATCTCTGTTCTTTCACAATCAGTGCATGATCGCGGGATCTAACCTCCGTACCTGATAGACATCTGTCTATGCAAAAGCATTTCAATTCCTCAAATCGGTGATGTTTCTGGAGGCAATGTTCAACTATTGGAGCTGCTAGTGTTTGACACTTTAGCCTACTGCGATGTTCCGCCAGTCTGATTCTAAACGGTCTTGATGTCTTCCCTATATATAATAGCCAACAGGGGCACTCTATGGCGTAAACTACATACGGCGTGTTGCAAGTTGTAGAATGGCGTAATTGATAGAGTTTTCCATGGTAATCAAATGATGTGACTTCCTTGGTGACTTCACAAAACTGACAAGACCCACATTGAGTATGACCTTTCGATTGAATTAAAGAACTATGTTCCTGGGAACGTAGCTTTGTGGGACTCAAAACTTCTTTTAAGTTTCTGTGTCTTTGCCAAACACACCGTATTCGTAGATCTCTAAACCATGGAATGCTGTGTAGCACATTTAAATGTTTAGTTAGGATCTGTTGAATCCGATAGTCGAACGGGGAATGTTTCGTCACTAAATTCATGACTGCTTCCTCTGAATATGATGATCGAGGTGTCAATAGATGTTTTCTGTTGTAAACGTGAGAGAACGTCTGGTTGGTGACATTAGATGTTAGTGCCCTGTATACAAATATATGTCAAAACAAAGCACATGAGGTAACAATGCAAGCTCTAACAGCTAGGGAAGACCTTTCTGAAAAGCATCTGGTTTTTATGGAAGAAATAGTGCGGTTGATACTATTTCACAACTATTTTCAATTTGAAGACCAATTGTATCACCAGAAGATTGGAGTGGATATGGGAGCCACATGTGCTCCATCCATAGCCAATCTCTTCATGGGAGCATTTGAAGAGACATGGTTAAAGAAATCTGAATTTTGTTCCCAAGTAAAACTGTGGTGTCGCTATATAGATGACATTTTTGTCATTTGGGAAGGACAAGTTGCACATTTACTCCAATATGTTGAGTGGTTAAATCAGAGAGAGGAACTCATCAAATTCACGTGTACCTATGATCAAGAAGCGATAACATTTTTTGGATGTGGAAGTGAAGAAAGGTATTCAAGAATGGGAGACCACAGTGCATCACAAACCCACAGATCGGAACGCCCTACTCCATTATTCCAGTATTCACCCGAAAGGGTTAAAAAATGGGCTCCCCTTTTCTCAATTCCTCCGATACAGGAGGAACTGTTCCAATGTGCAAGATTTCAAAAGTCAGGCGATCACATTACAGAAGAAATTTCGTGACAGAGGATATCCCCCATCAATAGTGGATAGGGCATATAAAAGAGCCCTGTTTTACAACAGAGAACATCTATTGACACCTCGATCATCATATTCAGAGGAAGCAGTCATGAATTTAGTGACGAAACATTCCCCGTTCGACTATCGGATTCAACAGATCCTAACTAAACATTTAAATGTGCTACACAGCATTCCATGGTTTAGAGATCTACGAATATGGTGTGTTTGGCAAAGACACAGAAACTTAAAAGAAGTTTTGAGTCCCACAAAGCTACGTTCCCAGGAACATAGTTCTTTAATTCAATCGAAAGGTCATACTCGATGTGGGTCTTGTCAGTTTTGTGAAGTCACCAAGGAAGTCACATCATTTGATTACCATGGAAAACTATCAATTATGCCATTCTACAACTTGCAACACGCCGTATGTAGTTTACGCCATAGAGTGCCCTTGTCGGCTATTAAATATAGGGAAGACATCAAGACCGTTTAGAATCAGACTGGCAGAACATCGCAGTAGGCTAAAGTGTCAAACACTAGCAGCTCCAATAGTTGAACATTGCCTCCAGAAACATCACCGATTTGAGGAATTGAAATGCTTTTGCATAGACAGATGTCTATCAGGTACGGAGGGTAGATCCCACGATCATGCACTGATTGTGAAAGAACAGAGATGGATATTCATGTTGCAATCTGTGAAGCCCGGGGGGCTTAATTTACAAATAGATTGGAACCTATGTGTTTGAGCACGAGCAATAGCAAAGGTAGGGGGGTGGAAACGGGATATATAGCCCGCCCAGTAAGTAGACCGCATGCGCGGCGTTGTCTGAATCGAACGGTCACGGAGATAGAAGAAACTGGCAGTGAAGATCATGGTAAAAACGTTTCTAGTGTCAACACAGCTTAGTTTCGCACGTATATAGTCTAATAGGAAATATGTTATCAATATACAGAACTAACATGTGATTCCCTGTTTAGAACGTGAAAATTGCCAGAAAATCATAAGCGGGAAGACTATCAGAAAATTATGAAGGAACAATACGCAATGAGAAAGCATGAGTGAGTTCGGCCCCTGAAGAAACAGCTTGGATGTGAAACGCAACAGCACTGAAATTGGCGTTGGGCATATTTAAAGATAAGCACTCATTTTCTCTTTTCGCAAGTAATGGTGCGCATTTAAAAATAAGCACTTATTTTCTCTTTGTGTAAGTAACACAAGCTAAAAGTCAATGGATAAGCCAAAAGTTAACAACTGAGTGGGAAGCAATACACAGGTCATTGATGCAAAATAGAGCAAAAGGTCGATATCAAATGAGGACCGCAGCTCTTTAAAGTCTGAGACCTGTTGCTTTCATTTGAGATTCACATATAATTGATGGGAACAAAATGGAATTAGAGTTCTGTAGTGGATATTGGAGTAACATTTTTTTCATATAGCTCAACAGAAGTTAACCAGGCAGCAGCTGAATATCCAGCAACAGCTGAATATTCAATGCTGGAGCCTGGATATGGTGCCATCACCGAATATGCGGGTTTAAAGTTCAGCAGTGGCAGCCAGTAGTGTTAGATCGGCTGGCCGCTACCACTGAACTCTCCCCCCCCCCCCTTCACCTGGTGTTCTTTATCTAAAAATTATGTATGCTATATGGAGCCATTGTTTGTATGACTTGCAACATTGTGTAATAAAGATAGTTTTGTTTTGTTTTTTGAAACTTTGTTTTTTATTAGCATGTGATAGGCAGGGTAAAGCAGCATACAAGTACATCAGAGACTACATAATCCCCGAGTGTCCCACCCCCAGGCCAGAGGGCCCACAGGGAGTGTGCCCACCCCCCAGAAGAATGGTGCAGAGATTCGAGAGAGAATCACTGTACCCCACCACCACCTAACGGTGACCATACGTAACAGAACAATAAACAAAAGTATATCAACGTACTAAACAGAATAAGAACAAAACTTGAACCATAACTTATGCCATATACCAGTACTGTGTGCCGTGTGCTATGTGTGCCGTGCTCTAGGCCCACCCCGCCCCGCCTCTCAAGCCCCCTGGAGATAGGGATCCCAAATCTTATGAAACTCCCACTCCCGGCCCCTTAAACGGTAAGATAATTTATCAAACTGGATCATCTCCTCCACCTTCGTCTGCCAATCCCCCTCCCCGGCCCCCCCTCCCACTTCCAGCGCCACGCTATCGTGAGCCACGCTGCCAGCTTTAACTTCTCCTCCCGCAACTGTGCCCATTTACCCCCCTCCCCCCTGAACTACTACTCCCCCCAACACCCACTCCCGAGGCCCTCCTCCCACCACAGCCACCCCCCCCCCACTCCCTCTATTGATTTCTCCCTGCACCATCCTCCAAAACTGCTGAATAACCCGACATCCCCACCACATGTGCAGAAAGTCACCCCGCCCCCCACACCCCCGCCAACATTCTCCGGACCTCTGCCCCCCCACCCACGCCAGCCTGCTCGGGGTGGCATACGCCCCATGGATAATCTGCAGTTGCGTTTGCCGCCAAGAGGCAATCGCTGTGGTCCGGTATATAGCCCCGTAGATCCTCTGCCAATGGTCCTCATCCCATTCCTCCCCTACCCATTTATGCCACCGTGCCCGATGTCCCCACACCGCCTTCTCTTCTATCTCCGCCGCCTCATCCATCAATATCCGATAAATTTTAGAAAGGATCCCTTTATCTTTATTCCCCTGAAACAATACCCCCTCCATAGCAGTGCCGGGACGCCGGATCCAGCGAATATTCTCCCCCGTTTGCAGAAAGTGTCTGATCTGGAAGTACTGATAAAAGGGAATGGCACCCTGTGCCCGGCTCTCCAGCTCCCGATGGGATCCCACCCCCCCCCCCCCCCCGTTCACCAGGCAATCCCCAAATTTGACAATCTTGCTCTGAAGCCAAGCCTCCCCCCCAAAGGGGAAAAAATCCCGCACCCTGGTCCATGCCGATACAGCACTAGGGAACCACCTCCGCCCCTCCCCACGTCGATAGAGTCACCACATGGCCCCCAAAAAGGGGTGAACCTTCCCTACGCCCCCCCACACCCGTGCCTCTCGAACCAGCCAGCCAGTGTGCCAGCGACTGTGCTCCCATCAAGTGCCGCTCCAACTCCACCCACGCCGCATCCCCCCCCCTATGGTAATGATCCCTCCAAGCCCTAAGAATACAGGCCTGCTGGTACCATCTGAGGGACGGGACTCGAACGCCACCCCGCATCTTATCCATCCTTAACTGGCTAGTCCGAATCTTAGCCTTCCGACCTCCCCAAATAAATCGTCTAAGCTGCTCTTCCCATCTCCGAACCACCCCCCCGGGGAGTAACAAGGGCAATTGCGTGAACAGATACAAGAACTTGGGCAACACACTCATCTTAAAAGCCTCAATTCTCCCCACCCAGCTCAGCTGCAAAGTCTTCCACCCCTCTAAAAGGCTCCCAATCTTACCCCCCAGCGACCGATAGTTAAGCTCATACAGGCGACCGGGGTCAGCCGGCAGCTGCACCCCCAGATACTTAAAGTGCCCGGGCGCCCACTTAAAGGGGAAATCCCGAAGCGCTTCCCTCCGAAGCCCCCCCCCTAGTGCCTCAGTTTTACCCATATTGACCTTAAAACCCGACACCGCGGCAAACGCCCCCAACTCATCTACCAACGCCGGGAGAGACGCGGCAGGGTCCGTCATAAAAATCAGCGTATCGTCTGCATATAGAAGGATCTTATGCTCTCCCTGCCCCACAGGAACAGGACGGATCTCCTGGCGAGCCCGGATACGTATCGCCAATGCCTCAATGGCAACCGCAAAGAGCAAGGGGGAAAGAGGGCACCCCTGTCTAGTTCCCCTGTGCAGATCAAACCACTCCGACCCCTGCCCATTCACCAAAATCCGGGCTTTAGGATGCTCATAGAGGGCCCTCACCCCCTGCACATATCCCTCCCCCAGCCCCATCTTAGTCATCATGGCAAATAAGAACCCCCACTCCACCCGGTCAAAGGCCTTCTCGGCGTCCAAGGCAACGCAAACCGCAGGGATGCAAGCCTCCTTCAAGTGATGTAGTATCCCCACCGCCCTTCGCACGTTATCGGTTATCACTCTACCCTTTATGAACCCGGTCTGATCCGGGTGAATCAGCTCCGGAAGAAGCCCCTCCAGTCTCCCCGCCATCACTCGCGCGTATAATTTCACGTCACAATTAAGCAGCGCAATCGGTCGGTAATTCTCACATCTGTCTGGGTCCCTCCCCTCCTTGGGGATAACCACCACGTTAGCTTGGGACATCGAATCCGGCAGCCGTTCTCCCCTCAAAAACCCGGTGAACAGCCGCGCCAAAAAAGGCGCCAGCTCATCCCGCAGTACCTGAAAGTACTCCGCCGGGTAGCCGTCCTCCCCAGCCGCCTTCCCCCTGGGAAGCCTCCGGATTTCCCTCTGAACCTCCCCCACTTCAATAGGCCTCCCCAACCACTCCGCTTGCTCCACACTTACCCGCGGGATGTGCATCCCCTCCAGATACGCCTGTATGTGCTCCCGATTGGCCCCGTCCTGTCCCGCATATAGTTTCATAAAACCTACGGAAGGCCCTGCAGATCTCCCGACTCTCCGCCACTCTGCCCCCTTTCTCATCCCGTACCTCAGCCACCACCCGACTCTCCCACCTGCGTCTGAGCTGCCTCGCCAACAACTTCCCTGCCTTGTTCCCACTTTCCATAAAGTTGCGCCTAGACGCCCTCATCAGCCTCTCCAACCCCTCCACATCCAATCTGTTCACTCTCGCCCTCAATTGAGCAGCCCGCCCCCGAGCAGCCTTCGAGCCCGTCTTACTATGTTCCTTCTGCGCCTCTTCCAACTCCCGCATCCACTCCCGCCGTTGCGCTTCCCTTTCCTGCTTTCGCTTACTCCCCATCTGCACCATCAACCCCCTCATGTACGCTTTCCCACTGTCCCAAATCATGGCATCCGACACCTCCCCATTATCATTCCACTCCAGAAACTCCCGCCATGCCTTCTTCAGACCCGCTTGTCCCTCCACCGACTGGATCAGAGCAATGTTCCCCCTCCATGCCCCTCTCGGCCCCCCCTCCCCCCCACCCCCCGGCTTCCACTCCCCAATTACCATCCCATGGTCCGAGAACAGCACAGGGTGTATTTGCACATTCCCAAAGGCCCCCATCTGCTCCCTCCTCCCCAAAAACATATCAATCCGAGAATAACACTCCAATCTGGGCATATAGCAAGTGTATCCTCGTTGCCCAGGATTCTCCCAGCGCCAGATGTCCACTAAGCCCCACTCCGCCATGCATTGCCGCAGTTCCCTCCCCTCTCTACGGTGCTTCACCCGCTGGTAGTTGGAGCGGTCCTCCTGCCCCACCACACAATTCATGTCCCCCCCAATTACCCACTCCCCTCGTGCCTGTCGCTCAAACTCCCGCAGCGCCTTCCGAAAGAAGGACCCTTTCTGCCCATTAGGCGCATACAGATTCAGAAAGGACACCTCCTTTTGGTCCACCCGACCCACCACCCATACCACCCTCCCCATCTTATCCCCCCCTGAAGCATAGGGAACGAATCTCAACCTTTTATGCACCATGATCACCACCCCCCTTTTCTTAGAATTGTAAGGTGCCCCAAATATGTGCTCAAACCCTTGGGCCTTCAATTTACCCTGCTCCACCTCCACCAAGTGTGTTTCCTGCAACATAGCCACCTCCACCTTGTGCTTTGCCAGCTGCATGAGAATCCGCTTACGCTTAATGGGGCTATTAATCCCTCTTACATTCAGCGAGGCAATTTTATGTCCCCCCATCCCAAGTGAAGTACAGTTCCCAACTCCCTCCCCCGTCCCCTCCATTCCATGAGCCCTGTGAAGTCAGCCACGGCATCAGCATCTCCTCAGCACACACAATACAGTTCAAACATACCCCTCCACACCTTCCCCCTCTCCACCGCCCCTCACATTTTTGTTGTTTACCGACCTCCATAAGCCACCCTCCTACCATCGCCATCTGCTCCGCTCCCCCCCCCGCACCCCTCTCCCACAAAACTCAAACCTTCCCCATGTCCCACGTCCCCCCCCCCACCCCCGCAGCAACAACCCAAGGTGACATTTCTCTCTTTCACCTCAGCTCCGAACATAGTCCATTGTGCCACCCAGTCTCCCCCTCACGGGGCCTGATCCATGTCCCGCAAAACAGTGCTGCACTCTCCTGAGTGCTGCCGCTCTCCAGCCTCCGTGTCCACGGGCTGCCGCTCTTCCCCGAGCTGGTGCCCCGGCGACGCCTGTCGCGTGCCCCGGCGGGTCAGTAGAAATTTCTCCAGCAGTTCTTTAGACGCAAAAAACTTCCTGACTCCGTTGACCAGCATTGTAATGCGGGCCGGATACCAAATCGCGATCTGCACTCCCCTCGCCGCCATCTGGTCACGCAAACCGGAGCAGATCTTTCCGCCTCTTCACCGTCTCAGAAGCTAAATCCGGAAATACATACACAGTCCAGTTTTTATATTGCACACTCTTCGATCTCCGGGCCAGGCGAATTACATGCTCGCGATCCTGAAACCTCAGCATCTTAACGAGGAGAGCACGTGGCTTACCCCCCTTTTCAGGCCTAGGCCTAAGCTCCCGGTGCGTTCGCTCAATTTCAAACTGGGGCGAAGAGGGGGGGTCTGGGAAGCAGGCAACCAACATGTCCTGAACAAATGCTATAACATTGTCCCCCTCCGCCCCCTCCGGGATCCCGAAGATGCGCAGGTTGGAGCGCCGGTCCCTGTTCTCCATGTCCTCAGCTTTAGCATGCAACCAACTGACTTGCTACTGCAGAGAGCTCACCACGCGGTCAGTCGAGGCCTGCGCATCCTCCGTCTGACTCACTCTGCCTTCAATTTCCTCTAGCCTCTGCCCGATCACAATGAATTTTTCCTCCAGGCGGCCGCAGACCCGATCCACTATCTCTTCTTTTGTCTCCCGAATAGCACGAAGGATCGCCTCCAGGTCCACCGGCTGCGCGGGTGCACTCTCCTCCCCCTCCGCCGTTTCTGAGCTGCTCGGGGATGTCGGGGCCGACTGCCCGCCAGGACCCGCTGTCTCTTTCCTCCAGCGGCTTTTGCTGCGTACAAATCTTTGATAGTCGCACCCGATTTGACTTTCAGCACTTTGGGCATGATCGCCGATGCGGGAGAACCGCGGGTAGCCAAGTCTTCCACTCCTTTACGGGTGCAGGGCAGGGAGCTCCCTTACTCGCGTCTTTCCAGCTCCGTCTAATAAAGATAGTTTAAAAAATAAAATGTTCCAAGAGGCAGCCTTGCAAATCTCTCCCCATGGAAGCTGAGCTCAAGTAGGCCACTGCCACATCCATCAGTCAGACACTATTGATCCACCTCATGACCCTCAAGTGTCAAGCCTGCCTGAGCATAAGCAAACGAGATGCAATCTGCAAGGCAAATTGAAAAGCACATTTGTTGATAAGCAGACCCCAGCCTGATGGGATCAAAAGAAACAAACTTGGGTGGACTTTCTTTGGGCTTTAGTCCGCTGCAAACAGAAGGCCAAGGCTCTCTTGCAGTCCAACATGTGCAATGTCTTCTCCCTTTTGTAAGTATTTGGTGTTGGGAAAAATGTTGAAAGAATGATTGACTAATTATGTAGAAAGCATACACCACTTTAGGAAGGTATTTGGGATGTGTACACAAAAGCACCCTAGTGTGATGAAATCTGGTGTAGGGTGGAACCTTCACTAGAACCTCAGGCTTACTAACTCTGCTATTGAAGTCACTGCCATATTTAAAATAAAAGGGTCTTCTGGGTCAGGCACTTCAGTCCACAGGCATCTAGCAGCCGATTTAATACCACACTGAGGTCCCAAGACACAGTAGGAGACTTGATGGGGGGTTTATTAGAAGCAAGCCCTGAATGAAACAAAGAACTAAAGGCTATAGAGAAATGGACTTCTACATGATGATGATAGGCACCAATTGCACTGAAGTGGATCCTTATGAAGCTGGTTTTGAGACCAGATTAAGGATGTACTTGAGCAGTTTTTATGTAGGACATGAAAGGTCCAGGTCTCCCCCCCCCTCTCACACCATATGGCAAATCTCTTCCACTTGAAAGCATATGACCTCCACATGGAGTCTCCCCTCAAAGAGAAGAGGACATAGGCTACTCTGGCAGATCTAGGTGGGACAGGATAAGCCTCACAGCAAAGGCTGTGAGAGCTAGAGACTGGAAGTCTGAATGCAACCATGCTCTCTGGGTTCTGTGAAATAAAGATTGAAGAATCAACCAGATTGATTATTTGCCTCACTGCAAGTTAAGGAAGAATAGGGAACCAAGGCTGTCTAGGCCAGTCAGGTGCTATGAGGATCATTTTATACTTGCCCTGCTTGAATTTCAGAAGTCTTTGCTATCATAGGAATAGGAGGATATGAATACTGAAGATCCTCCCCAATTAAGGAGGAAGGCATCCAAGGCTAGTTTGCCATGTGTCCCTAACCTGGAAGCAAAAGTGAAATACACATTTGTTCCAAAGAGTGGCAAACATATCTCAGTGTGTCCTATTTGAAAAATTTTACTTGCAACTCCCTTACCTAGAGTTCATTTGTGAGGAAGAGATGGCTTAGCTTGTCAGCAAGGGTGATGTCCTCATCCAGCAGATAAATGAGGATAAGTCATTCCATGCAAGACTGAAAAGTTCCACATTCTGTTTCCCACCACAGGGAGTTAAGAACTTAAATACCCTGAGTCAGACCAAGGTCCATCAAGCCCAGTATTCTGTTTCCAACAGTGGCCAATCCAGGTCACAAGAACCTGGCAGGTTCCCAAAGGCCACAGGTTCCACAATGCTTGTCCTATGGTAAGCAGTGGATTTCCCAGATCCTCTTTAATAATTATTATATAATAATTTAATAATCATTATAATGGTTTATGTACCTTTCCCTCCAGGAACTTGTCCAAACCTTTTTCAAACCCAACTACACTAACAGCTTTTACTACATCCTCCAGTAACAAATTCCAGAATTTGATTACACGTTGAGTGAAAAAATATTTCCCTTATTAGTCTTAAATGAATTACAGCTTCATTGCATGTCCTCTAGTCTACTTTTTGATGGTGTAAAAAACCGATCTACGTTAGCGGTCTATAAATTAATGAATGGTGTGGAACGGGTTAAGCGTAGTTACTCACCTGTAACAGGTGTTCTCCAGGAGCAGCAGGAATCAGTCCTCACATATGGGTGACGTCGGTGCCGACGGAGCCCTCGCGGAGCAATTTTCCCCAGCTTTCAAAAAAAGCCTTTGGGAATTGCAGCACGCATGCGCGGTCCTCTTCCCGCCCAAGGGTGCCATCCTGCTCAGTCAGATGACATAGCTAAAAGACAGCAAAAATGAGCAAAAACGAAAGCATAAAACTGCAACTACAAGGGGAGGAAGGAGGGTTGTGAGGACTGATTCCTGCTGCTCCTGGAGAACACCTGTTACAGGTGAGTAACTACGCTTTCTCCAGGACCAAGCAGGAAGTCAGTCCTCACATATGGGACTCCCAAGCTTAAGGCTACCGGAGACCCTAAGCACAAAAATGAGCTCCCTCTAGCTCAGCAGCACAGAAGGAAGGAATCTTCTCTGAATACATCTCCAACCGGTAGCCCAACATCCGGGATGGAGGGTAGGAGTTGCCTATACCTCGAAGAGGTTACGGAGGACTGCCTGTCCGAAAGCAATCCCTCTCCAGGCAGTAATGGGCTGCAAAAGTCTGGCTTGAAGACCAAGTAGCGGCCCGGCAGATGTCTGCCAACGGAACAGAGCGGAGGTAAGCCACTGACGTAGCCTTTGCCCGAACACGATGAGCGGTGACTACCTTCCAGCACGAGGCCCACAGCCTCGTAAGTCCAAGCGATGCAGTCAGCAATCCAGATGGACAGAGTACGCTTGGAGACAGGGAGCCCCAAGTTGTTGGGGTCATAAGACACGAAGAGCTGAACAGCCCTTCGGTGCTCCCGCGTACGGTCAAGGTAGAAGTTCAGCGCCCTTCTACAGTCCAGGGTATGCAGGACCATTTCAGCTCGGCTGGAGTGTGGCCTGGGAAAGTAGGTCGGAAGTACCACCTCCTGGTTGATGTGAAAAGGGGAAACCACTTTAGGAAGAAACTTAGGGTGAGTCCGTAGGACTACCCGGTTCTTGTAGAACCTAGTGTAAGGAGGATCAGATACCAGGGCCTGCAGCTCACTAACGCGTCTAGCAGAAGTGAGGGCCACCAAGAACAAGGTTTTCCAGGAAAGAAAACGAAGAGGACAGATAGCCATAGGCTCAAAAGGCGGACAGGTAAGCCGCTGTAAAACCACATTGAGATCCCAGTTTGGGGCTGGCGGGCGCAAAGGTGGTTTAAGGAGTAGGAGGCCCCGGAGAAAACGAGCCACCAGAGGGTGGCTGGAAAGAGGTCTACCCTCCAACGGTAGGTGGTGCGCAGAAATAGCACTGAGGTGGACCTTGACCGAGTTGGACTTAAGTCCAAGATTGGAAAGGGAAAGCAAGTACTGCAAGACCACTGATGTTGAACAGGAGAAGGGGTCTTGCGACTGCTGAGTACACCAGACGGAGAACCGACGCCACTTGAGAGCGTAGGACTTCCGGGTGGAAGGCCTCCTGGAGGCCAAGACGACCTCTTCCACATCCGGAGGTAGCTGGAGAGGAGCAAGGACTACCCTTTCAGCAGCCAGGCCATCAGATGAAGGGACCGAAGGTTGGGGTGCAGGAGCGTCCCCTGATCCTGCGAGAGGAGGTCAGGCTGAAACCCCAGAGGAAGAGGGGTGTCCACCGCCAGCTGCAGCAGAAGCGGGAACCAAGGTTGTCTCGGCCAACGGGGAGCCACTAGGATCACCGACGCCTTGTCTCTGAGAACTTTGAAGAGCGTCCGAGACACCAGAGGCATGGGTGGAAAGGCATACAAGAGGCCTGTGGACCATGGAATCAGAAAAGCATCCGCCGCTACCCGGAGAGGATGCGGCTGTCGAGAGCTGAATCTGGGAAGCTGCCGGTTCAGAGGACTGGCGAACAGATCCATGGTGGGGAGGCCCCACCGGAGAAAGATCCGCTGAACCACGAGCGGATTCAATCTCCACTCATGCGGTTGGAGGATCCTGCTCAGTTTGTCTGCCAGGTAGTTTTCTTGACCTGGGAGATAGACAGCTTTGAGGACGATGTTGCGATGAACGGCCCAAGAGCAGAGCTTCTGTGCTTCCTGACAGAGAAGGAAGGAGCCGGTTCTGCCTTGTTTGTTCACGTAGAACATGGCAACCTGATTGTCTGTCTGGACAAGTACTGACTGGTGAGAAATCAGGTGAGAGAAGGCTTTGAGCGCTAGGCGGATGGCTCTGAGCTCCAGGAAGTTGATCTGCTGAGCGGACTCCCAAGGAGTCCAGAGACCCTGAGTACAAGTCCCCTGGCAATGTGCTCCCCAACCCTGGAGAGAAGCATCGGTCGTCAGGACCCGAGAATGTGTAGGGGGCTGAAAAGGCACTCCCAGCACTAGGTTTGGTAGATGAAGCCACCATCGCAGAGAGGAGACCAGCTGGTCGGAGATCTGTACGGAGTCCGCTAGGCTCCCAGTGGCCTGATGCCATTGTTTGCGAAGGCACCATTGAGCAGGTCGCATGTTCAGGCGGGCATTGGGGGTTACATGGACCGTGGAAGCCATATGGCCGAGCAGTCTCAGAAATTGCCTGGCCGAGACCAGAGAATTGCTGTGAAAGCGGCTGGCGAGATCCATGAGCCTTTGGGCCCTGTCCAGAGGCAGGAAGGCCCGCGCCTGAAGAGTGTCCAACCTGGCGCCGATGAATTCTAGATCTTGAGAGGGGAGCAAAGTGGACTTTGCGAAGTTTATGACAAAACCCAAGTGCTGGAGCAGAGCCACAGTGCGATGAGTAGCCTGAGTGGCTTCTTGGGCAGACTGGGCCCTGATGAGCCAGTCATCCAGGTATGGGAACACAAAGAGACCCTGAAGTCTCAGATAGGCCGCCACCACTGCTAGGCATTAGGTGAACACTCTGGGGGTGGAGGATAGGCCGAAAGGCAGTACTCTGTACTGGTAATGGTGTCCGCCCACAACAAACCTGAGGTATTGTCTGTGGTCTGGATGAATAAGGATATGAGTATACGCATCCTTTAGATCTAAGGAGCATAGCCAGTCTCTCTGCTGGAGGTAGGGCAGCAGGATTCCAAGGGTAAGCATTTTGAACTTTTCCTTTGCAAGCAACTTGTTGAAGTTTCGCAAGTCTAGGATGGGTCTGAGGCCTCCTGTTCTTTTCGGAATCAGGAAGTATCTGGAATAAAACCCTTGACCCTTCAGGTGGTGGGGCACCGGTTCCACGGCTTGTTCCTGAACAAGACTTGCTAACTCCTGAAGGAGTAAGTCCCTGTGCAGAGGGAGTCTGGAAGGTTCCCCTGGAAAGTAGGAGGGAGGTACCTGGTGAAAATGAAGAAGATAGCCCTTTTGAAATATCTGAAGCACCCAGGTATCTGTGGTGATGTTGGACCACCTGTGGGCAAAGTGGACCAGCCAGCCTCCTGTGCTGAGAGAAACCAGCTGAGGGGGAGAGGCTATGCTGAGAAAGTCAAAAACCCCCACCCTGCTGAGCAGGGGCCAGTGGTGCAGGCTTGGGGGCTTGCTGCCTACGGGACCCATTACCCCGTCCCTTGGCCTGCTTTCCCTGTGGGGGAGCTGGTGAGGCCTGATACTGAGGGTAGTATTTATAGGCAGCACCTTTCCTCGGGTAAAAGGGCTTTTTCCCCGAGGCCTTCTTCTTTTGAGAAGGGGCAGAGGTCTTCCTTGAGAGACGAGTCCTGGTGAGAGTCTCCGTCTCGATTTGTGCAGCCTTCTCATCCATGGGCTTGCCAAAGAGGTTATCACCTCGGCAGGGGACATCGACCAACTTGTCCTGTACCCAGGGCTCGAGGTCGGACGTCTGAAGCCAAGCCTGGCGGCGTCCACCGATGCCGGCCGCGGCTACTCGAGCCGAAGCCTCAAAACCATCATAGGCTGCTCGAGAGATAAACTTGGAGCACTCCCGAATACCAGTAGACAAGGATTGGAACCTCTGCAAAAGTTCGTCGGAGAGACCAGCAGAGAACCCGGCTATTTCCTTAGCCAGGTCTCGGAGATACATGCCCATGTAGAGCTGGTATGTCTGGACTCGACAAGCAAGCATAGAGCCCTGGAAGCACTTCCTACCGAGGGCATCCAGGCTTCGGGCTTCCCTACCAGGGGGCACCGAGGAGTGCATTTTTGACTCTTCAGTCTATGCATGGCCGATTCCACCACCATGGAATGGTGCGGTAGTTGTGCCTTTTGGAACCCGGGGCTCTTGCGGACTCGATAAATGGAATCGACCCGCTTGCTTAACACCGGCGACGACACTGGGCTCTCCCACATGCGGAAGAGAAGCCGTTCCAGCATGGGAGGAACCGGTACAATAAAGGCCTCCTTCGGGGGAGAGTCATATTGGAGGGCATCGAGTTCTTCGACTCGAGGCTCCTCCTCGGGATCCGCAGGGAAGGCCAAGGCTTTGGCCATATCCCTCACGAAGTCCGAGAACCGGGTATCCTCCGGGGGGGACCGTCTCCGAGGTTCGGACTCGGGGGAGTCCGAAGGGACACACCGAGTCCGAAAGGAACCAGGTGACTCTTCGTCCTCAGATTCCCAGGCCGACTCCTCAGAGGAGGAGTCGATCGGATCCGGTCGGGCGGGCACTGATGCCATCCGCCCCGACGCCGAGGGAGTCGGCGTCGACGACCTCGGTCCCGAACGGGAGGCCGAAGGAGACCTCGACCGAGGATCGACTCGAGCCCTCATGGACTCGAGGATCGGCTCGGTCTCCGGGGTCGACGTCCCAGCGGTCAGGGCAGAAGCACCAGCGAGGCCAGCGATCAATGCCCGCTGCTGGTCCAAGAAGGCAGACAAACTGCACTCCAAGGCCGTCAACCTGAGTCCGAGCTCAGGAGACCCAGCAGCCCCCGACTCGGGCCCCGATGGCATCGGGCCCGACGTCAGGTCCTTCGGAGGCGAGTCCACGAGGACAACAGTACTTACGTGAGCGGGCAAGTCCACCTCGAGTCGAGGATGTTTTGACGGCCTCTCCGACTCCAAGGACCCGGGACGGGAATCGGGGCTATGCGACCTGGCCCTCGAGGAACCAGGAGCGTCCACCGATCCCGCCCTCCCGGGTTTCTTCTTCCGATGATGCTCCCGGGTAGGAGACCCCCTTTCAGAGGAACTCCGACGATGCTCAGGACCAGAGTCCCGAGACGTCGAAGCCTCTGATGAGGTCCGAGCCCGGCCGGAGTCAGAGAAGATACGCTCCCGCTGGTGCTGCCGACTCCTCAATGCTTTTGAGGACATTTTGCCGCATGGCCCGCAGATCATGGGGTCATGATCTGGGCCGAGGCAGCGGAGGCAGAAGTCATGAGTGTCTGTAAGAGACATAAGTTTCTTACAGAGGTCACACTTTTTGAAACCACTGGCTGCCATCGGGGGAAAAAGGGCCCCTGCGAGGTCGAACGACCGGGCAGCCAGGGAAAAAGGAAAAAAGCGCGAAATCTGTCACGAAGGACAAAAAAACGAAAAATAAAGGACGGACTCGCAACCGGCGTCGCGAGTCCGGGCGGGAAAAGAACCGGCGTCGAACCGAAGAAAAAAACAGAGAAAAATAGAGAAAAATCAACTTTTCTGCGGGGATTCACAGGCAACGTCTGTAGGGCTCCGTGGAAAAAAGAAGACTGAGCAAGATGGCACCCTTGGGCGGGAAGAGGACCGCGCATGCGCGCTGCAATTCCAAAAGGCTTTCTTTGAAAGCTGGGGAAAATTGCTCCGCGAGGGCTCCGTCGGCACCGACGTCACCCATATGTGAGGACTGACTTCCTGCTTGGTCCTGGAGAACCATATCTCCCCTCAGCCTTCTCTTTTCCAAGTTGAAAAGCCCTAATCTTTTAAGCCTCTCCTCATAGGGTTATCCTTCCATCCCCTTTGCCATTTTGGTGACTTCTCTATACCTTTTCTAATTCCGCTATATTGTTTTTAAGATAAGGCCACTGGAATTGCACACAATATTCAAGGTGCGGTCAAACCATAGAACAATACAGAGGTATTATAATCATCCTGTGATTTATTTTCCATTTCTTTCCTGATGATTCCTAGCACTCTATTTGCTTTCTTGGCTGCGGCTGCACACAGGACGGAGGGTTTCAATGTATTATCCACGATGACGCCTAAATCTTTTTCCTGGGGGGTGGTTTCTAAGGTGATACCCTGCATCGTGTAACCAAAGTTTGGGTTGTTCTTCCCTAGGTGCATAACTTTGCACTTGTCCACATTAAATTTCATCTGCCATTTGGATGCTCAGTCTTCCAATTTATCAAGGTCCTCTTGCAATTTCTCACAATCCTCTTGGATTTTAACAACTTTGAATAATTTTTGTCATCTGCAAATTTGATCACCACCCTTGTTATTCTTATTTCCAGATCATTTATGAATATGTTAAAAAATAGTGGGCCCAGCACAGATCTGTGTGTTACTCCACTATTTACTTTTCTCCATTGAGAAAACTGGCTATTTAGCCTTACTCTATCTTTTACTCAGTTCCTGATCCACAATACTACACTGCCTCCAATCCCATGACTTTTTAAATTTCACCAAGAATCTCTCATGAGGGACCTTGTCAAAGGTTTTCTGAAAATCCGGATAAACTGTATCAACCCACTCGCTTTTGTCTGTTTATTCACACCTTCAAAAAAACAAACAGATTAGTAAGACAAGACTTTTCTTGGCTAAATCCCTGTTGGCTTTCTCCTATTAAACCATGACTATATACATGAGAAGTAATTTTATTCTTTATAATGGTTTCTACCACTTTGCCCAGTACTGATGTCAGACTCACCTGTCTAGTTTCCAGGATCACCCCTGGAATCCCTTTTAAATATTGGTGTGATTTGCTCCTTTTCAATTTATCAAATAGTTGTAATACATCTTCCCGGTTTATTGATATTTCTTTCAGTTCTTCTGATACATCACCTTTATGTACCATTTCAGACATAGATAAATTTCCTACATCATCTTCAGTAAAGGCTGAAGCAAAGAATTCATTTAATCTCTCCGCTATGGCCTTGTCCTCACTTAGCACCCCTTTAACTCCTTTATCATTCCAAT
Organism: Ichthyophis bannanicus; assembly: GCA_033557465.1. Classification (NCBI taxonomy): domain Eukaryota; kingdom Metazoa; phylum Chordata; class Amphibia; order Gymnophiona; family Ichthyophiidae; genus Ichthyophis; species Ichthyophis bannanicus. Next base: position 377,053,991 of record CM066034.1, on the reverse strand, counting down.
GGTCCAACTGACACTCACAGGTTTTTTTTGCTACGAATGTACTTGAAAAGGCTTTTATGCATTTTTGCTTCCATGGCTAGGTTTTTTTCAAATTCTCTTTGACTGCCTTATCAATGCCTTGCATCTAACTTGACAATACTTATGTTGATGCCTGTTTGTCATTTGGCTCCTTTTTCCATTTCCTGAAATATGCTTTTTTGGCAGCAACAGCCTCTCTGACCTCGCCTTTAACCATGCTGGCAGTTTTTTGGCCTTCCTTCCACTTTTAATACATCTGTTCTGGGCTTGCTTTTTTTTTTTTTTTTTTTTAAACTATTTTCTCATAGTTTCCCTTTTGAAAGCTAAATGGTAGTACTGCGGATTTTTCTTGCCATCCTTCTTCCATTTATTAAGTCAAATGCAATTAAGCTATGATAACTATTGCCAAGTGGCACAACCCACTTATCTCTTGCACCAGATCCTGCGTGCCATTAAGGACTAGGCCCAAAATAGCTTCACCTCTTCTTGGTTCATGAACCAGCTGCTCCAAGCAGCAGTCATTTATTTCATTTAGAAACACTCTCTCTCTCTAGCATGTCCTGCTGTGACACTGACCCATTCAATACCAGGGTAATTGAAATGACCCATTATTACTGTGTTGTAACTTTTGTTAGCTTCGCTGATTTCTTTCAGCATTTCGTTATCCATCTGTTTATTCTGGCCAGGTGGTCGATAGCACACCCCCACAGCCATTGCCTTTCCCATTCTAAAGTGTGTTTCCTGCAAAACGTTAATCCTAAGTGATTCAATGCTCTAACAGAGTGCAACCCCTCCGCCAATTGGATCTACTTTATCATTACGATATAGTTTGTACCCAAGTATCAGTGTCCCATTGGTTGTCCTCCACCAGGTCTCAGATACCAATGATATCTAACCTCTCATTTAGAGCTATATGCTAACTTTCCCATCTTATTTTTTAAGACTTCTAGTATTTGCATATAGGCATTTTAGAGGTTGTATTTTATTCATATTAATCTGGTTATCAGTTGAGAGGGGTAATTTGGAATCTTTCAGCTCTTTACTTAAAGGCATCTGGGTAACTTATGTTTACTACAAACTGTTAGGATGTCCTAACTTCCCTCTTTTGCTAGTATCCTTCAAGGACACATTCTTCCAAACCATTTGCTCTTGGGCAACTGTCTGCTTTCCCCTATTATCTAGTTTAAAAGCTGCTCTCCTTTTTAAAATGTTAAGGCCAGCAGCCTCGAGGCCCAACCCTTCCCAAGAATGTTGTCTAATTTCTAATAAATTCAAACCACTCCTCTTTGCACCATCATCTCATCCATGTATTGAGACTCCAGAGCGTCGCCTGCCTTTTGGGTCCTGCATGTGGCACAGGAAGCATTTCAGGGAATGCTACCCTGGAATTTCTGAATTTCAACTTCTTACCTAAAAGCCTAAATTTGGCCTCCAGAACCTCCCTCCCACATTTTTCCATGTCATTGGTACCAACATGAAGCCATGACACAGATGGTGTCTTGCTAAGCCTATTTGGACTGCATCCACTGTGCTCAAGTTCCACAGAGTGTGTCCTACATGGAGATCTGCCAAAAGAGCTACATGCACTGTTGAGGCCATGTAGCCCAATGTTTTCAACATGCCTTGTTGATGACTGCTGACTGTTGTCCTTTACTGTGATATGCAGATTTAAGGAAAAAAAAGACATCAATACTGGTAATTGTGTTCTCCTACAACAAGTCAGATATTTCCTGTGGTTGGTATTTATCTTGCCTGTAGGTGTAGGCATCTTTGAGGTCTCCCTTTCCAAGTAAGAGAAACAGAGTTCAGAAGGAAATCATTCTGAATTCAAACCAGGAATTTCTTCAGATTCCTCAGATCTGATGGGGCAGAATACTTTCTGCTCACAAAAAACTTTATCACCCTAGCATATCCTGCCATGACACTGACCCAGTCGATACTGTGCTGTAACTTTTGTTAGCTTCCTTGATGTCTTTGAGCATTTCATCATCCATTTGTTCATTCTGGCCAGGTCGATAGTACACCCCCCACTGCCATTGCCTCCCCCTTTTTACATGGAATTTCAATCCATATTCTACAGCAAATTTTGTTTCCTGCAAAACTTTAATCCTTTCTGACTCAATGCCCTCTCTAACATAGAGCGATACCCCTCCACCAATTTGATCAGCTCTATCATTACAATATAGTTTGTACCCAGGTATCAGTGTCCCACTGGTTGTCCTCCTTCCACATCTGAGATTCCAATCATATCTAACCTCTCATTTAGTGCTACATATTCTAACTATCCCATCTTATTTTTTAGACTTCTAGCATTTGCATACAAGCATTTTAGAGACTATTTTATTCATATTAATCTGGCTATTAGTAGGCATGGGTAATTTGGAATCTTTAAGCTTTGTCTGCTCCATACTCAAGGGCATTTGGGCTACTTTACTCTTTTTTGGAACCTCTCTGCTTTTGGTAGTATCCTTCAAGGATACATTCTTCCGAGCCATGCGCTCTTAGGTGACTGTCGGCTTTCCCCTATTATCTGGTTTAAAAGCTGCTCTCTCTCCTTTTTAAAGGTTAATGCCAGCAGCCTGGTTCCATCCCAGTTAAGGTGACGCCCATCCCTTCAGAAGAGCCCCTTCTTTCCCCAGAATTTTCCCCAGTTCCTAACAAATCCAAAACCCTCATCCTTGAAGCATCATCTCATCCATGCATTGAGACTCCGGAGCTCTGCCTGCCTTTTGGGTCCTGCATGTGGAACGGGAAGCATTTTGAAGAATGTTATCCTCAAAGTTCTGGATTTCAACTTCCTACCTAAAATCCCTAATTTAGCCTCCAGAACCTCCCTATCACATTTTCCTGTCATTGGTACCAACATGTACCAAGACAGCAGACTCCTCTCCAGCCGTATCTAAGACCTTATCTAGGTGGCACGTGAGGTCCACTACCTTTGCACCATGCAGGCATGTTACCAGGCAATCCTCACGTCCACCAGCCACCCAGCTATCTACATGCCTAATGATTGAATCACCAACTATAATGGCTATCCTAACTCTGCCCTCACGGGCACATGGCCCTGGAGAAACTTCCTCGGTGCAAGAGGGTTTTACATCACCTGGGAGGACAGGTCCTAGTTACAGGATCACTTCCTGCTACATCAGGGTGATGCTCTCCTGTCACGTGACCTCTCTCCTCCATGGCAATAGGGATGCTGCCAGACTGGAGGTGGGACTTCAGGACTATATCCCTGTAGGTCTCGTCTATGTACCTCTGTCTTTCTTATGTCTTCGAAGTCTGCTACTCTAGCCTCTAGAGAGCAGACGTTCCCTGAGAGCAAAGGGCTCCTTGCACCTAGTGCACACGTAAGACCTCTCACCAACTGGGAGAAAATTATACATGTGACACTCAATGCAAAAGTCTGGAAAGCCCCCATCTCGCTGCTGGACTGCTGTCTGCATCTTAGTTTTAAGCTTGTGTTTAGATCTTTAAGTTCTTTACTTACTAAGGGTTGCTGTGGATACTTATACTAATAAAAGGGTACCTAATCTGTTTAATTAAGCTTCAGGTGAACAAGGTATATTAATCTCAGGTCCTTAATGTATGACTGATTTGGATAAAGAGCTGCACCTGAGAGCAGCTCCTTTCCTTTAAGATGTGTAAATACCTATAAAGCTATGATTATCCCAGGGGTGGGTGTTGGGGAGGGAGGGAGTGAAATAAGACTTATTTAAAAAAATAGGGCTGCTACACAGTACACTGTCCTGTGCTTCTAAGGTAAGCTGTGACCAACTTCCTGGGTGACTAACAGTCCTTGCTTGGATAGGAGTCTTTCGAAATGGCCTTGACCTGCCACCTAGCTTTAACACCTATTTAAAAAGTTTCACAGGTTTCTTGCCCCCTAGGTAGAAGGCCTCTTTGTAAAGGTCTCTAGAAGACTATTTATTGCTCAAAGAATACTGCCCTTTTTTGCCTTTTATGCTAAGTTATATTCTGATTTGATTTAAATTAAAGCTCTTTGCTGCTGCTACGCTCAGACTTAGTATGAGATTTAAACTAGAAGCTCTTTGCTGGGCTCTAAATTTAACCAGAAAGCTCTTCTGTGTTTTAAATTTAAACTGCTGCTACTAGGCCCTGACTGATTTAACAATTACACTGGGTTGACAGATTAATCAGCTTTAATTCAAAGAATTCCCTTCAGAAAAATTCCCAGAAGTATATACTCACTATTGCAGATCTCTCTCCAGAAGTAGCAGTCCCCTTTTGTAGTCCTTCAAGACTGAGGATCACAGAACCCTGGTTGACTATTTATGCCTGTGCTTCTGAGGTAATTCATTAATTTATAGACCACTAATCATATCTCCCCTCAGCTGTCTCTTTTGCAGGTTGATGAGCCCTAACCTTTTTAGCCTCTCTTCATTAGGGGTATCCTTCCATCCCCTTTACCATTTTGGTGGCTCTTCTCTGAACCTTTTCTAATAACGTTATATCCTTTTTAAGATACAGCGACCAGAATTGCACACAATATTCAAGGTGTGGTCTCACCATGGAACAATACAAAGGCATTATAATATCCTTTGTTTTATTTTCCATTCCTTTCCTTATGATACCTAGCATTCTATTTGCTCTCTTGGCCACCGCTGCACACTGGACGGAGGGTTTTAACATGTTATCCATGATGTCTAAATCTTTTTCCTGGGGGGTGGTTCCTATTGTGGAATCTTGCATCATGTAACCATTGTTTTGTTTTTTTCTTTCCTAGGTGCATAACTTTGCACTTGTCCACATTAAATTTCATCTGTCATTTGGATGCCCCGTTTTTAAATTTATCAAGATCCTCTTGCAATTTTCCACAATCCTCATGGATTTTAACAACTTTAAATAGTTTTGTGTCATCTGCAAATTTGATAACCTCACTCGTTATTCCCTTTTCCAGATCATTTATGAATATGTCAAAAAGCAGCAGACCCAGCCCACATCCCTGGCGTACTCCATTACTCACCTTTCTCGATTGGGAAAATTGGCCATTTAGCTCTACCCTCTGCTTTCTATATTTTAACCAGTTCCTGACTCACAATAGTACACTGCCTGCTCTCTCATGACTTTTTAGTTTTGCCAAAAGTCTCTGAGGGACCTTGTCAAGGGTTTCTGAAAGTCCAGATAGACAAAGGTGAGTCAGTTAATATAGTGTATCTCTTTATTCACACTTTCAAAAAAACATAACAGATTAGTAAGACAAGATCTTCCTTGTCAAAAGCCATGTTTGGCTGTCTCCCATTAAGCCATGACTATTTATTTATTTATTTTTATTTATTTAGCATACATTTGTATACCGCTACTTCCAGCGATCAGTAGCGGTTCGATTACAAGTTGGACAGTGTCAAATCATGACATAAAATTTCGAGGTATAAATACATTGATTTGAAGAGAAATCACATCACACAGTAAAAATAGGTTTTGAAAAGGGGAGCAATAATTTACATATGTACATTTTACATGGCTGTAACCCTGCTTCATTAGGTGGCATCTTGTAGACCACTGGGATCTAAATCAAATTGTACTGACATTGGAATAGATATGTCTTAAGGTTTTTTCTGAATTCCATTAGGTCTTTGCTAGCTCGTAGTTCGGGCGGTAGTTGGTTCCAGAGTGTCGGGGCTGTGTAAGAGTATGCTCGATGGCTAGTACTGGTTTTGACAGATCTGATATCGGTTGGAACGTGGAGTAGGTTTGAGTTGATGGTTCTCCTGCATCTGTTGGGAGGTTGTATGCTGATTAGGGTGGATAGAAAGGATGGTGCTATGTTATGCATGATTTTGAATGTGGTTATTAGAGTCTTATATTTTATCCGAGCTGTAATGGGGAGCCAATGCAGCTCGAACAACACAGGTGTAATGTGTTCAGCGAGGTTTTTTCTCATGATGATCCTAGCTGCTACATTTTGCGCCATTTGTAGAATGTTAAGGGTTTTCTTTGGTGTACCCTGTAAGATGGCATTGCAGTAGTCAAAGTGTGGCATAATGAGTGCTTGAGCAACAGACCGGAAATCATGAGGTTCAATAATGCTCTGTAGTGGTTGTAGGACTCTATGTTTGTGGAAAACGGCCTTGTTGGTTTTGCGGAGGTGTTTTTCCATCTTTAGGTCGCTATCAAATGTTAACTCCCAGATATTTTATTTCATTCTTTGTGTTGTACGTATTGTTACACAGAGTGATTGTTGCAGGCGGGTCAAAATTAGGTTTTCTGGAGATATACATCACCTCAGTTTTCTTATGGTTGATTGCCATGTTGTTTTGCTGTAACCATGTTATCATTTCGCTTAGGCATGTTTCCAGCTGGTTATAGTTAGGGTTATCGATATTAAGTTGTGTGTACAGCATAATATCGTCCGCATAGATGTGGTAGTTGATTTTGTGCTGACGGAAGATTTCACAAAGGGGTTGCATATAGACGTTGAAAAGCAGTGCGGAGAGAGCAGAGCCCTGAGGTATGCCTTGAGTTTGTGGGAATGCCTCAGCTTTTTCACCGTTGAATTGAACCTGTTGCATTCTGTTTGATATGTATGAAGAGAACCATTTTAGGGGGGTTCCCAATATGCCTATTGATTCAATCCTGTTTAAGAGGATTCCATGGTGTATTGTATTGAAAGCGGCAGAGATGTCAATGAAGATGAGGATGAACATTTTCTTTTTGTCTTCTAGGCCTTTGAGAAGGTTGTTAAGCAGTGCTAGTAAAAGGGTTTCAACCCCGTGATGTTGTCTGAAACCATATTGTTGCTCATCTAGGGTTTCATGGTCATCCAGGTGGTCTTGCAGTTGTAGTAGGACTGCCTTTTCAATGATCTTTGCCAGGAAAGATATGCTGGAAATAGGGCGGTAGGATGCTGGGTCGTCCTTGTTGAGTGCTTTGTTTTTTAGAATCGGCCTTATTATAGATTTCTTAAGTTGTGTGGGCATGATTCCTTGCTGTAGTGATAGGTTTACTATATGTGAGACTTGGTGAGCAATGTCTTGTTTCACCGCCTTGACCCAAGCAGCTGGGCAGGGATCTAGCGGGGAGGTGGTGGTATTGATGTTTGTTATTATGTTGATAATTTGCTGATCATCAATGTTGTGAAAATTGCTCCATGTCTGATCCTGGTCCGCACCGGTCGCCATGTTGGGATGGTGTGCCGGATGGGTTGCACTCAATACACTGAGTGGGTTTGGTTGCAGTGAGTTTGCTTGCGTAGTGGTCAGCCAGCATTTGGGGCTGGATTATGTTATCATAGTGGTCCTCCTGTGATGGTTTGGTCAGTGACTTGACTAGTTCAAATAATTTGCGAGGCTTATTGATGGCTTTGTTTAATATGTTGGTGTGGTGTGTTCTTTTCGCAGAGTTGACCTCGTCTTTGTATTTTGTGAGGTGTGTGAGGTACTGAGACTTGTGTTCAATGGATTTGGTTCGTCTCCATTTTCTTTCCAGTTTCCGGAGTTCCCGTTTCAGTCTGGTCAGCGTTCCTGTGTACCAGGGTTCAGATCTGGATTTAGTTGTGTTTGAGGGAGTCTTCCATGTTGGGTTGATACATCTTGAATTCTGGTGTCCCACCTGTTAGTTAGAACATCGAGGTCTGAGCATTCCAAATCTATGTGGGAGGTAATAGTACTTATGAGATTTTCCATGTGGAATTTATTGAATCTCCTTTGCGGGTGTATCATTCTCAGAGCTTTTGCCTCTTTGGGTGTGGAGGGCAGTTTGATTCGGAGATCAATTTGATGGTGGTCAGACCATGGTACTTGAGTTATCCTTATCACAGGTTTCTCTTCGTTGTGCTGCTGGTTCGTGGGTGTGAAAACCATGTCAAGGGTATGGCCCTTGTCGTGGGTGGCCTTATTTATTATTTGCTGATACTCTAGTTGGAGCACAAAAAGTAAATGTTACTCCAGAGGAAACAAAGTATTTAACACAAAAGAGGGAAATGAGGGTAATGTAATGAGAACTATGGAATGGCCTCAGACCAGTGGGTTACTTCAAGACAGACACCTATAAACATAGTGTCTATCAGTACCCTTTAGCATCAATGGCCATATGTCCACGTTTTTGTTAATGATTAAGCACACCTCTCTCCCTTAACAATGTCTCGTGTATACTTGACTTTTATCGATCTCTTTAATCAACGTTTCATAATCAAATCTTGCACTTAGCTTTCTGTAGTGCAAGATTTGATTATGAAAAGTTGATTAAAGAGATCGATAAAAGTCAAGTATACACGAGACATTGTTAAGGGAGAGAGGTGTGCTTAATAATCATTAACAAAAACATGGACATATGGCCATTGATGCTAAAGGGTACTGATAGACACTATGTTTATAGGTGTCTGTCTTGAAGTAACCCACTGGTCTGAGGCCATTCCATAGTTCTCATTACATTACCCTCATTTCCCTCTTTTGTGTTAAATACTTTGTTTCCTCTGGAGTAACATTTACTTTTTGTGCTACATTACGGTTACTCTACAAGATTAAAACCCTTGTGTTCTTGTAAGGATACCCTAGTTGGGCCATTGCTTCCAGGAAAGTGTTTGCGTGAGTAGGCGGGATTGATGCTAAATTTAGGTCTCCCAAGATGATTTGGAATTTCCTGATTTGCATGGTGGTGATGCTCTCTAGTGCTGCAGCCAGAGCTTCATGGTGTGACACGGGAGATCTGTATATTAGACAGATGGAAAATGCTGTGTTTTCTACTTTAAGTCGATGTCCATATTTAAGTTCAGGGATGTGCTTGTTAGTTGCAGGCTGATCTTGGCTACTATGAGAACTCCTCCACCCCTTTTGTTGGCACGTGGGCAGTTGTATAATTTGTATCCGGGTTTGTTTATCTGGTTTAATATTGCGGAGTCTGTGTCAGTGATCCAAGTTTCTGTTATACAGAGGATGTCAGGCTGTTCATCAGTGATGTCATAGATGATGTGAGTTTTGTTCCTGATTGATCTGGCATTGATGAGGATGATGTTGCATGCATTATGTGATGGTTGGGGGGGTTCTATGTGGTTGATTTGGGTTTGTATGGGCTTGTTTTCATGCGTTCTCAGTAACTTAGGTTTGCGATACTTCTGAGATCTGTTTTGTCTGGGAAGAATGGGCGTCGGAGCTGGTGTGAGTGTTGATTCGTTGATGGTAATGTGGTATGGGGTGAGTGGATGCAGTGATGGTATCTACATGTTCAGCAATTTTGTTCTTTATGATAGCTTCTACTATTTTTCCCCGGTACTGACATCAGGCTCATGGGTCTGTAGTTTCCCAGGTCACCCCTGGAACCCTTTTTAAAAATTGGATTACATTGGCCATCCTCCAATCTTCAGGTATTACAGATGATTTTAATGATAGTTCACAGATTACTAATAGTAGGTCTGCAATCTCATATTTCAGTTCTTTCAACACCCTTGGATGTATACCATTCAGTCCAGGTGATTTGCTACTCTTCAGTTTATCAAATAGTTATAATACATCTTCCTGGTTTATTGATATTTCTTTGAATTCTTCCACAGTATCACCTTTAAATACCACTTCAGTCATGGGTAACATCCCTATATCTTCCTCAGTAAAGACCGAAGCAAAGAATTCATTCAGTCTCTCCGCTATGGCCTTGTCCTCTCTTAGTGCCCCTTTTACCCCTCTATCATCTAATGGTCCAACAGACTCTCTCACAGGTGTTTTGATACGAATGTACTTGAAAGTCTTTATTATGTGTTTTTGCTTCCACAGCAAGTTTCTTCTCAAATTCTCTTTGCGTGCCTTATCAATGTCCTGCATTTAACTTGCCAGTGCTTGTGCTGTTTCCAGTTTTCATCATTTGGCTCTTTTTTCCATTTCCTGAAGGATGCTTTTTTGGCAACAGCAGCCTCTCTGACCTCACCTTTAAACCATGCTGGCAGTTTTCTGGACTTCCTTCCACTTTTTTATAAAGCATGGAATACAGCTGGTCTGGACTTCCAAGATAGTATTTTTAAACACTGCCCAAGCTTGATGTAAGTCTTTAACCTTTGCAACTGCTCCTTTTAGTTTTTTTCTTAACTATTTTCCTCATTATATCGTAGTCTCCCTTTCGAAAGTTAAAAGGTAGTATTGTGGATTTCCTTACCATCCCTCCTCCATTAATTAAATCAAACACAATGATGCTATGATCACTATTGCCAAGTGGCAATTTGGAGGAAGCTTGAATAGGTGCAATCTATAAATACAATCTGGCAAAAGCCAGAAGGATGCTTGGATGCACAGGAAGAGGAATGGCCAGCAGAAGAGAGGTGGTGATAGTGCCTTTGTATAGGTCTCTGGTGCGACCTCATTTGGAGTATTGTATGCTATTCTGGAGACCACAGCTTCAAAAGGATATAAACAAGTTTGAGTCTGTGCAGAGGGTAGCTACGAAAATGGTGGCTACGAAAATGGTTAGTGGTCTTTGTTATAAAGCATATGAGGACAGACTTAAAGATGTTAACATGTATATGTTAGAGGAAAGGTAGGAAAGAGGAGATATGATAGTTCGATGAGTGTCAACGTGCTGCTTGATCATCAAAACAGCCTCCTGCACCTTATTGATGAAAAGATTCTCTCCATGGCACAGCATGTCAGCAAGTTTCTCCTGCATGCTGGGTTATACCTCTGAAGCCAGGAGCATCTTGAGGCACCAATATTCATTGCAAAGACACTGTATTGAAAATGCTGCTCAATATACTTTCTGCATGCCTTTTCCTGGCTTACTATGGACCTGTACTGCAAGGTTCTCTTTAGAGTAAGAGTCCACAAACTTGTCAAGATTGTGCAAGACATTTCACATGTGCATGTCCATGAAGAGCTAGGACAACACTACGCAGGACGTGAGCATAGTGTTCTGATAAAAAGTTTCTCCCAATGGCACAGAAGAGTGGGACTTACTCTCGACTCGAGAGCATATTATACTTAGTAACATAGTATATGACAGCAGATAAAGACAGTATGATCCATCTAGTCTGCCCAGCAAGGCCACAAGAGCAGGTGCACCTGCTCTGTGCAGGACACCCCTCCACATGCTTTTGTTTAGGGGTATACCAACCACCCCACGTAGGTCACCCCTATTTGTTGAAATAGTTGTTTATTGTGATTTTATCCTGTTGCTATAAAGGGATCCCACTGTGTCTGTCCCATGTCATTTCAAATTCTGTCACTATCTTTGCCCCCACCACTTCCATCAGGAGGGCATTCGAAGCATTCACCACGCGTTCAGTGAAAAACTATTTCCAGACATTGCCTCTCAGTTTATCCCCTTGCAGCTTCATGTTATGCCCTCTAGTTTTACAGCTTCCCCATCTTTGGAAGAGGATTGTTTGTTCATTAATACTCAAGTATTTAAAGGTCTAAATCAAATCTCCCATGTCCCTTCTCTCCTCCAGAGTGTACTGTATATATTTAGGTCTTCAAGTCTCTATTCCTACATCTCCTGACCCAAGCTCCAAATCATTTTGGTCACCTTCCTCTGAACTCTTTACAGTCTTTTTCTATCCTTTGTGAGATACAGTCTCCAAAACCGAACACAATATTGCAAGTGAGGCCTCACCAGCGACTTGTAAAGTGGGCATTCATACCGCTTCCTTTCTGCTGGTAATTTTTCTTTGTATGCACAACCCAGCTTCCTTCTGGCTTTTGCTAAAGCCTTGTCACACTGTTTCACCACCTTGAGATCCTCAAACAAACAATAAAATGAGGTCCTTCCCCTGGTCCTTGCACACCAACCTCTCGCCCCCTATCGCATACAATTCTCAGATTTCTGCTTCCCAAGTGCATGACACTGAACTTCTTCACATGAAATCTCAACTGCCAAGCATTTGACCATTCTTCCAGCTTTTGTAGATCTTTCCTCATGTTCCCCACTCACTCACGGGAGTCCACTCTGTTGCAAATTTTGGTGTCATCTGCAAAAAGACAGACTTTTCCATTCACTCCTTCAGCAATATCACTCACAAATACATTGAACAGTACTGGCCCCAGGACCGATCCCTGGGGCACATCGTTAATCACTTTCCTTTCATCCAAGTGAGTTCCGTTTACCATCACTTTCTGTCATCTGTCAGTCAACCAATTTCTGATCCAGTTCACCACCTTGGGACCCATCCCCAAGCTGTTGAGTTTATTGATAAGCCTCCTATGAAGAACAGTATCAAAGGCTTTGATGAAATCTAGGTAAATCACATCTATATTGGATGACCATGGAGCGATGCAGTAACAAGCTTCTCAAATCTAGAAGCCTTTTGGATTCTGTACATAGTCGACAGTGACTGGAAGCACAGGAGGGAGGGGGGGGGGGTCAGGTCTCATTTTTATTTGATGCCTCTGAAGGCTGCAGTGCACAGGCATTGTCACTACTTCCTTTGGGACACTGGAGGATAGAGCCAGCTGCCCTGCTTTGGGCTCCTCCTACATCTAACTGAAATGATACGGACCTGGCCATAAGCCTGACAAAAATCTTGGAATGACAAATCAGGAGATGGTGTTATATCTGAATTAGCTCAGACTTCTCCTTTGAGAGGTACCCAGTCAAGCTGTATTCCAGGGGTGCTCAGAATCTGATTTGGAGAGGTATTCAAATGACAGCCAAGTCTTTGCCTGGGTGCATGCTCAGTGTACACAGGAACACAAGCTTTCATGAGTGCCTGCTGTACTAATGTGCAGGAGATTTAGACTAGCCAGACAAGTACTAGTGTCAAAGCTCTTTGGAGGCCTCTACCACACAAATCTGGTGGGGTCTCTAGGATTGAATCAAATGAGAATGTGCCATCGATGCAGCAGCTTCACAGAGAAAGGACTGTCATCTTCAAGGCCCTCATGAGATGCTCCTTCAAGGCTGCCATGGAAAAAGGCAGGATCTGGCAGTAAAGTATTGGCAAGCTGATCCTAAACCTTGGAGTCTGGTACATGCTACCACAACCCCTCCGCCCCTCAGTACCAAAAGGAGGATAAGCCGTCTTCACATTGGGGCTGCTTCAAGGGTCGGGGATTAGTTATCTCGATGCTCCTGACGTGCTCCAAAGAGCTTAGATGCAAATGCATCTCAGCTTCCAGTTAATGCACGGAGTCTCTAGTCCTTACTGTCAGAGAAGGGGACGAATCCTTCCTCTTTTGGCTGGAGTCTGTCTGAATACTCCAAGAGTCTCCTATCAATATCTCTTAAATGTCAATGCATCTCCAGCAGTCATGAGGGCCCAATGCCATGGGATCAGATTTAAAAGCACAAAAGGTCCTTTCATGCTGTTTTGCAGACCCTGGCATTCCCCCCCCCCCACTCCCCAATTAACTGGGGCCCAGATTGGTACTTAATGCCCACAAGGACAAACATCCAACCACCACCACAAGCATTTAAGCCCCAAGGCCTCCCCACACCTCAAACATAAGTTTCACCATCTGATATTCCCCCTATTTTTGAAACCCATTTCTTCAGAGTGGGTGATGAAACATGCTTCTAACACTTGGCAATCACATTCCGGACTGCAAGTATCAAACAGTGCACTAGGCGGAACCCATTCCTATCCCAGTCTTCTCTGGACAAATAGCCCAGCACATACTCAAGCTCAAAAAGCAGTCACACCCCAGTAATACTATATACATGGGACCAAACTACTGCAAAAAAATCTGCAATTTTGGAAAACGCCAATCTGTCGTAGAACCCACATCCCCTCCAGCAGATCACCACTCTGCCCCCAACTGAACAGAATAGGTGTAACATACATTCACAAAAGAATATGAAACTGGGTGCTCACCAAGGACAGGGAGATCAAGCAAGAATAGGTATAAGAACATAAAATATGCCATACTGGGTTAGACTAAGGTCCATCAAGCCCAGAATCCTGTTTCCAACAGTAGCCAATCTAGGTCACAAGTACCTAGCAGTTTCCCCCCAAAGGACACAAGTTCCACAATGCTTGCATTGTGGCAAGCAGTGGATTTCTTGAGTCCCTTTTGATTTATGGACCTTTGTTCCAGGAACTTGTCCAAACCTTTTTTAAACCCAGCTACAATAACAGCTTTTACTACATCCTCTGGTAACAAATTTGAGTTTAATACTCGTTGAGTGAAAAAAATATTCTATTATTTCTCTTAAATAGGTCACACTGTAGCCGACTATATTGTAGGAAGACCCTAGTCTTTCTATATTTTGATGGCGTAAACAATCGATCTCAGTTTACCCATTCCACTCCATTCATTAATTTATAGACCTCTATCATATCTTTGCAGGTTGAAGAGCTCTAACCCTTTTTAACATCTCCTCATAGGGGTAAATCCTTCCATCCCCATTTTGGTGGCTCTTCTCTGTACCTTTTCTAATAATGCTATATCCCTTTAAGATACAGCGACCAGAATTGCACACAATATTCAAGGTGCGGTCACCCCATAGAATGATAAAGAGGCATTATAATCTCCTTTGTTTTATTCTCCATTCCTTTCCTTATAAACCTTAGCATTTTATTTGCTTTCTTGGCTGCCGCTGCGGGGAGGGGGGTTTCAACATATTATTCATGACGCCTAAATCTTTTTTCTGGGTGGTGGTTCCTAATATGGAACCATGCATCGTGTAACCATAGTTTGGCTTGTTCGTTCCTAGGTGCATAACTTTGCACTTGTCTACATTAAATTTCATCTGCCATTTGAACATTCAGTCTTCAAATTTATCAAGGTCCTCTTACAATTTTTCACAATCCTTTTGTGTTTTAACAGCTTTGAATAATTTTGTCATCTGCAAATTTGATTACCTCACTTCCTATTCCCATTTACAGTTCATTTACGAATATGTTAAAAAGCAGCAGACCCAGCACAGATCCCTGGGGTACTCCACTATTCACCTTTCTCTATTGGGAAAATTGGCCATTTAACCCTACCCTCTATTTTCTATCTTTTAACCAGTTCCTGTTCCACAATAGCACACTGCCTCCTATCCCATGACTTTTTAATTTCACCAAGAGTCCCTCATGAGGGACCTTGTCAAAGGCTTTCTGAAAATCCAGGTACAATATATCAACCAACTCACCTTTGTCTACCTGTTTATTCACACCTTCAAAAAAACATAACAGATTAATAAGACAAGACCTTCCTTGGCTAAAGCCACGTTAGCTGTCTCCCATTAAGCCATGACTATCTACATGTTCAGTAATTGTTCTTTATAATGGTTTCTACCATTTTTCCCATTACTGATCCACTCGATGTAAATCTTTAACCTTTGAAACTGCTCCTTTCAGTTTTTTCTTAACTATTTTCCTCATTTTTATAGTCTCCCTTTTGAAAGTTAAAAGGTAGTACTGTGGATTTCCCTGCTGTCCTTCCTCCATTTATTAAATCAAACACGATCATGCTATAATCACTATTACCAAGAGGTCCCAACACACTTATCACTTGCATCAGATCTTGTGTTCCACTAAAGACTAGGTCCAAAATGGCTTCCCATCTTGTCTGTTCATGAACCAGCTGCTCCAAGCAGCAGTCATTTATTTCATCTAAAAACCATCTCCCTAGCATGTCCTGCCATAACACTCAGTTGATACTGGGGTAATTGAAATCACTCATTACTACTGTGCTGTAATTTTGTTAGCTTCTCTGATTTCCTTGAGCATGTCATCCATTTGTTCATTCTGGCCAGGCAGTCGATAGTACACTCCCACCGTCATCGCTTTCCCCTTCCCCTTTTTACATGGAATTTCAATCCACAGAAATTCTACAGTGTATTTTGTTTCCTATGACTCAATGCCCTCTCTAACAGAATGCAACCCCTCCACCAATTTGATCTGCTCTATCATTACAATATAGTTTATACCCAGGTATCAGTGTCTCACTGGTTATCCTTCCACCATGTCTCTACAATACCAATCATATCTAACCTCTCATTTAGTGATATATGCTAACTCTCCCATCTTATTTTTTAGACTTGTAGCATTTGCATACAAGTATTTTAGAGGCTGTAATTTATTCATATTAATCTGTTATTGGTAGACAGGTATAATTTGGACTCTTTACGTTCTATCTGCTCTGTACGTAAGGGCATTTGGGTTACTTTTGTTTTTATTGGAACCTCTGTCAATATGCCCCAACTTTGATCTTTTGCTAGTATCCTTCAAAGATACATTGTTACGAACCATGCGTTCTTGGGCAACTGTCAGCTTTCCCCTTATCTAGTTTAAGCTGCTCTATCTCCTTTTTAAAAGGTTGCCAGCAGCCTAGTTCCATCCTGGTTAAGGTGGAGCCCATCCCTTCAGAAAAGCCCCTCCTTTCCCCAGAATGTTGCCCAGTTCCTAACAAATCCAAAACCCTCTTCCTTGCACCATCGTCTCATCCACACATTAAGACTCTGGAGCTCTGCCTGCCTTTGGAGTCCTGCGTGTGGAATGGAAAGCATTTCTGAGAATGCTACACAAAGTTCTAGATTTCAACTTCCTACCTAACGCCTAAACTTGGCCTCCAGAACCTACCTACCACACTTTCCTATGTCATTGGTACCAACATGTACCAAGACAGCAGACTCCTCCCCAGCACTAAGACCTTGGCTAGGTGGTGCATGAGGTCCACTGCTTTTGCACCAGGCAGGCATGTTTATCATATGGTCCTCACATCCACCAGTCATCCAGCTGTTTAGATGCCTAATGATCAAATCACCAACTGTAACTGCTGTCCTAACCCTTCCCTTGGGGACACATGGCCCTCAAGAAACCTCCTAGGTGCCCTGGAGAAGCCTCCTAGGTGTGAGAGGGTTTTACATCACCTAGAAGACAGATCCTAGCTACAGGATTACTTCCTGTCACACCAGGGTGATGCTCTCCTGTCACATGACCTCTCTCCTCCATGGCAACAGAGATGCTGCCAGACTGGAGGTGGGACTTCAGTACTACATCCCTGTAGGTCTTGTCTATGTACCTCTGTCTTACTTATGTCTTCCAAGTCTGCTACTCTAGCCTCCAGCGATTGAACTCGTTCCCTGAGAGCAAAGAGCTCCTTGCACCTAGTGCAAACATTAAGACCCCTCATCAACTGGAAGAAAATCATACACATGACACTCAATGCAAAAGATGGGAAAGCCCCCATTTCGCTGCTGGACTGCTGTCTGCATCTTAGTTTTAAGGCTGTATTTAGGTATTTGTTTGTGTACTTAGGTTTTGCTGGGGATACTTATACTAAAAACTATACCTAATATGTTTAATGGATTTCATTTACCTCAATATTAATAAATGTCATATCCTTAAAGTATGACTGATGAGGATAAACAGCTGCACCTGAGTGTGAATATGGACTCCTCCTTCCCTTTAAGGGGTTTAAGCACCTATAAAAGCTACAAATATCCCAGGGGTTGGGTAGGAGTTGGGGCAGGAGGGAGGGAAAGGAGACTTATTAAAAGTTGACTGCTAAACAGTGCCCTGTCCTGTGCTTCTAAGGTACAGCCCTTTGGTTCGATAGAAAGGGCCTTTTAAATTGCTCCTTTGCTCTGTCACTTGCCTTTAACACCTATTTAAGGCAACTTCACAGATCTTGTGCCTATTAATTGGAAGGGCTCTTTGAAAAGGTCACTAGAAATAAGTTTATTTTTCTTTCTACTCAGACTATTCTACTTGTATGCTAAGCTATATTCTGATTTAAATAAAAAAGCTCTCTAGAAACAAATTTATTTCAAAAGTCTATTTACTCATATTATGTTCTATGCTAAGCAATACTCTGACTTAAATACAAAGCTCACTGGTGATATTAAGACCTGACTGACAGCAAAAACACAATTTTAAAATACATAGATTTATCCGCTTTAACCCAAAGTTGTCCCTTTTATCCCAAGATTTACAGTTTATTCTAGAAGATTATACTCAAGTGTAGATCTACTTCCAGTTGTAGCAGTCTTTTGGTAGTCCTTCAAGACTACCAAATGTCTGCCCAGACCACCACTCCCTTTCCCAAGCACATTGTCCCAGGTGCAATACAAGGGAAGCGACGGAGCAGCTTTCTTAAAGGCCTCTGAAAGGGCTTTGTAGAGGTGTATAAATCTTTCGCTGTCCTAGATTCAAACCACCACAGCACCCAGTCTCAGAACTCATAAAACCTCCATCTTCTGGGGTAACTGCCCTCCAAAAATGTTTCAACTAAAAGAACTGGAAGGAGTTCAAGGATATACTGCTTACCATCGTCAGATGTGTTTCAGTTGCAAACTCCCCTCCCACAAAAAAGGAAGCCAGACGAGGGACATACTGAGAGCCAAACACTCCCTTAACCATTTCCTTAATGAAGTTAAATGTAGACATCTGTGTATAGGGCAGGAAAGAGTAGTTACTCACCTTTAACAGGTGATCTCTGGGAACAACAGGAAAGCGTAGTTACTCACCTGTAACAGGTGTTCTCCAGGAGCAGCAGGAATCAGTCCTCACTTATGGGTGACGTCGGCGCCGACGGAGCCCCCGCGGAGCAATCTTCCCCAGCTTTCAAAGAAAGCCTTTGGGAATTGCAGCGCGCATGCGCGGTCGTCTTCCCGCCCGAGGGTGCCATCTTAGCCAGTCAGATGACATAGCTAAAAAAGACAGCATAAAAATATTTGCAAAACATAAGCAGACGATTGCAACTCCAAGGGGAGGAGGGAGGGTAGTGAGGACTGATTCCTGCTGCTCCTGGAGAACACCTGTTACAGGTGAGTAACTACGCTTTCTCCAGGACCAAGCAGGAAGTCAGTCCTCACTTATGGGACTCCCAAGCTCAAGGCTACCGGAGACCCTAAGCACAAAAATGAGCTCCCTCTAGCTCAGCAGCACAGAAGGATAGAATCTTCGCTGAATTATCACCCACCGGTAGCCCACATCCGGGATGGAGGGTAGGAGTTGCTCAGACCTCAAAGAGATTACGGAGGACTGCCTGTCCGAAAGCACTGTCCCTACGGGACTCCCTCTCGAGACAGTAATGGACCGCAAAAGTCTGGCTCGAAGACCAAGTAGCGGCCCGGCAGATGTCTGCCAGCGGAACAGAGCGGAGGTAAGCCACTGACGTGGCCTTTGCCCGAACGCAATGAGCCGTGACTCGACTTTCTAAGGAGAGTCCGGCTGCCCCATAAGCCCAAGAGATACAGTCCGCAACCCAGATGGACAGAGTACGCTTGGAGACCGGGAGCCCCAATTTATTGGGGTCAAAAGACACAAAAAGCTGAGCAGCTTTACGGTGCTCCCGCGTACGGTCAAGGTAG
This sequence comes from Ichthyophis bannanicus, assembly GCA_033557465.1. Classification (NCBI taxonomy): domain Eukaryota; kingdom Metazoa; phylum Chordata; class Amphibia; order Gymnophiona; family Ichthyophiidae; genus Ichthyophis; species Ichthyophis bannanicus. Next base: position 377,034,791 of record CM066034.1, on the reverse strand, counting down.
AAGTTCAATGCCCTTCTACAGTCCAGGGTATGGAGGACCGTCTCAGCTCGGCTGGAGTGTGGTCTGGGAAAGAAGGTTGGAAGTACCACCTCCTGATTGATGTGAAAAGGGGAGACCACTTTAGGCAGAAATTTTGGGTGAGTCCGTAGGACTACCCTATTCTTGTAGAACCTAGTGTAAGGGGGATCAGACACGAGGGCCTGCAATTCACTTACGCGTCTAGCGGAAGTGAGGGCTATCAAGAACAGTGTTTTCCAAGACAGAAAACGGAGAGAACAGGTAGCCATAGGTTCAAAAGGCGGACAGGTGATCCGCTGCAAAACCACATTCAGGTCCCAGTCAGGCGCTGGCGGGCGCAGAGGGGTTTTAAGTAGAAGGAGACCTCGGAGAAACCTCGCTACGAGAGGGTCATTGGAGAGAGGTCTGCCGTCCACCGGCACATGATGTGCTGAAAGAGCACTGAGGTGAACTTTGACGGAGTTGGACTTAAGTCCCAGATTAGAGAGGTGGAGCAAGTACTGCAAGATCACCGACACCGGGCAGGAGAAGGGATCCTGAGACTGTTGGGTACACCAGACTGCAAAGCGACGCCATTTAAGGGCGTAGCATTTGCGGGTAGAAGGCCGTCGCGAAGCCAAGACGACCTCCTCCACCTCCGCCGGCAGGAGAAGGGGAGCAAGGACTACCCTCTCAGCAGCCAGGCCATGAGGTTGAGAGACCTGAGGTTGGGGTGCAGGAGGGACCCCTGATCCTGAGTGAGGAGATCCGGTTGCACCCCCAGAGGGATTGGATCCTCCACCGCCAGTTGCAGCAGGAGCGGAAACCACGGCTGCCTGGGCCAGCGAGGGGCCACCAGGATCATGAAGGCTTTGTCTCGGAGAACCTTGAAAAGAGTCCGAGAGACCAGCGGGATGGGAGGGAAAGCGTACAGAAGGCTCCCCGACCACGAGATCAGAAAGGCGTCCGCCGCCACCCGAAGGGGGTGTGGCCGACGAGAGCAGAAGCGAGGAAGCTGCCGGTTGTGAGGACTGGCAAAGAGATCCACTGTGGGGAGACCCCACTTGAGGAAGAGCTTCTGAACTACCAAGGGATCCAGACGCCACTCGTGCGGCTGGAGGACCCTGCTGAGTTTGTCTGCAAGGCAATTTTCTTGGCCCGGGAGATAAACTGCCTTGAGGAGAATGCCGTGACTGACGGCCCAAGAGCAGAGCCTCTGTGCCTCCCGGCAGAGGAGGAAGGAGCCCGTGCCCCCCTGCTTGTTCACGTAGAACATGGCAACTTGATTGTCCGTCTGGACAAGGACGGACTGTTGGGAAGTCAGGTGGGAGAAGGCCTTGAGAGCCAGGCGGATCGCCCTGAGCTCCAGGAAGTTGATCTGCTGAGCAGACTCCCACGTGGTCCAGAGGCCCTGAGTACGTGCCTCTTGGCAATGTGCTCCCCAGCCCAGGAGGGATGCATCGGTGGTCAGCACCCGGGTCGGCTGAGGTGACTGGAAAGGCATTCCGAATATCAGGTTCGGCTGCCGGAGCCACCACCGGAGAGACGAGACCAGCGGCTCGGAAACGCGCACTAGGTCTGCTAGGCCGCCCGTGGCTTGTCGCCACTGCTGGCGGAGACACCATTGAGCAGACCGCATATTCAGGCGGGCATTGGGGGTCACATGGACGGTGGAAGCCATATGGCCGAGCAGTCTCAGGAAGCGCCTGGCGGAGACCAGGGGCTGGCTGCGAAAGCGGTCGGCTAGGTTCATGAGCCGCTGAGCCCTGTCGAGCGGTAGGAATGCTCGCGCCTGAGGAGTGTGCAGCCTTGCGCCGATGAACTCGAGATCCTGTGAGGGGAGCAAAGTGGACTTTGCGAAGTTTATGACAAAGCCCAAGTGCTGCAGCAGAGTCACCGTGCGGCACGTGGCGTTGGTGACCTCCTGAGCGGACGCTGCTCTGATGAGCCAGTCGTCGAGGTACGGAAAGACATAGAGGCCGTGAAGCCGGAGATGGGCCGCCACGACCGCGAGACATTTTGTGAAGACTCGCGGTGCGGAGGACAGGCCAAAGGGCAGTACTCGGTACTGGTAATGATTTCCTGCCACCACAAACCTTAGGTATTGGCGGTGGCTTGGGTGGATGAGGATGTGCGTGTAGGCATCCTTTAGATCCAAGGAGCATAGCCAATCTCCCTGCTGGAGGTAGGGCAGAAGGATTCCAAGGGTAAGCATTTTGAACTTCTCCCGCACAAGGAACTTGTTGAGGTTGCGCAAGTCCAGGATGGGTCTGAGGCCCCCTGTTCTCTTTGGTATCAGAAAATACCTTGAATAAAAGCCTTGACCTCTCAGGTGGTGTGGCACCGGTTCCACCGCCTGTTCCTGCAGAAGACCTGCTAACTCCTGAAGGAGCAACTCCCTGTGCAGAGGGGGGCGCGGAGGTTCTCCCGGAAAATAGGAGGGAGGGACCTGATGGAAGTGGAGAAGATAGCCTTCTCGCACGACCTGAAGCACCCAGGCATCTGCGGTGATGCTGGACCACCTGTGGGCGAAGTGAACCAGCCGGCCTCCGGTGCTGGGAGGAACCAGCGGGGGGGGAGAGGCTATGCTTAGCGAGTCAAAAGCCCCCACCCTGCTGAGCAGGGGCTGGTGGTGCAGGCTTGGGGGCTTGCTGCCTACGGGACCCGTTACCCCGTCCCTTGGCCTGCTGGCCCTGTTGGGGAGCTGCAGGGGCCTGATAATGGGGGTATTGTTTGTAGGCAGCCGCCTTCCTCGGGTAAAAGGACTTTTTCCCCGAGCCCTTCTTTTTCTGGGAAGGGGCGGAGGTCTTCCTAGAAAGCCTGGTCCGGGTGAGAGTCTCAGTCTCAATTTGCGCAGCCTTTTCCGCCATGGGCTTGCCAAAGAGGTTTTCGCCTCGGCAGGGGACATCGACCAACTTGTCCTGCACCCAGGGCTCAAGGTCTGACGACTGAAGCCAAGCCTGTCGGCGGGCACCGATGCCGGCTGCGGCCACTCGAGCCGAGGCTTCAAAGCCATCATAGGCTGCTCGGGACATGAACTTTGAGCATTCCCGAATGCCAGTGGACAAGGCTAGGAACCTCCGCAAGGGCTCCTCGGAGAGACCAGCGGAGAATCCGGCTAGCTCTTTAGCCAGATCCCGGAGATACATGCCCATGTATAGCTGGTAAGTCTGGACACGACATGCGAGCATAGAGCCCTGGAAGCACTTCTTGCCAAGGCCATCCAGGTTACGGGCCTCCCTGCCAGGAGGCACCGAGGAGTGCATCTTCTGGCTCTTAAGACGATGCATGGCCGATTCCACTACCATGGAATGGTGTGGCAGCTGTGCCTTTTGAAAGCCAGGGCTCTTGCGGACTCGATAGATAGAATCGACCCGCTTGCTCAGGACCGGCGAGGAGGCCGGACTCTCCCACATGCGGAAGAGTAGTCGTTCCAGCATAGGAGGAACCGGCACAGTAAAGTGTTCCCTCGCGGGAGAGTCATACTGGAGGGCGTCGAGCTCTTCGGCTCGAGGCTCCTCCTCGGGATCCGCAGGGAAGGCCAAAGCCTTGGCCATATCCCTAACGAAGTCCGAGAACCGGGCATCCTCCGGGGGGGACTGCTTCCGAGGCTCGGACTCCGGTGAGTCCGATGGGACACACCGAGTCCGGAAAGAATCAGGTGACTCTTCCTCCTCAGACTCCCAGACCGACTCCGACGAGGACTCGGTGGGGTCGGCCCGGGCAGGGTGCGGCGCCAGCCGCCCCGACGCCGAGGGAGTCGGCATCGGCGACCTCGGTCCCGAACGGGAGGCCGAGGGCGACCTCGACCGAGGATCGACTCGAGTTCTCATCGACTCGAGGATCGGCTCGGTCTCCGGGGTCGACTTGGACGTCGACGTCCCGGCGGTCGGGGCAGCGAAGCCAGCGAGCAGTGCCCTCTGCTGGTCCATGAAGGCAGACAGTCTGCTCTCCAAGGCCGTCAACCTGAGTCCGAGCTCAGGTGACCCAGCAGCCCCCGACTCGGGCCCCGACGGCGTCGGGCCCGACGTCGGCTGTCGCGGAGGCGAGTCCAGAAGGACCACAGGACTTACCCGGGCAGGCATCTCCGACTCCAGGCGAGGTCGCTTCGGGACGTGTTCCTTCTCCAAGGACCCGGGGCGGCTGTCGGGGCTATGCGACCTGGCCCTCGCGGAACCAGGAGCGTCCACCGACGCCGCCCTCGCAGGTTTTTCCTTCCGACGATGGTCCCCGGAGGGAGAACCCCGGTCGGAGGAGCTCCGGCGACGGTCCGAGCTGGAGCCTTTCGACACGGAGGCCTCCGACAAGGTCCGGGTACGGCTGGGGTCAGCGAAGATTCTCTCACGCTGATGCCGCCGACTTCTCAACGCCTTTGAGGACAGTTTGCTGCAGGGCCCACAGATCAGCTCCTCATGATCCGGGCCCAGGCAGCGGAGGCAAAAGTCGTGTGTGTCGGTTAGTGACATATTTCGGTCACACCGACCACACCGCTTAAACCCACTGGCAGCCATCGGGGGAAAAAGGGCCCCTGCGAGGTCAAAGGACCGGGCTGCCAGGGAAAACGAAAACGAAAGCTGACTAAGTCAGAAAAACTGAAAAAAAGTGAGAGGACTCGAGACCGGCGTCGCGAGTCCGGGCGGGAAAACGATCGGCGTCGAACCGAAAGAAAAAAGGATAAAATAAAGAAGAAAATCAACTTTTTCGCGGGGACAAGACGGGGACGTCTGTAGGGCTCCGCGGAAAAAAGAAGACTGGCTAAGATGGCACCCTCGGGCGGGAAGACGACCGCGCATGCGCGCTGCAATTCCCAAAGGCTTTCTTTGAAAGCTGGGGAAGATTGCTCCGCGGGGGCTCCGTCGGCGCCGACGTCACCCATAAGTGAGGACTGACTTCCTGCTTGGTCCTGGAGAATTTAGTCTTCACATATTGGTGACCTCAGTACAGACTAAGCCCATGCAGGAATGCTCCCCAGTATCCAATAGGAAAGCTTTTGTTAGCATCTCACTGCCCACCTTCAACTCTCCCACCTTAGTTGAGTTTGTAGCTGAGAAAAAAAGGAGATAAAAGAAAACTTACATCTCCTAGAGGAGGAGGGTAGGTTGTGAAGACTAAATTCCTGCCGTTTTTGGAGATCACCTGTTACAGGTGAGTAACTATGCTATCTCTAGGAACAAGCACAAATGTAGTCTCCACATATGAGACTCCCCAGCTCCCAGAGAAATGACTTCAGAACCAGTGAAGGTTTCCCCTCAGGGCAGGCCTCAAGAGGTCATGAATCTTCCATAAATGTCTGATATCATTAATGTCTGGGACGGAGGGTAGGAATTGACCCTAATTCTGAAAGAGGTGCTGGGGAACAGCTTGACCAAACAAGGCATCCCATCAGGAGTCCTTGTCTAAACAGTAATGAGCAGCAAATGTATGGACAGAAGACCAAGTTGCTGTCTTGCAGATTTCGTCGATAGCCACTGAGAGTAGATTTGGCATCAAGGTGGCCATGGCGCAAACATGAGCAATGACATGTCTCTCTAATGAAAGTCCTGCAAATGAGATGCAATCTGCTATCCATTTAGAGAGGGTATGTTTGGATACTGGCAGACCCAGGTGACTAGGGGTCAAAAGAGATCGTAAAGCTTCAGAGTTTATCTCGAGTCCTCTGGAGATAAAAAGCCAAGGCACGCTTGTAGTAAAGCCTATCTGGGGTTGCTTCCACTCTAGACACATATGGTCAAGGAAAGAAAACAGGAAGGTAAACAGACTTGTTCAAATGGAAAGGAGATACCACCTTTGGCATAAAATGCGGGCGAGTCCTAAGGACAATCTTTGTCATGGTGGAACAGTGTGTAAGGTGGGTCTCCCACCAAAGCCTGTAGCTTACTGATGCACCTAGCTGAAGTAAGGGCAATAAGGAAGATTACTTTCCATGGAAGATACTTTAGTGGGGTCGTAGTCAAGTGTTCAAAGGGCAGCTTTAAAAGCTGCGCAAGAACTACATTGAGATCCCTCGCTTTCGGAGGTGGTTTGATGGGAGGCTTGGTTAACAAAAGACCTCTCAAATACGCTACCAGCGGTTATGAGGAGATTGGCTGCCCCTCCAAGGGACGATGGGAGGCAGCAATTGCAATTGCACTTAGGTACTGATCACAGTACTGATCTTGAGATCAGTGGAGGAGAGGTGGAGGAGGTATAGAGTAGTTACTCACCTGTAACAGATGTTCTCCAGGAGCAGCAGGAATCAGTCCTCACATATGGGTGACGGCACCAACAGAGCCCTCATGTGGAGCATTTCCCCAGCTTTCAAAGAAAGCCGTTGGGAATGCAGCGCGCATGCGCGGTCCCCTTCCCGCCCAAGGGTGCCATCTTGCTCAGTCTGATGACATACTAAAGCTAAAGGTGAAACCCTCTATTGATTAAAGACAGCTCCAATTATGCACTATTCTTTGCTCAAGCAACACACCAAAACCCTTATAACATAGGTATTGAAAAAAGTGAACCAATGGTCTCAGTTTAAAATTTGCAACGTTGGGTAACTTACCCCAAAGTTGCTAACTCCGATTACATCAGCGACCATATGTACGGTTCACACTTCCGTTGATTGAACATTTATGAATCAAATGTAAATCAGAACTTATCTGAATATTTGAATTTTCTTGTCAAATTTCAAAAGATAGTCATGCTGCTATCTAACAATGACTGAATACCGTCCCCGACGTCATTGTTAGATAGCAGCACGACTATTCTTTTGAAATTTGACAAGAAAATTCAAATATCTGAATATTTGAATTTTCTTGTCAAATTTCAAAAGATAGTCGTGCTGCTATCTAACAATGACGTCGGGGACGGTATTCAGTCATTGTTAGATAGCAGCATGACTATCTTTTGAAATTTGACAAGAAAATTCAAATATTCAGATAAGTTCTGATTTACATTTGATTCATAAATGTTCAATCAACGGAAGTGTGAACCGTACATATGGTCGCTGATGTAATCGGAGTTAGCAACTTTGGGGTAAGTTACCCAACGTTGCAAATTTTAAACTGAGACCATTGGTTCACTTTTTTCAATACCTATGTTATAAGGGTTTTGGTGTGTTGCTTGAGCAAAGAATAGTGCATAATTGGAGCTGTCTTTAATCAATAGAGGGTTTCACCTTTAGCTTTAGTAGTTCACATCCCTCTGAAAAACAGACCGATAGGTATATTGTGGACACACAGTCTGATGACATAGCTAAAAGACAGCAAAAAACAAACAAAATGAATCATATGACTGCAACTTCACGGGGAGGAAGGAGGGTTGTGAGGACTGATTCCTGCTGCTCCTGGAGAACACCTGTTACAGGTGAGTAACTACTCTTTCTCCAGGACCAAGCAGGAAGTCAGTCCTCACATATGGGACTCCCCAGCTTCAGGCTACCGGGGACTCAAAGCTGAACAATGAGCTCCCTCTAGAGCCCCAGCATGCGTGAAAGAATCTTATCTGAGAATGCCCCGTACGGTAGCCCAACACCTGTGCCGGAGGGTAGGAGTTGCCTATACCTCAAAGAGATTACGGAGTACCGCCTGTCCAAAAGCACTGTCCCTGCGGGACTCCCTCTCGAGGCAGTAGTGGGCTGCAAAAGTCTGGCTTGAAGACCAAGTAGCAGCCTGGCAGATGTCTGCCAACGGATCGAGTGGAGATAAGCTACTGACACAGCCTTCGCTCTGACACGGTGGGCTGTGACTCGACCCTGCAAGGAGAGGCCGGCTGCCCTGTACGCCCAGGCGATACAGTCTGCCACCCAGATGGACAAAGTACGCTTGGAAACAGGTAACCCAAGCTTATTAGGGTCAAAAGATACGAAGAGCTGAACAGCCCTTCGGTGTCCCTGCGTACGGTCAAGGTAGAAGGACAACGCCCTCCTACAGTCCAGGATATGCAAGACCATTTCAGCCCGGCTGGCATGCGGCCTGGGAAAGAAAGTAGGAAGAACAACCTCCTGATTGAGATGGAAGGAGGAGACAACCTTTGGAAGAAACTTTGGGTGAGTCCGTAAGACCACCCTGTTCCTATAGAACCTTGTGTATGGTGGCCCTGAGACCAGAGCTTGTAGCTCACTGACTCACCTGGCTGAGGTAAGAGCTACCAAAAACAACGCTTTCCAGGAAAGAAAGCGTAAAGGACAAGTAGCCATAGGCTCAAATGGTGGACAAGTAAGTTGTTGCAAGACCACATTCAAATCCCACTCAGGTGCAGGTGGACGAATCGAAAGCTTGAGCAAAAGGAGGTCTCTGAGGAAGCGGGCCACTAAAGGGTGGCCTGACAGAGTGACCCCTCTACCGGTGAGTGGGTGCACTGACAGAGCACTGAGGTGGACCCGAACAGAGTTGGATTTAAGGCCCAGGTCGGACAGGTGAAGCAAATATTGCAGCACCACTGGCAGCAGGCACAAAAAAGGATCCTCCTTGTGTTGAGCACACCAGGTGGAGAACCTATGCCACTTAAGATTTCCTAGTGGAGTGCCTCCTAGAGGCCAAGACCACCTCCTCCACCTCCCTAGGTAGCAGTAAGGGAGCTAGAACTAGCCTTTCAGCATCCAGGCCATCAGATTGAGGGACTGGAGGTTGGGGTGCAAGAGAGATCCCTGATCTTGAAAAAGGAGATCGGGTTGCACCCCTAGAGAGAGTGGAGTGTCCACAGGCAACTGCAGAAGGAGTGGAAACCATGGTTGCCTTGGCCATCTGGGGGCCACCAGGATCACCGAGGCCTTGTCCCGAAGCAACTTGAAAAGGGTCCGGGCCACTAGAGGCATGGGAGGAAACGCATACAGTAGGCCCGCAGACCAAGAGATTAGAAACACATCTGCTGCTATTCTCAGAGGATGCGGTTGTCTGGAGCAAAACCTGGGTAGTTGACAGTTGAGTGGACTGACAAAGAGATCGATGGTTGGAAGACCCCATCTTAGGAAGATCCGCTGGACCACCAGAGGATTCAACTGCCATTCGTGTGGCTGCAGAATCCTGCTCAACATGTCTGCCAGGTAATTCTCTTGGCCGGGCAGATAAACCGCTTTGAGAAGCATGCCCTGTTGGACTGCATATGAACAAAGGGCTTGAGCCTCCTGACACAGAAGTCAGGATCCTGTGCCTCCTTGTTTGTTCACATAGAACATGGCGACTTGATTGTCTGTCTGAACCAGAACAGACTGGTGAGAGAGGGCATGAGAGAAAGTTTGGAGAGCCAAGCGGATAGCTCTCAGCTCCAAGAGGTTGATCTGCTGTGCGGCCTCCCAAGGGGACCAGAGGCCTTGGGTGCATGCCCCCTGGCAATGCACACCCCAAACCTGAAGAGAAGCATCTGTTGTCAGCACTTGTGTTTGTAGTGGTGGCTGAAAAGGCACTCCGCGCACTAGATTCGGGAGATGCAGCCACCATTGCAGGTAGGCCGCCAGCAGTTTGGACACCCTTACTTTGTCTCTCAAGTGTCCTGTGGCTTGCAGCCACTGAGTTCTGAGGCCCCACTGAGCAGGCCTCATGTGCAGACGGGCATTTGGAGTAACATGGACCGTGGATGCCATGTGGCCTAATAGTCTCAGGAATTGCCTGGCGGAAACCAGAGAATTGCTGTGGAACTGTCTGGCCAAGTCCATCAGTCTGTGGGCCCTGTCCACAGGCAGATAAGCCTTTGCCTGAAGGGTATCCAGTCTTGCTCCTATGAACTCTGTGTTCTGTGAGGGGTGCAAAGTGGACTTTGCAAAGTTTATGACAAACCCCAGATGCTGTAGAAGACAGACAGTGCGGAGGGTGGCCTGTCTTGTTTCCTGTGGAGACTGACCCCTGATGAGCCAGTCGTCCAGGTATGGAAAGACAAATATGCCCTGGACTCAGATAGGCCGCCACCACCGCCAGGCATTTCGTGAAAACCCTGGGTGCGGAGGTTAGGCCAAATGGAAGTACTCTGTACGGAAAATGATTTCCTCCCACTACAAATCTGAGATATTGTCTGTGGTCTAGATGAATGAGGATGTGAGTATAAGCATCCTTTAGGTCTAAGGAGCATAGCCAAACTCCCTGCTGGAGGTAGGGCAGCAATATTCCAAGGGTAAGCATCTTGAACTTTTCCCTCACCAGGAACTTGCTGAGATTTTGCAAGTCTAGGATGGGCCTGAGGTCTCCTGTCCTTTTGGTACCAGAAAGTATCTGGAATAGAAGCCTTGCCCTCTCAGGTGGTGGGGCACCGGTTCCACCGCCTGCTCCTTTAGAAGACTTGTCAACTCCTGAAGGAGTAAGTTCCTGTGCAGAGGGAGTCTTGGAGGCTCCCCTGGAAAGTAGGAGGGGGGTAACTGGTGGAAGTGGAGCAAACAGCCCTTTTGAACTATGCTCAGCACACAGGTATCCCCTGTTATGGCTGACCACCTGTGGGCGTACAGGGTCAGCCGGCCTCCTGTGCTGAGAGGGGCCAGCTGAGGACAGGCTATGACACTGGAGTCAAAACCCTGCTCCCTGCTGTGCAGGAGCAGGAGCTGGTGGCTTGGGGGTTTTCTGCCTACAGGGCCCATGTCCCTGCCCCTTGGCCTGCTGACCCTGTTGGGGAGCTGTGGAGGCCTGGTATTGAGGGTAAGATTTGTAGGCAGAGGACTTCCTCGGGTAAAAGGACTTTTTCCCCGCCCCCTTCTTTTGAGAAGGGGCAGAGATCTTCCTGGACAGCCTTGTCCTGGTGAGAGTCTCGGACTTTAGTTCTACAGCCTTTTCAGCCATGGGCTTGCCAAAGAGGTTTTCACCTCGGCAAGTGATATCGACCAACTTGTCCTGCACCCATGGCTCGAAGTCCGATGACTGTAGCCAGGCCTGACGGTGTGCACCGATGCCGGCCGTGGCTACTCGGACCGAAGCCTCGAAGCCATCATAGGCTGCTCGAGATATAAACTTCGAGCACTCCCGGATCCCAGACGACAAGGCTGTGAACCTCTGCAAAGGTTCCTCGGAGAGACCAGCAGAGAACCCGGCAATCTCCTTTGCCAGGTCTCGTAGGTACATGCCCATGTACAGCTGGTAAGTCTGGACACGGCAAGCAAGCATCGAGCCCTGGAAGCACTTTCTACTGAGGGCATCCAGGTTCCGGGCCTCCCTGCCTGGAGGCACTGAGGAGTGCATCTTCTGACTCTTCAGACGATGCATGGCCGATTCCACAACCATGGAGTGGTGCGGCAGCTGTGCTTTCTGGAACCCAGGGCTCTTGCGGACTCGATAAATGGAATCGACCCGCTTGCTAAGAACCGGCGTCGAGGCCAGCGCCTCCCACATGCGGAAGAGCAACCGTTCCAGCATCGGAGGAACCGGTACAGTAAAGGCCTCCTTGGGGGCAGTCATACTGCAGTGCCTCGAGCTCCTCGGCTCGAGGCTCCTCCTCGGGGTCTGCAGGGAAGGCCAAGACCTTGGCCATGTCCCTCACGAAGTCCGAGAACTGGGTATCCTCCGGGGGGGGGGGGGGGGGGGGACCTTCTCCGAGGTTCAGACTCCAGTGAGTCTGAAGGGACGCACCGGGTCTGAAAAGTGTCCGGGGACTCCTCGTCCTCTGTTTCCCATCCCTACCCCTCCGAAGAGTCGAGCAGCTCCGGTCAGGCTGGCACTGATGCCATCCACCCCGACGCAGAGGGTACCGGCGTCGACGACCTCGGTCCCGCACGGGAGATCGACGGTGACCTCGGCCGAGGATCGATTCGAGATCTCATGGACTCGAGGTTCGGCTCGGCCTCCGGGGTCGGCTTGGATGTCGAAGTCCTGGTGGTCGGGGCAGATGCGCCGGTGAGACCGGCGATCAGTACCCGCTGCTGTTCCATGAAGGCAGCCAAACTGCTCTCCAAGGCCGTCAACCTGAGTCCGAGCTCAGGAGACCCAGCAGCCTCTGACTCGGGCCCCGACGTCGGCTCCCCCGGAGGAGAGTCCACAAGAACTACAGTACTCACATGACCCGGGGCCTCCGACTCTACACGAGGTTGTTTAGCAGGCCTCTCCGACTCCGAAGACCCGGGACGGCGGTCGGGGCTATGCGACCTGGCCCTTGAGGAGCCAAGAGCATCCACTGACGCCACCCTCGCAGGTTTCTTCTTCCTGCGGTGCTCCCGCGAAGGAGACCCCCTCTCAGAGGAGCCCCGACGATGCTCAGGGTCGGACTCCCGAGACGTCGAGGCCTCTGACGAAGTCCAGGCTCGGCTGGACGTGGAATCAGAGAAGATCCTTTCACGTTGATGCTGCCGGCAACTCAATGCCTTGGAGGACATTTTGCCACACGGGACACACACCAGCAGGTCATGGTCGGGCTCGAGGCACCGGAGGCAGCAGTCGTGTGTGTCGGTGAGAGACAACAGTTTCTTACACTGATCACACTTCTTAAACCCGCTGGCAGCCATCGGGGAAAAAGAGCCCCTGCAAGGTCAAAAGACTGGGCTGCCAGGGAAAAATGAAAAAAATGGCGCAAACGCTAGTCTCTAAGGACAAAAACCGAAAAATGAAGTCCGGGCTCGATACCGGTGTACCGGGCCCAGGCGGGAAAGAGAACCGGCGTCGAACCGAGTAATTACACGGATCCACACCGAAAAAAAAATCTACTTTTCATGGGTGACCACGACACACTTGCGTTGGGCTCCGCGGAAAAAAGACGACTGAGTAAGATGGCACCCTTGGGCAGGAAGGGGACCGCGCATGTGCGCTGCATTCCCAAAGGCTTTCTTTGAAAGCTGGGGAAATGCTCCGCATGGGGACTCTGTCGGCGCTGACGTCACCCATATATGAGGACTGACTTCCTGCTTGGTCCTGGAGAATGAAGGAGTTCCTCCACAGGAGCAGAGAAGGAATTGAGATCCCTTTGGGAACACCATATAGAGTAGTTACTCACCTCTAACAGGTGTTCTCCAGGAGCAGCAGGAATCAGTCCTCACATATGGGTGACAGACCTCAATGGAGCCCCATGCGGAGCATTTCCCCAGCTTTCAAAGAAAGCCTTTGGGAATACACCCATGCATGCGCAGTCCCCTTCCCGCCCAAAGGTGCCATCTTGCTCAGTCAGATGACATAGCTAAAAGACAGCACAAAAAACAAAATGAGCTATGTACAACTGCAACTCCCAGGGGAGGAGGGAGGGTTGTGAGGACTGATTCCTGCTGTTCCTGGAGAACACGTGTTACAGGTAACTACTCTTTCTCCAGGACCAAGCAGGAAGTCAGTCCTCACATATGGGTGACTCCCTAGCTCTGGGCTACCAGGAACCCAGGCTGAAAAATAGAGCTCCCTCTGTGAAGCCTCAGCATCAGGGAAAGAATTTTACTGAGAACAGATCCCACCGGTAGCCCAACAAGAGGGCTGGAGGGCAGGAGTTGCCTAAACCTCAAAGAGATTCTGGAATAGTGCCTGACCAAAAGCACTATCCCTACGGGACTCCCTCTCCAGGCAGTAATGGGCCGCAAAAGTCTGGCTTGAGGACCAAGTTGCAGCCCTGCAGATGTCTGCCAACGGTACAGAACGGAGATGAGCTACTGATGCAGCCATTGCCTGGACACAGTGAGCTGTGACTCGACCCTGCAAGGGAAGGTCTGCTGCCCTGTAAGCCCAGGTGCTACAGTCCGCCACCCATATGGACAAGGTACACTTGGAGACAGGCAACCCCAAGTCGTTTGGGTCAAAAGAGACGAAGAGCTGAGTAGCCCTTTGATGACCCTTAGGTACGCACAATGTAGAAAGACAAGGCCCTTCTACAGTTCAGGGTATGCAGGACTTCCTCAGCCCGGCTGGCATGGGGCCTAGGGAAGAATGTTGGAAGAACCACCTCCTGATTGAGGTGGAAAGAGGAGACTGCCTTTGGGAAGAACTTAGGGTGAGTCCTAAGGACTACCCTGTTCCTATAGAAATGAGTGTATAGCCTGTCACAGACCAGGGCTTGAAGTTCACTCACTCGCCTGGCCGAGGTCAGTGCCACTAGGAAAAGAGCCTTCCAAGAAAGGAAGCGAAGAGGACACGTAGCCATCGGCTCAAAGGGAGGGTGAGTAAGCCGCTGCAAGACCACATTCAATTCCCACTCAGTGGCTGGCGGACGGAGAGGAGGCTTTAGCAAGAGCAAGTCTCTGAGGAAGCGGGACACCAAGGGGTGAACTGATAAAGAGTGCCCTTCCACCAGTGAGTGGTGGGCTGCCAGAGCAGAAAGGTGTACCCGAACAGAATTGGACTTAAGACCCTGATTAGACAAGTGGAGCAGGTACTGCAGCACCACTGGCACAGGACAGAAGAAAGGGTTCTTCTGGCGTTGGTCACACCACAAGGAGAACCATTTCCACTTCAGTGCAGAGGTCTTTCTGGTGGATTGCTTCCTAGAGGCCAAGACCACCTCATCAACTTCCTGAGGCAGGCCCAAGGAAGCCAGCACTACCCTTGCAGCCTCCAGGCCATCAAATTGAGAGTTTTGAAATTGGGGTGCAGAAGGGAACCCTGATCCTGAGAAATAAGGTCGATTTGCAACCCCAGAAGGAGTGGAGTGTCCACTGCCAGCTGTAACAGAAGCGGGAACCAGGGCTGTCTTGGCCATCTGGGGGCTACCAATATGACCGAGGCCCTGTCCCTTTGAATCTTGAACAAGGTGCGGGCCCACCAGGGGCGTGGGAGGAAACGCATACAGGAGGCCCTTGGACCATATCATCAGGAAGGCATCCGCTGCCAATCTCGTGGTATGCGGCTGCCTGGAGCAGAACTGAGGCAGCTGCCGGTTCAGGGGACTGGCAAAGAGGTCTATGGATGGAAGTCCCCATTCCAGGAAAATGTTCTGAACCACCAAAGAGTGCAGTTGCCATTCGTGAGGCTGGAGAACCCTGCTCAATCTGTCTGCCATGAAATTTGTGGCCAGGAAGATAGACTGCCCTGAGCAGCATATTGTGTCGAAGTGCAAAAGAGCAGAGAGCCTGTGCCTCCTGACAGGAGTCTGGACCCCGTGCCCCCTTGTTTGTTCACATAGAACATGGCCACCTGGTTATCTGTCTGCACCAAGACAGATTGGTGGGCCAGGGTGTGAGAGAAGGCCTTGAGGGCTAAGCGTATCGCCCCGAGTTCCAGGAGACTGATTTGTTGCGTGGCCTCCCATGGAGACCACAGGCCCTGTGTGCACTTGTCCAAACAATGTGCACCCCAGCTCTGCAAGGAGGCATCGGTTGCGAGTACCACAGTGGAAACAGGTACCTGAAAAGGAATTCCCTGTAGAAGATTGGGGGGTGTAGCCACCACTGCAGGGAATTCAAGAAGGGTTTGGACACCCTTACTTTATCTCTTAGGCTTCCTGTAGCCTGCCTCCACTGAATCCTGAGACACCACTGTGCAGGCCTCATATTCAGGCGAGCATTGGGAGTCACATGTACTGTCGATGCCATGTGGCCCAGGAGCCTTAGACAGTCTGGCGGAAACCAATGGGTTGTCTAGAAACCGGCTGGCCAAGTCCATCAGCCTTCCTGCCCTGTCTGCTGGCAAGTAAGCTTTTGCGTGCAAGTAGTCTAACCGTGCCCCTATGAACTCCAGGTTCTGGGAGGGGAGCAAAGTAGACTTTGTGAAGTTTATGACAAAGCCTAGTTGCTGAAGGAGAGAGACAGTATGGCGGGTGGCTTGCCTTGCCTCCTGGAGAGTCTGACCCCTGATGAGCCAGTCGTCCAGGTAGGGGAAGACAAAAATACCCTGGTTTCTCAAGTAGGCCACCACCACTGCCAGGCACTTTGTGAAGACCCGTGGGGCGGAGGTTAGGTCAAAGGGCAGTACCCTGTACTGAAAATGGTTTCCTCCTACCACAAACCTCAGGTATTTTCTGTGGTCTGGATGAATGAGGATGTGAGTGTACGCATCCTTTAGATCTAAGGAGCATAGCCAATCTCCCTGCTGGAGGTAGGGCAGCAGTGTTCCAAGAGTAAGCATCTTGAACTTTTCCTTTCCAAGAACTTGTTGAGATTTCTCAAGTCCAGAATGGGCCGGAGACCTCCAGTTCTCTTTAGCACAAGAAAGTACCTGGAGTAGAAGCCCTGACCCAGCAGGTGGGGAGGCACAGGCTCCACTGCCCTGTCAAGAAGGAGACTTTGCAGCTCCTAGAGAAGGAGTTCTCGATGCAGAGTAGGCCTTGGAGGCTCCCCTGGAAAGTAGGAGGGGGTACCTGATGGAAATGGAGCAGGTAGCCCTTCTGGACTATGCTCAGTACCCAAGCATCCCTTGTGATGGGCGGCCACTGGTGGGCATACAGGGCCAACCGACCTCCCGTGCCGAGGTGGGCCAGCAAAGGTGGAGAGGCTATGCAGAGGGAGTCAAAAACCCCTCCCTGCTGAGTAGGAGCAGGAACTGGAGGCTTTCTGCCTATGGGGCCCATGTCCCTGCCCCTTGGCCTGCTGACCCTGCTGGGGAGTTGGGGAGGCCTGATGAGGGAAAGGTTTGTAGGCAGATGCCTTCCTCGGTTAAAAGGTCTTTTTCCCCGAGCCCTTCTTATGAGAAGGGGCAGAGGTTTTTCTGGACAACCTTGTCCGTGTCAGAGTCTCGGTCTCGAGCTCAGCAGCCTTTTCGACCATGGGCTTGCCGAAGAGGTTTTCACCCCGGCATGGGACATCGACCAACTTGTCCTGTACCCATGGCTCGAGGTCTGATGACTGTAGCCATGCCTGGCGTCGAGCACCGATGCCGGCCGCCGCTACGCGGGCCGAAGCCTCGAAGCCATCGTAGGCCACCTGGGAGATGAATTTGGAGCATTCCCGGATCCCCGAGGACAAGGACTGGAACCTCTGCAAAGGTTCCCCGGAGAGGCCAGCCGAGAACCCAGCTATCTCCTTAGCCAGATCCCGCAAGTACATGCCCATGTACAGTTGGTAGGACTGGACACGGCAAGCATCGAGCCCTGGAAGCACTTTCTGCCGATGGCATCTAGGCTTCGGGCCTCCCTTCCGGGGGGGGGGGGGGGGGGCGCACCGCACAGTGCATCTTCTGGCTCTTCAGACAATGCATGGCCGATTCCACAACCATAGAATGGTGCAGCACCTGCGCCTTCTGGAACCCAGGGCTCTTTCGGACTCGATACATGGAATCGATCCGCTTGCTCAAAACCGGCGCCGAGGCCGGTGCCTCCCACATTCAGAAGAGGAGCCGTTCCAGCATCAGAGGAACCGGCACAGTAAAGGCCTCCCGCGGGGGAGAGTCGTACTGTAGGGCATTGAGCTCCTCGCCATGTCCCTGACAAACTCCAAGAACCGGGTGTCCTCCGGTGGGGATCTACTCCGGGGCTCAGACTGCGGTGAGTCCAAAGGGACACACCGAGTCCGAAAGGTATCGGGGGACTCCTCGTCCTCTGTCTCCCACACAGACTCATCCGAGGAAGAGTCAAGGGGCTCCGACTGCGCGGGCCCTGGCAACACCCGCCCCGATGCCGGGGCCATCGGCATTGACGCCCTTGGTCCCGAACGGGAGGTCGAGGGAGACCGTGACCGAGTCCGGACTCAGGCCTTCATGGCTTCGAGAACCGGCTCGGTCTCCGGGGTTGACTTAGACATCGGTGTCCCGGTGGTCGGGGCAGATGCACCAGTCAGGCTGGCCATCAGCACCTGCTGCTGATCCATGAAGGCAGACAGTCTGCACTCCAAGGCTGTCAGCCTGAGTCCAAGCTCAGGAGACTCAGCAGCCACCGACTCGGGCCTCGGCGGCGCCAGGCCCTACGTCGGCTCCCTGGGAGGAGAGTCCTCGAGGGCAACAGGACTTACGTGCTCGACGGACTCCGGCTCTACATGGGATACCTTAGTTGGCTTCTCAAGCTCCAAGGGCCCGGGGCGGCTATCAGGGGTCTGAGACCTGGCCCTCGAGGAACCAGGGGCATCCTCTGACGCCACCCTCACGAGCTCTCTCTTCCTCTTATGCTCCCGACTGGGGGACCCCCTTTCAGAGGAACCCCGACGAAGCTCGGGGTCAGACTCCTGAGACGTCGAGGCCTCTGACGAGGTCCGGGCTCGACCGGAGGCAGAGTCAGAAAAGATTCTCTCCTTCTGATGCTGCCGGCTTCTGAGTGCCTTAGTGGACATCTTACCACACGGGACACAGACCTTGGGATCATGGTCTGGCCCGAGGCAACGCAGGCAGCAGTCGTGTGTGTCGGTAAGCGACATGAGCTTCTTACAACGATCACACTTTTTAAAACCACTGGAGGCCAACGGGGAAAAAAGGGCCCCCGCGAGGTCAAAAGACCAGCCCTCCAGGGAAAAAGAAAAAGAGCGGGAACGTGTGCCACGAAGGGCAAAAAACCCCGAAAAATAGAGATTGGGTCGATACCGGCGTACCGAACCCAGGCGGGAAGGGGAACCGGCGTCAAACCGGACAAAGAGCGAAAATCACAGAAAAAAATCAAACTTTTCCAGGCTGACACGGACACACGTCCGTTGGGCTCCACGGAAAAAAAAAGACTGAGCAAGATGGCACCTTTGGGCGGGAAGGGGACCGCGCATGCATGGGTGTATTCCCAAAGGTTTTCTAAGAAAGCTGGGGAAATGCTCTGCATGGGGGCTCCATCGACGTCGATGTCACCCATATGTGAGGACTGACTTCTTGCTTGGTCCTGGAGAAAGAGAACATATGCCACTTAAAGTGAGTGAACATCTGGCAGATGGTTTCCTGGAAGCTAACAGGATCTCCTTTACCTCATGTATAAGGTTAAAGTCCTGTAAAGCTATGCTTTCAGCAGCCAAGCTCTGAGATGGAGAGACTGCAGATTGGGATGGAGCAGTGTCCCTTCGCCCTGGGAGAGATCAGGCACAGATCTGAGACATAGAAGTTGTGACAGACATAACAGGAGAGGAAACAATGGTTGGCATGGCCAGAGCAGGGCTATGAGAATCATGAAGCCCCTGTCCACTTGAAGCTTGAAAAGCATCTTGGGGATGAGAGGAATGGGAGGGAAGGCATATAGGAGATCTCAACCTCAGTAGAGGTAAAAAGCATCCATTTGCTGGTTGCTGGACCTGGAGTCCTGGTGCAGAAGTGTGGGATCTTGGCATTCTGTGGAGTGGAAAACAGATCTATGTCTGGAGTCCCCCAGATCTGAAAGATGTAGGACGTATCTGGATGGAGAGACCATTCGTGGGGAACGAGGATCAGACTCAATTTGTCTGCCAAAACATTTTGCTCCTCTGGGAGATACACCGCTTGAAGGTGTATTTTATGAGCAATGGTAAAGGAACAGAGATGAAGGGCCTCCTTGCAAAGGGCCAAGAACCTGTTCCATCCTGCTTGTTCACACAGAACATGGCCACTTGATTGTCTGAACCAGGACCCTGTGGGATCCTAGGTGATGTTGGAACACACTGAGGGCCTTGGAGATAGCGCGAAGCTCCAGTAGATTGATTGATCTGGAGCTGCGACTCCTAGTCTGTGTGGAGAGAGTGCCCAAATGAGCCCCCCCACCCCAGTTTGGAGGCATCCGTCATTAGGGTGCATTGATGTGGAGGCATCTGAAAAGGTGACCAGATAAGGAGATTTTCTGGGGAACACCACCATTGGAGCATTGTGGTAAGAGGGGCAGTGACTTGGATCTTGTCCCTGAGATGGCCCGAGGCTTGCTTCCATTGGGAGGCAAGAGTCCACTGGGCTATGCACATATGTAGACAGGTATATGGTACGACATGTACTGTTGAGGCCATATGCCCCAGCAGCTGCAGCATTTCCTGGGCAGTCAGATGGTCTCTGAGTTGCATCTGGGATGCCAGCTGAATGAGATGAGAATAGGACTGGGGTAGACATGTCATTGACTGTAGTGTGTCCAGGAGAGCTCCAATGAATTTTAGTTCCTGAGTTGGAACAAGATGGGACTTAGGCTTTGTCATAAATCTTCCAAAGTGCTGCAGTACCTGCATGGTACGAAGCAGACACAGCCAAACCTCCTGGGAGGTGTCTGCCTTTATGAGACAGTCATCTAAGTAAGGGAAGACAAATATCCCTAGATATTTTAGATATGTGGCTATGACTGACATGCACTTTGTGAAGACTCTTGGGGCAGAGGCGAGTCAGAAGGTAAGGACTCTGTATTGATAATGTTTTCCTTGAAAGATGAAGTATAGAAATTTCCTTTAAAGATGAAGTATAGAAATTTCCTTTGTCCTGGATGGATGAGGATGTGTGTACATGCTTCCTTCAGATCTAGAGAACAGAGCCAGTCCTGACTCTGGAGGTAGGGAAGAAGGGTCCCTAGAGAGACCATTTTGAACTTCTTGCTGATCAGAAACTTGTTTAGGTTTCTGAGGACCAAGATGGGCCTGAACCCTTTGCTCTTTTTTGGTATGAGAGTATAAAGAGTAGAAATCCATTCCCTACTGAGGTGTGGAGACCTCTAAGGCACCCTGTGATAGAAGAGAAGACACCTCCTGCAGAAGGAGAGCAATGAGAAGGGGCCGAGTATGATATTCTTCTACTAGGGTGGAGGGGGAGAGAGTTTGGAAATGAAGTCTGTACCCCTCCTTCACTATGGTTAGTGTCTGCTGCTCAGAGGTTGAGATGCCAAATGTGGGCATAATGACAGAGTCTGCTTGCTATGTGGAGGGGATGGGGGTCCTCCAGAGGCAGGGTGGCTATGTTCTCAAGGAAAAAGTAAAAAAACAGGTGCAGATTGTGGCTGTGGAGCGGGTTGAGCTATAGGTACCTGCGGCTTCTGTTCCTTGGGAGGCCATCGTCTCTTTTCAGGACCCTGAGCCTGGTATTGAGTGGCAGGAATACGAGCAGCACAGAACTTTTTTCTTATTAAAGGTGGTTTTCTTTGCAGCTGTCTTTTCCTAGCAGGATTGGCTGTAGCTCTAGACAGCTTATTCAGAGTGATATTCTGATTCCAGTTGAGAAGCCTTATTCTGCTAGTCCTTGCCAAAAAGGTTCTCGTCTGTGCAGGATATATTGCCCAGTTTATCTTTAACCCACTGCTCAAGATCTGAGGCTTGCAGCCATGCAATCCTGCGTGCACCGATGCAGATTGCTGTGGCTCTGCTAGTGCACTTAAATGCATCAAAGGTTGCTCTGTTAAACCTAGAGACATTTTGGGCAAGCTTAACTAGAGCAAGATAATCACCCCTTTTATCATCTGGGAGAAGGGCCATGGCCTCAAGGTCTCTGGTGACCTCCTTGAGGAACATACCCATGTAGAGTATATAGGAGTTAATCCTGGCTGAAAGCATGAAAGCCTGGAAACATCGGTGTCCAAACACATCAAGGGTTCCAGATTCTCTACCTGGAGGGTTAGAAGAATGTGTCTTAGAACTCTTAATTCAACGCATCGCCAATTCCACCAACATCGAATGGTGGGGAAGTTGTATCTTTGGAAGCTGGGACATTCCGGTACTTGGTACATGGTATTGAGGCATCGAGTATGCAATGAGATCATGAAAGGAATCTCCCATATCCAGAGCATGAGATCTTGGAGAATGCATGAACTGGAAGGGTGGCTGCCTCCTTAGGAGCTGTTGGGTATTGGAGGATCTTCAATTCCTCATCCCTAGACTTTCTCAGATGTTACCGTTATGGAGAGACCCCTAGCTAGGTCTTGAATAAACTCTTGGAAAGACATGTCCTCAGGAGGGGACATTCACCATTCTGGTAAAGAGGGCGCCGCCGGTAGACTTTGCAGTCCTCAAATATCGAGTGACTCGTCATCAGAAGCCTCCGACTCAGAGGATTCAAAGTGTCGGCAAGACAGGTGCTCCTGCTCTGCTAGGTGCCGATACCGGTTGATATCTGTATTGAGTTAGAGGATCTGCTTGGATGAGGCCTCATTACTGGGAATGGACTCAAGGGCAGGCATGAGTGGCAGTGAACCCAGAGGCATAGATACTGAAGCAGTTTGCATCAGTACCATTGGCGATACCAGAGTTTGCAGTACAGTTTGTAATGTTTTGATCGGAACCTAAGCTGCCAATAGAGACGGCATGCTCCGCTTGATGGCCATGATACCCAAGCATCGATGAGCTCCATGGATCAGTGCATCACAAATGGAGATTTGCGCTATCGTCCCAGAGCATGGCACCAGGAGCTCTCCTGAGATGGAGGCCTAGGGAGCAACCTGGAGCTCTCTGTGGCTTTGGAGGACAGGTCCTCCCACCGTGGCTGTTTGGCTGGCCAGTCTACCTCCAGGGCAACACTTAGGGCATCTCGATGCTTTGAAAGAGATCTACCCTTGAAAGCATGATTTATCTTTGAGGAAGACTTATGCTTCGATACCTGAGAGGAAGATGATGCCCTCGATGCTAAAGAAACCCCATCCGAGGCAAAGAAAGCACCGAACTTTGTGACCCTGTTCTGCAGGTCTCTGTCATTCTAACAGTTGGTGATCGGACCCGTGGCCTTTTAGAAACCAGTTGTGAGCATCAGTAGCTGAGATGGTACTACCACATTTAGAAATACAAACAACCACAAACCGTCTGAGAGGAATAACTATAATCCAAAACCAAAAACCTACCTCTCAGTAACTCACCTAAATAAAAATCAACTTTCAGTAGATTCTTCCAAATTTACAAAATAATCAACAATATCATTAGGTTACACCCGGACCTCAGGATTTAGACACCCTCCATCTGGCGAATTACATCACCATAGGGAAATGGTGGACACTTGCATCATAGGTCCTTAACCTTAACACCTTTAAAGTACTACATCAACAAGAGTCTTTTCCACGTAATAAATTACTAAACTTATCCTACTCCCTAACTACACATAAGGATTCACTAAATCATTCACCATTCATTAATCACAACCACATGACTAAATATACAACCATCCATACAACATAAACACAAACCTCTCAACTATAAAAGTGTCCAATATTATTCTGTATCCACTCCAGAGCAGAAAATCAATAAAAGGCTTCTAATATCTTTGAAAGCACTAGGCTTAATAGTGAAATATCTAATTTCAGTATCCACATGAACGCTGAAAAAGCGTCTGTCAAGATACCAATTGCAACACTTCATTTGTTATATATGCTTTGTGGTGCCCATGTTTGAAAACCTATGTGGGGAAAACGACTCGCCCTTTACGTACTAGACTGTCTGAACATAAATATTGTTTGACTAAGGCTCATTTAGAGACCCCTTTGGTGCAGCATTGGATTAATGCTTCTCATACTTTTGAAGATGTTCGCTGTACCGTTTTGGAAGTCGTGCCTTTTAACATCCGTCGAGGTGATAGGGGACTTCAACTACTTCAGAAAGAACAGAAGTGGATTTATTCCTTACATACATTGGATCCGGAAGGGTTAAATAAGATCGAGTGGGCTTTATTTTTTTGAAACAGATACTTTTAAAATGATCAATGGTGAAATCTCCCCTTTTTTGACTGGTGCAGCTCCTGTCTACCCTTCCCTTGGCAATATTCACTTATGTCAGTGATAGTTTATGTTTTTTGTTTAATAAAGTTGTTGAAAGTTGAGAGTTTGTAGATATAAGCGGACTGATTGGCGCGTGTTCCCTTAGACTGCTGACATCAGACGCCGATGAGCTGTAGCTCGCAGAGACGCTATATGTGTCTAAAAATGAAAGATTAGTTAATGGTGAATTCCGTTTAACTTTGGTTCCTGACGAAGCCTGTGGCGAAACGGAAGCTTTCGTCGAACAAACAGTGTGCGGTGGCGGCGAGTGATCTTTGGGACAGTCAGCTGTATTTTCAGTGCCGTGAAAAGACGTTTGTGTTTTGCTCCTTAGCAGATAAGTAATTGATTGCTTTCTGCATATTGAGATTTGTCGTTTACCAACCTAAATTTGTGCTTGATTTTCTTTTTCAGCGTTCATGTGGATACTGAAATTAGAAATTTCACTATTAACCCTAGTGCTTTCAAAGATATTAGAAGCCTTTTATTGATTTTCTGCTCTGGAGTGGATACAGAATAATATTGGACACTTTTATAGTTGAGAGGTTTGTGTTTATGTTGTATGGATGGTTGTATATTTAGTCATGTGGTTGTGATTAATGAATGGTGAATGGTGAATGATTTAGTGAATCCTTATGTGTAGTTAGGGAGTAGGATAAGTTTAGTAATTTATTACGTGGAAAAGACTCTTGTTGATGTAGTACTTTAAAGGTGTTAAGGTTAAGGACCTATGATGCAAGTGTCCACCATTTCCCTATGGTGATGTAATTCGCCAGATGGAGGGTGTCTAAATCCTGAGGTCCGGGTGTAACCTAATGATATTGTTGATTATTTTGTAAATTTGGAAGAATCTACTGAAAGTTGATTTTTATTTAGGTGAGTTACTGAGAGGTAGGTTTTTGGTTTTGGACTACCACATTTAGAACATTTTCTAAAAACCACTAGATGGTTTTTCCAGTGTCAGTAGACAGTATGGTGTGCTTAAGGCCCAAAGGGTGTCTATGTGCCTAAAGAAAAGTTTCTGTAAAAAAGAAAGAATCGGAGAAATGACAATGAGAGACTGTTCCAGCATCAATGGGAAGGCAGACGCTAACCACAAAAAAGGACTAAAAATTTTCTGCGGTGACAGGATTTGCTTCCTGCTGACTCTGCGGAAAATGAAGAACTGAGGTGAGAGAGAGTTTGGAAGGTGGGCAGGCATCTACACAGATGCAGTGGGATGCTCCCAAAAGCTTTCCTATTGAATGCTGGGGAGCGTTCCCACGCAGACTCCATCGGTACTGACGTCACCCATATATGAAGACTACATTTCTGCTTGTTCCTGGAGATATACAGAGAAGCCTGCATACCCCTAACAAATGGGACGCTAGACCAGGGGTTTTCAACCCAGTCCTCGGGGAACCCTAGGCCAGTCAGGTTTTCAGGATTCCAAGAATGAATATGCATGCGAAAGATTTGCATGTTCTGCCTTCATTGTATGCAAATCTATCTTATGCATATTCATTGTGGGAATCCTGAAAACCTGACTGGCCTAGGGTTCCCCGAAGACTGGGTTGAAAACCTATGCGCTAGACCCTCCACAGAGCCCGAGAATGGGTGGGGAAGGGCTCTGCACATCAGCAATCTCCCCCAAAAAGACCAGGGTTTGCAAAGGAACTAGGAATATCCAGCATGCCTCCAACCACACCCAAGCCATGGTGCTCCCACCATACCAACATTGGGCTGCCTACAAACACGCACACTAATAATATACTTGAACATTAGGTATCCCCAATCCACCTTAGTCTTTTGTGGTCAAAAGTGTTACCCAATCTTCTCAAGGTCTCCGCCTCTGCCAGATGAACCAGGTAAATTCACAGAACTCTCTCAATGTTCAGGGGAATTTAACCAGGTGCAAAGGAAGTATCTTTATATGGATTTAGGGTTCATGTTGGCCTTTAAGCACTGGACACACTTGTGCAAATCTCACCATATAATCATAACCAGTTTATGATAATTAACCACATATAAGCGAGAGAGATCACTAGGAACCACCACTCCCAGATATTTAAACTGATTCATCACCAAAAACCTGATGCAAAGCCTCCAGTCAGCCCAACCACCCATCTTGGTCCAACACATCAGTGAAGACTTCTTCCAGTTGATGGAAAAGCTGAAGACTCTACCATTTGGAAAATATCATCCATGGCTTTGTGGAGTGACAGTCAGTTCATGGAGATAGATCAAAATGTCATCCGCATACAAGGAGATCGCATGTCACACGCTCCCTACCATAGGGCTCAATTTCTACACTCTTGCCTAGACATGCACAACAATAGGTTCAATTACCAGAGCAAACAAGAACAGGGACAATGGTTATCCTTGTCTTTTCCCCTGCCCAAAATGGAAGGGCAATGACAAACCCATTAACTAGCACAGCGTCTTCGGGACAAGTATAGATGGCTTCAATCCACTTATAAGTTTGGTCCAAAATGGAGGTGCTGCAGCACTACAAATAGATAAGGCCACTCCACCTTATCAAATGCTTTTTCAGCATCTAATGAAAGTATGGCGAGGGGGACATCAGAATTCTGAAGTGACTCAAACGACGAACATTCTCAAAACCAAAGTGATTCTTCATGAATCCTGTTTGATTGTGATCAGTGATTGCATCTGACCATCAAGCTGTGCACACAACTTCGGCAAAAATCTTAGTCAATGATTAGAGATGGGCCTATAGTTACTACACAGCAAGGGATCTCGTCCTTCCTTTGGGATAACCTTAATATAAGCTTGATAAAAGGACCCTGGGAGAGTCCACCACATAAGCACTTCATGGAAGACCCTAACCAAGATGGGGACTGCTACTCTCATACATTTGTATAACTCGACTGGCATCCCTTCTGGTCCAGCTACCTTCACAGACTTAAGGTCCTGGATAACCCTGTGTACCTCAATGAGAACAGCCATTCCGACAGCTCCCACACATCCAATGCCAAACAAGGAAGTTTGGCTTCTGGCAAACTGGACAATCTCACTTTCAGCCCCCAAGCTCAAGGTATATAGCCTCAAAGAACACAGCGGAGGAGGAAGCCATATTCAAAGACGCTGGTTGCCTCAGCCCCAAACTGCTTGTACTCTCTTCTTGACCCTCTCTCTTCAATTGCAATAGCAGCAGCTTACTAGCTTAATTTCCCTGTTGCTAGTAAAGACGCTTAGTCTGCTACATAACTGAGGCAAAGGACTCAGTCTTCAAGTTCAATTTGCCCCTCTTTCATGTCAATACCGCATCTTCTCCCCCTCTCCCTTCTTACACCAATCCACCAACTCCCGTATTCCCCTCTGAAGCTGCTCGATTTTTGATTTAACAGGTTTTATAATACCGGTTTATCATTTAGTCAAAGCAGTTTACATTGTAACTTAAACTTGGTAATGTACATTAAACGGGGTCAATGATATCCCTCCATTGACTAAAAAAAAAAAATCCAAGTTAATTGACTTGCTCAAGGCCACAAGGAGTGCTAATGGGAATCTAACCCTGGTCTTTTGGTTCCCAAGCCAGTGCTCTAACCGGATGTAGGGAAATCATATGCCCCCAAACTACTTTTACCAGCTTTCCAAAGCAAGAAAACAGATCATCCACATCATTAAATACTCTCGCCAGCCATTTATCAGCTCTTTAAGAAACTCAGGATTTCTTAACAGACCTCTGCTGAGAGGCCAGGAATAGGATGGGGGGGGGGGGATTCCAACTCCCTATCCTGCAGCACCAAATTCACAGAAGCATGGTCTGAGACTCCAAAGGAACCAATGGACAACTCACTCAAAACAGAGCAGAGCTCTTGAGAAAGAAAACAAAAATCAATACAGGAATAACTATTATGGGGGGGGGGGGGGCTGAGTTACACATCGGGAGTGGAGCAGCTGCCTAATGGTTAGAGCACTGGTTTGGTAACCAAAAGACAAGGGATCAATTCCCACCAACACTCCCTGGGGCAAGTCACTTAACCCTCCATTACCTCAGAAGGCAGGCCTGGCAATCTACTTCTGGTCAGACTGCCAAGAAAACCCAAGAACTGCTGGGTCACCAGGAGTCAGCATGGATTCAAAGGTACACAATGCATTGCATTTCTGAACACCACGTAGTCCCTATCTCAAGGGTACATCATCCTCCAGCAGATCAAGGTCCCCCAAATAGTGCTGCAAAAGCTTGGACCCTTTGGAATTGATCAACCCCCACCCCATCCTCACCATGGTTAATGCATACTTGAAATCTCCCCCAATAACAATTTATCCTTCTGCTCACATTTCACAGACTGTTTACTTGCAGACCCGATACCACTTGAGCAGGGGGAATACACACACTAATAGAATAAGAGATACCATATAGAATGGGGAATCAACTCAGCATCCAGGATTGTACCAACAACCTGAAACGAACAATCCTTATTAATAAGAGTGGGAAGAGAAATTGGCTGCAAAAACCTGCGGATAATACTTAGATTTTAAATGCAGGTGCTACAACTGCAGCAACAACCTCTTCCTTTTAATCATATTATGCAGGACTAACATTCCATGTCAATAACTGCACAGTAAATTAATCAAGCTCCTCAACAGTAACCACATACAAAACAACCCAACCCCATAAGAGAGCAACCCACCATCCACAAGCACTTGACAACTCCAACCCCCCCATCAAATCCTCCCCCCAAAAACCTCTGGTCAGAAAAGCCAATTCTTGCTGCCACCATGGCATGGCAAAAACAGCACCGATGACCCCATCCTTCTGATCTCCCCTACCTTCCCTAGGGCTCCTCTCAACTAGGCTACAACCCACCCCTGCCCCCCACCCAAGCATAACCCCTGAAGTATCTTCCCAGTTCAAGGCTCACACAGCACTTCCCACTCCCAAATCAAACATCCTCAAAAGCCCAGCCTGATTTATCCTGCAAGTAAAACAGACACCCCCTCCCACGAACCTACTGATAAAAAAAACCAAAACAAAACACAAAACAGAAAGCGGTAGACACCAGCAGGCACACAATCACAGGAGCCTGGTCGTGTCCATATCTTGACCAGATCACCCTCAGCACTACCATACAACTTGTGCCAAGAACACAGGATCTTCCTTCCTCTTGGGGGTTGAAGCCTTTCATTCCTGCCTCCAGATTAGGCTTGTCTGCCCCCCCGCCCCCCCTTGATGAAAGAAATCCACCATCTCTAAGCAATTATCAAGCTCAGTTATTTTGTTTTGCATGTTACTCAAGGCAAAAGGGAAACCCCAACGATAGCGAATCCCATGCTCTTGCAGGAGCTGATTAAAAGGCTTAAAGTTTCTATGCCTCTTCAAAGTGTAATGTGAAATTTCCTGGAAGATGTGGACTCCATGATCCTGGAAAGACAGGGCCCTTGTTCCCTTAAGGCTCTGAAGTAGGGCAACCTTCTCTTTGAAATAGTAGAACCACCATGATAGGCCGAGGATACAAATCACCACTAGATCTAGGGGCCACTCTTCTGTGAGCTCTGTCCAGCTGAACTACATCTGGGACCCGGGTACACAAAAGGTGAAAATTTGCTTTATGAACTGAACAATATCCTCTATCCCCCTTGGATTCAGATCTAAAATCTGGATGGCCGTTGATTCTCTAGATCATGCTGCTCCCACATGAGCACATCCAACTTACAGAGCTTAGACTGGAAGACAGCAGCTTGTAGCATCAAGCTGTTCAATGTTGATCTCATTTTGAGAACTATTACCCAGAGCATTAACTTGATATCATTAACTGCTTCTACAAGGAACAAGCAGGAAGTCAGCCCTCACATATAAGTGATGTCTGTGCCGATGGAGCCCATGCGGAAGCATTTCCCCAGCTTTCAAAGAAAGTCTTTTGGATATGCTACGAGTGGTCCCCTTTTCGCCCAAGGGTGCCATCCTGCTCAGTCTCCTTTTTACCATGGAGCCCAACGGATGTAAGTCCCGTTTCCCTAAAAAAATCTTATTTCCTTAAAAGTGTTTTCCCGGTTAACTGGTTTCTCTTCTCTCAAGCTGGCGCCGTTTCTGGTGCCATTCTCAGCCCCCTTTTTCGAGGTTTCCTCGACTGGCTTTCATGCCTTTTTAATCCTGGGGGTTGTCGACCCCATCCAGGTG
This sequence comes from Ichthyophis bannanicus, assembly GCA_033557465.1. Taxonomy (NCBI): domain Eukaryota; kingdom Metazoa; phylum Chordata; class Amphibia; order Gymnophiona; family Ichthyophiidae; genus Ichthyophis; species Ichthyophis bannanicus. Next base: position 377,005,309 of record CM066034.1, on the reverse strand, counting down.
CTACCCACCATGTCTCCCGGTGGGTTCAAAAAAATGTGACTGCTGCAGTCAAACCATGTCAGTAACAAACACCCATGACTGCTGCTTGCGTTGCCTGGGCCTGGACCATGACAGTACCTCCTGCAACCTGTACCAGGGCCATGCTGCCTAAAACCAACAGAAAAAGGTCAGCTTTGCAAGAGTTGTTCCCCAGGTCTGAATCATCCCATGCCTCCCTGATGCTGAGCTCCAAGCCCAGCACATCCCATGAGGCCCAAGCATCCTCGGAGTCTCGTGGCGATGACTCCAAGACGACCTCAGACCCAGAGAAAAAGTAGTCTTCAAAGTCCACCAAGGTTGCACCGGAGAAACCCGATAAAACCGCCTAGAAAGACACTGGCGACTCCAAGAAACACCCCACCAAGGACCTAGAGAAGTATTCCTTGGCTGGCAGAGACCGTGTGATGTTTCTTGAGGCCATAGTCCTCATTGAGGACACTCGCAAAAGTGCCGGCGCCAGGCCAGAGATCATCTGTGCCTGCACCGAAGGCTACAGAGCCTTCTGGCCTGGAAACCAGAATGGCAGCCTTGGAATGGAACATCACTGCTATCCTGGCCCTGCAGCAGGCAATGATGGCCAGTTTGTCTGCCTCATCTGCCCCAACGACTGAACCCTTAACTGCGAGGGAATCGCCAGTCATCGAGCTGAGCTCCAAGCGCCACTGGCTTCTGGAAAGCACTCTGCGCAGGTCAATATGCCAGTCCCGTTTGTCAGCCATCCAAAGTCCTTGCTGGCTCGTGTCTATGATTTTGACACCAGGTCCTCAGCAGGCTGCCAACCCTTCGATGCCAGCCTCTAGGCAAGGAGTCACAGGCACTCGGACTAGTCATCACCACTCGACTCCGAGTGAGAGACTGATGACGAGGCCTCTCCGGACACCAAGTGACACAGATATTACCTTTGACCAGTCGCTATTCTCCTTCTGAGGACATGGCCTTCCATGACTTTGTCAGGGACGTGGCCAGAGCCCTCTCGGTGCAAACCAAGGTGAAGGAAGACCCGTGCACCAAGGAGTTGGAGATTCTTCAGTATGAGTCTCTAGCCAAGGAAACCCTCAGTGCCTATGCAGCCGATCCTCGAGAGGCTACTGCTTCAGATGTGGGAAATGCCAGAATCTGTGCCGGTGGTGATCTGGCGCCTTGATGCCATCTACTGCATACGGAAAGGCCTAGGGTTCCACAAACACCAGCTCTTGCATAACTCCATGGTCGTCAAGTCGACAATGCAGAAACTCAGCCGGAAGACTCACTCCTCGGTTTCCCCCGGGAGGGAGGCCGGAGCCCTCGACGCCCTCGGGCTCAATATTCAGGTGTCAGATCCAGGCCTATGAGCTTTACATAGGCATTTACCTAAAGAGCTGTCGGGGTTTATGGCAGGCCTCGTCAGGGAACCCCTCCAACAGTTCCAGGCCCTGAACTCGGAGATCAAGAACTGTTCCAAGTTCCTCTCCTGGGCAGCCTATGATGGCTTCGAGTCAGTGGCTCAGGTAGCCAGGGCCAACATCAGGGCCCAATGTCAAGCCTGGCTACAATCCTCTGACCTCAAGCAATGGGTCCAAGACAAGCTGCTTGACATCCCCTGTACCAGGGAGAACTTGTTCGGAAACCTATGGCCAACAAAGTGGCCGAGATTGAGGCCAATGTAGTGACCCGCCAGAGGCTCTCTAAGACGACCTCATCCCATCCCTGCAAAAAACACTAGGGGGGGGGGAGGCCCCTTTTCCTGAGGAAAAAGGGGTCCTTTGGGCAGAGTCACAAATATCAGCCCTTCTCAGGCTAGCAGCAGGCTTCTCACTCCAGAAGGCAAGGGTACGGAGCTCAGAAGCCAAAAGCACCTAAGCCCCAACCCCTGCTCCCACCCAGCCTCGGTGGAGCTTTTAACTCCTTGGGCAGGGCCTCCCCTCCTCCAGGAGACCTACACCAGCCCACAGGGGAGTGCCTGATGCTCTTTGCCCACAGATGGGCTACAATCACTGCGGATACTGCAGGTGGTCAGGGAGGGATATCTTCTCCACCTCAGCAGATTCCACCCAAGTTCTTTCCTGGAGAGCCAGTGCGACCCCTCTTTCACCAGACCCAGCTGCTCACAGAGCTCACAGGTCTTCTCAAGGACAATGCAGTAGAGCCTGTACCCAAACATCTATGGGGCAAAGGCTTCTACTCCAGGTACTTCCTTGTCCTAAAGAGAACTGGGGAGCCTCAGGCCCATCCTAGACCTGTGAAACTTGAACTTCTCCCTCACCAGAAACTTGTTCAAGATGCTCTCCCTTGGAACACTGCTGCCTTACCTCTGCCAAGGAGACTTGCTGTGCTCTTTGAACCTAAAGGATGCATACATGCACATCCTATTTATTTTTATTTATTTATTTTATTTGAGCACATTTTTATACCTCTCCTTCCAGTGATCAGCAGCGGTTTACATTTAACAATTAACTCTGCATTGTTTAGCAGTTACATAAAACAGTAAGAAAATAACATTAGAACGCTGAAAGGTAGCATTGTTTTAAGATAACTCAATAAATAGTTCAAAACTGTTTAAATGAAAGAAGAGAACATGTTAACATACATGTTATATATTTAACTATATACAGTATTTGTGAACGAAAATACAAGTAGATTTACTATTTAATTCTTCGTGGATTTGAGGTTTCAAAATGGTAACAGCGGGAAGACCTCCGTCTAGTTTTCATCACAGAATTACTCTAAGTTATTTCTGTCTGATTGAAGTATTCTTGAAATAGATGTGTTTTAAGGCTTTTACGGAATGATGTGAGATCTTTGTTAGCTCTTAAGGTGTCGGAGTTTGTTCCATTGTGTTGGAGCAGTGTATGTGAATGCTCTATTACTGGTGAATGCCTTTGCTTTGCAAATGGAGAGGGGGGTTTGTAATGTATTTAGGTTGTGTGTACGTCTTTTCCTGTTGGTGGTTTGTGGCTTTATGAGTGAGGCAAGGTAGGATGGGGCAGAATTTTGTATTAGTTTGAATGTTGTAATTATTATTTTGTATCGTATGCGTGCATGTATAGGTAGCCAGTGAAGTTCTCTTAGGATAGGTGTGATGTGATCTGAGAAGGGTACGTTCATTAGGATTTGGGCTGTTACATTCTGTGCCATCTGGAGTATGTTGTTTTTTTGGGCAGGCCTTGTAGTATGCCATTACAATAGTCCAGATGTGGCGTTATGATTGCTTGTATTATTGATCTAAAGTCTGATAGTTCAATGATGTTACGTAAGGGCTGTAGGGTTCTTAGTTTGTAGAAAATGGTTCTATTTAATAGTCTTAGGTGGGTTTCCATGTTAAGTGTCATATCTAGAGTGACACCTAGGTACTTTAGTTCTTTAGTGTTATAGGTTGTATTATTTAGTATGATTGGGGGGGGGGGTGTTTAAATTCCGGATTTTTAGAGATAAACATTACTTCAGTTTTTTTATGATTCATAAGCATATTGTTTTGTTGGAGCCATTGTTGTGCTTCATTAAGGTAATTTTCTAAGTGGCTGTAATCTGGGTTACATATATCCATTTGTGTATAAAGCATTATATCATCCGCATAGAGATGATAGTCAATTTTGTGTTTTTGGAATATTGTGCAGATGGGTCTTAGGTATAGGTTAAATAATATGTCAGATAATGCTGAGCCCTGTGGAATACCTTGTGTCTGTGGGAACATATTGGATAGATTTTTATCAAAGTATACTTGTATCCTGTTGGATATATAAGAAGAGAACCATTTTAGGGGGGTTCCATTTATACCTATTGTTTCTAATCTTTCTATGAGGATCTTATGATTCACTGAATCAAAGACTGCAGTTATGTCGATGAAAATTAAGACAAACATTTTTTTTGCAGTTTTCAATGCCTTTATAAAGTTTATCAAATAGTACTAGTAGTAGTGTTTCTACTCCATGTGATTGTCGAAAGCCATATTGTTGAGCATCAAGTGCATTTGTGTTATCTATGTGATCTTGCAATTGGTATTGTATGGATTTTTCAATAATTTTGGCTATAAAAGGTATACTTGATATGGGTCTGTATGAAGATGGATCTGCTTTGTTTAGTGATTTGTTTTTTAGTATAGGTCGTATTAGAGATCTTTTTAGTTCTGTTGGTATGTTTCCTTGTATTAGAGATTGGTTTACAATGTTTATTATGGGTGCAATTTCTGCTTTAGTATTCTTGATCCAGTCTACTGGACATGGGTCAAGGGGGGATGTGGTGGTGTTTATGTTTGTGATGATGTTTAGGAGCTGTCTTATCTATTGAGTAAAAGTTTTCCCACACTACTGTGAGGTTAGTATTTTGTGTTACCCTTTGAGATGCATTATTTTCAATTTTATGGGAGATTCTTTCTTCGTTAGGGTTTAATTTTTTAGAGTAGTGATCAGCCAGTGCTTGAGCATTTATAGGATATTTTGAATTAACGTCTTTTGGGGGTTTGGTGAGTGAATTTACAAGCTCAAATAATTCTCTTGATTTATTTAAAGCATTAGTTAGTTTTTTGGTGTGATAATTCTTTTTTGCCGTATTTACTATTTCTTTATAGGATTTAAGTAGTGATAAGTATTGTTTTTTGGTCTCAGTTGATTTCCTAGCTCTCCATTTTTTTTTCCATTTTTCTGAGATCTTTCTTTGCTTTAGCTAGATCTGCTGTGTACCAGGGTTCAGACCTTTTCCTTGGCTTGTTGCTTTCATGAGAGGCGATTTTAGATGTTTGTTTAGAAACTGTTTCTATTCCATTGTTCCATTGTTTTATTAAGTCTTCCAAGTTTGAAGTTTCTGTTTTTACATGCGAAAAGATGGAATTTATTAGTGTGTCTTTATCTAGTTTTTTTAAACATGCTTTTATGTGTATTAGTAATAGGTTCTATGTTGGGTGATTGTAATGGCATTTCAAATGTGAATTGTATAAGGTGGTGGTCTGACCATGGCACCTGTGTTATTTTTGGGGTTGTACTTGTTACTGTGGTGTTTGAGTATTTTTTGGGAAGGAACACTACGTCTAAGGTATTTCCCTTGTCATGTGTGGGTGTTTGGATTATTTGTCGGTAACCCATTTGATCCATGGCCTCAGTGAATGCATTAGTGTGTATGGTATTAAGTGAAGCAAGGTTTATATCGCCTAGTATCATCTGATACTTTGAGGTTTCGCATATTGTTTCAAGAGCTGATGCTAATGCTTCATGTTTTCCAGAAGGTGGTCTGTAAATGAGGGAAATAGCAAAGGTTTTATTTTCCACCTTAAGGATGTCTATTCCTTCGAGTGACTTCTGGGCGGTACAGGTTAGGTTTAGATTTTTTCTTGCTATTATTAGCACCCCACCACCTTTTCTGTTGTTACGAGGGCAATTGAATAGATTGTATCCTGGTGCACTTAGTGTGTTGAGGGGGACTGTGTCCAACTCTGAGAGCGATGTTTCTGTGATGCATAATAGATCTGTTTTTTCATCAGTAATTAGGTCCTGCATAATGTGTATCTTGTTTTTGATAGACCTAGTATTTATTAGTAGGCATGTTTGAGGGATTAGTGTGCTAGACTTACTGTGTGTAGTATTAAGGGTAGTTTTGATTGTAATTAGTCTTGAGCGTGGTTTCGTTATATTTCATTATCCTAATCCACCCCTCCCACAGGCAGTAACTAAAGTTCATGGTAGGACGACAACACCACTAATACAAGGTGCTACCCTTTGGCCTCGCATCCTCGCCAAGGGTCTTCACGAAATGCCTAGCAGTGGTAGCTGCCCATCAGCATCTGCAGGGGGCCTTTGTCTTCCTCTACTTAGACTGGCTCAGAGGCAACACTGCTGCAGAGACCAGTCAGGCTTCAGGACGTGCAACCCTCCTGCTGCAGTAGATAGGATTCATCATCAACTATCCCAAATCCCACCTCTCTCCAGCCCAGAGTCTGGAGTTCATAGGTGCTCAGGTCAACATTACTTGCCAAGGTTGTCCTCCCCAGGAAGAGGGCAGAATGCCTCAGGCCAGTCAGTACCAGCTCACCGCCTCCATCTGTTGGGCCATTTCGCCTCCACAGTCCACATGACCCCGCTAGCCCACTTACATATGCTCGCAGTGGACGCAAGCCACAAATAGACTGCGGGACAGGATCAGGGTAACCCACCAGCTGCCAGAGTCCCTCAACTGATGGCAACTTCCTCGCAACCTCAGAGCAGCAATGCCCTTCCAGGCACCCACATCCCAGAGGATCCTGACCAAAGACGCCTTCCTCCTAGGTTGGGGGTGCATTGTGGGGACAGCTGCACACAAGGCAGCTGGTCCCAGGTAGAAACTCTGCTTCAGATCAATCTCCTGGAGCTCAGGGTGATCTCCCTGGCCCTATGGGTGTTTTGCCACCATCTGCGACACCAGTACCAATTCAGATGGATAAACAAGTCACCATGTTTTATGTCAACAAGCAGGGGGGTACGGGTCATACTCCCTCTGCCAGGAAGCAGTAACCCTTTTGTCCTTTGCACTGCGCAACATCATGCTCCTGCAGGTGGTTCACCTTCTGGGCCAGGATAAACTTCTGGCAGATTGTCTGAGCAGAGTCCTCAGTCTACACGAGTGGCACCAGGACCCCTGAATGGCCGCTCGACTCTTCTGCCTCTGGGGCAGGCCTGTGATGGACCTATTCACCACCCTGGACAACACCCAGAGCTCCGCTTCTGCTTGCAGCAACCACACCCATAGAGGGTGGCAGCGGATGCCTTCCTGATCCCATGGACAGAAGGCCTCCTCTATGCCTTCCTGCCAATCCCTCTGGTCGCCAAGACCCTCTTCAAGGTCTAGCGCAAGGGGGAATCTCTAATACTAATCTCCCCCAGGTGGCCCAGACAGTCCTGGTTCCCACTGCTGCTCTCCCTGACAGCGGCACTCCCGATCCCGCTGGACCATGCCCCAGATCTAACACAGGACGCGGCTCCTTTCTGGGGTCTCTACTGCTAACAGTGTGGCTGCTAAAAGGATAGTATTGGCCCCTTTCAACCTCCCGAAGGAGGTAGAGGAAATCCTGCTAGCCTCCCAAAAGCCATCCAGCAGGCGAGCTTACGTCTTCAAATGGCAAAGATTCTCTGTATAGTGTGCGGAGAGATGGGAGAACCCGTTCTCCTGCCAGGTGCAGTTAGTGTTCCAGTATCTACTGCATCTGTCGTACACTGGGCTGAAGTACAACTCAGTGAAAGTGCACCCGATTGCAGTAGTCGCACACCACCACCCTATCAAGGGCAAACCCCTCTCGGGTCAGCCTCTGGTCTCTTGATTCCTCTGGGGCCTTGTGCTGTCTACACCCCCTGTCTGCCCTCTGGCGGCAGAGTGGGTCCTCAACATAGTGCTCTCACAGCTCACCAGACTGCCTTTCAATCTGCTAGTCACTTGCCATCTGAGGTATCTTTCATGGAAGGTTGCCTTCCTGGTGTTCCTCACATCCGCTCGGAGTGTAAGCGAACTTCGGGTCCTGGTAGCAGAACCACCATATACAAGATTCTACAACAGGGTGGTGGCTCCCAAAGGTGGTATCTCCTTTCCATTTCAACCAGGTGGTGGTTCTTCCCACCTTCTCACAGCCTCACGCTGGTCGAGAGGAACCTGTACTCCATATACTGGATTGCAAATGGGCCCTGTCCTACTTACAGCAGACTCGGGGCCATTGCAAAGCTCTTCAGCTTTTCATTTATGACCCCAGCAGACTGGGGCTTCCTGTCACTAAGTGAACTCTGTCCACTTCGGTGGTGGACTGCATTGCTCTTCGCCTATGAGTGAGGTGGACTCTTTCTGGAACACCAGATCTCAGCGCATAGCATGAGAGTGATGGCCACATCAGTGGTAAACCTGCACTCAGTACCGGTGACTAAGATCTGAAAGGCCGCCACATGGTCTTCAATTCACACGTCTGCAGCTCACTAATGCCTGGAGAGCGAGTCCTGTCAGGACAGTGCCTTCGGCCAGGTGGAAGTCCACAATCTTTCTGAGGTGTAGCCAACTTCTGCCCTCTGACACTTCTGTGTTCAGGCTACCGGAGTGATGGGTGCAGAGTCTCTCAGTGGGGACTCAGGACTACCTGACTTGGCCGCTGTTAGTGCTATTGTGGTTCATTCCTTGGCAGCCTGGAGCTAGGGAGTCTCATATTTGAGGACTGACTTCCTGCTTGTACCTGGAGAAATAGTTATTCACCTATAATAGGTGTTTAAGGACAGCAGGAATCAGTCCTCAAAACCCTCCCGCCTCCCCTGGGAGTTGCCTCCTTATCTTTGTTTTAGTTTTTGACTACTGTCCTAGCTGTGTCATCTGACTGAGCAATATAGCACCCTTGGGCGGGAAGGGGACCATGCATGCATAGTAACATATGTGCCGAAACAAGGAAAAAATGAAGGAAAAGATATTTGAGTGAAAAACCGAACACAGAGGTGAGGACTTGAGCGGGGAAGGTGATCGAATCGAGCACATGAAAGAGAAAAAACCCAAGAAAGGGTCGAAAAATCTACTTTTTACCAAGGTGCATAGACGGGACATCTGCAGGGCTCCGCGGAAAAAGACAGACTGAGGCAAGATGGTAGCTTTGAGCTGGAAGGTGACTGCGTCATGCACAGTATAGCTCCAAAAAGCTCTCTTTGAAAGCTAGGGAGTAGATCCACCCAGGTTCTGTCGACGCAGATGTCACTCATATGTGAAGATATACTGTGGCACTGTCTGGTTAGTGCCTCTGACTATCCTTCTCAGCAGGGTGTATCCAGTTAGCAGTTCCTGGAAATACAATAAATCCCCTTGAAAATTGTGGTCCCCAAGTTGGGCAGGTGTGTATATACAGTCTGTTCGATTTGCATAATAAAGTGAAAGTATCTTGCATGCTAATCATGGCATCATGCAGTGGTGCAGTTTAACATCTGCTGCCCAGAAAGATTATAATTATTATAATAATTATTGGAAACCTGTATCCTTTGTTAATTTATGTGAGGGCTAGATAAATCCACTAATTGAGAGGACTGAGGACAGAGATCTGGAAACCATCATATTTAACTGTTAGGAAACCAGATTCTGTTCTGATAGTTGAGATACGTATGATTTAAATATGGAGTAAAAATCAGTTGAAGTCCCATGCACAATTAAATAAGTTACAAATCATATACACACTACTGTAGACATAGCTGAAATAGTGCACTTTTTATTCTGAACTGTATTTCTGTCTTAACAATGAGAAATGTCAAAACATGCTCTCACTGCACAATAGATGGGCATCTGTATTTGTAAAGGACCACCCAACCCCAGCAAAGATGAATTTCTAAATGCAGATATAAATTAGATACAGTACAAATCAAGCATGTCCAAAATTCCTGTCTGAATTATGCCAGACGTTACAGCCACTTTTAGTTCATGGCAGTTCCTCCAGCTGTGTGTGATCAAAAGGAAAGCAAATACAAATCGCTGAACCTGTGCATAGCTGCCAATGCTTAATCTTAACATTAACAGAAAAAGGAAACTATTTTACACTCAGTGCATAAAGTCCTTCAAAACATCAAAACGTTACAACCCCCCCCCCCCCCAAAAACAGTTTGAATTTAAGTGTCTTGGCAAAAACAAGATGTGAAAAAACTTTCTAATTCAATCTCTAGGAACAAGCAGGAAGTCAGTTCTCACATATGGGTGATATCAGCACAGAATGAGCCCAGCGCGGGAACACTCCCCTGCTTCCACAATAGGAAAGCATGCGTGGCTCCCTTCCTGCCTTTACTCCTGGTCTCCTCATTCTTTTTCCTATGGAGCCATCAAGACCTTGTCCCTGTCAGCTGCATCAAGAGACTTCTTAATTTTTTTTTTTTGCGGTACCATTGAGTACTTTACTTTTTTGCCTTCCTGTCGCCAACTTGACTTCCCGTCGATTCCACTTCTGTTCCCATTTTTCGTTTCTTATTTTACTTTTACTTGTATCTTGTCAGGCTTAAGGCTTACAGCTTTACCATATATTATCACACAATGAATTTGCCTCAGTCCTTTTCTAAGAAATGACCCACAGTGGGTTTAAAAAATGCTCAAAGTGTGCTATTACAATTTCCATCACCGACAAGCACAGCTGGTGCCTCAAATGTTTAGGCCCAGACCACAATTTAGATTCCTGTCCCTCCTGTTGCCACATCACTGCCAGAGGTAAGAAGAACTGAGATAAAAAGAAGGCTAAGCTGTTTCCAACAGACTCAGCTCCTTTGATGCATTCCTTAGGGGTATCGACACCATCGAAGTTCTCCCATACCTCTAGATCCCCACTTAGTCAAAAGGACAAGCATTGATCTAAGTCTCCAGTGCAAAAAAAGAAAAAAATACTTCCATAACAGAGATCTACCTCAAGGTTGGCATCGGACACCAATCACAGACACTCCTCTCACTCTGATGCAAACTGGCCAGCAAAGCAGCCCCAGTGGGAGACCTCACTCCAAAGCCATAAAGGGGCTTTGGGATGCGCCCAGAAGTACAATCCTCAACGCAGCCCCCGATACTGGCATCAGGTGTTGTGGTCCACACAATCTTGTCTTGAGCCACTCCTCTCCCCATACAGACACTCGATGACCGGGTCATCGCCATTGAAAAGGAGACAGAACCCAAAGCAGAGGAGCTGCACATTCTCCAGTATCCATCGGCACTAAAGATGGCAGCAACCCTCACAGTGCATAACATCTTGAGAAACTTGATGGCTCAAATGTGGGAATCTCCCATGTCAACTCCTGCAGTCTCTAAGAGGCTGGATACTCATTACAGAGTCCCTCCTTCTCCAGGGTTTCAAAAAACCTCAACTTCCTCACCACTCTTTGGTAGTTGAGTTAAAAGTCAAAAGAATCATTCCTCGGTTTCTCCTGGGAGGGAGGCCAGAACCCTCGATGCCTTTGGGAGAGAGGCCTTCCAGGCAATAATGTTAGCTTCCAGAATAGATTCCTACATGCTATATATATGGGCATGTTCCTTAGGGATGTCTCGAGGGATCTAGTGGAATTTACCACCTTGCTGCCTCCTGAGAAACAGGTACACATGCCCAGAACACTTCAAAATTGTTAACAAGGGCAGCCTTTGACTGCTTTGAGGCCAAGAGCAGGGCAGTTGCAGCCTGCATTGGAGATAGACAAACAGCCTGGCTTCAGGCATCTGACATGGAACAATGGGTCCAAGTTAATTAACATTCCATACAATGGTGAGAATCTTTTTGGCCAGAGGTGGAGGGAAAAGGCAGGTAAGATAGAGACAGGCTTTATAGAAAGACTGCAGATCCTTCTAAAAAGATTGCCACCAAGAAACCCTTCTTCCCAAAGAAGAAACATTACTATCCAACCTATCATTCCTATACATTTTAAGCAAAGATAAGAGTTTGTGGCTTTTTAAAGTTACTAGCTCTCCGCCTGGGAACTCTTAAAAGGGTTTTGGTACATTTTTAAAACCAAGTTGCATTCTTTTTGGTGCCTTAGTTTGAAAGGGGAAATATTTTCTTTAGTGGGGTAGGTTTAAAACACCGCTTTAGTGTCATCTTTCTCATCTCTTTGAAGCTACTGACACCTTATCGGGTGTTAGTTCCCTCCCTACCCCCCCCCCCCCAACTCTCACCCACCCCTAGTGAGCAGTCTTGCTCAATAGGGCACCTCCCCAATTAACTACACACAGGGACGGAACAGCAAATTTTGAACACTTAAAATATTTAACTGCTTTTTCTCTGAAAGGACAGCTGGGAAACCGGTTGGTACTTTGGTAGGTCTCTATCTTTTGCTTTAACAGATACCTAAGCTCCACTAACTGAACAATGACTGGGAAAAATCATATTGCCAAAGCTGTTGCCTCCGTTACAGCTTCTGCCTCTGTCCAGACAGAGGTCCCAATGCCAGTTGAAGGACTGGCTCCATGTGAAAGATGCCTGCATGCTGAAGCTCTCCAGAAACAAGTGGAGGAACTCAATGAGGAGGTGGCGAGACTGAGGAGCATTCAAGACAGTGAAAAGTACATTGATGAGATGCTTCTTGCAACATCCAAGCTCTCCAACAGTGGAGAAGATGGGAGCCTACATAATGACGAAGGTTGGACAAGTCACCAGGGCCTGCAGAATCACCAATCCAACTTCTCCAGCACTTGAACTGAACAACAATTATGCAGCCCTGGAAGTGGTGAAAGAATCCCTGGAAAGGGAAAAATGAGAGCTCGAGCACCCCAAAGTTGCAGAATCAATGACCACAAGAAAGTGAAGGGTAGTGGTGGTACTGAGGCAGCCATCTGCCGGCCAAACTTGATGTCCAGAAGCATGCTGTCTGCCATGTGTCAAAATCCGAGATGTTACAGAGTTTGCAAGACTCTGACTATTACCCAATGTTGCTAATCCGTCGGCACAAATGATACTGCCAGGTATCCCTCTGAGCATATCAAAAGGGACTTCATGGCTCTGGGACAGAGTGCGAAGCAGATAGGGGTGCAGGTGGTGTTCTCTTTAATCCTCCCTGTTAAGGGTAAAGGCCAAGACAGAGAAGCTTGCATCCTGGAGATAAATGTGTGGCTGCGTGGATGGTGTCAGAGCGTTTTGGTTTCCTGGACCATGGGATGCTGTTCCGAGGGTTGCAGAGCAGAGATGGCATCCATCTGTCCAAGAAAGGTTGATGTATCTTCAGTAGCAGACTGGCTAATATACTGAAGAGGGATTTAAACTATATTCATTGGGGAGGAGTGAAGAAAGCCCCAAGGTAAGTGAAACATTAAATACCTTTACGGAAATGGGTAAAAGGAGCAACATATAGAAAAGTGGTGTGTACAGATGCTCGTAGCATGGGAAATAAGATCCCAGATGTTGAAGCTTTAAGGGGAGAGGACTGACTTGGATTTAGTGGCAGTTACAGAAACATGGTTCACAGAAAACCATGACTGGGCTTTAACTATACCAGGCTATACTTTATTCAGAAAGGACAGGATAAGAAGAAAGGGAGGAGGAGTGGCACTATGTAAAAAAATATTCAAGCTTTGGAACTACAAAGTTTAAAAGGGAGAGAAGATGCATTGTGGGTTAAACTAGAAAGAGGGAAAGAGAAATCTATTTGCGTTGGTGTGATATACAGACGTCCCTCACAGGAGGAAGAGGTGGATGGAGAGTTAATTGAAGACATACGCAGCATTGCTAGGAAAGGGGAAGTGCTACTGATAGGGGATTACAATATGCCAGATGTTGATTGGCACATAACTGCTGCAGTATCATCTAGAAGTAAGGAGGATCCTGGATTCTCTACAGAGAACTTTTCAGGCAACTGCTAACAGAAGACACATGAAGGGGCCATACTGGACTTAGTGCTTACCAATGGTGAAAGTGCTCCTGATGTTATAGTGGGAGATCATTTTGCATCCCATCCAGTGATCACCAGATGGTGTGGTTCAGTATTAGGACTAGGGCTGTTAAAATGCATTCAAAAGCAAGGGCCTTAGACTTTGGGAAAACTAATTATGCCAAGATGAGCTAATACCTTGGAGTTGTTAGCAGGATGGGAACAGCTGGGGGACGTAGAAAACAGTGGGCAAAACTGAAAGGGGATATTTTAAGGGCAACCAAACGTTTTGTTAAAATGATAAAAGGAAAAGGAGACTGCTATGGTTTTCGAAAGAAGTAGCTGAAAAGGTGAAGGGAAAGAGGGAGGCCTTCATGAAATATGAGATCACAGAGAGAGAAAGACAAGCATCTATATTTGGAAAAACTTAGAGAAGCTAGCAAAGTAGTCAGGAAAGCAAAGCTTCAAAGAGAGGAGGAAATAGCCAATGCAATAAAATGGGGGGGGATAAGACATTTTTCAGATATGCTAGTGAGAAGAGGAAGGGCAAAAGTGGTATTGTCAGACTCAAGGATGAAGGGGAGAAATATGAAGATGTCGATAAGGATAAAGCAGAATTGCTTAACAAATATTTCTGTTCTGTGTTCACAGATGAAGAACCAGGAGCAGGACCTCAGAAAACACCCACAAACAGGAACAGAAGCGAGGGGCATCTTGAACAATTTTCAGAAGACGGTGTTCATGAGAAACTAGCTAAACTTAAAGTAGGAAGAGATAGGACCAGATGGGATACACCCTAGAATACTGAGGGAACTTTGGGACGTTCCAGCAGCTCCACTGACTGACCTTTTCAATGCCTCGGAGTCAGGAGTGGTGCCAAAGAACTGGAGAGAGGCACATGCTGTCCCTTTACTCAAAAGCAGAAGTAAGGATGTGGTTGAAAACTACAGGCCGGTTAGTTTAACTTCAGTGGTGAGTAAATTATTGGAAGCGCTGCTGAAAGAGAATAGTGAAGTTTCTGGAGTCCAGCAAATTACAGGATCCGGGGCAGCATGGATTCACCAGAGGCAGGTCTTGTCAGACAAATCTGAATGATTTCTTTGACTGGGTGACCAGGGAGTTGGACAGAGGGAGAGCCCTAGATGTGGTGTATTTAGATTTCAGTAAAGCCTTTGACACCATGACTCACAGGCAACTTATAAACAAACTGAGCACCCTAGGGATGGACCCTAAAGTTACTGCTTGGGTTAAAATTGGTTGAGTGAGAGGCGACAAAGGGTACAGGTAAATGGAGCTTCCTCTGAGGAGAAGGAAGTTACCAGTGGTGTGCCCCAGGGATCTGTCTTTGGTCAGATTCTTTAAGATCTTTGTCAGTGATATAGCAGAAGGGCTGTCGGGTAAGGTTTGCCTCTTTGTGGATGACACCAAAATCTGCAATAGTGTAGATGCCCAGGAAGGTGTAGATAACATGAGGAGGGATCTAGCTAAGTTTGAAGAATGGTCTAGAATTTGGCAGCTGAGATTTAGTGTTAAAAAAATGCAAGGTTATGCATTTGGGCTGCAGCAATCCAACAGAGCAATATAGTATATGGGATGAAGTACTTTTGTGCACTAAAGAAGAGCGGGACCTAGGCATGACTGTCTGATGATCTTAAAGTAGCTAAACAGGTAGAAAAGGTGACAGCAAAAGCTAAAAGGATGCTTTGATACACAGGGAGATGAATGGCCAGCAGAAGAAATGAGGTGATAGTTCCTCTGTATAAAGTCTTTGGTGCGACCTCATTTGGAGTATTGTGTGCAAGTCTGGAGACCGCACCTTCAAAAGACTGGAGTCAGTACAGAGGGTGGCTACTAAAATGGTTAGTGGTCTTCATTATAAAGCATATGAGGACAGACTTAAGGATCTTAATATGTACATCTTAGAATAAAGGTGGGATAGAAGTAATATGATTGAGACATTTAAATACCTCCATGGCATAAATGCACTGGCCGTCCCCAGGCCTTAGAAGACATCTTCCTACATGGGCCACAGACCGTCAGGTCGTGGTCGGGCCCAAGGCACCGGAGACAGCAGTCAGGCATATCGGTGAGGGACATTAGTTTTGCACACCGATCACATTTTTTAAACCCGCTGGCAGCTATCAGGGGAAAAAGGGTCCCTGCGAGGTCAAAGACCCAGGCTGCCAGTGAAAAAGAAAAAGGGCGCAAACGCTAGTCACAAAGGACAAAAAACGAAAAATCAAGCCTGACTCAATACTGGTGTCCCAAGCCGAAGGCAGGAAGAGGAACCGGTGTCGATCTGGTAAAGAAAGAATTTTTAACTTTTTTCATGGGGACACTAGGACAATTTCCGGAGGGCTCCGCAGAAAAAAGGAGACTGAGCAAGATGGCACCCTTGGGTGGGAAGGGGACCATGCATGCGTGATGCAATTCCCAAAGGCTATCTCTGAAAGCTGGGGATTTGCTCCGCATGAAGGCTCCGTCGGCATCACCCATATGTGAGGAGCGACTTCCTGCTTGTTCCCGAAAAATGTGGTTTATCTGTTCAAACTTATTTGAATTGTTTATAAGGATGCAAACAATCATGTCCTGGCAATGTCCCAGTTATACAATTTCCTTTAATTTGTCTTGTTTTAGTTTATTCTTTTGTGTCAAAAATGTGTACATATAGAATCCAAGGACATTTCAGTGGCCATTTTTTTTAAAGGAGATATTTGACATTAAAGGGTTGAACTGCAAGTGTGCCAATGTTAGCCACAACGGTATACAGAACTGATATTTTTGGTGGCAATAGACCAGGGTTCAAATCCCAATGGCACTCCCTGTGGCCTTAGGCAAGCCACTTAATCCATTGCCTCAGATACAAACAGATTGTGAGCCCTTTGGGGACAGGGAAATGCATAATGAACCTGAATATAACTCGCCTTGATATCCCCCTAGAAATGTGAGTGTTAAATACTACAAATAAAACAAATATCACACTGGGAGTTCCCATACAGACAACAGTGAGAAGTTAATGTTGCATAGGGACTGGCGTACAACTGGGCCACCGATGCAGCCACAGCTATGACATGACAATCAAGGCTCAAGCCTGCCTGGGACAGAGAGACAGTTTGATAGTCAAAAGTGTGCAAATTCAGAAACAGCAACCCCTAGCTTGCTGTGGTCTAAAGAAATAAAGATGGATGTACTTTCAATGGCCTTTAGTCTGCTCCAAGAAGACAGTAAGATGTACAGCACACCTCCTTTGTAAGAATGGGGCTTTGGGGAAAAAAAAGTTGTACAATGATTAAGGTAGCACCGCTACAAAGAAGAACTTTGTGAAAGGAAGATTAACTACTTGGGCTCACTCACTCTACATGCTGAAAGAACCACAAAGAAAAAGAGCTTCCAGGTCAAAAAAAACTTTCAGACGACAAGTACTAAGTGACTCAAAAGGAGTTTTCATCAGCTGTGTTAGAACCAAATGGAGGTTCTGTGGATGGCTTGAGAAGGGCTCTGAAAAATAGCAAGCCTTGCATAAGCCAAACTAAAGGCTGCACAGAGGTGGGTTTATCTTCTAAATAAGCTCCAACTGCGCTGAAGCCTTAAGGAGTCGAACCAGTCTAAACTTACAACTGTAAAAGGTATTCAAGCAGTGTTTGTATGGGACACATGGAAGGATCTAAGGCTCAGCTCCATCACACCCAACTGAAAACCTCTTCCACTTGAAGGCCCTCCTGGATGCCAAAAGGACTTCAGCAACAGGCAGGCTGAGAGGACAACACTAGCCTCTCAACATACAAGCTGTGATGGTTAGGAACTTGATATTGGGATGCAACATAGACCACCCTCCTGCAAAATTAGTTTTGGTGCATGACCCACACACCGCAGTACCCAGATGGAGTTCCAGAAAAGGGAACCAAGGCTGTCAGGGCCAATAATGAGTAATGAGAATCTTCATGCCTATGTCACTTTTGAGTTTCAGGAGAGTTTTCATAATGAAAGGTATTGACAATATGCTTAAAGACCATCTGCCCCCAATACAGAAGGAAAGCATCTGAGGCTAGCTTGCCATGTCTTCCCACTCCGGAGAAGAACTGAGGTACCTGGGCATTATGAGGAGGTAAAGGGGGTAGTCCCACTCCTGAAAGATATAGAGGGCCACCTTCTTGTCAAGAATCCATTTGTGTGGTTAAAGGACATGGCTCAGCCTGTCCAGAGTATTTTGCTCACCAGGCAGATATATGGCTCTGAGATGGTGAGATTCCACATTCTGACTTTCTCAACACAAGAGGTACAATCCAGTTCTTCCCTGCTTGGTGATGTAGAACTTGATAGTCTGTTTGAATGATTGGTGAACCAAATTGCGGTCAATCTCTTAAAGTCCTTAGAGGTTTTGCTATTAATCTCATTTCCAAAAGTTGATTTATTGGAGACTCTTGGGAGAATCAAGTGATGTCCGTGGAATCCATTGAGAGAATTCTCCAGCCCAGATTCAACTTATCTGTCGTGAGTAGTTTTTGGTATTGCGTAATTTGGAATGGAGTCCCTTAGCCAAAATGGAGTGGAGGGTCCATCAGAATAGTCTCTTGCAGGGGATAACAGATTATATCACTGAGCCTTCTGGTGGATTGAGTGCACTGACAATCATTGGAGACGTGTTAAGGGGTGTTGTAAAACCACTGAAGCCATATGACCCAACATTCACAACATAGCACATGCTGACATTTGCTGACTCGAACTTAATGCACTATCGCTACCAAGTGAGTTAGTTGGTCCTGCGGAAGTAAACTTTTAGTCTAGCAGAGCTCTTATGAATTCCAATTGCTGTGATGGGTTGAGATGGGGACTTGGAACTACTAGGGATTTATCATCCCAATACCTGGGTAGTGATATGCACAGATTCTAGAGTTCTTTCCAGGGTGGTGGTTCTTGAGCAGCTAATTGTCCAAATAGGGAAACGCATGCACTCCCAGTCTGTGTAGAAATGCTGCTACTATGCCAAGTATCTGGTGAATACCCAAGGAGCTGACACGAGGCTAAAGAGCAATATGCAATACTGAAAGTTTCCCTATGACAAATCTGAGATACATCCAGTTACAGGAGGTATCTATGTGGGTGCAAGCATCCTTTAGTTTTAGAGAACAGTCTCAGTTTTGAAGAAAAGGGTGCCTAGAGAAACCATCCTGAAATTGAGACCAAATATTTGTTCTGTCCCCTCCTAGACCTAAGAGACCTGAAAGAGTAGTTACTCACCTGTAACAGGTGTTCTCCAGGAGCAGCAGGAATCAGTCCTCACATATGGGTGACATCGACGTCGATGGAGCCCTTGCGGAGCATTTCCCCAGCTTTCTATGAAAGCCTTTGGGAATAGTGCACGCATGCGCGGTCCCCTTCCCGCCTATAGGTGCCATCTTGCTCAGTCTGATGACAGCTAAAAGACAACACAAAAAAATGCAAAAAATGAACTTTTAGCTATGTCATCAGACTGAGCAAGATGGCACCTTTAGGCAGGAAGGGGACCGCGCATGCGTGCACTATTCCCAAAGGCTTTCATAGAAAGCTAGGGAAATGCTCCGCAAGGGCTCCATCAACGTCGATGTCACCCATATGTGAGGACTGATTCCTGCTGCTCCTGGAGAACACCTGTTACAGGTGAGTAACTACTCTTTTTCCAGGACCAAGAAGAAAGTCAGTCCTCATATATGGGTGACTCCCTAGCTCTGGGCTACCAGGAACCCAGGCTGAACAAGAGAACTCCCTCTAGTCCCAGCATCAGAGAAAGGCTTTCACTGAAAGAGAACCCCCACCGGTAGCCCAACAGAGGGCTGGAGTTGCCTAAACCTCAAAGAGATTCCGGAGTACTGCCTGGCCAAAAGCACTGTCCCTACGGGACTCTCTCTCCAGGCAGTAATGAGCTGCAAAAGTCTGGCTTGAGGACCAAGTTGCAGCCCTGCAGATGTCTGCCAATGGTACAGAGCAGAGATGAGCTACTGAGGCAGCCATAGCCCTGACATGGTGGGCCGTGACCCGATCCTGCAAGGGAAGGTCAGCTGCCCTGTAAACCCAGGTGATACAGTCAGCCACCCAGATGGACAAGGTACGCTTGGACACAGATAACCCCAAATTATTAGGGTCAAAAGATACAACGAGCTGAATAGCCCTTCTATGCCCCTGCATACGGTCAAGGTAGAAGGATAAGGCCCTTCTATAGTCCAGGATATGCAGGACTGCCTCAGCCTGGCTTGCATGAGGCCTAGGGAAGAATGTCGTAAGAACCACCTCCTGGTTGAGGTGGAAAGAGGAGACAACTTTTGGGAGGAACTTAGGATGAGTCCTAAGGACTACCCTGATCCTATGGAAGCGAGTGTAAGGCCTGTCACAGACCAGGGCCTGAAGCTCACTCACTCGTCTGGCCGAGGTCAGGGCTACCAGGAAAAGCGTCTTCCAGGAAAGGAAGCGGAGAGGACAAGTAGCCATCGTCCCAAAGGGTGGGCGAGTCAGCTGTTGCAAGACCACATTCAACTCCCACTCAGGAACTGGCGGGACTGATAGGAGGCTTGAGCAAGAGCAAACCTCTGAGGAACCGGGACACCAAGGGGTGAACCGACAAGGAGTGTCATTCCACTAGTGAGTGGTGAGCTGCTAGAGCTGAGAGGTGGACCCGAACAGAATTGACTTGAGGCCCTGATTGGATAAGTGCAGCAGGTACTGAAGCACCACTGGCACAGAGCAGGAGAAAGGATCTTCTATGCGTAGCTGACACCACAAGGAGAACCTTCTCCATTTCAGGGCATATGTTTTTCTGGTGGACTGCTTCCTAGAGGCCAAGACCAACTTCCTGAGGCAGGCCCCAGGGAGCCAACACTACCCTTGCAGTCCCCAGGCCATCAAATTGAGAGATTTGAGGTTGGGGTGCAGAAGAGAACCCTGATCCTGAGAGAGAAGGTCGGGCTGCAACCCTAGAGGGTAGTGGGGTGTCCACTGCCAGTTGAAGCAGAAGTGGAAACCAAGGCTGCCTCGGCCACCTGGGGGCTACCAGAAGTACTGAGGCCTTGTCCCTTAGAATCTTGAACAAGGTTTGGGCCACAAGAGGCATGGGAGGAAACGCATACAGGAGGCCCTGGGACCAGGAAATCAGGAAGGCATCCACTGCCCACCTCATGGGATGCGGTTGCCTGGAGCAGAACCTGGGCAGCTGCCGATTCAGGGGACTGGCAAAGAAATCTATGGATGGAAGTCCCCCATTTTAGGAAAATCTTCTGAACCACTAATGGGTGCAGTTGCCATTCGTGGGGCTGCAGAACTCTGCTCATCCTGTCTGCCAGGAAGTTCTCCTGGCCAGGGAGATAAACAGCCTTGAGAAACATGTTGTGCCTGAGCGCAAACAAGCAAAGGTCCTGTGCCTCCTGACAAAGGAGCCTGGACCCAGTGCCGCCCTGCTTGTTCACATAGAACATGGCTAATTGGTTGTCTGTCTGCACTAAGACAGACTGGTGAGCCAGGGTTGCACTTGTCCAATGTGCCCCCCAGCCTTGCAAGGAGGCATCGGTGGTTAGCACTACTGTGAACACAGGTATCTGAAAAGTCACCCCTTGTAGTAAGTTGGGGGGGGGGGTGCAACCATCAGCGTAGGGAGTTCAGGAATGGTTTGGACACCCGTACTGTGTCTCTGAGGCTTCCTGTGGCCTGAGTTCTGAGGCACCACTGGGAAGGCCTCTTGTGGAGCCGGGCATTTGGAGTCACAAGCACTGTCGATGCCATGTGGCCGAGGAGCCTCAGGCAGAGTCTGGCGGAAACCAGTGGCATGCTGAGAAACTGGTTCGCCAAGTCCATCAATCTTTGGGCTCCGTCTTCTGGCAAGTAAGCCTTTGCTTGCAGAGAGTCTAGCCTTGCCCCTATGAACTCTAGGTTCTGGGAGGGGAGCAAAGTGGACTTTTCGAACTTTATGACAAAACCCAGGTGTTGAAGGAGAGAGAGTTCGGAGGGTGGCTTGCCTAGTCTCCTGGCACGTCTGACCCCTGATGAGCCAGTCGTCCAGGTAGGGGAAGACAAAGATACCCTGATTTCTCAAGTAGGCCGCCACCACTGCCAGGCACTTTGTAAAGACTCTGGGGGCGGAGGTGAGGCTGAAAGGCAGTACTCTGTACTGATAATGGTTTCCTCCCACAATGAACCTGAGGTACTTTCTGTGGTCTGGATGAATGAGGATGTGAGTGTACGCATCCTTTAGATCCAAGGAGCATAGCCAATCTCCCTGCTGGAGATAGGGCAGTAATGTTCCAAGAGTAAGCATCTTGAACTTTTCTTTCTCAAAGAACTTGAGATTTCTGAGGTCGAGAATAGGCCTGAGGCCCCTGGTTCTCTTTGGTACTAGGAAGTACCTGGAGTAGAAACCGTGACCTTGTAGGTGGGGAGGCACAGGCTCCACTGCCTTGTCTCGCAGCAGACCCTGAAGCTCTCGAAGGATGTCTGTGTGCAGAGGCGGCCTTGGAGGCTCTCCTGGGAAGTAAGGAGGCGGCAACTGTTGGAAATGGAGCATATAGCCCTTGTGGACTATGCTTAAGATCCAACTGTCTCCTGTGATGGGTGGCCACCTGTGGGCAAACAAGGCTAGTCGACCTCCTGTGCAGGGATGGGACAGCAGAGACGGAGAGGCTATTCTTTGGGAGTCAAAAACCCCCAACCTGCTGAGTGGGAGCAGGAGCCGGAGGCTTGGGGGTGTTCTGCCTATGGGGCCCATGTCCCTGCCCCTTGGCCTGCTGGGGAGGCCTGGTAATGTGGGAACTGTTTGTAGGCAGTCGCCTTCCTCTGGTAAAAGGACTTCTTACCCGAGCCCTTTTTCTGAGAAGGGGCAGACGTTTTCCTGGACAGCCTTGTCCTGGTGAGGTGCTCGGTTTCGAGCTCAGCAGCCTTCTCGGCCAAGGGCTTGCCAAAAAGGTTTTCACCTCGGCAAGGGACATCGACCAACTTGTCCTGTACCCATGGCTCGATGTCCGACGACTGCAGCCTTGCCTGGCGTTGAGCCACAATGCTGGTTGCCGCAACATGGGCCGAGGCCTCGAAGCCATCGTAGGCTGCTCGGGACATGAACTTAGAGCATTCCCGCACTCCCGAGGACAAGGACTTGAACCTCTGCAAAGGCTCCCCGGAGAGACCAGCAGAGAACCCGGCAAGTTCCTTTGCCAGGTCCCGCAAGTACATGCCCATGTACAGCTGGTAGGACTGGACACGGCAAGCAAGCATTGAGCCCTGGAAGCACTTTCTACCAAACGCATCCAGGTTCCGGGCCTCCCTGCCGGGGGGCATCACGGAGTGCATCTTCTGGCTTTTCAGACGATGTATGGCTGATTCCACCACCATGGAATGGTGTGGTAGCTGCGCCCTTTGGAAGTCAGGGCTCTTATGGCGTCGATAAATGGAATCAACCTACTTGCTCAGAACCGGCGCCGAGGCCGGTGCCTCCCATATCTGGAAGAGGAGCCGTTCCAGCATCGGAGGTACTGGGACAGTAAAGGCCTCCTTCAAAGGAGAGTCATACTGGAGGGCCTCGAGCTCTTCGGCTCTTCGGCTCCTCCTCGGGGTCCGCGGGAATCGCCAAAGCTGTGGCCATATCCCTTACGAACTCAGAGAACCGAGTATCCTCCGGGGGGGGGGGGGGGGGGATCTACTCTGGGGTTCGGATTACGGCGAGTCTGAAAGGTATTGGGGGACTCCTCGTCCTCCGTCTCCCATGCGGACTCGTCCGAAGAGGAGTCGGGGGGCTCCGACCACGTGGGTCCCGGCAGCACCCGCCCCAACGCCGAAGGCACCGGCGACAACGCCCTCGGACGACCTCGAGCCTTCATGGTCTCGAGTATCGGCTCAGTCTCCGGGGTCGACTTCGATGTCCCGGTGGTCGGGGCAGATGCACCAGCAAGGCTGGCCATCAGCACCCGCTGCTGATCCATGAAGGCAGACAATCTGCACTCCAAGGCTGTCAGCCGGAGTCCAAGCTCAGGAGACTCAGCAGCTACTAACTCAGGCCCCGGCGGCGCCGGGCCCGACGTCAACTCCCTGGGAGGAGAGTCCTCGAGGACAACAGGACTTACATGTCCAGCAGACTCTGGCTCCACACGAGGTATTTTGGACGGCTTCTCCTGTTCCAAGGGCCCGGGACGGCGATTGGGGGTCCGAGACCTGGCCCTCGAGGAGCCAGGGACCTCCTCTGACGCCGCCCTCGCGAGCTGCTTCTTCCTCTTTCGTTCCCGATCGGGGGACTCCCTGTCCGAGGAACCCCGGCGATGCTCAGGGTCAGATTCCTGAGACGTCGAGGCCTCAGACGAGGTCCGGGCCCAGCCAGAGGCTGAATCAGAAAAAAGCCTTTCCTTTTGATGCTGTTGACTTCGCAGTGCCTTAGTGGACATTTTGCCACATAGGCCACAGATCTTAGGATCATGATCTGGACCGAGGCACCGAAGGTAGCAGTCGTGTGTGTCGGTGAGAGACATCAGTTTCTTGCACCGATCACACTTTTTGAAACTACTGGAAGCCATCGGGGAAAAAAGGCCCCCCGCGAGGTCAAAGGACCGGCCTTCCAGGGAAAAGAAAAAAAGGGCGCAAATGCCAGCCACTAAGGGCAAAAACCGAAAAAAACAGAAGACAGGCTCGATACCGGTGTAGCGAACCCGGCGGGAAGGGGAACCGGCGTCGAACCGGACAAGAATCGCGATGAAATCGCAAGAAAAATCTAACTTTCCTCCGGGTGACAAGGACAGATGTCCGTTGGGCTCCTCGGAAAAAGAAAGACTGAGCAAGATGGCACCTTTAGGCGGGAAGGGGACCGCGCATGCGTGCACTATTCCCAAAGGCTTTCATAGAAAGCTGGGGAAATGCTCCGCAAGGGCTCCATCGATGTCGATGTCACCCATATGTGAGGACTGACTTCCTGCTTGGTCCTGGAGAATCCCCATCTTCTTGGGGACCAGGAAGTACCTGGAGAAAAATTCCAATCCTTTGTGCCCTGGCAGGATAGGCTTAATTATATTTGCAATGCAAAGAGTGGAGATTTCTTGAAAACACACCTCCTGT
Organism: Ichthyophis bannanicus; assembly: GCA_033557465.1. Lineage (NCBI taxonomy): Eukaryota > Metazoa > Chordata > Amphibia > Gymnophiona > Ichthyophiidae > Ichthyophis > Ichthyophis bannanicus. The sequence continues at coordinate 376,980,953 of CM066034.1, read as the reverse complement.
TGAAGGGAAATGGAATGGCCCTTCAGTGGACAATTTGGAGGGATTAAAAATAGGCAAAGTCTGTACCCTTCTTGGACTAATTTTAGAACCCATGAATCTGAGGTTACAAGGGGCCACTTCTGGGCAGAGTGATCCTCCCTCCAACTGGAGAATTGTCCAAGTAGAAGAAAGACTATGTTCTTAAGAAAGCAGTAAACTGCACTCCTGTTTTTGCAGGAGATGCTGGGTGGGACGTAAGGCTTCTCCTACTGAGGATGGGCACAAGGAGTCTGCTTGGTCTGGGACAAGCAGGAGGTAGGGTAATACCTGCACCCGTGAGGAATAGTAAAGCGTAGTTACTCACCTGTAACAGGTGATCCCTGGGAACAGCAGGAATTTAGTCTTTACAGATGGGTGACATTGGTACTGACTAAGCCCACGCGGCAAAACTCAGCATCCAAAAGAAAAGCCTTTGGGAGCATCCTATTGCGCCTGCGAGCTGCCTTCCCGCCTTTCCAGCTCTCCCTCCTCAGTTGAGTTTGTAGCTGAGATAAAACGAGAGGAAGAGAAGACCTAAAACTCCTAGGGGAGGAAGGCGGGTTGTGAAGACTAAATTCCTGCTGTTCCCAGAGATCACCTGTTACAGGTGAGTAGCTACGCTATCTCCAAGAACAAGCAGGAATGTAGTCTTCACATATAGGACTCCCTAGTTAGGAGATGCCAGAGAGATGACCTCAGGGTCGTCTGTGGATCGCACAGGCAGGACTACAGAGGTCATGTGTCCTCCAAGGATGTCTGGTATCGGAAACCCAGGATGGAGGGTAGGAGTTGTTCTAAGTCTGAAAAATGCTGCAGAATAGCTTGGCCAAACCAGAGTTTTGGAGTTCTTGTCCAGGCAACAGTGAGCAGCAAAAGTGTGGACTGAAGACAAAGTTGCTGCTTTACATATCTCATCAATAGCAACAGAGTGTAAATTTGCCATAGAGGCAGTCATGGCTCGAACATTATTGGCAGCGACATTATCCTCAAGAGAAAGTCCTGCTTTTTTCATAGGCAAAAGTGATGCAGTCAGCTATCCACTTGGAGAGTGTTCGTTTAGATACTGGCAAGCCAAGATGCTAGAGTCAAAAGAAATGAAAAGCTGGGCAGCTTTTCGGTGCTCTCGAGTTTTCTAGAGATAAAAAGCTAAGGCACATTTGCAGTCCAGAGTGGGAAGGGTTGTCTCTGCCCTAGAGGAATGCGGTCTAGAGAAAAAGACAGGAAGGCAGACTGACTGGTTTAAATGGAAGGGCAAAACCACCTTCGGCATGAAGTGAGGGTGAGTCCTAAGGACAACCTTATCATGGTGGAACTATATATAAGGAGGGTCAGCCACCAAAGCCTAGAGCTTGCTTATATGCCTTGCTGAAGTGAGAGCAATAAGTAAGATGACCTTCCATGTGAGAAATGTAAGTGGAGTAGTGGATAGAGGTTCAAAGGGCGGCTTGAGAAGCTGTCCTATTACAACATTAAGGTCCCATGCCACCGGAGGCGGCTTAATGGGAGGTTTGGTCAATAGAAGACCCCTCATGAAGTGTGCTACAAGCAGCTGAGAAGAGATGGGTTGGCCATTTAAAAGGCAGGTGAGAGGCCGCAAATGCACAAGTGTACTCTCACTGAATTGGTTTTGAGTCCAGACGACGACAGGTGAAGCGTAGTTACTCACCTGTAACAGGTGTTCTCCAGGAGCAGCAGGAATCAGTCCTCACTTATGGGTGACGTCGGCGCCGACGGAGCCCTCGCGGAGCAATTTTCCCCAGCTTTCAAAGAAAGCCTTTGGGAATTGCAGCGCGCATGCGCGGTCGTCTTCCCGCCCGAGGGTGCCATCTTAGCCAGTCAGATGACATAGCTAAAAAAGACAGCATAAAAATTTGCAAAAAAGAACATAAGCAGACGATTGCAACTCCAAGGGGAGGAGGGAGGGTAGTGAGGACTGATTCCTGCTGCTCCTGGAGAACACCTGTTACAGGTGAGTAACTACGCTTTCTCCAGGACCAAGCAGGAAGTCAGTCCTCACTTATGGGACTCCCAAGCTCAAGGCTACCGGAGACCCTAAGCACAAAAATGAGCTCCCTCTAGCTCAGCAGCACAGAAGGATAGAATCTTCGCTGAATTATCACCCACCGGTAGCCCACATCCGGGATGGAGGGTAGGAGTTGCTCAGACCTCAAAGAGATTACGGAGGACTGCCTGTCCGAAAGCACTGTCCCTACGGGACTCCCTCTCGAGACAGTAATGGACCGCAAAAGTCTGGCTCGAAGACCAAGTAGCGGCCCGGCAGATGTCTGCCAGCGGAACAGAGCGGAGGTAAGCCACTGACGTGGCCTTTGCCCGAACGCAATGAGCCGTGACTCGACTTTCTAAGGAGAGTCCGGCTGCCCCATAAGCCCAAGAGATACAGTCCGCAACCCAGATGGACAGAGTACGCTTGGAGACCGGGAGCCCCAATTTATTGGGGTCAAAAGACACAAAAAGCTGAGCAGCTTTACGGTGCTCCCGCGTACGGTCAAGGTAGAAGTTCAATGCCCTTCTGCAGTCCAGGGTATGGAGGACCGTTTCAGCTCGGCTGGAGTGTGGTCTGGGAAAGAAGGTTGGAAGCACCACCTCCTGATTGATGTGAAAAGGGGAGACCACTTTAGGCAGAAATTTTGGGTGAGTCCGTAGGACTACCCTATTCTTGTAGAACCTAGTGTAAGGGGGATCAGACACGAGGGCCTGCAATTCACTTACGCGCCTAGCGGAAGTGAGGGCTATCAAGAACAGTGTTTTCCAAGACAGAAAACGGAGAGAACAGGTAGCCATAGGTTCAAAAGGCGGACAGGTGATCCGCTGCAAAACCACATTCAGGTCCCAGTCAGGCGCTGGCGGGCGCAGAGGTGGTTTAAGTAGAAGGAGACCTCGGAGAAACCTCGCTACGAGAGGCTCATTGGAGAGAGGTCTGCCGTCCACTGGCACATGATGTGCTGAAAGAGCACTGAGGTGAACTTTGACGGAGTTGGACTTAAGTCCCAGGTTAGAGAGGTGCAGCAAGTACTGCAAGATCACCGACACCGGGCAGGAGAAGGGATCCTGAGACTGTTGGGTACACCAGACTGCAAAGCGACGCCATTTAAGGGCGTAGCATTTGCGGGTAGAAGGCCGTCGCGAAGCTAAGACGACCTCCTCCACCTCCGCCGGCAGGAGAAGGGGAGCAAGGACTACCCTCTCAGCAGCCAGGCCATGAGGTTGAGAGACCTGAGGTTGGGGTGCAGAAGGGACCCCTGATCCTGAGTGAGGAGATCCGGTTGTACCCCCAGAGGGATTGGATCCTCCACCGCCAGTTGCAGCAGGAGCGGAAACCACGGCTGCCTGGGCCAGCGAGGGGCCACCAGGATCATGAAGGCTTTGTCTCGGAGGACCTTGAAAAGAGTCCGAGAGATCAGCGGGATGGGAGGGAAAGCGTACAGAAGGCTCCCCGACCACGAGATCAGAAAGGCGTCCGCCGCAACCCGAAGGGGGTGTGGCTGACGAGAGCAGAAGCGAGGAAGCTGCCGGTTGTGAGGACTGGCAAAGAGATCCACCGTGGGGAGACCCCACTTGAGGAAGAGCTTCTGAACTACCAAGGGATCCAGACGCCACTCGTGCGGCTGGAGGACCCTGCTGAGTTTGTCTGCAAGGCAATTTTCTTGGCCCGGGAGATAAACTGCCTTGAGGAGAATGCCGTGACTGACGGCCCAAGAGCAGAGCTTCTGTGCCTCCCGGCAGAGGAGGAAGGAGCCCGTGCCCCCCTGCTTGTTCACGTAGAACATGGCAACTTGATTGTCCGTCTGGACAAGGACGGACTGTTGGGAAGTCAGGTGGGAGAAGGCCTTGAGAGCTAGGCGGATCGCCCTGAGCTCCAGGAAGTTGATCTGCTGAGCAGACTCCCACGTGGTCCAGAGGCCCTGAGTACGTGCCTCTTGGCAATGTGCTCCCCAGCCCAGGAGGGATGCATCGGTGGTCAGCACCCGGGTCGGCTGAGGTGACTGGAAAGGCATTCCGAATATCAGGTTCGGCTGCCGGAGCCACCACCGGAGAGACGAGAGCAGCGGCTCGGAGACGCGCACTAGGTCTGCCAGGCCGCCTGTGGCTTGTCGCCACTGCTGGCGGAGACACCATTGAGCAGACCGCATGTTCAGGCGGGCATTGGGGGTCACATGGACGGTGGAAGCCATATGGCCGAGCAGTCTCAGGAAGCGCCTGGCGGAGACCAGGGGCTGGCTGCGAAAGCGGTCGGCTAGGTCCATGAGCCGTTGAGCCCTGTCGAGCGGTAGGTACGCTCGTGCCCGAGGAGTGTGCAGCCTTGCGCCGATGAACTCGAGATCCTGTGAGGGGAGCAAAGTGGACTTTGCGAAGTTTATGACAAAGCCCAAGTGCTGCAGCAGAGTCACCGTGCGGCACGTGGCGTTGGTGACCTCCTGAGCGGACGCTGCTCTGATGAGCCAGTCGTCGAGGTACGGAAAGACATAGAGGCCGTGAAGCCGGAGATGGGCCGCCACGACCGCGAGACATTTTGTGAAGACTCGCGGTGCGGAGGATAGGCCAAAGGGCAGTACTCTGTACTGGTAATGATTTCCTGCCACCACAAACCTTAGGTATTGGCGGTGGCTTGGGTGGATGAGGATGTGCGTGTAGGCATCCTTTAGATCCAAGGAGCATAGCCAATCTCCCTGCTGGAGGTAGGGCAGAAGGATTCCAAGGGTAAGCATTTTGAACTTCTCCCGCACAAGGAACTTGTTGAGGTTGCGCAAGTCCAGGATGGGTCTGAGGCCCCCTGTTCTCTTTGGTATCAGAAAATACCTTGAATAAAAGCCTTGACCTCTCAGGTGGTGGGGCACCGGTTCCACCGCCTGTTCCTGCAGAAGACCTGCTAACTCCTGAAGGAGCAACTCCCTGTGCAGAGGGGGGCGCGAAGGTTCTCCCGGAAAATAGGAGGGAGGGACCTGATGGAAGTGGAGAAGGTAGCCTTCTCGCACGACCTGAAGTACCCAGGCATCTGCGGTGATGCTGGACCACCTGTGGCCGAAGTGAACCAGCCGGCCTCCGGTGCTGGGAGGAACCAGCGGGGGGGGGAGAGGCTATGCTGAGCGAGTCAAAAACCCCCACCCTGCTGAGCAGGGGCTGGTGGTGCAGGCTTGGGGGCTTGCTGCCTACGGGACCCGTTACCCCGTCCCTTGGCCTGCTGGCCCTGTTGGGGAGCTGCAGGGGCCTGATAATGGGGGTACTGTTTGTAGGCAGCCGCCTTCCTCGGGTAAAAGGACTTTTTTCCCGAGCCCTTCTTTTTCTGGGAAGGGGCGGAGGTCTTCCTAGAAAGCCTGGTCCTGGTGAGAGTCTCAGTCTCAATTTGTGCAGCCTTTTCCGCCATGGGCTTGCCAAAGAGGTTTTCGCCTCGGCAGGGGACATCGACCAACTTGTCCTGTACCCAGGGCTCAAGATCCGACGACTGAAGCCAAGCCTGTCGGCGGGCACCGATGCCGGCTGCGGCCACTCTAGCCGAGGCCTCAAAGCCATCATAGGCTGCTCGGGACATGAACTTTGAGCATTCCCGAATGCCCGTGGACAAGGCTAGGAACCTCCGCAAGGGCTCCTCGGAGAGACCAGCGGAGAATCCGGCTAGCTCTTTAGCCAGATCCCGGAGATACATGCCCATGTAGAGCTGGTAAGTCTGGACACGACATGCGAGCATAGAGCCCTGGAAGCACTTCTTGCCAAGGCCATCCAGGTTACGGGCCTCCCTTCCAGGAGGCACCGAGGAGTGCATCTTCTGGCTCTTAAGACGATGCATGGCCGATTCCACTACCATGGAATGGTGTGTGGCAGCTGTGCCTTCTGAAAGCCAGGGCTCTTGCGGACCCGATAGATAGAATCGACCCGCTTGCTCAGGACCGGCGAGGAGGCCGGACTCTCCCACATGCGGAAGAGTAGTCGTTCCAGCATAGGAGGAACCGGCACAGTAAAGTGCTCCCTCACGGGAGAGTCATACTGGAGGGCGTCGAGCTCTTCGGCTCGAGGCTCCTCCTCGGGATCCGCAGGGAAGGCCAAAGCCTTGGCCATATCCCTAACGAAGTCCGAGAACCGGGCATCCTCCGGGGGGGACTGCTTCCGAGGCTCGGACCCCGGTGAGTCCGATGGGACACACCGAGTCCGGAAAGAATCAGGTGACTCTTCCTCCTCAGACTCCCAGACCGACTCCGACGAGGACTCGGTGGGGTCGGCCCGGGCAGGGTGCGGCGCCAGCCGCCCCGACGTCGAGGGAGTCGGCGTCCTCGGTCCCGAACGGGAGGCCGAGGGTGACCTCGACCGAGGATCGACTCGAGTTCTCATTGACTCGAGGATCGGCTCGGTCTCCGGGGTCGACTTGGACGTCGACGTCCCGGCGGTCGGGGCAGCGGCGCCAGCGAGGCCAGCGAGCAGTGCCCGCTGCTGGTCCATGAAGGCAGACAGTCTGCTCTCCAAGGCCGTCAACCTGAGTCCGAGCTCAGGTGACCCAGCAGCCCCCGACTCGGGCCCCGACGGCGTCGGGCCCGACGTCGGCTGTCGCGGAGGCGAGTCCAGAAGGACTACAGGACTTACCCGGGCAGGCATCTCCGACTCCAGGCGAGGTCGCTTCGGGAGATGTTCCTTCTCCAAGGACCCGGGGCGGCTGTCGGGGCTATGCGACCTGGCCCTCGCGGAGCCAGGAGCGTCCACCGACGCCGCCCTCGCGGGTTTTTCCTTCCGACGATGGTCCCCGGAGGGAGAACCCCGGTCGGAGGAGCTCCGGCGACGGTCCGAGCTGGAGCCCTTTGACACGGAGGCCTCCGACGAGGTCCGGGTACGGCTGGGGTCAGCGAAGATTCTCTCGCGCTGATGCCGCCGACTTCTCAACGCCTTCGAGGACAGTTTGCTGCAGGGCCCACAGATCAGTTCCTCATGATCCGGGCCCAAGCAGCGGAGGCAAAAGTCGTGTGTGTCGGTTAGTGACATATTTCGGTCACACCGACCACACCGCTTAAAGCCACTGGCAGCCATCGGGGGAAAAAGGGCCCCTGCGAGGTCAAAGGACCGGGCTGCCAGGGAAAACGAAAATGAAAGCTGACTAAGTCAGAAAAACCGAAAAAAACGCTAGAGGACTCGAGACCGGCGTCGCGAGTCCGGGCGGGAAAACGATCGGCGTCGAACCGAAAGAAAAAAGTATAAAATAAAGAGGAAAATCAACTTTTTCGCGGGGACAAGACGGGGACGTCTGCAGGGCTCCGCGGAAAAAAGAAGACTGGCTAAGATGGCACCCTCGGGCGGGAAGACGACCGCGCATGCGCGCTGCAATTCCCAAAGGCTTTCTTTGAAAGCTGGGGAAAATTGCTCCGCGAGGGCTCCGTCGGCGCCGACGTCACCCATAAGTGAGGACTGACTTCCTGCTTGGTCCTGGAGAAAGGAGGTACTCAAGTAGTGCCTTCACCAGAGCTAAGAATGGATTAATATTCATCTGAGAACAGAAAGAAAACCTATACCACTTGAAAACACAGGACCGTCTAGAGGATGGTTTTCTAGAAGCTATGAGGATGTCCTTAACCTCCTGGGGAAGATTAATACTTTGGAAGGCTATGCTTTCAGCAGCCATGCTGTGAGATGGAGAGACTGAGGATTGGGGATGGAGCACTGTAGAGGAGATCTGGAGCAGACCCCAGATCTATGGGTTCAGTCTAAGACAGACATAGGAGAGGAGGGTGCAACAGTTAACGTGGCCACCGTGGGGCTATGAGCATCATGGAGCCCTCGTCTCTCTGGAGTTTGAAGAGAGTTTGGGGAATTAGGGGTATGGGAGGGAAGGCATATAGGAAGCCCTGACCCCAGTATAGGTGAAAAGCTGGCTGTCCGGTGCAGGAATCCTGGTGCAGAAGCGGGGAAGCTTGGCATTCTGAGGACTTGCGAAAAGATCTCTCTGGAGTCCCCCAGATTTGAAAAATGTGAGCGAATGTCTACACAGAGACCACTCGTGGGGGGAGAAGGATTCGACTCAGTCTGTCCGCTAAGACATTGTGTTTGCCCAGAAGATACACCGCATGGCAATACGTGAAGTCTGGACCAGAGGAATCAAAACACTTCCATCAAAAACAAGGTGTACCTCAAGGCTCCTCCTTGTCCTCTCTACTATTCAATATTTACATGCAGCCCATCTGCAACATCATAAGATCTTTAACGTGAGCTGTTTGATATTATGCAGATGACATTCTTTTATACATGCCCTTCTCCACAGCCCAAATGGACCTAGCACCACTAATAGACTGTTTCAATGCTGTCTCGGCGTGGCTCCAATCACAGAATCTACGCATTCAACATAAAAAGACGGAGGTTCTTTTCATCTCCAGAGACCCCGACTTTACTCCTCCATCCCATGTCCAGTGTTAAGGAAGCAGACTTACTAACCAAAGAAACAATAAGATACCTTGGAGTTACGTTGGACCAACGCCTGGATATGAACACCACATAAACAACATTGTTCAAAGCTGTATACTACAAAATCCGCACACTCAGAAATCTGCGCTCCCTGCTGGAACCCAGATGACTTCCGGACCATATACCAAGCACTAATCCTGCCTCACTTCGACTTTGCAAACGCCATCTTACAAGGGCTCCCTCAATCCACACTAGCCCCATTACAGCTGGCCATGAATGCTGCAGCAAGGGTCCTACACGGAGCCTCCAGAAACCGACCACGTGACCCCCATTCTCAAACAACTTCACTGGTTACCTATCCATGGGAGAATCATCTTTAAAACCCTACTCCTAGCATTCAGGAATCAAGGGTATTTCATACCTTTCACTCACAGATCTTATTCACATGTTGCCCCCTACCAGATCTAGAAGAGCGATAGCCATAAACCAACTAGTAATACCAAAGGAATCATCAAAGTGCATCATATCCACCACAAACAGGGCGTTCAGTTACTATGTACCTAAATGCTGGAATGCTCTACCCCTGACATTAGGGCTATTGCCGACCTATCGCAGTTCGGAAGGCACTCAAAATCCACCTTTTCCTCCAATACTACCCAACCACCAATGGCACCTAGACATCCCCTCTGAAGAGATTACCTACGTTCACTATGATAATTTTACTCATCATACCATGTAATATCTCATGTATATCCTAATTGACCCCTTTTATACAATGTACTCCTCACCATGTAAATATCTCATGTATATAGTTACCCCTGTTATCCAAGTTTGATCACCTGTTCGATGTAAAACCAAACAGCATGTTGTTATGGTCGTTGTGTTATAATGTAAACCGCGCTGATGCCAAATAGCGCGGTATATAAGAGATTGTAATAAATAAAATAAAATAAATAAATGTAGGTGAATGCGATGACGTATAGCAAAGGACCAGAAATGTAGAGCCTGTTCCACCCTGCTTGTTCACGTAAAACATGGCAATGAAGATGGTTCTGGAACACTGAGAGCACTGAGAATGGCTCTGAGTTCCAGAAGATTTATGTGAAGCTGTGACTCCTGATGAGACCAGAGTCCCTGAGTGGACAGAGCATCTAGATGAGCCCCCCAACCCAATCTGGACGCATTTGTCTTCAGGGTACATTGATGTGCTGGCATTTGAAAAGGTGACCCTACAAGGTGGTTTTCTGTGGATTGCCACCACTGGAGAGACTAAATTAATGGGGTAGACACTTATCTTGTCTCCCCGTCGACCCGATGCCTGAGACCACTGGGACGCCAGTGTCTATTGGGCTGTTCACATATGTAAGCGAGCATATGGAACATGCACGGTTGATGCCATATGGCCCAGAGGCTGTAGCATTTCTCGAGCAGTGAGAAAATTCTTGAGGCGTGCTTGAGATGCTGATTGTTTCAAGCGCAATGGAGCTGGGGCTGAATTGCCCTTGATTGCTGAGTATCTAGGAGAGTCCCTATGAACAATAGAGTTTGAGAGGGGATGAGTTGGGATTTTGGAAGATTTATCACAAATTCCAAGTGTTGTAGCACCTGCATAGTACATGAGGGCTAAGCTGGCCTCTAGAGAGGTGCTTGCTTGAATGAGCCAGTCTAAGTAAGGGAAGGCAAATATCCCAAGAGTCCTTAGGAATGCGACTACTACCGCCATGCATTTTGTGAAGACTCTTGGGGCAGAGGCGAGGCTAAAAGGCAGGACTCTGTATTGATGATGTCTTCCTTGAAACATGAAGTTTAGGAACTTTCTGTGCTGTGGATGAATAAGTATGTGAGTGTACGCTTCCTTTAGATCTAGAGAACAGAGCCAATCCTGACTGGAGATTGGGAAGAAGGGCCCCTAGGGAGATCATTTTGAACTTCTCCCGTAGTAGGTACTTGTTCAGTTCTTTGAGGTCCAGAATGGGTCTGTACCCTCCTGTTTTCTTTGTAATGAGAAAGTATGGAGAATAAAAGTCCATTCCCCGCTGGGATGATGGAACCTCTTCTATTACACCCTGCAATAGAAGGAAGGTGACCTCTTATAGCAAAAGAGCAGTGAGGGGGGGGGGGTGAGTGTGGAACTCTTGGAGAAGTCTTGGGGGGGGGGAGGGGTAGACCTTGTAGATGAAGCTTGTACCCCTCCCATACTATGGACAATGTTCACTGTTCTAATGTGATGAGATGCCACCTGTGGGCAAAGTGACAGTCTGCCTGGAATGCGGACAGGATCTGGACTCTCCAAAGTCAGGACAGTTATGTTCTCCAGAAAGGAGTCAAAGACTGAGTATTCTGGGTCTGCTGAGGTGGCTGTGACTTTGGAGTCAGCCTTCTTTTGCTGCTTTGGTGGTTGCTGCCCCTTCTGAGGAGCATGATGCTGACACTGAACAGCAGGGATATAAGAAGGATAGTACTTTTTCTTCTTACAGAAAAATAAGCTCTCTTTGTTGCTTTTTTCCTAGCTGGGTTGCCAGTAGATCTTGATAGTCTATTGAGGGTAGTGTTCTCAGATTCTGAGAGGCCTGGTCCTACCAATCCTTGCCACAAAGGTTTTCACTGCTGTAAGGAATATTACCCAGCTTATCTTGAACCCACTGTTCAAGACCCAATGCTTGAAGCCAAGCAATCCTACATACACCAATGCAGATGGATGAAGTCCTGCTGATGCACTCAAAACAGTCAAAAGCTGCTCTGTTAAATTTTGAAACATTTTGAGCATGCTTTACCAGGGAGAGATAATCTGCTCTCTTGTCATCAGGGAGAAGAGGAGCCATTAACTCCAAATCCTTAGCCAGTTCTCTAAGGAACATATGGAACATGTAGGAACTAATCCTGGTCGAAAGCATGGAGACCTGAAAACAACATCAACCAAAGGTGTCAAGAGTTTGCAATTCCCTACCTGGAGGGTTCGAGGAATGTGTCTTAGCACACTTTATGCAATGCATTGCTGATTCCGCTATCATGGAATGGTATGGCAATTGTGTCTTTTGGAAACCGGGACACACTGGTACCCAGTACATGGTATCGAAGTTGCTGGGTATGGGGTGAAATGGTAAGGGGTGTCTCCGACACACGAAGCATAAGGTTGTGAAGTATATGATGGATAGGCAGTGCAGCAGCCTCCTTCGGAGCTGTAGAGTATTGAAGAATTTCAAGTTCTTTGGCCCTAGGCTCTTTTTCCAATGTCACTGCTATGGACAGACCCCTAGCAACATCGCGAATAAAGTCTTGAAAAGACATGTCCTCTGGTGGGGATATGTGACATTGTGGAGAGAGAGATAGGTCTTCCATGATAGTTCTCATGTCCTGGGTATCAGCGAATCCATCATCTGATGAATCGGAATCCGAAGACTCAAAGTATCAACGGGCAGGGTGTTCCCGTTCTGCATGAACTCTGTTCTGTCAGAACCTCAGTACCGGACATGGATTTGATGGGCGGTAACATACAAAGCAGCAAAAAGGTCAAAGCAGGTTGTATCGGTACCTTAGTCGGTACAGATGCCTGTGGAACTGAATGTAAGGGTTTTACTGGTACCAAGGCTGCTAAGCTCCGCTTGATGGCCAGGATATGTTGATCCATGGAGCTTGCCGATGTTTGGGTATTGGTACCAGAATTGCACCCATGATCCCTGAGCATGGCACCAGGAGCTCTCCGGAGGTGGAGGCCTCCAGAGTATCCTGGGACCCCACTAAGGCTTTGGAGATCAGGTCCTCCCCACCAGGGTTGTTTGGCCAGTGTCCCCCTCTCCAGGGCAATGCCTGAGGCATCTTGATGCTTAGGAGATCTACCCTTGGAGGGCTGGCCAGCCTTCGATGAAGACTTAAGTTTTGATACCTGAAATCTCTGGGAGGAAGATGAAGCTCTCGATGACGCTGATGCTAAAGATACTGCATCAGAGGCAAAGAGGGGTGCCCAGCTTTGCAGATCGATTCTGTAGGCCTTTGTCATTTTCCTACAAAGAGGACATTCTGACGGCTGATGATCCAGTCCTAAGCATTTCAGAAACCAGTCATGGGTGTCTGTAGCCAAAATGGTACCACCACATTTGGAACACTTCTTAAAACCACTGGATAGTTTTCCATTGTGTCTGTGACAAAATGGAAGGCCTAAGCCTAAGATGGTGTTGATGCGCCTGAAGGAAAGAAATAATTCTTTTCTTCAGATTTTTTTTTTTGAAAAGCAAGCACCGATGGAGGCCAGTACTAGCATTGACAGGAAAGTGGACGCGACCACAAAAAATAAGAAAAGAAAAGACAAATTTTCTGCAGTGACAGGAACTGCTTCTTGTTTGCTCCGCAGAAAATGAAGAACTGAGGATGGAGAGCTGGAAAGGCAGCTATTCAGGCACAGTGGGATGCTCCCAAAGGCTTTCCTCTTGGATGCTGGGGAGAATTCCCACGTGGGCTCCATCAGTACCAGCATCACCCATATGTGAAGACTACATTCCTGCTTGTTCCTGGAGATTAGTATTTCCTTTAACCTCCACTGCAAAAAATCTACTAGGAGAGGGCAGCCAGGTTGGAGGAGTGCCTGGAGAAAATTGAGCTTGACAGAATGCTGTTTGATAATGGTAGAAGCTTTTGAACCTCATCAGAGATTGTTTCCACAGCAAGGCAAAGCACAGAACAGAACTGTTCCTGAACACTTGGCTGTATGTCTGAGGCCCACAGCCAGAGTTGCCTCCAGGTGCCAATACTCAGAGAAATCCTGAAATGATGTATCAAAAATATGTGTCGCTCAATGTATTTCCCACCCTCCTTCCCTTGTCTCACTTGTAAACAATAAGGGCTGGTGTATACCTAAGAAGGGCCAGTGTCTTCCACAGAAGATTTGCTAACCTACTTAAGAGGCCTTTAAACTAGATTTATTGGGGATGAGTAAGACATCAGGTAAGTAAAGCATAGTTACTCCCCTGTAACAGGTGATCTCCGAGAACAGCAGGAATTTAGTCTTCACATATGGGTATCGTCGGTACCGACGGAGCCTGCACGGGAACGCTCCCCAGCGTCCAATTAGAAAGCTTTTGGGAGCATCCCACAGCACCTGCGTGCTGCCTTCCCGCCTTTCCTAACTGCCTCTCTCCAGTTGAGTTTTAAAGCTGAGACAAAGAGAGAGAGAGGGAAAGAAAAGAAATGAGAGATACAACTCCTAGGGGAGGTGGGTGGGTTGTGAAGACTAAATTCCTGCTGTTCCCGGAGATCACCTGTTACAGGTGAGTAACTATGCTATCTCCAGGAACAAGCAGGAATGTAGTCATCACATATGGGGACTCCCTAGCTACAGATGCCAGGGAGAGACCCCAGAAGTTGTGTGCCCCTGTGAAAGGGCTCCACTTCCTCCCATGGATCTCTGGCATCCTACCGGGAATGGTGGGTAGGAGTTGATTAAGTATGGAACAGGTATCGTAGAACAGCCTGACCAAACAAGGCATCCCGGCGGGAGTCCTTGTCTAAGCAGTAATGGGCTGTGAAGGTATGAACCGAGGCCCAAGTAGCTGCTCGATAGATGTCGTCAATAGACAGAGTGTAGATGAGCCACTGAGGCTGCCATGGCTCCCACATTGTGAGCTGTGACATGGCCTTCCAGAGAAAGGTTTTTACTCTGATAGGTAAAAGAAATACACTGTGCAATCCAATTGGACAATGTTCTCTTGGAGACTGGAAGTCCCAAATGAGAAGGATCAAAAGCAACAAAGAGTTGAGAGGACTTTCCATGTTGCTGTGTCCTTTGTAAGTAAAAAGCAAGTGCTCTTTTACAGTCCAAAGTATGAAGGTTCCTTTCTGCATTTGAAGCATGAGGCCTTGGAAAAAGGACAGGCAGGTAAACTGCTTGGTTTAAATGAAAAGGTGAGACCACCTTTGGCATAAAGTGTGGATGAGTCCTAAGGACTACCTTATCATGATGGAACCTTGTATAAGGAGGATCAGCCACTAATGCTTGCAGTTCACTGATGCGACGTGCTGAGGTGATTGCAATGAGAAAGACAACATTCCAGGAAAGGAATTTCAAGGAGGTAGTAGCTAGAGGTTCAAAAGGCAGCTTCATGAGCTGTCCAAGAACCAGATTTAGGTCCCATGCTACGGGTGGTGGCCTAATGGGAGGCTTAGTTAGAAGGAGGCACCTCAAATCTCACTATGAGAGGATGAGAGGAAATAGGTTGTCCATTTAAAGGCTTGAAAGAAGCTGAAATAGCACTTAAATGGACTCGTACTGAGTTAGTCTTAAGCCCTGCATTAGATAAATGAAGGAGATACTCCAATAATGATTCCAGAGGTATCGCCAGGGGGTCAAGACCCTTCTGCGAACACCATATGGAAAACCTTTTCCACTTGAAATCATAAGAGCGTCTTGTGGAAGGCTTCCTAGAAGCGTAAAGGATATCCTAAACTTGTTGAGACAGGTTAAGACCATGAAGGTCTAGGCCCTCAGCAACCAGGCCCTGAGATTCAGAGAGTGGGGATCGGGATGCCACACAACATCCCGTCCTCCTGAGACAGGAGATCTGGAGCAGATCCTAACTCCAGAGATGGAGCTTGAGAGAGATGTAGGAGCAGAGGGTACCACACCTGCCGTGGCCAATGTGGAGCTATGAGAATCATATGGCCTCTGTCTCTCTGAAGCTTGAATAGGGTTTTGGGAATTAGGGGGGTGGGTGGAAAAGCATATAGGAATCCTGACCCCAATGGAGGAGGAAAGCATCCCTGGCCTGAGAACCCTGAGCCGGAATTCTGGAACAGAATCGGGGAAGTTTGGCATTCAACGGACTTGCAAAGAGGTCTATGTCTGGAGTTCCCCAAATTTGAAAACTTTTTGCTACCTGGTCTGCACAAGAGAGACCATTCGTGCAGAAGGAGAACTCGACTGAGTCTGTCTGCCCAGGAGTTTTGAATGCCTGGCAGATACACTGCAAGGAGATGAATCTGATGCTCTCTGGCGAGGGCCCATAGTCACAAAGCTTCGTCACAAAACGACAGAGAACCTGTTTCTCCCTGCTTGTTCAGACAGAACATAGCTACTTGATTGTCCGTCTGAATTAGGACTGTCTTGTAGCTCAGCTGGGTGCAGAACACTCGAAGAGCAAGGAAGATTGCTCTGAGCTCCAATAAAATGATATGTAGATGGGTCTCCTGTGGAGTCCAGGTGCCTTGGGTAGAGAGATCTTGCAGGTGAGCTCCCCAACTCACCTGTAAGGCGTCTGTTAGAGTGACCTGGGGTGGGGGCTGTTGGAAAGGGGACCCCACCAACAGGTTTTGGGTTGACTGCCACCATTGTAGGGACAAAATGAGGCGACTTGAGTTTGCTATTTTGTCTGATAGGCAGCCTGAGTGGATAGAGTCCATTGGGCTGCTCTCATATGGAATCAAGCATAGGGAACCACATGCACGGTAGATGCCATGTGGCCTAGCAATTGTAACATTTCCCGAGCAGTGAGATGAGTTCTTAAACATTGCTTGGGAAGCTAACTGCACAATGCGAAGGCAGTGGGGCTGTGGAAGACAGGCCCTTGCTTTTCTGGTATCCAGCATAGCTACTATACACACTAGAGGCTGAGTGGGAGTTAGGTTGGATTTAGGGATGTTTATGACCAGGCCCAAATACTGAAGTATACGCATTGTGCAAGATAGGGAAATTCTGGCCTCTGACTCTGATGGGGCTCGAATGAGCCAGTCGTCTAAGTAGGGGAAGACGAATATTCCTAGAGTGCGAAGAAATGCTGCTACTACAGCCATGCATTTCATAAAACACCCTTGGTGCTGAGGCCAGGCCAAAAGGAAGAACCCTGTACTGGTAGTGCTTCCCCTGAAATAGAAACCGAAGGAATCTTCGGTGAGTTGGATGGATGAGAACATGGGTGTACGCATCCTTGAGATCTAGAGAACAAAGCCAATCCTGACTCTGAAGGTATGGCAGAAGAGTTCCTAGAGAAATCATATTGAACTTCTCCTTTAACAGGAATTTGTTCAATTCTCTGAGGTCTAAAATGGATCTGTGTCCCCCTGTTTTCTTTGGAATAAGGAAATAGGGGGAGTAAAACCCTGTACCCTGTTGGGAAATGGGTACATGTTCTATTGCCCCATGGGCAAGAAGTAAATTGACCTCTTGACTCAACTGATTTTCGAGTGAAGTCTGAGAATTGAACCGTTTTACAACTGTAGGAGGGGGCAAGTTGAGGAATGAAGCTTGTACCCCCCTTCTTTACAATGGAAAGAGTCCATTCTTCTGCTGTTATCTGCTCCCATCTGGGGGCAAAATGACACAACCTTCCTGGAATGGTGGAGGGCTCTGGCCGTTGAGGGCCAGAAAGGCCAAGTTCTCTAGATAGGAGTCAAAGCCCCTGTGGAGGCTGAGTCTGCTGGGCCGGTTGAGGCTTAGCAGACTTTGCTTTTCTTTGTTTTGGTGGCTGCTGTCCCTTTTCGGGCAGACTGACCTGTAGAATGCCCCTGCTGTGTATAGGAGGGGTAAAACCTCTTTTTAGAGAAGAATGGTTTCTTGTACGATTTTCTCCTTGCAGGATCAGCTGTAGCCTTGGATAGTTTATCCAAAGTGGTGTTATCAGGATCCAGCTCATTAGCTTTTTCTTGCCAATTTTTGCCAAAGAGATTTTCGCCTGTGCAAGGGATATTCCCCAGTTTGTCCTGTACCCAGAGTTCTAAGTCCGATGCCTGGAGCCAGGCAATCCTACGAGCACCTATGGCAACGGTGGAGGTTCTGCTTTTGCACTCAAAACGGTCAAAAGCTGCACGATTAAACTTGGAAACATCTTGGGCATGTCTGACAAGTGTAAGATAATCTGGCCTCTTATCAGGAAGGAGAGGGCTCATAAGCTCTAGATCTCCTGTAACCTCCTTAAGGAACATTCCCATATATAAAATGTAGGAACTAATCCTGGCAGAAAGCATAGAGGCCTGGAAGGTTCGACGCCCAAAGGCATCCAGAATCCTACATTCACGTCCTGGCGGATTAGATGCATGTCTTTTTGCACTCTTGATCCTTCTCATAGCTGATTCCGCTACCATGGAGTGGTGTGGTAACGTTTTTTTGAAATCCAGGACAAGGAGGTACTCGATACATGGTATCAAGCCTACGAGAATGAGGAGAGGTGGTAAGAGGTGTTTCCCACATTCTTAGCATGCGATCATGCAAGATCTCATGAATATGCAAAGTAGCTGCCTCCTTGGGAGCTTTAGGATATTGTAAAATCTCCAATTCCTTTGCTCTGGGCTCTGTTTCAGGAGCCACTGTGATGGAAAGACCTCTAGCCACCTCCCGAATGAAATCCTGAAAGGATACATCCTCTGGAGGAGACATCCTATGTTTAGGAGAGGAAGGGGTCCGGTACCAGCCTGTCGATACCGGAGGAAACAGCATGACTCGGTGCCGACGCCGTTGTCAGAACCGGTTGAACTGTCTGAAGCGGTCCCGAAGGCACCAAAGCCGCAAGGAGAGCCGCCAGACTGCGTTCAATAGCCAAGAACCTCTGGTCTATTGACGCTGCCAATGCCTGGGTATCGGTACCGGACAAAGTGGCCGGTACCCCAGAGCATGGCACCAGTAGTTCTGCAGAGGTTGAGGCCTCGAGAACATCCTGGAGCCCCGATAGTACTTTGGAAGCCGAAGCCTCCCGCCGGGGCAATTTTGCCGGTACAAGTCCCTCACGGGCAACGCCAGAGGCATCTTGATGCTTGGAAGGAGATCTACCCTTTGAGGACCGGCCAGATTTATGTTTGGTTACCTGAGAGCCATGGGAGGAAGACGAAGCCCTGGAAGACGTCGATGCCACAGATGCTGCATTGGAGAGAAAAAGGGTACTAAGCTTAGCAGCTCGATTTTGCCGACCCCTCTTCGACATCATCCCACAGGCAACACACTCCGAGATGGAGTGGTCAGGACCTAAATATTTAAGGCACCACTCGTGAGTGTCGGTGACGGAGATGGTACTGCCACACTTGGAACACTTTTTGAAACCCGAGGCGGGTTTTTCCATTCTGAAGGAAAAGTTGGGCCTAGTGCCCAAAATGGCGTGTGGCACCCGACAGAAAAAAAAAAGACAGGAAAGTCCAGAAAAAGATTATAATTTTTTTTTTTTTTAAGAAAGAAAAAACGAACCGGCGGTACCGGTATAGCGCCGAGGAAGGCAGACGCTACCACAAAAAAGAATGAAAAAAGATGAGAATTTCTGCGGTGACAGGAAAACGACCTGCTGGCTCCGCGGAAAACGAAGAACTGGAGAGAGACAGTTGGGAAAGGCGGGAAGGCAGCACGCAGGCGCTGTGGGATGCTCCCAAAAGCTTTCTAATTGGACGCTGAGGAGCATTCCCGCGCAGGTTCAGTCAGTACCGACGATACCCATATGTGAAGACTACATTCCTGCTTGTTCCTGGAGATAAAGAGTAGTTACTCACCTGTAACAGGTGTTCTCCAGGAGCAGCAGGAATCAGTCCTCACATATGGGTGACATTGATGTCGATGGAACCCTTGCGGAGCATTTCTCTAGCTTTCCATGAAAGCCTTTGGGAATGCAGGCACGCATGCACCGTTCCCTTCCCGCCTAAAGATGCCATCTTGCTCAGTCAAATGACATAGCTAAAAACAGCACACAAAAATTGGAAAATAAGCTATATACAACTGCAACTCCCAGGGGAGGTGGGAGGGTTGTGAGGACTGATTTTTCAGATATGCTAGTAAGAGGAAGATTGCAAAAGTGGTATTGTGAGACTGAAGGGGAGGAAAGAGTAGTTACTCACCTATAACAGGTGTTCTCCAGGAGCAGCAGGAATCAGTCCTCACATATGGGTGTCATCGGCGCCGATGAAGCCCCAGCGGAGCATTTCCCCACCTTTCCATGAAAGGCTTTAGAAACATAGAAACATGACAGAAAAAGACCACATGGCCTATCTAGTCTGTCCTTCCATATCAACAACTACAACAGTCCACTTTTTACCTTTAGAGATCCTCTGTGTTGGTCCCAAGCTTTCTTGAATTCAGTTACTGTCCTCATCTCTACCACCTCCACTGGGGGACTTTTCCACGAATCCACTACTCTTTCCGTAAAGAAATATTTCCGCATATCACTCCTGAATCTATCTCCCTTCACCCTCATCCCATATCCCCTCGTAGCAGAACTTGCTTTTAATTGAAAGAGGCTCTCTCCCTGAACATTTATGCCACGGAGGTATTTAAACATCTCAATCATATCACCTCTATCCCGCCTTTCTTCTAAGGTGTACATATTAAGATCCTTAAGTCTGTCCTCATATGCTTTATAATGAAGCCCACTAATCATTTTAGTAGCCACCCTCTGCACCGACTCCATCCTGTTCACATCCTTTTGAAGGTGCGGTCTCCAGAATTGCACACTATACTCCAAATGAGGTCACACCAAAGTCTTATACAGAGGCATCATCACCTCCTTTTTTCTGCTAGCCATTCCTCTCCGTATGCACCCAAGCATCCTTCTAGCTTTTGCCATCGCCTTTTCTACCTGTTTAGCTAAATTAAGATCATCAGACACAACCACGCCTAGGTCCCGCTCTTCTTTAGTGGACAAAAGTACTTCACCTCCTATACTGTATAGCTCCCTTGGATTGCTGAAGCCCAAATGCATGACCTTACATTTTTTAACATTAAATCCCAGCTGCAAAATTCTAGACCATTCTTCAAGCTTAGCTAGATCCCTCCTCATGTTATCTACACCTTCCTGGGTGTCTACTCTATTGCAGATTTTGGTATCATCTGCAAAGAGGCAAACCTTACCCGACAGCCCTTCCGCTATATCACTAACAAAGATGTTAAAAAGAATCGGACCAAGGACAGATCTCTGGGGCACACCACTGGTAACATCCTTCTCCTCAGAGTGAGCTCCAGTAGTGGGAACCAGGGTTGCCTTGGCCACCGGGGGGCCACCAGAATCACTGAGGCCTTGTCCCGGATCACCTTGAATAGTGTCTTGGACACTAGAGGCATGGAAGGAAACGCATATAGAAGGCCTGTAGGCCATGGAATGAGAAACGCATCCGCTGCTACTCAGAGGATGCGGTTGTCTGGAGAAGAACCTGGGCAGTTGACGGTTCAGAGGACTGGCAAAGAGATCTATGGATGGAAGACCCCATCTCAGGAAGATCCCTTTAACCACTAAAGGGTTCAACCGCCATTCGTGCGGCTGCAGAATCCTGCTCAATCTGTCTGCCAGGTAATTTTCCTGACCCGGGAGGTAGACTGCTTTGAGAAGAATACCATGATTGACTGCCCAGGAGCACAGTTTCTGCGCTTCCTGACACAGAAGGCGGGAGGGACCCTGTGCCCCCTTGTTTGTTCAAAATAGAACATAGCCACTTGATTGTCTGTCTGAACTAAGACGGACTGGTGAGAGATGAGATGAATGTTCGCAAGGCTAAGCGGATAGCTCTCAGTTCTAAGAGATTGATCTGCTGTGCAGCCTCCCAAGGAGTCCACAGGCCTTGAGTACATGCCCCTTGGCAATGCGCACCCCAACCTTGAAGAGAAGCATCTGTCAGCACCTGAGTGTGGAGGTGCCTGAAAAGGCACCCCTTGCACTAGATTCGGAAGATGAAGCCACTATTGCAGAGAAGACTGTAGTAGGCTGGACACCCTCACTTTGTCCGCGAGGCTGCCTGTGGCCTGGTGCCACTGAGTTCTGAGGCCGCACTGAGCTAGTCTCATGTGTAGACGAGCATTTGGAGTCACATGGACCGTGGATGCCATGTGGCCTAAGAGCCTCAGAAATTGTCTGGCAGAGACTAGAGAATTGCCGAGGAATTGGCTAGAGCCATCAATCTGTGGGCCCTGTCCACTGGTAGAAAGGCCTTTGCCTGAAATGTGTCTAGTCAAGCTCCTATGAACTCCATGTTCTGGGAGGGATGCAAACTGGACTTTGTGAAGTTTATGACAAACCCCAGGTGCTGGAGTAGAGCGACAGTGCGAAGGGTGGCTTCACTGGCTTCTTGCGGGGACTGACCCCTGATGAGACAATCGTCCAGATATGGAAAGACAGAGGCCTTGAACCCTGAGGTAGGCCGCTACCACCGCCAGGCACTTGGTGAATACCCTGGGGGCGGATGTAAGGCCAAAAGGCAGTACTCTGTACTGATAATGGTTTCCTCGCACTACAAATCTGAGATATTGTCTGTGGTCTGGATGAATAAGGATTTGAATATAAGCATCCTTTAGATCTAAGGAGCATAGCCAATCTCCCTGCTGGAGGTAGGGCAGCAGGATTCCAAGGGAAAGTATCTTGAACTTTTCCCTCTCCAGGAACTTGTTCAGGTTTCGCAAGTCTAGGATGGGTCCGAGGCCTCCTGTTCTCTTTGGTACTAGGAAGTACCTGGAATAGAAGCTGTGACCTTTCAGGTGGTGGGGCACCGGTTCCACTGCCTGATCCTTTAGAAGACCTGCCAACTCCTGCAGGAGTAAGTCCCTGTGCAGAGGGAGTCTGGGAGGCTCCCCTGGAAAATAGGAGGGGGGCACCTGGTGGAAGTGGAGGAGATAGCCCTTCTGGACTGTATCCCTTGTGACGGCTGACCACCTGTGGGCAAACAGGGCCAGCCTGCCTCCAGTGCTGATGGGGGCCAGCTGAGGAGAAGAGGCTATGCCAATGCAATCAAAATCCCCCTCCCTGCTGAACAGGAGCCAGAGTAGGAGGCTTGGGGGCCTTCTGCCTACGGGGCCCATGACCCTGCCCCTTGGCCTGCTGACCCTGTTGGGGAGCTACAGAGGCCTGATAATGAGGGTACTGTTTATAGGCAGATGACTTCCTCGGGTAAAAGGTCTTTTTCCCCGAGCCCTTCTTCTTTTGAGAAGGGGGCAGTGGTTTTTCTGGACAGCCTTGTCCGGGTAAGAGTCTCGGTCTCGAGTTCGGCAGCCTTGTCAGTCATGGGCTTGCCGAAGAGGTTTTCACCTCGGCAGGGGACATCGACCAACTTCTCCTGCACCCATGGCTCAGGGTCCGATGACTGTAGCCAAGCCTGACGGCGTGCACCAATGCCGGCCGCGGCTACTCGGGCCAAAGCCTCGAAGCCATCATAGGCTGCTCGAGATACAAACTTCGAGCACTCACGAATACCCGAGGACAGAGCATTGAACCTCTGCAAAGGTTCCTCAGAGAGACCAGCAGAGAACCCGGCAATCTCCTTTGCCAGGTCTTGAAGGTACATGCCCATGTACAGCTGGTAGGTCTGGACACAGCAAGCAAGCATAGAGCCCTGGAAGCACTTCTTACCGAGGGCATCCAGGTTCCGGGCCTCCCGGCCAGGAGGCACCAAGGAGTGCATCTTCTGACTCTTCAGACGATGCATGGCCAATTCCACAACCATGGAGTGGTGCGGTAATTGTGCCTTTTGGAACCCGGGGCTCTTGTGGACTCGATAGATGGAATCGACCCGCTTGCTCAAAACCGGCGTCGAGGCCAGCGCCTCCCACATGCGGAAGAGCAACTGTTCCAGCATCGGAGGAACCGGAACAGTAAAGGCCTCCTTCAGAGGAGAGTCATACTGTAGGGCCTTGAGTTCCTCGGCTTGAGGCTCCTCCTCGGGATCCGCGGAGAATGCCAAAGCCTTGGCCATGTCCCGCACGAAATCAGAGAACTGGGTATCCTCCGGGGAGGACCTTCCCCGAGGCTCGGACTCGGGCGAGTCCAACGGAACGCACCGAGTCCGAAAGGTGTAGGGTGACTCCTCATCCTCCGTCTCCCAGCCGGACTCCTCGGAGGAGGAATCGAGCGGCTCTGGTCGGGCAGGCATCGATGCCATCCGCCCCGACGCCGAGGGTACCGGCGTCGACGACCTCGGTCCCGAATGGGAGGCCGAGGGGAACCCTGGCAGAGGATCGACTCGAGCTCGCATGGACTCGAGGATCGGCTCGGCCTCCGGGGTCGACTTGGACGTTGATGTCCCGGTGGTCGGGGCAGATGCACCGGTGAGACCGGCGATCAGTGTCCGCTGCTGTTCCATGAAGGCAGCCAAGCTGCTCTCCAAGGCCATCAACCTGAGTCCGAGCTCAGGAGGCTCAGCAGCCCCCGACTCGGGCCCCGGCGGTGCTAGGCCTGATGTCGGCTCCCCTGAAGGTGAGTCCACGAGGACTACAGTACTCACGTGACCCGGGAACTCCATCTCCACACGAGGTTGTTTTGCAGGCCTCTCTGACTCTGAAGACCCGGGACGGCGCTCGGGGCTATGCGACCTGGTCCTCGAGGAGCCAAGTGCATCCACCGACGCCGCCCTCGCGGTTTTTTTCTTCTTACAATGCTCCCGTGAGGGAGACCCCCTTTCAGAGGAGCCTTGACGCTGTTTGGGGCCGGAGTCCCGAGATGTCGAGGCCTCTGACGAGGTCCAGGCCTGACCAGACGCGGAGTCAGATAAGATTCTTTCTTTTTGGTGCTGCCGACTCCGTAACGCCTTGTAGGACATTTTCCCACACGGACCACAGATCATCGGGTCATGATCGGGTCCGAGGCACCAGTCATGTGTGTCGGTGAGAGACGTAAGTTTCTTGCACCGATCACACTTTTTAAACCTGCTGGCAGCCATTGGGGGAAAAAGGGCCCATGCAAGGTCGAACGACAGGGCTGCCAGTGAAAAAAGAAAAAAAATGGCGCGAACGCTAGTCACTAAGGACAAAAACCTAAAGAGATCCAGGCTCGATACCGATGTATCGGGCCCAGGCGGGAAAGGGAAACCGGCGTCGAACCGAAGAAAACAGGTTAACGCAGAGAAAAATCAACTTCTTCCTCGGGTGAAACGAATATACATCCGTCGGGCTCCGCGGAAAAAAGAAGAATGAGCAAGATGGCACCCTTGGGCGGGAAGGGGACCGCGCATGCGCGCTGCATTCCCAAAGGCTTTCTATGAAAGCTGGGGAAATGCTCCACACGGGGGCTCTGTCGGCGCCGATGTCACCCATATGTGAGGACTGACTTCCTGCTTGTTCCTGGAGAAAAGTACTTCACCCCCTATACTATATTGCTCCCTTGGATTGCTGCAGCCCAAATGCATGACCTTACATTTTTTAACATTAAATCCCAGCTGCCAAATTCTAGACCATTCTTCAAGCTTAGCTAGATCCCTCCTTATGTTATCTACACCTTCCTGGGTGTCTACTCTATTGCAGATTTTGTTATCATCCGCAAAGAGGCAAACCTTACCCGACAGCCCTTCCGATATATCACTAACAAAGATGTCAAAGAATCTGACCAAGGACAGATCCTTGGGGCACACCACTGGTAACATCCTTCTCCTCAGAGTGAGCTCCATTTACTTGTACTCTTTGTCGCCTCCCACCCAACCAATTTCTAACCCAAGCAGTAACTTTAGGGTCCATCCCTAGGGTGCTCAGTTTGTTTATAAGTTGCCTGTGAGGAACAGTGTCAAAGGCTTTACTGAAATCTAAATACACCACATCTAGAGCTCTCCCTCGGTCCAACTCCCTGGTCACCCAGTCAAAGAAATCAATCAGATTTGTCTGACAAGACCTGCCTCTAGTGAATCCATGCTGCCTCGGATCCTGTAATCCGCTGGACTCCAGAAACCTCACTATTTTCTCTTTCAGCAGCGTTTCCAATAATTTACTCACCACTGAAGTTAAACTAACCAGCCTGTAGTTTTCAACCATATCCTTACTTACACTTTTGTGTAAAGGCACCACATGAGCCTCTCTCCAGTCCTTTGGCACCACTCCCGACTCCAACAAGGCATTGAAAAGGTCAGTCAGTGGAGTTGCTAGAACGTCCAAGTTCCCTCAGTATTCTAGGGTGTATCCCATCGCTTTATCTACTTTAAGTTGAGCTAGTTTCTCACGAACAGTCTCTTCTGAAAATTGTTCCAGATGTCCCTCGCTTCTGTTTCTAATTGTGGGTGTTTTCTGAGGTCCTGCTCCTGGTTCTTCATCTGTGAACACAGAACAATAAGATTTGTTAAGCAATTCCACTTTATCGTTATCAGCTTCTATATATTCCTCCCCTCCACCCTTGAGTCTGACAATACCACTTTTGCCCTTCCTCTTCTCACTAATATATCTGAAAAATGTCTTATCCCCCCATTTTATTGCATTGGCTATTTCCTCCTCCTTTTGAATCTTTGCCTTGACTACTTTGCTAGCTTCTCTAAGTTTTTCCAAATACAGATGCCTGTCTTCCTCTCTCTGTGATCTCTTGTATTTCATGAAGGCCTCCCTCTTTTTCTTCACTTTTTCAGCTACTTCTTTCGAAAACCATAGTGGTCTCCATTTCTTTCCTAAAAACCAGAACCTCTCCAATATCAGGAGGATTCCTCTGACTTCCAGCCAGTATATCAACCAGGCGGCTTCCTGGTGGGTGACCAGTGGCAGACAATGCACTACCTAGCCCCCTGGGCTGGCATCCAGAGGGCGAGTCTGCTCCTCCAAGCCTACTGCACCATGATTTCCTGAGGAGAGGAAGGTGTTGATTGAATTGGGAACAGGAAGACCTATGTGCCAACAGCTACCTCTGCAAAGGGTGCCATATGTGCCTTGGTCCAAGGGACCAACTCCAGGGTTGACACCACTGGCTCCAGGATCTGCAAGCAGTCCCAGACCTGAGGAGCTGCCAGAGTGCAAAACTCCCTGAGCTGCAGCTTGTGCAGCCCTCTCTGGAGTGAGAAACCTGCCTAAGGAGAAATTTCACTTACCGTTAATTTCCTTTCCTGGAATACTGCTAGACCAGTCCAGACAAACGGGTTATGCACCCCTGCCAGCAGATCTTGGAGACAGAGAATTCTACCAGAGCTCTGATAGGCTGGAGCCTGGTGATATAATCCTACCCCTAGGGGTCTCCCTCAGTTACGTCCACAAGCTAATGCAACATGAACTGTAACATCACCCCAGAGGGTCTCAAGTGAACTATATACAAGGGAGCCGAAGAACTCCCTAGAGCTGAAAACAGTATCCACCTACGAACCCATGGACTGCCCATGGCGAGGCATACCGGCAAAGAGAAGAACCACGGTCGGCGGCTGCACCGCACCAGCGGCACTCCAACCAACAGCAGGGTGGGTCCTGGACTGGTCTAGCAGTATTCCAGGAAAGGAAATTAACGGTAAGTGAAATTTCTCCTTCCAGTTCATACTGCTAGACCAGTCCAGACAAACGGGCAGTACCCAAGCTACCTGCGTTCAAGGGGGGGCAAGGCCGCCGACAGCTCAGCAACTCCAAAACGGACCTCCTGACGGGCATGAACGTCCAACCTATAATGACCGACAAAGGTGGACAGCGACGACCAAGTCGCCGCCTGGCAAATATCGAGAGGAACTACATGAGACCTCCCGGCCTACAAAGTTGCTTGCGCCCGAGAGGAGTGAGCACGGAGTCCCGGTGGAGCTGGCTCTCCCAGAAGAAGGTACGCCACCTCAATGGCTTCCGTAACCCATCTAAAAATGGTAGATTCAGAGGCTGCGGATCCCCGACGAGAACCCGCGAACAAGACAAAAGAGCAACAGTCATATGGAAGGGTCCCGCGACCCCCAGATACCGAAAAAGAACCTTCTTAAGGTCCACCGCCCGCAACGGAGACCGACCACTGTCACACTGCGCCTTTGTTAAAGACGGAAAGAAAAGAGGCTGGTCAACAGCGAACGGCGTTAGCACTTTGGGTAACAAAGGAAGGGACAGTTCTCAGAGAAACGCCTTCGGAGGAAAACGAGAGATAGGGATGTCGACACGAGAGAGCCTGGAGCTCAGAAAGACGGCGTGCCGAAGTTATGGCCACCAAGAAGACAGCCTTCAGAGTCAAATCTAGAAGAGAACATGCCCTCAGAGGCTCAAAGGGAGGAGCAACGAGGGCACAGAGGACAAGCACGAGAGCTCACGCCTGCACAGGCGAATGCAGAGGAGGCCAGAAGGCCTAACTCCGCGGAGGAACCGAGACACGTCCAAATGCGAAGCTATCCCTTATCCACTCCAGCCTGTAAAAAGGACAGGATGTCCGGAACACCGCAACGCCAGGGTGAGAGGTTATTTCGCTAACACCATCAAGAGACGCCAAACCCGAGCGTAAGTCAGAGTCGCGGTAGACCGCTGCGCCGTGAGAAGCGTCACGACCACGCTAGGCAAATAGCCGTAGCGAGCAAACCGGCGGCGTGGAATTGCCAGGCCGTAAGCGAGTAAGGAGCCGGGTCTTCCATCTCCACCGGTCCCTGAATCAGAAGGCCGAGAAACGCCTCGAGGCGGAGCATCGACGCCCCAGACAGACAGAATAGATCCGCATACCATGGTCCGTGGCAGTCTGTGCCGTAGCCATTAGATCCATGGTCAGTAGGCCCCACAGGTGAACAATGGACCGGAACGCATCCGGCTGCAGAGCCCAGCCCCCGGGATCCAGAGAGTGCCGGGTGAGAAAATCGGCCTAAATATTGTTCACGCCTGCGATGTGCTGTGCCGACAGCATGAAGATGTTCCCCCGCCCACGGGAGGAGCAATCGCCTCTCCTGTGAGACATCCGGACATTGCGTGCCGCCTAGGCAAGCAACCGTCGTGGCGTCGGACAGGATCCGAACCGCACACCGCCGCATTAGAGGCTGAAACTGAAGAAGGGTGAAGCGCACTTTCCACGTCTCGAGAGGATTGATAGACCCTTGGGCTGCGCGAGGTGACCAACACCCCTGCGCCGAGGCTAAGCCGCAAGGCGCTCCCCAACCGGAGAGATTGGCGATTGGCGTCACCACGATCCAGCGCAGAGACTCCAGAGGGACCGCCCGTAGAAGATTGTGTGCCTGAAGCCACCAGCGGAGGCTGCGGCGCACCGGCAGAAGCAAAGGCAACCGGATTCGATAACTCTCCGATACCGGCGACCAACGAGATAGAAGCGCCGTCGGCAAGCAGCGCAAGAGCGCTCTTGCCCACGGAACGAGGGCTATCGTTGCTGCCATGGACCTTAAGAGTTGAAGGTAGCCCCAAGGCTGAGGCGCCGCTTGATCCAAGCAGCGGCGGAGCTGGAGAGAGATCTTCTGAAAACGTTCCTGAGGTAGAAACACCCGTCCCCTACGAGTGTCGCACCCAGCCCCGAGAGAATCCAGGACCTGAAGCATTCCAAAATAGACAGAGCAACGGCCCAGTCCTCCTTCCAACGGTGGACCGGGACGAATGGCATCTAAACGCTGGAGCCTTTAAATGAAGCAACATCCGCTGCCCATTGACGCAGGCTGAGCCATCTCCGAGCTACCGACACCGGTGCTAGGAAGCGAGCTGACAGCTGCAAGAGATCACAGAATGCCTCTGCCCGGAATGCAGCAATGGATTCGAAATGAACCAACTCGGGAACACCTGGAAGCTGCGGAATCCATCGAAGGGAGGCCCGAGCTGCCAGACCTCCGCACACCTGCAAGAAGAAAATAGCGGGCGAATGAAAACCGGACTGTAGCAGTCTCCCAACTCTTCAGATCTGGCTGGTCACGGAGCGCCTCTCCGCCGTCAACCGGAAGTGTGGTATGCCTGATGACCCTGGTTAGAATGCATCAACCGTCGGGTATTGCAGCCAACGGTCCAAGTGAAAGGGAGACCAAGGGTATAACCGACCAATACCGCGTGCCGTACGAATGCACTGGAAAATGGGATGCGGCTGCAACCGGATTTGAGAATCCAGAGGAGCAGGCATGTCGGCTAGGGGGAGCGACTCCATCACCTGTGTGATTAGAGCCGGCAGCTCCTCTTACCGAAAAAGGCGGAGAGAACCGTCAGCGAAGAAAACAGACGGAGAATATTCCCCATCTCCGTACTCCAACGAGTCAGGGCTGACCTCCGAAGATTTAAAGTCTTCTTGAATATCCATAGTACCCCGCAAGGCACATGCTACGCCCCAAGGAGGACGTACTGCTCTAAGGTCTGAGGACTTATGGG
This sequence comes from Ichthyophis bannanicus, assembly GCA_033557465.1. Taxonomy (NCBI): domain Eukaryota; kingdom Metazoa; phylum Chordata; class Amphibia; order Gymnophiona; family Ichthyophiidae; genus Ichthyophis; species Ichthyophis bannanicus. The sequence continues at coordinate 376,951,633 of CM066034.1, read as the reverse complement.
ACCACTTGCGAGACCATGCCATATGCTCGCCTGCTACTGGGCAGGTGTAGGAGATAATCCAAAAGACTCCAAAAGTCACAGGCGTCATGCCAGATGGAAGAGTGTGAGGAAGGCACTGTCAGTCAAGGCTGCTGTGGTCTCCAGCGGCTGTGGAAGCGACATGGGAGCTGACTGAATCTTCTCCTGCAGGAAGATCCTGCAGCAGGGGCTCTGAGGAGGGGGGAGATAAGGTGCTGATGAACCCAGCTAGCAACGCAGTGGGAATGGGGAAAGTCTCCGGGATGCAGCGTGCAGGTGGAACACAAGCAATCTATTAATGTCCCCTTCGGCTGATTACATATCACATATAATACAGCCAGAGAAAGAAGCATTGTAGAGACTTAAACCACCTTTCCTCTTCTTGTGTGGGGTTTTTTTTTTGCATTTAAAACAAAAAGCAAGGTAGGCTCAGGGAAACCCAAGACTCTTCAAGAAAAGGATTTTGCAACTCCACGTGCCTCCACAGCATGTTTAAATGTGTGGAAACTGCTGTTTAGAGCCGTTTCCTCCAAAAAGAAACACTGAAGAGAAAAACAAAACGGCCGCAGGCACAGAAAAACTGTCAGGTATTCACTGAGCTGAGAAGGGAACTGTCAGTCATTCACTGTGCTGGCACAGAGAAACTTTCAAAGTCAGGGTAAGGCAATTACAGTGACTGAAAGTAGGGAAATTAGAGTGTGATCCCTCCGCAGCCATTCAGACCTCCAAGGTAGGGGCTGAAAGGTGTTTCTGGGGAGGGATGTAGAAGCTCAAATCCAGCCGTAGGAAGATTACAGTGAGCATGCTTAATTAGGCCGAGCCCAAAACAGTCAGGATCCAAAATACTGACTTAAAATTCCAATCAAATGGTATATTGAATAAGACAGGTACAATATTCAGTAGGACGTACAAAGTAACCCGGCTGCAGTTTGTGGATTAAAAATTTAAAGTAGGAACTTCAAAACTCAGAGGCAGCCGGTCCGGATGCAGTTGAAATCATCCCAGAGCAGCTGGGGCAAGTAAGAAAAAAAAAACAGGCTACTCACAGTTTTCTTTCAGAAAATGATACCTGAACTTCCTGGAGGTATCCAAACTCTCGTGGCAAAGACTCAGCGCAGCGTAAAGCCAATGGAGAGCTCCACTGAAGCCAAGCTCAGGAGTTCCCAAGTTCATCTGGGGAAGCAAGATGCTGGGGGAAGAGCAGAGCTGATTCATGAGGTCCCTGTGTTTCTTCTGACAGCCTATGCAGCATAAACCTGAATAAGGCACAGTGAAAACTAAAAACAAATAACTGCGTCCCGCAGGAACAGGCATTTAACAATATTCCCCATAATAGGTAGTGCCTCAGCCAGCCTTCTTTGTTGGGCACAGTGGGGGATGGAACCGATGAGCCCTGCACCATTGGTCAGTGACTTAGCATTGTACTGTGGCTCTGAATTGCATCCTGTTCTCTATCCATGCCTTCCGTACTTTTTATTCATTATGCTAATACATAGGCAGAGAAAAAGGAACCCCTTCACAACTCACAGCTAGCAAGTGTTGTGGAAAAAAACTTAAACAGCATAGCTGTTAGAAGCCAGCAGAGAAGTAATCTGGCTTCCCGCCAAAAACCGAGGCTCATTAGCTATTCAAAATGGCCGCCGGCAAAAATAAAACACAAAAAGAGTGAATTAAAACCCCCAAAAGCTAAGGAATTAACTTAAAAAGTCAAAGGAGAAGGTGGGAGGGTTGCAGGCATGAGAGAAATGCCTAAAATCGCTGAAAAATCAAGAAAAATAAATCGAGTTACCACAGAGTTGCAGACAGCAGTGGGAGAAAGACAGTTTCCGTACTTACATTACCGAAAGTGCAGAGAAGCCACGGACCGCTGCTCAAACCACTGCAGCTGCCTCACCACTAAAATCAGCCCCAGGGACTGGATTCTAGGAGGCTTACCATCCAGCTAAATAGCCCTCATGACTAGTGCTGGGAAGTCTGCACATCAGCGATCTCTACTGTGACAGAGGACACAGGAGCTTCAGCTGGAATCATCCTGGTGCTCAGATAAGTACACTGGCAACTCAGGGCATAATCTCTCCAAGAGGAATCACAAAGAAATAAAGCATTTTAAATTTTGTTTGAAGGAGCAAAAAAAAAAAGCATCCAGATCTGCTGGAGACAGAGAAAAACTGAGGGAGACCCCTAGGGGTAGGATTATATCACCAGGCTCCAGCCTATCAGAGCTCTGGTAGAATTCTCTGTCTCCAAGATCTGCTGGCAGGGGTGCATAACCCGTTTGTCTGGACTGGTCTAGCAGTATGAACTGGAAAAGGAAGTTTATTTTTTTATTTGGGATAGTTCATCAATCCCAACTGTTCCAGCCAGCAAATAAACTCTCTGCTCTGGATTCCTCAAAAGGAGTCAGACCGAATCAGCCAGTCATCCAGGTACAGGTTAATCCAGATACCCTGTTTATGCAGAAACAGAAGCACCACCACCACCCCATGACCTTCAAGATGTGAGGTGCTGCAGCCAGGCCAAATAGAGCCTGAAACTGGAAATGGTGGCCCAGGACACAGTAACAGAACCACCACTGATGCTGATCCTAGATGGGAATATGGAAGAATGCTTCATAAGATTCAAGAAGGTAAGAGCTCCCCTTGCTAGTCAACACAATGACTGACCTGATGTTCTCCTCTCCTTGTGAAGGCGAGACACTTGAGGACTGACAGAGACCCTCTTCAAGTCGGAATGTGTTAGGAGCCGCCTTTCTTTGGTACCATGGAATAAATTAATAGCACCCCCATCCTTGCTCTGCCGAGGTCCTGGGTACAGTAGCTTACCACTGAGGATTATCCTCTATCACCACCTGCTTGAGCAGGAAGCTTCAGGGAGACTCCACAAATGCATCCCAGAACAGCTCTACTACCTCTAGTGTATACCCCAGATTTAGGGTCTTGAGGACCCATTAGTCTGACATGAGACAGGCCCATTCTGAGTAACACAGCCAGAGCTATCCAAATGGCTGTACTTTGGAAAGGACTTGCCAGATTTCATTGCAGGGGCTTACTGGCTCCAGAGGGAGTCATTGTTGAATCTCTAATGCTGGGAAGCCCTTCCTATCAGCCCAAGGCCATCCACATGCTCCTTGCAGAGCCCCTCATGAGGCAATCCTCTGATCTCTGGGCCTCTCTTTTGGTAATCAGAGTTTTTCCAATTTTTCACCAACTTCTCCAGGCCTTCCCCAAAGAGCAATCTAACCTTAAATGGAAGTGTGCTCAGCCGCAACTTGAAGGGACATCAGCCAATCAATTCAGGACATGCAGCCATTATCTGGCCACCAACACAGACTTTGATGAAATTCTGATCATGTTGTAAAGAGCATCTGCCACATGTGAAGCTCCCAATTCCAATCTTGCAACTTTTGGACTCTCCAGCAACTACTGGATTCACCATAAGAGCTTGGACCACTAAGCCTGCATACAGCACAGCCTGAATGTCCAAAGCCAAAGGTGAAATTTTACTAACCAGAATAAATTTCCTTCCCTGCAGTCTTGCTAGATCAGTCCAGACAAGTGGGTTGTGTATCACTGCCAGAAGATGTGGACAAACCACAATCTTCCAGTGACAATCATTGCCACTTGAACTGGTGCTGCTAGGGCCATACTTCATTATTTGTACCCAAGTCTATGGTCAAGAACCTGACTGCACACAGCATCATTGAGGGTAACATAACTATGTACAAAACTATATACAGAACAGTCACCAAGAAAGAAAGTTTGTCATGAAGGGCAAAGCCTACAAGGCCAAAATGCAGAGATAGTGCAACACCAAGAGATGGATCCTGACTGGTCAAGTAGGACTCCAGGAAAGGAAATAATCTGATAAGTAAATTGCACCTTCTAGATCATCCTGCTAGACCAGTCCAGACAAGTGGAAAGTACCAAAGCTATGATTCTAAAAGGTAGGAAGAAAACACAGCTGCTTTTGAAATCTTTGCATCAAAAGACATGTCTGTCTTAGTATGGATGACCAAGCGGTAATGCCCAACAAAGAGAGGGAAGCCCAAGTTGCAGACCTATAAAATGTCAATAGTGGTGACAGAACAGCACTCCACCCAGGATGAAGCCTGTGCCAGAGTGGAATGCATCTACAATCCCTCCAGAATAGTTCTATTACACAAAGGATAGAGTTCACTGCCTTTTATCCAATGGGCCAAGGTAGCCTCAAACTGCTTTGCCCTTATGCGGATCAACAAAACAGCCTTTGGAAGGAATTAGTGATTTTTACATACCTGAGAAGCACCCTGCGGACATCAATTAAATGTAGCTGTCTTTTTCTTTACACTGCTCTGCCAAAAAAAGACAGGCAGGCAAACCATTAGGAAGGTAGTAAGGGTCCAACGGGATGGAAACTTTCTTCTAAGACAGACAGGTAAGGGTCTCTACGCAAGAGAGCCTGCAATTCTAATGCAATGCACCAAACAGATGGCGACCAAAAAGATGGCCTTGAGAGACCGATCCTGAAGTACTGCCTGTTTTAAAGGCTCAAAGGGAGCAAACATCAGGGCCTGAAGAACAAAAACCAAATACTACAGCTGTACGACTGTAGAAGACATTTTTTGCCATAGGCCAGACAGAACTTCTTAAGGGCTTACATGCATCTCTCTCCTTTCACCTCAAAGGTGGAAAACATTGACTAGACCAGCATGTGTAACTTTGCACAAGCACATGGTAGCACAATTTTTTTGAACGTGTGATACCACAAATAGTACATGTAAACTGGAAAAAGGCAGATTAGCACTCAAAGCAGTCAGCCACCGAACCCAATGACAGATGTGCAAATGGGGAAAGTTCAGGCTATCCCCCAAGGCTGTGGCAGCAAAATGTAGGCACAAAAATCAAAAACTGCACTTACCCCCATGGAGCCCAGGACCACAGATGGGAGTGGTGTGAGCCTAGCATTATGCACTCAGCTCTTTCCTCACATGCCTTCTCGTCACCTGTCTGAAGGCTGCTCTAGGGGGCCGATGGAGAGAGGGGGCAGGCTTTGTGAAGATAGGGTCTTCATCCAGCACAATTCCGGGTTCTCAACCAGCCAGGGATACTGATGGGGATGATAGCCTTTCTCCCCTCCATGTGGAAAACTCCATCAGTATACCGTAAGCTATGCTCTGCAGACAAGCTCTACTGTGACATTGTGTCCCTCAGGAAGGCTGCCTAGGAGCTAACATGATTTAAGACTAGCTACACCAGTCCTGCATCCACCATCTGCTTGACACAGTGAAACTGAAGTATGCCCTAGATGCAGTAGCTCAGTGGCAGTGATGTTACTGGAAGTTTCTAGTTTTTCCTGACTTCACCTCTGCTCACAGGGGGACACAACCCACTTGTCTGGGCTGATCTAGCAGGATGATTTGGAAGATGTGAATCATGAGCACTGTTCCCTCTAAGCTGTGCGCGTACACACACCTCGCCGAGCGAGCGCACATACTTTACAACAGAGCGCACAAAAATTACGGCTCTGATTCTGATAGAAAACACAGACGTCTTAAAATTTAAAAGTTATGATTGTAATTACTAGAAATTTCCCGCTTCATTTAGTAATCGTCTATTTTCATTTAATTTGATTAAAATCAATGTGGTGTACATACTGTATTCTGACGTGTAGTCAGATTTTAAAGTATATAACTCCGAGTGTCGTTATGTGGTGCACAAAAATTTAACCTTCCTTCAAAAGCTGCACACAGCTGATATTTTATGCGCACACAGCCTACAGAAAATTAGAGGGAACATTGATCATGAGATTCCTTTAAGCACAGTGCTCCTCCCTCCCAAAAGTATAGCTGTGTGCTTTATCAATGCTGTGACAAGGGAGTCCAGAAAACTGTAGCAGGATACAGCCAGAAAGGACGTTAAGGCCCAGCTCCACTGTGAGACCACAAGCTTTTGGAAAGGTTCAGGGATGGAGAACCCCAGATCCTGTGGTATCTGAGATGAAGCTGAATCCTTCCTCATTTATGGCTGATGCTCCAGGGCACTACGTGTTCAGCTTCGAGTGGGCTCAAGAACTCCGATGCAGCCTTTGAAGCTAGAGACCAGTGTAGTTGATGCTGATGCATTAGACTTGTGAACGCCAAAAACGATTCATGCTATTCCCCTTGACTCAGAGTTCTTTGTCATCTGCAAACACAAATTACAAGGCGGCGGCCGATGATCAGGGACCCAGGCATTGAAGGCATCAGCTGTAAATATCTATGTCAAATATGGTCCTTGAGCACCAGGAACACACTAAACCTGCTGGCTGTTTTTTGAGACATCTTGTCTGGAAAAATAGCCATTGAGAAATCAAATGGCTCAATCTTTAAAACACCACAGCCGGAGCACAGGCACCTAAGGGGGCAGAGGTGCTGCAGAGAAAGTGTAGTTACTCACCTGTAACAGGTGATCTCTGGGAACAGCAAGAATTTAGTCTTCACATATGGTGACATCGGGTACTGACAGAGCCTACGCAGGAAGCTCCCCAGCTACCAATTGGAAAGCCTTTGGGAGCACTTCACTGCACCTGCGCTGCTGCCTTCCCGCTCTCCCAACACCCTCTCCTCAGTTGTGTTTGTAGCTGAAGAAAATGAGTGAAAAAACAAAACAAAAATAACCGTACGACTCCAAGGGGAGGAGGGCGAGTTCTGAAGACTAAATTCCTGCTATTTCCAGAGATCACCTGTTACAGGTGAGTAACTACGCTATCTCCAGGAACAAGCAAATGTAGTCTTCACATATAGGACTCTCTAGTTCCCAGACATCTGAAGAGTTGGACTGGGTCAGAAAGTCTGACAATGTCATTTGAACCTAAATTTCCCTGCCAAGGAATAGGCAAGAAGTGGGTGGGGGGTAGGAGTTGTTTTTACGTTCCAAAGAGAAGCTGAAGGACCGCCTGGCCAAAGGCTGCACCTCGGTAGGATTCCTTGTCCAAGCAGTAATGGGCTGCAAAGGTATGAATAGAGAACCATGTAGCAGCTCAGCAAATCTCATAAATGGCTACTGACCAGAGGTTAGCAACAGAGACTGCCATTGCTCAGACATTATGAGCAGTTACGTGTCCCATGATGAAAAGACCTGCTTTGTCATATATGAAAGAAATAAATTCAGTCTGCTAACAATTTGGATAATGTACGTTTAATCACTGGAAGGTCCAGATGAGAAGGATCAAAGGAGACAAACAGTTGGGAGGACTTCCTAATGTCATTTGTCCTTTGGAGATAGAAGGCCAGAGCCCTCTTCTAGTCAAGTGTATGTAGGGTGGCTTCTACATGAGGAGTGTGAGGTCTTGGGAAAAAGACCAGCAGGATTACTGACGATTGATGGGAAGGCGATGCTACTTTTGGAAGAAAGTGGGGGTGTGTCCGAAGGACAACCTTGTCATGATGTAAACGTGTATACAAAGCATGAGCCATTTAGACCTGCAGCTCACTGATGCACCTGGCCAATGTCAGGGCGATGAGGAATAAAATCTTCCAAGTATCAAAGCTGTGTGGTTGCTAAGGGCTCAAACAGTAGTTTGAGGAGCTGAGCTAGTTACCACATTGAGATCCTATACCACTGGTGGTGGTCGAATAGGTGGTTTGGTGAGAAGACCCCTCATAAAACATGCTACCAGAGGAGCTGTGGAGATGGGTCTGCCTTCCAGAGGCTTATGGAAAGCTGAAATAGTACTAAGGTGCACGCACACTGAGTTCGTCTTAAGACCTAGAGAAGATAAATGCAAAAGATACTGAAGGAGCGTAGGTACTGTTGCTTCAAATGGATTGTGACCGTTTTGAGAGCACCATGAAGCATATCTATGTTATTTGAAAGAACAGGTCTGTCTGGTGGAGATCTTTCTGGAGGAAAGGAGAATATGTTTTACAACAGTAGATAGTGGCAGGCCCTGGAAGATTATGCTCTCAGCAGCCATGCTATCAGTCAAAGGGACTTTAGAGTGGGATGGAGAAGTGCTCCATTGTCCTGAGATAGGAGACCCGGCCTGGAACCTAGTGGGATTAGCGATGTTTGCGTCAGATGAAGTAGAAGGGGAAATCTGGGTTGACAGGCCCAGCGAGGGGCTATGAGAATCATAGAGCCCTTGTCTGCTTGTAGTTTGAAGAGGGTCTTCAAGATGAGGGGAATGGAGTGAGGAAATGCATAGAGGAGTCCCTGACCCCAGTGGATCATGAAGGCATCTGATGCTAGGCTGAGTTTGGACAGAACTCTGGAGCAGAACTGAGGAAGTTGAGTGTTCTGTGGAGTGGCAAAGATATCACTGGTGTTCCCCAGATGTGGAACAGTTTTGTTGTTACTGTTGGGTCTAAAGACAATTTGTGGGGTTGTAGGATCTGACTTATCTTGTCTGCTAGGAGACTGGATTCTCCTGGAATGTAAACTGCACAGAGATACATGTGGTGGAGGATAGCAAACTCCTGGAGTTTGCATGCTTCTTGACATAGGGGGAGGGAGCCCGTCCTGCCCTGTTTGTCCCGACTAGGATCTGACTGTTTGAGAGGTGGTGTTGGAAAACCAGGAGGGCATTTGTGACTGCTTGAAGCTCAAAGAGGTTTATCTGCTGAATGGATTCCTGGGATGTCCACAGGCTCTGTGTGGAGATGGGATCCAGATGTGCTCCTCAACCCTGCTTGGAGGCATCTGTTATCAGTGTATACTAAAGTAGGGGTATCCAAAAAAGGTGACCCTATGAGAAGATTTGCTGAGGTGCACCACCACAGGACAGATTCTGCCATGGGTGGTATCTGGATGACATGCCAGAGGCTCCCTGTGGACTGGGTCCACTGGGTTGAGAGTCCATTGCGATTAACGCATGTGAAGTCTCACATAAGGGACTACATATACTGTGGAGGCCATGTGTCCCAGGAGGGATAAAAAGCATCGAGCCATAGCAGTCTGTTGTTGGCACATGTGGTTGGCTAGTTGCACCAACCTGTTCAGGCAGTCCACAGGGAGAAAGGCTCTGGACTGTGTTGTGCCCAGAACAACTCCTACAAATTCCAACCTTCGAGTTGGAGTGATTTGGGACTTTGGGAAGTTTATCACAAAGCCAAGGTACTGCAGAAGTGCAAGAGTTTTTTGTCGAGATGAGCAGAGTTCTCCAAGAGAGTCTGCCTTTATGAGCCAGTCATTTAAGTAAGGGAAGAGACAGACACTGCTGCTCCAGAGATGAGCTGCTACAACAGCTATGCACTTTGTGAAAACCCTTGGTGCAGATGCCAGACCAAAAGGAAGGGCCTTGTATTGGTAATGGGTGCCCTGACAGGTGAAGCAAAGATACTGTTTGTGGTCTGGATGTATCAAGATGTGAGTGTAGGCCTCTGAGATCTAGGGAACAAAACCAGTCTTGTTCCTGTAGGTAGGAAAGGAGGATTCCCAGAGAGATCATTTTGAATTTCTCTTTGACAAGGAATTTGTTTAACTCTGAGGTCGAGAATGGGTCTGTGGCCTCCTGACTTCTTTGGAATGAGGAAGTAGGGGGAGTATAAGCCTTTAACATAAGAACATAAGATATGCCATACTGGATCAGACCAAGGTCCATCAAGCCCAGCATCCTGTTTCCAGCAGTGGCCAATCCAGGTCATACGTACCTAGCAGTTTCCCCAAAAGACACAGGTTCCGCAATGCTTGTACTGGGTCAAGCATTGACATCCTAGGTCCCTTCTTAATAATGGTTTATGGACCTTTCCTCCAGGAACTTGTCCAAACCTTTTTTAAATCCAGCTACACTAACAGCCTTTACTACATCCTCCGGTAACAAATTCCAGAGTTTGATTACACGTTGAGTGAAAAAATAATTTTTTTATTAGTTTTAAATAGTTTACCCTGTAGCTTCATTGCATGTCCCTTAGTTTTTCTATATTCTGATAACGTAAACAATCGATCTACATTACCCATTCCACTCCGTTCATTAATTTATAGACTTCTATCACATCTCCCCTCAGCCTTCTCTTTTCCAGGTTAAAGAGCCCTAATCTTTTTAGCCTTTCTTCATAGGAGTATCCTTCCATCTCCTTTACCATTTTGGTGGCTCTTTTCTGAACCTTTTCTAATAACGCTATATCCTTTTTAAGATACGGCGACCAGAATTGCACACAATATTCAAGGTGCGGTCTCACCATGGAACGATATAGAGGCATTATAATATCTTTTGTTTTATTTTCCATTCCTTTCCTTATACCACCTAGCATTCTATTTGCTCTCTTGGCCGCCGCTGCACACTGGGCCGAGGGTTTTAACATGGTATCCACAATGACGCCTAAATCTTTTTCCTGGGTGATGATTCCTAATGTGGAACCTTGCATTGTGTAACCATAGTTTGGGTTGTTCTTCCCTAGGTGCATAACTTTGCACTTTAAACAGTTGGTTTGTTGGAAATTGTTCTACAGCTCCTTGGGAAAGGAGAATATTTATCTCTTGCTTGAGCAGTGCGTCCAGGGGAGGTTTGGAGTGAAGCTCTCCCTTGAAGTGATGAAGAAGCTCTTAAAAGTTTAGTTGGTAACCTCTCTGGATTATGTTGAAAGTCCACTGCTCTGTGGTAATGAAATGCTAGTGCTGAGCAAAGTGAGAGTCTTCCTGGGATGGTGGTGGGCTCTAGTATGTGAAGGCTGGCTGTGCTCCCTATGTAGGTGTCAAAAACTAGAAGTAGCAGTAGTTGACTGGCTGTGACTTGGGTAGCCTAGGCTTTATAGCCTGCTAAACAGCCGTACAGGAGGCTCTGTCCTCCAAAGCCATCAAGGGGCCCCATGTTGCTCCCAAGGCCTTGACTTCCAGAGAGCTACTGGTGCCATGCTCTGGGACTGTAGCACAAATACCCATCATAGATATCCAAGCATCAGCAACCTCGATAGACTAGTGCATACTGGCCATTGAGCAGAGCTTGGAAGCCCTCCTTGCAGCCTCAGTACCAATAAAACCCTTGGCTACAGGCACCACCCTGTCTATAACAGATACACTACAGACAGACACTGGTTCTGGCACGGCATCAGGGCTGCTGCACATGACATTGACATGGCTCCCACCTATGCCTTCCCTTGAAACTCTTACTGATACTGGTGCCAAATCCACATGGCTCACAGAAGCAGATACCTTGAAGCATCAGTACTGGTGTTTAGCTGTCAGTGAACACCGTGACCATCTGTACTTAGTCCTCCGATTCAGATTCCCCAGTTTCAGATGCAGAGTCACTCAATTCTCGGGGACTCCGGGACCTACCTTCGGACCCTTCCCTGCCTCAACAGCGACGTATGTTGCTTCTGGAAGACATGTCCTTCCAGGAATTCAGTCAAGACCTAACCAAGGGTCTCTCTCACGGTAACATCAGAGGAGGAGTCAAGGGCAAAAGAATTTGAGATCCTTCAATACCCAATAGTACCAAAAGAGGCAGCCACCTTACTGGTGCACCACATCTTTTATGACCTTATGCTCCGGATGTCGGAGACACATCTCATGGTCTCACCTCAGTCAGTGTTATCAGGTACCAGAGTGTCCTGGCTTCCAAAAGCCACAGCTTCCCCACCACTCCATGGTGGTTGAATTGATGATGCACTGAATCAAAAGCTGGAAGACTCACTCCTCTAATCCTCCAGGTAGAGAATCAAGAACTCGCGATGCCTTTTGGGCGTTGATGCTTCCAAGCATTCATGCTCTTGGCTAGGATTAGCTCCTGTATTCTCTCCATGGGAATGTTAATGAAGATGTCTCCAGGGATCTTGAGGCCTTCGCCCCCTCTCTTCCCAGATGACAAAAGGCAGATTATCTTGCCCAAGTTAAGCATAGCCAAAGTATCTCAAAGTTTGTCAATAGGGCTAACCTTTGATGCTTTTAAATGCACAAGCAGGGCCTCAGCATTATGCATTGGTGCACATCAAATTTCATAGCTTTAGGCCTCTGATTTTGAACAGTTGGTTAAAGATAAGCTGGGCAACATAACCTTGCACAGGGGAAAACCTCTTTGACAAAGACTGGCAAGATAAGGCCTCTCAATTAGTCAGAAAATACTACTCAAACAACTGTCCAGAGTAACAGCTGACCCTGCTAGGAAAAAGTCTTTCTACAATAAGAAATTCTTCTCTTTGAGGATGCGTACACCCATGTTCTCATCCATCCAACTCACCGAAGATTCCTTCGGTTTCTATTTCAGGGGAAGCACTACCAGTACAGGGTTCTTCCTTTTGGCCTGGCCTCAGCACCAAGGGTGTTTACGAAATGCATGGCTGTAGTGGCATTTCTTCACACTCTAGGAATATTCGATTTGGATTTGTTAGGAACTGGGGAACATTCTGGGGAAAGGAGGGGCTCTTCCGAAGGGATGGGCTTCACCTTAACCGGGATGGAACCAGGCTGCTGGCATTAACCTTAAAAAAGGAGATAGAGCAGCTTTTAAACTAGATATTAGGGGAAAGCAAACAGTCGCCCAAGAGCGGATGGTTCGGAAGAATGTATCTTTGAAGGATACTACCAAAAGCAGAGAGGTTCCACAAAAGAGTAAAGTAGCCCAAATGCCCTCGACAGGTTAAGACCATGAAGGCCCTCACCAACCAGGCCCTGAGATGCAGAGAGTGGGGATCAGGATGCAACATCCCGTCCTCCTAAGACAGGAGATCTGGAGCAGATCCTAACTCCAGAGATGGAGCTTGAGAGAGATGTAGGAGCAGAGGGTACCATACCTGCCGTGGCCAATGTGGAGCTATGAGAATCATATGGCCTCTGTCTCTCTGAAGCTTGAATAGGGTTTTGGGAATTAGGGGAATGGGTGGAAAAGCATATAGGAAGTCCTGACCCCAATGGAGGAAGAAAGCATCCCTGGCCTGAGAACCCCGAGCCGGAATTCTGGAACAGAACCGGGGAAGTTTGGCATTCAACGGACTTGCAAAGAGGTCTATGTCCAGAGTTCCCCAAATTTGAAAACGTTTTGCTACCTGGTCTGCCCAGAGAGACCACTCGTGCGGAAGGAGAACTCGACTGAGTCTGTTTGACCAGGAGTTTTGAATGCCTGGCAGATACACCGCAAGGAGATGAATCTGATGCTCTTTGGTGAGGGCCCATAGTCGCAAAGCTTCATTGCAAAGCGAAAGAGAGCCTGTTCCTCCCTGCTTGTTCAGGTAGAACATAGCTACTTGATTGTCCGTCTGAATTAGGACTGTCTTGTAGCTTAGCTGGGTGTGGAACACTTGAAGAGCAAGGAAGATTGCTCTGAACTCCAATAGATTGATGTGTAGATGGGTCTCCTGTGGAGTCCAGGTGCCGTGGGTAGAGAGATCTTGCAGGTGAGCTCCCCAACCCACCTGTGAGGCGTCTGTTAGAGTGACCTGGGGTGGGGGCTGTTGGAAAGGGGACCCCACCAACAGGTTTTGGGTTGACTGCCACCATTGTAGGGACAAAATAAGGTGACTTGAGTTTGCTATTTTGTCTGATAGGCAGCCTGATGCTTGAGTCCACTGAGTGGATAGAGTCCATTGGGCTGCTCTCGTATGGAGGCGAGCATAGGGAACCACATGCACGGTAGATGCCATGTGGCCTAGCAACTAACATTTCCCGAGCAACGAGATGAGTTTTTAACACAGCTTGGGAAGCTAACTATACAATGCGAAGGCAGCGGGGCTGTGGAAGATAGGCCCTTGCTTTCCTGGTATCCAGCATAGCTCCTATAAACTCCAGAAACTGAGTGGGAGTTAGGTTGGATTTTGGGATGTTTATGACCAGGCCTAAATACTGAAGTATACGCATTGTGCAAGATAGGGAAATTCTGGCCTCTGACTCTGATGGGGTTCGAATGAGCCAGTCGCTTAAGTAGGGGAAGACAAATATTCCTAGAGTGCGAAGAAATGCTGCCACTACAGCCATGCATTTCGTAAACACCCTTGGTGCTGAGGCCAGGCCAAAAGGAAGAACCCTGTACTGGTAGTGCTTTCCCTGAAATAGAAACTGAAGGAATCTTCGGTGAGTTGGATGGATGAGAACATGGGTGTACGCATCCTTGAGATCTAGAGAACAAAGCCAATCCTGAATCTGAAGGTATGGCAGAAGAGTTCCTAGAGAAATCATCTTGAACTTCTCCTTGAACAGGAATTTGTTCAATTCTCTGAGGTCTAAAACGGGTCTGTCCCCCTGTTTTCTTTGGAATAAGGAAATAGGGGGAGTAAAACCCTGTACCCTGTTGGGAAATGGGTACGTCTTCTATTGCCCCATGGGCAAGAAGTAAATTGACCTCTTGACTCAACTGATTTTTGCGTGAAGTCTGAGAATTGAACCGTTTTACAACTGTAGGAGGGGGCATGTTGAGGAAATGAAGCTTGTACCCCTCCTTTACTATGGAGAGAGTCCATTCTTCTGCTGTTATCTGCTCCCATCTGGGGGCAAAATGACACAACCTTCCTGGAATGGTGGAGGGCTCTGGCACGTCGAGGACCAGGAAGGCCAAGTTCTCTAGATGGGAGTCAAAGACCCTGTGGAGGCTGAGTCTGCTGGGCTGGTTGAGGCTTAGCAGACTTAGCTTTTCTTTGCTTTGGTGGCTGCTGTCCCTTTTGGTCAGACTGACCTGTAGAATGCCCCTGATGGGTATAGGAGGGGTAAAACCTCTTCTTTTTAAAGAATGGTTTCTTGTAGGAATTTCTCCTTGCAAGGTCAGCTGTAGCCTTGGATAGTCTATCCAAAGTGGTGTTATCAGCATCCAGCTCATTAGCTTTTTCTTGCCAATTTTGGCAGAGAGATTTTCGCCTTTGCAAGGGATATTCCCCAGTTTGTCCTGTACCCAGAGTTCTAAGTCCGATGCCTGGAGCCAGGCAATCCTACGAGCACCTATGGCAATGGCAGAGGTTCTGCTTATGCACTCAAAACAGTCAAAAGCTGCACGATTAACAAACTTGGAAACATCTTGGGCATGTTTGACAAGTGTAAGATAATCTTGCCTCTTATCAGGAAGGAGAGGGCTCATAAGCTCTAGATCTCCTGTAACCTCCTTAAGGAACATTCCCATATATAAAATGTAGGAACTAATCCTGGCAGAAAGCATAGAGGCCTGGAAGGTTCGACACCCAAAGGCATCCAGAGTCCTACATTCACGTCCTGGCAGATTAGATACATGTCTTTTTGCACTCTTGATCCCTTCTCATAGCTGATTCCACTACCATGGAGTGGTGTGATAACTGGGTTTTTTTAAATCCAGGACGAGGTACTCGATACATGGTATCAAGCCTACGAGAATGAGGAGAGGTGGTAAGAGGTGTTTCCCACATTCTTAGCATGAGATCATGCAAGATCTCATGAATAGGCAAAGTAGCTGCCTCCTTGGGAGCTTTAGGATATTGTAAAATCTCCAATTCCTTTTCTCTGGGCTCTGTTTCAGAAGCCACTGTGATGGAAAGGACCTCTAGCCACCTCCCGAATGAAATCCTGAAAGGATATATCCTCTGGAGGAGACATCCTACGTTTAGGAGAGGAAGGCTCCTCAGAGAGAAGTACTCCGGTACCGACAGAGCTGTCAGAATCCTCTGAGTCATCCGAGGATTCAGAATATCTCCTGTCCGGGTGCTCTTGCAAAGCACGATACCGGTACCGATCGAAGTCGGTGCCGGTACCGATATGTGCAGGAACTGGTGTCGATACCGGTTGAACTGTCTGAAGCGGTCCCGAGGGTACCGAAGCGGCAAGGAGAGCCGCCAGACTGTGTTCAATAGCCAAGAACCTCTGATCTATTGACGCTGCCAATGCCTGGGTATCGGTACCGGACAAAGCGGCCGGTACCCCCAGAGCACGGCACCAGTAGTTCTGCCGAGGTTGAGGCCTCGAGAACATCCTGGAGCCTCGATAGTGCTTTGGAAGCCGAAGCCTCCTGCCGGGGCAATTTAGCCGGTACAAGTCCCTCAAGGGCAACACCAGAGGCATCTCGATGCTTGGAAGGAGATCTACCCTTTGAGGACTGGCCAGATTTATGTTTGGTTACCTGAGATCCATGGGAGGAAGATGAAGCCCTGGAAGACGTTGATGCCACGGATCCTGCATCGGAGGGAAAGACGAAATTAGACTTACCTGCTAATTGTTGTTCCTTAAGGAACTCTAGTCCAGTCCCGGAACCTTAGAGTTTAGAATGCCTTCCAGCAACCTTGGAGACTGAATGATGTCATCTTTTTCTGATGCCACCGATACAAGTAGGCTAACTCTGCCCCCTTTCAACAGTACCTATTGACAAAGCAAACTCAGCAGAGCAACAAATAAGTAGATAATAAAATATATTAATAGGCAAAAAATACCTTTAAACAAACCGTAAATATATAACATTTTTTTTTTGCATGCTTACAAAGCACTGCTGCCACAAAATATCCTGAAACATTGAACTATATGTAAATGTTTGCAAAATTTTAAAAGCTTTAAAATTAAATTCCTAACAACTTAATAAAAAGACTCAGGCTGATGAAAAACCCCCTTGAAATACACTGGGAGGGATCCGGGACTGGACTAGAGTTCCTTAAGGAACAATTAGCAGGTAAGTCTAATTTCGTCTTCCTTTGCGTCCCTCTAGTCCAGTCCCGGAACCTTAGAGGATGTAACAGAGCAGTTAATCTTAATGGGAGGGACCCGCAAGGCCAGCCTGAAGAACCGCTGAACCAAAACGCCCATCTTCTGCTTCCTGCACATCTAACCGATAGTGCTTAGCAAAAGAATGTAAAGACCATGTAGCCGCTCTACAAATATCTCCTACTCGAACTAAACTAACCTCCGCCCAAGACGCTGCGTGTGCTCTGGTTGAGTGGGCTGGAAGACCCACCGGAACCGCCTTTCCTTTAATAAGGTATGCCGATTCTATCGCTTCTTTTAGCCATCTAGAAATAGAAGACTTTGCCGCCGCTTCTCCTTTACGAGGACCTCCAAAGGATAAACAATCTATCAGATTTCCTGAAAGTAGCGGTTCTGCGGAGATACCACTTCAACACTCTACTAACATCCAGAAGATGCAATCTACGACCTGACTTATCTTTCTGGCTCTTTGAAAATACAGGCAGTGAGATCACCTGATTGACATGAAACACTGAAACCACTTTCGGTAAGAATGCTGGCACTGTACGTAATACAACCTTGTGATTAAAAAATGATAAATATGGCTCTTTACAAGATAAAGCCTGCAACTCCGAAATTCTTCTAGCAGAACAGATTGCCACGAGAAAAACCGTTTTCAACGTTAAATCCTTCAATGACAAAACTCCCAATGGCTCAAAAGGTGGACCCATTAGAGACTCTAAAACCTAATTTAAATCCCATAAACACATTAAATTACGTTTAGGAGGCCGCATAAGCAATACGGCTCTTAAAAATCTACGAATGTCTACGTGAGAACCTAATAGCTGACCCTGAATCCTACCACGATAACATGAGATAGCTGCCAGTTGCACTCTCAAAGAACTAGCCGCTAGACCCCTTTCCACACCATCTTGTAAAAAAGAAAGAATCTGCGGCACCGAGGCCCCTAACGGCCTAAGATTCCGTTCGGCACACCATGCCTCAAATATTCTCCACACTCGTATGTACGCCAGCGAGGTTGAACGTCTTCGTGCCTTCAGCAAAGTAGAGATGACCGCCGAATAGCCCTTGGCAGTCATCCTAGCCCTTTCAAGAGCCAAGCCGTAAGCGAGAATCGAGCCACCTGGGGCATGCGTAATAGACCTTGCTGTAAAAGATCCTCTCGAAATGGAATCCTCCATGGCATGTCCACTAGCAGATGCACAAGGTCCGCATACCAAGGTCTTCGAGGCCAATCGGGCGCTATTAGCAACACCCGACCTCGATGTCACTCCACCCATTGAAGTATACGCCCTATCAGAGTCCACGGAGGAAACACGTAAAGGAGACCGTCTTCCGGCCATATCTGTGCTAAGGCATCGAGGCCTTCGGACATTCGTTCCCATCTTCGGCTGAAAAAAACGTGACACCTGCGCCAACTCGAAAGTTGCCATCAGGTCCATTAGGGGAATCCCCCATCGTTGCACCAACACCACAAACACCTCCGGGTGAAGCTGCCACTCTCCTGGGTCTACTCTGCAACGACTTAGAAAATCTGCTTCCACATTTTCCACTCCTGCGACATGCTGAGCGGAAAGAGCTAACAGATTGCGCTCTGCCCACTTCAAAAGCTGACTCGCCTCCGTTTGCAGAGCCAGACTGCCGGTTCCTCCTTGGCGATTGATGTAGGCGACGTGTCGCATTGTTGGAGAACACCCTTACTGCTGCATGATTCAGATGTCTCTGAAATTCCTGCAACGCCAAACTCACAGCTCTCATCTCTAGACGGTTGATGGACCAAGTTTGTTCCTCTGATGACCAGAGACCTTGGACAAACCTACCTTGGAGATGAGCCCCCCAACCTGTGAGGCTTGCATCCGTCGTTAGCAAAATCCAGGATGGAGGCTCTAGAGGCATACCCGCCTCCAGATGCTCCTCCGCTAACCACCAGAGAAGATCCTGACGAACCTCTGGAGGACAGATTAGGCGCCGAGTCAACGCATCTTTCTGGTGAGACCATCTTTGCAGAAGAGCCCCCTGCAATGCTCGCATATGAGCTCTGGCCCACGGTACCACTTCGATCGTGGCCGCCATTGTACCCAGTAATTGTAGATAATGCCACGCTGTCGGCACCTGTCTTGCTAGAAACCGACTGACCATCTCCCTCAATCCTTGAACTCTGTGACTTGGGAGAAAAACTGCAGCTTTCGCTGTTTCGAAACGTGCTCCTAAATATTCTAGAGACTGTGTTGGTTCCAACTTGCTCTTTGCAAAATTGACCACCCAACCAAGACTCTCCATCAACTGTACTACCCGCGCGGTGGCTATTAGACTCTCCTGCCTTGACTTTGCTCAAATCAGCCAGTCGTCTAGATAAGGATGCACTCGTACCCCTTCCTTGCGTAGTGCAGCTGCTACCACTACCATAACCTTGGTATACGTTCGCGGAGCTGTAGCCAATCCAAAGGGCATCGCCTGAAATTGAAAATGCCCCATGGGCAGAGCGAATCTCAGAAGTCGTTGATGATCTTTCCGCACGGGGATATGTACATACGCCTCTGTCAGATCTAATGAGGTTAAGAATTCGTTTGCCTTCACAGCCGCGATGACAGAGCGTAGCGACTCCATTCTGAAATGGGTGATCCGAAGACAACAATTTACCCTTTTTAAATCTAGAATCGGCCGAGAAGTGCCCTCTTTCTTTGGCACTACGAAATAGATGGAGTACCGACAGAGACTGCACTGCTCCACAGGAACAGGAATTACCGCCTGAAGCTGCAGTAAATGCTGCAGTGTGTCTGACTGCGTTCACTCTTTGTGGAGTGCAGCAAGGAGATTGAACAAAGGAGTCTGACACAGGCCGAAGGAGCTCTAGAGCATAACCTTCTCGAATGATCTCTAAAACCCACTGATCTGTGGTAATCTTGACCCAGGAAGGGTAAAAATCCCTCAACCTTCCTCCCACGGGAATAAACCCTGCCTGAGCCTGTCTCATCTCATTGGGATTTCTTAAGATTTGTGGCCTGAAACTGAGAAAATCCCCTTCCGGCTCCCCGGAAACTCCAAAATCCTTGACCCCGTACTGAGAACCTTCCCCATTGGGGCTGGCTAAAACGAGGCGTCCGAAATCTACAAAACTCTAGAATTTCCTCGTGAGCCTCCAGCACCTCGACTCTGCCTCGGCTTATCCTCCGGCAGACGACCACCCTTGGACTCCCCTAGTTCTTTAACCAACTTTTCCAAATCTTCACCAAACAAAAGGTAACTTACTAAGACGAGCTTTAGAAGAACCGTCCGCTGACCAGTTACGCAACCAAAGGTATCTTCGGGCCACTACAACCGAGGCCATACTCTTAGTCAGAGCTCTGATAAGATCATAATGGATGTCCGATAAATAAGCAGCACCCGATTCCAACTGAGTTACCTCCTCTAACTGCTCATTTACCTGATCTACCTGCAACTTTTGCGACCATCGCAAACATCCTCTTGCGACCCATGCCCCCGCAATCGAGGCTTGCAAGGAAAGGGCGCTAACATCAAACACCTGCTTAAGCAAAGTGTCTAATTTCCTGTCCTGAACATCCTTTAATGCAGCGGCTCCTTCAACCGGAATCATAGTCTTCTTGGTTACAGCTGAAACCACAGCATCCACTTTAGGAGAGCGAAAAAGCTCCATATCTTGATCTGAAAGAGGGTAAAGACAAGTTAAAAATCTAGAACCTCGAAAAGCTGCCTCAGGACAGTCCTCTTGAATCATAGACCTGAAAACTCTATGAACTGGGAAAACTCGCTGGGACTTCCGCACCACCTGCAAAAGTGGATCTTCCAAAGATTCTTCAGCTACTGAATCCCCCGCAGGCATATTAAGTGACCTGAGAGTCTCAGAAATCAAAGCAGGCAACTCCTCTTTACGAAATACTCTAACTCCTCTACTTTGTTGTTCTTCTGGCAACTCTCCCTTCCTCTAATTCCATCTCAGAGGACTGATCTACATCGTCCGCACCTTCCAACACTTCCTCGAGAAGACTATCATTTACTGTCTGCTTACTGATCTTTGCTAACCCTGCGTCCTCCTCGGGTAGACAAACAGACCCAGTATGCTTCATACCCTTTGAAGTTTGAGAAGAAACCCCTAACATAGGCTGCAAAAGCACCAAGGCCTGAGACATCAGCAAATAGAAATTAGGAGGAATAGAATGAACATCTGCTGTGCTCATAGATGGAAGCACCAGAGCATCAGCAGAAGACCCAGGCCCTGTCCACACAGGACTTAAAGCAGGTGGCAGAAAATTACCAAGTTCCCCTGTTAAACCAACCTGAGCACCCAAGGAACTTCCTTGGGCTGTGATTGCACCATCGGGCTCCAAAGTGCATGACTTACACACACCCAAATCCATTAATTCTCCACACCGCGAGCCACAAACTAAACACCGTGGCTTAGCCGGCATTCTATAATAAGTCAAACACACAATTAAAAAGACTGTACCTTAAAAGGATTATTTTCCCAAACTAAAGAGAATAATAAAGTCAAGAACACAATTAAAAGGACTGCTGCTTAACTACCGCATAAGCTAATGAAGAAATCGCGCAGCGAACACTTGCGCGCCGCACAACCGTGCACCGAACACTTGCGCGCCAAACGATCAACGGCAACAAGGCGGATTAAAAAAACTACTAAATGATAATTACACTTACCTGGTAATTGTAGTTCCTTGAGTTACGACAGTTCAGTCCTCTACCTCTGGGTTGTCAATCTCCTCCTGCAGCTAGGAGACTGGTTTGTCAGAATGATGACATCACTGGATATAGCCTGCTTCACTCCCACTTGCTTCCCAGTGTAAACTATAACAAAGCAGACTCAAAGGAGCAACAAATAAGTAGCTAAAGACATTAAAACCACTATCCAAATAAAGGTACTCCCCTCCCCCGACAAGGCTTTCATACTCTCTGCCCCATCATGGAGAAGGAAACTAAGCACAGCAAGAAAAGAAATACCGACTCAACTGTAAAACATCTGCCGTGGACCCCTAATCAGAAAAACCCTCTGACACATCCGGGTGGGAAGGAGGACTGAACTGTCGTAACTCAAGGAACTACAATTACCAGGTAAGTGTAATTATCATTTCCTTATCGTTCCGCCAGTTCAGTCCTCTACCTCTGGGATGTACCAGAGCAGTGACTAACGGGAGGGACCCTTCCAGCCGGCAGATAAAACCGCCACCCCGAAATGAGCATCCGAAGCGGCCGCCACATCCAGCCGGTAATGCTTGCTGAACGTGTGCAACGACGCCCAAGTCGCAGCTCTGCAAATGTCCCCCGGCGGGACCAAGGCATGATCCGCCCACGACGCCGCCTGCGCCCTAGTAGAATGTGCTCTTAGCCCCACAGGCGCAGGGCGGCCGCGAAGCAAATAAGCGGACCCAATCGCTTCCCTAAGCCAGCGAGCTATGGAGGCCTTAGCCGCTGCCTCCCCCTTTGCGCGCCCCGCCGAACAGAACAAACAAGCGGTCAGACTTACGAAACGGCTCTGTAACCCGCAAATACTGCCGCAAAGTCCTTCTCACGTCCAGGTGCCGAAGCTCTCGTCCCGAGGCGTCACCCCCAACCGATCCCAAGACGGGCAAACACAAGGTCTGGTTCACGTGAAAGGGCGACACCACCTTGGGTAAAAAGGACGGGACCGTACGCAAAACCACCTTATCTGTAGAGAAGGACAAGAAAGGCTCTCGGCAGGACAAAGCTTGTAGCTCAGAAATTCTCCGCACGGAACAAATAGCCACCAGAAAAACCGCCTTCAAAGTCAAATCCTTCACCGACGCCCGACGTAACGGCTCAAAGGGGGGCTCGGCCAGAGCCGTGAGAACAAGGTTCAGGTCCCAAGGTGGAACGAACACTCGCCGCGCCGGGCGCAATCGAGAAGCCGCTCTAAGAAAACGACGGACGTCAGGATGAGTCCCTAAAGACACGCCGTTGACCTTGCCCCGATAACAAGACAGGGCCGCCAGCTGAACACGCAAGGAACTGGCCGCCAACCCCTTCTCAAAACTGGCCTGAAGAAACTCCAAGACCAGCGGGACCGAAGCAGCGCCCGGCCGAACCAAACGCGGCGCACACCAATCCTCAAAGACACGCCAGACCTGCACATACGCCAGGGAAGTGGAACGCTTCCGGGCTCGCAGTAAGGTCGTGACCACCGCCAACGAATAACCTTTCTTTAACAGCCGAGCCCTCTCAACGGCCAAACCGTGAGCGAGAAACGATCCACTTGCGGCATTAACAGGGGCCCCTGGAGCAGGAGATCCGCCCGCGGCGGTAACCGCCAAGGCTCCCCGTCCAGGAGACGAATGAGATCGGCGTACCAAGGACGCCTCAGCCAATCGGACGCCACCAGTAACACTCGCCCGGCGTGTGCTCCTATCTTCTGAAGCACCCTATGAGCGCCCAGGGCGGGAAAACATACAGAAGAGCGCCCAGGGCGGGAAAACATACAGAAGACCGCCCGTCGGCCACTGACGAAGCAAGGCGTCGATCCCCTCCGACATGCGTTCCCGACGCCTGCTGAAAAAACGGCCAACTTTGGCTGACTGAAAGGTTGCCATGAGATCCATGATCGGCGTCCCCCAGCGGAAGACGATTTGACGGAAGATCTGGGGGTGAAGCTCCCACTCTCCGGCATCTACGTGCACTCTGCTGAGGAAGTCCGCGGTGACATTGTCCTTGCCGGCGATGTGTGCTGCCGAGATCGCGGTCAAGCGAGGCTCCACCCACGCGAACAACTCGTCGGCTTCGGCCTCCATTGCGGCACTCCCGGTGCCGCCCTGCCGGTTGATGTAAGCCACCGTCGCAGAGTTGTCGGACAGCACCCGCACCGGCCGGTCTGTCACAAGTAATTTGAACGCCTGAAGGCCCCGGAACACCGCTCGCAACTCCAAGCGATTGATCGCCCACGAGGCCTCCAGGGGAGACCAAAGCCCCTGCGCAAACTGACCCCCGCAGTGGGCTCCCCAGCCCCCTAGACTGGCATCCGTTATCAATGGGATCCATTCCGGCTGCTCCAATGGCAGGCCGGCCGCCAGGGACGCCGGGTAAAGCCACCACCGAAGGGACTGCCGAACGTTGCCCGGGCAAGGGAGACGCTTGACCAAAGAGTCCGTCTGATGCGACCAACGCCTGAGCAGCACCCTCTGGAGAGGATGCATATGGAACCGAGCCCAAGGTACCGCTTCGAGGGTCGCTGCCATGGTGCCCAGCACCCGGAGATAATCCCACGCCGATGGCGCCGGCACCGACAGGAACTGTCGCACGAGGGACCGCAAGCCCGCGGCCCGCTTGTGCGGCAGAAACACTCGCCCCTCCTTCGTATCGAACCTGACCCCCAAGTATTCGAGGTCCTGGGAAGGAGCCAACCGGCTTTTGGTCGGGTTGATGACCCAACCCAGCTCCTGTAAGAACCGGACTACCCGGTCCGTCACACGGAGGCTTTCCTCCGCGGACTTGGCCCGGATCAACCAGTCGTCTAGATAAGGGTGAACCAGGATCCCTTCCTTGCGCAACGCCACCGCGACCACCACAATTTTGGTGAAGGTTCGCGGCGCAGTCGCCAAGCCGAACGGCAACGCACGAAACTGATAGTGACCCCAAGGAAGGGCGAAGCGCAGGAAGCGTTGGTGGGCATCCCGAATGGGAATGTGCAAATACGCCTCCGAGAGGTCTAGGGACGTCAAGAATTCGCCTTGCCGCACCGCCACTATGACGGATCGCAACGTTTCCATCCGAAAGTGCGGCACCCTCAAGCACCGATTCACCCCTTTCAGGTCGAGGATGGGTCTGAGCTTGCCGTCCCTTCTTGGGCACCACAAAATAAATGGAGTAGCGACCCGTGCCGTAATCGGCCTTGGGCACCTCCACCACAGCGCCCAACCGAATGAGCCGTTGCACAGTTTTGCGAACTGCCGCCATTTTCTTGGGACCCCAGCAAGGAGACAAGACGAAGGAGTCCCGTACGGGCCGCGCCAATTCCAACGCGTAGCCGTGCTGAATAATCTCCAACACCCACTGATCGGAGGTGATGAGGGTCCAGGCGGAAAGAAACTCTCGGAGCCTCCCGCCGATGGGAGTTTCCCCCGCCGGGACCCGCCCCGCCTCATTAAGCTTTACGCGTGGCGGATCCAGAGTTAGCCGAGAAGCCCCTGGACGCTCCCCGGAATCCACGAAATCCCTGGCCTCTCGCAGAGAAGCGCCCTCTCTGGAAGGCACCAGGACGCGGCGAGCGAAAGTGCCAAAAATCCCGAAACTGCCCCCGACCGCCCTGGCCGGGCTTGGATTGCTTGGGCTTGTCCTCAGGCAGCCGACCCGCCTTGGACTCCCCCAGATCTTTCACCAACTTATCCAAATCCTCACCAAACAGCAGCCCACCCTTAAAGGGAAGCTTGCTGAGACGGGACTTGGAAGAACTGTCCGCTGCCCAATTGCGGAGCCACAAGGACCGTCGGGCAGCCACCACTGATCCGGTGCTGTTGGCCAGAGCTCTAATCAAATCATAATGTACATCGGCGAGGAAAGCTGCTCCAGACTCTAAGCGATCCAGCTCCTTGATCTCCTCTGGCACCATGTGCGATGATTGTCGGAGCCTCTGCGCCCAGCGTAAACACGCTCGGGCCACCCACGCTCCGCAGACGGACGCCTGAAGGGAAATAGAGTCCGCCTCAAAGGCTTGCTTGAGCAGACCATCGACTTTACGGTCTTGGGCATCCTTCAAGGCCGCACTTCCTTCAACCGGAATCGTGGTTTTCTTCGTAACAGCGGAGACCACCGCGTCTATGCGCGGAGCACGGAACCGCTCCTTAGCCGAGTCCGCCAAGGGATATAATCGGGTAAGTGTGCGAAGGCCTCGCAAGCCGGCTTCTGGTTTATCCCATTCATCTTGAATCATCTTCTCCACCACAAGGTGCAAGGGAAACACCACCTGCGTCTGACGGACCGCCTGAATGACCGGATCTTCCACTTCGTCCTCCGCTGCTGCCGGCGGAGTAAGGTTCAAGATTTGCAAGGTTTCCGCGATCAAGGCCGCCAACTCCTCCCTGCGGAACACTCTAATGATTTTTGACTGGTCCTCTGGCTGCGGTATCTCACCTTCCTCCAGGTCTTGTGAGCCCTCTTCCGGATCCCATTCCGGATCGTCAGCGTCCGGCCAGACCCCCTCCGTCGGCTCGGACAGTTTCGCCCGTTTCGGGACAGGGGAGTCAGCGTCCAGAGCACCCTCCGCCACCAAAGGTGGAGGCTGGGCCGCCGGCGCTTCCGAGCACCCGCGGTTGCCCTGCTGTCGCAGGCAGAACGCCTTATGCATAAGAACAAACTCCGGGCTAAAGCCGCCAAGGCCGGACTCTGGAACGGATGGCGGGAGCCCCTAAGGCCCTGGCCGTTCCTCCGAGTCCACTTCTGGCATCAAAAGGCGCGTAGGGGCAGGCTCCAGCACCACCGGCGGACCCTGCGACTCCGGGGCCTCAGGGGCTTCCATGGTGAGCTCCACTGCCGAAGAAAGGGCAGCACAGCCTCTGCACACACCCGTGTCAGCCACAGTGCCCCTTCGAGTGCCACACACGAGGCACTGAGGACGGGCAGCCATAGGAAGAGCTAAGCCAAGAACTGTTTCTTATTTATGCGAAAAAGTACTGATCTAAGCCAGCTAGTGACCAGGTACTGCAAACAGTATGGGGCTGTTCTGTCGTTGTCCCCGTAGTGCTGCTCCACAATAGGGACTGAGAGGGGAAGAGAAGAATGCCCCTCCAGCTGCCCCCCCCCCACGAGTCCGAGGGCCCTCCGACGCAACGGAAACACCCCCGAGGGGAAATGAACCGCGAAAAATCAAGAAAGAAAATAAAGAAATAATGAAAGAAACAAATAAAGAAAGAAAGAAAAAACCGCTGAGGAAAATAAAGGGAAAGCGGCTGCCACGCGGCTCCCAAGATGGCCGCCGCAACGCGATCACCAAAAAGGGCGCCAAAGCTCCTAGCTGTCGGAGCAGAGCGGCCCTACCCCGAAGCGGCCGGGAGCCGGGCCTACACTTACCGCACCAGTCCCTGCGCTCTGCCCCACGAGCGAGAGAGAGAACGGGAACCTGGGCCCATTCACAAAAGACCTTTGCTGGCAGTCAGTTCGTCGGCCGTGGAGCTCAGAAACAGCAGCCCCGCGGTGCACAGCAAGCAAGGAGGACTCACCCCCGTAGCGACAGGGGGGTGAGGCTTCCGGGCCAAGCAGGTAATGGGGAGAGGACCCGCAGGAACCTGAGTCAAACCCCCTGAGGCAGGAAAGACAAGCACCGACACAGGCAGGGTGCACGAAAGCCTGTCACTACCTACTGAAGAGGTTCTAGCAGCCGGGCTAAGTCCCCTGCTCAGACAGAACCGGTGTCAGGGACTTTTTTTTTTTTTTAAACACAGGAACCCCAAGAATCAACACCAACTACACTAACACCCCTGGCTCCTTATCCTATTCCTCCAAAGAGCCTCTCCTAAGGCTCGTCAAGTCCTCCTGCTGCAAGGAGACTGGTTACACTGGGAAGCAAGTGGGAGTGAAGCAGGCTATATCCAGTGATGTCATCATTCTGCCAAACCAGTCTCCTAGCTGCAGGAGGAGATTGACAACCCAGAGGTAGAGGACTGAACTGGCGGAACGATAAGGAATTACCAGTACCTTCCCCCACATACCTTAAAGTCCTGGGGAAGTTCAATGCGTCGGAGCTCAGCCGTTCAGCGGCTTCGGCACCGTCAGAGAAAACAAAATGCCCTGCAATCCCTTACATCTAAGGGCAGTGCACAGCCTAAAACTTTGTTTCTCTTCTTTTCTCTCTCTCTCTCTCCACTTGCTCCTCACCCCTCTTATCGGGTTCGGGAACAGGGAGGATCTATCCGTTAAAACTATTAAGCCTCTGATCGTTTAAAAGATGGGGAGGAGGCAAAACAAAACAAATTAAAATAGCCCAGCAAGAAGCTTCAGCAGCAGCAGCAGTGCTCTAAAAACAAAAAGAGAAAATCTAATCAAAATTTGAATCAAGCCAAATCAAACTAAATAAATAATTCAGCTCTACTTGTTTGTTACAACTGAGCCCAGATACAGGCTCAGACGTCTCAAAAGCTGCTTGGAGACTGAAATACTGTTGAAAGGGGGCGGAGTTAGCCTACTTGTATCGGTGGCATCAGAAAAAGATGACATCATTCAGTCTCCAAGGTTGCTGGAAGGCATTCTAAATTCTAAGGTTCCGGGACTGGACTAGAGGGACGCAAAGGAAAAGGGTGCTAAGCTTAGCAGCTCGGTTTTGCCGACCCTTCTTCGACGACATCCCACAGGCAACACATTCCGAGATGGAGTGGTCAGGACCTAAACATTAAAGGCACCACTCGTGTCAGTGACGGAGATGGTACCGCCACACTTGGAACACTTTTTAAAACCAAAGGCGGGTTTTTCCATTCTGAAGGAAAAGTTGAGCCTAGTTGCCAAAATGGCACGTGGCACCCGACAGAAAAAAAAGACTGGAAAGTCCAGAAAAAGATTACAATTTTTTTTTTCCTTTAGAAAAAAAGATTGAACCGGCGGAACCGGTATAGTGTCGAGGAAGGCAGACGCTACCACAAAAAAGAATGAAAAAGATGGGATAATTTCTGCAGTGACAGGAAAAAGGACCTGCTGGCTCCGTGGAAAACGAAGAACTGGAGAGAGGCAGTTGGGAAAGGCGGGAAGGCAGCACGCAGGCGCTGCTGGATGCTCCCAAAAGCTTTCTATTTGGATGCTGGGGAGCATTCCCGCGCAGGCTCCATCGGTACCGACGATACCCATATGTGAAGACTACATATTCCTGCTTGTTCCTGGAGATAAAATTAAAAGAAGGGAAAAAAATGGAGTCCCCTAGCCCACTACCAAGGCAGAGGCGTAGGAGAGGACAGATGCAACTGGAAAAGAGGCCAAAAGGCCAGAGACAAATACTTTTTCCGAGTGACAAGGACATGTGTCTGAAGGGCTCTGCGGAAAAAGGGAGACTGAGCAAGATGGCACCTTTGGGCGGGAAGAGGACCATGCATGCGTGGCAGCAATCCCACAGGCTCTCTTTGAAAGCTGGGGAATTGCTCCGCACGGGCTCCTCCGGTGCAGACGTCACCCATAAGTGAGGACTGACGTCCTGCTTGTTCCTGGAAAACCTTCTTTACTATTCTTGCTCAATACTGGCAACATTGTTGAATGAATCCATAAAAAGGAGGACATTTTCATACAAATATCTATGAATTAGCAATAAAGAAAAAGTTTAAAGTATATGACAAAGGCAGATGAATGATTTTTCCTACTGCTATCCATGGGAGAAAAGCTTAGTATATCTGTCCCTTAGAAATGTACTGAGTTGTGCAACTTGTGGCATGTACATATATGAAATACATAAGTAGTTAAGCATATAAAATCTTTATTAAAAGTGGACACTTTAAACACTGCTCTTTTGGGGTTTACCAGAAACCTTTACCATATCCTACAACAGCTCTGCCTTGGTCTACTATAGCTGTTTCTTAAACCCTCATTCTTCCCAGAGAAGGCCATTCATGACTGCTTCGTCCATCACTGATCAATTGAAGGCCCCCCACGTCCCTGAAAAGCTGCATCATCACACCTTCCTTCCTGAAAGATGTAAAGAGCTGATAGCCTGAAGAGTCAATCTGCAGCATGAGGTAAGGTGGTCACACAACCAACAGCACTTCCTCCAATACTTCTCAAAGTATTTCATCACCCATGTTGAGTTTAACAAGTTGAACTTTGCCCTGCATCAAAGTATCATTTATGGCATCTGGAGCCATTGATCATTGAGCCATAGGTCCTGCAAATTAACATAAGATTTTCCATCCAACAAACTGAGTTAACACAAACAAGATTACTATCTAGCCAGGACACTGTTTCATCAAGCCAGCCATACATTTATATGAAAAGCAAAAGACTATTGGCTTTCCTGGTACATACATTTTTCCTTACACAAGAAATTAAGGTGTAGGAATGGTGAAGTAAATTTCTGACAACTGTTTGCTTTTATACATTAGAAATATCTTTCAACAAGTTGCTGATTTTTATTTTATGAGTGACTGGTTGAAAGAATCAGTATAAGCACCTGAGAAAAAAAAATAGCAGCACACTAATGTCATTACTTTTGGAGAATAAAGTTAAGTGATCATGGGCAAAAATTACTAGGCAATTGTTCTAGTGATTTAACACAACACTATCTGCAAATGGAAGTAAACTGACCAAAATGACTTTTTTTTGTTGCCTGAAGTAAAATCTTTTAAAAACGGACAAGTAAGAATGTCAGGATTAAAAAGCCACAATACTTAATTATGCTGTAAACCACAGTTACTTACCTCTAACAGGTGATCTCTGGGAACAGCAGGAATAAGTCTTCACATATGGGTACGTCGGTACCGACGGAGCCTGCGCGGGAACGCTCCCCAGCGTCCAATCAGAAAGCTTTTGGGAGCATCCCTCAGCGCCTGCGTGCTGCCTTCCCGCCTTTCCAACTGTCTCTCCTCAGTTGAGTTTTATAGCTGAGACAGAGAGAGAGAAAAAGGAAAGATAGAGAGATACAACTCCTAGGGGAGGTGGGTGGGTTGTGAAGACTTATTCCTGCTGTTCCCAGAGATCACCTGTTACAGGTAAGTAACTGTGCTATCTCCAGGAACAAGCAGGAAATGAGTCTTCACATTTGGGAACTCCCAAGCTAAGATGCCTGGAGCCCTAACATGTTGGAGATTGAAACATGCTACACCTCATATGGCCAGGCATCCTGAGAATGGAGGGTAGGAGTTGAAAAAGAGAGGAGCTGTAGAAAAACAGCTAACCTAAAATAGGACTACAGGCAAGGAGTCCTTGTATGTATGATAATAATCATGAAATAAATTGAAATGAACAATCGCAATATGGACCTCACCTACTGGATTGCAGGAAGTAGAGAGGCTGATGGAGTCTACTGGGGATCCAGTAGAGGAATCTTCAAGGTGACCTCACTGAAGCGAAGGTGAAGGTCAAAAACTGGAAGTGACAGGTGACCCCAAGATTGAACTGGGGTAGTACAAAAACGGTAGGTCTTTATGGGAAGCTTTATGGAAAAAGCTGAGAACTCTTTTGGCTACAGAGTTAATCATAGTTAGGAACAAAAGAGGAAGACTGACCGATATGGACAACTGGCTTAGTTCTTGAGGGAAGAAGGGGTATGGGAGAAACCCCGTATGCCCAAGAAAGGACAGATGTCTGAGGAGTTGAAAATCTCAGATCTACTGAAGATCCACCATGTCTTTCCTAACTGATGAGAGGTAGGAAGATATTGGGGTATGGAGCTTCAGGGATACCTGAACCTAGGGTAATGGTAAGAGCTGTCAGCACCACAGCAGTGGTCGTGTGCATAATAGTCTAACATACTGTGGAATAGAATGAACATGTCCAAGCCCACTGTCTGGAACATACAGGAAGGAAAAGCACAGTTACTTACCTTAACAGGTGATCTCTGGGAACAGCAGGAATAAGTCTTCACATATGGGTACGTCGGTACCGACGGAGCCTGCGCGGGAACACTCCCCAGCTTCCCGAAAAAGGAAAGCTTTTGGGAGCATCCCACAGCACCTGCGCGCTGCATTCCCGCCTTTTCTAACCACCTCTCCCCAGTTTGAGTTTTAAAGCTGAGAAAGAGAGAGAGGAAAGGAAAGATAGATAGGAGTTGTATCTCTCTAGGGGAGGTGGGTGGGTTGTGAAGACTTATTCCTGCTGTTCCCAGAGATCACCTGTTATAGGTAAGTAACTGCGCTATCTCCAGGAACAAGCAGGAATGAGTCTTCACATATGGGGACTCCCTAGCTAGAGATGCCTGGGAGATCCCCAAGGTTATGAGACCCTGAGAAGGGCTCTACCTCCTCCTATGGATCTCAGGCATCCATCCAGGGAAGGAGGGCAGGAGTTGATTAAGCATGGAACAGGTGTTTGAGAACAGCCTGACCAAACAAGGCATCCCGGCGGGAGTCCTTGTCCAAACAGTAATGGGCTGTGAAGGTATGAACCGAGGCCCAGGTGGCCGCTCGACAGATCTGGTCGATGGACACAGAATTTAGATGAGCCATAGAGGTGGCCATGGCCCTCACATTATGAGCTGTGACATGGCCCTCCAGAGAAAGGTTCTTACTCTGGTAGGCGAAAGATATACACTGAGCAATCCAATTGGACAGTGTCCTCTTGGAGACTGGAAGTCCCAAATGAGAGGGATCAAAAGCAACAAAGAGTTGAGAAGACTTTCTATGTTGCTGTGTCCTTTGTAAGTAAAGCACGGTTACTTACCTGTAACAGGTGATCTCTGGGAACAGCAGGAATTAGTCCTCACATATGGGTACGTCGGTACCGACGGAGCTTGCGCGGGAAAGCTCCCCAGCTTCCCAGAAGGAAGCTTTTAGGGCCTCCCACTGCACATGCGCGCTGCCTTCCCGCCTTCCTGACCAGCTCTCCTCAGTTCAAGTTTATAGCTGAGACAATAGTGAGAGGAAAGGAAGATAGATAGAAGATACAACTCCTAGGGGAGGTGGGTGGGTTGTGAGGACTAATTCCTGCTGTTCCCAGAGATCACCTGTTACAGGTAAGTAACTGTGCTATCTCCAGGAACAAGCAGGAATAAGTCCTCACATATGGGGACTCCCTAGCTAAGATGCCTGGGAGATCCCGTTCCAAGGGTTCGCCATCTTCGTATGGATCTCAGGCATCCATCCTGGGAAGGTGGGCAGGAGTTGTTCAAGTATGGAACAGGTGTTTGAGGACAGCCTGACCAAACAAGGCATCCCGGCGGGAGTCCTTGTCCAAGCAGTAATGGGCTGTGAAGGTATGAACCAAGGCCCATGTGGCGGCTCGACAGATCTGATCTATGGAGACAGAGTGAAGATGAGCCATAGAAGTGGCCATGACTCACACATTGTGAGCTGTGACATGGCCTTCTAGAGAAATATTTTTGCTCTGGTAAGCAAAGGAAATACACTGAGCAATCCAATTGGAAAGTGTACGTTTGGAGACTGGACGTCCCAAATGAGAAGGATCAAAAGCCACGAAAAGCTGGGAAGACTTTCGATGTGGCTGAGTCCTATTGAGGTAAAAGGCAAGAGCTCTTTTACAATCTAAAGTATGAAGGTTCCTCTCTGCACTGGATGCATGAGGAGCTGGAAAAAATACAGGTAGATATACCTCTTGATTAAGATGAAAAGGCGAGACCACTTTGGGCATAAAGTGGGGATTCGTCCTTAGGACCACCTTATCATAATGAAACCTGGTATAAGGTGGATGAGCCACTAAGGCCTGTAGTTCACTGATGCGGCGAGCCGAAGTGACTGCAATAAGGAAAAGGACCTTCCAGGAAAGAAATTTCAAGGAGGTAGAAACCAACGGTTCAAAAGGTGGCTTCATAAGCTGACCTAGAAGTAGGTTCAAGTCCCATGCTACCGGAGGAGGTCGGATGGGAGGCTTAGTTAGAGTCAGGCCTCTCATGAATCTTGCAACAAGCGGATGAGAGGAGACAGGTTGTCCATTTATAGGTTTTAAGGATGCTGCAATAGCACTCAAATGGACTCTTACTGAATTCGTCTTAAGGCCTGCATTAGAAAGATGCAGGAGATAGTCTAGTAGAGAATTCAAGGGAAGTGCTAGAGGGTCAAGACCCTGTTGAGCACACCAAATGGAAAAGCGTTTCCATTTGAAAGCATAAGAACGCCTCGTGGAGGGTTTCCTAGAGGCATGAAGGATATCTTTCACTGGTTGAGAAAGATTGAAGTCATGAAGGCTTAGGCCTTCAGTAACCAAGCTCTGAGGTGTAGGGACTTGGGGGGTTTGGGTGCCACAAAGTCCCTTTCTCCTGAGAGAGAAGGTCTGGCGCAGCTCCCAGGTCCAGGGAGGGTCCCTGGGAGAGATGCAGAAGTAGAGGGAACCACACTTGGCGTGGCCAGCGTGGAGCTATGAGGATCATCGATCCGTGATCCCTCTGGAGTTTGAACAGAGTCTTGGGAATCAAAGGAATGGGTGGAAAGGCATATAGGAATTCCTGACCCCAATGCAGGAGAAAGGCGTCGTTGGCCTGAGCTCCCTGACACGGAGTCCTGGAACAGAACCGGGGAAGTTTGGCATTCCACGGACTTGCAAAGAGGTCTATGTCCGGGGTTCCCCACTCCTGAAAGATTCTGCCTATCTGGTCCATATGTAGGGACCATTCGTGTGGAAGCAGAACTCGACTGAGTCTGTCTGCCCGAGAGTTTTGAACCCCTGGAAGATATACTGCCAGAAGATGAATTTGATACTCTCTGGCAAAGGCCCATAATCTGAGAGCTTCGTTGCAAAGCGACAGAGAGCCTGTCCCTCCTTGTTTGTTTACGTAGAACATGGCCACCTGATTGTCTGTCTGAACTAGGACGGTCAGGTTGACAAGGAGGGTATGGAAGACTTTGAGGGCAAAGAAGATTGCTCGCAGTTCCAGGAGGTTGATGTGAAGGGTGGTCTCCTGCGGAGACCAAGTACCCTGAGTGGAGAGGGATTGTAGATGGGCTCCCCACCCTGTTTGGGAGGCATCTGTTGTGAGGGTTGCTTGGGGCAACAAAGGTTGGAAGGGGGCCCCCACAACAGATTCTTGGTGGACATCCACCATTGGAGGGACCAAAACAGACGCTTTGAGGTGAGTATTTGGTCGGAGAGCACTCCTGATGCTTGAGTCCACTGGGTGGCCAAGGTCCATTGAGCTGCTCTCATATGAAGACGAGCGTAGGGCACCACGTGTACCGTGGAGGCCATGTGGCCCAGAAGTCGCAGCATTTCTCTGGCTGTGAAGTGACTGCTGGACTGAGCTTGGGAGGCCAAGCACAGCAGACGTTGGCTCCGGACTTGAGGTAGGTAGGCCCTTGCAGTGGTGGTGTCCAACTGGGCCCCTATGAATTCTAGAGACTGAGCAGGGGTAAGTTGAGACTTGGGAAGGTTTACCACCAGTCCCAGATACTGCAGAAGGTGCCTTGTGCGGTCCAGGGAAATCTGGGCCTCTGACTGAGATGGAGCTCGGATGAGCCAGTCGTCCAGATATGGGAATACAAAAATTCCCAGACCTCTTAGAAATGCGGCAACAACTGCCATGCATTTGGTGAACACTCTTGGAGCAGAGGCTAGACCGAAGGGAAGTACTCTGTACTGGAAATGTTTTCCCTGAAACAGAAATCTTAGATATTTTCTGTGGGATGGGTGGATGAGTATATGTGTGTACGCATCCTTGAGATCTAGAGAACAAAGCCAGTCCTGACTCTGAAGGTATGGAAGGAGAATGCCTAGAGAAAGCATTTTGAATTTCTCCTTGTACAGAAATTTGTTCAATTCTCTCAGATCTAGGATAGGTCTGAATCCCCCTGTCTTCTTTGTTATGAGAAAATAAGGGGAGTAGAATCCTGTCCCTTGTTGAAGAAGAGGAACCTCTTCTATTGCCCCTTGGGCAAGGAGAGAAGAGACTTCCTGACCCAACAGGTCCAGGAGAGATGGGGGAGAATTGAAGTGCCTCACCATGGTATATGGAGGAAGGTTGGAAAAATGAAGTTTGTAGCCCTCTCTGATGATAGAGAGGGTCCATTGCTCTGATGTGATTTGCTCCCATCTGGGAGCAAAGTGAGCTAACCTTCCGGGAATGGTGAGGGGCTCTGGTTGTTCTAGAGCCAGAAATGTTAAGTTCTCTGGGGGCAAGTCAAAACCCCTGAGGGGGTTGAGCCTGCTGAGGAGTGGCAGACGCTGCAGGCTTTGACCTTGCCTGTTTAGGTTGCTGACGTTTAGCAGCAAAGCGAGGCTGAGAAGATTGTTGGCCAGTATTTGTGGAAAATCTGGCCTTCTTGTAGTAAGGCCTCTTGAAAGACTTTTTCTTGGCAGGAGTAGAGGTAGACTTAGAAAGTCTATCCAAGGTAGCATTTTCTGCGTCCATTTGAGTGGCTTTAATTTGCCAGTCCTTACCAAATAAGTTCTCACCTGTACAGGGCAGATTCCGTAAGCCATCCAGGACCCAGGGTTCTAGGTCAGAGGCCTGGAGCCAAGCAAGTCGTCGGGCTGCAATAGCAATGCCCGAAGCTCTACCGGCACCCTCAAAGAAATCAAAAGCTGCTCTGTTGGAGAACTTAGAAACATCTAGAAGCTGTTTCACCAGAGAAATGAACTCCTCTTTTCTATCCTCAGGGATAAAGGAGGCAAAATGTTGTATCTTTAGGGCAAGTTCCCTGAGAAACATGCCCATATACAGACTAAGAATTAATCCTGGCTATAAGCATAGTAGCCTGGAAAATTTTCTTGCCAAAAGAGTCTAGGGTCTTACATTCTCGTCCTGGAGGGGTAGAAGAGTGCCTTTTGGTACTCTTAATCTTTTTCAGTGCAGACTTCACCACAATGGAATGGTGAGGCAACTGAGTCTTTTGAAAACCAGGAGGAGGGAGGGACCCGGTACATGGTGTCCAACCTACGAGAATAAGGAGACAACGTTAGAGGAGCCTCCCATAAGTCCATCAAGTGTTCTTGAAGGATTTCATGGATAGGCAGGGTGACTGCCTCTTTAGGAACCTTAGGGTACCCTAAAATATCCAATTTCTTTGACCTAGGTTCTTTTTCAGAGGATGTGGTAATAGAAAGTCCTTTAGCTAGTTCAATAATGAAGTCTTGAAAGGACAAATCCTCTGGTGGAGACATTCTCCTCTTTGGGGAAGAGGGGTCTTCATGAAGAACTAGAGACAGCTCATCAGAGTCCTCAGAGGAGTCAAAATCCTCAGAAGAAGCAGAGTATTCTCTATTTGCTTCCAACGCACGATACGCATACCGATCGGTATCGACATCGGGCGTACCGGTTATGGGATCGGTATCGGGTGAAAACCCGGATCCGGCATGCGGAACCGATCTGCGTTTGGAAGTCGATGGCCTCGGTTCCGGTATGGGAGACGATACCGGAACCGACCCGGTACCGCTGAACGCGGTACCGAGGGCGTCGCAGCATTAATAAAAGCCAGCATGGCCTGCTGCATGGTCTGAACAGTATTGCTCATAGACGCCACTGCTGCCTGGATGTCGGTACCGGTATGGGCCGGTACCCCAGAGCAGTCCAACAGGTGATCAGTCGAGGCAGTGCCATCGATGTCAACCTGTAACCCCCCATAGATGGTGCTTTGGAAGCCAGAGCTTCCCGCCGGGGTTGTTTGGCTGGGGCAGGGATCCTCAGACTCAAAAGTGAGAGCTTCTCGATGCTTTGAAGGAGATTTGCTCTTTGAGGACCTGCCCGCAGAGGGTTTGGTTACCTGAGATCCATCCGGAGAGGAAGACCTGGATGACTGTGATGCTGGATTATCTGAAGCAAACAGCACATGGAATTTGTTGGCCCGGTTCTGCAACCCACGTTTAGACATCTGGGAGCAGGATGGGCAGTCCGGAATGGAGTGGTCAGGTCCCAAACACTTAAGACACCATTCATGGGTGTCTGTGACAGAAATAACAGCACTACACTTGGTACACTTCTTAAAAGCAGGGGCTGGTTTCTCCATGAGGAGAATTTGTGTAGGCCTGAGGCCTAACCGAAGTCACCAAGTTGTGCAGAATAAAGATTTTTTATTTTTTTTAAAAGAAAGAAAAGAGACCGGCGGTACCGGTTTCGGTATGGGGAAGACAGCTACGCGGTCTAAAGAAACAAACTAAAACAATAATTTCTTCAGCGGTGACAGGAACACGACCTGCTGGCTCCGCGGAAAAAGAGAAACTGAGGAGAGCTGGTCAGGAAGGCGGGAAGGCAGCGCGCATGTGCAGTGGGAGGCCACAAAAGCTTCCTTCTGGGAAGCTGGGGAGCTTTCCCGCGCAGGCTCCGTCGGTACCGACGTACCATATGTGAGGACTTATTCCTGCTTGTTCCTGGAGATAAGGCAAGAGCTCTCTTACAATCCAGGGTATGAAGATTCCTCTCTGCACTTGATGCATGAGGACCTGGAAAAAAGACAGGTAAATATACCTCTTGATTAAGATGAAAAGGTGAGACCACTTTAGGCATAAAGTGTGGATTGGTCCTAAGGACTACCTTATGATGGAACCTTGTATAAGGAGGATTAGCCACTAAGGCCTGCAGTTCACTGATGCGGCGAGCTGAGGTGACTGCAATGAGGAAAATAACCTTCCAGGAAAGAAATTTCAAGGAGGTGGTGGCTAAGGGTTCAAAAGGTGGCTTCATAAGCTGACCAAGAACCAGATTTAAGTCCCATGCCACCGGAGGAGGCCTAATGGGAGGTTTAGTTAAAGTTAGGCCTCTCATGAATCTTGCAATAAGAGGATGAGAGGAAATAGGCTGTCCAATGAGAGGCTTAAGGGATGCTGCAATAGCACTCAAATGGACCCTTACTGAATTCGTCTTAAGGCCTGCATTGGAGAGATGCAGGAGATATTCCAATAGAGAATTCAAAGGTAGTGCTAGAGGGTCAAGACCCTTCTCCGTACACCAAATGGAAAACCTTTTCCATTTAAAAGCATAGGAATGTCTAGTAGGTGGTTTTCTGGAAGCATGGAGGATATCATTCACCTGCTGAGAAAGATTCCAACCTTGAAGGTCTAAGCCTTCAGCAACCAAGCCCTGAGGTGAAGGGACTTGCGGTTTGGGTGCCACAAAGTCCCCTCCTCCTGGGACAGAAGGTCTGGAGCAGCTCCCAAGTCTAGGGAGGGAGCTTGAGAGAGATGCAGAAGTAGAGGGTACCACACTTGGCGTGGCCAGCGTGGAGCTATGAGGATCATAGATCCTTGATCCCTCTGGAGCTTGAAAAGAGTCTT
Organism: Ichthyophis bannanicus; assembly: GCA_033557465.1. Taxonomy (NCBI): domain Eukaryota; kingdom Metazoa; phylum Chordata; class Amphibia; order Gymnophiona; family Ichthyophiidae; genus Ichthyophis; species Ichthyophis bannanicus. The sequence continues at coordinate 376,913,264 of CM066034.1, read as the reverse complement.
GGGAATTAAGGGAATGGGTGGAAAGGCATACAGGAAGTCTTGACCCCAGTGAAGTAGGAAGGCATCCTTGGCCTGAACTCCCTGACACGGAATTCTGGAACAGAACAGGGGACGTTTGGCATTCCACGGACTTGCAAAGAGGTCTATGTCCGGGGTTCCCCACTCTTGAAAGATTCTGAGTACCTGGTCCATGTGCAGGGACCATTCGTGTGGAAGCAGAACTCGACTGAGTCTGTCTGCCCAAGAGTTTTGGATTCCTGGAAGGTATACGGCCAGGAGATGGATTTGATGCTCTCTGGCGAAGGCCCACAATCTTAAAGCTTCGTTGCAAAGCGACAGAGCCAGTTCCTCCTTGCTTGTTTATGTAAAACATGACTACCTGATTGTTCGTATGAATGAGGACTGTCTTGTAGCTGAGCAGGGTATGGAAGACCTTGAGAGCTAGAAAAACTGCTCGGAGCTCCAAGTGGTTGATATGTAGAGAGGTCTCCTGTGGAGACCAAGTGCCCTGAGTGGAGAGGTCTTCTAGATGAGCTCCCCAACCTGTTTGGGAGGCATCTATTGTGAGGGTTGCCTGGGGCAACAACTGTTGGAAGGGGGACCCCAGCAACAGATTTTGGGTGGACTTCCACTACTGGAGAGACCAAAAGAGGCACCTGGAGGTTGCTATTTTGTCTGACAGAGCCCCTGATGCTTGAGTCCACTGGGTGGACAAAGTCCATTGAGCTGCTCTCATGTGAAGGCTAGCATAGGGGACCACATGCACTGTGGATGCCATGTGGCCTAGCAGTTGTAGCATCTCACGGGCAGTTAAATGGCTCTGACTGTATCTGGGAGGCTAACTGCACTAGGTGTAGGCAACGGGCCTGAGGAAGATAGCCCCTTGCAGTGGTAGTATCTAGCCTGGCCCCTATGAACTCTAGGGACTGAGTAGGGGTGAGCTGGGACTTTGGGAGGTTTACCACATGTCCCAGATACTGCAGAATGCGCCTTGTGCAGTCCAGGGAAGTCTGGGCCTCTGACTGAGATGGAGCTCGGATGAGCCAGTCGTCCAGGTATGGGAATACAAATATTCCCAGAGTGCGTAGAAATGCAGCTACTACTGCCATGCATTTGGTGAACACTCTTGGAGCAGAGGCCAGACCGAAAGGAAGCACGCTGTATTGGTAATGCTTTCCTTGGAAAAGAAAACGGAGGAACCTTCTGTGAGATGGATGGATGAGGACATGTGTGTACGCATCCTTGAGATCTAGAGAACAAAGCCAATCCTGACTCTGAAGGTATGGAAGGAGAGTGCCCAGAGAAAGCAGCTTGAATTTCTCCTTGCATAGAAATTTGTTCAATTCTCTGAGATGTAATATGGGTCTGTAGCCCCCTGTTTTCTTTGGGATCAGAAAGTAGGGGGAGTAAAACCCTGACCCTTGTTGAAGAAGAGATACTTATTCTATTGCCCCTTGGGCAAGAAGGGCAGCCACCTCCTGACCTAGAAGGTCAAGGAGAGATGTTGGAGAATTGAAATGTCTCACCATGGTGTGAGGAGGAAGGTTTGAGAAATGAAGTTTGTAGCCCTCCCTTATGATGGAGAGGGTCCACTGCTCTGTTGTAATTTGCTCCCATCTGGGAGCAAAATGAGCTAACCTTCCTGGAATGGTGAGAGGCTCTGGCTGTTTCAGAGCCAGAAAGGCTAAGTTCTCTAGCATCAAGTCAAAAGCCCTGAGGAGGCTGGGTCTGCTGAGTTGCAGCAGCCCCTGTAGGCTTAGGCCTGGCCTATTTAGGTTGCTGACGCTTAGCAGCAAAACGACCTGTAGATGATTGTTGGCCAGAAGCAGGATGGAATCTGCCTTTCTTGAAAAAAACACTTCTTGAAAGTTTTTTTCTTGGCAGGAATGGAGGTTGACTTTGAAAGTCTATCCAAAGCAGAATTTTCTGCATCCATTTGAGTGGCTTTTATTTGCCAATCTTTGCCAAACAGGTTTTCTCCTGTACAGGGAAGATTTCCCAAGCCATCCTGGACCCAAGATTCTAGATCAGAAGCTTGGAGCCAAGCAATTCTGCGTGCAGCTATGGCAATGGCCAAAGCTCTGCTGGCACCTTCAAAAGGAGTCAAAAGCTGCACGGTTGGAAAACTTTGAAATATCTTGAGTATGCTTAAGCCAAATAAGAAATTCTTCCCTTTTATCCTCTGGAAGAAAAGGGAGGAAAGTGTGCAGCTTATCTGCAACTTCTTTCAGAAACATTCCCATATAAAGACTATAGGAGTTGATTCTGGCAATGAGCATACTGGCTTGGAGGATTTTCCTACCAAAAGTATCCAAGGTCCTGCATTCTCTTCCTGGAGGAGCAGAGGAGTGTCTTTTTGCACTCTATCTTTTTCATAGCTGACTCCACCACAATAGAATGGCGAGGAAGCTGTGTTTTATGAAAACCAGGACAAGGAGGGACACAGTACATAGTGTCCAACCTACGAGAATGAGGAGAGATAGTGAGAGGAGTCTCCCATAAGTCAATCATGTGATCATAAAGAATCTCATGAATTGGCAAGGTGACTGCCTCCTTAGGAGCCTTATAATAACCTAAAATGTCCAATTTTTTAGCTCTAGGCTCTGATTCAGAGGTTACTGAAATAGAGAGTCCTTTAGCCACTTTTCTTATGAAGTCTTGAAAGGACAAGTCTTCTGGAGGAGACATTCTTCTTTTTGGAGAAGGCGGCTCTTCAGGAAGGGCTATGGATACTTCAGCAGATGCCTCCGATGCATCAGAATCTTCGGAGGAATCAAAGTATCGACTGTCAGGGTGCTCTTTCAAAGCTCGATACGCGTACCAAGCCGTATCGACATCGGGCGTTATCAGTACCGGTTCGGTACCGATGGGCATCCCTAGGCAGGGAACCGCTGCAGACACCATGGCCGATGTCGATGCAGTCGGTACCGGTACCGGTGCCGATACCGACAACGGAGTTTGTTGTGGTATCAGCGGCGTCGCAGCTTGAATGAAGGCCGTGATAGCCTGCTGCATGGATAGAACATTCTGATCCATCGACACCATGAATGCCTGGAATTCGGTACCGGAAGGTTGTGCCGGTACCCCAGAGCATTCTAACAGGTGATCGGTCGAGGCCGTGCCATCGATGTCAACCTGTAACCCCATAGGTGGAGCTTTGGAAGCCGGAGCTTCCCGCCGGAGTAGTTTTGCCGGTTCAGGATCCTCGAGGGCAAGCCCGGAGGCATCTCGATGCTTGGAAGGAGATCTACCCTTCGAGGACCGGCTGGATTTATGTTTGGTTACCTGAGATCCATGGGAGGAAGAAGCAGCCCTGGAAGACGTCGATGCCACTGAAGCTGCATCAGAGGGAAACAGAACATGGAGCTTGGCTGCTCGGTTCTGTAAACCTCGTTTGGACATCAAGGAGCAGGACGAACAATCCAAAATGGAGTGGTCAGGACCCAAACATTTGAGACACCATTCATGGGTGTCGGTAACAGAAATAGTACCGCTGCACTTAGTGCATTTTTTAAACCCGGAGGCTGGTTTTTCCATGAAGAAAATTTTTCGTGAGGCCTAAGGCCCAAAAGAGGAAAAACACACTAAGTGAGGGAAAAATATGTTTTGTTTTTTTTTTTAAGAAAAGAAAGAAAGACCGGCGGTACCGGTCCGATGTCGGAGAAGGCAGACGCGCGACCAAAGAAATAAAACAAAGAACTTCTTCAGTGGTGACAGGAACACGACCTGCTGGCTCCACGGAAAAGAACTGGGGAGAGGCGTTAGGAAAGGCGGGAAGGCAGCGCGCAGGCGCTGTGGGATGCTCCCAAAAGCTTTCCTTTTTGGGAAGCTGGGGAGCGTTCCCGCGCAGGCTCCGTCGGTACCGACGTACCCATATGTGAAGACTCATTCCTGCTTGTTCTTGGAGATAAACCTTAATGAGCACAGACAGTTAGAAAGATAAGAATGTGAATACATAATTACCTATAAGGAAGTATCTCGACAGATACACACATATTTATGTATATAGATATGTGTGTGTATATATATATATGTATATGTGTGTGTATATATATATATGTTTATGGCGAGATCCAGGGGGCATAACATATGCACAGATGGCTGACAGACATATGTATCTAAAGAATGTATATAGACATATGTACATATATGAATATATAGGTCTAAAGATAAATGTCTGCAATTAAGCAGACAGAGATATGTCTATAGGAACCTTCACATGGGAGATGTGAAGGGGAACGATTCATCTAACAAGAAGGTGGAACCTACTTGAGAAGATATAGAGAATCTGTTCCCTCTGGTTAAGATGGAGCAGGAATACTATCCAGTGAAATAACCAGAATGGTTGCGTGGAAAAAACAGAGGATAATATCAGTCTGTAAACAGCAAGAGTCCTGAGTCCGGTAGAACTCTAACATGGGGAATGGACAGAAAACGCAGAGGATGAGATACCAGGTTGACCCACTTGAGGGACAAGGGGGGGGGGGGGTAATCATGCGTTGTTTAATTAAATATGTGCTGTCCATGAAGGATTAGGATACCATGAGGACAAGCTGCAAGGAAAAAGAGCATATTTCCTGTAGAAACTGGGTAACTCTTTAGACTGTCACAGAGAAGGCTTATGTCCTTTATTAAAAGGAAAATAGAAGGGTGTAAAGAACCCCTACAGTCATGAGGAATGACTGAGGAAGCCTTTTTCAACCATATAGGATAGTAATTAGAGAAAAAATCCCCATGCTCTCTAGCAAGGGCCCATAGTGGAAAGCTTCTCAGTAGGATTGCAGAGAGCACTATGCAGAAGAATTGGGAAATAAAAGTGGCTGTTGGAGAAAACCAGCTGCCACTTCAGTTATGCTGCCAACTCCAGAGATTTGGAGATGACAGAAAAGAAGCGATAAGGATTATCCAAGATAGATGAGCACTATCTTGGAAGCACTACTAAGGCCAGAGAAAAAGTAATGGAAGACTGGAACTCGTAGAAAAGTACCAGTAGTCCAATCACTGGAACTCCTGCATGGGCAGCTGCTGAACAGAACAGCAGAGAGAATCCTTCTGCTTGTAACAGAGAGAACAGACAGAACAAGAGGAGAAAATTCTGATCATGTCTGATGAGCTGCCCAATGAAAGCAGGGAGGTTACTCCAGAGAAAACTCTACACTAGAAAGGACAGGAAGACTAGAAAGGCTAAGAAAGCCTTCCAGTGGTATGGTAGCACTCTTACAGGGGAGGCCCTGAAAAGAGGGTAAAGAAAAATAGGAGCTGAAGGGAGACTTGCCATATGGTAAGTCTGCAGAAGGAAAAAAATTCATGGTGGTACAAGAGAAAACTATCATGAGATAGTTGGCAAACCTCTCTTCATGGTAGAAGAGGAGGAAAACCCTGTGACCCATGGACATGAATCTCCTGACAGCTCAGCCTACCTAAGAGCAAGTGGATGTCCTGGAAAACAGGAATCCATGTGTAGAGTTTTAAATGAAAAAACAGTGAAAAAACTTCTGATGAGAAGAACTGTAGGTTATAAAAAGATTAATTAGAACCCTATTGAGGGTTCATTTTCCTGGCTTGAGTTTGGATTCTTCAGATCAGAGCGAGGTTTCCCTTGTTTGGGAAACTCTGTATGATGGGGAGAAGAATAAAACCTTCTTCTTTTAGGGAAAGAAGGTTTGGTAGGGCATTTCCTACCTACTGGGGAAGGAGAAGGCTTAGGATAGCCCTCAGAAACAGGGAAGTCAGTGGAGCAATGAGCAACCTGACGTAAAGACTCCCTATTGGAGATTTTCTCCAGTACAAGGAGTATTACCCAGTCTTTGTTGTGCCCATCTGTTCAAGTCTGAAGCTTGGAGCCAGGCTCTACGTCGTGCTCCTATGGCTATAGCAGAGGTTCTGCTAACAGACTCAAAAGAGTCTAGGGAAGCACGAGAAAGAAACCAAGAGATATTTTGGCTATGACTAAGTAGTAAGGAATAGTCTGCAGCCTTGGCCTCTGATAGAAAAGGAATCAAAAGAGAATTTCTTTGTGACATCCTGAAGGGATAGACTCATAAAAAATATAAGAGAGAATCCTTGTTGCCAGCATAGATGTTTGGAAGGTTTGACGTCCAAAGGCATCCAGTGTTCTAGATTCACGACCTGGCGGATAAGAAGAATGCTTCTTCTTGCTTTTTACCTTCCTCATTGCTGATTCCACTACAATGGAATGATGGGGAAGTTGAGTCTTTTGAAATCCTGGAGAGGGGGGCACCTGATACAGAAGATCAGTTGCTGTAGAAGGTGAGGAAACCCTTAAAGGTGTTTCCCATATTCTCAGAAGATCCTGCAAAGAATGATGTAAAGGAAGCATTATATTTTCCTTTTCCCCAGAAGAGCCTTGTGTAGGATCATAGCCAGGGATAGGAATAGCAAGGAATGTTGCCATGTCAAGGAGAAATTTCTGAAAAGAAGGATCTCCAATGGGAACCATCCCTGGACAGGCTAAAGTTGAAGAACTAGCCTGGGCACCGGAGGATGTACTGGCCCGGTGCAGAAAAGGATCCCTAATGGATGGATACTGGTACTGGCGGTTATGACTTGAGACAGTCAGTACTGCATCGTCCATGCCAGGTATCGACTCCAAACTAGGTATAGAAAGGAGCTATCCTGGTGAAAAAGGCATGGAAGTAGCTGGTCCCGATGTTACTGCAGGAACCGGCATCGATACCGATACCGGTAGCTGTGCCGGAATCAGAGGCGATACCGACATCGAAGCAGTCATCGGAGGCTGCTCAAGCGGTACCGAGGTAACCAAAAACCCTTGGTGAGTATCCTCGGTACTGCGCATCCGGAATCGGTAAGCATCGGTTCCGAGACGCGTCGGTACCCAGTCTTCCAGACTAGATATCGATTCCAGACTCGGCATCGAAGGAAGCGAGTATCGATGCATGTCTAGAGGGTACCGACGTCGGTTGTCGTATCGGCGATGCTGCCGATACTGGAAAGTCAATCTGGGACGTATCGATCGGTCCCGAAGGTACCACGAACGCCAGATGACAATCCCTGGTGAAGACTGAATCACTCAATACCAGTGCCAATGCCAGGGTATCGGTACCGCTCGAAGAGGATGCCACCACCGAGCATGGCTCAGGTATGTTCTGTGAGGGGTGAGCCCCAGGAACAACCTGAAACCCCTGAAAGGCTTTGGAGACCGAAGACTCCCGCCGGGGTTTTGAAGCCAATAGGGTCTTGAGGGCAAGGCCGGAGTCGTCATCATGCTTGGCATACCACTCAAGGATTGGCTAGTCTTAACAGACTGTTTGTGGATTACCTGATCCTGTAGAGAAGAAATGGTCAGTGCCCTGACACTGGAAGGGAACTCAGTATCGAGGGAAACTCGAAATGGAAAATCTCTTCTCATAAAATTGTAGCCTAATGGCTCCGGAGGAAAAGGGTCAGGACCCAAACAGGTTAGACACCAGTTATTGGAGTCTAAAAAGAAAACTATTTCCACAGTTAAGGCACTTCTTAGGAGAAGGTGGCTCCATGATGGAGAGGGGCCTTACAGGCCCAAAAATTTAAGACAGAAACTGAGGGAAAAAACTCCCTGAGTTTGAGAAAAAGAAAAGAAAAAACCCACCGGCGGAGGCGGGGAAACAGCCGCGACCACAAGAAAACAAGAATTAAAGAAAAGATTTTCTGCGATGACAGGACGACGTCCTGCCGGCTCCGCGGAAAAACGAAAACTGAGGAGAGACAGTTGGAAAGGCGGGAACGCAGCACGCAGGCACTGAGGGATGCTCCCAAAAGCTTTCTGATTGGACACTGGGGAACGTTCCCGCGCAGGCTCCGTCGGTACCGACATACCCATATGTGAAGACTCATTCCTGCTTGTTCCTGGAGATAGTTCAAATTATGATTTATAAACTTCTTTTGAAAATAAATATTTGAAGGCACCATCTCAATTCCACTCTTAAAATGACTTACTGTATGTAAATCTGGGTGCTGCTGTGCTATATTTAGACTCCCATGCAGGTGTTATACTGATACATGTAAAGCATGAATCCGGTATGGATAGCTGGAATTGGTTTCAGAGAAAGAATTTTAAAATAAAGCAGGTTGTGGCCATGATAAGGGTGCACACTTTTTATTCCAAAAGTGTAAAAATACAAGAAAGAAAATGTAAGGATAAGAAATAAAGGATAGTTGCAAATAAGAACAATTTAAGTAGTACAGCTGCAATACTACTTTCCAATATAAAGTAATAGCAACTGGTTATTTCCTGTGGATTACTTTCAAAACACATTATACTCTTCTGTGAAAGGGAAACATGCAATTTAAGCCTCCTTTTCTCTAAAGGGCCACAGTACCAATTAAAAGAACAGCTGGAGACTGGTCAAGACAGTGGAAGTGGCATTAGCCAACAGAGAGGAGGAAGAACATGAGTAACCATGAACATGAAGCCAGAGCAAACATTCATTTTAAGGTGTTGAAATATTCTGATCCTAAGATGGTACCCAGATGTTGAATGATGGAATGAAAGGCAGCACAGCCCAAACACATCTGCATACCCTTGCTAGTCAAAACAAAAGAACACAAGGTGTAAATATTGCTTTTTCTTTTTAAATATTTAGATTATGTGTAACTTCTGCCCTTCAATGTGAAGGCAGCAAAAATAATCATTGTAAAAATGAAACCTGAAGCATTATAAATGTATTAGAATATGAATTTTCAGGTTTCTTAGCCCCCCTCCCTATCCAAAAAGGGAAACCCCCCAAAAATAAAAAAATATGCAGATCATAGGCTATTCACCTCCAACCCCTTATACAAAATTAGAACCAGATATCTGAAAATCCAACTAAAATGTACATGATTGATTTTAACAGTTCTTAGAAATAGTAATATATTTTGCTGATGTGCAAGAGGATAGGGAGGGAGGAAGAATAGCAGAAATGAAAAAGTATACAATAAAGGGGAAACAAATTTCAACCAGCCTCTTTCCTTATTTGGCGACAAGCAAGTGCAAGAAAAGTGTTCACTGATACTTTGTTTTAATTTTCGGTCTTTTGCACATCTGTATTCTGGCCACGTAAAGGACATTTAAGGTTTTTCTGTAACACATGAGCATCTGCTGGCTCTATCCTCTTGTAATAGTTCTTCTTTGTCTCAATGATCTCAAAGCCAAACTTTCTGTAGAAGTCTATTGCTGACTCATTGCTGATCTGGACATGCCTGAGATTGAAGAAGAGAATTTAGTTATTAGACAGGAGCTAAATGAGGCCTGACTGAGGCAAATGTGCTATCGTACTTTGTTTATATTTTACATAATATCATTACAAAGTTAAAACAAAATCCAAAACAGGACCGGATTTTCTTTTATACCAGAGGTTGCCTGTGTTACCATACATAAGTGCAGTGTAAAGGCAAAATTTACATACTTGATAATTTTCTCTTTCCTTGAATCCTGCTAGGTAGTCCAGACAAATAGATTATGTTCCCAGCTAGCAAGTGGAAGCATACTAGAACAACCTTTAGTGGTATCATCACTAATATATCTACTGATGCAGCACTGAGAACCCAGTATGACACTTCCCAAACAAAGCAAGACCAAAAAACGCAAAAATATTAAAACTAGGCACCATAATTGATTCTGCTGACAGTGATATGGGCAATGAAATTAAGAGGTGGCATGGCCCCAAGCCTATAGGAGTCATCTTCCAGGGCAGGTCATGTATTGGTCTAGCAGGATTCAAGGAAAAAAATAACATATATAAACTCATCTTGCTAGACCAGCCCAGATGAGTGGGACATATCAAAGTCCCAAAGTGACAAAACTGTCCTGATGAAGGCACCTCTGCTCACTCTCACATGCAACCTCTAGTGCTTTACAAAAGGTGCTCAGGGATGACCAAGTAGCTGCCTTTCAGATATTCTCCAGGGACAGCAAGATGGACCGCACCCAGGAGACAGCATGCTTCTGGCGGAATAAGTGAGTGCTAATTCTCTCCAGTACATGCTTACCACAAAGCCAGGCTGAACCAACTTCCCCCTTAATCCAATGGGGGATCGAAGACTTGGCTGCTGTCTCTTCCTCAGACCACTGAAGACGACAAAAATGGTCCGACTGACAGAAGGAAGAAGAAATTAGACCTTACCTGCTAATTGTCTTTCCTTGAGTTCTCTCCGGGCCAGTCCAGGCAAGTGAGGGTTGTCAACCTTCTCTAGCAGCTGAGGACTGAAAAACTGAAGTTTTACTGAAACAGTATCTGGCTCCCTCTGCTGGCTGAACCTCAGTCTAAACTTACAAAGCAACAGAACGATAACTAAAAGAGAAACCAACAGAACCCGCCTAAAACTACGAGCTCCACACTCCTGACTCTGAAGTACGTCAAGCAAGGGCCCTTCCCTTGACCATTCTCTGTTGAAAATCTTTGTGTATCTATCTCTATCTCTCTATCTATTTTTTTTATTTTTTCATACCTTCATAGTTTCTTTTGTAACGTGCTCACAACTGAAGGGAATCATGGAATTAGCCCCGCAAAAAGCTGAGGAAGCCCCACAGACCATATCAAGTATTGGCAATAAATGGAAGATCTAATACTGACTCTTCGGAAACTCCCACGACAATTGACAAATGTCGTGGAGCCCAGCGGAGCCCAACCCTAACGCCCGAAGACACTGGACACGGAAAAAAATGATCTCTCGCCAAGGTCACCGGGTGGGGCCTGGACTGGCCCAGAGAGAACTCAAGGAAAGACAATTAGCAGGTAAGGTCTAATTTCTTCTTCCTCATCGTCTCTCTGGGCCAGTCCAGGCAAGTGAGGGAAGTACCAAAGCAGTAACTATCCCTGGGAGGGGCCTGCGAGACCCGCAATAACGGCCGACGCTCCCACATTCGCGTCTCCCGTGGCCTGCACGTCCAGCCGATAATGCTTCGAAAAAGTGTGCAACAACGACCAAGTCGCCACCCTACATATATCCACCGGCAGAATTAGAGCCAGCTCAGCACAGGACGTCACCTGGCTACGAGTTGAATGAGCTCTGAATAGCTCCAGCGGCGACTTGCCACTCGCTTGATAAGCCGTTGTTACAGCACATTTTTACCCATCGTGCTATGGAGGCCTTGGAGGCAGCTTCCCCCTTCCTCGGCCCCCCAAACAAAACGAACAGCCTGTCCGATTTGCAAAAGGGTTGTGTCCAGCGTAGATACCGTTTAAGCACCCTACCCAAATCCAACTTTCGGAGAACCGAATCGATGGGTGCTCCTTGGTGATCTGTAAAAGTCGGTAGGGAAATAGACTGATTCACATGGAAACTGGAAACCACCTTTGGGAGAAAAGAGGGTACGGGACGCACCACCACCTTCTCTCGCGTGAAGTGCAAAAAAGGGCTCTCTACACGAAAGTGCTTGAAGATCCGACACGCGCCTAGCTGAACATAGGGCCACTAAGAACCGGTCTTCCAGGAGAGTTCTTTGAAGGACACCTCTCTTGCCGGCTCGAAGGGAGGCCGCGCTAAAGCCTCCAATACCAAATTAAGATCCCAAGCGGGAACGATGGGGTGAACAGGAAGACGCAAGTTCTGGACTGCCCTCAGGAACCGCAAAATATCCAGATGTCGAGAGAGAAGCATCCCCTTAATCCTACCCCTAAAACACGCTAGTGCGGCGACTTGTACCTTGAGCGTAGCAAGGGCCAAGCCCTTCTCAAGACCGCTTTGTAGAAAAAAGACAAGACCTCCGGCACCAGGGAGCAGCCCGGCCGCAGACCACGCTCCCCACACCAGCGTTCAAAAACCCGCCAGATGCGAATGTACGCTAGGGAAGTAGACAAGCGTCTGGCTCGGAGGAGAGTGTTGATGACCGACGGCGAATAACCTCTACGCCTCAACCTTTCCCGCTCAAAGCCAAGCTGTAAGCGAGAAGCGGTCCACGTCCGGCATGAGAAGCGGACCCTGACTTAAGAGATTCGCTCATGTCGGGAGCCGCCAAGGACGGTCTACCAGGAGGCGGATCAGATCCACGTACCACGGTCTCTGGGGCCAATCCGGGGCTACCAGTACTACTTGTCCGCTGTGGTCCTCTATCCGCCGTATGACTCAGCCTATCAAAGGCCACGGAGGAAACACAGAGCAGCCCTACCGACGGCCACGGCTGCGCCACAGCGTCCAGACCTTTGGATATACGTTCCCTCCTCCTGCTGAAGAACCGACTGGCCTTTGCATTGTCGTAGGTGGCCATCAGATCCATCGTCGGCTGTCCCCAATGGAGGGTTAGGTCGTGGAACACTGCTGCGTTCAACTCCCACTCCCCTGGATCTACCACATGCCTGCTGAGAATCTGCCTGCACATTGTCACGGCCCGCCACATGAGCTGCTGAAAGAGCTACCAGGTGGGTCTCCGCCCAGCTCATCAACCGTTGCCTCTCCTCTAAGAGCCGCGCTGCCTGTACCGCCCTGCTTGTTGATGTAAGACACCGTCACGGAGTTGGAGAAAACTCTCACCGCCTTGCCCTCGACGAGAAGACAAAACTCTTGCAGCGCTAACCGCACCGTCCTGAGCTCCAGCAGGTTTATGGACCAGGCCGACTCTTCCTGCGACCAAACCCCCTGAGCTATGTGAGACAGGCAATGAGCCCCCCAGCCTGCGAGACTGGCATCGGTGGTGAGGAGTAACCAATCCGGGGACCGCAAGGGCATGCCCGCCCAGAGATGAGCGGGATCCAACCACCAGCGCAGACTGTCGCTCACGGACGGAGCGCGAGGTAATCTGCGAGACAGGGGGTGATCCTGAGGAGACCACCTCGAAAGCAACGCGTGTTGCAACGGTCTCATATGCACCCGAGCCCAGGGCACCAGATCCAGGGTTGCCGCCATGGAACCGAGCAGTTGCAAGTAACGCCAAGCCGTTGGCGCCCTTAGGCGCAGGAACGCTCTCACCTGCCCCATAAGCTTCTTTATCCTGGGCTCGGGCAAGAACACTGCTCCTACGCTCGTGTCGAACAGCGCCCCAAGATACAGGAGTCGCTGAGTTGGCTGAAACTGACTCTTGGACTGATTTATTACCCAGCCCAACCGCTGGAGTAGGTCTACCACCCAAGCCGTGGCCACCGCGGAATCCGCCACTAACGGTGCCCGAATCAACCAATCGTCGAGGTACGGGTGTACTAGCACACCCTCTCGCCTCAACGCCGCCGCTACCACCACCATGACCTTTGTGAAGGTCCACAGCCAGCCCAAACGGCAACGCTTGGAACTGAAAGTGACCCATGGGTACCGCAAACACGTCTGGTGCTCTGGCCTTACTGAAATATGGAGGTAGGCCTCTGTCAGGTCGATGGAGGTGAGTACCTCCGTGGACTGCACGGAGCAAATCACGGACCTGAGAGTCTCCATGCGAAAGTGCGGAATTTGCAAACAGCGGTTCACGTGCTTGAGATCCAAAATAGGATGAAAAGACCCCTCCTTCTTGGGAACCACAAAATAAATGGAGTACCGACCTGACCCTAAACTGGTCGTGTGGAACTGGAACCACCGCACGAAGGCGCAACAAGCGCTGAAGGGTCTTGGACACCGCCGCTGCCTTTTCCGCAGAACCACAAGGAGGCGCCACGAAAGCGTCCCGCAATGGACGAGCAAACTCGAGGGCATAACCGTCGCGTATAATTTCCAGCACCCAGAGATCTGTCGTTATTGTGGTCCAGACAGAAAGGAACCGCTGCAGCCATCCCCCCACCGGGACTTCCATCTGGACCAACCTGACTTCATTGGGGCTTTTTGCTGGCGTTCTGCTGGGTTTGGAAATAACCCCTGCCGAACCCTCGAGCCCCTCGAAAGGACTGACCCCGAGCCACAGAGCACCCTCTTTGATAAGGGGACAAATCAAGAGCCTCGGAACTTGCGAGTCTCCCGCCCTGCAAATCTGTGGCCCCCGGAAGGTCGTTGACCCTTCGGCCTGTCCTCTGGGAGTCGACCCCCTTTGGAGTCACCCAAATCCTTCACAATCTTATCTAAAGCTGCCCCAAAAAGCAATGTGCCCTTGTAAGGCAGCTTAGTAAGATGTGTCTTGGACGAAGCGTCCGCCGACCAATTGCGCAACCAGAGAAATCTCCGAGCCGCAATCACCGCTGCCATAGACTTCGCGGAAATTCAAACAAGGTCATATAAAGTATCCACTAGATAGGCCGCAGCCGATTCCAGCTTCGCGCCGTCCTCTTCGTCGGTTTTGTTCTGGACTCCGCCCTGAATCCATCTAATGGAGGCCCTAGACACGTATGCCCCACAGAAGGCCGCTCTGAGCGACAGGGTGCAAGTTTCAAAAGTCTGCTTAAGCAGAGCCTCGAGCTTCCTATCCTGCAAGTCTTTGAGGGCCGCCCCGCCCTCCACGGGAATGGTGGTTTTCTTGGTAACCGCCGATACTAAGGCATCCAACTTAGGCATTCTAAGCAACTCCAGCTCCTCCTGCGGCAACGGATACAAGCGGGCGATAGCCCGAGCCCCCCGCAGCGTTGCTTCTGGGCATTCCCATTCGGACTCCACCATCTGCTTCATAACGCGGTGCACCGGGAAACACTTCTGCTCCATTTTAAACCCTTGGAGCAGAGGATCTTCTAACGGCTGTTCTTGAGCCGGAGGCAGCACAATATTCAATGTGGCCAGCGTCTGGGAAATAAGAGCCCCCAATTCCTCCTTTCTGAACACCCGGAAAAGACTAGGATCGTCGCTGACTCCCAACTCCCCCTCCTCAAGATCAGCCCACTGATCTAGAACAGGGTCCAGCAACAGCTCACCTTCTTCCACACTGTGAAGCTCTGGGCCGGGCACCCCGATGCTATCGGTAGCCCCTTGGGTCCCATGGACAGAGCTGGAGGTACCTTCACTCGGGTCCAAAAGAGAAGCTCCTGTATCCAGGCCCTGGGAGGGGAGAGGGGCCGAGTCCTTAACCTGAGCCTGCTGCCACTTTAAACAATATGCCTTATGCATAGCCAGAATAAAAGCCGCTGAAAAGGTGTTCTCCAAAGTCTCCTGCCCTGCAGGCAATGTAAGTGAAGGAGCTTCCTCCACATTAACCGGCTTCTTAGCCTTTGTCTTTCTCTTAGAGGAGCTTTTGTGAGCAGAAGGCAAGGGAGCAGATGCCGCAGACATGACCGCCGTTCCCGCCATTTTTGAGGCAGAAGAAAGACCCCCCAGGAGCTCCGGAGCATCCAGCCGAGGTTCCATGCCGGCGAATCACGCGGCAAAACCAAAAGGAATAACGCTCGAAGAGACTGCTCCCAGCAAAACCCCCGGCGAAACCGGACGGACCGAATCCGTCGAAACAAGCACCGCGCGACAACCGGTCCTACAGGCAAAATCAACACCCCAGCGCTCTGACTGACCTGAGCCCGAGAGGGAGCCGCCGAGCGCGGAATTGTCCCGTCACAGCAGCTGTCCCCCCGCTGCTAGCGGCGGCATGCTTGTGACTGCGGAGGCTGAAAGATGGTCTCCGGGGCTCCCAGAACCACTTACCGCTTCCCCCCTCCGGGTCGGGAGCTGAAGTCGAGGCAGGCTCTGCCTCTAGTGCTCCGATGGATTCCAAGCCGGCATTGTTAACAGAGCGCGGCTGAAGGGGAGAGCCCTGCTAGAACCCTTTCCCCTAACATTAAAAGAAACGAAAACTAGACCAAATCAAAAAAGAAAAAAAACCTAAAGCAAAAGCTGAACTATTCTCCGGGAGCCAGACAATAGACGTCGTCTTCAGCTGCTGAGGACTGAAAGACTGAGGTTCGGCCAGCAGAGGGAGCCAGATACTGTTTCAGTAAAACTTCAGTTTTTCAGTCCTCAGCTGCTAGAGAAGGTTGACAACCCTCACTTGCCTGGACTGGCCCGGAGAGACGATGAGGAATTAGGAGTTTTCAGATACTTAATTAACGCTCTCCTCATGTTCAACGGACAGGGAGGGGTCTGACAGAAGGTCCTCCTTTAAGAAGTAGGGTAGGATCAGGCTTGATTAAGGTGAAAGGAAGACAGCACCTTTGGAAGGGAGGACTGTATGGTCCTCAGAGACAGACTTGGTTGTGATAACCAGAAAAAGTTCCCTTCAGGACAAGGCCTGTAGCTCCGACAGCCACCTGGCAGACAATCGCCACCAGAATACCACTTTCAGAGTCAAATCATTGAAATACTTTCCTAAGTGGCTCAGGAGGTAAAATTTCAGCACTTTCAATATCAGAGAAAGACTCCATTGTGGGACCACTGGCTGCAAGGGGGATGGATTTGCTTCATTCCCTTGAGGAAGCAGGACACACTGGGATGCGCTGCCAAGAACACTCAGTGAATATACCTAACTTAGCACACAAGGCTAAGTTTGGCATATTCAATGAGTTCAGAGCCAACATTTGGTCCAAAAACAACAACTGTGTTTGCCCTCCTTGCATCCAGAGCCTGAGGGGAACACCATCTCTTTAAAATCCTCTAAACTCACACGTGTAAACCAAGGACATAGAAGCCCTTTGGGACTTCCAAAGGATGTCAACTTCTGCTCTAAAGTCGTAACCCTTCAATAGCCTACACTTACATAAAAACATTTATATACCACCAAGTGCAAAGCATTCTAGACTGTATACAGGCAACAATTAAAAACATCAGTTAAAAATACAATAATCCCAACCCAACCAAAGCTTCCCTCATATCCATCCCCCACAACCACTCAAGCTGCCCTTTCTCTGTCTGCTGTATTACTGCCTCACTGCTACTGAAGGACTAGAAAAAGGGACTGCTACTTCTGAAGAGAGATCTGCAATTGTGAGTATATACTTCTAGGAATCTTCTGAAAGGACTTCTTTGTATTAAAGCTAATTAATTTGTGAACCCAGTGTTTTTTGTTAAATCAGTCAGGGCTTAGTAGCAGCAGTTTTAGTTTAAATTTAACAAACAGAAGAGAGCTATCTGGATAAATTTGGAACCCAGCAGAGAGCTTGTAGTTTAAATTTCATAATAAGTCAGAGCCTAGCAGCAGCAAAGAGCTGTAATTTAAATCAAATAAGAATATAACTTAGCATAAAAGGGAAAACAGGGTCAGTACTCTTTGAGCAACAAATAAAGTCTTCTAGAGACCTTTACAAAGAGGCCTTCTATCTAGGGGGCAAGAGACCTGTGAAACTTTTTCAATAGGTGTTAACACCAGGTGGCAGGTCAAAAAGCCATTTTGAAAGACTCCTTCTATCCAAGCAAGGACTGTTAATCACCCAGGAAGTTGGTCACAGCTTACCTCAGCAGCACAGGACAGGGTACTGTGTAGCAGCCCTCTTTTAATAAGTGTTATTTCCCTCCCTCCCTCCCTAACATCCACCCACCCCTGGGATAATCGTAGCTTTATAGGCATTTACATATCTTAAAGGAAAGGAGGTTCTCTCAGGTGACGCTCGTTATCCAAATCAGTCATACAATAAGGGCCTGAGATTAATTAAGCTTCAGGTGAACAAGGTATATTAAACGTATTATGTACAGTTTTATTAGTATACATATCCATAGCAACCCTTAGTAAGTAAAGAACTTAGTTTTAAGCTTGTGTTTAGATCTAAGATGCAGACAGCAGTCCAACAGCGAGATGGAGGCTTCCCAGTCTTTTGCACTGAGTGTCACATGTATGATTTTCTCCCAGTTGGTGAGAGGTCTTACGTGTGCACTAGGTGCAAGGAGCTCTTTGCTCTCAGGGAACGAGTCTGTTCTCTAGAGGCTAGAGTAGCAGACTTGGAAGACATAAGACAGACAAAGAGGTACATAGACGAGACCTACAGGGATATAGTCCTGAAGTCCCACCTCCAGTCTGGCAGCATCCCTGTTGCCATAGAGGAGAGAGGTCACGTGACAGGACAGCATCACCCCGGTGTGGCAGGAAGTGATCCTGTAACTAGGACCTGTCCTCCAGATGATGTATAACCCTCTCGCACCGAGGCAGTTTCTCCAGGGCTTGTGCCCATGAGGGAAGGGTTAGGACAGCCGTTATAGTTGGTGATTCGATCACTAGGCACGTAGATAGCTGGGTGGCTGGTGAACGTGAGGATCGCCTGGTAACATGCCTGCCTGGTACGAAGGTAGCTGACCTCATGTGCCACCTAGATAAGGTCTTAGATAGTGCTGGGGAAGAGTCTGCTGTCTTGGTACATGTCGGTACCAATGACAAAGGAAAACGTCGTAGGGAGGTTCTGGAGGCTAAATTTAGGCAGGAAGTTGAAATCCAGAACTTCCAGAGTAGCTTTCTCCGAAATGCTTCCCGTTCCACACGCAGGACCCAAAAGGCAGGCAGAGCTCCGGAGTCTCAATGCGTGGATGAGACAATAGTGCAGAGATGAGTGTTTTGGATTTGTTAGGAATTGGGGACCACTCTGGGGAAAGGAGGGGCTCTTCTGAAGGGATGGGCTTCACCTTAACCAGGATGGAACCAGGCTGCTAGCATTAACCTTTAAAAAAGAGATAGAGCTGCTTTTAAACTAGCTAATAGGGGAAAGCCGACAGTCACCCAGGAGCGCATGGTTTGGAAGAATGTATCCTTGAAGGATACTACCAAGAGCAGAGAGGATCCAAAAAAGAGTAAAGTAGCCCGAATGCCCTCGAGTATGGAGCAGACAGCTTAAAGATCCCAAATTACCCATGTCTACCAATAGATAGATTAATACGAATAAAATACAGTCTCTAAAATGCTTGTATGCAAATGCTAGAAGTCTAAAAAATAAGATGGGAGAGTTAGAATATATAGCACTAAATGAGAGGTTAGATATGATTGGAATATCAGAGACATGGTGGAAGGAGGACAATCAGTGGGACACTGATACCTGGGTACAAACTATATTGTAATGATAGAGCTGATCAAATTGGTGGAGGGGTTGCGCTCTATGTTAGAGAGGACAGAGTCAGAAAGGATTAAAGTTTTGCAGGAAACAAAATTTGCTGTAGAATCTCTATGGATTGAAAGTCCATGTAAAAAAGGAAAGGCGATGGCAGTGGGGGTGTACTATCGACCGCCTGGCCAGAATAAACAAATGGATGATGAAATGCTCAGACATATCAAGGAAGCTAACAAAAGTTACAGCGCAGTAATAATGGGTGATTTCAATTACCCCGGTACTGACTGGGTCAGTGTCATGGCAGGACATGCTAGGGAGAGAAAGTTCCTAGATGAAATAAATGACTGCTTCTTGAAGCAGCTGGTTCATGAACCGACCAGAGGGGAAGCCATATTAGACCTAGTCCTTAGTGGAACACCAGATCATGTGCAAGAGATAAGGCTGCTGGGGCCACTTGGCAATAGTGATCATAGCATGATCGTGTCTTATTTAATTAGTGAAGGAGGGATAGTAAGGAAATCCATAGTACTACCTTTTAACTTTCGAAAGGGAGACTATGATAAAATGAGGAAAATAGCTAAGAAAAAACTAAAATGAGCAGTTGCAAAGGCTAAAGTCTTAGATTAAGCTTGGGTGGTGTTGAAAAATACTATCTTTGAAGCCCAGACTAGCTGTATTCCACGCTTTAAGAAAAGTGGAAGGAAGTCCAAAAAACTGCCAGCATGGTTTAAAGGTGAGGTCAGAGACGCTGTTGCCAAAAAAGCATCTTTCAGGAAATGGAAAAAGAGCCAAATGACGAAACCTGCAAACAGCACAAGCACTGGCAAGTCAAATGCAAGGCATTGATAAGGCAGGCAAAGGGAGAATTTGAGAAGAAGCTTGCTGCAGAAGCAAAAACGCGAAAAAGATTTTTTCAAGTACATTCGTAGCAAAAAACCTGTGAGAGAGTCAGTTGGTCCATTAGATGATAGAAGGGTTAAAGGGGCACTAAGAGGCGACAAGGCGATAGCGGAGAGACAATGAATTCTTTGCTTCGGTCTTTACTGAGGAAGATGTAGGGATGTTACCCATGACTGAAGTGGTATTTAAAGGTGCGGAAGAATTGAAGGAAATATCGATACATCGGGAAGATGTATTACAACTATTAGATAAACTGAAGAGTAGCAAATCACCTGGGCTGGATGGTATACATTCAAGGGTGTTGAAAGAACTGAAAAATGAGATTGCAGACCTGCTATTAATAATCTGTGAATTTTCATTAAAATCATCTGTAATACCTGAAGATTGGAGGATCGCCAATGTAACACCAATTTTAAAAAAGGGTTCCAGGGGTGATCCGGGAAAATACAGACCGGTGAGCCTGACGTCAGTACCAGGAAAAATGGTAGAAACCATCATAAAGAACAAAATTACTCAGCATGTTGATAGTCATCGCCTAATGGGAGACAGCCAACATGGCTTTAGACAAGGAAGATCTTGTCTTACTAATCTGTTATGTTTTTTTGAAGGTGTGAATAAACAGGTGGACAATGGTGAGTCGGTTGATATAGTGCATCTGGACTTTCAGAAAGCCTTTGACAAGGTCCCTCAGAGACTTTTGGCAAAACTAAAATGTCATGGGATAGGAGGCAGTGTACTACTGTGGATCAGGAACTGGTTAAAAGATAGAAAGCAGAGGGTAGGGCTAAATGGCCAATTTTCCCAATGGAGAAAGGTGAATAGTGTGTACCCCAGGGATCTGTGCTGGGTCTGCTGCTTTTTGATATATTCATAAATGACCTGGAAAATGGAATAACGAGTGAGGTTATCAAATTTGCAGTTGACACAAAACTATTTAAAGTTGTTAAAACCCAAGAGGATTGTGGAAAATTGCAGGACTGGGCATCAAAATGGCAGATGAAATTTAATGTGGACAAGTGCAAAGTTATGCACCTAGGGAAGAACAACCCAAACTATGGTTACACGGATGCAAGGTTCCACATTACGAACCACTACCCAAGAAAGAGATTTAGGCGTCATTGTGGATAACATGTTAAAACCCTCGGCCCAGTGTGCAGCGGCAGCCAAGAGAGCAAATAGAATGCTAGGTATGATAAGGAAAGGAATGGAAAATAAGACAAAAGATATTATAATGCCTCTATATCGTTACATAGTGAGACCGCACCTTGAATATTGTGTGCAATTCTGGTCGCCGTATCTTAAAAAGGATATAGCGATTTTAGAAAAGGTTCAGAGAAGAGCCACCAAAATGGTAAAGGGGATGGAAGGATACTCCTATGAAGAAAGGCTAAAAAGGTTAGGGCTCTTTATTTATTTATTTAGCTGTATTTATATTCCGCTTTTCACCGGGTCAAAGCGGTCAATTGGGGGATACATTTAACACGAGGGGATATGACACACATATGTTAATACTTACAGGGAACATGGGCAATGGAGGGTTAAGTGGCTTGCCCAAGACCACAAGGAGTGCCTATAGGACTAGAAATCCCAGTCCCTCCGGCCTGAGATTGCTGTCCCCAGGTGGGACTTGAACCCCCGGCCCTCCGGCCTGAAGTACTTTGTCCTAACCACTAGACCACTCCTCCTTTAACTTGGAAAAGAGACAGCTGAGGGGAGATATGATAGAAGTCTATAAATTAATGAATGGAGTGGAACAGGTAAACATAGATCGATTGTTTCGTTATCAGAATATAGAAAGACTAGGGGACATGCAATGAAGCTACAGGGTAAACTATTTAAAACTAATAAAAGAAAATATTTTTTCACTCAACGTGTAATCAAACTCTGGAATTTGTTACCGGAGGATGTAGTAAAGGCTGTTAGTGTAGCTGGGTTTAAAAAAAGGTTTGGACAAGTTCCTGGAGGAAAGGTCCATAAACCATTATTAAGAAGGGACCGAGGATATCAATGCTTGACCCAGTACAAGCATTGTGGAACCTGTGTCTTTTGGGGAAATTGCTAGGTATGACCGACCTAGATTGGCTACTGTTGGAAACAGGATACTGGGCTTGATGGACCTTGGTCTGACCCAATATGGCATATCTTATGTTCTTATGTACTGCAGCATTACCCCACCTGAAGAAAAGCAGGACTATGGAAAAAGAAAAGTTTTCAAACCTTTGCGAAAAGTCAGATTTAATTCAGAATGTAGTGTCCCTGGAAGGGAATTCCAGAACACTGATGCAGTCACTTCAAGAGCCAGACTCTAAGCAAGAAGGGAATGAGATCCTCCATGACCAGGGAACCTGCCGCAGAAGACTCCTCTCCTACAACAGCAATAGAAGGGACCCCACCAACAGGGTCAAAAGTTTATCACGGCTGGAGTTGCCACTCTGACACCACTAGTTACCAAGTCCAGGTGAAATCAAATTCTGTGCAGTAAATAGCTCACCAAGGGCCATGGAGGGGGTGGGGGAGGAGAAGACACAAAGGTGCCCCCCCCCTTGGGCCACTCCTGAAGCAGGGCATTCTGTCACCACAGGTCCTTCCTGCAGCAGGGGGAAAAAAAAAAGTTCTCCACTTTGTTCTTCTCCTGGGTGGCCAAAAGGTCAAATACTGGCAGGCCCACCCTCCTCACTACAAAGCTGAACTAGCGAGGGCTTAGTTTCCCTTCGCCAGGATCCATTGTGTTTCGACTCAAGAATTGGTCTGTATGTAAATACCTGCTCTATAGGCTGGCAACAGAATAACCAAATGGATCCTTAGCCCACTGAGAGTTCCACTGAGGTGCTGTGAGTGCCATCTTGCTTAATGATTTAACACCGATAGCTTTGCCCTCCAGGAGAAACAATCTCACTGGGGCAGTAGCTCTAGCCTCCAGCCTGTAGACCATTAGGAGGCTTCCTCAGAGGGTGGGGGTGGGGTGGGATGACCAATATCCTCAAACTGACCCAATGTGCTCCCTAGCCCCAAAGACTGACATCTATGTTAACCATCATACACTCCAGTCTCTCCAGAGGCATCCCATCCTTCAAAGGGCGAGAGTGTAGTCACAAGGCCAATTGATTGTTGCTCCCCTGGGGAAGAGGAAGGCACCAATTAAACAGCAGGAAGACCAGTAAGCCAGAAGGTGACCCTGCAGGGGGGGCACATATGCACTCTAGCTCAAGGTACTAGCTCCAAGGGAGACACCATGGACCTCAGGAGATGCACAGTCCCAGGCCCTAGGAGCTGCCTGAAAACAAAACACCCTGAGCTGCTGCTGCAGTTTGTCCAATCTATCTGGAGAGAGAAATACTCATCCCAAAAGTGCTGAAGCAAACTCTGAGATACTCCAAGCCCTGGGAGGGAAGGTTGCTTCATGGGACAGTTGATTAACCCCAGCTTTTCCAGGCAGCCAGTAACCTAGGTTGTATCTGCTCTGGACCTCTTCATGGAGCTCAACCAAAACAGCTAGTCAACTAGGTACAGATGCATCCAGATTTCCAGTTTGTGCAAGAATGCCTCCACCATCACAATTATGACCTTGTAGAAGGTGTAAGGCAGGGTTCAACAAACCAAGGCACCAGTTTGCTATGGCAACTAAAATAATGTGATCTGACACCTGGGGCTCAGACAGACAGCTGCATAAGTCCATGATCACAGCCAGGACTGGCAGTGTGTGCTTGCAGGCATCCCAACTCCCGCAGGCAGAAATGGTGCAAAAGACCACAAAACTACCAGAGAGCTAGGACCGCCTGTAATAAAAGGTTACAGTCAGGAGTGTTTGCTGAGCAGATGGCTTAAGAAATGTAAAGCAGCAGTAGGCTAAATAGAATTGTGTGGGAATGGAGGGCAGGGGATGAGTGCAAGGGAGAAGGAGAAGAGAGTCTGGGGTGAGAAAAGGACATCAGAAAAGGGGTCAGAGTGGAGGGAGAGAAGCATGCAAGGGGTTGGAGAATTAAGAGATGAATGCATGGGGACGTAAACGCACCCCTCTCCTACACTACACATACAGGCCACTCCACCTACGCACCATAGAAAATGGGAAAGCAGTCTTAGTAAATCAGGACCTAGATCCTAAAAAACCCCCTCTGATGCACGTTTTTTTTGGGGGGGGGGGGCGCCAGGGCTTGCACTCTGACCTAGGTTTTGGCAGCCAGCTCCTAGATGCCAAGAAAATTTGTCAAGGCCTGCAAGATACATTGAACAATCCAAAAGGCAGGGCGTGAAACTGGAAATGACAGCCCAGGACAAAGAAGCAGAAGAGCCTCTAATGCAGCTCCCAGAAGAAAATATGGAAGTATGCCTCAGCAAGGTCCAAAGAAGAAACACCCTTGCTGGGGAAATGCCATGACCGACCTAAGGATCCCTATACAGAAGTGAGGCACTCGCAGCTTGACAGTGAGTCTGCCTTAAAGTCCAGATCAGGTTAAAAAGACCACCTTTTTGGCACTAAAACGTAAATAGAACACCATCCTGACCCTGCTCTGTGGAGGGCTTGGCCACAAAAGCCTGCAACTGTAAGATGCTGAAGAATATCTCTTATAGTCAACTCTCAGCTAAGGAGATGTAGGGAGATTCCAAATGGGTTCTGAAGAGGCTCTGAACTCCAGAGTGTACATCTTGTCTAGAGCCTCAAGGCTCAATGGTTTGATATGACATGGGTCCATTCCAAGCGAAACCAGAGCCACCCAACTGGCTGCCTCTTAGAAGGGACCCGCTAGGGCTTACTGGCTCCTGAGGCGGTTGCCAAGTTAAGAGAATGCTGGGATCCTAAAAAGGCTTGACCCTTCTTGGGTATGTATCCAGAAAAGGAAGAGACTATGTTCTAACTTACTGGCCCTATACCACCTTCATGCTCCCCCCCACTGAGCCCTACAGGAGGCACCTCTGGGTCTAATTTACAGGAGACTCTCCAAAGTCTTTCACCAGCTTTGTTTCTCCCCAAAAATCAATTTTCAATTAAAAGGGGAGCTTGCTCAACTGCAACTTTGAGGTGGCTTTGGTTGACCAAGTCCAGAGAAGGGAACAAATGTGTAAATGCAGAAGAAAAAACATCCAACAAAGAATGACCATGGCTGGGACTTTCAATTGTTCTAGGTAAGTATTTTATTTTATTTATTTATTTATTTTATTTTGTATTTATGCAATTTTACAATAATCAAGCAAAACGCTTGTACAGAAACAACAACTTGTACAACAGAACTTTATATACTAATAACAATATTACCACTAAAAGAACGTACAAGAGTATGATTAGTCCACAAATCATTGGGGGATAGGAAGTATAAAGGTAAGAAGACAGGTGGGTCCTCCCACTCATTAATATAGGAAAACAGGAGATCATTTAATACCAAAATGAGGGCGGACGACGAAGCATCTTAACAATTGAGACTAATCACTGAGAAGGTGATATCACAGTATGAGAGCTAACAAATGCAGATAATTCCTCTGGTTGAAAAAACAAATATTTATGTTCATTAAAGTAAATTATACATTTACAGGGAAAACGAAGTAGAAATAAGGCACCCATCTGAACAATGGCCGGTCTTAATAGCAAAAAAGCTCGACGCCTTTTCTGGGTCTCTCTAGAGACATCAGGGAACATAGCAATCTTTCTACCTTTAAATAACACTGAACGCTTCTTAAAGTACAACTTCAAAATCCAATCCCTATCTGATGGTAAAGCAAAGGTCACCAACAAAGTAGAAACTTTTAATTCTGCCTCTTTAGGTGATTGCAACAAGGCAGATACATTTAATATATCCATTTCTAAGGAACCTTCAAATTTTTTACCCTCTTTTTTACCCATAGGCAGAAAGTAAGCTTTCACAACCGGAGTTAAGTCAGACGGTACTCCTAAGGTCTCATGCATATATTGTTTAAACAATTCAACAGGAGAAACCCCCACAACCACAGGAAAATTTAACAACTGGATATAAGACACCCTCACAACATTTTCCAAATTTTCCAATTTCATTCTCATAGCTATATTATCCTTAATGATAGTCAGACACTACAGAAACCTGAGTCACTTTGTTCTCCAGCCTGAAACTTCCCACGGAGATCAGCAAGTTCAGCCTGCATCCCACCAGAGAAGGACTCCAACTTTTCCAGACGCGATGTTTCCAATTCCACATGCTGACACATAGCAGAAGATAACTGAAGAATCGCCTCCCAAATCGATTCTAGGGAAATCACTTTCAGGCGTTTCAAAAGAGTGCCTTTAGAAAATTCCTCCAGCAAAGGGAATTCTTGCACGTCTGCTCCCACAGCTCGGTGACCAGCTACTTCCTCAACCTCCTTCACAGGCCTCACGGAGTTAAAAAAAGATCAAAAGGGGGGAGTGGCTTACCTAAGATGGCGGCGTGAGCGTTTTCCTCGTGAGTATGCCTAAGCGAAAAGGCCGGCCCAAGGCTCTCCCCACGGAGTCTGAGCCTGCCAAATCTGTTGGTCCGATGGATTGATATGTGCAGTTGACGGAGCAGGAGAAAGGGGAGATTCGAGCGGGCGCTGTAGCTCCGGTTGAGGTGGATCCGGAACTACTTGCCCTGGAAGTGACTCTCTCCCCGGAAGATCGAGTTGTTCCACCTCCTTGTGTCAGCACTCCAGAGACCCCTCCCGTGTGAGGAAAGGCGGATCCACCGAGAAGTGGGGAACCGGCCTCTCGGGTGCGGGCTCCACTCGAGGAGAGTCCTGGAGTCCAGTCCTCAGTCGTTAGCTAAGAATTTTATTAAGGACCCGACTTGCCAAGTTTTGGCAAAATTGTGCCTGCATCAGGGGTCTACAAAAACAATATAAATTAAAAATACAATAGAATCAAAGCATAAAATGAACATTATAAAAATATAACAAAGCTATAATATAAAAGTATACGGAACATGCAAAAACAAACCTGAACAGCAACACTGAAAGCATAGTTACTCACCTGTAACAGGTGTTCTCTGGGAACAGAAAGAATCAGTCCTCACACATGGGCAACGTAGGCACAGACTGAGCCCTCGTGGAAGCATCCCCCCAGTTTTCCAAGAAAGCCTTTGGGAGATGCCACCATGCATGCATGGTCACCTTCCCACCTAAGGGTGCCATCTTGCTCAGTCAGATAATATAGCTAAAAGATGACAAAAATAAAAGATGGTAAAGGAGCAACGCCAAGGGGAGGAGGGAGGGTTGTGAGGACTGATTCCTGCTGTCCCTGGAAAACACCTGTTATAGGTGAGAAACTATGCTTTCTCCAAGAACAAGCAGTAAGTCAGTCCTCACATATGGGACTCCCCAGCTACAGGCTACTGAAAACCCATAGCAAAATAGGGGGCTCCCTCACGAGGGAGCTGAAAGCAGCAGCAATTTAGTCTGTGTACACAGACCACCGTAGGACCCCTGTGTCCAATGAACCAGGACTCCAATAGCCTGAACATAGAAGGGTCAGAGGATAGGAGTTGCCTAAACCCCGAAAAGGTTACGAAAAGCCTAGCCGAAGGCACTGTCCTTTCCAGACTCTCTTTCCATGCAGTAATGGGCTGCGAAGGTATGGACTGAAGACCAGGTGGTGGCCTGGCAGATGTTCATCATTGGGACAGAGCACAAGTTTGTCACTGAAGCTGCCATGGTCCTGACACAGTGTGCTGTGGCGTGGCCTTCCAGCAGGAGCCTCACCTGCTCGTAAGCGAGGGTGATACAGTCTGCCACACACGTGGACAGCGTAAGCTTGGTCACCACCTCCAACCTACTGGGGTCGTAGGAGATGAAAAAGCTGAGAAGCCTTGCGGTGTCCCTGAGTGCATTTGATATAGAAGGACAAAACCCTCTTGCAGTCCAAGATGTGAAGGACCATCTCCGCTCAGCTGGAGTGAGGTCTTGGGAAAAAGGTAGGGAGCACCACTTCCTAGTTGAGATGGAAGGGCGACACTACCTTCGGCAGGAATTTGGGGTGTGCGCGGAGCACCACACTGTTCTTATAGAACCTGGTATAGGGCACCTCTGCCACAAGGTCTGAAGCAAGCTGACTCTGCGAGCAGAGGTAAGCGCAACCAGGAAAGCCACCTTGCAAGAGAGGTAGCGAAGGTGGCAGGTAGCCAGAGGTTCGAAGGGCAGGCGAGTAAGCTGCCTCAACACTATGTTGAGGTCCCATTCGGTTGCCGGAGGATGAACCAGGGGCATCAATAAGAGCAGGCCCCAAAGAAAGAGAGTCACCAAGGGATAGGCTGAGAGGGGCTTACCATCCAAGGGATGGTGGTGCACCGCTAGGGCACTAAGGTGCACTCACATGGAGTTAGACTTGAGCCCGGACTGCGAGAGGTGGAGAAGGTACTGTAACACCACGGTCACCGTGCAGGAGAATGGTGTAACAAACACGAGGCTGACCCTAACGGAGAACCTGTGCCATTTGAGGGCGTAAGCCTTCCTAGTAGAGGCCTTATGAGAGGCCAGCAGAATGTCTTCCATCTCAATGAGGAGGTTGAAAGAGGCCAGAGCCACCCTCAGTAGCTGGGCTGTCAGCAACAGGGACCTCAGGTTGAGGTGCAGGAGAGCACCCCCCCTCCTGAGACAGGAGTCCAAAGGGATGGGGGTCTCCACCATCAATTGTAGAAGTAGCAGGAACCACGGTTGTCTGGGCCACTGAGGAGCTTTCAAGATGAGCGAGGCCCTGTCGTGAAGGGTCCTGAACAAAGTCTTGGCAATCAGTAGCATGCCTTCTGACTATTGAGACCAGGAATACGTCTGCTGCCACCCTGGAGGGGTGGGCCTGTTGGGAGCAGAAGCAGGGCAAATGAAAGTTGTCTGGGCTGGCGAACAGGTCCATCATGGGTTCCCCCCAGAACCAGAAAAGCCGACTGGCTACCCTGGGGGTCCAGCTGCCACTCATGCAGCTGAAGAACTCTGCTGAGCCTGTCGGCCATCAGGTTGTCCTGGCCTGGCAGGTACATTGCCTGCAGGAGGGTAACCTGTTGGACTGCATATGAGCAGAGGACCAGTGCCTCGCAACAAAGGGTACAAGACCCTGTGCCACCTTGTTTGTTCACGTAGAACATCGCCACCTGGTTGTATGTCTGGACTAGCACCGGCTGGTGATGCATGTGGTGACAAAAGACCCTCAGAGCTAGGGGTATGGCCTAGAGCTCCAGGAGGTTGATCTGCTGGGTGCTCTTGCCTGGTGACCAGCTGCCCTGGGTGCAGAGGTCTCCAAAGTGGGCTCCCCAACTGAGCACGGAGGCATCTGTGATGAGGACCCTTGAGGGGGCTGGGGCCTGAAAAGGCATGCCTGCCTTGAGATGCTGGGATGACTGCCACTAGACCAGGGAGTCTGCCAAGTGGCGGGTCACAGAAACTGTCTCAGAGGCAGCCCGTGGCCTGAGACCACTGGTCCCGGAGACACCACTGCACTGCCCTCATGTTGAGGCAAGCATCTGGAGTGACATGGACTGGGCCATGTGCCCGACAAGGCACAGGAGAAGACGAGCGGGCACCAAGGGATGGTACTTTATGTCCCGAGCCAGAGTCCTGAGATGATCAGCTTGGGCCCTGGGAAAGAAAGCTTTCGACTGGAGTGAATTGATCCTTGCCCCAGTGAACTCCAGATACTGCGTCAAGAGGAGGTAAGACTTGGGGTAGTTTATGACAAAGCCCAAGTGTTGCAGAACCTGGATGGTGTGTGTGGTGGCCTGCTGCATCTCTGAGGCCATGCCTCCCTTTATGAGCCAGTTGTCCAGGTAGGGAAAAACGACCACCCCCTGGAGCCGGAGGAAGGAGGCCACGATTTCCAGTCATTTTGTGAAAACTCTTGGGGCAGAGGCTAGGCTGAAGGGGAGCACCCCTGTACTGAAAGTGCTTGCCCCACACTACGAACTGCAGGTACTGCCTGTGGTTGGGGTGGATGAGGATGTGGGTATAAGCATCCTTGAGGTCTAAGGAGCACAGCCAGTCTCCTTGCTGGAGGCATGGAAGCAATGTTCCAAGGCAGAGTATCTTGAACGTCTCCCTCACCAGGAATTTTTTGAGGTTGCATAGGTCGAGGATGGGCCTGTTCTTTTTGGCACAAGGAAGTACCTGGAGTAGAACCCCCTTGTCCTTGAGGTGGTGGGGCACTGGTCCCATCGCTTTGTCCTCAAGAAGACCTAACTCCTTCAGAAGGTGGTCCTGGTGGAGGGGAGACCTGAGGCGTTCTCCCAGAAAATAAGGGGGAGGTGTCTGAGTCAGGTGAAGGAGGTAACCCTACCTGACTACCCTCAGTGCCCAGGAATCGGTCCCCCTGTGGGTTGCTGATCTCCATGGGAGAGGCTATGGCTCAAGGAGTCCAACACTCCCCCCTGGCTGGGCCAGAGCCTGTGCCTGGGGTTTTGGAGGCTTCTGCTTATATGGGCCATGCTCATGTCCCTTGGCCTACTGACCCTGTCAGAGAGCTGGGGAGGGCTGATAAGGTGGGAAGTTTCTGTAACTCCCTTCCCCAGGTAGAAGTAGTTTTTGCTTGAGCCCTTCTGTTGGGGAGAGGCAGCGGTCTTTTTAGAGAGCCTGGTCCTCATCATGATCTCGGTCAGCTCGGCAGCCTTGTTGGTCATGGGTTTGCTGAAGAGGTTCTCTCCTTGGCATGGGACAATGACCAATTTGTCCTGAACCTACTGCTCTAGGTATGCCCCTATCGCAGTGAGGTGAATTCACACTAAATTAGACTTTAGGATGGAGTTGGAGATGTGCAGAAGGTACATTAGTAATTGGTCCACGACACAGAAGGGGTCCATTGCCCTGCCTGAGCACCAGGCGGCAATCCTCCACCACACTAGCGGGTAGGCCTTATGTGTCAAAGCCTTGCAGGACACTAGAAGGATGTTGGTATCACCCTCTGATAGACTGAGCTCAGAGATGACTACCTGCTGAGTATTTATGCAGTGAGGGCCAACGAGTGGACATTGGGATACAGCAAGGTTCCGCTCTCCTATGAGATGAGGTCTAGGGCACAGCCCAGACAGAGAAGCTCCCTCTGCGAGAGCTGCAGCAGTAGTGGGGATCACAGCTGCTGAGGTCAGTAGATGGCAATGAGGATCATGGAGCCCTTATCGGCCTGGGGCTTTGCCTCTCTCCAATGGAGAAGAGAGCAGCTCCATTACAAGCTTTGGTTCACAAACTGATACTGCTTGCTTTGTGAGTTCTGTCTGCCTGTATCTATCTATATCTCTATATATATTTATAAACAGAAAGATGGCGGCAGAAAAAGACCACATAGCCTATCTACAGTAGTCTGCCCTTCCATATCAATCACTACAGTCTCCTTTTTTCATTTAGCGATTCTGTGTTTCTCCCATGCTTTTTTTAAAATTCAGATACTGTCCTCATCTCTACCACCTCCACTGGGAGACTATTCCACACATCGACCACTCTTTCCGTAAAGAAATATTTCCGCATATTACTTTTGAGTCTATCCCCTTTCACCCTCATCCTATGTTCCCTCGTAGCAGAGCTTGCTTTCAATCGAAAGAGACTCTTCTGTGCATTTATGCCACTGAGATATTTAAACATTTTAATCATATCACCTCTATCCCGTCTTTCCTCTAAAGTATACATATTAAGATCCTTAAGTCTGTCCTCATATGCTTTATAACGAAGACCACTAACCATTTTAATAGCCACCCTCTGTACAGATTCCAACTTGTTTGTATCCTTTTGAAGGTGCGGTCTCCAGAATTGCACACAATATTCCAAATGAGGTTGCACCAAGACTTATACAGAGGCACTATCAACTCCTTTTGTCTGCTGGCCATTCCTCTCCCTATGTACCCAAGCATCCTTCTAGATTTCTACATTGAATTGTCAACATGTATAGTTACTTTAAGATCATCAGACAACCACACCTAGGTCCCGCTGCTCTTTTGTGGACACAAGTGCTTCACCCCCTATATCACTCCATTGGATTGCTGCAGCCCAAATGCATGACCTTGCATTTTTTAACATTAAACCTCAGCTGCTAAATTCTAGACCATTCTTCAAGCTTAGCTAAATCCCTCCTCATGTAATCTACACCTTCCTGGGTGTCTACGCTATTGCAGATTTTGGTATCATCTGCAAAGAGGCAAACCTTACCCAACAGCCCTTCTGCCATATTTATTTCATCATCGTTAGTGTGCTCTTACCTCATTTGTATTTTTTGCAATATGGTTCAGCTTTTTTCAACTCTTGCTCCTCCTCTGCATTATCCCTCCTACCCACCCTCTGGCTAATATTCTCTTATAATGTGCCCAGTACCACTATTATTCACAGGTGCACCCTAATCCTCTCCTTCATATGTTTCTACTGACTTCGGTTCTCCTCTCCCTCTTATGGCTCCGCATCACTTTCTCTTCCTCTTGTTAATACTCCCCTCCTACCAATAATGTCAGGCCTCCCTTTATTATCTCCCCTTTACCATCCCCACTTTTCCCAGCATCTTGCCATCTACCCTTTCATCAGCTCCATAGCTTCACTATTTTCTCCCTCTCATTCAGCCTTTTCTCTCAAACCATCTCACCCTTGTTTTGCCATGCTGTCTCCTATTTGCCCTGTACTCTTCTCCTCCTGTTTTCCAGAGATATCAATCCCAACCCTGCCCCCCCATAGACTTCTTACACTCCCATGACAGATCCTCACGCAGTTACTCAAATCTTATTCATATCCCTATCCTCTCTTTCTCATGTGCCTTGTGGAATGCATACTCCATCTCAAATAAGCTTGCCTTTATTCATGATGTCTATCTCAAATGCTCTCCTTTCTCTGAGACCTGGCTCCTCCCAGAAGACTCAGCTTCAGTTGCTGCTCTCTCATGGCAGCTATCAATGCTCCCACACACCTTGTCCCACTGGTGGTGGTGTTGGGCTTCTACACTCATGTTAATTTCAGCCCTTCCTTCTGCCTCAGTCTCACTCCTTTCCTTCCCTTTGAAGTCCACTCCATCCATCTTTTTACTCCACTGCCTCTTGGGATAGCTGTTATTTATCAACCCCAAGTCCACCTCTACCTTTCTCACTGACAGTCATGGTTTTCCTTCTTCTGGACTCATCTTCCCTCTCCCTTATTCTTGGGGATTTTAACATGTTGATAAACCCTCTTATGCTTTAAAGTTCCTTTCCCTTACCTAATCATTAAACCTCCAGCTTTGCTCTACATCCCTCACTCATTGGCATGGCCTTTGTCTCAACCTTTTCTTCTCTAATTGCTTACCCTCAAACTTCTGTACCTCAGTTCTTCCCTTATTTGGACCAGCATCTGCTAAACTTCATTCTTCATCACCCCCCTGCCTCAACCTCACCCAGTCTTTTCCAACCTCTTTAGAAATCTTCATGCTATTGACCCACTGGCTCACCATCTCTTTCCTCCACTATGTCATTTGAGTCTCTTGATGAGGCAGTAGCTTCCTATAACACTGCACTCTGCTCTGGATGTTCCTGCCCCGCCCATGCTATGTCCTGTGAAGCATACTATATCTCAGCTTTGGCTGTCTTCCACTACCTGCTATCTACGATCCTGTGCCCGTTCAGCTGAGCGCACAGCTCAAATACACCACAGTTGCGGACTTTCTACACTTTAAATTCATGCTAGTCTCCTTCCAGTCAGCCATAACACTTGCTAAACAAGACTATTATGTCCATCTAACTCTCTCCTCTAGGTTCCTCCGCCTCCAACTCTTCCTTCCTTTTCTACCCAAACTTTGGCCAACTATTTCCTTGATAAAGTCCATAAGATCACATGCCAATTCCCCACAAGGTCAGTTTCATCCCCTCTTTCCCCCCTTTCATTCCCAACTTTTCCCCTCAACCTCTGACTTTCTTCGTTTTCTGTCTCTGATGAGGAAACCACACACCTTCTTTCCTTCTCCAAGCTCACTACCTGTTCCTCTGATCCTATTCCTACCCATTTCCTAAGTTCCATCTCCTCTCCACTGTAATCTTCCATCTCTCATATTCCCAACACTCTCCACTGCAACTGTTCCTGCAGCCCTTAAGCATGCTGTCGTCACAGCATACCTTAAGAAACCCTCACTTGATCCTACTTGTCTTAGCTATTGACCCATTTCCCTCCTCCCCTTCATCTCTAAATTACTTGAATGTACAATTCACCGCCATTGCCTTGACTTTCTCTCAAGCCCATCTGGATCCCTTGCAATTTGGCTTTTGTCCCTTCTCTTGCCAAAGTCTCCAGTGACCTGTTCCTGGCAAAATCCAAGGGCCTTTACTCGATTCTCATTCTTCTTGACCTTTCAGCTGCTTTTGACACTGTTGACCCCACCTTCTTCTTGATACCTTGGTCCTTGGTTTTTACGGGCTCCATGCTATCCTGGTTCTCTTATCTCTCCCATCGTACTCTCAGTGTCTGTTCTGGTGGATCCTCTTCTACTGCTATCCCACTCTGTTGTGTACCCCAAAGGTCTGCTTTGGACCCATTCCTTTTCTCTCTATTCCCCATCCCTTGGTACGTTCATCTCTTCCCATGGCATTTAGTACCATCTTTAACACTGACTCCCCCCAGATCTACCTTTCTACATCTGAAATCTCTCCGGCCATCCAGACCCAGATATCTGCCTGCCTGTCTAACATTGCTACTTGGATGTCTCACTGCCATTTAACATGGCCAAAACTGAGCATCTCATTTTTCCCCTAAACCCAGCTCTCCCCTTCCTCCTTTCTCAATCTCTGTGAATAATGTCCTACTCCTACCTGTTCCTTGGCTCGCAAACTTGGGGCCGTCTGACTCCTCCCATTCCTTCACACACATCCAACAGCTAAAACATGTTTCTCCTTCTATATCAATATTCTCCACTGAAAACAGCCAACAATTAAACATATAATTCACTTATGGTTAAGAACCTCTGTGTGCTTTAAAGGTCTCAGACTCAGCGGCACGACATCTGTTTATAAAACTTCAGAAGTGCCAGTAGCATCAATGACCAGTATGCATTATTTTTCTTTTTGTAAAAGCCACAAGTGAATTTGCAAATACTGTTAAAAAGGATTCTTTGTTTAGCTTTTCAACTACTTAGCTTCTCAGTTGCTTAGGCGTGCAGTATGTCCCAACGCCAGCGCTTGGCGCCCTTTTCCTGCATTTCACTCCAAAACCGAGTTTCTTCAGGGGACAATGCTGAAAGCTCTAAATAAATCATCAAAATAGATGCTGCTGACGTTCTCCCTCACTCAGGGTTTAAACTTTACTTCTTCTTCAAAAGACGCCGCGCATCTTCTATAGCAGCAAAATCTACTTCTTCCTTTCTGAACACACTACTAAGACACTCATCCACTCTTTAGTGACCTCCCGCCTAGACTATTGCAATCTCCTCCTTACAGTCTCCCTCTAAATCATCTCTCTCCCCTTCAATCTATTCTCAAGTCGCTTCACTGGCTCCCTATCCGTTTCCATATCCAGTTCAAACTTTGACCTATAAGTGTACTCATTCTGCTAATCCTCACTACCTTCCCTCTTCTCTCCCTACACCCCTCCTTGTGGTCCGCTCCTCTGGCAGAGCACTTCTATCTGTACCCTTCTCTTCTACTGCTAACAGAAGACTTCTATTCTTTCACCTTGCTGCTCCCTATGTCTAGAAGAATCTACCTAAGTCTATCAGGCTTCATCTCTAGCCCTTTTCAAATCCAGGCTGAAAACTCTTCAAGGCTGCTTTTAGATCCTGATCCATTTAGTCTCCAATGTGTTTCCTTACCATTCCCTTAGATGTACCCTTGTCCTCTGCTGTTGTGCTATCTTGACAAGATTGTAAACACTGATGAGCAAGAACAGTCTTTTACATGTCTGTGCAGTGCTGCATATGCCTTGTAGCGCTATACAAATGATCAGTAGTAGTAGAGCTTCAGGGGGATTCTGGCCACAAGTGGTATCTGGGGGACTGTGGGGGGGGGAACGCATTGTAGCATCGAAGACAACTCCCTCTGGGTAGTGGCAGCAAGCTGATATAATCCAGGCCTTCTTATGGCTGCCCTATAATATCCGTGCACAGTGCCAGACAGTCCTCTTGCTTCAAGTTCAGTCCCCTAGGCTTCTTGAGCCGCCAGGCCTGGAGTAGCCCTTCCTCTTCCCCATTCAAGGCAGGAAAATGGGCAACAGAGCCCCATGAGCAGCAGCTCTATCACCAGGGTAATGGGGTTCAACAGCAGAGTTAGACTGGCCATTGGCTCCAATCTCTCCAGTTAACACAAAGTTATATCAAGAATACTGCTCCTCAAATCAGTTCAGTTCAACAGTCTTTCACGGAATGCACCACAAAGCTCAGCTGAACTGCGCAGCTGCCCCACCCTCTCCCTTTAGGGTCACTTAAACCTTAACGGAACCTGCCCCAGGGCTAGAGCTTTTCCATCCCTTGTACCTCCATGGGTTCAAGGTTCTCTGTCTTCATAGGGCTGGGTTTCCATGGCCTCCCCATGCTCTGTCAGAGTAAATCTCCCCTCTACTTGGGAACTGTGGGAGCTTTTCTAGGCACAAACTACTTGAGCCCTTCCCCTCCCTGCCTCTTTCTGGATCCAAGGAGTAGTTCCTGGCAAGCCAGGGAAACTCATACAGAGCAGAATCCTGAGATGGATGAGTGGATTGGACCTGTTTCCACCCACCAGGAATGGGGTTGTGTGGGCCGTCCCTTCAGGGATCTGGGCCAGGTTTTCCCTATGTTTATTACCTTTAGGTTACCTGTGAAGCTGCAAGGGAGCTTGCACTATCCCAAAACCATGGCTGTCTCGGCTCTGCAGGGGCTGATCACTACAGCATACAGCAGGCTATTCCCCCTAGTGAAGGAGGAAAGTGGCCGAGACCAGATGGTTGCTGGCCAACCTCCAAAAGCAGAACCGAGTGACCTGAGCATTGTTTGCCGTGGTGAAGAGGTCTACCACCAGAGTGCCCCACTCCCAAAAGATCTGGTTCAGCACCGTCCTCTAGAGGGCCCACTCGTGCGGCTGAAGCACCCAGCTCACCTGGTGGTTGTTACATTTAAGCTCACCGGGCAGGTAAGTCGCTCAAAAATCCATGCCATAGGGCAGGGTGAACTTCTACAATTGAACAGCCTCTCCACACAGGAGATATGGCCTGTGCCCCTGCCCCCTTGCTTGTTCACATAAAACACTGCCACCTGGTTGTCAGCACAGTTACTTACCTGTAACAGGTGATCTCCGGAACAGCAGGAATTAGTCTTCACATATGGGAGACTTCACCGATGGAGCTCGCACGGGAATGCTCCCCAGCATCCAATCAGAAAGCCTTTGGGAGCATCCCCCACGCCTGCGCGGTGGCTTCCCGCCCTTCCTACTGCCTCTCCCCAGTTGAGTTCCATAGCTGAGCCAGAAGGAGAGGAGAGGAGAGGAAGGAATAGAGAGAAAGAGATACAACTCCTAGGGGAGGTGGGCGGGTTGTGAAGACTAATTCCTGCTGTTCCGGAGATCACCTGTTACAGGTAAGTAACTGTGCTATCTCCAGGAACAAGCAGGAATGAGTCTTCACATATGGGGACTCCCTAGCTGAGGATGCCCGGGGGAGATCCCGTAAGCCCGGCCCAGGACGGGAGGGCATTTGCCCAACCTGAATCCCCGGCATCCCCCGAGGGATGGAGGGTAGGAGTTGAGAGGAGAAGAACAGCAAAACCCAAAGACTACAGGGAGAGTAGTCAATAGGGTGCATGGAGCATCATTAAGTTTTAATGAATTAATGACTTAGTACCATGTAAAGCTTACCTACTGAGTTGTAGGAAGTAGGACTGCGATGGAGGTACTGTAGACGCAGTAGCGAGGTCTTCAAAGGAATTTCACCGCAGCGAGGAGAAAGTTCCAAATCCGGAAGGCCAGGAGATCCAGGAATCAGCTTGGTCAGGAGAAGGACGGCAGGTCTTCAAGGAAGCTTTATGCAAAGCTGAGCACTCCCTTAGGAGCAGAGTCCATAACTCAGAAGACTAACAGTAGAAGACTGGCAGATCTGGATAGCCTATTCCGGAGAAGAGTAGGGGTGTACCCCGGGGCAGAAGGAGTACACAGCCTGCCCTAGCTAAGAGATAGGGAGACAAGGATCTGAACCTCCGGGAGGAGGGCATAACTGAAAACAGAAGCTGTTGACTTCACAGCAGTAGAGTACAACCAGTCCGAGGGCCGATCTAAGGAATAGGCAGGCGGACTGGCCAGACCCCGGAGGTGGGGGGGGGGGGGGGTGAGTACCGGCCATGGTAAAAAATAGGCGGCAGAACACAGGCCCTGTGGGAATCCCCCAACGTGCCTATCGCGCTGGCGATATCTGTGGAGGACACCCCCCCCCCCCCGCAGTAATGCAGGTACGCTGAGGAATCTACCTCCATGGGCATAACACTGGTAAGGCGGACCTGCCAGTGATCCACAGAACGTCCACCTGGGGAGGTGGCGTCAAGATCCGTCCAGGAGAGGGATCTATTCCGGTGGAACACGGGCAGATGGGCGAACGGGAGCGTGAAGGACAGAGGATAGCATCAGTCCTGAAGAACACACCAGGTGGCTCGAGGCCCTATAGGTGTCCCCAGGACCTGCACGCAGAAACTCGCCCCCCGCACTAATCGGGGGACATGAGGGCATAGCCCCCGGTAAGCATAGGGGAACTATAGCGGCCGGAAAGAAAATTCCGGTACGGAAGCAATCAGCAGGTGATACTGCCGAGAAGGATTTGGGGACGTACCTAAGGGCAAGCCAGCCGACCGTGGGCCAGATCTAACATGGAGCAGAGGTGGTCTCCCTCTACCAACAGAAGGAGAGTACCTGAACCCCTTGATAAGCCCCCGAACCATGTGCCCTACTGAACGAACCCCAGAGTAGAGCTCAATTGTAAACTTCTGGTAAGAAGGTAATTGCAGGCAGCCGCCCACCGGAGCCTAAAACTGCTTGGTATGAGCGTACTGGTGCGGCCCCAGAGACTTCAACCCAGGGCGAGGGGTCCCTTGCTTGGGCGCACCTGGCGGTTGGGCGGAGGGGTGACATTTCCTCTTCCTAGGGAAGGAGTACCTGGTGAGGTGCGCACCGCCGCCGGGGGGAAACCGGGCCCTAGGATGGCTTCTATCGCTGGGAAGGTTAGCGAAGCACTGCGCGACCTGATGTAAGGCTTCGCTATTGAAGAGGTGATCTCCGTCACAGGGAGAATTACCCAGCTTATGCTGTGCCCGTCTACACAACTCGGACGCCTGCAACCATGCTGTACGGCGTGCTCTAATAGCAACAGCAGAGCATCTGCTGACCGACAGGAAGGAGTCTAGAGAAGCACGAGAAAGGAACCCAGAGATATTCCTGCAGTGATAAAGCAGCAAGGAATATTCAAAGGCCTTGGTTGCAGACAAGAAGGGAGACAACCGAGATAATCTCTCGGTGACCTCCCGGAGCGACAGACTCATAAAAAAATATATGAAATAATTCTAGACGCCAGTATAGACGTTTGGAAGGTTTGACGCCCTAGGGTATCTAGCGTCTTCGAGGCGCGGCCTGGCGGGCGAGAAGAATGCTTTTCCTTGCTGCCGGCCTTCCTCAGCACCAATTCCACCACAATGGAACGATGTGGAAGTTGGTGCTGCCGAAACCCCTGGGAGGGAGGCACCCGATACAGAGCATGCATTGCAGTCAACGGTGCCGGAACCCTCAAAGGCGACCGCCAAGCCCCCAGCAGGAGATCCTGCAGGGAGGGGTGCAGAGGAAGCATCACGGCGGCCCGTTCCGCAGGGCCTGGGGTTAGGTCCGGGATAGGGATGGCCAGCAAGTCCACCATGTCAAGGAGGAAATTCTGAAAAGACGGCTCTCCCGGAGGGGCTATGCCGTGGGAGGCGGTGGCGGGAGAGGCCGCCAGGGCGCCAAGAAGCCTCTCGGGCTGCTGCCCGCTGGGCAGAGGAGGGGACCGACAGCCCCAGGACTGGGGTGGTCAACAAGGTGTCGGCTCCTGGAATTGATTCCAAGCTAGGCATCGAAGGGGTCCAATGGTGCCGACGGAGCCGCCAGAATCGGCCTCGGCCCCGAACCCGGCAATTGAAGCGGTTCTGTGGCAGCCGAAGGGCAGTGGCCAACAATCTCCGCTCTGCGTTGCGGGAGGGGACCGGGACCTGTCCCGAGACGTGTCGTGGCCAAGTCTTCGAGGCTGGATACCGATTCCAGGCTGGGCATCGAACCGAGCGATGAAATAGACTCCCTTCTAGAGGGCCCCGGCGGGGGCGGCCGCGTCGGCGGTGCTGATCCCTGGGAGCAGATCGGAACCGCGTCGATCGGCGCCGCGAGCATCAAGGGCCCCCGAGGGCAAAGCTCAGTGGAGAGGGGCCCATCCGACGCCTGCGCCGATGTCGGGCAGCGGGCACCGCCCGGCGCCGGGCCCCCTCTTGAGCCTGCCTGACCCGGGGGGAAATCTTTCCGGGACATGCGACCCGTCCCCGAGGGTACCCAGGTCACCCGTCGACGAGACCCAGCGGGAAGGGAAGTGCCAGACTCCTGCGCCGACGCTGGGGTACCGCTGCGGGACGGCGCGGATCCAGGCTGGATCGAAGACCCCGGGGCCCCCTTTCTCGGAAAGGGCGGGGCCCTCGACGGCCGCGACGATGCCGGGGGGGGGGGGTGTCGCCCGTCTGGGGCTGATTGACATACCCCGAGGCTCCCGGGGAAGGCCGACGGCGGTCCCTGGCACTCGACGCCCCTGCCGTCTCCGGCGGAGCGGTGCCGCGCAAACCCGGTACCACCCTCGTGCAGGGCTGGGATACCGGCAACCCAGCGCGGGTCGAGGCGACCGGCCCCGAGGCCAGATGACCATCCCCGGCGAAGAGTGGAACCACCGACGCTGACGCGCCCGAAGCTGGTACCACCCCCACGCATGGTCTGAACGTAGGGCCGCCAAACTGTGTCGAGTCGGTCGGCCCTAGAGCTGCCGAGGGCAGCGGCAGGTGATCCCCGGTGGGGAGCGGGTCACTCGACCCTGATGCCAACGGGTCGGCACCGCCGGGCGCGGATACCGCCCCCGTAGGAACGCCATACCGGCAGGCGTCGGTTGGCCCCGGAGGCGCCGAGGGCCGCGGCTGACCGCCCCCGGTGAGGAGCGGAACGCTCGACGCCGGCGTCGGGGGGTCGGCACCGCCCGTGGCGGATACCACCCCTGCGCATGGCAGGGATGACGGAACGCCAGGCTGGACCGATTCGATTGGCCCCGGGCGATCCTCGGTGAGAAGCGGGACGCTCGACACCGACGCCGGGGGGCCTGCACCGCTAGAAGCGGGTACCTCCCTCGAGCACGGCTTGGACATAGGGAGGTCAGACTCGGTCGAGTCGATCGGCCCCGAGGACACCAGCTGACGATCCCTGGCGAGGAGTGGAACACTCGACGCCGGCGAATCGGCACCGCTCTAAGCGGGTACCTCCCTCGAGCACGGCTCGGGAATGTTCTGTGAGGAGCGAACCCCAGGAACATCCCGAAACTCCGTAAATGCTTTGGAGCCCGAGGACTCCCGCCGGGGTATAGTAGCCAATGGGGACTTGAGGGGTTGGCCGGAGCCGTCGCCATGCCGCGCATGAGACTCGCCCCTCAAGACTTGGCTAGTCTTAACAGACTGTTGCGTGGTTACCTGATCCTGGAGAGAAGAAAAACCCGATGACCGCGCCCTGGGCGTGAAAACGTCATCGAGGGATACCCGAAAAAGGGAAGGTCTTCTCCCGACACTGTAGCCCGGAGGACCCGGGGGGAAAGGGTCAGGCCCCAAACAAGAGAGGCACCAGGCATTGGAGTCCATGTGGAAAACTAAGTCCCCGCAGTGAGGGCACTTCTGGGGCTCCATGCTGTAAAAGCCCGGTAGGCCTCGGCGCCCAGAGGGAAAAAAGGGTCCCGCTAGGCGACGAAGTAAGTGAGAAAAGAAAAACAGAAGGGCACAGAGGTGCCGCTGTCGGCAGGAAAAGCCGCGACTACAGAACAAGAAAAGAAAAAAAAGGTAAAAATTTCTGCGGTGGCAGGAGGGACGTCCTGCCTGCTCCGCGGAAAACGAAAAACTGGGGAGAGGCAGTAGGAAGGGCGGGAAGCCACCGCGCAGGCGCGGGGGATGCTCCCAAAGGCTTTCTGATTGGATGCTGGGGAGCATTCCCGTGCGGGCTCCGTCGGTGACGTCTCCCATATGTGAAGACTCATTCCTGCTTGTTCCTGGAGATACTTTTGATCAGAACCACCTGATTGAACAGGTGCACTCAAAAGGCAAAAAGGGTATTTGCTATCACCCAAAGCTTGAGAAGGTTGACCTGAAGCAGACTCTCCTGCTTGAACCAAAGTCCTGGGGTGCAGAGACCATCCAGGTGTGCCCCCCAGCCGAGTTTGGACACGATCATTGTGAGTGTCTGGCAGGGGGTTGCTGACTGGATCAGGAGGCCTTAAAGTAGATTCCCTAGCTTGAGCCACCAGTCAAAGGACTGCACCAGGGGCGCGGTAACCACAACCCTGTCCAAAAGGCAGCTTGTTGGCTGCTTCCATTGCATGCTTAAGGCTCACTGGGCCTGCCAAATGAAGAGATGGGTCTGAGGGATAACATGCACTGTGGCAGCCATTTGACAGAGAACTGAACATCACAGGTTATGCAGCACTGGTGCTGCACATCACCCACTTCGATGAGCTGCTGCATGCAGTCTGCTGGTAGGAAGGCCTGTGCCCAAGTGGTGTCGAGGAGCGTATCGATGAGCTCCAGCTGTTGCATGGGCTGGAGGTGAGACTTTGGGTAGATGATCACAAAGTCCAGTTGCTTGAGCACCTGAATAGTGAGCTTGGCAGACTGCTGGATGCCATGGGAACTTTGATGAGTCAATCATTCAGGTATGGGAAGACAGATTCCCCAGGTCCAGATGAAGGTGGCTATGACTACCAAGCATTTCGTTAAGACCTGTGGGACTGAGGCCAGATCAGAGGGAAGAACACTGTACTGAAAGTGCTGGCTGCCCAGCATGAACCATAGAAAATGTCTGACTTGGGTGGATCAGGATTGTGTGTGTATGCATCCTTTAGATCAGTGGTTCCCAACCCAGGTACTTTCAGGCCAGCCAGGTTTTCAGGGTATCCACAATGAATATGCATGAGATTTGCATACAATGGAAGCAGTGCATGCAAACTCTCATGCATATTCACTGTGGATAAAGGTTCTCCCCTCAGCAGGGGACATTTGCGATCTTGTCTTGACCACTGTTCCAGGTCAGAGGATTGCAGCCATGCCAGCTGGCAGGCAGCATTGCCCACTGAATTACCCTACCTGCAGAATCAGGCATTGTAGGCGGTACACACCATGAATTTGGAACAGTCTTTGCCATGGGCCACTGGGCTCTGAAATGTCTCACGACAGTCCTCGGATAAGGGTAGCAAAATCCTTCAGGTCCAGCATATCATCCTTGAAGAGCATGCTTGTAATAGGTCTGGAAGGCCAGGACCCTGGCAACC
Organism: Ichthyophis bannanicus; assembly: GCA_033557465.1. Lineage (NCBI taxonomy): Eukaryota > Metazoa > Chordata > Amphibia > Gymnophiona > Ichthyophiidae > Ichthyophis > Ichthyophis bannanicus. Next base: position 376,870,164 of record CM066034.1, on the reverse strand, counting down.
AGCACGAACCCTAATAGCATTTTCTCCCCCAAATGAGTCCAGGGTTTGAGCCTTGCGGCCCCGGGGTACTGAAGAGTGGGTCTTGCTGCTTTTAGCCCACTTCAAGGCAACCGCAATGAAGCTGTGGGGCAACTGAGTCTTTGAAGGCTGGGGCATTCTGGACCCAGTACAGAGAGTCCACTCTGTGGCTGACGACAGGAACCATAAGAGGGGCTTTCCCACAGCCACAGGAGCAGTCTCTGCAGGACATGGTGCACAAGGACTGTCACCGCTTCACTGGGGACCAAAGGGTACTGGTACAGTTCCAGTTCCTTGGCCCTCTGTTCCTCCTGATTCCAGAGAAAAGGGGATGGCCATGTCCCTCACAAAGTCCTGGAAAGAGTCGTTACTCACCTGTAACAGGTGTTCTCTGGGGACAGCAGGAATCAGTCCTCACATGTGTGAGACATCAGCACTGATGGAGCCCACAAGGATTCACTCCCCAGCTTTCAAAGAAAGTCTTTGGGAGTTAAATCACACATGCGTGATCACTTTCCTGCCAAGGGTCCTATCTTACATCAGTATGACAAAACTTAATCAAGCATACAAAGGAACAACTCATGGGGAGGAGGGAGGGTTGTGAGGACCGATTCCTTCTGTCCCCAGAGAACATTTGTTACAGGTGAGTAAATAGGCTTTCTCTGGGAACAAGCAGGAAGTCAGTCCTAACACATGGGACTCCCCAGCTACAGGCTACCGAAAATACCTGTAGGAGGATCCTGACGACGCAACAAAGCGAGCAGGGCAGCAAGGAGCACTGAATAGCTTGAAGTCCAGCAACAGCTGAAGCAAGGAAAACTGGCTGGAGGGAAGGAGTTGCACTATTGTCCAACAAAGTGACAAAGGAATGCCCGGCCAAAGGCACTGTCATGCTGTGAGCTCTCTTCCAAGCAGTAACGCGTAGCAAAGGTGTGGACTGAAGACCAAGTGGCAGCTCAGATGTCCAGCAGAGGAACTGCATGCAGGTTAGCCACCAAGGCCACCATGGCACGCACATTGTATGTGGTAGCGTGATGCTCCAGGGAGAGTCCAGCCTGCTCATGAGTGAAGGAGAAGCAGTCTGCCACCAAGGTAGACAGGGTACACTTGGAGATGGCAACCCCGAATTTGTTAACGTCAAAGGAGACAAAACAGCAATGAGCGGCAATGAGGCTGTGTCCTCTGAAGATAGGACAGAGCTCTCCTGCAATCCAGGTTATGCAATGCGGCCTCTGCACATGAGGCCTGGGAAAAAAGGTGGGAAGAAGCTCCTCCTGGTTCATGTGAAAAGCAAACACCATCTTAGGCAGGAATTTCGGGTGTGCCCGGACAACCTTGTTTCTGTGGAACCTGGTGTAGGGGGCTACAGCTGCAGCTAACACGTTTGGCTAAGGTGAGCGCTACCAGGAAGACAACTTTCCATAAGTACTTGAGATGGCATGTAGCCAGAGGTTCAAACAGGTGAGCCATCAGCTTCCCCAAAGCTATGTTCAGATCTTACGTCACTGTCGGTGGTCAGACAAGAAGCCATGAGAGAAGCCCCCTCATGAAGCACTCCATTAGCGGGTGTGCAGAGACAAACTGGCGGTCAACCAAGTAATGATGCATCCCAATGGCAACAAGGTGCACGCTTACAGAATTGGACTTAGTCGAGTCCAAGACAGCTCAGATGACATCTTGGTGGAGCATGGTATCAGGGGACTCACTGCCTCCAATTCAGAGGTTACCAAGTCTGGGGTGATTGCCGAGTCAATGCCCCATCGGCAGGGAACTTGGTGCCCAATGCACCGACTCCAAGGTACTTGGGGTGGGGGGGGGGGGGGAAGCGTGCCTCGAGCACAAGGCTGATCGCCTTGGCCCCGAGCCAGAGATCCACTCCAGAACAGGCTGGATTTCCTCTCAAAGGTCTGAGCCATGGAGGGTGTTGTGGTCAGCACTGCCTACCTGGAAGCACCAGGCATCAGGCTCCACTGTGCCGCAATGGAAAACAGCTAGGCTGCGCTCCAGGGCCGCCAGACCTCGAGGCCAGTAGAATCTGCAGCCTACGGTTTGGGCCTTGATGGCATCAAGTCTAGAGCCGGGTCCCTCTGAGGGGAGTCACCAATAGTGATCACACTGGGGCACAGAGTCCGATGCCCCGACATGGTGGGAGTCTCCTTATGCTGGGACAACTTAAGGAGACTCCCACCATGTCGGGGCATCGGACATAGCGTGAAACATGGTGCCCGCAAGGTCAAATTCATACGTCTCGGTCAGGGAGGGAGCGTGGGAACTCCTGCACAAAGAAAAAAATGTACCCAAGAAAAATGCGATGCCAAGATGAGGGCGCAATCAAGAGACAGGAAGGTGAGAGGAATCAAACCAGCAAAACACAGTGCAAAAAAATGCATGAGGAAACCAGGAAAACAAAATGGATGTCTGAGGGCTCAGCAGAAAAAAAGACGACCGAGGTAAGATGGTACCCTTGGACAGAAAGGTGACCGGGAATGCACAGTCTCTCTCCCAAAGTCTTTTTCTGAAAGCCAGGGAGTGAAGCCGATGTCACCCATATGTGAGAACAGACTTCCTGCTTGTTCCTGAAGGAGGATATATCCTCTCGGGGCTACTTGTGTCGCTTGGGGAGAGAACTGGGGACCAGAAGTCTGAAGCTGTCGATTCCTTCTCCGTTTCCAATTCACATTCTGAGAGAAAGTTGAAGTAACGCCAGATCTCCTCCTCCTGCTTATTCCTCAATTTGAGAAGGATGGGAAAGGATGGACGTCCGAGGTCCCTGCATCACCTGGTGTCCCTAGGCCTCAGATTTCAACACGCTGGACAGGGAGATCACCCTGGAAACCAGTGTCTATTCTGATCTCCCACCTGATGTACCTACCTTGGTGGGCAGGGCATGGTTCTCCAGAAAGGGCTGGATGGAGTGCAATGATAAAGCTCTTAGCACCGCAAAGCCTGCATACAACTACTACCAAATGAGCTCGAGGACTAAAGCATTCCTCCAAAACCACCACCTCTGAGGAGGCTGATGACAGTTGCAGACACTGGCGGGGACTCTACGATTTGTGCATTGGGGAGACATCCAGCTGCCCTTCTTGGTAATGGAGATGAACAGTGGAGCCTATCAGGCAAGCTTGGACAGTCGCTCCCGGCCTTTGCTCTCTATCACATCGAGGAGGGCTGCGATGACTGTCTGGGTGCACTTTCTCCCATCAGTCAACGTTTCAGGGTCTCTTCTTGCTGCTCAGGTCCCTTTGTTCCGGATTTGGCACATAACTCTTTCCCCTTGACCGCCTCACGAACCTTGGCAGGCCCTGTTGACAGTGTAGGGGCAGAGGATGCTGAATCAGATGAGCCGAAGAGGGACTCCTGTTTTTCCTGACCCTTCAGTCCTTGGTACGTCATCTGCAAGCACCAGTTGTGGCAGTCAGTGGCCAAAATGGTCTTGCCACACAGTACATTTTTTAAAGCTAATTGGGTTAGACATGCTGAAAAATACCACCTTGGCAAAGTTAAACTGGAGAGCTGCCGTGGAGACCACCACCCACGGGGTAAAATATGCTAAAAGCGAGAAAAGAAAACAAAAAAAATTTAAGTCGGTGAGACCGACTAAGCCAACGACAGGCGGCAAGGAAAACGAAAACAAAAACAAATACAGCCCGCAGGGACCAGGAAAGTAAACTTTTTTCTGGACTATAGGAATACATTTTAGGGGTTCCATGGAAAAAAGAAGACTGGAGAATATGGCGCTGCAGCAAACGGGATGGCAGGCACGCGCATATGCAGTGTACCTCCCAAAGGCCTCCTTTGGAAGCAGGGGAGTGTTCTGTGCGAGGCTACAACCTGCTTGTTCATGAAAAAATATTACGATAAAACATGTAAGAGTAAGAATTTCTCTCAAAACATTTATAACAAATCTGAAATGTCTATATGTATCAAAAAATATAGAAATGAATGCAAATTATGCAGCAATGTGTTGTGTCAAACACGTAATCCCAACTTCCTGAAAAACCCCAAAATGTATTTACACAAACTTAATTCAAAGGGGAAAGGAGAGAGGAAACAAAGAGAAGGCAGGAGGGAAAACTAGACGAAGGCTAAGGTAATGACGTCAAACAGAACAATTCACTCTGCTGTCTAAATGAAAAAAAAAACACAGTTCAAGAGTCCTCAAATCCCACAGTAAACATGTCCTTATGAGGGAATAATATTTGTAAGATGTCATCCATATGGGGGGGGGGGGGGGGAAGAGAGAGAAAAAGGGGTAGTCTCCTTATTTGATATGAAAGCTAAAAAACGGAGCTAACCACTCTTAGCTTTCCAAACTGAAAACTCTACTCAAATCACCCAACTACCACAATGAAAAATATGTTTTTAAACAAGATAGACTCAGACCAGAGGGAGTTTGACCAGACTCAAAAGATCTCAAACTGATCAGTCTCTCAATCCTCTCACGTCAGCAGCTGCCATCATAGCAAATTGGTTACCGAGAAGTTTTATAGAATGACTGCCAACAAAATCGGCATTGCTATCCAGAACTTCACAGCTGCCATATTGCAGGCAGATCATTAGCTTTATTTATCAGTAAAGGCTATGGATGTTTCTAGCTTTATCAGTAAAGGCTATGGATGTTTCTAGATGTATATATTTGGGCATTGTCATTGTTTTCTACTTACATATTTTTAACATTTTTTTTGTTTTATTAGAGTTGCTGTCTAGGTTTATTTTATAATTTTTAATGTGCCATATATAAATCTGTTAAGTTTTGCAATGTTACTTTTATGTTTTGATTCTATTTACTATATTTTTAATTTATATTACTTTTTGTAGATCTTTGACGCAGGTGAGATTTGCTGAAACTCAGCCAAGTTGGGTACTTAATACTTAGCAACAAAAGTTGTGCCTCAGCTGTGGTCATTTTCCTCTGCATTTGACCAGTTCCAGAGCCAAAGCTAACTTCAGGCCACTACAATCACCACCATGGACTTGGGAAATTCTGATCATGTAGTACAGGGATTCTGCCACAAGCAATGCGCCAGACTTCAATCTCGCACCTCTTGGCTGTCCAGCAACTGCTGGATCCAGCTAAGAGGGCTTGGCTCACCACTTCTGCAAAGTGCCACCCGAGTGCCCAAAACTAAAGCAGTGAAGACATTCTTGGAGGGCTTTTACCTGATCATGAGTATCCTTTAGCACAGTGCTTTCTTCCACTGTAATGGTTTTGGTGCTTCATCACTGTCATAGCCAGAGCAATCTACCTTAGGGAGCCTAAGGAGCTGTTGGATGTCCCTTGGAACTGAGGATGCATCTGAGCCAGGACCCTCTGGCCCCTCAAGCTCGTGTGTCTCCCCCACAGAGACCAGAAGCTTAGGCAATGGCTCAGCAAAGGGAAAGGAGCCAGGAGGACACTGCAACCCCTCAAGGATAGTCTCCACATTTGAAACATCCACTGAAATGCATAAGGCCGTCACAGCATCCTGAATAAGGGAGAAAGTTCCTCCTTGTGAAAAAAATAGATCACAGATGGATCCTCAATCTCTGCCAGGAAAACTCCCCTTCCTCCAATGAAGGCGGAACAACAACCCAGGAGTCATTTTAGGAGCTGCTGCTTAAAGCTAGGCGAGAAGGGGGCCGCATAGGCTTGAGCTTGCAGCCTTCACTCTAGCCCCCCCCCCTTCAGCGACCATGCAGACAGAGATAGCATAGTTACTCACCTGTAACAGGTGCTCTCCAGGGACAGCAGAAATCAGTCTTCACATATAGGTTGACATCTGCACCAACTGAGCCTGTGCAGGGCATTTCCCCAGCTTTCAAAGAAAATCTCAGGGGCATGCTACCATGCAAGCGTGGTCCCATTCCCAAGGCTGCCATCTTGCTCAGTCAGACGACAGCTAATGAGGCATAAAAATAAAATAAGATTCAGGAGGCAACTCCCAGGGTGGGGAGGGAGAGTTGTGAGGACTGATTCCTGCTGTCCCTGGAGAACACATGTTACATGTGAGTAACTACGCTTTCTGCAGGAACAAGCAGGAAGCCAGTCCTCACACGAGACTCCCTAGCTCCAGGCTGCTGAGAACTGAACCACGATAGCACCAACGGCAACCAAGTCAGGTAGCCGTGAGCTGCAGAAGATGAGTCCCCACTGAGAGACTCTGCAAGACCCTAGCGTCCAGCAACACTATCACTCCGGTAACCTGAACCCAGACGCGTTGGAGGGCAGGAGTTGACTACACCCCAAGATTACTACAGAGTACTGCCTGGCCAAACACACAGTCCCTGCGTGACTCTCTCTCCAAGGAGTAGTGAGCTGTGAACGTATGAATTGAAGACCATGTGGCGGCCTTGCAGATCTCAGTCACTGGCACTGAGCAGAGGTTGGCCACCAAAGCGGCCATCGCCCTCACGCGATGAGCTGTAATCCAGTGCTCAAGGAAAAGACTAGCTCGCTCATAGGTGAGGGCAATACAGTCCGCTATCCAAGTGGACAGAGTTTGCTTAGTTACAGGGAGCCCTAGTCTGCTGGGGTCATAAGACATGAAAAGCTGAGGAACTTTGCAATGGGCCTGGGCCCACTGTAAGTAGAAGGACAGGGCCCTTTTGCAATCCAGTGTATGAAATACTAGTTCTTCCCTGCCAGCGTGAGGCCACGGGAAGAAGGATCACCTCTTGGTTGAGATAGAAAGCAGATACCACATTTGGGGGGAATTTGGGGTGGGTACAGAGCACCACCCTGTTCTTGTAGAATCTTGTATAGCGTAGTTACTCACCTGTAACAGGTGTTCTCCAGGGACAGCAGGAATCAGTCCTCACATATGGGTGACGTCAGCATCGACTGAGCCCCCATGCGGAGCAAATCCACAGCTTTCGAAGAAAGCCTTTGGGACTGCATGCATGCGCGGTCGCCTTCCCGCCCAAGGGTGCCATCTTGCTCACTTAAATGACATAGCTAAAAAGACAGCAAAAGGATAACATTTAATCAAAGGACTGCAATGCCAAAGGGAGGAGGGAGGGTCGTGAGGACTGATTCCTGCTGTCCCTGGAGAACACCTGTTACAGGTGAGTAACTACGCTTTCTCCAGGAACAAGCAGGAAGTCAGTCCTCACTTATGGGACTCCCTAGCTATAGGCTACCAAGAACCCATAACTGAAAAATAGGCGAGCCGCAGCAGCCATGATAGGATTTCAACCAAGAACGTAACACCAAAGGGTCGGAGGGTAGGGGTTGCCTAAACATCGAACAGATTACAGAGTACAGCCTGGCCAAAAGCACTGTCCTGTTGGGACTCCCTATCCAGGCAGTAACGGGCTGCAAAAGTATGGCTTGAAGACCAGGTTGCGGCCCGGCAGATGTCTGCCAGTGGAACAGAGTGGAGGTGAGCCACTAATGCAGCCTTAGCACTGATCCGGTGGGCTGTGACTCGACCCTGCAACGGGAGATCGGCTGCCCTGTATGCCCAGACTATGCAATCTGCCACCAAGGTGGACAACGTATGCTTCCCCAGCTTACTAGGGACATAAAACACGAAAAGCTGAGGCGCTCTTCGATGTCCCCACGTACGCTCCATGTAGAAGGCCAATGCCCTCTTACAATCCAGGGTATGCAGAACTGCTTCTACCCAGCTGGCATGGGCCTGGGAAAGAACGTCAGAAGCACCACCTCCTGGTTGAGGTGGAATGAGACGACCACTTTCAGAAGGAACTTGGGGTGCGTGCGAAGCACCACCCTGTTCCTATAGAACCATGTGTATGGTCTATCGGACACCAGCGCCTGCAGCGCATTCACTCATCTGGCCGATGTGAGTTCCACCAAGAAAAGCACCTTCTAAGACAGGAAGCATAGATGGCAGGAAGCCATCGGCTCAAAAGGTGAGCGAGTAAGCTGCTCTAAAACCACATTCAAATCCCACGCGGTCGCCGGGGGGCAGACCGGGGCTTCAACAGAAGTAGACCTCTTAGGAAACCTGACACCAAGGGGTGCACAGAGAGAAGTTGTCCTTCCACTGGAGTGGTGTGCCGATAAAGCACTTAGGTGAACTCAGACCGAATTTGACTTAAGCCCTAAATTTGAAAGGTGAAGCAGGTACTGCACCACCACTGCCACCTGGCAGGAGGATGGGTTCTCACTCTGCTGAGCACGCCACACCTCAAATCTACGCCACTTAAATTCATAGGTTTTCCTAGTCGATTGCCTCCTAGAGGCTAGCAGCACATCCTCTATCTCTTTAGGGAGAAGTGATGCAAGGACTACCCTTTCATCAGCAATGCCATCAGGTTGAGGGACCTGAGGTTGGGATGCAGAAGAGAGCCCCTCTCCTGCGACAGGAGGTTGGGTTATAATCCCAGGGGAATTGGAGCCTCCTCCATCAGCTGCAGGAGCAGCGGAAACCATGACTGTCTCTGCCACCTGGGTGCCACCAGGATGACCAAGGCGGCACCCAGGTGGCATCTTGAAGGATCTTGAATAAGGATCTTGAATAAGGTCAGATACCAGGAGCATGGGAGGAAACACATATAGGAGGCCCACAGACCATGATATTAGAAAAGCATCTGCAGCCACCCTGTGTGGGTGCGGCTGTCTGGAACAGAAATGGGGCAACTGGTTTAGTGGACTCACAAACAAATCCATGGATGGGTTCCCCCAGCACTGAAATAGCTGTTGGGCTATGTTAGGATTCAGTTGCTACTTGTGCGGCTGGAGAATTCTGCTTAGCTTGTCGGCTAAGAAGTTCTCCTGACCCGGCAACTAAACCGCTTTGGAGGTACATACCCTGGCTGACCGCAAAGGAAGATGGGTCCAGGGTTTCCTGGCACAGGATGCAAGAGCCTGTTCCCCCCCTTGATTGTTCACCTAGAACACTGCCACTTGATTGTCTGAATCAAGACAGTTTGATGTGCCAGGGTTTGGCAGAATGTCCGAAGAGCTAGGCGGATCGCTTGAAGCTCTAGGAGATTGTGGGAAAACACAAAACAAATCAGAGACCACACACCCTGAGTGCAGACCTGCTGGCAATGGGCACCCCATCCCAGCAGGGATGCATCTGTAGTCAGCACCCTTGAGTGCGTGGGAGGCTGCAATGGCACTCCCTCCAGAAGGCTGTGAGGCTGAAACCTCCATTCCAACGACTTTACCAGGCTTTCGGACACCCTGATGTCTGAGTCTGCCTGTGGCTTGAATCCACTGGTCCCTGAGGCACCACTGAGCTATTCTCACGTATAGTCGGGCATTTGGTGTCACATGCACTGTGGAGGCCATGTGCCCCAGGAGGTGCAGAAAGTGTCTTGCTGAGATTCGGGATCTGCGACTTACTTGTTGTACTAGGGCTACAAAGTCTTTGTGCCCTGACCTCTGGTAGATAAGCCCTTGCCTGAAGGGTGTCTAACCTTGCTCCTATGAACTCCAGGCTCTGAGTGGGAACCCGAGTTGACTATGTGTAGTTATCACAAAGCCCAGGTGTTGGAGCAACTGGATAGTGCAGGACGTGGCCTGTTGGGCTTCTAGAGATGACTGGCCTCTGATGAGCCAGTCATCTTGGTAGGGGAAGACAAACACCCCTTGAGTTCTTAGGAATGCCGCCACCACCGCAAGGCACTTTGTGAATACCCTGGGTGCCGAGGCTAGGCCAAATGGAAGTACTTTGTACTGAAAATGGTTTCCTCCCACTACAAATCTTAGATATTGTCTGTGGTCTGGATGAATCAAGATGTGCATATACGTATCTGGCGAAGGTAAGGCAGCAATAGTCCAAGGGAAAGCATCTTGAACTTTTCCCTCAACAGGAACTTGTTTAAGTTTCGCAGGTCGAAGATAGGTCTTAGGCTTCAGGCCTCCAGTTTTCTTTGGCATAGAGTAGTTACTCACCTGTAACAGGTGTTCTCCAGGAGCAGCAGGAATCAGTCCTCACAACCCTCCCTCCTCCCCTTGGAGTTGCAGTCATATGATTTATTTTTGCTAATTTTTTTGCTGTCTTTTAGCTATGTCATCAGACTGAGCAAGATGGCACCCTTGGGCGGGAAGGGGACCGCGCATGCGCGCTGCAATTCCCAAAGGCTTTCTTTGAAAGCTGGGGAAATTGCTCTGCGAGGGCTCCGTCGGCGCCGACGTCACCCATATGTGAGGACTGATTCCTGCTGCTCCTGGAGAACACCTGTTACAGGTGAGTAACTACTCTTTCTCCAGGACCAAGCAGGAAGTCAGTCCTCACATATGGGACTCCCTAGCTTAAGGCTACCGGAGACCTCAAGCAGAAAAATGAGCTCCCTCCAGCTCAGTAGCACAGAAGGAAGGAATCTTCTCTGAAAAACGCCTCCGACCGGTAGCCCAACACCAGGGCCGGAGGGTAGGAGTTGCCTAAACCTCAAAGAGATTATGGAGAACTGCCTGACCAAAAGCACTGTCCCTGCGGGACTCCCTCTCCAGGCAGTAATGAGCCGCAGAAGTCTGGCTTGAAGACCAAGTAGCGGCCCGGCAGATGTCTGCCAACGGAACAGAGCGGAGATGAGCCACTGACGCAGCCTTCGCCCTGACACGATGAGCCGTGACTCGACCCTCCAACGAGAGGCCGGCTGCCCCATAAGCCCAAGCGATACAGTCAGCAACCCATATGGACAAAGTACGCTTGGAGACAGGTAGCCCCAACTTATTGGGGTCAAAAGAAACGAAGAGCTGAACAGCCCTCCTATGCTCCCGCGTACGGTCAAGGTAGAAGGACAAGGCCCTCCTACACAGTCCAGGGTGTGCAGGACCATTTCAGCCCAGCTGGTGTGCGGCCTGGGAAAGAAGGTCGGAAGAACCACCTCCTGGTTGAGATGAAAAGGAGAAACCACTTTTGGAAGAAACTTAGGGTGAGTCCGTAAGACTACCCTATTCCTGTAGAACCTAGTGTAAGGAGGATCAGACACTAGGGCCTGCAGTTCACTAACGCGCCTAGCAGAGGTAAGGGTTACCAAGAACAAGGTTTTCCAAGAAAGAAAACAAAGAGGGCAGGTAGCCATAGGTTCAAAAGGCAGACAGGTGATCCGCTGCAAGACCACATTCAGATCCCATTCAGGGGCTGGTGGGCGCAAAGGAGGCTTAAGGAGAAGGAGGCCTCGGAGAAAACAAGCCACCAAAGGGTGGTTGGAAAGAGGCCTGCCATCCACCGGTGCGTGATGCGCAGAGAGAGCACTGAGGTGGACCCTGGCAGAGTTGGACTTAAGGCCCAGATTGGAGAGGTAAAGCAAATATTGCAAGACCACTGCCACCAAGCAGGAGAAGGGAATCTCAGACTGCTGAGCACACCACACGGAGAACCGACGCCACTTAAGAGCGTAGGACTTCCGGGTGGAGGGCCGCCTGGAGGCCAAGACGACCCACCTCCTGAGACAGCAGGAGGGGAGCAAGGACTACCCTTTCAGCAGCCAGGCCATCAGATGAAGAGACCGGAGGTTGGGGTGTAGGAGAGTCCCCTGATCCTGTGACAGGAGATCGGGTTGGAACCCCAGAGGAAGAGGAGTGTCTACCGCTAGCTGCATTAGAAGCGGGAACCAGGGTTGTCTCGGCCACCGGGGAGCCACCAGGATCATCGAGGCTCTGTCTCTGAGAACCTTGAAGAGCGTCCGAGACACCAGTGGCATGGGAGGAAAGGCATACAAGAGGCCTGTGGACCATGGAATCATAAAAGCATCCGCCGCTACTCTGAGAGGATGCGGTTGTCGAGAGCAGAATCTGGGAAGCTGCCGGTTCAGGGGACTGGCAAATAGATCCATGGTGGGGAGGCCCCACTTGAGAAAGATCTGCTGAACCACCAACGGATCCAATCTCCACTCGTGTGGTTGGAGGATCCTGCTCAGCTTTGTCTGCCAGGTAATTTTCTTGACCTGGGAGATAGACAGCTTTGAGGAGGATGCTGTGAAGGACAGCCCAAGAGCACAGTTTTTGTGCCTCCTGACAAGAGAAGGAGCCTGTGCCTCCTTGTTTGTTCACATAGAACATTGCAACTTGATTGTCCGTCTGGACCAGCACAGACTGGTGAGAAGTGAGGTGGGAGAAGGCTTTCAGAGCTAGGCGAATGGCTCTGAGCTTCAGGAAGTTTATCTGCTGAGCAGACTCCCAAGGAGTCCAGAGGCATTGAGTACATGTTCCTTGGCAATGTGCTCCCCAACCCAGGAGAGAAGCATCGGTTGTCAGCACCTGAGAAGGTGGAGGAGATTGAAAAGCCACTCCCAGCACCAGGTTTGGCAGATGAAGCCATCACCGCAGAGAAGAGACCAGCAGGTCGGATACTTGTACTGAGTCCGTCAGGCTCCCCATGGCCTGATGCCATTGAGTGCGAAGACACCACTGAGCAGGTCGCATGTTCAGGCGGACATTGGGGGTCACATGGACCGTGGAAGCCATATGGCCGAGCAGTCTCAGGAATTGCCTGGCAGAGACCAGGGAATTGCTGTGAAAGTGGCTGGCGAGATCCATGAGCCTGTTTGCCCTGTCTAGAGGCAGGAAGGCCCGCGCCTGAAGTGTGTTCAACCTTGCGCCTATGAATTTGAGATTGAGAGGGGAGCAAAGTGGACTTTGCGAAGTTTATGACAAATCCCAAGTGCTGGAGCAGAGTCACAGTGCGATGAGTGGCCTGAGTGGCCTCTTGGGAAGACTGGGCTCTGATGAGCCAGTCGTCCAGGTATGGAAATACAAAAAGGCCTTGAAGTCTTAGATAGGTCGCCACCACTGCTAGGCATTTGGTGAACACCCTGGGGGCGGAGGATAGGCCAAAGGGTAGTACTCTGTACTGGTAATGACTTCCTCCCACAACAAACCTGAGATATTGTCTGTGGTCTGGATGAATAAGGATGTGAGTATAGGCATCCTTTAGATCTGGGGTCACCAACCTCCAGAGGGCCGCGGGCCGCACCCCCCTTCTCCCCGCCCCCGCGAAAAAAAACAAATGCAAAATTATGAAAACAATGGCTGATCACCTTTATTGAATTTAATGAGATGGCTGATGATTCATGCTAGCAGACAAACGCTTAAAGTCCGGCTTCACAGATGACACTGACAGGAGAAGGGACGCTTGCAGGTGGTCGTCGGTGAGCTGCGAGCGCGTGGATACAATGGCGGGAATCCTTGGCGGGCCGCACGTAATGTTAACCAGGGTAGAGCCTCACGGGCCGCACGAAGGGACCTCGTGGGCCGCAGGTTGGTGACCCCTGCTTTAGATCCAAGGAGCATAGCCAGTCTCCCTGCTGGAGGTAGGGCAGCAGGATTCCAAGGGTAAGCATCTTGAACTTTTCCCTTGCCAGGAACTTGTTGAGGTTTCGCAAGTCCAGGATGGGTCTGAGGCCTCCTGTTCTTTTTGGTATCAGAAAGTACCTGGAATAAAAGCCGTGACCTCTCAGGTGGTGGGGCACCGGTTTCACAGCCTGTTCCTGAAGAAGACTTGCTAACTCCTGAAGGAGTAAGTCCCTGTGCAGAGGGAGTCTTGGAGGCTCCCCTGGAAAGTAGGAGGGAGGTACCTGGTGAAAATGTAGAAGATAGCCTTTCTGAACTATATGAAGCACCCAGGTATCTGATGTGATGGCTGACCACCTGTGGGCAAAGTGGACCAGCCGGCCTCCTGTGCTGAGAGAAACCAGCGGAGGGGAAGAGGCTATGCTGACAGAGTCAAAAACCCCCACCCTGCTGAGCAGGGGCCGGTGTTGTGGGCTTGGGGGCCTGCTGCCTACAGGACCCATTACCCCGTCCCTTGGCCTGCTGACCCTGTTGGGGAGCTGCTGAGGCCTGATAATGAGGGTAGTGTTTATAGGCAGCCGCCTTCCTCGGGTAAAAGGGCTTTTTCCCCGAGCCCTTCTTCTTCTGAGAAGGGGCAGAGGTTTTTCTGGACAGCCGAGTCCTGGTCAGAGTCTCGGTCTCGATCTGTGCAGCCTTTTCAGCCATGGGCTTTCCAAAGAGGCTTTCACCTCTGCAGGGGACATCGACCTACTTGTCCTGTACCCATGGCTCGAGGTCGAATGACTGAAGCCAAGCCTGTCAGCGGACACCGATGCCGGCTCCGGCTACCCGAGCCGATGCTTCGAAGCCATCGTAGGCTGCTCGAGAGAAACTTCGAGCACTCCCGAATACCAGTGGACAAGGCTTGGAACCTCTGCAAAGGTTCCTTGGAGAGACCAGCAGAGAACCCGGCAATCTCCTTTGCCAGGTCCCGGAGATACATGCCCATATAGAGCTGGTAGGTCTGGACTCGACAAGCATAGAGCCCTGGAAGCACTTCCTACCGAGGGCATCCAGGTTCCGGGCCTCCCGGCCGGGAGGCACCAAGCAGTGCATCTTCTGACTCTTGAGTCGATGCATGGCCGATTCCACCACCATGGAATGGTGCGGTAGTTGTGCCTTCTGGAACCCGGGGCTCTTGCAGACTCGATAAATGGAATCGACCCGCTTGCTTAACACCGGCGCCGATGCTGGGCTCTCCCACATGCGGAAGAAAAGTCGCTCCAGCATCGGAGGAACCGGTACAGTAAAGGCCTCCTTCGGAGGAGAGTCATACTGGAGGGCATCGAGCTCTTCGGCTCGAGGCTCCTCCTCGGGATCCGTGGGGAATGCCAAGGCCTTGGCCATATCCCGCACGAAGTCCGAGAACCTGGTGTCCTCCGGGGGGACCGTCTCCGAGGTTCGGACTCGGGCGAGTCCGATGGGACGCACCGAGTCCAAAAAGTACCTGGGGACTCTTCGCCCTCCGTCTCCCAGCCCGACTCCGCGGTGGAGGAATCGAGCGGCTCCGGTTGGGCGGGCACCGATGCCCTCCGCCCTGACGCCAAGGCCGGCGACCTCGGTACCGAACGGGAGGCCAAGGGAGACTGCAACCGAGGATCGACTCGAGCTCGCATGCTCGAGGATCGGCTCGGTCTCCGGGGTCGACTTAGACGTCGACGTCTCGGTGGTCTGGGGCAGATGCCCGGTGCTGGTCCATGAAGGCAGCGAAACTGCTCTCCAAGGCTGTCAACCTGAGTCCGAGCTCAGGAGACCCAGCAGCCCCCCGACTCGGGCCCCGACGGCGTCGGGCCCGACGTCGACTCCTTTGGAGGCGAGTCCATGAGAACTACAGTACTTACATGTCCAGGAGACTCCATCTCGAGACGAGGAAGTTTTGAAGGCCTCTCCGACTCCGAGGACACGGGATGGCTATCGGGGCTATGCGACCTGGCCCTCGAGGAACCAGGAGCATCCACCGACGCCCTCGCGGGTTTCTTCTTCCTATGATGTTCCCGGGCAGGAGACCCCCGCTCACAGGAACTTCGACGATGCTCAGGACCGGAGTCCCAGGACGTTGAAGCCTCTGACGAGGTCCGGGCCCGGCTGGACGCGGATTCAGAGAAGATTCGTTCCCTTTGATGCTGCCGACTCAACACTTTTGAGGACATTTTGCCACACGGACCACAGATCGGGGCATGATCGGGTCCGAGGCAGCAGAGGCAACAGTCGTGTGTGTTGGTAAAAGACATAAGTTTCTTACACCGATCACACTTCTTAAACCCGCTGGCAGCCATCGGGGGAAAAAGGGCCCCTGCGAGGTCAAAAGACAGGGCTGCCAGTGAAAAAAGAAAAAATGGCGGGAACGCCAGTCACGAAGGACAAAAACCGAAAAAATAAAGAACGGACTCGATACGGCGTATCGGGTCTGGGCAGGAAAAGGATCCGGCGTCGAACAAAGAATAGTAAATAAAATCAACTTTTTCAGCGGCGATCACAAACAGCGTCTGTAGGGCTCCGCGGAAAAAAGAAGACTGAGCAAGATGGCACCCTTGGGCGGGAAGGGGACCGCGCATGCGCGCTGCAATTCCCAAAGGCTTTCTTTGAAAGCTGGGGAAATTGCTCTGCGAGGGCTCCGTTGGCGCCGTCGTCACCCATATGTGAGGACTGACTTCCTGCTTGGTCCTGGAGAACAGAAAGTAACTGGAGTAGAAGCCTGTGCCCTGCAGGTGGTGGGGCACCTGTTCCACTGCCTGATCCTCGAGAAAGAGTAGTTACTCACCTGTAACAGGTGTTCTCCAGGAGCAGCAGGAATCAGTCCTCACATATGGGTGACGTCGGCACCGATGGAGCCCCCGTGCGGAGCATTTCCCCAGCTTTCAAAGAAAGCCTTTGGGAATGCAGCGCGCATGCGCTGTCCCCTTCCCGCCCAAGGGTGCCATCTTGCTCAGTCTGATGACATAGCTAAAAGACAGCAAAAACAACAAAATAAATCATATGACTGCAACTCCAAGGGGAGAAGGAAGGGCTGTGAGGACTGATTCCTGCTGCTCCTGGAGAACACCTGTTACAGGTGAATAACTACTCTTTCTCCAGGACCAAGCAGGAAGTCAGTCATCACATATGGGACTCCCCAGCTTAAGGCTACCGGAGACTCAAAGCTGAAAAATGAGCTCCCTCTAAAGCCTCAGCATGCAAGAAAAGAATCTTCTCTGATAACGCCCCCGAACGGTAGCCCAACACCAGGGCTGGAGGGTAGGAGTTGCCTAAACCCCTAAGAGATTATGGAGTACTGCCTGTCCGAAAGCACTGTCCCTGCGGGACTCCCTCTCAAGGCAGTAGTGGGCCGCAAAGGTCTGGCTTGAAGACCAAGTAGCAGCCCGGCAGATGTCTGCCAAGGAAACAGCGGAGATGAGCCACTGACGCAGCCTTCGCCCTGACACGGTGAGCCGTAACTCGACCCTGCAATGAGAGGCCAGCTGCCCTGTAAGCCCAGGCGATACAGTCAGCTACCCATATGGACAAAGTATGCTTGGAGACAGCCAACCCCAACTTATTGGGGTAAAAAGAGACAAAGAGCTGAACAGCCCTCCGGTGCTCCCACGTACGGTCAAGGTAGAAGGACAACCCTCTCCTACATTCCAGGGTATGCAAGACCATCTCAGCTCGGCTGGCATGTGGCCTGGGAAAGAAAGTTGGAAGAACCACCTCCTGATTGAGGTGGAAGGAGGAGACAACCTTAGGAAGGAACTTAGGGCGAGTCCGTAAGACTACTCTGTTCCTATAGAACCTAGTATAAGGTGCATCTGATACTAGGGCCTGAAGCTCACTCACTCGCCTTGCTGAGGTAAGGGCTACCAGAAACAACGCTTTCCAGGAGAGAAAACGCAGAGGGCATGTAGCCATAGGTTCAAATGGTGGGCAAGTAAGCCGTTGCAAGACCACATTTAAATCCCATTCAGGGGCAGGTGGACGCACTGGAGGCTTAAGCAAAAGCAGGCCTCTGAGGAAGTGAGCCACCAAAGGATGGCTTGAGAGAGACTGACCCTCCACTGGGGAGTGTTGTGCTGAAAGAGCACTAAGATGAACTCACAGAATTTGACTTATTTATTTTGGCAATTTATCCTTGGCAATGTGCACCCCAACCTTGAAGAGAAGCATCGGTTGTCAGCACTTGAGAGTGTGGAGGTGTCTGAAAAAACACCCCGTGCACTAGATTCGGAAGATGAAGCCACCACTGCAGAAAAGACTCGAGTAGTTTGGACACCCTCACTCTGTGAGGCTTCCTGTGGCTTGGTGCCACTGAATTCTGAGGCCCCATTGAGCTGGCCTCATGTGTAGACGGGCATTTGGAGTTACATGGACCGTGGAAGCCATGTGGCCTAAGAGCCGCAGGAATAGTCTGGCGGAGACCAGAGAATTGCTGCAGAACTGCCTGGCAAGATCCATCAATCTGTGGGCCCTGTCCACAGGTAAAAAGGCCTTTGCCTGAAGGGTGTCCAGTCTTGCTCCTATGAACTCCATGTTCTGTGAGGGGTGCAAAGTGGACTTTGCGACGTTTATAACAAACCCCAGGTGCTGAAGCAGAGCGACAGTGCAAAGGGTGGCTTGATTGGCCTCCTGTGGGGATTGACCCCTGATGAGCCAGTCGTCCAGGTATGGAAAGAGAAAGAGGCCTTGAACCCTTAGGTAGGCTGCCACCACCGCCAGGCACTTGGTGAATACCCTGGGGGCGGAGGTTAGGCCAAAAGGCAGTACTCTGTACTGATAGGGGTTTCCTCCCATTACAAATCTGAGATATTTTCTGTGGTCTGGATGAATGAGGATATGCGTATATGCATCCTTTAGGTCTAAGCAGCATAGCCAATCTCCCTGCTGGAGGTAGGGCAGCAGGATTCCAAGGGTAAGCATCTTGAACTTTTCCCTCTCCAGGAACTTGTTTAGATTCTGCAAGTCTAGGATGGGCCTGAGGCCTCCTGTTCTTTTTGGTATCAGAAAGTACCTGGAATAGAAGCCTTGCCCTCTCAGGTGGTGGGGCACCGGTTCCACTGCCTGCTCCTTTACAAGACTTGCTAACTCCTGCAGGAGTAAGTCCCTGTGCAGAGGAAGTCTTGGAGGCTCCCCTGGAAAATAGGAGGGGGTACCTGGTGGAAGTGGAGGAGATAGCCCCTCTGGACTATACTTAGTACCCAGGTATGCCTTGTTACGGCTGACCACCTGTGGGCGTACAGGGCCAGCCGGCCTCCTGTGCTGATATGGGCCAGCTGAGAAGAGGCTATACCAGTGGAGTCAAAACCCTGCTCCCTGCTGGGCAGGAGCCGGTGGCTTGGCGGTTTTCTGCCTACGGGGCACATGTCCCTGCCCCTTGGCCTGCTGACCCTGTTGGGGAGCTACAGAGGCCTGAAAATGAGGGTACTGTTTATAGACAGATGACTTCCTCGGGTAAAAGGTCTTTTTCCCCGAGCCCTTCTTCTGAGAAGGGGGCAGAGGTTTTCCTGGACAGCCTTGTCCGGGTAAGAGTCTTGGTCTCGAGTTCTGCAGCCTTTTCAGCCATGGGCTTGCCAAAGAGGTTTTCACCTCGGCAGGGGACATCGACCAACTTGTCCTGCACCCATGGCTCGAGGTCCGATGACTGTAGCCAGGCCTGGTGGCGTGCACCGATGCTGGCTGCGGCTACCCGGGCCTAAGCATCGAAGCCATCATAGGCTGCTCAAGAGATAAACTTCAAGCACTCATGAATACCCGATGACAGAGCATTGAACCTCTGCAAAGGTTCCTCAGAGAGACCAGCAGAGAACCCGGCAATCTCCTTTGCCAGGTCTCAAAGGTACATGCCAATGTACAGCTGGTAGGTCTGGACGCGACAAGCAAGCATAGAGCCCTGGAAGCACTTCTTACCGAGGGCATCCAGGTTCCTGGCCTCCCGACCGGGAGGCACCGAGGAGTGCATCTTCTGACTCTTCAGACGATGCATGGCCGATTCCACAACCGTGGAGTGGTGCGGTAATTGTGCCTTTTGGAACCCGGGGCTCTTGCGGAATCGATAGATGGAATCGACCCGCTTGCTCAAAACCGGTGTCGAGGCCGGCGCCTTCCACATGCGGAAGAGCAACCGTTCCAGCATCGGAGGAACCGGTACAGTAAAGGTCTCCTTTGGAGGAGAATCATACTGTAGGGCCTCGAGCTCCCCGGCTCGAGGATCCTCCTCGGGATCCACAGGGAATGCCAAGGCCTTGGCCATATCCCGCATGAAGTCCAAGAAAAGGGTATCCTCCCGGTGGGGACTGTCTCCGAGGCTCGGACTCCGGTGAGTCCGATGGGACACACAGAGTCCAAAAGGTGTCGGGTGACTCCTTATCCTCTGTTTCCCAGCCAGACCCCTCGGAGGAGGAATCAAGCGGCTCCGGTTGGGCAGGCACTGATGCCATCCGCCCCAATGCCAAGGGTACTGGTGTCGACAACCTCGGTCCCGAGCGGGAGGCCGAGGGAGACCTTGGCCGAGGATCGACTTGAGCATGCATGGACTCGAGGATCGGCTCGGCCTCTGGGGTCGACTTGGACGTCGATGTTCCGGTGGTCTGGGCAGATGCACCGGTGAGACCGGCGATCAGTGCCCGCTGCTGTTCCATGAAGGCAGCCAAGCTGCACTCCAAGGCCATCAACCTGAGTCTGAGCTCAGGAGACTCAGCAGCCCCCGACTCGGGCCCCCCTGGAGGAGAGTCCACGAGGACTACAGTACTCACGTGACCCGGGGACTCCATCTCCACATGAGGTTGTTTTGCAGGCCTCTCCGACTCCAAAGATCTGGGACGGCGCTCAG
Source organism: Ichthyophis bannanicus (assembly GCA_033557465.1). Lineage (NCBI taxonomy): Eukaryota > Metazoa > Chordata > Amphibia > Gymnophiona > Ichthyophiidae > Ichthyophis > Ichthyophis bannanicus. Next base: position 376,850,116 of record CM066034.1, on the reverse strand, counting down.
GGCTATGCGACTTGGCCCTCGAGGAACCAAGTGCGTCCGCTGATGCCACCCTCGTGGGTTTTTTCTTCTTGCGATGCTCCCGCGAGGGAGACCCCCTCTCAGAGGAGCCTCGGCGCTGCTTGGGGCCGGAGTCCCGAGACGTCGAGGCCTCTGATGAAGTCCGGGCCTGTCCGGACGCGGAGTCAGAGAAGATTCTTTCTTTTTGGTGCTGCAGACTCCTCAATGCCTTCGAGGACATTTTCCCACACGGACCACAGATCATTGGGTCATGATCGGGTCCGAGGCACCGGAGGCAGCAGTCATGTGTGTCGGTGAGAGACATAAGTTTCTTACATCGATCACACTTTTTAAACCCGCTGGCAGCCATTGGGGGAAAAAGGGCCCCTGCGAGGTCAAAAGACAGGGCTGCCAGTGAAAACAGAAAAATGGCACGAACGCTAATCTCTAAGGACAAAAACCGAAAAAAGAAGTCCGAGCTAGATACCGATGTATCGGGCCCAGGCAGGAAAGGGAAACCGGCATCGAACCGAAGAAAACGGGTCCACGCAGAACAAAATCAACTTTTTCCTCGGGTGAAAACGGAACACGTCTGTCGGGCTCCATGGAGAAAAGACGACTGAGCAAGATGGCACCCTTGGGCGAGAAGGGGGCCGCGCATGCGTGCTGCATTCCCAAAGGCTTTCTTTGAAAGCTGGGGAAATGCTCTGCACGGGGGCTCCATAGGCGCCAACGTCACCCATATGTGAGGACTGACTTCCTGCTTGGTCCTGGAGAAGACCTGCTAACTCCTTCATGAGGAGGTCCCTGTGAAGAGGGGGTCTGAGACGCTCCCCTGGAGAGTAAGTGGGAGGCACCTGGGTGAGATGTAACCGATAGCCCATTTGGACTATCTGGAGAACTCAGGTGTCTGTTGTAATGGCTGGCCACCTGTGGGCATACAGGGTCAGCCTTCCTCCTGTGCATGGCCTTGCTTCCTTTGAGAGAGGGACTATGCTCTGGGAGTCAAAAGCCCCCTCTAGGCTGGGCCGGAGCCGGGGCCTTTCGCTTATGTGTGCCTTGCCCCAGTCCCTTGGCCTGCTGCCCCTGCTGGGGAGGCCTGATACGTGGGGTAGCTTCAGTAAGCTGATCCTTTCCTTGGGAAAAAGGGCTTCTTACCCAAGCCCTTCTTAGAAGGGGCAGATGACATCTTCGAGTCTTGTCCGGGTCAGTTACTCTGACTCAGTCTCGGTAGCTTCTCCGTCATGGGCTTGCCAAAGAGGTTTTCACCCCGGCAAGGGACATCGACCAACTTGTCCGGAACTCATGGTTCCAGGTCCGATGACTGTAGCCATGCCTGGTGTCAAGCACCGATGCCGGCAGCAGCTATCCGGGCCGAAGCCTCGAAGCCATCATAGGCTTCTTGAGTTAAACTTCAAGCACTCTTGGATCCCGGTGGACAAAACTTGGAAGCACTGCAAAGGTCCCTCGGAGAGACCAGCTGAGGACCCGGCAATCACCTTTGCCAGGTCTCGCAGGTACATGCCCATGTAAAGCTGGTACGTCTGGATTTGGCAGGACAGCATTGAACCCTGGTAGCACTTTCTGCTGAGAGCATCCATGTTGCGGGCCTCCTGGCCAGGAGGCACCAAGGAGTGCATCTTCTGGCTCTTGAGCAGGCGCATGGCCGATTCCACAACCATGGAGTTGTGCGGCAGCTGTGCCTTTTGGAACCCAGGGCTCTTGCGAACTCGATAGATGGAATAGATTCTCCTGCTGAGGACTGGCACCGAAGCCAGTGTCTCCCACATGTGGCGCATCAGCTGTTCCAGAATGGGGTGTCCTCCAGGGGTGACCTTCTCCAAGGCTCAGATCCTGGGGAGTCTGACGGGATGTACTTGGTACGTTGGGTGTCCGGAGACTCCTCATCCTCCGTCTCCCAATTGGACCCCTCTGAGGTGTCCAGCAGCTCCGGCCTCGAGGGCTTCGGTCTCAACCACCCCGACGCCAAGGGGATCGGTGTCGACGACCTTGGTTCCAAACGGGAAGTTGAGGGGGAGCTCGGCTGAGGATCGACTAAAGTTCTTAGGGTCTCGAGGATCGGCTCGGCCTCCGGGGTCGACTTGGATGTCAAAGTCCTGGTGGTCGGGGAGGACGGACGTGCGAGACTGGCCATCAGCGCCCGCTGCTGGTCCATGAAGGCAGACACGCTGCGCTCCAAGGCCGCCAACCTGAGGCTGAGTTCAGAAGGCTCTGCAGCCCCCGGGTCAGGTCCCGACGCTGGCTCTCCCAGAGGAGAGTCCACAACGAGGACAGGGCTTACCTTCCTCGGTGTGTCTGGTTCCTTTTGAGGGAGTTTGGCAGGCCTCTCCGACTCAGAGGATCCGGGGCAGTGCACCGGGCTCCGTGACCGAGCCCGCGAGGGTCCAGGCCGCTCGGAGCTCTCAGACAATGCCACCCTCACAGATTTTTTCTTCCTCAGTGTTCCTGCAAGGGAGACCCCCTTTCAGAGGACACCCGACACTGCTCAGGATCAGACAGCTCCCGTGGGCGGGTGCGGACTCGGGAAAAATCCTGTCATGTTGCTGCTGCCTGCTCCTCATTGCCTTAGAAGACATCTTTTTGCACGGGCCACAGACCATGGGGTCGTGGTTGGGCCCGAGGCAGCGGAGGCAACAGTCATATGTGTCGGTGAGAGATGACAGTGTCGTGCACCAATCACACTTCTTAAAGCCGCTGGCAGCCATCGGGGTAATAAGGGCCCCTGAAAGGTCAAAGGACCGGACTGCCAGCTAAAAAGAAAAGCGTGAACGCTAGTCTCTAAGGACAAATGAAAAATCTGACTGGACTCTATCAGTATACCGGGCTGAGGCGGGAAGGGGAACTGGCGTCGAACCGGCAAAGCAGAAGATAAATTTTCTAACTTTTATCTACTTTTTCCACAGAGGAATTAGGACGTCTGTGGGCTCCACGGAAAAAGACTGAGCAAAATGGCACCCTTGGGTGGGAAGGGGACCACGCATGCATGATGCAGTCCCAAAGGCTTTCTTCGAAAGCTGGGGATTTGCTACGCATGGGGGGCTCTGTCGATGCCAATGTCACCCATATGCAAGGACTGACTTCCTGCTTGTTCCTGGAGAAACAGTGGAACCACCACCAGGGCCCAGAGTTCGCTCACTCTTTGAGCAGACATGAGGGCCACCAGAAAGGCCAGTTTCTAAGACAGGTACCGCAGGTGGCAAGTAGCTAGGGGCTCGAATGGCGGTATGGTCAGCTGAAAGAGCACCACGTTCGGGTCCCACTCTGAAGGGATTTTCCCTCGACAGGGTGGTAGTGAGGGGCTATGGCGCTCAGGTGCACCCTTACCGAGTTAGACTTCAGCCCAGTGTGAGTCATGTGCAGTAGGTATTGGAGTACTAACTGCACATGGCAGAAGAGGTTCTCCCTTCTTTCCGCACACCAGCAGAGAATCTTCTCCACTTAAAGGCATAAGCCCGTCTGGTGGAGGGCTTTCAGGAAGCCAGCAGGATCTCCTCGACTTCTCTTGGAAGACTGAAAGGAACCAATACTACCCCCTTTCAGCAGCGATGCTTTTAGCATTCTGGGCTCAGCCCAGCATACTGGGAGTGCCACCAACAGGGAGAGAGCAGCAGTATAAACCAGGGCTGCCTCGGCCACCTGGGGGCAATTAGTATGACAGACACCCCTCTTGCTCTGGATCTTGAAGAGAGTCCTGGCAACTAGGGGAGAGTCTGTGGGAATGCACAGCGTAAGCCTTCGAACCACTAGATCAGGAAGACATCTGCCACCACTCTCTCCGGGTGCAGTTGGTGCGAGCAGAAGTAAGGTAGCTGTGTGTTGTCTGGAGGTGCAAAAAAAAAAAAAAAATCCATCAAGGGCCTGCCCCAGAGGTGGAAGGAGCCACTTGGCCACCTGGAGTTTAAACACCACTCGTGTGGCCAAAGGACTAATCAGCCTGTCTGCTAGGCAGTTGTCATGGTTCGGGAGGTAAACTGCTCGCAACAGTATGTTGTGAGCTGCAAAGGAGAGGAGGGCCACCACCTCCTGGCAGAGGGAGTACAAACCTGGGGCCCCCTGCTTGTTGATATAGAACATGACTTGATTGTCCATCTGGATCAGTACAGGCCAGTGACGTAGGCAGTGGCAGAACGCTAGTAGGGCTAGAAGATTGCCTTGAGTTCCAGGAGGTTGATCCGTAGGAATGATTCCTCTTGAGACCAGCTGCCCTGTGTGCGGCGGTCCCCGCAATGTGCCCCCCAGCCTAGAAGGGAGGTATCCGTGGTCAGGGTTCTCCGAGGTGCAGGTGCTTCGAAGGGCATTCCTGTCCAGAGGTGACAGAAGTTTTGCCACCAGTTGAGGGAGTTTGCCAATTGGTGAGTAACCCTATCCCTGTCCCATAGCGTGACCATGGCTTGAGTCCACTGTGAGTGGAGGCACCACTGGACTGTCTGCATGTGCAAACGGGCTGAGGACATTACATGGACCGTAGAGGCCATATGGCCAGTAGGCAGAGGAGGAGATGGGCTGGCACTGACTGGCAACATTGTACCTTTCCTGCCAGTTGTCTGAGGCATTCTGCTCTTTCTATGGGGAGGACTGCCTTGACCTGCAGCATGTCGAGATGAGAACCTAAAAACTCCAGAGTTTGGGCTGAAGAGAAGTGGGATTTGGGGTAGTTGATGAAACCCAGGTGCTGCAGATGGCGGAATGCATGCTCTACTACCCGACTAGCCTCTGTGGCTGTGCCGCCCCTGATTAGCCAGTCTAGGTAGGGGAAAACAAAGGCCCCTTGCAGTTGCAGGTGGGCAGCCACCACAGCCAGACATTTGGTAAACACTCTTGCTGAGAAAGCCAGCCTGAAGGGTAGTACCCTGTACTGGCAGTGCCCTCCTCTTACCACAAACCTTAGGTACTGCCTGTGGGAGGGGTGGATTAGGATGTGTGTATACGCATCCTTCAGATCCAAGGAGTACAGCAGCAGTATTCCAAGGGAGAGCATCTTGAACTCCCTCATCAAAAATTTGTTTAAGTTTCTCAGGTCTAGTATGGGCCTGAAGCCCCCAGTTCTCTTTGAGACGAGGAAGTATGTGGAATAGAAGCCCCTCCTCCATAGGTGCTTGGGTACAGGCTCTACTGCGTTGTCTCTGATCAGACCTGTGAGCACTATGAGCAAAAGAATCTGGTGAAGGAGGGGTTGCACTGGCTCTCCTGGGAAGAACTTGGATGGTATCTGCTGTAGGTGGAAGAGGTATCCTTCCCTTACCACTTGCAGTACTCACTGGTCTGAGGTGATGTTAGCCCATCTGTGAGTAAAGAATGCCAGGCGCCCTCCTGTGGGCTGGTGAAAGTCTCCTGGGGGAGGGGAGGCCCTGCCCTGGGAGTCAAAAGTTTCCCCCGGTTGGGTGGGAGCTGGTGTCTGAGGCTTTGGTACTTCCACCTTCTGAGCCCCATGACCTTGCCTCTTAGGGTGAGAATCTTGCTGCTGGCCCGAGAAGAGCTGATAGTGGTGACTGTAGGAAAGGACCATTTTACCTCGGGAACAAGGGTCTTTTCCCTGTTGATTTCCTGCAGGGAAGGGATGAGATCTTTTTAGAGAGCCTCTGGTGGGTCACCACGTCAGTTTCAATTTCTGCCGCCTTGTCGGCCCATGGGCTTGCCGAATAGGTTCTTCCCTGTGCAGGGGATGTTGAGCAGCTTGTCTTGGACCCATTGCTTGAGGTCAGAAAAAAACTTTAGCCAGGTTTGGCATCAGGCGCCGGATGCCAGCTGCTGCGACTTGAGCCACTAACTCAAAGCTGTTGGACTGCTTGGGAGAGGAACTTGGAGCAGTCCTTTATCCCAGAGGTTAGGGACTGGAACTGTTGGAGGGGTTCCCCAACAAGACCAGCCAAAAACACTGAAAGCTCATGGGTTAGAGCCTTTAGGTACATACCTATGTATAATTTATAGGCTTGGATCGAGCCCTGGTAACATTTGTGCCTGAGGGTGTTGAAGGCTCTGGTCTCCTTTCCAGGGGGAGGGGAGGGGGGGGGGGACAGAGGAGTGGGACGTTTGGCTCTTAAGTTGACTCGACAACTATGGAGTTATATGGGAGCTGGGGTTTGTGGAACCCTGGGCCCTTCCGGACATGGTACATGGCATCAAGATGCTGGCTCACCACTGGTACCAATGCCGGTGTCTCCCACATTCTGAGCAATAGCCATTTGAGGGTCCGCCACAGAGGCACCATGAGGGTTTCTCCTTGAGTGTAGACTCGTATTGGAGGATCTCCAACTCCTCAGTGCACGGGTCCTCCTCTGCCTCAGTCTGCACAGAGGGCTCTGGCCATGTCCTTGACAAAGTCACGGAATGCTATGTCTTCCAGAGGGGAGTGACACTGGGCCACCAGGGGAGACGGGTCTGAGGGAATGTCTCGATGCTGTTTAGTCTCCGGGGATGCCTTGTCTGTTTCCTACTCAGAGTCAAGTGGTGATGACAAATCCAAGGCCCTGCGACTCATTATCTCGAGGTTAGGCCTGAGAGGTCTGGCTTCCAGAGGACCTGGGGTCCGAATCGCAGAAACTAGCCAGGAAGGATCGGATGGCTGAGAACCGGGACCTCAACAGGTGCAGGCAGCTTACCAGAGGCCAGTGGCGCTCGGCTTGATGATTGGGAACTCCCCTGCAGTCGGGGGTCTGGTCGTCAGGGCAAATGATGCGGACAAACCAACTATCATTGCCTGCTCCAGGGCTGCCATTATGGTTTCCAAGCCAGAAAGCTCCGCAGCTTTTGGCGCAGGCAATGAGGATCTCGGCCTGGCGCAACCACCTAGAGGGACAGATCTTTTTCTTATTTTTCCTCAGAGTCCAAGGTCTTCTTGGAGGAGTTGCTACCGCAGGACTCAGAGGATGCTCGTAGGATGTGCTAGGCTTGAAACCTCTGCGTTGGAGAGGCCGGGACAGAGTCTGACATGGGGAACAGTTTTTCCTGTAACTCGGACCTCTTTTTGTTGGTCTTAGGTGTCATGGCCTGGCACAGGTCATAGATGGTGCTGTCATGGTCTGGCCCTAGACAGCAGTCATGGGTATTGGTCACTGACAGTTTGACTGCAGCAATCACATTTTTTGAACCCACAGGGAGACATGGTGACGAGCATCCGGGCAGGGTCGATAACCGCTGGGCAAAGAGAGGCACGAATGCTGGTTGAGGCAAGCCCCTATCAAAAAAGAAAAAAAAGGGGCCGAGAATAGCACTGAATTTGGCGCCAGCTCGAGGCAGGAAAAGGAACCTAGATGCAAACGAGGAAAAGATAAGGATTATTTAAGCAAGGATTTTTTCTGGAGAAACAAGAAAGACGTCCGTTGGGCTCCGCAGAAAAAAAAAAGCAGACTGAGCAAGATGGCACCCTTGGGCAGGTAGGGGACCACACATGCATGGTAGCATGTCCCAAAGGCTTTCTTTGAAAGCTGGGTAAATGCTCCGTGTGGGCTCCGAAGGCACAGACGTCACCCATATGAGGGCTGATTTCCTGCTTGTTCCTGGAGAAGACTGCTGTTCCTGCCAGTGGGAAAATCATGGGAGACGCAGTAGAGACAACAAAATCTGCATAGGGTCCCAACATTGCCAAAAAATGTGCCTACAAATATCTCAATTGAACTAAGGGCACAAAAGAGGTCAAAACAAAAAAATAAACAAAACAAAAAACACACAAAGAAAAAAAATCGAAGACAACAGACTGGTATAAAAGGAATCCCCTTATCAAAAAGAATCCCAGCAGCTGTCAGATGGTTGGCAAAACCTGAGCAGGACTACCCTGGCCACCCATATAAGCCTAGGAATAGACCAGCTGCCTCACACAAGCGGCTTTCTTTTTTTTTTTTTTTTTTTTTTTTAAGTTCTATTCAAAGCAGCAAAAAGAGCTAATTAAAAATAGAGATCTAAAAAGAGGCAGAGAAAAAAAAAAAAAACAAAACATGCAGAAAGAGGATAGCAAGAAGGAAGGAGGGCCTGGACTCAGATTTACCAATTTCCCTCAGAGGGCCCTGTGGGGTCCTCCTGTCTGCTTTTCAGCCCACCAATGCTGGAATCCAGGTGTAATCATGCTGAAAGTGTAGTTACTCACCTGTAACAGGTGATCTCCGAGAACAGCAGGAATTTAGTCTTCACATATGGGTATCGTCGGTACCGATGGAGCCTGCGCGGGAATGCTCCCCAGCGTCCAATAGGAAAGTTTTTGGGAGCATCCCACAGCACCTGCATGCTGCCTTCCCGCCTTTCCAACTGTCCCTCTCCAGTTGTGCTTATGGCTGAGACGAGAGCGCGCGAGAGCGACAACGAGCGCACGAGAGCGACGAGCGCACGAGAGCGACAACGAGCGCACGAGAGCGACAACGAGCGCACGAGAGCGACAACGAGCGCACGAGCGCGACAACGAGCGCACGAGCGCGACAACGAGCGCACGAGCGCGACAACGAGCGCACGAGCGCGACAACGAGCGCACGAGCGCGACAACGAGCGCACGAGCGCGACAACGAGCGCACGAGAGCGACAACGAGCGCACGAGAGCGACAACGAGCGCACGAGAGCGACAACGAGCGCGACAACGAGCGCACGAGAGCGACAACGAGCGCACGAGAGCGACAACGAGCGCGACAACGAGCGCACGAGAGCGACAACGAGCGCACGAGAGCGACAACGAGCGCACGAGAGCGACAACGAGCGCACGAGAGCGACAACGAGCGCACGAGAGCGACAACGAGCGCACGAGAGCGACAACGAGCGCACGAGAGCGACAACGAGCGCACGAGAGCGACAACGAGCGCACGAGCGCGACAACGAGCGCACGAGAGCGACAACGAGCGCGACAACGAGCGCACGAGCGCGACAACGAGAGAGATGCACAACTCCTAGGGGAGGTGTGCAGGTTGTGAAGACTAAATTCCTGCCGTTCCCGGAGAGCACCTGTTACAGATGAGTAACTACACTATCTCCAGGAACAAGCAGGAAAGTGTAGTTACTCACCTGTAACAGGTGTTCTCCAGGAGCTGCAAGAATCAGTCCTCACATATGGGTGACATAGACGTCGATGGAGCCCCTGCGGAGCAATTCCCCAGTTGTCTCGCTCTCTCTCTCTCGTTGTCGCTCTCTCTCTCTCTCGTGTGGCAACAGGACTCGACTGAGCCTGTCCGCCCAAACGTTTTGAATGCCTGGAAGGTATACTGCCAACAAATGAATGTGATGCTCTCTGGGCAAAGGCCCACAGTTGCAAAGCTTCGTTGCATAATTGCAGAGAGCCTGTTCCACCTTGTTTGTTTAGGTAAAACATGGCCACTTTATTGTCTGTTTGCACCAGAACTGTTTTGCTTACGAGATGAAAGCAAAAGACTCGAATAGCATTGGAAATGGCCCTTAGCTCTAGGAGGTTTATTTGAAGAGAAGCCTCCTGTGGGGTCCAGAGACCCTGGGTAGACAGATCGCCCAAGTGGGCTCCCCAACCCAACTTGGATGCCTCTGTCGTCAGTACAGCCTGAGGTAGGGGTTGCTGAAAAGGAGAGCCTATTGTAAGGTTTGCCAGAGATTGCCACCAATGCAGAGACGCAATCAGGCATGTGGTAACTCTGATCTTGTCTGACAGGCATCCTGAGGCCTGGGACCATTGGGAAGCTAAGGTCCACTGGGCCACTCGCATATGAAGGTGTGCATAAGGAATCACATGGACTCTGGATGCCATGTGTCCTAGAAGTTGAAGCATCTGTTGAGCAGTGAGGAAGGTTTGTAGCACTGCTTGAGATGCTAGTTCGATGATGTTCTGATGAGGCTGAGGCAGGAAAGCCTTTGACTGCTGTATGTCCAAGCGAGCCCCTATAAACTCGAGGGATTGAGATGGGGTGTGCTGGGACTTTGGAAGTTTTATTATCCATCCCAAATACTGTAGTATGTGCACTGCTCGGGAAAGAGCATGACTTGCCTCTAGAGCTGACAGTGCTCGGATGAGCCAATCGTCTAAGTAAGGGAAGACAAAAATTCCCAGAGTCCTCATAAATGCTGCTACTACTGCCATGCATTTTGTGAAGACCCTTGGAGCAGAGGCCAGCCTGAAAGGAAGGACCCTGTATTGAAAATGTCTTCCCCTGACTAGGAACCGAAGGCATTTTCTGTGATCTGCATGAATAAGGATATGCATGTAAGCATCCCTTAAATCTAGAGGACATAGCCAATCTTGCTTGTGAAGGTATGGAAGAAGAGTGCCGAGGGAGATCATCTTGAACCTCTGACTAAATATTTGTTCAGTTCTCTGAGGTCCAGGATTGGCCTTAGTCCCCCTGACTTCTTTGGAATGAGAAAATAGGGGGAATAGAATCCTGTGCACTGCTGGGACCTTGGAACCTCTTCTATAGCCCCTTGAACCAGAAGAGTGGTGACCTCTTGCCACAACAGGTCTGAGACCAGTGGTTGAGATTTGAACTGTTTGATTAGCATGGATGGGGGCAAGCTGAGGAAATGGAGCCTGTATCCCAGACTCACAATAGATAAAGTCCAATTTTCTGAAGTGATTTGTTGCCATCTTTTGGCAAAATGGCAAATACGGCCTGGAATAATTAAAGGTTCTGGGCTTAGAACAGGAAGAATGGCTAAGTTCTCTAGACAACAGTCAAAGACCCTGAGGAGGCTGGGTCTGCTGAGCCTGTCTCTTTGTCTAGTTTGTTGTTGCCCCTTCTGGGGAACATGTGTTTGCTGGGTGGAAGATGGATAGAATTTTCTTCTTAGAGAAAAAAGTTTTTTTGAAAAACTTTTTCTTGGCTGGGTTAGCTGTAGATTTTGACAACCTGTCTAAAGTAGTATTATCAGTGTCAATTTCATTAGCTTTAAGCTGCCAATCCTTGCCAAAAAAGGAATGTTACCCAGCTTATCTTGCACCCATTCCTCCAAGTCTGAAGCTTGGAGCCAGGCAATACGACGTGCTCCTATGGATATAGCAGAGGTTCTGCTAATACATTCAAAACAGTCAAAGGTAGCACGATTCATAAACTTAGAGACATTTTGAGCATGTTTGACCAGAGTCAAATCTGTCCCTTTATCCTCTTGAAGAAAAGGGTTCAAAAGCTCCAAGTCTTTTGTAACTTGCTTAAGAAACATTCCCATGTATAATATATAGGAACTGATTCTTGCTGATAGCATGGAGGACTGAAAGCATCGACGACCAAAGGCATCCAAGTGTTCTAGACTCACGACCTGGTGGATTGGAAGAGTGTCGTTTAGCACTCTTAATCCGCCTCATGGCAGACTCTGCCACCATAGAATGATGTGGTAATTGAGTCTTCTGAAACCCTGGGCAAGATGGTACTCGATATATAGTGTCAAGATGTCTAGAATGTGGAGATACTGGTGTATAGGAAGCATAGCTGCCTCCTTCGGAGCCAAAGGATATTGAAAAATTTGTAATTCTTCTGCCCTAGGCTCCTTTTCTGGTACTACTGTAATGGCAAGACCCTTTGCCATATCACGTACAAAATCATGAAAAGACATATCCTCAGGAGGGACATTCTGCGTTGAGAAGGAGAAGGAGTTGAATCTTGTAAAAGTTCAGCTCTGGTACTGGTGGAATCATCCGAGTCAAAAGAATCGGAAGACTCAAAAGGAGGAAGCACCGGTTCTCTCCTGAAGCAGATGGCATCGGTACCGCTCGATGTCAGTACCGTAATGAGTCAGTACCTGATCCCCCATGCTGGAGAGAGATTCCAAACTCGGCATCGGGGGGGAAGCATGCCTGTTGAAGCAGGTACCGAGGGTACTGGCACCGGTGCCTGCGGAACCGTCTGCAGCGACCTTAGTGGTACTGAAGTAGCCAAAAGAGTTGCTAGAGTGCGTTCGATAGCGAGGAGTCTTTTGTCCACTGCCGATGCCGGGGTGTCGGTACCGGTGGTAGCGGCCACAACCCCTGAGTATGGCACCAGTAGTTCCATCGAGGCCGAGGCCTCGGGAATATCCTGGAGCCCCGATAAAGCTTTGGAGCCCGAAGACTCCCGCCGGGGCTGTTTTGCCAGTGAAGTATCCTCGAGGGCAACGCCAATGGCATCTCGATGTTTAAAGGGAGATCTACCCTTCGAGGACCGGCTAGTCATAGAAGACTTGTGTTTAGTTACCTGAGATCCCTGGGAAGAAGTAGAAGCCCTGGAAGACATCGATGCTACAGACAGTGTCTGAAGCAAAAAGGGTACCGAGTTGATTCGCTCGATTCTGAAGACTTCTTTTAGTCAGCTTCCTACAGGAGAGACACTCCGCAGGGCAATGGTCAGGACCTAAACATTTAAGACACCAGTCATGGGTGTCGGTAATAGAAATTGTACCGCCACATTTTGAACATTTTTATATTAAAACCAGTGGCTGGTTTTTCCATGGTAAAGGAAAAGAGGGCCTAATGCCCAAAATGGCGCCAAGCACCAGAGCAGGGAAAAAATCCCTGAGAAAAGCACCAAAATTGAAATATTTTTAGAAGAAAAGAAAGAGCAGCACCGGTGGTACCGGTAGGCATCGACGGAAGGCAGATGCAACCACAAGAGATATAAAAAGGAGAAATTAGACCTTACCTGCTAATTGTCTTTCCTTGAGTTCTCTCCGGGCCAGTCCAGGTACAGTTGGGTAGTCAATCCCTTCTAGCAGCTGAGGACTGAAAGCTGAAACTTTTGCTGACAGATGTAATAGCTCCCTCTAGTGTTAGCAAGCCAGTCATCTATTGTCAAAGCAGAGTACAAACAGAACCAACCCGTTCCTAAATAAGGAAAAAAAACAACTCGAACTTCAAAAACCTGAACAAGAACAACTGGCAACTCAAGACGAATGGTGCTCAGAAGCGCGCCCTCATACCAAACTCTAGCAGGGCTGCGCCAGATCCTTGCAGTATGAAGAGTCCCCTCCCAGAGAGCCGGAACCCTCCAAGATCCTTTTCCAAATGCAATCGAAATCTGCAAGCGCGGAAGTGCGCAAAAAACTGTAGTGAAAATGCAAACGCCTCAAGAGACCCTTCACGAACCACCACTCACAAAAAGACCAGATGGGTGGGACCTGGACTGGCCCGGAGAGAACTCAAGGAAAGGCAATTAGCAGGTAAGGTCTAATTTCTCCTTCCTCTTCGTCTCTCCGGGCCAGTCCAGGTACAGTTGGGCAGTACCAAAGCAGTACCTAATCTGGGGAGGGTCTTGCGAGCCCCGCCAAAATGGTCGAGGCCTCCACGGTAGCATCCTCCCGGGCCTGCACATCCAACCGATAATGCTTTGTGAAGGTATGCAGAGAGGACCAGGTAGCCGCCCGACAGATATCTGCTGGCGGAATCAAACTCATCTCCGCCCAAGACGTCGCTTGTGCTCGTCGAATGTGCTCTGAGCTCCCATGGAGGCAACCTACCCCGCGCCTCATAAGCTCTAGCTATCGCTTGTTTCACCCAGCGGGCGATAGAAGCCTTGGTCGCTGCTAACCCCTTACGAGGACCTCCAAACACAAACAACCGATCCGACTTCCGAAACGGCTTGGTATGCCGCAAATACTTCCGGAGAACGCGCCCCAAATCCAACCTGCTCAATGCTCTGTCCCGCTCATTGCAATGGGACGGAAAAGTAGGCAGGGAAACTGATTCATATGGAAGCTGGATACCACTTTCGGCAGAAACGAGGGAACGGTCCGCAGAACTACCTTCTCCTTCGAGAAATGAAGATACGGTTCCCTGCAGGACAGCGCCTGCAAATCCGAAACCCTCCTAGCTGAGCATAGGGCCACCAGAAAAGCCATTTTCCAAGTAAACTCTCGCAAGCCGCCAGGCAGTTTCGACTCAAAAGGCAGACCCGTTAAGGCTGAGAGTACCAAATTCAAATCCCAAGAAGGCACCACCAGGCGACGAGGCGGACGAATATTCTTAGCCGCCCTAAGAAATCGCTGCACATCCGGATGCGACGCGAGAAACCAGCCTTGCAGTCAGCCGCGGAAACACGCTACGGCTGCTAAGTGCACTTTGAGAGTGTTAAGAGCTAAGCCCTTGTCTAGACTGCCTTGAAGAAATGCCAAGACGTCCGGCAAGCCGGCGGAATGGGGAGAGATCCCTCTTTCTGTAGACCATGCCTCAAAAATGCGCCACACACGTATGTACGATAAAGTCGTTGAACGCCTCCTGGACTTCAACATAGTAGAGATCACAGACTCAGAGTACCTTTTACGCCGCAAACGCTCCCGCTCAAGAGCCAAGCCGTAAGCAAGAATTGATCCACCTGAGGCATGAGAACTGGACCCTGACTCAAGAGATTTATCCGAGAGGGTAACCTCCATGGAGGAGCTACTAGCAACCGCACCAGATCCGCATACCAAGGACGCCTGGGCCAATCCGGCGCAATGAGAATCACCGTGCCCCGGTGAAGCGAGATTCTCCGAATGACACGCCCTATCAACGGCCAAGGGGGGGAAAACGTACAGAAGCTGGTCTTCTGGCCAGGGCTGGACCAACCCGTCCAAGCCTTCCGACATGTGTTCTCTGCGTCTGCTGTAAAACCGAAAGGCTTTGGCATTGGACAGGGTCGCCATGAGGTCCATAACCGGGTGACCCCAACGAAGAGAGATCTCGTGGAAGATCGCTGAATTCAGTTCCCATTCTCCGGGGTCCAGGCGATGCCGACTGAGAAAATCGGCTTGAACATTGTCCTTTCCCGCTACATGAGCCGCCGAAAGCGAAGCAAGGTTCATCTCTGCCCACTGTAGCAGGACCTGGCTCTCTAGAAGCAACGGAGCACTGCCGGTGCCGCCCTGCTTGTTGATGTAGGACACCGTCACGAGATTGTCTGAAAACACTCGAACTGCCCGCGCTGCGATCAGATCCGAGAAATGCAGAAGCGCTAACCGAACCGCCCGAAGCGCAAGATGATTTATAGACCACCTGCTTTCCGTTATCGACCAAACTCCCTGCGCCACCTGGGACAGACAATGAGCCCCCCAGCTGGACAGACTGGCATCGGTCGTGATCAAGATCCACTCCGGCTCTCGCAGTGGCACTCCCGTATGAAGATGAGCCGGAAGTATCCACCAATGAAGACTGCGTCGAACCTCCTCCGCACAGGGAAGCCGTTGAGAGAGCGGATGAAGTTGGAGACCATCTGGAGAGCAAGGCGTGCTGTAGAGGACGCATGTGCGCCCTGGCACAAGGCACCAGATCCAGAGCTGCGGCCATCGATCCCAACAGTTTGAGATATCTCCACGCAGTTGGGGCCCTGAGCCGAAGAAAAGCGTTCACTTGACCTATCAGCTTCCTCCCCCGGTCCCGCGGGAGTAGAACCAAACCGCTCTGTGTCGAACACGGCCCCGAGGTAAACCAACCGTTGCACGGGAAGATGACTCTTCGCTCGATTGATCACCCAACCGAGGTGTTCCAAGAACTGCACCACCCGTGCCGTCACCGCGATTGAGTCCTCCCGAGTACTCGCCCAGATGAGCCAATCGTCTAGATAGGGATGGACTTGAATCCCCTCTTTGCGAAGAGCTGCCGCAACCACCACCATAACCTTGGTGAAGGTGCGAGGAGCAGTTGCTAGACCAAACGGTAATGCCCGAAACTGAAAATGCCCCATGGGGACTGCAAACCGCAGAAAACGCTGATGCTCCAGGCATATCGGAATGTGCAGGTAAGCTTCCGTGAGATCTATGGAAGAGAGCCACTCTCCCGGTCTCACCGCTCGTATAACGGAACGTAGAGTCTCCATACAGAAATGTGACACCCGCAAGCATCGGTTCACGTGTTTGAGATCCAGAATCGGATGAAAAGAACCCTCCTTTTTGGGTACTACAAAATAAATCGAGTATCGACCTGTACTGCACTGGTCTCAAGGAACTGGAACCACCGCCCGCAGGTCCAACAAGCGCTGAAGAGTATCCGCGACCGCTCGACTCTTCACTCGAGTACCGCAGGGAGAAAACACAAAGGCATCCGCCACAGGAGCAGCGAACTCCAGAGCATAGCCGTCACGGATGATCTCCAAGACCCAGAGATCGGAGGTTATGGCGGCCCAGGCGGAGAGAAACCCCTGCAAACGACCTCCTACAGTGATCTCCGACTGGACCAGCCTCCCTTCATTGCGGTTTCTTAGAAGGAGTTTGCTGAGAGCCGAAGAACCCTCTGCCAAACCCCCAGGCCACTCGAAAGGACTGACCCCTGGAAGGAAACCGACCCCTTTGGTAGGGCACAAATCTAGAACCGCGAAACCGACGAAACTCCCTATTGTCCCCCCGTAGCATAGGTGAGGACTTAGCCTCCCTAGGCTTATCCTCTGGAAGACGACCCCCTTTGGAGTCGCCCAAATCTTTCACAAGCTTTTCCAATGCTTCCCCAAACAACAACTTGCCTTTATACGGAAGCTTACTCAGACGGGATTTAGATGACGTATCCGCCGCCCAATTGCGCAACCAAAGAAACCGCCGAGCCGCTATTACAGAAGCCATGGACTTTGCCGAAATCCTGATCAAATCATAAAAAGCATCTGCTAAATACGCTACTGCCGATTCAAGCTTAGCGCCTTCCGGAGGGGAGTCCTCCTGCTTCAAAGCAGCCTGCTCGCCCTTAATCCAGCGAATAGCAGCCCTGGACACAAACGCCCCACAAACAGACGCTTGGAGGGACAGGGCATTAGCATCAAAAGCCTGTTTCAGAAAGGCTTCCAACTTCCGATCCTGAACATCCTTAAGGGCAGCACCTCCCTCTACAGGAATCGTGGTTTTCTTCGTAACTGCGGACACAAGAGCGTCGATCTTAGGCATTTTCAACAACTCCCTCTCTTCCTGAGGAACTGGGTTAAGGCGGGCAATGGAACGCCCCCCCCTTAAGTTAGCCTCCGGACACTCCCATTCAGACTCTATCATTTGCTTAATCACCCTGTGCATAGGGAAGCAGTGCTGCTCCGCCTTAAAACCTTGTAATAGAGGATCCTCCAGAGGCTCTTGTTGTAAGGAAGGAGGCACAATATTTAATGCAGAGAGATTGGACAATCAGCGCACCCAGCTCTTCCTTCCTGAATACCCTAAACACATTAGGGTCCTCTCCCGGCCCCAGCTCCCCATCTTCCAACTCCTGAGGCCAAGAGTCTAGCCCTACCTCAGAGGAGATCTCCCCCTCCTCTGGCAGGAGAGAGTCAAAAGAGTGAGGGACACGCTCCTCATGAGAAAAATCCCTACAGGGTAACTGAGAAGAGGAACCCTCACCGGGATCGAGAAGCTGAGAATCCTTCTGCAGTGAAAGCCCCTGATCCCCTGCAGCTGCACCCTCCATCGGGTGAGACTGTTTCAGTAAATAGGCTTTATGTAAAGCCAAAATAAAGTCTGGGGAGAAAAAAAAGATTGCAATGCCCCTTGAGAACCGGGAGACAAAGGTTTACTAATGTCCCCAACGGAAGGCTCCTTGTGTGACTTTGATTTTCGTTTCCCTGAGCGCTGCAAAAGCGCGGGAACAGGAGCGGCGTCTGAAGGGAGCGTGGTTGCCGCTGCCACGGACAGTTTCTTCCCCTGAGGCTTCTCTCCCAATAGCTCACCGGGACTGGCACTCTCCATTGTGAAGGATACCCGAAAAACAAAAACTGCCAAAATAAACGAAGACCCCCTGGCAAGCCAAAATGCTATGAAAACCCGGCGATCGAGAAACACGCGGTATTCAGAAAATGGCGCCGAAACTACCCGCTGGTGGCAGAAAAGCACCCACTGGACCGGAGAACAAGTCAGAATGCGCCGCTTACCTCAGTAACAAGACAGGCACGATCTCTAAATCTCCGCTGCTAGCGAAAAAGAGACAAGTGGAAGCATCGCGGGAAAAGGATACTGGGGCTCCCAGCTCCATTCAAGCCCACATGAAATTTAGCGATCCCCCGGAAGCAGGCTCTGCCCCCGACTCTAACACAAAAATCAAAAAGCAAATTTAAACACAGGATCGCTGAAATATCCGTGCCTCCGATCCTCCCTCCTCTAAAGAGGAACAAGGAGGAATCGCTTGCTATTATGCCCTGCTAGGGCCAGTGAGCAAGGTCTCTGTCTGAAGCAGTGAGTTGAGTTGCCTTTGGCTTTTGAAAACTCCTAGCATTAAGCTGATCCCGTTTTCTGCTGTATCTATTATATATATATATTTTTTTTTAATTCAGTTGTTTATACTGTCTAAAGAATTTCGTCTCTCCTGGGAGCCTGCCAGAGATACGTCCACTCTAGCTGCTGAGGACTGAAGACTGGCTTGCTAACACTAGAGGGAGCTATTACATCTGTCAGCAAAAGTTTCAGCTTTCAGTCCTCAGCTGCTAGAAGGGATTGACTACCCAACTGTACCTGGACTGGCCCGGAGAGACGAAGAGGAATAAGAGAAGATTTTCTGTGGTGACAGAACTGAAGTGAGAGAGGTAGTTGGGCGGGAAGGCAGCACGCATGCGTGGTGGGATGCTCCCAAAAGCTTTTCTTTTGGGACGCTGGGCAGCGTTCCCACGCAGGCTCCGGTGACTACGGTACCCATATGTGAAGACTACATTCCTGCTTGTTCCTGGAGATTGTAGTCTTTACATATGGGGACTCCCTAGCTGCAGATGCCAGGGAGATGGCCCCAGGAAGTTGTTAGCCCTTGTGAAAGGGCCATACTTCCCCCCATGGATATCTGGCATCCTACCAGGGACGGTGGGCAGGACTTGATTAAGTCTGAAAAAGGTGTTAAGAACAACCTGGCCAAACAAGGCATCCCGGCGGGAGTCCTTGTCTAAGCAGTAGTGGGCTGTGAAGGTATGTACTGAAGCCCAAGTAGCTGCTCGACAGATGTCGTCGATAGACACAGAGTGAAGATGAGCCATTGAGGCTGCCATGGCTCTCGCATTGTGAGCTGTGACATGGCCTTCAAGAGGACAGTTCTTACTCTCATAGGCAAAGGATATTCACTGAGCAATGCAGTTAGAGTTCTTTTGGAAACTGGAAGTCCCAAATGACTAGGATCAAAAGCAACAAAGAGTTGAGAAGCTTTTCTATGTTGCTGTGTCCTTTGCAAGTAAAAGGCCAAAGCTCTTTTACAGTCCAAGGCATGAAGGTTCCTTTTTGCACTGGAGGCATGAGGCCTTGGAAAGAATACAGGAAAGTAAACCACTTGGTTTAAATGGAAAGGCGAAACCACCTTTGGCATAAAGTGTGGATGAGCCCTAAGAACTACCTTATCATGGTAGAACCTTGTATAAGGAGAACCAGCCACTAATGCTTGCAATTCACTGATGCGACGCG
The DNA here is from genome assembly GCA_033557465.1 of Ichthyophis bannanicus. Taxonomy (NCBI): domain Eukaryota; kingdom Metazoa; phylum Chordata; class Amphibia; order Gymnophiona; family Ichthyophiidae; genus Ichthyophis; species Ichthyophis bannanicus. Next base: position 376,830,883 of record CM066034.1, on the reverse strand, counting down.
CTGATGTGATTGCAATGAGGAAGATGACTTTCCAGGGAAATAATTTCAAAGATGTAGTGGCTAATGGTTCAAAGGGCGGTTTCCTGAGCTGCCCGAGCACCAGATTTAAGTCCCATACCACCAGTGGTGGCTTAAAGGGAGGCTTTGTTAAAAGGCCTCAAATCTCGCTATGAGAGGAAATAGGTTGTCCACTTAGAGCAGCGCTTCTTAACCTGTGGGTCGCGACCCCCATAGGGGTTGCCACAGAATTTATCGGGGGTCGATTCACTCCACCAAGTTAAAAAAATATTTTAAAAAAAGCACACAAGTTGCTGCTGAGTCCGCTTCTCAGCAGCAGCAAACTCACTGACTCCAATCTTCTGCAGCCGCGGCTCCCTGCCTCTTAGGGAACAGTGGCTGAGCCTGTGAAACAGTTGGAGCCGTTCCTGTCTCTCAATGGGCTCCGTGCAGCATTGTCCCGCCTCCAAAGGAACTTCCTTTGGAGGAGGGACAATGCTGCACAGAGCCCCTCGAGAGACAGGAAGGCTTCACAGGCACAGCCGCGGTTCCCTAAGACACAGGGAGCCGCGGCTGCAGAAGAACAGGGCAGTAGCAGGCAGACAGGGAGAGGGGAGGAGGGGGCAGGGAATCTGCAATGGGGCTGACATGGAGGGAGAGGGGGCTGACATGGACAGAGGGGAGAGACAGGGGGGACATACTGAACAGACAAGGGATAAATGCTGGACAGAGGAGAGAGACAGTGCGGGTTAGGATTATAATGAGCAGGTGGGGGTGGGCTAGGACTGTAATGGGTTGATTAGGGAAGGCTAGGACTGGGAATGAACTGATCAAGGGGGGTTTGGGACTGGTAATGGGCTGATAGGAGGCTAGCATTGGAAATGAGCGGATCGGGGAGGTTAGGACTGGAAATGGGCTGATTGGGGGGGGGGGGGGGTAGGACTGGTAATAGGCTGATGGGGGGAGCCTAGCACTGGAAATGAGCTGATTAGGGGAGGCTAGGACTGGTAATGGACTGATGGGAGGCTAGTATTGGAAATGAGCTGATTGGGGGGGGGGGGGCTATGACTAGAAATGGGCTGATTAGGGGAGGCTAGCACTGGTAATGGGGTTGAGGGGGGGACTAGCACTGGAAGTGAGCTGATTGGGGGGCTTCGACTGTGACTGGGCTTATGGTGGGGAGGGGAGGATAGAGCTGCTGGCCCTGGAAGAAAACTGGGGGTTAAGGCTACAATGGGCTGATATGAGGGGATGGGAGAATGGAACTGGAAGGGAGTGGATCTGAGAGGGGTTGCCATGGTATTTATACTAGAAGGGACTAGTCAGATAGGAAGGAGGGGGACTGGAAGGGGATGGACACCAGTGGCAGTCATGGGAATGCAAGTTGACATTGGAAGGTACTGGGAGCGAGGACTGGAAAGGGGCTGATACTGGGGAGGGTTATTGGGACTGGAAATAGGCTGATGGAAAGTGAAGAAAATAAAAGGAGATAAGAAATGGCAGATGGACCATAGATCACAGAAAGAGAGCTAAGAGGAAACAGGAAAGCAGAAGCCTCAGATCGGGACCAGCATGATCACAGAATAAATTGGTGAGACAACAAAGGTAGAAAAAATAAATTTTATTTCATACTAGTGATTTGACTACAAAATCATAATTTTGAAATCAAATATTGTTACTTGTTATTGTGATTAATTATTGTGGTTTAAATAAGTAAATTTTATAAATAAAAACATATTGCAAAGGCCTATAATATATTAATAAATTCAACAACTGATTACAGTGACAATGCATTAACGGTAAAGGAAGCATTTGATTTTATCATTGGGGGTAATCACAAGTTGACCAATGGTAAAAGGGGTCACGGTACAAAAAAGGTTGAGAACCACTGACTTAGAGGCTTGTAAGAAGCTGCATTAGCACTAAGATGGACTCTTATTGAATGTGTCTTGAGACCCGCATTTGACAAATGGAGATACTCCAGTATCGATTCCAGAGGTATCGCTAGAGGGTTAAGACCCTTCTGCGAGCACCATATGGAAAACCTTTTCCACTTAAAGGCATACGAGCATCTTGTAGAGGGTTTCCTAGAAGCATGAAGGATATCCTTTACCTGTTGGGAAAGGTTAAGATCCTGAAGTTCTAGGCTTTCAGCAACCAGGCCCTAAGATGCAGAGACTGGAGATTCGGATGCCAGAGCATCCCGTCCTCTTGGGAGAGAAGATCTGGAGCGGATCCCAACTCCAGAGGCGGAGCCTGAGAGAGATATAGGAGCAAAGGGTACCATGTTTGCCGTGGCCAACGTGGAGCTATGAGGATCATATGACCTCTGTCTCCCTGAGGCTTGAATAGAGTTTTGGGGATGACAGGAATGGGTGGGAAGGCATATAGAAGTCCTGACCCCAGTGAAGGAGGAAGGCGTCCCTTGCCTGACATCGAGCCGGAATTCTGGATCAGAACCGGGGAAGTTTGGCATTCAGCGGACTTGCAAAGAGGTCTATGTCCGGGGTTCCCCAAATCTGAAATATTTGGGCAACCTGGTCTGCATGGAGAGACCATTCGTGTGGAAGCAGAACTTGACTGAGTTTGTCTGCCCAAGAGTTTTGAATGCCTGGAAGATACATCGCAAGGAGATGAATCTGATGCTCTCTGGCGAGGGCCCATAGTCGCAAAGCTTTGTTGCATAGCGACAGAGCCTGTTCTGCCCTGCTTGTTCACATAGAACATGCTACCTGATTGTCCGTTTGAACTAGGGCTGTCTTGTAGCTGAGCGTGAAATACTCGAAGAGCAAGGAAGATTGCTCTGAGCTCCAGGAGGCTGATGTGAAGACAGCCTCCTGTGGAGTCCAGGTACCCTAGGTAGAGAGATCGTGCAGGTGGGTTCCCCATCCCACCTGTGATGCATCTGTTAGGGTGGCTTGGGATAGGGGTTGCTGGAAAGGAGACCCCACCAGAAGGTTTCTGGGTGATTACCACCATTGGAGGGACGGAAGAAGACAGTTTGTTATTTTGTCTGACAGGCAGCCTGAGGCCTGTGTCCACTGAGTGGATAAAGTCTATTGGGCTGCTTGCATATGGAGGCGAGCATAAGGAACCACATGCACGGTAGATGCCATGTGGCCTAGCGATTGTAGCATTTCCCGAGCAGTGAAGCAAGGTTTGAGCACTGCTTGGGAAACTAGTTGTACTATGTGAAGACAGTGGGGCTGCGGAAGGAAAGCCCTTGTCTGTCTGGTATCCAGATGAGCTCCTATGAACTCTAGGGACAGTGGGAGCAAGATTGGATTTTGGGAGGTTTATGACCATTCCCAAATACTGAAGGATTCGCCTTGTGCAAAACAGAGCTGAGCTGGCTTCTGGCACTGTATGGGCTCGAATGAGCCAGTTGTCTAAGTAAGGAAAGACAAATATTCCCAGAGTGCAGAGAAATGCTGCTACCACTCCACCGACCACCGTCCCTGAGCAAAGTGTACGCCGCAGTGCGCCCCCCAGCCTGAGAGACTGGAATCCGTGAACAGAGGGAGCCACTCCGGCGACTCCAGCGGCATTCCCGCTTGTAAGGTGTCCGGGCGCAACCACCACCGCAGAGCCTGCCGTACGCTCAGCAGACAAGGAAGACGCTTGCTCAACGACTCGGACTGATTGGACCACCGACGAAGCAAAGCCCGCTGCAGTGGCCTCATGTGAAATTGAGCCCAAGGAACCACCTCCAGCGACGCCGCCATGGTTCCCAACACCTGAAGATAATTCCATGCCGACGGTGCCGGCCGCTTCCTGAAGTTGCGCACCAATGTTTGAAGAACCTGCGCTCTGCGTTCCGTCAGAAAGACCGACCCTCTCCGGGTATCGAACCGCACTCCCAGATACTCGAGAACCTGCGAGGGGGCTAAATGACTCTTTAGCGGATTGACCACCCAACCCAGGCTCTGCAAAAACTCTACCACCCGACGGGTGGCTTGAATGCTCTCGTCGAGGGACTTGGCCCGAATCAGCCAATCGTCGAGGTAGGGATGAACTAGGATCCCCTGCCGTCGCAATGCCACCGCCACTACGATCATTATTTTGGTGAAGACGCGGGGAGCCGTCGCCAGGCCGAAGGGCAGCGCTTGAAATTGAAAGTGACCCAAAGGCAGGGCGAATTGCAGGAATTTCTGATGCGACGCCCTGATGGGCACATGGAGATAGGTTTCGGAGAGATCGAGGGAAGAGAGAAACTCCCCTTTCCGAACCCCCACGATGACCGATCGAAGGGTTTCCATTTGAAAATGTGGCACGCGGAGACACCGATTCACTCCTTTGAGGTCGAGGATAGGGCGAAGAGAGCCGTCCTCCTTTGGCACCACGAAATATATAGAGTAGCGGCCCAGCCCGTACTCCGCAGGCGGCACTGGGACGACAGCCCCCAGACGAAGGAGGCGATTTAAGGTCTGCTGAATCTGTAATGCCTTCTGAGGCCCTCTGCAGGGAGATTGAACGAACGAGTCCAGCACCGGCACCGCCAGATCCAGCGCATAGCTGTCGCGAATAATCTCTAAGACCCACTGGTCTGACGTTATGTGGGTCCAGGCGGAAAGAAACCCCCTCAGGCGTCCCCCGATCGATTGTCCTTCCGCCGGGACCCGCAGCCCTTCATTGGGGCTTTCGAGTTGCACCGGTCGCAGGCGCCGCGAAACCTCTGCTTGCCCCACGGAACCCCCGGAACCCTTGGGAGCGCGAGACAAATCTTCCCCGTTGGGAACCGCCAAACCGAGGAGAACGAAACCTGCGGAAATCTCTAACCTGTCCCCGAAAGGACTGATTGAATTTCCCCGGCTTGGGCTTATCTTCCGGTAGTCTACCTCCCTTAGACTCACCCAAATCCTTGACCAACTTATCAAGGTCCTCACCAAACAATAATCTCCCTTTAAACGGAAGCTTGCCAAGACGAGATTTAGAGGTCCTGTCGGCCGCCCAATTCTTTAGCCAAAGGGCCCGGCGCACCACAACCAGGGACGCCATACTATTCGATAAAGCCCTAATGAGATCGTAGTGCACATCTGCTAAATACGCCGAACCGGACTCCAAACGCTGGAGTTCCCGCTGCTTGTCGGGTTCCAGGGATGTCGACTGCCCGAGGCGTTGGACCCAACGGAGGCAGGCCCTTGCCACCCAAGCCCCGCAGATGGAGGCCTGCAAAGAAATCGCGTCCGCCTCAAAGGACTGTTTTAACAGCCCGTCCATTTTCCTGTCCTGCGCCTCTTTCAAGGCCGCACTGCCTTCCACGGGAATAGTGGTCTTCTTCGTGACAGTTGACACAGCCGCATCAACCTTAGGGACGCGAAAACGGCCCTTGTCCTTGTCTGCCAAGGGATAGAGCTTATTCATAATACGAAGGCCTTTCAGGCCCGCTTCTGGGTGGTCCCACTCGTTCTGAATCATCTGATCTATCACCTTATGAATAGGAAACACGACGTGCGTCTGGCGCACTGCCTGAATAATAGGATCTGCAGTATCCTCCTCGCTGGCAGTCTGCTTGGACGTAAGTCGAAGCGTCTGCAGTGCCTCTACAATAAGAACCGGCAACTCCTCTGTGGAACACCCGAATGATCCTCACCTGATCCTCAGGCTCAGCTATCTCACCCTCTTTTAAATCCTCGCCCTCCAAATCAACTTCCTGCTCGTCATCCTCTGGTAAATCCACCTCAGAGGGAGAACGCTCCGGCGGACGCGACCTCTTGGGAGCCCGGGCCACCACCGCCTCGTGCCTCGCCAGCCCGGAAGTCAGACTGACCGAGGGGAGAGGTGCCAAAGCCGGCAGTATGCCCTGTCGCTTTCGACAGAAGGCCTGATGCAAAAGCAAAACAAGATCTGGAGAAAAATCCTCTAGGACCCTGGAAACCCCAGAAGCCCCCTCGGCAGGTGGAGCGGAGGGTCCAGGAGCGCAATCCGCCCCCTGCGGCTCCGCCAACATCTCAGGCAGGGCTGAGCCTGCAGCGTCCTCCATCTGATGCTCCAGGGTGAGCGACACTGAGGCACAGCACCCACAGACCCCTGTCTCTGGAGTGGTGCTCCTTCGGGTGCCACAATTCACACACTGTGACCTTGCTGGCATGAACAAACAAACCCAGCAGTCTTACCAGTAGGTGAAGAGAAAACGGCACTCCCCCTTGCACCCCGGAAATGCCTGCCTAGAGCCCCGAGACATGGTATAGCTCAAAGGGCTGTGGCTACTATAGCAACTGCTTCCTTTTCTCCTTTATCAATTCTCTGGCTTTATGGCAGTATAATGTCCTCTGAGAGAGCTAAGGCAAGAGACACCAAAACAAGAAACCCTTCTGGAGCCCCCCAGCCCCTGCGGACCGGAAACTCCCGAAGAAGGGCAAAAAAGGGAAAAAAACAAAGTAAATAAATAGAAAACAAAGAAAACAAAGTGAGGAACGCTAAGCCCAGCTAGGGCTTAATCGTAAAGAATGCAGGGAAAAAAGCTGCCGAAGTAAAAAGCCGCTGCCGCTGAAACAGCTAGGTTTAAAATGGCCGCGGTTTCAGTCATCGGTTTGGCGCGCTTTGTGGATAAGGGCCCCTAAGCGCCGCAGTACACAGCCACTGTGAAGTCCGGCTGTCCCCCACTCTCCCCGGCCCGTATCTGCAAGAGGGGTCTCCTGACAGTGTCCCGAGGACGGACACGCTGCCGCTAATGAAAACAGCTCCAGAGCCAGCACTGCTACTCAGAAAGGCAGAGGGCTGCCGGGGAGACGAGAGAGGAACTCTACCCCGTCCAATCAAGGGGTAAGAGATCCTGCAGCCAGCGAAATAATTATGGGAGAGGGGACTAAGCAAGGCAGAGTGGGCTATGTCTCAAACCCCTACTGCCGACAGCTGCCGAAATCCAGTTTTTTTTTTTTTTTTTTAAAGGGACAGCATCCTACTAAACTAAGCAACTAGAAATAAACAGAAATAAATAGAAATAAAGATATCTGAAAGAAAAAAAAGTAAATAGCCTGCTCCTTATTAGTTTCTCCAGTGAGCCCAGCACCTAGGCTCACGAGGTCCTCCTGCTGCATGGAGACTGGACACACTGGAGGCTGATGGGAATGCCAGCTGGCTACATCCAGTGAGGGAACGTTTGATTGGTCCAGTCTCCAAGCTGCAGGAGGAGGTGCACTACCCAGGAGTAGAGGACTAAACTGGAGGAACGAAAAGGAACCTTGTATTGGTACTGCTTTCTTTGAAACAGGAATCTGAGGAATCTCCTGTGATTTGGATGGATAAAAATATGAGTATACGCAACCTTGAGATCTAGAGAACAAAGCCAATCCTGACTTTGAAGGTATGGCAGCAGAGTTCCTAGAGAGACCATTTTGAATCTCTCTCGGAACAAATATTTGTTCAATTCTCTGAGGTCTAAAATGGGTGTCTCCTCTTTGGAATAAGGAAATAGGGGGGAGTAGAACCCTGTACCCTGATGGGGAATGGGTACTTCCCTCTATTGCTCCTTGAGCAAGAAGCATTGTGACTTCTTGACCTAAGAGACTGTTGAGAGAGGTCTGAGAATTGAACTGTCTTACAATTGGAGGGGGCATGCTGTGAAAATGAAACTTGTACCCCTCTCGTACAATGGACAGAGTCCAATTTTCTGCTGTTATTTGGTACCATCTGTGGGCAAAATGACAACCTGCCTGGGATGGTCGAGGGTTCTGGACCGTTCAGGGGCAGGAAGGAAAAGTTCTCTAGAAAGGAGTCAAAGCCCCCTGAGGAGGATGAACCTGCTGAGCTGGCAGAGGTTTTGCAGCTTTTGGCTTCTTTTGTTGTCTAGGTTGTTGCTGTTGTCCCTTTTGGGCAGTCTGACCTGGACGGTGTCCCTGTTGGGTATAGGAAGGATACAACTTTTTTCTTATTGAAAAATGGTTTCTTAGAGGATTTTTTCCTTGCAGGATCGACAGTAGATTTGGACAATCTATCCAAAGTGATATTGTCAGCATCTATCTTAGCCTTCTCCTGCCAATTCTTGCCAAAGAGATTTTCTCCTGTGCAAGGAATATTTCCTAATTTATCCTGTACCCAAATTTCCAAGTCAGATGCCTGAAGCCAGGCAATCCGAAGTGCACCAAAGGCAATAGCAGAGGTTCTGCTTATGCACTCAAAACAGTCAAAGGCTGCACGATTTACAAACTTGGAAACATCCTGAGCATGTTTGACTAGAGTAAGATAGTCTTGCCTTTTGTCACCAGGAAGGAAGGGGCTCATAAGCTCCAAATCTCCTGTGACCTCTTTAAGGAACATTCCCATATACAGGAACTGATCCTAGTTGAGAGCATGGAAGCATCGACGCCCAAAAGCATCGAGAGTCCCACATTCACAACCTGAAGGATTGGATGCATGTCTTCGTACTTTTCATCCGTCTCATGGCTGATTCCACCACCATTGAATGGTGTGGTAATTGAGTTTTTAAAAGCCAGGACAAGGTGGAACTCTATACATGGTATCAAGTCTTCGAGAATGAGGAGATGTGGTTAAAGCACAGTTACTTACCTGTAACAGGTGATCTCTGGGAACAGCAGGAATAAGTCTTCACATATGGGTATCGTCGGTACCGACAGAGCCTGCGTGGGAACGCTCCCCAGCGTCCAGTAAGAAAGCTTTTGGGAGCATCCCACAGCGCCTGCGCGCTGCCTTCCCGCCTTTCCCAACCGCCTCTCTCCAGTTCGAGTTTTAAAGCTGAGACAAAGAGAGAGAGAGGAAAGGAAAGAAAGATAGAGAGATACAACTCCTAGGGGAGGTGGGTGGGTTGTGAAGACTTATTCCTGCTGTTCCCAGAGATCACCTGTTACAGGTAAGTAACTGTGCTATCTCCAGGAACAAGCAGGAATGAGTCTTCACATATGGGGACTCCCTAGCTGCAGATGCCAGGGGAAGACCCCAGGTTGTGTGTCCTTGAAAAGGACTCTACCTCCTCCCATGGATCTCTGGAATCCAACCAGGGTAGGTGGGTAGGAGTTGATTAGGAATGGAACAGGTGTTTGAGAACAGCCTGACCAAACAAGGCATCCCGGCGGGAGTCCTTGTCCAAGCAGTAATGGGCTGTGAAGGTATGAACCGAGGCCCAGGTGGCCGCTCGACAGATTTGGTAGATGGACACAGTTTAGATGAGCCATTGAGGCTGCCATGGCTCTCACATTGTGAGCTGTGACATGGCCCTCCAGAGAAAGGTTTCTACTCTGGTAGGCGAAAGAAATACACTGAGCAATCCAGTTGGACAGTGTTCTCTTAGAGACTGGAAGTCCTAAATGAGAAGGATCAAAAGCAACACAATGTTGAGAAGACTTTCTATGTTGCTGTGTTCTTTGTAAGTAAAAAGCAAGAGCTCTCTTGCAATCCAAGGTATGAAGATTCCTCTCTGCACTTGATGCATGAGGTCCTGGAAAAAAGACAGGTAAATATACCTCTTGGTTCAGATGAAAAGGCGAGACCACTTTAGGCATAAAGTGTGGATTGGTCCTGAGGACTACCTTATGATGGAACCTTGTATAAGGTGGATTAGCCACCAAAGCTTGCAACTCACTGATGTGGCGTGCTGAGGTGACTGCAATGAGAAAAATAACCTTCCAAGAAAGAAATTTCGAGCAGGTGGTGGCTAAAGGTTCAAAGGGTGGCTTCATGAGCTGGCCAAGAACCAGGTTTAAGTCCCATGCCACTGGAGGTGGTCTAATGGGAGGTTTAGTTAAAAGAAGGCCTCTCATGAATCTTGCTATAAGATAATGAGAGGAAATAGGTTGTCCATTGAGAGGCTTGAGGGACGCTGCAATAGCACTCAAATGGACTCTTACTGAATTCGTTTTCAGACCTGCATGGGATAGATGCAGGAGATACTCTAGTAGAGAATTCAGAGGTATTGCAAGAGGGTTTAGACCAGGGGTGGTCAAACTTTTTGACTCGAGGGCCGCAATGGGTTCATATATTGGACCCGGGGGCCGGACCAAGAGTAGATGGACGGTTGTTATGTTGGCTAGCGCTTTCTTCTCTTCTAGCTGCATCACAAAATGACTGCTGGGCATCGCATTGATCGCTCCTCACTAGCAGGCGACTGGAAAGGCAGTTGACGTCATCTCCCTGCCTGCGCCTGCACGTACGGCTCAATCCATACTCTGAGCTCTGGAGGGCACTTCCATATCCATGGCGCCATTGGATGATGTCACCAGGTGTGGCTGACTCATCCTGCTTGTCTTAGGAGAATACAGGTTCTCCCTGGACAGCAGGGGGATGGCGCTACACAATCCCACCCTCTATCCCAACAACTCTATCATGGCTATGTGATGGGGCTGAGGTGGGATCTCTGGCAGCTCTGGAACCCCTACAGTACACATGTTCAAGAAGCTCATGTGGGCTTTTCCTGAGGTTTTTTAATTTTTTTTTAGGAAAGCAGCACAATTTGGTATGCCGTGACATGGGATAATGTCACCCAAGCGTTGTGGCTCTACTCCGCTAGAGACCCCTCATTATAGGTAAGCAGTCTTGCTTTGACAGCTATGAAATAAAGGTTTCTCAAGCACGTATACTGATACTTTTCAGCTGTTACGGAATTTATTAACTGTATATCAGTACAGTATCACAATTAATTTATTGGCTAACCTTTATTTTTTGGTCACTGTAGTATGATTTTGTTGCATAATGAGCAACGCAGAGCAGATTGGGTGCAGTTTAATGGCCGGAGCCTTAGAGTGGAGGAAGAATCATGGCTGAGCTGTTAAGGGTTATTCCACTGTAGACAATATGGCAAAGGGGATATTGTGGTGCTGAACAGAAAAAGAGGGAGGAGGGTATTATCGCATTGAGGAACAGAGAAATACAGACCCTATATCCACTTATTCTTTCCGTGTCATTCTAACCTCCCCCCACCCTTTCATCCTTCCCATTCTCCAGCCCTCAGGGGTCCCTTCTCCAACACAGGAATATTTACCTCCCTCCCTCTTTATCTCCCCTTCTCCATTTGACATGCCTCCCACCCCACCCCCCCCCACACACTTTTGCCCTGTCAGTTCTCCTCCAGTGTTGCCACCTCACCTCAGAATGATTAATACCGGGTTTGGTTTTGTTTTTTTAAATACAGCCAGTTTTCTCCTGCTCCGGGTCCTTTGTATTTCCAACTCATTTGGAACCAGAGATGGCATCCCAGCATCCTAAATCTTAAATCCCAATAAGCAGGGGGCGGGGTCTCCACATTCTGGACACGCCCCCTATAAACAGCCTGAAACGTTCTGGGAACGCTGAGGCTCCGCCCCCATAGAACAAACCATTTCCCACACTGCCCTAATCTCGCAAGAACCACCACCCCTTCGCGCCCGATCTAACAAGAAAAGTGAGATTTGGCTACGTGTTTTTTCACCACGACTACCCTACGGCGGTGGAAAGGAAGGAAAATCTATGATGCTACGGAAACGCTACCGGTCACCCCTTAAAGAGTGGTTCTATCCACCCTCTTCAGAAACTACCAAAAGAAATGGCGGGAGGCGTGACCAAGGAGGAGCAGAAAAACACAATGACTCAGAACCAGCCACCACCATGCCGTCCATACAGGCTTATGAATGTTGGGAGGGGCCGGATTAAAAGGTCCGCCGAGCCGTATAAGGCCCGCGGGCCGTAGTTTGCCCATCCCTGGTTTAGACCCTTCTCTGAACACCAAATGGTAAATCTTTTCCATTTGAAAGCATAGGAACGTCTAGTAGAAGGCTTTCTAGAGGCATGAACAACATCTCTGACTTGCTGAGAGAGATGAAAATCTTGAAGGTCTAAGCCCTCAGCAACCAAGCCCTGAGATGGAGCGACTGGGGGTTTGGGTGCCATAATGTTCCCTCTTCCTGGGATAGAAGGTCTGGTGCAGAGCCCAAGTCCAAGGAGGGAGCTTGAGAGAGATGCAGAAGTAGAGGGTACCACACTTGGCGTGGCCAATGTGGTGCTATGAGGATCATGGTCCCTCGATCTCTCTGAAGCTTGAATAGTGTTTTGGGAATTAGGGGAATTTGTGGAAAGGCATAAAGGAAGTCTTGACCCCAGTGAAGGAGGAACTCCCTGACACGGAATTCTGGAACAGAACCGGGGAAGTTTGGCATCCACGGACTTGCAAAGAGGTGTATGTCCGGGGTTCCCCAAATTCGAAAAATCCTGGCTACTTGGTCCATGTGGAGGGACCATTCGTGTGGAAGCAGAACTCGACTGAGTCTGTCCGCCCAAGAGTTTTGAACGCCTGGAAGATATACTGCCAGAAGATGGATGTGATGCTCTTTGGCGAAGACCTACAGTCGCAAAGCTTCGTTGCAAAGCGACAGAGAGCCAGTCCCGCCCTGCTTGTTCACATAGAATATGGCTACTTGGTTGTCCGTATGGATGAGGACTGTCCTGTAGCTGAGCAGGGTATGGAACACAGAGCTAAGAATATTGCTCTGAGTTCCAATAGATTGATATGCAGAGAAGTCTCCTGTGGAGACCAGATGCCCTGGGTGGAGAGATCTTGTAGATGAGCTCCCAAACCCTTTGGAGAAGCATCTGTTGAGAGTTGCTTGGGGTAGTGGTTGCTGAAAAGGGGACCCCAGCAACAGGTTTTGAGAGGACCTCCACCACTGGAGAGACCAAAAAAGGCAACTGGAGTTTGCTATTTTGTCTGACAGGCAACCTGATGCCTGAGTCCATTGGGTGGACAAAGTCCATTGAGCTGCCCTCATGTGAAGGCGAGCATATGGAACCACATGCACGGTGGATGCCATGTGGCCTAATAGTTGTAACATCTCTTGAGCAGTTAATTGGGACTGTAACTGAATCTGGGAGGCTAACTGCACTAGACGTAGGCAACGGGCCTGAGGAAGATAGGCCCTTGCAGTTTTGGTATCCAGCAAGGCCCCTATGAACTCCAGAGACTGAGTAGGGGTGAGATTGGATTTTGGGATGTTTATTACTAGTCCCAAATACTGAAGGATACGCATTGTGCAGGTTAGGCAAGTCTGGGCCTCTGACTGGGATGGGGCTCGAATGAGCCAGTCGTCCAGGTATGGGAATATGAATATTCCTAGAGTGCGGAGAAATGCAGCTACTACTGCCATGCATTTCGTGAACACCCTTGGTGCAGAGGCCAGACCGAAAGGAAGTGCTTTCCTTGAAAAAGGAACCGAAGGAACCTTCTGTGTGTTGGATGGATGAGGACATGGGTGTACGCATCCTTGAGATCTAGAGAACAAAGCCAGTCCTGACTCTGAAGGTATGGAAGCAGAGCCCCTAGAGAAATCATTTTGAATTTCTCCTTGAATAGAAACTTGTTCAATTCTCTGAGATCTAATATGGGTCTGTAGCCCCCTGTTTTCTTTGGGATAAGAAAATAAGGGGAGTAGAACCCTGAGCCCTGTTGAAGAAGAGGTACTTCTTCTATTGCCCCTTGGGGAAGAAGGGTAGCAATCTCCTGACCTAGAAGGTTGAGGAGAGATGTTGGAGAATTGAACCGTTTCACCATGGGGTGAGGAGGAAGGCTTAAGAAATGAAGCTTGTACCCTTCCTTTATGATGGAGAGGATCCATTGCTCTGCTGTGATTTGCTCCCATCTGGGAGCAAAGTAAGTCAACCTTCCTGGAATGGTGAGGGGCTCTGGTTTTTCCAGAGCTAGAAAGGCTAAGTTCTCTAGTTGCAAGTCAAAGGCCCTGAGGAGGTTGAGGCTGCTGGGCTGTGGTAGGCCTGGCAGCCTTTGACTTGGCCTGTTTAGGTGGTTGCTGACGCTTTGCAGCAAAATGACCTGCAGATGATGTCTGCCCATGAGCAGGATAATATCTTCCCTTTTTAGAAAAAGATGTCTTTTTGAATAATCTTTTCTTAACAGGGGCAGAGGTAGACTTTGAAAGTCGATCCAAAGCAGAGTTTTCAGCATCCATCTGAGTGGCCTTTGCTTGCCAATCCCTGCCAAACAGGTTTTCACCTGTACAAGGAAGGTTTCCCAACTCATCTTGGACCCAGAGTTCCAAATCAGAGGCTTGTAACCAAGCAATTCTGCGTGCACCTATGGCAATAGCCGTGGCTCTGCTTACACACTCAAAAGAGTCAAAGGCTGCACGGTTGGCGAATTTGGAAACATCTTGGGCATGTTTGAGCCAAGTGAAAAATTCCTGCCTTTTATCTTCTGAAATAAAAGGAGCTAAAGTCTGCAGATGATCTGTGACTTCTTTTAGAAACATCCCCATATAGAGACTATAGGAGTTGATTCTGGCAGCAAGCATATTGGCCTGGAAAATCTTTTGGCCAAAAGCATCTAGAGTCCTACATTCACGTCCTGGAGGGTTAGATGAGTGTCTCTTTGCACTCTTTATTTTCTTCATAGCAGACTCAACCACAAGAGAGTGGTGAGGAAGCTGAGTCTTATGAAAACCAGGACAAGGAGGGACATGGTACATGGTGTCTAACCTACGAGAATGAGGAGAGGTGGTGAGAGGAGTCTCCCACATGCCCAACATGAGATCATAAAGAATCTCATGAATAGGTAAGGTAGCTGCTTCCTTAGGAGCCTTAGGATACTGCAAAATATCTAATTGCTTGGCTCTAGGCTCTGACTCAGAGGCCACTGTGATGGAGAGGCCTCTAGCCACTTCCCTAATGAAGTCTTGAAAAGACAAGTCCTCTGGAGGAAACATTCTTCGTTTTGGAGAAGCAGACTCCTGAGGAAGAAGTACCGGTGCATCGACAGAAGCCTCCAACTCAGTCTTCGGAGGAATCGAAGTATCGCCTGTCTGGATGCTCCTGTAAAGCCTGATACGCGTACCGAGTGGGATCGACATTGGGAGTAAGCGGTACCGGTTTGGTACCGATGGGCATCATAGGACAGGGTACCGTTAAGGGTGCGTTGCATGGACAGAGTTTTCTGATCCATCGACGCCACCAAAGTCTGGATGTCGGTACCAGTGGAAGCCACCGGTACCCCAGAACACGGCAACAGGTGATCGGTCGAGGCCGAGCCATCGATATCAACCTGTGACCCCATAGACAATGCTTTGGAAGCCGGAACTTCCCGCCAGGGTAATATTGCCGGAGCGGAATCCTCGAGGACAAGCCCGGGAGGCATCTCGATGCTTAGAGGGAGATTTGCCCTTCGAGGACCAGCTAGATTTATGTTTGGTTACCTGAGATCCATGGGAGGAAGAAGCAGCCCTGGAAGACGTTGATGCCACCGAGGCTGCATCAGAGGGAAACAGGGTACTGAGCTTGGCTGCTCGGTTCTGCCAACCTCTTTTAGACATCATGGTGCAGGACACACAATCCGTGATGGAATGGTCAGGACCTAAACATTTCTGACACCAATCATGGGTGTCGGTGACAAATAGTACCGCCACAATTTTGTGCACTTTTTGAACCCGGAAGCGGGCTTCTCCATGAGGAGAAAATATTTAGGCCTAAGGCCCAAACTGAAAATGCACAGCTGAATAAAGAAAAGTTTTTTGTTTTGTTTTTTTAAAGAAGAAAAGAAGAAAAGAAAAGAAAAGACCGGCGGTACCGGTCTGACGTCGAAGGCAGACGCGACAGAAAAATAAAGAAAAAAATAAAGAACTTCTTCTGCGGTGACAGGAACACGACCTGCTGGCTCCGCGGAAAAGAAGAACTGGAGAGAGGCGGTTGGGAAAGGCGGGAAGGCAGCGTGCAGGCGCTGTGGGATGCTCCCAAAAGCTTTCTTACTGGACGCTGGGGAGCGTTCCCGCGCAGGCTCCGTCGGTACCGACGATACCAATATGTGAAGACTCATTCCTGCTTGTTCCTGGAGATAGGTATTTCCTACATCCTTACCATAAGATCATGTAAGATCTCATGAAAAGGCAGAGTAGCTGCCTCTTTGGGTGCCTTAGGTTATTGGAAAATTTCCAATTCCTTTGCCCTAGGCTCTTTTTCAGGAGCTACTGTGATGGAAAGGCCTCGGGCCACATCATGGATAAAGTTCTGAAAGGACATATCCTCTGGCGGAGACATTCTGCGCTGAGGAGAAGAGGAATCCTTGGGGAGAAGTACTCTTGTATTGGCAGAGTCTTCGAAGTCTTCAGACTCAGGATTCAAAATACCTCCGATCCCGGTGATCATGCAAAGCATGGTAGCGGTATCGATCGAAGTCGGTATCGGATTGTTCCGGTACCGATCTGTCGCATGACGAGACAGACGCATGACTCGGTATGGGTGGCATACCTGCCATTGTTAATGGAGTCGGTACCGGTATCGGTTGAGGTGTCTGAAGCGGTTTCAACGGTACTGAAGCCGTGAGAAGAGCCGTAAGACTGCGCTCGATAGCAAGGAATCTCTGGTCTATTGACGCTGCCGATGCTTGTGTGTCAGTACCAGTAGAAGTGGCTGCAACCCCAGAGCATGGCACCAGTAGTTCTGCAGAGTTTGAGGTCTTGAAAACATCCTGGAGTCCCATTAGTGCTTTGGAAGCCAAAGCCTCCTGCCAGGGCAGTTTTGCCGGTGAAAATTCCTCAAGGGCAACGCTAGGGGCATCTCGATACTTAGATCTACCCTTTGAGGACTGGCTAGATTTATGTTTAGTTACCTGAGATCCATGGGAGGAAGATGAGGCCCTGGAGGACGTCGATGCAGATGCCACGTCTGAGGGAAAAAGTTTGCTAAATTTAGCAGCTCGGTTCTGCCGGCCCCTTTTTGACATCATTCCACAAGTGGTCAGGACCTAAACATTTGAGACACCAATCATGGGTGTCGATGACAGAAATGGTACCGTCACATTTAGAACATTTCTTAAAACCTGAAGTAGGTTTTTCCATTTTTAAGGAAAAAATTGGGCCTAGTGCCCAAAATGGCACAGGAAAAAAGTTTCTAAAGTAAAACACCTCAGAAACTATGATTTTTTTTTTTTTAGAAAGAAAGAACCACCGGCAGTACCGGTATGGCGTCAAAGGAAGGCAGACGCGACCACAAAAACAAAGATTAAAGACGAAAGTTTTCTGCGGTGACAGGGTATGTGACCTGTCGGCTCAACGGAAAACGAAGAACTGGAGAGGGAAAGTTGGAAAGGCGGGAAAGCAGCACGCAGGCGCTGTGGGATACTCCCAAAAACTTTCCTATTGGACACTGGGGAGCGGTCCCGTGCACGCTCCGTCGGTACTGATGATACCCATATGTGAAGACTACACTCCTGCTTGTTCCTGGAGATCACATGACCACTGTTGGCTTGAGGAAACAAGGGCGTACCCAGACTCCAAAGCAAAATGTTAGGCCTCGGGATCTCATTCAAGCCACAAGACAATGGGATCTGGGCCAGGCCTATTGGCATTGCTGCACCATTACACACACTTCCGTTGTCACCTGCTGGGAGGCAGACAATACTAGGTTTTTTGTGCTGTATCAGTGGATATATTAGTGACGACATCACTGAAAGTTGCTAATCTGCCTCCACCTGCTGGTTGGGGAGCATAACAGACTTGTCTGGACTGGTATAGCAGGATAAGGATACAACAATTCTCAATTTTTAACCAATACCCACTGCCAACTGCAGAGAACATGGGATTCACTACAAAATTACTACAAATACAGTTCTTTACAATCACACTGGAGTTCTAGAAAACTACAGTTCCTAATTTCTTACAGATTCGTTAACCTTGTGTTAATAATGTTAAAAGTTGAATGCCTGTGAGAAAAAGTATGAGCCAAGCTACAAACTTAGAGAAGTGGTGAGATGGAGACACGTATCTTATTGCTCTGAAAGTAGGTCTAAGGAAGCTGTCCCATATTCAAAGGGCACACCAGTACCTCACATCTGTAGTAGCCCCATCTGCAGAGCAATACTAAGGGTGTGTGCCTTGGAAATGTCACCTTTCCAATTTTTCAGGCTGGCAAGAAAGTAGTTACTCACCTGTAACAGGTGTTCTCCAGGAGCAGCAGGCATCAGTCCTCACATATGGGTGACGTCAGCGCCGACGGAGCCCTCGTGCAGAGCATTTCCCCAGCTTTCAAGGAAAGCCTTTGGGAATGCAGCATGCATGCACAGTCCCCTTCCTGCCCAAGGGTGCCATCTTGCTCAGTCTGATGACATAGCTAAGACAGCAAAAAAACAAAATGAAGGATATGACTGCAACTCCAGGGGAGGAGGAAGGGTTGTGAGGACTGATTCCTGCTGCTCCTGGAGAACACCTGTTACAGGTGAGTAACTACTCTTTCTCCAGGACCAAGCAGGAAGTCGGTTCTCACATATGGGACTCCCCAGCTCTAGGCTACTGAGAACCCTAAGCTGAAAAATGGCTCCCTCTCAAGAGCCTCAGCATTCGTGAGAAGAACATCCTCCGAGAACGCCCCCGTATGGTAGACCAACACAAGGGCCGGACGGTAGGAGTTGCCTAAACCTCAAAGAGATTACAAAATACCACCTGTCCAAAAGCACTGTTCCTTCAGGACTCTCTCTCGAGGCAGTAGTAGGCTGCAAAAGTCTGGCTTGAAGACTAAGTAGCGGCATGGCAGATGTCTGCCAACGGAACAGAGCGGAGATGAGCTACTGACGCAGCTTTCGCCCGGACACGGTGGGCCGTGACTCGACCCTGCAAGGGAAGGTTGGCTGCCCTGTACGCCCAGGCGATACAATCTGCTACCCAAGTGGACAACGCACGCATGAAGACAGGTAACCCAAGCTTATTAGGATCAAAGACGACGAAGAGCTGAGTCGCCCTTCGATACCCCCTCATACGTTCTATGTAAAAAGACAACACCCTCTTACAGTCCAGAGTATGCAAGACTGTTTCAGCCCGGCTGGTATGCGGCCTGGGAAAGATGGTCAGAAGAACTACCTCCTGGTTGAGGTGGAAAGAGGAGACCACTTTCGGCAGGAACTTTGGATGGGTCCGTAGGACCACCCTGTTCCTATAGAACCGTGTGTACAGTCTAACAGAAACCAGAGCTTGTAGTTCACTCACACGTCTGGCCGAGGTAAGAGCCAACAGGAAGAGCGCTTTCCAAGAGAGGAAGCGTAAATGGCAAGTAGCCATCGGCTCAAACGGTGGGCGAGTAAATTGCTGCAAGACCACATTCAAATCCCACTCGGTTGCCAGTGGACGAACTGGAGGCTTGAGTAGAAGCAGACCTCTGAGAAATCTGGACACCAAGGGGTGAACCGACAGACTGTCCTTCCACCGGTGAGTGGTGCTCTGAGAGAGCACTGAGGTGGACCTGAACAGAGTTAGACTTAAGGCCTAGGTCTGACAGCTGAAGTGGATACTGCAGTACTACTGGCACAAGGCAAGAGAAAGGATCTTCATTGCGCTGAGCACACCATACCGTAAACCTACGCCACTTGAGGGCATAGGACTTTGACTGCCTCCTAGAGGCCAATACCACCTCCTCAACTTCCTTAGGTAGAGGTTAGGGAGCTAGCACTATCCTTTCAGCAGCCAGGCTATCAGATTCAGGGATCTGAGATTGGGGTGCAGAAGGGAACCCTGATCCTGAGACAAAAGATCGGGTTGCAACCCCAGAGAAAATGGAGTTTCCACTGCCAACTGCAGCTGAAGTGGAAACCAGGGCTGCCTCGGCCATCTGGGGGCTACCAGAATCACCGAGGCCTTGTCCCGGGGGGAGGATCTTGAACAGAGTTCGGGCCACCAGGGGCGTGGGAGGAAACACATACAGGAGGCCCATAGACCAAAAAATCAGAAAAGCAACTGCTGCAATTCAGGGGATGCGGCTGTTTGGAGCAAAACATGGGCAGGTGACGGTTTTGTGGACCAGCAAAGAGATCAATGGACGGAAGTCCCCAGTGGAGGAAGGTCTGCTGGACAACCCATGGATTCAACTGCCATTCGTGAAGCTGGAGAATCCTGCTTAGCTTGTCTGCTAGGAAATTCTCCTGGCCAGGTAGATAAACTGCTTTGAGAAACATGCCTTGTTTGACTGCAAAGGAGCAAAGGGCTTGCGCCTCCTGACATAGGAGCCTGGACTCAGTGCCCCCTTGCTTGTTCACATAGAACATTGCCACCTGATTGTCTGTCTGAACTAAGACAGACTGGTGAGAGAGGGCATGAGAAAAAGGCTGTAGAGCTAAGCGGATTGCTCACAACTCCAAAAGATTGATCTGTTGTGTGGCCTCTCGAGGAGACCAGAGGCCTTGAGTGCACGTGCCCTGGCAATGTGCACCCCAGCCGTTTAAGGAAGCATCGGTCGTCAGCAGCCTTGTGTGTGCTGGAGCCTGAAAAGGTACCCCCTGAGAAGGGTTGGGAGATGTAGCCACCACTGTAAGGAGTGCAAAAGTGGTTTGGACACCTTTACTCTGTCTCAGAGGTTGCCTGTGGCCTGCGCCCACTGAGCTCTGAGGCACCACTGAGCAGCCCACATGTGCAGACGGGCATTCGGAGTCACATGTACCGTGGATGCCATGTGGCCCAGGAGCCACAGGAAGTGCCTGGCGGAGACCTGAGAATTGCTTTGGAACTGGTTTGCCAAGTCCATCAGTCTATGGGCCCTGTCCTTGGGCAAGTAAGTTATTGCCTGCAGGGTATCTAATCTTGCCCCTATAAACTCTAGGTTCTGAGAGGGGAGCAAAGTGGACTTTGCATAGTTTATGACAAAGCCCAGATGCTGAAGAAGAGAGAGAGTGCGAAAAGTGGCTTGTCTGGCCTCCTGGAGAGACTGACCCCTGATGAGCCAGTAGTCCAGGTATGGGAAGACAAAAATTCCCTGATTCCTGAGATACGCTGCCACTACCGCCAGGCATTTGGTGAAAACCCTGGGGGCAGAGGTTAGGCCAAAGGGACGTACCCTGTACTGAAAATGGTTTCCTCCCACCACAAACCTGAGATATTGTCTATGGTCTGGATGAATGAGGATGTGAGTATAAGCATCCTTTAGGTCTAAGGAGTATAGCCAGTCTCCTTGCTGGAGGTAGGGCAGCAGTATCCCCAAGGGTAAGCATCTTGAACATTTCCCTCTCCAGAAACTTGTTTAGGCTTCATAAGTCTAGGATAGGCCGGAGGCCTCCTGTCCTTTTTGGTACCAGGAAGTACCTGGAGTAGAAGCCTTGCCCTGCGCCAGGTGGTGAGGCACCAGTTCCACCGCCTGTTCCTTTAAAAGACTTGCCAACTCCTGAAGGAGAAGGTTTCTGTGTAGAGGGAGTCTTGGAGGCTCTCCTGGAAAGTAGGAGGGGGGTAGCTGGTGGAAGTGGAGCATGTAGCCCTTTTGGACTATGCTGAGTACCCAGGTATCCCCTGTGATGGCTGGCCACCTGTAGGCATACAGGGTCAGCCGACCTCCTGTGCTGAGGGGAGCCAGCAGCAGAGAAGAGGCTGTGCTGTGGAAGTCAAAACCCTGCTCCCTGCTGTGCAGGAGCCGGAGCTGGCGGCTTGGGGGTCTTCTGCCTACGGGGCCCCCTGCCCCTGCTGACCCTGTTGGGGAGCTGGAGATGCCTGATATTGAGGGTAGGATTTGTAGGCAGTATCCTTCCTCGGGAGAAAGGGCTTTTATCCCGAGCCCTTTTTTTTTTTTTTTTTTTTTTTTTTAGAAGGGGCAGAAGTCTTCCTGGACAGCCTTGTGCTGGTGAGAGTCTCAGTCTAGATTTCTGCAGCCTTTTCAGTCATGGGCTTACCAAAAAGGTTTTCACCTCGGCAGGGGACATTGACCAACGTCCTGCACCCATGACTCCAGGTCTGATGACTGTACCCAGGCCTGACTGCATGCACCGATGCCGGCCACAGCTATCTGGGCCGAAGCCTTGAAGCCATTATAGGCTGCCCGAGAGAAACTTCTAGCACTTTCGGATCCCTGTTGACAAAGCCTTGAACCTTTGCAAAGGTTTCTCGGAGAGGCCAGCTGAAAACCCGGCAATCTCCTTTGCCAGGTCTCGTAGGTACATACCCATGTACAGCTGTTAGGTCTGGACACGGCAAGATAGCATAGAGCCCTGGAAGCACTTTTTACCGAGGGCATCCAGGTTCCGGGCTTCCTGGCTGGGGGGCACCAAGGAGTGCATCTTCTGACTCTTCAAGCAGTGCATGGCCGATTCCACAACCATGGAGTTGTGCAGTAGCTGCGCCTTTTGGAACCCAGGGCTCTTACGGACTTGATAAATGGAATCGACACGTTTGCTAAAAACCGGCACCGAGGCCAGTGCCTCCCACATACGGAAAAGCAGCCGTTCCAGCATCGGAGGAACCGGTACAGTAAAGGCTTCCTTTGGAGGAAAAAGTCATACTGGAGGGTATTGAGCTCCTCGGCGTCCGCAGGGTAAGCGAAAGCTTTGGCCATGTCCCTCACGAAGTCCGAGAACCGGGTATCCTAAGGGGGAGGAGGGGACCTTCTCTGAGGCTCGGACTCCAGTGAGTCCGAAGGGATGCACCGGGTCCGGAAGGTGTCTGGGGACTCCTCATCCTCCATCTCCCACGCCGACTCCTCCTCCGAAGAATCGAGCAGCTCCAGCTGTGCGGGCCTCTGTGCCACCCGCCCCGATGCAGAGGGATCGATATGGGCATCGACGACCTCGGCCCCGCACAGGAGGTCGAGGGGGATCTTGACCGAGGTTTGACTCGAGACTTCATTGACTCGAGGATCGGCTCCGTCTCCGGGGTTGACTTGGATGTCGAGGTCCCAGTGGTCGGGGCAGATGCACCGGTCAGACCGGCAATCAGCACCCGCTGCTGTTCCATGAAGGCAGCCAAGCTGCTCTCCAAGGCCATCAACTTGAGTCCAAGCTCAGGAGACCCAGCAGCCCCCGACTCGGGCCCCAGTGTCGGGCCTGACATCGGCTCCCCCGGAGGAGAGTCCACGAGGACAACAGCACTTACGTGACTCGGGGACTCCGGCTCTACGTGAGGTATCTTGGACGGCCTCTCTGACTCCAAGAGCCTGGGGTGGCAGTCCGGGCTACGTGACCTGTCCCGCGAGGACCCAGGAGCCTCCACCGATGCCAACCCTCATGAGCTGCTTCTTCCTTTTGTGTTCCCGGGTGGGAGACTCCCTCTCAGAAGAACCTCGACGGTGCTCGGGGTCAGACTCCTGAGATGTCGAGGCCTCTGACGAAGTCCGGGCCGGGCGCAGACTCTGAGAATATTCTCTCACGTTGATGCCAACGCCTCCAAAGTGCCTTCGATGACATTTTGCCACACGGGCCACAGGCCAGCGGGTCATGGTCGGGCCAGAGGCAACTGAGGCAGCAGTCATGTGTGTCGGTGAGAGACATATGTTTCTTGCATCGATCACACTTTTTGAACCTGCTGGCATCCATTGGGGGAAAAAGGGCCCCTGCAAGGTCAAAAGATCGGGCTGCCAGTGAACACACAAAAGAGCGCAAACGCTAGTTACAAAGGACAAATCAAAATTCCGGACTCGATACCGGTGTACCAAGCCCAGGTGGGAAGGGGAACAGTCGTTGAACCGGATCAGAAAAAGCCACAATAGCCGAAAAAAAATCTACTTTTCCCGAGTGACATGAACTCACGTCCGTTGGGCTCCGCGGAAAAAGAGACTGAGCAAGATAGCACCCTTGGGCGGTAAGGGGACCGCGCATGCACACTGCATTCCCAAAGGCTTTCCTTGAAAGCTGGGGAAATGCTCCACACGAGGGCTATCAGTGCCGACGTCGCCCATATGTGAGGACTGACTTCCTGCTTGGTCCTGGAGAATCCCATGAGCTCCTCAGGTATACTGTGGGGCAGAGCTGAGTGAAAAACAGAATACAGAAGTCCTGCTCTTGCCCTGATTAAAAGTTTAAATTGCAGAGCAATCTTGTTTTTGACTTATGTTGGATCTCATATTTAAAATTATACTAAATTTGGGAACCATTATCGAAATAAATTCAGAAGCATAATTTAGCAGTTACTGATGTGCATGCCAGATTAGCACATAGTAACTAGCTCCCATAAAATTGAATCTGTGGTAAACACATTAGTGCATATTAGCAACTCTAACAGAAAATCTGGGTGCAATTTGATTTATAACCCACTTTTCCAAAGTAATGTTCAACTTCATTAACGGCAAATAATTTTTCTTTTTACTATAAAATTTTTTTGATTTGTGTGTCCTAAGTAATTGGAAAAAACAAACTTATTTCAATGAATTCAAAAATTGATGGGAATGTACAACTGCAAGGCTTGACTACAGTGCCATTAAAGAGTTATTATATCAGCACACTAGACAGAATAAAATAAATTCCAATGTGTGTTGATCTAGTTTATTTTTATGGCCCAATCAGTTATTTCAGCATGCATCTCAACACTGCAATCCCAGATCTTATGCATAACACTTCTGAGTAAGGCAACTGGAAAAATATGTGAACAAGCCAAAATGAGTTAATGGCAAGCTGCATTAGAGGATTTATACAGAATAGTCATTAAGCTTGCAAATGATCTGTGCACTACACTCAAACGCATTTCCCAGTTAATTGATCTGCCCTAAGAATGAATTGATTGAGTCTCCACCCACAAGTCTATGCACTATGCTCCTCCACCTTCAGAGAAGGCTGAATTGGTTTTCAATTCTCAAAGCACCTTGACTGACATTCCCAAAGCTACTCATTTAGCACTTCCTGCTCTCCCCATCCCTTTGCTTTTTCTAGTAGTTTTAACTTCTGTTTCTAAAAACTTATGAACTGAAAATGAAAAAAAAATTTAAACTCACAGATAGATGTTGTCAAAACTGCCATCTTTTTCACAGATGTTTAAGACATGATTCAACATTTTTGTTCCTACCAAACAAGAAACATTAGTGAGCAAAATTCAACTTTGCCATCCCCTCTTAAAACAAAACAAAAAAAACAAAATCCAAGAGAAATACAGATTTATCAAATCCTATAATGACAAAAGAAATCAATTACTCCGCAAGGTACTAACATTCTTGAAAATGACCTTTTCACTCACTGGTTTCTTATTCTGGATTCTCTCAGCCTATGTAGCTCAGTGAAAGCACACCAATTTCTAAAAAAACCCCCTTATAAACATGTTTATAATGAATTCAATACTAAATGCACATCCTGCCAGTATGGTTTTCGGGATATCACCAATGAAACGCGTAGTTACTCACTTGTAGCAGGTGTTCTCCAAGAACAGAAGGAATCTGTCCCCACATACAAGGTCTGCCCAAACAGAAACCAAACTTGCTAAAGAGGGCACCAATGAGCCAACCCAGCAGACTTGCGATAATGGTAGTGTAGTGGTGACCTTGAGCTTTAGCCTCCCACTTGCTTGATCATGCCACGTGAATAAGTTATGGACTACATGCAGTAGAGAACTCATCTCATGTGACTTTTGCTATTTCTGAAACATGTCATAACAGGCGACCTTTCAGAGCAGATGTCAACTTCAGGAACAAAGTTGGCAGGCCTGCGAGAGGCAGGCCTATGTAGTACTGTTCACCACTGGTTTCATTCTTTCCTTTCTTCTCGATCCTGTGCGGTTCTCTCCCCCTCCCCTTCCACCCCTTCTTCAGATTCCTTTCCTCTCCCCTATGGGGTTCCCCAGGGCTCTGTTTTAGCTCCTCTTCTTTTCAACCTCTTTCTGGCTCCCCTTGCCCTTTTAATTCAGCAGTCTGGAGTTTCCGCTTTTCTTTATGCTGATGATATCGTGTTACTTCATCATACTTCCCCCTCTTGTCCTGACCTCCCTGTACTCAATTCCTGTCTTGCTTTAGTGGCTAATTGGTTGACCCTTAACTGTCTTCACCTTAATCTCACTAAAACTGTTGCTATTTGGTTCTCTCATGGTTGTCCACCCCCCCCCTTCTGGCCCCTTCATTTTCTGGCTCCCCTGTCCCTTTGGTCTCCAGTTTTCGTTACCTTGGTGTTCACTTCGATTCTGACCTATCCTTTCAGGCCCACCTCTCCCACATCACTAAATCTTTTTCCTCCGTCAAATTCGTGCGGTGCGTCCTTTATCCCCTTCGGCCCTTTCCACCCTGTTGTTGTCCCTGGTTATGTCTCATGTGGATTTCGCTAACTCTGCTCTCATTGGACTCCCTAAGTCTCGGTTATCTCAATTGCAACGGATACAGAATACTGCTGCTCGCCTTGTCTGTCACGCTTCTCCTCGGGACCACATTACACCTCTGCTTTTCCGTCTTCACTGGTTGCCCTTCCCTTACCGCTCTCAATTCAAGCTACTCACCTTGGTTCACAAAGCTCTCCATACAGGCTTCCCTCAATATCTCTCCGACCTCCTTTCCTTTCACTCTCCCCGGTATACTCCTCGCTCTTTCCATCTCAACCGCCTCACTCTTCCTTCCCCTTCACGTGCTCACCTTCAATCCACCCGTGCTTCTGCTTTCTTCTTTGTTGGTCCCGCCCTATGGAATTCCATCCCCTCTTCCCTTCATTTAGAACCTCACCATACCACCTTTAAACAAAATCTGAAAACCCACCTTTTCTCCCTGGCTTTCGATGTGCCCTCTCCTTTTGTGTAGCTCCCATTCTCCCTGCCCTTCGCCTACCCTCTTGTTTCTTTCCCTACCCCTTACTGTTTCTCCTGTCCGCACTATCTTTTATGACGCAATTGTAACTTTTTTTCCTTTTCACTGGCTTCGGTCTTTTTAAACTTGATTTTAATTGTACACCGCTTTGATTATTGGAGAAAGGCGGTTTTATCAAAAGACAATAAACAAACATAAATCTGGAGAATAGGGAGGCTGAGGAACTAGAGGCATCTTGTGCTTCGCCAAAAATTCATAGATAAGGAAAGATGAGTGATTGCAACACGGTTTGCTTTTTGCTCATCTGTCCAGAGATGTGGGACAAATTTTGTAGCAACATGCTGCTTCTGAAGTGTTTCAGTCACAATTGCGTGACAAACTTTTACTGATACCTATTTCTTCAGTAACTTCATGGACAGTTAGGCGACTATTTTCAAAAATCAAAGCACGCACTCAACATGATGATCATCTACTGAAGTAGAAGGCAGTCTAGTTTTGGGATAGTCTTCGCTGGACATTTTGCCAGATTTGAAATGTTGGTACCAATCGTAATATTGTTTGCAGCTTAACCAATCCTCTCCATAACCTTGCTGCAACATCTGAAAAGTCTTGGTAAAAGTCAATTTCACACAGAATTTCACGCAAACGCGTTGCTCTTCAAGATCCTTCATATTTCAACTTGCAAAAAAATAGCAAAAGACATGCAAGATGAGTTCACCATACCACATAAAGTCCAAAACTAATTCATGTGGCATGATCGAGCAAGTGGGAGGCTAAAGCTCAAGGTCACCATTACACATGACCATTCTCGTGATTCTGCTGTGCTTAATCACTGGCGCCCTCTTTAGCAAGTTTGGTTTCTTTTTTGGAAAGACCTCATATGGGTGACGTTGGCAGACTGAGCCCGTGTGGTAACCACTGCTCCAGCTTTCATAGAAAGCCTTTGGGAGTTCTACCATGCATGCAGGGTCACTGTCCCATCCAAGGGTGCCATCTTGCCTCAGTATGACAACATAGCTGAATCAAGCAGAAAAAGAAAAGAAAACTCCTCCACAGGTAGGAAGGAGTGTTGTGAGGACCGATTCCTGCTATCTCTGGAGAACACCTGTTACAGGTGAGTAGCTACCCTTTCTCCAGCAACAAGCAGGAAGTCAGTCCTCGCATATGTGACTCCCTTGCTACAGGCTACCGAAAACCTGTAAAACCACGGGTGTCTGAAAAAAACGGACCATGAATGACAGCGAAGAACGCAGAGGGACCAGAATGTCAGAATGTGGCCCCAGCTTCAAGCAGAGAATCAATTCTCTGGTAGCCTATACAGACAAAAGAGCCAGGGGGAGGAGTTGTAGCAATCTCCAAAGAGATGCACAGCACATCCTGTCCAAAGGCTGTCATGACAGGAATCCCCATGAAGCCAATAATGAGCTGCAAAGGTGTAGGTTGAAGACCAGGTAGCAACTCGAC
This sequence comes from Ichthyophis bannanicus, assembly GCA_033557465.1. Lineage (NCBI taxonomy): Eukaryota > Metazoa > Chordata > Amphibia > Gymnophiona > Ichthyophiidae > Ichthyophis > Ichthyophis bannanicus. The sequence goes on along the minus strand of CM066034.1, from coordinate 376,803,055 downwards.
AGATCTCCAAAAGGGAGACCAAGCATAGATGCTCTGGACATTAAGAGCCATCACATGATGCCCCAAAGAGAGAACAGTCTGCTGATAGGCAAAGGAGATACAGTCAGCCACCAAGGTAGAAAGAGTGTATTCAGAGACCGCAACACAGAGTCTGTTTGGGTCAAAAGAGACAAACAGCTGAGAAGAATGGCAGTGAGGCTTTGTTCACTCGATGTAAAAGGCCAAAGCTCTTTTACAATCTAGAGTGTGAAGAGAGGCCTCAGCTTTGCTTGCGTGAGGCTTGGGAAAAATGGTGGGCAGAACTACCTCCTGGTTGAAGTGAAAGGAGACGACCATCATAGGCAGAAATATAGGGCGAGTATGAAGGACCCCTCTATTATGACACAACCTGGTGTAAAGGACATAGGCCACGAGAGCCTGCAACTCACTGACCCTGCGTGAGTCACGAGGAGGACTACCTTCCAAGTGAGATACTTGAGATGACAAGAGGCAAGGGGCTCGAAGAGAGGAGCAATGAGCTTTCCAAGAACCACATTCAAGTCCCATGCTACTGTAGGCGGGTGGGTGGGAGGCTGCGAAAGTGGCATCCCTCTCATGAAGCAGCCAACAAGGTGGTGAATGGCAGGGATTGCCAGTCAACCAGATGGTAAGCTGCAAGGGCACCGAGGTGGGGACCTCTACAAAATTGGACCTTTGCACCAGACAGGAGAAAGGGCTGCTATCACTATCCGCACACCAGACTGCAAACCTACACCATTTGAAGGCGTATGCCCATCTGGTGGAATCTTTGCGGGACGCAAGGAGGACATCCTCAACCTCCCTGGGCAGGTGAAACTGGGCCAGGGTTACCCTCTCAGCAGCTATGACATCAGAGCTAGGGATTGGAGGTTGGGATGCAGGAGGGCCTATTCTTTCTGAGAGCAGATCCGGGGCGCAGCCCAGTGAAACCAGGGGCGCCAGAGAGACAGAGAAATAAGGGGAGCCACAGTTGTTTCTTCAGCAACTTCATGGACAGTTAGGCGACTATTTTCAAAAATCAAAGCACGCATTCTCAACATGATGATCATCTACTGACGTAGAAGGCAGTCTAGTTTTGGGAGAGTCTTCGCTGGACATTTTGCCAGATTTGAAATGTTGGTACCATTCGTAATATTGTTTGCAGCTTGTCGTGCTGTGAGGGCTTGTGTGCATCAGTGATGCTGAGAGCTAAACTATCGGCAGTTTAACTACTGGCAGGGTCTCCCAAGATGGACAGGTCTCAGCTGAGAGGCCAGACCAAGACAAAACACCCATCTGGGCAGCAGCAGAATGGGATAGTGTTGATGGCGGAGGATCACATTTCTGTGACAACGGCAACACCACCAAACTTAAACTGCGCGGAAGAAAGGACCGGCAATCTACTTCTGTATCTTGCCATGAAAACCCAATGGATAGTTACGACAAAACAAATTGTGCTGTAGTGCTGGAAGATGAGACCCCCAGGTTGGAAGGCACTCAACTAGCTACTGGGGAAGAGCTGAAGACTTTTCAGAGTAAAGCCAGCATTTATGATGTGGTTGGATCAAAGCCCTCGGGACGTCTGACTGTTGATGTTGCTGCGCATGAAATGAGAGTCAGAAGCTGTAAAGACGTCTTACACATTGGAACATGGAACGTACGAAGCATGAACCAAGGGAAGTTGGAGGTGGTCAAGAATGAAATGGAACGTGTACAACTTGATCTGTTGGGTGTCAGCGAACTGAAATGGACTGGCATCGGGCACTTTGCATCAGATGATCACATGGTCTACTATGCTGGAAATGAAAGAAAGAAGAAATGGTGTTGCATTTATAATAAAGAAGAAACTTGCAAGAACTGTAATGAAATACAATGCAGTCAGCGAACGCTTAATCTCTATTCGTCTACGAGGAATGCCTATCAACAACTATAATTCAAGTATATGCCCCAACAACAGCTGCAGAAGAGAATGAAATTGTTCTATGAACAAGTACAAGCTGAAATTGACAGAACATGCAAACAGGATATCCTGATAGTCATGGGTGATTGGAACGCAAAGGTTGGCAACAAAGAAGACGACAAAGTAGCTGGAAAATATGGACTTGGCAACATAAATGAAGCTGGAGAAAGACTGATAGAATTCTGCAAGACCAACGATCTATTCATCTCGAACACCTTCTTCCAGCAACACAAGCGGCGACTGTACACATGGACTTCACCCAATGGATTGTATAAAAATCAAATTGACTACATCTGTGGAAGTCAACGATGGAAAAGCTCTATAACATCAAAGACAAAACCTGAAGCTGACTGTGGTACAGATCATCAACTACTAGTATGCAAACTCAAGCTAAAGCTGAAAAAGAGCAAACCACTCATGAATGCAGCAAAATATGACCTTGAGAATATACCACTGGAATTTAAAGACTGCCTGCAAAATCGATTTGCTGCTTTAGATACAGATGAGAGTTCCAGAAGAGTTATGGAATGACATCAAGAAGGTTGTGTTGGAAGAAAGCGAGAAGTCTCTACAAAAGGTAAAAAAGAAAAAACGGCCAAAATGGACGACGGAAGAAACTCTGAAAATTGCCCAGAAACGCAGAGAAGCTAAAGCCAGAGGAGAAAGAAAGAATCACAGAACTCAGAGATTTCCAACGTGCAGCAAGACAGGACAAGGAAAAGTATTACAATGACGCATGCAAGGAAATAGAAGCAGAAACTATTAGAGGAAGAACAAGATCAGCTTTCCTAAAGCTACGAGAGTTAAAGAAAAAGTTCCAGCCTCAAATTGGAATGTTACAAGATGCTCAAGGTTCTATGTTGAATGATGCTGAGAAGATCAAGAAAAGATGGAAGGAATATACAGAGTTTTTATATGATAAAGATCAAGTGGAACAGCCGTTTCAACCTGTACCTTATGATCTGGAACCATTGGTGATGAAAGAAGTTGAAGCAGCATTGAAAGCCTTATCAAAGAACAAAGCACCAGGCATTGATTGCATTCCCATAGAAGTATTACAGCAATTTGATGCAGCTGTTACCGTACTTACACGGCTCTGCCAAGAAATATGGAAGACAGCATCATGGCCAACTGACTGGAAAAGATCTGTGTTTATACCAATACTAAAGAAAGGTGATCCAACTGACTGTGGAAATTATCGCACAATCGCTCTGATCCCACATGACAGCAAGATTCTACTGAAGATTATTCAAGAGACTACAATCATACCTGTAACAAGAACTACCTGAAGTGCAAGCAGGGTTCAGAAAAGGGCGAGGAACGAGAGACATTGCGGATGTGAAATGGATCCTTGAAAAGACTAAAGAATACCAAAAGGATATCTATTTGTGCTTTATCGACTATAGCAAAGCTTTTGACTGTGTACACCATGAGAAACTCTGGGCCACATTAAGAAGCATGGGTATACCAGAACACCTGATCGTACTCTTGCACAATCTTTACATTAATCAAGAAGCAACAGTTCAAACAGAACAAGGAGAAACAGAATGTTTAAAATAAGCAAAGGTGTAAGACAAGGCTGCATACTTTCCCCCTACCTGTTTAATTTATATACAGAACAAATCATCAGAGAAGCAGGATTGTATGAAGACAGAGGTGTGAAGATTGGTGGAAGACTCATCAACAACCTTCGCTATGCTGATGATACCACATTACTGGCGGAAAGTGAAGATGATCTGAAACATTTGCTTCTCACAATCAAAGAACATAGTCTCAAAATGGGCCTGCACCTTAACGTAAAGAAGACAAAGATCATGACAACTGGCATAATCAACAGGTTCATCGTCGAAGGAGAAGAAATTGAAATCGTGAATAACTTTAACCTACTTGGATCAACTATCAATAAAGCAGCAACAAGCAGTCAAGAAATCAGATGCATTGCTCTTGGCAGAATGGCTATGAAAGACCTAGATAAGATTCTCAAGAGCAGAGATGTCTCTCTCCATACAAAGATTCCACTTGTTCAAGCCATGGTATTTTCAATAACATCATATGGATGTGAAAGCTGGACAGTGAAAAAGATAGACAAGAAGAAAATTGATGCCTTTGAATTATGGTGCTGGCAGCGAATACTGTGTATACCATGGACTGCACGAAGAACAAACCAGTCTGTACTAGAGGAGATCAAACCTAAGCTTTCTTTAGAAGCTCAGATGACAAGACTTCGACTTTCATACTTTGGACACATCACGCGGAGAGAGAGATTAGAGAAAGACATCATGCTTGGCAAGATAGGTCAACGCAAAAGAAGAAGGCCAGCAATGAGATGGATTGATACAATAACAGCAGCTATGGGTACCAGTCTGTCAACAATAAGCCGCCTGACTGAAGACCGAACACAATTTAGGATAGCTATCCAGAGGGTCGCCATGAGTCGACTCAGACTCGACGGCACTTAACAACACAGTTGTTTGGGCCAGCAAGGGATCATGCGAATTGACAGTGGTCTGGTCCGTCTATCTTGAAGAGGATCTTGGCTACCAGGAGGGTACACATACTGGAGACCCTCTCCCCAAGACAGGAGAAAAGCATTGGCTGCTATACGAGCAGGGGCCGAAAGCCTGGAGCAGAAACAAGGTCAACAGGGCATGCCTGGGGCTGGCAAAAAGGTCCATCGACGGGGTGTCCCAACTGCTGAAGATGCGCTGGAGAACATGCGAATCGAGCCGTTGCTCATGGGGCTGGAGTACCCAGCTGAGCTGGTCCGCTAAGGCATTATCCTGCCCTGGGAGGTACACCGGCCTGAGAAGCATACCTCAACTGATGGCAAAGTTTCAGAGGCAGCCTGCCTCCCAACAGAGTACAAGCCTGCTCTAGTCTGCTTATTGAGGTAGAACACTGACACCCGACTGTCCATCTGCAACAGGACAATCTGTTTGGGTAGGTAGGTTTGAAACACCTGCAGGGAATCTACAATCGCTCTGAGCAAGGTGGCTGATGTGCAGTAGTCTCATTCCACAACTAGATGCCCTGCATCTGAAGGCTCTCCCAATGGGCCTCTCATCCAAGCATGGAGGCATCCGTGGTGAGGATGTGCTGATGTGGGGGCGCCTGAAAAGGAAGCCCTGCTAGGAGATTCAGCGGCTGCTGCCAGCAGAAGAGGGGATTCAGCATGCAGCAGGGTCATTTTGATCCTGTCCTCCAGCCATCTTGATGCCTGTGTCCACTGAGTGGAGAAACGCCACTGGACCTGCCGCAGTCTGAGTGTACAGGATGACGAACTGTGGAAGCCATGTGCTTGAGGCATAACAGGAGGAAAGGCGAGCTGAGAGAGCTGCTGGCACTCGCCGCTCGGGCAAAATCAGACAGTTTGTCTGGCCTGTCAGTCAAAAGGAACACTCTGGTTTGAGTAGAGTCGAGGACACCGATGAGCTCTAGACACTAAGTGGGATATAGGTGGGACCTTGGACAATTTAGGACAAACTGCAAATGTCTGAGCACAAGAATGGTGTGGCGCACTGCATGAGACCTTGTCGGCTGTGCATCTGCAGGAAGGCAGCAACCACCACTAAGTACTCTAAAGACCCTAGGAACAGACGCCAGTCTGAAGCCAGGACCCGGTAATGGCAGCCTCGAACGACAAATCAGAGGTACTGTCGGTTCATGGGATGGATCAGAATGTGGGTATAAGCATGTTTTAGATCCAAAGGAGCATAGTCAATCTCACTGCTGGAGGTAGGGAAGCAACGCTCCAAGGGAGACAATTCTTGAACTTCATCAAGAAGCAGTTGAGGTCCCACAGGTCTCGATGGGTCAAAACCCTCCAAGTCTTCTTGGGGACCAGGAAATAATGGGAGTAGAACCCCTCTTCTGAGACCAGGGGACACGCTTCACCGCCTTGAGGAGACAGGCAAGTTCCCGTGAAGGAGTTCTTGATGGAGGAGGTCCATCAGGAGCTCCCCTGGATAGAAGGGTGGTCACACCTGCTGGAAGTGGAAAAGGTATCTGTCCTTCACTACCTGCAAAGCCCAGGCGTCAGTAGTGATGCTGGGCCACAGGTGAGTGAAGACCACCAGATGCCTCCCCATATGAAGCAGAGATGGCCCTCCTGGGGAATAGTGGCCATGTCCAAGGAGTCAAAAGCCCCCACCAGGTTGCGGCTGAGGTGCTGTCTGGGGTTTTGGGGGTCTTAGGCTATGAAAGCCCTGCCCCATGTGAGCGAGCCAGATCGGCCAAATACTGAGGGTATTATCTGTAGGCCTTCAGGTAGAACTTTTTCCCTGAAGCCTTCTGTCGGGAAGGATCAGCGGTCTTCTATGAGAGCCTGGTCCTGGTCAGCAACTCAGTCTCCAGCTTGGTGGCCTTGTCTGTCATGGGCTTGAAGAGGTTCTCTCCCTGGCATGGGACATATACCAGTTGGTCCTGGACCCATTACTCCAAGGATTGTAGCCAAGCCAGGCGGCAGGCACTAATGCCCACTGCAGCCATTCTAGCCACAGACTCAAAGACGTCATAGCCACGCGAATGACATACTTGGAGTAGTCCTTGCCCGCAGCCACCAGGCTCTTGAAGCATTGGAGGTGATCTGAGAGACCAGCTGAGAACCCAGCAAGCTGTTTTGTCAGGTCTCAGGTACATACCTATGAACAGCTGGGTATGCCTGGATATAGGTGATGAGCATAGAGCCCTAGAGGCAGTCTATCAAAGCCATCCATGGTGATGGCCTCCCTACCTGAGGGCACAGAGGAGTGCATCTTCTAGCTTTTGATTCAGCACATGGCTGATTCCATCACCATGGTAGTAATCTCTTTTGAAAACCTGGGATCTTGCAGACATGAAACATGGAATCAAGCTGCTTACTCACAATGAGAACTTTAACCAGGGCTTCCCACATCCTGAACAGGAGCTGTTCCAAAATAGAGGGAACCAACACCGTTGTACTGGAGGATTTTGAGGTCTTCCACCCAAGGTTCCTCCTCCAATTCCACCATGAAGGCCAGGGCCTTCAACATATCACAGACAAAATCCAGGAAGAGGTCCTCTGGTGGGGAATACCAGTGCTCCAGTGGAGAAGGGTCCAAAGGAGCATTGTGGTGCCAAATGGTCTTGGGGGGGGGGGGGGGAGAATTCATCCTGTCTCCCCCATTTGAAATCTGACTCAGAGGAGCTGAAACTGCCGACAGGCATCATATGCTGATGGCCAGTTGGGAGCAGCCGGGGGTTGAAGCCCTTGGCACTCTAAACCCAACCCACTCAGCAGGGAAAAATGGTGAGGATCATAAACGAGATTGAACCCGGGCATCCGAAACAGATCTGAACTGTTCCAACATCAGCTGCACCTCCACTGGTGATGCTTCTATGGTAGAGATACCAGGTACTTTTTCAAATAATTGAAAAAGTGGTCTATAGGCAGTTACAAGACCACTGACTCTGTAGCTCCGTTGGATACATGCCAACATGGATTCAGAGAATCACATGGTGTCGAGACTCTCCTTACCACCCTCCTCAATCTTAACTCCGGCATTGACAACATCCGGCATGGATTCGTACTCATCTTTTTGGACATTGCAGCAGCGTTTGATTCAGTATGTCATGAGCTTCTTATTATCCGTCTAAAAGAAAAGGGCCTCTGTGGAACAGCACTCGAATGGTGTAACTCATACTTGTCAGGTCGATGGCAGCATGTGCGATCAGATGGGGCAATATCAGATCCGTTTCATCAAGGACAGGGGGTCCCACAAGGATCCTCTCTATCATTACTATTTAACATATACATGCAACCTATATGTAACATCATCAGATCTTTTAACGTCAATTGTATGATATATGCTGATGACGTATTATACATGCCGATCTGCATAGATAAGATGGACCTCACTCCCTTAACCAACTGTTTCAACGCCATATCAAACTGGCTACTGACACAAAATCTCAGAATCCAACATAAAAAAAAACGGAGATTCTCTTTATCTCAAGGAACTCTAACTTCATACCACCTACATACCTGGAGGTTCAAGATGCCAAGCTGCAAGTAAAACCCCATATCCGATACCTAGGAGTGACTCTTGATCAAAACCTTGACATGAAGACTCACATATCCAACACAGTAAGAGCAATTTACTTCAAGATCCGCTCCCTCAGACATCTTCGCCAACTGATTGATCCAGACGATTTCCGTACTGTTTACCAGGCTCTAATCATTCCCCATTTCGATTACGCAAACTCCATACTACAAGGGCTTCCTCAATCTACCTTAAATCCTCTTCAACTCGCCTTGAACAGTGCAGTGAGAGTACTTTTTGGAGTATCCAAAAGAGACCATGTTATGCCACTTCTAAAACAACTACACTGGCTTCCTATTCAAGCGAGAATCACTTTCAAGACACTGCTCCTGGCCTTTAAAGCGTACAGAGGTCTCGCCTCCACCTCATTATCGGAGATGATACAACCAATCCCACCCAACAGACTAAGAAGAACCACGGAAATAAATATGCTAATCGTACCAAAGGAAGTCATAAGATACAACTCTACAACATCAAGCAGAGCCTTCAGTCTATGTGCCCCAAAACTTTGGAACACCCTGTCATCACACATTAGGGCCATCTACGATCACAGCCAGTTCAGGAAGGTCCTTAAACATCACCTTTTCCTCAAATACTTTCCAGGGAACAAAGAAACAGTCACCCCCAAATATCAATAACTACATTCCAACCACGTAAACTTTCCTGTCTCAACAGCACATTACACTACTTCACCAGATTAACAGTTCGCTTTTCAGACACTGACACTGCTATGTATATAGTTGTTTTGTAAATAGTTGCTCCTGTTATCCAAGTTGATCTTCCTGTTAACTGTAATGACCAGATAAATGTAACTTGTCTGAGGTTTCTTGTTCCATGTAAACCGCGCTGATAACGAATAGTGCGGTATATAAAAAATGTTAATAAATAAGAGATACTGGACTCTAGGAATGAGAAGTGGTGGGCATTGAGGCCAAGGAAGCCATCCTGGCTTCGAGGGTCAAGGGCTCCCGCAGTCACTGATGCAGGCTCTGATATTCTCTGGCGTGATGTCTGTTCTCTCGGTGGGGACTCAGATGGTGATGGCCTCTGTGTGCTTCTTATGGCCCTGTGAGGAAGGAGTCTCCTTCTGCAGGGGTAGCTTTGAGGGCCACCTCTCGACCACTGCCCTTTGCATCGCGCTGAGGACTGTGGTGCCAGTGATACTGGGTCTTACCCCCAGTGTCAGCTTTGGCCTTAGATGCTGACATGGGTGGAGCCTGGTCCTTCCGGGGATAATCTTCTGTGTACAATCCCTGGTCCAATGCTCCGCAAACCAGGGCTCAGAGTGGGCACGGTCACGTGAGGAGGGTGATCCCACAAAGGCCCCAGGGGTTTCTATTCCCTGGTCAAGGCTGGGGCCGAAGACTAGGCCTTGAAGCTAAACAGCACCTCCGGCTGCCTTTCAAATTCTTCTGACCCTTGCTTGTCATCTGGAGATAGCACGGGCAAGTGGCATCGTCGTGGGCAACCCCGATGCACTGAAGCAGCAGCTGTGCCAGTCTGTTATGGACATAGTGTGGGCAAAACTGCGGCACTTCTTAAAAATCACCGATCGAGGCCGCAGCAGGAAAAAGGAGACCTGAGAGATCAAACTCCAAGGTCCTGGTCAGGGAAGAGCACGAGAAAAACCCCATGCACCCAGTGAAGAAAAAAAAAGGAGGGAACCCAAGAAAAATGCATGTCGAGAAAGCAACGATTCCAGGTACAGGAAGGTAATGGTACGTGATCGAGCTAAGAATCACACAGGGGGAAAAAAAAGGGGGGGGGGCAAACGCCAAGCTTTTCCCAAGGAAACAGACAAGCGTCTGATGAGCTTCATGGAAAAAAGAAGACTGAGGTAAGATGGCACTCTTGGGCGGGAAGGTGACCACGCATGTATGGTAGAACGCCCAAAGGCTTTCTATGAAAGCTGAGGAGTGGTTACCATGCAGAAATGAAAGACCTGCAAAGAATGGAGGCAAAGTATGCAAATCTCTTACCTAACTTAAATTAGGAATATCTTGAAATCCAGACTGGCTAAGTTTGTCCCGATTTCTAGGTTGAGAACCACTGTTCTGTGGTGTAGTTCTGAAGCAGTGTTCCATTCCTAATTCATAAAAATGGATGTTCAGAGCCCATTGTTGAGTTTTACAGCCCTCCACAGTGAAATTCTGCGATTTAATGTTCTCACCAGAATTCCCCACGGTTCAAACATTTAACAGACCTACACCTCTTCCAGGACATAAAAAGTCATTACTTACCTGAAGCAGATGTTCTCTGTGGACAGCAGGGAAGTCCTCACTTATGTTGTCAATGGGCAGAGCCCCTGCGTGGGAGCATTCCCAGTTTTTTCTAGAAGGTTTTGGACAACCACTGTGGCACCATCTTATCCTCAGTCTAATCAAAGAACTGAGAGCTTAACTCTTAGTGGAAGTAGGTGGTTTGTGCGAACATTTCCTGCTGCCCATGGAGAACAAGCGCTACTCTGAACAAGCAGGAAAAAAGTCCTCATGGGACTACCTAGCTACAGGCTACCTTGAACAAAAAAGGGGATAATAGAACGCTCAACCGTGGCAAAAGAATAAGTATTTTTGTTGGCAACAGGCCTTATGTATTTTAGTTTAAAAAAAAAAAAAAAAAAGTAACCTCAACTGAAAGAAATGGGCCGGGAGGGGAGGATAGAGTTGGATTCTACTCCCAGAACAGATTTTGAAGTACTGATTGGCCAAAACGTTTGTCGCATTGGTAACTCATCTAGACAGTAGGGAGATAGGAAGGTATGGCCAGATGTCCACAATGCAGCCTTACAAATCTCTTCCACAGAGACCAAGCGCAAGTGGGCCACTGACCTAGCCATGGCTCTTGACATGAGCCATGGCATGACCCTCAAAGGCTTAGATCTGCCTGGGCATAAGTGAAAGATGCAGTTGGCACGCCAAACTGATAAGGTGCATTTGGAGATGGCAACCCCTAGCTTGATAGGGTCAAAAACAAAAAGCTGGATGGACCACCTATGGTCTTTCATCCACTCCAAGTAGAAAGCTAAGGCTTGCTTGCAACCCAACATGTATAGTGCAGTTTCTCCTGTTTGAGAAGGGGGTTTTGGGAGGAAGGACAATTGACCAATTAAGATTCAATTCTATAACCGTCTTTGTAAGAAATTTGGGATGAGTATGAAGTACCACTCTGGTAAAATTTAATGTAAGGTGGATGAGCTATTAGGGCCTGAAGCTTACTCACCCTGTGCTCTAAAAGCAACCGCCACAAGAAATACCTTCCAGATCAAAATTTTCAGAGGAAAGGTTGAAAGGAGCTTTCATCAGTTATGCAAGAACCACATTGAGGTCCCAAGACATTGCGGGCGGCTTATTATGGGGGGCGGGTGTCAGGAAAAATAAGCCCTGCGTGAAGCTTACAGCCAAGGGCTGTACAGAGATGTGTTTACCCTCCACAGCACTTTGATAAGCTCCAACCACATTGAGGTGTACCCTTACTGAGTTGTATTTGAGACCAGACTCAAAGCTGCGGAAGCAGTGTTTGTGTAGGGTAGGTAAAAGGATCTACAGAGCGTATATCACACCAAACAGCAAACCCTTGTTGGCTTTGAGCTTCAGAAAGGTCTTGGCAATGAGAGGTTTTGGAGAATGTGTGTCTAGAAGACCCTCTCACCAACTGAGGAAAGCATTCAAGATTAGTTTGCTGGGTAACCTTGAGCAGAATGTGTCCACCTGCGAATTCTAAGGAGTTGCAAAAAGCTCGACCGAGATCATGCCCCACTTCCAAAAAATGCATGGCAGCACATCCCTGTCCGGGGTCCATTTGTTAGGCTGAAGGACTCTGCTCATTCTGCCAGTGTGATCTATTTGCCAGGCAGGTAAGTGACTCTGCCTGTCCCATGAAACAGCAAAATTCCACAACCTGACTTTTTCCAATATGGGAGGTATGATCCTTTTCCTCCCTGTTTGTTGGTTTGAATCAGAACAATTTGGTTAGACAACCAGTCTTTGAAAGCCCTTAGGACGTTTGCTATTGCTCTCATTTCCAAGAAGTTTACCTAATGGAGATTTTCTTGGATGAATCAAATTCCCCACATATGGAACTCAAGATGAGCTCTCCATCCCAGTTTGGACTCACATTAGTAACTTTTGTGAAGCAGAAATTTGGAAGGAAAGGCCTTTTGTAAGATTGTCATGATTTGTTTACCAGAATAGGGTTTGAACAAGTGGAGTGATAACAGAATGTCCTTGAGGTTCCCTGTGGCTTATGACCACTGGGTACTTGGGGTCCACTGAGCTTGTCTCATTGAGATATGCCTAGATTTTTACATGTACTGTTGAGGTCATGTGGCCTAGTAAATTTAGCATGGCCTGAACTAACATCTGCTGGCTCATTTGAATCTCCAGCTCTATCACTATTAGTCTGGATAGTCCATTGTGACACAGCAAAGTTCTTGCCAGAGTCGTGTCCAGCAGAGCTCCAATGAATTCCAATTGGCAGATGGGAGAAGGGTTAGACTTGGGATAATTTACTACAAATCATACAAATGGTGATTCGTGTTGATTTCAAAAGCTCCCTCTGGAGTAGTGCTCTTTAGCCGCCAGTCAACCAAACAGTGAAAAAAGTGCACTCCCAGTCTATGTAGAAACTATACTACTACAGCAAAGCATCTGGTAAAGACCCGAGGAGCTGACATTATGCCAAGAGGCAAAATGTGGTACTGTAACTGTCACTGTGCTACTGCAAATCTGAGATGCATCCCAGTCACAGGAAATATCTGTATATGGGTATACACATCCTTTAGATCCAGAGAGCATAGTCAATCTCCTTTTTGGAGAAGGGAAGCAGAGCGTCCAGAGAAATCATTCAGAACCTGTGACATTTCTTCAGATTTCTTAGCTCTAGGATGGGACCATATCCCCCCCAATTTTTGGTGATCAAGAAATATCCTTAAAAAATCCCCACCCTATTTCATCTGGTGGAACAAGCTCTATCACAAGATCTTTTTGAAGGCAGTGACTTCTTGCAGAAGTAACTCATGATGCTGAGATTTTAGGAACTGAATCCCAAGTGGGCAATTTGGATGAAGTTCAAATAGATACAATTTGTAACTGCTTTGGGTAATTTGCAAGACCCAAGTGAGTTTATAAGGTGCCAAAAGAGCGGTCCTCCCTCCTATAGAAGAGTCCTCCGCTGAGGCTAGAGGAGTGGCTACACTCTACAGCAGTGGTTCTCAATCCAGTCCTTGGGACTCCCAGGTCAGTCAGGTTTTCAGGATATCCACAATGAATATGCATGAGATAGATCTGCATGCACTGCTTCCACTGTATGCAGATCTCTCATGCATATTCATTGTTGATATCCTGAAAACTTGACTGGCCGGGGGGGGGGGGGGGTCCCAAAAGACTATTAACCACTGCTCTACAGGAGCCAGTCAAAATCCCACCCCAGAATTTGGCTGAGGAGCAGGTTGGGTCTTTTATGACTGCTCTTGCTTGGGTTGCTAGAATAATCTGTTTAGATTGGGAATAGTGAGAACCAGGAAGTACCTGCACCTTAGAGTAGGAGGCACTTTTCTGGTTACTCCCTTGATACCTCCTGCAGTAGCAGGCTGGCTCAGACATGCACCTTGAGATTTTGAAGAGTGATATGCTGCTTTTTGATTAAGCCAGCTTTCTCTTCAACTAGCTCCAAAGAGGTTCTCTCCATGGCATGGTACATCCCCAAGCTTATTCCTGCACAGATTGAAGGTCTGAAACCCAGAGCCAGGCAAGTCTCTAGCATCAATACCTGCTGCAGAAGCTCTTGACTAGGTCACAGGTCACTCAGACCATGAATGTCAAACAGTCCTTGCTGTGTTTCACTAGGGAATGATACTGTTACAACTTCTCTTGAGGAACAAACTGGTTCATATCAAGGCTACATATGTCGTCCTTCAAGAACATGCTCATGTAGAGCTGGGAAAGAGGCCATGTGGGTTGTGAGCATGGAACTCAAACTCCTTCCTCCCTAAAGTATCCAATGTCCGAGTTCCCTCTCTGGGGAGGCGCCAAGGAGTGTCTTGGATCTTTTGGGGCAAATTAGACTACCAAAGAGTAGTGTGGAAGCTGGGGGCTTTTCAAATCCATCTGCTTTTTGAACTCTGTACATACAGTCAAGCTTTCTACCAACTGGAGGCACAAGAAGGGGGGGAGGGGTTGTTTCCCACACTTATCTGTAACCTCTGAAGGATGGAATGCATGGGCAGAAGAGTACGGAATTCTTCTGCCCTGAACTCAGTCTCCAAAGAAAATAGTATAGCCTTAGCCATATCCCTCACAAAATCCTGGAGTGTCATAGCCTCAGGAAATCTGTCTTTCATGAGAAGGATCAGAGTAGTTCTGGGGATCTATCCTTCAACAGAACCTCAGCATCCTCACCTGTGATCCTGCCTTCTGATACAGACTGAAAAAGTCAAAGTACAACAGAGTCTCGGTCTAGTCGACTCTCCTTCCCTATGGGAGTGTCGATGCACCAATGATTTCCTACAAACTGGGGCTTTATCAGACCCAATGCACTGGAGAATGATATCGGCTATGCAGGCCCCAGGTCAGAGCCCTTCAATATCCCAATATTGGATGCCTCTCCTGCAGGCACTTCATGCTTCAAGGATAGGTAGGATGGCTTCCCTTGCCAATGCAACATTCAAGGCATTGAGGTGTTACATAGTGAAGAACATTATTCTGTCCTTTCAGAAGGCCTCGCTCCAGGTTTGCCATCTCCAAAGATGCTGGGCATACAGCAATATTGGCTGATGTTCCTGAAACCTGAGAGGGTGTATCTGCAGACTGGTCTTGTGATGATTATGGTCCTTGATCATCTGGAACACTTCAAGTGGGTTGAAGGGATCATCTAAAACCTGCCAGTGGGTTGAAGTGATCATTTAAAACATTTCAACCCACTGTCAGGTTGAGACATGCCATCCAAAAAAATAGCCACAGCAAAATCAAAGACTCAATGTTGGTAGAAAACCCCCCATTAAAGCCGCGACTGGAATGCCAACACCTAAGGGGCCACAGAAAACAAAACTTCAAATGTCAGAAAATGCTAGCTTAGGGAACTAAACAGGGAAAATAGTATTACCGTGAAGGCTGGCAAAAAAGTGGAGAAAAACAAAAACAGTTCACAGAAATACTTAGAACACAGAATTAGAGTCCAAGGGGCTCTATGAAAAATCATGGACCAAAGATAAGATGGTGCCACAGCAATAGACAAGACAACACATGAATGCACGGTGTGCGTCTAAACGTTTCTAGGTGGAGCTAAGCATAAGCTATATAGGTTTATCTCACAGCACAGTATAAGGTAGAGAAAAGAGAATCTAATAGGTACTTTTGACCTGGATTGGCCACTATTGGAAACTAAATAGTGGACTTGGATCATTGGTCTGACTTAGTTTGGCAAATGTTAGGTTCTTATGTTCCTGCGCAGAGGCTCTTGCTGGACGACAACACCCTTGAGGACCTTTTGCCTGCATGGCATGGAGAAAAATACTTTGCTCAATTATAATTACCCTAAAATTTGCAAAAACTAAAGATTTTTTTTTTTTTTTTTACGGTTAAGTCAATCCATTTTATATTTGCTTAGTTTTTCAAAGCTGCTACACAAGAAAAGCCATGTTAAATCAGACCAAGGTCCATAGAGACCAGCAATCACAAGTACAGTGTAGTTGCTCTCCTATAGCAGGTGTTCTCCGTGGACAACAGGAATATGTGTCCTCACGTATGGATGATGTCACCAATGGATCCCCATATGAGAATTCCCCCCAAGCTTCTACAAGAAGCTTTTGGGAGGCTCCACCGCACATGCACACCTGCCTTCCCGCCTGCCACAGCACCATCTTCTCCAGTATGATATCAAAGCAGTAGCCAGAAAACTCCTCCTTGGGGAGGTGAGGGTTGCGAGGACTTATTCTACACTGAGAACACCTGCTACAGGTGAGTAACTACACTTTCTCCGTGGACAAGTAGGAAGTCCTCACATATGGGACTCCCTCAAGCTACAGACTACCAAAAACAGGGGAGGCCAAAAGCCCAAGAGGGGCAACCAAACTGGAGAACAAGAGAAACAGCGTGGGTAGTCCC
The DNA here is from genome assembly GCA_033557465.1 of Ichthyophis bannanicus. NCBI lineage: Eukaryota > Metazoa > Chordata > Amphibia > Gymnophiona > Ichthyophiidae > Ichthyophis > Ichthyophis bannanicus. The sequence goes on along the minus strand of CM066034.1, from coordinate 376,786,937 downwards.
TCTAGGTGACTCGACTGATTCAGCATCTTCAGCGTACAGCATCACTGAGGAATACACTTTCTGGTAGCTTGGACAGACAGAAGGGTCAGTGGGAAGGAGTTGGAACCTAATTCCCAAAGAGATGACCGAGAACAGCTTGACCGAAGTTGCTATCGCATCAGGAAACCCCATTCAGACAGTAATGAACTGTGAATGTGTAGACCGAAGATCATGTCACAGTACTGCACATCTCCTCCATGAAGGCAGCGCAAACTGATCACCGATGCAGCGATAGTTCTTTCGCTTATGCCCAGGCCTACCTGGGCATAAGTGAAAGAGATGCAGTCTGCTAGCTAAATTGACAGTTTGTTTGGAGATGGCAGCCCTCAGCTTGCTAGGGTCAAAAGAGAAACAGCTGGGTGGACGTACAGTGTACCTTTGTCTGCTAAAGATAGAAGGCAAGGGTGCACTTGCTGTCCAACATGTGCAGCGCCATCTCTTCCCTATTGGCATGAGGGTTGGAGAAGAAAGTCTGCAGAATGAATGACTGGTTGCGGTGGAACACAGATACCACATTCGGCAAGAAGTGCAGATGCATACCCAATACCACCCTATTGTGGTGGAACCTGGTGCATGGCAGGTGAACCACTGAGGCTTGAAGTTCACCGACATGGCATGTGAAAATGACCACCACCAGGAATAAGACCTTCCAGATCAATAACTTCAGAGGGCAGGAGGCGAGCAGTTCAAAGGGAGCTGACAAGAGCTGTGCCAGAACCACATTAACATCCCAAGCCACTGGCGGGGGCTTGACCGGAGGTTTAGAGAGAAGCCAGCCCCACATAAAGCGAGCCACCAGGGGCTGGGCTGAGATGGGCTTCCCCTCTGAGTTGTGATGGTAGGCCCCAATCACACTCAGGTGAACTTTGAACTGGACTTGAGACTGGAATGTGAGGTGCAGAAGGTACTACAGCAACCTGTCCACAGGGCTCGGTCTACGCACCAGGAGGAAAACCTCCACCACTTGAACGCATAAGACCTTTGTGTAGAAGTTTTGCAGGAGGCCAAAAGGACCTCCGTAACATGTAGGTTGAGCTCTGAGGACTACCTGCTCAACATCCACATCGTGAGGGCCAAGAACCAGATGATGGGATGCAGCAAGGTCCTAAGATAAGAGATCTGGAGCAGAGCCCAGTTGCAGAGGCTCCCTCAGAAATCTGGAGCAGCAGGGGGAATCACTGTTGCTTGGGGCAATAGAGGGCAATGAGAATCATCATGTCCCTGTCAGCCTGCAGCTTCAAAGTCTTCGCCACGAGCAGAATGGGAGGATAGGTATATAGCAGGCCTATTCTCCAGTGGACGAGAAAAGCATCCAATGCCAGCTAGTCAGTGGACATGATCCTGAAGCAGAACCGATCCACATGAGCATTGCACGAGGTGGCGAAGAGATTGCACAAGAACCCCACTCCCAAAAGATCTGCCTTACAAACACCTTGTTAAAGGTCCACTTGTGTGGCTAAAGGACATGGCTCAGCTGGTCCGCCAGGGAGTTGAGGTCCTGGGGCAAATGGATTACCCTCAGCACTATCCTGTGAGCAATGGTAAAACTTCCACAAGTGGACCACCTCTCAGCACAGGAGGTACGGCTCTCATACTGCCCTGCTTGCTGACGTAATATATCACCACCCGATTGTCTGGATCAGCACCGGACTGACTGGCCAAATGAACCTGGAATGCCTGGAGGGTGTTTGCTATGGGCCAGTCTTCAAAAATTGATTTAGTGCAGGCTCTTCTGCTCAGAAAACAGTCCCTGTGTGCACAGACTGTTTAAATGTGCCCCCCACCCCACTTGGATGCAGCTGTCATCAGTGTCTGCTGTGGGGTGGGGGGGGGGGGCACGTGGCACATCTGGAATGGGAGACCTCTGAGCAAGTTCTACGGCTCCAGCCACCAGTGCAGGGACTGTACTAGAGGCTTGGTAAGTGCTACCTTGTCACAGAGGCAGCCCGTGTCCTACATCCTCTGTGTATTCAGAAGTCCATTGAGCTTGTCTCATTGACAGATGAGTCAGGGACGTAACATGCACGGCTGAGGCCTTATGGCCAAGCACTTTCAGCATCCCCTGGGCCAACACCTGGCATCTCTGCTGGGTATCGCAGACCAAGGCCGTCAGCCTTTGCAAGCAATCCATCTAGAGAAAGGCTCGAGCCAGAGTAGCATTGAGGAGCATTGAAGTCCAGAGTAGCATTGAAATCCAGGGCAGGAAGTGAGACTTGGGGTAATTGAACATGAACCCCGACCACTCAAGCAACTGGATTGTCAGCTCAGCTGACTGCTTATCCCTGTCCAGGGTGGAAATCTGAGCTAGCCGTCTAAGTAGGGGAAGACAAACACCACATAGGTAAGCGGCCACCATCGACAGACACTTTGTGAAGACTTGGGGCACTGATGCCAGTCTAAAGGGAAGAACCTGAAACGAGGGAGGGAGGGAGGGGAGGGGCGATGGCCCCAGAAGGGGGAGGGAGGGAGGCAAGGGCAATGGCCCCAGAAGGGGGAGGGAGGGAGGCAAGGGCAATGGCCCTAGAAGGGGGAGGGAGGGAGGCAAGGGCAATGGCCCCAGAAGGGGGAGGGAGGGAGGGCAATGGCCCCAGAAGGGGGAGGGAGGGAGGGCAATGGCCCCAGAAGGGGGAGGGAGGGAGGGCAATGGCCCCAGAAGGGGAGAGGGGAGACGATGGCTCCGGACGACAGATATGGACACCATGGTAGGAGTGGTGAGGAAGACCAAAGTCAAGAGGAGGAGCTGGCGAGAATGACTGAGGAGAATGGAATCGCTGAGGGTCTGTACAAAGTGGTGGTAGCGAGGTAGGGAATTTAGAAAGTATGGGTGCAGGGTCCACAGCAAGACCATTTCAGAATTTCTCGCACCAGGTAGGTGTTGAGGTCTCAGGTCCAGGATGAGCTGGAACCCCCCTTGTTTTCTTGGGGACCAGGAAGTACCTGGAGTAGAACCCCTGCCCAACCTGAGCCAGAAGCACCAACTCGAAGGCGGCATATGTGAGCAGGGTGGAGACTTCTCTCTTTAGCAGGGTGAAATGCAGGGGGTCCAGCAAGAACTCCCTCGGGGGAAAAATGCAGCTCGGCGAAGTGCAGCATGTTACAGTTTCTATCTGTAGCACCCACTTGTCTGAGATGGTCACCTGTGGGCGAACTGGATGAGCTACCCTCCCCACCAGAGGGTTGTCCCCTGTGGAGACTGGCAGATTGGCTACGCTCCAGAGAAACCAGTCAAATCCCTGCCCCAGGCTTGGGCTGCAGGGCATGTTGGGCTTTCTGTGGCTTCTCCTGATGCTGCAGACATGGAGCCTGCACCGCAGGCTTGGGAGGTACTGGTGCTTCTGCAGGTAGAAAAAGTCTTCTTGCCTGGTATTTATTACAAGAAAAATTGGCCGTCTTTCTCAAAAACCTGGAGAGGGTGATGTGCTGCATCTCAATCTCACCAGTCTTCGCCTCTACCTGCTTCCCAAAGGTTCTCACCTTGGCAAGGCACATCAGCCAGCTTGGACATGGAGCAGTGGATCCAGGATGAGGATTGAATCCAGGTGAGCCAGCGGGCACCAATGCTCACTGCTCCAACCCTGCAGGTGGAGTCTAAGGTGTCATAAGTCAACTGGACCATGAACTTGTAACAGTCCTTGTGGCCCACCAAGGTGCAGAAAGAGTCCAAGCGCTCTAGGGAAAGGAGCAGGTTGAACTTGGCCAAATCAAGCATGATGTCCTTGAGGAACATGCCCATGTACAACTGGTATGAAAGAACCCAGCCCACCAGCATGGTGCTCTGGAAGCACCACTGGCCAAAGGGAATCCAGGGTTCTCACCCAGGGACAGTGAGGAGTGTGTATCTTGCTGCTCTTGATTTTTTTCATGGCAGTCTCCACCAACAGAGTGGTGCGGGAGCTGAGGCTTCTCAAAACCTGGGGCCTTCTGGACCTGGTAGATTTCCAGCCATCTGCTGGCACTTTGAGGGGGTTCTCCCCCCATCCTCATTTGCAGTCTGTCACAGCCCTTGGGGGCTGAAGGATACCGGAGGATCTACAGCTCCTCCACAGCAAGAGTAAAATGCCAGGAATAGGCCAGATGCAACAGACTTCCTCTAGGAGTCTGAATCTGATGGCTGGGAGACAGAGGCACTGACGGTGTCTTGGAGCATATCTCCCAAGCTCCTCTCAGACCCCTCCACCCTGGGCTCATCCTCTGACTCCAGGACGAAGGGAATGGCCTTGGCCATATACCGCACAAAGTCCTGGAAGGACATGTCTTCTGGGGGTGACTTCTGCACTCATGAGAAGAGGGGTCTGAGGGGAGCTTGGGAGATATGCTCCCAGACACCACCCAATGCTTCGGTCTCCCAGCGAAAGTCTAGGTAGCATCTGGTCTCTTCCTGGCATCTACTCTGGCTGTGTGCAAAGGAAGAGCATCTCAGACCAATGGGTCAGAGTGCTTTCATGGCCTTCTCAGGGCATCAGACCCAAATATGCTTGACTGCACTGTCTGCAGTGGTGATGAACTAGCTACAGAGGGGGCAGCCACTATGTGGGCCTTAAGGATGGTCCACCAAGACTGCTCTGTCTGAAGGCATCTGGGCTGGAATTACAACTTCAGGCACTGGCTACAGCACCCCTGTAGGAGTATCCATGACTGTGGGGGCATTGGGGGGACTCCCGTCACCCCTCCAGTACTTTGGATGACTAGTCCTCTTGTCGGGATACGTTAGAGGGCCATCACTCTCCACCATCATGTCGGGAAAGGCACCTTGGGCCGATGCTGAGATGTCCCCTTTGACATCAATGGCTCAGAGTTTGCTTGGGCCCCCTCTTGATGTTGATTTGTCTGTGGTGCCTGAGGACAACAGGGTTGATGCAGATAGATGCAGAATCTGTTGGCCCAAAGAGGAACTTCTGCTGCTTCTCCAGACCTTTCAGGCCCTTTATCATCTGCAAGCACAGGTTACAAGAGAGGCAGGCTGGTGGTCAGGGCCCAGGAATTGAAGGCACCAGTTGTACTGGTCTGTGGTCAAGATGGTCCGCGCACACAGTGCACTTCTTAAAATTGCTTGTTGACTTGAGACATCTCTGGGAACACTGTCTTAGCGAGGTTGAACAGCTTGATGGTGCCAGCTGCAAGTAAAAAATAAATAAAAAGATGTCCCTAGTTAAGTGGTGCTGAGTGAGGGCTTGCCTTTCAGCAGCCACATGGTCAGAGTCAATGACTTGAGAATGGGATGCAGGAAGGTCCTGTTCCGAGATCAGATCTGGGGCAAAACCCAGAGGAATGGGCGGCATCTGAGAAAGGCGGATCAGCAGTGGATATCACAGCTGCTGAGGCACCAGTAGGGGGATGTTGAGATTTATTGCAGCCCTGTCAGTCTGGACTTTGACAAGATTCTTGGCCACATGGGGCATGGGTGGAAAAGCATACAGCAGGCCCTTGCCCCAGTGGAGGAGAAACACAAGCCGTGAGATAGTTCCGGCAAGGAATCCTGGAGCAGAACTTGGCAGTTTATCATTGTGCAGGCTGGCGAAGAGGTCCACCGCAGGGGTGCCTCATTTCTGGAAGAGGACCTGCACCACTGGGAGTTGAAGGCCTACTTATGAGGCTTCAGTACCCAGCTGAGCAGGACATTTTCCTGCCTGAGGAGGTAGATGGCCCGGAGGAGCATACCCTGCCAGATCATGAAATTCCAGAGTCTGGTTGCCTCCCAGCATAGAAGGTAGGATCCCTTTCTGCCCTGTTTGTTGATATAGAACATTGCTACTTGATTGTCTATTTGAACCAGGACAACTTGATTCACCAGGTAGTGCTGGAAGACGTGCAGGGCATTTGCAACCGCTTGGAGCTCAAGGAAATTGATTTGGAGCTGGCTCTCCTGCAACCAGAAACCTTAGGACTGAAACCCATTCCAATGGGCTCCCCAGCCACGTTTGGAGGCATCTGTGGTGAGGACCTGCTGATGCAGGAGATCCTGAAAGGGGAGCTCCACCAGAAGGTTGCATGACCGTTGCCACCAGGCAAGGGAGCAGGAGGGCGTGAGGACAGTGTACCCTGTCCGACAAGCAACCTGTCTGTTTCACTGAGTGCAGAGAGTCCATTGGGCTTGATGCATATGGAGATGGGCCGAGGGTGTGTCATGGACAGTTGAGGCCATATGCCCCAGGAGGTGGAGAATCTGTCAAGCAGAGACTAAGAGGACTGGACCTCCCCTGCCAAGACGGAGAGACGCTGAGTACTGTCAGGCAGAAAAAAGGCCTGGGCCTAAATGTTATCAAAGAGATCTGATAAACTCCAGGTGCTAGGTAGTTGCAGGTGGGATTTGGGATAATTCGCCACAAAAAACTCAAGGTTTCCAGGAGATGGATGGTACAATGCAGGGCCTGTTGGACCTCATCCAGGGACCCTCCCCACTTATCAGCCAGTTGTCCAGATAGGGGAATATGAATACGTCCTGCAGCAGTAGGAAGGCGGCGACCACCGCCAGGGCCACTTTGGGAATACCCTGGGAGCAGATGCCAGACTGAATGGGAGGACTTGGTTCTAACAGTGACATTCCAACGACAAAGCAGAGGTACTGCCGTTGCAAGGGGTGGATCAGGATGTAGGTACAGGCATCTTTGAGAACCACAGAGCATAGCCAATCTCCCCAGTGGAGGTAAGGCAGCAACATTCCAAGGGATACCATGTTGAACCTTCCCATCTCTATGAAGTAGTTGAGATCCTGTAGGTCCAGAATGGGTCACAACCCACCCATCTTCCTGGGAACCAGGATGTAATGAGAATAGAATGCCCTTTGAGGCAATGGCATGAGCTCCACCAGTCAGTAAGAAGAGCAGTGAGCTCCCTTTGAAGAAGGTCCTGATGGGTGGGATCAAGAGGAAGTTCTCCTGGGAAGAATGAGTGTGGTGTCCAGTGGAAGTGAAGGAGGTGGCTCTCCTTTACCATCTGAAGAGTCTAGGTGTCAGTGGGTAATGCTGGGCCACCAATCGGCAAAGGTGGTAAGGCATCCCCCCCCATGTGCTATGGTTCTTGACCTCTCATGGGAAGAGGCGCTATGCCCCAAGAGTCAACCCCCACCCTCCCAGGCTGCAACACAGGCGCTGTTTGGGGGCTTTTAGGCCTATGAGACCCCTGCCCCTGTGGGGGAGCCTGATAGGTCTGATGGGGGTAAGTTCCGAAAGCCTCTTCTTTGGGAAGGACATTTTCCCCAAAGCATTCTGTTGGGAAGGATCAGCAGAGCATGGTTCTGGTCATCAACTCAGTCTCCAACTCGGCAACCTTGTCCATCGTGGCCTTGCCAGAGATTCTCCCCCTGGCAGGGGACATGGAACAAGTTGTCTGAACCCATTGCTCCAAGTCTGAGGACTGTAGCCACACCAGACGGCAGGCACTAATGTCTGCCACAGACCCGAAGCCATCATAGGCCAATCGAGTCACAATACATGGAGCACTTGACTGCTGACACTAGGTCCCAGAAGCACTGAAGATGGTCATTGGACAGCTCAACTGAGAAACTGGTGAGCTCCTTTGCCTAGTCTCAGGTACATGCCCATGTACAGCTGGTAAGCCTGGATATGGGCCACAAACACTGAGCCCTGGAAAACCCTCTTACCAAACCAACCTATGGTGCAGGCCTCCCAACCCAAGGGCACTGAGGAGTTTGTCTTCTGGCACTTGATCCAATGCATGGCCAACTCCACCACCATGGAGTTGTGCGGTAGATGGCTTTTTTTCCAAAGCCGGGACTCTTCTGGACCCGATACATGGAATAGAGCTGCTAGCTCACAATGGGAACCATAACCAGGCCTTACCACATCCTAAATAGGAGGCACTCCAAGTTGGAAGGCACAGGCAGTTATGGTCTTTACATTTATGGTGAAAGCAAGGGTCTTGCCCATGTCATGGCCGAAGTCCAGGTCCTCCAGCAGAGACCTCTGATGCTCCTGAGGAGAAAGGTCCGACAGAACGTCCCGATGCCGAGCGGTATCAGGGGGATTCGTCATTAGTCTCCCATTCTGAATCATAAGGGATGCAGGTGGGGACAAGGACAGCAGCCGAGGCTCCTGGTGATCTGACCCCAACGCAGAGTGGAGAAACTCTAGGCTCGGACCAAGACTGGGCTCGGTCAGACTCAGCCCACAGGGCATGCCTTTCAAGGACAGGCTGGATCTCCTCTGGCGAGGGCCTCGCAGTGAAGGGGCTTGTCATTGGTCCAGAGGAACAGAACCAGGGTCTTCTGGCTCGCTAGGAATGCATTCCAGAGATGCCATTCTGGCCTTGAGGCCCAAAGGATGTGCAGCCACCAGTGTAGACAGAGGATATCTGTCCCGATGCAGGTTCCCTCAGTAGGGACTCACCGATGCAGATTGCTTCTGTAGCCTGAGGACGATCCTCCGAGGGGGTGGGAACAGCTTCCTGAGGCAGCTCTGAGAGCTGCTCTTGGCCCTCACACTCAGTCCCTTCGATGACTGCAGTGCTGTATTACTAATTAAAAATTTGGAACAGCAAGGAATATTGAACTTTTGAGCCATCCTGTATGTGAGAAATCATGACTTTTGAGCCATCCCTGTCTCGGAAATCATGCTGAGCCATCCTGTGAGGAATCATGCTGAGCCAGCTGTTTACTAGCCAGGAGACAGACACTGTGGGGAGTGTGACTGACCAGAATTGTATTAACTCAGAGAGCAAACAAAGGCTGGAGAATATCTGTAATGGTCACATTACTGCTGAACAAAGGTGTATGGGCTGGAGAATAGAATGGCTCATGTGAGGTCATGTGGTCCAGCTGCAACACACTTACAGCCTATAGAGAGAGAGAAAATCTAGAACAGAGAGAGAGAGTAGATATCCGCTTGGCCAGGCGCAGGCCAACGCATGAAGAATCCCAGACTTTTCTCCAGCCTTCACTGAGGCTCTCCCAGCTGATGTTAAAACTGGGCTGCAATGATGGCAGTTTGGTGATGCATTGTTCCTGTCTCTTACAAGAACGGGAGTTTGGAGATGCAATCTCTCATAACTATCGGTATTATTCTCCTTTAATTACTTGCTTTCTAGTTATCTGTTTTATTGTCATTGTAATATCACTAACTTATTGTCAAGCTAATTGTCATTAAATAGCTTATTAAATACCATGCATGAGTGGTTGAATGATCTTGAATTTAATAGAATCCTAGGCAATACAAGTGCCAATGCTTGCAAGACTTGCCTGTGGCAGACATTGCCTCCCGAAGACTTAGACAAAGTCCGTTCCTTCCAGAGAAATCATTCCACCAATGACCACTGGTCCAAAGCTCTGTGACCTTTGGGCTTAGAGAGCTCGAGGGCACCCAGGGTCCAAGTCCTCTGTAGCCACTCCCGAAGCAGAGGCTGAGGACTTGGGGCCAAACAACGTCTCCTCAGCCTTTCACGATTCTTACGCCCCTTGCTTGTCATCTGAATGCAGGGCAGGCAAGGAGGCATCATGATTGGCCCAGAGGCACTGAAGGCAGCAATTCTGGCAGTCCATGATGGACATGGTCCTCCCACAATCAATGCACTAATTGAAACCTCTAATTGTGGACATAGCAGGAAAGACTGCCCCACGAGGTCAAACGTTAATGTCCTGATTAGTAGGGCATGAGGAAAAAACCCGCACACTGAAAAACAAACAAAAATACCCAAGAAAAACATGGTGCAGAGGTAGTGACTGTTCAGGGACCACACAATTATGATGGTATGCAACAGAGAAAAAAAATAAAGTTTACCACAAAATTTTTTTTCCAGACATGCAGATGGCACGTCTGGTGGGCTCCGTGGAAAAACTAAGACTGATGGAAAATGGCTCCATTGGGTGGGAAGGTGACCATGCTGGTATGGTTATTGTCATGACTATAACGTAAGAACACATGGGCCAAGGTCCATCAAGCCCAGTATCCTGTTTCTAACAGTGGCCAATCCAGGCCACAAGTACCTGGCAGGTTCCCAAAGATGCACAAAGGTTCCACAATGCTTGTCCTGGGGCAAGTAGTGGATTTCCTGGGTCCTCTAATAACCACTTTATGACCTTTCCTCTAGGAACTTGTCCAAATCTGTTTTAAACCCAGCTACACTAACAGCTTTTACTATATCCTTCTGAAACAAATTCCAAAGTTTGATTACACCTTGAGTAAAAAAAAATTCTATTAGTCTGAAATGGGTTGCATTGTGTCCTCTAGTCTTTCTACTTTTTGATGGCATAAACAATCAATCTATATTTACAGCCCTTTATCATATCTCCCCTCAGCCGTCTTTTTACCAAGTTGGAGTCCCAGCCTTTTAAGCCTTTCCTCATAGGAGTATCCTTCCATCCCCTTTGCCATTTTTGTCACTCTTTGAAACTTTTCTAATTCAGCTATATCCTTTTTAAGATATGGCAACCAGAATTGCACACAATATTCAAAGCGTGGTTGCAACTTGAATTGATACAGAGGCATTATAATATCCATTGTTTTATTCTCCATTCCTTATGATTCCTAGCATTCTATTTGCTTTCTTGGCTGCCACTGCACTTTGGGTGGAGGGTTTCAACATGTTATCCATGACATCTAAATCTTTCATCTGCCATTTGGATGCCCAGTCTTCCAAAATTTTTTTACAGTCCTTTTATGTTTTAAGAACTTTTAATCATTTTGAGTCATCTGCAAGTTTGATCACCTTACTCATTTCCAGGCCATTTATGAATATGTTAAAAAGCAGTGGGCCCAGCACAGATCCCTGGGGTACTCAATTCACCTTTCTCCATTGAGAAAATTGGCCTGGTCTCTGCTTTCTTTCAGCCAGCTCTTGACCCACACTACTACACAGCCTCCAATCCCTTGGCTTTTTAATTTGGCCTACAGTCTCATGAGGGACCTTGTCAGAGGCTTTTTGAAAATCCAGATACACTAATTCAACCGGCTCACCTTTGCCTACCTGTTTATTCAGACCTTCAAAGAAAATATTAGTAAGATAAGATCTCCCTTGGCTAAATACATGCTGACCTTCTCCCATTAAACCATGGCTATCTGCATGTTCAGTAAATTTATTCTTTATAATGGTTTCTACCATTTTGCCTGGTACTGACGTCAGGCTCAGTCTTAATTTCCCAGATCACCCCTGGAACCCTTTTTAAAATCAGCCACTCTCCAATCCTAAGGTACTACAGATTTTAATGATGGTTCACAGATCACTAATAGTAGGTCTGCAATCTCATTTCAGTTCTTTCAACATCCTTAGATGTATATCATCCGGTCCAGGTGATTTGCTACTCTTCAGGTTATCAAATTGTTGTAATACATCCTCCCAGTTTATCAATATTTCTTTCAATTCTTCTGATACATCACCTTTATAATACCATTTCAAGCACAGATAACGTCCCTATATCTTCTTCAGTAAAGACCAAAGCAAAGAATTCATCCAGTCTCTCCACTATGGCTTTGTCTTCCCTTAACACCCCTTTTACCCCTCAATGGTCCAACTGACTCAGGGTTTTCCCCTACAAATGTACGTGAAAAAGTTATTATGCTTTTTTACTTCCATGGCAAGCTTCTTTTCAAATTCTCTTTGTCTGCCTTATCAATGCCTTGCACCTAACTTGCCAATGCTTATGTTTTCAGTGTTCGTCATTAGGCTCCTTTTTCCATTTCCTGAAGGATGCTTTTTTTGGCAACAGCCTCTCTGACCTCACCTTAAACCATGCTGGCAGTTTTTTAGCCTTCCTTCCACTTTGCTTAAAGGATAGAATACATCTGGTCAAGGCTTTCAATATAGTATTTTTAAACAATGCCCATGCATATGTAAAATCTTTAACCTTTGCAGCTGCTCCTTTTAGTTTTTTTCTTAACTATTTTCCTCACTTTATCATAGTCTCTCGTTTGAAAGTTAAAAGGTAGTATTGTGGATTTCCTTGCCGTCTTTCTTCCATTTATGAAATTAGATACGATCATGTTATGATCACTATTACCAAGTGGCCACAAAACCTTTATCTCTTGCAACAGATCCTGTGTTCCACTAAGGACTAGGTTCAAAATAACTTCCTCTTGTCTGTTCATGAACAAGCTGCTCTAAGAAGCAGCCATTTCATCTAGAAACACTCTCTAGCATGTCCTGCTGCGACATTGACCCAGTCAATACCGGGGCAACTGACAACACCATTACTGTGCTGTAACTTGTTAGCTTCCCTGATTTTAGCATTTCATAATCCATCTGTTCATTCTGGCCAGGCAATCGGTAGTACATCCCCACTGCCATCGCCTTCCGCTTTTTACATGGAACTTCTAGCCATAGAGATTCTACAGTGTATTTTGTTTCCTGAAAAACTTTAATTCTATATGACTCAATGCCCTCTCTAACAGAGCACAGCCCCTTCAACAATTTAATCTACCCTATCAATCATTGCAATATAGTTTGTACCCAGGTATCACAGTGTCCCATTGGTTGTCCTCCTTCCACCAGGTCCCTGAGATGCCAATCATATCTAACCTCTCATTTAGTGATATATATTCTAGCCCTCCCATCTTATTTTTTAGACTTCTTGCATTTTTGCATACAGGCATTTTAGAGGCTGTATTTGGAATCTTTCGGCTCTGTACTGAAGGACATATGGGTTACTTTTATCTTTGTTGCAACCTCTGTCAGGATGACCTAACTTCCCTGTTTTGCTAGTATCCTTCAAGGATGCATCCTTCTGAACCATGTGCTTTTGGAAGACAGTAGGGAAATCTACTTTAAAAGCTGCACTCTCTCCTTTTTAAAGGTTAATGCCAGCAGCCTGGTTCTATCCCTGTTAAGGTGGAGCCCATCCCTGCGGAACACCCCCTCCCTTACCCAGAATGTTGCCCAGTTCCTAACAAATCCACAACCCTCTTCTTTGCACCATCGTCTCATCCATGCATTGAGACTCTGGAGCTCTGACTGCTTTTTGGGTCCTGTGCGTGGAACAGGAAGTATTTCAGAAAATGCAACTCTGGAAGTCTGGATTTCAACTTCCTACGCAAAAGCCTAAAGTTTGACCTCCAGAACCTCCCTCCCACACTTTCCTATATCACTGGTGCCAACATGTACCAAGACAGCAGACTCCTCCCCAACACTTTCTAGAACCGTATCTAGGCGGCACGTGAGGTCCACTATCATAGCACCAGGCTCACATGTTACCATGCGGTCCTGATGTCTACCATCCACCCAGCTAGTTACATGCCTACTGATCGAAATACCAACTTTAACAGCTATCCTAATCCTTCCCTCATGGGCATATGGTTCTGGAGAAACCTCCTCTGTGTGAGAGAGTTTTACATCTCCTGTTGGACAGATCCTAGCTACAGGATCACTTCCTTTCACAGTAAGGTTATGCTCTCCTTTCACATGACCTCTTTCCTCAATGAAAACTGAGAGGCTGCCAGATTGGAGGTGGGACTTGAGTACTACGCCTCTATAGGTCTCGTCTATGTACCTTTCCATTTTCCTTATGTCCTCCAAATCTGCTTCTCTAGCCTCTAAAGATCAGACTCGTTCCCTGAGGGCAAAGAGCTCCTTGCACCTAGTGCACTCACCAACTGGGAAAAAAAAACATACATACAAGAATGCAAAAGACTGGATAGCCTCCATCTTGTTACTGGATTGTTGTCTGCATCTTAGTTTTAAGGTTTTGTTTAGCTATTTAAATTGTTTCCTTAAAATTGCTAGGGATACTTGTACTGATACAACTATACCAATTACCTTTAAGGGACTTTGTTCATCTCAAGATTAACTAATCTCAGGGCCTTAAATGATTCCTGGTGATAACCAGCTTAACTTGAAAGTGACTTTGACCATCCTTCCCCTTTTAATAGGTTTAGAATTAAGGTTAAGATTATGCCTGGGGTGGGTAGGAAAGAACTGAACACATTTTCAGTAGTAGTAGTAGTAACACTTAGTAAAGGCTGGCTTGCTACACAGGTCCCAGACCTGTGCTAAGGTAATTGTTAATTTCCTGGGTGATTCACACAGCCTTTGGTTTGATAGAAGAAACCTTTCAAATTGCCTCTTTGACCTTTTACTTGGCTTTAACACCTATTTAAAACAATTTCCCAGATCTCTTGCCTCCTACGTAGAAGGCCTCTTGGTTAAGGTATCTAGAAACAATGTATTTCTTTCAACTCAAAAAATATTTTACCCTATTCTTCCTTCTATGCTAAGCTATACTCTGATTTGATTTAAATTAAAAGCTCTCTGCTGATACTAAGCTGACTGAGGTTTAAATTTAAACTAAGAGTACGCTGCTGGTTTGAAATTTAAAGTAAAAGCTCTCTGCTGCTATCAGGCCCTGACCGAGTTAAATACACTGGATTCTAAAATAGACAGATTTATCAGTTTTAACCCAAAGAATTCCCTTTTCCCCAAGATTTAGAGAATTTCCCAGAAGTAAATACTTACAAATGCAGATTTTTTCCCCAGCAGTAGCAGTCCCTTTTGGTAGTCCCAAAGGCTTTCTCTGAAAGCTGGGGAGAGATTACTGTGTGGGCTCCGTCAGTGCAGACGTCACCCATATATGAATACAGACTTCCTGCTTTCTCCCAAAGAAAGCAAAGTTGTAACTGGGAGGGAGGGGGAGGGATTTCTTCACAGATAGCAAGAGGATGGCATAAAAGTGACATCTGACAGATAAGAGCAGCTCTCAAAACTCAGACTTGGCTCTACAATTTGAGCATACATGGATATCCCATGTTGCTGACTCTGCACCAAAATATCAGTTCATATATAGCCTAGCAGCAAGTCTCATGAAGGTGGGCAGAATGTGTGCCCAATTCATCTTGCTGTTTACAGAAAAACCCCATTACACATAAGCAATTTAACTTTTTTCCTGAACAAGCAGGATCAGCCAGCCATACAAATGGTATCTCCTCAGCTGAGGATGCCTTGTATTACTTAAGATACTTTTTGAGCTGTCTTATAGGAAGTAATTTTGAATGTGAAAGGTTAGTAGTTTTGAATAACTTGATTTTAAGTGTTATTTTTTTTTTTGAGAGTTAAGGCAATTATGCAAACACGTTTCTTAATACTGCTTGACCAAAATCACTCTTCTGGATGCAAGATCCAAGCAATAATGAGATAACACTGTATAGAGAAGGCTGTTGTTGCTTCACACATCTTCTAGTGATGCTGGATGTTAAAAAGAGCTACTGAGTTAGCTACTGCTTATCTGGTGGGCCTTCACTTCCTTTGTGTAGAGAGATCTGCTTGTTGGGAGCAAAGATGAAAACATTCCTATTTACTATTCTTTTGCAGAAGACTACCCTCAGATGGTTTTTGCAATTTAAGGTATAAAAAGCCCTTTATCTTGGGCTTTAGAATACTTACAATAGGATATTTTCTAGGCTCTCTTACGTTTATAAACAAAGGGGTGCAAAATACAGTGAACAAGTTAGCTAAAAAAGGGTTAAAGAAGCTGCATAAGATCATCCCATTCTGATCCAACTGCAGTGCTGCCTGTTATTGTGCATCTGCTTCAAAGCACTTTTAATGTTTAAAATATTGAGTGGTATGACACCTTGCTATTTGGGGGAAAAGGTAAGTACTTATGTCCCAGGCTGCTTTCACTGGGGGAGGGGGGGTAGACTGTGCATGCCAGGTGTGAATGTGAGCATGAAACGTTTTCACAGGAACTGTACAATCTACACGGGGGAGGGGGCAGAGAAAAAGATGTGACCAAGTTTAGGAAGGCTCTTAAAATGCATTTCAATGTGCTTATGAGGGAGGCTGAAATGTCTGGTGTCAGAGTTGGTAAAGATGTTAAGATGATCCATACTGCAACTCTGGTTGGGAAGAAGAGAAACTAGTGGAACTTGCTCGACCATTACAGTATAGAGAATGATGCTATTCCGTAGTACTTATTACTATTCACCACAAAGCAGATTTTTTGCACATGTGGTCTATAAATGCAAAGTAAAAAAAAGGGTTTCAGCTTTCCACATGAATCCATGCTATTTAGAAATAATTGGTTATATGGAGGATATAAAACCATGCTTACAGTTCATTGACTTTTCTAGCAGAAATGATAGATATCAAAAGAACCTGTCAGGTGGTATATATGTTGAAGATTCCATTAGCTCAAAGGGAGATTTCATCAACTGTGTCAAGACTATTTAAAACCTGGGCGGTTGTATGTGAAGAGGTCCTGAGTATCAATCAGGATAAGTGAAAAAATTCAGGTGCACAAAACAAAAAAAAAAACTGGTAAGACTGAGATGGTGAAAGTGGCCCAACAGGATGATGGGAGAAAACCTGAATGGATCTCTGTTTTTGCTGTTCACCAAATTAACCTTTTCCACTTAAAGGCTTAAGATGTGGAAACTTTTCTTGCTTAAAATTTGACCGTTTGGATGGGAAGATTTAAGGGAGACTCTAGCAAGTGCTCAGCCATCCAAGCTATAGAGGATGGCTGATCAAGTATGAAGATGATTCTAGTCTAATGGTTCTATAGGAACCATATGTGTCTTTGCCAGTAAGGTGCTAAGACAAGGCACCATGATCCTCATAAGTTTGCAGAGAGTTCTGGGCATGCATACTTAAGACCCATTTTCAAGTTATTAAAAGCACTGTGCATTATTTTCTTTGGTTTGTCATCTGGAATAGAACTGAGTTTTGTATTTTTTTTTTGGACTTTGACCTATGAGGTATAACCTATTTTGCTAGTCTTGCTCCCTGATACAGAAAGCTAGTGCAAAGGCATGCTAACTGCATACAAAAAAGAAAAGCAACAACTTATTTCAGTGCAGCTTATTTGTTCTCTCTACGTTACATGACAGCTTTGGACTGAAAGATGCAGCCAGAAAGCAGAGTTACTTACCTGTAACAGGTGATCTCTGGGAACAGCAGGAATAAGTCTTCATATATGGGTACGTCGGTACCAACGGAGTCTACACGGGAATGCTTCCCAGCGTCCAATCAAAGAGCTTTTGGAAGCATCCCACCACACCTGCGTGCTGCCTTCCCACCTTTCCCAACTGCCTCTCCTCAGTTAAGTTTTAAAGCTGAGACAAAGAGAGAGAGGAAAGGAAAGATAGAGATACAACTCCTGGGGAGGTGGGTGGGTTGTGAAGACTTATTCCTGCTGTTCCCAGAGATCACCTGTTACAGGTAAGTAACTGTGCTATCTCCAGGAACAAGCAGGAATGAGTCTTCACATATGGGGACTCCCAAGCTGAGATGCCTGGAGTCCCAGCATGTCATAGGTTGGAACATGCTATCCCCCACAACACCAGGCATCCTGAGGATGGAGGATAGGAGTTGAAGAAAGAAAGGTGCTGTGGAACAGCTAACCTAGCATAGGATTGCAGACAAGGAGTCCATGTGTGGATGATAATTGTCATCAATGATAATGCAAAGAAAAAATATTGCAATATGGACCTCCCCTAACAGGACTTCAGAGAAGTATGGAGGTTCATGGGATCTACTGGGGAACCTCGAGAAGGACCTCACTGTAAGTGGAGGTAGTAAACCTGTAGGAAAAGCAATGGAGGTCAGAATCCTGAAAGGTAACAGGTAACCCCAGTAGGAAAAACTGGGGTAGTACAAAAACGGTGGGCCTTCAGCGGAAGGCTTTATGATAAAAGCCGAACTCTTTTGGCGGCAGAGTGTCTCACTCTTAGGAACAAAAAGAGAAAGGCTAACCGATTTGGACAAACAGGCCCAGTCCTTGTGGGGAGAAAGGGTATGGGAACCTCTTGTATCCCAAAAGAAAGGACAAACGCCTGAGGCGTTAGAGCCTGTGATTAGCTGAAGATCTGCAATGTCTCTCCTAACTGAAGTCAGCTAGGAGAGATATTGGAACATGGAGAGCTTCAGGAGGTACCTAAACCTTAAGGTTATGGTAGGTGTTAACTACCATCAAAGTGGTTGTGAGTGTAGGACCCCAAAACATGCTGGATAGCATAAGTATGGGTAAAGCCCATCTGTCAGAATCTTATAGCTTGTAAACGGGGGCGCTGGGTGAGAATGTCCACAGTCTTGGCAAAGGCAAATATTAATATGACTTGCAAAAGATTGTGGGAAATGTAGTCCATTCATACCAGAATCAGCCGTTCACAATAAATTAGTTGTGCTTGCTCGAGTCTAAAGCAAAGAAAATATACTTTATTTATGGGGTTATTTCTCCCAACACAGATTTGCTTGGTAGCACAAAAAGGATACTTGCTTTCAGTATTATACTTAGAAAAACAAATCAGGAAAAAACAACTGAACTTCTTAAGCAATCAAATCAAATCATAAAGACCTTGATGGGAACAGAGAGGTCTTTTCTGTGGCTCTTGCTAATATCTTTTTAGCAGTGCTTCAAAAACAAACCAAACCCACAAAGTAATGAAAAACTGTTCTTTTTCAAGGCTAACCTCTGGTATTTTCACACACACCCAGAAAGCGTAGTTACTCACCTGTAACAGGTGTTCTCCAGGAGCAGCAGGAATCAGTCCTCACTTATGGGTGACGTCGGCGCCGACGGAGCCCTCGCGGAGCAATTTTCCCCAGCTTTCAAAGAAAGCCTCTGGGAACTGCAGCGCGCATGCGCGGTCCCCTTCCCGCCCAAGGGTGCCATCTTAGCCAGTCAGATGACATAGCTAAAAAAGACAGCATAAAAATTTGCAAAAAACTAAAGCAGATGATTGCAACTCCAAGGGGAGGAGGGAGGGTTGTGAGGACTGATTCCTGCTGCTCCTGGAGAACACCTGTTACAGGTGAGTAACTACGCTTTCTCCAGGACCAAGCAGGAAGTCAGTCCTCACTTATGGGACTCCCAAGCTTAAGGCTACCGGAGACCCTAAGCACAAAAATGAGCTCCCTCTAGCTCAGCAGCACAGAAGGAAGGAATCTTCGCTGAATTATTACCCACCGGTAGCCCACATCCGGGATGGAGGGTAGGAGTTGCTCAGACCTCAAAGAGATTACGGAGGACTGCCTGTCCGAAAGCACTGTCCCTGCGGGACTCTCTCGAGACAGTAATGGACCGCAAAAGTCTGGCTCGAAGACCAAGTAGCGGCCCGGCAGATGTCTGCCAGCGGAACAGAGCGGAGGTAAGCCACTGACGTAGCCTTTGCCCGAACTCAATGAGCCGTGACTCGACCTTCCAAGGAGAGTCCGGCTGCCCCATAAGCCCAAGTGATACAGTCCGCAACCCAGATGGACAGAGTACGCTTGGAGACCGGGAGCCCCAATTTATTGGGGTCGAAAGACACAAAAAGCTGAGCAGCTTTACGGTGCTCCCGCGTACGGTCAAGGTAGAAGTTCAATGCCCTTCTACAGTCCAGGGTATGGAGGACCGTTTCAGCTCGGCTGGAGTGTGGTCTGGGAAAGGAGGTCGGAAGTACCACCTCCTGATTGATGTGAAAAGGGGAGACCACTTTTGGAAGAAATTTAGGGTGAGTCCGTAGGACTACCCTATTTTTGTAGAACCGAGTGTAAGGGGGATCAGACACGAGGGCCTGTAGTTCACTTACGCGTCTAGCGGAAGTGAGGGCTATCAAGAACAATGTTTTCCAAGAAAGAAAACGGAGAGAACAGGTAGCCATAGGTTCAAAAGGCGGACAGGTGATCCGCTGTAACACCACATTCAGATCCCAGTCAGGTGCTGGCGGGCGCAGAGGTGGTTTAAGTAGAAGGAGACCTCGGAGAAACCTCGCTATGAGAGGGTCGCTGGAAAGAGGTCTGACGTCCACCGGCACATGATGTGCTGAAAGAGCACTGAGGTGAACTTTGACGGAATTGGACTTAAGTCCCAGATTAGAGAGGTATAGCAAGTACTGCAGAATCACCGACACCGGGCAGGAGAAGGGATCCTGAGACTGTTGGGTACACCAAACGGAAAAGCGACGCCATTTAAGGGCGTAGCATTTGCGGGTAGAAGGTCGCCGAGAAGCTAGGACGACCTCTTCCACCTCTGCCGGCAGAAGAAGGGGAGCAAGGACTACCCTCTCAGCAGCCAGGCCATTAGATTGAGAGATCTGAGGTTGGGGTGTAGCAGAGACCCCTGATCCTGAGTGAGAAGATCCGGTTGTAACCCTAGAGGGAAGGGATCCTCCACCGCTAATTGCAGCAGGAGTGGAAACCACGGTTGCCGGGGCCAGCGAGGGGCCACCAGGATCATGAAGGCTTTGTCTCGGAGAACCTTGAAAAGAGTTCGAGAGACTAGCGGGATGGGAGGGAAAGCGTACAGAAGGCTCTCCGACCATGAGAGTAGAAAAGCGTCTGCCGCAACTCGAAGGGGATGTGGCTGACGAGAGCAGAAGCGAGGAAGTTGCCGGTTGAGAGGGCTGGCAAAGAGATCCATCGTGGGGAGGCCCCACTTTAGAAAGAGCTTCTGAACTACCAAGGGATCCAGGCGCCACTCGTGCGGCTGGAGGATCCTGCTGAGTTTGTCCGCCAGGCAATTTTCTTCGCCTGGGAGATAAACTGCCTTGAGATGAACGCCATGACTGACGGCCCAAGAGCAGAGCTTCTGTGCTTCCCGACAGAGAAGGAAGGAGCCCGTGTCCCCCCTGCTTGTTCACGTCGAACATGGCAACTTGATTGTCCGTCTGGACAAGGACGGACTGGCGAGAGGTCAGGTGGGAGAAGGCCTTGAGAGCCAAGCGGATCGCTCTGAGCTCCAGGAAGTTGATCTGCTGAGCAGACTCCCACGTGGACCAGAGGCCCTGAGTACGTGCCCCTTGGCAATGTGCTCCCCAGCCCAGGAGGGATGCATCTGTCGTCAGCACCTGGGCCAGCTGAGGTGACTGAAAAGGCATGCCGAGTACCAGGTTCGGCCGATGAAGCCACCACCGGAGAGACGAGATCAGCGGCTCGGAGACATGCACTAGGTCTGCTAGGCCGCCTGTGGCTTGTTGCCACTGCCTGCGGAGACACCATTGAGCAGGCCGCATATTCAGGCGGGCATTGGGGGTCACATGGATGGTGGAAGCCATATGGCCGAGAAGTCTCAGGAAGCGCCTGGCGGAGACCAGGGACTGGCTGCGAAAACGGTCGGCTAGGTCCATGAGCCGTTGAGCCCTGTCGAGCGGTAGGAACGCTCGCGCCTGAGGAGTGTGCAGCCTTGCGCCGATGAACTCGAGATCCTGTGAGGGGAGCAAAGTGGACTTTGCGAAGTTTATAACAAAGCCCAAGTACTGCAGAAGAGTCACCGTGCGGCGTGTGGCGTTGGTGACCTCCGGAGCGGACGCTGCTCTGATGAGCCAGTCGTCGAGGTACGGAAAGACAGAGGCCGTGAAGCCGGAGATGGGCCGCCACCACCGCGAGGCATTTTGTGAAGACCCGCGGTGCGGAGGACAGGCCAAAGGGCAGTACTCTGTACTGGTAATGATTTCCTGCCACCACAAACCTTAGGTATTGGCGGTGGCTTGGGTGGATGAGGATGTGCGTGTAGGCATCCTTTAGATCCAAGGAGCATAGCCAATCTCCCTGCTGGAGGTAGGGCAGAAGGATTCCAAGGGTAAGCATCTTGAACTTTTCCCGCACGAGGAATCTGTTGAGGTTGCGCAGGTCCAGGATGGGTCTGAGGCCTCCTGTCCTTTTTGGTACTAGAAAATACCTGGAATAAAAGCCTTGACCTCTCAGGTGGTGTGGCACCGGTTCCACCGCCTGTTCCTGTAGAAGACCTGCTAACTCCTGAAGGAGTAATTCCCTGTGCAGAGGGAGTCGTGGAGGTTCTCCCGGGAAATAGGAGGGAGGGACCTGTTGGAAGTGGAGAAGGTAGCCTTCTCTCACGACTTGAAGCACCCAGGCATCTGAGGTGATGCTGGACCACCTGTGGGCGAAGTGAACCAGCCGGCCTCCGGTGCTGGGAGGAGCCAGCGGAGGGGGAGAGGCTATGCTTAAGGAGTCAAAAACCCCCACCCTGCTGAGCAGGGGCTGGTGGTGCAGGCTTGGGGGCTTGCTGCCTACGGGACCCGTTACCCCGTCCCTTGGCCTGCTGGCCCTGTTGGGGAGCTGCAGGGGCCTGATATTGGGGGTATTGTTTGTAGGCAGCCGCCTTTCTCGGGTTAAAAGGACTTCTTTCCCGAGCCCTTCTTTTTCTGGGAAGGGGCAGAGGTCTTCCTAGAAAGCCTAGTCCTGGTGAGAGTCTCCGTCTCGATCTGTGCAGCCTTTTCAGCCATGGGCTTGCCAAAGAGGTTCTCGCCTCGGCAGGGGACATCGACCAACTTGTCCTGCACCCAGGGCTCAAGGTCAGACGACTGAAGCCAAGCCTGTCGGCGGGCACCGATGCCGGCTGCGGCCACTCGAGCCGATGCTTCAAAGCCATCATAGGCTGCTCGGGATATGAATTTTGAGCATTCCCGAATGCCAGAGGACAAGGCCAGGAACCTCCGCAAGGGTTCCTCGGACAAACCAGCGGAGAATCCGGCTAACTCTTTAGCCAGGTCTCGGAGATACATGCCCATGTATAGCTGGTAGGTCTGGACACGACACGCAAGCATAGAGCCCTGGAAACACTTCTTACCAAGGCCATCCAGGTTACGGGCCTCCCTGCCAGGAGGCACCGAGGAGTGCATCTTCTGGCTCTTAAGACGATGCATGGCCGATTCCACTACCATGGAATGGTGTGGTAGCTGTGCCTTTTGGAAGCCAGGGCTCTTGCGGACCCGATAGATAGAATCGACCCGCTTGCTCAGGACCGGCGAGGAGGCCGGACTCTCCCACATGCGGAAGAGTAGTCGTTCCAGCATGGGAGGAACCGGTACAGTAAAGTGTTCCCTGGCGGGAGAGTCATACTGGAGGGCGTCGAGGCTCTTCGGCTCGAGGCTCCTCCTCGGGATCCGCAGGGAAGGCCAAAGCCTTGGCCATATCCCTGACGAAGTCCGAGAACTGGGCATCCTCCGGGGGGGACTGCTTCCGAGGTTCGGACTCAGGTGAGTCCGAGGGGACACACCGAGTCCGAAAAGAATCAGGCGACTCTTCCTCTTCAGACCGACTCCGACGAGGACTCGGTGGGGTCGGCCCGAGCAGGGCGCGGCGCCTGCCGCCCCGACGCCGAGGGAGTCGGCGTCGGCGACCTCGGTCCCGAACAGGAGGCCGAGGGTGACCTCGACCGAGGATCGACTCGAGTTCGCATGGACTCGAGGATCGGCTCGGTCTCCGGGGTCGACTTAGACGTCGACGTCCCGGCAGTCGGGGCAGCGGCGCCAGCGAGGCCGGCGAGCAGTGCCCGCTGCTGGTCCATGAAGGCAGACAGTCTGCTCTCCAAGGCCGTCAACCTGAGTCCGAGCTCAGGTGACCCAGCAGTCCCCGACTCGGGCCCCGACGGCGTCGGGCCCGACGTCGGCGGTCTCGGAGGCGAGTCCAGGAGGACCACAGGACTTACCCGAGCAGGCAGCTCCGACTCCAGGCGAGGTCTCTTCGAGAGGTGCTCCTTCTCCAAGGACCCGGGACGGCTATCGGGGCTATGCGACCTGGCCCTCGCGGAGCCAGGAGCGTCCACCGACGCCGCCCTCGCGGGTTTCACCTTCCGACGATGGTCCCCGGAGGGAGAACCCCTATCGGAGGAACTCCGGCGACGGTCCGAGCTGGAGCCTCTGGACGCGGAGGCCTCCGACGAGGTCCGGGTACGGCTGGGGTCAGCGAAGATCCTATCCCGCTGATGCCGCCGACTTCTCAACGCTTTGGAGGACATTTTGCCGCAGGGCCCACAGATCATTTCTTCATGATCCGGGCCCAGGCAGCGGAGGCAATTGTCGTGTGTGTCAGTTAGTGACATATTTCGGTCACACTGACCACACCGCTTGAAACCACTGGCAGTCATCGGGGGAAAAATGGCCCCGGCGAGGTCAAAGGACCGGGCTGCCAGGGAAAAACCGAAAACGAAACTGACTAAGTCAGAAAAACCGAAAAAGAAGAAGAGGACTCGTGACCGGCGTCGCGAGTCCGGGCGGGAAAAAGACCGGCGTCGAACCGAAGGAAAAAAAAGAGTAAATTCTGAGTAAATATCAACTTTTTCGCGGGGACACGACGGGTACGTCTGTAGGGCTCCGTGGAAAAAAGAAGACTGGCTAAGATGGCACCCTTGGGCGGGAAGGGGACCGCGCATGCGCGCTGCAATTCCCAGAGGCTTTCTTTGAAAGCTGGGGAAAATTGCTCTGCGAGGGCTCTGTCGGCGCCGACGTCACCCATAAGTGAGGACTGACTTCCTGCTTGGTCCTGGAGAAGTGTCTCTTCAGAGCTCACAGGCAATTAGGCAAGGCTCAATTGCTAACAATTAACCAGCTGAAAACCTCTTGGCTGGTTTACTTTCTAAACGTGGCTCAAATCCTGCTCAAAAGCTTTTCTGAGTAGATCAAAGAACAAGTTTATATTTCTTTGTGATGGTTGTTGTATTTTGTAAAAGTATATTACCAGAGAAGTTTAGACAGAGAGCAATCCATGTATTCACACTGTTCATTTACAATATCTTCTTCTTCAACTATCATAGAATCAATATCATGGATTGGCACAGAGGAATTTCTTAATGGAGCACTCTCAGGACAATACTTGTCTCCCTGCTGTCTTCCAAGTGAAAAGCTAGGGCATAGATCAGTGTTCATACCTGAGCTTCCATTGCTGTTAGGGTTCCTCTCCAAATATCCTGGCCAGTATGTAGTCCAGTTTTTATGTCCAGCCTTCCAATCAAGATCCCTGGACACTGGGTCTCTCTTCACATACCTTCTTGCACTGGTCTTAGGGCCCCTTCCAAATGCAGCCGTCTCTCACACAGGTCCCGTCCGGGGATTCCTGGCTCTGCAACCCCACTCCTCTGGTTTCCTCCAGTCCAATGGAGTATGCTTGCCTCTGGAATGCCTCCCAGTACATGTACTGCTATGGACTCCTTTAGACCTTCAAGATGCTTCTCTCTTCTTTCTTCCAAAGTGTTTCTTGCTCTCTGTCCGTGAGCTTTGGCTTCTGCTGCCTCTGCTCCTGATGATGATCATGAAGATTCTGAAGATGATTCTGCTGTGTAGAATAAGCTTTACTTTTAACCTGTTTAGAGGGCTGCTGTGCTGAATCAAGCCCTGCCCTTGGAGATGAGTGCTTGGGGATTACCTCATAGCTCTCCTGATTGAACACACATTTCCCCACTTCAGCTCTTCTAGTGGCTGTTGGAAACCTGGTGCATTCTGGGACTGGTAGTCTTATGGAAACATTCTGTTTTATTATTTCTACCAGAAAAGACAGGTTGCTTGTTCAGAGCCAATTCACCTCTATTATAGCTCCTTCCTGAACTATGATAAGCTTCCTTATCACAAGCTATATGAGCCTCGACAGTCAGGTAGATAAAGCAGAATACATATCTACCGATAGTAAAATATCTCGACAGATAGATAGAACATATAGATATATGAGAATATATCTATAGTGAGATATGAAGGGCATAAAATACACACAAATGATAGACAGACATCTGTAAGATGTGTGCTATAGGTATGAATATATAGGCCTCTATATGGAAGTCTGCAATGAAGCAGACAGATATGCCTACAAAAAGGTATTCACATAGGAAAATGTGGAGAGGAAAGATTCATCTAACAAGAGGGTGGAACCTACTTGAGAAGATATATAGAGAATCAATTCCCACTGGTTATGGCTACAGGGATGCTAGGTAGTAGAATAACCAGGATGGTTACGTGAAAAGCAGAGGATATTAGTCTGCAGCCAGAAAGTCCCGAGTATTCTAGAACTCTAGCATGGTAAGTGAATAGAAGACGCATAGGAATGAGACACCATGCTGACCTGCTTAAGGGCAAAAAGGTATCATGCGTTCTTACCATGAGGATGAGCTGGAAGGAGAAAACATATTCCCGATTGGAAATACTATGGACCAAAGCAGGGAATTAGCAACTCCTTAAGCTTTCACGTAAGAGGAGGCCTATGTCCTTTATATTAAAAAAGGAGAACTTTTCTAGTCATGGGAGACATGACTGAAAAAGCCTTTTTCAACCATCTAGTATAGCTGTTGGAGAAAAAGCCCCCCATGCTCTCTAGCAAGGGCCCATAGTGGAGAGCTTCTCTGTAGAATTACAGAGAGCATGATGCAGGAGAATGAGGAGATAGAACTGGCTGCAGGAGAGCCAGTACCTATGTCAACTATGCTGCCAAACCCAGGGGAATGGAGATGGCAGAAAGAGAAGACAATCCAACAAGCTTGTAGTGAAAATATTTCCAAGACAGATGACAGCACCGACTTGGAGCCACTACTAAGACCAGACAGACTATTAGTGGAGGACAAATCTGGTTGCTGATGGACAAGAACCAGTGGTCCAAACATTAAAGCTCCTGCATTGGCAGCTGCTTGCCAGACAGCAGAAAGAATGGTAGTGTTTAAAAACAGAAAGAACAGAAAGAACAAGAGTAGAAAACTCTGGACGTGTCTGATAAACTGCTTCAAAGCAAGACTGAAAAAGGAGGAGTCAACTCAGAAAAGAGAACTCCGCACTGGAAAAGTAACAAAACTAGAGAGGCTGAAGAAAAAGCCCTCCAGTGAAGCAATACCGCTTTTACAGAGGAAAAACCTGGTAAGAAGTAAAGAGAATGGAGCTGAAGAAAAAAAACTTATAAAGTAGTAAGTTTATAGAAAGGAAAAAAAGACATGCTGGCACAGGAAACTATTGTTTGATAGTGGATAGACCTCTTTCCCTAGCAGGAAGAAGAGGAGAACCCTGTGACCTAGAAGCATGAACATCCTAACAGCTCATAGAACATAGAAAGAATGGATGTCTTTCGGGAAGAGATCCATGTTTAGGATTTAGAATGACAGCAGTGGATTGCCTCTATTGAGAAGAAGCAACTGCAGATTCTAATCCCAAGAGTCACAAGCATCTGATGGATTGATCAGAAACCCTGTGGTTGTTGGGTTTGCTGAGACTGGTGAGAGGTTGTACTCTGCAGACCAGGACGATGCTTCCCCTGTTTGGGAACATCTGTATGATGGGCAGATGATGCATAAAACTTTCTCCTATGGGAAGAAAGTTTGGCAGGACATTTCCTACCTACTGGGACAGAAGGTGGTGCAGAACAGCCCCTAGGAACAGGTAAGTCAGTGGACAACTGAGTAACCTGACGTAAAGACTCCTTGTTGAAAAGATTGCCTCCAGTGCAAGGAGTATGTCCCAGTCTGTGCTGTGCCCATTTGTCCAAGTCTGAAGCTTGGAGCCAGGCTCTACGTCGTGCCCCTATAGTTATAGCAGAAGTCCTGCTAACAGACTCAAGAGTCTAGGGAAGCACGAGTAAGAAACCAAGAGATATTCTGGAGATGCTTGAGCAGTGAAGAATAGCCTGCACTCTTGGACTCTGGAAGGGAAGGAGTCAAAAGATGTAATTGCTTTGTGACCTCCTCAAGAGATAGACTCTCATAGAAAATATATGAGAGAATTCTTGCAGAAAGCATAGATGTCTGGAAGGTTTGACATCCAAAGGCATCTAGTGTCTTAGACTCACGACCTGGCGGATAAGAAGAGTGCTTTTTCTTACTCTTTACCCGCCGCATTGCTGATTCCACTACTATGGAATGATGAGGAAGTTGAGTCTCTTGAAACCCTGGAGAGGGGGGCACCTGATATAAGATCAGTTGCTCTGGAAGGTGGGGGTACCCTTAAAAGGTGTTTCCCACATTCCTAGAAGGAGATCCTGCAAGGAATGATGCAAAGGAAGCATTATGTTCTCCTTTGCTTTGGTAGAAACAGAGCCTTGTGCAGGATCATGTCCTGGGATAGGAATGGCAAGAAATCTTGCTATATCCAGGAGGAAACTCTGAAAAGAGGGATCCCCAACAGGACTCTCCCTTGGACAGGTTAGATCTGAAGAACCAGCCTGAGCACCAACAGAGCTATCCAAATATATAGGAATAGAAGATCCTGCAGAGTGCAGTGTGGAATGCTTAAAGGATGGTCGCCGGTACTGGCTGTCAGGAGCAGCGACTGTCATTACCACATTGTCCATGCCAGGTATCGACTCCAAGCTTGGTATAGAAGGGAGCGATCCTGTTGAAAAAAGCATGGCAGGAGTTGGCCACGATGCTACTGTGGATACCGGTACCGATGCCAATACTGGTACCGATGTCGGAGTCGAGCCCGACAGACATCGGAGCAGTCATCAGTGACCGCTCAATCGGTACCGAGGTAACCGAAAAACCTCCGGGCGCTATCCTCGGTACCGAGCCACCGGTATCGATCGGTGTCAGTAACAAAGCATATTGGTACCCAGTCATCCAGACTAGAGATCGATTCCAAACTCGGCATCGAGGGCAGCTCAATCGGCCTCGAGGGAACCAAGATTTGCGGATCCGAATCATCGGAACCGGGCCTTCGGTACCACCGAGAGCCGGTACCAAGGTGAGTCGGTACGCAGTCCTCCAGACTGGAGATCGATTCGAGACTTGGCATCGAAAGAAGCGAGGCTATCTTTGCACGTCTGGAGGGTACCGACGTCGGTGGTAGTATCGGTGCTGGTACCGATAATGGAAAGTCAGTCTGGAGAGTATCCACCGGTCCCGAAGGCACCGAGGACGCCAGATGACCATCCATGGTGAGGAGTGTCTCCATCCAACACCAGTGCCAATGCCGGGGTATCGGTACCGCACAAAGCGGCTGCCACCACCGGATACGGCTCAGGTATGTTCTGTGAGGGGTGAACCCCAGGAACAACCTGAAACCCCTGAAAGGCTTTGGAGACAGAAGACTCCCGCCAGGGTTTTGAAGCCAGTGGGCCCTCGAGGGCAAGGCCGGATCCGTCTACATGCTGTGCATGAGACCTACCACTCGAGGGCTGGCTAGTCTTAAAAGACTGCTTGTGGGTTACCTGATCCTGTGTGGAAGAAGGGGACGGTGCTCCGAAGTTGGAGGGAAACCGTGTATCGAGGGAACCTCGATGTTGAAGACCTCTTCTCACCAAACTGTCGTCAGGACCCAAGCAGGTTAGACACCGACTTCGAGGGTCTAAAAATAAAGTTGTACCGCCACAGTCTGAACATTTCTTGAAGAAAGTGGCTGGCGGTTCCATGAAGGAAAAGAAGAGGCCTGAAGGCCTAAGAACCGCGGGACACTATGAAGAAAAAATATCCCATGAAAAAGGAAGATTTTACAAGAAAAGAAAACACCGGCGGTACCGGTGGCGTCGGGAAGACAGCCGCGACCACAAGAAAACTAAAGAAATAAAACAAGAATTTTCTGCGGTGACAGGAGGACGTCCTGCCGGCTCTGCGGAAAACGAAAAACTGAGGAGAGGCAGTTGGGAAAGGCAGGAAGGCAGCACACAGGCGTGGTGGGATGCTTCCAAAAGCTCTTTGATTGGACGCTGGGAAGCGTTCCCGCGCAGACTCCGTTGGTACCGACGTACCCATATGTGAAGACTCATTCCTGCTTGTTCCTGGAGATGTAAAAGGATCATCTGACGTGAGGCAGAAGCATTGCCAACATGCTCATGCCTCTAAGTTGCTATCTTGTAAAATAGCAGCTCTGACACCACAGTGCTTCCTGGAAAAAAAAAAACCAAAACAAAACAAAACCTTGCCTTTGACATTAATCCCACCCCCTGTATTCAAGAGTACACTGTAAGGGGTCAGGTTAGTCTGCCAAATAAGGCAATTCCTATCTTATTTGGCAGATATACCCTGTGGGTCAATCCCAGTGTCACAATTTCATGCTCCTGCCTCCCATCCTTTGAGGTTCTGGGGAGATGAGAGGAGGCCCTACTGTAATTTGTTTTTCTTTTTTATGGTGGGGGGTTAGCAGCCACCAGAGCCACCAATTTGTTTTTGGCACGGATGGGGGGGGCTCAGGGCTACTGTGAATCGGGGAGGGAATTCACATTGAGCCACCAATGAATTGAGAGGAAGGGGGTGGGGTGGGGGTGGTGACTGGAGCATGTCGAGAGGTTCTCTCCTGCTTGGATCATCTAAACTTCACCTCCGATTTTTAGGGGGGGGGGGGAGGAGACAGCATGCCAACTGTGCCACAAGATACAGGGGCTGCTTATGCAGACCTCTGCACATGGGTTTGGCTTGCTCTCCTTGTTTAACTCAGATTTTTGGCTCATAGCTCATTTACATGCTGTTTTGCTGATAACACCGATGAGCAAAACAATCATAAAACTAGTGTTAGGAAACCCTGTGCTCGAGCTTTAGTGCTGGGTTTCTGCATTGATCTCTTAAAACATAAGCCCTTTAGTGACAAGAAAATACCTATCATATGGAAATATCACTTAACTACTCTTGAAAAAGGTGAGCGCAAAATCCAAGCTTGGCAACCAACACCAGATTATTATTTACAGAGAAATTACGTGTACGCCTTAAATGAATATCAAGATCACATGCCACAGGCAAATAAGAGTATTATGATAAAGCATAGTTACTCACCTGTAATAGGTGATCTCTGGGAACAGCAGGTATCAATCTTCATATATGGGTGATGTCCCGACTGAGCCCACGCAAGAACACTCCCCCGCATCCAACAGGAAGCGTTTGGTATTATCACTCTGCGCATGCGTGCATGTCTTCCCGCCTTCCCAGTGAATCTCCTCAGTGGCGTATAGATCTGAGAAAAAAGGGAAAATCTACAACTCCTTGGGGAGTGCAGGTTGTGAAGACTGATTCCTGCTGTTACCAAAGATCACCTGTTACAGGTGAGTAACTACGCTATCTCCAGGAGCAAGCAAGAATGCAGTCTTCATGTGGGACTCCCTAGCACTAGGCTACCAAAAAAACAGCAAGGTGCATGGCGCGTTATAAATGGGGGAAAGATCCGTTGAACATGGAGAGTCCAGGGGATCTTTTTCAAGAAATCTAGAAAGATTTGGCATCCCCAGCACACCCTCATTGAGATGGTAGTGGCAGTAGTTTGGACAAACAGAGGGAAGGTGGTGTAGCTTAAGTCCCAAAGAGGTGTACTGCTTGGCCAAAATCACTGTCCTTATGAGAGTCCTTGTCCAGACAGTAATGGGTTGCCGAGATATGAATGGACCACCATGTGGCAGCATGGCAGATCTCCATTATGGAGACAGAGCATAAGTAGGCTACAGATGTGGCCATGGGCCAAACATTGTGAGCAGTTACATGACCCTCTAATGTTAGACCCCTCCTGAGCGTATGCAAAAGAAAGTAGTTACTCACCTGTAACAGGTGTTCTCCAGGAGCAGCAGGAATCAGTCCTCACATATGGGTGACATCGACGTCGATGGAGCCCTTGCGGAGCATTTCCCCAGCTTTCTATGAAAGCCTTTGGGAATGCAGGCATGCATGCGCGGTTCCCTTCCCGCCTAAAAGGTGCAATCTTGCTCAGTCAAATGACATAGCTAAAAAAACAGCACACAAAAAATGTAAAAATAAACTATGTACAACTGCAACTCCCAGAGGAGGGGGGGAGGGTTGTGAGGACTGATTCGTGCTGCTCCTGAAGAACACCTGTTACAGGTGAGTAACTACTCTTTCTCCAGGACCAAGCAGGAAATCAGTCCTCACATATGGGTGACTCCCTAGCTCTGGGCTACCAGGAACCCAGGCTGAACAAGAGAACTCCCTCTAGTCCCAGCATCAAAGAAAGGCTTATCACTGAAAGAACCTCCACCGGTAGCCCAATGGAGGGCAGGAGTTGCCTAAACCTCAAAGAGTACTGCCTGGCCAAAAGCACTGCCCCTAAGGGACTCCCTCTCCAGACAGTAATGGGCCGCAAAAGTCTGGCTTGAGGACCAAGTTGCAGCCCTGCAGATGTCTACCAACGGTACAGAGCGGAGATGAGCCACTGAGGCAGCCATTGCCCGGACACAATGGTCCATGACCCGACCCTGCAAAGGAAGATCAGCCACCCTGTAAGCCCAGGTGATACAGTCAGCCACCCACCCAGATGGACAAGGTACGCTTGGACACAGCTAACCCCAAATTATTAGGGTCAAAAGATATGAAGAGCTGAGTAGCCCTCCTATGCGCCCCTGCGTACGGTCAAGGTAGAAGGATAAGGCCCTCCTACAGTCCAGGGTATGCAGAACTGCTTCAGCCTGGCTTGCATGAGGCCTAGGGAAGAATGTTGGAAGAACCACCTCCTGGTTGAGGTGGAAAGAGGAGACAACCTTTGGGAGGAACTTTGGATGAGTCCTAAGGACCACTTTGTTCCTATAGAAGCGAGTGTAAGGCCCGTCACAGACCAGGGTCTGAAGCTCACTCACTCGCCTGGCCGAAGTTAGGACTACCAAGAAGAGTGTCTTCCAGGACAGGAAGCGGAGAGGACAAGTAGCCATCGGCTCAAAAGGCGGGCGAGTCAGTCGCTGCAAGACCACATTCAACTCCCACTCAGGAGCAGGACGACGGATTGGAGGCTTGAGCAAGAGCAAGCCTCTGAGAAACCTGGACACCAAGGGGTGAACCAACAATGTCCTTCCACCAGTGAGTGGTGAGCTGCTAGAGTTGAGAGGTGGACCCGAACAGAATTGGACTCAAGTCCCTGGTTGGATAAGTGCAGTAGGTACTGAAGTACTACTGGTACAGCACAGGAGAAAGGATCTTCTGTACGTAGCTGACACCACACAGAAAACCTTTTCCATTTCAGGGCATAGGTTTTTCTAGTGGACTGCTTTCTAGAGGCTAGAACAACCTCCTCAACTTCCTGAGGTAGGCCCCAGGGAGCCAAAACTACCCTTGCAGCCTCCATGCCATCAAATTGAGAGCTCTGAGATTTGGGTGCAGAAGGGAATCTTGATCCTGAGAGAGAAGGTCGGACTGCAACCCCAGAGGCAGTGGGGGATCCACTGCCAGTTGAAGCAGAAGTGGGAACCAAGGCTGTCTCGGCCATCTGGGAGCTACCAGTAGGACCGAGGCCTTGTCCTGTAGAATTTTGAATAGTGTTCGGGCCACCAGGGGCGTGGGAGGAAACGCATACAGGAGGCCCTGGGACCAGGAAATCAGAAAAGCATCTGCTGCTAGCCGCAGAGAATGCGGTTGCCTGGAGCAGAAGCTTGGCAGCTGTTTGTTCAGTGGACTGGCAAACAGATCTATGGATGGAAGTCCCCATTTCAGGAAAATCTTCTGAACCACCAAAGGATGGAGCTGCCATTCGTGGGGCTGCAGAATCCTGCTCAACCTGTCGGCCAGGTAGTTTTCCTGGCCAGGGAGATACACAGCCTTGAGGAACATGTTGTGCTTGAGAGCAAAGGTCCTGGGCCTCCTGACAAAGGAGCCTGGACCCAATGCCACCCTGCTTGTTCACATAAAAACATAGCTACTTGGTTGTCTGTTTGAACTAAGACAGACTGATGAGCCAGGGTTTGAGAGAAAGTCTTGAGGGCTAAACGAATAGCCCTGAGTTCCAGTAGATTGATCTGTTGAGTGGCCTCCCAGGGAGACCACAGGCCCTGGGTGCACTTGCCCAGACAATGAGCTCCCCAGCCTTGCAGGGAGGCATCTGTGGTCAACACCACTGTGAACCCAGGAATCTGAAAAGGCACCCCTTGCAGTAGATTGGGTGGGTGCAGCCACCAGCAGAGGGAGTTCAGGAATGGTCTGGACACCCTTACTCTGTCGCTGAGGCTCCCTGTGGCCTGTGTCCACTGAGTTCTGCGGCACCACTGTGCAGGCCTCATATGGAGCCGGGCATTGGGGGTCACATGTACTGTCGAAGTCATGTGGCCAAGAAGCCTCAGGCAGAGTCTGGCGGAGACCAGTGACCTGCTGAGAAACTGATTTGCCAAGTTTCAGTCTATGGGCTCTGTTGTCTGGCAAGAAAGCCTTTGCCAGCAGAGTCCAGCCTTGCTCCTATGAACTCCAAGTTCTGGGAGGGGAGCAAAGTGGACTTTGCAAAGTTTATTACAAATCCCAGGTTTTGAAGAAGAGCAATAGTTCGGAGGGTGGCTTGTCTGGCCTCCTGGCATGTCTGACCCCTGATGAGCCAGTCGTCCAGATAAGGGAAGACAAAGATACCCTGATTTCTCAGGTGGGCTGCCACCACCGCCAGGCACTTGGTAAAGACCCTGTGGGCAGAGGTGAGGCCAAAAGGCAGTACCCTGTACTGATAATGGTTTCCTCCCACAATGAACCTGAGGTACTTTCTGTGGTCTGGATGAATGAGGATGTGAATGTACGCATCCTTTAGATCCAAGGAGCATAGCCAAACTCCCTGCTGGAGGTAGGGCAAAAGTGTTCCAAGAGTAAGCATCTTGAATTTTTCTCTATGAACTTGTTGAGATTTCTGAGGTCGAGGATAGGCCGGAGGCCACTGGTTCTTTTTGGTACGAGAAAGTACCTGGAGTAGAACCCTTGACCTTGGAGGTGGGGAGGCACAGGCTCCACTGCCTTGTCTCGCAACAGACCTTGGAGGCTCCCCTGGAAAGTATGGAGGAAGTGTAGCATATAGCCCTTGTGGAAGTGTAGCATATAGCCCTTGTGGATGATGCTTAGCACCCAACTGTCTCCAGTGATGAGTGGCCACCTGTGGGCAAACAGGGTAAGTCGACCTCCTGTGCAGAGTTGGGAGAGCAGGGACGGAGAGGCTATGCCTAAGGAGTCAAAAAACCCCACCCTGCTGAGTGGGAGCAGGGGCCAGAGGCTTGGGAGTCCTCTGCCTACAGGGCCCATTACCCTGCCCCTTGGCCTGCTGACCCTGAGGGGGAGCTTGGGAGGCCTGGTACTGTGGGTACTGTTTGTAGGCAGTGCCCTTCCTCGGGTAAAAGGGCTTTTTACCCGAGCCCTTCTTCTTGTGAGAAGGGGCAGAAGTCTTTCTAGACAGCCTTGTCCTCGTGAGGTGCTCGGGTTCGAGCTGTGCGGCTTTCTCGGTTATAGGCGTGCCAAAAAGGTTCTCACCTCGACAAGGGACATCGACCAACTTGTCCTGAACCCATGGCTCGAGGTCCGATGATGCAGCCATGCCTGGCGTCGAGCCGCGATGCCGGCTGCTGCAACACGGACCAAAGCCTCGATGCCATCGTAGGCAGCAGGGGACAAACTTGGAGCATTCCCGTATCCCCGAGGACAAGGACTTGAACCTCTGCAAGGGTTCCCCAGAGAGACCAGCAGAAAACCCGGCCAGCTCCTTGGCCAGGTCCCGCAAGTACATGCCCATGTACAGCTGGTAAGACTGGACACGGCAAGCAAGCATCAAGCCCTGGAAGCACTTTCTACCAAAACCATCCAGGTTCCGGGCCTCCCTGCCAGGGGGCACCGCGGAGTGCATCTTCTGACTTTTCAGGCGATGCATGGTCGATTCCACCACCATGGAATGGTGTGGTAGCTGCGCCTTCTGAAAGCCAGGGCTCTTCCGGAGTTGATAGATGGAATCGACCCGCTTGCTTAGAACCGGCGCCGAGGCCGGTGCCTCCCACATCCGGAAGAGGAGCCGTTCCAGCATCAGAGGAACCGGAACAGTAAAGGCCTCCTTCGGAGGAGAGTCATACTGTAGAGCCGCAAGCTCCTTGGCTCGAGGCTCCTCCTCGGGGTCCGCAGGGATAGCCAACACAGTGGTCATATCCCGGACGAACTCCGAGAACCGGGTATCCTCCGGAGGGGCTCTACTCCGGGGCTCAGACTGCGGTGAGTCCGACGGGACGCACCGAGTCCGGAAGGTGTCGGAGGACTCCTTGTCCTCCATCTCCCAGGCGGACTCGTCCGATGAGGAATCAGGGTCCGATCGCGTGGGGCCTGTGAGCACCTGCCCCAACGCCGCAGGCACTGGCGTCGACGCCCTCGGTCCTGAACGGGAGGACGAGGGAGACCGCAACTGAGGTCGACCTCGAGCCTTCATGGTCTCGAGTTTTGGCTCGGTCTCCAGGGTCGACTTCGATGTCGATGTCCCGGTGGTCGGGGCAGATGCGCCAGACAGGCTGGCCATCAGCACCCGCTGCTGTTCCATGAAGGCAGACAATCTGCACTCCAAGGCTGTCAGCCTGAGACCCAGCTCAGGAGACTCAGCAGCCACTGACTCGGGCCCCGGCAGCAGCTCTCTGGGAGGAGAGTCCACGAGGACTACAGGACTTGTGTCCAGCAGACTCCAGCTCCACATAAGGTACTTTTGGAGGCTTCTCCTATTCCACGGGCCCGGGGCGGCGGTCGGGGGTCTGAGACCTAGCTCTTGAGGAGCCAGGGACCTCCTCCGACGCCGCCCTCTCGAGCCGCTTCTTCCTCTTTCGTTCCCGGTCGGGGGACCCCCTGTCCGAGGAGCCCCGATGGTGCTCGGGATCAGATTCCTGAAATGTCGAGGCCTTAGATGAGGTTTGGGCCCGGCCGGAGGCCGAGTCGGAGAAAAGCCTTTCCTTTCGGTGCTGACGACTTCGAAGCGCCTTGGAGGACATCTTTCCACATGGTCCACAGATCTTAGGATTGTGGTCAGGACCCAGGCACCAAAGGCAGCAGTCGTGTGTGTCGGTGAGAGACATTAGTTTCTTACACCGATCACACACTTTTTGAAACCACTGGAAGCCATCGGGGGGGAAAAAAAAAAAAAAAAAAAAAGAAGAAAAGAAAAGAGTCCCCGCGAGGTCAAAGGACCGGCCTTCCAGGGAAAAAGAAAAAAAGGGCGCGAACACCAGCCACGAAGGGCAAAAACCGAAAAAAATAAGATCGGGCTCGATACCGGTGTACCGAACCCGGCAGGAGGGAACCGGCGTCAAACCGGAGAAAAAATAGTGAAGGAATCGCGAAAAAAATCCAACTATTTTCCGGGAGGACTAGGACACACGTCCGACGGGCTTCACGGAAAAAGAGAGACTGAGCAAGATAGCACCTTTAGGCGGGAAGGGGACCGCACACGCGTGCCTGCATTCCCAAAGGCTTTCATAGAAAGCTGGGGAAATGCTCCGCAAGGGCTCCATCGACGTCACCCATATGTGAGGACTGACTTCCTGCTTGGTCCTGGAGAAAGTGTGTTTAGTCACAGGAAGGCTAAGGTAACTAGGGTTAAAAGAAATGAAATGAGGATTTGCCATACTGGGTCAGATCAAGGTCCATCAAGCCCACTATCCTATTTCCAACAGTGGCCAATCTAGGTCACAAGTACCTAGCAGTTTCCCCAAAGGATACAGGTTCCACAATACTTGTATTGTGGCAAGCAGTGGCTTTCCTGGGTCCCCTTTAATAATTTATGGACCTTTTCTCCAGGAACTTGTCGAAACCTTTTTTAAACCCAGTTACACTAAGTTTTTGCTACATCCTCCGGTAACGAATTCCATTGTTTCATTACGATTTTGACCTTGGTTCTGTCAAAGTACTATGCTAAAACTCGTTTGCAATCTAGGGTATGAAGCACCACTTCAGCCCAAGATGCATGTGGCTTGGGAAAAAAGGTTGAAAGAATTACCGACTGGTTAAGATTGAAAAGATGCAACCTATGGAAGGAAACACAGATGCGTTCGGAATACCACCTTGTCATGAGAGTGAGTATAGGAAGCATGTGCAACCAAAGCCTGCAGTTCACTGACATGGCAAGCAGAGGTGAATGCAACTAGGAAGGAGACCTTCCAAGAAGAAACTTGGAGGTAGTGCATAGAGGCTCAAAGGGAGGTTTGAACAGTTGAGCAAGAACTAGGTTGAGGTCCCAGGGGGGCCTGAATCAGCAGCTTAGCCAACAGACCGCGCATGAAGCAGGCTACCAACGGATGGGAGGAAATGGGTTTTCTATCAATCCCATAAGAAGCAGAGATGGCACTGAGGTGGACACAAATGGAATTTGTTTTGAGACTCGTAGAAGAGAGGTGGAGGAGATACAATAGAAGACGCTCCACTGGACAAATGAAGGGGTTGAGGGTATGTTGAGCACACCACATTGTGAACTGGAACCATTTAAAGGCATATATGCATCACAAAGTCCTTCTGGGATACCAGAAGGATGTCCATTTCAGACCAATTTACCAGATACTAAGTATTACCCTCTCAGCAGCCAAGTTGTCAGGCAGAGCACTGATCCTGAGATATCAAGTCTGGTGCGCATCCCAGACAGGCTGATGCTGAGCTAGATGAAGCAGCAGGGGAAACCATGGCTGTCAGGGCTAGAATGGTGTTACCAGGATCACGGTGTCTGTTGGCTTGCAACTTGAACAGCGTCTTGGCTATTAGTGGAATGGGCGGGTAAGTGTATATAACAGACCTGCTCCCCAATGAAGGAGGAAAGCATCTGGAGGCTTAATGTTGATAGGGCAACGTGAGCAAAACAGAGGAACCTGTGCAATGAGCAGAGTGGCAAAGTCGTTGATCTGTATGATTCCACAGAGCTCGACGATGTGAGCGACTGCTCTGATGAAAAGTACTCGTGAGGTTGGAGGACCCGACAGACTGTCCTTGAGAACATTCTGCTCTCCCAGCAGGTAAACAGCCTGGAGAAGCATTCCATGAGGCAGGGCAAAGGTCCACAGGCAGATTGCTTCTTCACAGAGGAGGGAGTCCATGCCTCCACGTTTGTTGATGTAAAATAATGCAACTTGGTTGTTCGTCTGAAGCAGGATTGATTGATATAACTTCTGGCAAAACACCCGAAGGGCATTGATTATTGCCCTCAACTCCAGGAAGTTGATTTGAAAGAAGGCTTCCTATTGAGACCAGAGGCCCTGCGTGCCCAGGCCATCCAGATGAGCTCCCAAGCTGTGTTTGGACACATCGGTAGTGAGGGTCCATGGAGGCATCTGAAAAGGTAACCCTACAAGTTTGAGGGGAGAGCCCCTACTGAAGGGAGTCTGCCAGAAGTAGGGTGACCATCACAGTGTCTCGTAGATGGCCTGTTGCCTGTTTCCATTTTGAGGAGAGGGTCAACCACTGCACTTGCCACATGTGGAGACTACCATAGGGGATGATAGACTGTGGGGGCCATGTGACCAAGGAGATGAAATATGCCTCATGCTGTGGTGTGCAAGCTGCACTGAATGACACCTGCCAACTTTGTGAGGCGTCTGAGTCGGTTCTCAGGCAGGAAAGCTGGAGCCCGAGTTGTGCTGAGAAGGGCACCTATGAATTCCAGTTTCTGAGTAAGAGAAAGGTGTGACTTTGGAAAGTTTATGACAAAACAGATGTTCAAGCACCGTGATAATATGTTGAATGGACAGATGCACCATCTGTGGCGAGTTGCCCCTGACGAGCCAGTCTAAGGGAAGACAAGTGGATAGGGTGCAGAGGTAGGCTGCGACTACCACTAGACATTTCATGAACACACTTGGGGCGGATGCCAGCCCGGAGGGCAGGACTATCAGTAATGTCCACTGTTCAACATGAAGTGAAGGTACTGCATGTGAGACAGGTGGATGAGGATGTGCATGTGTGCATCCTTCATATCCAGAGAGGAGAGCCAATCGTTCCTTTGAAGGTAGGCAATAGGGTTCCTAGAGAAACCATCTAACTTCAAATCGTACTAGGAACTTGTTCAGGTTCCAGAGATCTAGGATGGGACAGAACCCTCCTGACGTTTTGGGAATAAGCAGCACTGGGAGTAAAACCCTAATCTTTGTGTGCAGGGAACAAGTTCTATGGCACCCTCTCTAATAGAAGGGTGGTGACTTCCTGCTGCAACAGACACCGATGGAGAGGGACAAGAGGATACTCTACTGGAAAAGAAGGAAGGAGGGAGGGAGGTAACTGGTTAAAGTGGAGCAGGTAGCCCTTGAGAATGACCTGTCGAGCACAGGGTTCAGATATTACGAGGGGCCAACCTGTAGGCAAAATAGACCAGCCGGCCCACAATGTGAGAAGGAAGCCATCAAAAGCTAGCCCCAGGATGGGACTACGGAGCTGGTTGTGGCTTAGGTCTCCTGGGTTGGCAAGGAGCCTGAGGCTTCTGCTGACCTTGGTGAGCATAGCATGGCATGTAAGCTGGATAAAAGGGATAATACTTCTTAGGCTAGAAGAGTTTCTTTACAGAGGCCTTCTTCCTAGAAGGATCTGTTGTTTTTCAGGAGACACGCTTCATGGTAAGGTTCTCTCTCTCAATTTCACCCGCTTTCTCCCTCCAACCCTTAAAGAAGTTTTCACCTCTACAAGGAATGTCTGCTAGCTTGTCTTGGATCCACTGTTGCAGGTCTGAAGACTGCAACCAAGCCAGCCTTCTCGTTCCAATGCTCACTGTTGCAGCTCTGCCGGTAGACTCAAGAGTCAAACGCTGCTCCAATGATGAATTTAGAGCAGTCTTAACCACACTTAACTAAAGCCCTATAGCGGAGAACTCAAGATCTTTTACAATGTCTCTCAGGAACATGCCCATATAAAGCATACAGGAATTAATGCAGGAAGTCAACAAATGCTTGGAAGCATCGGTGGCCAAAGGCATCAAGGGTATGCAATTCCCTCCCAGGGGGAACAGATGAGTGGTTCTTAGAAATCGTGAGCCAGCGCATGGCCAAACTGGCCACCACAGAATGGTGAGAGAGTTGAGGTTTCTGGAAGCCCAGGGAATCGGGAACCCTGTACATAGTGTCCAGTCTCTTACTGATTGAGGAAACCAAGAGGTGTTTCCCACATCTGAAACATTTATTTTTATTAGAACTTATATACCACCACTTCCAAAGATCAGTGGCAGTATACAGAGAACAAAACTGGAAATTTACATTATAACTTTGAAAAACTTATTTACAGAACAAAGCGAGATAGTACAGCTTAATAATTTGCAAAACTATGTACAATATGGAGATGTTGTATAGCATATGTGAAGATGCATAAAAGGGAGGGGATGGGGAAGCAAGGGCTATCAAGGGGGGTGGGAGGTTTGGGGGAGATTGTTATTGGTAGAGGGACCATATTACTCAACAAATAGGTCGGTTTTGAGCTCTTTCCGGAAAGTTTGGAAGTCTTTGATGGTTCTGAAGTTTCTGGTAATGCATTCCAAATGGAAGGGGCTACATCAGAGAAGGCTCTATTGCTGACAGTTTTGTTGGCATTGCGGATATGGGTGGAGATTATTAGTGTATTTTGGGAGCAGGTCCTCCTGGTTCTTGAGTGGGCTAAGGAGGGAGTTGAGGAA
The DNA here is from genome assembly GCA_033557465.1 of Ichthyophis bannanicus. Classification (NCBI taxonomy): domain Eukaryota; kingdom Metazoa; phylum Chordata; class Amphibia; order Gymnophiona; family Ichthyophiidae; genus Ichthyophis; species Ichthyophis bannanicus. Next base: position 376,746,021 of record CM066034.1, on the reverse strand, counting down.
GGATGGGGCAATTTTATTATACAATTTGAAGGTAATGAGGTATTTGAATTTGGCCCTCATTGGAATAGGCAGCCAGTGGAGGGAGTGGAGGTGCGGTGTGATGTGGTCTGAGTAGTTAAGCCTTGTGTATAATGCGTGCGGCTAGGTTTTGAGCTAATTGGAGTTCATGGATGGTGTTTTTGGGTAGGCCAAACAGAATACTATTGCAAGAGACAAGATGGGGTGTTATCAGTGCTTAAAGGACTGACCTGAAGTCTTGACTTCTAGTAAGGGACGGAGATGATGTAATATTTTTTTGTTTGAGGTATATATTTTTTTGCAGTGGCTTTAATGTGGGGGACCTGTATTACTAATTAAAGATTTATATGGATTTTTGGATCAGCAAAGGATATTGTACTTTATCTGAGCCAACTTGCTCCAGAGATGAGAGATCTTTACACATCTAGCCTGGGGAGTGTTAAGAGGCCAGAGAGGGAGACAGAATTCTTCCCTTGGCCTTTGAACAATTCTCTTGGCCAATATAGAAACATTTGCCTAGCCAATGTAGACAGGATAAGAATTCATCAATTATAATGTAAAAGCTTTGAGATGCTTCTAAAACCATGGGGGGTGTCTCCCTTGACAGAGACCCATTAATGATAACAAAAGAACACTTCATCTAGCCTTGGAATGTAGGCCATGGAGGATGTGTCCTTTGAGCATTCTCAGATGTCTGACCATGTCTGATTGTGTAAGTTTGAGCTTCTAACACCAAGGGGGGTAATCAGAAGCCTGCCCGGAAACCGAAGCAAAAAAGGTGGATGGGGTGGAGAGAAGCTCATGGGTGAGAGCTGGCTGCAACACATTTGTGCCTATATAAGTACAGAGAATATCCAGAACAGACAGAGCGTAGATCTGCTTGGCCAAGCATGAAGGATCCTAGACTGTCATCAGTTCCTCTCGCTGAGCGCTCCCAGCTGATGTGTAAAGGGCTTATGACAAGTTTGGTGAAGTATATTCTTTGTAAATAGCTGCATTCTCTCATAATTCTTTCAGTGCTGTAATTAAGTGCATTAGTTGCATTCTAGTTATCTTTTCTAACTAACTAAGAGAATTTCTTGTCTTTCTGACTCCTTACTTTGTTTGTAAATAAACTGCACGTCTTCATTACAAGGTGTTAGCCTTTGTTGAAGTAAGACAGGACCATGGAAAGGGATTGATCTAGGATGATTCCTAGGTATTTGATTTCTTTACCTTCCAGCGCTGGATTGCATAGGGGTAGTTTTGAGGGGGGGGGGGGGGTTAAAGTTTGGATTCCGAGTGATGAATAAAACATCTGTTTTCTTCATGTTGATTTTTAAGTTGTGTTAAGTTGAGCCAGGTGGATAAGTCAGTCAAGCATTCTTGAATTTGAGGGCAGATGGGGTTGGTGATGTCTACTGGATGACACAGAATGAGGTTCTGTAGAATATGATGGACCGGAAGAGCGGCAGCTTCCTTAGGAGTAGAGAGATATCGGAGTATCTCCAGTTCCTCAGCTCCCTGTTCCTTCTCGGTGCCCACGGAGACAGAAAGAGCCCTGGATCACATTGTGGATAAAATCCTGAAAGGACATGTCCTCAGGCAGGGACCATGGCACGCATGAGGCAATGTTGGGTCTGACAGCACATCAATGCCTTTATGAAACAGGGAACACAGCCTCCGACTCCCAGGCATCGAAATCGGAGAGGAAGTTAAAATAGTGGTGGCCACAATCACACCTGCACAGCTGATCTGATGTCGATGGATGATCAATGTTGTCATCTCCGGAGACATTGAACCATAGATGCTCGATGCCTATTCCTCCTGCAACCAATGGGATTCAGCTGGTTCCAAGCTCAGCATAGACTGAGGGTCCCAATGACAGCGGTTCTAGACTCAGAGACCTGGGTAGCAGAGGGCTTTGAAATGCTCAATTCCAAGCCTGGTATTGAGACCTGGGCTCCCGAGGGCCTTGAGGCCACCAGCACAGATGCCACCAGGAGCACAGCCAAATTGCTCTCGACGGTCAGCATGCACTGCTCGAGGGATATGGAGAAAGTCTGGGTGGACTCTGGTGCACGACTCTGGACCACTGCATCAGACAACGGAACCAGAGGCTCTCCCAAGGTCAAAGCCTGGGTAGCACGCCAGAGTCCCTCTTGTGCTTTGGAGTTTGATTCCTCCTGACGGAGCTGTTAAGCTGGCGCTCATGGTTCTCAGGATCAGAATCAAACCAAGGGGAGCTCCATGTCGACGTCTGAGGGAACGATCCAAGGAACTGGCATCTGTATGATGTCAAAAGGCTGAGACACTGATGCAACTTCGGTGGCTGGCTGTTTCTTACAACAGCCTTTTGATTCTGAGGGAGCGTGGGAACCACGTGAACAGAAGGCCCGAGAAGGCATCAACGTCAGAGAGTGTGCTGAGGCTGATGAGACAGATCCAAGAAGGCTCTCATGTTGCTTTCCCTTCCCCCCCCCAACCCTTTCCTTGTCATTTGTTAACACAACAGTACAAGAGTCAGGGTTATGGTCAGGCCCCAAGCACTGTAAGCACCAATTGTGCTCATCAGTGGCTGAAATAGTGTTGTTACATTTCGTACACTTTTTAAAATTGCTGGTTGGCTTCATGACAGGAAAGAGCCTTTGCCAAGTCAAAAAACTCAATGGCACCCTGGACCAACAAAAAAAAACCCCCTATGGGAACAAGACAAAAAGAGAAAAATAAAACAGCTGCTCAAAAGGGCACAGGTGTCAACAAGTGACAGTACCGAAGAGACAGGAAGGCAAAAACGAAAAGCATCCCGAAGGGTATGGTAGAAAAAAAGGTTTAACTGCAGTGAGAGGACAAGCATCTGTATGGCTCCGCAGAAAAACTAAGACTGAGGAGATTCATTGGGAAGGCAGGAAGGCATGCACAGAGGGATGCTCCCAAATGGATGCTGGGGAGTGTTCCCATGCAGGCTCCGTTGGGGGAAGTCACCCATATGTGAAGACTGCATTCTTGCTTGTCCCTGGAGATAGACATTTACAGAACTATAAACCAACCTACATGCCTTTTCTTTGTTCAGACTTACTCAGTCACCTAGTCAGGATAGTGATTTGGTGTCTTGACCAACAATTTGCACAATCATTTCAATAACTGAGTGGATCAACTCCGTGCTCCCTCCTCTACAAATCTCCCAAATTGGCCCCTAACATGGAATGGGAACACTTTTTCCCCCAGTTACATTTGCAAGTCATCTTTACCATACTGTTTAATACTTATTGTTTGTTAGATCCCTGCTTTCAACAGCAGCATTTCTGAAGTTGTCTGAGACTGTCAATTATTCTCACAGGGGTGACGTATTCCCAAAATCTCAAACAAATCAGTATCTGTCCCATACTGAAACAACCATCCTTGAACACTGATTCCTTACATCAACTGGTCTTTACATCGTTACCATTCTTGGCAAAAGTTCTTGAAAAAGTAGTATTGGTTTCACTACAGGAATTCATTGATACTCACTCCATTTTGAACCCTTCCCAATTAGCATTCTGGCCTCACCAGGGCATAGATAACATGCTGCTTTCCTATATGGATTGCTTTTTCTAAACATCTGAGCAAAGTAAATTGTTCATCTTTGTCCTGCTAGACATTTTGGCAGCCTTTGATATAGGTCAATCATCCTAAACTACTGCAATGACTAAATGAAAATGGCATTGCTGGCATAGTATAGGCCTGATTTGAGTTTCTCAGCAGACCAGGAGGCTCAGGTCAAGAAAGATGGTAAGCAATCCCAGTGGTTCTTTGCAGACTTGAGCTACAAGGATTTGTACTTTTGTTATTTAGCATTTAAACTGCCCCAATATGTAAAATTTATTGGTTTGGATCTTTACTATAGGATATATGCAGTTAATATGAAGTAACCACCTAATGGTTAGAGCACAGGCTTGGGAAGCCAAAAGACCAGGGTTCGATTCCCATTAGTACTCCTTGTGGCTTTGGGCAAGTCACTTAACCCTCCATTGCCTCAAAAAAAAATCCAAGTTATCAATGTTCCTGTTTAATGTACATTACCAAGTTTAAGTTACAATCTAAACCACTTTGATTGAAATGATAAAGTGGTATAAAAGCCTGTTAAATAAAATAAAAATATTCATTTTTCTCTTCCATTACAAACTCCATATCACATACTTTCAATTATGTTTCACTATCAAAACTGTAAAGGCATGGATGACTAACACGCCCTCAATGTTCAAACAGATCTTATTTCTACCTTCAGCTATTCCAACCTTCCATGCCTACTCAAGACATGACTGGGTTAATCAAATTTACCAGTTACCAGTGGTGTGCCACAGGGATCTGTCCTTCGTCAGATTCTAATATCTTTGTTAGTGATATTGTGGAAGAGTTGTCTGACCTTTCTGCTGCTTCTGATACTGTTGACCAGCTCCTTCTCAACACCCTCTCCTCTCTTGGTTTTAGGGACTCTGTGCAGTCTTGGTTCTCCTCATCTCTCCAATTGCTCTTTCAGTGTCTGTTCTGATGGTGGTTCCTCTAATGCCACCCCCCTCCCCATTTGTGTCCCCCAAGGGTCTGTTCTGGGCCCTTTCCTTTTCGTTCTATACCCATTCCCTTGGTGCTCTTATTTCTTCCCATGGCTTTCAATATCATTTTTATGCTGACGACTCAATCTATCCACTCCTGTTCTCCTCTCCAAGATTGAATCTCTACTTGCTTATTTGACAGCACTGTCTGGATGTTTAACTGCCGACTAAAGTTAAATATATCTAAAACCAAACTCCTCATTTTCCCCCCTAAACCCTCCTCCGTTCTTTATCACTGTTGACAACTCATCTTCTGCCTGTTTCCTCAGCCCACAAACTCTGGGTCATCTTAGACGCCTCCCTTTCCTACATACATTCAACAGATAGCTAAAACCTGTTGCTTCTTTCTCTACAACATTAACAAAATCCACCCCTTCCTCTCTGAACATATTACTAAAATTCTTATCTATTCTTTGGTCACCTCCCATATTGACTATTGTAACCTCCTCCTTGCTGATTTCCCTGCGACATCTCTCTCCTCTTCAATCTTTTTACTCTGCTGAGCAGCTAATCTTCTGCCAGCCCCGATACACTCATATTACCCTTCTTCTAAAAATCTCTTCACTGGCTCCCCTTCCGTATCCAATTCAAACTTAACATAAATGCATTCACTCAACAGACCCTCATTACCTTTCCTCGCTCCCCACACCCTCCGTCGTGAACTCTGCTCCTACCCTGGCTTTCTTCTCTCAATGCCTCTTCTACTCTCAACTCCAGACTTCAATCTTTGCACCTTGCTGCTCCTTATGCCTGGAACGTCCTGTATCTTTAGATAAGGTCTCTTCCCTCCCCTTCAAATCCATGCTAAAGGCTTATATCTTCAAAGTCGCTTTTGGTTCCTAATCTCTTATTCCCCTTTGTCTCTCCTGCCCTTTTGCCATTTGTTTCTTCTGTCTTGTGCTATCCATATTGATTAGATTGTAAACTCTATGAGATGGACTTTCTTTTATATGTGTTTGTACAGCACTGCATACGCCTTGTAGCACTATATAAATGATCAATAGTAGTAGTAGTAGTAGTAGTAGTAGTAGTAGTAGTAGTGTTTGCCTCTCTGCAGATGATACCAAAATCTGCAATAGAGTCGACACCCAGGAAAGCGCAGTTACTCACCTGTAACAGGTGTTCTCCAGGGACAGCAGGAATCAGTGCTCACATATGGGTGACATCTATGACAGAGCCCTCACAGAAGCATCCCCCCAGCTTTCAAAGAAAGCCTTTTGGAGATTCCACCACACATGCATGGTCCTCTTCCCACTTAAGGGTGCCATCTTGGTCAGTCGGGTGCCATAGCTAGAACCAAATCAAAAAGATGGCCAAAAATAATCAGCAACTCCAAGGGGAGGGGGGAGGGTTGTGAGGATTGATTCTTGCTGTCCCTGGAGAATACGTGTTTCAGGTGATTAAGTACTCTTTTTCCAGGAACAAGCAAGAAGTCAGTCCTCACATATGGGATTCCCTATCTCTAGGCTACCAAAGAACAGTGGGAAAAACAAAGCCCAGTCATGAGCAGCAATAAGCGAATCTGAGGATGGATTCTGAGGACCCCAGTGTACAGGGAGAACCATGGCTCTGGTAGCCTAAACAAGAAAGGTCAGAGGGCAGGAGTTGCCTAAACCCTGAAGAGGTTCCAGAGTACAGGCTGGCTGAAGGCGTTGTCCTGTCTAGACTCCCTCTCCAGGCAGTAATGGGTTGCAAAAGTATGAATGGAAGATCAAGTGGCGGCCTGGCAGATATCAGCTATAGGCACCAACCGGAGGTTTGCAACTGAGAGCCATCGCCCTGACATTGTGCACTATGACTTGGCAGCTCCAGGTGGACGTCGGCTCGGCTGTGTGTGAAGGCGATGCAATCCGCTACTCAGACAGATATGGTCTGCTTGATGACAGCCTGCCCCAGATGGCTGGGGTGAAAGGAGACAAAAGGCTGCAAGGCTTTGCAGTGGCCCTGGGTCTGCTGTAGATAGGACAGGGCTCAGCTGCAGCCCAAGGTATGGAGAACGCCAACGTCATGTCAGCATGAGGCTGCGGGAAGAAGGTAGGAAAAACCACCTCCTGATTGAGGTGGAAGTCTGAGACTACCTTCGGGAGAAATTTGGAACAAGTGCAGAGTAACACCCTGTTCCTATAGGACCTAGTGTATGGGGGCTCGGCCACCAGCACCTGGAGCTCACGGACTCTGCAAGCAGAGGCGAGTGCCACAAGGAAGGCAACCTTCCAGGACAGGTGGGGCTCAAATGGCAGCTTGGTGAGCCTCACCAGAACAATATTGAGCTCCCATGCCGCCGGAGATGGCCAAATGGGAGGTCTAGAGAGTAATAGACCCCACATAAACCTGATGATTCGCTGAGAGCGCACTCAGATGCACCCTGCCAGAGTTGGACTTAAAAGCTCAGACAGGTGAAGGAGGTACTAAAGGACTGAATGCACCGAGCAGGAGAACAGGTCAAACCAGTATGCAGTCCACCACACAGTGAACCGCCTCCACTTGAAGGCATAAGTCTGTCTCATGGAATCCTTGTGAGAGACCAGGAAGATTTCTTCCACCTCCTCGGGGAGGTCCAGTGAGGCTAGGGGGACCTGCTCAGCTGCTATGCTGTGAGGGATAGGTATCCCAGATTGAGATGGAGGATTGACCCCGCCTCCTATGTTAGGAGTTTCGGAGAGCTCCCAAGGGAAACCGGGGGCTCCACCGAGAGGCAGAGCAACAAGGAAAACCAAGATTGCCTGGGCCACCGCAGGGCTAAAAGGATCGCCAATGCCTTGTCACACTGGACCTTGAACAGGGTCTGAGCAATCAGTGATGTATGGGGGGGGGGGGAGCGTACAGGAGACCCCCTGACCACAAGAAGAGGAAGGCATTGGCTGGGGCTGAGGGCTGCAGAACTGAAGCAGCTGTGTTGGTCGGGCTGGCGAAGAGGTCCAGGCTGGGGGTTCCCCATAGCCGGAAGAGCCAGAGCGCCACCTTGGGGTCCAGACGCCACTCATGTGGTTGAAGGACCCTGCTCAGTCTGTCTACCAAGGCACTATCCTGGCCCAGGAGATAGACCACCCTGAGGAGCATACCCTGGCTGATCGCAAAGGAGTCGAGAGCTACGGCCTCCTGGCAGATGGGGGTAGAAGCCTACGCCACCCTGATTGCTCACATAGAACATTGTGAGCAGATTGTCTGTCTGGATGAGCACCGACTGGTGCTGTAGGCAGTGCCTGAAAGCCTTCAGGGCAAGGAAGATGGCTCTGAGTTCAAGCAGATTGATCTGCTGATGACTCTCCTCAAAGGACCAAGTCCCTTTGGTGTGCAGCTCTTCGCAATGGGCACCCCAACTCATCAGGGAAGTGTGTCATGAGAACCCTTTGGGGGTTTGGGAGCTGGAAAGGGTATGCCTGCCTGCAGGTGATGGACATCCTCCACCAGGTGAGGGACTCGGCGAGCTGGCAAGAGACTGATTCGGTCCCGAAGCTGGCCCATGGCCTTGGCTCACTAGGACCAGAGGCACCACTGAACTGCCTGCATGTGGAGGCGTGCGCTGGGGACCACATGGACTACAGAGGCCATGTGGCCAAGAGGCAAAGTAGCACTCGAGCTGACATGGTGTGCTGCTGCTGAACCTCAGCTGCAAGGGCCATGAGGTGGTCTGCCCTGTGAAGGGAAGGAAAGCTCTGGCCCGGATGAAGTCCAGGTGTGCCCCAATGAACTCCAGAATCTGCACTGGAGTGAGGGTAGACTTTGGCTGATTTATCACAAAGCCCAGGTGTCAGACCTGAATAGTATGGCCTGTCTGGCTTCGGAGGCCATGTCCCTGTTGATGGGCCAGTTGTCGAGGTAGAAGACGAAGGCCTTATTTCCTGAGCTCCCTTCTCTCCCCCTTTTTCCTTTTCTCTGTCCTATCAAATAATGGAGTTCTTTTCTTCCTTTTCGACTATTGGTCTTTTCTTTAGTTTTTAATTTGTAAACCACCTTGGCTTATAAGGTGCGGTATAATAAGAATCTTAACCACCACCATTGCAAGGTCCTTGGTGAGGACACTGCGGGTGGAGTCAAGGCCGAATGGGAGTACCCTATACTGGCAATGGTCACCTCTGACCACGAACTTGAGGTACTGTGACTTGGGTGGATAAAGATGTGGGTATAGGCATCCTTTAGATCCAAGAAGCATAGCCAACCGCTGTGCTGGAGGCAGGGCAGCAGTGTTCCAAGGGAGAGCATCTTGAACTTCTCTTCTGCACCAGAAACAAGATTTCTCAGGTCCAGCATGGGCCTTAGGCTCCCGTCCTTTTTTGCAACCAAGAAATACCTGGAGTAAAACCCTTTGCCTCTCGTGTGATGGGGCATGGGCTCCATAATCCTCTCCTTAAGGAGGGCTGTGAGTTCTTGCCTCAGCAAGGTCTGGTGCAAGGGAGACAGAGGGGGCTCCCTGGGAAAGAAGGGTGGAGGTAGCCCTCCTTGACTACCCAAAGAACTCAGGAGTCTATGGTGATGGAGGCCCACTGATGGGTGAAGTGAACCAGGAGCCCCCCCGTCAGAAGCTGGTGCTGCAGTGGGAAGAGGCTATGCTGATGGCGTCAAGATTCCGACCCTGGCTGGGCCAAGGCTAGTGGCTGGGGTTTTGGGCCCTTGGGCTTGGTGTGGGGCATGGCCTGTTCCCTTGCCACGAGGACCCTGAGGGATCTGGGCGACATGGTACGGGGAGAGGGGGGGTCCCTTTCGGAGGAAAGGGGGTTTCTTGCCCTGTGGTTTCTTCAGAGGCAAGGTAGAGATTTTCTTTGAGAGCCGGGTACAAGTGATGTACTCTGTCTCTATTTCAGCTGCTTTGTCCTTCATAGGCTTACCGAAGAGCTGTTTGCAGAGGCAGGGTATGTCAAGAAGCTCGAGATCAGATGACTGGAGCTAGGTCTGGCATCGAGTGCCTATTCCTGCAGCTGCCACCCTTGCACTGGACTCGAAGCCATCATAGGCGGTTCAGGACAATTACTTGGAACACTGAGACAGGACTTCGAAAGTCTGGAAACGCTGGAGGTGGTCTCCATCGAGGCCTGCTGCAAAACCTCCGAGTTCCTTGGCCAGGACCCAGAGGAACATGCCAATTTAAAGTTGGTATGTCTGGATACAGCATCGCGCCCTGGGAGCATTTCCACCTGAGGACATGGGACTCCCTGCCCAGAGGCACCAAAGTGTGCAACTTCAGACTTTTGCCGGCGCATGGCTGACTCAACCACTATGGAAGTGTGGGGGAGTTCTGCCTTATGAAGCCTGGGCTATGCTGGACCTGGTACATCATATTCAAGGGGACGGCCGACAATGGATACCGAAGCAGGGGTCTCCCACATCCACATAAGGATGGAGGGGACAGGGACCATCAAGGTCTCCTTCGATGGAGCCTCGTACTGGAGGATGTCAAGTTCCTCCATACAAGGGTCCTCCTCCGACTCAAGGGAGAGCACCCGAGCCATGTCCCTGACGAACTCTAGGAAGGAGGCATCCTCTGGTGGGGATCAGCGTTTGGCAGCCGGCAGAGACGGGTCCGAGGGGAGGTCTCAGTGGGCTCAAGTCTCTGGGGATGTCTCGATGCCTGACTCCTAGTCAGAGTACTCTGAGGACTCCTCGAAGCCTGACAGCTGCAGGAGAGCTGGTAGCTCTGGTCTTGGATGCTTTGAGGACAGGGCATGGCCAGAGCCAAAGGGGCTTGCCTGCAAAGGCCATGCTCTCGAGGAACGGGAGCGAGAACGAGACCCTTGCCAAAGATCTGACAGAGGCGTCTGGCTCTCAGCAATTGCTTTGACGGTCTGGGGAGTCCTTGAGGTTGAGGTCCCTGCGGTCTCTGCAGGGCTGGGTGGCATCCACTGGGAGGCAAAGAATGCAGAAATGCTGCATTCCAGGGCCAACATAGGGCTTCCCACTCAGGGGTAGCAGCCATTGACATTGATGCTGGCGTGACCAAGTCAGGCATTGAGGAGGCGAGGGGGTCCTCGACGAAGCAGCTCTCGGCAAACCGAAGTCCGTCGCCGGAGGCCATGACACCGTTCTGGGCATCTTTCGAGGATACTCCCACTCAGACTCCTTGGAATCTTGCCAGGTGAAAGGGAATAGACTCGGGAGTAATAATGTGGAAATATTTCTTTATGGAAAGGGCAGTAGATGTGTGGAATAGTCTCCCAGTGGAGGTAGTAGAAACAAGGACAGTATCTGAATTTTTAAAAAAAGTATGGGACAAACACAGAAGATCTCTTAAGGAAACAAAGGGGACTATTGTAATTGATATGGAAAGGCAGACTAGATAGGTAGTGTGGTCTTTTTCTGCCATCAAGTTTCTAAATTTCCACACAAGTTAGGTATTTAGGTGTTATTAACATCTCATTAACTATGCATCCTCAGCTACAGAAGGCAATTAAGAACAATCTATTTAAATTGTAAATGGTAATAAGGCTCAAGCCTTTCATATCTGAAGATGTGTATGGTCATTCAAGCTTTGGTCATATCACACCTAGAGACTATTTTAATAGCCGTTATCTAGGACTTCTCGCATATATTATTCAAACACTTCAGACAGTACAGAATTCTTCAAGCTGGGTCACTAAGGCTTGAATTTCAGGACCATGATTCTCCTACATATCATTCTTTACATTGGTTACCCATTAAATATTGGATAATATTTAAGGTATTGGTTCTGGTTTACCAAGCCTTTAATCATGAAGCATCATGGAGTATTTCTGCAGCTTTGAAAATATATAATCCCACGTTCTTTGCAGTCCCAAAACACTATGCTCCTGAACGTTGCCTGATCAGGGTCCATTTCAGTGAACTACGGGACGGGATGTTTTCAGCAGCAGCAGCCCCCAAATTGTGGAACTCCCTCCCAGTTCACTTCCATTTGACATCCTCAATGGCAGTACTCTGAAAAAAATTAGAAGCACATTTATTTCTCAGGCATATCCACGCAACCACCTCCTACGGTAATTGAAAAGTACTTGTTAGTCTGGGTTGATGATACCTCAATGTTGATTCTTATGCTTTGTATTGGCATTTTATGTTCATGTTTTGTATTTTATTCTGACATCTGTCTATTTTAGTATTTTATTTGCCATTTTTGTGTGTTTCACTTGTATCCATCTAAAGCACTGTATAGCTTGAAAATAGATAAATAAAATCTCCTCACATCCCAACTGATTGTACTAGTCTTTCATTGAAATGCAATGCTCTTAATATCCGATATAATCTTGTATAATGGCAGCTTGACTGATGTGCAACACTTTTCTTTCCTCTATACCTTTGTGTTCACTGGGAGTAAAGAAATATTCACCATCCCACACTGGCTGTATCAGTCATCAGTCTGATGCAGAGATGGTGAAATTTAAACTTACTTGAAGGAGAAGCAATGTCACCAGAGCAAATGGATACCTAAGCACTATTAAGTCAGTATAATGCTTGACCAGAGTTGAGTGCAAGTGTAATGGAAGCTGTCCTGGCAATTCCCTATGCTGGGTGGTTGTGGCAAGTAAATGCTGCTAATCATAAACTGGCACCTAAGCAATTAACAATGCCAGAGTCTACACATGCTGTGGCCTGTGAAGCACAGACTTATCTGAAATGGATTCAGATGAATAGCAATCTGTGGAAGATATTAAAGCAAATGTGCATAAATTGTTGCAGGAAATGAAAAACATTCTCTGTAAAAAGAAATTTAAAAACATACAAAAAAAAAAGTAAAGTTTTAAAATGCTGCATGTGAATTTCAGGCAGATTTGGTTGAGTCAGGACCCCAAGCTGATGTTACAAGGCAGGCAGAGGAGTATGATGGTACCATAATGGAACTTAAAAACTACTACTGATCAATTATATAGTGCTATAAAATGTACTCAGTCTTGAAAGACTACAAAAGGGAACTGTTACTTCTGGAGAGAGATCTGCAATTGTGAGTATATACTTCTGGGAATTTTCTGAAAGGAATTTTCTATTAAAGCTATTTAATCTGTGAACCCACTATTTTTTGTTAAATCAGTGAGGGCCTAGTAGCAGCAGTTTAAGTTTAAATTTAAAACATAGAAGAGAACTTTCTGGTTACATTTCATACCCAGCAGAGAGCTTGTAGTTTTAATTTAATAGTCACTCAGGACCTAGTATCAGCAAAGTACTTTTAGTTTAAATTTAAAACAGAAGAGAGCTTTCTGGTTAAATTTAGAACCCAGCAAAGAGCTTGTAGTTTAAATTTCATAATAAGTTAGAGCCTAGCAGCAGCAAAGAGCTATAATTTAAATCAAATAAGAATATAGCTTACTTCAGCAGCACAGGACAGGGTATTGTGTAGCAGCCCTCTTTTAATAAGTGTTATTTCCCTCCCTCGCCACACCCACCCACCCCTGGGATAATCGTAGCTTTATAGGTACTTACACATCTTAAAAGACAAGAGGTGCTCTCAGGTGAAGCTCATTATCCAAATCAGTCATACACTAAGGACCTGAGATCAATTAAGCTTCAGGTGAACAAATGGAAATTACACATACCTGGTAATTGTAGTTCCTGGAGGGTCCAGTTTAGTCCTCCACAATCGGGTAGTGCACCTCCTTCTGCAGCCTGGAGACTGGACCAATCAACTCTTTCTGTATGATGTATGCAGGCGGAGCTCCCATAAGCCCCCAGTGACTAGTAACAAAGCATACTTAAAGAAGCAACACATGATACTGTTATAAAAAGACTTTTAAAACCAAAAGAGAAACTGTGTCCCCAAGAAGGTCCCAACCCCTCCCCAAAGTCAGACCGCTGGACTGCACCCCTATCGACGCACCGGCAATAAAAAGGACAGCCCCCACCCAGACCCCAAAGGGAAAAGGCTGGAAGAAAACCCGCACCAACCAATGGACCGGAAGCGCAGCCGAAAGGAGCAGCGAAGCCAGAAAAGATCAAAGAAAAATGCTCGCAGACCGAGCTATTCGCCAAAGCGTGCCGCAACAGACAACCTGAGACACGGGAGGGAAGGAGGACTAAACTGGACCCTCCAGGAACTACAATTACCAGGTATGTGTAATTTCCATTTCCTGAGCGGTCCTCCAGTTTAGTCCTCCACAATCGGGATGTAACAGAGCAGTCAACACCGGGCGGGACCTTGCCAGCCGGCGCGCAGAACAGCCGAACCAAAACAAGAATCCCGAGCGGCCAACACATCCAACCGGTAGTGTTTACTGAAGGCATGCAACGTCGACCAAGTGGCCGCTTTACAGATTTCCGCTGGCGGAACTAAGCTAAGCTCCGCCCAGGACGTCGCCTGAGCCCTGGTAGAGTGGGCTCGCAACCCCTCCGGAACTGACCTATGCTGCAACAGATACGCCGACGCGATCGCCTCTTTGACCCAACGCGCGATAGAGGCTTTAGCTGCCGCCTCACCTTTCCGCACGCCGCCAAACAGCACGAACAAACGGTCGGTTTTTCGGAAGGCCGCAGTCACTTTCAAGTAACGCTGAAGAACGCGTTTCACATCCAGGTATTGAAGTCCCCTGTCCGCAGGACTGTCGGAAACGGCCTGCAGAACCGGGAGGAAAACCGCCTGATTTAAATGAAAAGGCGAGACCACCTTCGGCAAAAAGGAAGGAACGGGCCGAAGGACCACACGATCCGGGGAAAAGGACAAAAAAGGCTCCCTGCATGAAAGCGCTTGGAGTTCAGAGATCCGTCTGGCAGAACAGATGGCCACGAGAAAAACGGTCTTCAGAGTCAGATCTTTAAGAGACGCCCGTCGGAGAGGCTCAAAGGGCTCTCGAACCAAAGCCCGCAGAACGAGATTCAAGTCCCACGGAGGAACGGAGATTCTACGCAAAGGACGCAAGCGACCAACCGCCCTGAGAAAACGTTGCACGTCCAGATGAGCCCCGAGAGAAAGCCCCAACACTTTGCCCGGTAACAGGAGAGAGCCGCCAACTGAACCTTCAGAGAGCTGGCGGCAAGACCTTTATCAAAGCCATCCTGAAGAAAACTTAAAACAACGGGCACGGATACCGTCGCCGCCCGCACACCCCGTCTGGAGCACCAGTCCTCAAAAATTCTCCACACGCGCACATAAGTGAGAGAGGTGGACGCCTTGCGCGCCCGAAGGAGAGTGTTAATTACCGCAGGGGAGTAACCCCTCTTCTTTAAACGAGCCCTCTCAATGGCCAAACCGTAAGCGAGAATCGAGCCACCTGGGGCATCTTCAGTGGCCCCTGAAGAAGAAGATCCGGTAACGAGGGCAGGGGCCAGGGAACACCGTCGCGTAATCTGACCAGGTCGGCATACCAAGGTCTCCTGGGCCAGTCCGGAGCTACCAGCAACACCCGCCCCCGGTGGCTTTCTATGCGCTGAACGACCCGACCGATCAACGCCCACGGAGGAAAGACATAAAGAAGTCCGGACGTCGGCCACGGCTGAATGAGGGCGTCGAGCCCCTCAGACATGCGTTCTTGGCGCCTGCTGAAGAAGCGCCCCGCCTTCGCCGACTGAAACGTCGCCATGAGATCCATGACGGGAGGACCCCACCGACGAACTATCTGCGCATAAACCTGCGGGTTTAGTTCCCATTCCCCGGGGTCTACCCGCACTCTGCTGAGAAAGTCCGCTTGCACATTCTCCGTGCCTGCTATATGCGCTGCCGAGATTGCCGGCAGACGAGTCTGTACCCACGAGAACAAAGCCGTCGCCTCCGCTGCCAAGGGCACACTGCCGGTGCCCCCCTGGCGATTGATGTAGGCCACGGTCGTCGCATTGTCCGAGAGCACGCGCACCGGCCTCCCTAGTACCATGGTTTCGAGGGCTACCAGGGCGAGCCGCACCGCCCGAAGTTCGAGCCGGTTGATTGACCAAGAAGCCTCCAGGGGAGACCACGTCCCTTGCGTGAAGCGATCCCCGCAGTGAGCACCCCAGCCGGAGAGGCTGGCATCCGTCGTGAACGGAACCCAAAGAGGAGGTTCCAAGGGAAGCCCCATCCGCAGGTTTTTCGAGCAGAGCCACCACCGGAGCGACCGACGAACCGGCTTCGGGCAAGGCAACCTCATGTTCAAAGAGTCGAACTGGTTGGACCAACAGCGTAACAAGGCACTCTGAAGTGGACGCATATGGAACCTCGCCCAAGGAACCACCTCCAGGGTTGCGGCCATCGTGCCGAGGAGGCGAAGGTACCACCACGCAGACGGGGCAGGCAAACGCAGGAAGAGGCGGACGAGGTTCTGTAAGGCTAGAACCCGGCACTCCGGCAAACACACCAGACCCCTGACCGTGTCGAAACGCACTCCTAGGTATTCGAGGTCTTGAGTCGGCAGCAGACGGCTCTTCTGTTCGTTGAGCACCCATCCGAGATCCTGTAGCAGAGAGACCACTCTGCTCGTGACTTGCACACACTCGTCGCTGGACTTCGCCCGAATTAACCAATCGTCGAGATACGGGTGAACAAGGATGCCCTCTTTCCGCAAGGCCGCTGCTACCACCACCATCACTTTCGTGAAAGTACGGGGAGCAGTAGCTAGACCGAACGGCATGGCCCGAAATTGATAGTGACCCCACGGAAACGCGAAACGGAGGAACCTCTGATGAGACTCTCGGATGGGAATGTGTAAATAAGCCTCTGAGAGATCGAGGGACGAGAGAAACTCCCCTTGCCGCACCGCTACGATGACAGATCGCAATGTTTCCATCCGAAAGTGCGGAACTTTGAGAGCACGATTCACGCCCTTGAGATCCAAGATGGGTCAGAGAGAACCGTCCTTCTTTGGAACTACAAAATAGATGGAGTAGCGACCGGCGCCTCGCTCGGAAGAAGGAACGGGAACCACCGCCCCGAGGAATAAGAGATGATGAAGGGTCACGCGGAGGGCCCGAGACTTTTGATCGCCCTTGCTGGGGGACAGAACAAAGGAATCCTGGAGCGGGAACGCAAACTCCAGTGCATAACCCTTTTCGATTATCTGCAGCACCCACTGATCTGAGGTAATTTGGGCCCAAGAAGGAAGAAAATCGCGTAAGCGACCCCCGATGACCGGACTTCCCTCCAGAGCCTGCCTCGCTTCATTGTGGCTTGCGATTAAAGGAAGAGGACGAGGAGGTGGAAGCTCCGGAGAAGCCTCGTCCAGCTCCTCGGAAAACACGAAACCCCTGGGAGCGCGATCCAAAACGACCGCGCTGAGAACCCCAAAGACGGGAAGAGCGAAATCTACGAAAGTCGCGAAACTGGCCGCGTGCAGAGGGCACGGTTCTAGTTAGCTTGGGCTTATCCTCCGGTAATCTACCGCCCTTAGACTCACCAAGGTCCTTAACTAACTTATCCAAAGCATCACCAAACAATAATTTGCCCTTGAAGGGCAATTTACTGAGACGGGACTTTGAAGAACTGTCGGCCGCCCAGTTACGCAACCAGATGGACCAGCGCGCCGCTACCAAAGAAGCCATGCTATTAGCCAATGTCCTAATTAAGTCATAATGCACATCCACCAAGTACGCCGAGCCAGACTCTAAGCGGGTGACCTCCAACAACCCCTGCTGATCCAAGCCAGAGGCGGAGCACAAGTGCTGCGACCAACGTAAACAGGCGCGAGCCACCCAAGCGCCACAAATCGAGGCCTGTAGGGACAAAGCATTAGTATCAAAGGCTTGTTTCAATAAATTATCCTCCTTCTTATCTTGCGCATCCTTTAAGGCAGCACCACCCTCCACCGGGATGGTGGTCTTCTTAGTTACCGCTGACACCGCAGCATCCACCCGCGGGGACTTAAACAAGTCCTTGTCCTTGTCGGCTAAGGGGTATAGACGATTCATAGTCCGAATGCCTTTCAAACCGGATTCTGGTTGATACCACTCGGATTGGATCATTTGTTCCACCACACGGTGCACGGGAAACACCACCTGGGACCCCCGCACCGCTTGAATGAGCGGATCCTCCAAACCGTCATCCTCTAGAGGCCGAGGGACCGCCAAGTGAAGGGTCTGAAGAGACTCCGTGATCAAGGGCACTAACTCTTCTCTACGGAAAACGCGAATAATCCACGCTTGGTCTTCAGGTTCTTGGATTTCACTGTCCTCCAAATCGTCTCCCTCAGCATCAGGATCACCCTCCGCCTCCAAATCAGGATAACCCACGGCGTCCTGATCGAGTTCCAGGGATCTAAACCTCTTGGCGGCCGGCGGAGAAGGACGGCGGCCCCCCCCCGAGGACAGGGAGGGAAGAGACACAGGCAAAGCCTCAGGCAAGTGACCGGACCGGCTCAAGCGAAACGCCTGGTGCATAAGGAGCACAAAATCCGGGGAAAAATCCACGGATGGGGATGCAAGGGCATTGTTTAGCACCTCCGTAGGCTGGCCCGTAGCAGGGGGAACAGAACAAGGCGGAAGAGAGCCAGGCGAAAGATCCCCTTCCGCCAAATTAGGAGGGCCATCAGGTTCTGGCAGCTCCTTCAACACCGGATGATGTTCTAAGTCTACCGAAATAGAGGCGCAGCTGCGACAGATGCCAGAGTCCGCCAACGCCGCTCTACGCGACCCACAAACCACGCACTGCGGTTTGGAAGCCATGTCAATGCAATAATAGCACAGCAAAGACAGGCAAACTGATCCCACAGAGAAGGAAAGCTGAAGTTGCTAACCCGATTAAAAGCGCTTTTTTTTTTTTTTGAAAAAAATAAAATACTCCCCTGAATCCTCAGAGTGTCCTCAGCAAAATCGCCAAAAAAATTAGTCCGAAAAACGCAAGGGAAGCCCGTGCACAAGTGTTGAAGCCGGATGAAAAACCCCTTTCAGGGCTTCAAAATGGCCGCCGGCTCATGCACTCGCGCTCAAAGAACGGCGCGAAAAATAAGGCAAAATAAAGAAATGAAAATAACAGCAAAAGAATGGCAAGAGAGAGGCAGGGGGGGGGGGGGAAATAAAAATCCCGGGCTCGGACCCCCACCGCCGAAACGAGGCTCTGATGGCAGTCAACTCACCTTGCTAGAGCTGAAGGGAAACGTGCTGTAGCACCCGAGGCAGAAAGTAAAGAAAGATTCCTACCCGGCACCAGCAGAAAACTGACAGGAAGCAGCTCAACACCAAGGAGCTGTCTGTAAAGGGTAGATCTACTCCCCGTGCTGTCCAGGGGAGAGATCAAACCTGACTGCCAACAGCCTCCGGTCCGGAAGGCAGGAGCCCAATGCAGGACTGACTTCCCGGGAGGCCCCCTGAATCACCTTTCCTTTTTTTTTTTTTTTTTAAACACTTAAAGGAACAGCTACCTAATTAAACCAAAGGAGTAAGGCAAAAGAAAACACCCAAAACTAACTAGTGTTGCTTCCCCAAGTGCCACTAAGTGTGCCCAGGATAGGCACACACGTCCTCAAGCTGCAAGGAGACTGGACACACTGGGGGCTTATGGGAGCTCCGCCTGCATACATCATACAGAAAGAGTTGATTGGTCCAGTCTCCAGGCTGCAGGAGGAGGTGCACTACCCGATTGTGGAGGACCGCTCAGGAAAGTATATTAAACGTATTAGGTACAGTTTTATTGGTATAAATATCCATAGAAACCCTTAGTAAGTAAAGAACTTAAAGATCTAAACAAAAACTAAGATGCAGACAGCAGTCCAGCAGCGAGATGGGGGCTTTCCAGTCTTTTGCATTGAGTGTCACATGTATGATTTTCTCCCAGTTGGTGAGAGGTCTTACGTGTGCACTAGGTGCAAGGAGCTCTTTGCTCTCAGGGAACACGTCCGTTCTCTAGAGGCTAGAATAGCAGACTTGGAAAACATAAGACAGAGAGGTACATAGACGAGACCTACAGGGATATAGTCCTGAAGTCCCACCTCCAGTCTGGCAGCATCCCTGTTGCCATGGAGGAGAGAGGTCACGTGACAGGAGATCACCACCCTGGTGTGGCAGGAAGTGATCCTGTAACTAGGATCTGTCCTCCAGGTGATGTAAAACCCTCTCGCACCGTGGAAGTTTCTCCAGGGCCATGTGCCCATGAGGGAAGGGTTAGGACAGCCGTTATAGTTGGTGATTCGATCATAAGGCATGTAGATAGCTGGGTGGCTGGTGGACGTGAGGATCGCCTGGTAAAATGCCTGCCTGGTGCGAAGGTAGCGGACCTCATGCGCCACCTAGATAAGGTCTTAGATAGTGCTGGGGAGAGGTCTGCTGTCTTGGTACATGTCGGTACCAATGACATAGAAAAATGTGGTAGGGAGGTTCTGGAGGCTAAATTTAGGCTTTTAGGTAGAAGTTGAAATCCAGAACTTCCAGGGTAGCGTTCTCCGAAATGCTTCCTGTTCCACGTGCAGGGCCCAAAAGGCAGGCAGAGCTCCAGAGTCTCAATGCATGGATGAGACAGTGGTGCAGAGATGAGGGGTTTGGATATATTAGGAACTGAGGAACATTCTGGAGAAAGGTGGGGCTCTTCCGAAGGGATGGGCTTCACCTTAACCGGGATGGAACCAGGCTGCTGGCATTAACCTTTGAAAAGGAGATAGAGCAGCTTTTAAACTAGATAATAGGGGAAAGCCGACAGTCGCCCAAGAGCGGATGGTTCGGAAGAATGTATCTTTGAAGGATACTACCAAAAGCAGAGAAGTTTCAAAAAAAGAGTAAAGTAGCCCAAATGCCCTCGAGTATGGAGCAGAGCGATCTTAAAGATCCCAAATTACCCATGTCTACCAATAGCCACATTAATATGAATAAAATACAGTCTCTAAAATGCTTGTAAGCAAATGCTATAAGTCTAAAAAAATAAGATGGGAGAGTTAGAATATATAGCACTAAATGAGAGGTTAGATATGATAGGAATATCAGAGACATGGTGGAAGGAGGATAACCATTGGGACACTGATACCTGGGTACAAACTATATCGTAATGATAGAGCTGATCAAATTGGTGGAAGGGTTGCGCTCTATGTTAGAGAGGGCATTGAGTCAGAAAGGATTAAAGTTTTGCAGGAAACAAAATTTGCTGTAGAATCTCTATGGATTGAAATTCTATGTAAAAAGGGGAAAGCGATGGCAGTGGGGGTGTACTATCGACCGCCTGGCCAGAATGAACAAATGGATGATGAAATGCTCAAAGAAATCAAGGAAGCTAACAAAAGTTACAGCGTGGCAATAATAATGGGTGATTTCAATTACCCTGGTATCGACTGGGTCAGTGTCACGGCAGAACATGCTAGGGAGATAAAGTTCCTAGATGAAATAAAATGACTGCTTCTTGGAGCAGCTGGTTCATGAACCGACCAGAGGGGAAGCCATATTAGACCTAGTCCTTAATGGAACACCAGATCTAGTGCAAGAGATAAGGGTGTTGGGACCACTTGGCAATAGTGATCATAGCATGATCGCCTTTGATTTAATTAGTGGAGGAGGGATAGTAAGGAAATCCACAGTACTACCTTTTAACTTTCAAAAGGGAGACTATGATAAAATGAGGAAAATAGTTAAGAAAAAACTAAAAGGAGCAGTTGCAAAGGTTAAAGACTTACATCAAGCTTGGGTGTTGAAAAATACTATCTTGGAAGCCCAGACCAGCTGTATTCCATGCTTTAAGAAAAGTGGAAGGAAGTCCGAAAAACTGCCAGCATGGTTTAAAGGTGAGGTCAGAGAGGCTGTTGTTGCCAAAAGAGCATCTTTCAGGAAATGGAAAAAAGAGCCAAACGACGAAACCTGGAAACAGCACAAGCACTGGCAGGTCAAATGCAAGGCATTGATAAAGCAGGCAAAGGGAGAATTTGAAAAGACGCTTGCTGCGGAAGCAAAAACGTGAAATAAAGATTTTTTCAAGTACATTCGTAGCAAAAAACCTGTGAGAGAGTCAGTTGGTCCATTAAATGATAGAGGAGTTAAAGGGGCACTAAGAGGTGACAAGGCGATAGCGGAGAGACTGAATGAATTCTTTGCTTCGGTCTTTACTGAGGAAGATGTAGGGATGTTACCCATGACTGACGTGGTATTTAAAGGTGTGGAAGAATTGAAGGAAATATCGATACATCGGGAAGATGTATTATAACTATTAGATAAACTGAAGAGTAGCAAATCACCTGGGCCAGATGGTATACTTCCAAGGGTGTTGAAAGAACTGAAATATGAGATTGCAGACCTGCTATTAGTAATCTGAACTATCATTAAAATCATCTCTAATACCTGAAGATTGGAGGATCGCCAATGTAACACCAATTTATAAAAAGGGTTCCGGGGTGATCCGGGAAACTACAGACCAGTGAGCCTCACGTCAGTACTGGGAAAAATGGTAGAAACCATCAAAGAACAAAATTATTCAGCATGTAGATAGTCATGGCCTAATGGGAGACAGCCAACATGGCTTTAGACAAGGAAGATCTTGTCTTACTAATCTGTTTTTTTGAAGGTGTGAATAAACAGGTGGACAAAGGTGAGTCGGTTGATATAGTGTATCTGGACTTTCAGAAAGCCTTTGACAAGGTCCCTCATCAGAGACTTTTGGCAAAACTAAAGAGTCATGGGATAGGAGGCAGTGTACTACTGTGGATCAGGAACTGGTTAAAAGATAGAAAGCAGAGGGTTGGGCTAAATGGCCAATTTTCCCAATGGAGAAAAGTGAATAGTGGTGTACCCCAGGGATCTGTGCTGGGTCCGCTGCTTTTTGACATATTCATAAATGACCTGGAAAGTGGAATAACGAGTGAGGTTATCAAATTTGCAGATGACAAAACTATTTAAAATTGTTAAAACCCAAGAGGATTGTGGAAAATTGCAAGAGGATCTTCATAAATTGGAAGACTGGGCATCAAAATGGCAGATGAAATTTAATGTGGAGAAGTGCAGGGTTATGCACCTAGGGAAGAACCACCCAAACTATGGTTACACGATGCAAGGTTCCACATTAGGAACCACCACCCAGGAAAAAGATTTAGGCGTCATTGTGGATACCTTGTTAAAACCCTCGGCCCAGTGTGCAGCGGCAGCCAAGAGAGCAAATAGAATGCTAGGTATGATAAGGAAAGGAATGGAAAATAAAACAAAAGATATTATAATGCCTCTATATCGTTCCATGGTGAGACCGCACCTTGAATATTGTGTGCAATTCTGGTCGCCGTATCTTAAAAAGGATATAGCGATTTTAGAAAAGGTTCAGAGAAGAGCCACCAAAATGGTAAAGGGGATGGAAGGATACTCCTATGAAGAAAGGCTAAAAAGGTTAGGGCTCTTTAACCTGGAAAAGAGACGGCTGAGGGGAGATATGATAGAAGTCTATAAATTAATGAACGGAGTGGAACGGGTACACTTAGATCGATTGTTTACATTATCAGAATATAGAAAGACTAGGGGACATGCAATGAAGCTACAGGGTAAACTATATAAAACTAATACAAGAAAATATTTCTTCACTCAACGTGTAATCAAACTCTGGAATTTGTTACCGGAGGATGTAGTAAAGGCTGTTAGTGTAGCTGGGTTTAAAAAAGGTTTGGACAAGTTCCTGGAGGAAAGGTCCATAAACCATTATTAAAAAGGGACCCAGGATATCAATGCTTGACCCAGTACAAGCATTGCGGAACCTGTGTCTTTTGGGGAAACTGCTAGGTACGTATGACCTAGATTGGTCACTGTTGGAAACAGGATACTGGGCTTGATGGACCTTGGTCTGCTCCAGTATGGCATATCTTATGTTCTTATGAAACGTACAAATGTCAAATGGCAGCACTCCCAATAAGTGACTAAAATCTTCATCAGCTGGAGCAGTTAAGAATTCCTTATGCCACAATATATAATAATGCGGGTTAATATAACAAATGGATAGAAATGCCTGGATAAAAGGGGGGAGGAATTGGGAGATGCGCGATTGGTGTGCTGTGACCTGCCAGTTCAGCTCTATACACAGAAAGCATAGTTACTCACCTGATCTCCGGGAACAGCAGGAATTTAGTCTTCACATATGGGTGCATCAGTACCGACGGAGCCTGCGCAGGAACGCTCCCCAGCGTCCCAATATGGAAGCTTTTGGGAGTATCCCACAGCGCCTGCGTGCTGCCTTCCTGCCTTTCCCAACTGTCTCTCTCCAGTTGAGTTTAAAGCTGAGACAAGAGAGAGGGAAAGAGAGAGAGAGAGAGATACGTCATGGGGAGGTGGGTGGGTCGTGAAGACTAAATTCCTGCTGTTCCCGGAGATCACCTGTTACAGGTGAGTAACTATGCTATCTCCAGGAACAAGCAGGAATGTAGTCATCACATATGGGGACTCCCTAGCTTTAGATGCCAAGGAGAGACCCCAGAAGTTGTGCGCCCCTGTGAAGGGCTCTACTTCCCCCCCATGGATCTCTGGCATCCAACCAGAGATGGCGGATATTTTTATTTTTATTTATTTATTAACAATTCTTATATACCGCACTATTACCTGAGTTGTAAAATTACCCTGTTGTCCAAGTTACCCTGTTGTCCAAGTTGTTAACCCTGTTTAATGTAACTCAGACATTTTTGTGTACTGAAATGTTTTGTTTGATGTAAACCGCGCTGATGTCAAATAGTGCGGTATATAAGAAATGTAAATAAATAAATAAGACATCAGCGCGGTTTACATTGAACAAAAAACATCCGACAATTTACATATGTCTGGTCATTACATTTAACAGGAAGTATAACTTGGCGAAATAGGGGAAACTAAATACAATGAGGGTTATCTGATGAAGGATATCCTGGTTAACTATATACAATGGTGGTACAATAGTACATGGAACAATTTACTATTTACATTGTGAAGTTGGCCTGTTGCGAGGTTCTATCTGTTTGACCACTTCTGCTATTTGCCTGGGGGTTATGTTCGGAGCTGTCAATGAGATATTTAAGGAAGAGGAAATGTTTCAGTGCCTTTCTGAACTGACTCAGATTAGGTGTTGCTCTGATTTGTGCTGGTAAGGTGTTGATTAGGTATGGAACAGGTGTTGAACAGCCTGACCAAACAAGGCATCCCGGCGGGAGTCCTTGTCCAAGCAGTAATGGGCTGTGAAGGTATTAACCGAGGCCCAAGTGGCTGCTTGACAGATGTCGTCGATAGACACAGTGTAGATGAGCCATTGAAGCTGCTATGGCTCTCATATTGTGAGTGTGACATGGCCCTCCAGAGGAAGGTTTTTACTCTGATAGGCAAAGGAAATACACTGTGCAATCCAGTTGGACAGTGTTCTCTTGGAGACTGGAAGTCCCAAATGAGAAGGATCAAAAGCAACAAAGAGTTGAGAGGACTTTCTATGTTGCTGTGTTCTTTGCAAGTAAAAGGCTAAAGCTCTTTTACAGTCTAAAGTATGAAGATTCCTTTCTGCATTAGATGTATGAGGCCTTGGAAAAATAGACAGGCAGGTAAACCGCTTGGTTTAAATGGAAAGGTGAGACCACCTTCGGCATGAAGTGTGGATGAGTCTTAAGGACTACCTTATCATAATGGAACCTTGTATAAGGTGGATCAGCTACTAGTGCTTGCAACTCACTGATGCGACGTGCTGATTTGATTGCAATGAGAAAGATAACTTTCCAAGAAAGAAATTTCAATGTAGTAGCCAAAGGTTCAAAAGGCGGCTTCATGAGCTGACCAAGAACTAGGTTTAAGTCCCATGCCACTAGAGGTGGCCTAATGGGAGGCTTAGTTAGAAGGCAGCCTCTCAAATCTTGCTACAAGAGGATGGGAGGAAATAGGTTGTCCATTCAGAGGCTTGAAAGAAGCTGCAATGGCACTCAAATGGACTCTCACTGAGTTAGTTTTCAGTCCTGCATTGGATAAATGAAGGAGATAGTCCAGCAATGATTCCAGAGGTATCGTATGGGGGTTAAGAGCCTTCTGCGAACACCATATGGTAAACCTTTTCCACTTGAAAGCATAAGAGCGTCTTGTGGAAGGTTTCCTGGAAGCATAAAGGATATCCTTTACTGGCTGAGGAAGGTTAAGATCATGAAGATCTAGGCCTTCAGCAACAAAGCCCCGAGATGCAGGGATTAGGATGCCATAACATTCCGTCCTCCTGAGACAGGAGATCTGGAGCAGACCCTAACTCCAGGGAAGGAGCTTGAGAGAGTTGTAGAAGCAGAGGGTACCACACTTGCCGTGGCCAATGTGGTGCTATGAGAATCATATGGCCTCTGTCTCTCTGAAGCTTGAATAGGGTTTTGGGAATTAAGGGAATGGGTGGAAAGGCATAAAGGAAGTCCTGACCCCGGTGAAGGAGGAAGGCATCCCTGGCCTGAAAGCCCTGATCTGGAATTTTGGAACAGAACTGGGGAAGTTTGGCATTCCACGGACTTGCAAAGAGGTCTATGTCCGGGGTTCCCCAAATTTGAAAAATCTTGGCCACCTGGTCTGCATGTAGAGACCATTCGTGTGGAAGCAGAACTTGATTGAGTCTCTCTGCCCAAGAGTTTTGTATGCCTGGAAGATACACTGCCAGGAGATGAATCTGATGCTCTGGCGAGGGCCCATAGTTGCAAAGCGACAGAGTGCCCCCCCCCCCCCCCCCTGCTTGTTCACGTAGAACATGGCTACTTGATTATCTGTATGAATGAGGACTGTCTTATAGCTGAGCAGGGTGTGGAACACTCAAAGAGCAAGGAAGATTGCTCTGAGCTCTAAGAGATTGATATGTAGATGAGTCTCCTGTAGAGTCCATGTGCCTTGGGTGGAGAGGTCTTGTAGATGAGCTCCCCAACCCACTGGTGAAGCATCTGTTGTGAGAGTTGCCTGGGGTAAGGGTTGTTGAAAAGGGGACCCCAGCAACAGGTTTTGAGAGGACTGCCACCATTGGAGGGACAAAATAAGACAATTTGTGTTTGCTATTTTGTCTGACAGGCATCCTGATAACCGAGTCCACTGGGTGGATAAAGTCCACTGGGCTTCTCTCATGTGGAGGCGAGCATAAGGAACCACATGCACTGTCGATGCCATGTGGCCTAGTAGTTGTAGCATTTCTCGGGCAGTGAGGGAAGGTTTTAGCACTGCTTGAGAAGCTAACTGCACCATGCAAAGGCAACGGGCCTGGGGGAGATAGGCCCTTGCCCTTTTGGTATCCAGCAAAGCTCCTATGAACTCTAGGGACTGAGTGGGTGTTAGACTGGATTTTGGGATGTTTATGACCAGACCCAAATACTGAAGGATACGCATTGTGCAAGATAGGGAAGTCCTGGCCTCTGACTTTGATGGGGCTCGAATGAGCCAGTCGTCTAAGTAGGGGAAGACAAATATTCCTAGAGTGCGAAGAAATGCTACTACCACAGCCATTCATTTCGTAAACACTCTTCGACCCCACCAAAATTATGCTTTTGCATATATGGATGATGTCAAAATCCATAGTAACACCTGGGCAGAGCATCTGAAGAGGATCAGGGCAGTCTTGTGCTCCATGAAGCAAGCGGGAATCACTTTAAACCCGAAGAAGTGTGCCTTTGCAAATAGGGAGGTAAAATACCTGGGCCACCTAGTGGGAAGAGGAAAAATTAAACCTCTAATGAGTAAAGTAGATAGCATCAGGAATTTTCCTCCTCCAACAACAAAGAAACAACTAAGAAGTTTCTTAGGACTTATTGGATACTACCGCAGGTTTATACCGCAATTCGCAGAGAAAAGTGCAATTTTCACGGATATGCTGCGGAAGAATTGTCCAAACCAGCTAAAGTGGACACCTGAAGCTGAAAAAGCGTTTTCAGTCTTAAAAGGAAAATTGTGTACAGGACCGGTACTGAAAGGGGTGGACTTCAAGAAACCCTTTCTGGTTCAAACAGATGCATTGGACGTAGGGCTAGGAGCGGTTCTATCCCAGTGTCATGAAGGGGAGGAGCATCCTGTGATGTACCTGAGCAGGAAGTTGTCACCGGCTGAACAAAAGTATTCCACAACAGAAAAAGAATGTTTAGCTATCAAGTGGTCAGTGAAGGCGTTAAGGTTTTACCTTAGAAGGGAGAAAGTTCCAGTTGGTCACGGACCATGCCCCACTTAAGTGGTTGCAGCAAATGAAGAACCACAATGCCAGGTTGACACGCTGGTACATGGCCTTACAGGCATTTGATTTTCAAGTTGAACATCGTGCTGGGAAGTTACACAAGAATGCGGATGCCCTTTCCCGTATTACGGACTGTAGAGAAAAAGTTTCACCAGTTACACCAGTCCGTAATAACTTAAGCAGGGGGGTATGTGATAAGGAAGCTTATCATAGCTCAGGAAGGAGCTATAGAAAAGGTGAAGTGACTCTGAACAAGCAACCTGTCAGTTCTGGTAGAAATAAGAAAACAGAATTTTCCCATAAAAGACTACCAGTTCCAGAATGCACCAGGTTTTCAACAGCCATTAGAGGAGCTGAAGTGGAGAAACGTGTGTTCAATCAGGAGGGCTATGAGGTAATCCCTAAGCATTCATCTCAAAGGGCAGGGCCTGATTCAGCACAGCTGCGCTGTGTTAGGGAGGAGCACTCATCAAGGCAGAATAAGAGTAGAGTTTATTCTACAGATGACCATCTTCATGATCACCTTGGATATCCAGAGAATTGTCCTCAGTATCTTGAGAATCAGCTTGAGTTTGATCATCAGTTTCATCTGAAGGATCATCAGAAGCAGAAGCCAAACCGGACAGAGAGGGAAAGAGACCCTTTGGAAGAAGGAAGAAAAAAGCCTTTGAGAGGTCTAGAAGAGTCCAAAGCAGTACGTATACTGGGAGGTATTCCAAGGGCCAGCATACACCATTGGACTGGGGAAAGCCAGAGGAATGGTGCTGCAGAGCTAGGAATCACCAGAGGCTACCTGTGAGGGAGACGGCTGCACGTGGAAGGGACCCTAAGACCTGTGATCCAGTGTCCAGGGATCTGGATTGGAAGGCTGGACATAAGAACTGGACTACATACTGGCCAGGCTATATAGAGAGGAACTCTAGCAGCAATGGAAGCTCAGGTATGAACACTGATCTATGCCCTAGCTATAATCTTGAAAGACAGCAGGGAAGCAAGTATTCTCCTGAAAATGCTCCATTGAGAGATTCATCTGTGCCAATCCATGATATTGAACCCATGCTTGTTGAACAAGGGGGAATAATAGCAGATGAGGATCCTGTTTATATGGACTGCTCTCTATCTAAACTCAGTTGGTAACTTTCTGTTATAAAGTACAGCAACCATCACAAAGAAATACAAATTTGTTCTTTAATCTACTCAGAAAAGCTCCTGAAGCAGGATTTGACTCACACAGTAGAAAGCAAGCCAGCTAAAGGGGTTTCAGCTGGATAACTGCTAGCAATTAAGCCTTACCTAATTGCTTGTGAGCTAGGAGAGAATCACTTCTGTATCTATGTGGGAAGTAATCAGAAGTTAACCTGAAAAGAACAGTTTGTTTCTTGTTTTGTGGCTTTTCATTTGTTGTTTTCCTGATTTTGACTTTGTTTTTCCAAGTTAACACTGAAAGCAAGTAACCTAATTTATGTGCTACCAAGCATATCTGTGTTGGGAGAAATAACCCCATAAATAAATATCTTATTGGCTTTACCCAAGAGCACAACTAAATTGTCAGCAGCTGTGTCTGGTGTGAATGAACTACATTGCCCACAATACCTTGCAAATCATATAGAAATATGCACTTGCCAAGAGTGTGAAGATTCTCACCCAGGCAGCCGTCTGACAGCACCTATGGCAATGGCAAAGGTTCTGCTTATGCACTCAAAACAGTCGAAAGCTGCACGGTTGACAAATTTTGAAACATCCTGGGCATGCTTGACCAATGTGAGAAAATCCTGTCTTCGATCCTCAGGAAGAAGAGGGCCTAGACCAGGGGTCTCAAACTCAAATTGCTTTGAGGGCCGAATGAGGACTTGTAAAGTAACCCGGGGGCCGCATAAGACACGGGCCTCATTTGCATAAGGGGCCTCATTTGCATAAATATTTGCATAATGTTGCATAATGAGTGCATGGATAAAGAAAGACTAGAAAATTTCTATCTTACTATAATCCAGTGCCAACCGCCAGGCACATTAGGAACTACTACTAACACTGCCCATTTGGAACCCATAGCAAACCCCCCGTATCATAACAGCACTACCAGGACTCACAAAGCACCAGACCCTACCTATCAAAAGGCAACACTGCAAATATTAAATCAATACATTTCAGAGAACAATACATGACCTACTGGGAAAAGAGAACAAGTAGCAATGTCAAATAGGAATTACACAGAATACCTCAGCACTGTAGAAATAAAACTATAAATAATTTCTTGTACCAAAGCACAGACATTAATGATGCACATTTCCCAGAGCTGACATATTCCAGTTAATAAATTCAAAATAAAGAGATATTTTTCTACCTTTTGTGCATTTTTTTTCAGTTGCAATTGCTCCAGCCACTTCTGGTTTCTTCGTGTCTTCTGCTATCTCCATCGTCTGCTGTCCATTTGTCCTTTCTTCTCTCTTCTAGTTTTTTTTCCATTCTCTCTCTCTACATCTGCTTTAACATACTAATCTTTCTCCTTTTGCTCTTTCCTCATTCCTATTTCATCCACTCAAATTTTACCCCTCCATCCTCAATCCCCACTTACTCTCCCAATACCTGGCCAATTGTAGATTTGTCTTCTCTTCCAGACAAAATATTTTTCCCCTCTCCATTTCACTTTCCCAGCTCCATCCCATTCTAATCCTCCCCCAACATCAGCTCCCTTCTAGTTCCAGCCCCACCCAGCATCTGCTCCTTTCTAGTCCCTGCATCAGTCCATTTCCAGTCCTATCCTAGCCTCACCATCAGCCCATTTCCAATCCTAGCCCCCCCGCAGCCCATTTCCAATCCTAGTCCCTCCCCTCAGCCCATTTCCATTCCAAGCCCCCCTCCCCATCAGCCATTTGCAGTTCAAGCCCCCCTTCCACTCAGCCCATTTCCAGTCCTAGCAACCCCCCCAGCCCATTACCAGTCCTAGACCCCCCATAGCCCACTTGCAGTCGTATCCCCCATCACCCCATTTTCAGTCCTAGCCCCCACCATAGCCCATTACCAGTCATAACCCCCCCCTGCCAATAGCCCACTTCCAGTCCTAACCCCCATCTGCCCATTTCCAGTCCTAGCCCCCACCATAGCCCATTAGTAGTTATAACCCCCCCCAGCCCATTACCAGTCATAACCCCCCCTGCCAATAGCCCACTTCCAGTCCTAACCCCCATCTGCCCATTTCCAGTCCTACCCCCCAACATAGACAATTACAAGTTATAACCCCCCCCCCCAGCCCATTACCAGTCATAACCCCCCCCCCAGCCCATTACCAGTCATAACCCCCCCCCCCTCACCCCTCTGCCAATAGCCCACTTCCAGTTCAGTCAGCCCCTCCATAGCTCATTACCGGCCAACAAAAAACCCCCAAAACCCTGGCTTCTGCTGCTGCCGTTGCCGCCGTGGCAGCAGCAGAATCAATTGTCAAATTAAAAAAAAAAAAAAAACTGACTTCTGCTGCTCAAGCAGCTGTCCTGCGGCCCCTTTCCCTCTGCCCGGAGATCCGACTCTGCTCTCAGTGGCGTGCTTTTCAAGCCGCGACGAGAGTATTCCCCTCTCGCGCGGTTTTTCAAGCCGCGCGAGAGGGGAATACTCTCTTCGCGGCTTGAAAAGCACGCCGCTGAGAGCAGAGTCGGATCTCCGGGCAGAGGGAAAGGGGCCGCAGGACAGCTGCTTGAGCAGCAGAAGTCAGGTTTTTTTTTTAATTTAACAATTGATTCTGCTGCTGCCACGGCGGCAACGGCAGCAGCAGAAGCCAGGGTTTTGGGGGATTTTTTGTTTTCCGCCGTCGCGGGCCGCACAAAGTTGTCTCGCGGGCCGCATGCGGCCCACGGGCCGCGTGTTTGAGACCCCTGGCCTAGACCCTCTAAATCTCCTGTGACTTCTTTCAGAAACATTCCCATATATAGACTAAAGGAACTGATCCTGGCAGAAAGCATGGTAGCTTGGAAGACACGACGTCCAAAAGCATCCAAAGTTCTGCACTCACGTCCTGGAGAATTAGAGGCATGCCTCTTTGCACTCTTGATCCTTCTCATAGCTGATTCCACTACAATAGCATGGTGAGGAAGCTGAGTTTTCTGGAAAACAGGACAAGGAGGGACTCAATACAGAGTATCCAGTCTACGAGAATGAGGAGAGGTGATCTCATAGATGGGCAAGGTAGCTGCCTCCTTAGGAGTTTTAGGATATTGTAAAGTTTCCAACTCCTTTGCTCTGGGCTCTGTTTCAGGTGCCACAGTAATGGACAGATCTCGAGCCACCTCCCTGATGAAATCTTGAAAGGAAATGTCCTCTGGAGGAGACATCCTATGTTTAGGGGAGGAAGGCTCCTCTGGAAGAAGTATTCCCGCATTGACAGAACTGTCAGAATCCTCAGACTCCTCTGAGGACTCGAAGTATCGTCTGTCAGGATGCTTTGAAGAGCCCGATACCCGTACCGACCGAAGTCTGTACTGGGAGTAAATCGGTACCGGAGGGCATCGGATGACTGGGTGCCGGCAATGCGGACACCGATATCCATGCTATCGGTACCGGTGCTGATATCAGTGCCGGTTGAAAAGTCTGACGCGGTTCCGAGGGCATCGACACCACAAGGAGAGCCACCAGACTGCGCTCAATAGCCAGGACTCTCTGGTCTATCGACACTGCCGATGCCTGGATGTTGGTACCGGAGAAGACCGCCGGTACCCCAGAGCATGGCACCAGTAGTTCTGCCGAGGTCGAGGCCTTGAGAACATCCTGGAGCCACGATAATGCTTTGGAAGCCGAAGCCTCCCGCTGGGGCAATTTTGCCGGTGCAGAATCCTCAAGGGCAACGCCAGAGGCATCTCGATGCTTAGGAGATCTACCCTTTGAGGACCGGCTAGACTTATGTTTAGTTACCTGAGATCCACGGGAGGAAGACCAAGCCCTGGAAGACGATGCCACCGAAGCTGCATCAGAGGGAAACAGGGTACTGAGCTTGGCGGCTCGGTTCTGTCGACCTCTTGGACATCATGGCACAGGCCATACACTCCGACATGGAATGATCAGGACCTAAACATTTCAGACACCACTCATGGGTGTCGGTGACAGATGGTACTGCCACACTTGGTGCACTTTTTAAAACACGAGGGTTTTTCCATTATGTAAAAAATCTTGGGCCTAAGGCCCAAAATGGCACATGCACCTGGAAAAAATGGGAAAGGGTTTTTTTTTTGTTTAAAGAAAAGAAATACAGAAATAAAGAAAAAACGGCGGTACCGGTAAAGCGTCGAGGAAGGCAGACAACCACAAAAAAGAAGGAAAATTTTCTGCGGTGACAGGAACACGACCTGCTGGCTCCGCGGAAAACGAAGAACTGGAGAGAGGCAGTTGGGAAAGGCGGGAAGGCAGCATGCAGGCGCTGTGGGATGCTCCCAAAAGCTTCCTAATTGGACGTTGAGTAGCGTTCCCGCGCAGGCTCCGTCGGTACCGACGTACCCATATGTGAAGACTACATTCCTGCTTGTTCCTGGAGATAACCTTGTTATAATATAGCCGGGCAGAGACAGGGAGGGTAATTCCCAGACAGCAAAGCGATCTGCGAGAGGTGGTTTTGTGGAGGGCTGATTATACTAAATTTGGCAATGGGGAAGAGACTGGTTGCTAATATGGGAGCCAGAGAGGGCAGCGACAAATTAAGAAAACCCCCCAAGACAGCTCTATTTGCAATAGAACTCTGGAAACCTATAGGAAATGGTTAAAATATATGCTGAGAAAGTGTAGTTACTCACTCACCTATAACAGGTGTTTTCCAGGGACAGCAGGGATCAGTCCTCACAAACAAACCTCTTCCAAAGACGTGGAAGCTGTAAAACTAGAGGGCATAACATGAAGCTGCAAGGGGGTAAATTGAAAGGCAATGTCAGGAAAGCGTAGTTACTCACCTGTAAGGTGTTCTCCTGGGACAGCAGGAATCAGTCCTCACATGTGAGTGACATCGGCACCAACAGAGCCCTCGTGCGGAACAAATCCCCAGCTTTCATAGAAAGCCTTTGGGAATTGCATTATGCATGCACGGTCCCCTTTCTGCCCAAGGGTGCCATCTTGCTCAGTCAAATGACATAGCTAAAAAGACGGCAAAAAGAACAAAATATAGTAGGACTGCAACTCCAAGGGGAGGGAGGGAGGGAGGGTCATGAGGACTTATTCCTGCTGTCCCCAGAGAACACTTGTTACAGGTGGGTAACTACACTTTCTCCGGGAACAAGCAGGAAGTCAGTCCTCACATATGCGACTCCCCAGCTATAGGCTACCGAGAACCTACAGCTGAAAAATAGGCTCCCTTTACGAGAACTACAAGCAGCAACAATAGGAATCTAACAGAGAGTAGCACTCCGGTAGCCAGACAGAAGGGTCAGAGGGCAGGAGTTGCCTAGACCTTAAAAAGGCTATGGAGTACAGCCTGGCCGAAAGCACTGTTCCGTCTGGACTCCCTATCCAGGCAGTAATGGGTTGCTAAAGTCTGACCTGAAGACCAGGTGGCGGCCCAAGCGGAACAGAGCGAAAGTGAGCCACTGATGCTGCCATGGCCCTGACCCGATGGGCTGTAACACTACCCTGCAGTGGAAGCTCGGTTGCTCTGTATGCCCAGGCGATACAGTCCACCACCCAGGTGGACGGCATACGCTTGGAAACAGCCATCCCCAGTTTACTGTGGTCGTAGGATATGAAGAACTGAGCAGCTCTTCTATGGCCCTGCGTACGCTGAATATAGAAGGCCAACGCCCTCTTACGGTCCAGGATATGCAGAACCGTCTCTGCCCGACTGGCATGCGGCCTGTGGAAGAAGGTAGGCAGCACCACCTCCTGGTGAGGTGGAACGAAGAGACCACGTTCGGAAGGAACTTGGGGTGTGTGCAGAGCACCACCCGGTTCCTATAAAACCTTGTATAAGGCCTGTCGGACACAAGGGCCTGAAGCTCACTCACTCGCTGAGCCGATGTGAGTGCCACCAAGAAAACTACCTTCCAAGAAAGGTAGCGTAGATGGCAGATTGCCATTGGCTCAAAAGGTGGCCGAGTAAGCTGCCCTAAAACCACATTCAAATCCCATTTGGTCGCCGGCGGGAAGACTGGAGGCTTCAGCAGAAGCAGGCCTCTCAGGAACCTAGAAAAGAGGGGATGTGCAGAGAGAGGCTTCCCTTCCACTGGGAAGTGGTTTGCTTCAAGAGCACCGAGGTGAACTCTGACGGAGTTGGACTTAAGGCCCAAATCCAAAAGGTGGAGAAGGTACTGTAATACCACTGCAACCTGGCAAGAGAAAGGATTCACCTTCTGCTTCTCGCACCAAGTCCCAAACCTATGCCACTTGAAGGCATAGGTTTGTCTAGTTGACAGCCTCCTTGAGGCCAGCAAGACCTCTTCCACATCTTTTGGAAGGAGGAGGAGTGGTGCAAGCACTACCCTTTCAGCAGCCATGCCATTAGGTTGAGGGAGCTGAGATTGGGGTGCAGGAGAGTGCCCCCCCTCCTGAGACAGGAGGTTTGGAGAGAATCCCAGGGGAATGGGAGCCTCCACCGCTAGCTGATGCAGAAGCGGAAACCAGGGTTGCCTCGGCCACCTGGGAGCTACCAGGATGACCGAGGCCTTGTCCTGGATTATCTTGGAGAGTCTCGGCCACCAGAGGTGTCAGAGGAAACACAGAGGAGGCCCACAGACCATATGAGAAATTCATCGGCAGCCATTCTGTGTGGGTGTGGCTGCCTGGAGCAGAATCGGGGCAACTGGTGATTGACAGGACTTGCAAACAAGTCCATTGCTGGCCATCCCCAGGTCTGAAAAAGCCAATGGACTCCTCCCTTGTCCAGCTGCCACTCATGGGGCTGCAGAATCCTGCTTAGCCTGTTGGCTAAGTAGTTGTCCTGGCCTGGCATGTAAACTGCCCGCAAATGAATGCCATGCCAGACTGCAAAGGAGCACAGATACAGGGTTTCCTGACACAGTAGACGGGACCCCGTGCCACCCTGTTTGTTCACATAGAACATGGCTATTTGGTTGTCTGTCTGTACCAAGATAGGCTCGTGAGCCAAGGTCCGCCAGAACACTCCCAGAGCCAGACTGATGGCATGGAGCTCCAAGAAATTGGTTTGTTGTGTTCTCTCATTTGGAGACTATACCCCCTGAGTACAAAGCCCCTGGCAATGGGCTCCCCAGCCCAGCAAGGATGCATCCGTGGTCAGGATTCTTGTGTCGAGGAGCCTGGAAAAGCATCCCCGCTTCCAAGTGGAATGGCTGAAGCCACCAGACAAGGGACCACACTAGTCTGGACACCGTGACTCCATCTCGGAGGCCGCCTGTGGCTTGTGTCCACTGGTCTCTGAGGCACCGAGCAGTTTGTGTGTGGAGGCGAGCATCTGGTGTTAGATGGACCGTGGAGGCCATGTGCTTGAGGAGGTGCAGAAAGTGCCTTGCTGACACTAGAGACCTGCGACTCACTTGGCGTGCTAGGAGCAAAAGCCTCTTTGCCCTGTCTGCCGGTAGGTAGGCCCTTGCCTGAAGGGTATCGAGTGTTGTCCCAATGAGCTCTAGCTGTTGAGTGGGAAGAAGGCTGGACTTGGAGTAATTGATTACAAACCCCAGATGCTGAAGCACCTGGATGGTGCAGGATGTGGCCTGATGGACCTCTCTGGATGAAGTGGCTCTGATGAGCCAGTCATCTAAGTAGGGGAAGCCAAACTCCTTGGAGTATGAGAAAGGCGGCCACCACCACCAGGCATTTTGTGAATACCCTGGGGGCAGAGGCCAGGCCAAAGGGGAGTAACCCTGTACTGGTAGTGATTGCCTCCCACCACAAAGCGTAGATACTGCCTGTGGTCTGGGAGTATTAGGATGTGTGTATACACATCCTTTAGGTCTAAGGAGCATAGCCAGTCTCCCTGGCGGAGGTAAGGCAGCAATATTCCAAGTGAGAGAATCTTGAACTTCTCCCTCACCAGGGATTTGTTTAAGTTGCACAGGTCGAGGATGGGTCTGAGGCCTCCTGTTCTTTTTGGTACCAGGAAGTACCTGGAATAGAAGCCCTTGCCCTGCAGGTGGTGGGGCACCAGTTCTACCACCTGATCCTCGAGAAAACCCACCAACTCCTTCAGAAGGTGGTCCCGGTGAAGGGGAGACTTAAGGGGCTCTCCTGGGAAATAAGGAGGAGGTACCTGGATCAAAAATAAGGAGGAGGTACCTGATGGACTATCTGCAGGACCCAGGCATTGGTGGTGATGGCTGTCCATCTATGGGCATACAGGCCAAGCCTTCCTCCTGTACACTGCCTATCCCCTGTGGGGAGAAAGGCCATGCTTTGAGAGTCAAAAGCCACTACCAGGCTGGGCCGGAGTCTGGGGTTTGGGGGCTTTCTGCTTACGCGGGCCATGCACCTGTCCCTTGGCATGCTGTCCCTGTTGGGGAGGCCTGAAAATGGGGATAGCTTCAGTAAGCAGTACCCTTCTGCAGGTAAAAGGGTTTTTTACCTGAGCCCTTCTTAGAAGGGGCAGAGGTCTTCGAGAGCCGTGTTCTCGTCATGTACTGACTATCTCAGCAGCCTTGTCAGTCATGGGTTTGCCAAAGAGGTTCTCTCCCTGGCATGGGACATCGACCAACTTGTCCTAAATCCATTGCTCAATGTCTGACAACTGTAGTCATGCTTGGCGGCATACACCGATGCCAGCTGCAGCTACCCAGGCCACCGACTCAAAGCAGTCACAGGCTGCTCGAGTCATGAACTTCAAGCACTCACAGATGCCGGTGGACAGGCTCTTGAAGTGCTGCAAAGGTCACTTGGAGAGACCAGCTGAGAACCTGGCAAGTTCCTTCACCAGATCCCTCAGGTAACAGAAACAGAAATAGGATGACAGAAAAAGACCACATGGCCTTTCTAGTCTGTCCTGCCATAACTACAACAGTCCCCTTTTTACCTTTAGAGATCCTCTGTTTGTCCCATGCTTTTTTGAATTCAGTTACTGTCCTCATCTCTACCACCTCCACTGGGAGACTATTCCATGGATCCACTACTCTTTCCGTAAAGAAATATTTCCGCATATCACTCCTGAATGCCCATGTACAGCTGGTAGGCCTGGATTAGACAGGTCAGCATTGAACCCTGGAAACACTTCTTGCCGAGGGCGTCCAAGTTGCGGGCCTCCATGCCAGGAGGCACCGAGGAGTGCGTCTTCTGGCTCTTCAGCCTGTGCATGGCTGATTCCACAACCATGGAGTTGTGCAACAATTGTGCCTTCTGAAATCCAGGGCTCTTACGGACTCGATACATCGAGTCGATCAGTTTGCTGATCACCGGTGCTGATGCCGATGTCTCCCATATGCGGAGCATGAGTCGTTCCAGGATTGGAGGCATGGGTACAGTAAGGGCCTCCCGAGGGGAAGAGTCATATTGCAGGATCTCGAGCTCTTCGGCTCGAGGATCCTCCTCGGACTCCGTGGGGCATGCTAAAGCCATGACATGTCCCTCACGAAGTCCAAGAAACTAGTGTCCTCCAGGAAGGACCTTCTCCGAGGCTCAGACACTGGGGAATCGGACGGGATGTCCCTGTTGTGCCAACAGGTGGCCAGGGACTCTTCCTCCTCTGTCTCCCCATCCTGATGCCTCCGAGGAGGAATCAAGGGGCTTCGGCATCGAGGGCCCCAGCATTGACCACCCCGACCTCAGCCCCAAGCGCAAGCAGAGAGGGACCTCGGCTGAGGTTCGACTCCAGCCTGCATGGTCTCGAGGATCGGCCTCCGGGGTCGACAGACGTCGGTGGCCCGGTGGTCGAGGCGGAAGAACCAGTGAGACCGGCAATCAGCACCTGCTGCTGCTCCATGAAGGCAGACATACTGTGCTCCAGGGCCACCATTCCACGACCGAGTCCAGAAGGCTCCACAGTCACCGGATCGGATCCAGACACCATTGGTCCTGATGCTGGCTCCCCCGGGGGGGGGGGGAGGCCTCGACGAGGACTGTTGTTACCTGCCTTGGCTGCTCCGTATCCCGTCGAGGAAGCTCACTGGATGCTCCATCTCTGAGGATCTGGGTCGGCGCTCGGGGCTCTGCAACCGGTCCTGGGAGGGACCTGGCTGTTCAGAGCCATCCAACGACACCACCTTCGAGGATTTTCTCTTCCTTCGATGTTCCCACGAGGGAGACCCCCTCTCCAAGGAACCTCTACGACGCTCCGGCTCAGAGTGTTCCTCCCGAGACGTAGAGGCTTCAGACGAGGTCCGGGACTGCAAAGGTACGGACTTAGCAAAAATCCTATCATGCTGCTGCTGGCTGTTTCTCAGGGCCTTCGAGGACATCTTCCTGCACAGGCCACAGACCTTCGGGTCGTGATCTGGCCCAAGGCACCAGAGACAGCAGTCATGTGTACCGGTGAGGGACATTAATGTAGTACACTGATCACATTTTTTAAACCCGCTGGCAGCCATTGGGAGAAAGAGGGCCCCTGTGAGGTCGAAGACCCGGGCTGACAGTGAAAAAGA
This sequence comes from Ichthyophis bannanicus, assembly GCA_033557465.1. Taxonomy (NCBI): domain Eukaryota; kingdom Metazoa; phylum Chordata; class Amphibia; order Gymnophiona; family Ichthyophiidae; genus Ichthyophis; species Ichthyophis bannanicus. Next base: position 376,707,016 of record CM066034.1, on the reverse strand, counting down.
AAAAGAGCGCGAACACTAGTCACTAAGGACAAAAAACGAAAAATCAAGCCGGACTTGATACGGTGTACCGAGCCAAAGGCGGAAAGGGGAACCGGTGTCGATCCGGAAAAGAAAAGAATTTCCTAACTTTGTAAACTTTTTCCACGGCGACTATGGGACAATGCCCACTGGGCTCCGTGCAAAAAAGGAGACTGAGCGAGATGGCATCCTTGGGCAGGAAGGAGACCATGCATGCGTGATGCAATTTCCAAAGGCTTTCTATGAAAGCTGGGGATTTGCTCCACACGAGGGCTCTGTCGGCACAGACATCACCCATATGCGAGGACTGACTTCCTGCTTGTTCCTGGAGAAATACTTTTTCACTGAGAGGGTGGTGGATGCTTGGAATGCCCTCCTGATAAAAGTGGTGGGGGCAAATAGTGACAGAATTCAAAATGGCATGGACAGACACAGTGGATCCCTTTACAGCAACAGGATAAAATCAAAATAAACTTATCTAATTTCTCAACAAATAGGGGTGTCCTACACGGAGTGGTGGGTTCACCCCTAAACAAAGACATGGGGAGGGGTGGCCTGCACGGAGTAGCAGGTGCACCTACTCTTGCCATCTTACTGGGCAGACTAGATGGACCATATTGGTCTTTATCTGCTGTCATTTACTATGTTACATATGGGTGACATCGGCACCAACAGAGCCCACGCGGAGCATTTCCCCAGCTTTCAAGGAAAGCCTTTGGGAATGCTACCATGCATGGTCCCCCCCCCTCCCCCAAGGGTGCTATCTTGCTCAGATGACATAGCAAAAAAGGATTTAAAACAATGTAGGGAAGCAACTCCAAGGGGAGAAGGGAGGGTGGTGAGGAATGCTCCTGCTGTCCCTGGAGAACACCTGTTAAAGGTGAGTAACTACACTTTCTCCAGGAACAAGCAGCTCGTCAGTCCTCACATGGGACTCCCTAGCTCCAGGCTTCTGAGGACCGAACTACAATAGTATCACTGGCAACTTCCTCAGGTGGCTGTGAGTTGCAGAAAATAGCGTCCAGTGACACTATTACTCTAGTAACCTGAACACGAACAAAAGATTCAGAGGGCAGAAGTTGCCTACACACTGAAAATATTATGGAGTACTGCCTGACCGAAGGCACTGTCTCTTCAGGACTCTCTCCAGGCAGTAATGTGTTACAAACATGTAAATTGAAGCTCATGTGGTGGCTCTGCAGATTTCCGGCACCAGCACTGAGTGGAGGTTGGCCACTGATGCAGCCAAAGGAGTGGCCTGCACACTCATAGGAGAGGGCAATGCAGTCCACCACCCATCTGGACAGAGTCCACTTCATTACCAGAAGCCCCAGTCTACTGGGTTCGCATGATATAAAGAGCTGAGGGGCTTTGCAATGGGTCTGGATCCTCTGCAGGTAGGACAGGGTCCACTTGCAGCCTAGCATATGCAAGATGAGTTTTCCTGCTGGCGTGGGGCCGTGGGATAAAGGTGGGAAGGACCACCTCCTGTTTGAGGAGGAAGGAGAATACCACCTTGGGGAGGAATTTGGGATATGTGTGGGGCACCACCCTGTTCTCAGAACTTTTTGAATGGCGGATCTGCCACCAAGGCCTGCAGTTCGCTCACTTGCCAAGCAGATGTGATGGCCAACAGAAAAAAAAACACTTTTCAGGAAAGGTATCCCAGGTGGCCAGGGGCTCGAATGGTGGCTTGGTGAATTGGGAGAGCACCACACTAAGGTCCCATTCCACCGCTGGAGGGTGGAGAGGGGGCTTTGAAAGCAGGAGGTCCCGGAGGAACCTGGAGACCATTGGCTGGTTTGAGAGGGATTTCCCCTCTACAGGGTGATGGTGAGTGGCTATGGTGCTCAGGTGAACCCTCACCAAGTTAGACTTTAGGCCAGTGTGCGAGAGGAAGTATTGTAGCACTTGTTGCATGTGGCAGAAAAAAAGGGTTCTCCCTTCTGTCTGTGCACCAGATGGAGAATCTCCATTTGAATGTGTACGCCCATCTGGTGGAGAGTTTTCAGGAGGTCAACAGGATCTCTTCGACTTCCCTGGGAAAGGGGGCCAAGGTTACCCTTTCATCAGCCACGCAGTCAACACTAGCGACACCAAGTAGGAGTGCAGGAGGGAGCCCTCCTCCTGGGACAGGAGGTCCAGATCCCAACCCCAGCGGAATCAGGAGTGCCGCTGACAGGGAGAGCAGCAGAGAGAACCACGGTTGCCAGGCCCATCTGGGAGTGATCAGGATCACTGATGCCTGCTCGTTCTGGATTTTGAAGAGTCTTGGCCACCAGTGGGGTTGTTGGGAAGGCATACAGGCCGCCCTCGGACCAAGGGATCAGAAAGGTGTCTGCTGCTCCTCTCTCCGGGTGTGGCTGGCATGAGCAGAAGCGGGGCAGTTGCGTGCTATCAGGAGAAGGCAAAGAGGTCCATCTTGGGCCTGCCTCAGAGGCGGAAGAATCACTGTGCCACGTTGGGATGCAGATATCATTCGTGGAGGACTCTGCTGAGCTTGTCTGTCAAGTAATTGTTCTGGCCTGACAGGTACACTGCTCACAGGAGCATTCTGTGGTGTACCGCAAAGGAGAAGAGAGCCACCGCTTCCTGGCAGAGGGAGTACTAACCTGTGTCTTCTTGCTAGGTCACCTAGAACACGGCGAATGGGTTGTCTGTCTGGATCAGCTCAGGATGGTTGCATAGGATGTAGAGAAACGCTTGCAGGGCTAGGAAAACACCCCCAAGTTCCAGGAAGTTGATCTACAGAAGCGACTTCTCTTGCAACCAGCTGCCTTGAGAGTGGACGTTTCTGCAGTGTGCTCCCCAACCAAGAGGGGAGGCATCCGTGGTTAGAACTATCTGCGGTGTCAGTGCCTGGAATGGCATCCCCTCCTGGAGGTGGTGCAGGGAGTGCCACCAGTTCAGTGAGAGCCAGTTGGCACGTGACTGATACTGTCACGTAGCCTGCCCGTGTCTTCGGTCCATTGGGAGTGGAGGCACCACTGGGTCATCCGCATGTGGCCCAGCAACCAGAGGCGGAGGCGAGCCAGTACTGACTGGCAAGTCTGTACTTCTTTCGGTAGCTGCATGAAACAAAGTGCTCTCCTTTGGAAGGGAGGCCTTGACCTGTAACATGTCACGACATGAAGGATTTTAGAAAACAGATAACCTTCCTCTTTACAGATCATTACAATGAACTCACCTAACCTGAATTCAACTGACCCCATGTAACTCAGGAATAGAAAAACACATTTAACTTACATCACTGCATATATACCCTTTGTACATATGCTATGCTTTATTACTTCCATCTGCATGTCTCGGCTCCCACCCCTTCCTCCCCACCCTAGCTCCTTCTTAAGTTAAATTTAACTAAAGTGCATAGTTAAACTAAAAGTTTAAGTTCTCTGTAAACAAATGAGATTAATGTAAACTGCTTTGCTTTAACGCTAAGGCAGTATATAAAAACTGTTAAATAAAAAAAAAAATAAATAAATGTCCAGCTGGACACCTATAAACTCCAGGCTTTGGGCTGGAGAGAGGTGGAATTTGGGATAATTGATGACTAACCCCAGGTGATGCAGGAGGCAGATTGTTCGTCCTGTGGCCTGGCAGGCCTCGAGGACCGTGCTGCCTCCGAGCAGCCAGTCTTCCAAGTAGGAAAAGACAATGGTCCCTTGTAAGCGCACGTAGACGGCCACAACCGCCAGGCACTTTTTAAAGGCTCTGGGCGATGAATCCCAATCAAATGGAAGTACCCTGTACTTGTAGTGCTCTCCTCCCACGACGAACCTTAAATACTGTCTGTGAGAGGGGTGGATCAGGATGTGGGTATATGCATCCTTTAGGTCTAAGGAGCACAGCCAATCTCCCTGGTGGAGGTAGGGCAGCAGGGTTTCAAGGGAGAGCATCTTGAATTTCAACCTCACCAGAAACTTGTTCAAGTTTCACAGGAATAGTATGGGCATGAGGCCTCCAGCTTTTCCGGGTATAAGGAAGTATCTTGAGTAGAAACCTTTTCCCCACAGTTTTCTGTGTACAGGCTCTATCACCCTGTCCCTGAGCAAACCCTTGAACTCTGACAGAAGCAAAGTCTGGTGAAGGACAGGCCACACTGGCTCTCTTGAAAAGAGCCCCGGAGGTGTTTGTAGGAACCTGAGGAGATAGCTCTTTTACTACTTTTAGGACCCATTAGTCCATGGTGACCCCAGGCCAAACTATGAGCAAAAAGGGCCAGGCAGCCCCCTGTTGGCTGGGGTGGGTCCCCAGGGAAAAGGAGCCCCTGCCCAAAGAGTCAAAAGCACCACCCCAGTCTGGGTGGGAGCTGGTGTCTAAGGCTTCTGGGCCTTTGGCTTCCTTGGTCCATGGCCCTAGTTCTTGGTCTGGGGGCCCTGTTGCCCTTCGAAGAAGGGTTGGTAGTGGCCCCAGTGGAAAGACCCCTTCTTCCTGGGGAAGGGTGGTCTCTTTCCTGACAGCTTCTTCCAGGGACGGGTCGAAGTCTTCCTTAAGAGTCTAACTGGTTACGACCTCGGCCTCTATCTTGGCCGCTTTGCTGGCCATGAGCTTGCTAAACAAGTTTTCCCTGATGCAGCGGACATCCAGCTATCTTTCTTGCTTAAGGTCAGAGGTTTGTAATCAGGCCTGGTGCCAGGCCCTGATGCTCACTAACATAACATAAGAACATAAGATATGCCATACTGGGTCAGACTCAAGTCCATCAAGCCCAGTATCCTGTTTCCACATGTGGTCCAGCAACCAGAGGAGGCGGCGACCTAGCAGTCTCCCCAAAAGACAGGTTCCTCAATGCTTGTATTGGGTCAAACAGTGATATCATGGGCCTCATTTAATAATGGTTTATGGACCTTTCATCCAGGAACTTCTCCAAATCTTTTTAAAATCCAGCTACACTAACAGCTTTTACTACATCCTCCGGTAACAAATTCCAGAGTTTGATTACACGTTGAATGAAAAAATATTTTCTCTTATTAGTTTTAAATAGGTTACCCTGTAGCTTCATTGCATGTCCCCTGCAATGCAATGTGTGCCTTCGAGTCAGTCCTGACTCCTGGCGACCCAAATGCTCCTGGGTTTTCTTGGCAGTGTCACCGGAAGTAGATTGCCAGGCCTTTCTTCCGAGGCAATGGAGGATTAAGTGAATTGCCAAGGTCACAAGGAGTGCTAGTGGGAATCGAACCCCGGTTGCTTGGTTACCAAGCCAGTGCTCTAACCACTAGGCTACTCCACCTCTCTGCATGTCCCCTAGTCTTTTTATATTCTGACGACGTAAACAATCGATCAACATTTAGCCATTCCATTCCATTCATTAGTTTATAGACCTCTATATCATATCTCCCCTCAGCCATCTCTTTTCCAAGTTGAAGAGCCCTAACCTTTTTAGCATCTCTTCATAGGAGTATCCTTCCATCCCCTTTACCATTTTGGTGGCTCTTCTCTGTATCTTTTCTAATAAAGCTATATCCTTTTAACATACGGCGACCAGATTTGCACACAATGTTCAAGGTGAGGTCACACCATGGAATGATACAGAGGCATTATAATATCCTTTGTTTCATTTTCCATTCCTTTCCTTATGATACCTAGCATACTAGCTGCTCTCTTGGCTGCTGCTGCACAATGGGCAGAGGGTTTTAACATGTTATCCACGATGACACCTAAATCTTTCCTGGGTGGTAATTCTCAATGAGGAACCTTACATCGTGTAACCATAGTTTGGGTAGTTCTTTCCTAGGTGCATAACTTTGCACTTGTCCACATAGAACTCCATCTGCCATTTGGATGACCAGTCTTCCAATTTATCAAGATCCTCTTGCAATTTCCCACAATCCTCTTGGGTTTTTAACTTTAAATAGTTTTGTGTCATCTGCAAATTTGATAACCTCACTCATTATTCCCTTTTCCAGGTCATTTATGAATATGTCAAAAAGCAGCAGACCCAGCACAGATCCCTGGGGTACTCCACTATTCACCTTTTTCCATTGGGAAAATAGGCCATTTAGCCCTACCCTCTTGCTTTCTATCTTTTAACCAGTTCCTGATCCACAATAGTACACTGCCTCCTAACCCATGACTTTTAAGTTTTGCCAAAAGTCTCTGATGAGGGACCTTGTCAAAGGCTTTCTGAAAGTCCAGATAAACTATCAACTTACTCACCTTTGTCTACCTGTTGATTCACACCTTCAAAAAAACATAACGGATAAGTAAGCCAATATCTTTGTTGTCTGAACCCATGTTGGCTGTCTCCCATTAAGCCATGACTATCCACATGTTGAGTAATTTAGTTTTTTTTATGAGGGTTTCTACCATTTTTCCCAGTACTGACGTCAGGCTCACCGGTTTGTAGTTTCCCGCATCACCCTTGGAACCCTTTTTAAAAATTGGCGTTACATTGGCCATCCTCCAATCTTCAGGTATTACAGATAATTTTAATAATTCACATATTACTAATAGCAGGACTGCAATCTCATATTAAAGTTCTTTCAACACTCTTGGATTTATACCACCCGGTCCAGGTGATCTGCTACTCTTCAGTTTATCAAATAGCTACAATACATCTTCCCAGTGTATCGATATTTCTTTCAATTCTTCTGCAGTATCACCTTTAAATACCACTTCAGTCATGGGTAACATCCCTACATCTTCCTCAGTAAAGACCGAAGCAAGGAATTCATTCATTCAGTCTCTCCGCTACAGCCTTGTCCCCTCTTACTGCCCCTTTTACCCCTCTATCATCTAATGGTCCAACTATCATAGGTTTTTTCCTACAAATGTACTTGAAAGTCTTTATTACGCGTTCTTGCTTCCACAGTAAGTTTCTTCTCAAATTCTCTTTGCCTGCCTTAGCAATGCCTTGCATTTAACTTGCCAGTGCTTGTGCTGTTTCCAGTTATCATTTGGCTCTTTTTTCCATTTCCTGAAAGATGCTTTTTTGGCAACCTCCTCTGACCTCACCTTTAAACCATGCTGGCAGCTTTCTGGACTTCCTTCCACTTTTCTTAAAGTGTGGAATACAGCTGGTCTGGGCTTCCAAGATAGTATTTTTCAACACCCAAGCTTGATGTAAGTCTTTAACCTTCGCAAGTGCTCCTTTTAGTTTTTTCTTAACTATTTTCCTCATTTTATCATAGTCTCTCTTTCAAAAGTTAAAAGGTAGTACTGTGAATTTCCTTACCATCCCTCCTCCATCAATTAAATCAAAAGCGATCATGCTATGATCACTAATGACAAGTGGCACCAACACCCTTATCTCTTGCACCAGATCTGGTGTTCCACTAAGGACTAAGTCCAAAATGGCTTCCCCTCTGGTCGGTTCATGAACCAGCTTCTCTAAGAAGCAGTCATTTATTTCATCTAGAAACTATCTCCCTTGCATGTCCTGCCATGACACTGACCCAGTTGATACCAGGGTAATTGAAATCACCATTATTGTTCTGTAAGTTTTGTTAGCTTCCCTGATTTCTTTGAGCATTTCATCATCCATTTGTTCATTCTGGCTAGGCGGTTGATAGTACAGCCCCACTGCCATTGCCTTCCTCTTTTTTACATGGAATTTCAATCCATAGAGATTCTACGGCAAATTGTTTCCTGCAAAACTTTAATCCTTTTTGACTCAATGCCCTCTCTAACAGAGCACAACCCCTCCACCAATTTGATCAGCTATCATTACGATATAGTTTGTACCCAGGTATCAGTGTCCCACTGGTTGTCCTCCTTTCACCATGTCTCTGAGATACCAATCATATCTAACTTCTCATTTAGTGCTATATATTCTAACTTTCCCATCTTATTTTTTAAGACTTCTAGCATTTGCATACAAGCAGTTTAGAGGCTGTATTTTATTCATATTAATCTGGTTATCGGTAGGAAGGGGTAATTTGGAATCTTTAAGCTCTGTCTGCTCCATACGCAAGGGCATTTGGGCTACCTTTTTCTTTATTGGAACCTCTCTGCTGATGTGCCCTAACTTCATTTTTCTGGTAGTATCCTTCAAGGATACATTGTTCCGAACCATGTGCTCTTGGGCGACTGTCTGCTCTCCCTTATTATCTAGTTTAAAAGCTGCTCTCTCTCCTTTTTAAAGGTTAATGACAGCAGTCTGGTTCCATCCCAGTTAAAGTGAAGCCCATCCCTTCAGAAGAGCCCCTCCCTTCCCCAGAATGTTCCCCAGTTCCTAACATATCCAAAACCCTCATCCATGCACCATTGTCTCAGCCACGCATTGAGACTCTGTTGCTCTGCCTGCCTTTTGGGTCCTGCACATGGAATGGGAAGCTTTTCGGAAAAAGCTACCCTGGAAGTTCTGGTTTTCAACTTCCTACCTAAAAGCCTAAATTTTGCCTCTAGAACCTCCCTACCATATTTTCCTATGTCATTGGTACTGACATGTACCAAGACAGCAGACTCCTCCCCAGCACTATCCAAGACCTTGTGTAGGTGTCGCCTGAGGTCTGCTACCTTCATTCCAGGCAGGCAGGTTACCAAGCAATCCTCACATCCACCAAGCTATCTACATGCCTAATGATCAAATCACCAACTAACGGCTGTCCTAATCCTTCCCCTCATGGGCACATGGCCCTGGAGAAACTTCCTCGGTGCGAGAGGGGTTTTCATCACCTGGAGAACAGGTCCTAGCTTTAGGATCACTTCCTGCCACACCAGAGTGATGCTCTCCTGTCACATGACCTCCCTCCCTCCATGGCAACAGGGATGCTGCCAGTGGAGGTGGGACTTCAGGACTGTATCCCTGTAGGTCTCGTCTACGTACCTGTCTTCCTTATGACTTGCAAGTCTGCTACTCTAGCCTCCAGAGATCGGACTCGTTCCCTGAGTGCAAAGAGCTCCTTGCACCTTATGCACATATAAGACTTCTCACTAACAGGGAGAAAATCATACATATGACACTCAATGCAAAAGACTGGAAAGCCCCCATCTCACTGCTGGACTGCAGTCTGCGTCTTTGTTTTAAGGTTGTGTTTAGATATTTAAGTTCTTTACTTAAGGGTTGCTGGAGATACTTACACTAATAAAACTATATCTAATACGTGTAATGTACTTTGTTCACCTGAAGTTTAATTAATCTCAGGTCCTTAATATATGCTGGTGAGAATTAACAGCTGCACCTGAGTGTGAATATGGCACCTCCTTTCCTTTAAGAGGTTTAAGCACCTATAAAGCGTAGTTACTCACCTGAAACAGGTGATCTCCGGGAACAGCAGGAATTGAGTCTTCACATATGGGTATCGTCGGCACTGATGGAGCCCACGTGGGAATGCTCCCCAGCGTCCAATAAGAAAGTTTTTGGGAGCATCCCACCTCGCCTGTGCCACTGCCTTCCCAACTCTCCTTCAGCTGAGTTTATAGCTGAGACAAATGAGAAAAGGGGAGAAAAGGAGAGAGAAAGAGAGAGAGATACAACTCCCAGGGGAGGTGGGTGGGTTGTGAAGACTCAATCCCTGCTGTTCCCGGTGATCACCTGTTACAGGTGAGTAATTACGCTATCTCCAGGAACAAGCAGGAATGTAGCCTTCACATATGGGGACTCCCCAGCTGAGAGATGCCAGGGAGATGACCCCCAGACAACTGCGAAACCCAGGTTGGAATGGGTCATGCTTCCTCCCATGGATCTCTGGCATCGAAACCAGGGACGGCGGGTAGGGGATGTTCTAAGTCTGAAAGAGATTCTGGAGAACAGCCTGGCCGAACGAGGCCTCCTGACGGGAGGTCCTTGTCTAAGCAGTAGTGGGCAGCAAAGGTGTGTACCGAAGCCTAAGTGGCTGCTCTGCAAATGTTGTCAATGGACACTGAGTGAAGGTTAGCCATAGAGGCTGCCATTGCTCTTACATTGTGAGCTGTGACATGACCTTCGAGAGAATGTCCCTTGCTCTCATAGGCAAAGGATATGCAATTTGCAATCCATTTAAACAAGAGTTCTCTTGGAAACTGGTAATCCAAGATGACTGGCGTCAAAGGCAACAAAAAGCTGAGAAACCTTTCTATGTTGCTTAGTTCTCTGAAGGTAAAAAGCTAAAGCTCTTTTACAATCCAGAGTATGAAGATTCCTTTTTGCATTGGAGGCGTGTTGCCTAGGGAAGAATACAAAGGTAAACAGATTGGTTTAAATGAAAAGGAGAAACCACCTTTGGCATAAAGTGAGGGTGAGTCTTAAGAACTACTTTATCATGGTGGAACCTTGTATAAGGAGGATCAGCCACAAAAGCTTGGAGCTCACTGATGCGTCTTGCAGAAGTGAGAGCAATTAGGAAGATTACCTTCCAAGAAAGAAACTTCAGAGATGTAGTGGCTAAGGGTTCGAAGGGAGGTTTCATGAGCTGCCCAAGGACAAGATTCAAATCCCATACCACGGGTGGTGGCTTAATGGGAGGTTTAGTTAAGAGTAGACCTCTCAAATCTCACTAGAAGCGGTTGAGAGGAAACAGATCATCTATCCAAGGGCTTGTGGAAAGCCACAATGCCATTAAGGTGGACCCTTACTGAATTAGTCTTAAGACCAGAGGATGATAAATGGAGGCGATACTCCAGTAAATGCCTCCACTGGCACTGAAAAGGGATTAAGTTCCTTTTTTGAACACCATATAGAGAACCTTCTCCACTTAAAGGTGTAGGCCCACCTTGTGGAAGGTTTTCTTGAAGCCAAAAGGATATCTTTAACCTGTTGAGAAAGGTTGGTATCCTGGAATTCTAGGCTCTTAGCAGCCACGCTGAGGTGTAAGGACTGAGGATTTGGGTGCAATAGCGTCCCGTTCTCCTAAGAAGATCTGGAGCATATCCCAACTCCAGAGGTTTGGCTTGAGAGAGATGTAGAATCAGTGGATATCACGTCTGTCATGGCCAGCATGGGGCCATGAGGATCATATGGCCCCTGTCTCTCTGAAGCTTGAATAGAGTTTTGGGAATGAGGAGAATGGGTGGGTAGGCATAGAGGAAGTTCTGACCCCAATGGAGATGAAAGGCATCCCTTGCCTGACAGGTCTAAGCTGGAATTCTGGAACAGAACCAGGGAAGTTTGGCATTCTGAGGACTTGCAAAGAGGTCTATATCTGGAGTTCCCCAGATCTGAAAGATTCTAGCAATTTTCTCTGGATGAAGAGACCACTCGTGTGGCAGCAGTACTTGACAGAGTTTGTCTGCCAAGAGATTTTGTGTGCCTGATAGATACACTGCTAGTAGGTGGATATGAAGATCTCTGGCGAAGGCCCAGAGGTGTAAAGATTCGTTGCACAGCGCCTGAGAACCCGTCCGACCCTGTTTGTTCACACAGAACATAGCTACTTGATTGTCGGTCTGGACAAGAACCGTCTTGTGGCTCAGGTGATCCTGAAATACTTGAAGAGCAAAGATGGCGGCTCTGAGTTCCAGGTTTATGTGAAGGCAAGCCTCCTGCTAGGTCTAGAGACCTTGAGTGGAGAGATTGTCCAAGTGAGCCCCTCAACCTAACTTGGACGCATCTGTCGTCAAGGTGGCTTGGTGTAGTGGCTGCTGAAAAGGAGACCTCACAAGGTTTTTCAGTGACTGCCACCACTTTAGAGACAAAATGAGGCATGTAGAGTTTCTGATTTTGTCCCCCAGGCAGCCGACGCCTGTGTCCAGTGAGAGGTTAGGGTCCATTGGGCTGCTCATGTGTAGACGAGCATAGGGAACCACAGACAGTGGATGCCATATGCCCCAGCAGCTGAAGCATTTCTCGAGCAGTTAGGAAGGTTTTCATAGCTGCTTGAGAGGCCAGCTGGAGTATTTGAACACAATGTGGTTGTGGCAGGAAAGCCCTTGACTGCCTGGTGTCTAGAAGAGCCCCTATGAAACTCTAGGGACTGAGAAGGGGCGAGATGAGATTTTGGGAGGTTTAAAACTAGTCCCAAGTACTGCAGGATTTGCGTTGTACAGGAAAAGTGCGGAGCTGGTTTCTGGATGTGTTGATGCTCGGATGAGCCAGTCTAAGTAGGGGAAGACAAATATCCCCAGAGTTCTCAGGAATGCTGCTACTACTGCCATGCATTTTGTGAAGACTCTTGGTGCAGAAGCCAGTCCGAAGGGTAGAACTCTGTACTGGTAATGTCTCCCTTGAAAAAGGAATCAAAGAAACCTGTGATCTGTATGAATGAGGATGTGTATATGCATCACCTTTGATTTAATTAGTGGAGGAGGGATAGTAAGGAAATCCACAGTACTACCCTTTAACTTTCGAAAGGGAGACTATGATAAAATGAGGAAAACAGTTAAGAAAAAACTAAGAGGAGCAGTTGCAAAGGTTAAAGACGTACATCAAGCTTGGGTGTTGTTGAAAAATACTATCTTGGAAGCCCAGACCAGCTGTATTCCACGCTTTAAGAAAAGTGGAAGGAAGTCCAAAAAACTGCCAGCATGGTTTAAAGGTGAGGTCAAAGAGGCTGTTGCCAAAAAAGCATCTTTCAGGAAATGGAAAAAAGAGCCAAACGATGAAACCTGGAAACAGCACAAGCACTGGCAAGTCAAATGCAAGGCATTGATAAGGCAGGCAAAGAGAGAATTTGAGAAGAAGCTTGCTGCGGAAGCAAAAACGCGAAATAAAGACCTTTTCAAGTACATTCGTAGCAAAAAACCTGTGAGAGAGTCAGTTGGTCCATTAGATGATAAAGGGGTTAAAGGAGCACTAAGAGGCGACAAGGCGATAGCGGAGAGAGTGAATGAATTCTTTGCTTCGGCCTTTACTGAGGAAGATGTAGGGATGTTACCCATGACTGAAGTGGTATTTAAAGGTGTGGAAGAATTGAAGGAAATATCGATACATCGGGGAAGATGTCTTACAACTATTAGATAAACTGAAGAGTAGCAAATCACCTGGGCCGGATGGTATACATCCAAGGGTGTTGAAAGAACTGAAATTTGAGATTGCAGACCTGCTATCAGTAATCTGTGAACTATCATTAAAATCATCTCTAATACCTGAGGATTGGAGGATCGCCAATGTAACACCAATTTTTAAAAAGGGTTCGAGGGGTGATCCGGGAAACTACAGACCGGTGAGCCTGACATCAGTACCGGGAAAAATGGTAGAAACCATCATAAAGAATAAAATTACTCAGCATGTAGATAGTCACGACCTAATGGGAGACAGCCAACATGGCTTTAGACAAGGAAGATCTTGTCTTACTAATCTGTTATGTTTTTTTGAAGGAGTGAATAAACAGGTGGACAAAGGTGAGTTGGTTGATATTGTGTATCTGGACTTTCAGAAAGCCTTTGACAAGGTCCCTCATGAGAGACTTTTGGCAAAACTAAAGAGTCATGGGATAGGAGGCAGTGTACTACTGTGGATCAGGAACTGGTTAAAAGATAGAAAGCAGAGGGTAGGGCTAAATGGCCAATTTTCCCAATGGAGAAAGGTGAATAGTGGTGTACCCCAGGGATCTGTGCTGGGTCCGCTGCTTTTTGACATATTCATAAATGACCTGGAAAGTGGAACAACAAGTGAGGTTATCAAATTTGCAGATGAGACAAAACTATTTAAAGTTGTTAAAACCCAGGAGGATTGTGGAAAATTGCAAGAGGATCTTGATAAATTGGAAGACTGGGCATCAAAATGGCAGATGAAATTTAATGTAGAGAAGTGCAAGGTTATGCACCTAGGGAAGAACAACCCAAACTATGGTTACACGACGCAAGGTTCCACATTAGGAACCACCACCCAGGAAAAAGATTTAGGCGTCATTGTGGATACCTTGTTAAAACCCTCGGCCCAGTGTGCAGCGGCGGCCAAGAGAGCAAATAGAATGCTAGGTATGATAAGGAAAGGAATGGAAAATAAAACAAAAGATATTATAATGCCTCTATATCGTTCCATGGTGAGACCGCACCTTGAATATTGTGTGCAATTCTGGTCGCCGTATCTTAAAAAGGATATAGCGATTTTAGAAAAGGTTCAGAGAAGAGCCACCAAAATGGTAAAGGGGATGGAAGGCTACTCCTATGAAGAAAGGCTAAAAAGGTTGGGGCTCTTTAGCCTGGAGAAGAGACGGCTGAGGGGAGATATGATAGAAGTCTATAAATTAATGAATGGAGTGGAACGGGTAAACGTAGATCGATTGTTTACCTTATCAGAATATGGAAAGACTAGGGGACATGCAATGAAGCTACAGGGTAAACTATTTAAGACTAATAAAAGAAAATATTTTTTCACTCAACGTGTAATCAAACTCTGGAATTTGTTGCCGGAGGATGTAGTAAAGGCTGTTAGTGTAGCTGGGTTTAAAAAAGGTTTGGACAAGTTCCTGGAGGAAAGGTCCATAAACCATTATTAAGAAGGGACCCAGGATATCAATGCTTGAACCAGTACAAGCATTGTGGAACCTGTGTCCCTTGGGGAAACTGCTAGGTACGTATGACCTAGATTGGCCACTGTTGGAAACAGAATGCTGGGCTTGATAGACCTTGGTCTGACCCAGTATGGCATATCTTATGTTCTTATGTTCATCCTTTAGATCTAGAGAACATAGCCAATCCTGACCCTGAATGTAAGGAAGAAGGTGTTCCAAGAGAGATCTTGAATTTTTCTTGGAACAGATACTTGTTCAACTCTGAGGTCCAGTATGGGCCTGTATCCCACTGTCTTCTTTGGAATGAGGAAGTAGGGGGGAGTAGAAACCCATGCCCTGTTGGGATATAGGTACCTCTTCTATTGCTCCTTGAGTGAGTAGTAAGGTGACCTCTTGACACAAGAGAGTGGTGAAGGGGCCCCGAGAATTGAACTGTCTTGTGATGGTGGGAGGGGGCATACTGTGGAAATGGAGTTTGTACCCCTCTTACAATGGAGAGAGTCCACTGCTCTGATGTTATCTGTTGCCATCTTTCGGTGAAATGACAGTGTCTGCCTGGGATGGTGAGAGGCTCTGGACCCTTTAGGGGTAGGATGACTAAGTTCTCTAGGAAGGAGTCAAAGCCCCTGAGGAGGCTGTCTGCTGAGCTGGTTGAGCACTGGGAACTTGGGCCTTCCTCTGCTGTCTGGGTTGCTGCTGCCCTTTTGGGGAGCATGAACTGGGCAGTGGACAGCCTGGGTGTAAGATGGAAAGAATTTATTTTTTCTTGTTGAAAAAGTTTAACTTTTTCTTAGCTGGTTTGGCTGTGTTCCTTGATAGTCTGTTCAAGGTGGTGTTTTCAGACTCAGAGTAGCTTTGTCCTGCCAATCCTTGCCAGAGGTTTTCTCCTGTGCAAGGAATATTCCCCAGCTTCTCTTGCACCCAATGTTCTAAATCAGATGCTTGTAACCAGGCAATGCAACGTGCACTGATGGATAGCAGAGGTTCTGCTAATGCATTCAAAGCAATCAAAGGTTGCATGATTCATGAACTTAGACACATTCTGGGCATGTCTGACCAGAGTGAGGAAGTCAGCCCTCTTGTCATCGGGAAGACGTGGAGCCAAGAGTTCCAAATCTCTTGAAACCTCCTGAATAAACACACCCATATAAAGTATGAGAGCTTATTCTAGCCGATAGCATCGAGGACTGAAAGCAGATGCCCAAAGGCACTGAGCGTTCTTGATTTATGACCTGGAGGGCTGGATGAATGCGTCTTAGCACTCTTGATCCTACACATTGCCGATTCCACTACCATGGAATGGTGTGGTAATAGTGTTTTTTTGGAAACCGGGACACTGCGGTACCCGGTACATTGTATCGAGTCTCCAAGAATGTGGAGACACCATTAAAGGTGAATGGGAAGGGTAGCAGCCTCCTTAGGAGCTGCCGGATACTGAAGCATTTCCAACATGGTCTCCAGTTCTCGGTTCCTTCTCAGGGGTCACAGCGATCGAGAGTCCCCTTGCTACATCACGTATGAAGTCCTGAAAGGAC
This sequence comes from Ichthyophis bannanicus, assembly GCA_033557465.1. NCBI lineage: Eukaryota > Metazoa > Chordata > Amphibia > Gymnophiona > Ichthyophiidae > Ichthyophis > Ichthyophis bannanicus. The sequence continues at coordinate 376,691,151 of CM066034.1, read as the reverse complement.
ATGTCCTCTGGAGGAGAAATCCAACGCTGTGGTGACAGGGGGATCCTCTGGAAGAGCCACCCTGGTACTGACAGAGTCCTTGGAATCATCAGAATCGGAGGATTTGAAGTATTGTCGGGCCGGATGCTCTCGTATTGCCTGTCGGCGGTATAGATCGAAGTCGGCATCGGAATGCCTTGATACTGGACCCTCGATGCCGGAGACTGATTCCAGAGCCAGCATGGGAGGAAGCATGGAGAGAGGCCCATCAGTCAATGCAGGTACATTCGGTATCAGTACGGACAACTGTGTCGATTGTAGTGGCTTTAGCGGTACCGAGGCTGCTAATAAAGCTGCAAGACTGCGCCCAATGGCCAGGATATGTTGATCCATGGAGCCTGCTGATGCCTGGATGTCGGTACCAGCAGAGCAGGCCACAACACCAGAACATGGCACCAAGAGGTCTCCAGAGGTGGAAGCATCGGGAACATCCTGGAACCCCGTTAATGCTTTGGAGGCAGGGGCCTCCTGCCGGGGCTGTTTGGTCGGTGTGTTTTCCTCGAGGGCAACGCTAATAGCATCTCGATGCTTAAAAGGAGATCTACCCTTTGAGAACCGGCCGGTCTTGGAAGACCTAGGTTTAGTTACCTGAGATCCATGAGAGGAAGATGAAGCCCTGGACGACGTTGATGCAATGGACATTGCATCCGAGGCAAATAGGGTGCCGAGTTTTGCAGATCTGTTCTGCAAGCCTCTCTTGGTCATCTTTCTACAAAGGAGACACTCTGATGGTAAATGGTCAGGACTTAAACATTTAAGACACCAATCATGGGTGTCGGTAGTAGAAATGGTACCGCTACATTTTGAACATTTTTTGAAACCACTAGATGGTTTCTCCATTTTGGAAGAGAACCTAGTGCCCAAAATGGCACCTGGCACCAAGAGGGGACAGACCCTCAAAAAAGAAGTTTTTTTTTTTTTAAATGAAAAGAAATAAGAAAATAAAGAAAGTACCTGTGGTACCGGTATAGGCGTCAACAGGAAGGCAGATGCGACCACAAAAGATGATTTTCTGTAGTGACAGCGTTTGCTGCCTGTCGGCTCTGCGGAAAACAAAACTGAAGAGGGAGAGTTGGAAAGGCGGAAAGGCAGTGGCGCAGGTGCAGTGGGATGCTCCCAAAAGCTTTCCTATTGGACGCTGGGGAGCGTTCCCACGCGGGGCTCCATCGGTGCTGACGATACCCATATGTGAGGACTACATTCCTGCTTGTTCCTGGAGATAGCTATGATTATCCCAGGGGTGGGTGGGTGTCGGGGAGGGAGGGAAAGACGACTTATTAAAAGCTGGCTGCTACACAGTACCCTGTCCTGTGCTTCTAAGGTAATCTGTGACCAATCTCCAGGGGAGTCCCACAGCCCTTGCTTGGATAGAGGGAGTCTTGGGTTCTAAAATTAACCGGAAAGCTCCCTTCTGTGTTTTAAATTTAAACTGAAAACTCTTTGCTGCTACTAGTCCATGACTGATTTAACAAATACACTGGGTTCACAGATTAATCAGCTTTAAACTAAAGAAACCCTTTTTTCGCAAGATTTAGAAGGATTCCCGGAAGTAAATACTTACAATTGCAGATCTCTCTCCAGAAGTAGCAGTCCCCTTTTGTAGGTGCTGCAACTCTTGCTGCAGATTCAAAGCTGTCATAGGCAGCTTGGAAGAGGAACTTTGAGCAGTCCTGGATCCCAGCAGTCAGGGCTTGGAACCTCTGAACCAGGTTCCCTGGTTCTTCTACTGCTGTCCTAAATGCTGCTGTTGTACCTGCTGTTATCTGCCTGCCTGCTTTGTTTTCACAGAGTCTGTCATCCCAGCTCCTGCAATCCAAAGCCTGTGTTCCTCCTGGTCCCGCCTCCTTCATTAACCAGCAGAGGTATTGCACCTGTGACCTATAAATTGCCAGCACCTGCGGCGCTTGTCGCCACGGTGCGCGACAGGGGCGCGCACCTAAGGAGCACGATGTGCTCCTTAGGTGCGCTCCTTGGGGCTGCTCCGGCAGCGGAGGCCACAACTCTAATCCCATGCTCTGTATTTCTCCTCTTCTAGCTTTTTGCCTCTTCACCTCCACTGGACCTGGGAGCACCTTTTTCTCCACCTCTGACACAGCCCTCTGGCTCCCCCAGGTATTGTCCTCCTCCTGCTGTCTATTTTGTTCTGGCACCTTGACCTCTTCCCTTCCTTCTACTGCTCACCCCATGTCACATATACCTGTTCATTGGGGTCACCGTCCAACCCCAAATGCTCGTTATCGATCCCACTGCCTTCTCAATCTTCACTACTGTGCTTCCTCCCTGCGAACTCCTGCATATCCTTGCGCTCTCCCTCCCCCCTCCTGCACTTCCCTTAAGCTTGGCCTACTCAACTGCCGCTCCCTCAGAAAAAAATCCCTTCTCATTCAAGACCTTATCACTCGGACATCACTAGACCTTGCCCTCCTCACCGAGACCTGGCTGAGAGAGGGGGAGGATCCCCTCCTTGCCCGCTGCCTACCCGTAGGTTTTTCTGCAGTTTCCGTCCCCCGCACCAGCCGCTCTGGCGGCGGGGTGGCCATTATTCTCCGGTCTTCTCTCTCCTTCACTCAGATCTTCTCACCCTCTCTTTCCTACCCTGAGGCTCTTCTGCTCCATCTTCATACTTCCCCCTCAACACATATCCTTCTCATCTACGCGCCCCCTGCCCTGCACCCCGATCTTTGGGACTCTCTCCTCCGTTCCATCTCAGACCTCTCCTTACTTTTTCCTCACCTCCTCATTGCTGGTGACTTTAACCTTCACCTCGACTCCCCCTCATCCTCCAGGGAACACGCCTTCCTTGCTCTCCTTCACGACCTATCTTTCCGAAAGCACGTTTCTTTCCCCACTCATTCTGCTGGACACACCCTTGATCTATTCCTGACCCTTTCCTCTTCCACCATCTCTCTTGACAACCTGACTTCCTTCCCCCTTCCCTGGACAGACCATCTCTGCCTGACAGTCTTTTGCTCTCATCCTGCGGCCCCAGCTCTAGTTCCCCCACCCTCCTCTTCTCTCCCTCCATGTCTATCCCGCACTCTCTCTCTTTCCACTGCCCAGCAGTTGCCTCCTGTCACAGACTTACTGCCCTCCGACTTCCTTTCCTTATCCCCTAACTCTCAAGCGTCTACCTGGTCCTCCTCTCTCTCTGCCGTCCTCGATCGTATTGCTCCTCTTCACCCACGCCCAGCCTCACGCCGCCCTTCCCAGCCCTGGTATCATACTGGTCTATTTCTCCTCCGCTCCCAACTACGGAGAGCTGAAAGGCTATGACTTAAGTCCCCCTCTCCAACCACCCTATCTATTTTCAAAGCCCGCCACTCTCAGTATCAATCCAAGGTTCACCTTGCCAAGTCCTCTTACTTTTCTGCTGCCATTGCCAATGCCCCTAACCAGACCCGGCATCTCTATTCTACCCTTAGATTCCTCACTTCCCTTCTTCCTACCTCATCTGCTGTGCCCGCACATCCCACTCCCCCCCCCTTCCCTTCTTGCTTCCGCCTTCAGTAACAAAGTCTCTACCTTAAGAGCCTCCCTACCTACCCTCCCCCCACCAATCTCCTCCCCGCCCCCTGTTGCCTCCCCCCCTCCCACCTCCCACACACCTGGTCCTCCTCCTTAACTACCACAGCTGAGCTTCACCACCTCATCCCCTCATCCAACAAGACCTTCTGCCCTCTTGACCCTATCCCTTCCTCCTGGTTGCTCCTTCCTTCTCTGTCTTTCCTTCCATATCTTCTAGCCATGCTGAACTCTAGTCTTTCCACGGGCACTTTCCCCACCTCCTGGAAGCACGCACTTATCCGCCCGATTCTTAAAAAACCTTCCCTTGATCCCCTGGACCCTGCCAACTACCGCCCAGTTTCTAATCTGTCCTTTCTTTCAAAAATTCTGGAAAAGATTGTCTTCGCACAGCTTTCTCACCATTTGGATTCTGTTAATTTTCTTCACCCTCGTCAGTCTGGCTTCCGTCCTGGGCACAGTGTAGAAACTATTCTTCTTGCCTTCACCAACTCTCTGCACACTGCACACGATCGTGGTGATATCTCAGTGGCGGTAGCTCTCGATCTTTCTGCCGCCTTTGACTTGGTTGATCACGCCCTTCTGTCTCGTCTACGTGAAGCTGGCCTCTGTAGCACTGTATATCGATGGTTCCACTCTTTTCTTTCTTCTAGATCTGCTGCAGTCCTTTCCTCCTCTCCATCCGTTCCCCCCTCAGACCCTTTTCCCCTTCCCTGCGGAGTACCACAGGGCTCCGTTCTCGCACCTTTGCTCTTCAACCTCTTTCTGACTCCTCTCACCTTGTTGATACAACAATTTGGAATCACGGCCTTCTTTTATGCAGATGACATTCTTCTCTATCACACCTCCCCTGTTTGTCCTCATCTTGCCCCCCTAAACCTGTGTCTAACTGCTGTCTCCGACTGGTTAACTAATAACTGCCTCCATCTCAACACCTCCAAAACTACTGCTATTTGGTTTTCCCATGGTCATCAGCCCCCCTCTCTGGCCCCCTCTTTCTCTGGTTCACCTATCTCTCTTGTTCCTACTTTTCGTTATCTTGGTGTACTTTTCGATTCTGACCTTTCCTTTTCAGCCCACATTTCCCATATCTCCAAAACCTCTTTCTACTACCTCCGTCAGATCCGGGCAATTCGTCCTTTTCTTTCTCCCTCTGCTCTTACTACTCTGCTTCTATCACTGGTTATTTCTCGCATTGACTTCGCCAATTCCATTTTCACTGGTCTCACCAAGCTCCAACTGTCACGTCTTCAACGAATCCAAAATACAGCCGCTCGACTCGTGTCCCACTCCTCCCCCAGAGACCACGTCACCCCCCTTCTTTTCTGCCTTCACTGGTTACCAATTTCCTTCCGCATTCAGTTCAAACTACTCACCCTTGTTCATAAAGCACTTCACACCTCCACTCCTCAATACCTGGCTGACCTCATCCACTTTCACACTCCCAGACACACTCCCCGTTCCTTTCATCTCAACCGTCTCACACTAACCCCTCCCTCCCTAGCCCACCTGCACTCTACCTGTTCCTCAGCTTTTTTTTTTCTAGGCCCTGCCCTCTGGAACTCCCTTCCCACCGCCCTCCGCCTGGAACATCACCACCCTACCTTCAAGCTGGATCTAAAGACTCACCTTTTCTCCCTTGCCTTTGGCCCTCCCTCCTCTCACCCCTAACCTTTTTTCCTATACCCTTTGATATCAACCTGCTCTCCCATTTTCTCTCTACAAAGTAACTAACTTTCTTTCTACTTTGCCGGCCTTGTGCCTTGCTGTAACTAATATTTTATTATCATTGTAAACCGCTCTGCTATTCTGAAGGGCGGTCAATCAAATCAATAAACATAAACATAAGGCCCGCAGAAAAGCCCGCCAGCTCTTGGATAAGGCCCTTGAGATACATACCTATGTGCAACTCATAGGCCTGTATCTGGCAGCCCAGCATGGATCCCTGGAAGCACTTGTGCACAAGGATGTAGAGGGCTCTGGCTTTCATGCCCGAGTGGGGGGGGGGGGGGGGGGGGAGGGGGGGGACAGAAGAGTAGTTCTGGCTTTTGAGTTTTTGCATAGAGGACTCCATGACCACGGAGTTATGCAGGAGTTAGGACTTCTGGAAGCCTGGGCCTTGTACTCTAGGATGGGCTGCACTGTCAGTCTCCTTTGGCGGGGAACTCATACTGGAGGATCTCCAGTTCTTCAGTGCGCAAGTCCTCCTTTAACTCAGTTGGGACCTAGAGGGCCTAGGCCATGTCCCGTACGAAGTCGTGGAAAGCCATGTCCTTGGGTGGGGAATAGCACAGGGGTTCCAGGGGGGATGGCTCTGAGGGAGTGTCTCTATTGAGAGGTCTTGGGGGAGGCTTCGACATCAGTCTCCCTGTTGGAGCATGAGGTGTTGAGGATTCCGAGGGTCGTGGTTCTTGTGCCTTGAGGAACTAGGGGTCCCCCGGTGGGTCTCAGGTCTGACTCCCAGAAACTGGCTGGGAGGACCAAACACCTGACGATCGGGATCGGGACCTCGAATGGCGCAGAGGACTCATCTGAGGCAGGTGGCGCTTGGGGCCTGGCTCAATGTCCAGGGACTCCACTGCAGTCAAGGGCCTGGTTGTCAGGGCAAATGATGTAGGTGAAGCTGACATCACCTGCTGCAAGGCCAGGATGGCAGAGATATTCTGCTTCAGGGCCACCATCCTGTATTTGATACCAGGAGCTCTGCAGCTTTCGACATGGGCACGGAGGGGTCTTGGGCCCGACAGCACTCTTGCAAGTGTGTCCTCAATGAAGGCCACGGCCTCGGGGAGCCTCGCATGGTCTCCACTGGCTGAGTACTCCCTCTCAGAGACCTTAAGGGGGCGCTGCTCTGAGTTGCCCGAGTCCTTCTCTGGGACCTTACCAGGTTTTACTGGTGGAATCTCAACTGGCTTTGAGGATTTTTTTTTCTTTCTTTGAAGGGTCTGACATCTTTATGGAAGAGCTGCTGCCATGGGACTCCAAAGACACCTGGGCCTCACTGGATGTGCTCAGCTTGGGGAAGCCAGTGCTCAGTCAGACCCCAGGAACAACTTCTCCTGCAACTCTGGCCGTTTCCTGTTGCTTCTCAGAATCATGGCCTGGCACAGGTCGCAGATGGTACTGTCGTGGTCCGGGTTGAGGCAGTGCAAGCAGAGACATAGGTCTATGTGACAGACATGGTCTGACTGCACGGTTGCACTTTTTGAGCCCACCGGGGGACATGGGAGTGGGCGAAAGAGGGCATGAACGCCAGTCGAGGGAAGCCTCATCAAAAAAGAAGGTAAGAGCCGAGAACGGTGTCTGGGATGGCACCGGCTCAAGGCAGGAAGAGGAACCCAGTATGAAAACTGGGGAGAAAAACAAAAAACTTGAGGATAATTTTTAAAAGATTTTTCTGGGGAAAAGGACATACGTCCATTGGGCTCCGTGGAAAAAAGGAGACTGAGCAAAATGGCACACTTGGGCAGAAAGGGGACCATGCATGCGTGGTAGCAATCCCAAAAGCTTTCTGTGAAAGCTGGGGAAATAAATACTCTGCGCGGGCTCCGTTGGCACTGACGTCATCCATATGGGAAGACCGATTCCTGCTTGTTCCTGGAGAATGATTTCCATGCTACATGGGATTGATCGTGCAATATGTGGCAGTGCTCCCAATAGAGTTCTGACCAGAACCCACACCATCTGGGACAGCTAAGAAATTTTTATGTCACAACATATCCTAATATTTGTCAATGTAACAAATAGATATGTCTGACTGTTGTGGGGAGGGAGAGGGAGTCGCGGTGCTGGGGACGTGGCAGCTTGCCTGTTCGTTTCACCACAAGGAGTGTCCTTGTGGCTCTGGGAGTGGACGGTGGGTGGCTAGACCCCATGATGAACGCTGTGACGAAGCAGAGATGTGAGCCATTGTCCCTCTTCTCTGCCACGCCCCACAGCTGAGTAGAGATAGGAGGAGTGAGAGGGGAAGCGTTACATGAAGATGAATATAATTAATACAGCAAATTTGAGGAACTTTAATTTGGTCCCTTACTCTCTGCCCTGACCAGACTTCAACTCAAAGTTCTATTACAGTCTTCATAGGTGAAAAAGGGGAGCTAGGGGAAAGGGAGAGAGTGATTTTTAGAAAGGGGTTGAACCAGACCACCCTAGACATAGCAGGATAGAGGTTTCCAAAACAGTCTAAAAAAATAACAGTCTTACAAGGAGAAGCAGTTGAGGTTTAGTCCCTATTGTGATATAGAGCTCCCACAAAAGAAACATGAACAACCCAATGGGTAGTGGTTAAGAGTTGAATGAGAGCCCGGCGGAGCCCCTACACATAACTTGAGGAGTGGAATATGGATAGGGACAAGGGATTAGGGAGTTGGTACTGGGGATGAAGGGGCAAGAAAAAAAAAGGAAAGAAGAAACAAAGAGAAAGGGCAGAAAGTAGGAAGAAGGGGGAAGAAAGGAGGGAATTTGGTCTGACCCAGTATGGCATCTCTTATGTTCTTATGTATTGGGAGGGTGGATTCTGCGGATGTCTTGGCCAGGCAGCCCTTACACAAAAACCAGGAGGGACCCCCAGGCTGGGGGAGACCCCTCATTCTAGTGCAAAGAAATTAACTACTGAAACAAAAAGACCCAGAAAAAGGCCGAGTAGTTTCGTGGAATGTGTGAGAGTTAGGTACCCCGGTAAAGTGCTACAAGGTGCTTCGAGCACTAGCACGCTACAAATGTGATGTGGCCTTTCTCCAGGAAACGCACCAATGGAAACTGAAGATAAGTTGTGCCGAGAATGGATAGGCCAAGTCTATGGTGCCCCAGCACAGGAGCACAGAAATGTAGTAGTAATTTTGGTTCATAAACAGATCCAACTTACTTGTACACACATTTTTAGACCCTCAAGGCTGGTATGTTATTTTGCAAGGTGAACTTGAAGGCCACTCTGTGTTTTTCAATATTTACGGCCTGGGGGTTGCAGATGACTAGTTTTATGCTTGCCTGGCCTCAGCTCTGGAACAGATACCAAGAGACCAGTTAGTCATTGGAGGTGATCTTAACGGTGTGCTAGACCCTACGATTGGCACTTCTCATGCAGACCGAGGGGCCAGAGAGAACCATGTGTATACTGAAGCGGTTTCAAGTCTGGCTAGGTCTAGTGGACCCGTGGCACCAGCTAAAACCCATCGAAAGGGATTATACCCATTTGTCTCGGGCACACAGGACGAGCGCGAGAATTGACTACATCCTTGTCGCGGCTACACTGTTCTCTATGTTTGACGATGTGATGATTGGCCTGGTGGCACACTCAGATCATGCGCCGATCTGGACAGACCTGAGGGCATCAGAAGCCCACAGAGCCTCCGACATGGATATTTTCGTTAGAACTGTATGAAGAGCAGTTCCAAACATATATCCTAGATAGATGGCATATTTACGTGGCACTCAATGCACAACACCAAGAAACCCCTGAATTATTCTGGGAAACGGCAAAGGTAGTACACTGAGGAGACATTAGCATATTTGGCCCGAAGGAGACTACTGGACACACTGGTGATTCGACTGAAGTGGTGAATGCACGGCAACGACATGCTCGACAACCCACTGTTGAAACGCGGACACGCTATTTGGAAGTTCAAGTGGCCTTTAATGAGGTTTTATATCAGTATGCAAAGAAATCTACAATGTATTATAAACAACTATATCAATATGGAAACAGGGAAACTGCTGGCACGCTGTTTACGGGGCCCCCAGGGTACACGAACAATCCCGGCACAGCGGGACACAGTGGGTCGGCTACATAAGAGACACATCGGCAATTGCACAGGTATTTCAGGATTATTACCGGTAACTATATCAAAGTTGAGTGTTTCTCCTACAGATTAGTAGAATACCTTGGCAGTGTCTCACTGCCCGGCCTCACAGTGAAAGAAAGGGCAGAGATGGGAGCCCCTATAACTGCAGAGGAAGTATCCCTTGCAATCAGTCAAGCGCAATGCTGTAAAACCCCTTGTCTGGATGGCTATTCAGCTAAATTTTACATACTTTTGTAAGATCAAGTGGCAGGCCCCATGGCGGCAATGTATGAGGATCGGGGCGTGAAGGGGAGGTTCGAGTAGGGGATTAATGGGGTTCACATCACACTTATAACAAAGCCCAGTAAGGACCTGTTACAGGCAGGCTCCTATCATTCGATTTCACTAATTGACCTAAAAATCTGGATTAAATTCTTGGTGGAACATTTAGCACCTTTGCCGACCTTATTGCAACACTCCCAGGTAGGTTTTGTGCGGGGACAGCATGCTGCCTACAATATGCGACAAATAGCAGCTTCCCTAGAATGGGTACAGGAGAAGCGGATCTCTTTGCTCTTAATTAGCTTTGATGCTGAAGCGGCTTTGCATAGGGTAAATTTGGAATATCTGTTTTGTCTGTTGCTCTTGTACGAAATGGGAGAACCATTTATCCAGATAGACTGCGGCAGTGCTGCTCAATGGCTGTTACTGAAGTTTGAGTTATCATGAGGGATGCAGCAGGAGTGTCTGCTATCCCCCCTTCTGCTTGTATTATCCCTAGATCCATTCCTACGTAAAGTAACAAGACTGCAGAGGAGTGACAGGAGTTTGTAGCAGCTGTTCCGAGTTCATAATCTCAGTCTTTGCGGATGATCTTAGTCCATATTACTAAACCATAAACATTCTTACCATGGTTGCTAATGGAATTTGTAAGTTTTGGTCAAATTTTGAGACTGCAATTAAACATGGAAAAATATGAAGCGCTTGATGTGTCAGGACAGTTGTGTGCTCAATGGGGGCTGGGATTCCCTCAGGTGGGCGGACTCCTTTTTCAAGTATCTGGATATTTACCTGTCTGGTGATTCTTGGTCACTATATCGGCTTAATAGTAAGGCCCTCTTACACCACCTGCGAATAAAGATGAGGGATTGAAACCCCCTGCCGCTATCCATGATGTGGCAGATGGCCACTTACCATATGGTGCTGTTTCCTACAATACTATGTGTTGCAACTGCTGCCCCTTCGGCTATTGCATAGGTCTATCTTTTTGAGAAGGAACTACGGTGTTCTATATGGAAGGGAATATCAAGGATAGGTTATCAGTAATGAAGAACTGGGAATGGAGGGGGGGAGGGAGTCTGTGTATACTGGATGTTTCAAGGTATGCAAGAGCCTGTCACCTGCAATATGTACAAGAGTGGCTAGGACAGACAGATTTTCACTCTGCAAGCACTGGAGACTTTGTAGCACCATATTCTTTGTCAGTGGTACTTCATTCAGCAAATCAAGACTTATACCCCCCAGATAACTAAAAGCATGTTAATTGGACCCCTACACAGTGTTTGGAAATTCCTTTGTTCACAAAAACATCTCCCCTACTAGCACCAGCTTATCACTGAAAGGAAACCTTCGCTTTATTCCGGGTACAGAAAACCAGCATTTCATGAATGGGAAACTAAAGGGGTGCATAGTGTGGGACACAGTAGATATGGAAGGATCTGTGAAACTTTTTTGTACGCTCAAAACAGAATCAGACTTGAAGGCCACTCATACTTTCGCATATATGCAGGAGGCACACTATGTTCGGTCCCTGTCCGGTCCTGGGCTGAAAGCAGAAGAATCTGTGCAGATTTTTCAATTCTTTGAACTAGAGACCCAGGAGTGTGTGTTGATTTCCCAATTTGCCCATAAACTTCAAAGACCTCCACCACAAGAACTTACTAAGATAGAGAAAAGCTGGGTAGCCGAACTGGGCATTCTAATAACCCCTGGGGCGGTTCAGCAAACTGTCTCTTGCATCCCACAACTGGTGAAGGGAGCGTGTCTAGAAGAGATGCACTAACACTAACGTGCGCACTTGACACCACAGCAAGCCCTTCGCAGCGGAATAATCCGCTGGATGGTAACTGCCCCCAGTACAGGACCATATTGGTGGACTCATGCCATATGAGGACTTGTCAGAAAATGCACCATTACCAGACTCAAATACATAGATATGTTGAGATGCTGATAGGACAATCATTGAATTGGACAGCCTCACTAATGGTGCTGGATGATTTACCATGGACAAGGCTGAAGGGCCAGATTACAGCTAAGAATGACATGTATTATTGGAAACAAATAGTGCTGCGTCACTGGAGAGAGGCCACAACCCCATCATACTGGGAATGGCACAATGCATTTCATTACTTAATGTTACAGGAGCACATGGCATCAAGGGGAGATGCTAAGCAGAAGGAAATTTCTGGTGATCTGGGGCGGATACGTTGATACAAGTCGCCTGAAAAAGAGTAGTTACTCACCTGTAACATGTGTTCTCCAGGAGCAGCAGGAATTAATCCTAACATATGGGTGACATCGACGTCGATGGAGCCCTTGCAGAGCATTTCCCAAGCTTTCTATGAAAGCCTTTGGGAATACTGCATGCATGCGCAGTCCCCTTCCCGCCTAAAGGTGCCATCTTGCTCAGTCAAATGACAGTTTACTTTACATTTTTGTGTGCTGTTTTTTAGCTATGTACAACTGCAACTCCTAGGGGAGGAGGGAGGGTTGTGAGGACTGATTCCTGCTGCTCCTGGAGAATACCTGTTACAGGTGAGTAACTACTCTTTCTCCAGGACCAAGCAGGAAGTCAGTCCTCACATATGGGTGACTCCCTAGCTCTGGGCTACCAAGGAACCCAGGCTGAACAAGAGAACTCCCTCTAGTCCCAGCATCAAAGAAAGGCTTTTCACTGAAAGAACCTCCACCGATAGCCCAACGGAGGGCTGGAGGGCAGGAGTTGCCTAAACCTCAAAGAGATTCCGGAGTACTGCCTGGCCAAAAGCACAGTCCCTACGGGACTCCCTCTCCAGGCAGTAATGAGCTGCAAAGGTCTGGCTTGAGGACCAAGTTGCAGCCCTGCAGATGTCTGCCAACGGTACAGAGCGGAGATGAGCTACTGAGGCAGCCATTGCCCTGACACGGGAAGGTCAGCCGCCCTGTAAGCCCAGGTGATACAGTCAGCCACCCATATAGACAAGGTATGCTTGGACACAGCTAACACCAAATTATTAGGGTCAAAAGAGATGAAGAGTTGAATAGCCCTTCGATGTCCTTGCGTACGGTCAAGGTAGAAGGATAAGGCCATCCTACAGTCCAGGGTATGCAGGACCGCTTCAGCCTGGCTTGGCCTAGGGAAGAATGTTGGAAGAACCACCTTCTGGTTGAGGTGGAAAGAGGAGACAACTTTAGGGAGGAACTTTGGATGAGTCCTAAGGACTACCCTGTTCCTATAGAAGCGGATGTAAGGCCTGACACAGACCAGGGACTTAAGCTCACTCACCCGCCTGGCCGAGGTTAAGGCTACTAGGAAGAGTGTCATCCAGGAAAGGAAGCGGAGAGGACAAGTAGCCATCGGCTCAAAAGGTGGGCAAGTCAGTTGTTGCAAGACCACATTCAACTCCCACTCAGAAGCTGGAGGTCGGACAGGAGGCTTGAGCAAGAGCAAACCTCTGAGAAACCAGGACAACAAGGGGTGAACCAACAGAGTGTCCTTCCACCAGTGAGTGGTGAGCTGCTAGAGCTAAGAGGTGGACTCGAACAGAATTGGACTTAAGGCCCTGATTGGATAAGTGCAGCAGGTACAGCACAGGAGAAAGGATCCTCTGTATGCAGCTGACACCACACAGAAAACCTCTTCCACTTCAGGGCATAGGTTTTTCTAGTGGACTGCTTCCTAGAGGCCAGGATAACCTCTTCAACTTCAGGAGGTAGGCCCCAAGGAGCCAAAACTACCCTTGCAGCTTCCAGGCCATCAAATTGAGAGATTTGAGATTGGGGTGTAGAAGAGACCCCTGGTCCTGAGAAAGAAGGTCGGGCTGCAACCCTAGAGGTAGTGGAGTGTCCACTGCTAGCTGAAGCAGAAGTGGGAACCAAGGTTGCCTCGGCCACCTGGTGGCTACAAGGAGGACCAAGGCCTGGTCCTTTAGAATCTTGAACAGGGTTCGGGCCACCAGAGGCATGGGAGGAAACGCATACAGGAGGCCCTGGGACCAGGAAAACAGAACAGCATCTGCTGCTAGTCTCAGAGGACGCGGTTGCCTGGAGCAGAACCTGGGCAGCTGTCTGTTCAGGGGACTGGCAAAGAGATCTATGGATGGAAGTCCCCATCTCAGGAAGATCTTCTGAACTACCAAAGGATGGAGCTGCCACTCGTGGGGCTGCAGAATCCTGCTCAACCTGTCTGCTAGGTAATTTTCCTGGCCAGGGAGATAAACCGCCTTGAGCAACATGTTGTGCCTGAGCGGAAACAAGCAAAGGTCCTGCGCCTCCTGACAAAGGAGCCTGGACCCAGTGCCTCACTGTTTGTTCACATAAAACATGGCTACCTGATTGTATGTTTGCACTAAAACAGACTGGTGGGCCAGGGTTTGAGAGAAAGTCTTGAGGGCTAAGCGAATAGCCCATAGTTCCAGTAGATTGACCTGCTGCTGGACCTCCCAGGGAGACCACAGGCCCTGGGTGCACTTGCCCAGACAGTGTGCACCCCAGCCCTGCAGGGAGGCATCGGTGGTCAATACCACTGTGTACCGAGGTGGCTGAAAAGGCATCCCTTTAAGTTGGGGGGATGCAGCCACCAATGTAGGGAGTGCAGGAATGGTCTGGACACTCTTACTGTCGCTGAGGCTTCCTGTGGCCTCCGACCACTGATTCCTGAGACACCATTGCGCAGGCCTCATATAAAGCCTGGCATTGGGAGTCACATGTACTGTCGAAGCCATGTGGCCGAGAAGCCTCAGGCAGAGCCTGGCGGAGACCAGTGACCTGCTGAGAAACTGGTTTGCCAAGGTCAGTCTTTGGGCTCTGTCCTCTGGCAAGAAAGCTTTTGTCTGCACAGAGCCTAGCCTTGCCCCTATGAACTCCAAGTTTTGGGAGGGGAGCAAAGTGGACTTTGTGAAGTTTATGACAAACCCCAGATGTTGGAGTAGAGAAATCGTTCGGAGGGTGGCTTGCCTGGCCTCCCGGAACGTCTGTCCCCTGATGAGCTAGTTGTCCAGATAGGGGAAGACAAAGATACCCTGATTCCTTAAGTAGGCCGCCACCACTGCCAGGCATTTGGTAGAGACCCTGGGGGCAGAGATGAGGCCAAATGGCAGCACTCTGTACTGATAATGGTTTCCTCCCACAATAAACCTGAGGTACTCTCTGTGGTCTGGATGAATGAGGATGTGAGTGTACGCATCCTTTAGATCTAAAGAGCATAGCCAATCTCCCTGCTGGAGGTAGGGCAGAGGTGTTCCAAGAGTAAGCATCTTGAACTTCTCCTTCTGTAAGAACTTGTTGAGATTTCTGAGGTCGAGAATAGGCCTGAGATCCCCTGTTCTCTTTGGTACTAGGAAGTACCTGGAGTAGAAACCGTGACCTTGTAGGTGGGGAGGCACAGGCTCCACCGCCTGGTCTCGTAACAGACCCTGGAGCTCCTGCAGGAGGAGAGCTGTAAGGAGAGGAGGCCTTGGAGGCTCTCCTGGAAAATAGGGAGGAGGCAACTGATGAAAATGAAGCAGGTAGCCCTTGTGGACTATGCTTAAGACCCAGTTGTCCCCTGTAATGGGTGGCCACCGGTGGGCAAAACAGGACTAGGTGACCTCCTGTGCAGGGATGGGACAGCAGAGACGGAGAGGCTATGCCTTGGGAGTCAAAAACCACCACCCTGCTGAATGGGAGCAGGAGCCGGAGGCTTGGGGGCCTTCTGCCTACAGGGCCCATGTCCCTGCCCCTTGGCCTGCTGACCCTGTGGGGGAGCGGGAAGGCCTGGTAAGGTGGGAACTGTTTGTAGGCAGTCGCCTTCCTCGGGTAAAAGGACTTTTTACCTGAGCCCTTCTTGTGTGAAGGGGCAGAAGTCTTTCGAGACAGCCTTGTCCTTGTGAGGTGCTCGATCTCGAGCTCAGCAGCATTCTCGGCCATGGGCTTGCCAAAAAGGTTCTCACCTCGGTAAGGGACATCGACCAACTTGTCCTGAACACATGGCTCGAGGTCCAATGACTGCAGCCATGCCTGGCGAGCTGTGATGCCGGTAGCCGCAACACGGGCCGAGGCCTCGAAGCCATCGTAGGCCGCTCGGGACATGAACTTAGAGCATTCCCGGATCCCCGAAGACAAGGACTTGAACCTCTGCAAAGGTTCCCTGGGAGAGACCAGCAGAGAACCCGGCTAGCTCCTTTGCCAGGTCCCGCAAGTACATGCCCATGTACAGCTGGTAAGACTGGACACGGCAAGCAAGCATCGAGCCCTGGAAGTACTTTCTACCGAACGCATCCAGGTTCCGGGCCTCCCTGCCAGGGGGCACCGCGGAGTGCATCCGACTTTTCAGACGATGCATGGCCGAATCCACCACCATGGAATGGTGCGGTAGCTGCGCCTTTTGAAACCCAAGGCTCTTACGGAGTCGATAAATGGAATCAACCCGCTTGCTCAGAAGCTGCACCGAGGCCAGTGCCTCCCACATCCGAAAGAAGAGCCATTCCAGCATTGGAGGAACCGGTACAGTAAAGGCCTCCTTCGGAAGAGAGTCATACTGGAGGGCCTCGAGCTCTTGGGCTCAAGGCTCCTCCTTGGGATCCGTTGGGATCGCCAAAGCAGTGGCCATATCCCTCACGAACTCCGAGAACCGGGTATCCTACGGAGGGGACATACTCTGGGGCTCAGACTGCGGTGAGTCCAATGGGACGCACCGAGTCTTGAAGGTATCGGGGGACTCCTCATCCTCCGTCTCCCAGGTGGACTCGTCCGAAGAGGAGTCGGGCTCCGACCGCGCGGTGCCTGGCAGCACCCGCCCTGACGCTGAAGGCACTGGCGTCGACGCCCTCGGTCCCGACCGGGAGGTCGAGGGTGACCGTGACAGAGGACAACCTCGAGCCTTCATGGTCTCGAGTATCGGCTCGGTCTCCGGGGTCAACTTCGATGTCCCGGTGGTCAGGGCAGATGCGCCAGCGAGCCTGGCCATCAGCACCCGCTGCTGATCCATGAAGGCAGACAGTCTGCACTCCAAGGCTGTCAGCCTAAGACCCAGCTCAGGAGACTCAGCAGTCACCGACTCGGGCCCTGGTGGCGCCGGGCCCGACGTCAGCTCCCTGGGAGGAGAGTCTGAGGACAACAGGACTTACGTGTCCAGCAGACTCCAGCTCCACCCGAGGTACTTTTGACGGCTTCTCCTGTTCCATGGGCCCGGGATGGTGGTCGGGGGTCGAGACCTAGGCCTTGAGGAGCCAGGGACCTCCTCCGACGCCGCCCTCGCAAGCCGCTTCTTCCTCTTTGGCTCCCGCTCGGGGGACCCCTTCTCCGAGGAACCCCAACGATGCTCGGGGTCAGACTCCCGAGACGTCGAGGCCTCAGACGAGGTCCGGGCCCGGCTGGAGGCTGAATCGGAGAAAAGCCTTTCCTTTTGGTGCTGATGACTTCAAAGTGCCTTAGTGGACATTTTCCCACACGGTCCACAGATCTTAGGATCATGATCAGGACCGAGGCACCAAAGGCAGCAGTCCAATCTATAGATGTGGTGTCGGTGAGAGACATTAGTTTCTTGCACCGATCACACTTCTTAAAACCACTGGAAGCCATCGGGGGGGGAAAAAAAAAAAAAAAAAAAAAAAAAAAGAGTCCCCGCAAGGTCAAAGGACCAGCCTTCCAGGGAAAAAGGGAAAAAAAGAGCGCGAACACCAGCCACGAAGGGCAAAAACCGAAAAAATAAGATCGGGCTAGATACCGGTGTACCGAACCCAGCGAGAAGGGGAACCGGCGTCGAACCGGAGAAAAAAAATGCTTAGAAATTGCAAGGAATTGAAGAAAAAAATCTAACTATTTTCCGGGTGAACTAGGACACATGTCCGACGGGCTCCACGGAAAACGAGACTGAGCAAGATGGCACCTTTAGGCAGGAAGGGGACCGTGCATGCGTGCAGTATTCCCAAAGGCTTTCATAGAAAGCTGGGGAAATGCTCTGCAAGGGCTCCATCGAAGTCGATGTCACCCATATGTGAGGACTGACTTCCTGCTTGGTCCTGGAGAAACAAACTTAACTTTGTAGAATCTATGAGAGAGAGGAATGACCCATGAAAATCATAAAAGGGCCTTGAAGATGGGGCGCCCCAGGATCACTGGGCTAGTTGGGCAGCCTGTTCAGTTAGTCCACAGAGCAGAAAGGGAAGGGGATGGGGAGAAACTTATATCTGGTCAATATACCAATCCTGGCAGTAAAGTAAATTTAAAATAAATCCTGGAGTGGTGAAAGAGCACCCACCGCTCTAGAAATGAGCACTTGATATAAAGTCTGTCCCAAGGGACTTGCTGGGTTGGGTAGAGGGTAGGAGATAAACAGAGGTTAAGAAGGAATATATACAAGTATGTTGAAAAATATAAAGTTATACATATTTGTTAAGCTTAATCAATATATAGCTAAATTAGAAACAAAGAAGTTTTTTTGAAATTTACAAATAGTTTTCCAAAAAAACAACAACCAAAAAACGAACACCCCACACGACTTATGTATGAGCAAGTGGCTGTGCCAATCCATGGTCAATCTCCAGTCCTCCTGTATAAAAACAAACATTCTCCACAAGCAGAGCAGGCAACTGTTAGATTCTGGAATTGGCTATCCTGTTTTGTCTTAATGAATTGCTGTTGTGGCATTTGCTGCTTTTGTTGTCTCTGATAGTTCTACTGTCTCATACTGGAAGCAGTAACATTCTGCTTTGACCACTGTCAAAATTTGTAAAGTTACACAATGGTCTGTAGTTTAATTTACAAATTTGATATACCAGCTTCATGACCCAAAGGATGTATTCAAAGCAGATCACAAAATCCAAATGGTCTCTCAGATATACATTTTTATTGAAGCCAGAAGCTCTGTGTCACAAATGTTTAAGAGTAGTTACTAACACACTGTTAAACGTTTTGCATGATCATCCAGAAATACTTGAATCTGAACTTTCATACCTCCGATGAAACCACAAAAATCCATGGAGGTTTCAAAGTACATGACTATATTGTGCCATGTTTAGTTTATGAGCCACTATTGCACTTAGAACTGTGAAACACTATCTACATGTTCTGGCACTTACAATCTTTCCTAGGTGCTGTTAGAAACGTTATTTATCTGTAATGGTTATCCTTAGACAGCAGGATAAATCAGCCAAGCAGATGAGCGTTGTCATCTCTAACACCAGGTTGGACTTGCTCTCCCAGAGTCTAGAAGATTCCAAAACACTCTTCCAGGCATGTGCAAGTGAACCTCTCAATGTGCCTGTTGCTCCTCTCTCAGTCCCTCCCAGAACCAAGGCAACTGCCCCCCAAAGTTTTACAGTGGCTTCAGCCAGTAGTGAAGGAGGGAGGGATTGTGTGGCTGATTTATTCCGCTGTCCATGAAGAACCATTACAGGTAAGTAACCTTTCTTTCTCCATGGACAAGAAGGACAATCAGCCACACAGATGAGTGAATCCTGAGCTGAGGATGCAAGGGTCAAGGTGGGGAACCATGCTGTGGTATGCTGAAACTACTATCTGGCAATACCTGAAGAAATCCCAGAAGAGTGGTTGCCCAGGTTTGACCCCTTTGGAGGCACAAGGGTATACTGACTAAGCCACATTTGTGATGTAAGAGGGGGAAAAAACAAACAAACGTGGACACTGTATTGTGAAAGTTGGTTTGTGAAGCTGTGAGCCTGCAGGTATAGAAGGCAACTAGGTGATGGACTATGGTGATACTAAGGCCTGAGAATGAGCAGAGTTCATGTCTCATGGCCAGGATGCTACCTACCAGTCTGGGTGGAAAGATGGCTGCTGTTCACTAGCTCTAACCACTGGAGATTACCCATTGTTTGGATCAGGGACACTGTGGGTGGCCCACACGATGGCAAAAGGAAGTTGTACCGAGTGCAGTCCTCTTATTTCACTTTATTTTTTTTTTTTAAAGAAATGATGGCTATCTGAAGGCTGGGGTTCATGCTCTGACACAAAGCTGCGTTTATCTGGAGTCCTCTACTTTTCCCTGGAGGGAAGGATGCAGTATATGCCTGCAGTTGTGGCAGATTCCTGCAGCAGCTGTGGAAGTGGCATGTTAAAGCCCTGCTACAGTAGGACTGGGCCAATTCAGAGACCAGGGCATTTGACAGCCATCCGAATCAGACATCTAGTCATTGCTTGAGAAAGCTGCTGTGGATGGCTGGGAATGAAGAAATCTTAAAAATGGCATGGTAACTCCTGGTGCTATCTGAACAGATGGAATCAGAAGGGCATGGAGGCAGTTTCCTGCTGGTCACTTTTTCTGAGGGGAAGCTGGGTCTATCATTGGTGCCTCTACAAAGCCCTATACTGGGTGTCCCGGTGGGAAAAAAACAAGGATATAATGGGAATGTTTTATTCCCCATGACATGTGTCTTGCAAGACACCATCTGGACGGCTGTGGGGGGGGGGGGGGGATCTTGCTTACATGAGGTGGCAGGGAAGCAGCAGAGGGCTGGGATAGAGGTTAGCATGGCTGGCAGGTGGCTTTTGGGGATAGTCTCAATTTTTTTAAAATTATTTCTTTTTTCTTTCTTGGTAGACAGTGGGAGCGTGTTAATCTGGCTCCAATCTTGGACCTTGGAACCAGTGATGTGGGATTGATTTCTCTCATACTTCCTATGGCAGTAGTTACTGATGCATTTAGCTATTCAAGTTATGCAATCTAGACAGAGTATAAATCAGCCAGTCCTCAGGAGTGTGCAAGCTACTCAACTTCAGCAGGCAGTAATGGGAAGCACACCCCTAGATTCAGTACGCAACAGCGTCTCCTGAAAAAAACAAAGTGGCAGAGTACAGCTGCTGCGAGCTCTGCTGAGGTTGAGGGGGCAGAGGCCGACTGATGAGAAAGTGATGTGCAATGGGGACGTAGATGAGGACATCCTACCTCCCCCTCAGGGTGAGCAACTGAGCTTGAATAGGACTTCGTATGGCAGAGGGGATCCTCTCTGCTGTTCTTAACAAGGTGCTGTAGAGCATAGGCAAACAGAATGAGGAAGGAGCTGTGACAGGAATTTCTGAAGGAGGCCACAGCAGTGTTTTTTTCTTTTTAAACTGTGGGAGATGAGTCCGTTTTTCACAGGTTAAAATCCTGGCACAAATGCAGGTATCATTGCCCTGGTTTGAATCTGGGGAAAAAGAAAAAAAGGTTTGAGGGATACGTGTCTCAAGGTGTGTAGAGGGGTGTGTGTATTCATTTCAAGGTGTGTGTGTATAGATATATGTATATCTTTATCTATATCTTTATTTATTTGGTTGTATATACCACACTATCAGTAGTTACATAGAACAAGTTTTAGAGAACAAAAACAGCAAACATCAACAGTTAAAGATAATAGTTAAGTAGATTAAACAGGGGAATCAACTTGGGTCGCAATGGGGGTGAGCTATTTACAAGGTGAGTATTAAGATGTGGTAAGTAGTTGGATCTGGCTGAGGAGTTTTGATTAAGGCAGCTTAAATATCTAAAAGAGGGAGCTTAGACAGGCAGTCTGTTACTTGCTCATAGCATAATTGGAAAAGATGTGTTTTTAGTGCTTTTCGAAATGTAGATAAGTCAGATGGCACAAATTGGGGAGGGGAGGGAGTTTCAGAGAGGTGGTGTGTATAGTTTGAAGGCTCAGTTCCTCTCAGTCTGGGAGCTGTTTCTTATTATGGGGCAGGAGAGTGTTTGCCAAGACAGACCTTCTGACTCTGTTGTCCGGTGTCCGCTGTATGAACTCTTCTAGAGCGACTGCAGAGAGGTTATATAGTATTTTGAATGTCGTCATGAGGGCTTTGTATTTGAGGCGGCTCGAAATAGGGAGTCAATGGAGTTGCCTCAAGATAGGTGTTACATGTTCATATCTAGAGGCTCAAAACAGGGTTCATACTGCAGTGTTCATTGCCATTTGTAGGGATGAATTGTGCAGTCTGGCAGGCCATGAAGAATGATGATTGCATAATCAAAGTGAGGAATAAGCACCTGTAATACAGTGCAGAAGTCAGCAGCTTCAAGCAAGGAACACAGTTGATGAAGGGTCTACAGCTTTAGGTATACTGCTCTAGTGATGTGATGTGCGACTCCATTGTTAGATGTTGGAGTAAGGTGATCCCCAGGTACTGTACCTCATTTAGTATTCAGCTCAGCATCCTTTACTTGTAAAGTGGGAGGGGGCATAAATGATGAGTCCTTTGTGATGAACAGAATTCCAGATTTCTTGCAATTCACTTTTAGGTTATGTAATTTCAGCCAGTCCAAGACTGCATTAAAGCAGTCTGAGTCCAGAGTAATTTGGATTGTCTGTGAAGAAAGGGGTGTAAAGCAGCACATCGTCAACATAGATGTGGTAAAGTATGCCATATGATTTGAAATAGAGCAAACAGGCTGGATGTAAATATTAAAAAGAAATGTGGATAAGGATGAGCCTTGCAGTACGCCCCGAGTTTGAGTAACTGGATGAAGTTTGCGTACCTATGCGTACCATTTATTGTCTGATAAGTATGATCTGCGCCAGTCTAAGGCTAAGTTTTGAATGCCTTTCATCTGTAGTCGGGTAAGGAGGTTGTGACAAACTGCATCGAAGGCAGATGCACTGTCTAAAAAAATTAGGATAAAGCCTTGTTTAGTTCTGTTCATACCAATGACTAGATTGTTTATCAGGGTGACAAGCAGAGTTTCAACCCCATGCTGTGTCATGAGGCTGGAGCTAGAAAAGAAAGTGTTGAAAAAAACTCCTGATTTTCATGGAACTCAGAAAAGGCAGAGAGCGCAGTTCCAGCGCAGCTCAGCCAGAGGGCGCATGAATAATTACACAGTACCTGAAGCAACGTGCTCTAACATTGATCACATTAATAACAAGCAGTTTCACCTGTTCTCAAACTCAGAACGTGCAAACCAGAAACCCCTTTATAAAGAAAACCAGATGATCAGTGAAACAAGAGGAGGAGGAGGAGGAACAGGAACTGAAACAGGAGGAGGCAAGAGCAAGTGCTGGGAAAGTGGCAAGAGAGGTCAGAAGGACCGGCAGCAGGACCAGTGAGAGAAGCCTGGAAGAGGAAGGCTTCCATGTGCAGCCAACTCAAGGAGACAGAATCCAAAAGAGGTATTCTCAAAGGGATAAAGTCCAGAGAGGCCAAAGGTATTGGAACGGAGTCCAAAGCCAAGCAAACCAAAGAAGCAGCTTGCCTGATGAAAGCAACTCTCCTAGCCCAAGTAAGTCTCCTATGCTAAACCAGAAAGGCACAAGGAAAGGAGATTCCTTCTACAGTGATACTTATGCCAAGAAACAGAGTGGAAATCCACATCAGGTTTTCCTGGTAACTCTGATTGTAGAGCAGTGCACAGAACAGCTTGTCAGCCTGAGAAGCTACGTCGCAAGCTGAGTCCTGGGTGTGGCAGCCTACAGAAGCCAAGGTATGAAAAGCCTTTCATTATAAGGGAAAGTTTAAGTGATGAAAACCTTATGGAAATAGATAAGCCTCAGAAAGTTAGAAGAAGTAAAGCTAACCTTTTAAAAGTACTTCCCAACAGTGTGATAAGGAAGTTGTATGAGAAACAGAAGAACCCCTGAGAGGAGTTAGCAGATACTGAATTTATTTTTTATTTTATTTAGCTGTATTTATATCCCGCTTTTCACCGGGTCAAAGCGGTCAATTGGGAGATACATTTAACACGAGGGGATATGACACACATACGCTAATACGTACAGGGAACATGGGCAATGGAGGGTTAAGTGGCTTGCCCAAGACCACAAGGAGTGCCTATAGGACTAGAAATCCCAGTCCCTCCGGCCTGAGATTGCTGTCCCCAGGTGGGACTTGAACCCCCGGCCCTCCGGCCTGAAGTACCTTGTCCTAACCACTAGGCCACTTCTCCCTGAAGACAGTCATAGCATTGAAGAAGGGAGTGACCCAGAATCAATGGACTTTGATTGTGAAACCAATGTTCCCATTCCTCAGAGTGAACCAATGGAATGTAACTTCTGTTCAAGAACTAGCTTGATTGCCTTGCTAGCTGTATAGAGAAAAGAGAACTCTGCATATGGTGAAGTTGATAACCATTTGTTTCCTGATGTTAATTTCTATTGATTTGAAAGAAGCCTTAACCCAGATAAACAGTTAATTGTGAAGCCTACAACCCTTAACTGTTTATGTCACGGTGGAACCTTTTTGTTAAAGAATTGCCTTCATTTTCTTTTGTCTCTTATTGAACCTAAGCGTTGACCGGGGAAATAAAGCCTTATTACCCTACACTTTGGCGTAGATTGTTCTTTATAAGGAGTTCTGCACTACAAGGACCAGAATCCTCCTGGTCCTTCAGCTCAACCACTCCTTAAAATAAATTAAATGTCACCGGACGCCCTTATTTCCTACGCCAGTAGGGGCGCCTGGGGACAGCTGGAAGAAAAATCTATGTTAGTGGTTGTCTAGTGGAGAATGGACATCAATGTGGTCTTGAATTTGCTACTGCACTATCTTCAGTTATCTTAACCAGGAAGGGCAGGCTAGATAGGGGCCTATAAGAATTTACGTTGCCTGGATCCAATTTGAAACTCTTAAGGGTCTGATAGTTGCAGTTTTTAGAGGTGCTGGAAACAGACCGTTGAAGGAGAGGTGTATAAATCTATAGATATAGACACTTAATTCAGAGCATGCTGACTTAATCCAACAGGAGGGGCATGAATCTGCTGGAGAGGTGGTAGAGTTGAGCCCTCTTATCATGGCCCCGATTTGTTCTGCTGAATATGGGTGGCAGGCACTTAACCCAGGAATGTTGGAGTCATCACTAGGAGGAACGACTACTATAGGAGGATCGACAGTAATTACAGATTTATAGGGATCACATTGGCTTTGTTCTTGAAGATAGTGAAGTCATGTGGATGTGGTGTTTTCAGTGTATTGTTTTGTCGTGTCTGTTAAGAGAATGCATAAAGATGTTGGTGTGATATTCCTTTCTTCTCAGATTGACTGCATTGCGATGTTCTTGTAGAATCTTCATGTAAATGTGGTCTTGTTGATCTTTTGAGTGCTGCAATTTTTGCTCCAACTTCCTGAGGTGTAGCAGGGACTCTTAAGTCAGCTATATACCAGATAGCTGTTTTGTTCCGTTTAGTGGCTCTTGTATGGTGTGGTAGGAGTGCAGTTTTGCTTAGGGTGGTATTCCATGTATGTACCAGTTCAAGTATGTCAGAGGTGTCAATTTTAAGATTGTGTCGTGCTTTCTCAAGGAATGCTTCTTTGATGAAAGGTCGAAGATGGCGAGGAAGAGGCACAGTAGAATTCAAGGTAGAGAAAGGGTTCACTGTGGATGAAGGGATGTGGAAGAAAAGATGGAATTAGACTTACCTAATTGTTGTTCCTTGAGGAACTCCAGTCTAGTCCTGGACCTTTGGAGTTAAGCACCTCCTCCCGCAGCTTTGGAAACTGAGCATGTCACTCTTTTGGTGACTCCCGTATAAATAGGCCAGGATCCACCTCCTCGCTTCAGTAACCTATTGACAAAGTAAACTCACAAGAACAATAACTAAGTAGTTAAGAACAGCCACTACTCTAAACAAATTAACAGTTCAGAAGTGCCTCTGAACGGCACCTCCTGAAAAAACCCTTTTCTGTAATAGGTATTTACACTGTGTGCTGCTGGGGCTAGCCTCACCCCCTACCGAGGACCCCCCCAGGTCAGACCTTAATCCTGTGAGAACGTACCACTCACCTCCCCTCTTGCACCGCAACCTGCTAAGCTGTGTTCGCCACTTACTCACGACAGTCTTCTGCTTCAGGCTACAGTTGCAGACCAATACCAGGGAGGGATACAGGACTAGACTGGAGTTCCTCAAGGAACAGCAATTAGCAGGTAAGTCTAATTCCATCTTCCTTATTGTCCCTCCAGTTTAGTCCTGGACCTTTGGAGATGTAACAGCAGTAATGCAATCACTGGGAGGGACCTGCTAAACCAGCCTGAAGCACCGCTGATCCAAAATAATAATCCCTTTCTGAACATCCAACCGGTAATGCTTCTTCACAAAGGAATGCAGCGAAAACCACATCGCCGCCTTACAAATCTCCACCGCTGGCACGAGGCTGAATTCCACCCAAGAAGCTGCCTGTGCCCTAGTCAAATGGGCCCTCAGACCCACTGGAACAGTCTTCCCTTTTAAACATATAAGCCAACGCAATAGTCTCCTCCAACCAACTTGCAATAGAAGACTTTGACACCGCCTCTCCTTGTCTCGACCCCCCAAACACAAAATCTTTCCGACTTGCGGAAGGAAGCCGTTCTCTTCAAATAGTTCCACAACACACATCCTACATTCAGCCTATGTAGGCGTCCTTTGGGTCTCTTCTTGTCATGGAGATCGAAAACTGGCAAGACTACCACCTGATTCAAGCGAAACGCCAACACCACCTTAGGCAAGAAGGAGGGTACCGTCCTCAAGACTACCTTCCTGCCCTGAAAGGACAAGAAAGGCTCCCTACACAACAAAGCCTGCAACTCCAAAAACCTTCTAGCCAAATAGCCACAAGAGACCACTTTTAGGGTGAGATCCTTTGACATAGCTGCATTCAAAGGCTCAAACGGCTCCCGCACCAGAGCCTCCAACACCAAATTGAGATCCCACGCAGGCCTGCAAAAAACGCTTCACATCCAGATGAGTCCTGAGGCTCATGCCTTGAACTTTCCCCCGAAAACAGGACAGCGCTGCCAGCTGAACTCACAGGGAGGCAGCCGCCAAACCCTTATAGAAACCATTCTGCAAGACAGACAGAACTTGCGGCACCGAAGCCTTCAAGGCCGGCACACTTTCACCTTCACACCATGACTCAAACAGCCTCCATACTCTAACATATGCCACTGAGGTAGGACGACACCTGGACCTCAAAAGGGTAGAAATAACCTGTGGCGAGTACCCCTTCGCCTTAAACCTCGCCCTTTCAAGAGTCAAGCTGTAAGCGAGAATCGATCCACCTGAGGCATATTCAATAGCCCCTGCACTAACAGATCTCTTCTGTTCGGCAGCCACCATGGCCGCCTCCACTAGTAGCCGCATCAAGTCCGCATACCATGGCCTTCGAGGCCAATCCGGAGCAATTAGGATGACCTGATCCTTGTGCTGCTCTATCCGCTGCAGCACCCGCCCTATTAACACCCAGGGTGGAAACACATACAGCAGTTGCTTCATCAGCCAAACCTGCATTAAGGCATCCAAGCCTTCCGACATCCTTTCTCGCCTTCTGCTGTAAAATCTTGTGGCCTTTGCAGACTCAAACGTCACCATGAGATCCATCAACAGAGTCCCCCATCGATGCACCAGCAAGTCGAACACCTCTTGACGGAGAACCCACTCTCCGGGATCTACTTTGACTCGACTCAAGAAATCTGCCGTCACATTGTCCACTCCTGCTACATGAGCTGCTTGACAATGCTGCCAGATGTTCCTTGGCCCAGCCCAAGAGCTCCCCTGCCTTGTCCTCCAGAGCTACGCTGCTGGTGCCTCCTTGCCGATTGATAGAGGCTACCGCTGTGGCAGTGTCCGACAGCACCCTGATCGCTTTCCCCTGCAGTCTGTGCTGTAAGGCCCAAAGTGCTACCTTCACCGCCATTCCAACCTGTTGATGGACCACTCCTTTTCCGTCTCTGTCCACTGGCCCTGCGCGAACTGTCCTTTGAAGTGTGCCCCCCATCCGAACAGACTGGCATCTGTCACCAGAGGTATCCAGTTCGGCGACTCCAATGGCATTCCCCTTTGCAGATTTCCAGGCTTGAGCCACCACAGAAGGGCCTCCCTTGTCTCTTGCGGGCAAGGCAACCTCTGCGTCAACCGATTGGCCTGATGAGACCTCTCCTGAGTAAGGCCCTCTGTAGCAGTCTCATGTGGGCTCTGGCCCATGGCACAACTTTGATCGTCGCCGCCATCTTCCCTAATAGTTGCAGATAGTGCCAGGCCGTAGGAGCCCCCCTTTTTAGAAAGGCACGGACGAGCTCCCTGAGCCCCTGCGCTCTGAGTAGCGGAAGAAAGACTTTCCCTGCTCTTGTGTCGAAGCGGGCTCCCAAATACTCTAACTCCTACAATGGCTCTAGCCTGCTCTTCTCTGCATCGACTACCCAGCCTAGACTTTGCAGAAACAACCACCCAGCGGGTAGCTTCCTCGCTTTCCCTTTTTGATTTCGCTCGGATCAACCAATCATCCAGGTAAGGATGCACCAACACTCCCTCTTTACGCAAAGCTGCAGCCACCACCACCATCACCTTGGTGAAGGTTTGCAGAGCTGCTGCCAACCCGAACGGCAACGCCTGGAACTGAAAATGTCCCAAAGGAACTGCGAAGCGCAGAAACCGTTGATGCTCTCTGCGAATTGGTATGTGAAGACAGGCTTCCGTCAGGTCCAAAGACATGAGAAATTCTGTGCCTTACCGCTACTATGACCGATCTCAGGGTCTCCATCCAAAAATGCGACACCCTGAGGCACCGATTCACCCTTTTGAGATCTAGAATCGTTTGAAAGGCACCCTCTTTCTTTGGGACCACAAAGTACATGGAGTATTGACTGCAACCAAACTGATCTTCCGGCACCGGCACCACCACCCTGAGCACCAGAAGCCTTTCTAAAGTCTCTTGTACCGCCAGCCACTTCGACCGGACCTTGCAGGGAGAAAGAATGAAGACGTTGACCACTGGGCACTGAAACTCCAGGGCATAACCCTTGCGAATGACCTCCAACACCCACTGGTCTGACGTAACCCGGATCCAGGCAGGATAGAACTCCCTTAACCAACCCCCTACGGGTATAAACCCCACCTGGATTCCCCTCATTTCATTGAGGCTTCTTCAAGGTCGAGGAGGAAGAAGCACCAAAACCTCTTCCTGCCCCTCTAAACCCCTGGGACCTGTAAGTCGAACGTCCCCGCTGAAACTGACCAAACCATGGAGAGCGAACACACCAGAACTCCCTCTGCTGATTTTTCGTTGTCCCCAGGGCACATCCGGGCTTCTGTTTATCCTCCGGTAACCTTCTGCCCTTAGACTCAGATCCTTCACTAACTTATCCAAATCCTCTCCAAACAGGAGCTTGCCCCGAAGGGCAGCTTACTCAGCCTTGCCTTAGAGGAACCATCCGCAGCCCAGTTATAGAGCCACAAACACCTCTGTGCCGCTATCACTGATGCCATGCTTCTGGATAGGCCTAGAATAAAATCATACTGGATATCCGCCAAATAAGTTGCCCCTATCTCCAACCAGGCAGTCTCCTCGGCTGTGTCCTCTACTGTATTCCACTAATCCTCTGGCACCATCGAAGACAAGCCCTCGCCACCCATGCCCCACAAATAGAAGCCTGCATAGAGAGGGCATTGACATCAAACACCTGCTTCAACAAGTATCTAACCGCCTATCCTGGGCATCCTTAAGGGCTGCACTACCTTCTACTGGTATGGTCATCTTTTTGGTGACGGCCGTCGCTGCTGCATCCACCTTAGGAGACTTAAAAAGATCCTTATTCTGGTCTGCCAAAGGATAAAGACGAGCCATCACTCTCAACCCCTTCATCCCAGACTCTGGCATGTCCCATTCCTCTTGAATCATTTCCCTAAACACTCTATGCACTGGGAAAACGTTTTGGGACCTGCGAACTGCCTGCAATAACAGGTCCTCTAACGTAGAATCCTCCGCCGGACCCGATACCGGCATGTTAAGTGCCTTCAGCGTTTCCGTGATGAGCGCTGGCAACTCTTCCTGCCGAAACACTCTCACCACTCTTGCCTGGTCCTCCTGCTCTGGGAGTTCACCTTCCTCCAACTCCTCTTCTATCTCTAACTCCTCCATATTTTCTGACTGCTCCTCCATCTGTCTGTTCTGCCCTCGGCTCGGCTTCTTAGAAGGGGCGCAGCCCACTCCCGAGTCCAGCTGAGATCCTGGGCGTTTTCCCCTCATTTTGCCCTCTACTGCCCCTGCCGGCACATTCACCCCCCCCCCCCCCCCGAGGGCTTGCTGCAGCAGGGCTACGAATTCCTGCAAAACAATTGCTGCTAATCCCCCCCTGTATCAGAGCTGGGGAAGAGGGAATGTCTGGTGCTGTGGATAGTCCTGCTACCAGCTCCAGAGGGGGTTCTGAAGAAGAAAGCGGATCAGAGAGGCCAGAAGGATGCCCCTTTTGGCTCTCCCCTATCTGCCGTGGTTATATCCGTTGAGGCTGCTTCCTGCACACATCCCCTGCACAACCTGGCCTCCGACAAAGACCCATTCCTTGCCCCACATAGTAAACACAATGGCTTGGAAGGCATGCCTGTCAGCCAGACCTTGCACTCAAAATCACCTGAAATTAAACTAAACTTTTTTTTTTTTTTTAAATAAGAATACCAGGGGACCCTACAACCAAATGCTCCCCACTAGCTCCTGTGAACCGCAGTTAATATCCTAACTGAGACTGGCCCAACGGTACTGCAAGGGCTCCCGTGTTTTTCCCCACGTGGCCGCGGCCTAAACGGGCCCGAAACTACCCAGCGCTCCACTGCATGCCTAACTGCCCACTTAGCTGCTGCCTGCGCGGTGCTTACCTCGTCAGCCTGCCCAACTGTAAAGTAACTCCTGTCCTGCTCAATTCCACCACGCTGTGCCTGACTGCGGCATCAACATTGGGGAGAGCACCAGCGAGAGGGAGTGAGTGAGCCTCCGTCTCAGACGGAGCCGCAGAAATCGCCGACGTGATCCCCAGCTTCCGGACTGCTAACTCTCACCGCAGTTTTCCCTTTAGCCAGCTCCTTACCCATGCAGTGGGTTCGGGGAGCCGGAATACTCCTTTGCTCTGCACCCACCGTAACCACTGATCTGCAGGCCTGTCTGAGGGGGGGGGGGGGGGGGAGAAGGAGGGGTGAGAAGACAGCCCCTGCAGCCAAAATCTCCCGGGCAGGCTGACACTGTACTCAAAACCTGCAGAATAGAAACTGCAGCTCACTTCCTTTTATTTTGTCTTTTCTTTTTTTTTTTTAAAACACCAAATTAACTAACCAAACTAAACTCTCCTTATTCATTCCTCCCATGAATCCTGAACCTCCAAGGGTCAATAATCCTTCAGCTGCTTTGGAGACTGAGCTTACTGGAGCGAGGAGGCGGATCCTGGCCTATTTATACGGGAGTCACCAAAAGAGTGACGTGCTCAGTCTCCAAAGCTGCGGGAGGAGGTGCTTAACTCCAAAGGTCCAGGACTAGACTGGAGGGACAATAAGGAATGGCCTTATGGTCTGACCATGGTACTGATATACACACATACATATAAATACATATGTATATGTATTTATTTTTATATACCGCATTTCCAGGGATCAATGCAGTTTACAAGGAACTGAACTTCAACATTACATGGAATAGGTATAGTAACTTGCATGGAACAATTTAACAAGAGTGTTAAACTATATACACTATAGCAAGAGCTGGTGGCAGACAGTTTCAGCCGGAGCTAAGGAGCAGGAGGGGGGGGAGAGTAGGGGCTGAGAAGGGGAAAGTAGGATGGTTGCAGAAGTGGAGGTGGTGAGCAGTGGGTCATGTAATCTCATCGAAGTCTTCTGTGAACAGGTGGGTCTTCAACAACTTCCTGAATGTTTTGAGATCATGAGTGTGTCTGATGTAGTTTGGAAGGGCGTTCCAGAGGAGAGGGGCATGTAGGGAGAACGCATGGGCACAGGTTGTCCAATTACATATACACAGATATATATATATATATATCTATATCTATATACACAAACACACACATGCATACACACACATTCCCCCCTTACCCACACATCTTGCGATACCTGCTTTATCCTGGAATCAAAGCGGATTACAGAACAAATCAAGTGTCAGGGTCCTTGGGTGTGGCATGCAGTGATAAATGGATAAGTGTGTGTGAGTGGTGTGAAGTTGATTGTGTGGTGAGCTATATACAGTGTGGGCTGTGTACAGGAAATATTTACATTTTTACATTTGATTGTGTGGTGAGCTATATACAGTGTGAGCCGTGTACAATATTTACATTTTGTTGGCCTGAGAGAGTTCGTTTAGACCAGGAATGGGCAAACTACGGCCCGCGGCCTTTTAATCCGGCCCGCAGAGAACTGTTACTGAGGTCAACAGCAACTGCATTCTGGCGGTTGGTGCTTTTCCACTTTGATTATTTTGTTGTCCCCTCTTTTTTTTTCTGCTGAGAGAGCATGAGGGGAGGGGGGGGGGGAGTGAGGGCCCCAGGACAATTTCCTGATGGAACGGAAGAAATGAAAACAAATTAAAGTGAAGGAGTAGAAAACCTCTGGGAGTAGCTGACAGAAACCCCCCCCGCGAAACTCGACACAGGACAGAAGAACTGTGGCAATCTGCTCGTGGTCAGGAAAATACCCGAGAGATGGGTTTTTTCCAGGCAGGAATGGAGCACACATGCTCATAGAAGTCAAAAAAGCTTCTCTGAGCTAGAGGAGAGCACGGCATACAGGCGGCATCGAGGACACCTATGGAGTGTGCCTGCGGAGAAACATATATACACATGCACTGGGAAAAACAGCGATTCCCTCCAGCCACAGACTTGCTCCCCGCTGGATTTCCCCTCCTTGTCTCCTACCTCCCAAGCCTCTACTTGGTTCTCCTCTCTCTACTGCCCTCGATCATCTTGCCCCCCTTCGTCCTCGTCCGTCTACTCGTCGACCCTCCCACCCTTGGTACCACTCTGGTCTTCGTCTACTCCGCTCCCAACTTCGTCGAGCCGAACGACGTTGGCGCAAATCTCCATCACCAATTTCTCTCTTTTTTCAAATCTCAACACTCCTATTATCGTTCCCAGGTTCATCTCGCTAAGGCCTCTTTCTTCTCTGCTGCTATCGCCGCTGCCCCTAATCAGACGCGCCATTTATACTCCACACTCACTTTTCTTACCTCTCTTCACCCTTCTACTCCCGCTCAACCCGCTCACTCTCTTCCCGCCCCTTCTCTCCTGGCTGCGGCCTTTTCCAACATGATTTCCACCTTGAGGGCCTCCTTGCCCCTCCATCCTCCACCTCTTTCCTCACCTCCTCCAGCCGCATCCCCTCCCCCCACTTCTCCGCTATCTCACACCTGGTCCTCCTTTTCACCAGCCTCTACTACTGAACTTCACCACCTCATTACCTCATCTAACAAAACATTTTGCTCTCTTGACCCTATTCCATCCTCCTGGCTGCTTGTTCCGTCTCTATCTTTCCTTCCCCACCTTCAAATCATGCTGAACTCTGGATCTTTTCCCACCCCCTGGAAACACGCCCTCATCCGTCCAATACTTAAGAAATCTACTCTAGACCCTCTTGATCCCAATAACTATCGTCCAGTTTCTAATCTTCCTTTCCTCTCTAAATTACTTGAGAAAATTGTCTTTGCACAACTTACCCACCATCTGGACTCCACCAATCTCCTTCACCCTCGTCAATCTAGATTCCACTCTGGGCACAGCGTCGAGACTGTTCTTCTAGCTTTCACCAACTCCCTGCATACTGCTCACGACCGGGGTGACATCTCGGTGGCGGTAGCACTTGATCTTTCCGCTGCCTTCGACCTTGTTGACCACTCCCGCCTCCTCTCTCGCTTGCATGATATCGGCCTTCGGAGTACTGTCTTGCGTTGGTTTCCCTCTTTCCTCTATTCTCGCTCTGCTGCCGTTCTTCCCTCATCCTCATCCCACTCCCCCTCCGACTCCTTTTCCCTAGTCTGCGGGGTTCCTCAAGGTTCTGTGTTAGCTCCTCTTCTTTTCAACATCTTTCTCACTCCTCTCACATTGCTTATCCAACAGTTTGGGATTACAGCCTTTTACTATGCCGACGACATTCTCCTCCTCCACCACACCTCCCCTGTCACCCCTGACCTAGCTCCACTGAATACCTGCCTAGCTGCTGTCTGACTGGTTAATACAAAACTATTTGCATCTTAACCTCTTGAAAACCATAGCCATATGGTTCTCTCACGGTCACCAGCCCCCCTCTCTGGCCCCATCTTTTTCTAATGCACCTGTCCCGCTGGTTACTACTTTTCGCTATCTCGGGGTCCTCTTTGACTCAGATCTCTCTTTCTCTGCACATGTTTCCCATGTTTCTAAACTCTTTTCACCTTCGTCAGATCCGTGCTATTCGCCCCTTCCTTTCTTCCTCTGCTTTAACTACTCTGCTACTCACCCTCGTTATTTCTCGTGTTGACTTCTCCAACTCTATCCTCTCTGGCATCTCCAAACTGCAGCTCTCACGGTTACAACGCATCCAAAACACTGCCGCCCGTCTTGTCACCCACTCCTCCGCCAGAGACCACGTCACCCCCCTTCTTCTCCGACTCCACTGGCTCCCTGTCTCCTTCCGTATTCAATTCAAACTCCTCACATTAGCTCACAAGGCGCTACATACTTCTACCCCTCAATATCTGGCTGACCTGCTCCATTTCCACACTCCTCGGCACACCCCTCGCTCCTTCCACCTTAACCGACTTGCTCTACCACCCCCCTCACACGCACACCTTCAGTCCACACGTTCCTCAGCCTTCTTTACTGGCCCTGCACTATGGAACTCTCTCCCCCCCCCCCTCCGTCTCGAACCCCACTACCCTACCTTCAAACGCTCCCTTAAAACTTACCTGTTCTCCCTTGCTTTCGACCTCCCCCCTCCCTAGCCCTGACCCTCTGTCCCTCCCTCTGCCCTACCTACTCTTGTCTCTATCTCTTTCTCTACTTCAATTGTAACTTCCTTTCCATTTTCCGGCCTGTGCCACTCTGTTTATACTTTATTGTGAACCGCTCTGCCTATTAATGAAGGGCGGTCAATCAAATAAATGAATATGAATATATATCCTTTATACAATATTTTGCTATTTAAAAAAAATGCATAGCAAAACACAACCAAACATTGAATGCAACATAACTGATATGAAAAAGAACTGACATCCTTCACAATTTATTTCTTGATATGCAAGAAAAAAAACGTTCTGGTGTTCCACCAATATATTTAACCAAATCTGTGGTACTAATGATTAGAATGAGGGCAAATTTTCTACCTCATTTCTTTTTACTAAATATCTGTATTTATATTCGGTTACAGAAGGAAATGCTTGTCTTTTTGTCTATGGTTGTACCCTCTTGTGACACAGGAATCCCCCATTCCAACCTTTAATTCCCATTCCAAGATTCATAAATACTGCACCTGCAATCGTCTCCATTCTCGTATTCAGTAGTGCCATTTTTCTCTAGTGATGGGGCAGGAGAACTGAATTTGTACCATTTAGCAGTTTCTCTTACTAAATTAAGGTATACTGGCCTAGCTCAGGTAGAGATTTACTGGGAACTGCTCAAATTTGCAGAGCTGTGAGTCTCTCACTTAAGCTTAAGTCGCTCTGTTTTATATACATAAGTCTCTGTGTATGTGTGCTTCCTTATTAAATACAGAGAACTGAAGTCAAAGAGATGAGATTAACGTTTGCTACCTGGTCAGGAGTAGCGCAGGCAGAGGTATTCTTTCAGTAAACATGCCTCTAAATGTAAGCCTAATTTTGTATAGGGCATGTAGGTAGGAAATGAGAAGTGCAGTTCGGGACACATACAACTTCCTAGGTATTTTACAAAATGATTGCTAAAGACAGACCACTTGCATGTGGTCCCTTAGATACAAGTTGTGCCCTGGACAAGGGGGAATTACCGTATATAAAGAAAAGGAAAGGCTCCCATTGGTCTATAGCAGGAGCTTACAATCTAGTTAGAACAGTACATTAGTTAGCCCATGTTACAAATTTAAATTTAATTTATATTAATTCACACATACACACCGTCCATCTACTCTTGGTCCGGCCCCCGGGTCCAATATATGAACCCATTGCGGCCCTCGAGTCAAAAGGTTTGCCCACCCCTGGTTTAGACAGTTCATGTTATGTAATTGTAGTGTTCTGTGAAGAGCATAGTTTTGAGCATCTTCCATAAGTCTGAGGTCTTTTTGTTGATTTCTGGGTGTTTGTGATTAGGGTAGTTGGTGGTCATCATTGAATTATTCAATGAATAGGGTAGTTTTTAGTAGTTTCCTGAATTCTTTTATATCTGTTGATTTTAATTTATTTGGGAGAACATTCCAGATAGCAGGGGCAGCAAGAGAGAAGGCTCTCATGGATGTGGATTTGTTGGTTCTTGTAAATAGACTGGGTGTTGGTATATTGTTTTTGGTGCTATTTCTGTCTGGTCTTTTACTTGTTTTGGTTCCGATGAGTTCATGTAGTATTTCTGCTGACATGTTTTTATTTTTAAAGATAGTGCTGCTTTATATTTTGCACGTGATTAGATAAATATATAGAGAGGGGATCTATTTATTTAAAAGGATTTAATATACCGCTTTATCTTTAAACCAAAGCGGTTAGCACATCAATCAAGAGTGGGAGGGTGAATACATGCAGTAGATACATCGACTTGTGTGGTGTGAGTGAGCAGTGTGATTGATTAACTGGTGAGCTATATACATTGTGAACCATGAACAGGGGTGATATAGAAATAGATATAGAGATAGATA
The DNA here is from genome assembly GCA_033557465.1 of Ichthyophis bannanicus. Classification (NCBI taxonomy): domain Eukaryota; kingdom Metazoa; phylum Chordata; class Amphibia; order Gymnophiona; family Ichthyophiidae; genus Ichthyophis; species Ichthyophis bannanicus. Next base: position 376,655,057 of record CM066034.1, on the reverse strand, counting down.
TATATAGCGTACTCACTCACCTGTAACAGGTGATCTCTGGGAACAGCAGGAATTAAGTCTTCACATATGGGTATTGTCAGTACTGACAGAGCCTGTGCGGGAACGCTCCCCAGCATCCAATAGGAAAACCTTTGGGAGCATCCCACTGCGCCTGCACTGCTGCCTTCCCAACTCTCCCTCCTTCAGTTGGGTTTGTAGCTGAGACAAAAGGAGAGAAGAGGAGAAAGACAAATCCTAGGGGAGGTGGGCAGGTTGTGAAGACAATTCCTGCTGTTCCCGGAGATCACCTGTTACAGGTAAGTAAGCTATCTCCAGGAACAAGCAGGAATGTAGTCTTCACATATGGGGACTCCCCAACTGAGATGTGCCAGGTGGATGAACCTAGCAAGCTGAGAAACCTCTAGTGAGATGGGCTATTCTTCCTCGCATGGATCTTTGCATCGAAAACCCGGGACGATGGGTAGAAGTTGTACTAAGTCTGAAAGAGATGCTGTAGAACAGCCTGTCCAAATGAGAGCATAGTTACTCACCTGTAACAGGTGTTCTCCAGGGACAGCAGGAATCAGTCCTCAGATATGGGTGATGTCGGCACCGGAGCCCTCATGTGGAGCAAGTCCCCAGCTTTCAAAGAAAGCCTTTGGGATTGCATCGAGCATGAGCGGTCCCCTTCCTGCCCAAGGGGACCGCGCATCTTGCTCAGTCAAATGACAGCTAAAGATGGCAAAATGAATAAAAACCAATAGGACTGCAACTCCAGGGGAGGAGGGAGGGTCGTGAGGACTGATTCCTGCTGTCCCTGGAGAACACCTGTTACAGGTGAATAACTACGCTTTCTCCAGGAAAAAGCAGGAAGTCAGTCCTCACATATGGGACTCCCCAGCTATAGGCTACCGAGAACCCATAGCTGAAAAATGGCTCCCTCTAGAAGAGCTGCAGCAGCTGCAATAGGAATTCAGCTGAGAAAGCAACACCCCCTGGTAGCCTGACACCAAAGAGTCGGAGGGTTGGAGTTGCCTAAACCTCAAATAGGTTACGGAGAACCACCTGGCCGAAAGCACTGTCCTGTCGGGACTCTCTATCCAGGCAGTAATGGGCTGCAAATGTCTGGCTTGAAGACAAAGTTGCGGCCCGGCAGATGTCTGCCAGCGGAACAGAGTGGAAGTGAGCCAGTGATGCGGCCTTAGCCCTGACATGGTGGGCCGTGACTCGACCCTGCAATGGGAGGTTGGCCACCCTGTGCGCCCAGGCAATGCAGTCTGCCACCCAGGTGGACAGCCTACACTTGGAAACAGGTAACCCAAGCTTACTGGGGTCATACGAGACGAAGAGCTGAGTAGCCCTTTGATGTTCCTTTGTACGCTCCAGGTAGAAGACCACCACCCTCTTACAATCCAGGGTATGCAGGACTGCCTCTGACCGTCTGGAATGCGGCCTGGGAAAGAAGGTCGGAAGAATCACCTCCTGGTTGAGCTGGAAAGAGACCACCTTTGGAAGGAACTTCGGGTGAGTGCGGAGGACCACCCTATTCCTATAAAACCTTGTGTATGGTCTATTAGTTACGAGAGCTTGCAGCTCACTCACATGTCTGGCTGATGTGAGTGCCACTGGGAAGAGCACTTTCCAGGAGAGGAAGCGCAGATGGCAAGAGGACATCGGCTCAAAAGGTGGGCGAGTACGCTGCTGTAAGACCACATTCAAATCCCACTCAGTTGCTGGACAAACTGGGAGTTTCAGCAGAAGCAGACCTCTGAGGAATCTGGACACCAGGGGGTGAGCAGAAAGAGGTTGCCCCTCCACTGGTGAGTGGTTTGTTGACAAAGCACTCAGGTGGACTCTGACAGAATTAGACTTGAGACCTAATTCTGAGAAGTGAAGCAGGTACTGCAGCACCACTGGTACAAGGCAAGAGAAAGGGTTTTCATTGTGCTGGGTACACCATACCTCAAACCTGTGCCACTTGAAGGCATAGGTCCTCCTAGTGGACTGCCTCCTTGAGGCCAGTAACACTTCTTGTACATTCTTAGGTAGGAGGAGAGGAGCCAGCACTACCCTTTCAGCAGCCATGCCATCAAGTTAAGGGACCTAAGTTTGGGATGTAAGAGAGCTCCTGCTCCTGGGACAGGAGGCCGGGCTGCGTCCCCAGAGGGAGTGGGGCTTCCACTGCCAGCTGGAGGAGAAGCAGAAACCAAGGCTGTCTTGGCCATCTAAGGGCTACCAGAATGACAGAGGCCTTGTCCCGAAGGATTATGAACAGAGTCCGGGCCACCAGAGGCATGTGAGGAAATGCATACAGGAGGCCCACTGACCAGGAGATCAGAAAAGCATCTGCAGCCACCCTCTGAGGATGTGGCTATCTAGAGCAAAAGCAGGGCGACTGGCGATTTTGTGGACAGGCAAAGATCTATGGACGGATGCCCCCAGCAGTGGAAGATCTGCTGGGCCACTTCTGGATTCAGTTGCCACTCATGAGGTTGAAGAATCCTGCTTAGCTTGTCTGCTAGGTAGTTCTCCTGACCTGACAGGTAAACTGCTTTGAGGGACATACCCTGCCTGATTGCAGAGGTAGAGTGTCTCCTGACATAGGAGACGGGATCCTGTACCTCCCTGCTTGTTGACGTAGAACATTGCTACCTGATTGTTGGGCTGCACCAAGACAGACTGATGTGAGAGAACATGACAGAAGGTTTGAAGAGCTAGGTGAATTGCCCGAAGCTCTAAGAGGTTGATTTGGTGTGTACTCTGAGGAGACCACAACCCTCGAGTGCATGATCCCTGGCAATGGGCTCCCCAGCCCAGCAAGGAGGCATCTGTTGTCAGCACACTTGTGTGCGACAGATTCAAAAGGCACTCCCTCAAACAGGTTGGGTGGCGGAAGCCACCACACCAACGCCTAAATCAGTCGTTTGGACACTCTGATTCTGTCTCGGAGTCATCCTGTGGCTTGTGTCCACTGATCTGAGGCACCACTGAGCTGTCCTCCTGTGGAGCCAGGCATTTGGGGTTACATGTACCGTGGAGGCCATGTAGCCCAGGAGGCATAGAAAGTGTCTTGCTGAGATCTGAGACTTGTGGCTGACTTGGTGCACCAGCGCCAGAGCCTCTGTGCCCTGTCCTCTGGTAGGTAAGCTCTTGACCGAAGGGTGTCTAGCCTTGCTCCTATGAACTCTAAGTTTTGAGTGGGGAGCAGAGTGGACTTTGCTTGATTTATAACAAAGCCTAGATGTTGTAGAATGTTGACAGTGCGAGCTGTGGCCTGTTGGGCCTCCTGGGGTGATGGGGCCCTGATGAGCCAGTCATCCAGGTACGGGAAGATGAAGATTCCCTGGTTCCTGAGAAATGACGCCACCACCGCCACATACTTGGTGAACACACTGGGGGTGGAGGCTAGGCCAAATGGAAGTACTCTGTACTAAAAATGGTTTCCTCCCACTACAAATCTGAGATATTTTCTGTGGTCTGGATGTATGAGGATGTGCGTGTAGGCATCCTTCAGGTCTAAGGAGCATAGCCAATCTCCCTGGTGACGGTAAGGCAGCAATATTCCAAGGGAAAGCATCTTGAACTTTTCCCTCACCAGGAACTTGTTTAAGTTTCGCAGGTCGAGGATGGGTCTGAGGCCCCCTGTTCTCTTTGGTATCAGAAAATACCTGGAGTAGAAACCCTGTCCCTGCAGGTGGTGGGGCACCGGTTCCACTGCCTGATCCTCTAGAAGACTGGCCAACTCCTGCAAGAGGAGGTCCCTGTGTAGAGAGTGTCTGAGAGGCTCTCCTGGAAAGGAGGGAAGTACCTGGTTGAAGGAGAGCAAATAGCCCCTTTGGACTATTTGAAGGACCCAGGCATCTGTGGTGATGGTTGGCCCCCTGTGGGCGTACACGCTCAGCCTTCCTCCTGTGCAGGACCTCACCCCTGGTTGGAGAGAGGCTATGCTGTGGCAATCAAAAACCCCCTCCCGGCTGGGTCGGAGCTGGGGCCTGAGGCTTGGGGGTCTTCTGCTTATGCAGGCCATGCCTCTGTCCCTTGACCTGCTGCCCCTGTGGGCGAGCTGGGGTGGCCTGGTGAATGGGGTAGTTGTGGTAAGAAGCACCCTTCCTCTGGAAAGAGGGCTTTTTACCTGAGCCCTTTTTAGAAGGGGCAGAATTCTTCTTGGAGAGTTGACTGGGTCAAGTACTCATACTTGAGTTCAGCAGCCTTCTCAGTCATGGGTTTGCCAAAGAGGTTGTCACCCCGGCAAGAGACATCGACCAACTTGTCCTGAACCCATGGTTCCAGGTCCGACAACATTAGCCATGCCTGACGGCAGGCACCGATGCCGGCTGCGGCTACTTGGGACGAGGCCTCGAAGCCATCATAGGCTGCTCGAGACAAACTTCGAGCACTCCTGAATCCCAGTGGACAAGTTCTTGAAGTGCTGCAAGGGTTCCTCGGAGAGGCCAGCTGAGAACCTGGCGATCTCCTTCGCTAGGTCCCGCAAGTACATGCCCATGTACAACTGGTATGTTTGGACTCGGCGTGACAGCATTAAGCCCTGGTAGCACTTTCTGCCGAGGGCGTCCAGGTTCCAGGCTTCCCTGCCAGGAGGCACCGAAGAGTGTGTTTTTTGGCTCTTGAGCCTGTGCATGGCCGATTCCACAACCATGGAGCGGTGTGGCAGCTGTGCTTTTTGGGACCCAGGGCTCTTGCGGACTCGATAGATGGAATCGACCCGCTTGCTGAGAACTGGCATAGAGGCTGGTGACTCCCACATGCAGAGCATCAGCCGTTCCAATATCGTAAGAACCGGTACCATAAGGGGCCTCCTCTGTATCTGCCGGGAATGCCAAAGCCTTAGCCATGCCCCTGACAAAGTCCAAGAACCGGGTATCCTCTGAGGGGGGGGGGGGGGGAGACCTTCTCCGAGGCTCGGAACCCGGCGAGTCTGCTGGGACATACCGGGTCTGGTGAGTGTCTGGGGAGTCCTCCGAGGAGGAATCGATGTGCTCCAGCCATGAGGGCTTCGGTCTCGACTGCCTCGACACCACGTTGACGACCTCGGTCCCAAACGGGAGGTCGAGGGAGACCTCAGCTGAGAATCGACTCGAGTCTGAAGAGTCGAGGATTGGCTCAGCCTCCGGGTTCGACTTGGACATCGAGGACCCGGTGGTCAGGGTGGATGGACCGGCCATTAGAGCCCTCTGCTGCTCCATGAAGGCAGACATCCTGCGCTCCAGGGCCACCATTCTGAGACCGAGCTCAGAAGGCTCCGCAGCCCCTGGGCTGGGTCCCGATGCAGTCGGGCCCAGCTCCGGTTCTCCCGGAGAGTCAACGAGGACAACAGCAGATACCTTCCCCGGCGTCTCTGGCTCCGTGTGAAGTACCTTTGCAGGCCGCTCTGACTGAGGACCCGGGGTGTTGGTCAGGACTCTGCGACCTAGCCTGCGAGGATCCCGGCCAATCAGAGGCATCCAATGCCACCGCCCTCACAAGTTTCTTCTTCCTCCGGTGTTCCCGTGAGGGAGACCCCCGCTCAGTAGAACCCTTGCATTTTGTGAAAACTCTTAGTGCAGATACCAGGCCGAAAGAGAGAACCCTGTATTGATAATGGGTTCCTTGACATGTGAACATGAGATACTGCCAGTGGCTTGGGTGTATCGGGATATGCATATAGGCCTCTGAGGTTGAGGGAACAAAGCCAGTCGTTTTCCTGGAGAAAGGGAAGAAAGGTCCCCATGGAGATCATTTGAACTTTTACCAGGAATTTGTTTAGATTTCTGAGGCCCAGGATGGGCCTGTGGCCTCCTGACATTTTTGGAATGAGGAAGTAGGGAGAGTAGAAGCCAAAGAGGATGTTTATTTCCTACTGGAGAGGGGCCTCTAGGGAGGGGGGGGGGGTTGGAAGGATAGTCCCCTCTGAAATAGTGTGGGGGGGGGGGCCCTCAAAAATTGAGTTGATACCCCCCTTCTGTATGATGGTGAGAGTCCAGTTTTCTGGGGTAATGGCATGCCATTTCTGGCTGAACAGCAAGAGTTTTCCTAGAATGGTTATCTGATCCTGCAGGGTCTGTTGGGAACTGGCTATGTTCCCTATCTGGGAGTCAAAAACTCGACAGAGCAGTCATTTTAGCAAGTCTGGGCTGCTTGGCCTCCTCTGTTTTTGCTGTGGGTGGTAGGATGGCTGGGGTAAGAGGGGTAAAACCTTGGGGTAGAAGGCTCTTAGGTAGTGCCTTCTTTTTGGAGGGGTCAGGTGTCTTCCTAGAGAGCTGTTTGAGGGTGGTATTGGTCTCCAGTTGCCCTGCCTTTTCTCAAATAGAGGTTCCTTGATTCATGGCCTGGCGGGATAGAAGCAAGGTTCTTCCTGTTCTTTATCTGGCACATTGCTGATTCCACCACCATGGCATGGTGAGGAAGCTGCGGTTTTTGAAAGCTGGGGCAGTCGGGTACTCGATACATCGTATCCAAATGATGACTTATAGGGGAGATTGTAAGAGGATTCTCCCACATTCGTAGCATTAAATTGTGTAGAACTCGATGCACCGGCAGGATGGTGGCTTCTTTCAGTGCTGCAGGGTAATAGAGGATTCTCCAGCTCCTCAGCCCTTTGTTCCAGTTCTGATGCCGCCTGAATTGAGAGGCCCGCCACCATGAATTCCCTAATTCCTGAAAGGACATATCCTCAATAGGGGATTTTCTTCGGGTATTGGCCAATGGCAGCATAAAGATTCTGATGCGGTCCCGAAGGTCATCAGAGTCCAACGACTGGTGATCGGAATCTGATACATTGGAATCAGACTCTGGTGAGTACTGGCAGTGCCGATGTCGAGTGTCACGTCAATGCTTCTCGATGTCCTCAGGGTCAAAGCCCTGCACAGTCCAGGAGAGATCTGTGGATGGTGGTGGTAACAGTACCAGAACCGAAGTCTTGGTGTCTTGAGGCCCCTGCTTCAGTCGATAGTACCATCAGGGATGGCTACTGGGGGATAGAGGTCGGTGCACTAGCTGATTCTCCAGGACTGTCGGCATCAATGGAAATGATGCCGCCAGGAGAGATGCTAAGGTCCTTTCCAAGGACAGCATCCGCTGGTCCAAGGATGGAGCCTGTGCCTGATCCATAGATAGAACGGGGCTGGGTGCCACTGCACCAGTGCAAGGCATTGGGAGTTTGGCGGAGATCAAGGCCCCGGGTACCTCTTGAATCCCCTCTGGGGTTTTAGAGGACAAGTCCTCCCACTGGGGATGCTTGGACCTATGGCTCGAGTCTGACAAAGTCCTGGACGATTCTCTGTGCAAACGGGAACGCTCTCTCGATTCTCGAAGCTTACCAGAGGAGTCCTTGGACTTATGGCTCGGTTCCTTCAGAGTCTGAGGGTTCCCAAGGTCTGGACTTATCTTTGAGGGCGAGACAGAGAAGGCTTCTTTCTTCTCCCCATATCTGGACTCCTTAGAATGTTTAGAGGTGTGAGAGCTTGATGATGCCCTTGAAGAAGTCAAGGCCAACGATACTGTGTCTGAAGGAAAAAGGTCTCTTAACTTCATGGCCTAGTTCCCCAGGCCCCTTTTGGTCATTTGTTTGCATAGGGAGTACTCTTGAGGGATGTGGTTGGGACAGAGGCATTTAAGGCACCAATCATGCTCATCAGTGATCGATATGGTGCCTGAACATTTTGTGCATTTTTTTTAAAGCCACTGATTGGAAAGGGGGTGGGCAAGGCCCACAGGATACGAGGCCCTAAAAGAAAAATCCTACTTTTTCTTTTTGTAAAATAAAGAGGAAAGGTAGTATCGATGGATCGATACTGAAATTAAGCGGAAAAAGGAAGGTATGTGATGATTCTTCAGCAGTAACAGGGAGAGGTCTTGTCAGCTCTGCAGAAAAGGAAGAACTGAGAATATGCTGGAAGAACGGGAAGGCACCAGTGCAGGCATGGTGAATAGCTCCCAAAAGCTTTTCTATTGGTAGCTGGGGAGCTTCATGCACGGGCTCCGTCGGTACCCAATGTCACCCATATGTGAAGACTACATTCCTGCTTGTTCCTGGAAATATACATGCACACACACATGCACTACCTGTAATTATTTTATATATCTATCTCTATTATATATATCTCAGGGTATGTAGGTATAGCACAGTTACTTACCTGTAACAGGTGATCTCTGGGAACAGCAGGAATAAGTCTTCACATATGGGTACGTCGGTACCGACGGAGTCTGCGCGGGAACGCTTCCCAGCGTCCAATCAAGAGCTTTTGGAAGCATCCCAGCATGCCTGCGTGCTGCCTTCCCGCCTTTCCCAACTGCCTCTCCTCAGTTAAGTTTTAAAGCTGAGACAGAGAGAGAGAGAGAGAGAGGAAAGGAAAGAGAGATACACCTCCTGGGGAGGGTTGTGAAGACTTATTCCTGCTGTTCCCAGAGATCACCTGTTACAGGTAAGTAACTGTGCTATCTCCAGGAACAAGCAGGAATGAGTCTTCACATATGGGTATATCAGCACAGACGGAGCCCGTGCGGGAACACTCCCCAGCACCCTATAGGACAGCTTTTGGGAGCAACCCACTGCGCCTGCACTGCTGCCTTCCCAACTCTCCATCCTTCAGTTGGGTTTGTAGCTGAGACAAACACGGTGTATGGGAAGGGTTACAGCCTCCTTGAGGGCTGTCGGATACTGAAGAATTTCAAGTTCTTCGGCTCTGTTCCTTTTCGGGGGTTACGGTGATCAAGAGGCCCCGAGACACATCCTGTATAAAGTCTTGAGGAGACATCTGCTGTTGCGGCGAAGGAGAGGGATCCTCCAGAAGAACCGCTGCGGTATCGATGGAATCAGAATCCTCGGAATCGGATGACTTGAAGTATCGACGGGCCGGGTGCCCCCGCACTTCTTGTCGTCAGTACTGATCGAAGTCGGCATCAGACTGCCTTGATACCAGACCCTCTATGCCAGACACCGATTCTAGGGCTGTCATGGGTGGTAGCATGGAGAGTGGCGGAACAGTACCATTGGCTGTGGAACCAATTGCAGCAGCTTTAGCAGTATGGAGGCTGATAACAAGGCCGCTAGGCTATGCTCATTGGCAAGGATGTGTTGATCCATGGAGCCTGCCGATGTCTGGGTGTTGGTACCGGTGGAGAGGGCCACAACCTCAGAACATGGCACCAAGAGCTCTCCAGGAGGTGGATGCCTCGGGAACATCTTGGGTCCCCATTAATTCTTTGGAGGCAAGGACCTCCCGCCGGGTTGTTTGGCCGGTGTATTCTCCTCAAGGGCAATGCTGGAAGCATCTCGATGCTTAGAAGATCTACCCTTTGAGAGGACCGGTCTTTGAAGACAACTGGATTTGGTTACCTGAGATCCATGGGAGGAAGATGCATAGACGTCGTCCAGGGCTTCAATGGATATTTCATCTGAGGCAAAAAGGGTGCCGAGCTTAGCAGCTCTATTTTGCAGGCCCCTTTTGGTCATCTTTCTGATGGAGAATGGTCTGGGTACAAACATTTAAGAGACCAGTCATGGGTGTCGGTAGTGGAAATGGTACTGCCACATTTCAAATATTTTTTGAAACCACTAGATGGTTTCTCCATTTTGGGAAAAAACAGGGCCCAATGCCCAAAATGGCGCCAAAGCACCAAGAGAGGACAAAACCTCCAAAAAACACCCCACACACCACCCCACGACTTTTTTTTTTTTTTTTAAAGAAAATAAAGATATCAACAGTGGAACTGGTATGGGCATCGACGGGAAGGCAGACGTGACCACAAAAAAAGAAAATTTTCTGCGGTGACAGGAGTTGCTGCCTGTCAGCTCTGCAGAAAACGAAAAGCTGAAGAGGGAGAGTTGGAAAGGTGAGAAGGCAGCAGCGCAGGCGCAGTGTGATGCTCCCAAAAGCTTTCCTATAGGACGCTGGGGAGCGTTCCTGCACAGGCTCCGTCGGTGCCAACGATACCCATATCTGAAGACTACATTCCTGCTTGTTCCTGGAGATAAATTATCTCTAAGGTACAGAGTCAGAGTCCCTTGGGAGTTTCAGCTTAATTGTACAGTATCTGAACTTCATTAGGAGTCAAAACAAATATAAGGGAGAAAAGCTTTAAAATAAAAAGAAAGGGAGATGAAAGAGAGGGAGGAGCAGCAGGCACACTGAGGGGTTAAGTCACACAGGCCCAGAAGAGTTTTCAGGATTTTTCTGGGCTCTTGGAGAGCAAGTCCGACCTGGTGCCATCAGGGATGACACCCATCTGTGTGGCTGATTATATCCTGCTTGTCCACGGAGAAAAACCTCTCATGTTATGGAAAGCACAAGGACTCAATTATCAATGGACCTTCCTGAATATTATGAGCCCTCTGAGGTCCTGGTGACCTTTTTAAGTCTGACACAGAATTAGAAAGGATATTAACAGGTCCTTCTGATAAGAACTTCTCAAGCTGGTCCTCAAGTATTCCCTGGACCAATTTAGTTTTCAGGATATCTACACTGAATATGCATGAGATCCATATGCAATGGAAGCAGTTCTCATATGCATATTCTACTGTGGAAAGCCTGAAAACCAGTCTGGCTAGGACAGGGTTGTCTAACATTTTAATATTAGGCCACATTTGGGGGAGGGTTGAGGATAAAATTAGACCTTAACCTGCTAATTTTCTTTCCTCGAGTCTCTCCAGACCAGTTGCATGGATTGCGCTCTCTGACCAGCAGATGGAGACTGAGGATCACAGAAACTTTGATGCTATAGAATAAGGGCTCTGTGCCACTCCTCAGAGTCCAGTATTCTAATAAAGCAAACTCCACAAGAGAAACATTAATTTAGACAGAGCATGAGTAAACTACAGTCAAACCTCGGTTTTCGTACGTTTCGGTTTTCGACGTCTTTTCTGACTGAGATGTTGTCTCGGTTATCGGATATCGCCTCGGTTTTCGTTGTGCTGCCAGATCTGAAAACTGTACAACTCCCAACTCCTGAAGAAGTGTCAACCTCGCGCTGGTCTGTATACACTGCCCGCCCAGTCCCGGCAGCACTACCCCCCGGACTAACCGATCGCGTGTTGAAGCGAAAGTCAGCTGAGCAAGAGTCAGAGTCAAGAGCCAAGGATTGCACAGAGAGGAAGGCCCCGATCTCTCCACCGCCTGCCTGTTCTCTGGAGCGCCCCCTCAGGCTCGGAGGTAGCAGGGTAGCTGTCAAGAGCCAAGGATTGCACAGAGAGGAAGGCCCCGATCTCTCCACTGCCTGCCTGTTCTCTGGAGCGCCCCCTCAGGCTCGGAGGTAGCAGGGTAGCTGTCAATGTAAGCAGGAGATGTTGAATGAATGTGGGAGGCAGTTCTTTCTCTTGCAGGGTACGCTTGCAAATTGCTGTTGAGACGGAGTCAGCGATCAGATTACAGTGCCGTACAGTACAATATCTGTGTGTTTGCTGTCCTGTGGACGATCGGGCAGGTGAGAGAAGTGACAGGAGCTGGGTGTCTGGAACGGATTAATTGAATTTACATTATTTCCTATGGGAAATATTGCTTCGGTTTTCGTACGTTTCGGTTTTAGTCACACTTCTTAGAACGGATTAATAATGAAAACCGAGGTTTGACTATATACATATAGTGAAGTAAGATCTCTTCACAGAGAACCAAATACAACAAACATTTCTCAAATCACACCTGAAAACAGCCACATATCCCAAGAGATGAGTGTAAGTCCCAGAGGTACCCATCATAAGAGATGAAAATCTTCAGGCTTGCCTAGGAAGAAAAAAAAAGCCTGATAATGAGCGAATTCTGGACTGGACTGGAGACTCAAAGAACTCTGCACATCAAGTCTAATTTCACCTTCCTTATCCCTCCAGTCCAGTCCAGACACATGGGATGTGTCAGAACAGTTCTAATGTCAAGAGGGACCTGTGAGCTCAGCCTGAAGCACTCGTGCCCCAAACTGCATGTCAGATCTCACCTGAATGTCCAAACAGTAATGGCAAACAAATGTACGAAGCATGGACCATGCTGCCATCTTACATATGTCAATAGGATGAACAAAACCAAATTCTTACCCAGGAAACTGCTTGAGTCCTGGTTGAATGAGCCTGTAAGCAGACCAGAATAGATCTTGAGTAGATACGCAGAGGCTATAATCTTATCCACCTTGCAAAAGAAGTTTTAGAAGCTGCCTTTCCTCTTCAGGAACCCCCAACAAGGGCAGAAAGCACAGTTACTTACCTGTAACAGGTGATCTCTGGGAACAGCAGGAATAAGTCTTCACATATGGGTACATCGGTACCAACTGAGTCTGCACGGGAACGCTCCCCAGCGTCCAATCAGAACGCTTTTGGGAGCATCCCAACACGCCTGCATGCTGCCTTCCCGCCTTTCCCAACTGCCTCTCCTCAGTTGAGTTTTAAAGCTGAGACCAAGAGAGAGAGAAAGATAAAGATAGAGAAAAGCAACTCCTAGGGGAGGTGGGTGGGTTGTGAAGACTTATTCCTGCTGTTCCCAGAGATCACCTGTTACAGGTAACTGTGCTATCTCCAAGAACAAGCAGGAATGAGTCTTCACATATGGGGACTCCTCAAGCTAAGATGCCCGGAGGGAGTCCTAGCATGTTGCGAATCTAGAATGAGCCATGCTACTCCTCAGAACCTCAGGCATCCTGGGGATGGAGGGTAGGAGTAGAATTACAGAAAGGTGCTGTGGAAACAGCTGGACTAGAACAGGACTTCTATAGAGGAAGACCTTGTATAGATGATCCTTAGTAGTAAAAATATTGAGTGCAATATTCTAATATGGACCTCCCTTGGTGGTATTGTAAAAAGTCTATTGAGGTTCATATGGTTCTGTTAGAAGAGCCAGTAGAAGATCCTCAAGGAGTACCTCACTGTGAAGTAGAGGTAATAAACTGTAGGAAAAACAAGTGGAGGTCAGAACCCTTCAGGGTGAGAAATAGCCCAGGGGAAACTGGGGTAGTACAATGAGGTAGGGCTTCAGCGGGAAATTCAGAAGGTACTATTAGACAAAGCTTAAGCTCTTTTGGCCGAAGAACAGTACAATCCTAGGACCAAAAGGAAAAAATAAGTCTGACCGATCTGGACTGACAATAGAAATAGTCCATGTAGGAGAGAAGAGGTATGGAAGACCCCTGTATCCGATAAAGTAAGGAGAGACTTATGAAGAGTTACAGCTTTAGATTAACTGAAGATCCGTAATGTCTTTCCTAAATGAGGTCAATTAGGAAAGAAAGGTACATGGAGAGCTTCAGAGGTACCTAACCCTGAAAGGTTATGGTAAGAAAAACAAAAAATTCGGTAATTACCACAGGGAGTTGTATGTGTAGAACCCTCAGCATGCTGGCACAGCATTGATAGGGGTAGTGCCCATCTGTCAGAGTCATATAGGAATATATGGATATATGAACCTAAACAGACAGATAAGTACATAGATACATATCTACGTAAAAGATCTCTCTCGACAGAAGACACACACACACACACACACACACATATAGATATGTCTCCACGTATGTAGATGGAGACATGGCTATATAACTAGATCCCCATAGGAATATGGGGAGAGAGAAAGATTCATCTAATAGCAAGAAGGGTGATACCTGCTTGCATAGATGCATGGAGAATCTTCTTTCCCTGTTTATGATTGACAGAGTCAGAAGAATGGTCTCCCTGACAAGGAGGAGTCTAGATTCCTTTTATGAATTCGAGCTCTTGAATAACCAGGATGGCCTACGTGAAAAAAGCAGAGGACAACTTCAGTCTACAGGCAGCAAGTCCAGATCTCTCTAGAACTCCAGTATGGTAAATGGATAGAGGACGCCAATGGAATAAGATACCATATTGACCCGTCTATGAGGGCAAGATGGGTATCATGCGTCCTTCAGTTGAACATGAGCGTCCCCTGAAGTATTGAGAAGGAAGCATATAAGGACGAGCTGCAAGGAAAAGAAAACTATCCCTGGTGAGAAGTCCAAGGAGATGTGGACCGAGCCAGGGAAATGGCCATTCTTTAGGTTTTCACGTGATGTAAGGCCTGTGTCTTGTTTCGAAAAGAGATTTTAGATGAGATGGTAAGGGTAGGGAACCCCTACCAGTCATGGGAGCATGACTGGGTGAACCCCTCCTAACCATCTGGGATTATCTGCTAGACAAGATACTAATGCTCTCTAGCAAGGGCCCATAGTGCAAAGCTACTCTGTAGAGTTGCAGAGAGCATGTTGCAGGTTGGTTAGAAGAAAAAACTGGCTGCTTAAAGCCAGTAGGTAACAAACTATTCTGCCAAAAACAAGGGAATTGGAGATGGCGAAGAATAGAAGTCAAACCAACAAGTCTGTGATAATAGGGTTTCCAAAAAAGGTTGATAACCTGTTTTGGGTTTACTACCCAGGCCGGAAGGATTGCTAGTGGAGGACAAACCCTGGTTGTGTGGTGAACCGAACCAGTGGTTTAACCACTAGGAACTGCTGCATTTGCAGCAATTACCAGGGCAGCGTAAAAAATTTTTTTTTTTTTTAAATTGGACAAACAGACATAAGCAGGAGTGGTAAGACTTCCTTATTGTCTGATAAGCTGCCCTAAAGTAAGAATGTGAAAGGGGGAGACAACCCTGGAAAGGAAACCCCTTCCTGGAATAGGCAGCGAACCATAGGGGCTTACCAGTGTAATAGAACCACTCTTACAAACCAAATGTTGTATTAAGAGTGCAGGTAAGACAGAGTTGAAGGAGACTGACGATGTAGTAAGTCTCTGAAAGGTAAGATGATACATGCTAGTAGAGGGAAAACTGTCTTATTGATAGTTGTTACACCTCTTTTTCCCAGTAGGAGAAAGAGAAACCTGTTAACTATAGGCATGATCATAAAAACTCGTAGAGAAAAAAGAAAGGATGCAATTAGTGTAGATGCTTCAAGTGAAAAGAAGCAGACTACAAACTCTAACCCCCAAACAGGAGAAGTAATGATAAACTATCAGAAACCCTGCGACTGCTGGGTTTGCTGAACCTGTTGAGGTTGTGGTTTCTTTAGCCCGGTTCGATGTTTCCCCTGTCTGGGAACATCTGTATGATGGGTAGAAGATGGATAAAACTTTTTCCCCTTAGGGGAAGAGAGTTTGTTAGGAAATTTCCTACCAACTGGGAAAGAGGAAGGCGTAGACAAGCCTCTGAAAACAGCAATGTCAGTGGTTAACTGAGTAGCTTGGAGTAAGACTCCTTGTTAAAGAGATTTTCTCCAGTGCAAGGAGTATTTCCCAGTCTTTCTTGTACCCATTTGTCCAAGTCTGAAACTTGGAGCCAGGCTTTACGTCGTGACCCTATAGCTATAGCAGACGTTCTGCTAACAGACTCAAAGGAGTCTAGGGAAGCACGAGTAAGGAACCTAGAGATATTTTGAGCATGACTAACCAATAAGGAATAGTCTGCTTTTTTGGGCTCTTGAAGAAAAGGGGTCAAAAGTAGTAATTTCTTTGTGACTTCAAGAGATAAACCCATATAGAAAATATATGAGAGAATTCTTGCTGAAAGCATGGATGCCTGGAAGGTTTGGCGTCCACAGGCATCCAAAGTCTTAGACTCACGACCTGGCGGATAAGAAGAGTGCTTTTTAGTACTCTTAACACGCCTCATTGCTGATTCTACAACAATGGAATGATGAGGAAGTTGAGTCTTTTGGAAACCTGGAGAAGGGGGCACCTTGTATAGAAGATCAGTTGCCCTAGAAGGTGGGGATACCGTTAAAGGAGTTTCCCACATTCGAAAGAGCAGATCCTGCAAGGTTTGATGCAAAGGAAGCATGATGTCCTCCTTTGGACTCCAGGGAATATAAAGAGATTCTGTATTCCCTGGTGCAGGATCATGACCAGGTATAGAAATGGCAAGTGACTTTGCCATATCAAGCAGGAATGCTTGAAAAGAAAAATCCCTAGAGGGAAGTCCTCTAGAAAGAGGAGTACAGGCTAGATCTGTTGAAGAACTAGCATTGGCACCCAGGGATCTATCTAAATTCATTGGAATAGAAGACCCTAAGGGGTGGAGCATCGGACTGTTCTTACAGGATGGTCGCCAGTACCGCAGGAGGTCGGGACCACAAGCAGTCTAGCGCATCGTCCATGCTAGGGATCGATTCCAAACTCGGTACCGAGGGAAGCGAGCCTGTTGAAATAAGCATGGAAGGTACCGACAGCGATGCTAATGCGGATACCGGAACCGACTCCGGTACTGTATCTGACAGATACATGAAGACCAGTCGGTGACAGCTCTAACGGTACCAAAGAAACCGAGAGTGCCCGACATGGATTATCGGAACTGTGCCTTCGGTACAATCCGGTGTCGGTACCAAGGCGAGTCGGTACCCAGTCATCCAGACTGGAGATCGATTCCAGACTCGGCATCGAAGGAAGCGAGTCTATCGATGCACATCTGGAGAGTACAGACATCGGTACCAGTACCGGTACCGATACTGGAAGATCGGTCTGCAGCGTCTCTAACGGGTCCGAAGGAACCGAGGGCGCCAGACTGCGATCTTCGGTGAGGAATGTTTCATCCAACACCATTGCCGATGCCAGGGTATGGGTACCGCTCGAAGCGGATGCCACCACCGAGCATGGCTCAGGTATGTTTGGAGAGGGGTGAACCTCAGGAACAACCTGAAACCCCATTAGGATTTGGAGGCTGAAGACTCCCACCGGGGTTTTAAAGCCAGTGTGTTCGAGGGTAAGGCCAGAGGCATCTCTATGCTGTGCATGAGATCTACCACTCGAAGACTGGCTAGTCTTAAGACTGTTTTTGGGTTACCTGATCATGCAAAGAAGAAACGGTGGTCGGTGCCCTGAAGTTGAAAGGGGACCGCGTATCGAGGTGAACTCGATGCTGAAGACTTCTTCCGACTATACTGTTGTAGGAGGGACACTCCAGCGGATAGTGGTCAGGACCCAAGCAGGGTAGACACCAATTATGAGGTGTCTAAAATCAATGTTGTACCGCCACAGTTTGAACATTTCTTAGGGATAGTGGCTGGCGCTTCCATGAAGGAAAGTGAGTAGGCCTAGCAGGCCGAAAAAAACGTCAGGCACTAACAAGGAAAAAAGTATTCCTTAAAAAGGAAATTTACAAGAAAAAAAGAAAAAAGAAACACCGGCGGTACCGGTGGCATCGGGGAAGGCAGACGCGACCACAAGAAAACCAAAAAATAAAAGAAGAATTTTCTGTGGTGACAGGAGGACGTCAGCCGGCTCCGCAGAAAAACAAAAACTGAGGAGAGGCAGTTGGGAAAGGCGGGAAGGCAGCACGCAGGCGTGTTAGGATGCTCCCAAAAGCGTTCTGATTGGACGTTGGGGAGTGTTCCCGTGCAGACTCCGTCGGTACCGATGTACCCATATGTGAAGACTCATTCCTGCTTGTTCCTGGAGATAAAGATGATCTGATTTCCTGAAGGATGCAGTGCGTATGAGATAGCGACAAAGAACCCTACAGATGTAACTTAGAATACTCAGTGGAAGCACCAGAGCTAGGAAACACTGGCAGAGTTACTGACTGATTGAGATGGAATGGTCACAGCACCTTAGGCAAAAAAGGAAGGAATCAGATGCAAAAACACACCTTTAGAGATTAAAAGGAAGAGTTCTCTATAGGAAAGTTGCTCAGCTCTGCATATCTGAGCTGCAAGCAAACGCCATTAGGAAAACTACCTTCAACTTAAGATCTTTTATGGATGACTGCCCCAGTGGCTCGAAAGGAGAAGCCGTAAGAGCTGACAGAACTAGATTC
Organism: Ichthyophis bannanicus; assembly: GCA_033557465.1. Taxonomy (NCBI): domain Eukaryota; kingdom Metazoa; phylum Chordata; class Amphibia; order Gymnophiona; family Ichthyophiidae; genus Ichthyophis; species Ichthyophis bannanicus. Next base: position 376,637,346 of record CM066034.1, on the reverse strand, counting down.
AAATCCCACAGAGGAACAGCAGGGTGTCCAGGTGGGCGCAGCTGCTTAACCACGCTGAGATGGTGTGAGACATTGGGATGAAAAGCAAGAGAACCACCTCTGATCTTACCCTGATAACTCACAAATAATTGAGGGCAAGCCCTTTATCCAAAGGAGCCTCTAAGGTGGCCCACATATCCAGTAGTGATGCTGAGAGAGCCCAAAGACTCCTTTCTTTGCACCAACTCTCGAAAATACACCAGATATGTATATATGACAAGGACGTTGAACACTTACGAGCATGGAGCAGAGTAGCTACGACTGGAGCAGAATATCCTTTCTTCCTCAGCCCTTTCAATAGCCAGGCTGTAAGTGAGAATAGCGACTTGTGTTCGAATAGGCCCTTGAACCAAAAGATCATCCCTCAGTGGCAACTGCCATGGGTTGTCTACCGTCAGCCTGACGAGATCTGCATACCACAGTCTCAGAGGCCAATCTGAGGCAATGACTACCAGCCTCTGATGCAATTATTCTCTGAACTCCTCTGTTGATCAAGGGCCCAGGGAGGAAACACAAAGCAGACCATTTTCCCCACTGCTGAGTGAGCACATCGAGACCAGACGTTCACTCTTTCCTGCGACTGACAAAGCGCTGAACCTTGGCGTTGGCTGCTGATGCCATCAGATAAATTATTAGTAGACCCCAGCCATCTCACTATGCCTTGAAAAATTGAATCCTCTAAATGTCCACTCGCTGGGATCCAGTTGATGAAAACTGAGCATCAGCCTCAGTTTTCTTTTCCAGCGACGCGAGCCACTGACAGCATTAGAAGATTAGTCTCCACCCACTGAAGCACAGAAGATCTTGCTTGCTAGTAGCAGACTGCCTGTGCCACCCTAGTGATTGATGTAAGCAACCATGCTCACGGTGGAGAATACTCACTGCTTTGAGTCAGATTTGGCAAAGTCTTGAGAGCCAGAAAAACTGCTTGCATCTCCAACCTATTGATGGACCAAGTGCTCTCCTAGCAAGACCATGGGCCCTGTGCCATTTGAGAGACAGACAATGAGTTCCCCATCCTGAAAGACTGGGGTTGGTAGTCACCACTATCCACTCTGGTGGCTCCAAGGGAATCCCTTTTGCAAGTTTGGTCGGATTGAGCCACCACGGCAGCTCCGTCTGGCTAGTTGAGACAAGGTAGCCTTCGAGAGAGGGTGCACCTCTGCAGTGACCATTGAGAGCAGGGACCTCTAAAGAGGCCTCATATGAGCCAAGGTCCATATCTGAGGCTGCCACCATGGAGCCCAAGATCTGCAGGTAATGCCAAGTTGAGAATGCATGTGAACTTGCGGATCTGGAATTGCAGCTTCTTGGACCTTTCGTAAGAGACACAAAACACACACTCTGCCCATGTTCGTGTCAAAGCACGCTCCCAAATAAACCAAATCTTGGGTTGGTGTTAGATTGCTCTTTTCTTCAGATCTTAGGTTGGGTCATCAACAAGTGACCATACGACTGGTAGTGAACATAAGAACATAAGATATACCATACTGGGTCAGACTAAGGTCCATCAAGCCCAGTATCCTGTTTCCAACAGTGGCCAATCTAGGTCATATGTACCTAGCAGTTTCCCCAAGACACAGGTCCCACAATGCTTGTACTGGGTCAAGCATTGATATCCTGGGTCCCCCTTCTTAATAATGGTTTATGGACCTTTCCTCCAGGAACTTGTCCAAACCTTTTTTAAACCCAGCTACACTAACAGCTTTTACTACATCCTCCGGTAAATTCCAGAGTTTGATTACACGTTGAGTGAAAAAATATTTTCTTTTATTAGTCTTAAATAGTTTACCCTGTAGCTTCATTGCATGTCCCCTAGTCTTTCTATATTCTGATAATGTAAACAATCGATCTACGTTTACCCGTTCCACTCCGTTCATTAATTTATAGACTTCTATCATACCTCCCCCTCAGCCATTTCTTTTCCAGGTTAAAGAGTCCTAACCTTTTTAGCCTTTCTTCATAGGAGTATCCTTCCATCCCCTTTACCATTTTGGTGGCTCTTCTCTGAACCTTATCTAATAATGCTATATCCTTTTTAAGATAGTGCTTTGACTTTCCTGCATAGAGTTTGCTCTGATTAACCAGTCATCCAGGTAGGAATGCACCAAAATCCCATAACAAAAGTACTACCACTATCATCACTTTTGTAAAAGGTCCATGGAGTCCTGGGCTAGCCCATAGGGCAAGGCCCGGAACTGGACATGCCCCCCTGGGTACTGTAAACCAGAAGGTACTTCTGATGGTCTGGTCGAATGGGAAAATGCAAATAAGCATCAGTTAGATCTAAGGATGTCAAGTACTCCCCTTGCCTTACCGCCACTATTACAGAGTACAACATTTCCATATGGAAGTGAGGCACACATAGGGCTCGATTTACATGCTTTAGATCTAATAAGGTGTGGAAGAACCCTTCCTTTTTGGGTACTATGTAGTAAATGGAGTAGCAGCCCTGCTTTACCTGCTCAGGCGGCACTTTGACCACAGCCTGTAGCTGCACCAACCTCTCCAGGATTTCTGCTACCACCCAAGCCTTGACCTGAGCTTTGCAAGGTGACAAAGGCACTGAAGAGGGGCTTGGCCAGCTCTAGGGCATAACCTTCTTGAACCACTTCCAGTACCCAATGGTTGATTGTTCTTTGGACCCAAGCAGAGTAAAAGTCCCGAAGCTGACCTATAGGCAAAAAAACTGAGCCCCCCTTCATTTCATTGCTGCTTCTTAGTCGCTCCGGCTCCACTGGAATAGAAACCTTTAGACTGTCCTCTGCTACCATAAAATGGAATGACTCCTGAAGGAACAACAAGATCTTTGAAGAGGAGCAAAACGTGCTGAATGAAATCTCCTGAAGTCTCTGAACTGACCTCAAAGGAGCTGGAATTCTACCTGAATTAGACTTATCCTCCAGAAGTCTGGGCACCTTGGATTCACCCACGTTTTTCACCAGCTTCTCCAACGTCCTCCCAGAGGAGTTTACACTTGAAGAGCAGTTTACTAAGCCTTGTCTTAGAGGAAACATCTGCCAATTCGCCAACCAAAGTAGACTTCTGACTGAAACCACAGATTTGGTCGAGGCTCTGACCAAATCATAGAAGGCATTCACAATAAGTAGAAGCCGATTTCATCTTTGCCGTCTTCGACACAGTGCCTTGCAGACCCGAATGTCACTCGGGAAAACATTGCACCCATCTTAACAGGCCCTTGCCACATAAGCACCACAAATAGATGCCTGCAACACCAGAGCATTTATCTCCAACGACTGTTCCAACGTCTCTAGTTTTCTATCCTTGGCATCCTTTAAAAGCAGAACCTCCTTCCACAGGAATAGTAGTTTTCTTTGTAACTGTAGTTACTAGCGCATCAACCTTAGGCAACTTAACTCCTTTTCTTCAGGAGGAATGGGGTATAACCTAGCCACATAGACCAAGCTCCTCGCAAACCCGTCTGTGGAAGTTCCTACTCTGAATCAAAACATTTCCTTGATGGCTTTATGCCCTGGAAAGCATCTTTGGGGCTTACAAATATCCTGCAAGAGTGGATCTTCTAGCTCCTCATCTTTTTCTGGGGAATATTAAGCACACCCGCACACCCAAGAATTGAGCAAAGCTGATATAGTTCCTCTCTTCAAAAAACTCAAATATTGGGATCCTCTCTGAGGGATTTCACCTTCTTGCAGGCCATTCCTAGCAGGATCAGCCCCACAAGTCAGAAGGGCCTTCTAAAGGGACCTCAGAGGCTCCTGAGGCCACTGACCCGAGATCTTCCTAGGCTCGAGGCTGCCTTCAACCCTATGCGTTTAGCAGCAGATTGTAACCCCTCTGCAGCCAGCAAAGGAGGTGCCAGGCTGGTGGCCTTATGCAAAATATCTGGTGGAGAGCTCTCTACCTGACCCTGTTTTAAGTAGGCCTGATGGAGACCTACCACAAATTTGGGAGCAAAGGGCAAAGTTGAACCTACCAAGGGTTTGCCCTGACCCCCCCCCCCAAAAAAAACAAAAAGGTGCTTCCCCGAGGCCTCCGTGGCATTCAAAATAGCCCCTGAAAAAAAGACAGCAGGTCCCTTGAGTCTTGTGCTAAAATGGTGGCATTTCCCAACAAAAATGCAACCACCCACGGCTGAGATGGCAGCTGTGCTGTGGGTAGCCCTCTGAAATGGATCGTTGACAAGTCTTTATTTGTACTCAACGTGCTCTAATATCCTGCCTTCATTTTCACAGCCCCCCTGGAGTCTGACCTGTGTCATACCACACAAGCCCAACAGGACACGTGCGCCCATAGCATGGCGAAAAGAAAGCAAAAAGGAACCTATGAGGTAAACATAACAGTAAACTCTCTCACCTTAAGCAGCATTAGCAGCAGGGACCGGGAAACCTCACCAGTAATAGCAAGATGATGTGGCTGCCGCCGGCTTGCCAGAGCATCAAAGATCTTTCACTTATTTTTTTAAGAGAGACTATTACTTATTTGTATAGTGCTACAAGGTATATGCAGCACTGTGCAGACACATGTAAAACATGGTCCCTGCTCATCAGCACCTACAATCTAGTCAAGATAGATAACACAACAGCTGAGGACAAGGACACATCTAGGCAATTAGGAAGCACATAGGAGACCAAGCTGATCAGGATCCAAAAGAAGCTTCGAAGACGTGAGTTTTCAGCCTAGATTTGAAAAAAGCCAAAGATGAAGCCTGACGCAGACACGCAAAGAGCTAGCAGCGTTGCACTGAGGTCACACTGGGCTCCTTCCCAAAGGCTGGGGAAGAGGAACGGAGGACTGCTCCAAAGAGAAATTAGGCAGCAAGTCTTCTAAGGGGGTGGGAGAAGGAACCTGGTGATTTTCAGTCTACATCTGCTGGTCAGAGGGCACAACCCATGTGTCTGGAATGGAAAGCACAATTACTTACCTGTAACAGGTGATCTCTGGGAACAGCAGGAATAAGTCTTCACATATGGGTACGTCGGTACCGATGGAGTCTGCGCGGGAACGCTTCCCAGCGTCCAAAACGCTTTTGGAAGCATCCCACCACGCCTGCGTGCTGCCTTCCCGCCTTCCCAACTGCCTCTCCTCAGTTAAGTTTTAAAGCTGAGACAAAGAGAGAGAGAGGAAAGGAAAGAGAGAGATACAACTCCTAGGGGAGGTGGATGGGTTGTGAAGACTTATTCCTGCTGTTCCCAGAGATCACCTGTTACAGGTAAGTAACTGTGCTATCTCCAGGAACAAGCAAGAATGAGTCTTCACATATGGGGACTCCCAAGCTGAGATGCCCAGAGGGAGTCCTGGCATGTTGCGGATGTAGAAGAGCCATGCTACTCCCCAGAACCTCAGGCATCCTGGGGATGGAGGGTAGGAGTTGAATACAGAAAAGGTGCTGTGGAACAGCTGAACTAGAACAGGACCTCTACAGAAAAGAACCCTGTAGAGAGGAGATCTAGTGGTAAAAATTGAGATATGGGCCTCCCTTGTTGGCATTGCAAGTCTACTGAGGTTGATATGGATCTGTTAGAAGAACCATTGGAAAACCTCAAGGAGTACCTCACTGAGAAGTAGAGGTAAGAAAAGTAGAAAAACAAGTGGAGGTCAGAACCCCTCAGGGTGAAGAAATAGCCTCAGGGAGAAACTGGGGTAGGGAAAGAGAGGTGGAGAAAATATTCATCTAACAGCAAGGAGGGTGATACCCGCTTCAATAGATGCATCAAGAATCTTCCTTCCCTGGTTATGATTGAAAAAGTCAGGGGAATAGCGTCCCTGACAAAAGAGTCTAAATCCGTTTCAGAATTTGAGCTCTTAAATAACCAGGATGGCCTACGTGGAAAAAGGCAGAGGAAAACTTCAGTCTGCAGGCAGCAAGTCCAGATTTCTCCAGAACCGCAGTATGGAGAACGGATAGAGGACGTCACTGGAGGAAGATATCGTGACCTGTCTACAAGGGCAGATGGGTATCAGGGGTCCTTTAACTGCCACTGAAACAAAAAAGATCTCTGGCGAGAAGACCAAGGGGATATGGACCAAGTCAGGGAATTTGCCATTCTTTAGGTTGTCACGTGAAAAGGCCTGAGCCTCAGGTCTCAAAAGAGATTTTAGATGAGATGATAGGGGTAGGGAACACCTAACAGACATGAAAAATATGACTGGGGAAACCCCTCCTAACCCTCTGGGGTTATCTGCTAGACAAGATATAATGCTCTTTAGCAAGGCCCCATAGTGCAAACCTACTCTGTAGAGTTGCAGAGAGCATGCTGCAGGTTAGTTAGAAGAAAAAACTGGCTGTTAAAAACCAGTGGGTAAGAACTATTCTGCCAAGGACAAGGGGCAAAGAATAGAAGTTAACCAAGCAGTCTGTGATAATAGGGTTTCCCAAACGAGGTTGATAACCTGTTTGGGGTTTAGCACTGAGACTAGAAGAATAGCTAGTGGAGGAGAAGCCCTGGTTGTGTGGTGAACAGAACCAATGGCTTAACCACTAGGAATTAGTGTATCTGCAGCAACTACCAGGGCAGCGGGCGAAACATTTTCCCATCTTTTTTAGATTGGAAAAAAGAGACATAGTAGGACTATCTAGTGTCTGATGAGCTGCCCTAATGAAATAAAGGGGGAGACAACTCTTAAGTGGAGAATCCCCCTGTGGAACAGGTAGAAGACCATAGGGGCTTACCAGTGTAAGAGAGCCACTCTTACAAACCAGATGCTGTAGCAAGAGGGAGGTAAGACAGAGGTGAAGGAGACTGACTATGAAGGAAGTCTCTGAAAAGTAAGATGATACATGCCAGTACAGGGAAACAACTGTCTTAATAGTTGTCATTTCTCTTTTCCCGAAAACGAAGAGAAACCTGTCAAGTGAGGGCATGATCATCATGAAGACTCTTAGAGTAAAGGAAAAAATGTCTCAAGAGACATCTTGAAAAAGTTAGGATAAATTTAGTGCAGATACTTCAGCAAAATGAAGTAGACTGCCCCTGTAACCAGCAACACAAGGGGAAAAATGATTTAAAACCCTGCGACTGCTGGGTTTGTGGACCCTGTTGAGGTTGTGGTTTCTTCAGACTAGGGCGATGTTTCCCCTGTTTGGGAATATCTGAATGATGGGCAGAAGAATAAAACTTTTTCCCCCTAGGGGAAGAAAGTTGGGTAGGACATTTCCTACCAACTGGGAAAGAGGAAGGCGCAGAACAGCCTCCGGAAACAGGAATGTCAGTGGTTAACTGAGCAACCTGGAGTAAAGACTCCTTGTTAAAGAGATTTTCTCCAGTGCAGGGAGTATTTCCCAGTCTTTCTTGAGCCCATTTGTCTAAGCTTGAAGCCTGGAGCCAGGCTTTACGTCGTGCCCCTATAGCTATAGCAGAAGTTCTGCTAACAGACTCAAAGGAGTCCAGGGAAGCACGAATAAGGAACCTAGATATATTTTGAGCATGATTAACCAGAGAGGAATAGTCTGCACATAGTCTCTTGAAGAAAAGGAGTCAAAGATAGTAATTTCTTTGTGACCTCATCAAGAGATAATCCCATATAGAAAATATGAGAGAATTCTTGCTGAAAGCATGGATGCCTGGAAGGTTTGGCGTCCAAAGGCATCTAAAGTCTTAGACTCACGACCTGGCGGGTAAGAATTGTGCTTTTTAGTACTCTTCACCCGCCTCATTGCTGATTCAACAACAATGGAATGATGAGGAAGTTGAGTCTTCCGAAAACCTGGAGAGGGAGGCACCTGATATAGAAGATCAGTTGTCCTAGAAGGTGGGGGCACCGTTAAAGGAGCTTCCCACATTCGTAAAAGGAGATCCTGCAAGGAATGATGCAAAGGAAGCATGATGGTATCCTTTGCTGTCCCAGGAATATACAGGGATTCTGCATTGCCTTGTGTAGAATCCTGTCCAGGCATAGAAATGGCAAGTGATCTCATCATATCCATGGGAAAAGCTTGAAAAGAAAAATCCCCAGAGGGAATTTCTTTTGGACAGGCTAGATCTGCTGAAGAACTAGCATTGGCACCGGAGGATCTATCCAACCTTATAGGAATATAAGATCCTGAATGGTGGAGATCCCTAGAGAATGGTCGCCGGTACCGCAGGGGGTCGGGACCAGCAACAGTCGGTAGCATATCGTCCATGCTAAGGATCGATTCCAAACTCGGTATCGAGGGAAGCGAGCCTGAAGAGGGAAGCATGGAAGGCACCGACAGCCATGGTAATGTGGATACCAGTACCGACTGCGGCACCGTATCCGGTACCAGTGGATGAAGGCCAGCCGGTGACAACTCGATCGGTATGGAAGAAACAGAGTGCCAGACATGGATCATCGGAACCGTGCATTCGGTACCGTTTGGTGTCGGTACCAAGGCGAGTCGGTACCCAGTCCTCCAGACTGGAGATCGATTCCAGACTCGGCATCGAAGGAAGCAAGTCTATCGAAGCACATCTGGAGGGTACCAACGCCGGTACTAGTATCCGCACCGGGATCGATACCGATACTGGAGGGTCGGCCTGGAGCGTATCCAATGGTCCCGTAGGTACCGAGGACGCCAGACAACGATCCTTGGTGAGGAATGTTTCATCCAACACCATTGCCGATGCCGGGGTATCGGTACCGCTCGAAGCGGATGCCACCACCGAGCATGGCACAGGTATGTTCTGTGAGGGGAGAACCTCAGGAACAACCTGAAACCCCACACAGGCTTTGGAGGCCGAAGACTCCCACCGGGGTTTTAAAACCAGTATGTTCGAGGGCAAGGCCAGAGGCATCTCTATGCTGTGCATGAGATCTACCACTCGAGGATTGGCTAGTCTTAACAGACTGTTTTTGGGTTACCTGATTCTGTGTAGAAGAAGTGGTCGGTGCCCTGAAGCTGGACGGGGACCGCGTATCGAGGGGAACCCGATGCTGAAGACTTCTTCCGACAATACTGTTGCAGGAGGGACACTCCTGAGGAAAATGTTCAGGACCCAAACCGGCCAGACACCAATTAGGGGTGTCTAAAGTTAATTTTGTACCACCGCAGTTTGAACATTTCTTGGGAATAGTGACTGGCGGTTCCATGAAGGAAGGTGAGTAGGCCTAGCAGGCCTAAGAAAACCTGAGGCACTAAGAAGAAAAAATATTCCTTAAAAAGGAAAATTTTACAAGAAAAAAAGGAGAGAAAAACACCGGCGGTACTGGTGGCGTCGGGGAAGGCAGCCGTGACCACAAGAAAACTAAAAAAAAATAAAAGAAGAATTTTCTGTGGTGACAGGACGATGTCCTGCCGGCTCCGCGGAAAAACGAAAACTGAGGAGAGGCAGTTGGGAAGGCAGCACGCAGGCGTGGTGGGATGCTTCCAAAAGCGTTTTGATTGGACGCTGGGACGCGTTCCCGCGCAGACTCCGTCGGTACCGAAGTACCCATATGTGAAGACTCATTCCTGGAGATTAAGGAAATGTACTTTAAGCAGGGTAACAGGGGGGGGGGGGGGGGAAACCCCACCAATGTGTTGCAAGGAAATATGGGAGGGACGGGTTTCCCCAATACTGTGGCTAACCAGTAGTGAATTATAGTAAGTCATTTTCTGCTATCAAATATGTAACTGAAAACTGTTTTAAAAAACCCATACCACCACTAACTATAACCATTTCTGCAGGTGTCATCTGTGACAAAAGTAATCTGTCCTGCATGCACTGCAGTATGGAAGATTATTTTTCTTTGAGGCAAATCTCTGAAGTAGTTCTTCAAAAAATTCCAAGATATCTGGCGCTTTTGGGGAGAACCAGTCTGGGAAATCTGCCTTCAGAAAGCAGATATTTCCTGCTTCTTGAACAGTATTGTTCATGTCCATGGAAATGTTATAGTGCTGGTATAACACTAATGTGCACACCAACCCTGTTCTTGTTCAATGCAATGTGTACCACTGGCGCTATGTATCTATGCTTTAACATTCATACTCTGATTTGTATTAAAGTACTCTAGTAAAAGGACATCAGCTAATCTTTCATAGTGCTAGCAGTTTGGTACTGCTGTTCGGCAAAGTCCAGCACCAAAGCATCAAGGCACACTCCTGGCATATAATTGGCACCATAGTTAATTCTTGGCACTTGAGACTCAGCCACTGGGTTTAAGGATCTGAGCTCCAAGAACACTGTCGCGACAGACATCATCCCCTTGTTTGGCTAATTCATCCTGCTTGATGACAGAAGTGGGACTGCCTCCCCTCATGAGCTGGCAATTCTTTGTAGCATCCCCTACTCCTGCCAATCCAGGAAGCAAAGACCTAACTCAAGAATCAAACCTACGGCCCTCTGCATTGGGATAGTCCCTATAATTTTATTCTGAAAACTGCAACCCTCATGCTTTCTAACAGGTCATTAAATGTTTTCTTCTGATTCTCAGAAGCATGAGTGATACAAATTTAAGTTCGACAAGAGACTGCATAATTACAAGTTGCAAGCTTACATACTGAAGTAGGGGGCCTTACAATTTGCATTTTCAATAGTATAACTATGATCTAACCCATTAACTTACACTGCCAACCTGAGAAATAATATTTAAATTCTTTAATAAAAAACACTCCTCCCCCCACCCATAGAAGTACAAAAGTTTTAAACAAAACCGTAGTTATACAGGACATTAAACACATAGCTAGGTCAACATAAGATAGTTGAAGCCACTGCAACTGCAGCATTCCTCACCTATTCCTAGTCTCCGATATGGTGCCAGGCATCCCAGTGTCATGATGTAGAGTCTCTTCTGATTTTGAGAATGATCAACCCTACAGCACACCGCACCTACTGCAATGTCATTGAAATAGGCTGCAGGGAAAGAAGAGGAAAAATAGGCAATTCAGCTTAGCCTCTGCAGCTCATTAAACAGGACAACTATGAAGATGGGAATTTTTAAAATGCCAATGATCTGTTAAGCTTTTCAAGTTTCAGTACTAACTTATTTATAGCCAGCATTTACTATGGCACAGAACCAAGTTCATGGATTACAAAATATTAAAACGCAGAAGTAATTCTGACTAGAAGATAGACTCTGGAGCTCAGTTTAAACACTATACTACAAAAGATGCTATAAAAGTGTACACTACCCAAATATTTGATAATACCATACAAACATGTCTTGGTTGGATAAGATGCTAAGTGCTGCTTCTATCTCCTTTTCTTAAGATTTTATGGCGTTCCTTTTCTGCTTTTTTCGCAGCTCTTTCTTTTAATTAATTTTATGTATTGTGAACCGCCCAGATGCTAATCGTATTGGGCGGTATATAAAGTTTTAATAAACATAAACATAAGTGTAAGTTAGTACCATACCACTTAAAATCTTACCCAACCAATACATGTTTAAAAAGTACTTACAACCTCTGGGATGTGAAACCAGATTTTTCTTCTGAAAACCATTAGATCTGGCAATGTCATTTCTTTGAAGCATAATGAAATAGAAATTTATTGTCAAAACAGTCAGATGAGCAAAATTTGTGTTTTTCCGAAGTTCTTTTTCTAGTGCCCATGAAAAACATTAATATTGGAGACTTACTTCTCAACAATGTCATTTATTCAGAGGTGACTTAGCAAGGGTGACAGTATAAGCATGCGCTTCCCCCTCACTGCTTTTTGTTCACGGCTTGTCAATTCTCTCATTTCAAAATAAGCTCATTACAGACATTAGCATCCTTAAGGTTTAAAATAATCAAGAAAAAAAAACTGAATCTGTGCCAGCAGCAGTAAAGCAGAATTGTTTACCTGAAACAAATGTGCTCCATAGGCAGCAGGATTAACCAGGCACACAACATTGATGGTACCAAAACAGTTCTCCTAGAGAAACAAGTGAAATGCTGTATGCAGGAAGGGCCATGCATGCTCAGAAATCTCAGTCCCCTCAGTTCCATAGCTCAATAAATAGTACAACTCTTCGGGAAGTGGGAGGGGATTATGTGCTAACTGATCCTGCTATCTAATGAGAACACCTATTACAGCTACACAACTTAGCCTTGTCCATTAAAAAATAGGACTGAATCATACAAGCAGATTGCCAAGCTCAGGAGTGTGCCTGTTTGTAGACTGTTGAAGGGCAAGCCGGTTAAAATTATGCAAATGTTGAATAACACAGGTACACTACCAAAAAACTGCCTCCAGTTTTGCAACTGATTCCTATAGATTTTGGGGTGCTGAATCCAGGAAAAATAGCCAAAATGTTCCATCACATCACGTTTTCTTGCAAAATTAGATTTCTTACCCATATAAGGAATGTTCACATAATTTCTTTTTAGCCGACTGCAGTTTATTTTCTTGGCCCAAAATAGAGGTTGTAATGGTTAACTAGAAACACTCCCTCATGATATTTTAGAGTGTTTTGTATTCATTTTATACATTAACAGGACAATTGGGAGGCGGGGGGCTAAATCCAGTACTCGTGCTGGCGCATGTTCTTTCCTGTTCGCCTCGCCTCGTTCGCTCGCTCAAACATGGTGGTTGCGACATGAACGTTCCTGTCAAATTTCAGTTTCTTGCAAGTTCATTATTACCTTTTGTTTGCTCAGTCGTAATCCAGCTTTATTCCGAAGTGGTTCACTATAGTTGTAGTTTGCAGTGCTGTGTATTTGTGATGGCTCACAGAGCCAGAGGTTGCGTCAACTCTCCGGACAGTTTTTGTTTTATTTGTGGGGAATATACCGTGAAAAAGCGGCAGAGGAACATTTCTGCATTTATTAAAAAAGTATATTTCGCCTATTTCGGTTTGAAGTTAGGCGATCAAGACAAACTGTGGGCTCCTCACAAAGTGTGCAAGACATGTGAGGAAGATCTACGCTTATGGATGAAAGGTAAAAAACAAGCATTTCGTTTCGGAATACCTATGATGTGGCGTGAACAAAGAGACCACAGCAGTGACTGCTATTTTTGCTCTTGCATTGTGAAGGGATACAACTTAAAAAATAAGAATGTAATAAGTTACCCCAACCTTCCCTCAGCAATTAGGCCTATGCCTCATAGCAACGAAGTACCTGTGCCTGAACCACCAAAATCTTTGGATCATATTTGTGTGGATGGTTCTGATCATGATGAGACTCATCAGATGGCTTTTCCCGATGAGTCCAGTACTTCCGAGTTTGAAACTGAACCAGATCCGAAACCTGACCTTTTCTCTCAAGCTGAATTGAATGATTTAGTCCGGGATTTAGGACTCCCAAAAGATGCTGCCCAACTGCTAGGTTCTCGGCTTAAACAGAAAAATGTATTGTCACCAGGGACAACTTTTTATTGGTACCGCAACCGCGAGACACAATTTTTGAAGTATTTCAGCAAAGAGGAAGATTTGGTATTTTGCAACGATATATACGGAGTGATGGAAAAGTTTAAACTCAAGTATGATCCTGCTGAATGGCGGCTGTTCATTGATTCGTCAAAAGACGGCATAAAAGGTGTTCTTCTTCATAATGGCAACACATTCGCTTCAGTTCCTATTGCTCACTCTGTTATTCTCCAAGAAAAATACGAGAATTTGGCCCTGATTCTTCAGAAGATTCGTTATGATGAGCATAAGTGGATGATTTGTGGAGACTTTAAAATTCTATCCATGCTATTAGGGCAGCAATCCGGTTTCACCAAATATCCCTGCTTCCTTTGCTTGTGGGATAGCCGGGCCCGCGACCTACACTGGGGGAAAAAAGACTGGCCAATTCGGGAGTATTTGAGACCCGGTGAGAAAAATGTTCATGAGAGCTTGGTACCTCGTGATAAAATTCTATTACCACCTCTCCACATTAAGTTGGGTCTCATTAAGCAATTCATCAAGTCCCTTCCAAAAGATGGTGAGTGCTTTCGGTACCTTTGCTCAAAGTTCCCCCGACTTTCTGAAGCAAAGCTAAAGGAAGGAGCGTTTGTTGGACCTGATATAAGGAAACTCATTTCAGATGGAGCATTCGCTGAAACGATGTCTGAGAAGGAAAAAGAAGCCTGGGATTCCTTCAAGGATGTTGTTCTCAAATTCTTGGGGAACAGGCGGGATGAGAACTATAAGAATATTGTTGCCAGGATGCTCAATGCCTTCAAAGAACAAGGCTGTAACATGAGCCTGAAAGTCCATTTCTTGCACTCCCATGTGAACTACTTTCCCGAAAACTTGGAGGCGTACAGTGAAGAACAAGGTGAAAGGTTTCACCAGGACATCAAGGATGCAGAGAGAAGGTACCAAGGAAGATGGAACACCACTATGATGGCTGATTTCTGCTGGTTGCTGCTGCGGGAAACCCCAGATGAAAAATACGCCAAGCAGCGCACCAAGAGAAGCATTCGGGGGAAGAAGAAACGGGCCCACCAGGAGATTGATTGACCCAAGAATGACTTTAAAATCTAAACTGTGTTGACAAATATCGTGTTTTTACTAAACTTTGAAATAAAAATGAGTAAATTAGACTTACCTGCTAATTGTTGTTCCTTAAAGGAACTCTAGTCCAGTCCCGGAAAGATAGAGTTGTCAACCTCCACCAGCAGCTTTGGAGACTGAAAGATGTCATCGTCGTGATGTCACTGGTACAAATAGGCTCGCCCCGCCCCCTTTCACCAGCACCTATTGACAAAGCAGACTCAGCAGAGCAACAAATAAGTAGTTATTTCAAAAACCTATACAAAACAATTATGTACAGATAGAGATATATCTCTAAGAAAAGGATAGAGCCAGAGCGCGCCCTATAACGGATGGGGAACGGAAGGGCAGGAGCCCTGTTCCTCTGCGCCCCAGCCGCCTGCCGCCACACAGAAATCCACTCTGAGAGCGCTTCCCATTTCTGCCACCCCCAGAGCGCCCTGAAAAGCGTAGTGGGTACGGATATCTATTCACGGAACGAAGTGTTCCGTCTGGCTGTGTTCTCCTTTTATTCTTTACTATTTTCTTGTTTCCTTTTTTTTGTTTTTGAAAACCGCACGGGTTCACCAGCTGTCAATTTCACTCCCTCCCGCCTATGGACATTCAGGCTGGCGAACACCCAGTGAACGGGTGGGATCCGGGACTGGACTAGAGTTCCTTAAGGAACAACAATTAGCAGGTAAGTCTAATTTACTCTTCCTTAGCGTCCCTCTAGTCCAGTCCCGGAAAGATAGAGGATGTAACAAAGCAGTAAATCTCAACGGGAGGGGCCAGAGATGCCAGCCTGAAGGACGGCCGATCCAAAACAACTATCCCTGCGCGCCTGCACATCCAAGCGATAATGCCGAGCAAAAGAATGTAACAAGGACCAGGTCGCCACCCTACAAATATCCGCCGCCGGCACTAGGCTGACTTCCGCCCACGAGGCTGCTTGCGCTCTCGTAGAATGCGCCCGCAACCCTACCGGCACCGCTCTGCCTCTCAAAATGTAGGCCGAAGCAATCGCCTCCTTCAGCCACTGAGAAATGGAAGACTTCGCCGCCGCTTCGCCCTTCCGCGGGCCTCCGAATGCGACAAAAAGCCTGTCCGTCTTCCGAAATGACGCCGTACAACCAAGATACCTCCTGAGCACTCTCCGCACGTCCAACCGGTGCAAACGTCCACCTGCCTGAGCTCCCTGCTCCACGGAAAACACCAGGAGCGACACCACTTGATTAACATGAAAAGCGGACACCACCTTTGGCATAAAGGCGGGTACTGTACGCAAGACCACCTTGTCCGCAGAGAAAGTCAAAAAAGGCTCCCGGCAAGAGAGCGCCTGCAGCTCGGAAATCCTCCTGGCGGAGCATATCGCCACGAGAAACACTGTCTTGAGCGTCAAATCCTTGAGCGAAGCCCGTCCTAATGGCTCGAAGGGTTCCCCCACCAGGACGTTCAGGACCAAATTAAGATCCCACGGAGGAAGAACAGTTCGCCTCGGCGGTCTGAGCAACAACACCGCTTGCAAGAACCGACGAATATCGCCATGCGCTGCGATCACCTGCCCTTGAATCTTTCCACGAAAACAGGAGAGAGCCGCCAACTGCACCCGCAAGGAGCTGGCCGAGAGGCCCTTATCCAATCCAGCCTGCAAAAAGGAAAGAATATTGGACACCGAAGCTCGTAAGGGGTTGATAGAGTGATCGGAACACCAGTTCTCAAAGACACGCCAAACTCTGATATAAGCCAGGGAAGTCGACCTCCGGCGCGACCGCAGAAGAGTGTCTATAACCGCCTCCGAGTATCCGCGGGCCTTCAACCGCGCCCGCTCAAGAGCCAAGCCGTAAGCGAGAACCGACCCACCTGAGGCATGCGCAAGGGACCCTGAAGCAACAGGTCCTCCCGAAGAGGTAACCTCCACGGAACGTCGGCCAACAGACGAACCAAATCTGCATACCACGGTCTCCTCGGCCAATCGGGTGCTATCAGGACCACCTGGCCCTTGTGCCGCTCGATGCGCTGAACCACCTTGCCAATTAGCGCCCAGGGAGGGAATACATACAGTAGACCCTCCACAGGCCACTTCTGCGCCAGGGCATCCAGGCCCTCCGCCATCCACTCTTTCCGCCTGCTGAAGAATCTCTCCACCTTTGTCGACCGCAAGGTGGCCATTAGATCCATCACCGGAAGCCCCCAACGGCGCACAATCATCTCGAAAACGTCCGGGTGCAGAGCCCACTCCCCCGGATCTACGCGGCACCGACTCACATAATCCGCTTCGACGTTGGCAACTCCGGCGACGTGCTGAGCCGACAGGGCCAGTAAATTCCGTTCCGCCCAAGCCAGTAGCACACTCGCCTCTTCCTCTAGGGCCGCACTGCCCGTGCCGCCTTGCCGATTTATATACGCCACCGTGGTCGCGTTGTCCGACAGCACGCGAACGGCCGCTTTCCACAGATTCTGCTGAAAAGCCAGAAGAGCCTGAAACACTGCGCGCATTTCCAGACGGTTTATGGACCATAGTCGTTCCTCCTCTGACCACGTTCCTTGCGCAAACGAGCCTTCGAGATGAGCCCCCCATCCTGCGAGACTCGCATCCGTCGTGAGCAACCGCCAGCACGGAGGCTACAGGGGGGACGCCCTGCGTCAGGCTGTCGGGATGCAACCACCAAAGTAGGCTGCTCTTCACCACCACCGGACAGGGCAGACACTGCGACAACGCATCTCTCTGATGAGACCAGCGCCTGAGGAGAGCACTCTGCAACGGCCGCATGTGAGCCCTGGCCCACAACACCAAGTCTATTGTCTCCGCCATGGTCCCCAGTAACTGCAGGTACTGCCAAGCCGTCGGCGCTCGAAGCCCCAGAAACCGACGCACCAGGTCGCGCAAGGCCTGCGCCCTTGAACTGGGAAGAAAGACCCGTCCTTGTCGAGTCTCAAAGCGCGCCCCCAGGTACTCCAGGCTCTGCGAGGGGGACAGCTGACTCTTCGCCTCGTTCACTACCCAACCGAGGCTCTCCAAGAACTCCACCACTCGAGTGGTGGCCACCACGCTTTCCTCCCTGGACTTTGCCCGAATCAACCAGTCGTCCAGGTACAGGTGCACCAGGATCCCCTCTCTGCGCAGCGCGGCCGCTACAACCACCATAATCTTTCTGAATGTCCGAGGAGCTGTCGCCAGACCAAAAGGCAACGCCCGGAACTGAAAGTGTCCCATCGGTACAGCAAATCGCAGAAAACGTTGATGCTCCCTCCGCACGGGAATGTGAAGATAAGCCTCCGTCAGATCCAATGACGTAAGAAATTCGCCCGCGCGAACGGCCGCAATGACGGAACGCAAGGTCTCCATGCGGAAGTGGGACACTCGGAGACAACGATTCACCCTCTTGAGATCGAGAATTGGCCGAAACGTATCTCCTCTTTTGGGGACCACGAAATAAATGGAGTAACGTCCTGCGCCGCACTGGTCGATCGGAACGGGTACGACTGCCCCGAGCCGTTGGAGACGGCCCAAGGTGTCCGCGACCGCTCAGCGCTTCCGAGGCGCCTTGCAAGGGGAAAGAACAAAGGAATCTCGCACTGGACGCTGAAACTCCAGAGCATAGCCTTCCCGAATGACTTCTAAGACCCACCGGTCTGATGTAATCTGGACCCAGGCAGGGTAGAACTCCCGCAACCTGCCTCCCACGGGCACCTCCACTACCTGGGCCCGCCTCATCTCATTGTGATTTCTTGTTCGCACCGCAAGACTGGTAGGGACCAAAACCCCTGCCTGCCCCCCGAAACCCTTGAAAGGACTGACTCCGCGCTGGAAACCTGCTCCGCTGCGATTGTTGAAAGCGAGATGTGCGAAACTTGCGAAAATCCCTCGAGAGGCCTCTAGATGCCGATCCTCCTCGAGTTTGTTTCGGTCTATCCTCAGGGAGACGCCCCCCTTTGGACTCCGAGGTCCTTAACCAACTTCTCAAGATCCTCTCCAAAGAGGAGCTTGCCCCGGAAGGGAAGCTTACTGAGCCGAGCCTTGGACGAACTATCCGCCGACCAGTTTCGGAGCCACAAAGAACGGCGAGCCGCGACTACAGAAGCCATACATTTAGCTAGGCCACGAATTAGATCATAATGAACATCGGACAGGTACGCAGTGCCAGACTCCAGCCGAGACGTATCCGCCATCTGGTTGTCTGAGATGGAGCCCTGAAGACGTTGAGACCAGCGTAAACAGCCTCTCGCCACCCACGCCCCCGCTATGGAGGCCTGCAGGGAAAGGGCACTCATGTCGAACACCTGCTTCAGCAAGGTATCCAACCTCTTATCCTGGCCATCCTTCAATGCTGCCGCTCCTTCCACCGGAATGGTGGTCTTCTTCGTGACAGCAGCCACCGCGGCATCAACCTTTGGAGACCGAAATATCAACTTATCCTGTTCCGAGAGCGGGTACAAGCGGTCCAAAGCCCTGGTCCCCCGCAACGCCGACTCCGGCGCGTCCCATTCCTCCTGAATCATATTCCGAAAGACTCTATGGATAGGGAACACCCGCTGCGAGGTACGCACAGCCTGCAACAGCGGATCCTCCAACGCCTCTTCTGAGGGTGCGGACCCCACAGGCATATTTAAAACTTTTAGTGTCTCGGAAATCAAGGCAGGGAGCTCCTCTCGCCGAAAAACACGGACCACCCTGCTCTGTTGCTCCTCCTCCAACAACTCACCATCTTCCAAGTCTTCACCCGAGACCTCCTCATCAAGGTCCGGCATCCCCAGGTCCTCCTCTAGAAGGGCAGGCGACTGCGGTTCCAAATCATCCCGTCGCCTTTTGGGTAGCGTCATCTCCCCTTCCTGAAGACTGGCAGCCCGACTCCTTTTCCTGCTAGAAGGACCGGGAGACTGAACCCCCCTGTCCGTCTGCAGCAAGGCAAACGCCTTCTGCATCAAGGAGAGGAATTCGGAAGGGAGACCTGGAATCTCAGACCCCTGGGATCCTTCTGGCACCAAGGGAACACTGGAAGCGGAGGATGGACCTGCTACCGGTTCCGAAGCAGGCAAGGAAGGAGGGTCAGAACCCCTGCCTTCCTGAGACGCGGTCGCGTGGTCCTGAGAACCTTCCCCCAAGGACTTCTCCATGCCCATGGCCTCTAAAGAGCATGTTTTACAAACGCCAGTGTCCAGAAGCTCCCCACGCCGCACCCCACAGACCAAGCAGCGTGGTTTGGCAGGCATGGTAAGTAACAGCGCTTCAATGCCAGTAAAAGAGCCTTGCACAGAGCCTTGCACAGCTACAAGACAAGCTCCAATTTAAACGCGTTTTTTTTTTTTTTTTTTTACTTTTTGGCAGTGATCAATCAAGCAAGATGTAACTAGCTGCCCCCTAACCACCGTTTTTCAAAACGAAGCTTCTAAACCCTAAAAAAATGACTTTGAAAATGAAAAATTCAAAATGGCCGCCGCCACTTTTTCGGCACGAAAAATCACGCGGCTAGGCCTCCCTGACTCCTAAGGAGCTGCCAAAACACCTCAACTAACCCCCAAATACCTCCCCCAGGTAAACCCCAAAGTCCAGAGTACTCATCAGACCTCGGGAGAGAGAGAAGAAGGGCAGCGCTGGACCCCTCAGGAGCACAGCCTTCAAAGCGGCATCAGCTCCTGGAGAGACTCAAAATCCTGTGGTAACAACCACTGCCTGCTGCTGGGAGTCTCTATAGCCTTCTACCTGCTCCTCACCCTTCCAAGTGGGTTCGGGGGCAGGGAGGCAAAGGCAGGCACACTCTTGTGCCACTGCAATGCTTGTTTCAATGCTGAGGCAGGGAGGGGAGGGGGGAGGGGGGGGGTTAGGGAGCAGAGAAAGGAGAAAACAGCCTCAGCAGAACAGATCTCTATGGCAGCAGCAGGCACCTAAAGAGCAAGAAAATCTAAATTTAAAAACAAAAGATGAACTAAAGAGAAAGATTAAGCTCTGCTTATTTGTTCCTCTGAGCCCAGTCCTGGGCTCAGAACCTCCAAGCTGCTTGGAGACTGAAAGTACTGGTGAAAGGGGGGCGGAGCGAGCCTATTTGTACCAGTGACATCACGACGATGACATCTTTCAGTCTCCAAAGCTGCTGGTGGAGGTTGACAACTCTATCTTTCCGGGACTGGACTAGAGGGACGCTAAGGAATTGCTAGTTATTACCACAGTGTCGGATCTCATTTATTAGAATTTTATTTTCACACCATCGGGTGTTTGTCTTCATGTATTGCAATGGTGCGGTTTGCGTTTTCTATTCTTACATACATACCTGTACAACATTTTTTGCACATTTCTTTGCTTTGCTTTGTGTCTAACCTCGCTCTTATATGCTCAATGTTTGTGCACATGTATGTGGCTGTTTTAAGTGCAGACAATTTTGCTACCATCACAGTGTGTTTTGTTGACATTACTCTATTCTTATGTGCTGCCTTGTTACAATTTTCTTTATTCTTATTTGAATAACTACTAAACAATTAGTATAAAGAATTCATCCAAGAAATGTTTATCTCGATCGCACTCAATCTGAAACGTTCACCTCAAACTGCTAACCCAATGTAGCAAAAAATCTGTACGTGATGGAGCAAATTGGTTACCAGATTTGGATTCAGCGCACCAAAAAACGTAAAAATCAATCGAAACATCAGAGGCAGTTTAAAAAAATTATTTTTAGTGTACCTGTGTAATGAAAACAGCTCCTCAGTATTCCTTGACAGTAAGCACTGACTTTAAGACTGGTCCAGGAAGGCAGTAGTGTAAGGTGAACAATTAAGTGAACAATGCTTTCAAGAGAAGGAGACTTTAGAACTAGCCAAGCATCAATGGTAAGTATTAGTGTATGTGTCTCATATCCCCTCGTGTTAAATGTATCCTCCAACTGCTTTGACCTGGTGAAAAGCGGGATATAAATGCAGCTAAATATATAAATGAGGCTTGACCTTATTGAATAGAGGGATATCAACTTGCACATAGTAGAGTTGAATACAGGACACTAACCAATTAGCTAGAGTATATTTTGCCACTAGAAACCCAAGTTTATTGGGGGGAGAGAGGGGTCAAAGGAGGCTGCCAATTTCATAGACCAATGAATTTGTTAATTTTAAAGTCAGGCCTGCAGCAAACCAGGAGTGTCTTACAGTAAAGCAGTTACTTACCTGTAACAGGTGATCTCTGGGAAAAGCAGGAATTAGTCCTCACATATGGGTACGTCGGTACCGACGGAGCCCGAGCGGGAAAGCTCCCCAGCTTCCCAGAAGGAAAGCTTTTGGGGCCTCCCACTGCGCATGCGCGCTGCCTTCCCGCCTAACTCTCCTCAGTTCGAGTTTATAGCTGAGACAATAGAGAGAGGAAAGGAAGAAAGAGAGAGATACAACTCCTAGGGGAGGTGGGCGGGTTGTGAGGACTAATTCCTGCTGTTCCCAGAGATCACCTGTTACAGGTAAGTAACTGTGCTATCTCCAGGAACAAGCAGGAATAAGTCCTCACATATGGGGACTCCCTAGCTAAAATGCCCGGGAGATCCCCTGAAGGGTATGAGACCCTGAAAGGTTCTTCATCTTCCTATGGATCTCAGGCATCCATTCAGGGAAGGTGGGCTGGAGTTGTTCAAGAATGGAACAGGTGTCTGAGGACAGCCTGAACAAACAAGGCATCCCGGCGGGAGTCCTTGTCCAAACAGTAATGGGCTGTAAAGGTATGAACCGAGGCCCAGGTGGCTGCTCGACAGATCTGGTCAATGGACACAGAGTTTAAATGAGCCATAGAGGTGGCCATGGCCCTCACGTTGTGAGCAGTGACATGCCCTCCAGAGAAAGGTTCTTACTCTGGTAAGCAAAAGAGATACACTGAGCAATCCAACTGGAGAGTGTTCTTTTGGAGACTGGAAGTCCTAAATAAGAAGGATCAAAAGCAACAAAAAGCTGAGAAGACTTTTGATGATGCTGTGTCCTGTGGAGGTAAAAGGCAAGAGCTCTTTTACAGTCTAGAGTATGAAGGTTCCTCTCTGCACTGGATGCATGAGGAGCTGGAAAAAAGACAGTTAAATATACCTCTTGATTAAGATGAAAAGTTGAGACCACTTTAGGCATAAAGTGAGGATTTGTCCTAAGGACTACCTTATCATGATGGAACCTTGTGTAAGGTGGATTAGCCACTAAGGCCTGCAGTTCACTGATGCGGCGAGCTGAAGTGACTGCAATGAGGAAAATAACCTTCCAGGAAAGAAATTTCAAGGAGGTAGTGGCTAAGGGTTCAAAAGGTGGCTTCATAAGCTGACCAAGAACCAAGTTTAAGTCCCATGCCACCGGAGGAGGTCGAATGGGAGGTTTAGTTAAAGTTAGGCCTCTCATGAATCTTGCAATAAGAGGATGAGAGGAAACAGGTTGTCCATTGATGGGCTTAAGTGATGCCGCAATAGCACTCAAATGGACTCTTACTGAATTCGTTTTGAGTCCTGCATTGGAGAGATGCAAGAGATATTCCAAAGGAGAATTCAATGGGAGTGCCAGAGGGTTAAGACCCTTTTGAGCACACCAAATGGAAAATCTTTTCCATTTAAAAGCGTAAGAACGCCTAGTGGAAGGTTTCCTAGAGGCATGTAGGATATCCTTCACTTGCTGCGAAAGATTGAAGTGTTGAAGGTCTAGGCCTTCAGTAACCAAGCTCTGAGGTGAAGGGACTTGGGGTTTGGGTGCCACAAAGTCCCCTCCTTCTGAGACAGAAGGTCTGGAGCCGCTCCCAAGTCCAGGGAGGGGGCTTGGGAGAGATGCAGAAGTAGATGGTACCACACTTGGTGTGGCCAGCGTGGAGCTATGAGTATCATGGACCCTTGATCCCTTTGAAGTTTGAACAGAGTCTTGGGAATCAAAGGAATGGGTGGAAAGGCATACAGGAAACCCTGACCCCAATGCAGGAGGAAGGCATCCTTGGTCTGAACTCCCTGACACGGTATTCTGGAACAGAACCGGGGAAGTTTGGCATTCCACGGACTTGCAAAGAGGTCTATGTCCGGGGTTCCCCATTTCTGGAAGATTCTGAGTACCTGATCCATGTGCAGGGACCACTCGTGTGGAAGCAGAACTCGACTGAGTCTGTCTGCCCAAGAGTTTTGGATTTCTGGAATATATACTGCCAGGAGATGGATTTGATGCTGTCTGTAAAACATGGCTACTTGATTGTCCGTGTGAATAAGGACTGTCATGTTGCTGAGGAGGGTATGAAAAACTTTGAGAGCTAGAAAGATTGCTCGAAGTTCCAAGTGGTTGATATGAAGGGTGGTCTCCTGTGGAGACCAAGTGCCCTGAGTGGAGATATCTTGGAGATGAGCCCCCCAACCTGTTTGGGAGGCATCTGTTGTGAGGGTTGCTTGGGGCAACAATGGTTGAAAGGGGGCCCCCAACAGATTTTGAGTGGATATCCACCATTGGAGAGACCAAAAGAGACGATTGGAGTTTGCTATTTGGTTTGAGAGAGCTCCTGATGCTTGAGTCCACTGGGTGGATAAAGTCCATTGAGCTGCTCTCATATGTAGGCGAGCATAAGGCACCACATGCACTGTGGAGGCCATGTGGCCTAATAGTTGTAGCATCTCTCTGGCAGTCAAGTGGCTTCTGGACTGAGTCTGAGAGGCTAAGTGCACTAGACGTTGGCAACGGGCCTGAGGTAGATAGGCCCTTGCAGTGGTGGTATCCAACCAGGCCCCTATGAATTCTAGGGATTGAGTAGGGGTGAGTTGGGACTTTGGCAGATTGATCACAAGTCCCAGATACTGTAGAATTCGCCTGGTGCGATCCAGGGAAGTCTGAGCCTCGGACTGAGACGGAGCTCGGATGAGCCAGTTGTCCAGGTATGGGAAGACAAATTCCCAGGGCGCGTAGAAATGCAGCTACTATTGCCATGCATTTGGTAAATACCCTTGGAACAGAGGCTAGACCGAAGGGAAGTACTCTGTATTGGAAATGTTTTCCCTGGAACAGAAACCGTAGGAATTTTCTGTGGGATGGATGGATGAGTATATGTGTGTACGCATCCTTGAGATCTAGAGAACAAAGCCAATCCTGACTCTGTAGGTATGGAAGGAGAGTACCTAGAGAAAGCATCTTGAATTTCTCCTTGTATAGAAATTTGTTCAATTCTCTGAGATCCAGAATGGGTCTGTACCCCCCCGTTTTCTTGGGAATGAGAAAATAAGGGGAGTAAAAACCTGACCCCTGTTGAGGAAGAGGAACCTCTTCTATTGCCTTTTGGGCGAGAAGAGTGGTCACCTCCTGACCTAACAGGTCTAGGAGAGATGGGGGAGAATTGAAACTTCTCACCATGGTATGGGGAGGAAGGTTGGAGAAATGTAGTTTGCAGCCCTCTCTGATGATAGAGAGGGTCCATTGCTCTGATGTGATTTGCTCCCATCTGGGAGCAAAATGAGTTAACCTTCCTGGAATGGTGAGAGGTTCTGGATGTTTTAGAGCCAGAAAGGTTAAGTTCTCTAGTTTTAAGTCAAAAACCCTGAGGGGGTTGGGACTGTTGGGCTGTAGCAGCCCCTGCAGGTTTTGCCCTGGCCTGTTTAGGCTGCTGACGCTTAGGAGCAAAGCGAGCTGCAGAAGATTGTTGGCCAGTATTTGTGGCAAATCTGGCCTTCTTGTAGAAAGGCTTTTTGAAAGATTTCTTCTTGACAGGGGTAGAGGTAGACTTAGAAAGTTTATCTAAAGCAGCATTTTCTGCATCCATTTGGGTGGCTTTGATTTGCCACTCCTTACCAAACAAACAGATTCTCACCTGTACAGGGCAAATTTCCCAACCCATCCAGGACCCAGGGTTCTAGGTTAGAGGCCTGGAGCCAAGCAATTCTGCGAGCCGCTATGGCAATACCTGAGGCTCTGCTAGCACCCTCAAAGGAGTCAAAGGCTGCTCTGTTGGAGAACTTTGAAATATCTTGGGTATGCTTCAGCAAAAGAAGGAACTCCTCCTTTCTATCCTCTGGGATAAAGGGGAGAAAATAGCGTATTTTTAATGCAATTTCCTTCAGAAACATGTCCATATAGAGGCTGTATGAGTTGATTCTGCCAATAAGCATACTTGCTTGGAAGATTTTTCTTCCAAAAGCATCCAGAGTCCTACATTCTCTTCCTGGGGGAGTAGAAGAGTGTCTTTTAGTACTCTTGATCCTTTTCATAGCTGACTGCACCACGATGGAGTGGTGCAGGAGCTGAGTTTTTTGAAACCCAGGAGAAGGGGGGACACGATACATGGTGTCCAGACGAGAATGTGGAGATATGGGAGACTCCTCTCACCCTAAGTCCATCATGTGTTCTTGAAGAATTTCATGGATGGGCAAGGTGACTGCCTCTTTGGGAACCTTAGAGTATCCTGAAATGTCTAACTTTTTTGCTCTAGGTTCTTTTTCAGAGGATACAGAAATAGAAAGACCTTTAGCTACTTCAATGATTAAGTCTTGAAAGGATAAATCCTCTGGAGGAGACATTCTCCTCTTTGGAGAAGAGGGCTCCTCAGGTAGAGTAAGGGATACTTCAGCAGAGCCATCTGATGAATCAGAATCATCAGAAGACTCAAAGTATCGTCTGTTTGCTTCCAGGGATCGATAAGCGTATCGACATCGGGGGTACACGGAACCGGATCGGTATCGGGAAAAACCCCAGAACCGGGAACCGGAATCTGTATCCTGGTCGATGTGGATGGCCTGGGTACTGGTATCGGATGTGGTACCGGAACCGGAGTCGGTACCGCAGGGTGCGGTACCGAGGGCGTCGCAGCCTTAATAAAAGCCAAAATGGCCTGCTGCATGGATTGAACTGTATGATCCATGGACGCCACGACTGTCTGGATGTCGGTACCGGATGATTGAGCCAGTACCCCAGAACAGTCTAACAGGTGATCGGTCGAGGCCGTGCCATCGATGTCAACCTGTAACCCCATAGGAGGAGCTTTGGAAGCCGGAGCCTCCCGCCGGGCTTGTTTGGCTGGGGCAGGGTCCTCAGGGTCAAGCCCAGGGGTATCTCGATACTTAGAGGGAGATTTGCCCTTTGGGGACCTGCCAGAAGAATGTTTGGTTACCTGAGATCCATCAGGAGAGGAAGACCTGGAAGATGTCAATACTGGAGTATCTGTAGAAAACAGCATGTGAAACTTGGCTGCCCGGTTCTGTAAGCCACGTTTAGACATCAAAGAACAGGATGGGCAATCCAGAATGGAATGGTCAGGCCCCAAACATTTAAGACACCATTCATGGGTGTCTGTGACTGAAATAGTACCGCTGCACTTGGTGCATTTTTTAAACCCAGAGGCTTGTTTCTCTATGAGGGAGAATTAGTGAAGGCCTAAAGGCCTCACAGAACTAACACACCAAGTGAGGGAAAAAAGAAGATTTTTTTTTTTTAAAGAAAGAAGATTTTTTTTTTTAAAGAAATAAAGGAAAAAAGACCGGCGGTACCGGTCTGGAATCAGGGAAGGCAGACACGAGGCCAAAGAAATAAATTAAAACAACAACTTCTTCAGCGGTGACAGGAACACGACCTGCTGGCTCCGCGGAAAAAGAAGAACTGAGGAGAGTTGGTCAGGAAGGCGGGAAGGCAGCGCGCATGCGCAGTGGGAGGCCCCAAAAGCTTTCCTTCTGGGAAGCTGGGGAGCTTTCCTGCTCGGGCTCCATCAGTACCGACGTACCCATATATGTGAGGACTTATTCCTGCTTGTTCCTGGAGATAGCATGGTTAACTCACCTGTAACAGGTAATCTCTGGGAACAGCAGGAATTTAGTCCTCACATATGGGGACTCCCTAGCTTTAGATGCCAGGGAGAGGCCCCAGAAGTTGTGTGTCCCTGAGAAGGGTTCCACTTCCCCACATGGATCTCTGGCATCCTACTAGGGATGGTGGAAATAAAATAAAAAATAAATCCCGGCGGGAGTCCTTGTCCAAGCAGTAATGGGCTGTGAAGGTATGAACAGAGGCCCAGCTGGCTGCTCGACAGATGTCGTCGATAGACACAGAATGCAGATGAGCCATTGAGGCTGCCATGGCTCTCACATTGTGAGCTGTGACATGGCCCTCCAGAGAAAGGTTCTTACTCTGATAGGCGAAGGAAATACACTGAGCAATCCAGTTAGACAGTGTTCTCTTGGAGACTGGAAGTCCCAAATGAGAAGGATCAAAAGCAATAAACAGTTGAGAGGACTTTCTATGTTGCTGTGTTCTTTGTAAGTAAAAAGCCAAAGCTCTTTTACAGTCCAAGGTATGAAGATTCCTCTCTGCATTTGATGCATGAGGCCTTGGAAAAAACACAGGTAGGTAGACCGCTTGGTTCAGATGAAAAGGAGAGACCACCTTTGGCATAAAGTGTGGATGAGTCCTAAGGACTACCTTGTCATGATGGAACCTTGTATAAGGTGGATTAGCTACTAGCTCTTGCAACTCACAGATGCGACGTGCTGATGTGATTGCAATAAGATAACATTCCAACAAAGGAACTTCAAGGAGGTAGAGCTAAAGGTTCAAAAGGTGGCTTCATGAGCTGCCCAAGAACCAGGTTAAAGTCCCATGCCACCGGTGGTGGCCTAATGGGAGGCTTAGAAGGCGGCCTCTCATAAATCTTGCTTTAAGAGGATGAGAAGAAATAGGCTGTCCATTTAGAGGCTTAAAGGAAGCTGCAATAGCACTCAAAAGAACTCTTACTGAGTTAGTCTTAAATCCTGCATTGGATAAATGGAGATACCTCTGAAATCATTGCTGGAGTATCGCAAGGGGGTTAAGAACCTTTTGCGAACACTATATGGTAAACCTTTTCCACTTGAAAGCATAAGAACGTCTTATTGGGGTCATAAGAGACAAAGAGCTGAACCACCCTCCGGTGCTCCCGTGTACGGTCAAGGTAGAAGGACAACGCCCTCCTACAGTCCAGGGTATGCAAGACCATTTCCGCCTGGCTAGCATGAGGCCTGGGAAGGAAAGTCGGAAGAACCACCTCCTGACTGAGGTGGGAGGAGACAACCTTTGGAAGGAACTTAGGGCGAGTCCGTAAGACTACCTTGTTCCTATAGAACCTAGTATAAGGTGCTTCTGATACTAGGGCCTGAAGCTCACTCACTCGCCTTGCTGAGGTAAGGGCTACCAGAAATAGCGTTTTCCAGGACAGAAAAAGCAGAGGGCAAGTAGCCATAGGTTCAAATGGTGGGCAAGTAAGCCGTTGCAAGACCACATTTAAATCCCATTCAGTGGCAGGTGGACGCACTGGAGGCTTAAGCAAAAGCAGGCCTCTGAGGAAGCGAGTCAAAGGATGGCTGGAAAGAGACTGACCTTCCACCTGTGAGTGGTGTGCTGAAAGAGCACTAAAATGAACTCTGACAGAATTGGACTTAAGGCCTAGGTTGGACAGGTGAAGCAAATACTGCAGCACTACTGGTACCAGGCATGAGAAGGGATTCTCGTTGTGTTGAGTACACCAGGTAGAGAATCTATGCCACTGAAGGGCATAAGACTTTCTGGTGGACTGCCTCCTAGAGGCCAAGACTACGTCGTCCACTTCCCTAGGCAGTAGTAAAGGCGCTAGAACTACCCTTTCAGCAGCCAGGCCATCAAATTGAGGGACTGGAGATTGGGGTGCAAGAGGGACCCCTGCTCCTGAGACAGGAGATCCGGTTGCATCCCCAGAGGAAGAGGCGTGTCTGCCAGTTGCAACAGTAGTAGGAACCAGGGTTGCCTTGGCCACCTGGGGGGCCACCAGAATCATCTTGAATAGTGTTTTGGACAGTAGAGGCGTGGGAGGAAACGCATATAGTAGGCCTGTAGACCATGGAATGAGAAACGTATCCGCTGCTACTCTGAGAGGATGCGGTTGTCTGGAACAGAACCTGGGTAGTTGACGGTTCAGAGAACTGGCAAAGAGATCTATGGTTGGAAGACCCATCTCAGGAAGACCTGTTGGACCACTAAAGGGTTCAACTGCCATTCATGCGGCTGCAGGATCCTGCTCAATCTGTCCGCAAGGTAATTCTCCTGACCTGGGAGGTAGACTGCTTTGAGAAGAATGCCATGATTGATGCCCAGGAGCACAGTTTCTGCGCTTCCCGACAGAGAAGGCGGGACCCTGTGCCACCTTGTTTGTTCACATAGAACATAGCCACTTGATTGTCTGTCTGAACTAAGACGGACTGGTGAGAGATGAGATGGTAGAAAGTTCTCAGGACTAAGCGGATAGCTCTCAGTTCTGCTGTGCGGCCTCCCAAGGAGTCCACAGGCCTTGAGTACATGCCCCTTGGCAATGTGCACCCCAACCTTGAAGAGAAGCATCGGTTGTCAGCACCTGAGAGTGTGGAGGTGCCTGAAAAGGCACCCCTTGCACTAGATTGGGAAGATGAAGCCACCATTGCAGAGAAGACTGTAGTAGGCTGGACACCCGCACTTTGTCCGCGAGGCTTCCTGTGGCCTGGTGCCACTGAGTCCTGAGGCCCCATTGAGCTGGCCTCATGTGTAGACGGTGTCAGACAGCTGCCTGGGTGAGAATCTTCAGTCTTG
The DNA here is from genome assembly GCA_033557465.1 of Ichthyophis bannanicus. NCBI lineage: Eukaryota > Metazoa > Chordata > Amphibia > Gymnophiona > Ichthyophiidae > Ichthyophis > Ichthyophis bannanicus. The sequence goes on along the minus strand of CM066034.1, from coordinate 376,607,490 downwards.
ACAAGTGCATATCTCTATATGATTTGCAAGGTATTGTGGACAATGTAGTTCATTCACACCAGACACAGCTGCTGACAATAATTAAGTTGTGCTCTTGGGTAAAGCCAATAAGATTTATTTATGGGGTTATTTCTCCCAACACAGATATGCTTGGTAGCACATAAATTAGGTTACTTGCTTTCAGTGTTAACTTGGAAAAACAAAGTCAAAATCAGGAAGCCACAAAGCAAGAAACAAACTGTTCTTTTCAGGTTAACCTCTGATTACTTCCCACATAGATACAGAAGTGATTCTCTCCTAGCTCACAAGCAATTAGGTAAGGCTTAATTGCTAGCAGTTACCAGCTGAAACCCCTTAGCTGGCTTGCCTTCCACTGTGTGGGTCAAATCCTGCTTCAGGAGCTTTTCTGAGTAGATTAAAGAACAAATTTGTATTTCTTTGTGATGGTTGCTGTACTTTATAACAGAAAGTTACCAACGGAGTTTAGATAGAGAGCAGTCCATATAAACAGGATCCTCATCTGCTATTATTCCCCCTTGTTCAACAAGCATGGGTTCAATATCATGGATTGGCACAGATGAATCTCTCAATGGAGCATTTTCAGGAGAATACTTGTTTCCCTGCTGTCTTTCAAGGTTATAGCTAGGGCATAGATCAGTGTTCATACCTGAGCTTCCATTGCTGCTAGAGTTCCTCTCTACATAGCCTGGCCAGTATGTAGTCCAGTTCTTATGTCCAGCCTTCCAATCCAGATCCCTGGACACTGGATCTCTCTTCACATACCTTCTGGCACAGGTCTTAGGGTCCCTTCCACGTGCAGCCGTCTCCCTCACAGGTAGCCTCTGGTGATTCCTAGCTCTGCAGCACCATTCCTCTGGCTTTCCCCAGTCCAATGGTGTATGCTGGCCCTTGGAATACCTCCCAGTATACGTACTGCTTTGGACTCTTCTAGACCTCTCAAAGGCTTTTCTCTTCCTTCTTCCAAAGGGTCTCTTTCCCTCTGTCCGTCCGGTTTGGCTTCTGCTTCTGATGATCCTTCAGATGAAACTGATGATCAAACTCAAGCTGATTCTCAGGATACTGAGGACAATTCTCTGGATATCCAAGGTGATCATGAAGATGGTCCTCTGTAGAATAAACTCTACTTTTGTTCTGCTTAGATGAGTGCTCCTCCCTAACACAGCGCAGCTGTGCTGAATCAGGCCCTGCCCTTTGAGATGAGTGCTTAGGGATTACCTCATAGCCCTCCTGATTGAACACACGTTTCCTCACTTCAGCTCCTCTAATGGCTGCTGGAAACCTGGTGCATTCTGGGACTGGTAGTCTTTTATGGGAAAATTCTGTTTTCTTATTTCTACCAGAACTGACAGGTTGCTTGTTCAGAGTCACTTCACCTTTCCTATAGCTCCTTCCTGAGCTATGATAAGCTTCCTTATCACAACGGGCATTTGGAGTGACAAGGACCGTAAATGCCACGTGACCTAAGAGCCTCAGGAATTGTCTGGCGGAGACCAGAGAATTGCTGTGGAATAGCCTGGCTACAGCCATCAATCTGTGGGCCCTGTCCACTGGTAGAAAGGCCTTTGCCTGATAGGTGTCCAGTCGAGCTCCTATGAACTCCATGTTCTGGGAGGGTTGCAAACTGGACTTTGCGAAGTTTATGACAAACCCCAGGTGCTGAAGGAGAGAGACAGTGCGAAGGGTGGCTTGATTGGCCTCTTGAGGGGATTGACCCCTGATGAGCCAATCGTCCAGATATGGAAAGAGAGGCCTTGAACCCTGAGGTAGGCCACTACCACCGCCAGGCACTTGGTGAATACCCTGGGGGCGTATGTAAGGCCAAAAGGCAATATTCAGTACTGATAATGGTTTCCTCCCACTACAAATCTGAGATATTGTCTGTGGTCTGGATGAATAAGGATGTGAGTATAAGCATCCTTTAGATCTAAGGAGCATAGCCAATCTCCCTGCTGGAGGTAGGGCAGCAGGATTCCAAGGGTAAGCATCTTGAACTTTTCCCTCTCCGGGAACTTGTTCAGGTTTCGCAAGTCTAGGATGGGTCTGAGGCCTCCTGTTCTCTTTGGTACCAGAAAGTACCTGGAATAGAAGCCGTGACCTCAGGTGGTGGGGCACCGGTTTCACTGCCTGTTCCTTTAGAAGACCTGCCAACTCCTGCAGGAGCAAGTCCCTGTGCAGAGGGAGTGTGGGAGGCTCCCCTGGAAAATAGGAGGGGGTACCTGGTGGAAGTGGAGGAGATAGCCCTTCTGGACTATACTTAGAACCCAGGTATCCCTTGTGACGGCTGACCTCCTGTGGGCGAACAGGGCCAGCCTGCCTCCAGTGCTGATGGCCAGCTGAGGAGAGGCTATGCAAATACAGTCAAAATCCCCCTCCCTACTGAGCAGGAGCCGGAATAGTAGGCTTGGGGGCCTTCTGCCTACAGGGCCCATGACCCTGCCCTTTGGCCTACTGACCCTGTTGGGGAGCTACAGAGGCCTGATGAGGGTACTGTTAATAGGCAGATGACTTCCTCGGGTAAAAGGTCTTTTTTCCCCGAGCCCTCCTTCTGAGAAGAGGCAGAGGTTTTTCTGGACAGCCTTGTCTGGGTAAGAGTCTCGGTCTCTAGTTCGGCAGCCTTGTCAGCCATGGGCTTGCCAAAGAGGTTTTCACCTCGGCAGGGGACATCGACAAACTTGTCCTGCACCCATGGCTCGAGGTCCGATGACTGTAGCCAAGCCTGACGGTGTGCACCGATGCCAGCCGCAGCCTCTCGGGCCGCAGCCTCGAAGCCATCATAAACTGCTCGAGATATAAACTTCGAGCACTCACGAATACCCGAGGACAGAGCATTGAACCTCTGCAAAGGTTCCTCGGAGAGACCAGCTGAGAACCCGGCAATCTCCTTTGCCATGTCTCGAAGGTACATGCCCATGTACAACTGGTAGGTCTGGACACAGCAAGCAAGCATAGAGCCCTGGAAGCACTTCTTACCGAGGGCATCCAGGTTCCAGGCCTCCCGGCTGGGAGGCACCGAGGAGTGCATCTTCTGACTCTTCAGACGATGCATGGCCGATTCAACAACCATGGAGTGGTGCGGTAATTGTGCCCTTTGGAACCCGGGGCTCTTGCGGACTTGATAGATGGAATCGACCTGCTTGCTTAAAACCGACATCGATGCCAGCGCCTCCCACATGCGGAAGAGCAACCGTTCCAGCATCGGAGGAACCGGACATAAAGGCCTCCTGAGGAGGAGAGTCATACTGTAGGGACACTCAAGCTCCTCGGCTCGAGGCTCCTCCTTGGGATCCGCGGGGAATGCCAAAGCCTTGGCCATGTCCCGCACGAAATCCGAGAACCGGGTATCCTCCGGGGGGGGGGGGGGGTGGGAGGGAACCTTCTCCGAGGCTCGGACTCAGGCGAGTCCGAAGGAACGCACCGAGTCCAAAAGGTGTCGGGCGACTCCTCATCCTCCGTCTCCCAGCCGGACAGAGGAGGAATTGAGTGGCTCCGGTCAGGCAGGCATCGATGCCATCCGCCCCAACGCCGAGGGTACCGGTGTCGACGACCTCGGTCCTGAATGGGAGGCCGAGGGAGACCTTGGCCGAGGATCGACTCGAGCTCGCATGGACTCGAGGATCGGCTCTGGGGTCGACTTGGACGTCGATGTCCTGGTGGTCAGGGCAGATACACCGGTGAGACCGGCAATCAGTGCCCGCTGCTGTTCCATGAAGGCAGCCAAGCTGCTCTCCAAGGCTGTCAACCTGAGTCCGAGCTCAGGAGACTCAGCAGCCCCCGACATCGGCTCCCCTGGAGGTGTGTCCATGAGGACTACAGTACTCACGTGACCCGGGGACTCCATCTCCACACGAGGTTGTTTTGCAGGCCTCTCAGACTCCGAAGACCCGGGACGGCGCTCAGGGCTATGCGACTTGGCCCTCGAGGAGCCAAGTGCGTCCACCGACGCCGCCCTCGTGGGTTTTTTCTTCTTACGATGCTCCCGCGAGAGAGACTCCCTTTCAGAGGAGCCTCGACACTGCTCGGGGCCGGAGTCCTGAGATGTCGAGGCCTCTGACGAGGTCCAGGCCCTACCGGACGCGGAGTCAGAAGATTCTTTCCTTTTGGTGCTGCCGACTCCTTAAGGCCTTCAAGGACATCTTCCCACACGGACCACGGATCATTGGGTCATGATCGGGTCCGAGGCACCGGAGGCAGCAGTCATGTGTGTCGGTGAGAGACATAAGTTTCTTACACCGATCACACTTTTTAAACCCACTGGCAGCCATCAGGGGGAAAAAGGGCCCCTGCAAGGTCAAAAGACCGGGCTGCCAGTGAAAAAAGAAAAAAATGGCGCGAATGCTAGTCACTAAGGACAAAAAACGAAAAAGAGATCCGGGCTTGATACCGACGTATCGGGCCCAGGCGGTAAAGGGAAACCGGCGAACCGAAGAAAAACAGGTTAACGCAGAGAAAATCAACTTCTTCCTCAAGTGAAATGAATATACATCAGTCGGGCTCCGCGGAAAAAAGAAGACTGAGCAAGATGGCACCCTAGGCCGGGAAGGGAACCGCGCATGCGCGCTGCATTCCCAAAGGCTTTCTATGAAAGCTGGGAAATGCTCTGCACAGGGGCTCCGTCGGTGCTGACGTCACCCATATGTGAGGGCTGACTTCCTGCTTGGTCCTGGAGAAAAGAAGATTTTCTGCAGTGACAGGAACTGCTCCCTGTCGGCTCCGCGGAAAATGAAAAACTGAGGAGAGTTGGAAAGGGGGAAAGGCAGTAGCACAAGCGCAGTGGGATGCTCCCAAAAGCTTTCCTATAGGATGCTGGAGAACGTTCCCTCACAGGCTGTCGGTGCCAATATACATAGTAACATAGTAGTTGACGGCAGATAAAGACCAGCATGGTCCATCCAGTCTGCCCAGCGAGATGGCAAGAGTAGGTGCACCTGTCGCTCCGCGCAGGCCACCCCTATCCATATCCTTGTTCAGGGGTAAACCCACCACTCCATATAGGACACCCCTATTTGTTGAGACGTTATATGGTTCGGAAGTTAGATGGTTCGGAAGTTAGATGGTACCGTTTATTTTGTTTTTTTTTTCCTATTTCTGTAAAGGGATCCTCTGTGTTTGTCCCATGCCTTTTTGAATTCCGTCACCGTGTTCGCCCCTACCACTTCCATCGGGAGGGCATTCCAAGCATCCACCACCCTTTCAGTGAAAAAATATTTCCTGACATTGCCTTTCAATTTACCCCCTTGCAGTTTCATGTTATGCCCTCTAGTTTTACAGGTTCCCCGTCTCTGGAAGAGGTTTGTTTGTTCATCATTTCTCTTTAAGTATTTAAAGGTCTGAATCATATCTCCCCTGTGCCTCCTTTCCTCCAAGGTATACATATTTAGGTCTTCAAGTCTCTTCTCATAAGGCTTCTGACGCAGGCTCCAAATCATTTTGGTCGCCTTCCTCTGAACAGTCTCCAGTCTTTTTACATCCTTTGCAAGATATGGTCTCCAAAACTGAACGCAGTATTCCAAGTGAGGCCTCACCAGTGACCTATACAGTGGCATAAGTACCTCTTCTTTTCTGCTGGTAATCCCTCTTTGTATGCAGCCCAACATCCTCCTGGCTTTTGCAGTGACCCGGGGACTCCATGTCACCCATATGTGAAGACTACATTCCTGCTTGTTCCTGGAGCTAAGTAGCTACACTTAGAGTAGGCCAAGATCCTTCAATGGAGCTTAGCCAGGCAGAGGCTCCTCCTTCAGCTGCTGAGGACCAAGTTACTAGCTCATCTACTGTGATATCAAAAGTTGTAGGCATGGTCAGTCCTCAGCTGCTGAAAGCAGAGAGATATCCCAAACATGCTGGGCTGGAGGGACAATATGGCAGCTTGAATTTAAGCCTTCACCCAGGAAGCATCATAAATAGGAAGGCTGAACAGGCATAAAGGATTTGCTGCAGATGTGCTGGCTGACCCAGCAGAGGGGGCCCTTAGAATTCACTATGGCACAGAACAGGGGACCCCATGGAACTCACCGACTCTGCAGCTAACTGATCTGCAGCATCTTCCCAGGCTAGCCCCACAGCTAGCTCAGAAGATGAAGACAGTCAGAATAAACCTATACTCCACCCTGCAAAGAGCTTTCAGGAGTTCATGGCTGGTGAAGGAGTGGCGGGGGGGACGGACCAAGGAATAAAGGTAATGAAATTAAATCCAATGTAATGATAAATTTATTTAAAGTACAGACAATTTTAAAGCAGGCTGTGACAGGAACTCAATACATGTTCAGCCTTTGGTCTACTCAGTCATCCACGAATGATGGGGTGCTTAACCACCGCATCCAGGCTGAAACTCCAGTGTGGTATTTCTAATACACCCTGGAGATGTCCACATTTCACGCTCAACTGGGGAGGCGCTTTACCAAACAGCTGCCCGGGTGCCTAAGGCCTACAATGCAGATGCACTAGTCCAGCAACTATCATCTGCTGGAGAGAGAGAAACATTACTAAGAAGGTGCTCTCCTGTTTGCACCAGCCTTAATATCAGTGATACAGTCACTGGAAAATTCTGGGGCTTTTGCCATCCTCACCTGCTGGCAGGGGGGGAAATAACCCACTAGTCTGGGCTGGTCTAGCAAGATGACCTGGAAGAGACATTTGGTGAGGTGGTGGGGCAGTTGTAGGGGAGATTTTTAGGGGTAGGGCAGTTTGCAGGGTAGTACGTTTTGTGGTGGCAGTATGACGAGAGTAGAGAAGAGGGAGTTTGAAATGAACAATTCCAGAACTGCTATGTTTCAGTGTATTTAAGTTTTTATATTACGGAAGCTGAAACTCCCATAGAAATTGTTTGAGCTAGCTTTTTTTGGGAGGGGGGCAGAGGGAACAGGGCTGATTTCTCTGGAACCCCCACACAAATATGGCCGAAGTTTGACTTTTTTTAAAACAGTTTTTACCAACATATCAAGTTTCAACCCATTCTGTTAAAGTTTGCAGAGAGCTATTTTGCCCCAAGATGGACAGACATTCAACCTCTTATATAGTTCTTTCCAACTTCCATTGGGTTGGAATGAATGAAGCTCTTTAAAGGATAAAAGCACAAAAAAGGCAGTAGTATGTATGCAACACAAATTTGTAGGGATGGGGAAGACAAAAGAAAAAAAAAAAGGTACCAAGTTTTGCTAGCTCCCCAACCTCCAACACATCCTTGTAGAACTTGTCATTGTAGCTGACAGGAAAGATGACTTGGTTTAACCTCTTCAGCTGTTTTATGTTGTGAGGTGTCACGTCTCCCAGCTCAATCCGGCTACTGAAACAAAGCAAAACATGCTCAATACCCTTATAGTTCCAAATACAGTATGTTCTTTCAGTTACTGGCTAAAAAGATGACACTACTTACCAGATAACATCCTTTCCTTCAGTCCTGCTAGACCATTCCAGACAAGTGGGTGGTGTTCCCCTACCAGCAGGCTAGTGGAGATAAAGAACCAATGAAAAATCCAGATTTTAATGACACCATTCCCATGCCTCTATCTGGCTCAGCCACCAAGGGTCCCCTTCAGTATTCATCCCAAAGCATATGGAAGATACAGAGCAAGCCTCACACAACCTCAAATTTGGGCAACAATGAGTAATCAACAGTAGCAAACTATGTACAGGAAAGCAGAAACAGGCAGCTGTCCGTAGAAGAGGAGCCTGCAGAGCTAAACATAAAATCATGGCGGACCTAAGGGTACTGCAGCAGAAAAATAAGCAGAGCAATCCAGTTTCAGAGGCAAGCCCTGGACTGGTCTAGCAGGACTCAAAGGACATTATCTGGTAAGTAAAATGTCACCTACCATATCGTCCTGCTAGACCAGTCCAGATAAGGGAAAGGTACCAAAACTACAATGTCACTAGGTGGGAAGACGACACAGCAGCTCGCAAAACTCGAGCTGAAAGCAGTGTCCAAGTGGCAATGCTTAACAAAAATGGAAAGAGATGCCCATGTTGTTGCCTGACAAGCGTCTGCAGTGGGCCACAGCCCTCCACTCTATTTGTGCTTGAGAAGAATGGGCACAGAAACCCTCTGGAAGTGGCCAGTTCCATAACAAATACACTGAGGAAATAGCATCCTTAATCCAGGGACCCATGGTAGACTTGGCCGCTTCCTCACCTTTGCATGGGCCATCAAACAGCACAAAAAGATGGTCTGACTTATAAAAAGGAATTTGTGCAAGAAGCACCCTCTGGACATGCACAATGTGAAGGATCCTTAGCCTTCCCCCCAGCACTGCTCCTTAGAGGAAGGGTGAAGAATGCCAAGCTGGCTGCCAAACCCACGATCCGCTACCTAGGGGTCACTTTGAACCAACAGCTGGACTTGAAAATCCACATAGGAAACACAGTCAAGGCAATATACCATAAAATACAGACACTAAGGCATCTGCGACCTCTATAGGATCCAGATGACTTCTGCACAATCTACCAAGCCCTCGTAATCCCACATTTAGACTATGCTAATGCAATTCTACACAGGCTCCCACAGGCAGCACTGAACCCACTCCAGCTGGCAATGAATTCAGCCGCCAGAATTCTATACGGAGCCTCAAGAATAGAACATTACACCAATCCTGAAACAACTTCACTGGTTACCAATCCACGGCAGACTAGCATTCAAAATCCTAGTAATGACCTTCAAGGCCATTAACAACCAACCTACCACCTCCATCACTGGGCTAATCCACCCCACACCAGATCCAGAAGATCTGCAGTCGTCAATGAATTGATGACACCCAACGCAATAATGAAATGCAACCATACAACATAGCGTTCATGTTTTATGCACCCAGATGTTGGAATGCCTTCCCTACAGCCATTAGAGCAACCACTGATGTGTCCCAATTTAGGAAGGCGCTGAAGCACCACCTATTCTTGCAATACTACCCAGAAGACAACTCAGACACCCCAAGATACAGGACCTCTGCAACACCACACCCAGCACACTCTCCTGCATTTAACCCCACCAACATCACTCCATGTAAATACTAGTAAGCTCAGATTGTTACTAGTATATATAAGTTGTAGATAGTTACCCCAGTTATGTCCAAGTTATAGTTCCTGTTCACTGTAAATACAATACAGCCCGACTGCATTGTATACGGTTCTGTTATATGTAAACTGCACTGATTTGAATAATGCAGTATAGAAGAGAATTTAAATAAAAAAATAAAATAAAGGGGCAAGCAAACCATCTGGTTGACATGAGACAGCACTTTAGTCAGGAAGGCAGGTAAAGGCCAAATCGAAACTGCCTCATTTGAAAAGAACAGATAAGGATCTCAGCAAGACAGAGCCTGCAGCACGGAAATCTGCCTTGCAGAACAAGTCGTGACCAAGAAGACAGTCTTGAGTGTCAAATCCATCAAGGCAGTGCGCTTCAATAGCTCATAAGGGGCTGCCGTCAGGGCCCTGAGCACCAGAGAGACATCCCAGGAAGAGATCACAGATCAACAGGAGCAGGAGACTGCCCTCAAACTCCTGAGAACTTGGGGACCATCAAGTCAACAAGGATTGCTGGAGCAGCTGCATGTGAGTGTATGCCCATGGGACCATCTCTATGGTTGCTGCCATCAATCCAAGGAGCTGAAAATAATCCCAGACTCTGGGGGCCTGCTGCACACAAAACCATGCCAAGCAATTCAGTCTTCTGACTTTCTGCTCTGGCAGGAAAACTCTGCCAACTTGTGTCAAAATGTGCTCCCAGAAACTCCAAGGATTGGGAAGGCAAAAGCTGGGTATTTTCCCAGATCACCCCCCAGCTGAGGCTTTCCAAAAAGTATACCTCTCGCAACGTCACCTGGAGACTGACAGGGAACGGTCCAGATGAATCAGTTGTCCAGATAGGAATGGACACAGATCCCTTGATGCCATAGCTACCACCACCACCATGACCTTCGAGAACATCCTTGGGGTGGTGGCGGGGCTGAAAAGAAAGGCGGCAAATAGAGCCAAGTGCAGCAAAACAGATACCAAGTGCAGCAAAACAGATACCTCTGTTCCGCCTGGATCGATATATGAAAATACATCTCAGCCAGAACCAGAGAAGCCAGGAATTCCTTGGCATACTGCTTGAATCATGGAGAACAAGGTTTCCATACAAAAGCACAGGATGTGTAAGTTCTCGTAGACCACTGAGGTCCAGGATGGGCTGAAAGGAAGAGTTGTCCGTTGGCACCACAAAGTAGATGGAAGTATCTGCCCTTGTGCCACTCATTGGGGGGGGGGGAGAGAAATAGGCACCACTGCCTTCAGCCAAAGCAACTTGTCCAAGGTGATCCACACCGTGGCATCTTTCATTTCAGACCCACAGGGGGAGCTGAAGGCATCAGGAATTGGCTCCTTGCATTCCAGGACACAGCCAAATTGAATGGCAAATCCTACTGCCCACTGGACATACCAGGGAATGAGCCCCCAAAACTTCATTGCATGGCCCGGAAGGGTCCTCCTCTGGAAGGGGGGAGGGGGCATGTCCCTGGACCCACGTGCTCCACAAAAAGGACTGAACGAGCCTGAGGCTCTCAAGCAGAGAGGAAGGGGGGGGACTTTTGTCTCTGCCAACCTGGAAAACCTGGGAATCGGGCCAGCATGCCCTTGCTGGATCAGTCAGAGGCAGACTAGAAAGGGAGTACTTGCCCACTTCACTGGCATCCTGGACTCATCTTCCAGGAGGCAGTAAGATTTCGTCTTGCCTAAGTCTTCCACTAGTTTATCCAATCTGTTCCAAAAAGGAGCTTCTCCTTAAAGGCTAGTTGAACCAACCAGGCTTTGGAAATGTGTGCACCACCCTATGACTGAGCCAAATCCAATGCCATGGCACAGCAATTGGGGACATCCCTGGCCTCCAGGTGCACCAGGTCATACATGGCATCAGAAATGAAGGCCGTAGCTGACTCCAAGGGAGAAGTATCATCATCATCAGGTGGAAGAGACTGGATCCACTGGAGCAGGGCTTGAGAAGTCAAGCAGGTGCATACCCCCCACAGCTGTAGAATAGCCGCTGCCAGGGCAAACTGGCTCTTTAGCAAGCAATCAACCTTGTAGTCCAGATCATCCTTTAACATCTTCCTCGAGAATGGCGGTCTGTCTGGTAACCAGCATCACCAGTGCATCCACCTTGGGAATGTCAAGCCACTCACACTCCTCTTCCGGAAGAGTGTAGATCTTATAGACTATTAGCCCTTTAGGCAGAGAGTCTGGCGAGTCTCACTCAGACTGGATCATATCTTATCACCTCCGGGAATGGGAAGACAGTAGTGGATTTATGTACCTCCTTGCAGAAGCAGGTCTACTTTCAGATCCAGCTCCATGCTGGAAGCATCTGCCAAGTTCAAGGAATATGAGACCCTGGAATCGCCACCACCAGTTCCTCCTTCTGGGACAAGCAGATCACACTGGCCTCTTCAGTCTGAAGGTGACATGTAGTCTCCACATCAGAGCCCAATACCAACTGATCTGGGTCCGAGGCATAGTCAAAGTTGAAATCTTCCAAGTGTTCATCTTCAGAGACTATTCTGCTCCAGGAACACTTAGCCAAAGACAATCTAGCAGGGCTTCTGCTTTCAGCCTGCCCAGTAAGAGAACGTGTCTGGGGGCATCCACACTAGAAGGACCAGGCCTGTTGCAAAGAGGAAAATTCTGGGGGGGGGACAATCCAGACTCTGGAAGCTCTCTTGGAAAAAACCTCAACACCAGGGGGCATAGCTGCCACAGAGCACCTAGAGATTGGCCAGCTGAGGCAAGTAAGGGCAGACAGCATAGCTACTCACCTATAAATCATAGTTACTCACTTGTAACAGGTGTTCTCCAGGAACAGCAGGAATTTAGTCTTCACATATGGGTGACGTCAGTACTGACTCAGCCCACTCGGGAACGCTCCCTAGCATCCAATAAGAAAGCTTTTGGGAGCATCCCACTGCACCTCTGTAGCTGCCTTCCCACCTTTCCAGCTCTCCCTCAGTTGATTTTATAGCCGAGATAAAAGGAGAGAAGGAGAAGACGACGAAAAAGTACAACTCCTAGGGGAGGAGGGTGGGTTGTGAAGACTAAATTCCTGCTGTTTCCGGAGATCATCTGTTACAGGTGAGTAACTACGCTATCTCCAGGAACAAGCAGGAATGTAGTCTTCACATATGGGACTCCCTAGCTTGGAGATGCCAGAGAGATGACCTCAGAGTGAGCTGAGGTCTAAGTAGTAGGTCATATATCCTCCAAGAATGTCTGGTATCGAAACCCGGGATGGTGGGGGTAGGAGTTGATCTAAGTCTGAAAGAAATGCTGGGAGAACAGCTTGGCCAAATGAGGCATCCCGGCAGGAATCCTTGTCCAGGCAAGAGTGAGCAACAAAAGTATGGACAGAGGACCAGATTGCTGCCTTGCATGTCAATCGCTACAGAGAGTAAATTTGGCATGGAGGTAGCCATTGCCCAAACATTATGTGCAGTGACATGATCCTCAAGAGAGTCCTGCACTCTTGTAAGCAAAGGAGATACAATCTGCTATCCATCTGGTGAGTTTGTTTGGATACTGGTAGTCCTAGGTGACTCGGGTCGAAAGCGATGAAAAATTAGGAAGCTTTTCTGTGCTCCCGAGTTCTCTGGAGATAAAAGACCAAAGCACGTTTGCAATCCAGAGTGTGAAGGGTTACCTCTTCCCTAGAGGAATGAGGTCTAGGGAAAAAAAACAGGGAGGTAAACTGACTAGTTTAAGTGGAAGGGCGAGACCACCTTTGGCATAAAGTGAGAGGATGAGTCTTAAGGACTACCTTATGTGGAATCGTGTATAAGGAGGATCAGTCACCAAAGCCTGAAGCTCACTAATGCATCTTACTGAAGTGAGGGCAATAAGGAAAGTGACCTTCCAGGTGAGAAACTTCAGAAAAAAGTGGTTGTTAGAGGTTCAAAGGGTGGCTTCAAAAGCTGTCCTAGAACACTGAAATCCCATGCCACGGGAGGTGGCTTAATGGGGGGCTTAGTTAATAGAAGGTTTCTCCTAAAACATGCTACAAGCAGCTGAGAAGAGATGGGTTGACCATCTAAGGGTATGTGAGAAGCCGCAAAGGCACTTAGGTGAACTCTACCAAATTGGTTTTGAGTCAAGAAGAGAGATGGAGAAGATATTCAAGTAATGCAGCCACTAGAGCAGAGAAGGGGTTAAAACCCTTTTTGGAACACCAGAGAGAATCTACGCCACTTGAAGTCGTAGGAGCGCCTTGTGGAAAGTTTCCTTGAAGCTAAAAGGATAGCTTTCACCTGTTGAGAGAGGCTGATGCCCTGGAAGGCTATGCCTTCAGCAGCCATGCTGTAAGATGTAGGGACTGCAGATTGGGATGCAGAAGCGTCCCGTCTTCCCATGAGGAGGAGAAGATCTGGGGCAAACCCCAAATCTACTGGTTGAACCTGAGAGAGGTGTAGAAGCAGAGGATACCATGGTTGTCATGGCCAATGCGGGGCTCTAAGAATCGTGTAACCCGTGTCTCTGGAGTTTGAAGAGAGTTTTGGGGTTGAGGGGAATGGGAGGAAGGCATATAGGAAGCCTTGACCCCAGTGAAGGTGAAAGGCTTCTACCCCCTGGTTGTTCTGAGCAGATGTTCTGGAAGAAAGTTCTCCTGTTTTTATCCTAAGTGTTTTGACCGTGGTATTTGTCCTCTGCTGCTTTTCTCCTCCTGCTGTATGGTGAAGGACCACAGGTGTAGGGCTTCATTGCAGAGCGAAGAGCCTGTTCCGCCCTGCTTGTTCAGATAGAACATGGCTACCTGATTGTCCAACTGGACTAGAATTGTGCGGAAGCAAAGATGGTCCTGGAACACCCTGAGAGCATTGTGGATAGCACTTAGTTCCAGTAGATTTATGTGGAGCTATAACTCCTGAGGAGACCAAAGACCCTGAGTGGAGAGATTGTCCAGATGAGCCCCCCAGTACAATTTGGATGCATCCGTCGTCAGGGTACATTGATGTGGAGGCATCTGAAAAGGTGACCCTATGAGAAGATTTTCTGGGGATTGCCACCACTGGAGAGATGAGAAGTATAGAGAACATTATTCTGTCTCCCAGGCGACCGGATGCCTGAGACCATTGGGAAGTCAGGGTCCATTGAGCTGAACGCATATGCAGACGAGCGTATGGAACATGTACTGTAGATGCCATATGGCCCAGGAGTTGCAGCATTTTGAGATGCGAGAAAGGTCTTGAGATGCAAGCTGAGCAAGATTCAGCTTGAGATGCAAGCACAGCGGGCCTCAGGCAGAAAAGCCCTTGATCACTGAGTGTCTAGGAGAGCTCCTATGAACTCTAGGGAATGAGTTGGGATTTGTAATAAATCTTCCAAAGTCCCAAGTGCTGCAGCACCTGCATGGTGCGCAACAGTGAAAGATTGGCCTCTAGAGATGTGCTTGCTTGAATGAGCCAGTCGTCTAAGTAGGGGAAGACAAATATCCATAGAGACCTTAGAAATGCAGCTAAAACTGCTATGCACTTTGTTAAGACTCTTGGGGCAGAGGCGAGGCCGAAAAGCAGAACTCTATTGATGTCGTCTCCCCTGGAACAGGAAATGCAGGAACCTTCTGTGTTCTGCGTGAATAAGAATGTGAGTATATGCGTCCTTTAGATCTACAGAACAGAGCCAATCCTGACTCTGGAGTTAGGGAAGAAGAGTACCTAGGGAGATCTTTAATTTCTCCCGAAGTAGATACTTGTTCAGTTCTCAGAGGTCCAGAATGGACCTGTATCCTCCTGTCTTCTTTGGGATGAGGAAGTAAGGAGAACAGAAGCCCGAACCTTGCTGATAGAGTGGCACCTCTTCTATTACACCCTGTGAGAAGGGAGGTGACCTCCTGCAATAGAGTGGTGAGAGGGGGTTGAACACAGAACTCTTGGAGAAGACTGGGGGGAAGGGGGGTAGACTTCGGAAATGAAGTACTCTTCCCGTACTATGGAGAGTCCAGTGCTCCGATGTTATGAGATGCCACCTGTGGGCAAAGTGACAGTCTACCAGGAATGCGGGGGATCTGGAATCTCCAGAGGCAGGATGGCAATATTCTCCAGAAAGGAGTCAGTCAAAGACCCTGAGAAGTGGTTGGGTCTGCTGGGGTGGCTGAGACCTGGGAGTCTGAACCTCTATGCTGTTTTGGTTGTTACACCCCTGCAGTACACTGTCCCATCCATGCTCCTCAGAAGGGGCAGCAAGACGAGTAGTACGATTTCTTATTGAAAAAAGGTTTCTTTGATGTCTTTCTTGGCTGGGTTGGCAGAAGAACTAGAAAGTCTATTAAGAGTGGTGTGCAAGTTATATTACCCAGCTTGTCTTGAACCCACTGTTCAATATCAGGCTTGGAGCCAAGCAATCCTGCATGCACCAATGCAAATAGCAGAAGTTCTGCTGATGCATTCAAAACAGTCGAAAGTTGCCCTGTTAAATTTTGAAACATTTTGGGCATGCTTTACAAGGCTGAGATAATCAGCTCTCTTGTCATCAGGGAGAAGAGGAGCCATCAACTCCAAATCCTTAGCTACCTCCTAAGGAACATACCCATATAGAGTATGTAGGAAAGGATTCTGGCCGATAACCTGGAAGCCTGAAAAAGTCAATGACCAAAGGCATTGAAGGTTCTTGATTCCCTGCCTGGAGGGTTCAAGGAATGGTGTCTTAGCACTTTTTATTTGATGCATTGCCGATTCCACCACCATGGAATGGTGTGGTAATTGCATCTTCTGGAAGCAGGGACATTCCGGTACCTGGTACATTGTATTGAGTCTTCGAGTATGTGGAGAGATGGTTAGGGATTCTCCCACATACGAAGCATAATATCTTGATGTATTCAATGAATAGGGAGAGTAGCAGCTTCCTTTAAGGCTGCAGGGTATTGAAGGATTTCAAGCTCTTCAGCCCTCAGTTCTTTCTCCGAAGTCACTGTTATGGACAGACCCTGGAGCAACATCACGAATAAAGTCTTGGAAAGACAAGTCCTCCAGAAGGGACACGTGGCATTGTGGAGATGGAGATGGGTCCTCCAGGAGAGTTCTCATTTCCTGGGTAACGAATAGGAGTCGGAAGACTCAAAGTATTGACGGGCAGTGTGCTCGCGCTGTGCATGTACTTGGTACCGGTCGAAGCCAGTAGCCGAAGGTTGCGGTGCTGGAACCTCAGTACCGGAAACAGATTCGAAGGCCGGCATGGACGGTAGCACAGTAACTGGTAAAGTCGATACAGACTACAGTACAGAAAGAGCCTGCATCAATGTCTGAGGAAGAGACTGTAAAAGGCTTTCCCGGTACCGAGGCCGCCAGTAAGGCTGCTAAGCTCCGCTCGATGTCCAGGATACATTGATCCATGGAGCTTGCCAATGCTTGGTTATCAGTACTGGAGTTGTGGGCCATGATCCCCAAGCATGGCACCAGGAGCTCTCCAGAGGCGGCGGCCTCGGGAGCATCCTGGGACCCCACAAAGGCTTTGGAGGCAAGGACTTCCTGCCGGAATTGTTTGGCCAGTGTGTCCCCCTCCAGGGCAAAGCCCAAGGCATCTCGATGCTTAGGAGATCTACCCTTGGAGGGCTGGCTAGTCTTCTATGAAGACCTAGGTTTCGATACCTGAGATCCTTGAGAGGAAGATTAAGCTCTCAATGACATCGATGCTACAGACATTGCATCAGTGGCAAAGAGGGTGCCCAGTTTTGCTGCTCTGTTCTGTAGGCCTCTCATCTTCATACAGGAGGACATTCTGATAGCTGGTGATCCAGTCCCAAACACTTTAGACATCAGTCCTAGGTGTCCATGGCCGAAACTGTACTGCCATATTTGGAACACTTCTGAAAACCACTGGCTAGTTTTTCTATTTTGGGAAAAAGGAAAGGCCTAAGCCTAAAATGGCATTGCTGCGCCTGAAGGAAGCAAGCGCTCTTTTTTTTTTTTTTTTTTACTGAGGAAAGAAAGAAAGCACTGACTGGGTTGGTACCAGACAGGAAGACAGATGTGACCACAAAAAATTAAAAAAAAAAACACAAGTGTTCTGCGGTGACAGGAATTGCTTCTTGTTGGCTCCACGGAACACAAAGAACTGAGAAGGGAGAGCTAGATAGGTGGGAAGGCAGCTAACTATGCAGGTGCAGTGGGATGTTCCCAAAAGCTTTCCTATTGGATGCTGGGGAGTGTTCCCACACGGGCTCCATCAGTACCAACGTCACCCATATGTGAAGACTACATTCCTGCTTGTTCCTGGAGATCAGATGTTCTCCAGGACAGCAGGAATCAGTCCTCACATATGGGTGAGACACGCCGATGGAGCCCTGCATGAAGCATCTCCCCAGCTTTCAAAGAAAGCCTTTGGGAGATGCCACCATGCATGCATGGTCCCCTTCCCGCCCAAGGGTGCCCTCTTGCTCAGTCAGGTGCCATAGCTAGAGCCTAACCAAGAAGATGGCAAAAAATGAACATCAACTCCAAGGGGAGGAGGAAGGGCTGTGAGGACTGATTCCTGCTGTCATTGAACACCTGTTACAGGTGAGTACCTACACTTTCTCCAAGAACAAGCAGGAAGTCAGTCCTCATATGGGACTCCCTAGCTTTAGGCTACCAAGGACCAGCATAAACAAGGGCATGGTCTAGCTGTCGGCAGCCGCAGGCAAATCCAGATGGCCGACTCAAGGGACCCCATTGTTCTGGTAGCCTAAACAAGTTGCCTAAATCCCGAAGAGGTTATGGAGTATGGCCTGGCTGAAGGCACTTTCCCGTCAGAACTCTCTCCAGGCAATAGTGGGCTGCAAAAGTGTGGATGGAGGACCAGGTAGCAACCTGGCGGATGTCTGACATGGGCAGAGTGGAGACTGGCAACAGAGGTCACCATCACCCAGACACTGCACAGTGAGACTACGCTCCAATGGGATACCAGCTCGACTGTGAGCAAAGGCGATGCAGTCCACCACCCAGATGCATATGGTCCACTTGGTGACAGCCAGCCCCAGACGGCTGGAGTAGAAGGAGATGAAAAGCTGTGAGGCTTTACAGTATTCCTGGGTCCACTGCAAATAGGGCAGGGCTTTCTTGCTGTCCAGGGTATGGAGGACAGCCGATGAAGAGTTAGCATGGGGTTGTGGAAAGAAAGTAGGCAGCACTACCACCTGATTCAGGTGGACGTCCGAGACCACCTTTGGGAGAAACTTCAGGTAATTGCGAAGCACAACCCTGTACTCTTAATCTGGTGTAGGGTGGCTTGGCCACCAAGGCCTGAAGCTCAATGACCCTGAGGGCAGAGATGAGAGCCACCAGAAAAAAAAAGAAGTTACCTTCCAGGAGAGATAGCACAAGGAGAAGGTAGCAAAGGGCTCGAAGGGTGGCTAAGTAAGTTGCACCAGGACCACACTGAGGTCCCATTCTGCTGGGGGTGGGCAGATGGTAGGTTTGGAGAGCAATAAGCCCCGCATGAATCTGATGAGGGGCTGCACTGACAGAGGCTTGCCCTCCACAGAATGATGGTTGGCAGAGCACACTTAAATGCACCCAGACGGAGTTGGACTTAAGTTCAGACTGTGAGAGGTGGAGGAGATACTGAAGGACCAAATGCACTGTAAAGAAAATGGGTCCAATTGTGGTTTTGATGCCATCTGCATAGCACCTGGAGGACCAGCTCTACACTGGGGGGATGGCCTGGTTCACTTTGCCCACCTATCAGCCCACATCCTCACAGATGCCTGGGCTCTCCAGGTTGTCCGGGAAAGCTACCTTCTGCACCTGGAACGGACTTCTGCCCTTATTTCTTGGTCTCCCCTACACCAGACCCTGACACTGCAGGAGCTCACTGACCTTCTCAGACAGGGCGGTGGAGCCTGTGCCTCATCCCTCAAGGGGGAAAGGTTTCTATTCCAGGTACTTCCTTGATCCTGAAGAGGATGGGAGGCCTCAGGCTCATTCTGGACCTGAGGAACCTCAACAAGTTCCTGATGCGTGAGAGAGATTCAAGATGCTCTTCCTTGGAACACTGCAGTCCTAACCTCCAGCATGGAGATTGGGATGGGTAAGGATGCGGATGTAAGCATCCTTCAAATCCAAGCAGCATAGCCAGTCAGACAGTTCCTGAGGTTCATGGTCAGAGGCAACCACTACCTGTACAGGGTCCTTCCCTTCGGCCTTGCCTCTGCCTTCAGAAGACCTGTGTGTCTTCCCCTACCTTGACGATTGGCTGGTCCAAAAGGGACACAGCCTCGGAAGCCAAGTAGGCCACCGGCCTTACCATCCAGGCCTTGCAGCACCTGGGTTTCGTGATTAACCGTCCGAAATCCCAGCTCACCCCAACTCGAGTACTGGAGTTTATCGGGCCCACCTCGACACAGTCCCAGCCAGGGCTTTCATCTCCTTCAACAGTCAAGCAGCTCGTGGCTGAGGTACAGCAATGCCACACAGTGTTGGCCCAGACACTGCTTTGCCTCCTGGGCCACATGGCCTCTACAGTTCACATGGCTCCCTATGCCTGCCTCCACATGAGGGTGGCTCAGTGGTGTCTCCAGTCTCAGTGGTCCCAGGCCACCAGGCAACTCCGCGACAGTCACGGTGTCTCACCAGCTGACAGAATCCCTAATCTGGTGGCAGGATGTTCAGCAACTGCAGGTGGGGATGGCCTTTCAGTCCCCATTGAGTCCTCACGACAGATGCCTCCCTGACGGGCTGGGGCACCCACTGCAGAGAGCTCCAAATCCAAGGAGCCTGGTCCTCTGAGGAGAGCCAGCAGCAGATCAATCTGCTCAAGCTCAGAGTAGTCTTCCTAGCTCTCAAGGCCTTCAGGCACCACCTGTGTCACCAGTCGGTGGCCAAGTAGGGTGGCATGGGCTTCTACCACCTCTGCCAGGAGGCTATGGCCCTTTGTTCCTTTGCAATCCGTCATGGGACCCTCCGCCATGGGTGGATGTTTTGGCCAACAGGCTGAGCAGGGTCCTTCAACACCACAAGCGGCACCTGGACCCAGAGGTAGCCTGCAGGCTTTTCTGGCAATGAAGCTCTCCCAGTCTTGCCCTCTTTGCCAGCCCAGCAAAGCTCAGCAGCCCTGGTTCTGCAGTCCAACCCCACCCATCCCAGGTGGCAGTGGACGCTTTCCTTCTCATGGACAGGTAGCCTGATGTATGCCTTCCCTCCTATGCCTTTGATCACCTGGACCCTCCTCAAGGGCCCAACAGGACAGGGCATCGATGATCCTCATGGCCCCAAAGTGGCCCAGGCAGCTCTGGTTCCCCTTGCTGCTCCGTCTCTCAATGGAACACCCGGTCCCCCCTTGGGGGCTTCCCAGGACTTCTAACACAGGAAGAGGGCACGATCCTCCATCCCAACTTGGGATCTCTGTCCCTCATGGCCTGGCAGCTAAACAGGTCGCCTTAGCTCCCCTTAAACTCTCCAAGGAGGTGGAGGACATCCTTCTAGCTTCCCATAAGGACTTAGACAGGCTTACGCTTTCAAGTGGAGTCCTTATGGCAGAAAAAGGGAAACAGAGCAAGATGGAACCCTTGGGCGGGCATCTCCCAGACTTTCTTTGAAAGCTGGGGAGATGCTACGCACAGGGATCTGCCTGCGTCAATGTCACCCATATGTAATGACCGACTTCCTGCTTGTTCCTGGAGAATAACTATCCCCTGGCTGAGAGAGTTAAGCATATCCTCTAGGGGTGACTCAGAAGCTGCCATACAGGAAAGGCAGATTCCAGAATCCAAGAGGATTCTCGCTTGCCACAGGTCAAAGTTTCCTGGAAGATGATGAGTTAAGAGTATCAGAGTGTGCGTTAAAACTGTCTGCCTGCAAGCACACGTTAACTGCACTTTTACAGAACACACACTAAAGACATTGGAGCCGCTCGGGCAGAAGTCACAACCCCCAGGTGCACAACAGGAAAAGATGTTAGTAATAAGTGCAGAAAATGGCAGGAAACTCCCACAAAGCACCAATGATCACTAGTAGTCCATTCTGCAACCCTCAGACAGAATCTGAAGCCCTCATACAGGACAATGACAAGGTCAAGCCTTGATACTCACCCCTCAGAGCTCTGAGTGCAGCATCTGTGCCAAGCTTAGCTCTACTCCCCTGAAACTGCTTCACTGGCTGGGTTTATTTTTCAGCAGTACCATGTGAAAGGTGGCTGGCAGGCAGATCCCTCCGATAGCCTTCTGCAATCTTTGGGAGAGAACAAAGGGGAAAGGAGGCGGCGTTAAAGTTGTGTGAAGCTGCTGTACTCTTAGATTCTTCCAATTTGTGACTGCTCAACAGGCCATCATAAGGGTGTGGAGCTGAACCAATTTTCTCTCCTTCTATGGTTACCAAAGACTGCAGTCTAGTGGAGCCTCTCAATTGAGTCACCCTTTTAGAACTTGAGGTGATCGTTCATGAGCCTTTGATCAATCTCTTTTCCTCTCAATCTTCAGATTTTCTATGGAGAGGAGAAAGCACAGTTACTTACCTGTAATAGGTGATCTCTGGGAACAGCAGGAATAAGTCTTCACCACTGTTCCCTCTAAGCTGTGCGCACGTGCATGCGCACACACCTCGCCGAGCGAGCGCACATACTTTACAACGGAGTGCACAAAAATTACGACTCTGATTCTGATAGAACACACAGACGTCTTAAAATTTAAAAATTATGATTGTAATTACTAGAAATTTCCCACTTCATTTAGTAATCATCTATTTTCATTTAATTTGATTAAAATCAATGTGGTGTACATACTGTATTCTGACGTGTAGTCAAATTTTAAAGTATATAACTCCGAGTGTCGTTAAGTGGCGCACAAAAATTTAACCTTCCTTCAAAAACTGCACAAAGCTGATATTTTATGCGCACACAGCCTACAGAAAATTAGAGGGAACATTGGTCTTCACATATGGGTATCGTCGGTACAGACGGAGCCTGCGCGGGAACGCTCCCCAGCATCCAGTAAGAAAGCTTTTGGGAGCATCCCACAGCGCCTGCGCGCTGCCTTCCTACCTTTCCCAACCGCCTCTCTCCAGTTCGAGTTTTAAAGCTGAGACAAAGAGAGAGAGGAAAGGAAAGAGAGATACAACTCCTAGGGGAGGTGGGTGGGTTGTGAAGACTTATTCCTGCTGTTCCCAGAGATCACCTGTTACAGGTAAGTAACTGTGCTATCTGCAGGAACAAGCAGGAATGAGTCTTCACATATGGGGACTCCCTAGCTGCAGATGCCAGGGGAAGACCCCAGGTTGTGTGTCCTTGAAAAGGACTCTACCTCCTCCCATGGATCTCTGGCATCCAACCAGGGTAGGTGGGTAGGAGTTGATTAGGAATGGAACAGGTGTTTGAGAACAGCCTGACCAAACAAGGCATCCTGACGGGAGTCCTTGTCCAAGCATCTGGGAGCAAAGTAAGCCAACCTTCCTGGAATGGTGAGGGGGCTCTGGTTTTTCCAGAGCCAGAAAGGCTAGGTTCTCTAGTTGCAAGTCAAAGGCCCTGAGGAGGCTGAGGCTGCTGAGCCGTGGGAGGCCTGGCAGCCTTTGACTTGGCCTGTTTAGGTGGTTGCTGACGCTTTGCAGCAAAACGACCTGCAGAAGATACCTGCTGACCATAAGCAGGATAATATCTTCCCTTTTTAGAAAAAGTTGTCTTTTTGAACAACCGCTTCTTAGCAGGAGCAGAGGTAGACTTTGAAAGTCGATCCAAAGCAGAGTTCTCAGCATCCATCTGAGTGGCCTTCGCTTTCCAATCCCTGCCAAAAAGGTTTTCACCTGTACAAGGAAGATTTCCCAGTTCATCTTGGGCCCAAAGTTCCAAATCAGAGGCTTGTAACCAAGCAATTCTACGTGCACCTATGGCAATAGCCGAGGCTCTGCTTACACACTCAAAAGAGTCAAAGGCTGCACGGTTGGAAAATTTGGAAACATCTTGGGCATGTTTA
This sequence comes from Ichthyophis bannanicus, assembly GCA_033557465.1. Classification (NCBI taxonomy): domain Eukaryota; kingdom Metazoa; phylum Chordata; class Amphibia; order Gymnophiona; family Ichthyophiidae; genus Ichthyophis; species Ichthyophis bannanicus. The sequence continues at coordinate 376,584,584 of CM066034.1, read as the reverse complement.
AGCCAAGTGAGAAATTCCTGCCTTTTATCTTCTGAAATAAAAGGGGTTAAAGTCTGCAGATGATCTGTGACTTTTTAGAAACATCCCCATATAGAGACTATAGTTGATGATTCTGGCAGCAAGCATATTGGCTTGGAAAACCCTTCGGCCAAAGGCATCAAGGGTCCTGCATTCACGTCCTGGAGGATTAGATGAGTGTCTCTTAGCACTCTTTATTTTCCTCAAGGCAGACTCTACCACAATAGAGTGGTGAGGAAGCTGAGACTTATGAAAGCCAGGACAAGGAGGGACACGGTACATGGTGTTTAATCTACGAGAATGAGGAGAGGTAGTAAGAGGAGTCTCCCACATGCTCAACTTGAGATCATAGAGAATCTCATGAATAGGTAAAGTAGCTGCTTCTTTAGGAGCCTTAGGATATTGCAAAATATCTAGTTGCTTGGCTCTAGGCTCTGACTCAGGGGCCACTGTAATGGAGAGGCCCCTAGCCACTTCCCTAATGAAGTCCTGAAAAGACAAAGTCTTCTGGAGGAGACATTGTTCGTTTTGGAGAATCAGACTCCTGAGGAAGAAGTACCGGTGCCTCGATAGAAGCCTCCGACTCAGTCTTCGGAGGAATCGAAGTATCGCCTGTCCGGATGCTCCTGTAAAGCCCGATACGCGTACCAAGTGGGATCGACATCGGGAGTAAGCAGTACTGGTTCGGTACCGATGGGCGTCATAGGACAGGGTACCGCTGCAGTCGACATCGAAGCCGATGCAATCGGTACCGGCACTGGGAACGATGCCGGTGCTGGCAACGGAGATTGTTGCGGTACCGAAGGCGTCGAAGCCTGCACAAACGCCGTAAGGGTGCGCTGCATGGACAGAATCTTCTGATCCATCGACGCCACTAGAGTCTGGATGTCGGTACCAGTGGAGGCCACCAGTACCCCAGAACACGGCAACAGGTGATCGGTCGAGGCCGAGCCATCAATGTCAACCTGTGACCCCATAGACAATGCTTTGGAAGCTGGAACTTCCCGCCAGGGTAATTTTGACGGTGCGGAATCCTCGAGGACAAGCCCGGAGGCATCTCGATGCTTAGAGGGAGATTTGCCCTTTGAGGACCAGCTAGATTTATGTTTGGTTACCTGAGATCCATGGGAGGAAGAAGCAGCCCTGGAAGACGTCGATGCCACCGGGGCTGCATCAGAGGGAAACAGGGTACTGAGCTTGGCTGCTCAGTTCTGCCGACCTCTTTTAGACATCACGGTACAGGACACACAATCCGTGATGGAATGGTCAGGCCCCAAACATTTTAGACACCAGTCATGGGTGTCGGTGACAGAAATAGTACCGCCACACTTCGTGCACTTTTTGAATTCAGAAGCGGGCTTCTCCATGAGGAGAAAAAATGTTCAGGCCTAAGGCCCAAACCGAAAATGCACAGTTGAAGTTTTTTTTTTTTTTAATAAGAAAGAAAAGAAAAGACCGGCGGTACCGGTCTGATGTCGAAGGCGGCAGACGCGACAGAAAAATAAAGAAAAAAATAAAGAATTCTTCTGCGGTGACAGGAACACGACCTGCTGGCTTCGCAGAAAAGAAGAACTGGAGAGAGGCGGTTGGGAAAGGCGGGAAGGCAGCACGCAGGCTCCCAAAAGCTTTCTTACTGGATGCTGGGGAGCGTTCCCGCGCAGGCTCCGTCAGTACCGACGATACCCATATGTGAAGACTCATTCCTGCTTGTTCCTGGAGATACTCCATCCACCATCTGATGGAGACAAAAATACTGAAGGGACCTCTAGTGACTGAACCAGATTAGAGGCATGGGAGTGTCGTCATTGAAACTTGGCTTTGCAATGGTTGTCCACCAATCTGCTAGTAGAGGAACACAACCCACTTGTCTGGACTGATCTAGCAGGACGATATGGAATTTTTCTTCAATAGACAGAGCACAAGGCCCCTGGATTTAAATGAGCCCCATCAATGTTTGGAATAAGCTGTAGTGTCTGGACACAAGCTAAGATTTGTCAATGACAATAAATAGAGGGAGGGTACAGGAGAGGTAGGAATAAAAATAAAAATAAAGCAAAACTTCAAAATTCAAAGAGAACCATAATGGATTCAAGCAAATCTTGTGTCTCAATTCAGTTCTTCCCATTAAAGTAACTCATAGGATGTGCTATTACTGGGGCTTTTCAGTAGGTTTAAGAGAACTCTACTTTTTCACGGGCACAAGATATAAGCAACATGGTTGCCATGCTAGTCTATTCAGAAATACAGAAATAGAAGGTCAACTAGCTGCATTTATATTTTATCACATTGATCCCATAAAAGAGGTAACTATTTGTTGTAGAGCCAAAGAAATAAAAATTATGGAATATGAAAAGTGAAGGTTAAATTTTAATATGCTTCCTTTCTAAATCAAAGAGGAACACATCTGAACAGGTAAGTCAGGATGAAATATTAACTGAAAATATGTATAAAGCAAGACTTGGCAAATTCATTTAATTTAGGAGCCAATCACAGATTTTTTTCATCCTCCCTCAGTGAATTTGTACTACATGGTGCAGAACCACCATACTGGTATCACCAAACTTGAGATTCTGAGACCAACATACAAGTTCCTGCACCATGCAGCTGAAACGAGAGCCATGCAACGTAAACCTAAGGAAGCTCCTCTTTCAGCAGCAAGTAACAAAGAGCAAAAAAATTCCTGGCAAAGGTTAATGTCTAGTCTTCCTAGCAACCTGGTACCTGCAATTTGTCAAACACCGATATGGTAAAATTAGACCTTACCTGCTATTATCTTTCTTTGAATCCCTCCAGTTCAGATCAAAAACAAGACTGCATGCCACTCCTTACATGTCTGCCAAAAAAAAAAAAAAAAAAGCCACCCTGCAAGACAAACACGAGAGATGTCCACAGGAACTAGACTCTGGGTGGGACTTGAACTGGAGGGACTCCAGGAAAGAAAATTAGCAAGCAAGGTCTAATTTCAACTTCCAAAACATCCCTCCAGTCCAAACAAGTGGGACACGCAAAGCAATACTAATGCCATGAGGGAGCAGAGACACCCCCTTCCCCCACAGGACCCTAGCCCCAAACTCTGCATCCCGACAAGCCTGAGGATCCAAACATTCCTTCCTTTGTGCAGCACTAAGGGACAACCAAGTAACCGACATCCTGCAGGGCCACCAAACCCAACTTCACCCAGGACAAGGCTTGTGCCTGTGCGAAATATGCCCACAAACCCGGAGTTACCAGATGTCCCTTCAGATATGTCAATACAATGGCCTCCCAGATCCACCTGGAAATGAGGGAGGCCTTGGAAGACGTTTTGCTCCTACGAGGGCCGCCAGCCACCACAAAGAGCCATTTGGACCTCTGAAAGTGTTGGGTTACCTTGGAAGTACTGCTTCAGCACTCTACGGACATCCAGCTTATGAAAGATGGCCACCCTCTGATTCAGGAGCCCTAGGAGGGGGCAGGGCCACCACCTGATCGAAGTGAAAACTGGACACCATCTTGGGGAAAAAAGGACAGGACTGTGAGCAAAACCATCTTTTCTCTAGAGATAAACAAGTAAAACTCCCTGCATGACAAGACCTAGGGCTTGGAAATGCAGCATGTGGAGCAGATGGCCACCAGAAAAGTAAATTAGACTTACCTGCTAATTGTTGTTCCTTAAGGAACTCTACTCCAGTCCCGGAACCATAGAGTTTAGAACCTCCACCAGCAGCTGTGGAGACTGAAAGATGTCATCGCTTTGATGTCACTGGTACTAATAGGCAAGAACCGCCCCCTTCCACCAGCACCTATTGACAAAGCAGACTCAGCAGAGCAACAAAGTAGATAATAAAGTTGTAGACTAAACTATTGAAACGGAGTAAGACAAGTGCAAACTCAACCTGAACCTTACCGAAAAAACAGGAGCAAGCTCTGGGGACCGGAAAAAAACTCTGAATTCCCGAGCATACTAGGCAGTGCTGCGCCAAAGAAAAAAGGGGGCTCCCCTGAGAAACCCCAAAGAACCAAAAGTTCCTAGCCACTTCGTGCTTGTTAGTCTTCTTTCTTGTTAATTGAAAACTTCAGGCTGAATACCCGCGTAACACACTGGGAGGGATCCGGGACTGGACTAGAGTTCCTTTAGGAACAATAATTAGCAGGTAAGTCTAATTTACTCTTCCTTTGCATCCCTCTAGTCCAGTCCCAGAACCATAGAGGATGTAACAGAGCAGTGAATATCAACAGGAGGGACCTGCAAGACCAGCCTGAAGTACTGCTGCACCAAAACATCCGTCCTCCCTCGCCTGTACATCTAGTCTGTAGTGCTTTGCAAAGGAATGCAGCGAGGACCACGTGGCCGCCCTACAAATCTCCGCCACTGGTACTAAACTGATCTCCGCCCAAAACGCCGCCTGCACCCTAGTCGAATGCGCCCGAAAACCCCTGGGAACCACCTTACTCTTTAGAAGGTAGGCCGAAGCGATCGTCTCCTTCAACCACCGTGAAATCGAAGACTTTGCCGCTGCTTCTCCTTTGCGCGGACCGCAAAACGAGACAAACCACCTGTCCGACTTTCGGAACGCCGCCGCTTTGCGGAGATACTTTGAGGACTCTACGAACGTCCAGAAGATGCAACCGGCCGCCTGACTCCTCTTTCTGCTCCTCCGAAAACACCGGAAGCGATACCACCTGATTAAGATGAAACATGAAAACTACCTTTGGCAAAAAGGCTGGGACCGTGCGCAACTCCACTTTGTGACTAGAAAAAGACAAATATGGCTCCTTACAAGAAAGCGCTTGCAATTCCGAAATCCTTCTAGCGGAGCAAATAGCTACCAGAAAAACCGTCTTCAAGGTCAAGTCCTTCAGTGAAGTTTTCCCCAGAGGCTCAAACGGCTCCCCGACCAAAGCCTCCAATACCAAATTCAAATCCCACGGAGGAACCGCACGTCTCGGCGGCCGTAGGAGCAGTGCCGCCCGCAGAAAACGCCGAATATCACTGTGTGTACCTAACGGCTGACTTTGAACCTTCCCCCAGAAACAGGAGATAGCCGCTAGCTGCACACTCAAAGAACTGGCTGCCAGACCCTTCTCCACGCCATCTTGCAAAAAGGAAAGGACCTGCGGCACCGAGGCTCCCAAAGGTCGAAGATTCCGCTCCGCGCACCAAGCTTCGAACACTCGCCACACTCGAATGTACGCCAACGATGTAGACAGTCTTCACGCCTTCAGTAAGGTAGAAATAACCGCCACCGAATAACCCTTGGCATTCAACCTAGCCCTTTCAAGAGCCATGCCGTAAGCGAGAATCAATCCACCTGAGGCATGCGCAACGGTCCCTGCAGTAAGAGATCCTTCCGCCGAGGGAGTCTCCTCAGCCTGTCCACCAGCAGCCTTACCAAATCCGCATACCACGGCCTTCGGGGCCAATCGGGCACCACCAGTATCACGTGACCCTGGTGCCGCTCTATGCGCTGTACCACCTTGCCTATGAGGGCCCAAGGCGGAAACACAGAGGAGCCCCTCCACAGGGCACCGCTGCGCCAACGCATCGAGACCCTCCGACATTCGCGCTCTCCGCCTCCTGAAGAACCGTGCTACTTTTGCCGACTTGAAGCTTGCCATCAGATCCATAACCGGGATACCCTATCGCCGCACCAAAATTGCAAAGACGTCCGGGTGAAGGGCCCACTCCCCCGGATCCACTCTGCGGCGACTTAAAAAATCTGCCTCGACATGGTCTACTCCTGCCATGTGCTGCGCCGACAACGCCTGCAAATTCTGCTCGGCCCAATACAAAAGCTGACTCGCCTCTGCCTCCAGCAACGCACTTCCCGTGCCTCCCTAGCGATTGATATAGGCCACCGTTGTCACATTGTCGAACACCCTTACCAGCTCCTGACGCAGGCACTCTTGAAACTCCAGAAGCGCCAAAACACACTGCCCTCATCTCCAACCTGTTTATGGACCATTGCTTCTCTTCGAACGACCATAGCCCCTGAGCAAAGCGTCCTTGGCAATGCGCTCCCCAACCCGCAAGACTTGCATCCGTCGTTACTAGTCTCTAGGCCAGAGGATGCAGCGACACACCCGCGGTCAGATTTTCGGGCTTCAACCACCAACAGAGTTCCTGACGCACCTCCGGAGGACAAACTAGCCGGTGTGACAACGCATCCCTCTGATGAGACCAACGCCTGAGAAGAGTGCTCTGTAACGGCCGCATATGAGACCAGGCCCACTGAACTACGTCGATCGTGGCTGCCATTGTACCGAGCAATTGCAAGTACTGCCAGGCCGTCGGCGCCCTGCACCCTAGAAACGTCCGCACGAGCGCCCTCAACCTCTGCGCTCTCTGGTCCGGGAGAAACACCGCCTCTTGCCTGGTCTCGAAGCGTGCTCCCAAGTATTCCAGAGCCTGAGAAGGAACCAACTTGCTCTTTGCCAAGTTGACCACCCAGCCGAGACTTTCCAGCATCCGTATCACCCGAGCTGTGGCCGCCGCGCTTTCCTCTTGACTTTGCTTGAAATCAACCAATCGTCCAAGTAAGGGTGGACTAGAATTCCCTCTTTGCGGAGCGCCGCCGCCACAACCACCATAATCTTGGTAAACGTCCGAGGTGCCGTCGCCAGACCGAAAGGCATCACCTGGAACTGAAAATGCCCCATCGGTACCGCAAACCATAGGAACCTTTGATGCTCGCGGCGCACCGGGATATGGAGGTACACCTCCGTAGGATCCAATGATGTCAGAAATTCTCCTGCTCTGACGGCTGCCATGACGGAGTGTAAAGACTCCATTCGAAAATGGGTCACGTGAAGACACCGATTCACCCCTTTTAAGTCCAGAATCGGCCGAAACGTGCCTTCCTTCTTGGGAACCACGAAATAGATAGGAGTATCGACCGCACCCGTACTGGTCCGCCGGAACGGGCACCACCGCTTTGAGCTGCTGAAGCGTCTCCGCGACTGCACACCTTTTTCCTGGCACCCTGCACGGGGAGAGGACAAAGGAATCTAACACGGGCCAATGGAGCTCTAGAGCATAGCACTCTCGAATGACCTCCAACACCCACTGATCCGAGGTAATTTGGACCCAGGCAGGGTAAAACTCCCGCAACCTTCCTCCCACGGGCACCACCGCTACCTGAGTCCGCCATATCTCACTGGGACTTTGTTGTTAGAGGTTTGAAAGGGAGCAAAACCCCTACCGGCCCCCCGGAAATCTTGTCCACGATAGGGGAACCTCCCCCTCTGCACCTGGCTAAAACGCGAGGACCGAAATCTCCGAAAATCCCTGGAGAGCCCCCTGGATGCTACGGCCCCACGGCCTTGCTTAGGTTTATCTTCCGGGAGCTGACCCCCCTTGGACTCCGAGATCTTTGACCAATCTTTCCAAATCTTCACCAAACAGCAGCTTCCCCCTAAACGGAAGCTTACTAAGCCGTGCCTTTGATGACCCGTCCGCCGACCAGTTACGCAACTAAAGATACCTGCGCGCAGCCACCAGTGACGCCATACTCTTGGGCCAGACCGCGGATAAGATTGTAATGTATATCCGACAAATAAGCTGTGCCAGACTCCAGCCGCGCCAGCTCCTCAGCGTGTCCTTTCAACTGCTCCCCCTGCAACCATCTCAAGCAGCCTCGCGCCACCCACACCCCCGCTATCAAGGCCTGCAGAGAAAGGGCACACACATCGAAGACCTGTTTCAATAAGGTATCTAACTTCCTGTCCTGCACATCCTTCAAAGCCGCGGCACCCTCAACCGGAATAGTGGTCTTTTTAGTGACCGCCGGACACTGCCGCATCCACCTTTGGAGAGCGAAAAATCTCTCTATCCTGGTTGGAAAGCAGATATAGCCGGGCTAAGGCCCTAGTACCCCACAGCGCCGACTCCGGCAAGTCCCATTCCTCTTGAATCATGTTCCGAAAAACTCTATGAACCGGGAACACTCTTTGGGAAATTCGCACTGCCTGCAACAGAGGATCCTCCGACTCCTCCGCCGTCTGCACCACCGAGGGCATATTTAACGTCTTAAGAGTCTCCGCAATCAAAGCTGGCAACTCTTCCCGACGAAACACCCGGATTACTCTACTCTGCTGCTCCAAATCCAGTAACTCCCCTTCTTCCAACTCCGCATCAGAGGCCTCCTCCACATCTAACTCTGCCACCCCCACCTCCTCTTCCAACCGAGATGGCGGGCTGTCGTCCCGGGCCTCTCTGCGCTTTTTGATCAGCACCTCGTCCTCCTCCAGGAGGACTCCCGATCCTGCTCGCTTCAGACCCGTAGGGCTACGAGCCGGAGCTACCATCACAGGTTGCAGTAAGGCCAACGCCTTCTGCATAAGCGAGAAAAAATCTGGCGGAATCCCGGGACCCCCCCCCCCCTGGATCCCTCCTGGCGCCAAAAAAACGCCCTCTGTCGAGGAATGACCTGCCACAGGCTCTGCAGGATCCAAAGGCGGCGGCCTGGACTCTCTGGCTTCCGAGGGGCCCGCTACCTGCTCCTCAGCGGATCCACCCAGAGCCCTTTCCGTCACTACCGCCTATAGGAACACCCTTTACAAACCCCGGACTCCAAGACCTTGCTACGCCTCACCCCGCAGACTAGACAGCGAGACTTAGCATTGCGGCTCTGGGGAAGATGCCGGCTAACAACTCCTTCAGACCACTAAGCTCCAGGCCTCGTGAGCACTAAGTTCTGTGGTGGTGTTATTTTTTTTTTTTTTAATCGTAACCACTAGATATCGAGCTAGCTAGCTGAATGGAACTAACCCGACCCCGAAACGAAGCTCAGGAAACCTTCTATCAAACAAAGTTAGTCGGGCTACTGAAAACCCAGCTCCCAAAATGGCCACTGGCACAGCTCCCGCGCAAATTACACATGGCTTGCCTACGAGACTCCGAGGCCCTCGGGAGTAGCCACGGGGACTCCCCTTCACTCCCTCTGCTCCGTGCTCCAATTCTCTACCCCGTTAAACCGCTGCCGACTTACCCGACGATCCGGAGTTGAAGGAGGAAGAAGCACACCTCCAGCGCTGGAGCACAGCCTGCACGCGGCTTCAGCCCCGGCGTGTCACTGTGAAGAGAGCAAAGCCCGTTTATCGTGCTGCTCTTCAGTGCTCCCCTGAGGCTGCCATCCGGCCTTTCTGTGATGCTGTCTGCCGATACAAGCTCTCTGCCTTCCACCTGCTCCTCACCCTTCTTTTCTGCGGGTTCGGGAGCAGGGAGGCACCACACAAATACTTCCCCCCCGTGCTCGTTTAGATGCTGGGGATAAAGCACTCCACAGAGAGAGAGGAGAGAGGAAGGGAAGAGAGAGAGAGAGGTCCACAGGAGAACCAGGCAAGACCCCTTTAGCAGCAGATCTGAAATCAAAACCAGAAAGCACCAAATCAGACTCAAAAATAACTAAAAAGAGAAAGTTAAATTTTCAAAAGAAATTTCAAACTAAAGCTCTGCTTATTTATTTTTCCCTGAGCCCAGCCCCGGGCTCAGAACCTCCTAGCTGCTTGGAGACAAAGTACTGGTGGAAGGGGGCGGTTCTTGCCTATTAGTACCAGTGACATCAAAGCAATGACATCTTTCAGTCTCCAAAGCTGCTGGTGGAGGTTCTAAACTCTATGGTTCTGGGACAGGACTAGAGGGATGCAAAGGAAGACCACCTTTAAGGTCAAATCCTTCACGTGGCACTCAACAGGGTCTCTCAAAGGAGGCACCCCTCAGGGGAATAAGCACAAGATTGAGATGATGCAGGGGAACCTCTGAACGGCAAGGGGGATGGAGATGTTGACGTGACTTTATTTTTTATTATTTATTTTTTTAAGTGGGGTGAAACATGGGCTACCAAGCATTGCCCCTGGACATGGGCCCAGAAACATACCAAGGCTGCCACCTAGATCCTCAAGGAGCCCAAGAGCCAGTCCTTCTGAGTCCCATCTGTAGGAAAGCCAGAATATCCAGGGGTAAGGCTCCTAGAGCATGAATGCTGCGCTCTTCACACCAGTCCTCAAAAGACCCACCCAACACACACATAGGCCAAAGGAGTTCAACCTCCTGTGTGCCTGAAGCAGGGTATCAATAACCTGGGGTGAATAACCCCTGTGCCTCAACCAAATCCTTTCAAGAGCCAAGCTGTAAGCAAGAATCGACCACTTCTGCCGGCAGGTAGAACAGCTCTGCCACCAAGAACCACATACCAGGGATGCAAACGCTAGTCCAGGGCAACGAGTACCACCTTCCCCCAATGAGACACACTGCTGAACACGCCCTATCAGTGGCCCAGGGGGTGGGGAGGACCACCTCCGGCCAGGGCTGCATGACAGCATCCAGCCCTTCGGATATGAGCCCCCTGAAGCAGTGCTCTGTTTTGACATTCGCCCAAGTCGCCATTAAGTCCATCACTGGTTACCTCCAGCAATCCACTATTCACTGGAACGCAGTCTGTTACGACTAATCCTCAAGATCCAGAGTGGTGTGACCGAAGTAATCTGCTTGGATGTTGTCCTTCCTTGCCATATGTGCTGTCACGATTGCCAGCAAGTGGGCTTCTGCCCATTCTAGCAGCGAGATCGCCTCTACCAATATGGCAACACTTTGGGTGCCTCCTTGCTAGTTTATGTAAGCCACTGTTGCCACGTTGTCCAACAGCCCTGTTGCAAACTAAGTAGAAATTCCAGCAATGCCAGACGTACCGCTTGCATCTCCAGGCAGTTGATAAACCATCTGTTTAACTACTCGGTGAACAGGAAAGACTGCCCGAGTACTGCGTACCGCCTGAATGAGGGGATCCTCAAGGCCCTCCTCTTCTGCTGGTTGAACTGAAGACAGGTTGAGAGCTTGAAGCGACTCAGTAATGAGCGCCGTGAGCTACTCTCTTCGAAAAACTTATAATTCTCGCCTGATCTTCAGGCTCCTGTATCTCACCTTCTAGCTCCAACGAACCAGATTCTGGATCCAGATCAAAATCTTCCCCTTCCAGCCAGTCCGAATCCAGAGGCTGAGCCCTCTTAAGAGGCTTCAGTAAGCTGCTTCCAACTTTTTCTGAGGTAGCCTGTGCTCCTACTAATCGACGGTTCTGTAACCGCTGCCTGCTGCCGCAAGCAATAAGCCTGATGTATTACTAGAACAAAATCCGGGGAACCCCCCTCCCCCCCAGGAGCCACCAAACTACCTGATTCCGCTGGGCTATCGAGAAGGGGCACAGATGGAGACTCAAGAAGAGAGGTACCCTCCACTGCACTAGACGGACCTTGCACCCTTCACCAGATCTATCCTGAATCTCCTGTTCCATGTTGGATGATTCAGCCGCGCAGCCTCGACAGACCCTCACATCTGAAACCGCGCCTCTAAGCGACCCACACACTAAACACTGTGGGCGCGAAGGCATCAGAATTTAGATAATGCAAACTAAGTCAAAAAGGAAAGGCAGTCAAAAAATTAAAAATAAACTCTTGTTTTCTCTTCTTTAAAACTATAAAATATAACCAACCTACCAAAAATGAACACTAACCCACATAAAATAAGATCGCTTCTTGTCTCAAAGATCTTTTTTTTTTCTTCTGGCCCTTTAAGCCATTAAATAGAGCCTCTCACTTCAAAACTGCCAGAAATCCTCCTCCGAAGATGCCTGGAAACAAATTCAAGGTAATCTGGAGTCGTTTTGAAACCAAAAATGTCTAGTTGCAAAAAGCAGGAAGAAACAGCCTGCAAGGTATTGAGCTCAGCTTCCTGCCTAAAAGAAAAGTTGCCATTGCTTGATAAGCCCAAGAACTTTACTAACTATCAGAACCCCCCCCCCCCCCCGAGCACTCACTTCAGTGTCTAGACAAGAGAAAACGTCGATCTGCTTTTGCCCAAAAAACAGACCGTCCTGCAATCAGCACAGCAGCGATGAAAGTAACATCAGGCAGCTGCGGCTGAGGAAGGTGACCGGCTCTGTCTAAATCACCGTCAAAGCAGCAGGCTGACAGGAAATCTCCACCGACACTGCCAAACTCCCCTCCGTGCACACCAGGAGGGGAGAGCAAGCCGGAGCATGGGGAAAGCCAAATAAAGGAGAGAGGTAATCCTCCTACCTCAGTCCCGTTCCCCATCGTGTCCCCCCACCCTTTAAAGTTATTAAAAAAACACAAAAAGTGTCTTAATGCTGACTAACAAAATTAAATGTAATAGTCTGAACATAACCCTTAAAAACTACCTATCCTAATCCAAATGCTCCTTATGTGGTTCTCTAGTGAGCCCAGCACCTAGGCTCACTACGTCCTCCTGCTGCATGGAGACTGGGCACACCGGGGGGGGGGGGGGCTGGTAGAGAGGCCAGCAGGATACATCCAGTGATGTCACAATTCTGACATGCCAAGTCTCCATGCTGCAGGAGGTGGTTCACTACCCAGAGGTGAGGGACTGAACTGGAGGAACGATAAAGAATGTTATATGTAAACCGCCCCTGATCTCTGGAAGGGGCAGTATAGAAAAATGTAACAAACATATTCCTGGCACCCCTTCGCTCTCTTCACTGCATCCACCCTGCTAAAGGCTCTCAAGTCTTCCCATAAGACCATGTGCCCTACAGACCCCTAACCTCAGCATGATCTCTGAATCCTTTCTATCCCTCTTCCCCTATGTACTCACCATTTTCAACTCATCTCACCTCAGGCATCTTTCCTTCCCAGTGGAAACATGACCTTATTTCTCCCATGCTTAAGAAGCCCTCTCTTGCCCCTGACGTTCTTGGCTAACTGGTACCCCGTTTCTTTCTACAAATCTTGAAAAACTAGTCTTTGCGCCAACTGTCTTCCCTTCTCGACTGTTCGCTTTCTACACCCTCATCAATCCGGTTTTCATCCCAGCCACAGTACAGAGACCATCATATCAGGCCAGCAAGAACACCCCAGTTGAACTTTAAATTTAAAGGCGCCTTAAGGCACAAAGAACAGCCGTCACACACTGCTGGACCCAGCACTAGCCTGTTTGACATTGGGGAGGTGAAGGAAAGCCCCTCCCCAATCACCACTGCAAGGCCCAATCAGGCCAACAAGAACATCCCAGCTGACCTTTAAATTTAAAGGTGCCTTAAGGCACGCCCACGCCCGAGGGCCTCACCGGAGGGCCCTTTGGCAGGGGAATTAGGCATGCACACAGATAACTCTGACCTGTTTCTAATACCTTTTTCACTGACTAAAATGTCAATTCACCTGCTTATTAATATTGCAAAGACCACCACAACAAGCAACCCCAAACTACCAAAACGACATACCAAGAATCAAGGCCAACAACAAACCCTGCAAAGATTTAGCCTCCACTTAGTACACTACTACCATTGTAAGTACTTCACACTGCAATAATTCACATTTACGACCCCATGTATTCAAACACATACTTAACACAACCCAAGATTTAAGAAATTCTTCAAATTTCATGAAACAAACCCTTCAACACTTAATTTCCAACCAAAACATGAAGATGAAGCAATAAAACTTAGAATGACACTATATCTAATGCTTCAGTCATTAACACACAGTATTCATCCAATGCTAAAAAACGGAATGCAGCATGGTTCAAATTTGAAAACTGACCTGCACAAAAGCAAATGGTGTTACAGTGATTTAAATGCAGTAGATTTTGTCTATGTCCAAACTTAAACATTACAGAGAAACCATAAAACAAACACTATTCCAATATACTATCAAAAGCACTCAACTGCCCAAGAGAGCTATTTGAAATTGTAAAGTCTCTAACCAACACCACAAAGACAACGATCCTACCATAGATCCCCGAATATTAGCCGCTTATAGTTAAGTATGATCTGTTTAGGGCGTTTATTATAAGGAAAAGCTAAAACGTCAAGACTTAACACCAGATTTTGTCTGGTCAACATTCTCCCTTACCACAAAGGATGCATTTTGGTACACCATATCCAAAATAAACTACTTCCAATCTTGACCCATGTCCAGCAAGCTGGATAAAGGCAACAAAAGCTGAAGTTTTCTCCCTTTGTCCTTCCAATTGTCAACCTCTCACTTCAACATGGCTACATACTTTCCCCTCAAACATGCTTTAATACATCCCATTCGGAAAAACACCGCTTTGGACAAGAACAGTCCCACATCATACAGAACCATATCCAGCCTCCCTTTCATGGCCAAACTGATAGAAAAGATAGTACTAATCCAACTCCAGGATCATATCGATACCCATGCATCCCTTGACGAACACCAGTATGTCTTTCGCTCACACCATGGAGTAGATACACACTCTGTCCTGTTTGACCGTCTCATATGTGGAATAGACAACTCCAAAACAAGTGTTCCTCATCTTATTCCTAGATATCACTGCAGCATTTGACAGCATAAACCACCACATTATGCTCTCCAGACTACAGTAAGAGTAAATTAGACTTATCTGCTAATTGTTGTTCCTGAAGGAACTCCAGGCTAGTCCTGGACCATTGGGTTGTCATCATCCTCTAGCAGCTTGGAGACTGAGAAACATTTTTGTGATGTCACTGGTATATCCTCACCGGATCCGCCTCCCGACACCACTAACCTACTGACAAAGCAGACTCAACGGAGCAACAATTAAGTAGAACCACCATCTTAACTTTCAAACTAAACTTAGACCGCACACGAGAGACCCAACTGCCCGAACAGTTGCAGACCCTTGTCCCCTTCTACGCCCACCAGAGGGTCTCTACTTCCTCCCTTTAGGGGTATGGAATTCCTGCCCCCCAATCCCAGTATCTGCACCACCGCAACCAGCACTCTTACCTGTAGCTGTTTCTGCTTCAGGCTGTAGCCTTAGTCAAAGAACTGGGAGGGCTACGGGACTAGCCTGGAGTTCCTTCAGGAACAACAATTAGCAGGTAAGTCTAATTTACTTTTCCTTATCGTCCCTCCAGGCTAGTCCCGGACCACTGGGTAAGTAACAGAGCAGTGAAGAACAAAATACCTATTGGGAGGGAGCTGCTAAGCCAGCCTGAAGCACTGCTGATCCAAAACAGGTATCCCTTTCCGCCTGTACATCCAGACGGTAATGCTTAACAAAAGAATCCAGTGACGACCAGGTAGCTGCCTTGAAAATCTCCACCGCCAGCACCAACTGACACTCCGCCCAAGAAGCCTGAGCTCTCGTTGAATGAGCCCTCGGGAACCCCTCTGCCCTTCAAAATATAAGCAGATAGTATCGCCGACTTCAACCAACGGGTTATGGTTGCCTTAGAAGCCGCCTGACCCTTTCGAGGGCCGCTGAATAGGATAAAGAGCCTATCCGACCTGCGAAAACTTGCGGTCCTACGCAGGTAACCATTCAAAGCTTGACGAACGTCCAATCGATGCAACCTACTGGAGGAAGAATCCGAGGACTGCTGTCGAAAAACCTGTAAACAGTCTGATTTACATGAAAACCAGAGACGACCTTCGGCAGAAAAGAAGAGACTGGCCGCAACACTACCTTGGTTTCATAGGAGGACAGGAAGAGCTTCCGACAAGACAAGGCTTGCAACTCCGAGATTCTGTGGGCCGAGCATATCACTACCAAGAACACAACCTTAAGGGTAAGATCTTTTAAGGGTGCTTCTGCTAAAGGCTCAAACAGCTCTCTTCCCAGGGCGTCGAGCAAAAAACGGAAGACTCCATCTGGGCACCTCTTGCCGACATGGTGGACGAAGTAGTGAAACCGCTCGCAAGAACCTCTTGATATCTGAATCAGATGCTATCGCCTGACCTCGAATCTTACCTCTATAACATGACACCGCTGCTACGTGCACTCGCAAGGAAGCGGCTAAGCCAAGCCCTTTTCTAAACCTCCTTGCAAAAAAGCCAATACCTGTGGAATAGACGCGCGCAAAGGTTCTACCTTCCTATCCGCACACCAGGCTTCAAACACTCTCCAAATACGCACATAAGCTAACTATGTAGAACTCTTTCTAGACTTCAACAAGGTGGCTATGACCAGTGCCGAATAATCTTTGGCCCTCAGCCTAGCCCTCAAGAGCCAAGCCATAAGAGAATCGATCCACCTGAGGCATTCACAACAGGCCCTGGGATAACAGATCCTCTCGCAGCGGAAGGTGCCACGGCCTCCCCACTACGAGCCTGAACAGGTCCGCGTACCAGGGTCTTCTCAGCCAATCTGGCGCTATCAACAGCACTGTACCCCTGTGCCGCTCTATACGCTGTACTACTCTGCCTATTAACACCTAAGGTGGAAAGATGTACAGGAGCTGTCCCTCCGGCCATTTCTGTATGAGGCCCTCTGACATCCGCTCTCTTCTTCTGCTGTAAAACCGACCCACCTTGGTGGACTGGTACGTTGCCATGAGGTCGATTACCGGAGTCCCCCAACGTTGCACCAACATCTCGAACACGTCCTCATGGAGGACCCACTCTCCCGGATCTACCTTCACTCGACTCAGGAAGTCTGCTTCCACATTGTCCACTCCAGCTACATGAGCTGACAGCACCGTCAGATTCCGTTCTATCCACTCGAACAGCCTGGCCTCCTCTTCCATGGCTACACTGCCTGTGCCGCCCTGCCGGTTGATATAGGCTACCGCCGTGGTATTGTTGGATAACACCCAAAAGGCTCCGTTTCGCAGCGTATCCCGAAACGTCCGCAACACCAGCCATACGTCTCTCAGCTCCAACCTGTTGACAGACCAAGTCTTCTCCTGTTCGGACCATCAGCACTGGGCGAATCTCCCCTGCACGTGTGCACCCCATTCGGAAAGACTGGCGTCTGTCATCAAGGGCACCCAAGGAGGCACCACCAATGGCAAGCCCCTGCTTAAAACATCCGCCCTGATCCACCATCGCAACACCTGCCTTGTCTCCAGAAGCCACGGTAAGCGTTGCGACAAGGAATCACGCTGATGAGACCACCTCTGGAGTAACACCCTCTGCAACGGCCTCATGTGTGCTCTTGCCCATGGGATTAGCTCTATCGTTGCTGCCATAGTCCCGAGCACCTGCATATAATGCCACGCCACGGGTGAAACTCTGCCCAGAAACTGTCGGATGAGCGATCTTAGCGCTCTCGCTCGGTGCTGTGGAAGATAAACCCTTCCTGCCTGAGTATTGAACAATGCTCCTAAATACTCCAGCCTTTGCGAAGGGACCAAATTGCTCTTGGCCATATTGACCACCCAATCTAGACTTTAAAGAAGAGCTACCACCCTTGCCGTAGCCTTTTCACTCTCGACCCGGGACTTTGCATGGATCAACCAATCGTCTAGATACGGGTGCACGAGAATGCCCTCCTTTCTCAATGCTGCTGCTATGACTATCCGCAAAGCAAACGCGGCTTGGGTGGCATGCCCCACTACCCGGGGCGAGGGGATACTGTGCCTGAAGAACAATGCACCACACAAAAAAAAAAAAAAGCCACCCTTAACGGGCCCCTGTCTTTTCTAATTTTTTTGTTTTTAAAATGCAGCCTAAAACAATAAAAATGTGGAATAGACTCGTCCTACCTCCTATCCAAATGAAACAGAAAAGTCCCAGAACTGTGTCCTCCCGCGCAAAACGGCGGTCCTGTCAGGCCTGCTTTGACAGCCTGCACTTCCCGCTCTGCCACCACACGGCTGGGCCCCAAAGCGCCAACTCCGCCTGCTCTGCAGTACCTCCTTGCACGCTAAGAGGCTCCTTGCCCTCTCCGGGGTCTTTTTTCACTGCACGTTCCACCTCTGCTTGGGAGCTGGGACGCTTAACTGACCGCGAAGGACTACTGATCCGCCTTCAGTCGGCCTCGCCCACACAGCTTTATCAGCACGCTCAGAGATGCGCAGGAAAGGACGGTGTCCCCGGGCCGCAGAAACCGTTGCCACCCTGCAGCGACCGAGGCCCATTTCCCTGCTTACCGACAGGATTGCTGACAGCGTCGGAAGCAGGAGACAACGGCCCTCCCCGCCCCCGTATTACTGCAGTCGGGACTCTTCACAGCGCCGGCAGGCAGAACATCTGTAGGCGCTGACTGTCCCAATTCAGGTGGTATGTGGTATCACTGCTCCATCCCCTGAACAAGAAGTAAGGAGCGAAGGGGTGTCGAGCAGAATAGCAGGGAAACAGAGGAACAGGAAGAAAGAATACCCCCTGAATAAGGCCCCACAAACCTTGCAAAAATACCACCCCCCCCTTATTTTTTTTTTTAAATACCCAAATGAAAGGATATCAAAGTAAATTAAATAAAACCCTACACCTAGCCACTCTCCTTAATTGCTCCTCTGCTGTGCCTGGACCTCCAGGCTCACCAATCCTCCAGCTGCTTGGAGACAGAGAACTGGTATCAGGAGGCGGATCTGGTGAGGATATACCAGTGACATCACAAAAGAAATGTTTCTCAGTCTCCAAGCTGCTAGAGGATGACAACCCAGTGGTCCAGGACTAGCCTGGAGGGACGATAAGGAAATAAGTATTAGACAGTACTACAATGGTTCATTTCATACCTCTGACAGAACTCAACAGGTAAAAAAGGGGCAACATACTTCTGAATCATACAACCAAGAACAAGGCCTACCCCCAAGGATCTGCCCTCCTGTTTAACATATATCTCCATCCTATCTCCTCAATCTTCAAAAAACTTCCATGTAAACTATCATATATATGCAGATGATATAATGTTCTCTCGCACTGAACATCTCCAACCCCACAATTCAACTAATCAGACTGCCACACTGAGGTTGTAGAATGGCTCACATCTCACAACCTAACGATCAACTTCAGTAAAACTGAAGCCCTTTATAACACAAGAAAGAGTAGTTACTCACCTGTAACAGGTGTTCTCCAGGAGCAGCAGGAATCAGTCCTCACATTTATTTATTTATTTTATTTTCCTCTTATATACCGCGCTATTCTGCATCAGTGTGGTTTACATCGAACTGAAATTACATTGAACAGGGCATTATAACTTGGAGATAACACTCCATAGCCCATGTTCCCTGTAAAGTAGTTAAGTGGCTTGCCCACGACCACAAGGAGCACCTGTGGGACTAGAAACCCCAGTCCTTCCGGCCCAAGGTTGCTGTCCTCTAGTGGGATTTGAACCCCTGACCTTCTGGCCTGAAGTACCTTGCCCCCAACCACTAGGCCACTCCTCCACTCCACATATGGATGACTCCCTAGCTCTGGGCTACCAGGAACCCAGGCTGAACAAGAGAACTCCCTCTAGTCACAGCATCAAAGAAAGGCTTTTCAAGGACACAACCTCCACCGGTAGCCCATCAGAGGGCAGGAGTTGCCTAAACCTCAGAGATTCCGGAGTACTGCTTGGCCAAAAGCACTGTCCCTACGGGACTCCCTCTCCAGACAGTAATGGGCCGCAAAGGTCTGGCTTGAAGACCAAGTTGCAGCCCTGCAGATGTCTACCAAGGGCACAGAGCGGAGATGAGCCACTGAGGCAGCCATTGCCCTGACACGATGGGCCGTGACCCTACCCTGCAAAGGTCGGTCAGCCGCCTTGTAAGCCCAGGTGATACAGTCAGCCACCCAGATGGACAAGGTACGCTTGGACACAGCCAACCCCAACTTATTGGGGTCAAATGAGACAAAGAGCTGAGTAGCCCTTCTCTGTCCCTGCGTACGGTCAAGGTAGAAGGATAAGGCCCTCCTACAGTCCAGGATATGCAGGACTGCTTCAGCCTGGCTAGCATGAGGCCTAGGGAAGAATGTTGGAAGAACCACCTCCTGGTTGAGGTGGAAAGAGACAACCTTGGGGAGGAACTTTGGATGAGTCCTAAGAACTACCCTGTTCCTATAAATCCTGGTGTAAGGTCTATCACAGACCAGGGCCTGAAGCTCACTCACTCGCCTAGCCGAGGGCTATCAGGAAGAGTGTCTTCCAGGAAAGGAAGCGTAGAGGGCAAGTAGCCATCGGCTCAAAGGGTGGGCGAGTCAGTTGCTGCAAGACCACATTCAGCTCCCACTCAGGAGCAGGAGGACGGATGGGGGGCTTGAGCAAAAAGCAAGCCCCTGAGAAAGCGGGACACCAAGGGGTGACCTGACAGAGGATGTCCCTCCACCAGTGAGTGGTGAGCTGCTAGAGCTGAGAGGTGGACCCGAACAGAATTGGACTTAAGTCCCTGATTTGATAAGTGCAGTAAGTACTGAAGCACTACTGGCACAGTACAGGAGAAAGGATCCTCTGTACAAAGCTGACACCACACAGAAAACCTCTTCCATTTGAGGGCATAGGTTTTCCTAGTGGACTGTTTCCTAGAGACTAGGACAACCTCCTCAACTTCCTGAGGCAGGCCCCAGGGAGCCAAAACTACCCTTGCAGCCTCCAGGCCATCAAATTGAGAGCTTTGATATTGGGGTGCAGAAGGGAACCCTGCTCCTGTGAGAGAAGGTAGGGCTGCAACCCCAGAGGTAGTGGGGAATCCACTGCCAGTTGAAGCAGAAGTGGAAACCAAGGCTGCCTCGGCCACCTGGGAGCTACCAGCAGGACTGAGGCCTTGTACTGAAAAGTCTCGAAAAGAGTTCAGGCCACCAAGGGCGTGGGAGGAAACGCATACAGGAGGCCCTGAGACCAGGACATCAGAAAAGCATCTGGTGCTATCCTCAAAGGATGCGGTTGCCTGGAGCAGAACTTGGGCAGTTGCTTGTTCAGCGAACTGGCAAAGAGATCTATCCAAGGGAGACCCCACTTCAGGAAGATCTTCTGAACAACCAAGGGATGCAGCTGCCACTCATGAGGCTGCAGAATTCTGCTCAACCGGTCGGCCAGACAGTTCTCCTGGCCTGGAAGGTACACCGCCTGAGAAGCATGTTGTGCTTTAGGGCAAAGGAACAAAGGTCTTGAGTCTCCCAACAAAGGAGCTTTGACCCAGTCCCGCCCTGTTTGTTCACATAAAACATGGCTACCTGGTTGTCTGTCTGTTTGAATCAAGACTGAGCGGTGAGCTAGGGCCGGAGAAAAAGCCTTGAGAGCTAAGCGGATAGCTCGAAGTTCTAGGAGATTGATCTGTTGGGCCGCCTCCCAGGGAGACCAGAGGCCTTGAGTGCACTTGTCTAGGCAATGAGCACCCCAGCCCTGCAGAGAGGCGTCGGTGGTGAGAACCACCGAGTATTCTGGCATTTGGAATGGCATCCCCTTCAGCAGATTGGGTGGATGTAGCCACCAGCTGAGGGAGGCCAAAAGGGGTCTGGACACCCTTATCCTGTCTCTTAAGCGGCCTGAGACCACTGAGTCCGAAGGCACCACTGTGCAGGCCTCATATGGAGCCTGGCATTGGGAGTCACATGCACTGTCAAAGCCATGTGGCCCAGAAGCCTGAGGCAGAGTCTGGCGGAGACTAGGGACCTGTTTTGAAACCGTTTGGCCACGTCCATCAGTCTTTGAGCCCTGTCTTCTGGCAAGAATGCCTTTGCCAGTTGAGAATCCAACCTTGCCCCTATGAACTCCAAGTTCTGGGAGGGGAACAAAGTGGACTTTGCGAAGTTTATGACAAAGCCTATGTTTTGAAGCAGAGCAATGGTTCTGAGGGTGGCTTGTCTGGCCTCCAGGGACGTTTGATCCCTGATGAGCCAGTCGTCCAGATAGGGAAAGACAAAGATGCCTTGATTTCTCAGGTAGGCTGCAACCACTGCCAGGCACTTGGTAAAGACCCTGGGAGCGGAGGTCAGGCCAAAAGGTAGTACTCTGTACTGATAATGGTTTCCTCCCACAATGAACCTGAGGTACTTTCTGTGGTCTGGATGAATGAGAATGCGAGCGTACACATCCTTTAGATCTAAGGAGCATAGCCAATCTCCCTGCTGGAGGTAGGGCAGAAGTGTTCCAAGAGTAAGCATCTTGAACTTTTCTTTCTTTAGGAACTTGTTGATGTTCCTGAGGTCCAGGATGGGTCGAAGGCCACCGGTCCTTTTGGCTACCAGGAAATACCTGGAGTAGAATCCGTGACCTTGCAAGGGGGGAGGCACAGGCTACACCGCCCTGTCCACCAACAGACCTTGCAGCTCTCGAAGGAGGTGGTCTGTGTGCAGGGGAGACCTCAAGGGTTCCCCTGGGAAGTAAGGAGGAGGCAGTTGATGAAAATGCAGGGCATAGCCCTTTTGGACTATGTCCAGCACCCAACTGTCGGTGGTAATGAGAGGCCACTGGTCGGCAAAGAGTACAAGGCGACTGCCTGTGCAGGGCTGGGAAAGCAGGGATGGAGTGGCTACGCTCAAGGAGTCAAAAACCCCCACCCTGCTGAGTGGAAGTAGGGGCAGAAGGCTTGGGGGTCCTCTGCCTATGGGGCCCATTAACCTGGCCCTTGGCTTGCTGACCCTGGGGGGGCAGCCTGATACTGAGGGTACTGTTTGTAGGTAGTGCCCTTCCTCGGGTAAAGGGACCTTTTACCCGAGCCCTTTTTATGTGAAGGGGCAGAGGTCTTCCTTGACAGCCTTGTCCAGGTAAGGTGCTCGGTCTTGAGCTGAGCGGCCTTCTCGGTCACAGGTTTGCCAAAAAGGTTCTCACCTCGGCAGGGGACATCGACCAACTTGTCCTGAACACATGGCTCGAGGTCCGATGACTGCAGCCACGCCTGGCGTCGAGCCGCGATGCCGGCAGCTGCAACTCGGGCCGAAGCCTCGAAGCCATCGTAGGCGGCGTGGGAAATGAACTTTGAGCATTCCCGAATCCCCGAGGACAAGGTCTTAAATCTCTGCTAGGGTTCCCCGGAGAGACCGGCAGAGAAACCGGCCAATTCCTTGGCCAGGTCTCGCAAGTACATGCCCATGCACAGCTGGTAAGACTGGACACGGCAAGCAAGCATAGACCCCTGGAAGCACTTTCTACCGACATCATTGAGGTTGCGGGCCTCCCTGCCGGGGGGGCACCGCAGAGTGCATCTTCTGGCTCTTCAGAAGATGCATGGCCGATTCCACAACCATGGAATGGTGTAGTAGCTGTGCTTTCTGGAAACCAGGGCTTTTGCGGAGTCGATAGATGGAATCGACTCGCTTGCTCAAAACTGGCGCCGAGGCCGGTGCCTCCCACATCCGGAAGAGAAGCCATTCCAGCATTGGAGGAACCGGGACAGTAAAGGCCTCCTTCGGAGGAGAGTCGTACTGTAGAGTCTCGAGCTCCTTGGCTCGAGGCTCTTCCATGGGATCGGCAGGGATAGCCAAGGCAGCGGCCATATCCCGGACAAACTCTGAGAACCTAGTGTCCTCCGGAGGGGATCTACTCGGGGCTCAGACTGCGGTGAGTGCGACAGGACGCACCGAGTCTTAAAAGTATCGGGAGACTCCTCGTCCTCCGTCTCCCAGGAGGACTCATCCGAGGAGGAGTCAGGGTCGGGCCCCGAGGCACCCACCCCAACACCCTCGGTCCCGAACAGGAGGTCGAGGGAGACCTCGACCGAGGACAACTTCGAGCCACGAGGGTCTCGAGTATCGGCTCGGTCTCCGGGGTTGACTTTGAAGTCGACGTCCGGTGGTCGGGGCAGATGCACCAGACAGGCTGGACATCAGTGCCCGCTGCTGCTCCATGAAGGCAGACAGACAATCTGCACTCCAAGGCTGTCATTCTGAGACTCAGCTCGGGAGACACAGCAGCCACCGACTCGGGCCCCGGGCCCGACATCGGCTCTCTGGGAGGAGAGTCCACGAGGACTACGGGGCTTACGTGTCCAGCAGACTCCGGCTCCACACGAGGAACTTTGGCAGGCTTCTCTTGGTCCACGGGCCCGGGACGGCCATCGGGGGTCTTAGACCTGGCCCTCGAGGGACCAGGGACCTCCTCCGACGCCGCCCTCGCGAGCCGCTTCTTCCTCTTGCGTTCCCGGTCGGGGGACCCCCTGTCCGAGGAGCTTCGACGGCGCTTGGGATCGGAATCCCGAGATGTCGAGGCCTCAGACGAGGTCCGGGTCTGGCCGGAGGCAGAGTCTCAGAAAAACCTCTCCTTCTGATGCTGTCGACTTTTGAGTGCCTTGGAAGACATCTTCCCACATGGCACACACGACTTGGGGTCATGGTCAGGGCCAAGGCACCGAAGGCAGCAGTCATGTGCGTCGGTGAGAGACATACATTTCTTACACCGATCACACTTTTTGAAACCACTGGAAGCCAATCGGGGAAAAGAGCCCCTGCGAGGTCAAAAGACTGGCCTTCCAGGGAAAAATGAAAAAAAAGGGGCGCGAACGCCAGCCACAAAGGGCAAACACCGAAAAAGAAATAAGCGGGCTCGATACCGATGTACCGAACCCGGCGGGAGGGAAACTGGCATCGAACCGGAGGAAAAAAATAGCGAAAAATTGCCGAAGAAAAAAAAATCACTTTTATCCGGGAGAACCGGACACACGTCTGGTGGGCTTCTCAGAAAAAAGAGAGACTGAGGTAAGATGGCACCTTTAGGCGGTAAGGGAACTGCGCATGCGTGCCAGCATTCCCAAAGGCTTTCATGGAAAGCTGGGGAAATGCTCCGCTGGGGCTTCATCGGCACCGATGACACCCATATGTGAGGACTGACTTCCTGCTTGGTCCTGGAGAATCAAAGTTTCATCCCTCCAACCTCTATTAGCATTCATGACACAGACATCTCTGTGAAGAATGAGGTGAAATACCCGAGTCATCCTAGACCACACACTCAACATGAAGTGTCACACAAAACATTTTGATTTTGTAGAATATTTTTCTTAACTACTACCCTCCTACCTACCCATGATTTTAGATCAGTCCTCCATGCAATCATTACTTCCCATTTCGACTTCTGCAATATCACCCTCCAAGGGCTACCAAAACAAACCTTAAGACAGCTCCAAATGGCACATGTTGCAGCAAGGATAAGATGGAGCGCCAATCCAACAGAGCACATCACCCCAATATTGTACAATCTGCACTGGCTGCCAATTCAGAGCTGCATCCACTACAAAATACTAGTAACTACCTTTAAACGAATTAAAGATATAGCCCCTTCATACCTCGCTACTCTCACCACCAAGGAAGCAAACACTCAAACACAACAAGGTTGTAATAAAAACAAACTTACCACCCATCCCTAAGGGCAAGAAAGAAATAGAGCTATCTTAGAACCAAGGCCATAGCCAAGCCTGAAGGAATCCTAGAAGAATTCTCAACACCAGTACATCACAGCCACCTGCTGGAGGCAGAGAATACTGGCTAGTTTCAGATCTGCACCAGTCCTTGCAGGGGTGATATTACCAAAGCTCTGCATCCTCATCTGCTGGTTCGGGAGGACAATCCACTTGTTTGGACTGGTTTAGCAATATGATAAAACTGACTAACTTATCCCACAGAAAAACACACCAGCCATTAAGAGACTTCTCAGCCTGCCTGTACAGAATGCAAAATGAAACAACCAGGTGCCCGGGGGGGGGGGGGGGGGGGGGAGAAAGAGGGGGGGCGGCACCTGGTTGTTTCATTTTGCATTCTGGTTGTTCACTCCCTTGAGAGAGCAGCACACCCTGATGCACCTGCTAAGGCCATGCACCTTTGATACGGTCCCTGCAGCATGCTAGGGTTGTAACCTGCACCACAGCACTTGGGAACAACCCCTGGTCAACAGAGTGCAAGAAAATACAGTGAATATCCACCTACCTGGGGGCTCTAGGGCCCAGGAGGAACACGCAAAAATCCTTGGACACTTACATAAGCTTAGGAAGTAGAGAGCATGTAGTATTTATTTATTTTATTTATTTATTTAACAGTATTTCTAAACCGCCTTATCTTAATAATCAAGGTGGTATCACAGCAAGCAATCAGGTAAAGTGTGTGTGTGTTGTACATGCAGTGAGGATAAAACTTAGTTGTGTGAGGGATGTGTTGGGTGCTTGATTTGTTTGAGCTATATACAGGGTGGGCTATTTACAGTGGTGCTAGAATCATATTTTATATATATTCAGTTGTTTGGGAGGATTGGAGTGCTGTTATCCATTCTCTTAGGTTATGTGATGTGACCATAGTGCTCTATGAACAGCATGGTTTTCAGTTGTTTTCTGAAGTCTTTGAGGTCTGGAGTTGCCCTTAGATCGTCCGGTAGATTGTTCCATATTGTTGGAGCAGCCATGGAGAGAGCTCTGTCTGTTGTGTCCTTGCGTGTGTGCTTGTACTCATTTGGGGTGCTGACTCGGTTGCGTGTTTGACTTCTTCTGGGACGTGCGCTGGTTTCCAGTTGTATGAGCAGGTGGAGGCTGTTGGCTGATGTGTGTTCTTTTATCTTAAATAGGTTTATGATAGTCTTGTATCTGATGCGAGCAATGATTGGGAGCCAGTGTAAGTCCTTTAGTGTAGGTGTGATGTGCTCCTGCCTTGCGGCTCCGGATATGATTCGAGCTGCAGTGTTTTGTGCCAGCTGTAGTGGTTTGAGAGCTTGTTTTGGTACTCCGAGGTATATCGGATTGCAGAAGTCCAGTATTGGGGTTATCAGAGCTTGACAGACTGTACGGAAGTGTTCTGGAGCGAGGAGTGGTTTCAGTCTCCTGATGATTCGCATCCTGTAATATGCTTTTTGGATTGTTTTGTCTATGTGAGGTTTGAGGTTGAGTTTACTGTCCAGAGTAACCCCAAGGTATCTCACCTCCGATCTTATCGGTATCGTGGTGCTTTGTATCTTTATGTTTGGTGGGTGTATATGTTGCCCACCCAAAGGATTGCTCTGGCCGCCAACCAGACGACGGATTCTCTCAGGAGACCTTATGGACTGAGTCCCTGCATAGACTAACCTAGACAGTGAGCTCCCTAGCCCTTTGGGTGGTAGACACCATTGATATTTTTGTTCGATGTAAACCACGCTGATGTCGAATAGTGCGGTATATAAGAAATGTAAATAAAATATAAATAAATAAGAGTAAATTAGACTTACCTGCTAATTGTTGTTCCTTGCGGAACTCTAGTCCAGCCCCGGAACCATAGAGTTGTGAACCTCCACCAGCAGCTTTGGAGACTGAACATCTTCATCTCTTTGATCATCCAGCTATATGCAGCCCCAAGGACCGCCCACACATCAGTACCTATTGACAAAGCATACTAAGCAGAGCAACAAATAAGTAGATATAACCATACAGTGGAAAAAAGGATCCTGACCCTAAAGATCCCACTACTAGCGAAATTTTTTTTTTTTTTTTGTATTTCTTATGAACAATCTCCCGCCTACGGGAAGGCGGACCAGAACAGCCGTGGCGACCCCTGCGCAAAACACAAACAAGAGGTGCCACCGCTCACCCTCCAAATTGGCCCCGAAAGGGAACTAAGGCGTGCTGCAAGCAGAGGAGCTCTGACCGAAAGCATAGAGAACAGAAACCCTGGCAGACTCCTATAATGACTGTATCTTCTTGGCTGGCAGCGAGAACCGAGAGACAGGGAGGGATCCGGGACTGGACTAGAGTTCCGCAAGGAACAACAATTAGCAGGTAAATCTAATTTACTCTTCCTTAGCGTCTCTCTAGGCCAGTCCCGGAACCATAGAGGATGTAACAGAGCAGTATCTCTCAACGGGAGGGCCTCGCTAGTCCAGCCTGAAGCACCCGAGAGCCAAACCGCGCATCCGACGCCGCTTGCACATCCAGACGATAGTGCTTAGCAAAGGTGTGCAAGGACGACCACGTCGCCGCCCGACAAATATCCACTGCCGGCACCAAGCTAACTTCTGCCCAAGACGCCGCCTGCGCCCTAGTCGGGTGAGCCCGAAGCCCGGCAGGAACCACCTTGCCGTGTAAAAGGTATGCCGACAAAATCGCCTCTTTCAACCAGCGGGAAATGGAAGACTTAGACGCCGCTTCCCCCTTGCGTGGACCGCCAAAGGCGACAAATAAGCGATCGGACTTACGGAAGGACGCCGTTTCCCGCAAATACCGGCGAAGCGCTCGACGGATATCCAACGCGTGCAAGGAGTTATCCGCGTGCTTGCCACGTTCCTTGGCAAACACCGGGAGAGACACCACTTGATTAATGTGAAACGCCGAAACTACCTTAGGCAAAAACGCGGGAACCGGTCGCAATACCACATTGTCGGCCGAGAAAGACAGATAGGGTTCCCTACACGAAAGAGCCTGCAACTCCGAAATCCTGCGAGCTGACGAGATCGCCACCAGAAACACCGTCTTCAACGTCAAGTCCTTCAACGAAGCTTGTGCCAAGGGTTCAAACGGCGAAGCCACCAGAGACCTCAACACCAAATTCAAGTCCCACGAGGGAACTAAAGCCCTGCACGGAGGACGCATAAGCAACACCGCTCGCAAGAAGCGCTTCACATCAGCATGGGACCCCAATAGCTGGCCCTGAACCTTGCCTCGAAAACACGCAAGAGCTGCAAGTTGTACCCTCAAGGAACTGGCCGCCAGGCCCTTGTCCACCACTGCTTGCAAGAAGGAGAGGATCTGAGGAACGGAGGTCCGCAAAGGCCGCAATTCGCGATCCACACACCAGCTCTCAAAAATATGCCAGACCTGGACATACGCTAGCGACGTGGACCGACACCGTGCCCGCAACAAGGTAGCAATGACCTCCGGAGAATAACCTTTGGCTCTCATTCGCACCCTCTCAATAGCCATGCCGTAAGCGAGAATCGAGCCACCTGAGGCAACTGCAGCGGCCCCTGCCGAAGGAGATCCGGCCGAGGAGGAAGCAGCCACGGATCGGCCACACTCAACCGCACCAGATCCGCATACCAAGGCCGACGAGGCCAGTCCGGGGCCACCTTTGTGCCAATGCATCGAGGCCTTCCAACATGCGTTCCCGACGCCTGCTGAAGAACCGTTCGACCTGCGCTGACTCGAAGGTCGCCATGAGGTCCATTATCGGCAGACCCCAACGACGGACCAGCAACGCAAATACCTCGGGATGTAGGGACCACTCTCCGGGGTCTACTCTGCGACGACTCAGAAAGTCCGCCTCCACATTGTGAACCCCCACGACATGCTGGGCCGACAGACATTGAAGATGCCGCTCTGCCCATTCTAGAAGCAGATCCGCCTCCGCTTCCAACGCCACGCTGCCTGTGCCTCCCTGGCAATTTATGTAGGCTACCGTGGAGGCATTGTTGGACAGCACCCTGACCGCCGCTCCCTGCAGCCAAGGCTGAAACGCAGTCAGAGCCAACCACACGGCTCTCATTTCCAGACGGTTGATGGACCACTGGCCCTCCCGCAATGACCACTGGCCCTGAGCAATCTGACTCTCACAATGAGCCCCCCAGCCGCTCAAACTGGCATCCGTCATCAGCAGACGCCAGACGGGAGACTCCAAGGGCATACCGTTCGCCAGAGAGCACCGACGCAACCACCAGCGAAGGCTGCGCCGAACCCCCAAGGGGCAAACTGACGAGCTAGCGAGTCGGACTGATGACACCATCGACGCAGCAGCGCTCGCTGCAGGGGCCGCATGTGCGCCCTTGCCCACGGAACTACCTCGATGGTCGCCGCCATCGTGCCGAGAAGCTGAAGGTATTGCCAAGTCGAGGATGACCGTCTCGCTAGAAACTGCTCCACCAGCCGCCTCAGGGCCCGCGCTCTGTGCACTGGGAGAAAAACCTTCCCGTCGCCGGTCTCGAAACGCGCCCCCAAATACTCCAAGGTCTGCGAGGGAAGAAGGCTACTCTTCGCCCGATTGACCACCCAGCCTAACGACTGCAAAATCTGTACGACCCGCGCCTTCGCTCGGAGACTCTCCTCCCTCGACTTCGCCCAGATCAACCAGTCGTCGAGATAGGGATGCACGAGGACACCCTCCTTCCGCAGGAACGCTGCTACCACCACCATGATCTTCGTGAAGACCCGTGGCGCTGTCGCTAGGCTGAAGGGCATGGCTTGAAACTGAAAATGGCCCATCGGCAGCGCAAACCGCAGAAATCTTTGATGTTCCTGACGAATGGGAATGTGCAAATAGGCCTCTTTAAGGTCTAGGGACGTTAGGAATTCCCCCTCGCGGACCGCCGCTATGACCGAGCGCAGCGTTTCCATGCGAAAATGCAACACCCGGAGGCACCGATTCACTCTTTAAATCCAGGATTGGTCAAAAGGTGCCCTCCTTTTTCGGCACCACGAAGTAGATGGAGTATCGACCGGACCCTAACTGCCCCTCTGGCATGGGGGCGACTGCCCGGAGCCGAAGCAGCCGGGAAAGTGTATCTGATACAGCTCTTCGTTTCCAGGGAGCGCTGCTGCACGGGGACATAACGAAGGAATCTAGCACCGGTCGATGCAGCTCGAGCGCATATCCCTCTCGTATCACTTCTAACACCCACTGATCGGATGTGATAGCGGCCCAGGCAGGGTAGAAATCCCGTAGTCTGCCCCCTACGGGGATCACTGCCACCGGAGCCGGCCTCACTTCATTGTGACTTTTTGGGGACCTGCGCCTGGAAGGAGCCAAAACCTCTACCTGCCCCCCGAAATCCGCGGAAACTCTGTCCGCGCCCCGGGTACCTGGAACGCTGGGACTGACCAAAGCGGGGAGGCACGAAATCTCCGAAAGGACTGCTGAGACCCCCGGAAGGTGAAGGTCGGCTTCCCCTGCTTGGGCTTATCCTCCAGAAGCCGACCCCCCTTAGAATCCCCGAGATCTTTTACCAACCTATCCAAGTCCTCTCCAAATAACTGCCTGCCCTTAAACGGCAGCTTACTAAGGCGAGCTTTAGAAGAACCATCAGCCGCCCAATTGCGTAACCAAAGAGAACGACGCGCCGCTACCACCGACGCCATGCCGTTAGCCAACACCCTAATGAGGTCATAGTGGATATCCGCCAAATAAGCGGCACCAGACTCCAATCTGGACACCGCAGCCTCCTGTTCCGCCGACTGGGGCCCCTGCAACTGCTGAGACCAGCGGAGGCAGCCGCGCGCCACCCAGGCCCCGGCCACCGCCGCCTGCATTGACAGGGCAGAAACATCAAACGCCTGTCTCAACAAGCTCTCGACCTTTCTATCCTGCGTGTCGTTCAACGCCGCAGCACCTTCCACCGGGATAGTAGCCCGTTTAATAACCGCGGAAACTGCCGTGTCCACCTTCGGCGAACGAAAAAGCTCTCTATCAGCCTCCGATAGAGGATACAACTTAGGCAACAGTCTAGCCCCGCGCAAGGCGGATTCTGGACTGTTCCACCTCCTCCTGGATCATAGCCTTAAAAACCCTATGGAGCGGAAAGATTCTGTGGGAAGTGCGCACCGCCTGCATCGAGGGATCCTCCAACTGGTCCTCTGCAGCGGAATCTTCCACGGGTATGTTCAATACTTTGAGGGTTTCGGCAATCAGTGCCGGAAGTTCCTCTCTACGAAATACACGCACTATTCTACTACTCTGCTCGTCGTCAAACAACTCGCCGTCTTCTAAATCTTCCGCAGACTCTAGCCCGAGAGCCTCCCCCAGCCCCTCGTGGAACTCATCCCCAGGAGGCGCAGAATCCGCAACACTCGGGGGCCGGTTCTTCTTTTGTGGACCGGTGTCTCCCTCTACTGAAAGTGGGCGCTTTAGCCCACGGTGGGGCAGGACCGAACCTCCACCCGCCGGCTGCAAGAGAGCCAGAGCCTCCTGCATAAGAGAGAAAAAGGCGGGTGGAATTCCCAGGGATCCCTCCTGGACGCCCCCCCGCCAACAGGCGCTCTGGCACCTCAGAAATCCCTGGATCAAGGACAGTCTCTGCCTGCCTTGATGTCCCTTCTGTAGAGACAGGAGGGAGATCCGCACTGGAGCCCTCCAGAGGATCCTCCATGACAGCACCCACAGCAGAACAAGTGGCACAGACTCTGGCTTCCAAATTACTACTTCTACGAATGCCACAAACCAGACACCGAGGACTAGGAGGCATGCTGCCTATGCACACAGCCCTCTACCAGCAAAGCAGAGACACCTTGCTGAAGCAAACAGAGCAGGGAAAAAAAAAAAAAAAATCGTGATTTTAAAAGTGCTCAAAAACGCTCCAAATCGCAGGATTAGATAGAGCTGGGGTCAATTAGCTGATATCTGACCAAAAAATTCAAAAACGAAGCTCCTATCTCTAAAAAAAAAACACAAAGAAAAAATGACATTGAAAATCCAAAATGGCCGCCGGACCCAATCCCGCCAAAAAAAGGACTATAAAAAGTACCCAAAAGGTCTAAACAAACTCCCCAGAGCTGATTCCAGGCTACCCCAAGGCCTATATCACTGCCTTTAGAAATAAAAAGCCCCAAACTCTACTCACCCACACACACACAGGATAGGAGTGCCTGCCACAAACTCTGAGTAGCAGTTATCAGAGTCAATATCAGAGTTAATAACCACTCAGGGCAGCTCGGGGAACCCCTAAATCAGTTAGGGGACCCTCAGAGCCTACTGCTGTATTTAATTGCCTTCAACCTTCTCCTCACCCACCAAGGGGGTTCGGTAGAAAGGAGACCTGTGTCCTTTGCAGCTCCCCTGCTTGTTTGACCTATGGGGAGACTGACAGAGAGAGAAAGAGAAAAAAAAAAAAAAAGATCAGATAAAGGCAGAAGGGACACAGCCAAATAATTCCTCCACAGCAGCAGCCCAGCACCTAAATTTAGAAAATAATAAAACACTAAAGCTCTGCTTATTTGTTCCTAAGGAGCCCAGTTCTGGGCTCTGACTTCCAAGCTGCTTGGAGACTGAGATACTGTTGATGTGTGGGCGGTCCTTGGGGCTGCATATAGCTGGATGATCAAAGAGATGAAGATGTTCAGTCTCCAAAGCTGCTGGTGGAGGTTCACAACTCTATGGTTCCGGGACTGGACTAGAGAGACGCTAAGGAATCTGGTGTTTCCAGGGGTATACCAATCAGAAGGCTAGATCTCAACCATAACATCAATGGCACCTTAATCTCCTGACAGAGAGAAAGGGTCTGGTCAAAACAAGTACCAGAGACCAGTAAGCAAGAAGTCTCTGGAGGAAGGGCACATGTACCCTGACAGAGGTCTACAAAATGAAGTAGAACAGGTAAAACGGAGATCAGTTGTTTACACCTTCAAAAAAATAGAAGTGTAGCTTCATTTTGTGTTCCTTAGCCTAATTGGAGAAAATATTTTTCACTAAAGCATAATCAAACACTGGAATTAGTTACTGGATGATGTAGTAAAAAGCTGTTAGTGTAGCTAGATTTAAGAAAGGTTTGGACAAGTTCCTGGAGGGAAGTCCATAAACCATTAAAGTAAACTGGAGAAATCCACAGCTTACCCCTAGGATAAGCAACATGGAAACTGTCTAACTTCTGGGAACATGACAGGTACTTGTGACCTGGAATGGCCACTGTTGAAAACAGGATACTAGGCTTGATGGACCTTTAGCCTGACCCAATATGGCTTCTGTTATGTTCTTAACATGATACTCCTCTGAGATGACTGCAGCCTGAGCACCACATCCTGCATGAGAACACTCGGCCCAGGCAAGCACTGAACTGAACCCAGAGATATTCCAAGTTTTGGAAAGAACTAGGCATATACTCTGTCCTTGCTTGGATTTAGGGGCCCTGTTCTGTACTGGTTTTATCATCTATCCCACTGCAATTTTAGTGTGTGTTCTGTTAGAGACCAACTGCGAGGTGGGATGGCAGTAGAGGATCCATCTTGGGGCCTTCTCCTTTTCACTCAGTCCCTTGGCGCACTTATTTCCTCCCATGGTTTTCAGTACCATCTTTGTGGCAATGACTCCCAGATCCACCTCTACGCCTGAAATCTCTCTAGGAATCCAGGCCGAGATCTGTGTCTGCTTATCCAACATTGTTGCCTGGATGTCTCACTGCCATCCAAAATTGAGCACCTTATTCCCCCCTTCTCTATTTCTGTGGATAACACCACACTCCTGTTTCCTCAGCTCATTCCTCTCTCCTGCTCTCTGTAGACATCCAACAGATAGCTAAAACCTGTCACTTCTTTCTCTGTATCAGCAGCAAAATTCTCCCTTCCTTTCTACACACACTAAGACTCATTCCCTCACAAGTCACCGCCCGCCTTAACTACTATAACCTGATCCTCACTGGTTTCTCAGATTCATCTTTCTCCCCTTCCATCTGTTCAAAACTCAGCTGCATGGCTTATCTTCCACCACTGCCGCTATGCTCATGTAAAGAGTAATTAGGCCTTACCTGCTAATTAGCGTTCCTGGAGGAACTCCAGTCCAGTCCCTCATTTCTGGGTAGTGCACCTCTTCAGCAGCTTGGAGACTGAGCATGTCAGCTTTTTGATGACATAGGACTACATATACCGCTGGCACCTCCCACCAGCTCCAGTAACCTATTGGCAAAGCAGACTCACAGGAGCAAAAAATAATTAGTTTGGTCATATGCACTTCAAAGATGGCCTGTCTACATTTCTCCCCCCCCCCCAACCCACCAAATACAGAAAGAAGTCTCTCATGCCCTCCATATGAGATGGAGACTTACCTGTGGTCTGCAGAAACAACGCAGTCGCTTCGAGAGCTAGACAGCCTCCTGGACCGCCTCCCTACTGCCTCTGCCTCAAAGATGTTCATTTCTTGTTCCCAACTCCTGCCACCCCATTCCAAATATACCTCCGTAGGGCCGGGTTCGCGAGCACTCAAATCGGGTGGGATCCGGGACTGGAGTTCCTCCAGGAACGCTAGTTAGCAGGTAAGGCCTAATTACTCTCTCCTTATCGTTCCTCCAGTCCAGTCCCACACCTCTGGGACGTAACAGAGCAGTTTGATCACCGGGAGGGGCTCGCAAGGCCGGCCCAAAGAACCATCCTACCGAACCAAGCATCTCCCTCCGCTTGAATGTTCAGCTTATAATGTTTCACAAAGGAATGTAGGGAGGATCACCTCGCCACCTTGCAACTCTTCACTGGAAGACTAGGCTATGCAATACTCTGACCAGGAGGTCTCTTGGGCACGCGAGGAGTGTACCCGCAGCCCCACCAGTACAGTCCTACCCTTCAACATGTAGAGCAGAAGCTATGGCTTCTCTGATCCATCTGGGGATGGAGGCCTTGGGTGCCGCCTCTCCTTTCCACGGTTCCCTAAAGAAAACAAACCAACGAGCCATACTGCAGACCACTCCTGTCCTCTTCAGGTACTGCCGCAGCACTCTCCAAACATCCAGCAGGTGCCAAGTGTGCGTCTGCGGCATCCTCTACTGTGCTTATTACTGCTGGTTCACATGGAAGGCTGAAACCACTTAACATGATGAGGAGGAAGTGGGTCAGAAGACCAACTTCTCCTTTGAAAAAGAAAGAAAGGGTTTCTGACATGAGAGGGCTAGAAACTCCGAAATCCTTCTTGCCGAGGAAATTGTCATCAGGAACACCATCTTCTGGGTCAAATCCTTCAGAAAAGCTGGACTCAATGGCTCAAATGGCTCCCACGTAAGGGCTGCCAGAACCAAGCTAAGATCCCAGGGCAGGACCAGAGCCCTCTGGGGCGGCCCGAGGCACCCCACTGCCCTCAGGAACCTGACCATATTTGGGTGAGCCCAACGACACCACCCCCCCTGCACTTTGCCTCGATAGCAGGGAGATGGAAGCCAACCCCTTCTGAAAGCCCACCTGCAAGAAGGCCGAAATGTCTGGGAAGGTTGATGCGAGAGGTTGACATCCTCTACCTCCACACCACTCCTCAAAATGCACCAGACCCAGATGTAAGACAAGTAAACCATTTTCATGCGCTAAGTAAAGTTGAGCTTACTGGAGTCAAGTCCCCCTGCTTCCCCTCAACCTTGCCATGTGAGAAATCTACCCAAGGCATCCAGATCAGACATCCTCTCGTGCCAGAAGTCGCCATGGCCGGTCTGCCAGGCGCCGTACCTGGTCAGCATACCACGGTCATCGTGGCCAATCTGGTATGATCAAGATAACCAACCCCCAGTGGGCCTCAATCCTCTGCCAGATCTGCCTATGAGTGCCCATGGGAAATATAAAGCAGCCTCTCTGTGGGCCATCTCTACACCAAGGCGTCCAAGGCCCTCTAACATCCTTACCTGTCTCCTGCAGAAGATGGGACTCGACATGGCCAAGTCCCAGCCTGCCACGAGATCCATGATCGGAGTGCCCCATTTCCTTATCACCTGTAGGAACACTCCTTGGCAGAGCACCCCCTTGCCTGGCTCTACCTGAACCTGGCTTAGGCAATCCGCCGTCACGTTGTCTACTTCCACAACATGCGTTGCCTACCGTGCCTGCAGGTGGTTCTCTGTCTATGCCAGCAGACTGTCCGCCCCTTCCTCCAAGGATGCAAATTCCATGCCTCCTTGGCAGTTGATGTAGGCTACCGTGGTTGCATTGTCTGAGAAAAACCCGAACCACCTTCCCCTGCAACCATGGTTCAAAGCTCCGGAGCACAAGGGCTACCACCCTCATTTCGAGCCTGTTGATCAACCAAAGAGCTTCCAGTGGGCTCCAGTGCCCTTGGGCAATGTGACCCTTGCAATGGCTTCCCAGCATAAATTGACTGGCATCTGTTGTCAATGACAACCAATACGAGGACTCCCCGGGGCATGCCTTTTGCTAAATCCTCTGGGCATAGCTACTACCTGAGCATACTCCTGACCTCCAGTGGGCAGGAAGGCCTTCTTGTAAAGGGCAGGTGCTGGCGAGACCACCAGCAGAGCAGTGCCCTAAGTAATAGACTCATATGCGCCCTCGCCCACGGACCAAATCAAGAGTCACCACCATAGTCCCCCCGCACCTGAAGGTAATGCCAGGTTGACTGAATGCGGCGTCTCTGAACGTTGGAAAAGACCTTTAAGGAGTTTTGTGAAGGATTTTGGACGTGGGCAGCATTATCCAAATGTTTTGTCATTTTCAATATGATGGCTTTTAACTACATTTGAGGATGGTCTACAGTTTTGGTTATTTCACCCCTGAAGAAACGCAGTGTGAAACGCGATAGCAGTACTCAGGATCGGCGTTGGGGGAACCACTTTTCCAGACCACGTTTAATTCCTCTATAAAAGATAAGCTGATTTTTTATCCATCAATTTTATGGCAACACTAAATGTTGGGACTTCATTTGAATTTTGAATAAGCACTACTAGGAAGCACTTTCTACATTTTTGAAATAATACAGGGTGGTCGTTGATGCTATCAGACTCTGCTCCCTCCGTATGGAGGATAAGCTAGTCAGTCTGAGACCAGCCCTTAGTAAAAGATTTATTATTGGCTTTTTGGTACTAGCATAATATAGATTTCTTAGCTACAATTGGTTAATATCAGAGTGATTTTTTGTATTTTAAGTGGCTTTAACACTCTGTTTCTGGACCATTTTTTTGAGGTTGACTGTTCCGACATGTCCAGGAACCTGTGTACCAACCATCGCAGGCCCTGTGCCCAGAGCTCCAGCAAGACGACCTTCCCCAGTCGGGTATCGAAGCATGCCCCCCGCAGGGACTATTTCCTGTGCTGGGACCAGACTCTTGGCACGGTTGATCACCCAGCTGAGCTCTGCAAGAGCTCCACGCCTCTTGCCATAGCCCTTTCACTCTCCTCCCTGGACTTTGCCCGCAACAACCATTCTTCGAGGTATGGGTGTACTAGCACCACCTCCTTTCAGCAGGCCACCGTAACCATCATGATCTTGGTGAGGGTCCAGGAGACTGTGGCCAGACCAAAAGGCAAAGCCCAGAACTAGAAGTGGCCCACCAGCAGTACAAACTGGAGGAAACGTTGATGTCACTGGTAGATGGGAACTGCCGATACACATCCGTAAAGTCAAGGGACGTTAAGAACTCCCCACCCCATACCGCTACTATGACGGAACGGAGAGTCTCCATGTGAAACCATGGTACTCTTAGGCACCAGTTTACTTGCTTGAGGTCTTGCATAGGACAGAAAGATCCCTCCTTTTCTGGTATGACGAAGTAAATGTAGTACTGACCTGCTCCGCACTGGTCTTCAAGAATA
The DNA here is from genome assembly GCA_033557465.1 of Ichthyophis bannanicus. Taxonomy (NCBI): domain Eukaryota; kingdom Metazoa; phylum Chordata; class Amphibia; order Gymnophiona; family Ichthyophiidae; genus Ichthyophis; species Ichthyophis bannanicus. The sequence continues at coordinate 376,546,812 of CM066034.1, read as the reverse complement.
GGCTCTATCACCCCCAACTGCCGGAGCCGCGCTACAGCGTACCTCATTGCTGTGGCCTTGCTTGGAGTCTTGCAGGGGTACCAGACAAAGGACAGATGTACCGGCTGTGCCAAATAGAAGGCGCAGCCCTCACAGATAACCTCAAGGGCCCACTGGCTGGCTGTGCTCTGGGCCCAGGCAAAGAAGGAGTCCTGCAGACAACCTCCCCCAGACTGCACTCCACCTGGGCCCCTCACTTTATTGTGCTTTCTTAGGCCCCAAGGACGAGGGAGTGCTGAATTCCCTTCCCACTCCTTGAAACCCCTGATCTCTCAAGGGGAAGCATCCCCTCTGGAAAAAGTGTCACGTGGACCGACCCAAACCTCCTGAACCCTTGTGGCTGGGTCCGCCCTGCCAGGGAGTGGCAGCTGTGCTTTGTTTAATTTTCTGGCCTGCGTTGTCCCTTGGACTCCCCAAGTCCTTCACTGGCTTGTCCAAATGTTCCCCAAACCGAAGCTTCCCTATAAAGGGGAGCTTGCTGAGCCAAGCCTAGGCAGGAAGTGTCAGCCGCCCAATTCTGAAGCCAGAGATAACAGCACGCTGCTGCTAGGGAGGCCATGCTCTTAGACCTGGGGTCACCAACCTCCAGAGGGCCGCAGGCTGCACAGCCGACTACCGGGAGCCTCGTGGGCCGCACCCCCCTTCTCCCCGCCCCCGCGAAAAAAAACAAACACAAAATTATGAAAACAATGGCTGATCACCTTTATTGAATTTAATGAGATGGCTGATGATTCATGCTAGCAGACAAACGCTTAAAGTCCGGCTTCACAGATGACACTGACAGGAGAAGGGACGCTTGCAGGTGGTCATCGGTGAGCTGCGAGCGCGTGGATACAATGGCGGGAATCCTTGGTGGGCCGCACGTAATGTTAACCGGGGTAGAGCCTTGCGGGCCGCACGAAGGGACCTCCGGCCCGCAGGTTGGTGACCCCTGTCTTAGACAGACCCCTGATAAGGACATCGTGGGTGTCTGAGATAAGCCACTCCGGATTCCAGCTTCCTCTGCCTCCAGATCGCCTGGCTTGTGAAACCTCTGCGACCAATGCAGGCACGCCATGACCACCCAACACAGAAGCCTGCGAGGAGAGGGGATTGATATCAAAGACCTGCTTTAGCAAGGTGTCCAGCTTTCAACCTGGGCATTCCTGAGCGCCACGCTACCCACAACTGGGATAGTAGTCTTCTTGGTTACTGCCACTACTGCAGTGTCCACCTTTGGTGACCTGAGCAATTCGCTTTCTTGATCCAGCAACGGGTACAGGCGAGTCATGGACTGCATACCCTGTAATCCGGCTTCCAGCGGGCTCCACTCGTCCTGGATCATTTGTTTGACCAGTCTCTGGACCAGGAACACCTTCCGTGGATTCCTACTGCCTGAAGCAGGGGGCCTCCAATACTTCATCCTCTGATGGGAGACCTGTTGGCCTATTAAGTGCCTTTAAGGACTCGACTATGAGCGCTGGTAACTCCTGCCGGCGGAACAACCATCCTCGTCATCCAATTCCAGATCTCACCTTGCTGGGCCCTCTGACATTGGGGAATGATCACCCCAATCCTCTTGACGCTCTCAGACATCCCTGTCACCGGTCCGATCATCACCAGGCCCATCCTTAATCGCCCTTTTTTCCTGCGTCAGCCCCCTTGCTGGCACAGACATAAGGCCTTATATAGAAGTAGGATAGGACAAAACTCTGGAGAAAAACCTCCCAGAGCTCTTCTGTCCCTTAGGATTTGAGAGGACAGCGGTCGGGGGGGGGTGGGGTGTGATAGGGTTCAGAGGCCAGCTGCACTGCCGCAAACACCGTTCCCCCGGCCTCGGCCTCCATCGTGACCAAGACACCTGGGGCAGGGAGGAGCTTCTTTCCCTGCTCCCACTTGACTGCAAGTCATGCTCAGCGAAGGGGACCTTGGTCGTGCCACTGTGGCAAATACCCGCTTCAGAGACTGCTCCCCTTCTGGTCCATGCACTAGACATTGAGGTCTAGCAGGCATTCTGCATGTAACCCTGCACTCAGAACCAACCTGAGAGACAGGGAGATAAGCAGAGAAAGGAGAGAGAGAGAGAAAAGGCCGTCGTTAAATCTTTTTCCCCTTTCAACCATCTTCCACTTTTTTTTATATATAAATAAAACCTCGACATGCTCAGTGCTGCTCTGGCAATCGCGGCCTAAAGCACCCTGGCCGGGAAATGAGAGGAGAGGCCTCATTGCACCTGTGGAAAAAGGCACGTCCTTTCCTGTGCTGCTGATGGCACTCTGCCTGCCACACAGCTGCTCGTCACGCACAGTGATCAGCCTAACGGACCTCTTCAATTGTACTGCCTGCTATAGGAAGCGTCCTCTCTAGGCCCAGTACCCTAAAGCTGCTCATGCTGTCTCCTTCCACCGCCAGTGAACTCATCGCAGACCTGGTGCTTCAGGACCTCTGGCCACCTCATGCTCAGCCCTATCCTCTGGTGTCAGCGTGGGGCAGGCCAAGAAAACGCCCACTGCAGGCTTGACTTAGAAAACACACTCCTCACCCAAAAGGAAGGGTTCGGGAGCCGCTGCAACAGTCAGATCTCCTCCATTCTCCACCCCCACTTTAAGACCTGGGGGGCAGAGGGGGACAGGGAAACTTCTCTGATTTTGAAAACGCACTCTTATTTTTATAAAAAAAGGAAATACTAAGAATTCACCAAGGAAGAAAGAATTAAAGAAAATAAAATCTGAACCTAAACTACCCTCCTTAGTTGTTCCTCCGGTGAGTCAGCACCCTGACTCACCAACTCCTCCAGCTGCTTGGAGACTGAGCTAACTGGGGCTGGTGGGAGGTGCCAGCAGTATATATACTCCTGTGACATCAAAAAGATGACATGCTCAGTCTCCAAGCTGCTGGAAGAGGTACACTACCCAGAGGTGCGGGACTGGACTGGAGGAATGATAAGGAACCCCTCTACTTAAGTCACTTCATTCGCTCCCTGTTTCTGCATCCAGTTCAAACTTCTATTGACCTCAAGTGCATTCATTCTGCAGCTCCTCACTACCTTTCCTCTCTTCTCTCACTCTACACCCCTCCTCAGGAACTCCATTCTTCTTGCAGAGCGCTTCTATCTGTGCCCTTCTCTGCCACTGCCAACTCCAGACTTTGTTCATTCCACCCTGCTGCTCAATAAACCTGGAACAAACTACATGAGTCGATGAGTCATGCTCCTTTAGCCCTATTCAAATCCAGGTTAAAAACACACCTCTGAGGCTACTTTTGGATCCTAATGCTCCTCACTCTTGTTCACCACCTATGTTTACTGTACCATACTGCAGCCCCCAGTTATGTGACATTTTCCATCTTGATTAGATTGTAAGCTCTGATGAGCAGGGACTGTCTTACATACACACACACATATAGTGCTGCATATGCCTAGTAACGTAGTAGTGGTAGAGTATGATCGAAACAACCAGTTGTCCAAGCATGTGTGCACTCTGATCTCTTGTCTGTGCAGAAACACTGCCACTACCATCATGACCCTCGAAAAGGTATAAAAGCCACAACCTTGCCAAATGGTAGGGCCTGGAAGTGGAAATGGCAGCCCAGGACACAGGAATTAAGAAAATCACTGGCATTACTCCTGGATGGGAATGTGAAAGTTATCTTGGCTAGGTTTGGAACACCCCCCTGCAGGACTGATGGACTTGATGCATCAGTGAGAAACCTCATGTTTGGCATAGACTGCCTTCATTTCCAGAAGGAACCTCATCTAACACCACTATATAGATGGAAAAAAGCCCCGGCACTGTTCTATGGATGGTATGAAGCATGCAACTGCAATAGCTGCAAGGAGATACCACAAGAGCACCTCATAGATCTGCAAACGTCAGGACCTTAGGACCCCACTGGTCTGGGTCAATATGGGTCTATTCTAAGAAACTGCCAGAGCACCTTCAGCTGACTGTACCTCAGAAGGACCTGCTGGAACTCATTGTGGGGAGTGTTTACAGCCTGTGGAGGGAGCTGCAACTGAGCCTCATGAACACAGAGCTCCAAAAGGGCTGACCCTTTTGGGGTATAGATCCATAGGGTAAATACACCCTATACACACTCTTAGAAATCCAAGGGATACTGCCTGTTCCACCCAAAAGCCTATGCAGTATACTCTTAGCACTACTGGGTCCTTCTTCCAAGGGCCATTGAGGTCAAACCTCACCACTTCACCAGGTCCTCCCCAAAAGGCAACCTGAATTAGGTGCATCATGGTGGATCCTTGCCTTCCTTTAGGGCAATCTCCCCTTCTTCTTGACTCACTTGATGGAGACAGGGATCCCCACTTTGCATCCCAATCTCCTCCTGTAAGGGATAAGGACAGGCCTCCGGAACAGGCAAAAAAAAAAAATGCATCTCTGCTTTGCCTAGCACCCTAACGCCAGCAACCATAGCACTTAAGAGCCCTAGGTCCTCATTAGGGGAGTGCTAGGTCTCAGACCTCTACAAAGGGGCCCATCAAGCAGCTAGAAAAGACTGAGAACAGGATGTCAGCTGTTTCAGGAGCTGCAATTCCAGCTGCTTGAAAAAGGGCCATCGGGGTGGGAATATGGGAGGGAATGAAAGCAGCGATTCAGGGGCACCTAATTATGTGAGTGGTTAGGATTAAAAAGCAGAGGAGGAAAAAAGAAGAGCAACTGCAAGAAAATATTAAAATTGCAATGGAACATATAGAGAAAGGGGAACAGCACAGAGGATAAAGCACTTAAATCAGTTAAGAATGGAGTTAAATAAATTGCAGCTAGAAACAATTGCATTTTAAATGAACAGGGTTAAGCAGAGATTTTACGAACAGAGGGACAAAGCAGGGAGATTGCTAGCATGTAAGCTAAGGAAACAAGATACATTAGCTTTTGTACTGGCCATTAAAGGGAGGGAAGGTGACATTTAGAAGACAGAGAAACAAATTAATGCCAGATTTTGCCAATTTTATAAAGAACTGTACACTCAACAGGGGAGAGGGCACATGCAATATCCAAACGAGTTCATAATATTGTATATAGCATTAAGTTAACTTGTACATAGTTCTCCCGGTTGTCCCTTGTTTAATTCCCTGTTCATTGTAAACTCAATGTTGCCTGTATGCATTGTAGTATGTTTCTTGTTCAATGTACACCGCACTGATTGTAATAGCGCGGTATAAGAGAAATGTTAAATAAATAAATAAAATAAATAAATATCAGCACATGACCAGAAATATCTGGAGAAGATTGAATTGCCAATGGTGGGAGAGGACAAGAGCAATACTGGAGGAGGAAATACAGCAGGAAGAAATTGCAAGGGTGATTAAAGAACTGCCCAATGGAAAAACACCAGGATTAGTTGGGTTAACTAATGTCTTCTATAAGACTTTCAGAGAAGAGGTGGTAGAGATCTTAGGAAGGGTGTTTAATGGGATACTAGATGATGGAGGATACTTGTCAGCAGAAATGTTAACAGCCAGAATCATGATCCTACCAAAAGCAGGACAAGACCCATTAAATTACAGCTCGTATCGACCAGTATCCCTACTCAATGCAGATGTAAAGACCCTCGCTAAACTGCTGGCAAATCGACTTGCTAAGTGGATGCCCACACTTGTAGATATTGATCAAATGGGCTTTACAGGTGGGCGACAGGCGTGTGCTAGAAGTGATTTGGGCTGCACACCAACAGCGAGAGAAAATGATGATACTCTCAAGCGATGCTGAAAAGCATTTTATAGAGTAAATTGGACATTCTTGTTTGTAGTGATGTAAAAGATGGGATTTGGGCCCAAATATTCACACTGGGTGTAGGCCTTATATCAGGTCCCGTGCCTGGGTAAAAATGAATGGCAGATATACTGAAGCGTTTAAATTAGAAAGAGGCACAAGGCAGGGCCAGATGTCCCCACTCTTATTTGAATTGGTAGCTGAACCCTGAGCACAGATAAGGACAGATGAATATAAGGGGGTTAGAGGTGGAAGAGCAGCAACATAAGATATTATTTGCAGATGATATAGTGTTGATGGTAACACCCTAAAAAAACATTACCGAAGGTGCTGGAAGAAACAGGGCAGTATGGAGCTGTATCGGGATTTAAAATGAATTTGGACGAGACAGAAAGCGCTTAATATTACCTGAACTAAAGAAGTCTTGGCTAAGTTAAAATAACACTACCCCTTTAAATGGGCTTGTAGGGCTATCAGATATTTGGGAGTTAATATAAACGGCCCACCCTTAGAGTTTATATGAAGCAAACTATCCCCCCATTGTGGAAAGTAGTGGGGCAAGACTTGTGGGATTGGACAAATATGGAAATATCATGGATGGGACGAACAGCAGCAGTTAAAATTAATATTTTACGCAGGGTGTTATATTATTTTCAGGCCCTTCCCATAGCGATTCCAAGGGGGCATATGCGAGAGCTTCAAGGAAGGTATATAGATTCATATGGAAAAAACAGCCACCGCAAATTGCTAGAGCTGTAACGTATAGACCAAGAGAGGAGGGAGGACTAGGGGTACCAAACCTACAGACATATTATTGGGCTTCCCAAATTAGATATCTGATGGATTGATGAGAGGGAGGAGAAAGGAAAACCTTTGTTGCCCTGGAGAGGGCAGTGAATAGGGGGCGACCATTGGAGACCTCCCTTGGATGAGTAGAGCGGAACAGGGACACAAAATCCAAGACAATCCCTATGTGTGCCATGTACTTCGGATTTGGCATAGGGCAAGGAAAAAAGTGGAGGGTGAGGGGACACTCAATTCTTGGTAATGAAGGCTGGTCTCTCATACAAGGGATTTTACTCCGGGGCAAAAGGGAGGGATCAATAAAAAGTGGGAGAAAGCAGAACTAAGGTGGGTCCCATTTGAGGGCAGGTGGTACATTATAATTATATAATTATTTAAGGTAGAAATTGGGCAAGGAAAGTTTAGAGCGAGTATACTAAATCTCAAAACAATATGGTATTGGAAAAAGCGGCCCTTGGGATTGATATCGATCTTGTATAAAGCAGTAAGGGGGGATATGGACGATAAGCCTGGATATATGCTAGCATGGAAAAAGGAGTTGTGGATAACAGGAACTCAACAGTGGAAAAACATTTGACCAAGTTAAAGAACTACCCATATCTGTGACCATAAAAGAAAATTGGCACAAAGTCACGATGAGATGGTACTATATATCAGTACGATTACATAGGATGTTTCCATGTGTCGAAAGGGTGTTGCAGGGAATATGGGGGAAAAGTCTATGTATCACATTTGGTGGACATACCCCCAAATAAAGCTCTTCTGGGAAAAAGTCCAAAAGTTAATACAGCAAATAGTAGGGATGGATGTGATTGGGGACCCCGAAATATTCCTATTGGGGTGATGGAGAGAGGGAGCCACACAAAAAGAACAGACATCATGGCATGTTTAAGTGCAGCAAAATGTGAAGTAACAGATGGAAGCAGGTGAGGCCAACCCTATTGGAGCACTGTGTGGAGAGGCTTCGTCCAATATATTTAATAGAAAAATTGATAGCTATTCGCAGACAGCTGTTAACTAGTTTTGAGAGTGAATGGCAGAATGTGCTGGCTTACCTACACAGAGGGTGAAGAGAGGGAGGGTGAAATATGAGGAATAAAGAAGGGATGAAATGGGAATGCTGTTACAGGCTGGGATTGATATAACTATTGTAAGTTGTTGAAACAGTTGTGAATTATACCTGATATTCCTTCAATAAAAACTTTAAAATATAATAGAAAATAAAGAGGGCCATTAGCTTGCCAAGCTCAAATATGGCAAAGCAATGTGTGCCTTCGCATCAATGCTAACTCCTGGCAGACCCAGCAGCTCCTAGAATGGCAAAAGAAGAAAAAAAACATGTCCAAAAAGAAGCCCCTATCAGTAAAAGGACCTCACTCACCTGTCAGACAGGCCAGAAAAACCCCAAAATGGCCTCCCCGGTCATCTACACAGACGCAGGAAAGCCTATCCTCCTGAAGGGAATCCCCCCCCCCCCGTTTGAAGCTGCTTTACTCAAGCATTAAGGATGGGGAGCCAATTAAAGCAGGCCTTGACAAATTGTATTTTGGAGCCAGTTGAAAAACTTAGTAGCCAGGTGCCAAAAACCTCCCCCCTTATTTCCAGTCTCCACCAAAGTTGAAGCAGTAGGGGTGGGGCAGGGGATTTATTAAGTTTATTTTCCCATTCTCTGTCTGCCAGTATTTGCTTTCAGCAGGTGGCAGCATGCACAAACTGGTGTAATATAGATTGGCCTGTCTCCCCTGGCCCAGATCATGAACTTGTGGCCTGTGTGATTTGAGATCTTTGGCTCACTGTTTGCTTGGAGCATGGGTACACTTGTCATCTTAAACTGACCACTGCCTTGTTCCCAGCGATGTTAGCTGTGTGTTCCATAAAGTTGCTGTAGAAAAATGAAATAAATTTCAGAGGCAGCATCTCCTCTGTGCCTCATTTATTTTTTCATTATAATGATCTCAGTGCTATGGTTGGGCTAGACAGTTCAAATAAGTTAGTGACAGTAGTCAATGAGACAGCTCATGGCTAGATACAAGCAGATACAGGTTAGCTCTATTTCCTGGAGTACAGGACAGGAGTTCATCTGACACCCATGTCTTTCTCCCTATTTAAGGGATAAGATATATAAAGGGCCTTCAATTCCTCACCAGCTCCAAAAATAAAAAGGTAAAGGCATTAAAAAGCCTGAATGTGAAACGATATCTAAAAATAGAACTCAGATTGCATTTCCTTTTCTTCCATTACTCCCGTCTCCTTGTACAATTATATTAAAAAAAAAAAAAGTGAAAACCTATTTGCGGGCCCCTAGTTCAAATTTCTTTCTTTAGTTTCTACTACTAGTCAGCATAGGATATACTTTATAAAAAATGGGGTATGCCAAAGAGTGACCAGCTTCGACCTCCCATCCCTCCCCTCAATCTCTGTCACCCATAAAGTTCGACTTGGCCCAATAGAACAAAGGTCAAAAAAACTTCCTCATACTTCCCCCTCCCCCAACAAAGACATACTTTTCTTCTTTTTTTTTTTAAATTACATAAGTGTTCTCTAAAATATTGGGAAGCACAACCTTTTAACAGAGCGGCAGGGTCACAGGGAACTCGCAAGTTTTCGAGAAGCGAGGACACGTCCCGGCCCGCCCCCAGGGACCGTCACTTAACCCACGTGAAGATTTTGGCAGAACTGAAAGTAGCAACACAAGATAAAAAATGCCCTTCCCCTTCATAGAACTTGGAACTCACCCTTTCATTTTGTACGCCGGAGCTCGACTCTTTCCCTCCCCCCACCGAAAAGAGACAGATCCGGCAAGAAGGCGACGGTGGGGGCGGAGACGGCGACTCCGCTCAGAGGGAGAAACGCTTCGGTCGGTAACTGGCCAGGCTATGACCACCGATATCAGGGGGAGGGGTGACGGGCGGGCTACCTCCCCGACACTCTCCTCCACATGTGGTAGCGACAGCGGTGCTGGTGCTGCTGCTGCGTCTACTCCTCCCCCTCCCTGCAATACACGCACGCGCAGTCGCGCACTCCTTCTCAAGCTTTCAATCTCTCACTCCCTACCTTCGCGCGCTCACCCACTTACGTCTTTTTCTACACAGCACGCACGCCCTCACCCCGTCCTGCGCTAGGCTTCCCGCCTGTAGCTCGTGCCAGTAGTCGTACGTTCTTTTTCCAGCTAGCATCTTTAACCTTTGACCTCCTTCTCTGGAAACTTCAGTAATGTAAAAATAAATTGTATTTATGGATGGCGAAGTAAATATATGTTTATTAGTAAACTCTAAAATTTGCATACTAGTCAAGGGTTATATAATATGAATGTTTATAGGATTTGACCCTTGACCCTGTTTATCTCTTAAACTGTTTCTAGGTGTACATTTTTATAGTGTAAATTCAGATACTATTAATTTGAGGTATAATAAACCAAACTGATTTTTCTAAGTTAATTTTCGTATTGAGATTTTTTTATGGTGGAGCTCTAAGGAACCGACTTTATTGCGAAATTGCTCTATTCAATTTTTTAAAACAACTACCTCCAGTTATAAAGAAAATGCACAATGATTTTATGCTTCAGAAAAGATAAACTGGTGGGAGGGGAATGGAGAACGCTGCACAGTCGATGGTGACGTCATATCCTTTGTAACATTATTCCTGTACATGTAGATTATCATAAAAAATAATATATATAGCTTTTAAACTTAATAGAAGGACCAATTAAATACAATCTATTTATATAGATACATTAATTGTTTTTATTAGTCTTTAACATTTCGGGTGGGCGTGTGACACGCGCAGAAGGCGGTGCAGATAGTGTCAGCTGATTGCGGCCCCAGAGTAGTGAGGAGGGAGGGGAAAAGAGAGAAAACGGGAATCTGGCAATTATTGTAGGGCGACAAGCTCAGCCGGGTAAGTGCTGGTGTTTTGTGCATCCGCTTTGACCCACTGAAAAGCGGGATATAAATACAGCTAAATAAATAAATCCGGTGGTTCCTATTCCGTGGCGGTGCTTGGAGTCGTATGCTTTCGATCTCTAGTTTGAATCCTTCCTACTCCGGGGAGGCTGGGGATTGTTCTGACTTGTCAGGAAGATTAGTTGAAGTTCTGTGGAGGACTGAGGTCTGGTTTGGTTTATTGACCTTATACATCGTTTTTCGTAATCGAGTATTTAAAGAGGTATACAGTGCATGCCGTAGTTTGCATTTAATATGCACAAGATTTATTTGTGGCCTCTCGTGCTTATTATCTGTTTGCATAGTAACAGATAAATATTCATGCGTTTCCGAAACCTCATCAAGGTCTTTCTAGTTGTTATCCATGACTTTTTTTTTTCTTCACATGTTTAGAAAAAAGTCCATTGGGTGCTCGCCTATGTCATTATGTTTGCAAAATTTTTCTAAAATCTGCAAAGGCTGCTCCGTTTTCATCTAGCCTAGTTTACCTAATATATCTAGCAAAATCAGCAAACTTTTTTTTTCCATTTTTTCCCATTATAAAACTGTATGTAGTGGATCTCTGAAAACCATTAAAACGGAAGGAATTAGTGAAGCTTTCCCATATTTTTGTGGTGATGAGAACTCCTTTTACTGCGCCATTTTGCTGCGTTAACTTTAATAACATTTCACTTATTTTGGCTAAAATGTCAACGTTGCCGATACTGTAAATAAGATAATCGCATTCATTAACGAACTGCGAAGTTAAGAAGTAGAATAATATAACTCGTTGTGGAAAATCATTAGCTGTTTCTTAATCTTCCCAAGACTTTATCATATTTATGTGTAATTTTGTGAGCATCTCAGTAGAATGAGCTCAAGAACCTGCACTTAGTATTTATTTCTGTAGTCTAATATCGACTAGAAGGATACATCGTAATAGCGTTTATCATAGGAAAACATTCTCTCTGCAGTTGATAACTATAAGAAGTGACAAGTAAATCAGAATTTGCATTGAAACATAATGTCTCTGTGGAAGTGGGAAGGTTAAAACGGGTGCTTTGTTTATTTTTTTTCATTTGCTTTTTATTAACTTTACAAGCAAATTCAGATCCATTACATAGTAATATACATTAAACAGTCTAACACCGTGTTTGCTATATGTGCCAATGTAACGATCCTCCAACAACAAACGTAAAATCCAGTGTACTCTTCAGATTTTTCTCTTCATAACTTTGAACACTTTATCCCCTCTCTCTGCCATCCTTTTCTAGTCCCCCCACCATCTCTGCCTCATTTTACAATATAATCCATTGTAGTTAAGTGTGTTTCTATCAAAATGCTCCTTCTAACAATGGAAACATCCCAAATCTGAAGTTTGTCTATAATGCTCATTACATATGACTTCATGACCACAAGCTTTTCCATTAAATAGATGGACCTCAAATTAAATTTGACATAAATCCAGCTATGGTCATGTAAGTAGCATTTAATAATTTTATTATTTTTTTGGTTTGTGGTGTTTCCTAGTTACTCAGCTGCCTCTGGGTTTTCTTGGCAATGTATCACTGGAAGTAGATTGCCAGGCCTTTTCTTCGAGGCCATGGAAGGTAAAGTGACTTGTCAAATGTCACAAGGAGTGCCAATGGGAATTGAAACCTTGATCTTCTGGGTAATAGGCAGTTGCTGTAACCATTAGGCTACTTCTTCAGCATTTAATTAGTGGTTGATAATGTTCTTGCCTTTATATACCAACTCTATGGAAGAAGCCCAGTGGATGTAGCAAAAGCTGTTAGTACAACTGGGCTAAAAAACGTTTTGGATAAGTTCCTGGAGGAAAAATACATACAGACAGACTGCAAATCTAAAAGTTCAAGTGGTTTACAATAAAACAGCAAGACCTGGACTTAAAAGAAAATGTTACATAAAACTATGATAGACAAATTAAGAGCTGGTAATTAAATTATGATGATTAAGAAATGTTCCATATATAGGTTTGTTTTCAGTTTTCTTTTAAAGTCTAATAGATCATTGATGGTACAAAGTTCATATGGGAGCATGTTACAAAGAATTGCAGCAAAGAAAGAGAGAGCTCTCCTTGATGTTCCGAAACTAATCATGGCGTAAGCTGGAGGCACATGGAGTGAGTTGAGGCAACATTAAGTGGACTGGGGGAAATCCACTGCTCATCCCTGGGATAAGCAGCATGGAATCTATCTATTACTTGGGATTCTGCTATGAAGTTGTAACCTGGATTGGCCACATTAGAAGCAGGATACTGTGTTTGGACCTTAGCTCTGACACAGTATGGCAGTTCTTATGTTCTAGCAAGAGCCTTCTGGGTTATTTCATCATGTCTCAACCCAGATGTCTAAAAATACTCTTCCCCCAACTCCCTTACAATGTACTTTGAACACTCCCATCATGTGTGCCAGAAGTGTAACCCCCTGATCACACCCTCTACAGCAGTTCCTATTTGCACCAATAAATATTTTCCTTATTCTACAGCAGGTCAAATACCACCCATACAATACTTAATAAATATTCCCTTTTAAGAGACATGGAAATGGAACTCTTAACCTGCTATCTCAAAGGCTTTACCACCATTGTCCCTCAGTTAACACTGTCCAAAGGTAGTTATTCCAGCTCTTCATAAACCCAATTTTTTAAAACTTTCTTACAATGGCATACAACTTCAAAATTGTTCCTTTTTTTGTTGTTCTGATCATGTAGTTGGAGTTTTTAGTATCAAATCAATTTAGTTGTATAACTTGGTAGACCCTTGCTGAAGCGAAGGGTTGTAAGTTAATTGAACATCCAGGATTCAGTCCTGCTTCTATTTCAGACAGTTAATTGAATAGTCCATTTCTCTAGCCCAGCACTGGACTGGCCAGATAGTCAGGGGTCAGCAATATGAACACTGATCCCATTACTCTTTCGGATCCAAGAAATTCTAGAGCTATACTTAGTGTTTAAAATATTACCCATTGAATCTTTCAGTATATGCACTGCCCTAAAAAAATTATCCATCCAGACTCCTGTGGTCAGAAGGGGCATGTTTACTACATGTCCCATTTGTGAAGCATTGCCATCTGGCAAGTATACGGGAAAGAGCATCCTTTGTCGCTGGGCTGGTTCTTTGGAATGCACTCCCCTTTACAGTTGTGCAGCTTATATTCTTATTTACTTTTTCATAAAACAGCTAAAGGCCCACCTGTGCCAGCAGGTGTTTCAAGGCTTTATGGAATGTAGTTAGTTACTCCTGGTAATTAATACCAACAACAGTTATCTTTAACATCCAGATTAATAATATTTTGGTAGACAGACAGGTTTTTTATTTGTTTTTGTTTTTTTATTTTGTTGATAGGCATTGTGTGTGTTTATTTGATATGATGTTTTGTCTTTTTTGTTTTGTGTATATTGTGCTGTAATCCACCAAGATTCCCCCCCCCCCCAACCAAGACACCTGTTGTGAAGAAACCCAATCTTGGGTCACCTTCCAGGCCCAGACCTGATTGTAGATAGCCTGTGATGTAAGAGATGGTTTACCATGAACACCCCATACCAATTGTGGTCATAGCTAAACCAATTCCGGCCAGATTGTGGCCAGTGCACATTTGACAGTTTGGCATTAGGTTATCAGACAATGGGAACACATTGTCAACATATATCCACTTACATGTCTACCTGGTAGTCTTGAGGCTTTGTACACTGCACCTGACCCCACATTCTAATAGTTTAGTCAAATGATAAGAATACAATAGGGAAGGTCCAGCTTAGGTTTCTTACGTTGACAAACAAGTTGATGCTTCTGTGGTTATGGAAAGGGATCGGTGGTGGTTGTGGTGGTGTCAGGCAGTCACAGCTCCTAGGTATGTTTTAGAATTGTAAATATGCCAGATAAAATTAGGGCTTCTATTTTTAGTTGCAAGTTTAGGTGTTTATTTTCCAGCTAACTAGGAAATCTTTGAGGGTAGATATAATTGGTGTTTTATGGTACAGGTGCTATTGCTGGGTACCTTTTTATTATTATTTGTTTGACTCAAATGTATATATTTCTGCATCTGAGGAATTGTTGGTGTGGAAAAAAAGGCACAAAAACAGGGGGAATCCAAAGCAGGGAAATGGAGATGTGTAAAAATACTAGTGCAAGTGATGTTTTTCTGGCATTTTTGCAACTGTTTTTTATTTTTTTGAACTATAGGTATTTTTAAAGAGTTTATTGGTTAAATCAGAAGCCATGGATATAATATGTACATATGTTAGCATGGTTCTTTATTAACCATATGTCATGTTAAGGAATGTATTGATTTTATGTCCCCTTTCCCCTTGTCACACCTTCTTCCCTGAGAACCCTCATCAGCCTAAAGACTTGGAGGGGTGCCTCCTTCAAGTAGCACCCTTCTCAATATCTCTCTCTGTATGGAAGAGTTTACCATAGTAATGGCAGCTATCTTCCTTTCTTCCCCAGGCCTGAGTGCACCACCTTTGTAGCATGTCTACAGTTTAGCTTTAGACTTTTTTTTGTAGTATGTATACTCTGGAACATCAAGCAATGCCAAGCTATTCACGTCTATAAGATTTCTGACAGCCCCTGTAATATTTAGTTCAATGGTTAGAAGGAAGGACTAAAAGTACCACTAATGCAATGGGATGTAGACTCAAAGCCAAAACTACTCAAAATGTTCTCTCACTTAAGTGGGGCACCTTGGGCTGCTTTGATACCTTGTGTACCAGATAGTGTCCTCCAAAATGTTTTTTCAACACACACACACATCAGGTACCTATAGATTCCACATTATGCATGCATTGGTAGGAAGAGGCAGCCCTGAAGAGCTCATCTCATCAAGACAAAGACCGACGCATCCAGCTTCCAGAAATTTCTCCCCCAATGCTTATCTTTGAACAGGCAGACAGAAGGCAAGGGAAAATGGTAGAGTTTCAGGCCCTGCCCTCTTTCTCCAACTGACTGGGACTTGACTAGTGCTTTGAACTACACAGCAGGATGGTGTCCTGCATGGTCAAGTTGCAAGAAAGCATCAATGTGCAGCGGAGGAGGATGTGGCTCAATGCACCACCACTCTACTTCTGCCAGTTCTGTGAGTTGTAAGGGGAGAGGGGAGTAATTGATGAGGGTATAGGGAATGAGAGAGGGATCAACAGGAATAACTAGGGATTGGGGATCAAGGGGAAAAAGATGGTTTGGACGGAAGTTGGGTGAAATAGGAGGAGTAGATAATCAAGAAGATAGCATTAATAGTTAGCACTATTGTTCTAAGAGTTTGAATGCATGGCAGAAGAGGAACTGCTTAGCTAGGGAGGGGAGGAGAACTAGGGCTGACAAAATATTAATAGAAGAAAAGCATTTAAAAAAACACTCAAAGAAATGGTTAAAATCTAAGTATGGGGTCACTACTTGCTGGAACTGCTTTGCTTCTTACTATTTTGCTGCTTCCTGATACCGTCGGCTGGAGGAGGAGCTAGTGCCCTGACCTTACTTCCCAGGCATTTTAAAATCACTGCCTCGCCTCACGTCCTGCCCCTTTGGAGCCTGGAGGAGCTTCACCGGATTTCTTATGGGAAAGCAGAGGAAACGGGCACTGTCCTTGGCCACCACGAAATCTGTTTAAAATCATTGGGCCTATGGATCGGCACTTGCAGGTGACTCTGGCTGGTGCGTTGTTTTCCGACATAGATTCCTTCGGAACTGTGAGTACTGTTTTGGTGGGAGACCTTCCTTTATTGGGTATTACCCCACCTGACTAGGAAGGAAGTGTAGTGGCAGGCGCTATCCCTGAGAATTCAAGCGGGGAGGGAGCTCTGCCTATATTACCCAAGACTGATTCTTCTTGATTGAGTTGTGGACCCAGTGATATCGCTTTACCTGTTTCTCTACAGTTTTTGGTTTCTTCTGAGTTTGTTACTGCTCCTATTGATATTTCTTTACGCGACATCTAGGAGGTGGTAACACGCATGGAATTGTCATTGCGTTCTCTCTCTCGGGTCTATTTTTTTTCTTCTCAAGTAGTAACTAAAATAACTGATCAAGACAGTTCTTTGAAATCTTGCCTCTATTCGACTACTCGAGGGTCAAGTTTCAGTGGCTCAATCGGTTCTTTCCTCAAATATTCAGAATAGTACTACTCTTCATCATTAGATTGAGTCACTGGAGAACGCACTTGGGACCAAGAATTTGCATTTTATTAACTTGCTCTCATTATTTGATGCCAAAGCTTTTATTGCAGAAGTATTTCAATGAAACCTTGTCATTGCCAAATGTGGAGGCTATTAAGTGTTCTGTGACATATTTTATTCCCCAAAAGGCTAAGGCCCAGGTTTCTTGTGAGGTTGATGGAGCTCTGCTTTCTCAAGCTGAAACTCTTGATGTCTCAGCATTTCTTGAGTCTTCAACTGGCTTCATTCTCAAGCGGGCGATTCTAGACACATCCTTTATTTAGAAGATAACAATTTAGTACTTAAAGCTCATTTTCCTAAAAAGAACGCAGAATTCTGTGGTAGCCCAATTCAGATATTTCCTGATGTTTATAGAGTCACCTAGAAATGTAGAAAGGATTTTCTTAGTTTTAAACCTCTGGTCTTGGCCTTAGGGGTGACTACTTTTTCTTAAAATATCCTTGTAAATGTCTGATTTCCTATCAATCTGTTGATTTGTTTATTTTGACCCACAGCAACTTGAGGCGTTTTAATCACCCCTTCAAAACGTTCATCAGATGAGAGTGGGATAATTGGATGCAGCATGGAATTCATGAATTCACTCCATCGGGACGATTAAAGAGGGCTACATTAACGGAAATCTGCAATTGGTTGTGTTCTGCTTGGGACAAAATATCCCCGGAAACCATCAGAAATGGATTCCGAAAAGCCGGAATTGTTTATAAGAACGAGGATCGGGTGCGCAGTGATGACGAAGATGATGATGAAAACGTCGAAAGGAGTGACGATGAAAGTGCATATGTTACGGAAGAGCGTCTCCAGACGGTTTTAAATTTTTTCAATGATGATGTTGATGAGGGGAGTGATTTCGAAGGTTTTATGGAATCGGATGAGGAAAATTAATTAAATATATTTATTTTTATACCAATATATTCGTGTAAGGCCTCTTTTTTGGGATCGGTTACTTGTAATAAAGTTCAGGTATAGCGTGCCCTCGCAAATACCGCGCAGGAGGGTTGCGCGGTAGGTAAAAAAGTGTATAGTGCGCGCGCTATATGCGCGAAAATACGGTAAACGTCTCAATCATATCACCTCTATCCTGCCTTTCCTCTAAGGTGTACATATTAAGATCCTTAAGTCTGTCCTCATATGCTTTTCTAATGAAGACCACTAACCATTTTAGTAGCCACCCTCTGTATTGACTCTATCCTGTTTATATCCTTTTGAAGGTGCGGTCTCCAGAACTGCACACAATACTTCAAATAGGATCGCACCAAAGACTTATACAGAGGCACTATCACCTCCTTTTTTTCTGCTAGTCATTCCTCTCCGTATGCACCCAAGCATCCTTCTAGCTTTTGCTGTCACCTTTTCTACCTGCTAAGCTACTTGAAGATAAGCAGACACAACCACGCCTAGGTCCCGCTTTTCTTTAGTGGACAAAAGTACTTCACCCCCTATACTATATTGCTCCTTTGGATTGCTGCAGCCCAAATGCATGACCTTGCATTTTTTAACATTAGCTAGATCCCTCTTCATGTTATCTACACCTTCCTGGGTGTCTACTCTATTGCAGATTTTGGTATCATCCGCAAAGAGGCAATCCTTACCCAACAGCTCTTCCGCTATATCACTAACAAAATGTTAAAAAGAATCGGACCAAGGACAGATCCCTGGGGCAAACCACTAGTAACTTCCTTCTCCTCAGAGAGAGCTCCATTTACCTGTACTCTTTGTCGCCTCCCACTCGACCAATTTCTAACCCAAGCAGTAACTTTAGGGTCCATCCCTAGGGTGCTCAGTTTGTTTATAAGTCACCTGTGAGGAACGGTGTCAAAGGCTTTACTGAAATCTAAATACACCGCATCTAGGGCTCTCCCTCGGTCCAACTCCCTGGTCACCCAGTTAAAGAAATCAATCAGATTTGTCTGACAAGACCTGCCTCTGGCGAATCCATGCTGCCTCGGATCCTGTAATTTGCTGGACTCCAGAAACCTCACCATTTTATCTTTCAGCAGCATTTCCAATAATTTACTCACCACCAAAGTTAAATTAACTGGCCTGTAGTTTTCAACCACACCCTTACTTCCGCTTTTGTGTAAAGGCACCACATGAGCCTCTCTCTAGTCCTTTGGCACCACTCCCGACTGGCATTGAAAAGGTCAGTCAGAGGAGCTGCTAGAACGTCCCCAAGTTCCCTCAGTATTCTAGGGTGTATTACATCCGGTCCCATCGCTTTGTCTACTTTAAGTTGAGCTAGTTTCTCACGAACACAGTCTTCTGAAAATTATTCAAGATGCTCCTTGCTTCTGTTCTTGTTTGTGAGTGTTTTCTGGGGTCCTGTTCCTGGTTCTTCATTTCTGAACACAGAACAGAAATATTTGTTAAGCAATTCCACTTTATCCTCATCAGCTTCTACTTATTCCTCCCCTTCACCCTTGAGTCTTACAATACCACTTTTGCCCTTCCTCTTATCACTAACATATCTGAAAAATGTCTTATCCCCCCCCCCCCATGTTATTGCATTGGCTATTTCCTCCTCTTTTTGAATCTTTGCTTTCCTGACTACTTTGCTAGCTTCTCTAAGGTTTTTTTTTTCTAAATATAGCTTTCTGTCTTCCTCTCTCTGTGATCTCTTGTATTTCACGAAGGCCTCCCTCTTTTTCTTCACCTTTACAGCTGCTTCTTTCAAAAGCCATAGCGATCTCCTTTTCCTTTTACCTTTTATTTACCATTTTAACAAAAAGGTTTGTTGCCCTTAAAATATCCCCTTTCAGTTTTGCCCACTGTTTTTCTACATCCCCCAGCTGTTCCCATCCTGCTAACGACTCCCTGAGATATTGGTCCATCTTGGCAAAGTTAGTTTTCCTAAAGTCTAAGACCCTCACTTTTGAATGGATTCTAACAATCCTAGTCCTAATACTGAACCACACCATCTGGTGATCAGTGGATGCAAAATGATCTCCCACTATAACATCAGAAATACTTTCACCATTGGTAAGCGTGAAGTCCAGTATGGCCCCTTCACGTGTGGGGTCTGTTACCAATTGCCTGAATAGTTCTCCCTGTAAAGAATCCAGGATCTCCTTACTTTTAGATGATACTGCAGCAGGAATGTGCCAATCAACATCTGGCATATTGAAATCCCCTTTCTAGCAATGCTGCGTATGTCTTCAATTAACTCTCTGTTCACCTCTTTCTCTTGCGAGGGAGGTCTGTATATCACGCCAATTCAAATAGATTTCTCTTTCCCTCTTTCTAATTTAACCCACAGTGCCTCCTCTTAAGCTCTATAGTTCCAAAGCTTTTAATATTATATTTTACGTATAGTGCCACTCCTCCTCCCCTTCTTCCTACCCTGTCCTTTCTGAATAAAGTATAGCCTGGTATAGTTACATCCCAGTCATGGTTTTCTGTGAACCATGTTTCTGTAACTGCCACTAAATCCAAGCCATCCTCTTTCCCGTTATCTGCCCTGTCCGAAGGCATTGCGAACTGCCCTAGCTTGGTGTTTGCAGAGTGATACGCTGCTGAAGGGAATGCTGCTAGAGATTCCTCACTGGGTGCACCTCAAAAACGGACTCAAGTCTAGTCGGTTGGGGAGCACATTGCAATGCACAGTTTCTGCAGGGTCGGTAGACAGAGCAGGAAGCATAGTGGCCCATAAACCAGTTGGAGTTGTGAGCAGTGTTTCTGGCTCTGAAGGGATTTCGGCACCGGTTGGAGGGGAAAGCAGTGAGGGTGTGTTCGGACAATGCTGCGGCAAAACCCTAATCATCCAGCAGGGCGGAACGGGCAGTGTACAATTGGAAGAGGAATCTGGTGCATTTGCTGGAATAGGCGGAGCAATATCTCGTGGCTCTGTCAGCTGCGCACATGGCTGGACGGGAAAACAAGACCGATTTATCTCAGCAGAGTGAAGATCGAGTCGGCGAAATGGATACTCTGAGTTTTCGTTCGGTTGGTCAGCCGATTGGGGGCAGCACATCATGGACTTCATGGCTACCTTCGACTCAGCAAAAGTGACACGCTTTTACAGCAGAAGGAGAGAATGGATGTTGGAGGGGCTTGATGCCCTAGTGTAACCATGGCCCTCACAAAGGCTGCTGTATGTCTTTCCTCCATGGCTGCTTTTTGGGAGGGTGGTACAGAGGATAGAAGCGCATGTGGGGCTCGTGATGCAAATCCACCCCAGATTTGACAGGCTCCCTTAGAGAAGAAGAGGAATTCAGCGTTTACTTGGTGTCTGAGTGGGGGAAAAGTGTTTCTGGTCAGCCCTAGCAGGGCTGTAAGTCCAGAGGATTTCTGGATTCAATTTAGAAAAAAAAAAAGTCGACGAACTTCGGCTGCCAACCATTGTAATAAGCTGGTGCTAGAGGCAGAACCTGCCTTGTGGGAGTGCTGCAATCGTCACCAAAGGGAGGGAGAGGATCTGGGAGCCCCAGAGTGAAGCCCTCTGCCCTCGGTGTCAGATCTCCTTCACCTGCTAACAGCAGAGGTGGGGGGGGGGGGTGATCCGAGACATCGCAACGCCCAGCAAAGGTACCGGGGAAAAATGGTAGACACCATCCTAAAGAACAAAATTGCTGAACATGTAGATAGCCATGGCTTAATGGGAGACATCCAACATGGCTTTAGACAAGGAAGATCTTGTCTTGCTAATGTGTTATGTTTTTTTGAAGGTGTGAATAAACAGGTGGGCAAAGGTGAGTTGATTGATATTGTGTATCTGGACTTTCAGAAAGCCTTTGACAAGGTCCCTCATCAGAGACATTTTGCAAAACTAAAGAGTCATGGGATAGGAGGCAGTGTACTATTGTGGAGCAGGAACTGGTTAAAAGATAGAAAGCAGAGGGTAGGGCTAAATGGCCAATTTTCCCAATGGAGAAAGGTGAATAGTTGTGTACCCCAAGGATCTGTGCTGGGTCTGCTGCTTTTTGACATATTCATAAATGACCTGGAAAAGGGAATAACGAGTGAGGTTATCAAATTTTGCAGATGAGACAAAACTATTTAAAGTTGTTAAAACCCAAGAGGATTGTGTAAAATTGCAGGACTGGACATCAAAATGGCAGATAAGGACGTCACGGAGCTGATGGCGGCTTAGGTGCCTAGCTCCTGTCCAAACCCCGAAATTTCGCAAAATTTTGGATACCCCCACGGCTCTAAGGTGGAAGGGAAGCGAGCAGAGGAGTCTGCGATGGCTGCACGGAAGAAGTTAGTGACCTTCCAATCCGCCTATGCTCGGCGGGAGCAGCAGGAGGCATCGTCTGACTCCGAGGAGTCGGAAGGGACGGAGAATTTAGAGGTGGAGGAGAACCAGGTCGAGACGGAGGGGATGCCGCTGAAATCCTGGTTGACGGTGTTTAAAGTGGAAATGAAAGGTGCGATGAAGGAGATAAGGAAAGATCTGAAAGAGGCGCTGGCGGCGATACAGAAGGAAGTGAGCTATATGGGACAGCGCATGGAAGACCTCGAGGCTCACGTGGACCAACAAGAGGAGGAGATGCGGGAAATGGCGGCTGAACAGGACAAAGCTAAAAAGTTGCAGGAGGAGATGCAAGAAAAGTTGGAAGAGATTGAGGATCGGGCCAGGCGCACTAATCTTCGGATCAGAGGAGTGCCAGACACTGAGCTGTTTAAGGACTGTGAGTCTGTGGTGCAGCGTTTGTGCAGCCATATTTTACGGCTGGGAGGGGAGGGAGAGGCCCCAGTTGAAGCTGTTGGGGTGGAGAGAGCACACCGAAGCCTTGGCCCCCGGCGAGAGAGAAACAGGGTAGGGACATTATTGCTTGCCTAAGCAGATTCCCTGTTAAAGAACAAATACTCTCATTGGCACGGAGGTATGGCCGGATCGCCTGGGAAGGGAATGAGGTCGAAGTATTTAATGACCTATCCAAAGGTACTCTGGAATGGAGGAGAAGTCTGAGAGAGGTCACAGCATATCTGTGAGGGGAAAACCTGCGATATCGATGGATGTTCCCTTTTGGCCTCCTTCTCTCCGTAAATGGGGTGTCTAAGAAAGTTAAGACACCGGGGGAAGCCTGGGCAGTTTTGAAAGAACTGGGATGTGCGAACCTGCCTCAGGCTCAAGGGCACGTGCAACGGGAACATCAAGCGGCAGTGCCGGGAAAGCAGCGCACGCGATCGCAATGGCAGAGAGTGGGAGAGAAGGGGAAGCGACTGAAGAGGATGGCCCAGGAGCAGAAGAATGCGACAGTGGAAGGAGTTGATTGAAGACCTGCTTGCCGCTGATACTTGCTGGATCGATGAGGGGATTTGGGCGGTAGAGTCCTTTTCTCCTGGTATTGTGGACACTGGACTTATAGGGCTATGAGGGGGGTGGGTGCGGGTATGAAGGGTGTTGGAGCGCAGGTGGAGTGGAGGGGATTATGTATTGTATGCACTGATTTTTGAATTGTTGGTGGGGGTTGTGATGTTTGTAGGGGTAGGACATGATGGTCTCGGAAGGGAAGGAGGGTGGTGGGGTGGGGTGGAGGGAGGGGGGGTGGGGGGGGGCACGGGGAGGAGGGAAGAGGGGGAGGAGGGAGAGTAGGGGGGGAGGGGGGTGGGGGTTAAGGGCACAGCACATGGGGGAGTAGGGGGGTGGACGGAGGTGAAATGTTGCGGATAGGGACTGTCAATGTGAAGGGGTTGAATACTCCTGCTAAGCGTAGCCTGTTATTTCAAGAAGCACAACGTAATCATTGGGACGTGGTGCTAGTACAAGAGACCCATTTGAGGAGGGGGGAGGGGGGAGGTGGGGAGATTGGGGAATCGACTTTTCCCTGAGCAATTCTTCTCTTGCCATGCAGGGGGGTGAAGAAGGGGGGGTGGCAATATTGGTACGGGGAGGGTGTGGTATTCAAATAGGGGGGTACTTTAAGGATACGGAGGGACGGGTGGTGGGGGTAAAGGGGAGGTTTGGTTTGATAGATATAGTGCTGGTTTCGGTGTACGGCCCTAACGGCAACCAAGGGACTTTCTGGGAAGATTTGGGGCGGTTGTTGAAAGTTGAGGGGGGGCGGTTGTTGGTGGGGGGGATTGTAATGTAGTGTTGGATCCGCGGGTGGATCGGGATTCGAAAGGGGGGGGATGGCGGGAGTAGGAATAGACGGGGTTTAAGAGGGTTGATGCAGCAATGGCATTTAGTGGATGCGTGGAGGGTGCTTCACCCTACCCAGCGGGAGTATACCTTCTTCTCGGCGCCCCATCATAGTTGGAGTAGGATTGACATGATCCTTTTGGAGAAGCAATGGATGTTGGAGGTAGAGAGCGGGGGGGTTGTCCCAGTGGGGTGGACGGATCATAGTGCGGTGGAAGTGGTCATACGGAGCCCTACACGGGGAGGGGTGGCCTTTTGGAGATTAAATGAAAGCTTATTGGAGTGTGGAGAGGTGGTGGAGGTGAAAGATTATTTAGCTTTAAATGATACGGGAGAAGTGCGAGACGCGGTCGTTTGGGAAGGGCTGAAGGCGGTTGTTAGGGGGAGGTTTATCATGTGTGGGGCTCGGAGGAAGAAGTTGAGGAAGGAAAAAGAAGAGGGGTTGCGGAAGCGGCTGCAGGTGGTAGAAGGTACTTATAGGGAGAGTAGGGAGCTGGGAGACCTCCGGATAGTAGAGCAGGTGCGGGCAGACTTACAAGCTCTGCAATTGGAGCAAATGGCCTTTGCACTACAAAAGGTGAAGCAGGTCCATTATGAATTTGGAGATAAAGCGGGCCACTTATTAGGACGGCGGTTGCGACAGCGGGTGGGGGCATCCACGATCTTCCAGATTAGAGGGGAGGATGGGGTGACCTATAGGGATGAGGGGAAGATTCGGGAATGTTTTAGGGATTTTTATGGGGAGCTATATACGGGGGAGAAGGGGGTGGAAGGGGAAGCCATTCAGGAGTATTTAGATGGGATACCGCTTAAGGGGCTCTCGGACGAGACGAGGGCGGAGTTGGAGACTTCTATCACTGAGGAAGAAATTGGAAGGGTGGTGAAGGGGTTACCGGGGGGAAGGCGCCAGGGTTAGATGGGTTGCCGGGCTGTTTTTATAAGGTTTTTTGGGGGGAGATTAGGGGGATATTAGGGAGAGTATTTCATGGGGTGTTGGAACAGGGGGGGGAATTGCCACGGGATATGTTGATGGCGGGGATAACTGTCTTATTGAAGCCGGGAAAGGATCCCCTGAAGTGTGGATCATACCGGCCTATCTCCCTGTTGAACGTGGATGTCAAAATTTTAGCGAAAGTGTTGGCGGACAGATTGGCGGGCTGGATGCCAGAGGTGGTCCACGGGGATCAAATGGGCTTTATTAAGGGGAGGCAGGCTGCAGATAATGCAAAGCGGGCCATAGGGGTGACATGGGAGGCAGGCCACGGGGGGGAGGAGCTTATTTTGATGTCTATTGACGCAGAAAAGGCCTTCGATAGAGTCCATTGGGGGTTTTTGATGGCTGTGCTAGAAAGGGTGGGGTGTGGGCCGAATTTTCTGAAATTGATTCAGGGCCTCTATCGGGAGCCGCGGGCGCGAATAAAAGTGAATGGACGGTACTCGAGCGACTTTGCAGTGGGGCGTGGGACAAGATAGGGGTGTCCCTTGTCCCCGCTCTTGTTTGCTTTGGTTGTTGAACCCCTGGCTGAACGGATTCGGAGGAACACGAGGATAGTGGGTTTGGAGAGGGGGGGGGGGGCTCTCCCATAAGATTTCCTTATATGCTGACGATATTCTTTTGTATATGTGTCAGCCGCCGCAAACGTTGCCGGAAGTTCTTAGGGAGGTAGAAATCTTTGGGGCTGTCTCTGGGTTTAAAATGAACATTGACAAGACTGAGGTGATGAAGGTGCAGCTGGGGGAGGAATCTGAGCGGCGCCTGCGGTCGGCCTTTCCCTTGAGATGGGTACGTAAATCCTTGGGGTACTTGGGGGTTCAGTTGACAGGGTGGTATGAAGAGCTGTATAGTGCCAATTATCCGAAACTTTTGGGGACCATCTATACTGACTTAGATGGCTGGATGAGGTTGGAGACGTCATGGTTGGGTAGGATAGCAGCCATCAAAATGAATATTTTACCCCGGTTATTATATTTGTTTCATGCCTTGCCGGTTGAGATCCCGGAGGGCATCCTGCGTGGGTTGCAAAGTCGTATATTTAGCTATATCTGGAAGAGGAGACCACCCCGCATTTCTAGAAGGGTTATGTGCACTAGTAAATTGGAGGGGGGCTAGGGGTTCCTGATCTTCGAGACTATTATCGGGCAGCGCAGTTAAAGCATATTATGGATTGGAGGGTTGGAAAGGGTGGAGCTCCATGGGTTAGCTTGGATAGCTACAGGGTCCAAGGGGGGAGGTTGGATGCTTGGATATGGGCTCCGGGGGGGGGGGGGGGGACAGAGGGTTGCTAGGGGGGGGGGGATATCCTGCAATGAGGCATGTGGCGAAGATTTGGGATGTGGTTAGGGGACCCGTAGCTAAACAGAGGGGGGTCTTGGTTTTCAGTGATGACACCTTGGAGGGGATGGCGGGCCTTTAAACCGGGTTGGGAGGGGGGCCGATTTGACATTTGGAGGGAGAGGGGCCTCAATTGTGGGTTTCAGTTGCTGGAGGAGGGGGAGATGCGGGGGTTTGAGGAGGTGAAGAGGGAGTATGGGCTGGAGGTGGTGGATAGGTTTGCTTATGCTCAGGCTTGCTCATTTTTGCGTCGTACTTTGGGACGGGAGGGGATGGAGAGGGAGGTCTCGGCAGTGGAGGCCATTTGGTATGGGAGGGGAGGTTCGAAGGGTATGATTACGGCTCTTTATGCAGCGGTGCATGAGCAGCGGGAGGGGAAATTTCACTATATGGTTGACTGGGAGCGAGATTTAGGCCACACTATTAGTTGTCAGGATTGGAAATGTATCTGGGATTTGATAAAGAAGGGGCCTTGTGCTAGCCAGATTCGCGAAAATAGCTATAAAGTACTTCTACGGTGGTATTATACGCCAGAGAGGCTGCACAGGTTTTTCCCAGAGATTTCCCAGCTGTGTTGGAGAGGGTGTGGGGAGGTGGGATCTTTTTGGCATATATGGTGGGGGTGCACAAAGGTATTGGGGGATGGTACAGAATTGGATTCAAGTAAATTTGGGGGTTGTGGTGGATCTAACTCCGCATATTGCTTTATTATCCTGGTGGGGGGAGGGACGGGGGAGACAAGGGGGATTGATGGTGTTGGCATGTCTCTGCGCAGCCAGATGTGAAGTGGCGGCAGCATGGAAAAAGAGTGAGATGCCACCATTGGAGGGATTTGTGAAACGACTCCGGAATATGACCTTGATGGAAAAATTGACAGCTATTAGGAGAAAGCGGGGGAGGCGCTTTGAGGAAACTTGGGGTGGGCTGTGCCGGGTATTGGGGTTGGGGTAGGGTTGGGGGGGAGGGGATGGGGAGGGAATGGATGGAGTGGTTAGGGGGGGGGTAGCTGTAGGCCAATCCTTTGGGAGTATATGTCTATCTACTGGCCTTGGGTTACGTTGGGTGGGGGGGGATGGGACTAGTGGCTATTGAAAACTTTCAATACTCTGGATTATAACATCTGGGGGTGCTGTGTTTATTGATTGGTGTTTAGCTCTAGTTTGGTGGTGTTAGCTTGGAGGGTATATCAGATTTATGTAGTGGTATGGTGATGACTGTTATGCCGGGCTGTGGTTTCCTATTTTTGTATTATGTGTGTATTGAATAAAAATATTTTAAACAAAAAAAAAAAAAAAATGGCAGATAAAATTTAATGTGGACAAGTGCAAAGTTATGCACCTAGGGAAGAACAACCCAAACTATGGTTACACGATGCAAGGTTCCACATTAGGAACCACCACCCAGGAAAAAGATTTAGACGTCATTGTAGATAACATGTTAAAACCCTCGGCCCAGTGTGCAGCGGCGGCCAAGAGAGCAAATAGAATGCTAGGTATCATAAGGAAAGGAATGGAAAATAAAACAAAGGATATTATAATGCCTCTGTATCATTTCATGGTGAGACCGCAACTTAAACCTCCCACTGCATGCTACAGACCACACAATAATATTGATTGTTTGATGTGCTAAACCGCTTTGATTTAATGATAAAGCGGTATACTAAATTCGTCTAAAAATAAAAAATAAAATAAATATTGTGTGCAATTCTGGTCACAGTATCTTAAAAAGGATATAGCGTTATTAGAAAAGGTTCAGAGTAGAGCCACCAAAATGGTAAAGGGGATGGAAGGATACCCCTATGAAGAAAGGCTAAAAAGGTTAGGGCTCTTTAACCTGGAAAAGAGATGGCTGAGGGGAGATATGATAGAAGTCTATAAATTTAATGATTGGAGTGGAATGGATAAACGTAGCTCGATTGTTTACGTAATCAGAATATAGAAAGACTAGGGGACATGCAATGAAGCTACAGGGTAAACTATTTAAGATTATTAAAAACATATTTGTTCACTCAATGTGTAATCAAACTCTGGAATTTGTTACCAGAGGATGTAGTAAAGGCTGTTAGTGTAGCTGGTTTTAAAAAAAGGTTTGGACAAGTTCCTTGAGGAAAGGTCCATAAACCATTATTAAGAAGGGACCAAGGATATCATTGCTTGACCCAGTACAAGCATTGTGGAACCTTTGTCTTTTGAGGAAACTGCTAGGTACTTATGACCTAGATTGACCACTGTTGGAAACAGGATATTGGGCTTGATGGACCTTTGTCTGACCCAGTATGGCATATCTTATGTTCTTAAAGTTAGGAAAGCAGAGGAGGAGACATAGCTCGTCGCTGCGGGTTGTCGGCCATCGGAGAGCCTTGGTGGGATTTAGTTCTTCACGTGCATGCTGCCCAGAGCAGCAGCATGTGCAGTGTCGGAGTCAGCGCGGGCTGTCGAGGCCAGGCCTCTGCCGCATTTTGTTTTCGCGCAGATAGCAGTTTGGAAAGGCTCTACGGGGGCGTAATGGAACCTAAGTCGGTGTCGTGAGATGTGGCTGACAGGACTCGGGGCACGGAGGAGAAGGTGGGAACGGTAGCCATTTTGTCTGTGGCAGCTGTTTCTCCCGCGCTTTAGAGCAAAGTGGGTAAAAAGAAAGCAAAAAGGCTTTCTCCGGATGTGTTTCAAGCCCAAGGGCAGTTGCCAGAGTTACAGGGGGGATTAGAATCTTAGTTTTCGGCGGATTTTATACTCTCCTTGCATAAGGCCTACTTTTTTGAAATTAGAGCAGACCCTGAACAAGCCCTCTTCAGCCAGCCTGGTAAGTTGCCTAAGGGGGATGTTGCAGTGGCAGATCCTGGAGAGGATTCCTCTAATAAGGCTATGGATCCAGAGGCGGGCTTCGATAGCTTCGGGCCACAGCTCTCTACGCCTCAGGTTGCAGAAGAGGGAGAAATTCTCGTTGAGGGGGCGTTGGATCCTTGGGCAGGAGAGTTAGAAGAAGGTGAGATTGTGCCTGGTGAAGACCCTAATGTGTTCAGGGTAGTTTGCAAGGAAGAGCTGGGTGCTCTTATCGCCCAGTCCCTAGGGGCTCTAAACATTTCCCTTCCGGCAGTTCAAGAGGAGCCGCTAGAGGATCCTTTGCTCCAAGGGTTTAAGCTAGAGCTGCGCCGTTTCCCAGTTCATAGAGTTATTAAACAAATGATTGAGTCTGAATGGGAGTGTCGGAGGCTTCCCTGAGGGGTATCCGTGCCATTGGGTGGCTTTACCTAGTTTCCGCAAGAGGAAAAGGAGTTACTGCGTATGCCTAAGGTAGATGGGTTGGTGGCAGCGGTAACAAAGAAGACTGATTCCGGTGGAAGGCGGTGCAGCCCTAAAAGATCTTCAGGATCGCAAGCTAGAGGCTCTGCTCAAGCAGGCATTTGATTCAAGTGCTCTGTCCCTCCAAGCCTCTATTTGTGGGGCATATGTGTCTCGGGCCTCTATTCGCTGTCTCCAAGGTGAGTCAGTCTCAGACAGAGGAAGGGTCTTCCTTGGAAGGGGCGAGACTGGAATCGGCAGCGGCGTATTTGGCGGACGCCTTCTATGATCTAGTCAGGATTTCGGCAAAGTCTATGGCATCCGTGATTGCTGCTAGGAGGTTTCTCTGGCTCAGGAATTGGGCGGTGGACGCTTCGTCTAAGGCTTGCCTCAGTAAGCTCCCCTACAAGGGCAAGCTGCTCTTTGGGGAGGCCCTAGAAAAGATTGTGAAAGATTTGGGAGATTCCAAGGGAGGCCGGCTCCCGGAAGATCATCCAAGGGGGGGCTAGACCTGTTGCTCTAACGAGAGGACAAGGTAGGGACTTTCGCAGGTTCCGTGGACCACGGTTTGCTTCTTCTCAAAGAGGCCACTTTGTAGCGAGGGGACAGTCCTTTTGGGGAGCTCGGAGGTTTGGCAGGGGGTATTTCAGTTACCAGCAGAATGCCCCAAAGAAGCCACAATGAAGGGCGGCTAGTCCAGGCGAAGCTTCCGGTGGGAGGACGGTTGCAGAGGTTTCACTCCGTCTGGACCAACATAACTACAGATCAGTGGGTGCTGGAGATCATCCGCTAAGGTTATGCGCTGGAGTTCGCTCAACCGCTGGCGGAGAGTCCGTTGTCCGGTGTCAAGGCTCCTAAGCGTCAACGGCTGCGCGAACCCTTCCAGTCGGAGGCTGAGTGGCCTGAAGGTGATGATCCTGAGTTCGACCAGGAAGCGGATGGAGACGCCTTGGAAGAGGGCGAACTCCCTGAGCCGGAGGATCAGGCGAAGATTATTCGGGTGTTCCGACGAGAGGAGTTGCCCGCTCTTGTTTCGGAAGCTCTTCAGACTCTTGGTTTGGCACCGACTGCTCCGGTGGAGGAGACGGACGGTGCAGACCCCATTATTCAGGCGGTGCGTCACACTAACGTGGTTTTCCCCATTCACAGAGTGATTGACCAGATGATTCAGTCGGAGTGGGATACTCCTGAATCGGGTCTCAAGGGGGTGAAGATCATGCGTAGGCTCTACCCTATGTCGGACAGCGATCTTGAGTGTTTCCGATCTCCGAAAGTCGATGCGGCTGTGTCGGCAGTGACTAAGAAAACCACAATTCCGGTGGAAGGTAGTGCGGCCTTGCGAGAGCCGCAAGACCGGAAAATGGACGGGCTGTTAAAACAGTCGTTTGAGGTGGACGCGATTGCTTTGCAGGCCTCCGTTTGTGGGGCTTGGGTTGCCCGTGCCTGTTTGCGCTGGGTTCAGCGGCTTCAACAAACGCCGTCCTTGGAGGCCGAGATGTTGGGTGAGCTCCACCGCTTGGAATCTGGTTCGGCGTATTTGGCGGATGTCCATTATGATCTCATCAGAGCTCTCTCCAATAGCATGGCGTCCGTGGTAGCGTCACGCAGAGCCCTTTGGTTGAAGAATTGGGCGGCCGATGGGTCGTCCAAGTCGCGATTAGGCAAATTGCCCTTTAAAGGTAGACTGCTCTTTGGTGAGGATTTGGATAAGTTGGTCAAGGATTTGGGTGAGTCCAAGGGCGGTCGCCTACCGGAGGATAGAGCCAAGCGAGGGAGGTCGCTTCCTGTCGCTCGGGGGCAGTTTCGGGACTTTCATAGATTTCGGTCACCCCGGTCTGGGGGCTTCCAGCATGGCCGATATATCTCGAGGGCTTCGAGCTTTCGAGGCTTCCGGGGAGCCAGTAGAGGATTCGCGACTGCAACTCCTGCATCCGCCCACAAGCCCCAATGAAGTGCAGCGGGTCCGGGTGGGGATACCAGTGATCGGAGGACGTCTTCGACGCTTTCTCTCCGCCTGGACCCAGATTACTTCCGATCAGTGGGTTCTGGACATCATACGGGACGGGTATGCCCTGGATTTGGCCAGACCCGTGCTCGATTCCTTTGTGGCGTCTCCCTGCCGGGGAGATCGCAAGACCGCTCAGGTTCGGCAAACACTCGATCGTCTTGTCCAGCTGGGGGCGGTAGGTCCCGTTCCGCAGGCGGAGTATGGTCTGGGAAGATACTCCATTTATTTCGTGGTGCCAAAGAAGGATGGTGCTCTTCGCCCCATTTTGGATCTCAAAGGCGTGAACCGCTGTCTGCGGGTGCCCCACTTTCGGATGGAAACCCTACGGTCAGTGCTGGTCGCCGTCCGCAGGGGCGAGTTTCTCACTTCCCTTGACCTCACGGAGGCTTATCTCCATATCCCTATTCGGGAGGACCAGCAAAAGTATCTCCGCTTCGCTCTGCCGTGGGGGCACTTCCAGTTCCAAGCATTGCCCTTCGGTCTCGCGACTGCGCCACGAGTGTTCACCAAAATCATGGTGGTTGTGGCGGCAGCCTTGCGCAAGGAAGGGGTGCTAGTCCATCCCTATCTGGACGATTGGTTGATTCGCGGGAAGTCTCGCGCGGAGAGCATGGCGGCGACTTCCAAAGTCGTGGCGCTCTTGCAGTCTCTCGGCTGGGTGGTCAACCTGCGAAAGAGCCACTTGGTCCCGACGCAGTATCTCGAATATTTGGGGGTACGGTTCGATATCTGTGGGGGATTGGTCTTTCTTCCCGACCGCAGGGTGTTAGCGCTTCGGTCTCTTGTACGGCGGTTTCGGCAGAGTCCCGCTCCGTCGGCTTGGCACTACCTTCAGTTGCTGGGGACGATGGCGGCGTCCCTGGAGGTAGTACCTTGGGCTCGCTTTCACATGCGTTCGCGTCAGAGAGCCTTGCTCCGTCGCTGGTCCAACCAGTCCGATTCCCTGAACAAACGTCTCCCTTGCTCGCTGGCAGTGCGAAGGGATCTGCGATGGTGGCTGCGACCGTCCTCGCTCCGGGCAGGAATGCCCTTGGAGCAGCCGGACTGGGTTCCGCTCCTGACGGATGCTTGTCTGACGGGATGGGGCACACACTGCGGAGACCAGTTCGCTCAGGGTCTGTGGTCTCCGGAGGAGAGTGCTTGGTCAATAAACCGCTTGGAGCTTCGAGCCGTGCGCTTGGCATTGCAACACTTCGAGACCTGGATCTCCTCTCGGGCAGTGCGGGTGCTCTCCGACAATGCGGCGACCGTGGCTTACATAAACCGGCAGGGCGGTACCGGAAGCGTAGGCTTGGAAGCGGAGGCGAGGACGTTGTTCGAGTGGATAGAACCCCGGCTGCAGGCCATCTCGGCGGCGCACATTGCCGGGAAAGACAACGTGACGGCAGACTTTCTCAGCAGAGTTCAGGTGGATCCCGGCGAATGGGAACTCAATCCAAGGGTGTTTGCGCAGCTGGTTCAGCGTTGGGGCCAGCCGGTCATGGACCTGATGGCCACGTTGCGCTCAGCAAAGGCAGCTCGGTTCTACAGTCGTCGAAGAGAGCCGATGTCCGAAGGTCTGGATGCTCTGTTGCAGATTTGGCCCTCCTCGGGTCTTCTTTACGTGTTTCCCCCGTGGCCTCTGTTGTGACGCGTGATTCAGCGTATCGAGGCTCACCGGGGTTGGGTGCTGTTGATAGCGCCGGATTGGCCTCGACGTCCTTGGTATGCCGATCTGATGAGGTTAGTAGACGGTTCCCCATGGCGGCTTCCCCTGGATTCGGACCTGTTGTGTCAGGGTCCTCTTCGCATGCCGCAAGTGGGGAGATTCTCTCTTACGGCCTGGCTATAGAAAGGGCACGGCTAAGAAAACGGGGTTATTCCAAGTCTGTCGTGGCGACGTTGTTACAAGCGCGCAAGAGATCCACTTCGCTGGCCTATGTATGAGTTTGGCGTATTTTTGAGGATTGGTGTTCTCGACGTCGGGTTCGGGCGACCACAGCCTCTCTTCCGGTGGTGCTGGATTTTTTACAAGACG
Organism: Ichthyophis bannanicus; assembly: GCA_033557465.1. Classification (NCBI taxonomy): domain Eukaryota; kingdom Metazoa; phylum Chordata; class Amphibia; order Gymnophiona; family Ichthyophiidae; genus Ichthyophis; species Ichthyophis bannanicus. The sequence goes on along the minus strand of CM066034.1, from coordinate 376,513,427 downwards.
GTTTTGCTAAAGGTTTGGCCGCCAGTTCATTGCGCGTGCAGTTGGCGGCGCTTTCGTGCTACCGAGGTAAGGTTCACGGCGTATCGCTAGGTGCCCATGCTGATGTCGTTCGTTTCTTGAGGGCCGTCTCTAGACTGCGCCCGGCCCGCAGGATCTCTGTGCCTTCGTGGGATCTTAACTTGGTCTTGCGGACCCTCAGTGAGGCTCCTTTTGAGCCTCTTTCTCAAAGTTCGGTAAAGGATTTGACTCTCAAGACGGTGTTCTTAGTGGCGATTTGTTTGGCGCGACGTATCTCCGAGCTCCAGGCTCGTTCTTGCCAGGAGCCTTTCTTGTCTTTCTCGGCTCAGAAAGTGGTTCTGCGGCCAGTGCCTTCCTTTTTGCCTAAAGTGTCTTCTCCTTTTCACTTGAATCAGGTGGTATCCCTCCCGGTGTTTCCGGCGTCGGAGGGCCATGCGTCTGATCGCGGTCTTAGTCGTTTAGATCTCAAGAGAGTTTTGCGTCGCTATTTGCAAGTTACCAGCGAATTTCGTAAATCGGATCGCTTGTTTGTGCTGTTTGGCGGTCCTCGCAAAGGTGAGGCAGCGGCGAAGGCCTCTATTGCTCGGTGGATTAAGGAGGCGATTGGCTCGGCTTATCTGTTACACGGTCGGGTGCCGCCTGTTAGATTGCGCGCTCATTCTACCAGGGCGCAGGCAACATCCTGGGTGGAGTTTAGTTTAGTCTCGCCGGTGGATATTTGTAAGGCGGCCACGTGGTCTTCGTTGCACACTTTCAGTAAGCACTATCGACTTGATGTCTTGGCGGCGAGCGATGCCAGTTTTGGTTCCGCGGTTCTGCGTACCGGCTGGAAGAATCCCGCCCGTTAGGCTGCTTTGTTACATCCCATACGTTGAGGACTAAGCTGGAGGAACGATAAGGAAATAGTAATTACACTTACCTGGTAATTGTAGTTCCTTGAGAGACGACAGCTTAGTCCTCCTTCCCTCCCTATAAGATTTCTTTTAGTGCGGCACGCCTGGGGTTCAGAGGTCCATATTCCCAGGTGAGTGTGTCTCTTTGGTTCTTCTTTTCGCTCCAATGTTTTCCTCTTATTCTCGCTCTCTGCTTATGCTGCGGCAGGTGCGGGACATTCTGTCTCCGTTGGTTTTGTGCCTTTGGCTGCAGGTTAAAAAAAAAAAAAAAAAGACTTTTTTTAAAGGTTAGCTATTTCTTTGAGTTTGCTTTGACAGTAGTTCACTGGAGTTCCAGAGATGCCTGGTATGCTGATTCCAGTGGTGCTGAAATTTGATTGGTCCAGTCTTCATGCTGCAGGAGGAGGTGCACAACCCATACGTTGAGGACTAAGCTGTCGTCTCTCAAGGAACTACAATTACCAGGTAAGTGTAATTACTATTTTTACAATATCCTAAGGCTCCTAAAGAGGCAGCTACTTTACCAATACATGAGATTCTTTATGATCACATGTTGAGCATATGGGAGACTCCTCTCACCACTTCCCCTCATTCTCGCAGGTTGGACACCATGTGTCGTGTTCCTCCTTGTCCTGGCTTCCATAAGACTCAGCTTCCTCACCACTCCATTGTGATGGAGTCTGCTATGAAGAAGATAAAGAGTACAAAAAGGCACTCTTCTGCTCCTCCAGGAAGAGAATGCAGAACCTTAGATGCCTTTGGCAGGAGAATTTTCCAGGCTAGTATGCTTGTTGCCAGAATCAACTCCTATAGTCTCTATATGGGGATCTTTCTAAAAGAAGTTACAGATCATCTGCAAACTTTATCTCCTTTTATTTCAGAAGATAAAAGGGAAGAATTCTTCACCTGGCTCAAACATGCTCAGGATATTTCCAAGTTTTCCAACCGTGCAGCCTTTGACTCTTTTGAAGGTGCCAGCAGAGCCTCGACCATTGCCATAGGTGCACGCAGAGTTGCTTGGTTACAAGCTTCTGATTTGGAACCTTGGGTTCAAGATGGACTAGGAAATCTTCCTTGTACAGGTGAAAACCTTTTTGGCAAAGATTGGCAAGCAAAGGCCACCCAAATGGATGCTGAAAATTCTGCTTTAGATAGACTTTCAAGGTCTACTTCTGCTCCCTTTAAGAAAAGGTTGTTCAAAAAAGGATTTTTTTCCCAAAAAAGGGTAATATTATTCTTCTTATGGTCAGCAGTCATCTTCTGCAGGTTGTTTTGCTACAAAGAGACAGCAACAACCGAAACAGGCCAAGCCTAAGGCTGCTAGGACTGCTACGGCCCAACAGCCTCAGCCTCCTCAGGGCCTTTGACTTACAACTAGAGAGCTTAGCCTTTCTGGCTCTAGAACATCCAGAGCCTCTCACCATTCCAGAAAGGTTGGCTTACTTTGCTCCCAGATGGGAACAAATCACAGCAGAGCAAAGGACCCTCTCCATCATAAGGGAGGGGTACAAGCTTCATTTCTTAAACCTTCCTCCTCACACCATGGTGAGACAGTTCAATTCTCAGACATCTCTCCTCGACCTTCTGGGTCAGGAGATTACTACCCTTCTTGCCCAAGGGGCAATAGAAGAAGTACCCCTTCTTCAACAGGGCTCAGGGTTCTACTCCCCCTACTTTCTTATCCCAAAGAAAACAGGGGGCTACAGACCCATATTAGATCTCAGAGAATTGAACAAGTTTCTATGCAAGGAGAAATTCAAGATTTCTCTCGGTACTCTCCTTCCATACCCAGAGTCAGGATTGGCTTTGCTCTCTAGACCTCAAGGATGCGTACACCCATGTCCTCATCCATCCAACACACAGAAGGTTCCTTCGGTTCCTTTATCAAGGGAAGCACTATCAATACAGAGTGCTTCCTTTCGGTCTGGCTTCTGCACCAAGGGTGTTCACAAAATGCATGGCAGTAGTAGCTGCATTTCTACGCACTCTAGGGATATTCGTATTCCCATATCTGGACGACTGGCTCATCTGAGCTCCATTCCAGTCAGAGGCCCAGACTTTTCTCTAACCTGCACAAGCCGTATCCTTCAGTATCTGGGACTTGTAATAAACTTTCCAAAATCCCATCTCACCCCTACTCAGTCTCTAGAGTTCATAGGGGCCTTGCTGGATACCACAACTGCAAGGGCCTATCTTCCCCAGGCCCGTTGCCTACGCTTGGTGCAGTTAGCCTCACAAATTCAGTTAAAATCCCATTTAACTGCTCGAGAGATGTTACAACTGTTAGGCCACATGGCATCCACTGTGCATGTGGTTCCTTACACTCGCCTTCACATGAGGGCAGCTCAGTGGACTCTGTCCACCCAATGGACCCAGGCACCAGGTTGCCTGTCAGACAAAATAGCAACCTCCAGTCGCCTCTTTTGGTTCCTCCAGTGGTGAAGTCCACTCAAAATCTGTTGCTGGGGTCCCCCTTTCAACAGGTGTTACCCCAAGCAACCCTTACAACAGATGCCTCTCCAAGAGGTTGGGGAGCTCATCTTCAAGATCTCTCCACTCAAGGCATCTGGTCTCTAGAGGAGACATCTCTACATATCAACCTCTTAGAGCTCAGAGCAATTTTTCTAGCTCTGAGTCTTCCACACCCTGCTCAGCTACAAGACAGTCCTCATCCACACGGACAACCAAGTAGCCATGTTCTACATGAACAAGCAGGGCGGGACTGGCTCTGTCGCTTTGCAACGAAGCTCTGAGATTGTGGGCTTTCGCCAGAGAGCATCAAATTCATCTCATGGCAGTGTATCTTCCAGGGGTTCAAAACTCTTGGGCAGACAGACTCAGTCGAGTTCTGCTCCCACACGAATGGTCCCTCCATGGGGACCAGATAGCCAGGATCTTCCGAATTTGGGGAACCCCGGATATAGACCTCTTTGTAAGTCTGTGGAATGCCAAACTTCCCCGGTTCTGTTCCAGGATTCCGTGTCAGGGAGTTCAGGCCAGGGATGCCTTCCTCCTTCATTGGGGGCAAGACTTCCTCTATGCCTTTCCACCCATTCCCCTAATTCCCAAGACACACTTCAAACTTCAGAGAGACAAGGGGTCTATGATCCTCATAGCACCACATTGGCTACGCCAAGTATGGTACCCTCTACTTCTGCATCTCTCCCAAGCTCCCTCCCTGGACTTGGGATCTGCTCCAGATCTCCTGTCCCAGGAGGAGGGAACGTTGTGGCACCCAAATCCCCAGTCTCTTCACCTCAGAGCCTGGTTGCTGAAGGCCTAGACCTTCAAGATTTGCATCTTTCTCAGCAAGTGAAGGATATCCTTCATGCTTCCAGAAAGCCTTCCACTAGACGTTCCTATGCTTTTAAATGGAAAAGGTTTACCATTTGGTGTGCAGAGAAGGGTCTTAACCCTCTTGCAATACCTCTGAATTCTTTACTAGAGTATTTGCTGCATTTATCCCATGCAGGCCTTAAAACAAATTCAGTAAGAGTCCATTTGAGTGCTATTGCAGCATCCCTTAAACCTCTCAATGGAAACCTATTTCCTCTCATCCTCTTATAGCAAGATTCATGAGAGGCCTTCTTTTGACTAAACCTCCCATCAGACCACCTCCAGTGGCATGGGACTTGAATCTGGTTCTTGGCCAGCTTATGCAGCCACCTTTTGAACCCTTAGCCACTACCTCCTTGAAATTTCTTTCCTGGAAGGTTATTTTTCTCATTGCAGTCACTTCAGCTCGCCGCATTAGTGAGCTGCAAGCCTTGGTGGCTAATCCTCCTTATACAAGGTTCCATCATGACAAGGTAGTCCTTAGGACTAATCCACACTTTATGCCTAAAGTGGTCTCACCTTTTCATCTGAACCAGGAGGTTTATTTACCTGTCTTTTTTCCAGGACCTCATGCTTCAAGTGCAGAGAGGAATCTTCATACCCTGGATTGTAAAAGAGCTCTTGCTTTTTACTTACAAAGGACACAGCAACATAGAAAGTCCTCTCAACTTTTTGTTGCTTTTCATCCCTCTCATTTAGGACTTCCAGTCTCTAAGAGAACTCTGTCCAATTGGATTGCTCAGTGTATTTCTTTCGCCTACCAGAGTAAGAACCTTTCTCTGGAGGGCCATGTCACAGCTCACAATGTGAGGGCCATGGCAGCCTCTATGGCTCATCTAAATTCTGTGTCCATCGACCAGATCTGTCGAGCAGCCACCTGGGCCTCGGTTCATACCTTCACAGCCCATTACTGCTTGGACAAGGACTCCCGCCGGGATGCCTTGTTTGGTCAGGCTGTTCTCAAACACCTGTTCCATACCTAACCAACTCCTACCCTCCATCCCTGGCTGGATGCCTGAGATTCATGGTGAAGGTAGAGCCCTTCCCAGGGACTCACAACCTGGGTGATCTCCCAGGCATCTCTAGCTGGGGAGTCCCCATTTGTGAAGACTCATTCCTGCTTGTTCCTGGAGATAGCACAGTTACTTACCTGTAACAGGTGATCTCTGGGAACAGCAGGAATAAGTCTTCACAACCCACCCACCTCCCCTAGGAGTTGTATCTCTCTATCTTTCTTTCCTTTCCTCACTCTCTCTCTTTGTCTCAGCTTTAAAACTCAAACTGGAGAGAGGCGGTTAGGAAAGGCGGGAAGGCAGCGCGCAGGCGCTGTGGGATGCTCCCTAAAGCTTTCCTTTTGGACGCTGGGGAGCGTTCCCGCGCAGGCTTCGTCGGTACGGACGATACCCATATGTGAAGACTTATTCCTGCTGTTCCCAGAGATCACCTGTTACAGGTAAGTAACTGTGCTTTATCCGCGATTCTGGAAAGGCACCTACACAGGTAGTGCCTTTTGAAAATCCTGGATAAGTCCCTAACACACCCAGATGCTATGTGGTTAGGGGCATTCTGGGGTAAAGTGGGGGACGGAGGAAAGGGCTAAACGGGTAGCAGCGATTTTTCAATGCTACCTGTCTTTAGTCCTCTGCACCTTTAAATATAGGCAAGGTTTTTCCTTGCCTATCTTTAAGGCACAGGGGCTAAAATGGGTAGCATCAAAAATTGCTGCTACCTGTCTAGCCTCGGCAGCTGCCAGCGCTTCCAGCAAAATCCGGATTAAGGGGGTCGGTGGGTAGGCTATGCACTGATGCAGCGCATAGCCTGCCTAACTCAGAATTGGGCCCCTTTTGTTTGTTTGTACTGAATTTTTTTTTCCTTCTTGTTTCTTTTTGTAAACAATTGAAATATATAATTATTATTATTATTATTATTTTTTTTTACTGTGAGCTTACAGATGTGAAGGCAGGGTCTGCTTCCCTTGGCACCAGGGCCCTTGAGTGGGTCTGGAGCAGCTCAGGGCTAGACACTCGGTGGTCCGGGTCCCTCCTCCCCGGCTCCCCCCTCCCTCCGGCCAGACAGCTCAGTCTTCTCTAGTCCAGTAGCTGGTTGCCCTATCTATATCCTATTGCTGTGTGCTGTACCTTTTTAAGGTGGTTTTTCCTTTTTTTTTTTTTTTTTTTTTTTTTTTAAAGAAACTGAACCTGATGATCGAGTAGCTGCAGTCTTCAGGGTCCCAAGTCCACAATTCGTCTCCCTCAGCAGTGTCCTCCAGCAGAAAAACCCGTTTTTTTCTTTTTGATCTACTTTTGCCACAGTGAGTATTTACTCCCCTCTTCCTTGGGCCATCAGTACTTTAGTTTTTCGTTGCAGTGGTGATTTTAGTCTGCAGGGCTGTTTCCCTGCATCGCATGTGAGGGAAGCTGCGGTTTAACAGTGCAGTGGCTCTGCACTGGGGAAGGTCCGCGGAGCTTGATCTTTTCACTGGGGGCATGGAGGGGGACTCCTTGGGGCCTTAGAGAAGGAGTATGGTAACTACTCTCAGAGAGGGCAGCCATTTCATGGCTACAGAGGAACCGATAGAGGCTATTACTCTGCTTCTTCAGCTCATTCCAAAAAAGCCCAATGAAGCGAGGCAAGGGGTCGGCTACAGCAGTTCTATTCTGCCTGGGCCAGTATCGCACTGATAAATGGGTTCTGGAAGTAATTCAGGAGGGGTATGTGCTGGAGTTTGCTCGTCCCCTCTCTGAAGCCTTCATGCAGTCACCTTGCAAAGCCCCTGTCAAACAGCAAGCCACCTAGACCACAGTTCAATGCTTGCTGTTTCTAGAGGCTATGGTGCCATTTCCGAGCAACCAATGCGGATTAGGTCAATACTCCATCTACTTCGTGGTCCTCAAGAAAGACGATTCTTTCCAGTCCATCTTGGATCTTGAGCATGTAAACTGTGCTCTGTAAGTTCCATACTTTAACATGGAGACCTTACACCCTGATCTCCAGGAGCAAGCAGGAATGTAGTCTTCACATACGGGTATCGTCGGTACCGACTGGGCCTTTATGGGAACGCTCCCCAGCGTCCAAAAGAAAAGCTTTTGGGAGCATCCCACAGCGCCTGCGTGCTGCCTTCTCGGCTTTCCCAACTGTTGCTCTCCAGTTCTTCGTTTTCCACGGAGCCGACAGGTCGCACATCTTGTCACCGCAGAAAAAATTCCCTCCTTATTTTTCTTTTTTGTGGTCACATCTGCCTTTCCTCGACGCTACACCGGTACCGCCGGTGGTTCTTTCTTTTCTTCAAAAAAAAACAACCTTTTTTCTGGAGTCTTTCCAGTAATTTTTCTCTTCAGGTGCCACGCGCCGTTTTGGGCACTAGGCCCAACTTTTTCTTCAGCATGGAAAAACCCGCTTCAGGTTCTAAAAAGTGTTCTAAGTGTGGCAGTACCATCTCCGTCACTGACACCCATGAGTGGTGCCTCAAATGTTTAGGTCCTGAGTCCTGACGCACTCTATTTCAGAGTGTGTTGCCTGTGGGATGATGTCAAAGGGGGCGGCAGAACCGAGCTGCTAAACTTAACACCTTTTTTCCCTCTGATGCAGCCTCCGTGGCATTGATGTCTTCCAGGGCTTCGTCTTCCTCCCATGGATCTCAGGTAACTAAACATAAATCTAGCTGGTCCTCAAAGGGTAGATCTCCTTCTAGACAGCGAGATGCCTCTGGCGTTGCCCTTGAGGGACTTTCACTGGCAAAATTTCCCCGGCGGGAGGCTTCAGCTTCCAAAGCAGTAATGGGGCTCCAGGATGTTCTCGAGGCTTCAACCTTGGCAGAACTACTGGTGCCATGCTCTGGGGTACCGGCCGCTGCATCCGGTACCGATACCCAAGCATTGGCAGCGTCGCTAGACCAGAGATTCTTGGCTATTGAGCTCAGTCTGGCAGCTCTTCTCATGGCCTCGATGCCTCTGAAACCGCTTCAGACAATTCAACCGGTACTGGCACCGACTGCATCGACATCGGCAGGTATTCTGCCGGGACCGAGTCATGCGTATCCATCCGGCATCGACAAGTCGGTACCGGACCACTCAGATGCCGACTTCGATCGGTACCGGTATCGTGCCTTGCACGATCACCCGGATGGGATATACTTCGATTCCTCGGATGAGTCTGAAGACTCTGAAAGCTCTGCCAATACCAGAGTACTTCTTCCTGAGGATTCCTCTTCTCCTCAGCATAGGATGTCTCCACCAGAGGATATGTCCTTTCAGGATTTTATCCGAGATGTGGCCCGAGGTCTTTCCATCACAGTGGCTCCTGAAAAAGAGCCTAGGGCAAAGGAATTGGAAATCCTGCAATACCCTAAAGCTCCCAAGGAGGCAGCTACCTTACCTATTCATGAGATCTTGCATGATCTCATGTTAAAGATGTGGGAAACACCTCTCACCACATCTCCTCACTCTCGAAGACTCGACACCATGTATTGAGTTCCTCCTTGTCCTGGGTTTCAGAAGACTCAGTTACCACACCATTCCATGGTGGTGGAATCAGCTATGAGAAGGATAAAGAGTGCAAAAAGGCATGCATCTAATCCTCCAGGACGTGAGTGTAGGACTCTTGACGCCTTTAGACATCGAACCTTTCAGGTTTCCATGCTTTCTGCTAGGATCAGTTCCTATATCTTATATATGGGAATGTTCCTTAAGGAGGTCACAAGAGATTTAGAGCTTAAGAGCCCTCTCCTTCCTGATAAGAGGCAAGATTACCTCGCCCTTGTCAAACATGCTCAGGATGTTTTCAAGTTTGTGAATCGTGCATAAACAGAACCTCTGCTATTGCCATAGGTGCACGTAGGATTGCCTGGCTCCAGGCATCTGACTTGGAAATTTGGGTACAGGATAAACTAGGGAATATTCCTTGCAGAGGAGAGAATCTCTCTGGCAAGGATTGGCAGGAAAAAGCTAATGAGAGAGATGCTGACAATATCACTTTGGACAGATTATCTAAATCTACAGCTGATATTGCGAGGAAAAAATCCTCTAAGAAACCATTCTTTAGTAAGAAGTTTTATCCCTCCTCTACCCAACAGGGGCATTGTTTAGGTCAGTCTGCCCAAAAGGGACAGCAGCAACAACCTAGGCAAAGAAAGACAAAAGCAGCTAAGCCTCAACCAGCTCAGCAGGTTCAGCCTCCACAGGGGCTTTGACTCCTATCTAGAGAACTTTGCCTTCCTGGCCCAGAACCCTCCACCATCCCAGGAAGGTTATGTCATTTTGCCCCCAGATGGGGTCAGATAACAGCAGAAAATTGGACTCTGTCTATTGTAAGAGAGGGGTACAAGCTTAATTTCCTCAGCATGCCCCCTCCTACAATGGTAAGACAGTTCAATTCTCAGACCCTTCTCAACAACCTGTTAGGTCAAGAGGTCACTGTGCTTCTTGCCCAAGGGGCAATAGAAGAGGTACCCATTCCCCAATGGGGTACAGGGTTTTACTCCCCCTTTTTCCTTATTCCAAAGAAAACAGGAGGACACAGACCCATTTTAGACCTCAGAGAATTGAACAAATTCTTGTTCAAAGAGAAGTTCAAAATGATTTCTCTAGGAACTCTGCTGCCATACCTTCAGAGTCAGGATTGGCTTTGTTCTCTAGATCTCAAGGATGCGTACACTCACGTTCTCATCCATCCAACTCACCAAACGTTCCTTCGCTTTCTGTTTCAAGGGAAGCACTACCAATACAGGGTTCTTCTTTTTGGCCTGGCCTCTGCGCCAAGGGTGTTCACAAAATGCATGGCTGTGGTGGCAGCATTTCTCCGCACCCTAGGAATATTCGTCTTCCCTTACTTAGACGACTGGCTCATTCGAGCCCCTTGAGAGCCAGAGGCCAGGGTTGCTCTCTCTTGCACAGTGCGCATCCTTCAGTATTTGGGACTTGTCAACTTCCCAAAATCAAACTTTGCTCCCACTCAGTCCCTAGAGTTTATAGGAGCTCTGCTGGATACCAGACAGACAAGAGCCTACTTTCCACAGCCCTGCTGCCTTCGCATCGTGCAGTTAGCTTCCCAAGCAGTGCTAAAACCTCACCTCACTGCTCGGGAGATGTTACAATTGCTAGGCCACATGGCATCGTCCGTGCATGTGGTTCCTTATGCTCGCCTCCATATGAGGACAGTCCAGTGGACTTGATCCACTCAGTGGACTCGGGCGTCAAGTTGCCTATCAGACAAAATTAGCAAACTCAGGTCGCCTTATTTTGTTCCTCCAATGGTGGCAGTCACCCCAAAACCTTTTGGTGGGGTCTCCTTTTCAGCAACCCCCACCCCAAGCCACTCTAACAACATATGCTTCACAGGTGGGTTGGGGAGCCCACCTGCAAGGCCTCTCTACCCAGGGTACCTGGACTCTACAGGAGGCCTATCTACACATCAATCTCCTGGAACTCAGAGCAATCTTCCTTGCTCTTCGAGTATTCCACACCCAGCTCAGCTACAAGACAGTCCTAGTTCAAACGGACAATCAAGTAGCCATGTTCTATGTGAACAAGCAGGGCGGAACAGGCTCTTTGTCGCTCTGCAATGAAGCTTTGCGACTATGGACCCTCGCCAGAGAGCATCGGATTCATCTCCTTGCGGTGTATCTTCCAGGCATTCAAAACTCTTGGGCAGATAGACTCAGTCGAGTTCTGCTTCCACACGAATGGTCTCTCCATGCAGACCAGGTGGCCAAAAGCTTTCAAATTTGGGGAACCCCGGACATAGACCTCTTTGCAAGTCCGCTGAATGCCAAACTTCCCCGGTTCTGTTCCAGAATTCCGGCTCAGGGTTGTCAGGCCAGGGATGCTTTCCTCCTCCATTGGGGTCAGGGCTTCCTCTATGCCTTTCCACCCATTCCCCTAATTCCCAAAACCCTATTCAAGCTTCAGAGAGACAGAGGTGTTATGATTCTCATAGGTCCACGTTGGCCACGGCAAATGTGGTACCCTCTGCTCCTACATCTCTCTCAAGCTCCGCCTCAGGAGATCTGGAGCAGATTCTAACTCCATTCTCAAGAGGACGGGATGCTGTGGCATCCCAATCCCCAGTCTCTGCATCTCAGGTCCTGGTTGCTGAAAGCCTAGAACTTCACAGTCTTAACCTTTCCCAGCAGGTAAAGGATATCCTTTAGGCTTCCAGAAAGCCTTCCACAAGACGCTCTTATGCATTTAAGTGGAAAAGGTTTACCATATGGTGTTCGCTGAAGGATCTTAACCCTCTTGCGATACCCCTGGAATCATTACTGGAGTATTTCCTTCATTTTATCAAATGCAGGGCTTAAGACAAATTCAGTGAGTTCATTTGAGTGCTATTGCAGCTTTTTTCAAGCCTCTAAATCTGGTTCTTGGGCAGCTCATGAAAACGCCCTTTGAACCATTAGCCATTACCTCTTTGAAATTCCTTTCCTGGATGGTCATTTTTCTTATTGCAATCACATCAACACATCTTATCAGTGAATTGCAATCGTTGGTGGCTGATCCTCCTTGTACAAGGTTCCTTCATGATAAGGTAGTCCTTAGGACTCATCCACACTTTATGCCAAAGGTGGTGTCACCTTTTCATTTAAACCAAGCGATTTACCTTCCTGTATTCTTCCCAAGGCCTCACACCTCAAATGCAGAAAGGAATCTTCATACTTTGGACTGTAAAAGGGCTTTGGCCTTTTATTTACAAAGGACACAGCAACATAGAAAGTCCTCCCAACTCTTTGTTGCTTTTAATCCTAGTCATTTGGGACTTCCAGTCTCCAAAAGAACACTGTCCAGCTGGATTGCACAGTGTATATCTTTTGCCTATGAGAGTAAAACCCATCCTTTTGAAGGCCATGTCACAGCTCACAATGTGAGAGCCATGGCAGCCTGTATGGCTCATCTTCATTCTGTGTCTATCGACGACATCTGTCGAGCAGCTACTTGGGCTTCGGTTCATACCTTCACAGCCCATTGCTGCTTAGACAAGGATTCCCACCGGGATGCCTTGTTTGGTCAGGCTGTTCTCCAACACCTGTTCCATACCTAATCAAATCCTACCCACCATCCCTGGTAGGATGCCAGAGATCCATGGGGGGAGAAGTAGAGCCCTTTCACAGGGGCACACAACTTCCTGGGGCCTTCTCCCTGGCATCTGCAGCTAGGGAGTCCCCATATGTGAAGACTACATTCCTGCTTGTTCCTGGAGATAGCATAGTTACTCACCTGTAACAGGTGATCTCCGGGAACAGCAGGAATTTAGTCTTCACAACCCACCCACTTCCCCTAGGAGTTGTATCTCTTTATCTCTCATTCTTTCTCTTTCCCTCTCTCTTTGTCTCAGCTTTAAAATCAACTGGAGAGGGACAGTTGGGAAAGGCGGGAGGGCAGCACGCGGGCGCTGTGGGATGCTCCCAAAAGCTTTCCTATTGGATGCTGAGGAGCGTTCCCGCGCAGGCTCCGTCGGTACTGACGATACCCATATATGAAGACTAAATTCCTGCTGTTCCTGGAGATCACCTGTTACAGGTGAGTAACTGTGCTTTATTGTGGTGGTCCAGAAAGGGGAGCATCTCTTGGCTGTAGACCTCACAGAGGCATATGTTCACATCCAAATTTAGCCAGGCCATCAACAGTACCTGTGGTTTGCTTTAATAATGGGCCATTTTCAGTTCTGAGCATTGTCCTCTGGTCTGGCCGCTGCCCCTCAGACCTTTATCAAGATAATGTTGGTAGTGGCGGTGGCTCTGAGGCAGCATGGTATCCTGGTTCATACTTATCTGGACGATTGGTTGATCAGGGCAAAATCTGAGCCCAAGAGTGTTGCTGCCACTTGGAAAGTGGTAGCCTTCCTCCAAAGCTTCAGTTGGGTGGTAAATCTTACCAAGAATCAGCTCAACCTGGTCCAGAATCAATATATCTGGGAGCACATTTTGACACCAAGATGGGGCATGTCTATACTGGATGAGAGGGTGCAGAAGCTTCACTCACATCGGATTTCCAAACTGCAAGCCCTTTCTTGCAGGGAACCTTTCTTGCTATTGTCCAAAAAGAAAGTGGTCTTGAGACCAGTTCCGTCTTTTCTGCCCATAGTGGTGCTACGTTTTCATCTGTACCAATCGGTGACCCTTCTGTTTTTTTCTGCATTCGGCAGACTTGGAGGAAGACTGCCAGCTTCACTGGTAGGACCATTTTTATTTGTTTTTGGTGGCCCACATTTGAGGGAGGCAGCTTCCAAGGCCTCAGTGGCACATTGGGTGAAGGAAGCGATTGCCTCTGCCTACGTGCTTAAAGGTAAGGCAGTGCCGGACAGTCTTAAGGCCTATTCAACAAGGCCGCAAGTGACTTCATGGACAGAACATGGTCTAGTCCCACCAGTGGATATCTGTAGGGCTGTAACATGGTCATCCCTGCATACATTCTCACTTCATTACCATCTGGATGTTCAAGCGTCTAACACTGTGCGCTTTGGGGTGTCTGTGCCAGACTCGCAGGTCCCTCTCATCCTTTGTCACTGCTCTGATATGTCCCACACATATTGGACTGGACTGGAGGGATGATTAGGAAGGTGAAATTAGACCTTATCTGCTAATTGTCTGTCTTTCCTTGAGTTCTTCCAGTCCAGTCCAGGACTCCCACCCCCCCCCCCCACCCCTTTTCTGCAACAAATACTTTTCTGTGTTTTTCAGGATCTGGAGGAGAGCATGTGTCCGGCTGATCTCTTTGGAGGACTCTAAGAATCTCCTCTCTTCACTCTCTGGGTCCTCATGGAGGGTGCTCAATGGAATAGGCGGGTATGACACTGACTTCTTGCATTACTTTCCATTTGTACATAATTTTGTGAAAGTTTTGTTCAGTGGTGCAATTTGTAACTTTCTTCTGTATTGTGCTCTTGGTATTTTACCCTTGTTTGGCTGGATATGTTCTCTGGGCATCTGCTTTGTCAACAGGATAGTGATTTCTGAAGCCTAAGCTTTCACTGTGACATCAGAAATCTGACATCAGTTCTCAGCTGCTGATGGAGGGGGATTAACCCACATATACTGGAGGGACTCGAGGAAAGACATTTAGCAGGTAAGGTGCAGTTTTGCCATTTTTCACCCACCACACGGCATTTTGACATATGCTGCTCGGTAGGTGCAATAGCTATTACCGCAGCTTAGTAGACACACCCCATTGTGTAATTAGAAAAGATACAGAGAGGGGTGACTAAAATGATCAAGGAGATGGAATGACACTCCTATGAGAAAAGGTTAAAAAGGTTAAGGCTCTTCAGCTTGGAGAAGAGGCAGCTGAGGGGGAGATATGATGAGAGCTAAATCTTCCACCAGTCTCACTATGCTGATTATAACCCCTGTTCCTTTTCGTCCCTCTAGTCCAGTCCCGGAACCATTGAGTTTAGAATCTCCTCCAGCAGCTTTGGAGACTGAAAACTTGTCATCGCCTTGATGACCTCTGCACATATATAGGCAAGGACCGCCCCTTCCTCTTCAGTACTTTCAGTCTCCAAGCAGCTGGAGAAGCTTCTGAGCTCTAGGCTCACTCAGCACAAATAAGCAGAGCTAGGAATAGGGATTACCTTTTAATTTTCATTTTGATTTTCATTTTAATTTTAATTTTCATTTTAAAAGTACTTTGGGATTGTGAGTTTACTTACTTAGTGTTTTGATTTTTCACAGGGAAGGTGCTGCTGCTCAGAGGTGTCCATTATTGTACCTGGCCGAGTTCTCTGTCTCTCTCCCCCCCCCCCTTCTCTCCCCTTAACTTTAACGAGCAGTCAGGACACAGCTCAGCACCTTCGCCTCCCTGCTCCCAAACCCACGGTACCGGGTGAGGAGCAGGTGGCAGGCTTAGAATCTCAGCGCCGGAAGCAGAGGGCTCAGACACCGGCAAAGCGTGCTGAGATCAGCCGGAGCCGAAGCCGCGGTTCAGCTGAGCTCCGGCGTGCTTAAGAGTCTCCTCCCCGACACGGTGTGGTGGAGGTGAGTCGGGCATAGTTTTAGCAGCTAGATTGCCTGGGGGGTGAACGGGAGTGTGAACCGCGATCCCGCGCCCAGACCGCCTGT
The DNA here is from genome assembly GCA_033557465.1 of Ichthyophis bannanicus. Classification (NCBI taxonomy): domain Eukaryota; kingdom Metazoa; phylum Chordata; class Amphibia; order Gymnophiona; family Ichthyophiidae; genus Ichthyophis; species Ichthyophis bannanicus. The sequence goes on along the minus strand of CM066034.1, from coordinate 376,498,130 downwards.
TCAATTTCGGGCGGGAAAAGTAACGGCGGCCATTTTGGCTGCCGCGGGTTGAATCGGAGCAGCTGGTGCAGTCTTTCTGGCCTGTCTGGGGGCTTTCGGGCCTCGTTTCAGAGGCGGTTCAGAACAACTGAGCTGGGCAGTTCCTTGGGCCTGCGGGAGTTTAAAAAAAAAAAAATTTAAATCAAAATAAAGTGGAAAAGAGGACCCCAGTTCACGCTACTGTTTCCCTCGTTGGATTTACTGGGGGCAGGCAGTGCTTTTTGTGCCGGGGGGAGGGGGCATGCCGGCCAAGCCGCGTTGTCTGGTGTGCGGTTCAAGGAGGGGAGAGCTGATGGAGTCTGGGGTGTGTAGGCTTTGCTCCCACAAGGCAGCCCTGCTTGAGGATCCTATGGAAGGTCCTAGCGGAGTTCATTTGGGGGATGGTCGGGAGAAGGGGGTCTCCCTATCCTCCTCGGGCGTTTCCGCGGAGCAGAAGTCGGGTCCTGCTTCGGGGGACGAGGCGGTTCCTGATCCTTCAGTCAGCCAGGCAAGGGGTCTGGTGGGGTTCCCATCGGATTTTTTCTCTCTTGCAGCAGGCCTTGGCCCTCTTACAGCCAGCAATGGTAGTGCCGCCTCAGAGTCCGCGTGGACAAAAGCGGGAGGCAGCAATGGAGGTGGACGCTCCTCCGCTCAAAAAGAGTAGAGGAGTTAGTGCAGAGGATCCTGTGTCTCCTCTCTGGGAAGACCTGAGTGCAGGGGATGTGGATCTCACAGGTGTCTCGGAGGATGATTTGGAAGAAGGGGAACTGCCTGATGAGGACCAGCAAAGCAGGGTGGTCCGGGTGTTTCGGAAGGAGGAGCTACCAGCATTGATTGCGGAGACTCTGAAGACGCTAAATATGCCGTCGGTGGAACCTTCCTTGGAGGAGGCTCTGGAGGATCCACTGTTGCAATCAGTTTGCACGTCCCAGCGAGTGTTTCCCGTCCATAGGGTGTTTCGGAATATGATTCAGGAAGAATGGAACTTACCGGAGTCGGCCCTGAGAGGCTCTAGGGCGATAGCGAGGTTATATCTGCTCTCTGACCAGTATAAGGAGCTATTTCACTCTCCAAAGGTGGATGCTGCAGTGTCAGCAGTCACAAAGAAGACTACGATCCCGGTAGAAGGCGCCGTGGTGTTGAAGAATGTACAGGACAGGAAGTTGGATACCTTGTTGAAACAGGTGTTTGATATTAGTGCTCTCTCCATGCAGGCCTCGATAGCGGGGGCGTGGGTGGCGAGAGGCTGTCTTCGATGGTCCCAGAGATTGCAGGGGGATCAGTTAAGGGAGCAGGATGTGGAGGTAGCGCGGCTAGAGTCGGGAACAGCTTATTTAGCGGATATTCATTGCGACCTCATCAGGGGTCTGGCCAAGGCGATTGGCTTCGGTCGTAGCGGCCCGTTGTTCCCTGTGGTTGAGAAACTGGGCGGCGGACACTTCGTCTAAGGCTCGGCTCAGTAAGCTTCCATTCCAGGGAAAACTTTTGTTTGGAGAGGATTTAGAGAAGTTGGTTAAGGATCTTGGGGAGTCCAAAGGTGGTCGTCTGCCGGAGGATAAGCCTAAGCAGAGCCGGGGGCTTTCCGGGACCAAGGGGGCTCAGAGAGAGTTTCGTAGGTTTCAGTCCTCTCAGTTTGGTTCATCGCAACGCGGAAGGTTTCCAGGGAGGAGCCAGAATTTTCGGGGGTTTCGGGTGGCAGGCAGAGGTTTTGCGCCCTTTCCGTCCTCAAGCGTTAAGAAGTCACAATGAGATGAGGTGGACCCAGGTGGCGGAGCTGCCCGTGGGAGGTCGGTTGCAGGAGTTTTACCCTGCCTGGGTCCAGCTTACGATGGACCAGTGGGTCTTGGAGGTCATTCGAGAGGGTTATGTGTTAGAGCTCCACCGACCCGTATTAGATTCCTTTGTTCTGTCGCCTTGCAGGGCTCCGCTCAAGGTGCGCGCGGTGGCAGAGACGCTACGCCGTTTGCTGGTTCTCAGGGCGGTGGTTCCCGTTCCCCCGGATCAGTGCGGCTGCGGTCATTACTCCATCTACTTCGTAGTGCCAAGGAAGGAAGGCTCGTTTCGTCCGATTCTGGATTTGAAGAGGGTGAATCGGTGTCTCAGAGTATCGCATTTCAGGATGGAGACGTTGCGTTCCGTGATTGCGGCGGTCCAAAAGGGGAAGTTCCTGACGTCGTTGGACCTCACGGAGGCTTATCTGCATATCCCCATTCGTCAGGAACATCAGCAGTTCCTGCGCTTTGCCGCTTCCTGTGGGGCATTTCCAATTTCAGGCGATGCCCTTCGGGTTGGCAACAGTGCCTCGCGTGTTCACCAAGGTCATGGTGGTGGTGGCGGCAGCGGCGGCGCTGCGGAAGGAAGGCGTACTGGTGCACCCGTATCTGGACGATTGGTTGATTTGGGCGAAGTCGCGCAACCAAAGTGTCAAGGCCACCGCCCGGGTGGTACAGGTTTTGGAAAGCTTGGGCTGGGTGGTCAACCGGACAAAGAGCAGGTTAGTTCCCTCTCGGTCTCTCTGGAGTATTTGGGGGCACGTTTCGAGACGGCATTAGGCGAGGTGTTTCTCCCGGAGCACCGAGCTCGCGCTCTGCGGAGCTTGGTGAGGGAGTTTTTGGCATGGCAGGCTCCGACGGTGTGGCAGTACCTCCAACTGCTCGGAACGATGGCGGCATCTATCAAAGTGGTGCCATGGGCCAGGGCGCACATGAGGCCGCTGCAGAGGGCGCTGCTGCGCCGGTGGTCGCATCAATCGGACCCGTTATCTCGCCGACTCTGCTGCCCTCCGGAGGTGCGGGTCGCGTTGAGTTGGTGGTTGCGGAAAGAGAGTTTGGAGGCCGGCACCCCATTGGAACCTCCATCCTGGAGACTTTTGACCACGGATGCCAGTCTACTAGGGTGGGGAGCCCATTGCGAAGGGAGCATAGCCCAGGGCTGCTGGTCTCCGGAGGAGCGGCGATGGTCCATCAACAGGTTAGAGATGAGGGTGGTGGTGTTGGCCCTTCAAGCATTTCAGGCGAGGCTTCAGCGGGCAGCGGTCAGGGTTCTGTCCGACAATGCGACGACAGTGGCCTACATCAATCGTCAGGGCGGTACAAGAAGTGCGGTTCTGGAGGCAGAGGCAGGTCTTCTGCTAGCCTGGGCTGAACAGAATCTGCAGGGTCTGTCAGCACAACATGTGGCCGGGGTGGACAATACCGCAGCGGACTTTCTGAGTCGACGGAGGGTGGACCCGGGGGAGTGGGTCCTTCACCCGGAGGTGTATTCTCTGCTTGTACAGCGTTGGGGTTCTCCGGTCATGGATCTAATGGCAACCTTCGAGTCCACAAAGACGACCAGATTTTTCAGCAGGAGGCGGGAACGCATGTCGGAGGGGCTCGATGCGTTGGCGCAAAGGTGGCCAAGGGCAGGCCTGCTCTGTGTGTTTCCGCCTTGGGCCCTCATAGGTCGAGTGGTGTAGCGCATAGAGCGGCACCAGGGCAGAGTAATCCTGATTGCGCCCGATTGGCCCCGGAGGCCGTGGCATGCGGACTTGGTGCGGCTCCTGGTGGACGTCCCATGGAGGCTTCCTCAGCGGGAGGATCTGTTGCTACAGGGACCGTTAAGGATGCCTCAGGTGGCTCGATTCTCGCTTACGGCATGGCTCTTGAATGGGCTCGGTTGAGGCCAAAGGTTATTCTTCGGTGGTCATTTCTACTTTGTTGCAGGTGCGTAGGCGGTCCACGTCGCTGGCATATATGCGGATTTGGCGTATTTTTGAGGGATGGTGTTCAGAGAGGAACCTTCATCCGTCGGGGCGTCAGTCCCTCAGATCCTTTCCTTCTTGCAAGCTGGTGTAGAGAAGGGATTGGCAGCCAGTTCCTTGCGAGTGCAGTTGGCAGCGATTTTCCTGTTTCCGGGGCAAGATTCAGGGTCAGGCGTTGGGGGTGCATGGCGACATCCGGTGGTTTTTGCAAGCGATGTTTGGTCATGCGGCCTCCTCGAAGATGCTCGGTTCCGGCCTGGGACCTCAATTTGGTATTGGAGGCTTTGGTCAAACGGCCGTTTGAGCCATTAGGGAAGGCTTCCGTTAAGGATCTGACGTTGAAGACTGTGTTCCTGGTAGCTATTTGTTTTGCTCGCAGAATCTGAGTTGCAAGCTTTGTCCTGCAAGGAGCCGTATCTCTCCTCCGATCACAAGGTGGTGTTGCGTACAGTACTGGCGTTTTTGCCTAAGGTGGTGTCCGTATTCCATGTTAACCAGGTGGTCTCTCTTCTGGTATTTTCGGGGGAGCAGGTGTCGCAGACCGATGGCCGGTTGCATCTTCTGGATGTACGGCGCGCGCTTCGGCGATTTATCTCGGCGGCACTGAGGCCTTCCGCAGGTCAGACAGATTGTTCGTGATGTTTGGTGGTCCGAGAAAGAGGGAAGCGGCGGCGAAGTCGTCTATTGCGGCTGCCTACATTTTGAAGGGCAGAGTAGTGCCGGAAGGTCTCCGGGCTCATTCTACTAGGGCGCGGGCGGCGTCTTGGGCAGAGTTTAGTCTGGTGCCCGCCGTGGACATTTGTAGGGCGGCGACTTGGTCGTCGTTGCATTCCTTCGCTAAGCATTATAGGCTTGATGTGCAAGCGTCGGAGGATGTGCGTTTTGGATCGGCAGTACTTCAGGCTGGGCTAGCTAGGCCCTCCCGTTGACTTTCGCTGCTCTTTTACGTCCTCAATGGTTCCGGGACTGGACTAGAGGGACGAAAAGGAAGAGTAAATTAGACTTACCTGCTAATTGTTGTTCCTTAAGGAACTCTAGGCCAGTCCCGGATCCCTCCCGAGATATTTCGTTTCAGCCTGAAGTTCAGTGAGGGCGTTGATGTCTTGGCGGGGAGGATTTGGGGATGGAAGCAGGGGTGCTCGGGTGCGGCGCTGTGTCGTTCCCTGAGGACCTACTAATTGTCCTATCAGTTTAAAAAAAAAGAAAAGAAAGGGGAAAGGAGACGGGAGGAGAGAGGCAGACGGTATTGAGAATGCCAGCCATCCCTGTGGTGGGGGGTGGGTGTAGGGCTAGTTGTTGAGTTATAGGTTCCATTACTTGTTTAACTACTTATTTGTTGCTCTGCTGAGTTTGCTTTGTCAATAGGTACTGAAGAGGAAGGGGCGGTCCTTGCCTATATATGTGCAGAGGTCATCAAGGCGATGACAAGTTTTCAGTCTCCAAAGCTGCTGGAGGAGATTCTAAACTCAATGGTTCCGGGACTGGACTAGAGTTCCTTAAGGAACAACAATTAGCAGGTAAGTCTAATTTACTCTTCTCGGGTCACTTCATTGGCTCTATATCCAGTTCAAATTTCTCTTACTGACCTATAAGTGCATTCATTCTACTGCTCCTCACTACTTTTCCTCTCTCCCTACTTCCCTCCTCAGGCACTGTACTCTTCTGATACATCTGTTCTATCCATGCCCCTCTCTTCCACTGCCAACTCCAGACTTTGATCTTTCTACCTTACTGATCCTTATACTTGGAACAAACTACCTGAGTTGGTACATCAGGCTTTATCTCTGGCCCTTTTCAAATCTGGGCTAAAAATGTACCTCTTTGAGGCTGCTTTTTGATCCTGATCCATGTAATCTCCTGCTTCTATATTTCCCTAGAATTCCTCTAGAGATCCTAGTCCCCAGCTGTTGTCTGTCTTCACTTGATTGTAAGGATGGTCTCTGCTCACCAGAGCCTTACATGTGTCTGTGCAGTACTGCATATGCCTTGTAGTGCTATACAAATAATCAGGAGTAGGAGTAAAGTGAATTAATTGTTTACTGTATCAGAAAGTACAAAGACAAGGGGGCATGCCATGAAGGTGCCAATTAATACATCTAAAACAAATAGGAGAAAATATGTTTACTCTCAAAGCATGGTTAAGCTTTGGAACTTGTTGCCATGGGATGTTGTAAACACAGTTCCTCATCTTCCATTCAGTCCAGACACCTGAGGTTATGTACCTCTACTTACAGACAGAGACTGAGAACCACTAGTTTCATGATGTTGTCCTATAAGGGTCCTGTGCAGCTTCTCACCAGCCAGTATTGTCTCCAGACGATGGAGATTACAGTATGAACTACACTGAAGGCATCCATTAGAAATTAGCTGAGCTGCTCTGCAGAAGTTCTGGCTTTGAAGGCCCTGAAGTACAGAATCCAGCAGCGCTAGATCCCCCCCCCCCCCCATTGTCCCCCATTCTCAAATTGCCTGCCTTTTTCCAGAGCTTGCCTGTAGGCGGTCTCCGAGGGGCTCTTCTGTTCCTCATCCCCAACTTTTGGGAGGGGACCTAGAGGGTAAGTGTCTTAGCCTGCTAAAGTTGCTTTGGAAATTAAAGAAAGCAGGCCAGCACAAGTGGAGCTCCGGTGAGGGGGCCCGATTGGCCTTGCTGCATTTCTCAGGCATGATCACTATTGGCATCGCATAGGTTAGTATAAGTAGAGTCTGGCGGTAAGCTGGAGCATATGGTCTGAGTGCAGCACCCATTGTGTCTGCCCTGTGGCAGCCACTGGGCTCTGCTCTCAGATGCCAGCCTGTGTCACAACTGAGAGGGAAGATTTGGTGGCTGTGGCGCTTTATGTTCAGTAATTCTGGTATGGAGGCCTTGCAAATTGGGCTGGCAGAGAGTGCTGGGGGGTTGGCTTGCACCACCTTCTCTTTTTTGCCAGGAAATGCAGCCATTGGCCCCGATGCTGCAGTTGCAGTGCATTCTGCAGTTGTTCTTCCTGCCCTTGCTCTGGTGGATGGACCAGCTCAAGGGAGTTAACAGAGTCCTGCAGGGTTGGCTTCATGGAGGAGCACTCCATTTTCCCCAGAATTCATCTTGTTACATCAGGCCTTTTACCTGAAGCAAGGTTGACACAGCCTAGAGACCCTGCCGGGCACCAAGAGAACATGTAAGGACCTCGAGGAAGAGTTAGAGGACAAAGCTGAAAACTCATTGGGGTCATTAGAAAGGGTCCCTGAGGAAGAGCTGGGAGATGTCCCTAGGGGAGAGAATCCCATTATAATTTGTATCTCCCATAGGGATGTGTTGCCCTCTTTCATACTTTTTGGTGGCCTTAAATATTGTAGAAGTGCACATGGGTCTAGTAAATGATCACTTCTTAAGGGTATCAAGAAGCCCTCTAAGTCCTTTCCTCTGCATTTGGCCATAAAGGAGATGATAGTAGTGGAGTGGGCCTCTCCGTATGCTAGCCTGTGGGTAAGTACATAAGAACATAAGATATGCCATACTGGGTCAGACCAAGGTCCATCAAGCCCAGTATTCTGTTTCCAACAGTGGCCAATCTAGGTCATACGTACCTAGCAGTATCCCCAAGGGACACAGGTTCCACAATGCTTGTATTGGTTCAAGCATTGATATCCTGGGTCCCTTCTTAATAATGGTTTATGGACCTTTCCTCCAGGAACTTGTCCAAACCTTTTTTAAACCCAGCTACACTAACAGCCTTTACTACATCCTCCGGTAACAAATTCCAGAGTTTGATTACACGTTGAGTGAAAAAATATTTTCTTTATTAGTCTTAAATAGTTTACCCTGTAGCTTCATTGCATGTCCCCTAGTCTTTCTATATTCTGATAAGGTAAACAATCGATCTACGTTTACCCGTTCCACTCCGTTCATTAATTTATAGACTTCTATCATATCTCCCCTCAGCCGTCTCTTTTCCAGGTTAAAGAGCCCCAACCTTTTTAGCCTTTCTTCATAGGAGTAGCCTTCCATCCCCTTTACCATTTTGGTGGCTCTTCTCTGAACCTTTTCTAAAATTGCTATATCCTTTTTAAGATATGGCGACCAGAATTGCACACAATATTCAAGGTGCGGTCTCACCATGGAACGATATAGAGGCATTATAATATCTTTTGTTTTATTTTCCATTCCTTTCCTTATCATACTTAGCATTCTATTTGCTCTCTTGGCCGCCGCTGCACACTGGGCCGAGGGTTTTAACATGGTATCCACAAGGACGCCTAAATCTTTTTCTTGGGTGGTGGTTCCTAATGTGGAACCTTGCATCGTGTAACCATAGTTTGGGTTGTTCTTCCCTAGGTGCATAACCTCGCACTTCTCCACATTAAATTTCATCTGCCATTTTGATGCCCAGTCTTCCAATTTATCAAGATCCTCTTGCAATTTTCCACAATCCTCCAAGTAGGTTGGTGGTGAGGTTGTTTCTCCAGGACCAAACAGGAAGTCAGTCCTCACATATGGGTGTCATTGGCGCCGATGAAGCCCCAGCAGAGCATTTCCCCAGCTTTCTATGAAAGCCTTTCGGAATGCAGGCACGCATGCGCGGTTCCCTTCCCGCCTAAAGGTGCCATCTTACCTCAGTCTCTTTTTTTCCGTGAAGCCCACCGGACGTGTGTCCAGTTTTCCCGGTTAAAATTAGATTTTTCAGCGATCTTTTTTTCTACTGGTTCGACGCCGGTTCCCCTCCCGCCGGGTTCGGTACACCGGTATCGAGCCCGATTCCTTTTTCGGTTTTTGCCCTTCGTGGCTGGCGTTCGCGCCCTTTTTACTCTTTTTCCCTGGAAGGCCGGTCTTTTGACCTCGCGGGGACTCTTTTTTTTTTTTTTTTTTTTTCCCCGATGGCTTCCAGTGGTTTTAAGAAGTGTGATCGGTGTAAGAAACTGATGTCTCTCACCGACACACACGACTGCTGCCTTCGGTGCCTGGGCCCTGACCACGATCCTAAGTCGTGCGGGGCCTGTGGAAAAATGTCTTCCAAGGCACTTCGAAGTCGCCAGCAGCAAAAGGATAGGCTTTTCTCGGACTCAGTCTCCAGCCGGGCCCGGACCTCGTCTGAGGCCTCGACATCTCGGGATTCTGATCCCGAGCACCGTCAAAGCTCCTCGGACAGGGGGTCCCCTGACCGGGAACGCAAGAGGAAGAAACGGCTCGCGAGGGCGTCATCGGAAGAGGTCCCTGGCTCCTCGAGGGCCAGGTCTAAGACCCCCGGGCCTGTGGAACCGGAGAAGCCTGCCAAAGTTCCTCGTGTGGAGCTGGAGTCTGCTGGACACGTAAGCCCCGTAGTCCTCGTGGACTCTCCTCCCAGGGAGCCGCCGGGGCCCGAGTCGGTGGCTGCTGCGTCTCCCGAGCTGAGTCTCAGGATGACAGCCTTGGAGAGCAGAATGTCTGCCTTCATGGAGCAGCAGGGGGCACTGATGGCCAGCCTGCCTGGCGCATCTGCCCCGACCACCGGGACATCGACGTCCAAGTCGACCCCGGAGACCGAGCCGATACTTGAGTCCATCATGGCTCGGAGTCAACCTCGGTTGCTGTCCCCCTCGACCTCCCGTTCGGGACCGAGGGCGTCGACGCCGGTGCTTCCTGCATCAGGGCAGGTGCTCCAGGGCCCCGCGGGGTCGGACCCCGACTCTTCCTTGGATGAGTTGGCTTGGGAGACGGAGGACGAGGAGTCTCCTGACACCTTTAAGACTCGGTGCGTCCCTTCGGACTCACCGCAGTCTGAGCCCTGGAGTAGGTCCCCCCCCGGAGGACACCCGGTTCTCGGAGTTCGTCCGGGATATGGCCACTGCCTTGGCTATTCCGGCGGATCCCGAGGAAGAGCCTCGAGCTGAAGAACTCGAGGCGCTGCAGTATGACTCTCTTCCAAAGGAGGCCTTTACTGTCCCGGTTCCTCCGATGCTGGAACGGCTCCTCTTCCGTATGTGGGAGGCACCGGCCTCGGCGCCGGTTCTTAGCAAGCGAGTCGATTCGATCTATCGACTCCGTAAGAGCCCTGGTTTTCGAAAGGCACAGCTACCACACCATTCCATGGTTGTGGAATCGACCATGCATCGTCTGAAGAGTCAGAAGATGCACTCCGCGGTGCCTCCTGGCAGGGAAGCCCGAAACCTAGATGGCGTCGGTAGAAAGTGTTTTCAGGGCTCGATGCTTGCTTGCCGTGTCCAGTCTTACCAGCTGTACATGGGCATGTACTTGCGGGATCTGGCCAAGGAGTTGGCCAGATTCTCTGCTGGTCTCTCCGGGGAACCCTTGCAGAGATTTAAGTCCTTGGCCTCGGGGATTCGGGACTGCTCGAAGTTCATGTCCTGCGCCGCCTACGATGGCTTCGAGGCTTCGGCCCGAGTTGCGGCAGCTGGCATCGCGGCTCGACGCCAGGAATGGCTGCAGTCATCGGACCTCGAGCCATGGGTTCAGGACAAGTTGGTCGATGTCCCTTGCCGCGGTGAAAACCTTTTTGGCAAGCCCATGACCGAGAAGGCCACTCAGCTCGAGACCGAGCACCTCACCCGGACAAGGCTGTCCAGGAAGACCTCTGCCCCTTCTCATAAAAAGAAGGGCTCGCGTAAAAAGCCCTTTTACCCGAGGAAGGGCACTGCCTACAAACAGTACCCTCAATATCAGGCTGCCCAAGCTGCCCCCCAGGGTCAGCAAGCCAAGGGCCAGGGTAATGGGCCCCGTAGGCAGAGGACCCCCAAGCCTCCGGCCCCTGCTACCACTCAGCAGGGTGGGGGATTTTGACTCCTTGGGCATAGCCTCTCCTCCACTGCTCTCCCAACCCTGCACAGGAGTTCGTCTCGCCCTCTTTGCCCACCAGTGGCCTCTTATCACCGGGGATAGTTGGGTGCTGGAGATAATCCACAAGGGATATGCCCTCCATTTCCACCAACTGCCACCCCCATACTTTCCAGGGGAGCCTCCAAGGCCTCCTCTGCACAGAGACCTTCTCTGTCAGGAGCTTCAGGGTCTGTTGGTGGACAGGGCGGTGGAGCCTGTGCCTCCCCACTTGCAAGGTCACGGATTCTACTCCAGGTATTTCCTGGTGCCCAAAAGGACCTGTGGCCTTCATCCCATTCTGGACCTCAGGAACCTCAACAAGGTCCTAGTGAAAGAAAAGTTCAAGATGCTTACTCTTGGAACCCTTCTGCCCTACCTCCAGCAGGGAGATTGGCTATGCTCCTTAGATCTAAAGGATGCCTACACTCACGTCCTCATTCATCCAGACCACAGAAAGTACCTAAGGTTCATCGTGGGAGGAAACCATTATCAGTACAGAGTGCTGCCTTTCGGCCTCACCTCCGCCCCCAGAGTCTTTACAAAGTGCTTAGCAGTGGTGGCGACCTACCTGAGAAATCAGGGCATTTTTGTCTTCCCCTATCTGGACGACTGGCTCATCAGGGGTCAGACAGGTCAGGAGGCCACTCAAGCCACCCTCAGGACCATTGCTCTTCTACAACGCCTGGGGTTTGTCATAAACTTCGCAAAGTCCACTTTGCTCCCTTCCCAGAACTTGGAGTTCATAGGGGTAAGATTGGACTCTCTCCTGGCAAAGGCATTCTTGCCAGAAAACAGAGCCCAGAGGTTAATGGCCTTGGCAAGTCAGTTTCTCAGCAAGTCCCTGGTCTCCGCCAAACTCTGCCTGTGGCTTCTAGGCCACATGGCTTCGACAGTACATGTGACCCCCAATGCCAGGCTCCATATGAGACCTGCACAGTGGTGCCTTCGGTCTCAGTGGTCACAGGCCACAGGCAGCCTCAGAGACAGGATAAGGGTGTCCAGACCATTTCTGCACTCCCTCAACTGGTGGCTACACCCATCCAATCTGCTGAAAGGGATGCCCTTTCAGGTTCCCGGTTACACAGTGATGCTAACAGATGCCTCCCTGCAAGGTTGGGGAGCGCATTGTCTGGGCAAGTGCACCCAGGGCCTCTAGTCTCCCTGGGAAGCTGCACAGCAGATCAATCTCCTCGAACTCGGAGCTATTCGGTTAGCGCTCAAAGCTTTCGCTCCTACCCTGGCTCAACAGTCTGTCCTGATTCAGACAGACAACCAAGTTGCCATGTTTTATGTGAACAAACAGGGCGGAACTGGGTCCAGGATCCTTTGTCGGGAAGCTCAGGACCTTCGTTCTTTTGCCCTCAAGCACAGCATGCTCTTCGACTGCCTGGCAGACAGATTGAGCAGGATACTACAGCCCCACGAGTGGCAGCTGCATCCTTAAGTAGTTCAGAAGATCTTCCTGAAATGGGGTCTCCCTTTGATGGATCTCTTTGCCAGCCCCATCAACAAGCAACTGCCAAAGTTCTGCTCCAGACAACCACATCCTCTGCGAACAGCAGCAGATGCTTTTCTGATATCTTGGTCTCAGGGCCTCCTCTCTGCATTTCCTCCCATGCCCTTGGTGGCCCGAACCCTATTCAAGATTCTCCAGGACAAGGCCTCGGTCCTGCTCGTAGCTCCCAGGTGGCCGAGACAGCCTTAGTTTCCTCTTCTACTTCAACTGGCGGTGGATCCTCCACTGCCTCTGGGGTTGCAACCCGACCTTCTCACACAGGACCAGGGTTCTCTTCTGCACCCCAATCTCAAGTCTCTCAATTTGATGGCCTGGAGGCTGCAAGGGTATTTTTGGCTCCCTGGGGCCTACCTCAGGAAGTTGAGGAGGTTGTCCTAGCCTCTAGGAAACAATCCACTAGGAAAACCTATGCCCTCAAATGGAAGAGGTTTTCTGTGTGGTGTCACCTACGTACAGAGGATCCTTTCTCCTGTACTGTGCCAGTAGTTCTTCAGTACTTACTGCACTTATCCAATCAGGGACTTAAGTCCAATTCTGTTCGGGTCCACCTCTCAGCTCTAGCAGCTCACCACTCATTGGTAGAGGAACAGTCTCTATCTGGTCACCCCTTGGTGTCCCGCTTTCTCAGGGGCTTGCTTTTGCTCAAGCCTCCCATCCGTCCTCCTGCCCCTGAGTGGGAGCTGAATGTGGTCTTGCAGCAACTGACTGGCCTACCTTTTGAGCCGATGGCTACTTGTCCACTACGCTTCCTCTCCTGGAAGACACTCTTCCTGATAGCCCTTACCTCGGCTAGGCGAGTAAGTGAGCTTCAGGCCCTGGTCTGTGACAGGCCTTACACCAGGATTTATAGGAACAGGGTAGTCCTCAGGACTCACCCAGAGTTCCTCCCAAAAGTTGTCTCCTCTTTCCACCTCAATCAGGAGGTGGTCCTTCCAACATTCTTCCCTAGGCCTCATGCAAGCCAGGCTGAAGCAGTTCTGCATACCCTGGACTGTAGGAGGGCCTTATCCTTCTACCTTGACCGTACGCAGGGGCATAGAAGGGCTACTCAGCTCTTCGTATCCTTTGACCCCAGTAAGTTGGGGTTAGCTGTGTCCAAGCGTACCTTGTCCATCTGGTAGCTGACTGTATCACCTGGGCTTACAAGGCGGCTGACCTTCCTTTGCAGGGTAGGGTCACGGCCCATCATGTCAGGGCAATGGCTGCCTCAGTGGCTCATCTCCGCTCTGTGCCCTTGGTAGACATCTGCAGGGCTGGAACTTGGTCTTCAAGCCAGACCTTTGCAGCCCATTACTGCCTGGAGAGGGAGTCCCGTAGGGACAGTGCTTTTGGCCAGGCAGTACTCCGGAATCTCTTTGAGGTTTAGGCAACTCCTGCCCTCCTGCCCTCTGTTGGGCTACCAGTGGAGGTTGTGTCCTTGAAAAGCCTTTCTTTGCAGCTGGGACTAGAGGGAGTTCTCTTGTTCAGCCTGGGTTCCTCGGTAGCCCAGAGCTAGGGAGTCACCCATATGTGAGGACTGACTTCCTGCTTGGTCCTGGAGAAAGAGTAGTTACTCACCTGTAACAGGTGTTCTCCAGGAGCAGCAGGAATCCGTCCTCGCAACCCTCCCTCCTCCCCTTGGAGTTGCAGTTGTACATACTTTATTTTTCATTTTTGTGTGCTGTTCTTAGCTATGTCATTTGACTGAGGTAAGATGGCACCTTTTAGGCGGGAAGGGAACCGCGCATGCGTGCCTGCATTCCCAAAGGCTTTCATAGAAAGCTGGGGAAATGCTCCGCTGGGGCTTCATCGGCGTCGATGACACCCATATGTGAGGACTGATTCTTGCTGCTCCTGGAGAACACCTGTTACAGGTGAGTAACTACTCTATATGTCCCACCGGATGTGTGCAGATTTGGTTGTTGAAGTTCTCCTATGCTGGGTACAGAGGTTGCTGGACAGCCTGGAGGTTGTGAGATTGGAGTCTGGGGATGATTATGTGACTGATGCCCTGTTTGACTTTATCAGGATCTCTGTTAAGTCCATTCCAGTGATAATCATGATCAGCCAGTGGCTCTGGCTATGCATTTGGTTAGCTGATTCAGCCTCCAAGCTGCGGCTGAGCAGATTTCCATTTTTATTAATAGTTTGCTCTTTGGGGAGAAACCAGGGAAGGTGGTCAAAAGACCTTGGAGAGGCTAGCCCATAGAGACCCCTAGAAGAGAAAACAAGAGATTCCAGGAGCCCTCTCATAGGGTCATGAGACAACCCTGGAAATGCACTTGGACTTCTAGGAGTCCGGGTAGGGCCAATTTTTCCTACAAGTCTAAGCCCAAAATAGGGCAGTTCATGTGGAGCTCTTAAGGTGCTCAAGATTCCACTGTAGCACCATCTGGAGCCAATAAGTCCCCACAGTGAGTTCTGGCGGATCTCTTCCAACGTGCAGCTGGTTGTGGGTGGCTCTGGCTTTTTTTTTCTTCTCTCACCCTATCATGTCAGATCAATGGATCTTCAATCCTCAGTCAGGTTTACGCACCAGAGTTTGCAGAGACTAACTATGGGACACCTTTGTGGAGTCGCCCTGCAGCTCATAAGAACATAAGAAATGCCATACTGGATCAGACCTAGGTCCATCAAGCCCAGTATCCTGTTTCCAATAGTGACCAATCCAGGTGACAAGTACTTGGCAGGTTCCCAAAAAAGGCATACAGGTTCCACAGTACTCATCCCAGGGTAAGCAGTGGATTTCTTGGGTTCTCTTTAATTTATGGTCTTTTGCTCCAGGAACTTGTCCAAACCTTTTTTAAATCCAGCTACACTAACAGATTCTCTGGTAACAAATTCCAGAGTTTGATTAAGCGTCGAGTAAAAAAAATATTTTCTCATATTAGTTTTTAAATGGGTTTTCCAGTACATCCTACTAGACCAGTGGTCAGGAGGACCATGTGAGGTTCCCTCTCTGTCAGGGGAGAAAACTGGCCTTGGCTCATGAGGACCTGAGCAGCCGGTCATCGGAGGAGTCTGCAGCTTATCGGCAACCTTACAACGCCTGCTGCCTGTTTCAGGTCTGTCTTGGCTCTTTAGCACTCTGTTCCAGCGTAGTGAGTAGAAAACTTCAAAGATCCTCCTCTTCCCCCCCCTCACCCCCCCCCCCGATTTTAATCGGGACAACGTCGGGGCAACCTCTGTCCGCCTGGAGAGTTTTCTGTTCATGTCTTCCTGCCCTAGCTCTCTGTTTGATTTAATTTTATGTTTTTACCGCGTTTTCACAGTGTTTGGAGTGATTTTATTTTGGCAGTTTTAATAGCGGCAGCCATTTTGTTTTGGCTGTTTTTTGTGGGGGTTTTTTTTGTTGTTGTTTTTGCTGCACAGCTCCGTTTTTGGCGTGCTTTGTGAGGAGACTTTTATGTTCTTAATTTCTGTCTTCCCTGCTAGTTTTCCAACTCTCTGGTCCCTTTCAACTCCTATTTTTGACTTTTTTGATTTTCTTTTTCTATTCACTGGGGATCGCTGTCAGCTGCGCTTCGCCTGTGAGATGCCATCCCTTTAGCGATGCATGGTCTGCACAAAGAAGCATAAGGATTTGAGGGATGGCATTTGTGCTGCATGTCTTGCTCATCCTGGAGAGACTTCGGCGACACTAGTCAAGGGAGCTCAGGACAGAAGCAGTCCTGCTGCACATCCTCAGCTGCTAGAGGAACCCAGACAGCTTCCCCTGGCAAGAGAATCTCTCTCTCTTCTCCTCTCTTAACTCCTCCTGCTCCGGGGTCTTTCGGGCAGCAGGAGCCGATGCATGCCTCAGATTCCCAGTTTTTGGCCTCTTTGGACAAGCCTAGGATCCTTTGGCAAGCTAATTCTCCCAGTAACACAGTGGATGCCCTGATTCAAATCCCTCAGTCTTCTGGCTCTGAATCCCGCAAGCGCTCTAGACAAGAGCACATGTCCAAGGTGGATGCACGGCCACTTAGAAGGTCTCCTGGGCAACTATAGCTTGGCCAAAAGCACCAGAGGAAGGGCTGTCTTCGGGGATGACAGCGAGAACCTGTCGGACCGGGAGGATGGGGAGTGGTCCCATCAGAGTTTTCTGTGGAGGGCCAAAGCGAGACACAGGACATACGCTTGTTTCGCAAAGAGGAATTGCCGGCCCTAATTATGCATGTGGTCAAAGCCTTACGATTGATGGATCAGACGGATCAGCAGAATCCTCAGCCTTCAGCCATTCCCCAGCCAGACCCGATATTACAAGGCATTCGCACGCCATCTAGAGCTTTTCCATTCCCGGCAGAGCTACAACAAATGGTGTCTTGAGAATGGGACTGTCCGGATATTCCCCTCCGTACAGCCCACCGCCTAGGTCAGCTTTTCTTCTGGGCACCACCTGACTTGGAGAAGTGGCTGACATACCCCAAAGTGGATGCCCTTGATGACCGGAGTAACAAAGCACACCACCATTCCAGTGGAGGATGGTGCAGCACTTCGTGATCAACAGGATAAGAAAGTTGAGAGCCTTCTCAAGATTGCCTTCTTGGCTTCTTCATTATCTCTCCAGGCCTCTGTTTGCGGGGGCATAGCAACCCGAGCTCTTCTGCACCAGATTCAACATCTGTCAGAGGATCCAGCTCTGGCTCGTCTGGAATCGGTCACAGCTTTTTTGGCAGATGCCTTTTACGATCTCTTGGCTAGATCTGTGGCGGCGGTCACAGTTTCTCGCAGATGGCTCTGGCTTTGCCAATGGTCGGCTGACTCTGCATCTAAAGCACGCCTCTCTAGTCTTCCCTTCAGGGGAAAGCTTCTCTTTGGGAGGACCTAGACAAATTGGTCAAAGACCTAGGGGAGGTTCGACACCAACGTCTTCTGGAAGATAAGCCTAAATTTGCTACTAAGCATTCCTCCTGTTGATATTCACCTACCTTGCGGCGCACCTCCAGGCATCGCAACGCTCATTGCTACCATCCTGGGAAGCCCTCCGCCTCTTCGACAACTGGATGTTTTGCTTCAGAGGGCACAGTCCTTTCGGGGTGCCCACAAGGGAGCCGAGTCCTACTCGGGGCCTTCCAAGTTCTCTGGCCCTGCGAGATCTTCCCGCTGACTGGCCAGACAGTCCACCCCAGGAGCCTTTTCTGGAGGTCGACCTGTCCGGAGAGACTCCTCCAGAGGGTGGGCGTTTAGCTCTGTTTTCTCGTCAATAGTCTCTTGTTACTTCGGATCAATGGGTCCTCAACATTGTCTCCCACGTTGTGTTCTCGAATGTTCCTGATTCGTTCGTCTCACCCTAGGGAAGATCCCTGAAGAGAAAGGCGATTCACTCCACCGTGCGCCACCTCCTTCTTCTGAGGGCTATTCAACCAGTCCCTCGAGTAGAGAGAGCCTGGGGTTGTTACTCCATTTATTTCGTGGTTCCCAAGAAAGATGGTTCCTTCCGCCCAATTCTGGATCTCAAGGACGTAAATCAATGTCTACGGGTGCCACGATTCCGAATGGAGATGCTTCGCTTGGTGATACAGGCAGTACACAGAGGCGAGTTCCTTGCCTCTCTAGATTTTGCGGAAGCTTACTTCCACATTCCCATCAGAGACCAACAGCGTTTCCTACGGTTTGCAGTACTGGGTCATCACTTCCAGTTTTGTGCGATGCCCTTCGGCCTGACGTCGGCTCTGTGCTCCTTTTCCAAGATTATGGTAGTGGTCGCAGCAGCTCTGTGCAAACGGGGAATCCGAGTGCATCCTTACCTGGACAACTGGTTGATTCAGGCAGACTTCCTTTTGGAAGCGCGTCAAGCAGTGGCTCAAGTAGTTTCTTTCCTCTAATCTCGGATGGGTGCTCAATATGTCCAGAAGCCATCTTCATCCGTCCCAGCAACTAGAGTTTCTAGGAGCCCACTTCGACACTGTGCAGGGGAAAGTCTTCTCGACACACGAGCGGCTTCGCAAATTCACGGGCTTGCTTCGTTTGTTTCTTCTTCAGACAGCTCCGAGGGTTTGGGATTACCTTCAAGTCCTGGGGTCCATGGCAGCCACTATCGAAGTCATGCCTTGGGCCAAAGTGCACATGAGGGAGCTTCAGAGGTCTCTCCTTTCACGCTGGTCACCTGTGTCTGACGTCTACGACATCCAGCTTCCGCTCCTCCCAGAGACTCGACACAGCCTCCAGTGGTGGCTGGCGCCCTGTCATCTCCTCAGGGGTGTTTCCCGAGAGAACCCTCGTTGGGTCCTAGTAACAAAAGATGCGAGTCTCTACGGGCAGGGTGCTCTCTGCCTGCATCAGTTGACACAGGGTACTTGGTCGATTCACGAAGCACACTGGTCTATAAATCGACTGGAAGCGCGAGCGTTTCACCTCGCCCTAAGACATTTTCTGCCTCTTCTCAAAGATCAGGCGGTACGGGTTCTGTGCGACAACGCAACAACAGTGACATATATCAAACGCCAGGGCAGCACCAAGTCCCTAGGTGTAGCCAGGGAAATGTCCCTTCTCCTTCCCTGGGCAGGCACATCTGCAGACTCTCTCTCGGCACAGCATATCGCCGGGGTGGACAACTTTCAGGCAGATTTCCACAGCCGACGCGCTATCGATCCTGGAGAATGGGAGCTAGCTCTTTGGGCGTTTCAGGAGATTTTGCGAGCATGGGGGCAACCATTAATGGATCTAATGGCGACGTCGGAACTGGAACTTGTACTGGAATTTTTCTGTCGCAGGAGGGAGTTTCAGTCCTCCGGATTGGATGCCATGGCCGCAGGATGCTCTGCTGTACATCTTTCCCCCATGGCTAATAATCAGCAAAGTGCTTCGGAGAGTTCTCGCACATGGGGGAGAGTGATCCTAATAGCTTTGGACTGGCCTCAGAGGCCCTGGTATGAGGACCTCATCCGCTTAATGCGAGTCCCGCCGCTGCCTCTGGGATCTCGCCAGGGGCTATTACATCAGGGTTTAATTGTAATGGATGATCCGGCTCCTTACTCGCTTATGGCCTGGCTCTTGAATGCCGCTGCCTAAGTAAGAAGGGTTACTTGAGTCGTGTGGTCACAACCCTTCTGAAGACGTGCCGCCCATTGATTTCACTTGCGTATTCCCGCATTTGGCGAGTCTTGAGTCCTCTTGCGCGCGGCACCATATCTCTCCTTGGAGGTTGGGAATCCCGAATATCCTTACCTTCCTCCAGGACGGTCTGGATAAAGGTTTAGCCTTGGGGGTCTCTTCGGGTTCAAGTAGCAGCATTATTTTGTTTCAGAGGCCCTGTTGGGGGTCGCTCTATAGTATCCCATGCGGATGTGTCCCATTTCCTTAAAGCAGCTAAGGTAGTCCGACCACCGGTTCGCCCTCTGGTGTCAACATGGGATCTGTCCCGCGTCCTAAAAACCTTGATGCAGGTGCCTTTTGAGCTGCTTAAACACATCACGTTGAGAGATTTGATGCTTAAGGCAGTGTTTCTAGTAGCGATAACTTCGGCATGAAGGGTATCCAAAATACAAGCACTTTCATGCAGGGATCCCTATCTTGCCTTTTTGAAAGAAGGAGTTTTCTTGCGTACTATTCCTTTGTTCCTTCCAAAAGTGCTTATGCCTTTTCATATCAATGAGCCAGTTTTCCTATCCTGTTTTTCTGAGGAGCAGTGTACGGGTGAGAATAAGGGACTCCGTTCTCTGGATTTCGGCAGGATCCTTCATAGGTATTTTCGGGTGCAAATCCTTTCCGTACCTCTGATCACTTTTTCGTGCTTTTTGCGGGACCCCGTAAGGGTCACCCTGCTTCCAAACGCAGGTCTCTCGCTGGTTGCGGTTAGCAATTGAATCTGCATACATTCTTAAGGGAAAATCTGTTGCTCTCAGTCTTTGGGTGCACTCTACGTGGGCGCAAACTATTATCTTGGGCGGGGCGCTCTCACGTTCGTCCTCTTGCTATCTGCAGGGAGGCCACCTGGTCCTCCCTGTCCACCTTTGTGCGTCATTATTTGCTCAATATTCAATATCGGGAAGAGACACAGTTCGGGGCAAAGATTGTCTCGATGGCCGTATCTTCCCACCTAAAGAGCAGTTAGCTTGGGTACTTACTGCTTGTCTGGACTGGTCTAGCAGGATGTACTGGAAGGGGAAATTTTCACTTACCGTTAATTTCCTTTCCTGGAATCCTGCTAGACCAGAGTCCAACAAAAAAGCACGATTCCATGTGCAAACGAACAACTCGGTAAGAAACGTGGAATGCAAAAAGGACGTATAAAAATATTAACTTTTATTTAAATATACCACTTCAGCCGCTGGCCCAACACAGGCTGTGTTTCATAAAACCTTCCTCAGGGGCATAAATGGCTGGAAACAATCATAAAACATATTTAAAAACATACAAAACCAAGTTATACTAAATAAATAACGAATTAAAAAACTTGTGGAATCGAATGAAACAAACACAAGCATATGAATAAATAAAACAAGTTGAACAGGTATAAATTACTTTAAACTTGTACAGCAAAAGGAGCATACATAAATAGATATAACTAGTCAAAATAGACATAAATATGTGGATAAAAAAGAATACATAAATGTAAAATCATAATAAAACATAAATACATAATATAACCTCAGGAGTATACAACAACAAGTGTATTAACATATAAATAATAAACTAATATTTTAAAAAATAACTGAATGGTTATAAATAAGTAAAAATATATAAAACTAGCCAATAAATAATCCTGCTAGACCAGTCCAGGACCCTCCCTATTCTAGATGTCTGGTTCAGAGGTATATTGCTGAGGAGCCAAAACTTTGCAGCGGAGCGTTATCGCCTCTTGTACATAGTATGGTTGCTATTTTCCTTAATTTTTGGTTCATGGTTACATATGTTTGAGTATGGCTTTTTACAGTACTGGAACGCCCTCTACGGGGTTCAGCTACATATTACCAGGGAACAGCCAATCAGTCTGCTGGTAATTTTTTTTTCTATTTATCTGTCTCCAACATCTGCTGGTAGGGGGACTAGCCCCGCTTGTCTGGACTGCTTTAATAGGATTCCAGGAAAGGACATTAACGGTAAGTGAAAATTTCCCCATATTGTAGCTTCATTGCGTGTCCTCTAGTCTTTCCACTTTTTGATGGCGTAAACAACTGATCTATGTTTACCCATTCCGTTCCATTCATTAATTTATAGACCTCTATCATATCCCCTCTCGTATGTCTCTCTTCCAAGTAGAAGAGCCCCAATCCTCTAAGCCTCTTTTCACAGGGGCATCCCTCAATCCACCCTACCACTTATGTCACCCTTCTCTGTACCTTTTCCAATTCTGCTTTTGGATTTGTTAGGAACTGGGGAACATTCTGGGGAAAGGAGAGGCTCTTCCGAAGGGATGGGCTTCACCTTAACCAAGATGGAACCAGGCTGCTGGCAGTAACCTTTGAAAAGGAGAGAGAGCAGCTTTTAAACTAGATAATAGGGGAGAGCCGACAGTCACCTAAGAGCGCATGGTTCGTAACAGTGTATCCTTGAAGGATACTACCAAAAAAATGAAGTTAGCGCACATCAGCAGAGAGGTTCCAATAAAGACAAAGGTAGTCCAAATGCCCTTGAGTACAGAGCAGACAGAGCTTAAAGATTCCAAATTACCCCTGCCTACCGATAACCTGATTAATATGAATAAAATACAGTCTCTAAAATGCTTGTATGCAAATGCTAGACGTCTAAAAAATAAGATGGGAGAGTTAGAATATATAGCACTAAATGAAAAGTTAGATATGATTTGGTATCTCAGAGACATGGTGGAAGGAGGACAACCAGTGGACACTGTGATACCTGGGTACAAACTATATCGTAATAATAGAGCTGATCAAATTGGTGGAGGGGTTGTGCTCTGTTAGAGGGCATTGAGTAACAAAGGATTAACGTTTTGCAGGAAACAAAATTTGCTGTAGAATCTCTATGGATTGAAATTCCATGTAAAAAGGGGATGGCGATGGCAATGGGGGTGTACTATCGACCGCCTGGCCAGAATGAACAAATGGCTGATGAAATGCTCAAAGAAATCAAGGACGCTAACAAAAGTTACAGCACAGTAGTAATAATAATGGGTGATTTCAATTACCCCGGTATTGACTGGGTTTGTCACGGCAGGACATGCTAGGGAGAGAAAGTTTCTAGATGAAATAAATGACTGCTGCTTGGAGTAGCTGGTTCATGAACCAACCAGAGGGGAAGTCATTTTGGACTTAGTCCTTAGTGGAACACCAGATCTGGTGCAAGAGATAAAGGTGTTGGGGCCACTTGGCAATAGTGATCATTGCATGATGGCGTTTGATTTAAGTAATGGAAGAGGGGATGATAAGGAAATCCAAAGTACTACCTTTTAACTTTGAAAAGGGAGACTATGATAAAATGAGGAAAATAGTTAGTTAAGAAAAAACTAAAAGGAGCAGTTGCAAAGGTTAAAGACTTACATCAAACTTGGGAGTGTTTAACAGTATTATCTTGGAAGCCCAGACCAGCTGTATTCCACGCTTTAAGAAAAGTGGAAGGAAGTACAAAAAACTGCCAACATGTTTTAAAGGTGAGGTCAGGGAGGCTATTGCCAAAAAAAAGCATCTTTCAGGAAATGGAAAAAAGAGCCAAATGACAAAAATGGAAAACTGCACAAGCACTGGCAAGTTAAATGCAAGGCATTGATAAGGCAGGCAAACGGAATGTGAGAAGAAACTTGCTGTGGAAGCAAAAACGCACAAAGACTTTTTCAAGTACATTTGTAGCAAAAGACCTGTGAGAGAGTCAGTTGGATCATCAGATAATAGAGGGGTAAAAGGGGCAGTAAGAGGGGACAAGGCTGTAGCGGAGAGACTGAATGAATTCTTTGCTTCGGTCTTTACTGAGGAAGATTTAGGGATGTTACCCATGACTGAAGTGGTATTTAAAGGTGATACTGCGGAAGAATTGAAAGAAATATTGTACACCGGGAAGATGTGTAAACAACTGTTTGATAAACTGAAGATTAGCAAATCACCTGGACCGGATGGTATACACACAAGGGTGTTGAAAGAACTGAAATATGAGATTGCAGACCTACTATTGGTTCACAGATTACTATCATTAAAATCATCTGTAATACCTGAAGACTGGAGGATCACCAATGTAACGCCAATTTTTAAAAAGGGTTCCAGGGTGATCCGGGAAACTATAGACTGGTGAGCCTGGCATCCGTACTGGGGGGAAAAATGGTAGAAACCATCATAAAAAAACAAAATTACTCAACAAGTCATGGCTTAATGGGAGACAGTCAACATGGATTTAGCTAAGGAAAGTCTTGTCTTACTAATCTGTTATGTTTTTTTGAAGGTGTGAAATAAGCAGGTAGACAAAGGTGAGTCAGTTGATATAGTGTATCTGGACTTTCAGAAAGCCTTTGACAAGGTCCCTTATCAGAGACCTTTGGCAAAATTAAAAAATCATGGGATAGGAGGAAATGTACTATTGTGGATCAGGAGCTGGTTAAAAGATAGAAAGCAGAGGGTAGGGCTTTAATGGCCAATTTTCCCAATGGAAAAAGGTGAATAGTGGAGTACCGCAGGGATCTGTGCTGGGTCTGCTGCTTTTTGACATATTCATAAATGACCTGGAAAAGGGAATAACAAGTGAGGTTATCAAATCTGCAGATGGCACAAAATTATTTAAAGTTAAAAACCCAAGAGGATTGTGGGAAATTGCAAGAGGATCTTGATAAAGTGGAAGACTGGTCATCCAAGTGGCAGATGGAATTTAATGTGGACAAGTGCAAAGTTATGCACCTAGGAAAGAACAACCCAAACTATGGTTACACGATGTAAGGTTCCTCATTTAGAACCACCACCCAGGAAAAAGATTTAGGCGTTATCGTGGATAACATGTTAAAACCCTCCGTCCAGCGTGCAGCGGTGGCCAAGAGAGCAAATAGAATGCTAGGTATCATAAGGAATGGAAAATAAATCAAAGGATATTATAATGCCTCTGTATCGTTTCATGCTGCGACCGCACCTTTAATATTGTGTGCAGTTCTGGTCGCTGTATCTTAAAAAGGATATAGTGTTATTAGAAAAGGTACAGAGAAGAGCTACCATAATGGTAAAGGGGATGGAAGGATACTCCTATGAAGAGAGGCTAAAAATGTTAGGGCTCTTCAACTTGGAAAAGAGACGGCTGAGGGGAGATATGATAGAGGTCTATAAATTAATGAATGGAGTGGAACGGGCAAACATAGAAAGATTGTTTACGTCATCCAAATATAAAAAGACTAGGGGACATGCAATGAAGCTACAGGGTATCCTATTTAAGACTAATAAGAGTGTTTGTTTTTTTTCACTCAACGTGTAATCAAACTCTGGAATTTGTTACTGGAGGATGTAGTAAAAGCTGTTAGTGTAGTTGGGTTTAAAAAAAGGTTTGGACAAGTTCCTGGGGGCAAGGTCCATAAGCCATTATTAAAAGGGACCCAGGATATCACTGCTTGACCCAATACAAGCATTGAGGAACCTGTGTCTTTTGGGGAGACTGCTAGGTACTTATGACCTAGATTGGCCACTATTGGAAACAGGATGCTGGGCTTGATGGACCTTGGTCTGACCTAGTATGTCATATCTTATGTTCTTATGTTATGCTCTTAAAGAGGATTTAGCAGATCTAACATCCTAAATATACAAACAAAAAGAACAAAATGTAGCCAAAGGACCAATAACAGGGCCTTTTCTTTATATGCCCCTGCATTATGGAACTCACACTACAAATAAGAGACATTCATCTCCTGCCAGACTTCAGAAGATGTTTGAAAACACTCTTATTCGCAGAATACTATGGCCCAATAACAAACTACAATTAACCTGCACTGCATCTCAACGCACAGAACACGTATCTTGAGCATTAAGCAATTTACATTATTGCATCATAACATGTACATATCCTATTCTTATGAGAGTTTGTTCAATGTAACAGATGCTACTAACATATTGAATACTTTGTATTGTGCAGTACTGTTTGATTTGTTTCCTGTTACCACACTGAGTTACTTGTAAACCATCTTGACTTGTAGAAAGACAGTATAAAAAATACCATTCAGTCCAGGTGATTTGTTGCTGTTCAGTTTATCAAATAGTTGTAATATCTTCCTGGGTTTATTGATTATTTCTTTCAATTCTTCCAATATATCATCTTTTATAGACTATTTCAGGTATGTGTAACTTCCTTAAATCTTCTTCAGTAAAGGCCGAAGCAAAAAAATTCATTCAGTCTCTCCATTATGGCCTTGTCCTCACTTTGTGCCCCTTTTACTCCTCTATCCTCCAATGGTCAAACTGATTCTCACAGGTTTTTGCTACAAATTTATTTATTTAACACTTCTTATATACTGCCTTTCATGATATCAAGGCAGTTTACATTGAACAAACTTAAATTACATTGAACAGGGCATTATAACTTGTATTTGAAAAAGGTTTTATTATGCGTTTTTGCTTCCACGGCAAGCTTTTTTTCAAATTCTCTTTGCCTGCCTTATCAGTGCTTTGCATCTAACTTGCCAATGCTTATGTTTCCCATTTTCATCATTCGGCTGCTTTTTTCCCCATTTTCTCAAAGATGCTTTTTTTTTGGCAACAGCCTCTCTGACCTAGCCTTTAAATCATGCTTACAGTTCCTTATCGTTCCTCCAGTTCAGTCCTCCACCTCTGGGTTGTGCACCTTCTGCAGCTTGGAGACTGGGCATGTCAAAATCGTGACATCACTGGATGTAGTCTGCCGGTCTCACCCATCAGCCCCAGTGTGTCCAGTCTCCATGCAGCAGGAGGACGTAGTGAGCCTAAGTGCTGGGCTCACTTGAACAGATAAGGAGCTGGTAAAGTAACCAGATTAGCTGTAGTTTTAGAGCTTCATTTACTTTTATTAAATTGGGGGCTATACCTTTAAAAAAAAAAAAAAAAAAAAGTGAATCAAAAGAACTTTACTGCTTTGCTCGGTCCCGGTCGGCCTTCCCCTTTAATTTTACTTGCTGGGGCAATTTGAGCTGCTAGATCTCTCCTCCTTGTTTGGACGGAGGAGAGCCCAGCAGCTGGCACCTTCATACGACCTCCTCTGACAGCCGCGGACAAAGCATGTGGGCTGCACCGAGTGAGAGGCAGAGAATTCAGTGAACCGGCAGCTTCCCGCTCACTGCACTGAGGAGCAGAGCCGTGCGAGCTGCCGAGTTGAGTGCCAGCGTTGGATCAGCGCTCCGGTCACGGAGTAAAAGCCGCGGATCTTGGCATTCAGTTAAGGGGGACTGGGTGAGAACAGCGGAGGCAGTCTTACAGGTGGTTTCAGTTTGTCGGGCTGCTCGTTTGGTGCCATTTTGCCCAGCGGGATGCTGGCGGCCATTTTAGGAGTCCCGTGTTACAGTGTGCTCTCGGCTCGCAGTTCATGCTTCGGGGATTAATGGGCCCTGGTGGTTTTTGGCGGCAGAGGCTTGTTTGAATTTGGTTATTGGATGCATTAAATCAAATCTGTAAGTTTGGTGGTCTAAGGTTCGGATCGTTGGCGTTTTGGGCGTTTCAGCAGGACTTTGTTTTTGGTGCTGTGTGTTTTGTTGAGGCTGCTGCTGCTTTTTGGTTCCTTCTCATTCACACACACAAAAAAAAAAAGCAAATAGAAGATACAGGGTAAGCTGGTTAAGCTACTTTGAGGATTGCTAGCTAGATTCGGACATGGGCTGCCTGGTTGATGGCAGCTCGCCCCCAGTGCATAGTCTGCGGTACCCGCAGAGGTACAATGGCTGACTCCGGCATCTGCCGAGGCTGCGTGTCAGTGTCCACCAGTCTGGGACAGCAGATGGAGGTTAAGATGGCCCGTGAGTCCCAGGATACAGGGATCATTGCGGAAGAAGGGCTGCGGACACCGTTGCAGGGTCCTTTTGTGGAGGTCCCAGCGGGGGTGTCAAGTGCTCAGTCGGCCTCGGGGGGGGGGGGGGAGCCGCAACTTGGGGTTTTCTGTCCTGATTTTGCATTGATTGTGCATCAGGCGTTTTGTTTGTGGCACCAAGGGAAGGTACTGGAGACCTTGGCGTTGCCTGGTCAGATGCAGCAGACCGGCGTAGCCGACACGACTAGTTCTCCGACGCCTCCAAAGAGATTGAGGGCGCGCAAAATCTTGTCTACTGCTGGTGACTGCGAGGAACCGGAGGAAGCCGAATTGGACCTTGAAGCGGAAGCAGAGGACTTGTCAGAAGGAGAAATACAAGAGTCTGAGGATCAGGCGAAAATCATTAGGGTATTCCGTAGAGACGAGCTGACTGCTTTCATTACCGAATCTTTTCAGAGGCTGAACCTCGCTACGGTAAAGGCGCCGGAGGGTGGAAGACCCCGTTATTCAAGCGGTGCAGCAAGCGCAGATGGTTTTTCCAGTTCACCGTGTGGTTGACCGGATGATCCAGGAGGAGTGGGATTAGCCAGAAGCGGGACTTAGAGGCGTTAGGACCATGAACAGACTCTGTCCCTTAGCAGACAAGGATAAAGAGAAGTTTCGGTCTCTGTGAGTGGATGCAGCAGTGTCAGCGGTTATGAAAAAGACCACCATCCTGGTGGAAGGTAGTGCTGCCTTAAAGGATGCGCAGGACAGGAAAGTTGATGGATTGTTGAAGCAGTCCTTTGAAGCTGACGCTTTATCGCTGCAGGCTTCCATTTGTGGAGCTTGGGTGGCAAGAGCATGCCTCAGATGGTCCCAACGCTTGAGGCAGTCTACGCACCTAGAACAGGAGGAGTTGAGAGAGCTTAATCATCTAGAGTTGGGGTCGGCGTATTTAGAGTATGTGCACGGCAACTTGATTCGAGCGCTGGTGAATAGTATGGCTTCCTTGGTGGCCGCACGGAGATCTATCTATATGATTGAGGAATTGGGCGGCTGATGGGTCCTCCAAGTCCTGCCTCAGTAAGCTTCCATTTAAAGGTAAATTATTGTTTGGCGAAGACCTGGACAAGCTGGTAAAGGATCTCGGGGAGTCCAAAGGCGGAAGACCCCCGGAGGATAGGCCGAAACCAGAAAAGGCAGCCCAGCCGTTTCGCGGACAGTTTAGAGATTTTCGGAGATTTCGTACTTCTCATTTGGGGGGTTTCCAACGGGGAAGATTTGCATCGAGGGCCCAGGGATTTTTTGGGTTTCGCGGAGCAAGTAGAGGTTTTGCAGTGAATCCCGCAGGGGCAACTTGTAAACCACAATGAAAGGAGGCGGGTCCCGATAGAAAGTCAACCGATAGGTGGGCGACTTTGGGAATTCCTTTCTGCCTGGACCCAAATAACGTCCGACCAGAGGGTGCTAGAGATAATACGCGAAGGTTACGCGCTGGAATTGGTGAGACCAGTGCGAGATTCGTTTGTGATGTCGCCCTTCAGGGGGCCGCACAAGGCCCGGGCAGTGCGATGTACCATAGATCGGCTCTTACGATTGAAAGCAGTTGTGCCAGTGCCACTTGCAGTTTACGGTATGGGTCGATACTCCATTTATTTTGTAGTCCCGAAGAAAGACGGGGCTCTTCGCCCTATTTTAGACCTGAAAGGGGGTGAATCGGTGTCTTCGGGTGCCTCATTTATGGATGGAAACGCTCAGATCAGTCATTGTAGCGGTTCGGCAGGGCGAATATTTGACGTCTCTCAATCTAACAGAAGCGTATTTGCACATCCCTATCCGAACAGTGCATCAGAGGTTTCTGTGGTTCGCTCTTCCGTGGGGACATTATCAATTTCGAGCCTTGCTCTTCGGTTTAGCGACGGCACCGTGGACTTTCACCAAGATCATGGTGGTGGTGGTGGCATTACGAAAACAGGGGATTTTGGTACATCCGTATCTCGACGATTGGTTAATTCGGGCAAAGTCCAAGGCTGAGAGTGTTCAAGTGGACCAGACAGAGTTGTGACGATTTTACAGGATTTAGGCTGGGTGATCAATCTGATCAAAAGTCGCTTAATATCTTTGCAGGATCTCGAGTATTTGGGGGTACGCTTCAATACTCACAGGAGCGGTATTTCTGCTGGATCGTCGGGCCCAGGCTCTTCGGCAGTTGGTGCGCAGCTTCAGGGCAGCGGTAGCACCCTCAGCATGGACTTATCTTCATCTACTGGGAACGATGGCGGCGACCCTGGAGGCAGTACCTTAGGCCAGATCTCATATGCGACCGTTACAACGAGCGCTGCTCCGCCAGTGGTCTCATCAGCCCGATTTGCTGAGAACTGCTTCCCTGCCCGCTCAAGGTCAGACAGTCTCTCCAGTGGTAGCTATGTCCAGAGTCTTTGAAAGCAGGAATGTCTCTGGAGCCGCCGGAGTGGCTCCCGTTGTTGACATACGAGTCTCGCGGGATGGGGAGTACATTGCGGAGATCAGTTCACCCAGGGCACGTGGTCAGTTCTGGAGAGCAAGTGGTCGATCAACTGGTTAGAGCTGAGAGCTCTGTTTCTTGCGCTTCAAAGGTTTGAGACTCTGGTAATGGGCCGAGCGGTGCGAGTGCTGTCGGATAACTCGGCGGCAGTGGCTTATATCAATCAGCAAGGCGGCACAGGAAGTGTCGCCATGGAGGAGGAAGCAGAGGCTCTGTTTGTCTGGGTGGAGCAACGGCTTCCGGCAATATCGGCGGCGCACATTGCAGGGAAGGACAATGTGATGGCCGATTACCTCAGCAAGGTCCGGGTGGATGCCGGAGAATGGGAATTGCATCCGGACGTGTTCGCGCAAATAGTTCACAGATGGGGCCAGCCATTCATGGACCTCATGGCGTCCTTTCGGTCGGCAAAGGCCAGTCATTTCTTCAGCAGACGGCGGGAAAGGATGTCGGAGGGGATAGATACCCTGATGCAACTTTGGCCCTCGATGGGTCTCTTGTATGTCTTCCCTCTGTGGGCGCTCATAGATCGAGTGGTTCAGCGCATCAAGGCTCACCAGGGGAGAGTACTGCTGGTAGCACCGGATTGGCCATGACGTCCGTGGTACGCCAATCTTGTTCACCTTCTCGACGGATGTCCTTGGTGGTTACCGGCGTTGGAAGATTTGTTACTGCAAGGTCCGCTTTGGATGCCTCAGGTGGATTGGTTCTCGCTTACTGTTTGGCCATTGAAAGGGCGAGGCTGAAGAAAGGTTGTTCCGGGGCAGTCATTGCCACATTGCTGAGGGCAAGGCGACAGTCCACGTCTCTGGCATATGTCCGTGTTTGGCGTATTTTCGAGGACTGGTGTTCTCGTAGGAATGTTTGAGCGGCTACAGTATCTGTTCCTTTGGTGTTAAGTTTTCTGCAAGATGGTTTTGATAAGGGGTTAGCGGCCAGTTCCTTAAGAGTCCAATTGGTGGCTATTTCGTGCTATAGGGGCAAACTGCAAGGAATTGCTGTAGGAGCTCATACGGACGTTTCGCGTTTTCTTAAAGCAGTTTCCAAGCTGAGGCCGTTGCGGAAGATTTTGGTGCCCCCGTGGGACCTCAACTTGGTCTTAGGGGCCTTAACTAAAGAGTCTTTTGAGCCCTTACACCAAGCGTCGGTCAAAGATTTGACTTTGAAGACCATGTTTTTGGTAGCCATTTATTCAGCGTGCCGAATTTCGGAGTTACAGGTGTTGTGTCGGGAACCGTTCTTGTCCTTTTCTAGAGAGAAGGTTGTCTTGCGTCCGGTACCATCCTTTTTGCTAAAAGTGGTGTCTCCTTTTCACTTAAATCAAACCGTTTCCCTTCCAGTGATAGGCTCCCTAGCAGGGAGTACTTCAGATCGTAGTTTACGCCATTTGGATGTTTAAGTGCATTTTTACTGCACTATTTGAAGGTTTCGGAAGCCTTTCACAAATCGGACCAGCTCTTCGTGTTGTTCAGAGGTCCCCGCAAAGGGGAAGCAGCAGCGAAGGTGTCCATCTCAAGATGGATTTGTGAGGCGATTGCTTCAGCATATCTGTTGCAGGGTCGAGCAGTGCCCTTGGGCCTACGGGCTCATTCGACCAGAGTGCAAGCGACCTCTTGGGCGGAACATAGTTTGGTTCCGCCAGGGGATATATGTAGAGCGGCCACCTGGTCGTCTCTTCATACTTTTAGTAAACACTACCGCCTGGATGTTTCGGCAAGGAATGATGCATGCTTCGGGTCGGTGGTGTTGCAGGCTGGCTGGCCAGGTCCCTCCCAATGAATACTGCTGTGTTACCTCCCAGAGGTGGAGGACTGAACTGGAGGAACGATAAGGAAATGATAATTACACTTACCTCGTAATTGTAGTTCCTTGAGTGATGACAGTTCAGTCCTCAATCCCGCCCGGGGTGGTATCGGTAGCAGTGGAGTACAGTGTGGGAGGAGAACACGTTTGCAGGCGAGTGTGGTTCTGTCAAGAGTTTGAGTCTATCGTACTGAAGGGGTGCTATCTATTTCGGTATATTCTTTATCCTTCTTTCTCCTTCACTCTAAGGGGTGGAACGGGAAAGCACAAGGCGGTTCCTTCCTCATTGGGGGGTATTGAAGTTGTGCAGTTGATAGCTCTACGTTTAGTTTCAGTGTGCAGTTTAAAAAGATATCTACCTATATATATCTATATCTATATAGATATATTTTTTTTTTGTTTAAGAATTTCTAGCTACTTATTTGTTGCTCCTTTTGAGTGTGCTTTGTCAATAGTTCACTGAGGCTGATGGGTGAGACCAGCAGACTACATCCAGTGATGTCACGATTTTGACATGCCCAGTCTCCAAGCTGCAGGAGGAGGTGCACAACCCAGAGGTGGAGGATTGAACTGTCGTCACTCAAGGAACTACAATTACCAGGTAAGTGTAATTATCATTTTTGGGCCATCCTTCCATTTTTCGTAAAGCATGGACTGGGCTTCCAAGATTGGTATTTTTAAATAACACCCATGCTTGATGTTAATCTTTAACCTTTACAGCTGCTCAAGTGGATGGCGATCGCTTGAAACTTGTCAGACGGTTGCCTGGGTGAGAATCTTCACAGTCTTGGCAAGTGCATATATCTATATGATTTGCAAGGTATTGTGGGCAATGTAGTTCATTCACACCAGACACAGCTGCTGACAATAATTTAGTTGTGCTCTTGGGTAAAGCCAATAAGATATTTATTTATGGGGTTATTTCTCCCAACACAGATATGCTTGGTAGCACATAAATCAGGTTACTTGCTTTCAGTGTTAACTTGGAAAAACAGAGTCAAAATCAGGAAAACAACAAATGAAAAACCACCAAGCAAGAAACAAACTGTTCTTTTCAGGTTAACTTCTGATTACTTCCCACATAGATTCAGAAGTGATTCTCTCCTAGCTCACAAGCAATTAGGTAAGGCTTAACTGCTAGCAGTTATCCAGCTGAAACCCCTTTAGCTGGCTTGCTTTCTACTGTGTGGGTCAAATCCTGCTTCAGGAGCTTTTCTGAGTAGATTAAAGAACAAATTTGTATTTCTTTGTGATGGTTGCTGTACTTTGTAGCAAAAAGTTACCAACAGAGTTTAGACAGAGAACAGTCCATATAAACAGGATCCTCATCTGCTATTATTCCCCCTTGTTCAACAAGCATGGGTTCAATATCATGGATTGGCACAGATGAATCTCTCAATGGAGCATTTTCAGGAGAATACTTGTTTCCCTGCTGTCTTTCAAGGTTATAGCTAGGGCATAGATCAGTGTTCATACCTGAGCTTCCATTGCTGCTAGAGTTCCTCTCTATATAGCCTGGCCAGTATGTAGTCCAGTTCTTATGTCCAGCCTTCCAATCCAGATCCCTGGACACTGGATCTCTCTTCACATACCTTCTGGCACAGGTCTTAGGGTCCCTTCCACGTGCAGCCGTCTCCCTCACAGGTAGCCTCTGGTGATTCCTAGCTCTGCAGCACCATTCCCCTGGCTTTCCCCAGTCCAATGGTGTATGCTGGCCCTTGGAATACCTCCCAGTATACGTACTGCTTTGGACTCTTCTAGACCTCTCAAAGGCTTTTCTCTTCCTTCTTCCAAAGGGTCTCTTTCCCTCTCTGTCCGTCCGGTTTGGCTTCTGCTTCTGATGATCCTTCAGATGAAACTGATGATCAAACTCAAGCTGATTTTCAGGATACTGAGGACAATTCTCTGGATATTCAAGGTGATCATGAAGATGGTCATCTGTAGAATAAACTCTACTCTTATTCTGCTTAGATGAGTGATCCTCCCTAACACAGCGCAGCTGTGCTGAATCAGGCCCTGCCCTTTGAGATGAGTGCTTAGGGATTACCTCATAGCCCTCCTGATTGAACACACGTTTCCTCACTTCAGCTCCTCTAATGGCTGTTGGAAACCTGGTGCATTCTGGGACTGGTAGTCTTTTATGGCAAAATTCTGTTTTCATATTTCTACCAGAACGGACAGGTTGCTTGTTCAGAGTCACTTCACCTTTTCTATAGCTCCTTCCTGAGCTATGATAAGCTTCCTTATCACAAACTCTACAGCACCTCCTTCAGTTGCTGGCTATTATACCCATGCCCTCTGCAGAATGGGCCCAGGGGAAGGTATTCCATCTACTTCATGGTGCCTAAGAAGGGAGGTTCTTTCTGGCCTATCCTGGACCTGAAGGCAACCAGTGCCTGCCTCGGGATGCTGCACTTATGCATGGAGACATCAGGTACGTTGTGTTAGTCACACTCGGGGAGTTCCCTAGATCTGGAAACAGCATCAGCGGTGTCGCCATTTTCAGTTCCATGCCTTTCTCTTTGGCCTGCCCATGGCTGCTTTACTTTCTTGAAGGTCATGGTGGTGGTAGTGGTGGCAGAGGCGTTCCAGTACAGGCATGACATTTGGACAGTGGCAGATTTGGTTGGACTCCCCTGGAGAAGTCCAGGGATAGCATGATCTTGTTGATTCATTGGCAAGAAAGGCTGGTGTTGGTGAGCAACTATTCCAAAAGGAGCCTGATGCCCTACAGTACTTGCAACATCCTGATGCTCACGTTGGATCTCTTAAGCTGAGTTTTGTCAGACTTCAAAGCTAGCTCAGGCCTTTTTTTTTCATAGTCTGCTCTATGGGCCTACCTTAACTCCTCAGGCCTATGGCATTGACCCTGGAGCAGATTCTGTGGACCAGGGCACACATATGTCCTTTTCAAGGATGCCTGTTAGATCTCTGGTCTTCCTGTTAGTTTTTTAACCAGAGCCGCCTTCTGTCTTGGGAGATCAAGGTGCAGCTGGTTGTGGTGGTTACAGGCTCGCCATCTGAAGGCCGAAATTTCTCTGGAAGTACTGGATTGGGTTTTTTTGTCACCTTGGATAACAGCCTGAAGGTCTGGGTTGCTCACTATCTAAGCCACTTTGACCAGGGACTTTGGTCCCTTGAGGAGGTTTCCTGGGTGATCAACTGGTTGGAGGCCTGAGCGATCCACCTGACTCTGGAGACGTTTCAGCCTCTTCTGGTGTTCTCAGACAAATGCATACATCAACAAGCTAAGTGGAACACACAGTGCTGAAGTGGCAGAGCTGTCGTCTGGTGGAGGAGCATCTGATTCCTGTATCAGCAGTATGCATTGTAGGTGTATACAACATGCAGGCTGACTTTCTGAATCTTAGCACTGGATCCCAGTGACTGGGAGTTTAGCCCACGCATGTTCAGACTCATAGTGTAGAGATGGGGCCTTCCAGCATTCGACTTGTTAGCCACTCTAGAGGGAACCAAAGCAAATAACTTTCAGCCTTAGGAATGATCCATAGGTGGTGGACTTGGATACCCTGCTTCAGGAGTGGTTTCAAGAGAGACTTCTTCATGTCTTTTCTCTCCATGACCTTTGGTGAGCTGTCTTCTGTATCAGATTCAGGCTAAGCCAGACCTGGTGATTCTCATAGCTCTGGACTGGCCTTTCAGGCCTTGGTACACAGATCTCTTGAACCTCGAAAGAAGGGCCTCTTGTGTCAAAAACTTAGTTTTGTGTGGATTCCTTCCCTTCTCACTTACAGCCTGGCCCTTGAGAGGCATAGGTTGTCCAAGAAGGCCTACTTTTGGAGGCATAGTGGACATCCTGTTTAAGGCCTGGAGGACCTCTACATCCTTAAGAGATCCATTTCTTCGTCCTATGTTCGAGTCTGGTGGGTGTTTGAAGCCTAGTTGGAGGGTTTTCGAGGGGTATTCCTTTCAATCCCTGAAGATCAGGAAGGTGGACATGGTCCTGCTATGTCCTTCTTGAAATCCACTGGGCCAGGGCTTGGCCCTGAACTTCCTCAGGATTCAGGTAGTAGCCCTAGCATGCTACAGGGGTTGCATTTGAGGGATGTCTTTCACAGTGCATCCTGTTGTCTCCTGCGTCAAGGAAGTGAAGCAGATCAGTCTGCCAATGCGTCAGGTTGTTCTTCAGTGGAGTTCCTCTTGGATAGTGAAGGCTCTGAAAGAGCCTCCTTTTGAATTTATTTGTAGTGTTCCACTCTGCTTTTATCTTCACTGTCCTGTCAATAATGGGCATTCCTTTTCCTTTCACCTCTTTTGAATTTTGATTATTGTTAACCGCTCTGATGCCTTACTGCCTAGGGCGGTATATCAAATAATAAAGATAAAGGTGGGTTTCTTGATGGCCATAGCAACCGACAAGCGGGAGTCAGAGCTACAGGCCTTATCCTGCAGGGAGCCTATCTTTTGTTATCATGATGGCTTGTGTATCCTTTCTCCCAAAGGTACTCGCCTCTCTTCATCTTAACCAGACTGTTATTCTGCCCTCCCTTCTCTGTTAATTTTTGGAAGAATCACTCTCCTATGTCATGTAGAGGGCGTTTGCTCAGATATTTAGGATGAGTAACTTCTTTCTGCTAGTCTGACCATCTTTTTATCCTCTTCAGCGGTGACCAAGTCCTCCGTTATCTGTTGGATCAAGGAGCCCATTGGGTCAGCATATCATCTGGCTGGTGAGCGTGTCGGAGTGAATCGGAGCTCACTCCATTGGGGCACAAGCCTTCTTTTGGGCAAAGTCTGCCTTGGTGTCTCCAGAGGACATCTGTAAGGCAGCTATCTGGCATTTGAGCATCTTTGTGAAGCATTACAGGTTGCATGTGGGAGCTAGACTAAAGGGTGTCTGGGTTCAGAGCATCGTTTTCTTCCCACTTTGGGTCCTGATTGCTTGGGTACATTCCATACGATTTAGACTGGTCTAGCAGGATAAGGAAGGAGAAATTTTATATACCTCATCATTTTCTTTCTTTGAATCCTGCTAGACCAGTGTAGGACCTACCCTGGAAGATTCTTCTACAGGTTTGGGAGTCCGGCTGCTGTTGGGTGCATTGTCAGTATTATCTTCTGATGCAGAATTCATTGTGGTAAGGAACAAAATTATTTTTTTAAGCTAACTATTCCACATTTGGGTTGTTGATTACTAACATTATTCTTCTCTGAGTTTTTCAGTGTTGCTTACTACTTGGGCAGTGTCATTCTGGCTTCTGTCAGTGTTGCACCAGCAGATATAGCTTGTCATGACCTCACTGAAAGTTGCTCAAATATGCCTCCACTTGCTGGCAAGGGAGCATAACCTATATATCAAGACTGGTCTAGCAGGATTCAAGGAAAGAAAATGATCAGGTAAGCAAAATTTCTCCAGATAGTTTTTTTTTCTTATAATTACATAGATTCTCCATATGTAAGATGGGAAAATCCATGGCAGTTCGTTAGGCCTTCCCAAACTGTGCTCTCTCTCTCTCTCTGCTCTTTCCTTGCTTCCTGGCTCGATGTTTCTTGAGATTGGCTGACCCCAGTAGTGCACAATCATGGATCTGATTGCAAGTGCCTCCAATGCCAAAGTAGACTTGTTCTTCAGCCACATGAAGGAACCAAGGCCAGAAGGGCTGGAAGCATTAGCCCAGGCATGACCTCGCAGCAGCCTGTTGTACATGTTTCCTCCGTGGCCTCTGATAAGCAGTCTTCTACAAAAGATAGAAGCACCCCAAGGAGTGGTGATTCTGGTGGCTCCGGATTGGCCTTGAAGGCCTTGGTATGCTGATCTGGTTCAGCTGTCGGTGTGCGTTCCCCTGCCATGGTGTCTTCCCCTGGTTCACAATCTATCCCAAGGACTGATTCTCATGCCACAAGTGGATCAGGCGGCTTGATTCTTGAAAGGGTTCTGTTAACAAAGAGGATATTCTGCACGTGTGATCTCCACATTGCTTAAGACTCAAGAGATCCATTTCCTTGTCCTATGTTTGAGTTTGGTGGGTGTTTGAAGCCTGGTTTGAGGAGAGGAATCTATGGACTATCTCGGCCTCCATGCCAGATTTGTTAGCCTTTTTGAAGGCTGGTCTAGATAAAGGTCTGGTGTTCAATTCCTTGTGGGTTCAGGTAGTGGCCTTGGCTTGTTACCAAGGTTGTGTACAAGGTTTTTCTTTGGCTTCTCATCTAGATGTGGTGTGGGTTCTCAGGTCTGTAAAACAGCTCAGTCCACCGATTTGTCAAGTTGCTCCTTCTTAGGACCTTTATTTTAGTTTTGTCAGCCCTTACGGTCCTCCTTTTTGAATCTCTTTGCATCTTTGATTAAAGATTTGATGCTGAAGGCTGTGTTGTCTTGTCTCTATTTCCCCAGCTATGAGGATTTCGGAGTTGCAGGCTTTGTCTTGTAAGGAGCCTTTCCTTCTTATTTTGAAGGACAGAGTAATTCTGAGACCAGTTCCTTCCTTTTTTGCCAAAGGTGGTTTCAGAGTTTCATCTGACTCAGTCTATCTCTATCTATGTTCTCAGGTTCTGACGAGGACTCTGATACTCATCTGCTTCATTTGTTGGATATTCGCAGAGTCATCCATATGTATCTTAAGTATTCTCTGTCCTTCAGGAAGTCTTATCATCTCTTTGTTCTTTTTGCAGGATCTCTAGAGGTGAGATGGCTTCCAAAGCTTCAATTGCATGCTGGTTGAAAGAGACGATTGCCTCTGCTTATTCACTCCATTAGAGCTCAAGCAGCATCATGGGTGGAGTGTAGTCTTGTTCCTCCTGTTGACATTTGTAAAGCAGCAACTTGGTCATCGCTTCATACCTTTTACAATAAGAACATAAGATATGCCATACTGGGTCAGACCAAGGTCCATTAAGCCCAGTATCCTATTTCCAGCAGTGGCCAATCTAGGTCATAAGTACCTAGCAGTCTCCCCAAAAGACACATCATTAGTGCATTGATGTTCAGGCTGGAAGGGAGGCGCTGCTCAGAGCATGAGTGTTGCAGGCTGAGCTCGCAGGTACTTCCCAGGATTGATCACTACTCTGGTACATCCCATGCGTCTAGACTGGACTGGAGGGGCAATAAGGAAGGCGAAATTAGGTCTTACTTGCTAATTGTCTTTCCTTGCGTCTCTCCAGTCCAGAACAGAACCTGCCCGATTTCTGTTTTATTATCGGCGACCTCGGGTCTTGGTTTCTGTGAAGTGTACATTTAATTTGGGGCTCTTATAGTTCCTTCTAGTTTTCGGTGGTTTTCTTCCGATCAGTGTTTTTTTTGTGAGGTAATTTAGTTCTTGGTTCTCTATGGTGAATTCTCTCTTTTTATTGTTTGTTACAACTGTTGAATGTTTTTTGAAATGCTGTAACTTCTCTTTTTGTGGAGCCTGCTTTGTTATTAGAATACTGGCATGAGAGATGGGATGTGGAACCCTTATAATATGACGACATGATCAAAACCTGTGGTTTTGTCTCCATCTGCTGGTGATAGGGCATAACCCCATGCATCTGGACTGGACTGGAGAGACTTGAGGAAAAACAATTAGCAGGTAAGACCTAATTTTGCCTTTTTCAACAGTTTTTAATGCAAAAGAAAACCTGTGTGCTTAATGCAGGATTATAGTGAAATATCTTTTGGAGTAAAACAGACATTTACGGATGCTTTGATCTGCTACTATTCTAGTGTCAGCAGAGGAAATTAACTAAAGCTTGAATCAGAAAAGCCTACAATGTTTGAGAAGCACAAACTCGGTGTTTAGGGAAATTGGAAAGAAACTTAAATAAGTTTTTTTCTTTTTTTTCCTCAGCTTGTGACAAATGAATTGTTTTTTCTCCTAACTTGGAAAAACTGAAGAGCCTTCACTGCGTAATAGGTCATGTTTCCATTTGAGATAGAAAGCAGTTTTATGTGGGTCTGACTGTGTCATCCATGCCTAGGCTTCATCCTTTTTTTTTTTTCTTGAAAAATTTTATCGCTAATGGAAGCGGACTTTTTTCTTACCCAGAATTGGACTGAAATTGTAATGAGCATAGCCCATGTATATTTAGAAAGCTCAAATGCATGCACTACGAAAAGAGCTGACACCAAAGGGTGTATAACTGGGGTCACCAACCTCCAGAGGGCCGCGGGCCGCACAGCCGACTACCGGGAGCCTCGAGGGCCGCACCCCCCTTCTCCCCGCCCCCGCGAAAAAAAACAAACGCGAAATTATGAAAACAATGGCTGATCACCTTTATTGAATTTAATGAGATGGCTGATGATTCATGCTAGCGTTGGAGCGCAGACGACACGCGGGTAAACTCCTGCTTCTTCTTGACTGCATCCATCTTGGCGTACTCTGGGTGGACGGACTCGAAGTGGCGCTTCACATTGTAGTCCTTCAGAACGCCAACGGTCTTCTGACAGATGACACACAGCGCACGATCCTTGTGCAGCGTGAAGAAGAGCTTGTTCCACTCAGGGTTGAAGCCGCGGTTCTCATCGCTGAGCTTGCGCTTCTTGTTCATGGGGGAAGCCATGGGGAAAAAAGAGAACAGGAATTCTATCGATAGCTGCAAAAACAGAATCAAAGTTTAAGCCTTATTGCTGATTGGTCCTCTAATTTGCGCGCTGCTCTTGGGAAACCGGTCACGTGCCGTTGAACCCGCCGAGCATGCCGCGGGCCACAGATACAATGGCGGGAATCCTTGGCGGGCTGCACGTAATGTTAACCGGGGTAGAGCCTCGCGGGCCGCACGAAGGGACCTCGTGGGCCGCAGGTTGGTGACCCCTGGTGTATAAGGTATGGAGGAATAGCTATAAATTTAAGGGTGGTCAGCATAGCACAAGCAGGCAGGAATGGAAATATTTTTGAAAACTTCTGAACCAGCAAATATTTTTAAGCATCAAGATGATATATATATATATATATATATATATATATATATAATTTTGTTTTCTGTAAACCCTGTCCTTATTCTGTTAGACCAGTGCTGAAGAGTGGATTATGCCCCCAAGCCATTAGATGGAGGCAGAGCAAGACACATTTCAGTGACATCATTGCCTGAGTAAGTGGTGGTGTAGCATTGGAATTTGCTAGTATTCTCTACCTCCAGCAGATGATTGGCGTGGTCTGTTGCAGCAGCTGAATCTTGACCTTGCTGCATTGGCCCAATTAAGGGCTTGGGTCTAGATGCACTATGACAGGGGCCACATTATCAGCTTGGAGGTTTGGGTATATTCTTTCATTCAGGAGTTTGAGTACACCCTTTTTGTTTCTAGTGTTGCCCATGGGCCCTTGTCCCCCTCCTACTCTGTCCCCCATCTGATTTTCTCCAAAGGTCTTTTAAAGTCTATTTTTGGACATTTGTTTTGGTTCCCTATCTTTTTCTGTGGGAAAAGATCCTGTTAACAATGCAGGTTACTTTTTTTTTTTTTTTCTTCAGCTCTGTGGGGACATTGTAGAAGCTCTGAGCATGCTTCCCTGGTTGGCAGGGAAAGGGAGGAGGGAGTTCCCTGGTCATTATCAGGACTCCTTTTTTTTTGATGGTACAGTATTATTTATTTTTTTATTTTGGGTGTGGGTTTTTTCCTTTTGTTCCTTTGCTGCAGTCACAATGCTGGAAACCCAGCAGTGTGCTGCTTGTGACAGTTGTCATGTTAACTCTGCAGCTGGATCCTACTGTCCCAAATGTGATACAGATGGCTGGGGTAGGGAGAATAGCTCTCCCAGGTTTCATGCTGGTCTCCATCTACAGAAAAGATATATATATCAGGAGAGCAGAATGACGTTGGTGGAAAACCTGCTCTATCATTTAGGCAATTTGCTTATATTCAGTATGCTTATATTTACAAACAGTGCAACTAGCTTAAAAAAAAAGCTTACTATTTTAGATTGATTGATTGACTAACCCTGAAGATTCTCATGCTAAGCACCTTCTCAAATTGATGAGGGAATTATCAATGGTGTCTGACTATCCAGAGAATGATTTATCAATTTATCTCCCGACTCTTATTGGCCTGCTATTTCTTTTCTGTTGTTTTTTATTTTATAACAAAATGCACATATGGAATCAATATCCCAATGCAATTCCTCAACTGAAACCTATCTGGAATACTGTCATATAAACCGCATTTGTCATAATTAGCAATCCTTACATTTTCCCCCATATATTTCTCCCTCCAACTAGACCCTCACCCCCCCCCCCCCCAACAAAGGCTTGCTAGTTCTCTGAAAAAGTAAAAAACATTTGAGAACTCAACCGTTTCCTCCATGAATAATTATTGTGGATGACACTGAATCAGTCCTACCATTCTGGATCCAAACTCAATCTCAACCCAGAAGAACCGTGAGGACTCAAAAAGCTCCCTTCAAGTCATAAGCATCTCTCATTTGCATAGCCAGCTATGGGCATTTAATCCAATCAATATAGTCAGTATTTATTTTTATTCTTTATAAAGATTTATATGTTTTCAATCCTGAGCAATAAACAACTTTGTTATAGAAAAGGAAGATTTCATGAAAAAAAATCCCTCAGCAATAAAGATAAAAATTACAGTGAAGAATCTCCCTCTCAAGCTCTCAAAATGAGGAGAGAGCAAAACACAAATCAAAGAAAATAATTTACTTATCAAAACAGGAAATATGCAATAAATGCATCAGCCTATTTATCTGTCAGTCTACCTCAACCCACATCCCCTTGTAGGGGGACACTAGTATTGGCGCTGCCAAAGTAGGAGTGTATGATATTTTGTTAACAAGAACAGTAAGCTAGTGAGGTTCAAAGAAAATGTAGTTGGCACCTTTGTTTAATTGAACATGTTCATGGATAACACAGAAAAAAAGATCTCCTAGTTGAGTAATCTGGGATCTAAGCAATAAAAACTGCTTCCTACGTTTGTGTGATTTTTGAGACATATGGCAATATCCTGATTTTAGAACCCATAAAGGGCACATCTCTAACTTTTGAAGAAGACTGAGAAGCCAGTCTTGGTCCAGCTGTAAAGCCACTGTGATTAGCAAAGTAGCCCTATTCTTAGATCCTGGATCTGACTTCCAAAAAAGCAATCAAATCAAGAGAATCAAAGGATAACTGTTTATTTCTGGTTCCATTGCTTCCTTTTTCTTAGTTGTTGGCAAATAGAAGGCTCTTGACAACAGGGAAACCAGCTGTTGCAGAAATTTTCATATATTAATGGCATACTAGAACATTTCTGTAGGTGAAATAGGAACATGAGGAAAGTACAACAAATGAAGATTACTCTTCCTAATAGCATTTTCCAGAACTTCCATCTTACGATGGCTAACAAAGGAATCTTTCATCAAAACTTCAGAAGAAGTAACCAAGCTATCACATTTCTGCTCAATTTTCCCCACTTTTTATATTCTTTTTTGCTGTTCCACCAATACTTGAGTATCTTTAAATTTGTCAGTCACCAAAGTCAACTGAGCAGATGCCAATCTTTCTAGAGTGCTCAGACCTTCCCTCAAATATACTCAGTTTTAATGTCTCTAAAATCATCTACTGTCCCACATGACCCTATCCTTTAAAAACAAACAAACAAACAAAAAAAGACCTTCAGTCAGATTTAGCCAAATATATTTTCCCTGCAGTGAGCACAAGTTTGTTCCACCCTACTGGAAAGTTGCTCACATGCGAACGCTATTAAAGTCTGATTCATGTGCATTAAATCTTCTGTTCCTTTGAAAAATATTAGAAAAAACAGTTTTTCTCCAGTTAATCACTGATAAAATTGGTGTCTCAGATGAAAGGTAGGCTGGCTTCAGGCAAGATCATAGTACAGTGTTAGCTCTATTATCTCTTACAAATGAGATCATCATTAGTCTAGACACGGACAAGTTTGCGTTGAGGGTGGCATTTGATTTGGGTGTCACTTTCAATTTTAGTAGATCATTAGCTGCTCTTAAAATGCCTTTTTAATCTAGGGATTCAGAATGTTGCTGTTAACTGGTTCCAGTCTTCTGTCAAACTGCTACATTGTGATGCTCTGGCAGTTATCAGTCTCTACGTCGTATATTTGTCTTTGGGGTACAACAAAAGGCAATCTTGGCATCCACATTATTTGAAATTTTTATGGCACTGTTAGCAACTTTAATACATTTCTTATGGAGATGGTGCATATTATTATGCCAATAATATACAGCTAGTATATGCTGTTGACCTATTGGTACCCGATCTTTCTAATTTGGATAGCTGTCTCGTCTGGACGGGGAAGTGGCCTTGAAGATCTTTCGGGAGTGGAGCACCTTCTTGATAGATCTGTTCATCCCTTTGCAGAACAGACAAGGGGGAAGGGTCTTCTGTATGCATTTCTTCAAATACCTCCCTTATCAGAAACACACCTGAAACTCTGAGACAACAGAAGGACCAGGATGCTCATAGCACCCTGCTGGCCC
The DNA here is from genome assembly GCA_033557465.1 of Ichthyophis bannanicus. Lineage (NCBI taxonomy): Eukaryota > Metazoa > Chordata > Amphibia > Gymnophiona > Ichthyophiidae > Ichthyophis > Ichthyophis bannanicus. The sequence continues at coordinate 376,454,576 of CM066034.1, read as the reverse complement.
TGGCAGCCATGGTTCCTGCTGCTCCTGGAACTATCCATCAGAGAGCCCATTCAATTAGGCAGTTTGCAAATTCTAATCTCGCAGAATTGGGGATGCTATTGCATTCCAACATCAAATCCATATCCGGAAGTGCCTGGGTGTGTGTGTCAAGATGGCTGCTTGAGCTTGTGCTGCTTCACACATTTCCTATGGGTAAGAGGAAGGCTAAAGCAAAGTCAGGGAAGGTACCTGTGAATCCCCCAGGATTGCTGGTTGTCAGTCCAATGGATCTCTTTCTGAGGGAGCTCCCCTTCGCATCTACCTCTGATGTGACTGCAGCAATGTCGATGCTGTGGTCATTGGATCTGGAATCTTCTTCGAAGACTGGCATCTCCCTTTCCCCGGAGGAGCGTCTCTCCTCCATCCTCCTGCATTAGCGGCACAGCTGCAGATGAGTGCCGCTGATGTGTCGGAAGAAAGCGCTGTAGACTTCAGCGTTCATGGGAGCACTGCTGTAGTGGGTGCTGAGACATCTTTATTGATACCAAGATCGGCAGAGTTCGCAGGTGTGCCGTTTAGAGGGATCACACTGGGTGCCTAGAGTGGAGTTACTTTGTCGTCTTCTTCTGCTCTGTCTTCGGTTGTTTTCTGTAGTTTCCTCTTCTGCGTTGGTCCTGATAAGGCTGGATAAAATTACTATGGAGTCTTTATGGGATGTAATTACCAACTTGACAGTAGTTTGCACTCAAACCCAGCAAGTACAGTCTCAATTTCAAGATTATGCTAATACGTTTACTCATCAGCAGACTGTAACTGGGGGTTTAAAGGTTAAAATATTGGATAACACTGCTCAAATTGACCCTGTGACTCAAATACTGCTACTATGAAAGATCTAACTGCTTTAAGATTTTAACTGCAGGCCTTGGAGAATGTCTCCAAGGCATCTGATTTAAGGTTTATAAATGTTCTGAAATCCTGTTATTTCTCCTAGGGAGATGTTCCATAGATATTTAACTGAGGTTTTGCAAGTGCCCAAAGAAGCATTTCCTCGTGTATCTACCAATGGAAAGACAAATATGGAGTGGAGGAGTAGCCTAATAGTTAGAGCACTGGCTTCGGAACCAAGAGACCAGGGTTTGATTCTCACTAGCCCTCCTAGTGGCCTTGGGCAAGTCACTTAACTTAGATTTTTCTGAGCAGTGGAGTACTTATCAATGTCCCTGTTTAATGTACATTATGAAGTTTAAGTTACAGTGTAAACCGGTTTGATTGACTGAAATTATAAAGCGGTATAAATTGCTGATGCAGAACTGTGTCAAATGCCTTGCTGAAATTTTAAGTATACCACATATAGCGCTCTCCCACACTTCAATTCTCTGGTCACCCAGTTTAAAAAAAAAATCAATCAGATTAATCAGACAAGACCTGCCTGTATTAAAATGTCTCGGATCCTGTAATCACTTGGATTCCAAAAACTGCATCATCCTCCATCTTTAGAAGCATTTCCATTAATTTACTCACCACAAATTTATTCTAATGGATCTGTAGTTACCAACCTCTTCCTTACTTCTGCTTTTGTGAACAGGAACCACATTGCTCATCTCCTCCATTTTTCTGGGATGACTCCTGAGCATTAGAACGTATTGAAAAGATCAGCCAGCAGAATTGCCATTACCCTCCCTAAGTTCTTTCAGTTTCCTCTGATGCATCCCATCCAACTCGATTGCTTACCCATTTTTAGTTTAGCTAGCTCCTCACGAACAGTCTTCTGAAAATTAGTTTGCGTTCCACCTCAATTCAATTCCCGTTTGTATTTTTTTTTGAAGTCCCATTTCTGGCCCTTCATCTATGAACACAGAACACAAATATTGATTAAGCAATTCATTTTTATTCTCATCAACTTCTACATATTCCTCCCCTTCACCCTTGAGTTTCACAATGCTGTCTTTTTGCACTTCCTCTGTTACTAACGTACCTTAAGAAAAAAGTCTTATCTCCATGTTTTACTGAGGTAGCTTTTACAGTAGAGCAAAATATAGATAAATATGCTTCTAATAATGGTAATACAAATAACCCAATGGAGCACCTTTTGTGCAGCTGTGGTTGGGCTGCTAAATATTTTACATACTTAGTGCACATATCAACTTTGTGCAGCTGTGGTTGGGCTTCTAAATATTTTGCATGCTTAGTGCGCAAATCAACTTTGTATCGGTATCTAACAAGCTCTCTAACACAGTGCCATGATTATCTTTAAGATGGGGATTTGGTCTTCTAATTGTATTATTTAATATAGTGTGCCTAAAACCTAGAAGGAAGTGGCAAAAGGGAACTTCCAGCCTGTGTGTTACTTCCTTCTTGATGGTAGAGCAGAGGCAGATGAATCATGCATATCAGCTGACTGAGCTGGAATTTCTCTCCCTTGCTGCAAGGCACAGAAGGATAAAGAGAGATTAGTGAAGAGGTTGTTTTATAATTCTCCATTTTTCTTTGCCTTGGGGTGTGCTGTCTTCTTCCCTCCCAAAAAGCAAGGTATGGGACCAATTTGCATCTGTGAAAGATGGAGCTGCTCTCTAATTTTGGTGTGTGCATATTCTGTAGGTTTCTTCTCACTTTCCAAATGTTCGGGTATAATTTAGAATTTGCTGTGACCATAAATGATGTATCTTCTATGGGTCTTTACAATTCACTTTGGATAAAATTGACTTTAAAAAAGTCCCCTCCTATATTTTTTGTGGCTGTTTCTCTTCTGTGTATTAAAGTTAGGACTTCTATAATTAGTTGTTTAAAAATTGTAAGTGCTGAGCATTTATTTTTGAGCTAATTAGGGGTTCTTTGAGAGAGATTTTTTTTTTTTGTTTTTTTTTTTTACATCAGTGTTTCTGTGTTTTGTGCCACTGATACTATAGCTGAGTAAATTTTCTGGTGGAATCAACTATGGCGTTTTAGTCCTTTCAGAGTTTTTGGGTCAGAAAAGGCACATAAACTGATGAGGCTACAAGATGAGCCATGGGAGGGGTGAAAGAGCAGTGGTGTTTTTCTGGTGTTTATCCAGTAGGGGTTTTTACATTAGGGGTGTTTATTGGTAAAACCTTAACATCAGAAATCATATTTACTGTGGATGTTATATTATTATACACATTCATCATGTGTGGAAGGTGGTGTATCAATTGTATGTATCAAGAAAATCAAGACATCAAATGCTTACCAACTTCTTGATAAGATGTGAATGTAGACATAATATCCCACCAGAGTCCCAACAGTTTGTCCCTAGTGCAAATAAAGGAAATGGGACTTACTGGTGTGTCAACAAACACTTCAAGATTTTGATTTCTAACAGGGTGAAAGTTGGAAGCCCCAGCAAATTGCGTATGGCAACCATTATCAGAAGCATTGTGCACATACATGGATTGCCTTCTGTAGCAGGAGAGAATCAGGAGGGTTGTTAACTATGATGTAGTCGAGGAATAGTCTAATGGTTAGAGCATTGGCTTGGTAATGAAGAGACCAGGGTTTGATTTCCACTAGCACACCTTGTGACCTTGAGTGAGTCACTTAACTCGCCATTGCCTCGAAAGAAAGGTCTGGCAATCTCCTTCTGGTCATATTATCAAGAAAACCCAGGAGCTGCTGGGTCACCAGGAGTTAGCATTTGACTTAGACATACATTGCATTAACTATGACACCTGGGACTGGTCTTCTGGATCCAACAAAAAGCGTACAGATCTGCACATCCGTCTTATTCCTCACTTCAGAAACTGGTGTGTCTCCTGAAACCGTTGCTAACTGCAAGGAAATTTCTGAAGGACAACGATTGCAGTTGGAGGAGAACACCATAATTGGATACTGGATTTTCATAGCTAGTCATTTGCAGTAGACTAGCTGAAATCGTTAACTGCAGTTACGTACAAGTAAATATTTATATTAAAGCATGTGGAAATAGCATGACTGCTTTAAAATATTTCCTAACCTTTTTCTTAGTCCTATTGCTGCCTCTTGTGGTGCTCATTATTTTTTTTCTAGTCCTAATAAGTCTAGCAGACACTTTTGAAAATTGGTTTTTATCTGTGTAACTTGGGAAGTTAGAGGTAGATCTGACTAAGGTAAAAAGTACTATGTCTATTTAACAACATTCGTATTTTCATCCAACCACAGCATAGGTGGTTCTAGAGTATGTTTGGGTTAGAGCATTGGCTTCTGAACTCTGGGTCGGAATCCCAAATGGGGTCACATCATCTATTAATGGGGTGACAGAAACAGGACTGTCCCCCCCCCAACGACCTCTACTGTGACCTATGCCCAAAAGTGTCAGCCAGCTCTGGGGCCTGTTAATCAGTGAATCTTCACAAGCCCTGTCCCATCCTCCTGCATGGGCTTCCTGAGACTGGAAATCCATCCAAAGGGCAGCAGTCTGTGAGTACACACTTGACACAGCTGAGCCCTGTGCTGACTCCTACTGTTTACTGCGGTGTTCATGCTTTAAGTAAATGTGGGGAAGAGAAAATGGGAATATGAGGGGAGGGGAGGTTTGCTATTCTGTTTTCATAGTCATCTGGGATCACATGAATTTTTAAGTTTTTTTAAAATGGGGTCATATTGGATAGAGGTTTAGGAGAGACTATGGACAGTAAATGTGAATAGTTTTGCTTGCTTGACTCCATCCACAGATATAGAAGGGGCAAAGGATGTGAGTATTTTTATACTTCCTATTCCTTTTACCGTTTGTGAATTTTCAAAGGAAAACTTCAAAGTATGATTCCCTTTTGAAAATTTGCTAAAGATTCATGAATATGGAAGTACCTGCATACCTAGGTAGCTTAGTGAAAATTTCACCCGATATTGTTTGTTTCTTAGTTTTATGCAATGTGTGCCGTAAAGTCTGTGCTGACTCCTGGCGACTCAGCCCTGTCGGGGCTCTTTTCAGTGTTACAAGGATTTACACCGACATTGCTGTTCTCTAGTCCATACAGCCAAGAAGGCACAATTACTTACCTGTAACAGGTGATCTCTGGGAACAGCAGGAATAAGTCTTCACATATGGGTACGTCGGTACCGACGGAGCCTGCGCGGGAACGCTCCCCAGCGTCCAATCAGAAAGCTTTTGGGAGCATCCCACAGCGCCTGCGTGCTGCCTTCCCGCCTTTCCAACTGTCTCTCCTCAGTTGAGTTTTATAGCTGAGAGAAAGAGGGAGAGAGAGAGAGAGACAACTCCTAGGGGAGGTGAGTGGGTTGTGAAGACTTATTCCTGCTGTTCCCAGAGATCACCTGTTACAGGTAAGTAACTGTGCTATCTCCAGGAACAAGCAGGAATGAGTCTTCATATATGGGGACTCCCTAGCTTTTGATGCCAGGGAGAGCGCCCAGAAGTTGTGTGACCCTGGGACAGGGCTGCACTTCCTCACCTGGATCTCTGGCATCCCCTGAGGGATGGTGGGTAGGAGTTGATTAGGTATGGAACAGGTGTTTGAGAACAGCCTGACCAAACAAGGCATCCCGGCGGGAGTCCTTGTCTAAGCAGTAATGGGCTGTGAAGGTATGAAACGAGGCCCAAGTGGCTGCTCGACAGATGTCGTCGATAGACACAGAGTTCAGATGAGCCATTGAGGTTGCCATGGCTCTCACATTGTGAGCTGTGACATGGCCCTCCAGAGAAATGTTCTTGCTCTGATAGGCGAAAGAAATACATTGGGCAATCCAGTTGGAAAGAGTTCTCTTGGAGACTGGTTGTCCCAAATGAGAAGGATCAAAAGCAACAGAGTTGGGAAGACTTTCTATGTTGCTGTGTCCTCTGTAAGTAAAAAGCCAGAGCTCTTTTACAGTCCAGGGTATGAAGATTCCTTTCTGCAGGTGATGCATGAGACCCTGGAAAAAAGACAGGTAGGTAGACCTCTTGGTTGAGGTGAAAAGACAAAAACACCTTAGGCATAAAATGTGGATTAGTCCTAAGGACCACCTTGTCATGATGGAATCTTGTATAAGGTGGATTAGCTACTAGTGCTTGCAATTCACTTATGCGGCGGGCTGATGTGATTGCAATGAGAAAGATAACCTTCCAAGAAAGGTATTTCAAGGAGGTAGTGGCTAAAGGTTCAAAAGGTGGCTTCATAAGCTGACCAAGAACCAAATTTAAGTCCCATGCCACCGGAGGTGGTCTAATGGGAGGCTTTGTTAAAAGGAGGCCTCTCATGAACCTTGCTACAAGGAGAGGAAACAGGTTGTCCATTTAGAGGCTTGAGTGAAGCTGCAATAGCACTGAGATGGACTCTTACTGAATTTGTCTTAAGGCCTGCATTAGACAGATGCAGGAGATATTCCAGCAACGATTCCAGAGGTATGGCACGGGGGCTAAGACCCTTTTCAGAACACCAGATGGTAAACCTTTTCCACTTGAAGGCGTAAGAACGTCTAGTGGAAGGTTTTCTGGAAACTTGAAGAACATCTTTCACTTGCTGAGAAAGAGGAAGATCTTGGAGATCTAGGCCTTCAGCAACCAAGCCCTGAGATGCAGAGACTGGGGATTGGGATGTCACAACTTTCCGTCCTCCTGAGAGAGGAGGTCTGGAGCAGACCCTAACTAGGGAGGGAGCTTGAGAGAGATGTAGAAGCAGAGGGTACCACACTTACCGTGGCCAATGTGGAGCTATGAGAATCATGTGGCCTCTGTCTCTCTGAAGCTTGAACAGTGTTTTGGGAATTAGGGGAATGGGTGGAAAGGCATACAGGAAGTCTTGACCCCAGTGAAGGAGGAAAGCATCCCTTGCCTGAGCTTCCTGAGCCGGAGTTCTGGAACACAACCTGGGAAGTTTGGCATTCCACAGACTTGCAAAGAGGTCTTTGTCCGGGGTTCCCCAAATTTGAAAAATTTTGGACACCTGGTCCATATGTGGGGACCACTCGTGTGGAAGCAGAACTCGACTGAGTCTGTCTGCCCAAGAGTTTTGAACCCCTGGAAGATAGACTGCCAGAAGATGAATGTGATGCTCTCTGGCGAGGGCCCACAGTCGCAGAGCTTCGTTGCAAAGCGACAGAGAGCCAGTTCCTCCCTGCTTGTTTATGTAGAACATGGCCACCTGATTGTCCGTGTGGACAAGGACTGTCCTGTGGCTGAGCAGGGTGTGGAAAACTCATAGAGCAAGTAAGATTGCTCTGAGTTCCAAGAGATTGATGTGGAGACAAGTCTCCTGTGGGGACCAGATGCCCTGGGTGGAGAGGTCCTGAAGATGAGCTCCCCAGCCCATTGGAGAAGCATCTGTTGTAAGAGTTGCCTGGGGTCGAGGCTGTTGAAAAGGACACTCCAGTAAGAGGTTCTGAGGGGACTTCCACCACTGGAGGGAAAAAATGAGGCGACTTGTGTTTGCTATTTTGTCTGACAGGCAGCCTAATGCCTGGGTCCATTGGGTGGATAAAGTCCACTGAGCTGCTCTCATGTGAAGGCGAGCATATGGTACCACATGAACGGTGGAAGCCATGTGGCCTAGCAACTGTAACATCTCTCGAGCAGTGAGTAGGGGTTTCAACTCTGCTTGAGAAGCTAACCGCATCAAGCGAAGGCAACGGGCCTGGGGAAGAAAGGCCCTTGCCTTTGTGGTATCCAGCAGTGACCCTATGAACTCCAGGGACTGAGTAGGGATCAAATTGGATTTTGGGATGTTTATTACCAGCACTAAGTATTGAAGGATACTCATTGTGCAGGTTAGAGCAGTCCTGGCCTCTAATTGAGTGGGAGCTCGAATGAGCCAGTCGTCCAGGTAGGGGAAGACAAATATTCCCAGGGTGCGCAGAAAAGCAGCAACCACTGCCATGCATTTCGTGAACACCCTTGGTGCAGAGGCCAGGCCAAAGGGGAGCACTCTGTATTGATAGTGCTTCTCCTGGAAAAGGAACCGAAGGAACCTTCTGTGAGTTGGATGGATGAGAACATGAGTGTACGCATCCTTGAGATCTAGAGAACAAAGCCAATCCTGACTCTGAAGGTATGGCAGCAGAGTTCCTAGAGAAAACCATCTTGAATTTTTCTTTGACTAGGAATCTTTTCAATTCTCTGAGATCTAAAATGGGTCTGAAGCCCCCTGAATTCTTTGGAATAAGAAAATAGGGGGAGTAGAACCCTGTGCCCTGTTGATGAGAGGGCACTTCCTCTACTGCCCCCTGGACTAGAAGAGTGGCAACCTCCTGCTCTAATAGGCTGAGGAGGGAGGTTGGAGAATTGAACTGGTGCACTCTTGTGAGAGGGGGCAAGCTGGAAAAATGAAGTTTGTACCCCTCTCTTATGATGGAGAGTGTCCACTGCTCTGCTGTGATTTGCCCCCATCTGGGAGCAAAGTGACATAGCCTTCCTGGAATGGTGGAGGGCTCTGGTCCTTCTAGAACCAAAAAGGCTAAGTTCTCTAGCAGAAAGTCAAAGGCCCTGAGGTGGCTGAGACTGCTGGGCTGGAGCAGGCCTCGCAGCCTTTGCCTTGGTCTGTTTGGAGGATTGCTGACGTTTGGAAGGGAACTGAGCTGCAGAAGATGCTCTCTGACTATAAGCAGGATAGGATCTTCCCTTCTTTGAAAAAGGTGTTTTCTTGAACAACCTTTCTTAGCAGGAGCAGCTGTAGATTTGGATAGTCTATCCAAAGCAGAATTTTCAGCATCCATCTGATTGGCTTTTGCTTGCCAATCTTTACCAAACAGATTTTCACCTGTACAAGGGATATTTCCCAATTCATCTTGGACCCAGGTCTCCAAATCAGATGCTTGAATGCTGATTTGGAGTGGAGGAGTGGCCTAGTGGTTGGGGCAAGGTACTTCAGGCCGGAAGGTCGGGGGTTCAAATCCCACTAGAGGACAGCAGCCTTGGGCCGGAAGGACTTGGGTTTCTAGTCCCACAGGTGCTCCTTGTGGTCTTGGGCAAGCCACTTAACCCTCCATAGCCCATGTTTCCTGTAAAATAGTTATCTCCAAGTTATAATGCCCTGTTCAATGTAATTTCAGTTTGTTCAATGTAAACCGCACTGATGCAGAATAGCACGGTATATAAGAGAATGTAAATAAATAAATAAGCAACCTTACGTGCTGCTATAGCTATAGCTGAGGCTCTGCTTATGCATTCAAAAGAATCTAAAGCTGCACGGTTGGAGAATTTGGAGACATCCTGGGCATGTTTGAGCGCAGAGAGAAATTCTTGCTTTTTATTGTCAGACATAAAAGGACTTAAAGTCTGCAAATGGTCAGTGACCTCTTTTAAGAACATGCCCATGTAGAGACTATAAGAATTAATTCTTGCAGCAAGCATGGAAGCTTGGAAGATTCTTCTACAAAAAGCATCCAGGGTTCTACATTCACGTCCTGGAGGATTAGAGGCATGTCTCTTGGCACTTTTAATCTTTTTCATTGCAGACTCAACCACAATAGAGTGGTGAGGAAGCTGAGTCTTATGGAAACCAGGACAAGGAGGGACACGATACATGGTGTCCAATCTGCGAGAATGAGGAGAGGTGGTTAGAGGTGCTTCCCACATCCTTAACATGAGATCATACAGAATCTCATGAATAGGCAAGGTAGCTGCCTCTTTAGGAGTTTTAGGATATTGTAAAATATCTAACTCCTTAGCTCTAGGCTCTGACTCTGGGGCTACTGTAATAGAGAGATTCCGAGCCACCTCTCTGATAGTGTCTTGAAAAGACAAGTCCTCTGGAGGAGACAACCTTCGTTTAGGAGAGGACTCCTCCTGTGGAAGAAGCATCGCTGCATCGACAGACTGTTCAGAATCCTCAGAGTCATCAGAGGAATCGAAGTATCGTCTGTTGGGATGCTCTTGCAAAGCCCGATACCCGTACCGACCGGGGTCGTTATCGGGAATCATCGGTACCGGGGTATCGGTACCGGAAAGCTGCAGAGGGCAGGATACCGGTATGGCTGACACTGATGTCGATGCCACCGGTACCGGGATCGGTACCGATGGCGATACCGGAGCCGGTACTTGCGGAGTAGTCTGATGCGGTACCACGGGCGTCGATGCCACAAGGAAAGCTGCCAGACTGCGTTCCATGGACAGAATCCTCTGATCCATGGACGCTGCCAATGCCTGGAAGTCGGTACCGGTGGAGGCCACCGGTACCCCAGAGCATGGCACCAGGAGATCGGTTGAGGCCACGCCATCTAGATCGTCCTGGAACCCTGATGATGATGCTTTAGAAGCCGAAGCCTCCCGCCGGGGTAATTTTGCCGGTGCAGAATCCTCGAGGGCAAGGCCAGAGGCATCTTGATGCTTAGGAGATTTGCCCTTCGAGGACCGGCTGGATTTATGTTTAATTACCTGAGATCCATGTGAGGAAGAAGAAGCCCTGGAAGACGCCGATGCCACCGAAGCTGCATCAGAGGGAAACAGGGTACTGAGCTTGGCAGCTCAGTTCTGTCGACCTCTCTTAGACATCATGGAACAGGACATACAATCTTTGATGGAATGGTCAGGGCCTAAACATTTGAGACACTAGTCATGGGTGTCGGTGACGGATATAGTACCACCACATTTTGTGCACTTCTTAAAACCTGAGGCAGGTTTTTCCATATTTGAGGAAAAAGGTTTTGGGCCTAAGGTCCAAAACTGAAGTACACCTGAAGAAAAAATAGAAGGTCTTCTTATTCTTTTCCTAAAAAAAAACAACAAAAAACGGTGGTACCGGTATAGCGTCGAGGAAGGCAGATGCGACAGAAAAGAAATAAAGAAAAAAATAAGGAAATTCCTCTGCGGTGACAGGAACACGACCTGCTGGCTCTGCGGAAAAAGAACAACTGAGGAGAGACAGTTGGAAAGGCGGGAAGGCAGCACGCAGGCGCTGTGGGATGCTCCCAAAAGTTTTCTGATTGGACGCTGGGGAGCGTTCCCGCGCAGGCTCCGTCGGTACAGACGTACCCATATGTGAAGACCCATTCCTGCTTGTTCCTGGAGATAGATGATTATTCAGCTCTCATTTCCTCCTCTTCAAACCCTACTCACCGATTACATTCCATCTTAGAAAGTTTCCAAACCGTCCACTGCAACCGTGTCTACACTTTTATGCACGTCTCTTCCTGCACAATTTCTTGCCGATCCTTTCCATGATAAGGTCTTGTCCCTCCGATCCATTTTTGGTAATTGCCCTTCCCCCTTGTCTCCCCATACACATTCACCTGGCTCCCACGAGCCATTTAATCTCCTTGACTCCGATCTCTCCTCTATCTCGTCGTTATCCCATACCTAGTCGTCCTTTGCTCAGATATCATCTGCGGAAGTCATTAATGTCATCAGTTCATCCCAAAAGACCACTTCTGATGCCGATCCCATTCAGTTATCCTCTCTCTCCACCACTGTTCCCTCTAAGCTGTGCGCGTGTGCGCGCACACACCTCGCCGAGCGAGCGCACATCCTTTACAACAAAGCGCGCAAAAATTACAGTTTTGATTCTGATAGAAAACAACACAGACTTCTTAAAATTTAAAAGTTGTGATTGTAATTACTAGAAATTTTCTGATTAATTTAGTAATCGTCTGTTTTCATTTAATTTGATTAAAATCAATGTGGTGTACATACTGTATTCTGACGTGTAGTCAAATTTTAAAGTATATAACGCCGAGTGTTATGTGGCGCACAAAAATTTAACCTTCCTTCAAAAGCTGCACAGCTGATATTTTATGCACACACAGCCTACAGAAAATTAGAGGGAACATTGCTCTCCACCCCCTCCCTTGCGTTAATACCATTAATACTGACAATTCTTAATAATAGCCTGTCCTCCGGTACCTTCCATACTTCCTGGAAACACGCTGTAGTTCACCCTATTCTCAAGAACCCATCCCTGGACCCTTCTCTCCCTGCTCATTACTGTCCTGTTTCTACCCTTTCCTTTCTGAGCTACTTTAGAATTTGGTCTTTGCGCAACTGTCTTTACAGCTAGATTCCACTCGTGCTTTTCATCCCCATCAGCCTGATTTCTGTCCTGGGTACAGTACTGAAACTATTCTTTCCTTTCTTAGTGAACCTCAACAGTCTCACGATCCTGGTGACATTTCGGTGGCAGTTTCTCTTGATCTTTTTTTTGGCTTTTGACCTTGTCTATCACGCTACTCTTCTTGCTCTAACTTGGACTTTAGTCTTTGTGGCATGGTCCGTAACTGGTTTTCGTTCTTTTCTCTCTTAGAAGTCCTTTTTTGTTTGTACGGGTAACTCTTCTTCCTCTTCTCTGTGGTGTTCCCCAAGGTTCCGTTCTAGCACCCCTCTTGTTAAACATATTCTTGATCCCTTTGACCCTTCTGATTCAACAGCATGGTAATCTCCAGAAAGAAGCAGGAATGTAGTCTTCACATATGGGTGATGTCTGCACTGACAGAGCCCGTGCAGGAATGCTCCCCAGCATCCTATAGGAAGGCCTTTGGGAGTACTCCACTGTGCCTGTGTGATTGCCTTCCTGCCCTTCTGACTCCTCTCCTCAATTCATCTTTTTCCATGGAGCCAGAAGGATTAGTATCCCACTTTCTCCGTGAACAAGCTGGAAGTCAGCCCTCACATATGGGTGACATCGGCACCGACGGAGCCCTCGCAGAAGCATCCCTCCCCGGCTTTCAAAGAAAACCTTTGGGAGACGCCACTATGCATGCTTGGTCCCCTTCCTGCCCAAGGGTGCCATCTTGCTCAGTCTCCTTTTTTCCACAGAGCCCTTCAGATGTTTGTCTGGCTTGTCCCTGGAAAAAGTTGATTTTTCTCTCCGAGGTTCATACTCGCCTCCGGTATCACACTGGTACTCTTCCTGCCACCCAACCTCACTGCCTCAGCGTCGAGTACGGGTCTATTTTTGTACTTTTTTTCTTTTTCTGGCATCTTAATGCCTTTTTTCCAACAGGCAGCCCGGAGAGTTTTTCACCTTGCAGGAGTACTTTCTTCCCCCATGGCTACCAGTGGCTTTAAGAAGTGTGATCGGTGCTCTAAAATTGTCTTTTGACCAACACACACGACTGTTGTCTCCGCTGCCTTGAGCCAGACCATGACCCGGCAGCCTGCGGTCTCTGAAAAAGGATGTCCATTAAGGCCCTCAAGAGCCGCCAGCAGCAGCACTATAAGTTTTTTCCTAAGTCCCCGGTGCCTCCAAAGGCCAGGGCCTCATCTGAGGCCTTGACGCCTCGGGTGGAACCTTCCAAACCCGATCCCCATTGTGAGTCATCAGAAAGGGGGTCTCCCCTCGAGGGAACCCAGGAAGAAGAAGAAACCCTCGAAGGCGGCATTCTGACTGGCCGGGTGCCTCACGGGCCCCGTCCTGCAGTCCGAGACGCTCGTCCAAGGCTTCGGAGAAGGAGCAGCCTGCACAGGTCCCCCGAAAGGACTCTACCTTGGACTGGCCTCAGTCCCCAGACATCATCCTTGTAGAGGATTCCCCTTCAGGGGAGCCGGCGTCAGGCCCGAGTCCCTCGGTGCCTGCGCCAAAGGCTGAGGAGCCTTCTGGCCAGGAGTCCAGAATGGTGGCCCTGGAGTGCAGTTTGTCTGCCTTCATTGACCAGCAGTGGGTGCTCTTGTTCGGCACAACCAGTTCATCCACCCCAACCACTGGGTCCCCAGAGGCCGAACCGATGCTCAAGGCCCTTCAGCCTCAAGTTGATCCTTGGCCGAGGTTGCGATCCGAGTCCTGCTCGATGGGACCACGATCATCCCCGGCAGGTACGCCGGGCACCATTCGCAGAGCATTGGGAGCCCTGAGGCCCACGGAGCAGCTCTCCTACAAGTCATCGATGGACTTCTCCGAGTGGGAGACAGAGGATGAGGAATCCCCTGAGACCTGATGCCACCGCAACGTCGCATCTGACTTTCCCGTCTCGGAGACTCAATGGCAGTCCCCACCGGAGGATAATGGGCTTCCTTGATTTTGTCAAGGATATGTCAAAGGCCCTGGCGTTCCCTACAGAGTCAGAGGAGGACCCTTGGGCAGATGAGTTGGAAATCCTCCACTACGAGGCTTCTCCGCAGGAATCGTTCCTGGTGACCATTCCCCCCATCCTGGAATGGCTGATGCTCTGGATGTGGGAGACACCAGCATCGGTACTGGTGGTGAGCAAACGTGTCGACTCGATGTATCGATTCTGCCGGAGCCCGGGCTTCCAAAAGACACAGCTTCTGCATAACTCCATGGTGGTGTAGATGGCCATGCATCGGCTGAAAAGCCAGAAGACGCACTCCTCGGTGCCCACCGGCAGGGAGGCCGGTACCCTGGACACTCTTTGCAAAAAGTGTTACTAGGATTCAATGCTCATCGACCGCATCCAGGCCTACCAGCTGTACATGGGCATGTACCTGAGAGACCTGACGAAAGAACTTGCCGGGTTCTTAGTTGGTCTCTCCGAGGAACCCTTGCTGCCATTCAAGAACCTAACCAAGGCAGTCTGTGAGTGCTCCAAATTCATGTCTCGAACAGCTTATGGGTTCGAGTTGGCAGCTCAAGTAGCGGCAGCAGACACTGGTGCACGGCATCAAGCTTGGCTACAGTTGTCCAACCTCAAGCAGTGGGTTCAGGACAAATTGGTCGATGTCCCATGCCAAGGAGAGAACCACTTTGGCAAACCCATGACTGACAAGGCTGCCGAGCTGGAGACCGAGTTCATGACGAGGACCAAGCTCTCCAAAGAGACCACTGCCCCTCCCTGATGGAAGGGCTCAGGTAAAAAGTCCTTCTACCTGAGGAAAGGGGCTGCTTACAGAAACTACCCACCTTTTCAGGCCTCCCTAGCTCCCCAAAAGGGTCAGCAGGCAAAGAGACATGAACATAGCCCTCGTAAGCAGAAGGCTCCAAAACCCCAGGCTCCAGCCCAGCCAGGGGGGGAGTTTTTGACCCCCTTGAACATAGACTATCTACCCCAAGGATATCAGCAGCCCACCGGGGGGCATCTGGCCCTCTGTGCCCAGAGGTGGTTGACCACCACCACCGACTCTTGGGCACTTCAGGTGATCAGGGAAGGTTACTTCCTCCACCTGACAGATACCTCCCCCTTATTTCCCAGGAGAGCACCTCAGGCCTCCCCTCCACCAAGATCTTCTACTGAAGGAGTTTGGCAGGTCTTCTCGAGGACAAAGCATTGGAACCGGTGCCCCACCATCTCAAGGGCAAGGGGTTCTACTCCAGGTACTTCCTCGTTCTTAAAAGAACCGGGGGGCCTAAGGCCCATCCTCTATCTGTGCAACCTCCAACAAATTCCTGGTGAAGGAGAAGTTCAAGATGCTTTTCCTTGGAACATTACTGCCATACCTCCAGCAGGGAGATTGGCTGTGCTCCTTTAGACCTCAAGGATGCCTATACCCACATCCTCATTCACCCCAATCACAGGCAGTATCTGCGGTTCATAGTGGGGGGCAGGCATTTTAAGTACACGGTGCTCCCTTTCGGCTTGGCCTCTGCTCCAAGAGTCTTCACAAAATGTCTGGCAGTCGTGGCCACCTTCCTCCGTCTCCAGGAGGTCTTTGTCTTCCTCTACCTGGACGACTTGCTCATAAAGGGAGGCACAGCAGGCTACCGCACACACCATCCAGGTTCTGTAGCACTTGGGTTTTGTCATAAACTACCCGAAGTCTCACCTCCTCCCGGCAAAGTGTCTGGAGTTCATCGGGGTAAAGCTCGACACTCTCCAGTCGAAGGTCTTGCCCAGGGACTGAGCCGACTGTCTCAGGACTCTAGCACAGGACATACAGTACCATCCCTCAGTGCTTGCTCGGTGGCTAATGTGCCTCCTTGGGCTCATGGCCTCCACGGTCCATGTCACCCCAGACACTCGCCTTCACATGAGATGCCTCCGAGACAGTCTCTGTAACCCATTAACTGGTAGACTCCCTGGACTGGTGGCAATCTCTCCAGCATCTCGAGGTGGGCATGCCTTTTCAGGCCCCAAGCCCCTCAAGGGTCCTTACCACGGACACCTCCCTGCTCGGCTGGGGAGCCCACTTCAGGGAGCTCCGCACCCAGGGCACCTGGTCACCAGATGAGAGCATCCAGCAGATCAACCTCCTGGAGCTGGGGCCATATACTTAGCCCTGCGAGTTTTCTGCCACCACCTGTGTCGCAAGCCGGTGCTGATCCAGACGGACAACCAGGTGGCGATGTTCTGTGTGAACAAACAGGGGGGCAACATCCCCTGTACTGGGGAAAACCTGTTTGGTTAAGAATTGAAGAGAAAAAGCTGGAGAGCTTGAAACTGGTAACACTACCCTAAAAAGGCTCTCCAAGAAAACTGCTGACCCCTTAAAGAAGAGGCCAGCAGCAAAAAAAGCCCTTCTACCCCAAAAAAGGAAGTTCTACCCTTTTTACTCCCTTCCTTCCTCAGGGGATCACCATTTGTTTCCAATTTTATCCAGAACCATACTTGATGCTGCACACGTTTTTCAACTAAATATCTTGAGAGAGTCCAAAGATCTTCTTCTACATACAAATTTTTCTCAAGGAAAACGCCGTGCATCCTTGAGAAAAATTTGTATGTAGAAGAAGATCTTTGGACTCTCTCAAGATATTTAGTTGAAAAACGTGTGCAGCATCAAGTATGGTTCTGGATAAAACTGGAAACAAATGGTGATCCCCTGAGGAAACGATACAGTGAAACGCATTGGCGCCGAATGTAGGCATCGGGATCCGAGAGTGGGAACTAAATTATTGGACAGTGAATAATGATCAGAGCTAAATATTTTTTTGATACGTTGAAGCTTTAAAGGAAAGTGACCATAAGAAGAGTTCCGCTCACAATTTTTGAAAGTAGACTATTTCATTGGTAGGTCATTGATGCTAATGTGCACTGTTTTTGGACATATTGAGAGTCCATACTTGAGGGCAAAGAAGTCTGAGACCTCCAGTGTTTTGAAAATAATGAATTTGTGGCTTGAGTTTAAGTTCAAAGTTCCATAGAGATATTGTTGAGTGTAATACATTTATTATTAACATCTTTAGCTAGCCTACTCTAAGTAGCCATTGATGAAATATGCTGGGCAGCAAACTAGTCCTCTATCCACACCTTTGCTGCCCACTACTGCTTGGACAAGGACTCCTGCTGGGATGTGGCCGTCAGCCAGGTGGTCCTCCAGCATCTCTTTGGAACATAGCTATCACTCCAGCCCGCTCCCACACTGTTAACCAGCTCTCCATGATGTAGATGTCCAGTTGAACTCAGTCCGACATCTCTTACCTGGTTTCCGATTCTCTTGTAGATCTGGGAACTAGGGAGTCCCATTTGTGAAGACTACATTCCTGCATGTTCCTGGAGATAGCGTAGTTACTCACCTGTAACAGGTGATCTCCGGGAATAGCAGGAATTTAGTCTTCACAACCCACTCTCCTCCCCATGCAGTTGTAGGTTATTTTTACTCTTCCTTCTCGGCTACAAACCCAACTGAGGAGAGGGAGTCGGAAGAGTGGGAATGCAGTCACGCAGGTAAAGTGGAATACTCCTAAAGGTTTTCTATAGGATGCTTGGGAGCGTTCCTACATGAGCTCCGTCTGTGCCGTTGTCACCCGTATGTGAAGACTAAATTCCTGATGTTCCTTATCGTCCCTCCAGTCCAGTCCTGAACCTCTGGGATTGAGCACCTCCTCCAGCAGCTTGGAGACTGAGCATGTCATCTTTTGATGACTCCAGTATAAATACCCAAAGGGACCGCACTCCAGCTCCAGTTACTCCATCTCCAAGCAGCTGGAGGATGTGGTGAGCCAGGGTGCTAGACTTGTTTGAGAGACAAATAAGGAAGCCTAGTAGGTTAGGCAAATTAGTTTAGTTTTAGGGCTCTTTGAATTTCTGCTGTTTGCCTTAAAAAAGACAGTATGGAGATCTCCCCCCCTTCCCACTGGTTGAGCAGGGTGTGGTGCAGAGGCTGTTCAGGGTCCAGGGCTTAGCGTGCCGGCTCCCGAACCCTTGGTTAAGGTGAGGAGCCGGTGGAAAAACTCAGAACAATGTTGTGTTGAGCAGACACCTCCAGAGCCCGCCCTCCCTCTCCCCCTCCCCTACTGCCGAAACTGAATCTCCATGGGTATCGTCGGTACCGATGGAGCCAGCAGGTTGTCGTTCCTGTCACCGCAGAAAATTCTCCTTATTGCCCTTATTTTTTGTGGTCGCGTCTGCCTTCCTCGACACTCTACCGGTACCGCCGTTTTTTCTTTCTTTTCTGTAAAAAAAACAACAAAAAACTTTTTTCAACATGCACGTGCCTTTTTGGGCCTTAGACTTAAAAATTCCTCCAGTATGGAAAAACCCACTTCGGGTTTCAAAATGTGCACCAAGTGTGGCGGTAGCATATCTGTCACCGACACCCATGAGTAGTGTCTAAAATGTTTAGGTCCTGACCACTCCATCACGGAATGTATGGCCTGTGCCATGATGTCTAAAAGAGGTCGGCAGAACTGAACTGCTAAGCTCAGTACCCTTTTTCCCTCTGATGCAGCCTCGGTGGCATCGACGTCTTCCAGGGCTTCCTCTTCCTCCTGTGGATCTCAGGTAACCAAACACAAGTCCAGCCGGTCCTCAAAGGGTAGATCTCCTTCTAAGCATCGCGATGCCTCTGGCGTTGTCCTTGAGGATTCTGCACTGGCAAAATTGCCCCGGCGGGAGGCTTCGGCTTCCAAAGCATTATCGGGGCTCCAGGACGTTCTTGAGCCCTCAACCTCGGCAGAACTACTGGTGCTATGCTCTGGGGTACCGGCTGTTTTCTCCGGTACCGACATCCAGGCATTGGCAGCGTCGATAGACCAGAGATTCCTGGCTATTGAACGCAGTCTGGCGGCTCTCATTGCAGCATCGCCACCCTCGGAACCGCGTCAGACAGTTCAACCGGCACCGGTATCGGTATCGGCACCGGTATCGGTATCGGTACCGGTACCAACAACATCGACATCGGTGTCCGCGTTGCCGGCACCCAGTCATGCAATGCCCTCCGGTACCGATACACTGGTACTGATTACTCCTGGTACCGACTTCGGTCGGTACGGGTATCGGGCTCTTCAGGAGCATCCGGACAGACGGTACTTCGAGTCCTCAGAAGAATCTGAGGATTCTGACAGTTCTGTCGATGCAGGAATACTTCTCCCAGAGGAGCCTTCCTCCCCTAAGCGCAGGATGTCTCCTCCAGAGGATATTTCCTTTCAGGACTTCATCAGGGAGGTGGCTCGAGGTCTGTCCATTACTGTGGCTCCTGAATCAGAGCCCAGAGCAAAGGAGTTGGAAATTTTAAAATATCCCAAAGCTCCTAAAGAGGCAGCTACTCTACCCATCCATGAGATCTTGCATGATCTCATGCTAAGAATGTGTGAGACGCCTCTTACCACCTCTTCTCACTCTCGTAGACTGGATACTATGTACCGAGTCCCTCCTTGTCCTGGTTTCCAGAAGACTCAGCTTCCTCACCACTCTATTGTAGTGGAATCAGCTATGAGAAGGATCAGGAGTGCAAAGAGACATGCCTCTAATCCTCCAGGACGCGAGTGCAGAACTTTGGATGCTTTTGGACGTCGTACTTTCCAAGCTTCCATGCTTTTCTGCCAGGATCAGTTCCTATATTTTATATATGGGAATGTTCCTAAAGGAAGTTACAGGGGATTTAGAGGTTTTGAGCTCTCTTCTTCCTGAGGATAAAAGACCGTGGTTAAGGTGAGGAGCCGGTGGAATAACTCAGAACAACGCTGTGTTGAGCAGACACCTCCGGAGCCCGCCCTCCCTCTCCCCCTCCCCCTCCCCCGAAACTGTGAATCTCCAGGAACAAGAAGGAATGTAGTCTTCACATATGGGTATCGTCGGTACCGACAGAGCCTGCGCGGGAACGCTCCCCAGCGTCCAATTAGAAAGCCTTTGGGAGCATCCCACAGCACCTGCGTGCTATCTTCCCGCCTTTCCCAACTGCCTCTCCAGTTCTTTGTTTTCCGCGGAGCCAGCAGGTGGTCATCCCTGTCACCGCAGAAACATTTTTCCTTATTCCTTCTTTTTTGTGGTCGCATCTGCCTTCCTCGACACTATACCGGTACCACCGGTTCTCTTTTCTTTTGTTTTAAAATAATATATAAATAAATAAATCTATATATCTATCTATCTTCTAGTTTTTTTCAAACTGTTCTTCCCAGGTGCACGCGCCATTTTGGGCCTTAGGCCCAAAAGTTCCTCCAGTATGGAAAAACCCACTTCAGGTTTCAAAAAATGCACCAATTGTGGCGGTACCATCTCCGTCACCGACACCCATGAGTGGTGTCTCAAATGTTTAGGTCCTGACCACTCCATCTCCGAGTGTATGGCTTGTGCCATGATGTCCAAGAGGGGTCGACAAAACCGAGCTGCTAAGCTCAGCGCCCTTTTTCCCTCCAATGCAGTTTCTAGAGAACACTGTCCATCTGGATTGCTCAGTGTATTTCTTTTGCCTATCAGAGTAAGAATCTTCCTCTGGAGGGCCATGTCACAGCTCACAATGTGAGAGCCATAGCAGCCTCAATGGCTCATCTGCACTCTGTGTCTATTGACTACATCTGTCGAGCAGCCACTTGGGCCTCAGTTCATACCTTCACAGCCCATTACTGCTTGGACAAGGACTCCCGCCGGGATGCCTTGTTTGGTCAGGCTGTTCTTCAACACCTGTTCCATACTTAATCAACTCCTACCCACCATCCCTGGTTGGATGTCAGAGATTCATGGGGGGAAGTGGAGCCCTTTCACAGGGACACACAGCTTCTGGGGTCTCTCCCTGGCATCTAAAGCTAGGGAGTCCCCATATGTGAAGACTGCATTCCTGCTTGTTCCTGGAGATAGCATAGTTACTCACCTGTAACAGGTGATCTCCGGGAACCGCTGGAATTTAGTCTTCACAACCCACCCACCTCCCCAAGGAGTTGTATCTCTCTATCTCTTTTTCTTTCCCTCTCTCTCTCTTTGTCTCAGCTTTAAACTCAACTGGAGAGAGGCAGTTGGGAAAGGCGGGAAGGCAGCACGCAGGCGCTGGGGAGCGTTCCCGCTCAGGCTCCGTTGGTACAGACAATACTCATATGTGAAGACTAAATTCCTGCTGTTCCGGGGATCACCTGTTACAGGTGAGTAACTATGCTTTCCAGCTGAATGCAGGAGGAAACAGCAGACAGAAAAAGGTACAGCAGAGAGACAGTAGAGCCAGCGGTTTGAGGTGCAGGCAGCTGTAGCGGTAAGAGGCTGTTCCTGGGAGGAGTTTTGGGGCTAGTAGCTGAGCGAGTATAAACAACGTTAGCCGTTAGAGGAAGTCTGGTTGCTGGAACATGTGTTTTTTCTTTTTCTTAAGTTGAGCGGGACCAGCCGCTTGATCTCTGATTGTTTTGATTTTTCTTAGGCGTCGGAGGTTCCGGCTGTTTTTGGCGAGCTGCAAGTTTTTTGTTAGGAAAGAGACAAAAATATAGTAGATCAGCTAAAAAAAAAAAAAAAGGAGGGATTCAAGGGGCCTTGCCTGGACCAGTGGCACAGTTGGTTCAGTGCAGGGTGCTGCAGGACATTTTACAGGCTAGTCCCTCTCGAGCGGTATGCCTCTCCAGATCCCAGTGCCTGGTATGTGGTACATGGCGAGGGGCTGTATCAGAGGCAGGCATTTGTAGAGGGTATGTACAGGAGGCAGTCTCTATGGAGCAAGCCCTAGGGGACAGAAGGCATCTTCAGCAGTCGGGGATCAGCAGGACCCCATGTCCGTGCTCCTGCCGTCTCAGGAAATGGTGTCCTGCTTCTTGGCCAATCCCGGTCCCTCCCTTCTGCAGATTACAGGTCAGGCAGGGTTACCAACTTTTCTTTTCACCAGAGTTTGTGCTTCTGCTCCACCAAGCATTTTGTTTGAGCTAGCAGGGACAAGGCGCTAGTTCCGCAGGGGCGGAACACAGGGAAAAGCGAACGGGGACTTCTGCTGGGGCAGAGTCAGGGGTAGTCCCTGCAAAGAAGCAGAGACCCTTAGAAGAGGGATCCGATTGTTCTCTGGTGTCAGTGGGTCTGGATGGGAAGGACCATGACACAGAGTTGGAGGTCGATGAGGACCTGGAGGATGGTGAAATCCCAGAGTGCGAAGAGTAGACGAGGGTTGTCCGGGTGTTCTGCCAAGAGGAATTACTGGCACTCATTACAGTCGCTCAAGGCTGTTAATCTGCCCGCTGCCCTTCCTGTGGAGGACGATGTTTTGGAGGATCCCTTGATACAAGCGGTACATAGGACGCATAGGGTATTTCCCGTGCATAGAGTGATCCGGCAGATGATCCAAGAAGAATGGGATATGCCGGAAGCGGGCCTCAGGGTATCTAGGGCTATGGCTCAGCTCTATCCTTTGCCAGACCAGGACCGCAAACTCTTTTGGCCGCCTAAGATGGATGCGGTGGTCTCTGGTCATCAAGAAGACAACAATTCTGGTGGAAGGCAGTGCGGCTTTCAAGGTCGTCCAGGATAGGAAGCTGGACACCCTATTGAAGCAAGTCTTTGATAGGAATACCCTATTGCTTCAGGCCTCCATTTGTGGAGTGTGGGTTGCTAGGGCCTGCCTCCGATGGTTTCAGTTGTTACAGCAGGGAGAGCCGGCAGCAGAGCAGGCTGGGGAAGCAGCCAGGCTGGAGTTGGGGGGGGTGGCGTATTTTGCGGATGTCCACTATGACCTTATTTAAAGGTCTCTCGAAGTGTATGGCTTCGGTGGTGGCAGCTTGCCACTACCTGTGGTTGCGGAACTAGGTGGCGGACAGGTTCCTCAAAGGCCCGGTTAAGCAAACTCCCATTTAGGGAAAAGCTGCTCTTCGGGGAGGACATGGACAAAGTTGTTAAGGACTTAGGTAAGTTCAAAGGGGAACGCCTGCCAGAAGATAAAGAAAAGCAAAGCCAGCCCCTCATCAGTGCCCAAAGGGCAGCAACAACAAGAATTTAGGTATTTCCATGCTGCAAGGTTCAACCAGTATCAGAGGAGAGAGTTTCCTTCCAGAGGCCAAGGATTTCGAGGAGCCGGCAGAGGTTTTGCTGCTTCCTCGTCCTCGGGTCTCAAGAAATCGCAATGAAACGAGGCGGGCCCAGGTGACAGTGCAGCCTGTAGGAGGTCGCCTGCGGGAGTTTTACCTTGTCTGGGTCCAAATCACATCTGACCAGTAGGTGTTGGAAGTCATTTGAGAGGGGTATGCCCTAGAACTCTAATGTCCATTGGCCAAGACCTTTGTTCAGTCGCCTTGCAAGGCACAAGCCAAGCTGGCAATGGTGTGAGAAACCTTGGAGCGGCTGTTGCCGCTCAAGGCCATGGTGCTGATTCCTCCAGACCAGTACGGCTGCGGTTAGTGCTCCATTTATTTTGTGTTGCCAAAGTAGGAAGGGTCCTTTCGCCCAATCCTAGATCTCGAGCGGATAAACTGCTGTCTAAAGGTGTCGCATTTTCACATGGAAACTTTACGGTCCATCATAGTGGCGGTCCGAAAGGGAGAATTCCTTACTTCTCTGGACCTGTCTGAGGCTTACCTGCATATTCCAATATGGCAGGAACACCAGCAGTTCCTCAGGTTTGTGGGGCCTATGGGACACTTCCAGTTCCCGACTTTGTCCTTTGGGGCGGCAACGGCACCACACACCTTCACCAAGGTGGTGGTGGCGGTGGCGGCAGCAGCACTTCGCAAGGAAGAGATACTAGTACATCCCTATCTTGACGACTGGCAGATTTGAGCAAAGTCAAAGAGCGAAAGCGAGCAAACCACAGCCAGATGATTTCTGAAAAGCCTGGGCTGGGTGGTCAATATGGCCAAGATCCGTCTGACCCCCTTCTCAGAACCTCGAGTATCTGGGGGCATGGCTTGATAGCACAAGGGGAAAGTCTTTCTTCCGGTGCCACAGTCTGGCATTTTCTGCAGCTCCTGGGGATTATGGCAGCCACTCTTGAGCTTGCTACAGAGGTGGTCACAGCAGACTCATCCTCTCTCGCAGAGACTCTCCTGTCCTCCAGAGATCAAGCGGGCTCTCTGGTGGTGGCTTTGACCGGGGAGCCTGGAGAATGGAATGCTGCTGGAATCGCCGTCATGGGTTGCGTTAACTACAGACACCAGCCTATCCAACTGGAGAGCCCATTGTGAGGGATGTTTTGCCCAAGGAGAATGGAGCACACAGGAGAGGAGCTGGTTGATAAACAGGCTGGAAATGAGAGCCATTGTCTTTGCACTCCGGAAGTTCCACCCTTGGTTACAGGGGAAGGCGGTTCAAGTGCTGTAAGACAATGCAACCACAGTAGCCTACATCAATCGTCAGGGGGGCACGAGCAGCGTACCCTTGGAAGAGTCCGACCAGCTGTTAAGTTGGGCTGAGGAGAAGCTCCAGGCCCTGTTAGTCCGCCGTCACATTGTCAACACCTGCCACGTGCGCTGCCATCTCATTCGGGTGCGTATGGATCCTGGAGAGTGGGTGCTCACTCTTCTCCCAGGTAGTGCGCCGCTGGCGTGTTCCGGTCATGGATCTTATAGCAACCTTCAAGTCCACCAAAGCCAGTCGCTTCTTCAGCAGGCGGTGGGAAAGGATATCAGAAAGTCTGGATGCCCTAATACAGCGGTGGCCCGAGGAAGGGCTTCTATACATATTCCCACCGTGGGCTCTAATAGGGCCGATTGTACAGCAGATAGGGGCTCACTGGGGTCTAGTGATTCTTATTACTCCGTATTGGCCAAGGAGGCCATGGTATGCAGATCTCATCCAGCTTCTGGAGAGTCGTCTGTGGCAGCTCCCAGTTCGGGAGGATCTGCTAATGCAAGGGCCGGTGTGCATGGCACAAGTGGATCAATTTCTCTCTTACAGCCTGGCTTTTGAGAGGGCACAGCTGATGAAGAAGGGATATTCAGCCACAGTGGTCTCCACCTTATTGAAGGCCAGGCGCAGATCTACCTCTTGCTTATGTCCGAGTCTGGCGCATCTTCGAGGCTTGGGGGGGCGAACAGGCAAATTTGTGGTCCAAGGCTTCTGTGTCAGATGTCTTGGCGTTTCTGCAGGATGGGTTTGATAAGGGCCTGACAACTAGCTCCCTGAGGGTCCAAATGGCAGTGATTTCCTGTTTATCAAGGGAAGGTCTAGAGGGTAGTGTTGGGAGCGCGCACCCTGATGTGGAAAGGTTCCTAAGGGTGGTGACACGTCTTCGTCCACCTAGTAGGGCAGTTGTGCCAACGTGGGATCTCACTTTGGTGCTGGAGGCGTTAGTATGGTAGCCTTTAGAGCCATTGGGCAGAGCTTCGCTCAAGGATCTTACACTCAAGACAAATTTCCTCATGGCCATATGCTCCGCACGTAGAATTTCGGAGCTGCAGGCTCTGTCTTGCCGGGAACCATTTCTGTTTTATGATGAGAGGGTAGTTTTGAGACCGGTACCCTCATTTTTGCCGAAGGTGGTCTCTGTTTTTCATATGAACCAGGCTGTCGCTCTGCCGGTTTTCGACTCCTGGACATTTGGCGGGTCCTGAGGAGATACCTGAAAAGAACAGCCTCTTTCTGCTGTTCGGCGACCAGAACTGCACACAATATTAAGATGCGGTCTCACCATGGAGCAATACAGAGGCATTATAATATCCTTGGTTTTAGTCTGCATTCCTTTCCTTATGATTTCTGGCATTCTGTTTCTTTTCTTGGCTGCTCCTGTACACTGAACATAGGGTTCCAAGGTATTATCCACGATGATGCCTAGATTACACAGGTACACTAAAAAATGTTTTTTTTAAACTGCCTCTAATGTTTCGATTGATTTTTACGTTTTTTTGGTGCGCTGAATCCAAATCTGGTAACCAATTTGCTCCATCACGTACAGATGTTTTGCTACATTGGGTTAGCAGTTTGAGGTGAACGTTTCAGATTGAGTGCGATCGAGATAAAAGTTTCTTGGATGAATTCTTTATACTAATTGTTTAGTAGTTATTCAAATAAGAATAAAGAAAATTGTAACAAGGCAGCACATAAGAATAGAGTAATGTCAACAAAACACACTGTGATGGTAGCAAAATTGTCTGCACTTAAAACAGCCACATACATGTGCACAAACATTGAGCATATAAGAGCGAGGTTAGACACAAAGCAAAGCAAAGAAATGTGCAAAAAATGTTGTACAGGTATGTATGTAAGAATAGAAAACGCAAACCGCACCATTGCAATACATGAAGACAAACACCCGATGGTGTGAAAATAAAATTCTAATAAATGAGATCCGACACTGTGGTAATAACTAGCAAATTTTTATTTCAAAGTTTAGTAAAAACACGATATTTGTCAACACAGTTTAGATTTTAAAGTCATTCTTGGGTCAATCAATCTCCTGGTGGGCCCGTTTCTTCTTCCCCCGAATGCTTCTCTTGGTGCGCTGCTTGGCGTATTTTTCATCTGGGGTTTCCCGCAGCAGCAACCAGCAGAAATCAGCCATCATAGTGGTGGTCCATCTTCCTTGGTACCTTCTCTCTGCGTCCTTGATGTCCTGGTGAAACCTTTCACCTTGTTCTTCACTGTACGCCCCCAAGTTTTCGGGAAAGTAGTTCACATGGGAGTGCAAGAAATGGACTTTCAGGCTCATGTTACAGCCTTGTTCTTTGAAGGCATTGAGCATCCTGGCAACAATATCCTTATAGTTCTCATCCCGCCTGTTCCCCAAGAATTTGAGAACAACATCCTTGAAGGAATCCCAGGCTTCTTTTTCCTTCTCAGACATCGTTTCAGCGAATGCTCCATCTGAAATGAGTTTCCTTATATCAGGGCCAACAAACACTCCTTCCTTTAGCTTTGCTTCAGAAAGTCGGGGGAACTTTGAGCAAAGGTACCGAAAGCACTCACCATCTTTTGGAAGGGACTTGATGAATTGCTTAATGAGACCCAACTTAATGTGGAGAGGTGGTAATAGAATTTTATCACGAGGTACCAAGCTCTCATGAAGAACATTTTTCTCACCGGGTCTCAAATACTCCCGAATTGGCCAGTCTTTTTTTTCCCCCAGTGTAGGTCGCGGGCCCGGCTATCCCACAAGCAAAGGAAGCAGGGATATTTGGTGAAACCGGATTGCTGCCCTAATAGCATGGATAGAATTTTAAAGTCTCCACAAATCATCCACTTATGCTCATCATAACGAATCTTCTGAAGAATCAGGGCCAAATTCTCGTATTTTTCTTGGAGAATAACAGAGTGAGCAATAGGAACTGAAGCGAATGTGTTGCCATTATGAAGAAGAACACCTTTTATGCTGTCTTTTGACGAATCAATGAACAGCCGCCATTCAGCAGGATCATACTTGAGTTTAAACTTTTCCATCACTCCGTATATATCGTTGCAAAATACCAAATCTTCCTCTTTGCTGAAATACTTCAAAAATTGTGTCTCGCGGTTGCGGTACCAATAAAAAGTTGTTCCTGGTGACAATAGATTTTTCTGTTTAAGCCGAGAACCTAGCAGTTGGGCAGCATCTTTTGGGAGTCCTAAATCCCGGACTAAATCATTCAATTCAGCTTGAGAGAAAAGTTCAGGTTTCGGATCTGGTTCAGTTTCAAACTCGGAAGTACTGGACTCATCGGGAAAAGCCATCTGATGAGTCTCATCATGATCAGAACCGTCCACACAAATATGATCCAAAGATTTTGGTGGTTCAGGCACAGGTACTTGTTGCTATGAGGCATAGGCCTAATTGCTGAGGGAAGGTTGGGGTAACTTATTACGTTCTTATTTTTTAAGTTGTATCCCTTCACAATGCAAGAGCAAAAATAGCAGTCACTGCTGTGGTCTCTTTGTTCACGCCACATCATAGGTATTCCGAAACGAAATGCTTGTTTTTTACCTTTCATCCATAAGCGTAGATCTTCCTCACATGTCTTGCACACTTTGTGAGGAGCCCACGGTTTGTCTTGATCGCCTAACTTCAAACCGAAATAGGCGAAATATACTTTTTAAATAAATGCAGAAATGTTCCTCTGCCGCTTTTTCACGGTATATTCCCCACAAATAAAACAAAAACTGTCCGAAGAGTTGACGCAACCTCTGGCTCTGTGAGCCATCACAAATACACAGCACTGCAAACTACAACTGTAGTGAACCACTTCGGAATAAAGCTGGATTAAGACTGAGCAAACAAAAGGTAATAATGAACTTGCAAGAAACTGAAATTTGACAGGAACGTTCATGTCGCAACCACCGTGTTTGAGCGAGCGAACGAGGCGAGGCGAACAGGAAAGAACATGCGCCAGCACGAGTACTGGATTTAGCCCCCCGCCTCCCAATTGTCCTGTTAATGTATAAAATGAATACAAAACACTCTAAAATATCATGAGGGAGTGTTTCTAGTTAGTTAACCATTACAACCTATATTTTGGGCCAAGAAAATAAACTGCAGTCGGCTAAAAAGAAATTATGTGAACATTCCTTATATGGGTAAGAAATCTAATTTTGCAAGAAAACGTGACATGATGGAACATTTTGGCTATTTTTCCTGGATTCAGAACCCCAAAATCTATAGGAATCAGTTGCAAAACTGGAGGCAGTTTTTTGGTAGTTTACCTGTGTTATTTTCCTGGGTGGTGATTCCTAGTGTGGAATTTGCATCAAGTAACTATAATTTGAGTTTTTCTTCCCTAAGACAAATGAGAGAACTGTTACAAATTCTAAACATTATTAGAAAGGAGTAGGTTAAAGAAAAGGTGGGTAGGGAAGGGAAGAAGGAGGGAGAATAGAAGGCAGCGGATAGTAAGAACAGAGGCACTGGGATAGCTATACTGTTAGATGTGCCCCAAAAACGGAGTTATTATATAGTGTCACAATATATAGTTTAACCCGGTTCTCCAAGTTGGTACTCCTGTTCGATGTAAACCAAACAGCTTGTTGTTATGGTCTTTATGTTATAATGTAAACCGCGCTGATGCCGAATAGTGCGGTATATAAGAACTTGTAATAAATAAATAAAATAAATATAAGGTGGGCCTATTGGAGCCTGAGAAAATGGAAATCAGCAGCAGTGATCAGAGAAGAGATGACAGGATAAACAAAAAACTGTCAGATGGTTGCTACAGACAACCTAGGCACACGTGGGTAAGGGCTGAGAAGACACACCCAGATAGCAAGCAAAGGGAGTTTGCTTTGCCTGATAGGAATCAGCTGGGTAGAGGTGGAGCCCAGAAACACAGAGATATAATACGCTCCCAAATAGTTAGAGAGGGAGAGGAGGTGAATCAGCAAGTCTCACAGCAAGGGAGACAACGGTCAGCGCAGCAGAAGCTGGGAAAAGTATGGAAGTGGAATGAAAGAGAGTCTGAATCACTGGGACAGCATGCAAGCCCACACGAAGGTCTGAGTGAGTCTCAAACCCATAGTGAAACATTTGGAAGGCAGAAGCCAGATATTGAATGCATGTGTGAAGAGCACGAGAGACGTGGGGGAGTTGCAGTACAAGGTAACAAAGCCAGAAGTGTTGATAGTGGCTGTTTTCTACCCGAGTGGGTAAAACCCTGCAGCAATAGAAAAAGCCACCCAGAAATAAGCTTTAGAAATAATTCCTTCCCTTGTGCTAGAAAACCCAGGAGAAAAGAAGCTCACTTACTTGGAAAATCTAGAGATTCTAGTATCAACTTTAAACTCCCAGAGTTTGAGCAACCTCCGTACAGAGCAGTGCAATCGAGGGCAGCTGTGAGGCAAAAGCTAGACCCGAGCACGCTCAGGGTATACCGTAATCACTCTAACAGCAGAGCCAGGGAAGTTCCTGAATGTCCTTATGCTTACCAGCAGGGGCTGATCTCCCATAAACCTCATGTAAAACTATATGGTAGTTCCCAGGGAGGTTTTGAGAGAGAAGGACAGAACAACTTCCTGCTTGACGAGGAAAACCTACATTATCCTTTTGAAACAGCTGACCTTGAAAACGTGAGTGTTAATGAACCAGAATCTATGGAATATGAGAATACAGAGTTAGCAACAGTTCCTGAGCCCATGGAATGCTCAGTCTTGGTAATTGACCCAGAGTTTTCCTTAAGGTGAAAAGGGTTGAAGATAACCTGAATAAGAGTCACAAGGTGTGGGCTGGAAAACGTGTCTCACAGAAAACCATGTGAATGAGCTGTGCTCTGGCAGCAAAAAGGAAAGCCTGTGAAAAACATTGAGAATGTTTAATTCTTTTCTTTTTGCATTTAAGCTGAAGTAAGCTATTTTTGTTTAACCTTTTGATTTCTGTTATATGCCCGAAGTGGGTTGTTTGCTTTGTTTTGCCAAGGAGAAAATACCTCACGGACGGGGAATAAAACCCTGAGTTTGGAACACAAGTGTCTTTTGTGGTTTATAGAGAAGGTACAACTACCACCCTCAGGGGAGTCCTCAGGCAGTACCAAGGCCTCACCGGTAGGGCACCTGGGGGTGCGACAATAGTAAGTACCTAGTTGAAGACAAGAAGTTCCATAGGGAGGGAGCTACAAAGTAGAAAGCTGATTGTTGTATTAATTCAAAATGTGCATAAAAAATGAGGAAAATGTATTTACGTATCTTAGCTTCCTTAGGATCCTAGGATGAATCCCATCAAGCCCCATTACTTTGTTCACTTTGCTTAGCCAGTTCCATACAAACATCCTTTTCCATAAATGGTGTTATGTTCACCTCACTACCATATATACCGTTGTGGTCCTCATCCAGAATTGACTTTGGTGAATACCAACAGATGTATTTGTTTAACATCCTGCTTTTTTCTCATCTGCTTTAGGTCTTACAATTCCACTTTTGGCCTTCTCTTTCACTGACATGCCTGAAAAATGTCTCATCATCCTGCTTTTTCTCTTCAACTATATTTTCTTCTGCCTTTTTTTTTTTTTTTTTTTGACATCCTGATTTTTTTTCCTCATCCTTTTCAGGTTTATTAGATATTCTTCTCTGTGCTCTTCTTTATGAGATCCTTTGTACCTTTTGAATGCTGAACTTTGTCTTTATTTTCTGCCACTTCCATGTTGGCTTCCTTTTTTATTTTTCCAGCATAAAGATTTATTGCCATAATTGTAACTTTATTTTTTTGCCTGTTCTTCCACTTTGCCTACCTTCTTCCATCCTTCTAGTGCTCTTTACGATATTTGCCTTTTTTATCAAAGTCAGTATTTTTGAAATTCAGGACTTTGGGCTTTGTGTGCCTCCTTACCAATTTGGCCTTCATATCAGATCATACTGTCTGATCATGGGTGCTCAGATTGGTTTGTAATTTGATAATTGAAGCACTCCATTTGTGAGTACAAGACTCAGTAGTGCCCCTTTTTTTTATTGGTTTCATCATTTGTCTGAGCAGAGCCCCTTGAAGGATATCCACAGTCTTTCTGCCTTTTACTAGTTCTGAAGATGGGATGTTCCATTCAATGTCTGGCAGGTTGAAGTCTTCTACCAAAAACACTTCTCTCTTCATTACCACCTTTTGGATGTCTCTCTTTCTAGTTCCCCAATCTGAGTCAGAAGCCTTGAGACCATTCCAGTGTAGATGGAAGTACCATTTGCTTTTTTCATAACAGCCTGGAGTGCCTCCTCCATTTCCCCATTCTCCTTGTATTTCAGTTGCTTTGATGTTTTCTGTATACAGTTATACACCTCCCCCTCCCCTCCATGTTTTGCTGTCTTGAGTCATCCTAAAACGTTTATAGCCTGGTATGACCACATCCAGTTCATGGGACTCATTAAACCATGTCTCCATGATGGAAACAATATCCAAGTCTGCCTCCATCATTAGGACTTGCAGCTCTGGAATTTTATTTGCTTAGACGAGGAACATTTGTATTCATAATCTCTATTTTTCTCCTTGTGTTGCTGATATTCTATATAGCCTCATATTACTCTGCGTTTCCATACATCACTTCATCTCCTCTAATTTTGTGCTTTTCCATTATTTATTATTTTATTGATACTAGGTTTGTCTCTATTGCTCCATATATTATTTGATACACTTTTAGACAGCTGGGTATTCAGTTTTACTGTTCTTGTTGATTGTTAAATAGATCAGCAGAAATATTTATTTATTTGTACGTATTTTTATACCGCCCCTTCCAGAGATCAGGGACGGTTTACATTGTAACAAAACTGAACCTTTAGATAGAACAGTATAAATGAGATTAAAACCTCTAATTATATAGAATGGTACTGTAGAAGTACAACAATTTATTTACGAGTTATGTACAGTTGGATTTAAATCCATAGCTGGCACTCTGTATCCAGCAATTGAGGTCTACAATGTATGTTCAATGATTTGATTATAGCAACACGGGGGGGGGGGGGGGTGGCTGTGGAGGTGGTTGGGGGGCAAGGGAGGGAATAAGACCAAGGGAAGAGGGGATCTTTATGTGCTGTTGGGGTTGGTGTAATGTTCTTTGAATAGATGGGTTTTTAATTCTTTACAGAATGATTGAAGGTCTTTTATTCCTCTTAGTGCTCCAGGGAGGGAGTTCCATTGTGTGGGGGCTATGTACGTAAATGCCCTCTTGCTAGTGAATTGTTTGGTTTTGCATATTGAAGGAGGTACCATGAGAGTTTTTGTTTGGGAGTTCTTCTGGCTCTGTTGGTTGATTTGAATTTCAGTGAGAGGTGGGAGGGGGCTATGTTATGTATCAGTTTGAATGTGGTCATTATTATTTTGCATCTTTACTCTTGAGGAAATAGTGAGCCAGTGGAGCTCATATAGGATAAGTGTAATGTGGTCTGCGAGTCGTGCTTTCATTATGACTCTGGCTATGACATTTTGGGCCATTTTGTAATATGTTCATTGTCTTTTTGGGTATTCCCTGAAGGAGGCTATTGCAGTAGTTGAAGTGTGGTGTTATGAGGTCTTGGATTACTGTTCTGAAGTCATTCAGCTCAATGAGGTTTCTGAGTGGTTGTATGATCCTTAATTTAAAGAATATGGTTTTAATTAGTTGTTTTAAGTGGGGTTCCATGCTGAGTGTTTTTTATCCAGGGTATCTCTGAGATATTTAACTTCCTGCTTAACTGGGCATTGAGTGTTCTTTAGACAGATTGTTGATGGTGGATTTAACTCGTGTTTTTTTTATATGAACGAACATCTGTTTTCTTGAAGTTGATGTTCATGTTATTTGCATGGAGCCAGTTTTGAGTTTTTTAGGCATGTTGCTAATTTATCGTATGTGGGATTGAGTATGTCCAGCTGAGTGTACAACATAATGTCGTCAGCATATATGTGGTAATTTATTTTGTTTTTTGACTATGGTGCAAATTGGTTTTCTGTATAAGTTAAACAAAAGGGCAGATAGTGCCAAGTCTTGGGTTATTCCCTGGGTTTGGGGGAAAGTTGAGGACATTTGTTCTATTTGAACGTATTGAAAGTGGTCAGTTATGTAAGATGTGAACCATTTGAGGGTGTGTCCTTTTATGCCTATGGAGTCGTCTTGAGATGGAGGGCTTTGTGGTTTACATTGTCAAAAGCAGCAGTGATATCCAGGAAAATTAGGCTGAACGCTTTTTTGGCGTTCTCCATTCCCTGGATAATTGTGTCGAGTAGAACTAGGAGAGTTTCAACTCCATGAAATGGTCGAAATCCATACTATTGTTCATCTAATGCGGCTGTCGTATCTATGAAATCCTGGAGCTGACGTTGAACCACTTTCTTAATAACGTCTGCTACAAATGGAATGCTTGAAATTGGTCTATATGCAGCAGGATCATCTTTGTTTAGAGTTTTGTTTTTGAATATGGGACGTATTACTAATCTTTTAAGTGTGCTTGGCATAATTACTTGCTGTAGCGATTGGTTTACTATATTTAAAAGGAAGGGAGCAATTTCAGATTTCGTCGCTTTTGTTCATGATATTGGACATGGATCTAGTGGGGATGTTGTTGGGTTGATATTTGAAATTATATCTGTAATTTGTCTCGTGTCCATGGTGTGAAATGTGTGCCAACTGTTGGTATTGACCGGGCCTAATAACAGCAGGGGGAGGCCAAAACTTATGAGTCCATGAGTTTTTATTAATTTTATTCAATTCAAGTTGTAACATGGTGTCACTTTATACCTTGCCTTTATGGAAAGGCAAACAATAAATCAAAGAACTAAATTGCAATAAGAATAAACAAATCAGAGTTTTTATTCATAGAAATAGAAATAGAAACATAGAAATATGATGACAGAAAAAGACCACATGGCCTATCTAGTCTGTCCTTCCATATCAACAAATACAACAGTCCCCTTTTTACCTTTAGAGATCCTCTGTGTTTGTCCCATGCTTTTTTGAATTCAGTTACTATCCTCATCTCTACCACCTCCACTGGGAGACTATTCCACGGATCCACTACTCTTTCCGTAAAGAAATATTTCCGCATATCACTCCTGAATCTATCTCCCTTCACCCTCATCTCATGTCCCCTCGTAGCAGAATTTGCTTTCAATTGAAAGAGGCTCTCTCCCTGAACATTTATGCCACGGAGGTATTTAAACATCTCAATCATATCACCTCTATCCTGCCTTTCCTCAAAGGTGTACATATTAAGATCCTTCAGTCTGTCCTCATATGCTTTATAATGAAGACCACTAATCATTTTAGTAGCCACCCTCTGCACCGACTCCATCCTGTTCACATCCTTTTGAAGGTGCGGTCTCCAAAATAGCACACTATACTCCAAATGAGGTCGCACCAAAGACTTATACAGAGGCATTATCACCTCCTTTTTTCTGCTAGCCATTCCTCTCCGTATGCACCCAAGCATCCTTTTAGCTTTTGACGTCGCCTTTTCTACCTGTTTAGCTACTTTAAGATCATCAGACACAACCACGCCTAGGCCCCGCTCTTCTTTAGTGGACAAAAGTACTTCACCCCCTATACTAGATTACTCCCTTGGATTGCTGCAGCCCAAATGCATGACCTTACATTTTTTAACATTAAATCCCAGCTGCCAAATTCTAGACTATTCTTCAAGCTTAGCTAGATCCCGCCTCATGTTATCTACACCTTCCTGGGTGTCTACTCTATTGCAGATTTTGGTATCATCCGCAAAGAGGCAAACCTTACCCGACAGCCCTTCTGCTATATCACTAACAAAGATATTAAAAAGAATCGGACCAAGGACAGATCCCTGGGGCACACCACTGGTAACATCCTTCTCCTCAGAGTGAGCTCCATTTACTTGTACTCTGTCGCCTCCCATCCAACCAATTTCTAACCCAAGCAGTAACTTTAGGGTCCATCCCTAGGGTGCTCAGCTTGTTTATAAGTCGCCTGTGAGGAAGGAACAGTGTCAAAGGCTTTATTGAAATCTAAATACACCACATCTAGGGCTCTCCCTCGGTCCAACTCCCTGGTCACCCAGTCAAAGAAATCAATCAGATTTGTCTGACAAGACCCTGCCTCTGGTGAATCCATGCTGCCTCTGATCTTGTAATCCGCTGGACTCCAGAAACCTCACTATTTTCTCTTTCAGCAGCGTTTCCAATAATGTACTCGCCACTGAAGTTAAACTAACCGGCCTGTAGTTTTCAACCACATCCTTACTTCCGCTTTTGTGTAAAGGCACCACATGAGTCTCTCTCCAGTCCTTTGGCACCACTCCCGACTCCAACGAGGCATTGAAAAAGTCAGTCAGTGGAGCTGCTAGAACGTCCCCAAGTTCCCTCAGTATTCTAGGGTGTATCCCATCCGGTCCCATCGCTTTGTCTACTTTTAAGTTTCAGTTTCTCACGAACACAGTCTTCTGAAAATTGTTCAAGATGTCCCTCGCTTCTGTTCCTATTTGTGGGTGTTTTCTGAGGTCCTGCTCCTGGTTCTTCATCTGTGAACACAGAACAAAAATATTTAAGCAATTCCGCTTTATCCTTATCAGCTTCTACATATTCCTCCCCTGCACCCTTGAGTCTGACAATACTACTTTTGCTCTTCCTCTTCTCACTAATATATCTGAAAAATGTCTTATCCCCCCATTTTATTGCATTGGCTATTTCCTCCTCCTTTTAATCTTTGCCTTCTTGACTACTTTGCTAGCTTCTCTAAGTTTTTCCAAATACAGATGCCTGTCTTCCTCTCTCTGTGATCTCTTGTATTTCATGAAGGCCTCCCTCTTTTTCTTCACTTTTTCAGCTACTTCTTTCGAAAACCATAGCGGTCTCCTTTTCCTTTTACCTTTATTTTACCATTTTTTTTTCATTCTTTATTTTCAACCACGCAACAACTTCCATATACAACTCCACAACAGTATTCACCACATTCCAAACAGAAAGAAAGAATGAAACAGTATACACATTCCTTATCACTTCCCACAGGACTCGTTGTGCATGTTTTCCATTTATAGATAGAACTCTGCTACCCCCTCCCCCTCCCCCCGGGCCCCCCCCAACCTACACCTTAACACACATCCTCTCTTCCACGATCATTTACTCTCCCACAGTGCTGTCCATTGAATGTATTTCCCCCACACCCTTAGGAATGTTTTCTGACTGCTCCTCTTGAGCGCTGTCAGTTTGCTCACCAAATAAATCTGTGACAACATGCCCTTAAACTCAGTCATCGTGGGCACATCTTCCTTCTTCCATTTCCTATCCAATAAGATTCTCAGGGCTACGCACCCCAAGTCTACAAAAGTTCCTTCAACCTTATTTAAGAGTGGGGGTTGTATGCCCAATAAAGCTGCCTCCGGTCGCGGATCCAGCTGTTTCCCCAGAATCTCCCCTAGCAACCCCACCACCGCTATCCACACTCATTGCACCTCCCCACAATTCCACCAAATATGCAGGTACGTGCCCCTCCCCCCACAATTTCTCCAACAGTTCTCGGATATGTGAGCGTACATTTTATGCAATCGAACTGGAGTTAAATGCCATCTACCGGTATATAGCACCTTATAGTTGTTCTCAATTAGATTTGTAGCTAAAATTCCCTTATATCTACTCACATAAATATGATCCCACGTTTAGTCCTCCCACTGCCCCCCCAGCTCTGCCTCCCACAATTTTTGATAGCCTTCTTTCCTTCTTTCCCGCACCATCATCCGTTAAAAATTTGCAGGGCCCTTTTCCTTTAACCCAGGGCTGTGGAGTCGGTAGATAAATGTTCTGACTCCGACTCCTCTGTATTAATATGAAGGAAAGAAAGGCAACATACATGTCATTACCACAGGACTACTGGCTGGGAAGCCAACAGTCTACTGTATTGAACAGTTTAAGCAAAAGACAAACACAATGAAAACAACAAAGTTTTTTTTATTAATTTTTTTTTTTATTAATTAATCAAGTGGCTGGATAGTAGCAGCAGGCATAAACATCAGGAACAGGAACTTTACCAGTCCAAAAATACAAACCACATTATTTGGTTGTTTTAGAACAAAAACAAAGCTTATCTATATGAACCAAAAACAAAATCTGTAAAATCTAGAAATGGTTTATATTAATCTTGAAATGTAGTTATAGGCTTAGCAAATGCAAATCAATTCAATGTAGAGTTCTAAGGAAGAGAATTGCCTCTGCCAGATCCTCTTTCATAGAGGCTCTTAAGTCAGACTTTATTATTTTTAGGGCTGAAAATAATCTTTCGACACTGACTTGGGTGGGTGGCATTGCAGTAACTATTCTGGCCACATCACTAACGATCTCTGGATAAACAAGGATGGCTTCTTCAACAGTAAGTTTTGATGAGCGATCATACTTTTCAACTTCTTCTAGTGCTTTATAAAACTCCTGTTGGAATTTTTTTATTTGGACATTTACTGGTTCTGTAACGCTTATGCAACGTCGCTTTCGTTTAGCAACTTCTATTTTGTTTAAGAAGGAATCAAAGTCTAATTCTTCATTTGAAGAAGATGATCCTGAGTTACCACTATTGCTTAAAAGAAGAACTTCATCCTGTGGAGGTATTTCAGGTCGTAATCCCTTCATGCGAACTGCTACATCATAGAGGGCCTTTTTCCCAGTAGCAGTCTGTTCACTGTTCAACAAAATTCGGCTCATTGGGTCGACATAAATAGCCGCTAACAAGATTTCATTTTCCAGCAAAAGACTCTCTCTTTTCAACATTGAAGATGCAATGCCCTCAGCTATTAACCCTCCATTTTTGTTCAGGCGATATAACAGGCTCTTCCATTCCAAGAAGAATTTACCCGGGGTTAGATCGTCACATTGCAACCTCTTGGTGACAGTGAAGGGGTGAAAAAGAAGGTTCTCCAGCTCTTTTGTTTGTGTCCACTGGCTTTCAGTTAATGCAAGATTTTCATTGTCCATTTCTTCTATGAAGTCTTTAAGTTCAAGCAAACGCTTCACCATTAAATAAGTGCTTCCCCAGCGAGTTGTTTGATTTAAAATGGCTCCTTTTCCTGCACGTCTTTTCAAAATTGCATCTGTTTTCGGGGCCCTGGCTGCAACAGTTACTTGCCGTAATTTGCCAATTAGTGTAGCTGCATGGCGATCTTTTAATCCATCTCTTATGGCAAGTTGCAGTGTATGAACAGCACATTGCATATGATGAATAGTAGCAAGCTTCAATGCTTCTTCAACAAAGTTGTCTAAAAAAATGTCAGCATTCTCTTCAGTTTCTAAACTTTCTCCAATACTTGCAGAGCTGTCTTCCTCTAACTCTAATATCTGTTTGTTACCTTCTTCATCTGCGTTCATCTTCTCAATTGTGCTCAACATGTTAGAAGCGTTATCTGTCACAACACATAAAATCTGTTCCTTTTTAATTTCAAAATCTTCTAGAACACCCTCCACTAACTTCTGAAGGTAATCACTGGTGTGATGTGCCTGAGTGTCCTTTAATCCGAGGGTCACTGTTATTGTTTTGTTATTTTCATCCACAAATCTAACATTAATAGCGAAATAATTGACTCTGTGACGTGTGCATGCATCCATTTTAAGGAAGACAAAACGTCTTTTCAGAACTTTCTGTAGTTCTTCCTTTTTACATTTGGCCTCCTCAATTATAAGTTTCCTTATACTTTCTCTTTCCAGAGAAACACCAAGTTTTTTTGCCATTTCTCCATTTAGGCCTAAAAAGGCTGTCTGTGAAAAGAAGGATAGTGGTAAACTATTCTTTACTACCATTTCAATAATGTGGTGTTTGAATTTTTCTGGTGTCATCCTTATGGTAACTTTGTCAGATATAAAGAATTTTCTTATTTGTGTTTGTTCTCCAGTAGATTTCTGAACGTTTTTTGTCACAGAAGTAGATGCAATGTTTTCATTGCTATCTTTCTCATTCACGGCTTCTAACACTTTTGGGATGAAAACGCTGTAAATGTCTTTTCAAATTTGATGCTCTTGTAGGTGCATTTTTATCAGGCCCACTGAAACTGCTAATTTTTGCATCACATTGTTTTTCACCATCATCATCTTTTCTAAAACACTGGCACACGTAATGTTTTCCATCACTTGATAATGCAAAGTGCTCATAAACAGTAGACTTTGTCGTGTTTGTTAGCAGTCTTTTTGCCATTGTTTAGGATGCCTCTTTCCCTAAAATATAAAATATGTTATACTAACTGGCATATAATTAGATTTTTAATATCAACATACACAGTCTTGTAAGTTGTACGTACATGGATTTATACAAACAAATAAGCTATATATCCCAGCACTAAACCTAGACATGATTTTGTCCTATACAGAAAAACATGCACAGACATGTACTGTACACACACACACATAACACAGAGCCTACATTTTAGTACTCAGAGCATATAAACAATCTGCACTATACATAAACATTCATACATTCCTGCAGCACCACACTTACAAACCTAGGATAGACAGTTTCTTCCAGAAACATGTACACATGTCTTCCCTCATACTGATAAGCAGGCATGCAGGTTTTAAAATAAATATAAACACATACAGTTGAATCCAAGAAGCTGTTCCACCAAGTTCTTCTAAGCTCTTCTAGCAGAGAGAGGTAGTTGGGCAGAAGCTGCTGCCTTCTCCTTTTTGTGTGTTTTTTTTAATTCCAATCTAA
Source organism: Ichthyophis bannanicus (assembly GCA_033557465.1). Classification (NCBI taxonomy): domain Eukaryota; kingdom Metazoa; phylum Chordata; class Amphibia; order Gymnophiona; family Ichthyophiidae; genus Ichthyophis; species Ichthyophis bannanicus. Next base: position 376,414,749 of record CM066034.1, on the reverse strand, counting down.
ATTTAATCAGAGTCGGAGTCTGAGCATTGTTTGCTGACTACGACTCCAGGTACCCAAAATTTCCTCCGACTCCGACTCCACAACTCCGACTCCGACTCCACAGCCCTGCTTTAACCCCATCAGAAAAAACTTCTCTACATCCGTAAGATCCGTTTTTAAATTCGGGATAATCCTCTGTTGTATATAATGTCGTAGCTGCATATAGCCATAGACATCCTTCTCCTCCAGCCTATACTTCGCCAATTCAGCAAACTCCCTCACTTTCTTCCCCTCCACCAATTGGCCCAGCCTACATAAACCACTCTTTTCCCAGCATCTAAAAATGGATTTCCCCACTGCTGGCAGGAAGTCTGGGTTCCCCCGAATAGGGAGTAATCTAGAAATTCCATGTTCGCCCAGCCATATACCTCTCCATTTATTCCAAACCCTTAATGATCTTATGACATAGGGGTTCTGGCCTGGGAATTGTGCTTTTATCATCCTCGGTATCCACACCCAATCCCCCAACTTCCCCTCTTCTAATTCCTCTGACCCCAATGTGTACCCACTCCTTTGGATTCTCTGCAACCTATTCCACAGTGGCGCACATTTGTGCCGCCTCCCAGTAGTTCAACAGATTCGGCACCGCCATCCCCCCATACTCCCTCCGATCCATCATTATACGCGCGGCTACCCTATTTTTCTTCCCCCCCTCCCACAAATTTCATAATAATCCTCTGCAATCTTGCAGTATAAACCTTTGAAACTCCGATAGGAAGATTCATAAATAGGTACAGCCATCTAGGCAAAGCCATCATTTTTATAGCTGCTACCCTCCCCATCCATGATAATTGTTTATCCCTGCACTCGTCTAAGTCCTTCTGTATAGCCTTCTCAACCCGCCCATAGTTTTCTTTAATCAGATCGGACTCCCGAGAAGTTAGATAAATACCCAAATATCGTATACTATGTTTGGCCCATCTGAAGGGGAAGGATGCCTTTATTTGTGCTTGCTCTTCCACTCCTGCTGAGATATTCAATATCTCAGACTTAGTATCATTAACTTTAAAGCCCGAATGTTCCCCAAACTCTCTTAATATTTTAGTAAGCTCCCGCAGGGAATTTCTTGGTTTAGTCAACATAAATAGCAAATCATCTGCAAAAAGGGATACCTTACTTACCAGGGATCTCCATGTTACCCCATGTATTACAGTGCACTCTCTCACCCTTTGGGCTAACGGCTCCATGGATAACACAAAGAGCAACGGGGATAACGGGCACCCCTGCCTCGTCCCTCTAGACAAGGCAAACGGCCCGGAATACTCCCCATTAATGCGAATCTTGGCCAATGGCTGTGCATATATAGCCCTAACCCACCTTAAGTAGTCTCCGGTAATCCCCATTCATTCTAATACCTTAAATAAAAAGGCCCAAGAGACACGATCGAACGCCTTTTCGGCGTCGACCGCCAATAACACCATCTGCTCAGCCCCCTTCCTCCCATTCCATACTGCATTTAGCACCTTCCGCATATTATCCACCGTGTGGCGCCCCGGGACAAACCCCAACTGATTTCATGCACCAAGTGGGGCATAAACCACAAAAGCCTATTAGGCATTATTTTAGTAAATATCTTAAAATCCATCCCTAGGAGAGAAATAGGCCGATAGGAACCACACAAATTTAAATCCTTCCCTACCTTTGGCAATATGGTAATCCCTACAGTCCTCATCGGCTCTGGGATAGGCTCACCCTCCTTAAAAGCATTAAACAATCTTGTCAGAGGACCACATAACACTTCACTAAAGGTCTTATAAAACTTGTTTGTGAATCCGTCCATCCCCGGAGCCTTATTGGCCGGGAGTCCCCGGATCACCTCTGCCACCTCCCTCTCCTCTATGGACTTAGAAAGCTGTTCTGATTCCACCCCGGTTAAACACGGTAAGTTCACCTGCAGATAATGATCCAGCTGTTCCCCAGTCTTGGTAATCTCTTCTGTATATAAATGTTTATAAAATTCCACAAAACTCTGTTGAATTAACTCCACTTTCCTCACTTCTTTCCCTCTTGCATCTCGTATTTTGGTTATAAGATTCCTACTCTGATGCTGTTTCAGCTTCTGCGCCAACAGCCGACTCGGTTTGTTTCCCAGCTCAAAACATTGTTGCTTTAGAATGTCCTGCACATGCTTAATCTCCCCTAACTCCATTTCATTTAATTCTCTTCTTATCCTGTTTAATTCCTGACCTATCTCCTCCTCCCTACTCCCCTGCAGCATCATGTTCTCTATCTCCCTAAGCTTTCCCCTTAATTCCTCCTTTCGCCGTTCCTTCAGTTTTTTCATATGCGCCCCCAAAGATATCAAATCCCCTCTTATTACTGCCTTCAGACATTCCCATAGCGTTCCAATCTTGCACCCATCTCTATTATTTATTTCCAAATACTGTTTAATTTTTTCCCGCACCTTTTGTGCTATTTCCACATTCTCCAGTAAGGACCCATTCAGCATCCACATCCTGTGCCTCCTTTTCTCCTCCCCCAGACTCACTTCTACCCACAGGGGCGCATGATCTGACCATGTCCGTTCCCCCACCTCACATTCCGCCACCTTCACCATTAACTCTTTGGACACCCAAATCATGTCAATCTTGGAGAAGGACTGGTGAACTGGTGAGTAAAAAGTAAAAACTCTTTCCCTCCCCCTCAATTCCCTCCAAACATCCACCATTCCCAAGTTGTTCCCCATCGCCTTCAGGCTCCTCCTCCCTGTGACGTTCCCCATCCCTTTCCCCGAGGAGTTATCTAGGGCCGGATTAATTGTTAAATTAAAGTCTCCCCCCATAATTATTTGGCCTTCTGCAATGCGTTCCACCAACCCATGTAAACCGTTATAAAATACCGCGTGACCCGCATTAGGCCCATATACATTGATCAGAGTATAAACCTGTTCTTTAATTCGCAACTTAATAATATATCTTCCCTCTTTATCCCGGTGCACCAGACAATCAGAATACACTATCTTCCCACTCATCAAAATCCCCCCCCCTCTTTTTTTTAATTCCACCCTGTTAGAAGCAAACCATTTCTCTGGGAATTTTTTATGTGCCACTCTCCATTCATCGCATTTTTTCAGGTGCGTTTCCTGTACAAATATAATGTCTCCCTTAAGTCTATTAATCTCAAACATTCTCTGCCTCTTTACTGGGGAGTTTAATCCTCTTACATTCATGGACATTATTTTAACACTTTCCATTTAACCATGTCCCCCCCCCCTCCCTTGTTCATTCTACCTGGGACCCATTTACCCCCTCCCCCCCTACCCCTTCAATCACCTCCAACTCCCCACCCCTTCGATTTCCTAGAGGCATGAAGCATCACCACTCCAGGAAGCCTTTACCAACATATATTTGTACCCTTATGCCTGTTTGCCTCTGGTCAACGTTTGGAGGCAGAGGCAAAGGAGTCGCACAATATTTCCCTTCCCCTCTCCTCTCATATCTTCCTTATCTTCCCCCCTCCCCCAGAACAATACCCGTAGCTCTCAGCACCTCTGAGCAACTCTTAACAGCCTTATACTTAAAATAAGTCCAAATAGTGTAGCAGTAAAAGGCAATGTCCCGCGCTCATCCAGTGCCATCTCCTCCTGCCACGTTGCTTTGCCTCTGCCGCCGCAGTCTGCGATCCCCTTGCGGAGCTCTTCTCCATTCACTGCCTCGCAGCTGCTTTCTCTGCCCTATCTCCAGGAACAAGCAGGAATGTAGTCATCACATATGGGTATCGTCGGTACCGACGGAGCCTGTGCGGGAACGCTCCCCAGCGTCCCATTAGAAAGCTTTTGGGAGCATCCCCACAGCGCCTGCGTGCTGCCTTCCTGCCTTTCCCAACTGCCTTTCTCCAGTTCTTCTTTTTCCGCGGAGCCAGCAGGTCGTGTTCCTGTCACTGCAGAAGAATTCTTTTTTATTTTTTTGTGGTCGCGTCTGCCTTCCTCGACGCTTTACCGATACCGCCGGGTTTTTTCTTCTTATTTCTGTCTAAAAAAAAATATATTCTCTTTTTTTCTTTTTCTTCAGGTGCACGCGCCTTTTTGGGCCTTAGGCCCAAAAACTTTTCCTTACCATGGAGAAACCTGCCTCAGGTTTCAAAAAGTGCACCAAGTGTGGCGGTACCATTTCCGTCACCGACACCCATGAATGGTGTCTAAAATGTTTAGGTCTTGACCACTCCATCACGGATTGTATGTCCTGCGCCATGATGTCTAAAAGAGGTCGGCAGAACCGAGCTTCTAAGCTCAGTACCCTATTTCCCTCTGATGCAGCTTCGGTGGCATCAACATCTTCCAGGGCTGCTTCTTCCTCCCATGGATCTCAGGTAACTAAACATAAGTCCAGCCGGTCCTCAAAGGGTAGATCTCCTTCTAAGCATCGAGATGCCTCTGGCGTTGCCCTTGAGGATTCTGCACCGGCAAAATTACCCCGGCGGGCGGCTTCGGCTTCCAAAGCATTAGGTTCCAGGATGTTCTCGAGGCCTCGACCTCGACAGAACTACTGGTGCCATGCTCTGGGGTACAGGCGGTCTCCTCCGGTACCGACATCCAGGCATTGGCAGCGTCGATAGACCAGAGAGTCCTGGCTATTGAGCGCAGTCTGGCGGCTTTCCTTGCGGCATCAACGCCCTCGGAACCACGACAGACAATTCCCCGGTACCGGTACCGATAGCATCGGCATCAGTGTCTGCTTTGCTGGTATTATTTTATTTATTTATTTTATTTAACATTTCTTCTATACCGCGCTATTAAAATCAGTGCGGTGTACAATGAACACAACATACTGCAATGCATACAAGCAACATTGAGTTTACATAGAACAAGGGATGATAAATGCATGGGATAACCGGGGAAACTATGTACAGTTGACTTATTATATATATATATATGTATATTTAAACTATATACAATATTCTAAACTCGATTGGATAATGTGGGTGAGACATTTGGGTAAAGTGGTAATTGGTCATCTTGGTTGTCTAGTGGGCTATCCTGTAGTCTAACCATTTTCTGGTTGTATTAGAGTGCTAATGCACCTGGGGTGTGTGGGAATCTTGGTAGATGTGTGAGTGTCCAGGATAACTTCTGGGTAACATTTTGTGAACAAATGGTGTTTCACGGCTTTTCGGAATTGTATTAGGCTCTTGATGCCACGGATTTCATGGGGGAGTGTATTCCAGTTTAGAGGGGCGAATATTGAGAAGGCTCTGTTTGACGTAGCTTTAATACATGATGTCATCATCTTAGGAACTATTAAGGTGTTCTTAGCAGTAGTTCTCCTGTTTCTATTTTCGAGGGTGCTGTGAATTAGGTTGCTGATTGGTGTGGGTGGGTAATTATTCATGGCTTTGAAGGTCAGGATTAGTGACTTATAGTGGAGTCTGGCTTGTAGAGGTAGCCAGTGTAGGTCTTTCATGATAGGTGTTATGTGAGCAGATCTTGGTGACCCAGAGAGGACCCTTGCAGCTGCATTCATAGCCAGACGAAGCGGATTTAAAGTTGATTGAGAGATCCCGTGGAGGATGATGTTAGCAAAATCTAGATGTGGGAGAACTAATGCCTGGAAGGTTGATCGGTAGTCGGTGTAATCAAGTAGGGGGCGGAGGTGGCGTAGTGTTCTGATCTTATGATATATGGTTTTAGTCACATTCTTCACATGCGTTGTCATATCCAGGTGCTGGTCCAGTGTGATGCCGAGATATCGGATTGTGGGTTTGGACTTTAATTCTATGTTGTTGACCAGTAGTGATGGAGGAGGTATGAACTTACGATTCCTTGTAACAAAAAGAACATCCGTTTTGCTATGATTGATTCGTAGGTTTTGTGTCAGCAGCCAATCAGCTACTGCTCCGAAGCAATTGGTTATTGGGGAAAATACTGGTTGGTCAATTTTGAACGGCATGTATATGAGGATATCATCTGCGTATGCCAGACATTGTACGTTGAAGGATCGGATCAATTCACATATCGGCTGCATATATATATTGAACATTAGTGCCGATAAGGAAGATCCTTGCGGTACACCTTGAGATTGTAGGAATGGTTCCGATGATTCCTGGTCTGTCTTGACTTGTTGCCACCTATTAGAAAGGTAGGATTTACACCATTCCAGCGCTGTGCTCCGAATCCCCTTTTCTATCAGGCGTTGCAGAAGTATGTCATGATTCACAGAGTCGAAGGCGGCGGAGATGTCTAGAAAGATGAGGACGAACCCTTGTTGGATGCTGTTTATTCGTGATAAGATCGTTGAATAGGGTTGTAAGGATTGTGTCGACTCCATGTGCTTCTCTGAATCCATGTTGTGATTGGTCTAGTGGAGCTTCCGTGTCAATGTGATGCTGGATCTGTTGTTGAGCAGCTTTTTCGATTATTTTTGCAAGTTGGGGAATGCTCGAGATTGGCCTAAATGATTCAACTTTGGATGAATCAAGTTTACTGTTTTTTAGAAGGGGCCTGATCAAGGTGTGTTTCAGGCGCTGGGGGAATGAGCCAGTTAGAAAGGACTGGTTCAGCATCTTGCATAGGATTTGGCTTAGATCGTGTCGCAGTTCTTTGATCCAGCTGGCTGGGCATGGGTCATTAGGTGCCGTGCTAGGATTGATGGAGGCTATAATGATCTCAATCTCACTAGTAGATACCGTGTTGAAATTGCTAAATGGAGTTCCTTATCGTCACTCCAGTCCAGTCCCTTACTTCTGGGTTGCGCAACCCTTCCAGCAGCTTGGAGGCTGAGCCCAACCTTTTTGGGGGATGGAGCGGTATAAATACCACTGGGACCACCCACCAACTCCAGTAATCTCAGCCTCCAAGCAGCTGGAGGGTTCCGTAAGCCTAGGGCTTACTGGAGTCTCCTTTTCCTTCTTAAATTTTAAATTTGCTCTTGATAAGTATTTAAGTTTATTGTTTTCTAGTTTGGGTAATCTTACCTGGTTTTCTTTTATTCCTGTGCCTTTAAATTTACCTACTCTCTCCGGCTCCCCTCTCCCCCCCCCCCCTCTGGCCGGGCCGGGTACCGGGGTTGATTGAGTCCTGCAGCGGTACGGAGGATCGGCAGCTCTCCTCTTGCCGCTGAGCCGCTCGTTTCCTGTACCTCCTCCAGGATCCTGCCCTGCCTCGCGCCGAAGCCCCGGTGGCGGCTGAGCGCTTGAGGCTCGCCGCGACTGTGCTCCTCCTTCCCATCCCGTCCCAGTGCGGAGGGAATCGGAGTTGAGCGCGGAGGAGTCAGCTGTTTTCAGCACCTTTGCAGCGGCGCCGCTTAAACCGGAGCGGGAGGTGCCTCTCAGCACGGAATTAGCGGTCCGGTAAATGTCCTCGGGGCTCCGAGAAAGGAAGGCAACTCGCAGTCCTCCGTTAGGCTCCACGTGGTTGCGGCCTACCACGTGTGGAGCCAACGGCTGGATTTCGCCGAGTCGGGCCTGGGCTTCACGGCAGACGAATCGTCTAACTGCAAGTACCGGATTAAATCCGAGGGTTTATGGGGCTTATGTGTTTCATTCTAGTTTTGTTTAATTTAAATTAATTTTATTTAATTTTATTTAAGTTCATTTCTCCCTTAGCCTGCCTTTAGGAGAGTAAGCTAATTCCGGGGCTGGGTAGCTACTAAGCATTTTCTAAAGGGCAGAGCATCTTTAATTCTATTTGTCCTGATCTATACAGGTTCGGCCAGGAGGATTTTGTTAGAAATAACTTTTTGTTCCTCCCCATCTAGGGCATGACGGGCAAACCTCGGTGCCCCTCCTGTGGCACTCGCAGAGGTACTCCTACGGAGGCTGGGATCTGCAAGGCTTGTGCTGCAGTAGCCGCCTCCGTGGAGCAAGAAATTAGCTTATCCATGGCCCAGACTTCTCAGGGGTCCGGGGACCCTTTGGGGGGGGAAGGGGGGTCTCAGTCCCCTCCTCCTTCCTCCTCAGAATTCCCCACTCCTCCGCTACCTCCTTCCCCCCTACCCACTGGGGAGGGGGGGGGCGAGGACCTATTCTCCCCAGACTTTGTCCTCCTGCTCCATAAGGCCTACTGCATGCGCAAGCAAGGCTTGGGGCCAGGGGAGACGGTACTTACGGCGGAAGGCGGACCAGCCAGACCACCGAGGACAAACATTCAGAACCCCGGCCCTCCACCTAAGCGCCCTCGGCTAATTAGCGAGGAGCCGATCACATCCCTTTCTCAGGGCACCCCGGAAGAGGAGACCTCTGACAAGGATCTAGATGAGGAGGAGGAGGAATTGGAAGAGGGTGAGATCCCTGAAGAGGATCATTCCCGTATAGTTAGGGTTTTCCGCCGAGAGGAACTCCCGGCACTAATCAATGAGTCCCTAAAAGTGCTCAATGTGACCTCAGACGCGCCGGTAGAGGACGAGGCGTTGGAGGACCCTTTAATCCAGGCCATTAGAAGGTCACAAAAAGTTTTCCCTGTCCACAGAGTGGTTCGCCAGATGATCCAGGAAGAGTGGGATCAACCGGAGTCAAGCCTTAGGGGAGTGCGCTCTATGGCTCGCCTATACCCTCTCCCAGAGGCAGACAAGGAGCTACTGAAGTCGCCCAGAATAGATGCGGCGGTCTCAGCGGTTACAAAGAAGACGACTATCCCAGTCGAGGGCAGCACGGCCCTGAGGGATTCGCAAGACAGGAAACTGGACACGCTTCTGAAACAAGCCTTTGATGTAAGCGCCCTGGCCCTACAGGCTTCCGTCTCGGGGGCCTGGGTGGCTCGGGCCTGCTTGAGATGGTCTCAACAGCTTCAAGCAGCGGAAGGCTCCTCGGAGGAAGCACAGGCCAACTCGGCTAGGTTAGAATCCGGAGCGGCCTTCCTGGCTGACAGTCAGTATGACCTCATCAGGAGTCTAGCTAAGAACATGGCCTCCGTGGTGGCGGCTAGGCGCTACTTGTGGCTCCGTAGTTGGGCAGCTGACGCTTCCTCAAAGGCACGCCTAAGCCGGCTCCCCTTTAAAGGGAAACTACTGTTTGGTGAGGATCTGGACAAGTTGGTGAAGGACCTGGGCGAGTCTAAGGGCGGAAGGCTTCCTGAAGATAGACCGAAACAAGGTCGCTCTATGCCCCCGGTGCGTAGTCAACCCAGGGACCCCCGCAGGTTTCGTTCGGCCAGGCCGAATCCCTTTTCCAGGGGACGTTTCCCGTCCAGGGGGCAAGGCTTTAGGGGGTTTCGAGGAGCAGGTAGAGGTTTCGGTGCCTCTTCATCATTCTCCTCGGGACCTAGGAAACAGCAATGATATGTCGGGGGTCCAGGGGGAGGATCTGAAGCTGGGTGGTCGTTTAAAGCAGTTTCTTCCCGCCTGGTCCCGGGTCACGTCCGATCAATGGGTCCTAGAGGTCATCAGGGAGGGCTATGCTCTCGAGTTTGCAAAACAAATACTTCCAGCCTTTGTTCAGTCTCCATGCGGTTCTTCTTCAAAGCGGGAGGCCATAGACACAACTCTCTCACGTCTAATAGCGCTTGGGGCCGTCGTCCCAGTACCTCCAGACCAGCGCGGCTCGGGTCGGTACTCGATTTACTTTGTGGTGCCAAAGAAGGAAGACTCCTTCCGCCCGATCCTGGACCTAAAGCAAGTCAATCGCTGTCTCAAGGTTCCGCACTTTCGGATGGAGACCCTACGATCGGTCATAGCAGCCGTAAGGGCCGGGGAATTCCTAACGTCTCTCGATCTGACAGAGGCCTACTTACATATCCCGGTCAGGGCATCCCATCAACAATTCCTAAGATTCGCAGTGTCAAGGGGCCATTTTCAATTCCAGGCCCTTCCTTTCGGCCTTGCTACGGCACCAAGAACGTTCACCAAAGTGATGGTGGTGGTAGCGGCTTCCCTACGGAGAGAGGGAATCCTAGTTCACCCTTACCTGGACGATTGGCTAATCCGAGCAAAGTCGGAAGAGGAAAGCCACTCTGTGACGTCAAGAGTCATTCAGGTCCTAGAAGAGTTGGGGTGGGTCATCAATCGGGCAAAGAGCAGGTTGACCCCCTCCCAGGAACTCGAGTACCTCGGGGCAAGATTCGATACCAGCAAAGGCAGGGTGTTTCTGTCTCGTTCAAGATCAAGAGAACTAAGACTTCTAGTCGCCCAGTTCCTGGCCAGACGAATCCCCACAGCGTGGCATTATCTTCAGGTTCTGGGAACAATGGCAGCGGCTATAGAAGTGGTTCCATGGGCCAGAGCCCACATGCGGCCGTTGCAACGGGCCCTATTACGTCGATGGTCCCCTCAGCTTCACCCCATGTCAATGCAGTTACCGTGTGCTCCACGAACCAAAGAAGCGCTCCGCTGGTGGCGACACCCAGGGAATCTGGAGCGCGGGATGCCTCTCGAACCGCATCAGTGGTTACTTCTGACGACGGATGCCAGTCTGTCAGGCTGGGGAGCTCACTGCGAGGACCAGTTCGTTCAAGGCAGCTGGACACCATTGGAAGCTCAATGGCCCATCAACAGGCTGGAATTGCGAGCCGTCATCCGGGCGCTCAAGGCTCTCGAGACCTTAGTAAAAAGGAGGGCAATTCGCGTCCTTTCCGACAATGTCACCGCGGTGGCGTACATCAACCATCAGGGCGGCACCAGCAGCCCTGCCTTAGAGAAGGAAGCGGACTCCCTGTTCCGGTGGGCAGAAGGTCGGCTGGAAGCACTCTCGGCCCAACACGTAGCAGGCTCAGACAACATCACGGCAGACTACCTCAGCAGGTACAAGATAGACCACGGCGAGTGGGAACTGGAGCAGGGAACCTTCGACCAGATAGTGTCTCGTTGGGGGCTCCCGGTCATGGACCTCATGGCAAGGTTCTCGTCCGCCAAGGTAGACAGATTCTTCAGTCGACGAAAGGAAAGAATGTCCGAGGGCCTGGATGCCTTGTCACAGAAGTGGCCTTCGGAGGGCCTCCTCTGTGTTCCCCCGTGGGTGCTGATCGGAAAGGTTCTCCAGCGCGTGGAGTCTCACCAGGGGTTCGTAATCCTCATAGCCCCGGATTGGCCTCGCCGCCCCTGGTATGCGGACTTGGTGAGATTGATCGCCGACCACCCTTGGCGGCTCCCTTGCAAAAGGGACCTTCTGAGACAAGGCCCGGTCCGAATGCCTCACGTGGATAGATTCTCGCTTACGGCCTGGCTATTGAAAGGGCGAGGCTCCTGAAAAGAGGGTACTCAGGAGCGGTCATCTCGACACTGTTGCATGCTAAGAAGCGCTCGACCTGCCTCTCCTACGTTAGGACCTGGCGCATCTTCGAAGCATGGTGTGCGCAGCACCGACGGAAACCCCTTTCCGCATCTGTCCCGGAGGTTCTGGAATTCTTGCAGGCGGGTTTTGACAAGGGTCTAGCACACAGCTCCTTGAGAGTGCAGCTAGCAGCCATCGCATGCTATAGGGGCAAGGTCCGCGGCAAGCCCCTAGGGGCTCACGCGGACGTCTCCAGGTTCCTAAGAGCGGTTAGACGCCTACGTCCTCAACGGAGGTCGGTCATCCCCCCTTGGGATCTCAACCTAGTACTAAATTCCCTGATCAGGGAGCCCTTTGAACCAGTAAAGGGAGCCTCCTTAAAGGACCTAACCTTAAAGACAGTCTTTCTGGTTGCGATCTGCTCGGCAAGGCGGGTCTCTGAATTACAAGCATTGTCCGCGAAACCTCCCTTCCTTTTATTTCTCAAGGACAAGGTGGTTCTGCGAACTGTTCCTTCCTTCTTGCCCAAGGTGATCTCCCCTTTTCATATGAATCAGCCGGTCAACCTCCCGGTTCTCTCGTCCGTGGGGGCTGAAGGTAGGGATAGCAAACTGCGTCTCTTGGATGTCCGGAGAACCTTGAAACGTTATCTCTCCCGCACAGCGCCCTTCTGGAAGTCCGATCGCCTATTCGTACAGTTCGGAGGCCCTCACAAGGGAGAGGCGGCGGCCAAGTCTTCCATCTCCAGATGGATCAGAGAGGCGATTGCTTCCGCCTACATCCTGAAAGGGAAGCAGGTGCCAGCGGGTCTACGAGCACACTCCACTCGGGCACAGGCCACTTCTTGGGCAGAATTCAGCCTAGTTCCCCCGTTGGTTATTTGTAGAGCAGCGACCTGGTCCTCGCTGCATACCTTCACCAAGCATTACAGGCTGGACATCCAGAGTTCAGCGGACGCTCGGTTTGGCATGGCAGTCCTACAGTCCGGTGTGCCGGACCCCACCCAGGGTTGAACTGCTCTTGTACATCCCAGAAGTAAGGGACTGGACTGGAGTGACGATAAGGAAAAGGTAATTAGATCTTACCTGCTAATTATTGTTCCTGAAGGAACGACAGTCCAGTCCCTGATCCCACCCGGTTAAGGCCTACCAGCATAAGGAAGCTACGGACCGAGCGTGAGGGCCAGTTTGGAGTGAGGGGGTGCGGGAGAAGATAGGCTCCGCCGGACTCATGCAAACCCGTGACCATCTTCCCTCTCAGTTTACCTGTTCCTTGAATCCCTCTCAGGTTGCCTATTCCTTGAAAAAAAAATAAAAAATAAAAAATAAAATAAATAAATAAATAAATAAATAAATAAAATGAGTAATGGATCTATATAGCTACAATAGGTTGTAGAGATTGTTATTAAGTGTTTATTAGGTTGTTAAGGGAACTTTGTTGAGTCTGCTTTTTCATTCAGTTACTGGAGTTGGTGGGTGGTCCCAGTGGTATTTATACCGCTCCATCCCCCAAAAAGGTTGGGCTCAGCCTCCAAGCTGCTGGAAGGGTTGCGCAACCCAGAAGTAAGGGACTGGACTGTCGTTCCTTCAGGAACAATAATTAGCAGGTAAGATCTAATTACCTTTTATTGGGGATGCCTTGAGTGCCGCGGATAGTTTGTTGGTATTTATGTTAGTGCTGGCCTTAATCATTTTTGATTGCAGGTAGTTCGCGTAGTCCTGTGGCTGAGGCATTGCAGGTTGGGCTGAGACTGGCTCTCCTGTTATGGTTTTTACTAACCTGAATAATGCATGTGGTTTATTGATGGAGCGTTTCAGTAAGTTTGTGTGGTAGATTTTCCTACTCAGTGTTATCTTCCCACGGTGGGTAGCTAGGTATGAATTATATTCTACAAGGGCCTCTGATGAGTGGGTTCTTCGCCACTCTCTCTCGAGTTTGCGTAGGTGGTTGAGAGATGTACGCAGGTCAGTAGAGAACCATGGCGCGTGTTCTCTTTTCTTGTTTTCTTGTCATTGTACAATGGACGTGAAGCGGCTCTGAGGTTCTCATCCCATTTGGCTATCAGGTCGTCTAAGTTGAGGGTGGTGTTGGTCACAAGTGGTTGTAGGCTTTCTAGGACAGTGTCACGGTTGAGAGGTTGAAAACGAGCTGTGTGTGTTCCAGATGTGTTAGATGGTATTTGGCTCTTGCGAGCAGTAATGGTGGGTATATTAAACAGGATAAGGTTGTGATCTGACCATGGTACTGGTAGAAACGACAGTGCAAGGTCTTGGTGTGTTGAGGTGTTGAAATGAGGTGCGAAAATGAGGTCTAGTATACCTCCCTTAGTGTGAGTGGGTGAGTCGACGAGTTATTTGTAGCCTAGATCCTTTAGTGCATCTAGAAATGCTGCTGAGTGGCTGTCATGGAGAGATGGGAGGTTGAAATCACCAACTAACCAATTTGGAGAGCGTGGGGAGGATGTAGTGCATGCAAGCTCAATTATTGTTGGGAGGTCATCCGGTAATGGGGAGGGTGCTCGATAAAGAAGGTTGATTGAGCAGAGTTCATTAGATATGGTGAGGGAGTCAAGGTGGGCTGAGCTGGAGGAGCTGCATAGTTTGAAATTTAAATCTGTTTTGGTGAGAATGAGCGTCCCACCTCCTTTCTGAGTGGACCTGTGGCATGTGTAGAGATCGAATCCTGGTGGCAGCATCTGATTCAGGAGAACGTTGTCACAATCAGACAGCCATGTTTCAGTGACCATCAGGATGTCAAGATTGTATAGTGGAATCAGGTCCATGACAGCAGGCCATTTTGATCGTACTGATCTGGCATTAATCAGCGCACATTTCAGTAGTTGTTGGCGGTGGTGCTTCTCAGCTTGTGTTTTGTTGATGGCTTGTAGAGGGATGTTAAGTAGATGTGAGTAGGATGTATGGTTGCTTTTTGCCGTTGTGTGGTGTGGGAATTCATACCATCTCCTTCCAATTGTATGTAGTATTGGTATGTAGTTGGTATCCTGGTTAAGGGCATTTGTGATGCAGGGGAGACCAAGGGTGAGTAGAGGAATGAGTGATAATAGGACTTTGTACATTCTAGCTTACTAGTAATATGGTACGGACAATAGACTAGTAGAGTGTGAGGGATGAGTATGGGAGTTAATAAATAGCTGTCTGTTGGTTTCCAATGGACTGTGTGGCTACTGGCAACAGTATAATGGCTACTAGTTTCCAATGGACTGTGTGGCTACTGGCAACAGTATAATGGCTACTAGTTACAAACAACCGTATCACAGTGTATGAAAATGCTGGCAACAGTATGAAATTACTGGTCTGGGTGGCTACTGGCAGCAGTGTAATGACTTCTGGGTTACACAGAATCACAATATAAGAAGATGATTAGTAACAGTACAATGACTAATTATTACTGGCAACAGTATAAAGGGATACAGACAACCTTATTACAATGTATGCAGGATGGTTATGTGAATTAATGATTGGCAGCAGTATTATGACTAATTGTTACTGGCAACAATATAAAGGCAGTATAAAGGTTAATTAGTACTGGCAACAGTATAATTATTACTGATGTGTTGATGACAGTATATCAGTATGAGAGGGATAGGGGCTAAATTAATACTGACAACAGTATTTGTAGCAGGTTGGCAGTAATTCTTAAAACATTGAATGACTACAATCTAATTGACTGAGGGATGCTAGCATGAAGAGGCTAGTTGCACGTTTTGAGCTGGTTGAGGTATATTTCAAGCTAGTTATTGACAACTGAACAGTTATACTTGCTGTGCTCTGAGACTTTGGTCGTATTGCTGAAGGGGTTGTCTCAGTTCAATAGAGAGCTCCGGCTGCTGTGTGTTTGAGTTTCGTTGTCACTGCTTGGATGTGTGTTTTGGGCGCGAGCTCAACCCAAGGGGAGCTCGGCTGCTTTTACTTGAGAGGTGAATCTGTCAGGAGTCGATCAGGCGTCTTGTAGTAGCAAAATGGCCTCTGCCTAAGGGCCGTGCCAAAGGGCCCTCAGGCGCGGGCCCGCAAGGCGCGGGCACGCCTTGGCGTGCAGCTCAATTTAAAGATGGCTTCAAGCCCCGACTGGGCTGGGGGAGGTGCAGGAGGAGCAAACGTGCTCTACCCTCTGTGCCGCTGATCCGATGGTGTCTGGAGGTGCAGAGGGACTCCCGGCAGCGTGCAGCTCAATTTAAAGATGGCTTCAAGCCCCGACTGGGCTGGGGGAGGTGCAGGAGGAGCAAACGTGCTCTACCCTCTGTGCCGCTGATCCGATGGTGTTTGGAGGTGCAGAGGGACTCCCGGCAGCGTGCAGCTCAGTTTAAGATGGCTTCAAGCCCCGACTGGGCTGGGGGAGGTGCAGGAGGAGCAAACGTGCTCTACCCTCTGTGCCGCTGATCCGATGGTGTCTGGAGGTGCAGAGGGACTCCCGGCAGCGTGCAGCTCAATTTAAAGATGGCTTCAAGCCCCGACTGGGCTGGGGGAGGTGCAGGAGGAGCAAACGTGCTCTACCCTCTGTGCCGCTGATCCGATGGTGTCTGGAGGTGCAGAGGGACTCCCGGCAGCGTGCAGCTCAATTTAAAGATGGCTTCAAGCCCCGACTGGGCTGGGGGAGGTGCAGGAGGAGCAAACGTGCTCTACCCTCTGTGCCGCTGATCCGATGGTGTCTGGAGGTGCAGAGGGACTCCCGGCAGCGTGCAGCTCAATTTAAAGATGGTACCCAGTCATCCGATGACCTCCGGTACCCTGGTGCCGATTACTCCCGACTTTGGTCGGTACGGGTATCGGGCTCTTCAAGAGCATCTGGACAGATGGTACTTCAAGTCCTCAGAAGAATCTGAGGATTCTGACAGTTTTGTCGATGCAGCGATGCTTCTCCCAGAGGAGCCCTCCTCCCCTAAACGCAGGATGTCTCCTCCAGAGGATATTTCCTTCCAGGATTTTATCAGGGAGGTGGCTCGGGGCTTGTCCATTACTGTGGCCCCTGAAACAGAGCCAAGGGCCAAGGAGTTGGAAATTCTACAATATCCCAAAACTCCTAAGGAGGCAGCTACCTTGCCCATTCATGAGATTTTATATGATCTCATGTTAAGGATGTGGGAAACACCTCTTACCACCTCTCCTCATTCTCACAGACTGGATACTATGTATCGAGTCCCTCCTTGTCCTGGTTTCCATAAGACTCAGCTTCCTCACCACTCTATTGTAGTGGAATTAGCTATGAGAAGGATCAAGAGTGCAAAGAGGCATGCCTCTAATCCTCCAGGACGTGAGTGCAGAACCCTGGATGCTTTTGGTCGTCGGGTCTTCCAAGCTTCCATGCTTTCTGCCAGGATCAGTTCCTATAGTCTCTACATGGGAATATTCCTGAAGGAGGTCACAGATGATTTAGAGGCTTTAAGTCCTATTCTTCCTGAGGATAGAAGACAGGATTTTCTCACTTTGGTCAAACATGCCCAAGATGTTTCTAAATCTGCCAACCGTGCAGCCTTTGACTGCTTTGAGTGCATAAGCAGAACCTCGGCTATTGCCATAGGTGCACGTAGAATTGCTTGGCTCCAGGCATCTGATCTAGAGCTCTGGGTACAAGACAAATTGGGAAATATCCCTTGTACTGGTGAGAACCTATTTGGTAAAGATTGGCAGGAAAAGGCCAATGAAATGGATGCTGAAAATTCCACCTTGGATAGATTGTCCAAGTCCACTGCTGATCCTGCTAGAAAGAAATTGTTCAAGAAACCATTCTTTTCTAAAAAGAAAAGATTTTATCCTGCTTCTGTTCAGCAGGGGATGTTCTGCAGGTCAGCTTGCCAGGAAAGGTCAGCAACCACCCAAACAGAAGAAAGCAAAGACTGCTAGGCCTCAACTGGCCCAGCAGGCTCAGCCTCCACAGGGCCTTTGACTCTCAACTAGAGAACTTAGCCTTCCTGGCTCTCGGGGGACCAGAGCCTTCCACCATTCCAGGAAGGTTGTCATTTTGCCCCCAGATGGGGGCAAATAACAGCAGAGCAATGGACACTCTATATCATAAAGGAGGGGAACAAGCTTCATTTTTCAAGCATGCCCCCTCACACAATAGTAAAGCAGTTCAATTCTCCGACCTCTCTCATCAACCTGTTAGGTCAGGAGGTCGCTATCCTTCTTGCCCAAGGGGCAATAGAAGAAGTACCCATTCATCAGCAGGGTACAGGGTTCTATTCCCCTTATTTTCTTATCCCAAAGAAAACAGGGGGTTACAGACCTATCTTAGACCCCAGAGAATTTAACAAATTACTTGTCAGAGAGAAATTCAAGATGATTTCTCTTGGATCTCTGCTGCCATACCTTCAGTCAGGATTGGCTTTGTTCTCTAGATCTCAAGGATGCGTACACTCATGTTCTCATCCATCCAACCCACAGAGGGTTCCTTCGGTTCCTTTTTCAGCAAAAGCACTACCAATACAGCGTGCTTACTTTTGGCCTGGCCTCAGCACCAAGGGTGTTCACGAAATGCATGGCTGTAGTAGCAGCATTTGTACGCACTCTAGGGATATTCGTCTTCCCTTACTTAGACGACTGGCTCATTCGAGCACCAACAGAGTCAGAGGCCAGGACTTCTCTATTCTGCACAATGCGTATCCTTCAGTATTTAGGGCTGGTAATAAACATCCCAAAAGCCAGTCTAACTCCCACTCAGTCTCTAGAGTTCATAGGAGCTTTGCTGGATACCAAAAAGGCAAGGGCCTATCTCCCCCAGGCCCGTTGCCTTCGCATGGTGCAGTTAGCTTCTCAAGCAGTGCTAAAGCCTCATCTAACTGCTCGAGAAATGTTACAACTACTAGGCCACATGGCATCTACTGTGCATGTGGTTCCAAATGCTCGCCTCCATATGAGAGCAGCTCAGTGGACTTTATCCACCCAATGGACCCAGGCATCAGGAGGCCTGTCAGACAAAATAGCAAACACAAGTTAACTTATTTTGTCCCTCCAGTGGTAGACGTCCACTCAAAACCTGTTGCAGGGGTCCCCTTTCCAACAACCCTTAACCCCAAGCAACTCTCACAAAAGATGCTTCACCGATGGGTTGGGGAGCTCATCTCCAAGACCCCTCCACCCAAGGCACCTGGTCTCCACAGGAGAGTCATCTACATATCAATCTCTTGGAGCTCAGAGCAATCTTCCTTGCTCTGCAAGTGTTCCACACCCTGCTCAGATACAAGACAGTCCTCATTCATACGGACAATCAAGTAGCCATGTTCTATGTGAACAAGCAGGGGGGAACAGGCTCTCTGTCGCTTTGCAGCAAAGCTTTGCGACTGTAGGCCCTCGCCAGAGAGCATCAGATTCATCTCCTGGCAGTATATCTTCCAGGCATACAAAACTCTTGGGCAGACAGACTCAATCGAGTTCTGCTTCCGCACGAATGGTCTCTACATGCAGACCAGGCAACCAAGATTTTTCAAATTTGGGGAACCCCGGACATAGACCTCTTTGCAAGTCCGTTGAATGCCAAACTTCCCCGGTTCTGTTCCAGAATTCCGGCTCAGAAGGCTCAGGCCAGGGATGCTTTCCTTCTTCATTGGGGTCAAGACTTCCTGTATGCCTTTCCACCCATTCCCCTAATTCCCAAAACCCTGTTCAAGCTTCAGAGAGACAGAGGCCATATGATTCTCATAGCTCCACATTGGCCAAGGCAAGTGTGGTACCCTCTGCTTCTACATCTCTCTCAAGCTCCCTCCCTGGAGTTAGGGTCTGCTCCAGATCTCCTATCTCAGGAGGATGGAATGTTATGGCATCCCAATCCCCATTCTCTGCATCTCAGGGCTTGGTTGCTGAAGGCCTAGATCTCCAAGATCTTAATCTTCCTCAGCAAGTAAAAGATATTCTTTTTGCTTCCAGGAAACCTTCCACAAGACGCTCTTATGCTTTTAAGTGGAAAAGGTTTACCATATGGTGTTCACAGAAGGGTCTTAACCCCCTTGCGATACCTCTGGAATGATTGTTGGAGTATCTCCTTCATTTATCCAATGCAGGACTTAAGACTTACTCAGTAAGAGTCCATTTGAATGCTATTGCAGCTTCCTTTAAGCCTCTAAATGGACAACCTATTTCCTCTCAACCTCTTATAGCAAGATTTATGAGAGGCCTAACTAAGCCTCCCATCAGGCCACCACCGGTGGCATGGGACTTAAACCTGGTTCTTGGGCAGCTCATGAAGCCACCCTTTGAACCTTTAGCTGCTACCTCCTTGAAATTCCTTTCTTGGAAAGTTATCTTTCTCATTGCAATCACATCAGCATGCCGCATTAGTGAGTTGCAAGCGCTAGTAGCTGATCCACCTTACACAAGGTTCCATCATGACAAGGTAGTCCTTAGGACTCATCCACACTTTATGCCAAAGGTGGTCTCGCCTTTTCATCTAAACCAAGCGGTCTACCTACCTTTGTTTTTTCCAAGGCCTCATGCATCAAATGCAGAGAGTAATCTTCATACCTTGGACTGTAAAAGAGCTTTAGCCTTATCTCCAGGAACAAGCAGGAATGAGTCCTCACATATGGGTACGTCGGAACCGACGGAGCCTGTGCGGGAAAGCTCCCCAGCTTCCCAGAAAGGAAGCTTTTGGGGCCTCCCACAGCGCATGCGCGCTGCCTTCCCGCCTTCCTGACCAACTCTTTTCAGTTCTTCTTTTTCCGTGGAGCCAGCAGGTCGTGTTCCTGTCACCGCTGAAGAAATTGTTATTTTAATTTGTTTCTTTGACCGCGTGTCTGCCTTCCCCGATTCCAGACCGGTACCGCCGGTCCTTTTTTCGTTTATTAAAAAAAAAAATATATATATATATAATTACTTTTTCTACACTTGGTGTATTTTTTCTGTGAGGCCTCTAGGCCTTCTCAGGTCTCCCTCATGGAAAAACCAGCTTCTGGTTTTAAAAAATGCACTAAGTGTACCGGTACTTTCTCCAGGACCAAGCAGGAAGTCAGTCCTCACTTATGGGTGACGTCGGCGCCGACGGAGCCCTCGCGGAGCAATTTTCCCCAGCTTTCAAAGAAAGCCTTTGGGAATTGCAGCGCGCATGCGCGGTCGTCTTCCCGCCCGAGGGTGCCATCTTAGCCAGTCTTCTTTTTTCCGCGGAGCCCTACAGACGTCCCCGTCTTGTCCCCGCGAAAAAGTCAATTTTTCTTCATTATTTTATCCTTTTTCCTTCGGTTCGACGCTGATCTTTTTCCCGCCCGGACTCGCGACGCCGGTCACGAGTCCTCTCACTTTTTTTCAGTTTTTCTGACTTTGTCAGCTTTCGTTTTCGTTTTTCCCTGGCAGCCCGGTCCTTTGACCTCGCAGGGGCCCTTTTTCCCCCGATGGCTGCCAGTGGCTTTAAGCGGTGTGGTCAGTGTGACCGAAATATGTCACTCACTGACACACACGACTTTTGCCTCCGCTGCCTGGGCCCGGATCATGAGGAACTGATCTGTGGGCCCTGCGGCAAAATGTCCTCAAAAGCGTTGAGAAGTCGGCGGCATCAGCGTGATCGAATCTTCGCTGACCCCAGCCGTACCCGGACCTCGTCGGAGGCCTCCGCGTCAAAAGGCTCCAGCTCGGACAGTCGCCGGAGTTCCTCCGACCGGGGTTCTCCCTCCGGGGACCATCGTCGGACGGTGAAACCCGCGAGGGCGGCGTCGGTGGACGCTCCTGGTTCCGCGAGGGCCAGGTCGCATAGCCCCGATAGCCGCCCCGGGTCCTTGGAGAAGGAACACCTCCCGAAGCGACCTCGCCTGGAGTCGGAGATGCCTGCTCGGGTAAGTCCTGTGGTCCTTCTGGACTCGCCTCCGCGACAGCCGACGTCGGGCCCGACGCCGTCGGGGCCCGAGTCGGGGGCTGCTGGGTCACCTGAGCTCGGACTCAGGTTGACGGCCTTGGAGAGCAGACTGTCTGCCTTCATGGACCAGCAGCGGGCACTGCTCGCTGGCCTCGCTGGCGCCGCTGCCCCGACCGCCGGGACGTCGACGTCCAAGTCGACCCCGGAGACCGAGCCGATCCTCGAGTCGATGAGAACTCGAGTCGATCCTCGGTCGAGGTCACCCTCGGCCTCCCGTTCGGGACCGAGGTCGCCGACGCCGACTCCCTCGGCGTCGGGGCGGCAGGCGCCGCGCCCTGCCCGGGCCGACCCCACCGATTCCTCGTCGGAGTCGGTCTGGGAGTCTGAAGAGGAAGAGTCACCTGATTCGTTTCGGACTCGGTGTGTCCCCTCGGACTCACCTGAGTCCGAACCTCGGAAGCAGTCCCCCCCGGAGGATGCCCGGTTCTCGGACTTCGTTAGGGATATGGCCAAGGCTTTGGCCTTCCCTGCGGATCCCGAGGAGGAGCCTCGAGCCGAAGAGCTCGACGCCCTCCAGTATGACTCTCCCGCGAGGGAACACTTTACTGTACCGGTTCCTCCTATGCTGGAACGACTACTCCTCCGCATGTGGGAGAGTCCGGCCTCCTCGCCGGTCCTGAGCAAGCGGGTCGATTCTATCTATCGGGTCCGCAAGAGCCCTGGCTTCCAAAAGGCACAGCTACCACACCATTCCATGGTAGTGGAATCGGCCATGCATCGTCTTAAGAGCCAGAAGATGCACTCCTCGGTGCCCCCTGGCAGGGAGGCCCGTAACCTGGATGGCCTTGGTAAGAAGTGTTTCCAGGGCTCTATGCTCGCATGTCGGGTCCAGACTTACCAGCTGTACATGGGCATGTATCTCCGGGATCTGGCTAAAGAGCTAGCCGGATTCTCCGCTGGTCTGTCCGAGGAACCCTTGCGGAGGTTCCTGGCCTTGTCCACTGGCATTCGGGAATGCTCAAAGTTCATGTCCCGGGCAGCCTATGATGGCTTTGAAGCGTCGGCTCAAGTGGCCGCAGCCGGCATCGGTGCCCGCCGACAGGCTTGGCTTCAGTCGTCAGACCTTGAGCCCTGGGTGCAGGACAAGTTGGTCGATGTCCCCTGCCGAGGCGAGAACCTCTTTGGCAAGCCCATGGCGGAAAAGGCTGCACAAATTGAGACTGAGACTCTCACCAGGACCAGGCTTTCTAGGAAGACCTCCGCCCCTTCCCAGAAAAAGAAGTGCTCGGGGAAAAAGTCCTTTTACCCGAGGAAGGCGGCTGCCTACAAACAATACCCCCATTATCAGGCCCCTGCAGCTCCCCAACAGGGCCAGCAGGCCAAGGGACGGGGTAACGTGTCCCGTAGGCAGCAAGCCCCCAAGCCTGCACCACCAGCCCCTGCTCAGCAGGGTGGGGGTTTTTGACTCGCAAAGCATAGCCTCTCCCCCCCCGCTGGTTCCTCCCAGCACCGGAGGCCGGCTGGTTCACTTCGCCCACAGGTGGTCCAGCATCACCGCAGATGCCTGGGTGCTTCAAGTCGTGCGAGAAGGCTATCTTCTCCACTTCCACCAGGTCCCTCCCTCCTATTTTCCGGGAGAACCTCCGCGACCCCCTCTGCACAGGGAATTACTCCTTCAGGAGTTAGCGGGTCTTCTGCAGGATCAGGCGGTGGAACCGGTGCCACACCACCTGAGAGGTCAAGGCTTTTATTCCAGGTATTTTCTGATACCAAAGAGAACAGGGGGCCTCAGACCCATCCTGGACTTGCGCAACCTCAGCAAGTTCCTTGTGCGGGAGAAGTTCAAAATGCTTACCCTTGGAATCCTTCTGCCCTACCTCCAGCAGGGAGATTGGCTATGCTCCTTGGATCTAAAGGATGCCTACACGCACATCCTCATCCACCCAAGCCACCGCCAATACCTAAGGTTTGTGGTGGCAGGAAATCATTACCAGTACAGGGTACTGCCCTTTGGCCTGTCCTCCGCACCGCGAGTCTTCACAAAATGTCTCGCGGTCGTGGCGGCCCATCTCCGGCTTCACGGCCTCTATGTCTTTCCGTACCTCGACGACTGGCTCATCAGAGCAGCGTCCGCTCGGGAGGTCACCAACGCCACGCGCCGCACGGTGACTCTTCTGCGGCACTTGGGCTTTGTTATAAACTTCGCAAAGTCCACTTTGCTCCCCTCACAGGATCTCGAGTTCATCGGCGCAAGGCTGCACACTCCTCAGGCGCGAGCATACCTACCGCTCGACAGGGCTCAACGGCTCATGGACCTAGCCGACCGTTTTCGCAGCCAGCCCCTGGTCTCCGCCAGGCGCTTCCTGAGACTACTCGGCCATATGGCTTCCACCGTCCATGTGACCCCCAATGCCCGCCTGAATATGCGGTCTGCTCAATGGTGTCTCCGCCAGCAGTGGCGTCAAGCCACAGGCGGCCTAGCAGACCTAGTGCGCGTCTCCGAGCCGCTGATCTCGTCTCTCCGGTGGTGGCTCCGGCAGCCGAACCTGATATTCGGAATGCCTTTCCAGTCACCTCAGCCGACCCGGGTGCTGACCACCGATGCATCCCTCCTGGGCTGGGGAGCACATTGCCAAGAGGCACGTACTCAGGGCCTCTGGACCACGTGGGAGTCTGCTCAGCAGATCAACTTCCTGGAGCTCAGGGCGATCCGCCTAGCTCTCAAGGCCTTCTCCCACCTGACTTCCCAACAGTCCGTCCTTGTCCAGACGGACAATCAAGTTGCCATGTTCTACGTGAACAAGCAGGGGGGCACGGGCTCCTTCCTCCTCTGCCGGGAGGCACAGAAGCTCTGCTCTTGGGCCGTCAGTCACGGCATTCTCCTCAAGGCAGTTTATCTCCCGGGCCAAGAAAATTGCCTGGCGGACAAACTCAGCAGGGTCCTCCAGCCGCACGAGTGGCGTCTGGATCCCTTGGTAGTTCAGAAGCTCTTCCTCAAGTGGGGCCTCCCCACGGTGGATCTCTTTGCCAGTCCTCACAACCGGCAGCTTCCTCGCTTCTGCTCTCGTCAGCCACACCCCCTTCGGGTTGCGGCGGACGCTTTTCTGATCTCATGGTCGGGGAGCCTTCTGTACGCTTTCCCTCCCATCCCGCTAGTCTCTCGGACTCTTTTCAAGGTTCTCCGAGACAAAGCCTTCATGATCCTGGTGGCCCCTCGCTGGCCCAGGCAGCCGTGGTTTCCGCTCCTACTGCAACTGGCGGTGGAGGATCCATTCCCTCTGGGGGTACAACCGGATCTCCTCACTCAGGATCAGGGGTCCCTACTGCACCCCAACCTCAGGTCTCTCAACCTCATGGCCTGGCTGCTGAGAGGGTAGTCCTTGCTCCCCTTCTCCTGCCGGCGGAGGTGGAGGAGGTCGTCTTGGCTTCGCGACGGCCTTCTACCCGCAAATGCTATGCCCTTAAATGGCGTCGCTTTGCAGTCTGGTGTACCCAACAGTCTCAGGATCCCTTCTCCTGCCCGGTGTCGGTGATCTTGCAGTACTTGCTACACCTCTCTAATCTGGGACTTAAGTCCAACTCCGTCAAAGTTCACCTCAGTGCTCTTTCGGCACATCATGTGCCGGTGGACGGTAGACCTCTCTCAAGCGACCCTCTCGTAGCGAGGTTTCTCCGAGGTCTCCTTCTACTTAAACCACCTCTGCGCCCGCCAGCGCCTGACTGGGACCTGAATGTGGTTTTGCAGCGGATCACCTGTCCGCCTTTTGAACCTATGGCTACCTGTTCTCTCCGTTTTCTGTCTTGGAAAACACTGTTCTTGATAGCCCTCACTTCCGCTAGACGAGTGAGTGAATTGCAGGCCCTCGTGTCTGATCCCCCTTACACTAGGTTCTACAAGAATAGGGTAGTCCTACGGACTCACCCAAAATTTCTGCCTAAAGTGGTCTCCCCTTTTCACATCAATCAGGAGGTGGTACTTCCAACCTTCTTTCCCAGACCACACTCCAGCCGAGCTGAAACGGTCCTCC
Organism: Ichthyophis bannanicus; assembly: GCA_033557465.1. Classification (NCBI taxonomy): domain Eukaryota; kingdom Metazoa; phylum Chordata; class Amphibia; order Gymnophiona; family Ichthyophiidae; genus Ichthyophis; species Ichthyophis bannanicus. Next base: position 376,389,754 of record CM066034.1, on the reverse strand, counting down.
ATACCCTGGACTGTAGAAGGGCATTGAACTTCTACCTTGACCGTACGCGGGAGCACCGTAAAGCTGCTCAGCTTTTTGTGTCTTTTGACCCCAATAAATTGGGGCTCCCGGTCTCCAAGCGTACTCTGTCCATCTGGGTTGCGGACTGTATCTCTTGGGCTTATGGGGCAGCCGGACTCTCCTTAGAAAGTCGAGTCACGGCTCATTGCGTTCGGGCAAAGGCTACGTCAGTGGCTTACCTCCGCTCTGTTCCGCTGGTAGACATCTGCCGGGCCGCTACTTGGTCTTCGAGCCAGACTTTTGCGGTCCATTACTGTCTCGAGAGGGAGTCCCGTAGGGACAGTGCTTTCGGACAGGCAGTCCTCCGTAATCTCTTTGAGGTCTGAGCAACTCCTACCCTCCATCCCGGATGTGGGCTACCGGTGGGTGATAATTCAGCGAAGATTCTATCCTTCTGTGCTGCTGAGCTAGAGGGAGCTCATTTTTGTGCTTAGGGTCTCCGGTAGCCTTGAGCTTGGGAGTCCCATAAGTGAGGACTGACTTCCTGCTTGGTCCTGGAGAAAGCGTAGTTACTCACCTGTAACAGGTGTTCTCCAGGAGCAGCAGGAATCAGTCCTCACTACCCTCCCTCCTCCCCTTGGAGTTGCAATCGTCTGCTTATGTTCTTTTTGCAAATTTTTATGCTGTCTTTTTTAGCTATGTCATCTGACTGGCTAAGATGGCACCCTCGGGCGGGAAGACGACCACGCATGCGCGCTGCAATTCCCAAAGGCTTTCTTTGAAAGCTGGGGAAAATTGCTCCGCGAGGGTTCCGTCGGCGCCGACGTCACCCATAAGTGAGGACTGATTCCTGCTGCTCCTGGAGAACACCTGTTACAGGTGAGTAACTACGCTATTTCAGTTAGACACCCATGAGTGGTGTCTTAAATGTTTGGGACCTGACCATTCCATTCCGGATTGTCCATCCTGCTCTCTGATGTCCAAAAGGGGCTTACAGAACAGAGCAGCTAAATTTCATATGCTGTTTTCTACCGATACTCCAGCATCAACATCCTCCAGGTCTTCTTCTCCTGATGGATCTCAGGTAACCAAACATTCTTCGGGCAAGTCCTCAAAAGGCAAATCTCCCTCTAAGCAGCGAGAGGCCCTTGCAATTTACCCTGAGGACCCTGCCCCAGCCAAACAACCCCGGCGGGAAGCTCCGGCTTCCAAAGCTCCTCCTATGGGGTTACAGGTAGACATCGATGGCACGGCCTCGACCGATCTCCTGTTAGACTGCTCTGGGGTACCGGCTAACACCGGTACCGACTTCCAGGCAGTTGTGGCGGCTATGGGTACTACGGTACAATCCATGCAGCAGGCCTTACTGACTTTCATTAATGCTGCACCGCCATCGGTACCGCGACAATCGGTTCCGATTCCGGTACCGCAACCGATACCGGTACCCAGAGCATCTACTTCCAGTAGCATGCCGGTTCCGGTCTCCTGTTCCGGAATCGGTACGCGTATCGATCTCTGGAAGCAAATAGACGATACTTTGAATCCTCTGAAAATTCTGATACATCAGATGATTCTGCTGACGTCTCTTTTACTCTTCCTGAGGAGCCCTCTTCTCCAAAAAGGAGAATGTCTCCTCCAGAGGATTTGTCCTTTCAAGACTTCATTATTGAAGTAGCTAAAGGACTCTCCATATCTGTATCCTCTGAAAAGGAACCTAGAGCAAAAAAATTAGATATTTTAGGATACTCTAAGGTTCCCAAAGAGGCAGCCACCTTACCCATACATGAAATTCTTCAAGAACACATGATGGATTTGTGGGAGGCTCCACTCACCCTATCTCCACATTCTCGACGTTTGGACACCATGTATCGGGTTCCTCCTTCTCCTGGTTTTCAAAAGACTCAGCTTACTCACCACTCTATTGTGGTGAAGTCTGCTATGAAAAAGATAAAGAGTACCAAAAGACACTCTTCTACCCCTCCAGGAAGAGAATGTAGGACTCTGGATGCTTTTGGGAGAAAAATCTTCCAAGCTAGCATGCTTATTGCCAGAATCAATTCATACAGCCTCTATATGGGCATGTTTTTGAAAGAGATTGCATTAAAGATACGTCAGTTTCTCCCCTTTATCCCAGAGGATAAACAGGAGGAATTCCTTCTTTTGCTAAAGCACACTCAAGATGTTTCAAAGTTCTCCAACAGAGCAGCCTTTGACTCTTTTGAGGGGGCAAGCAGAGCCTCTGGCATAGCCATAGCTGCTCGCAGACTGGCTTGGCTCCAGGCCTCTGATTTGGAACCCTGGGTACAAGAAGGCTTGGGCAATCTGCCCGTACAGGTGAAAATCTGTTTGGCAAAGAGTGGCAAATCCAAGCCACTCAAATGGATGCAGAGAATGCTGCTTTAGATAGACTTTCTAAGTCTACCTCTACCCCTGCCAAGAAAAAACGTTTTAAGAAAACTTTCTATAAAAAGACCAGATTCCACACAAATACTGGCCAGCAATCTTCCCAAGTTCGCTTTGCTCCTAAGCGTCAGCAAACTAAACAGGCCAGAACAAAGGCTACAGGGGCTGCTACAATCCAGCAGTCCCAACCTCCTCAGGGTTTTTGACTTGATTCTAGAGAACTTAACCTTTCTGGCTCTGCAACAGCCAGAACCTCTCACCATTCCAGGAAGGTTGGCTCATTTTGCTCCCAGATGGGAACAAATCACATCAGAACCGTGGACCCTCTCTATCATCAGAGAGGGCTACAAACTACATTTCTCCAGCCTTCCTCCCCATACCATGGTGAGACAATTCAATTCTCCCCCATCTCTCCTGTACCTGTTGGGCCAAGAGGTGACCACTCTTCTCGCCCAAAAGGCAATAGAAGAGGTTCCTCTTCCTCAACAAGGGTCAGGTTTCTACTCCCCTTATTTTCTCATTCCCAAGAAAACAGGAGGGTACAGACCCATTCTGGATCTCAGAGAATTGAACAAATTCCTATACAAAGAGAAATTCAATATGCTTTCTCTAGGTACTCTCCTTCCATATCTACAGAGTCAGGACTGGCTTTGTTCTCTAGATCTCAAGGATGCGTACACACATATACTCATCCATCCATCCCACAGAAAATTCCTACGGTTTCTGTTCCAGGGAAAACATTTCCAATACAGAGTACTCCCCTTCGGTCTAGCCTCTGCTCCAAGGGTATTTACCAAATGCATGGCAATAGTAGCTGCATTTCTACGCACACTGGGGATCTTTGTCTTCCCGTACCTGGACGACTGGCTCATCCGAGCTCCATCTCAGTCCGAGGCTCAGACTTCCCTGGACCACACCAGACGCATACTGCAGTATCTGGGACTTGTCATCAATCTGCCAAAGTCTCAACTCACCCCTACTCAATCCCTAGAATTCATAGGGGCCTGGCTAGATACTACCACTGCAAGGGCCTATCTTCCTCAGGCCCGTTGCCACCGTCTAGTGCGCTTGGCCTCTCAAATTCAGTCCAGAAGCCACTTGACTGTCAGAGAGATGCTACAACTGCTAGGCCAAATGGCATCCACAGTTCATGTGGTGTCTTATGCTCACCTACATATGAGAGCAGCTCAATGGACCTTGTCCACCCAGTGGACCCAAGTATCAGGAGCTCTCTCAGACCAAATAGCAACCTCGAAACGTCTTTTTTGGTCTCTCCAATGGTGGATATCCACTCAAAATCTGTTGTTGGGGGCCCCCTTCCAACCTTTGTTACCCCAAGCAACTCTCACTACAGATGCCTCCCAAACAGATTGGGGTGCTCATCTCCAAGACCTCTCCACTCAGGGCATTTGGTCTCCACAGGAGACCACCCTTCATATCAACCTTTTGGAGCTGCGACAATTTTCCTTGCTCTCAAGGTCTTTCATACCCTCCTCATCAACATGACAGTCCCTGTTCATACCGACAATCAAGTAGCCATGTTCTACATAAACAAACAAGGAGGGACTGGCTCTCTGTCGCTTTGCAACGAAGCTCTAAAACTGTGGGCCTTCGCCAGAGAGCATCGGATCCATCTCCTGGCAGTGTACCTCCCAGGAATCCAAAACTCTTGGGCAGACAGACTCAGTCGAGTTCTGCTTCCACACGAATGGTCCCTGCACATGGACCAGGTACTCAGAATCTTTCAGGAATGGGGGACCCCGGACATAGACCTCTTTGCAAGTCCATACAATGCCAAACTTCCCCGGTTCTGTTCCAGGATTCCGTGTCAGGGAGCTCAGGCCAAGGATGCCTTCCTCCTTCCTTGGGGTCAGGCCTTCCTATATGCCTTTCCACCCATTCCCTTGATTCCCAAGACTCTATTCAAACTTCAGAGGGATCAAGGATCCATGATCCTCATAGCTCCATGCTGGCCACACCAAGTGTGGTACCCTCTACTTCTGCATCTCTCCCAGACACCCTCCCTGGATCTGGGAGCTGCTCCAGACCACCTGTCTCAAGAGGAGGGGACTTTGTGGCACCCAAACCCCAAGTCCCTTCACCTCAGAGCTTGGTTACTGAAGGCCTAGACCTTCAAGACTTGAATCTTTCTCAACAGGTGAAGGATGTCCTCCATGCATCAAGGAAACCTTCCACCAGGCGTTCTTATGCTTTTAAATGGAAAAGATTTTCAATTTGGTGTGCTAACAAAGGTCTTAACCCTCTAGCACTACCTTTGAATTCTTTACTCGAATATCTCCTGCATCTTTCCAATGCAGGACTTAAAACCAATTCTGTAAGGGTCCATTTGAGTGCTGTTGCAGCATCTCTTCAGCCTATCAATGGACAATCTGTTTCCTCTCATCCTCTTATTGCTTGATTCATGAGAGGTCTAACTTTAACTAAACCTCCCATTCGGCCTCCTCCGGTGGCATGGGACTTAAACGTAGTTCTTGGTCAGCTTATGAAGCCACCCTTTGAACCCTTAGCCACTACCTCCTTAAAATTCCTTTCCTGGAAAGTCATTTTCCTTATTGCAATCACTTCTGCTCGCCGCATCAGTGAACTGCAGGCTTTAGTGGCTAATCCACCTTATACAAGGTTCCATCATGATAAGGTAGTCCTTAGGACAAATCCCCACTTTATGCCTAAAGTGGTCTCACCTTTTCATCTTAATCAAGAGGTATATCTACCTGTCTTTTTTCCAGCTCCTCATGCATCAAATGCAGAGAGGAACCTTCATACTCTAGACTGTAAAAGAGCTCTTGCCTTTTACCTCCACAGGACACAGCAACATCGAAAGTCTTCTCAACTTTTTGTTGCTTTTGATCCTTCTCATTTAGGACTTCCAGTCTCAAAAAGAACACTGTCCAATTGGATTGCTCAGTGCATTTCTTTTGCTTATCAGAGTAAGAACCTTTCTCTGGAAGGCCATGTCACAGCTCACAATGTGAGAGCCATGGCCACATCTATGGCTCATCTTCATTCTGTGTCCATTGATCAGATCTGTCGAGCAGCCACCTGGGCCTCGGTTCATACCTTCACAGCCCATTACTGCTTGGACAAGGACTCTTGAACTGCTTGGAGGGCGAGAGAGCAGTCGGCTGGAGCCCCGAGCAGTGGAGAAGGAGGAGCGCTGTCACCCCACCCCCCCGGGACCTTTAAAAACTGCTGGTCCTCCGCGGACGCGGCCCGTGGACGCGTGCCTGTGGTCGCGTGCCCGAAGGGGCATGACCAAAGGGGCAGGACACGCCCCTTTGGAGCCCCTTCGGAGCAACTAGGAGGAATAGGAGGAGGCTGTGACTCATGGGTAAGCGACGGAAAAAGGTTTTTCCATCGAGTATTCCAAAGGCCCCTAAGACCGTGGACCCGATGGATAGCCATGTGCAGAAAGTTTTGGTGGATTGTGCTTCGCCGGACTTGACCAGTGGGTCCGTAAGTACTGCCTCTGACCTGTCTCTTTTGGCGCAGGGTTCTACCCTACCCAGTCAGGAAGTTTTTGAGGGGTTTGCCCACCCTAAGAGTGAAGTCTTGGGAGTGGGACCCTCGGTAGTGGGGCTGGATGTTTCCTTACTTGAGAAAGATGTTAATTGTGAAAGTTCTCTTCCAACTGTATTGGAGTTTCCTGCTTCTGTTCCGTCTGTAGTTCCCCCTATAGATGTTTCCTTAAGAGATGTCTGGGAGGTGGTGGCCCGCATGGAGGTTTCCCTGCGTGCTTCTCTATCCCAGGTCTCAGAATTTTCTAAAGATGTTGTTCAGAAATTAGGTGCTCATCAAGAAGTTCTGGTCAGATATAACACTGCTTTGAATAAAATGTCGGGTCAGGTTTCTGTTATACAAGCTGCTGTTTCTTCTTTGATAAGAGATAATCTTACTATTCATCATCAGATGGAGTCCCTTGAAAATGCTGCGCGTTCAAAAAATTTGAGATTTTTAAATTTTCCGCAAACACATTACTTATCTCCTTCTATTTTGTTGTATAAATATTTTAAGGAGGTTCTCCTGATTGATGATGAGAAGTCTATAAAATTTTCTTCTGTTTATTATGCTCCTCTATTAGCGTCTGCAGAAACCTCCTCCCCTGTTGTCAAAGGTGCAGAGAAGGATTTGGTGGTTCAGTCTTTAGATGTTTTTGCTTTTTTAGAATCATCTTCTGATGAAATTACTAAACGTGCCACTGATAAGAATCGGGTGATGCGATCATATTTTCCTAAAAAAGATCATTTGTTTTGTGGCTCTACAGTCCAGGTTTTTCCTGATGTCTGTAGACTCACTCAAGTTCACCGTAAGGCTTTCTTGGCATTAAAGTCTCGCACCTTAGCAATTGGGGCTTCCTTTTTGTTAAAATACCCCTGTAAATGTATTGTGTTATATGAACAGACAAAATATGTTTTCATGGAAGCTGATCAGTTGAATGTATTTTTGCTTGGTAAGGAAAGTGTTTAGTGAATTTTGTCCTAACTTTCTTTCTATGTCTTAGGGTAGTTAATAATGATTTTGTTTGGGGTCCAGTGATTCTTCGTAATAATATTGTTGGTTGTTTTCTTTTTCTAATTGCCCTCCCTTAATGTGGACTTGATTGTAATTCCTTTTTATTTTTTGAAATAAAGATGTTGAAACTTAAAAAAAAAAAAAAAAAAGTAAAATTAAATAAATACTCTTGTATCATCAAATGGACCATTGGTGCTATAATGAAAATTCACCAGCTTCTGCTGCTAATTGATTTAACATACAGCTACATACACCCCTTGTGATCTTTGGGCAAATCAGTTAATCCTCCATTGGGTCAGGTACAAACTTAGATTATAAGCTCTCTGGTTACAGGAAATATATACTGTATCTAAATGTCTTGAGCTTTCACTGAAAGCTGTGAGCCAAATCCAAAATCGCATTCCATCCTGAGGGTTCACAACAGTGGGACCAGTTTGCCATTGGAAGCATATGAGATACTTCATTTGACTGTAGATTTCCAGACATGATAGTGTTTCACAATGGTGCATCAGCAGTGGTCTGAAAAGGGACTGCAAGGTTTAATACTTAAACTTGCTTTTAGCTGAAGGAGACCTGTCTCTGATAGTATCATATAATCAGACTTATTTGTTATCTTTTTTTTCTCTTGCAGTTGAAATTTTGAAGCCTTTCCTTGGGATTGCAGCCTTTGTAGAAACCTAAGACCGGTAACCAAGGACTTCATTTATTTAAGGTACCACCACGCTACTATATATTTATCTGTGCATATTTTATTTTGCAAAACCTTGAATCTCCAGGAACAAGCAGGAATGAGTCTTCACATATGGGTATCTTCGGTACCGACGGAGCCTGCGCGGGAACTCTCCCCAGCGTCCAGTAAGAAAGCTTTTGGGAGCAACCCACAGCGCCTGCGCGCTGCCTTCCTGCTTTTCCCAACCGCCTCTCTCCAGTTCTTCTTTTCCACGGAGCCAGCAGGTCGTGTTCCTGTCACCGCAGAAGAAGTTCTTTATTTTTTCTTTATTCTTTTGTGTCGCGTCTGCCTTCTTCGATGTCACATGAGGGCAGCTCAATGGACTTTGTCCACCCAATGGACTCAGGCATCAGGTTGCCTGTCAGACAAAATAGCAAACTCCAGTCGCCTTTTTTGGTCTCTCCAGTGGTGGAAATCCTCTCCAAATCTTTTGCTGGGGTCCCCTTTTCAGCAGTCACTACCCCAAGCAACTCTTACAACAGATGCTTCTCCAATGGGTTGGGGAGCTCATCTGCAGGATCTCTCCACCCAGGGCATCTGGTCTCCACAGGAGACTTCTCTACATATCAATTTCTTGGAACTCCGAGCAATATTCTTAGCTCTGAGTGTTCCATTCCCTGCTCAGCTACAGGACAGTCCTCATCCATACGGACAACCAAGTAGCCATGTTCTATGTAAACAAGCAGGGCGGGACTGGCTCTGTCGCTTTGCAACAAAGCTTTGCGACTGTGGGCCTTCGCCAGAGAGCATCACATCCATCTTCTGGCAGTATATCTTCCAGGCGTTCAAAACGCTTGGGCAGACAGACTCAGTCAAGTTCTGCTTCCACACGAGTGGTCCTTCCACATGGACCAGGTAACCAGGATTTTTCAAATTTGGGGAACCCCGGACATAGACCTCTTTGCAAGTCCGTGGAATGCTAGACTTCCCCGGTTCTGTTCCAGAATTCCGTGTCAGGGAGTTCAGGCCAAGGATGCCTTCCTCCTTCACTGGGGTCAAGACTTCCTTTATGCCTTTCCACCCGTTCCCCTAATTCCCAAAACACTATTCAAACTTCAGAGAGATCGAGGGACCATGATCCTCATAGCACCACATTGGCCACGCCAAGTGTGGTATCCTCTACTTCTGCATCTCTCTCAAGCTCCTTCCCTGGACTTGGGCTCTGCACCAGACCTTCTATCCCAGGAGGAGGGAACGTTGTGGCACCCGAACCCCCAGTCTCTTCATCTCAGGGCTTGGTTGCTGAAGGCCTAGACCTTCAAGGTTTTCATCTCTCTCAGCAAGACAGAGATATTATTCATGTCTCTAGAAAGCCTTCTACTAGACGTTCCTATGCTTTCAAAAGGAAAAGATTTACCATTTGGTGTTCAGAGAAGGGTCTTAACCCTCTTGCAATATCTTTGAATTCTTTACTAGAGTATCTCCTGCATTTATCCCATGCAGGTCTTAAAACGAATTCAGTAAGAGTTCATTTGAGTGCTATTGCAGCGTCCCACAAGCCTCTCAATGGACAGCCTATTTCCTCTCATCCTCTTATAACAAGATTCATGAGCGGCCTTCTTCTAACTAAACCTCCCATTAGACCACCTCCAGTGGCATGGGACTTAAACCTGGTTCTTGGCCAGCTTATGAAGCCACCCTTTGAACCTTTAGCCACCACCTCCTTGAAATTTCTTTCTTGGAAAGTTATCTTTTTCATTGCAGTCACCTCAGCATGCCGCATCAGTGAATTGCAAGCTTTGGTGGCTAATCCACCTTATACAAGGTTCCATCATGATAAGGTAGTCCTCAGGACCAATCCACACTTTATGCCCAAAGTGTTCTCCCCTTTTCATCTAAACCAAGGGTCTCAAACTCAAATTGCTTTGAGGGCCAAATGAGGACTTGTAGAGTAACCCGGGGGCCGCACAAGACGCAGGCCTCATTTGCATAAGGGCATCATTTGCATAAATATTTGCATAATGTTACCATACACTAACTTTTAGTAAACATGCCTCTTAATGAGTGTATGGATAAAGAAAGACTAAAAGATTTCTACATTACTATAAACCAGTGCCAACCGCCAGGCACATTAGGAACTACTAGAAACACTGCCCATTTAGAACCCATAGCAAACCTGCCGTGTCCTAACAGCACTACCAGGACTCACAAAGCACCATACCCTAACTATCAAAAGGCAACACTGCAAATATTAAATCAACACATTTCAGAGAATAACAATATATGACCTACTCGGGAAAGAGAACAAGTGGCAATGTCAAATAGGAATTACATAAACAGAATACCTCAGCTCAGTTACACATGCAGAACATACACCATCACCAAACAAGGAATCACAATTTAGAAACAGGAAGACAATTAAACTGGGAACCCCAAAAGCCAAACTTAGAATGTACAACACTGTAGAAATAAAACTATACATTGATTTCCTCTTGTATTAAATAAAGTGCAGACGTTAAAGATGCACATTTCCAAGAGCTGACATATTTCAGTTAATAAATTCAAAATAAAGAGATATTTTTCTACCTTTTGTGCATTTTTTTTTCAGTTGCAATTGTTCCAGTCACTTTCTTCTGGTTTCTTTGTGTCTTCTGCTAACTCTCCATCGTCTGCTGTCCATTTCTCCTTTCTTCTTTCCTAGTTTTTTTCCATTCTCTCTACATCTGCTTTAACATACTAATCATTCTCCTTTTGCTCTTTCCTCATTCCTATTTCATCCACTCAAATTTTACCCCTCCATCCTCAATCCCCACTTACTCTCCCAATACCCGGCCAATTGTAGATTTTTCTTCCCTCCCACACACAAGATATTTCCCCTCTCCATTTCACTCTCCCAGCCCCATCCCATTCTAATCGTCCCCCAACATCAACTCCCTTCTAGCTCCTGCCCAACCCAGCATCCGCTCCCTTCTAGTCCCCGCATCATCAGCCCATTTCCAGTCCTAGCTCCCTCCCCTCACAGCCCATTTCCTTTCCAAGCCCCCCTCCCCATCAGCCCATTTCCATTCCAAGCCCCCTTCCACTCAGCCCATTACCATTCCAAGACCCTGTCCCCATCAGCTATTTGCAGTTCAAGCTCCCCCTTCTACTCGGCCCATTTCCAGTCATAGCACCGCCCCCCCCCCAGCCCATTATCGGTCCTAAGCCCCCCAACAGCCCACTTCCAGGCCTAACCCTTCCATCGCCCCATCTTCATTCTTAGCCCCCCCATAACCCCATTTTCAGTCTTAGGCCCCCAGTCAGACCACCTCCAGTCCTAACCCCCATCTGTCCATTACCAGTCCTAACCCCCATCACCCCATTTTCAGTACTACCCCCCCCCCCAGCCCACATCAAGTCCTGCTCCCCCCCTACATCAATTCCTGCTCCCCCCCAACAATTCCTGCTCCCCCCCCACCCACCAATAAATTCCTGGTCCCCCCCCCAACAAGTCCTGCTCCCTCCCCCCCCCCCCCCGGGAAAATTAAACTTTAAAAAAAACCCGGCTTCTGCTGCTGCTGCCGCCTCTGCCGTGGCCGGCAATAGCAGCAATATCGCAAGTCCCGCGGGCTCCCCCCCACCCGGCAGATCCCTTCCTGCTTGCCTGCCAGTTCTCCGCTTCGGCTTTCAGAGCCGCGAAGGGAGAGCTTCTCCCTCGTGACTCTGTTAAGCCCGCTGGGGCAGATGGGAAATTTCCTATCTGCCCCGGCGAGCTTAACAGAGTCGCGAGGGAGAAGTTCTCCCTTCGCGGCTCTGAAAGCCGAAGCGGAGAACTGGCAGCATTGGCAGGCAAGCAGGAAGGGATCTGCCGGGTGGGGGGGAGCCCGCGGGACTTGCGATATTGCTGCTATTGCCGGCCACGGCAGCGGCGGCAGCAGCAGCAGAAGCCGGTTTTTTTTTTTTCCCCCCCTATGCATCGCGGGCCGCACAAGGGTCTCTCGCGGGCCGCATGCGGCCCACGGGCCGCGTGTTTGAGACCCCTGATCTAAACCAAGAGGTATATTTACCTGTCTTTTTTCCAGGACCTCATGCATCAAGTGCAGAGAGGAATCTTCATACCTTGGATTGTAAGAGAGCTCTTGCTTTTTACTTACAAAGAACACAGCAACATAGAAAGTCTTCTCAACTCTTTGTTGCTTTTGATCCTTCTCATTTAGGACTTCCAGTTTCTAAGAGAACACTGTCCAACTGGATTGCTCAGTGTATTTCTTTCGCCTACCAGAGTAGGAACCTTTCTCTGGAGGGCCATGTCACAGCTCACAATGTGAGAGCCATGACAGCCTCACTGGCTCATCTAAACTCTGTGTCCATCGACCAAAACTGTCGAGCGGCCACCTGGGCCTCGGTTCATACCTTCACAGCCCATTACTGTTTGGACAAGGACTCCCGCCGGGATGCCTCGTTTGGTCAGGCTGTTCTCAAACACCTGTTCCATTCCTAATCAACTCCTACCCACCTACCCTGGTTGGATGCCAGCGATCCATTGGGGGAGGTAGAGTCCTTTTCAAGGACACACAACCTGGGGTCTTCCCCTGGCATCTGCAGCTAGGGAGTCCCCATATGTGAAGATTCATTCCTGCTTGTTCCTGGAGGTAGCACAGTTACTTACCTGTAACAGGTGATCTCTGGGAACAGCAGGAATAAGTCTTCACAACCCACCCACCTCCCCTAGGAGTTGTATCTCTATATCTATCTTTCCTTTCCTCTCTCTCTCTTTGTCTCAGCTTTAAAACTCGAACTGGAGAGAGGTGGTTGGGAAAGGCGGGAAGGCAGCGCGCAGGCGCTGTGGGATGCTCCCAAAAGCTTTCTTACTGGACACTGGGGAGCGTTCCCGTGCAGGCTCCATCGGTACCGACGATACCCATATGTGAAGACTTATTCCTGCTGTTCCCAGAGATCACCTGTTACAGGTAAGTAACTGTGCTTTAGATGGGCCTAGATTGAAAAAATGCATTCTCCAACTTGCTTCAGTTAGAGCATGTAAGCAGGAGGAAGGTGTTGAAATAAGCAAACATTCCTGTTGTCAGTTAAGAGCAAAAGAAAGCAGTAGAACCAAGTCTCAGCAGTAAACAGCTCTCACTAGCAGAAGACAGTAAGGTAATAGTGCAGCACCATGGGGAATACCTTTGCCACCACTGTCATCAAGACGCAGTAGACACAGGATCGCACATGAGGGTAGCTGACTCGAGCCTCACGAAGCAATCCCTTTCTGCTTCTCTTCGGAGATGTAGTGCCAAGGAGCTCAGCTGCAACAGCTGCCAACTCCCCTGCTCCCTTAAAGCGAAGCACTAACTACAGTACCAGAAGTTACTCCCCCCACCCCAGAGAAGAAAATTAGTAGGCTTGGGATGATGAAAGCTTTTTCTCAGATTTCTGTTTTTCAGCTTAGCAGTCTAATTCAGTGTTTGTATTCATTTGTTACCTTTTGGTCTTGGTCTGCTTATAGTGAAGGATCAGGTGAGAGAGTCAGTAAAGAATTTTTTTTTTTTTTTTTTTTTTTTTTTTTTTTACATATTGGTTTATTTAAGATAGATAAAAGCTTATTTGACAGAAGAACTATTTCTCCGTGGACAAGCAGGATGATACCCTTAAGTAGGGTGACATCACCAATGGAGCACTGCACTGGAACAAATTCCCAGCAACTTCTGGAAGCTTTTGAAACGGTTGCACCATCTCCAGGAACAAGCAGGAATGTAGTCTTCACATATAAGGGTGACGTCAGTACTGACTGAGCCCGCGCAGGAATGCTCCCCAGCATCCAATAGAAAAGCTTTTGGGAGCATCTCACTGCGCCTGCATAGCTGCCTTCCTGCCTTTCCAGCTCTCACTCCTCAGTTTTTCGTTTTCTGCAGAGCCGACAAGAAGCAATTCCTGTCACCGCAGAAAATTTGATTTTTCTTATTTTTTTGTGGTTGCGTCTGCCTTCCCGTCGACGCTGGTACTGACCCCATCGGTGCTCACTTTCCTTCTTTCTTTCTGTAAAAAAACAAAACAAAACACTTTTCTGAGGGGAGAACCCCTTCCCACAGGGCGCAGTGACGTCATTTTAGACTTAGGCCTTATTTTTCCAAAATGGACAAACCAGCTAGTGATTTTAAAAAGTGTTCCAAATGTGGCAGTACAATTTCAGCCACAGACACCCATGACTGGTGTCTAAAATGCTTGGGACCAGATCATCAACAGACTGTCCTCTCTGTAGGAAGATGACAAAGAGGGGCCTGCAGAACAGAGCTGTGAAACTTGGCACCCTCTTTGCCACCGATGTAATGTCTGTAGCATCGATGTCATTGAGAGCTTCATCTTCCTCCCAGGGATCTCAGATATCGAAACCCAGGTCTTCGTCAAAGACTAGCCGGCCCTCCAAGGGTAGATCTCCTTCTAAGCATCGAGATGCCCTAGGCATTGTCCTGACCTAGAGGGAGAGACTCGGGCCAAACAGCCTCAGCGGGAGGTCCTTGCCTCCAAAGCATTAGTGGGGTCCCAAGAGGCTCCCGAGGCCTCAACCTCCGGAGAGCTCTTGGTGCCATGCTTAAGGATCGTGGCCCAAAACTCAGGTACCGATACTCAGGCATCAGCTGGCTCCATGGATCAACATATCCTGGCAATTGAGCGGAGCTTAGCGGCCTTGCTAGCAGCTTCCATACTGGCAAAACCTCTACAGTCGATTCCCCAGCCATCAGTACCGACAACGGTACCAAAAGTACCAACATTGACATTTTTGCCGCTTACCACACTACCACCTTTGCCGGCCCTCGAGTCCATCTCCGGTACTGAGATTACAGCACCAAAACTTTCCGATGCCGGTTTCGAGTGGTATAGAGTACGGCAGAGCGTGAGCAACCGGCCCATCGATACTTCGAGTCTTCGAACTCTGATTCGTCAGATGATGAATCAACCGGTACAAGGGAAATGAGAGTTCTGCTGGAGGATCCGTCTCCACAACGTCGCATGTCCCCTCCTGAGAGCATATCTTTTCAAGATTTTATCCGCGATATCGCTCAGGGCCTCTCCATCACCGTGACTTTAGAGAAGGAGCCTAGGACTGAGGAGCTTGAAAGCCTTCAATGCCCTGCAGCCCCAAAGGAAGCTGCTATTCTTCCTATTCATCGAATACTTCACGACCTTATGTTTCAAATGTGGGAGACACCCTTAACCATCTCTCCACATACTTGAAGGCTCGATACCGGGTACTGGAGTGCCCTGGCTTCCAGAAGATGCAATTACCACACCATTCCATGATGGTGGAATCGGCAGTGCGTCGAATTAAAAGTGCCAAAACGCAGTCCTCGAGCCCTCTGGGCAGGAAATCGAGAACCCTCAATGCTTTTGGTCGTCAATGTTTTCAACCTCTATGTTATCGGCCAGAATCAGTTCCTACATACTCTACATGGGTATGTTTCTTAGAGAGGTGACCAGGGATTTGGAGTTGATGGCTCCTCTCCTCCCTGACAAGAGAGCTGATTATCTCACCCTGATGAAGCATGCCCAAAATGTTTCCAGATTTGTTAACAGGGCATCCTTCGATTTGTTTTTTGAATGCATCAGCAGAACTTCAGCTATATGTATTGGTGCACGCAGGATTGCTTGGCTCCAAGCCTCTGATCTTGAACAGTGGGTTCTAAGCAAGCTGGGTACAGGCGAAAACCGTCTTGCAAAGACTGGCAGGATAAGGCGTCTCAATTAGAGTCTGAGAACACCACTCTAAATAGACTTTCTAGATCAACTGCCAACCCAACTAAGAAGATTATAGCAAAGAAACCCTTTTTCAATAAGCAAAAGAAACCCTTTTTCAATAAGCAAAAGAAACCCTTTTTCAATAAGCAAAAGAAACCCTTTTTCAATAAGCAAAAGAAACCCTTTTTCAATAAGCAAAAGAAACCCTTTTTCAATAAGCAAAAGAAACCCTTTTTCAATAAGCAAAAGAAGTAGTAGTCTTCTTACAACCTTGCAGTGCACTCTTCTGTTCATGCTGCTCAAGGGCAACACCAACCAAAACAACAAAGAAAGGCTCAGACTCCCAGGTCTCAGCCAGCTCAGCAGACAAACCCTCCTCAGGGTCTTTGACTCCTTCCTGGAGAACATAGCTGTCCTGCCTCTGGAGATTCCAGATTCCATCCCCATTCCAGGCAGACTGTCACTTTAACCACGGGTGGCATCTTGTAACATCAGAACACTGGACTCTCTCCATAGTAAGGGAAGGATACAAACTTCACTTCTGAAGTCTATCCCCCCAGTCTCCGTTAAGAGAGTTCAGTTCACAACCCCCTTTCACCACTCTGTTATTGCAGGAGGTCACCTCTCCTCTCTTGCAGGGTTCAATAGAGGAAGTGCCACTCTCCCAGCAAGGTCTGGGCTTCTATTTTCCTTACTTCCTCATTCCAAAGAAGACAGGGGGATACAGGTCCATCCTGGACCTTTGAAAACTGAACAAGTATCTACTCCTGGAGAAATTCAAGATCTCTCTAGATACTCTTCTCCCATATCTCAAGAGTCAAGACTGGCTCTGTTCTCTAGATCTAAAGGACACATATACTCACATTCTTATCCATGCAGAACACAAAGTTTCTGCGTTTCTTGTTCCAGGGGAAACATTATCAGTACAGAGTCCTACCTTTTGGCCTTGCCTCTTCCCCAAGAGTCTTTACAAAGTGCATGGCAGTTGTAGCTGCATTCCTAAGGACTCTAGGGATATTCGTCTTCTCCTACTTAGACGACTGGCTCATTCGAGCAAGCACATCTCTAGAGGCCAATCTTTCTCTCATGCGCACCAAGCAGGTGCTGCAACACTTGAGATTTGTAATAAATCTTCCAAAGTCCCAGCTCGTTCCCTTTCAAACTCTAGAGTTTATAGGAGCCCTCCTAGACACTCAACAGTCAAGGGTTTTTCTGCCTCCAGCCCGCTGTACTCTACTTATCCAGCTTGCATCCCAAGCAGGCCTCAAAACCTTTCTTGCTGCTCGAGAAATGCTGCAGCTTCTGGGCCATATGGCATCTACTGTACATGTGGTTCCATACACTCGTCTACATATGCGAGCAGCTCAATGGACCCTGGCTTCCCAGTGGTCTCAAGCATCCGGTCATCTGGGAGACATGGTAACACTCTCTACATGTCTCATCTCATCTCTCCAGTGCTGGCAATCCACAAAACACCTTCTCGTAGGGTCACCTTTTCAGAAGCCTCCACATCAATGTACCCTGATGACGGATGCAGCCAAACTGGGCTGGGGAGCTCATCTGGACAACCTCTCCACTCAGGGTCTTTGGTCTCATCAGGAGTCACATTTTCAAATAAATCTGCTGGAACTCCGAGCCAGACACATTGCTTTCAAGGTGTTCCTCGTCCACCTTAGTTTCCACATAGTTCTAGTCTAGATGGACAATCAAGTAGCCATGTTCTACTTGAACAAGCAGGGTGGAACAGACTCTTGGGTACTTTGCAGCGAAGCCCTACACCTATGGTCCTTCGCCATACAACATCAGATTCACCTACTTGCGATTTATCTCGCAGGCAAACAGAATCTCTTGGACAAACTCAGTCGGGTCTTACTACCCCATGAGTGGTCTCTCCATGCAGACAAGGCTGCTCACATTTCCCAGATCTGGGGAACCCCAGATATAGACCTGTTTGCAAGTCCTCAGAATGCCAAACTTCCCCGATTCTGTTCCAGAATCCCTACTCGCAACAGCCAAGTGGTAGATGCTTTTCACCGTCACTGGGGTCAGGACTTCCAATACGCCTTTCCTCCCATTACCCTCATCCCCAAAACTCTCCTCAAACTCCAGAGAGACAAGGGCTACATGATTCTTATAGCCTCGCGTTAGCTACGATAACCATGGTATTCTCTAGTTCTACGTCTCTCGAGTTCAACCAGTAGATTTGGGGTCTGCCCCAGATCTCCTCTCACAGGAGAACGGGACACTTCTGCATCCCAATCTGCGATCCCTACACCTTACAGCATGACTGCTGGAGGTATAGAATTCCAGAACTGCTTGGTCAAAATATTGGAGTGTAGAAGACAATCATACAAAAAACTCACTCCCCTAAAACACTTTGTTTCTGAATGAATACACACTGTGCTTGTTTACATTCGACTCTTATAAATATATAACAATGACAAGAGGCGGCGAGGTCTCAGCAATACGGGCAGAAGCAAATATGATCGAGGTGCAAGCCAAGATCTTGTTGCTGAACATAAGCCCATTAACATCAAGGACCACAAGCCACCACCGTCCCCCTATCTATGTATTTTTTCTTTAAAACAATTTCAAAAGCAAGCAGCGGGCAAACCCAACTGGAACCACTTAGCTTAACAAGAGCATAAGAATGGTCTGCCGCCTGCTAGCCATTCTTATGCTCTTGTTAAGCTAAGTGGTTCCAGTTGGGTTTGCTCGCTGCTTGCTTTTGAAATTGTTTTAAAGAAAAAATACAAAGATAGGGGTACGGTGGTGGCTTGTGGTCCTTGATGTTAATGGGCTTATGTTCAGCAACAAGATCTTGGCTTGCGCCTCGATCATATTTGCTTCTGCCCGTATTGCTGAGACCTCGCCGCCTCTTGTCATTGTTATATATTTATAAGATTCGAATGTAAACAAGCACAGTGTGTATTCATTCAGAAACAAGTGTTTTAGGGGAGTGAGTTTTTTGGTATAGAATTCCAGGGCATCAGCCTCTCTCAATAGGTGAAAGCTATCCTTTTTGTCTTCTAGGAAACCTTCCACAAGGCGCTCCTACACCTTCAAGTGGCATAAATTCTCTGTCTGGTGTTCGAAAAGGGATCTTAACCCTTTTTCAGCTCCTGTGGAAACATTACTTGACTATCTTCTCCACCTCTCTTCCTCTGGACTCGAGACCAAGTCAGTAAGAGTCCACCTAAATGCCATAGTGGCTTCCCACATACCCTTGGATGGTCAGCCCATCTCCTATCAACCGCTTGTAGCACGCTTCATGAGAGGGCTTCTTTTAACTAAACCTCCCATTAAACCACCTCCAGTGGCATGGGACCTTTAATGTGGTTTTAGGACAGCTTATGAAGCCGCCCTTTGAACCCCTTACCACTACTTCCCTGAAGTTTCATACCTGGAAGGTCACATTGCCCTCACTTCAGCAAGGCGCATCAGTGAACTTCAAGCTTTGGTGGCTGATCCTCCTTAAACATGTTTCCACCATGATAAGGTAGTCCTTAAGACTCATCCTCACTTTATGCCAAAGGTGGTCTCGCCATTTCACTTAAACCAGTCAGTGTACCTCCCTGTTTTCTTCCCTAGACCTCATTCTTCTAGGACGGAGGTAACCTTTCATACTCTGGATTGTAAATGTGTTTTGGCCTTTATCTCCAAAGAACTCGGGAGCACAGAAAAACTTCCCAACTTTTCATCACTTTTGATTCCAGTCACCTAGGACTACCAGTATCCAAGCAAACTCTCTCAAAATGGATAGCAGACTGTATCTCTCTTGCTTATGACAGTGCAGGACTCTCTCTTGAGGGTCACGTCACTGCACATGTTAGAGCAATGGCTGCCTCCATGGCAAATCTCTGCTCTGTGGCAATCGATGAGATATGTAAAGCAGCAACCTGGTCCTCTGTCCATACTTTTGCTGCTCACTATTGCCTGGACAAGGACTCCGGCTGGGATGCCTTGTTTGGCCAAGCTGTTCTCCAACATCTCTTTCAGACTTAGATCAAATTCTAACCCCCATCCTGGGTTTCGATGCCAGACATCCTTGGAGGATATATGACCTACTACTTAGGCCTGTGTTCCACAGCTCGCTCTGAGGTCATCTCCCTGGCTTCGTCCAGCTAGGGAGTTCCATATGTGAAGACTACATTCCTGCTTGTTCCTGGAGATAGCGTAGTTACTGGCCTGTAGCAGGTAATCTCTAGGAACAGCAGGAATTGAGTCTTCACAACCCACCCTCCTCCCCTAGGAGTTGTACTTTTTTCTTCTCTCCTTCTCTCCTTTTATCTCAGCTACAAACTCAACTGAGGAGGGAGAGCTGGAAAGACGGGAAGGCAGCTATGCAGGCGCAGTGGGATGCTCCCAAAAGCTTTCCTATTGGACGTTGGGGAGTATTCCCAAGTGGGCTCCGTTGGTACCGACAACACCCTTTATATGTGAAGACTCAATTCCTGCTGTTCACGGAGATCACTGATACAGGTGAATATCTACGCTATACCTGCACATTTGTTCTCACCCATCATCACCACTCAAGACCTTCTCCATCTTCTTGTTTCCACAAAGTCCAATAGATATCTTGTTTGTGGTCTTCACAGTTTTAGTGTTCCGGTATCTTATCGTAATTTCTGCTTCACTCTATCTTCCTCTTCTCCTGCTGCTGCTGTGAGTTCTTTTTTGCTGGGTAGATTATTCCTTAGTTGGGAGGGGGGGGAGGTTTGGCCATTTTCGAGTTTTCTTTCTTTTTGCGTTATCACTGTAAGCTGCATTCTTCAGGAACAAGCAGGAAGTCAGTCCTCACATATGGGTGATGGTTCCGACGGAACCCTCATGGAAGCATCTCCCCAGATTTCAAAGAAAGCCACTGGGAGATGCCACCATGCATGCGTAATCCCCTTCCCGCCCAAGGGTGCCAGCTTGCTCAGTCTCCCTTTTTCCGTGGAGTCAACAGACGTCTGTCTTATTTCCCCAGGAAAAAGTTGATTAATTTTGTGTTAAAAACCTTTTGTTCTTTTCTCCAGTTGCGACCGGACTCTTTACCGCCTCAGAGCTCATTTGCCACGGCATTGCATCTCAGAACAGTTTCTAGAATTTCCCCCCAGCACGATTCATGCCTTTTTCCATCCACTGGCCACTTCAAGGGTCTTTGACCTCCCCCCCCCATCTACCCTTTGGTCTAATCACTGCACCAAGAGTCTTCATCAAATGCCTAGCAGTGGTGGCGGCCTACCTCTGTCTCCAAGGGGCCTTTGTCTCCAATGGGCCTTTGTCTTCCCATATCTGGACAACTGGCTCGTAAAGGGAGATATGGCCTCTGAGATGCAAAAGGCCACGGCCCACACTGTCAGTGGCCTACAGTACCTGGGGATCTCCAGGAACAAGCAGGAATGTAGTCTTCACATATGGGTATCGTTGGTACTGACGGAGCCTGCGTGGGAACGCTCCCCAGCGTCCAATTAGAAAGCTTTTGGGAGCATCCCACTGCGCCTGCATGCTGCCTTCTCGCCTTTCCCAACTGCCTCTCTCCAGTTCTTCATTTTCCGCGGAGCCAGCAGGTCGTTTTTCCTGTCACCACAGAAATTATCCCATCTTTTTCATTCTTTTTTGTGGTAGCGTCTGCCTTCCTCGACACTATACCAGTACTGCCAGTTCTTTCTTTCTTTTTAAAAAAAAAAAAAAAAAATTTGTAATCTCTTTTTCTGGATTTTCCAGTCTTTTTCTGTAGGGTGCCGTTTGCCATTTTGGGCACTAGGCCCAGCTTTTCCTTCAGAATGGAAAAACCTGCCTCGGGTTTTAAAAAGTGTTCCAAGTGTGGCGGTACCATCTCCGTCACCGACACTCATGAGTGGTGCCTCAAATGTTTAGGTCCTGACCACTCCATCTCGGAGTGTGTTGCCTGTGGGATGATGTCGAAGAGGGGTCGGCAAAACCAAGCTGCTAAGTTTTGGAGTGGAGGAGTGGCCTAGTGGTTGGGGCAAGGTACTTCAGGCCAGAAGGTCAGGGGTTCAAATCCCACTAGAGGACAGCAACCTTGGGCCGGAAGGACTGGGGTTTCTAGTCCCACAGGTGCTCCTTGTGGTCTTGGGCAAGCCACTTAACCCTCCATAACCCATGTTCCCTGTAAAATAGTTATAATGCCCTGTTCAATGTAATTTCAGTTTGTTCAATGTAAACCGCACTGATGCAGAATAGCGCGGTATATAAGAGAATGTAAATAAATAAATAATAAATAAATAATAAAGCTTAGCACCCTTTTTCCCTCCGATGCAGCATCCGTGGCATCGACGTCTTCCAGGGCTTCGTCTTCCTCCCATGGATCTCAGGTAACCAAACATAAATCTGGCCGGTCCTCAAAGGGTAGATCTCCTTCTAAGCCTCGAGATGCCTCTGGCGTTGCTCTTGAGGGACTTGTACCAGCAAAACTGCCCCGGCGGGAGGCTTTGGCTTCCAAAGCACTATCAGGGCTCCAGGATGTTCTCGAGGCCTCAACCTCAGCAGAACTACTGGTGCCATGCTCTGGGGTACCGGCCGCTTCGTCCGGTACCTATACCCAGGCATCGGCAGCGTCAATGGACCAGAGGTTCCTGGCTATTGAACGCAGTCTGGCGTCTCTCCTTGTGGCTTCGGTGCCTTCGGGACCGCTTCAGACGGTTCAACCGGTATCAATACCGGTTCCGGCACCGATATCGGTACCAACAGCATCGACATCAGCGACTGTGTTACCGACACAGAGTCCTGCTGTTTCCTCCGGTATCGACAGGCTGGTACTGGACCCCTCCGGTACCGACTTCGATTGGTACCGGTATCGTGCTTTGCAAGAGCATCCGGACAGGAGATACTTCGAATCCTCCGAGGAGTCTGAGGATTCTGACAGCTCTGTCGGTACCGGAGTACTTCTCTCTGAGGAGCCTTCCTCTCCTAAACGTAGGATGTCTCCTCCAGAGAATATATCCTTTCAGGATTTCATCCGGGAGGTGGCTAGAGGTCTTTTCATCACAGTGGCTCCTGAAATAGAGCCCAGAGCAAAGGATTTGGAGATTTTACAATATCCTAAAGTTCCCAAGGAAGCGGCTACTTTGCCTATTCATGAGATCTTGCATGATCTCATGCTAAGAATGTGGGAAACACCTCTTACCACCTCTCCTCATTCTCGTAGGCCTGATACCATGTATCGAGTACCTTGTCCTGGATTTCAAAAAACCCAGTTACCACACCACTCCATGGTAGTGGAATCAGCTATGAGAAGGATCAAGAGTGCAAAAAGACATGCATCTAATCCGACAGGACATGAATGTAGGACTCTTGATGCCTTTGGGTGTCGAACCTTCCAGGCCTCTATGCTTTCTGCCAGGATTAGTTCCTACATTCTATATATGGGAATGTTCCTTAAGGAGGTTACAGGAGATCTAGAGCTTATGAGGATCGCCGCTTTGACCCGGTGAAAAGCGGGATATAAATACAGCTAAATAAATAATAAATAAAATAAATGAGCCCTCTCCTTCCTGATAGAAACATAAACATAGAAACATGATGACAGAAAAAGACCACATAGCCTATCTAGTCTGTCCTTCCATAACTACAACAGTCCACTTAGGACTTAGGATAAGAGGCAAGATTATCTTACACTTGTCAAACATGCCCAAGATGTTCCCAAGTTTGTTAATCATGCAGCTTTTGACTTCTTTGAGTGCATAAGCAGAACCTCTGCCATTGCCGCTCGTAGGATTGCCTGGCCCCAGGCATCTGACTTAGAACTCTGGGTACAGGACAAACTGGGGAATATCCCTTGCACAAGTGAAAATCTCTTTGGCAAAAATTGGCAAGAGAAAGCTAATGAGCTGGATGATGATAACACCACTTTGGATAGACTATCCAAGGCTACAGCTGACCCTGCAAGGAGAAAATCCTACAAGAAACCATTCTTCTCTAAAAAGAAGAGGTTTTACCCCTCCTATAACCCAGTAGGGGCATTCTACAGGTCATTCTGCCCGAAAGGGACAGCAGCCACCAAAACAAAGAAAAGCAAAGTCTGCTAAGCCTCAACCGGCCCAACAGACTTAGCCTCCACAGGGGCTTTGACTCCCATCTAGAGAACTTGGCCTTCCTGGCCCTCAATGGGCCAGAGTCCTCCACCATTCCAGGAAGGTTGTGTCATTTTGCCCCCAGATGGGAGCAAATAACAGCAGAAGAATGGACTCTCTCCATTGTAAAGGAGGGGTACAAGCTTCATTTCCTCAACATGCCCCCTCCTACAGTTGTAAGACGGTTCACTTCTCAGACTTCACTCGAAAATCAGTTAGGTCAAGAGGTCAATTTACTTCTTGCCCACGGGGCAATAGAAGACGTACCCATTTCCCAACAGGGTACAGGGTTTTACTCCCCCTATTTCCTTATTCCAAAGAAAACAGTGGGGGACAGACCCATTTTAGACCTCGGAGAATTGAACAAATTCCTGTTCAAGGAGAAGTTCAAGATGATTTCTCTAGGAACTCTTCTGCCATACCTTCAGAGTCAGGATTGGCTTTGTTCTCTAGATCTCAAGGATGCGTACACCCATGTTCTCATCCATCCAACTCACCGAAGATTCCTTCGGTTTCTATTTCAGGGGAAGCACTACCAGTACAGGGTTCTTCCTTTTGGCCTGGCCTCAGCACCAAGGGTGTTTACGAAATGCATGGCTGTGGTGGCAGCTTTTCTTCGCACTCTAGGAACATTCATCTTCCCCTACTTAGACGACTGGCTCATTCGAGCCCCATCAGAATCAGAGGCCAGAATTTCCCTATCTTGCACAATGCGTATACTTCAGTATTTGGGCCTGGTCATAAACATCCCAAAATCCAACGTAACTCCCACTCAGTCTCTGGAGTTTATAGGAGCTATGCTGGATACCAGGAAAGCAAGGGCCTATCTTCCACAGCCCTGCTGCCTTCGCATTGTGCAGTTAGCTTCCCAAGCAGTGTTAAAAGCTCATCTTACTGCTCGGGAAATGTTAAAATTGCTAGGCCACATGGCATCTACCCTATGCTCGCCTCCATATGAGAGCAGCCCAATGGACTCTATCCACTCAGTGGACCCAAGCATTAGGCTGCCTATCAGACAAAATAGCAAACTCAAGTCGCCTTATTTTGTCCCTACAGTGGTGGCAATCAACCCAAAACCTGTTGGTGGGGTCCCCTTTCCAACAGCCCCCACCCCAGGTCACTCTGACAACAGACGCCTCACAGGTGTGTTGGGGAGCTCACCTGCAAGATCTCTCTACCCAAGGCACCTGGACTGCACAGGAGACCCATCTACACATCAATCTCTTGGAACTCAGAGCAATCTTCCTTGCTCTTCGAGTGTTCCACACCCAGCTGAGCTACAAGACAGTCCTAATTCAGACGGACAATCAAGTAGCTATGTTCTATCTGAACAAGCAGGGAGGAACAGGCTCTCTGTCGCTTTGCAACAAAGCTTTGTGACTATGGGCCCTCGCCAGAGAGCATCCGATTCATCTCCTTGCGGTGTATCTTCCAGGCATTCAAAACTCCTGGGCAGACAGACTCAGTCGAGTTCTGCTTCCACACGAATGGTCTTTTCGTGCAGACCAGGTAGCAAAAACAATTTTCAAATTTGGGGAACTCCGGACATAGACCTCTTTGCAAGTCCGTTGAATGCCAGACTTCCCCGATTCTGTTCCAGAATTCCGGCTGAGGGTTCTCAGGCCAGGGATGCTTTCCTCCTCCATTGGGGTCAGGACTTCCTATATGCCTTTCCACCCATTCCCCTAATTCCCAAAACCCTGTTCAAGCTTCAGAGAGACAGAGGCCATATGATTCTCATAGCTGCACATTGGCCACGGCAGGTGTGGTACCCTCTGCTCCTACATCTCTCTCAAGCTCCATCTCTGGAGTTAGGATCTGCTCCAGATATCCTGTCTCAGGAGGATGGGATGTTGTGGCATCCCGATCCCCACTCCCTGCATCTCGGGGCCTGATTGCTGAGGGCCTAGACCTTCATGATCTTAACCTGTCTCAACAAGTAAGGGATATCCTTTATGCTTCTAAAAAGCCTTCCACAAGATGCTCTTATGCTTTCAAGTGGAAAAGGTTTTCCATATGGTGTTCGCAGAAGGGTCTTGATCCCCTGGCGATACCTTTGGAATCATTATTGGAGTATCTCCTTCATTTATCTAATGCAGAGCTTAAGACTAACTCAGTACGAGTCCATTTAAGTGCTATTTCAGCTTCTTTCAAGCCTTTAGATGGACAACCTATTTCCTCTCATCCTCTCATAGCGAGATTTATGAGGGGCCTCCTTCTAACTAGGCCTCCCATTAGGCCCCCACTGGTAGCATGGGACCTAAATCTGGTTCTTGGACAGCTCATGAAGCCGCTTTTTGAACCTCTAGCTACTTCCTCCTTGAAATTCCTTTCCCGGAAGGTTGTCTTTCTCATTGCAATCGCATCAGCACGTCGCATTGTGAGCTGCAAGCATTAGTGGCTGATCCTCCTTATACGAGGTTCCATCACAATAAGGTAGTCCTTAGGACTCATCCACACTTTATGCCAGAGGTGGTCTCACCTTTTCATTTAAACCAAGCAGTTTACCTGCCTGTATTTTTTCCCAAGGCCTCATGCTTCAAATGCAGAAAGGAGTCTTCATACTTTGGACTGTAAAAGAGCACTTGCTTTTTACTTACAAAGGACACAGCAACATAGAAAGTCCTCTCAATTCTTTGTTGCTTTTGATCCTTCTCATTTGGGACTTCCAGTCTCCAAGAGAACATTGTCCAATTGGATTGCTCAGTGTATTTCTTTACCTATCAGAGTAAAAACCTTTCTCTGGAAGGCCATGTCACAACTCACAATGTGAGAGCCATGGCAGCCTCAATGGCTCATATACACTCTGTGTCTATTGACGACATCTGTCGAGCAGCTACTTGGGCCTCGGTTCATACCTTCACAGCTCATTACTGCTTGGACAAGGACTCCCGCCAGGATGCCTTGTTTGGTCAGGCTGTTCTACGACACCTGTTCCATACTTAATCAACTCCTACCCACCATTCCCGGTAGGATGCCAGATATCCATGGGGGGAAGTGGAGCCCTTTCACAGGGGCACACAACTTCTGGGGTCTCTCCCTGGCATCTGTAGCTATGGAGTCCCCATATGTGAGGACTACATTCCTGCTTGTTCCTGGAGATAGCATAGTTACTCACCTTTAACAGGTGATCTCCGGGAACAGCAGGAATTTAGTCTTCACAACCCCCCCCCCCCCCCACCTCCCCTAGGAGTTGTATCTCTCTCTTTTCTTTTCTTTCCCTCTCTCTCTCTCTTTGTCTCAGCTTTAAAACTCAACTGGAGAGAGGCAGTTGGGAAAGGTGGGAAGGCAGCATGCAGGCGCTGTGGGATGCTCCCAAAAGCTTTCTAATTGAATGCTGGGGAGCGTTCCCACGCAGGCTCCGTCAGTACCGACGATACCCATATGTGAAGACTAAATTCCTGCTGTTCCCGGAGATCACCTGTTAGAGGTGAATAACTATGCTTTCATGATAAACCACCCAAGTCCCAGCTAAGGCCTGGAGTTCATAGGGGCTCGACTGGACACACTTAAGGCCAAGGCCTCTCCCCTTGGACAAGGCAGGTCACCTCGTGGCTCTGGCTACCAAAGTGCAACACCGCCACAGTGTCGGCATGGTCCATGCTCTGACTTCTGGGCTACATGGCGTCCACAGTCCATGTTGTTCCCAATACCTGCCTTCACATGTGGGCGGCCCAGTGGTGCCTCTCCTTCCAGTGGACACAAGCCACAGACCGGCTCCAGGACAGAGTTTTAGTGACCCACAAGCAGTTGGCGTGAGAGGCCACACAGCACATATAGGAGGGCATGCCCTTTCAGTCCTTAAACCTCCAGAGTGTCCTTATCACAGATGCCTCTTTACTGGGCTGTGGTGCTCATTGCGAGGAACTCCACATGCAGGGCAACTGGTCCCTAGAGGAGAACCAGCAGTAGATCAATCTGCTGGAGCTCAGGACCATTTTTCTGGTTGTCAGGGCTTTCCAACATTGCTTGCAGCACCAGTCAGTGTTGGTCCAAACGGACAACAGGTCACGATTTTCTACCTGAACAAACAGGGGGACATAGAGTCTTACCACCTCTGCCAGGAGGCAGTAACCCTATGCTCATATGCGATCAGTCAAGGAATACTCCTCAGAGTGGTGTACCTTCTGGACCAGGACAGTGCCCTAGCGGACAAGCTGAGCAGGCTCATCTAGCTGTACGAATGGTGACTAGACCCCAGAGTGGCACAGTGGATCTTCTGACTCTGGGGCACCCTAAGGCTGGATCTGTTTGCCAGCCCGACCAATGCTCAGTTGTCCCTCTTCTGCTACCACCAGCTGCACCCGTTCTGCGTAGCGGCAGATACCTTCCTTATCTTGTGGTCAGAGGGCCCTTCTGTATGCCTTTCCTCCCATGCCACTAATCGCCTGGACCCTCTTCATTGATCCTGGTGGCCCAGGCAGCCTTGATTCTTTCTGCTGTTCCGCCTCTCGATGGAGCTTGCGGTCCCTCTAGGGAATGCCCTGGGGTTACTGAATCAGGAGGTGGGCTCCCTTCTCCACCCCAACCTGTTGTCCCTGACACTTAACAGCATCGCTGCTGAGCGGGTAGCCTTGGCCCTCTTCAACCTCCCAAGGTTCTCCTGGTCTCTTATAAGAACTGCACGAGACAGGCCTACACCTTCAAGTGGTGCAGATTCTTGGTATGGTGTGCAAATTGACCTGTTCTTTTGCCATGTGCATACGATGCTGCAGTACTTCATCTCTCACATAGGTCCATCAGGGTGCACCTGAGTGCACTTTTGGCACATCACCATTCTATTGAGAGTAAACCTCTCTGCTCAGCTCCTCATTACTCGGATCATCCTCCTGCTCTCTAAGTCTCCCGCCCACTTCAAGCGGAATGGGACCTCAATGTGCTCTTGACACAGCTCACCGAGCCACCATTTGAGCCTCTAGCGACTTGCCATATGCGACACCTCTCATAAAAGGTCATCTTCCTGGTGGCGTTCACCTATGCGCGCAGAATCAGCGAGCTTCAGGCCTTGGTGGCCGAGACACCCTACGCCAGGTTTTACAAGAACAGGGTCGTGCTTCACACCTACCCTAAATTCCTCCTTAAGGTGGTGTTCGCGTTCCACCTCAATCAGGTGGTGGTACTCCCCACCTTCTTCCCATGGCCACACACCGACAAGGCAGCAGCCGTTCTCTATCCTCTTGATTGTTAGAGGGCCCTGTCCTTCTACCTGCAACATACCCAGGGCCACCGCAAAGCCTCACAACGTTTTGTTTCCTGTAACCCCAGTTGCCTGGGGGAGTCTGCTACCAAGCAGACCTTGTCCATCTGTGTGGCAGACTGCATTGCCTTTGCCCACGATCAGACTGGGCTCTCATTGGAGCACCAGGTCACGGCACACACGCTATGGTGACCTCCGTTGTAAGCTTGTGCTCTGTCCCTATGGCAGACATCTGCCGGGCTGCCACCTGGTACTCGGTCCACACCTTTGTAGCTCACTACTGCCTGGAGAGGGAGTCCCAATGGGACAGCGCCTTCAACCATGAAATACTCCATAATCTCTTTGGGGTGTAGGCTACTACTACCCTCCGACCCTTCTGTGTTCAGGCTACCAAAGTGATGGTTCTCCCTGAACTCTGGGGTCCTTAGAGTCTCTCCTTAGACTCTCTTGCAGCTTCTCATGGCTGGGCCGTGTCTTCTACAGGTTCCCCATAGCCTGTAGCTAGGGAGTCCCATATGTGAGGACTGACTTCCTGCTTGTTCCTGGAGAAAATGTAGTTACCTGTAACAAATGTTCTCCAGGGACACCAGGAATTAGTCCTCAGAACCCTCCCTCTTCCCCATAGAGTTGCAGTATTTTGCCGCCATCTTTTGTCGACTCTAGTTATGTCATCGGACTGATCCTACAAAAATAACTATTACTCTACAACAAATATACCAAAAGAAAAATAGAGTAAACTTGAAAAAAATGAGCAGACATGTGTATAAACATATTAATGTCAGAAGATATGCCGTGAGGATGCAACAACCTCTTGAGGCTTAAACTTCCATTTTACTCAAATTAAAAAGCCTGTCAGAGCTTTTCAAAATGTAGGCAAAAACACCATAAAAAAGTGAAACCTACACCATAATATTTGGAAAAATTCTACTTCCTCTTAAATACCATAGTTAAAGACGAGATTCAAACAGACTGCCAAAAGGCCACTTATCATATCTGTCGTCCCGATAATTCTGGGTCTTGATGATTTACAACCCAGACGTAACCCACTGGAGTCGGCAACTTTTAAACCTAAACTCTCAGAAGTCCAGCAGCAGTTCTTTGAGGACACATCATTGCGTTTCGGGCAAATAAAATTGTAATGCCCTGTTTCAACGCTCAGTTGTACTGCAAACAAACTGTCGGCTTCCCCATCTCTCAGAGATGCCAGCGCATGCTCATTGACTATCCAATGCCACCGTAGAGATTCATGAATTAAATGTCAGAAACTGGCCAATCACAACTTGTGACGTCATGAAATTGTGAAATACAGTGTTTACAATCCCGATAATGTCTCAGAATGCTGATCCAGTCCAGTTCTTTGAGTCCCGCTGGTTCAGTCATGGAAAGTTTGAATATCCATGTTTGTTCAAGCGTCTGAAGGCGCTGCTAACGATTACCCCCCCCCCCCCCCCGGGGATTTTCAGGTACATGATCAAGAATTCGTCCAAAGCAGATGTTGAAATGAATGATGATACTGAAGACAGTGTTGGACAATAGGTGCAGATATAGTTTCATTCCTGATTCGGGATGCGTGTTCACTTAATCTAGTTCGTATAGGACGAATTGTCCTGCCTATGTACAGAAGATCACAAGGGCAAACCAAAACATATACTACAAAAGAAGTGGAACAAGTAGTATACCATTTTGCCACAAGAACAAAATCTGAATTAGGCACATGCCAGTTCTTACCTTCAATAGACTGAGAACAATAATCACAAGTAGTACACACAAAGTGACCAGGATTGAAATGTTGCTGCGACATCAATCTATCCGAAGGAGAAGCAGTAACACCCACAAAATCCTGAAGATTAGGACCTCTTGTGTGGGCTATTGCACTTGGGTAAACTTTTTTTCAAGTTTACTCTGTTTTTGTTTTGGTATGTCATCTGACTAAGCAAAATGGCACCCTTGGGCAGGAAGGGGACCATGCATGCGCGGTAGCGTCTCTCAAAGACTTTCTTTGAAAGCTGGGGAAATGTTGAGGGCTCAGTCGGTGCTGATGTCACCCATATGTGAGGACTGATTCCTGCTGTCCCTGGAGAACACCTGTTACAGGTGAGTAACTATGCTTTTAGGTCTTAGACATCCCAGTTGGGTAATTTTTATCAACATTGAGTCGTTTGAATTTGCTGTAGCTATTTTTCTGGACAATATGTCCCAGAAACCCCCCAAAAAGGTTTATAAAGTGCACCTGGTGCAACAGAACTAGGTTCACTACAGACACCCATAGATGGTGTCTGCAGTGCCTGGTGTCTGACCACGAACCCTCTCATTGTGTTTTGTGTTCACAGATGACAGCATGAGATCTCAGAGGTTGAGAAAAGCAGCACAAAAGGATTTTTGGCGCAAATAAGTCTGGGCTATTGACAACTGTATCAGCAGCAACTGTATCAGAAGCTGCACTGGACGCTGGGAGTGTATCAGTATCAAGGGGTCATTGAACTCACGGGGTCATTGTATTCACTCAGAGTCTAGCATTGATAGTGTCCATTGGGAACATACATCCTCCAGTTCCCATCGCAGGAAGGGGAAATATTCATCCTCTTTATCATTGATGTTGAGGGCCAGGCAAATGTCTAGGTGCATCAGTGTTGACACTCATTGGAGCATGATATCATGAACATCGAGAAATCAGAGAAGCAGCCCTGACATGAAGATCCGCTCATCCTCCTCTATACCAGATGCTTTCTCCTCAAGAGTTTTGATGAATAAATTGAGGTAGTATTTGCCTAATATGAAGCAGCTGCTTTGACAGCATCGACGGTAGAGCATCAGGACATTAAACCAATTCTTGAAAGTCACAGTCTGTCTGTGGGAGATTTGCTGTCATCCAAGGCCTCTAAGGACCTTGACTTCAGTGGTTGCCTATCTGGTATCCATCTCGAATGTGCGCCTACACAGTATGTGCAGATCCGCACCCCAAGAGGAGCAGAGATCAGCCCAGGCAGCGAGCCAGACATCGTTGGACCTCAGTTCTAGGTACGAGATGGTATATTCCTGGAACTCTGAGTGTGACTTGGAGTATGTCTCGAAGGAGAGGTCTCCAGGCATACCTTCAGATCCCTTGCCTCCTCATGAGAGAAGAAAATCATCTCTGGAAGAGCTGTCCTTTATATATGCTATATGCTCATTCTGTTCAGCGATATGCTGTTTGTAGTTAATGTAAGGTAATGTAATGTAAGTTATGTACTGTGTTCCCTGTTTGTACTCCTAGTGTTTTGTTGTGATGTAATGATAATGCAATGTATGTTTCCCTCACCTTTGTTTAACTTTGTGCTGTATTAACCGCTTTGATTGAAGGAAAAGGCGGGATACAAAACATGTTAAATAAATAAAATAAATAAATAAATAATATATATATATATATATATATATATATTTTTTTTTTTTTTAAACTTATTTTTTTGTGAAACAGCAAAGTCCATTTAATTTACATTGAAGATGGAGGAGCAACCCAGGGCCCAAGCGCTGCAAATCCTCCAGTGCCATGATCCCCAAAGAAAGCTGTGACGTGTCCAGTCACAGAATCCTAAAGGATATGCAGATGAGAATGTAGGAACCACCCCCCCTCTCCTCTGTGCAGCCTGTGAACAAGAAGTCTGCACAATGTACTGAGTTCAAAGGGGTTCCTGGATTACAAAGGCTTCCAGTTGCTATGCCATTCCATGGTAGTCCAGTCACTCTCAATAGGGACACAAACTCTAAGACTCACTTTTTTGGGGCCCCTGGGAGGGGTGGCCCAGACATTGAGTTCTTTTGGGAGAAGCTTTTATTAGAACACTATATGCTCACTTCTCATATAATGTTCTCCCAGCTGTTCATGGGTATGCACTTACAGAACATCATAGGTGATAGCCAGAAATTTGCTAGCTCTCTCCCTTCAGAGAAGGCTGAGTAACTCCTTTCCCCAGTGGGAAGGTCTGTGGAAAATGCAGAGAGCAACTTATGGAGGAGGATCTCGATGCCATATCAAAAACATGAGTATTGGCACATGGAAACTCATGGCTTTGAGCTTCAGACACACATTATGATGTTCAGGAGAAGCTTGTTGATATGCCATGGAGAGAATCTCTTCAGAGAAAGATGCAGGAGGCTGCTACTCTAATTAAGCAGCTAGTGACACACTTAGGAGCCTCTCCCAGCTCACTGCTAACCTGGCCACCTCTTTTTCTCTGAGGTTACACAGTGAAGGACATAGGATGACCCGTTACTCTCAAAGGCATAACTGTCCTTTAGCCTCCTGCTCAGCTCTACCCAAACAAAGTTCTTGCTCTCAAATCCATCAGCAGGGAGCCCGGAAGACAAACCGACTCACCAGCCAATACCTGGGGATGGGGTTTTGACTATCGGTCTTGGACAACCACCTGGTCGTGGAAGGCTATGGCTTTTCATGGACAAGTGATCTCTAATCATCTTTGACAGTTGGATGCTAAGAATTGTCAAGTTCAGGGACAGATTGCACCTATTGGCATTCCCTCCAAATCACTCACTGAGAATAACTAAAAACACTCTTGAGCACCAGGAAATACTTGCACAGGAGTTCTCCGCCCTTCTAGAGATCAGGTTGAACTCATTCAGCAGGTGAAGAAGGGCAGTGATTTTACGCCATTCATTTTCTGGTTACAAGAAAGAGGTGGCGGTGAGGGGATTCCATCCCATTTTAGATCTGAGGAATCTGAACATCCCAGGAACAAATGGATCGCAGTGGGTTCTGGTAGATTGTGGTGTGGTTTGAGATAAAAGCCATGGTACAGGCCAATCATAGCAAGCTCAAAGTCCTAAACTTCAAAACAACTGACTTCAATAAAATGGCCAAGTACCTAAAGGAGGAGCTGACAGGGTGGAAGGAGATAAGGGAAGTGGAATTGTAATGGGCTAAACTAAAGGTGGCAATAAAAGGGGCAACAGATAAATATGTAAGAAAAGTAAATAAAAACAAGAGGAGAAGAAAACCTATTTGGTTTTCCAAAGAAGTGGCTGCTCAAATAAAGGCAAAAACCACATCTTTCACAAAATTCAAAATCTTGCAAACAGAAGAACACAGAAATGAATACAGGATCAAACTCGGTGTCAAAAAGAGAAATAAGGAAAGCAAAATCAAAGGCAGAGGAAAAGATGGCTAAAGATGTTAAGGGTGGCGACAAAACTTTCTTCAGGTATATTCGGGAAAGGAAGAAGATCGGAGTTGGAATTGCAGGACTCAGAAGTGCTGGGAACAGAATCGTGGAAAGTGACATTGAAAAAGTGAAATTGCTAAACAAATACTTCTGCTCTGTTTTTACTAAATAAAATCCTGGAGATGGACCAGCTCTGACTCCCAAATATAAAAATGGGAAGGAAGTAGATACCACACTATTCATAGAAGATG
Source organism: Ichthyophis bannanicus (assembly GCA_033557465.1). Classification (NCBI taxonomy): domain Eukaryota; kingdom Metazoa; phylum Chordata; class Amphibia; order Gymnophiona; family Ichthyophiidae; genus Ichthyophis; species Ichthyophis bannanicus. The sequence goes on along the minus strand of CM066034.1, from coordinate 376,355,753 downwards.
ATGTGTCAGAACAACTTGCTAAAATGAAAGTGGACAAAGCCATGGGACCGGATGGGATACATCCCAGGATACTGAAAGAGCTCAGAGAGGTTCTTGCAGGGCCGTTAAAGGATGTCTTCAACAGATCCTTGGAAACAGGAGAGGTTCCTCAGGACTGGAAAATGGCTGATGTCATACCTCTACACAAAAGTGGTGACAGGGAAGAAGTGTCGAACTACAGGCCCGTGAGCCTTACCTCAGTGGTGGGAAAAGTAATGGAGGCGCTCCTGAAAGAGCGAATAGTGAACTTTCTCAAAACCAACAGGTTGCAAGATCTGAGGCAACATGGTTTTACCGAAGGACGGTCTTGCCAAACAAATCTGAGTTCTTTGACTGGGTGACCAAGGAACTAGATCAGGGGCATGCGATGGATGTCCTCTACCTGGATTTCAGCAAAGCCTTTGATACTGTTCCTCAGAGGAGACTTGTCAATAAACTCAGTAGCTTGGGGATGGGACCCAAGATGGTAGAAATTGGTTGATTGACAGACGACAGAAGGTGATGGTAAATGGAGCTCACTCAGATGAAAGGAAGGTGATTAGCGGGGTGCCCCAGGGTTCGGTCCTTTGCCCGGCACTGTTCAATGTATTTGTGGGTGATATTGCTGAAGGACTGAATGGAAAAGTCTGTCTTTTTTTGCAGATGACACAAAAGTTTGCAACAGAGTGGACTCCCCCGAGAGAGTGATTAATATGAGGAAAGATCTACAAAAGCTGGAAGAATGGTCTAATGCTTGACAATTACGATTTAATGCGAAAAAGTGCAGTGTCATGCACTTGGGTAGCAGAAATCCAAGGGAAATGTACGCGATAGGGGGCGAGAGCTTGTTGTGCACGGTTCAGGAGTAAGACCTGGGTGTGATTATCTGTGATGATCTCAAGGTGGCAAAACAGTGCGACAAAGCGGTGACAAAAGCCAGGAGGATGTTGGGCTACATGCAAAGAGGGATTACCAGCAGAAAGGAAGAGGTACTTATGCCACTGTACAAGTCACTGGTGAGGCCTCACTTGGAATACTGTGTTCAGTTTTGGAGACCATATCTTGCAAAGGATGTAAAAAGACTGGAAACTGTTCAGAGGAAGGCGACCAAAATGATTTGGAGCCTGCGTCAGAAGCCTTATGAGAAGAGACTTGAAGACCTAAATATGTACACATTGGAGGAGAGGAGGGATAGGGGAGATATGATTCAGACCTTTAAATACTTAAAGAGAAATGATGAACAAATAAACCTCTTCCAAAGACAGGGATGCTGTAAAACTAGAGTACATAACATGAAGCTGTAAGGTGGTAAATTGAAAGGCAATGTTAGGAAATATTTTTTCACTGAAAGGGTGGTGGATGCTTGGCATGCCCTCCCGATGGAAGTGGTGGGGACAAACACGGTGACGGAATTCAAAACGGCATGGGACAGACACAGAGGATCCCCTTGCAGCAACAGGATAAAAACAAAATAAACTGAACCACCTAACTTCTGAACCATCTAACTTCTCAACAAATAGGGGTTTCCTACATGGAGTGGTGGGTTCACCCCTAAACAAAGACATGGGGAGGGGTGGCTTGCACAGAGCGGCAGGTGCACCTACTCTTGCCATCTTACTGGGCAGACTAGATGGACCATACTGGTCTTTATCTGCCGTCATTTACTATGTTACTATGATCAAATATCTGGTTCCAGAGGAGTTGAGAATGGTTTCTCTGGGAACAAGTAGGAAGTCGGCCCTCACATATGGGTGATGTTAGTCTGTGCAGTAACAACTCCCCTGCTTTCATTGAAAGTCAGTGGGAGTTCTACCATGCATGTGTGGTCACCTTCCTGCCTAAGGGTGCCATCTTACCTCAGTCTTCATTTTTTTACGGAGCCCATCAGACGCTTGTCTGTACCTTGGGAAATTTGCAATTTTCTTTGCTTTTTTTTTTGTTTTCTCAGTGTGATTCTTTACTTGGTCATGTACCATTACCTTCCTGTACCCGGAATCGGCATCACATTTTTCTCGGGTTCCCTCCTTTTTTCTTCACTCGGAGACTGAGTTTCTGACCAAGACCAAGCTCTCACGGAAGACCGCTTATCCTTCCTGACAGAAGGCTTCAGGGGAAATGTCCTTCTACCTGAAGAAGAAGGCCTACGACAGTACCCTCGTATCTGGCCTATCCGGCTTCCCCACAGGGGCAGCAGGCCAAGGGCTAGGGACATGGCCTCTTTAAGCCTAGGGCCCCCAAACCCCATACAGCATTTCAGCCGCATCCTGGTGGGGGCTTTTGACTCCTTGTACATAGCCAGTCTTCCCCAGGAGGCTAAAACATCCACTCCACATGGGGGGTGTCTGGTATCCTCCTCTCACCAGTGGCCCAACATCACCACTGGCGCTTGGGCTTTACAGGTTGTGAAGGATTGATACCTCTTCCATTTCAAGCAGGTGCCACTGCCCTTCTATCCAGGGGAGTTCCTGATGGACACCCTTCCATCAAGAAATCCTTCAGAAAGAGCTTGCCGGTCTCCTCCTCGATGAGGCAGAGTTTGTCTCCCGGCCTCGGATAGGAGAGGGGTTCTACTTCTGTTACTTCCTGGCCCCCAAGAAGACTGGAGGGTTTCTATCCATCCTAGATCTGCGAAACGTCAACCACTTCCCGGTGAAGGGGAAGTTCAAGATGATATTCCTTGGAACATTGTTGCCCTACCTCCAGCTAGAGATTGGCAATACTTTAGAGTTAAAATATGCTTATACCCACATCTTGATCCATTATGTACACCAGCAGTACCTCAGATTCGTCATCTGAGGCTGCCACTACCAGTACAAAGTTCTGCCTTTCGGACTTGCATCAGCTCACAGGGTGTTCACAAAGTGGTGGTAGCTGCCTTCCTGAGGATGCAAGGTGTATTTGTCTTCCCGTATCTGGATAACTGGCTCATCCAAGAGAGCACACCCGACGAGGTCTCTCATGCGGTGTGCCGCACCATCCTCGTACTCGAACACTTGGTGTTTGTCATCAACTATCCCAAATCCCACCTGCAGCCCACACAGCATCCTGAGTTCATCAGCACCCTCCTTGACACATAAAGCCAGAGCATTCCTTCCCACCGACAGGGCCCAATGACTGTCTGATCTCACCCGGGCAGTGAGTGCCTGCACTTCATTCTCTGCTTGCCTCATGCTGCACCTCCTTGGTCACATGGCTTCTACAGTTCATGTCGCCTTGTACACTTGCCTCCGACTGTGGCAGGCCCAGTGGAGCCCCTCCACTCAGTGGATGCAGGCAACAGGGCTCCTGGAGGACACAATCCAGGTGACCCCACCACTCGCCGACTCCTTCATCTGGTGGCAGCAGCTGCTGAATCTTTTGGCGGGGCTTTCCTTTCAGACACTTCTATATCAGTACATACTCACCATAGATGCCTCCATGCTCAGATGGGGAGCCCAGTGGAATGACCTCCAGACCCAGGGTGTCTGGTCATGGGACGAGACCCGACTGCACATCAACCTCTTCGAGCTCAGGTCGATTATAAAGGCCCTGCAGATGTTTCAAACTTACCTAGCTGACCAGATCATCCTGGTACAGATGGGCAATCAATTGGCAATGTTCTATCTCAACAGGCAGGTTGGAATGGGCTCCTACTCCCTCTGTCGGGAGGTAGCCTGCCTCTGGAACTTTGCCATCAGCTGGGGTATGCTTCTCAGGGCGGTGTTTCTTCTGGGACAGGACAATGCCTTAGCGGACAGGCTCAGTTGGGTGCTCCAGCCCCACGAGTGGCAGCTCAATCCACAGGTTCTCCTTCGCATCTTCAGTAGGTGGGGCACCTTGATGATGGCTCTTTTTGCCATCCCCAGCAGCACCTATTTGCCTCGTTTCTGCTACAGGCTTCCAGCCCCTGCTCTGATAGCACCTGATGTCTTTCTCCTGCCTTGGGGCGAGGGTCTCCTGTATGCGTACTAGGGCGTGTCAATTTTAGGGGTAGATTTTTATGTTTACAAACTACTAGTGACCAAATTATGCAGTTTTGCATGCTGAATCTAAAGCTATCTTTAGAAACTGCTTAAAGTGGTCTTACCTACATAAAATCACAGTTGAAATATGCAGAAATTAAGTCATATTTATTTGAACATATAAATAGTCTGAACAACACCTGTAGCCACATAATTGTCTTTAAAATGTCATATATGCAGTTAATTTAATGTTAAAATCCAGCAAAGAAGCCATATCTTGTTTGCTTCTGTTTCGGCTCATGAGTTCCCTGCTGATTATCTGACCCCTAATATAATGTTACCTCGTCTCTTGATTGTGCACATGACCAGCAGCCTCAGTTGTCATTTTTACACACCTTTCCATGGACTGGGTATGTGATGGCCAATCTGGAATAACTATGGGCTTGCTCAGAAATGCCTTGATCTCTACTATTGTCATGGTACAGGTAAGAGGAGGCTCAGACTCTGGAGTTCCAGTCAAGTAATTGGGTAAGTGTAGTTGCCTCAGTGTTGATAGATGGTGTTTTTTCTGGGTCTCACACTGCTGTCTCCAAGCTGAGTCTTCTCATCTCTTTCACCTCTGATCTTCAATATCTTCTCCACTGCATCTCCTCTCTCCTGTTCCTCTTCACTGCACAACATAGCTTGCAGAACAGACTTGCTGTAACCATATCAATCTGACCTTGTCGCTGTAGGCATGACTGTCTTCCTTACCTGTTCACACTGTTCTTTCAACAGTTGCAGCTGGAAAAGATGATGCTTGGGACCTTGTGTCCAACTTCTATTTATTTTTACATTGAACCAGTTCACCATGTAAATTCCAACATAGAACCCTACAATCATTCTTAAGTTTTTCAGATTCTTTCCTTTCAGATTTTGCTTGGAAATCCATAATCTCATGAATGTTAGAGCTGTTATAAACCATCTGCTAAGTGACACAGGTCCTATTTCCAACAGTAATTTGCATATTTTTGTGTACAGGTAGGTAAATAACATATTACACAAAATTTAAAGCTAGTTGTTGATTTGCCACATGAAATTGTACCTTTTTTCACTAGTAGTTTTTAAAATGATGACATCTCCAAATTTGACACATCTTAATGCGTACCCTCCCACCCCCCTGGTAGCCAAGACCCTCTTCAAGATTCAGATGGACTGGGCCATGGTCATTCTCATGGCCCCTCACTGGCCTAGACAGCCATGGTTCCCCTTGCTGCTCAGTCTTTATCAGGCGCTCCTGGTTTCCCTGGGCTGTGCCCCGGATCTGCTCTCACAGGGTGAATGGATCCTCCTGCATCCCAACCTCCAGTTCCTAGCTGTGATGGTGTGGCTGCTGAGAGTGTAGCTCTGGCCCAGTTTCACCTGCCCAGGGAGGTTGAGGATGTCCTCCTTGCTTTTCGCAAGGATTCCACCAGACGATCATATACCTTTGAATGCTGTGGTTTTGCTGTCTGGTGTGTGGATAGAGTTATCAATCTTTTCTCCTGCCCAGTGCAGGAGGTCCTGCAGTACCTCCTCCACCTCTCTAGTGCTGGTTTGAAGTCCATTTTCGTACAGGTACACTTCAGTGCCCTCGTGGCTTACCATCACCTGGTTGATTATCAATCCCTGTCCATTCACCCTCTTGTTGACTGCTTCATATGAGGACTGCTGATTTTTCAGGCCTCCCATCTTCCCACCTGTGGTGGCATGGGACTTGAATGTGGTTCTCTGAAAGCTCATTGCTCCTCCCTTTGAGCCGCTTGTCTCTTTTCATCTCAAGTATCTCACTTGGAAGGTAGTCTTTCTCGTGGCGCTCATGACTGCACGCAGGGTCAGTGAATTGCAGGCTTTAGTGGCCCATGCCCCTTACACCAGGTTCCATCTTAATAGGGTGGTCTTTCGTATTCCCCCTAAATTTCTTCCTAAGATGGTCTCCTCCTTTCATCTCAGTTAGGAGGTGGTTCTACCCACCTTTTTTCCCAGGCCTCACGCGAGCAGAACTGAGGCTTGTCTTCACACTCTAGAGTGTAAAAAAAGCTTTGGCCTTCTACATTGAGCGAACGAAGGCTCACCGCCACTCATCTCAGCTGTTCATCTCTTATGATTCGAACAGGCTTGGTGTTACGGTCTCTAAATGCACCTTTTATACCTGGTGGCAGACTGTATCTCATTTTGCCTATAGGCAGGCTGGTCTCTCTCTGGAATGTCATATGTTGACCCATAACGTCTGGGCCATGGCTTCCTCTGGCACATCTGCGCTCCATCTCCCTTTTGAAGATCTGGGATGCTATCTTGCCTTTGACCCACACTTTTGCAGCTCGCTATTGCCTTGATGGGGATTTCCGTTATGACAGTACCTTCAGACAAGCTGTACCATGGCATCTCTTCGGGGATTGATACAACTCCTCCCCCTAGCCCTTCTGTCTGTCCAGGCTACCGGAGAATTGATTCATAGAAACATAGAAACATGACGACAGAAAAAGACCACATGGCCTATCTAGTCTGTCCTTCCATAACAACTACAACAGTCCACTTTTTGCCTTTAGAGATCCTCTGTGTTGGTCCCATGCTTTCTTGAATTCAGTTACTGTCCTCATCTCTACCACCTCCACTGGGAGACTATTCCACGGATCCACTACTCTTTCCGTAAAGAAATATTTCCGCATATCACTCCTGAATCTATCTCCCTTCACCCTCATCCCATGTCCCCTCGTAGCAGAACTTGCTTTCAATTGGAAGAGGCTCTCTCCCTGAACATTTATGCCATGGAGGTATTTAAACATCTCAATCATATCACCTCTATCCCGCCTTTCCTCTAAGGTGTACATATTAAGATCCTTAAGTCTGTCCTCATATGCTTTATAATGAAGCCCATTAATCATTTTGGTAGCAACCCTCTGCACCGACTCCATCCTGTTCACATCCTTTTGAAGGTGCGGTCTCCAGAATTGCACACCATACTCCAAATGAGGTCGCACCAAAGACTTATACAGAGGCATTATCACCTCCTTTTTTCTGCTAGCCATTCCTCTCCGTATGCACCCAAGCATCCTTCTAGCTTTTGCTGTCGCCTTTTCCACCTGTTTAGCTACTTTAAGATCATCAGACACAACCACGCCTAGGTCCCGCTCTTCTTTAGTGGACAAAAGTACTTCACCTCCTATACTGTATTGCTCCCTTGGATTGCTGCAGCCCAAATGCATGACCTTACATTTTTTAACATTAAATCCCAGCTGCCAAATTCTAGACCATTCTTCAAGCTTAGCTAGATCCCTCCTCATGTTATCTACCCCTTCCTGGGTGTCTACTCTATTGCAGATTTTGGTATCATCCGCAAAGAGGCAAACCTTACCCGACAGCCCTTCCGCTATATCACTAACAAAGATGTTAAAAAGAATTGGACCAAGGACAGATCCCTGGGGCACACCACTGGTAACATCCTTCTCCTCAGAGTGAGCTCCATTTACTTGTACTCTTTGTCGCCTCCCACCCAACCAATTTCTAACCCAAGCAGTAACTTTAGGGTCCATCCCTAGGGTGCTCAGTTTGTTTATAAGTCGCCTGTGAGGAACAGTGTCAAAGGCTTTACGGAAATCTAAATACACCACATCTAGAGCTCTCCCTCGGTCCAACTCCCTGGTCACCCAGTCAAAAAAATCAATCAGATTTGTCTGACAAGACCTGCCTCTGGTGAATCCATGCTGCCTCGGATCCTGTAATCCGCTGGACTCCAGAAACCTCACTATTTTCTCTTTCAGCAGCGTTTCCAATAATTTACTCACCACCGAAGTTAAACTAACCGGCCTGTAGTTTTCAACCACATCCTTACTTCCGCTTTTGTGTAAAGGCACCACATGAGCCTCTCTCCAGTCCTTTGGCACCACTCCTGACTCCAACGAGGCATTGAAAAGGTCAGTCAGTGGAGCTGCTAGAACGTCCCCAAGTTCCCTCAGTATTCTAGGGTGTATCCCATCCGGTCCCATCGCTTTGTCTACTTTAAGTTGAGCTAGTTTCTCACGAACACAGTCTTCTGAAAATAGTTCAAGATGTCCCTCGCTTCTGTTCTTATTTGTGGGTGTTTTCTGAGGTCCTGCTTGAGGGTGAGGCTGCATCCTGACCTTTTGACCTCTCAGCGCTCTTCGCTATCATTCACAGTCTGTTTTTTTTTTTTTTTAAATTTCAATCAAATAAATGACAAAATACAAAATAAAGAAAATCAAGAGATATCATAAACAGCAGACACATCAAAATCAGTTATACAAGAAATAAATACATGATTTAGCCCACATCATGGAAGTGAAAACTAGACAAAGAAAAGGAAATTAATCTCAAATAGTAACCAGGGTCAATTAAGTTGACCCACTCTTAAAGGGATATTTACAGTCAGACAGCATCATTCCCCTTTATGCCCTGTCTATCTGTCAAAAATTTCTCCAGATGTACAACATCTACAAGTATAAAGGAAGCGCCATCATAATTGATGACACACTTACAGGGAAACCTTAGAAAAAAAGTAGCTCCCAAAGCAAGAACCCAGGGCTTTAATGATAAAAATTGCCTCCGGCGCAATTGGGTGGCACGTGCTACATTGGGGAAAACATTTACAATCTGCCCACAAAACTTAATTGCTTTAACTTTAAAGTAAGCTTTAAGAATACGCTGTTTGATCACCACAGAAGGAAAGGTGACCAGCAGAGTAGACCGTACAGTAATAGTATCCTCTATAAAGGCGGTGAGATTAGAGAAAGAGGAAACCACCTCGTCCAGTTCACCCTCCGAGGAGTTAACCTTTTTCACGGAAGAGGGGATATAGTAAATCTGAGAGACCTCAATGGGGTCAGATATGGATAATATCTCTTTAAGATATTTATCCAAAAGGATCTTTGCAGATAACAAAGAAGATTGAGGGAAATTTAAGAACCGTAAGTTACATACCCTCATAGAATTTTCCAGTGATTCCAATTTAGAGTGTACAATCAAGGAGTCCTCAATTCCTGCAACATTAACTGAATGCAAAGGAAGCACCTGAGATTCTATTTTGGAAAGAGCCACATCCATAGAGGAAACCCTTTCATCCAGCAGCCGCAGAGAATCTGTAGCATCCTGGGTGAAAGCACATAAAGAATTTAATTTCAGGGATACTTTTGAATCTATACATTTTAAAGCTCCCCACACATCCTTCAAGGTTACATCCACTTCAGCAGGCAACTCTGGGAGCTCTAAAGTAACTCCCGGAGTTAAACCCTGAACTGGAGTTGGCAAAATGATCCCACTCCTCAACTCTCTATTCGCCTCAGAAAAGGTTCTAGAAGTGACAGAAAAACCAGACCCAGGGCAAGGAGGAGGAGATCTCCCATCAGGGCTCAACGAAACCCCATCAGGAGAGGACTGGGCCAAAGGAGGAGGTACAGCAACTAAATGTTTATCCATGGGGCCGACCAGTTTAGACCCAACGGTATCGGCTCCCAGGGATTTAGTACCTGCCTTTGCCTTCCTCTTCCCCATTTGTAACAACCAAATCAACAAAAGGAAAATTACAAACCCAGTAAGGGACGACGAGACATAGACAGACAAAACAAATATACTTTACCAACCCCCCAGGAAGCTTAGCTGAAGGAAACAAACAATTCTCGAAAGACCAGAACGGCGTTGAAATGGCGTCGAAGGGGCGTCTTAAGGGGGCAAATCCTACCCCCTTAGACACGCCCCTTCATAGCACGCACCGCGGTCACGCTCTGCGGTCGCGAGAGAATAAGGAAAATATAAAGAGAGCAAAGACCCCTCCAGGAGGAGACTGTCCCGGGCGTGCCTGCCCGATGTTGCAATCAGCAGCGTCACCTCCACCGGAATAGTCCAGCAGTCTCAGGTCCCACTCTCCACGGACCGGCTCCCCTCCACACACTCTCCGAGTTCACTCCCCACAGTCTGTTTTTTCAGCGCCATGGTTTTTACAGGTTTTTGGTAGCCTGTAGCTAGGGAGTCCCATGTGTGAGGACTGACTTCCTACCTGTTCCCAGAGAAAGCATAGTTACTCACCTATAGCAGTTCTCCGGGAACAGCAAGCATCAGTCCTCTCACTACCCTCCTTCCTCCCATGGATTTTTTTTTCTTTTTTTGCTTGATTAAGCTATGTCATCACACTAAGGTAAGATGACACCCTTGGGCGGGAAGGTGACCACACATGAGTGGTAGAACTCCCAAAAGCTTTCTATGAAAGCTGGAGAGTGGTTACCGCGCAGGCTCAGTCAGTGCCAACGTCGCCCATATGTGAGGACTGATTCCTGCTATTCCTGGAGAACACCTGCTACAGGTGAGTAACTGTGCTTTCCCTTAGCACTCTGATTCATTGTCTCCAAAAGGAAGATTTGCTATGGTCTGTGAACTTAAAGGGTGCATATATCCACATTCAGATACCTCCTGTAAGTGGGACGTATCTGCATTTCATCATAGGAAATGCTACTTCCAGTACCGCTTCTGCCTGTTGGCCTCACGTCTGCTCCTTTTCACCTAAGGTATTTCCATTGTTGCAGCTTGGCTAGACGTGTTGGGTGTGCATGTGGTTCCCAATTTGACAATTGGCTGGTGAAGAGCATATTTCAGGAGGAAACACAAGAATCTCTATGCACTACCATTCGGGTGTTGGAATTGTTAAGATTTGTAATAAATTACCACAAATCCAAATTGAACCCGTTAAATCAATTGGAATTCATAGGTGCTCTGCAAGGTATGACTCAGGTGACAGACTCACTAAGCTGGTCACCACAGTGGTAGGTGCACAAAGATGTCAGCAGGTACAGGTAAGTAACTTTTGTTATTTCTATAGTACAGTCCTTAATTTTTATTACAGCTCCATTACTGCTATATAAGGTACCTGGACATTGCTAAGGACATTTGCTCCATTTCAGATTATGCAGAGTATGACTGCTAAATTGATATTTAGACACAAATGGGACTGTGATATCCCTCTTGATTTACATTGACTTCCTGTTCAAGCCTGTATATTGTTTTAAATTGTTGATCTTTGAAAAGTTTGTACAGTGTAACCACATACTACATGATGCCTTTTAAGATCATTTGCCTCACTAGATCTGTTAAATTGTGCAATCTTAACAAGTTATGTTTTTCTGTCACCCAGTGATCTAATACTTAACTAAAGTTATTTTTTTCAAAGGACTATTTATTGTGTAGCCATATATTGGAACTTGCATGTTTAAAAAAAAGGCTATTCCAATGGTTTTTAAGTCATTAACAGACCAGGATATTATGATAAGGAGGAACTTGACTGTTTGGTACTATCAATTAGTTATTTGTACTGTCACGATTAGGGAATATTAAAGCACATGGAGATTGGGAATCTCCAGGAACAAGCAGGAATGCAATCTTCACATGGGGTGAATGTCACCGACTGAGCCTGTGAGGGAACACTCCCCAGCTTCCAGTAAGAAAGCCTTTGGGGGCACTCCACTGCACCTGCGTACCTCCCTTCCCAACTCCTCAGTTCTTCATTTTCCACATAGTCAGCAGGACACTTTGTCCTGTCACTGCCAAAACACTGCTCTTTTTTGTGGAACATTGTGCTTCTGTCTTCCCGTCGATGCTTGTTCCGTTGAATCAGACACCGGTCCCGATTAAATCTTTCATTTTTTTTTCTTTTCAAATTTTCCTTTATCTTTACTTTCCATTTTCATTGTGGTTTCACCACTAGACTAGGCCTCCATAGTCTTCTCTTCAATCTAAAAGACATTTTTAAAGGCATGGAAAAAACAGTCAGTGGTTTAAAAAAGTGTACCAAGTGTGCCGGTATCATCTTGGTCACTGATAAACATGACTGGTGTCTAGAATGTTTGAGTTCTGATCATCAGCCCAGTTCTTGTTCTTTGTGCCAACAAATGACACAAAGAAGCCTCAAGAACTGAGCCAGACAGCATGTGTCATTGTTCGCCTCGGACTCTCTCGGTAGCTTCCACCTCATCAAGGGCATAGACTTTTTTTCATGGCGTTCTGACTTCTTCAGAGTCCAAACATAAGAGTAAATCAAAGTTTTTGGTCATTTCCAAACCTTCGGCATCGAAGACCAATATTGAGGCCAGAAAGAAGTACCAGCATAAGCACTGTGATTCTCCTAGAGGTGCTTCCGATGCAGGTCAGCCAGCCAAATAGCCGTGGCGGGAGGATCTGTACTCCAAAGCATAGATGGGGCTCCAGGATGTTTCCAAGGCATCAACCTCCAGAGAGCTACTGGTTCTATGTTCTGGGATGGTGGTTCAAAGTCTCCTAGGTGACTTCACCCAGACATTGGCCATCTCCCTAGATCATCACATGCTGGCTCTCGAGAGGAGTTTGACAGCACTTCTGACAGCCTTCGTACTGATAACATCGAGAACTTCAAGAATGCAGGCTTAAGCACCAAGCCTATAACCATGCGAATCGGGCTCGAATGCTGGCCCTTTAACTGGCATCGTCGGAACCCCCCGAGGTGTACATACCTTCATTGGAACCGGTCGATGCCTCCGTTATCTAACAGACTTAGATCATCATGGCTCTTGGTTCCGCTACCTCAGAGTATTGGTATCTACCTTCGACGTCCATAAAGCCTAGTGGTTGGGGCAAGGTACTTCAGGCTGGAAGGTCAGGGGTTCAAATCCCACTAGAGGACAGCAACCTTGGGCCAGAAGGACTGGGGTTTCTAGTCCCACAGATGCTCCTTGTGGTCTTGGGCAAGCCACTTAACCCTCCATTGCCCATGTTCCCTGTAAGTATTAGTGTATGTGTCTCATATCCCTGCGTGTTTAATGTATCCCCCAATTGTGTTGTGACCGCTTTGATTGAAGGATAAGGTGGTATACAAAACTGCCTAAATAAATAAATAAAATAAATAAAATAAAGTTGAACCCGGGACCGCTAGTACTTTGATTTTCTTACCTGACTCAGATTCTAACAAGAGGATCACTCGATTCCCTAGAACTTCCAGACATCCTTTTGGACCTTCCGCTGCCTCAGGAATGGCATCCGTCCCCACCAGAGGATATATCTTTTCAGGACTTCATCCGTCACATGGCAGCAGGACTCTCCATCACAGTAGCCTCAGAGAAGGAACTGAGAGCATAGGAATTGGAGATACTCCAATACCCTCCCACACCCAAAGAAGTGTCTACACTACTGTTGCATCGTATACTACAAGATCTTATGCTCCACATGTGGGAGGCTCTGCTCACGGTTCCCCCTCTCAGCAAGAGACTCAATACCATCTACCGAGTACCAGAAGTCCAGGCTCAGCTCCCCCACCACTTAATGGTGGTGCAATTGGTGATGCACCTAATAAAAAAAGCTCAAAGAATCATTCCTCCACAACACCTGGCAGAAACTCGAGGACACTCGATGCCTTTGGACATCAATGCTTTCAAGCTTGCATATTGGCCTCTGGAATTAACTGTTACATGCTGTACTTGGACATGTTTCTGAAGGATGTCACCAGGGTTCTGGAGACTTTTGCCTTCATGCTTCCTAAGAATAAAAGGAGTGCCTTCCAGACACTCATCAAACAGGGCCAAAACACTTCTAAAGTTCTTATCAGGGCCTCTTTTGATGCCTTTGAATCCACCAGCAGAGCTTCAGCAGTCTGCATTGGGTTCGCAGGATGGCCTAGTTGCAGACATCAGACCTTGAGCAATGATCCAGGATAGACTTGCCAATATCACATATACTGGAGAAAACCTTTTTGGCAAAGATTGGTGGGAAAAAGCAGGCGAGACTGAGACTGATGATCTCGCCCTAAAACTTCTTTCCAGGAAAACAGCTGACCCATCCAAAAGAAAGGCCCTTCCCAAGAAATCTATCTAGTCTAAGAAAAAGAGATACTATCCTTCTTCATCTTCTGCTGCCTATCAACCTCAGCAATCTCAACAGAGGCAGCAGGGCCCTCGCCAACCCAAGAAGCCCAAGGCTCCTAAGCCCCAGTTGGCTGCACAGGCACAACCTGCACCTGGTTTTTGACTCATTCCTAGAGAGCATTGCCAGTCTGCTACTGGAAGGCCCCCAGCCCCTCCACATAGCAGGCAGACTGTCACTATGCCCACAGGTGGCACGTCATAACATCAGAGCAATGAACACTTCATATTGTCCATAGGGGTTATCTGCTTCACTTCAAAACTTTACCCCCCACCAGCTTCACAGGGGGTTATCCCACACAACCCCTTCAATGCACTCTTAAAATTGGAGGTGACCGCCCTGTTCTAGGGTGCTATATAAAAAAAAAAAGTTCCTCCTCAAAGGATGGGCTTCTATTGTCTATATTTCCTCATGCCAAAGAAAACAGGAGGATTCAGGCCCATCTTGGATCTCAGAAACCTAAACCAGTTCATGGTCCACAAATACCTCCAGAGCCACGATTTGACTATATTCTCTAACCTAAAATAAGCATGCACGCATTTACTAATCCATCCCTCACACAGACAGTATCTGTACTTCATGTTTCAAGGAAACCATTATCGATACCGGGTTCTCCCCTTCAGTCTAGCCTCTGCTCCAAGGGTCTTAACAAAATGCATGGCAGCAATCACTGCCTACCTACGCACCTTGGGGGTATTCATCTTTCCTTAGTTAGACGATTGGCTGGTCAAGGGAGAATCCCCTCAAGAGGTAAAATTCTCTCTTCATTGCACCATCATGGTGGTCCAACACCTGAAATTTGTCATAAATTTCCCAGTGTTTCACCTCGCTTCACCCCAACAACTGGAGTTTATCGGAGCGCTCTTAGACTCTCAACGGGCCCGAGCTTTCCTCCCATAGGATCGCTGTGCCCACCTCATCTAGCTGGAAAAGCAGGTGCAAAAGTAAAGCAGAGTAACAGCTCGAGAGATGCTAAGACTCTTAGGACAAATGACCTCCATGGTCCATGTTGTCCCCTATGCTTGCTTACACATGCGACAAGCACAATGGACTCTGTCTTCTCAATGGATGCAAGCGAAGGGGCGTCTCAAAGACAAGATCCACATCACTCCTCAACTGATCAGGTCCCTTCAGTGGTGGTGTTTCTCACCAAACCTACTCGTCTGGTTACCTTTTCAGATGCCTCCACCTCTATGTACCCTGACGATGGATGCTTTCAAGCTGGTTTGTGGAGCACATCTGAACGACCTAACCATACAGAGACTGAGGACACAACAGGAATCTTCCCTGCAGATCAATCTGCTAGAACTACAGGCACTGACAAATGCTCTTTGGATGTTTCAGCCCCAACTTTCTGGACATCCTGTTCTAGTTAGGATGGACAACCATGTTGCCATGTTCTACATGAACAAACGGGGGCGGGGGGGTTCCCCTCCCCTCCCCTCCCCTCCCCTCCCCTCTCCTCTCCTCTCGGAAACAATTTGCCTGTGTTCCTTTGCTATCTCTCACCGCATTCACCTCGGAGTGGTGTAACTCCTGGCCAAACTCAATGTCCTAGCGGACAGGCTAAGACTTTTCCTTCGTCCACACGAATAGGTCTTGCATCAGGAGACGGCAACTTGAGGAATCCTACTCATAGATCTTTTTGCCACTCCTCAAAACACACAACTTCTGTTCCAGGGTTCTGTCGCTGTACCGACAGGCCCCGGACGCCTTCCTTCTACAATGGGAACGGGGACTGCTCTGTGCATTTCCACCTGACCCCATGATACCCAAAACGCTTTTCAAGCCACAGGCCAACAAGGTCTTGATGATTCTCATAGCCCGCTTTTGGTCCCGTCAACCGTGGTTTCCTCTGCTTCTTCATCTTACACAGGCTCAACCTCTCAACATTGGATGTGCACCCAAACTCCTCTCAGGACCACGGGACACTCCATCCCAATCTTCACTCCCTACGCCTGACAGCATGGCTGCTGAAAGGTTTGTGCTCGTTGACCTCGACCTGCCACAGGTGGTCAAAGATGTCCTTTTTGCATCAAGTAAAGATTCCACCAGATGATCCTATACCTTAAAGTGATGTAGGTTTGCCCTGTGCTCCCCAAAGGACATTGACCCCTTTTCTTGCCCGGTGGAATCTCTTCTACAATATCTTCTCCACTTATCCTTAAGAGCTCTTAAAACCAACTCAGTTATTTATTTATTTATTATTTATTAACAATTCTTATATACCGCACTATTAGACATCAGCGCGGTTTACATTGAACAAAAAACATCCGACAATTTACATATGTCTGGTCAATTACATTTAACAGGAGATATATATAGCGTTCACCTTTAGTACCATTGCGGACTCTCACAGACCACTAGATGGCAGCCTCTCACTCCTTGGTAGCACACTTCATGCGGGGTCTCCTGCTGTCCAAGCCACCCATTAAGCCACTTTTGGTGGCTTGGGATCTGAATATGGTTCTGGCCTAACTTCTAAAGCCACCTTTCGAACCTTTAGCCATCACTTCACTGACGTTTTTGTCTTGGAAGGTCACCTTCCTTATTGCCCTCACTTCAGCTCACCGCATCAGTGAGCTGTAAGCTCTAGTGGTGGACCCCTTCTATACTCTGTTCCGCCATGACAAGGTGGTTCCCCATACTCATCCACACTTCCTCCTGAAGGTGGTTTCCTCTTTCCATCTAAACCAGTGGGTAATTCTCCTGATTTTCTTCCCTAAACCACATGCGTCTCAGGCTGAAGCAGCCTAATATACCTTAGACTACAAGCGAGCGCTGGCCTATTACTTGGATAGAACTAAAGATCACAGAAGATCCTGTTATTAATTTCCTTTGATCCTAGTCACCTCTGTCTACCGGTGATGAAACATACTCTATATAGATGGATAGCAGATTGCATTTATTTTGCTTATGCACAAGCAGAACTCTTTGGAGGGTCATATCACTGCTCATAATGTGCAAGCTATGGCAACCTCCGTAGCCAATCTCCGTTCAGTATCCATTGAGGGCATCTGCCGGACAGCTACCTGGTCCTTCATTCATACTTTTGCTGCACGCTACTGTCTGGCAGAGACTCCCGTTGGGGCGCTGTCTTTGGCCAAGCTGTACTCCAGCACCTCTTTGGGACTTAAACTCAACTCCCACCCTCCGTCCTGAACGTCTACAAGATACCAGAATCTCATCAAGGGAGTATTGCCTCCTGGAATAGAATCCAGTGGTCCACAACTCTTCCAGATTCTTTGGCTACAAGTTTTTTTTTACCTCGGAGATTGCACTGCTCTCCCCCTCCCCCCCCCTCCATACCAGTCTGATACCTGGGAGCTAGTGAGTCGCATATGTGAAGACTGCATTCCTGCTTGTTCATAGAGACAGTGTAGTTATTCACCTGTAACAGGTGATCTCTGGGAACAGCAGGAATCTGTCTCCACAACCCGCCCTCCTCCCCTGGGAGTTGTAGGGTGCTTTTATTTTCTTCTTCTCAGCTACAAACTCAACTGAGGAGAGGAGTTGCGAAGGCAGGCACGCAGGTGCAGTGCAGTGCTCCCAAAGGTCTTCCTATTGGACGCTGGTGAGTGTTCCTGCTCGGGCTCTGTCGATGATGTTCATCCGTATGTGAAGACTGATTCCTGCTGTTCGAGATCACCTGTTACAGGTGAGTAACTATTCTTTATTGATATTTGAAATGAATAAATTGTTGTTGATTTTTAATAAAATTAGTTCCAGTTTATAAAACTATTTTGTTGGGTAGTATATAAATGTTTTCAAATTAATTTAAATTAGATCTGGATGAAGTGACAACTCAGATCACAGGTGGTTTTCTCAACTTCCATGGCTTAGTCATTTTTGTTGTTGTTGTTAAGTGCCGTCGAGTCGGAGTCGACATCCATATGATGTTATTGAAAATACCATGGCTTGAACAAGTCGAATCTTTGTATGGAGAGAGACATCTCTGCTCTTGAGAATCTTGTATAGGTCTTTCACAGCCATTCTGCCAAGAGCAATGCGTCGTCTGATTTCTTGACCGTTTGTTGCTTCTTTATTGATAGTTGATCCAAGTAGGTTAAAGTTGTTCACGATTTCAATTTCTTCTCCTTCAACGATGAACCTGTTGATTATGCCAGTTGTCATGATCTTTGTCTTCTTTACATTAAGGCGCAGGCCCATTTTGAGACTGTTCTTTGATTGTGAGAAGCAAATGTTTCAGATCATCTTCACTTTCAGCCATTAATGTGGTATCATCAGCATAGCGAAGGTTGTTGATGAGTCTTCCACCAATCTTCACACCTCTGTTGTCTTCATACAATCCTGCTTCTCTGATGATTTGTTCAGCATATAAATTAAACAGGTAGGGGGAAAGTATGCAGCCTTGTCTTACACCTTTGCTTATTTTAAACCATTCTGTTTCTCCTTGTTCCGTTCGAACTGTTGCTTCTTGATCAATGTACAGATTGTGCAAGAGTACGATCAGGTGTTCTGGTATACCCATGCTTCTTAATGTGGCCCAGAATTTCTCATGGTTTACACAGTCAAAAGCCTTGCTATAAGTAGATAACCTTGCACAAATAGATATCCTTTTGGTATTCTTTAGTCTTTTCAAGTATCCATCTCACATCCGCAATGATGTCTCTCGTTCCTCGCCCTTTCCTGAACCCTGCTTGCACTTCAGGTAGTTCTTGTTCCAGGTATGGTTGTAGTCTCTTTTGAATAATCTTCAGTAGAATCTTGCTGGCATGTGGGGTCAGAGCGATTGTGCGATAATTTCCACAGTCAGTTGAATCACCTTTCTTTAGTACTGGTATAAACACAGATCTTTTCCAGTCAGTTGGCCATGATGTTGTCTTCCATATTTCTTGGCCGAGCCTTGTAAGTACGGTAACAGCTGCATCAGATTTCTGTAGTACTTCTATGGGAATGCTATCAATGCCTGGTGCTTTGTTCTTTGATAAGGCTTTTAATGCTGCTTCAACTTCTTCTTTCATCATCAATGGTTCCCGATCATAAGGTACAGGTTGAAACGGCTGTTGGTCCACTTGATCTTTATCATATAAAAACTTTGTATATTCCTTCCACCTTTTCTTGATCTTCTCAGCATCATTCAATATAGAACCTTGAGCATCTTGTAACATTCCATTTCGAGGCTGGAACTTTTTCTTTAACTCTCATAGCTTTAGGAAAGCCGATCTTGTTCTTCCTCTAATAGTTTCTGCTTCTATTTCCTTGCATGCGTCGTTGTAGTACTTTTCCTTATCCTGTCTTGCTGCACGTTGGAAATCTCTGAGTTCTGTTATTGTCTTTCTTTCTCCTCTGGCTTTAGCTTCTCTGCGTTTCTGGGCAATTTTCAGAGTTTCTTCTGTCATCCATTTTGGCCGTTTTTGCTTTTTCACCTTTTGTAGAGACTTCTCGCTTTCTTCCAACACAACCTTCTTGATGTCATTCCATAACTCTTCTGGAGCTCTGTCATTTGTATCTAAAGCAGCAAATCGATTTTGCAGGCAGTCTTTAAATTCCAGTGGTATATTCTCAAGGTCATATTTTGCTGCATTCATGAGTTATTTATGGATGGTTAAGTCTGAGTCCATACTGAATGCATCCCTGGTTGAGGGGGTTCTTTCCTGAACTTTGAACCTTTAAATAGGTTTATTCAAAGCCTGTTTAAGAAAAGCTGACCTTGAATAACTGTTGCTTTAAGGAGAATTTTCAGCCCATTTCTAGCATTTCTTATTTAGGCAAAATATTTGAATGGGCATTATAATCAATTCACCAGATTTCATGGATGACATTAATTTCCTTAATGACCTCCAATATGGATTTCGGCCTAAAGAAGCACGAGACAGTCTTGTTTCCTCTGTTGGTCTCTTCTTACTTGCCAGCAGGTGGCAGCAGACTTGACCAGTTTCAGTGATGTCATCACTTAGCATATTCTCTAGAACAGGGATCTCTAAATCCAGTCCTGGAGGGTCGCAAACCATTCATGTCTTCAGGATATCCCTAATGAACATGCATGAGAACATCAAATACAGTGGGGGCAGTGCATGCAAATATATTTCCCGCCGGCAGGAACCACAGAGAACACCCGCAGCCATCTTCAGCTCCCCGATCAGGGTAGAGCTCCTGAGCGGGCCGACCAGCCTTCCCGCTCAGGCCTCCAGCCCAATCGGGGCTGTGGGAGGAGGAGCCAGCAACTGCAAGAGCAGCTGCCGCCGGCGGGAACCACAGAGAACACCCGCAGCCATCTTCAGCTCCCCGATCAGGGTAGAGCTCCTGAGCGGGCCGACCAGCCTTCCCGCTCAGGCCTCCAGCCCAATCGGGGCTGTGGGAGGAGAAGCCAGCAACTGCAAGAGCAGCCGCCGCCAGGCGGGTCCGCGCCTGTCGGGCCTGCGCCTGAGGGCCTTGCCAGAGGGCCCTTTGGCGTGGCCCTTAGGTGGTGGCCTCCTGATTCCCTTACCTCACCGTTCCAGCAAAACCAGCCCACCACTCCAACACATTTCCTGAAGAATTATCCACCGACCCTCTGAGACACTTCGCTAATTAAAAAGGACACCACTGTTCTATGAGGTAAATCTCCTCATTTAATTGTGGATACTCCACAGGGACTTGTAGAACTGAACATTAATCTTTTACCTTGTTCCCTCCAAAGCTAAATTGCCTTGCTTTAAATCGTAGATGTGCTTATTACCTAGATATCATGCTGTGAATAGCTCTCAATCTTTGTATCTATATGCTCTGACGTACCGTAATTTGCTACAGTACTGATACAGTTTTGATACATTACTGTTACATTGTTATATTCCCTACTACTATTGCCTTAACTTGTATCTTGGTATCAAACTTATATCCTGCACTCAAACGTATTAGCCATCCACCCAAAGTAGCTGTCTCACATAGAACACCCTAAAAATGCCCCCATTCTTATCCTTATTCCTCCTCCTCCTTACCTCTTGGGCCCCCAACCTATCACACGCATTTAGTCCTGGCATCAGTCATATCCCAATCCTCTACAACAGTAGCAGAAGATGGTCTGAAAACCCCCATCAACATTCAACAAAAGCCAGCACCCTTCATCCTCACCTTCTACACATCCCCTTACAAGACTTTAAAAGGATCCAAACTGAGAAATGCAACTACCAACAGTTACTCAAATGTGCGCTTATCAATGCCAGATCAACACGCTCAAAATGGCCTGCAATCAATGACCTTATAACCCTACATGACCTTGATATCCTAATGATAACTGAATCTTGGTTATCCGACTATGATAATGCTCTAATCAACCAGATGTCACCACCCGGTTATTCGATCTTTGCCTGCCATAGGACCCACCAGAGGGGAGGTGAAATACTCATCTTCGCCAGATCCGAACTTCATTTCGCACTAAACAATACCACTAGCTCAACCTATCTCGACATAATATCCATATCGAATGAACACTGTTCAATTAACCTACTATACCGAGCCCCAACTTCATCTCCAGATGACCTCCCATCAATAATCGACCTAGCTTGCAACTCCACCACCCCACGCGCCCTAAATTTCCTGATGGGAGATTTCAACTTGCCCTCCCTACATGATACGCATTCAACAGCATTCATTGACGCAATGAATGAGCTGGGTTAAACGCAACTCGTCAACTTCCCTACTCATAACAAGGGTGGCATACTGGGCTTGATCTTCGTACCACAGACTGCCGTCAATCCCTCCCAGAGCTTGCTACTTTCCATAACACCTGTACCCTGGTCCGACCATCATTTACTCCTATTTCACATACCCACCAACGATCTCAGCATTTCCAACAACAAAGCACGTGCCCCTACTAGAATGGTAACAACACACTTTTGACCACTTGTTAAGGATAAGGCTCTTAAGAAGATCCTACCTCTACTTGCCAATGAATCCCTCGATCCAGATGAACTGGTTTCCATTTGGGACGATACCCTTAGAGCTGCCGCCTGTCTACCATCCATCAACACGATCCGTGCGAAATGTGAACACGCACCATGGTACTCCCAGGATCTGCGAGCATCGCTCCTCCACCTACGTAAGCTCGAGAGACAGTGACGCCACACCCGGACTCCTGAGGCACTCGGTGCATACTCCACGCACCTGCAAGCCCACCGACAAAAACCATGGAAAAAAGAAAACTGTATTACTCAGAATTACTAAAGCGATCATTGAACAAACCTCATGACTTATTTAACATTGTAAAGTCACTAACCGGCAATCCAGCACTAGCCCAAACAACCATGCCCCAGCCGCAAGACTATTCTAACTACCTTCAATCAAAGATGATACAGACCAAGTACAACATGAATGCAACCATATTATCTACCTCTACCCCACACGGACCCCCCCATCCAATCCCTCTGCTGTCATTCTCCAAGGTATCCAACAAAGAAATTTTAGATATCATCGCATCTATTAACCTCACCACTGCTCCCAACGATCCTTGCCCTGCTAGCTGGATTAAAGAGTTGCGCCATGACCTCAGTCCAACTATATGCAAAATTTTTTTTTTTTTTATTTATAATTTTTATTATAATTATTGAAAAAACAATGCAATCGCAAACAAAATGCAAACAGCTTAAACAGGTTAACCAAGAACCCCATACAGATCAGCTAATACCATAGTCCATACCCAGTGCACCCCCCGACCCCCCCTCCCCACTGTATGCATGGTCACAGCCAGCAACCCAGACCCCTCCCCCTCCCCCCATAAGTAATACATAATTCCCAGAATACATCAGCTGCCCCACCCATAAAACACCAATTATTCCCCCTCAAGACCCTTTAGCCCCTGCCTACCCCCTCCCCTCCTCAAGAACCTTGCACAACCCCCCCCCCACACCGCCTCAAATTTAGCTCCTCTCTGCCGCCTAGCTGCCGTTAACTTCTCCATCAAGGTCAGTTGCCTAAGCCTCCGCTCATATTGTGCAAGCGAAGGGGCTGCCTTCTGTTTCCACGCCGCTGCCACTTCACATCTGGCCATGCTCAGACATGCCCGAACCACCCGACTCCCCTGCTTCCCTAATCCCTCTCCCCACCAAGACAACAAGAAAATTTGTGGGGCAAGCTCAATCCCCACCTCAAGCTTAGATTGTATCCACCGCTGTACTATGCCCCAGTACTCCTGTATCCTAGGACAGGCCCACCAAATATGCCAGAAAGAGCCCACCTCTACACACTCCCGCCAGCACAGAGGCGAAATCCCAGGATAAATCCTGTGCAGCCTCTCAGGAGTATAATACCACAGCATCAGGACTTTATAACTATTTTCCTGAAATTTACTGGTTCCCGGCCCCTTCTTAATCTGATCCCACACTGTCCTCCAATCACCTTCTGACAGAACCAACCCAAGATCCCTCTCCCAGTCCACCATGTAGCGAAAATTCCCCCACCTCTGTCTATTCACCACCTGATAAAGCCTCAAAATCATTCCCTTCGAACCACCCCCACCAAACCAACAGGCCTCCAGTCCCGTAACCTCCCGACCCAACCCCTCCTTCCCCAAGGCCCTCAACATAAAGGATTTCGCCTGTACATAGGCGAAGCGATCCCCTTCCTCCAGAGCGTATTCAGCCCTCACCTCCTCAAAGGAGCGCATCTCTCCCTCCTCCAATAATTGAAAACCACATCGTAACCCCTTATCCCTCCAGATGTCAAAACGTCCCCCCTCCCATCCCGGTTGAAATCCCCTCCACCCCTCCACAGGGTCATTACCGAATACCCCGAACCCCGTTCCCTAATTTCAGGCCCTCTCACCGTGTCCCACACCCTCACCACTTGCCTCATCCCCGGCGTCCCGACCCCCAGTGCCCCTCTTTCCCCCTTCCTCGCCCACAACCACGCAGCCAACCGCCCCCCCCTGTACCCACGTTTTTTCCAAGCTAACCCAGGGTTTCACCTCCCCTCCCTCCCGCCAATCCATGATATGTTTCAATTGCGCTGCGCGGTAGTACGCCATCAAATTTGGAACTCCCAACCCCCCCTGCACCTTCGTGGACCACATCACTCTCCGAGATATTCGGGGTGGCTTCCTCTTCCAGATATAAGTAAACACCCGTTTCTGGAGGGTCCTCATCGCCCCCACCGGTATCTCTACCGGTAACGCCTGAAATAGATAGAGTAAGCGAGGAAGAATATTCATTTTAACAGCAGCTATCCTGCCCAACCAAGACGTCTCGAGCCCCATCCAAGTCACTACCAATAACCCCCAACAGTTTCGGGTAATTGGCCTGGTACATATCCTCATACCGATTCGTGATATTAACCCCCAAATATGCCAAGGACTTGTGTACCCACCTCAGAGGATACAATCTCTTCAACTCCTCTTCCACCCCCCTCCCCACCCTTATCCCCAAAACTTCCGTTATTATATGCAGAATCTTGAATCAATCACTCACAACAGGATCCTTCCCTCAAAGCTTAAAATACACATCAATCCGCCCCCTGTTAAAGAATAGTAGGCTCGATCCATCTAAAGTTGAGTCCTTCTGACCAATCTCGAGCATCCCACTGCTTGCCAAAATTATGGAGAAGGTAGTCCAGCGGCAAATCCAACACCATGTTGATACTGTTGCACCACTGGACCCATCCCAACATAGCTTCAGGGAAGCTCACGGCATGGACACCATCCTCACAACCCTCTTCAAC
Source organism: Ichthyophis bannanicus (assembly GCA_033557465.1). NCBI lineage: Eukaryota > Metazoa > Chordata > Amphibia > Gymnophiona > Ichthyophiidae > Ichthyophis > Ichthyophis bannanicus. Next base: position 376,331,232 of record CM066034.1, on the reverse strand, counting down.
AACCTAATCACAGGAATTGACAATATCAACCATGGATTCGTCCTCATCTTCTTAGACATAGCAGCCGCCTTCGATTCAGTGAATCACGAAACACTTTTATTTTGCCTCAAAGATAAAGGACTACAAGGCTCAGCACTAGCCTGGTGTGAATCCTATTTGTGTAACAGATGGCAACAAGTCAGAGCAGATTCCAAGACCTCTGAACCATTCTCACTGAAGCAAGGTGTACCTCAGGGATCTTCCCTCTCTGCATTAATGTTTAACATCTACATGCAGCCCATTTGCGCTTTAATCCGTTCCTTCAACGTCCAATGCCTTGCATATGCTGATGACATCCTCATGATAAAATTGATCAACCTGACTTTTCTCCAATTACAAGATGTTTTGAAGCGGTAGCAGATTGGCTCCTCTCTCAAAATCTACGTATTAACCATAGCAAAACAGATGTAATATTCATCTCACGAAACCAGAAGTTCACGCCACCTTCCTCACTTCTAGTCAATAACATTGAACTGAAGTCCAAATCTACAATTCGCTACCTGGGCATCACCCTCGACCAGCGTCTTGACATGTCAGCACATGTCATAAACACAACTAAAGCAATATATCATAAGATCCGATCACTACGCCATCTCCGCCCACTTCTTGACTTCCCTGACTACCGTTCAATCTTCCAAGCCTTAGCATCCCACACCTCGACTTTGCTAACATTATCCTACTCGGACTCCCACAGTCGACTCTTAACCCGCTACGACTTGCCATGAACTCAGCTGCAAGGGTACTTACAGGGCTCTCAAGATCAGACCACATAACGCCAGTTCTAAAGAACCTACACTGGCTTCCGCTGCAGGCCAGAATCCATTTCAAGGCTCTGGTCATGACATTCAAGGCCCTTAAGAACCATCCCCCCACGCCCATCAGTGATCATCTTCACAGCACACCAGACAACAGAACCAGGAGATCCACATCGATGAATACGCTCGAAGTCCCGAAATTGTTGATAAAATGTAGGAAGGCAACAGCAAGTAGAGCCTTCTCCATTTTTGCACCTATGGCATGGAATGCCCTCCCTGCTGAAATCCGGGCCATCTCAAACCTGGCGCTATTCCGAAAAGCCCTCAAACACCACCTATTCTTACAACATTACCCTGACACCAATCCCGATACTCACACTGCCATCACCTTACCGCCCTACCTAGCCCGTCCCTTAGATCATCCTCCTGTAGATAACGGTTAACCAATTTTTTTACCCTTTCTGCTTCTTTGACCCACGAGTCCAGGCCTCTAGGTAAAGTTTTTTTAGTTTTTATTTGTAAGAGTATCCATAATTTGTATATAATTTGTACATAGTTTTCCCTCGGTTTTTCCTCCATGTTTACTTTCCCTGTTCAATGTAAAAACTCGATGTAACTTGTTACATTCTTGTATGTTCTGTTCAAATGTAAACTGCACTGATTATAATAGCACGGTATATAAGAAATAAAAATAAATAAATAAATATTTCATGTATATTCATTATCAAGAGAAGCAAAACAACTCCCAGGATTAAGTTCATTGTTAAAAAGCCTATCACTTTGTAATTACTTACTTTTGGTAACAAATTATGATTGAAAAGCCTACACTCCTTACAGGAAATCAAGCCCAACTACAAACACAGCAGCAACTTCATCAAAATAGGGGAGAAAAAGCCTCGGGACCATGTTTCTTTCCACTATGCGGTGACATAACGCTGTAGGAGGGGATGATGAACTCAACATCATCGGCTGAAAAAACTCCCCTTATTTTTGAAATTTTAATGTGTTAGAACAACTAATCATTAAAGGTATAGAGAACGTGCTTTCACAATACTGTACCTACCATTCAAACCAACACACTACTAATTCAACTAACCTTCCAACAAATCACTCATTCAAACCTTCGGTGGCACTACCGATCACTATTACTCAGTTAAGTTTAAAGTCTCCAGTTTTTTTAAGATGCACAAAAATCTCAAAAGGAAGGAAACTGAACACCAGAGGAGTCAATATTAATAGAACCAAACAGGTCAACACAGTGTGACTCCATTCAACACTAAAAACTACTCTTATAGCAGCACACTGTTCTCACTATCCTCCTACTCAAAGCCACCGACTTGTAGATAGGTATCAAGAAAACACATTCACAACACCAACAGTTCAGACTATCAAAATCAAAATCACAATCATATTCTAATTTAATAAAGAAATAGGCATCATCAACTAGCAATATTGTAGTGGACTCACACTGAAAGTGAGAGCCTCCCCAAAACTGGGGCTCAACCCTGCAACCAAAGGTAAAGAGGATTAATGAAAATCAATATGGCTTTTTACCCAGCCCAACTGATTCACTTATGTGAAGGCTGTTGACTGAAAGTTTCTCAACAGCTCCCGCCAGGGAAAAATTAACCACACCAATCCACTTCTTCACATCTGCATACTGAAATGACTAGTGCCGTAATCTTCTGCCCAGTAGCGGCATAATATCTTTACTGCCCTTCCGCTGCCCTTCGCTGTTCCCTACAGGTTACTAGCACTGGTGGGCTGTAAGAAGAGCAGGAGAGCCCTACAGGGCCCTTGAAGGTGATTAGTAAATTGGGTCCTTATCTCTTTTTGCTGATTTCAGTTTTCTTCCAAGTCCTGTTTTTTTTTTTCCCCATTGATTTCAATAGGAAAGTTTCTCCATTGATTTCCATGGGAGGCAGTTGGTTCTTTTATTTAATTTTTTAAAACTTTATTTAGCATTTTACACAAAACTGAACATGTACAACAATACGTAACATAAAAGAAAACCTTAACTAATACAATGCCACATACAATACAAGAACAACACATTATTATCCCTGGGAGCTCTTATCTAAAGGAATTACCTTCTCAGTTCCCCACCTGCCAACCTTCTGAACCCCCGCTAGCTTGAATCCATTGGCAATTCCTGATGATGACGATCACCCCCCCCCCCCCCCAGATGCCTTATGGAGCACTATTCCACAATAGTTGCAAGTCCAGGGTATCCCACTTCCTGAGCATGCTAGAGTAACACGGGTTTTGGTTCACATATGCTCTCTCGTACGCCCGATGTGCACACAGCAGGTTCCACCAGTATTCAACCTTTAGATTCGAAAAATTCTTCCAATGACTTAGTATCGCTTTCAGTGCCAATCCAAGCATCAGGTCGAAAGCCAGAAAATCCTGTTTCTTCAAACCAGGAATTCCGGCCTGTGACTTGTATATAACTATATGATATGTCAATGACATACATATTTTTAGTAACTGGGTTATTCGCAGCCAAACTTGCTGCCAATATCCCTTCAGCTTGGGACAGTAATATAACATGTGAGCCATTGTACCAATTGCGTTCTCGCACGACCAGCATTGGTTCCCATCTTGAGGGTGCCACTTTGCTACTTTCAGTGGGGTCAAGTATGCTCGGTGAGCCAGGAAATACAGCGTTTGCGTAAGTGAGGCTGCTCTTGTTACTCGTATCTGCGATCCCCAGAAGATATTCCACATATCAGAGTTGTCTAATTCTCCTATCTCAAATTCCCAGATGAGCTGTAGACCTGTACACTTTCTTCTCTCTCCGTCACGTATGATGGCGACAAATTGCGATATCAGATGAGATCCCATACTCAGCTCCCTCACCTTCTGTAGTAGCGGGTGACCAGGTCTTAACGCTACCGAGGAAACCCCTGCCTTGCTTAGATAATGTCTCAATTGACACCATTGATACATACATACTGCCGGCAGCTTGAACTCCTGCTGAAGGATTGGAAAGGACTTAAAGACATTATTGTGAATCAGTTGACCCAGGCTATATATTCCTTTCTTGATCCAGGTGGTCCATATAAAGCTGTGTCCTGCAATTTTAAAGCTGGGGTTCAACCATATGGGTGTACCCATGGTATGTTCTCTTGCATCTTCTACATAGTTCACCAATATTCGAAAGGCTTGTTGTGTAGCCTGAATCACTGCATTATGTGAGTTTCCCGAGGTATCTTCAGCCCCAATGCGCATCCACAGCGGAAGCAGTTTACTCACTACCGCCTCTATCCGCAACCATTGGGGATCCCCCTCATTTATCTCTTCCTCACTCCAACATGCGCCTTGTTTCAGAAGAGCAGCAACATGGTACCAAAAAAAATCTGGAAAGTGGACTCCCCCTCGCTGTTTAGAGAGTCTGAGCTTCCATGCCGCTATTTGTGGCGTTTTGTTGCGCCACAAGAAGGAGAGCAGCAATTTACTTAGTTTAGCATAAAATCGAGACTCAAATAGTATCGGTATCATATTTAGGATATAAGTTATCTTGGGAACAATAACCATTTTAATGGTTTCCAGCCTGCCCCACCACGTTAAGTTCAGCGGAGACCACTTATCCGTATATTCCTGAATGGTCCTTTCACAGATAATCTTATTTTGTTGCATTGTCTCATGCATAGTGGTCCCATACATTATACCCAGGTATTTAAAAGAGGATTGCTCCACTTTAAAGGGGTATTTATTCAGCGCTGTCACTGTAACAGCATGATTTAAAGGTATCACTGTCGTTTTCGTTAGGTTCAGCTTATATCCTGATATTGCTGAGTATTCAGCTATAACTTCAAGCACTATTGTCAAAGAGTGTGATTCACCTACATCCAGGCCCGTGATACCACTATGTTGTCTGATCTTAAGCACCAGGGGCTCGAGTGCGAGGTTAAACAGTAGTGGCGATAAAGGGCATCCTTGTCACGTTCCTTTATATAGTCTAAAGGCCATAGACTCCGTTGCATTCGCTATTACGCGAGTGGAGGGCTTGGTGTATAACATTTCAACTCTCTTCAGGAATTTTTCTTTGAGCCCAAACCAACCCATCGTTCTGAATAGGAACGGCCATTCCACTCTATCAAATGCCTTCTCAGCATCCAAGGCAAGCCCCACTATTGGGTCAGTTATCTGTTGAGCTCTCATCAGGACATGTGCCATTAGTCGACCGTTATCCGTGCCATAAATCCACATTGGTCTGGGTGAATAAGATCATCTAGCACTTTTCCCAATCTGTTGGCTAATATCTTCGCATATATTTTGTAGTTGGCGTTCAGCAACGAAATGGGTCGATAATTTTCCACTTTCTGAGGGTCCCGCCCAGGCTTCGGGTGTATGACTATGTTTGCCTCAGCAAACGCCCCAACCTCCGGGCATTCCTCGTACAGTTTATTGTAGTACACTTGCAGTTCAGGTGTTAGCTGCTCAACAAATGTCGCATAGAATTCCAGCGGCAAGCCGTCTGGCCCGCTTGCTTTCCCCTTCGCCAACTGTCTCACTGCCTGCTGTATCTCTCTGCAGGTAATGTCCTCTTCCAATGAGGAAGCTTGCTGCTCGGACAACTTTGGTCCTACCACAGTAGAAGTTAATTTACCTAAAGCTTCCTCACTCCAGTCAGCCTCAGATTGATATAGCTTTGCATAGAACTTCCTGCAATGCTCAAGTATTCCTTCGTCATCCACAATCAACTGACCATTTGTATCCTGCAGCCCCGTGATGCGCGTCACCGCTTCTTTCGCTCTCAAAGTACGAGCCAGTAACGTGCTTGCTCGATTGCTCTCATGATAGTACACACTTCGCTGCGCTTTAATTTGCTGCTGCGCTTCTGAGTTTAATATGGAATTATATTGATACCGCAGTTTCTGCAGTCTTATCAGTACCAATGGATCCAGTCGTTTGGTCAATAACCGTTCTCCAGCTCGTATTTCTAGATTTAATTCATACAGCTCTTTATCCCTAGCTCTCCACTGTTGTATACCATACGTAGTTATGTATCCTCGTATGGTCGCCTTAAACGCCTCCCACCAGGCCCATGTTGATGTCTCTGATTCTATATTGAGTTCAAAATAGTCAGTGATACCTTTTTTTATGTAAGTGATGAAGTCTTTGTCAGCTAGCAATGTTCTATCAAAACGCCACCTGGGCCTGGATTTCTTCACCTTATTCATATCCAGCGTGAGTGACACTGCCGCATGATCCGAGACCGTTTTAGTTTGTATACTCGTCTCTATGAGCTGGGGCACTATTGTCTTTGAGAGCAAGAAGTAGTCTATTCTGGTTTGAGTATTATGTGGAAGAGAGTAAAATGAATATTCTCTAGCCTTCGGATGCATAAGTCTCCATGGGTCTACCAGCCCCAAGGCCTCCATTAAATTCTGCAGTGCTCGACCAGATTTGGGCTTGGACTGCTGTCAATAAGGAGCTCGATCAACCAACGGATCCTGGATGATATTGAAGTCGCCTCCAAGGATTATCCGAGCTGATGCCATCTCATTTAATTCCATTAATACCTGCTCAAAGAACTGTGGTTCCTCCTGGTTTGGACCATACACATTCATCAGAGCATATTCTTGACCATCAATCTGTATTTTAACCTTGGCCAATCTACCCCCTGGGTCTATTTTTGTTTCCAAAATCTTTGGCTCCAGCGCTCTCCTAATCAGTATAATCACTCCCCCCTTCTTTTTTATTGCTGGCGCTGCTATTATGTTTTGGTACACTTTGCTGCTAACTTTATATGATTCATACGATGATAAGTGACTTTCCTGGATGTGTAGAGTATGTCCGCGCCCTGTTGTTGGCAGTATGTTAAATTTTTTTTCCGTTTAATGGGATTTGAAATACCCTGGACATTCAAAGACAGTACCCTTAGCTTGGTACTAGCCATATTGATTACTACTGGCACTTTTGGGGGTAGTGTTCATCATCAGGTGCCCCTCTGTCATTCTTGTCGCTTCTTTAAACATAATTATATACAACCATGTCTTACAAAACATAACTACAACTTCTTGTGTGGTGAAGCACAACCGGTTCCCCATGCGAGCAGGCTCCCCCCACCCTCGCCCCCCCTAATTACACACATCATTCCTTTAGTTACCTCCCCCTCCATGTAAGTAATCTCACCACCCGTCCTGTCTATAGCCCTAATGTGGGCTCTCGTAATACATTTACAATTATCTTATGGCTTTAACACATGCACCAATTTTAGAGCATCTGCATATTAACTTAGCTCTCTTACAAGAAAAAGATTGGTCCTTACAGTTCTTTAGATGAGGTCTACATGACCCATCTGGCTATGATTATCACTACAGTTTTCCCTTTTTCCTGGCTACAGCAATTACCGTTCAGCGCCCTGTGTCCATTTGTATATGGTCTTGCAAAAATGTCCGCAGTGCTGCTGCATCGTCAAATATGCGTGTGGTGGTGTCCACTGTTACCCTCATTCTGGCTAGATAGTATAGTCCATATCATGCTTGAATCTTTTGCATCATGGGCCGACAAGCCAACAACTCCTTTCTGCGGTCCATCGTTTTCTTTGAGAGATCTGGGTAAAAGGCCACCTTGTTGCTGTTCAGTTGGATTACACTTTTCTGCTTCGTGGCCTGCAGGATCTGCAGTGCTTGTGGGTATCTTAGGACCTTAATTACAAAAGGCCTTGGCCCTTTTCTCTGGTTTACTGCGTGCGATGGCACACGATGTGCACGCTCGATTTCCAAAGCTTTAGTGAAAGTTATTTGAAGTAATTCCGGAATCAGCTTTTCCATGTAAGCAATCGGGTCTGCTCCTTCTGTTCCCTCCGGTATGCCAGTAATGTGTATGTTACTTCTTCTTGCCCCATTATTCTGGTCTTCAGCTTGAATCTCAAGCGCTGCTACTCTCTTCGCCAGTGGGCCTACTTGTGCCAACATACTCTCATGTTTCTGGGTCAGTGCTTCTGCCTTGGCTAGACGCCCGCTCATATCTTCTAATTTCCCTTTTACCTCTTGCAAATCCTCCTGCATTTGACCCAGTGTCAACCCGTTGGTAGCTATTAGCTCCTTTACCACTCTCAATTCAGCCAGGATTTCTCACGTGCCGCCGACGTTCTCTTTCTCTGGCGCCATTTTCTGCAGTGACAGTGATTCTTGTTTTGCACGCTTTGCAGCTTGCCCGGTCCCTTGCTGAAATTCCAGCTTCGTTGGCTTTAAAGTGGACATTCAGCTTTATTATCTGCACCCAAGTGTGCGCGTTATACGGGGCTCTATTAAAGGAGGAGGTCAGGAGTCTCTTCTCGGGACAGGAGCGATCCCTTTAGGCAGCCATTTCGCTTCGCGGCAAGCTCCGCCCTCGGGAGGCAGTTGGTTCTGCTGCTTTGAATAAAGCAACTTCAATTAAAAAAAACAAAACAAAACAAAATGTTCCCTTGACCAAGGTGGGCTGGTTTAGCCTAAAGGCCCCATGGCATGAAAGTCCGCTTCATGGCAGTGACATATTGCTTGACTGTCCCAGCAGCGGGAGGTGTGTTTTCTTCAGCTGGGCCAGGGCATATGGGGCTTTTCGAATAGTGTTTCCCTGGTCGGACCAACAGGCCTTGGAATTTCCTTTTCACTCAATTTGCCACAGCTCTGTTTCCTTTTTTCGGTAGGATTCTTTTCTCATATTTTTTTTTTTTTTGCCACTGCAATTTTTAGCTATGTGGCCCAATGCAGTCTGCAGCCCCTATAATCTTTTTCATTGGCTGCTGCTTTTTGCCCTGTTAGAACTGCGCTGCCCAGGGCATTTTTTGGCCAGCATCCTGAGACTCCCCACTGGGGGGCCCAGGGCACGCCATGTCTGTGACCCCTTCTGCTTTATTTATTTATTTGTGCTGTTTCTTTCTGCTAGTGAGCTCCACAGCCACTCTAGTTGGCAACTTGGGCCTGGCGAGTGGAGCATGGTGGTGTGGCACTAGCCACATTCCCAGGGGCCTTGGGGGCCCAACTTGTTGACCAGTTTGCACTGCAACTCCATAAACAGCCCTTGGAATGTATTCAGTTGGCTAGTTGCTTGACAGCCCCCTTTGGGAAGGATTTGGAGCCTGGGCGTACCCCTTGGGGTTCCTGAGTGCTCTTCCTATGGGCTTTAGAGAGGTCACAACCCCTGCTTTGCCCTTGCACTTCTCTGTTCCTCTGTAAGTCCAGCCTTCCCCTGTGGATAGTTGTTGAAGGGCTTGAGGAGATTTCCAGCCATTGGAAAGTAAGTTTCAGAAGAAGACAGAGTGGTAGTTCTCCTAGGGGCCAGTTAGGATCACTGAGAGATCTAGGGATCTAACTGGATTCTCTGTTAGGTCTGTTTAGGCCTACACAGGATGTTATGGTGGCTCTGCAGGCTGTGGAACTGTCTTTCGGACAAATTTACAGGCAGTTCCCTTTACACCAAGTAGGCGCCCACTGCTATGCTATGTTACCACTTCTCCATCGACCTATATGGTAGCACATGGGCCTTTGGGGTGAAAACACCCAAACTGGACCCTCGGAGTCCTGAGATCCTGTCTTGGCAGTCCCTTTGCCCCAAGCCGGGCTGGTTTAGCCCTTTGACCCCATGGGGTGGAAGTCCGCGTCATGGAGGTGACAAAATGCTTGTCTGTCCCAGTGGCAGGAGGTGCTGTGTTTAAGGAAGTATCAGTTTGAAGATCTTACAAAAGCCTTGGCACTGAGTGCTTTTGGCAGTGCTGTCTGCATGGCTGGAGGCTAGCCTCTGAGGGCTCCAACCTCTGCAGGTGACCTGGTGGCTTCAGCCATAGGGCTATGGTCCTTCGCTCCCAAAGTTGCTGATCTGCTTATGAGAACATATGGCTTGGTTGTGCTCCTTCAGCAAAAGTGAAGCAGGTCTGTTCACCTGAGTGTCTTTTCTCAGTGGGCTCTTCTAGTAGAGGGCCCTGGATGGACCCTTCTTTGGGTCCATGAATAAAGCCTCCCTGATGATGGGTTGGTGCCTTACGATCCATTCTGGAGGACTCTGGCATCTGCCATATGGTGTTCGTGCTTAGAGTACACCTTTCTGGTTCTTTGGCTCCTTTCACTGTGAAGCATTTATAATCCTTCCTTCAAGGAGGCTGCCGCCCTCTTTCTTTCTCATCCTGATTGAATTGTGGTCCTGCCTTCCTTCATACAGAAGGACCTTCAAATGGACTCTATGCTGTGTCTGGTGGAGGGCAGAGAGTGTTGCTTGAGTTCACCTCAATTCCTCCCTCCAATCAGGCTTTCTCTATCCTTGGCAGTTCGAGGGAAGTGTTGACTGAGATCAAGTCCTCCATTGCCTGTTCAGTCCTGGAGACCATTGCGGACAGGACGCATCAGGCCTATTAAGCTCATTTAAGAGTGAGTTGCAGGTCCTTTCATAGAGTGCAATCCTCTTGGATAGAGTCTGCTTGGATGTCCCTAGAAATCTTCCTGTCCTTCGTTGATTATCTTTGTGAGGCCCCATAGGGCACTAGTGGTTATTCAGATGCCTCCTTTGACAGACTAGTTGTGATTGTCATTCTCTATCACCCTGGGTCCTGACTGCTTGGGTACATCCCACTGACCCTGGACTTGTCTAACAGGATGATAAGGAAGGAGAGATATTAATCATACTTGATGATCTCCTTTCCTTGAATCCTACTGGAGCAGACCAGGACCCACCCCGGAAGACTTCTTTTGCAGGCTGGAAAGCCTGCTGCCTTTTGGTTGCATTAGCGACGTTGCTGTCTTGGAGACTTTCTGCAGGTTTGGGGGATTCCAGCTGCCATGGGAGGTCTAGTCAGCCTTACAGTGTGGTTCCAGTTTCCTCAGAGTAATAGTCACGTTGTTCATGGCAAAGTTGTTTGTGTTTATTAATGCTATCTTGGTTATTTTTTCTGAGTTTTTCAGTTTGACGTACTGCTTGGGAAGTATCACACTGGCTTCTCTCAGTGCTGTACCAAGTGATAATATCAATGAAATTTGCTCAAGTCTGTCTCCAACTGCTCGCAAGGGAGCATAACCTAATCATCTAGCAAGATTCAGGGAAAGGAGATTATTGGGTATTATTTAAAATCTTTCCTTTTACATCACATACAGTAAATGAGTTGGGATTACGAGATATAGTTTGGCATGGTTTAGCTCCTTTGTTCATAAGAGAGCAGAGGGTGACCTTAGGCTTCTGATCCTTGGGCCCTCTTCTCAGGTGCTCCACTTGTCGAACACACTAGAAAGTATTCGGTCTGCTTTCAGAGGGTAGTTACTAAACAACTATATTATAAAAGGTATCCCTCTAGTAAAATTAATCAAAGCTGATGTATCATAATCCACTAGATACAATCAAAAACTCCTTATTCTTATGCCAATTCGTTTGTCTTATTATAAACCACTGGTCTCAGACTATAGCGTGCACTGCTCAGGAACATGTCTCAAGAGCTACGTGCTACAGTGACATCAATGACCAGGTTATCATGTTTTAAAGTATGGCTTGAAAAGATGTCATGTACCAAATTTTGGGATTCTTAAAAAATCAGACTTATCTTAAATATTGATCCAGTTTCAGTATTTGCCACTATAGCAATTACCCCTTTTCAAGCCATACTTTAAAACATGATAGTCCACTTGTCGAACAAGCCGCTCTTATCTTTGACTTTCTTTTATACTGCCGACCTTAAACTCTATTTTTTCTGACTTGTTATGCCGTGTACCTGGAATAGACTTTCTAAGTGGGTGTGTCATGCTCCATATCTAGCCTTATTCAAATCCATCCTAAAAGCATACCTTTTTTAAGGCTACTTTTAAATCACCCCTTATTCTCCTTTTCAGACCCATCTAAATTGCATTGTATGTTTGCAATGCTATTCGTAAACTGATGGATTGATTAATGTAATCCAACAATAAAAAACCTGCTCACAATATTAAATATACAAACTACACAATTTTTAACTTATGTCTCAATATCATTTCCAGGCAATAATGACCTCAGATGTCACAACTCCACATCTAGTGATAAATCACCATAGGGTGTTGATAGACGCTCACATCACCGGTCATAGCCTCCCTACCTCCCTAAAGAAATTATACCAAATCACAATACATCCAATACACCCTTAATTACAACCCTGGGAAAAATCTCAAAATATCTTTATAACAATAGAGCAAATAACAATCGCTAAAACATATTCAAACATACTCACCATACTCACAGATTTCACACATACAATCTCATTCTTGCATACTAAAAAAACAGCGTCAATATGATGTGCGTCTGCACTATAATTTCAAGGCTGAACGCAACCTAAATCAGTCACAGAGCGATACCTGCAAATATAATGAAGAATAATGAAAGCTCAAAATTCACCAACAGTAGCATAAAAATGCAAATAACTTATCTTGCGGCAGTAAGCTTGTAACTGGCCAGGTCTCTAGCTCTTCAACAGACGCTTCTCATAGTCAATTCCAACCTCCAACGCAGACAGAGGAACCATGCAACTCGGGAGAAGTATCAAAAGTCAATGTTACTAATAAACTTAGAAAAATGACCAAAGCTCTACAAAAGCCTTTGTTTCGCCGTAACCCGGCTTCATCAGGAGCAATGTCATACAGAAATCCGTTTTCAAAAATGACTCCTCGCCATCTCCCGCCGTTCCAATTCGGCGTGTGACGCGCCTAATAACACGACCAGGTTTTTGATTGGTGTCTGGTCGTGTTATTAGGGGCGTCACACGCCGAATTGGAACGGCGGGAGATGGCGAGGAGTCATCGCTCTGTGACTGATTTAGGCTGCGTTCAGCCTTGAAATTATAGTGCAGACGCACATCATATTGACGCTGTTTTTTTTAGTATGAAAGAATGAGATTGTATGTGTGAAATCTGTGAGTATGGTGAGTATGTTTGAATATGTTTTAGCGATTGTTATTTGCTCTATTGTTATAAAGATATTTTGAGATTTTTCCCAGGGTTGTAATTAAGGGTGTATTGGATGTATTGTGATTTGGTATAATTTCTTTAGGGAGGTAGGGAGGCTATGACCGGTGATGTGAGCGTCTATCAACACCCTATGGTGATTTATCACTAGATGTGGAGTTGTGACATCTGAGGTCATTATTGCCTGGAAATGATATTGAGACATAAGTTAAAAATTGTGTAGTTTGTATATTTAATATTGTGAGCAGGTTTTTTATTGTTGGATTACTCTTTTTTTGCTCTTGATTAATGTAAACCATACTTAATAGTTAATGGCAAAATATCAAATAAATGGATTGGAATCTTTTTAACATTGCTCTCAATAAATGTATGCCGTAATTCGCTTATTTGTCCTTTTTGTGTTGAATAAATTGAAAGCCCTACATAGTGTACGGAACCAAGGGTCAGCTGGACTGTTGGCCAGACAGTTCCCGAGCTGACACCTTCCTCTGTCCAGAAGGGAAACCACTCAAGGAGGACATATCACTTCCCAACAAAAGAAACATCACAGAGAGGACCTACAATTCACAACAAAATCTCACCTTAAACAGAAGAAATCTCTCCTTTATACCGGACAACACACTCGTACATGGTGATAACTATCTCACAGATTTTTCTTCCAAAAGGATCTTTTTATTATTCCCTATCTTACAGAAACAGAAAACTAAGAACAAAGGAAAACAGTCCAGTGGAATTGCACCTCTCACAGCAAGCAAACAGGGTCATGCTTTCTTATCTTAGATGCAGATTTCTAAACAATTACCAGTCAATGTCTGGTCCTGCCTGCATGACTTCTGTCTTATCTCTGATTCAATAGCAAGCGTGACAGGCTTTCCTGGACATAAGGGGAATAATAGACATATACACACACAATACATACTGCCATTCACACAAAACTCTCACTTGACAAAAAGAGATACTGGGGAGAACCCAGGGAATCCATACCCCACGCAGCCTCCACTGCGCAGGAAACGAACTCCTCGTGCATCTGGTCCTGTCACAATATATACCTTTGCTCAGGACCAATTCTTACTATTGGGGCATTCGTCTCTAATTAGATCATTCTTGTTCCAGCTGTCTGGGACCCCACTTGTATGATGTTGTTCTACTCATGTCTATACCCTTCTCCATTAACCTTTTCTTGGGCCCATGTCTGCAATTTATCAGTCTGGGCCTTGTCAGATTTATATTATCTGACCTCTGCCCCCCTCTCAATTCTTTACCTGGTTTTCTTGCTTGGTTCTCTTGTTTGGTTCTCTCCCACCCCTCAGTTCCCAAGAAATAGAAACATAGAAACATGATGACAGAAAAAGACCACATGGCCTATCTAGTCTGTCCTTCCATAACAACTACAACAGTCCACTTTTTACCTTTAGAGATCCTCTGTGTTGGTCCTATGCTTTTTTGAATTCAGTTACTGTCCTCATCTCTACCACCTCCACTGGGAGACTATTCCATGGATCCACTACTCTTTCTGTAAAGAAATATTTCCGCATATCACTCCTGAATCTATCTCCCTTCACCCTCATCCCATGTCCCCTCGTAGCAGAACTTGCTTTCAATTGAAAGAGGCTCTCTCCCTGAACATTTATGCCACGGAGGTATTTAAACATCTCAATCATATCACCTCTATCCTGCCTTTCCTCTAAGGTGTACATATTAAGATCCTTAAGTCTGTCCTCATATGCTTTATAATGAAGCCCACTAATCATTTTAGTAGCCACCCTCTGCACAGACTCCATCCTGTTCACATCCTTTTGAAGGTGCGGTCTCCAGAATTGCACACCATACTCCAAATGAGGTCGCACCAAAGACTTGTACAGAGGCATTATCACCTCCTTTTTTCTGCTAGCCATTCCTCTCCGTATGCACCCAAGCATCCTTCTAGCTTTTGCCGTCGCTTTTCTACCTGTTTAGCTACTTTAAGATCATCAGACACAACCACGCCTAGGTCCCGCTCTTCTTTAGTGGACAAAAGTACTTCACCTCCTATACTGTATTGCTCCCTTGGATTGCTGCAGCCCAAATGCATGACCTTACATTTTTTAACATTAAATCCCAGCTGCCAAATTCTAGACCATTCCTCAAGCTTAGCTAGATACCTCCTCATGTTATCTACACCTTCCTGGGTGTCTACTCTATTGCAGATTTTGGTATCATCCGCAAAGAGGCAAACCTTACCCGACAGCCCTTCCGCTATATCACTAACAAAGATGTTAAAAAGAATCGGACCAAGGACAGATCCCTGGGGCACACCACTGGTAACATCCTTCTCCTCAGAGTGAGCTCCATTTACTTGTAGTCTTTGTCGCCTCCCACCCAACCAATTTCTAACCCAAGCAGTAACTTTAGGGTCCATCCCTAGGGTGCTCAGTTTGTTTATAAGTCGCCTGTGAGGAACAGTGTCAAAGGCTTTACTGAAATCTAAATACACCACATCTAGAGCTCTCCCTCGGTCCAACTCCCTGGTCACCCAGTCAAAGAAATCAATCAGATTTGTCTGACAAGACCTGCCTCTGGTGAATCCATGCTCCCTCGGATCCTGTAATCCGCTGGACTCCAGAAACCTCACTATTTTCTCTTTCAGCAGCGTTTCCTATAATTTACTCACCACCGAAGTTAAACTAACCGGCCTGTAGTTTTCAACCACATCCTTACTTCCGCTTTTGTGTAAAGGCACCACATGAGCCTCTCTCCAGTCCTTTGGCACCACTCCCGACTCCAACGAGGCATTGAAAAGGTCAGTCAGTGGAGTTGCTAGAACGTCCCCAAGTTCCCTCAGTATTCTAGAGTGTATCCCATCCGGTCCCATCGCTTTGTCTACTTTAAGTTGAGCTAGTTTCTCACGAACACAGTCTTCTGAAAATTGTTCAAGATGTCCCTCGCTTCTGTTCTTATTTGTGGGTGTTTTCTGAGGTCCTGCTCCTGCTTCTTCATCTGTGAACACAGAACAAAAATATTTGTTAAGCAATTCCGCTTTATCCTTATCAGCTTCTACATATCCCCCCCCCCCCCTGCACCCTTGAGTCTGACAATACCACTTTTGCCCTTCCTCTTCTCACTAATATATCTGAAAAATGTCTTATCCCCCCATTTTATTGCATTGGCTATTTCCTCCTCCTTTTGAATCTTTGCCTTCTTGACTACTTTGCTAGCTTCTCTAAGTTTTTCCAAATACAGATGCCTGTCTTCCTCTCTCTGTGATCTCTTGTATTTCATGAAGGCCTCCCTCTTTTTCTTCACTTTTTCAGCTACTTCCTTAGCGGTCTCCTTTTCCTTTTGCCTTTATTTACCATTTTAACAAAAAGGTTGGTTGCCCTTAAAATACCCCCTTTCAGTTTTGCCCACTGTTTTTCTACATCCCCCAGCTGTTCCCATCCCACTAACGACTCCCTGAGGTATTGGCCCATCTTCACAAAGTTAGTCTTCCTAAAGTCTAAGATCCTCACCTTGGAATGGATTCTAACAGCCCTAGTCCTAATACTGAACCACACCATCTGGTGATCACGGGATGCAAAATGATCTCCCACTACAACATCAGAAACACTTTCACTATTGGTAAGAACCAAGTCCAGTATGGCCCCTTCACGTGTGGGGTCTGTTACCAATTGCCTGAATAGTTCTCCCTGTAGAGAATCCAGGATCTCCTTACTTCTAGATGATACTGCAGCAGGAATGTGTCAATCAACATCTGGCATATTGAAATCTCCTATCAGTAGCACTTCCCCTTTCCTAGCAATGCTGCGTATGTCTTCAATTAACTCTCTGTCCACCTCTTCCTCTTGTGAGGGAGGTCTGTATATCACACCAATGCAAATAGTTTTCTCTTTCCCTCTTTCTAGTTTAACCCACAATGCCTCCTCTCTCCCTTTTAAGCTCTGTAATTCCAAAGCTTTAATAGTAGTTTTTACATATAGTGCCACTCCTCCTCCCCTTCTTCCTACCCTGTCCTTTCTGAATAAAGTATAGCCAGGTATAGTTACATCCCAGTCATGGTTTTCTGTGAACCATGTTTCTGTAACTGCCACTAAATCCAAGTCAGCCACTCCCATCAAAGCTTCAACTTCAGGGATCTTATTTCCCATGCTACGGGCATTAATACACACTGCTTTCCATATGTTACCCCTGTTACCCATTTCCATAAAGGTATTTAATGTATCACCTACCTGGGGGCTTTCCCTTACCTGGGGGCTTTCTTCACCCATCCCCAACGAATCTAGTTTAAAGCCCTCTTCAGTAGATTAGCCAGTCTACTACCGAAGATGCGTTGACCTTTCTTGGACAGATGGATGCCATCTCTGCTCTGCAACCCTTGGAACAGCATCCCATGGTCTAGGAAACCAAAACGATCTCGATGACACCATCCACGCAGCCATGCATTCACTCCAGGATGCGAGCCTCTCTGCCTTGGCCTTTACCCTCAACAGGGAGGATTGAAGAGAACACCACCTCTGCACCTAACTGCTTCACCCTCTGTCCCAGAGCCATGAAGTCACTTTTGATACGTTCCGAGGTATACCTGGCAGTATCATTTGTTACAACATGGATTAGCAGCATTGGGTAATAGTCAGTGGGCTTGATGAGTCTCGGCAAACTCTCCATAACATCTTGGAATTTGGCACCAGGCAGACAGCATACCTCTCTGGACATCAGGTCTGGTCGGCAGATGGATGCCTCAGTACCCCTCAGAAGAGAGTCTTCAACCACCACTACCCTTCGTTTCCTTCTGCTCACTGATTCTGCATCTTTGGGGTACTTGAACTCTGGTTCTTCCCTTTCCAGGGATGCTTTCACCTCCTCCACTTCAAGGGCTTGTCAGACGGCTGCCTGGGTGAGAATCTTCACAGTCTTGGCAAGTGCATATATCTATATGATTTGCAAGGGATTGTGGGCAATGCAGTTCATTCACACCAGACTCAGCTGCTCACAATAATTAGTTGTGCTTTTGGGTAAAGCCAATAAGATATTTATTTATGGGGTTATTTCTCCCAACACAGATATGCTTGGTAGCACATAAATCAGGTTACTTGCTTTCAGTGTTAAACTTGAAAAAAACCAAAATCAGGAAACAACATTTGAACTTGTCAGGTAATCAAAGCAAAAGAAATAAGACCTGGTTGGCAACAAACTGGTCTTTTCTGTAGGCTTAGCTAATATTCTCTTAGCAAGGTATCAAACAACAAACCAAAAGCCACAAAGAAAGAAAAAAAAACCTGTTCTTTTTAGGTAAACTTCTTATATCTTCCCACATAGATTCAGAAGTGATTCTCTCCTAGCTCACAAGCAATTAGGTAAGGCTCAATTGCTAGCAGTTATCCAGCTGAAACCCCTTAGCTGGCTTGCTTTCTACTGCGTGGCTAAAAATCCTACACAGGAGCTTTTCTGAGTAGATTAAAGAACAAGTTTGTATTTCTTTGTGATGGTTGCTGTACTTTATAACAGAAAATCACCAAAGGAGTTTAGACAGAGAGCAGTCCATGTAAACAGATTCTTCATCTGCTATCACCCCCTCTTCTTCAACAAGCATGGGTTCAATATCATGGATTGGCACAGATGAATCTCCCAATGGAGCACTTTCAGGAGAATACTTGTTTCCCTGCTGTCCTTCAAAGTTATAGCTAGGGCATAGATCAGTGTTCATACCTGAGCTTCCATTGCTGTTAGAGTTCCTCTCTATATAGCCTGGCCAGTATGTAGTCCAGTTCTTATGTCCAGCCTTCCAATCCAGATCCCTGGACACTGTATCTCTCTTCACATACCTTCTGGCACGGGTCTTAGGGTCCCTTCCACGTGCAGCCGTCTCTCTCACAGGTACCATCTGGAGATTCCTAGCTCTGCGGCACCATTCCTCTGGCTTTCCCCAGTCCAATGGTGTATGCTGGCCCTTGGAATGCCTCCCAGTATACGTACTGCTCTGGACTCTTCTAGACCTCTCAAAGGCTTTTCTCCTCTTTCTTCCAAAGGGTTTCTTTCCCTCTCTGTCCGTCCGGTTTGGCTTCTGCTTCTGATAATCCTTCAGATGAAACTGAGGATATCCAAGCTGATCATGAAGATGATGATGATCCTCAGGATAATTCTCTGTAGAATAAACTCTACCTTTATTCTGCATAGATGAGTGCTCCTCCTTAACACAGCGCAGCTGTGCTGAATCAGGCCCTGCCCTTTGAGATGAGTGCTTAGGGATTACCTCATAGCCCTCCTGATTGAACACACGTTTCCCCACTTCAGCTCCTCTAATGGCTGCTGGAAACCTGGTGCATTCTGGGACTGGTTTTCTTTTATGGGAAAATTCTGTTTTCTTATTTCTACCAGAACTGACAGGTTGCTGGTTCAGAGTCACTTCACCTTTTCTATAGCTCCTTCCTGAGCTATGATAAGCTTCCTTATCACAGGCTGCATAATGGTTCTTCAATTCAAGGGCTGGAGAAGTTGGATTGGTGATTTTGCAGGCCCTGGTGACTTGTGTCCAACCATTGACATTCTGTTGGCACCCATCTTCTGTGCTGGAGAGCTTGGTTGCTGCAAGAAGCATCTCATCAATGTACTTCTCACTGTCTTGAATGCTTCTCAGCCTCGCCACCTTCTCTCTGAGTTCCTCCACTTGTTTCCTCAGAGCTTCAGCATGCAGGCATCCTGCACATGGAACCGGTCCTTCATCTGGCATTAGGACCTCTGTCTGGACCGAGGCAGAAGCTGTAACGGGGGCAACAGCTTTAGCAATACAATTTTTCCCAGCCATTGTTCTGTTCGTGGAGCTTAGGTATCTTAATAGCATTATCTTTCAAGTCTCTAATAGTAGCAACCCCACCTGCAACCAGCGCCAGCAGATCGTGAAGTCCCAGGCAACCTCAGTGCACCGCAGCGAGCGGCATGAAAGAAGAAAATCGCACAGGCGCGGCGAGCTCTCTGAGCGGTCGGCAGAAGCAGCGATAAATATATCTCTTTAACTCCCCATGTTCTGACAACTATATTGGGGGGTGTGATAAGGAAGCTTATCATAGTTCAGGAAGGAAGAATACAAGAGGTGAATTGGCTCTGAACAAGCAACCTGTGCTTGCTGGTAAAAACACTAAAACAGAGTGTTTGCATAAAAGACTACCAGACCCAGCATGCACTAGGTTACAGAAGGCCTCTAGGACAGCTGAAGTATGGAAACGTGTGCTTAATCAAGGAAGCTGTGAGGTAATCCCTAATCACCCATCTCCTAGGGCAGGACTTGATTCAGCACACCTGGACTGTGCTAGGGTGGAGTGTCCATCTAGGCACTTTAAAAGTAAAAGACTTTCTTCACAGAAGAAGAAGCAAGAGAAGCAGCAGGAGCAAAGGAAGCAAGAGAGAGGCCGGCAACAGCAACAGCAGAGAGAATACAGAACAGCAAGACGTCCAGGAGGTCTAAAGAAGGAGCCCAAAGCGGTACGTGTGTTGGGAGTGATTCCAGATGCAAGCATTCGCCATTGGACTGGAAGAAACCAGAGGCTTGGAGATATAGAGCCAGGAACCCCCAGAGAGCACCTGTAAAGGAGACGGCTGCATCTACAGAGAGAAGGAGCTCTGATACCTATTTAAGGAGGTATGGGAAAAGAGACCTAAAGGCCAGAGATTTTGACTGGAGAGCTGGGCATAGAAGCTGGACTACCTACTGGCCAGGATACCCAGAGAGGAAACCTAATAGCAACGTGATCTCAGGTATGAACTCTGATCTATTCCCTAGCTTTTCACCAGGAAGACAGCAGGGAAACAAATGCTATCCTGAGAGTGATCAGTTAGAGAATTTCTCTGAGCCAGAGCATGATAATGATTCCATGATATTTCAGGAGCAAGGGGAAATATCAAATGAGCAAGTAGAATGCATGGATTGCTCTCTGTCTAAGCTGCTGTTTTAAAGTAATCCTCAGTAAAGCAACAATCACCAAAAGGAACTGTAATGTGTTTTTTTAACTACCCAGAAAAGTTTCTTTAAATGACAGCTTTAGGGTAAGTTAGAGCCACGTTGAGAGTGGACCAGCAAGGTTTTGCAGCTGGTTAATTACCTGTGATTAAGCCAGGCACAAGTGCACGTGAGCTCTGGAAGGAAAACTTCTTCATTGTGTGAATGAAAGAAAGTTGTTTTGGATAAAGAACATTTTTCCTTTTGGGTTTGTTTTTTCCATTTTAAGCACTGCTAAGAAGGTTATTAGCAGGAGCTAGCAGAAAGACCTTTTGTGTGCCATCAAGGTCTTTATTGAGTTATTGCCTAAGTATTTCAGTTGCCTTATACAGATGTTTTGTTTTTTCCTGATTACAATTCCTGAAGAAAGTATCCTATTGATGTTACCAAGCATATCTGTGCGAGGGAATAATCCCCATAAATAAAAATCTGTTTTCTGCTTACACTCGAGCAACTACAATTCATTATTTTGTTGAACGGCTGATTTTGGTGTGAATGAACTACAACACCCACAATCCTTTGCAAGTCATAAATTTCTGCCTTTGCCAAGATTGTGGACTTTCACAACCAGCACCACTGTTTACAGGGGCCATATGTTCTTCATGCTAAGCTGGCATGTTTATATCTCCAGGAACAAGCAGGAATGAGTCTTCACATATGGGTACGTCGGTACCGACGGAGCCTGTGTGGGAACGCTCCCCAGCGTCCAATCAGAAAGCTTTTGGAAGCATCCCACAGCGCTTGCGTGCTGCCTTCCCGCCTTTCCAACTGTCTCTCCTCAGTTGTTCTTTTTCCGCAGAGCCAGCAGGTCGTGTTCCTGTCACCGCAGAAGAATTTCCTTATTTTTTTCTTCATTTCTTTTCTGTCGCGTCTGCCTTCCTCGACGTTATACCGGTACCGCCGGTTCTTATTATTTTCCTAAAAAAAAAAAAAAAAAAAGACCTTCTATTTTTTCTTCAGGTGTACTTCAGTTTTGGGCCTTAGGCCCAAAACCTTTTTCCTCAAATATGGAAAACCTGCCTCAGGTTTTAAGAAGTGCACAAAATGTGGCGGTACTATATCCGTCACCAACACCCATGACTGGTGTCTCCCTGACCATTCCATCAAAGATTGTATGTCCTGTTCCATGATGTCTAAGAGAGGTCGACAGAACCGAGCTGCCAAGCTCAGTACCCTGTTTCCCTCTGATGCAGCTTCGGTGGCATCGACGTCTTCCAGGGCTGCTTCTTCCTCACAAGGATCTCAGGTAACTAAACATAAATCCAGCCAGTCCTCGAAGGGCATATCTCCTTCTAAGCATCGAGATGCCTCTGGCCTTGCCCTCGAGGATTCTGCACTGGCAAAATTACCCCGGCGGGAGGCTTCGGCTTCTAAAGCATCATCATCGGGGTTCCAGGACGATCTAGATGGCGTGGCCTCAACCGATCTCCTGGTGCCATGCTCTGAGGTACCGGTGGCCTCCACTGGTACCGACTTCCAGGCATTGTCAGCATCCATGGATCAGAGGATTCTGTCCATGGAACGCCGTCTGGCAGCTTTCCTTGTGGCATCGACGCTCGTGGTACTGCAACAGACTACTCTGCAGGTACCGGCTCCGGTATCGCCATCGGTACCGATCCCGGTACCGGTGGCATCGATATCGGCATCGGTGTCAGCCATGCCGGTACCCTGCCCTCTGCAGCCTTCCGGTACCGATACCCCGGTACCGATAATTCCCGATACCGACCCTGGTCGGTACGGGTATCGGGCTTTGCAACAGCATCCCGACAGACGATACTTCGATTCCTCTGACTCTGAGGATTCTGAACAGTCTGTCGATGCAGCGATGCTTCTTCCACAGGAGGAGTCCTCTCCTAAACGAAGGATGTCTCCTCCAGAGTACTTGTCTTTTCAAGACTTTATCAGAGAGGTGGCTCGGGGTCTCTCTATTACAGTAGCCCCAGAGTCAGAGCCTAGAGCTAAGGAGTTAGATATTTTACAATATCCTAAAACTCCTAAAGAGGCGGCTACCTTGCCTATTCATGAGATTCTGTATGATCTCATGTTAAGGATGTGGGAAGCACCTCTAACCACCTCTCCTCATTCTCGCAGGTTGGACACCATGTATCGTGTCCCTCCTTGTCCTGGTTTCCATAAGACTCAACTTCCTCACCACTCTATTGTGGTTGAGTCTGCAATGAAAAAGATTAGAAGTGCCAAGAGACATGCCTCTAATCCTCCAGGACGTGAATGTAGAATCCTGGATGCTTTTGGTAGAAGAATCTTCCAAGCTTCCATGCTTGCTGCAAGAATTAATTCTTATAGTCTCTACATGGGCATGTTCTTAAAAGAGGTCACTGACCATTTGCAGACTTTAAGTCCTTTTATGTCTGACAATTAAAAGGCAAGAATTTCTCTCTGCGCTCAAACATGCCCAGGATGTCTCCAAATTCTCCAACCGTGCAACTTTCGATTCCTTTGAATGCGTAAGCAGAGCCTCAGCTATAGCTATAGCAGCATGCAGGGTTGCTTGGCTTCAAGCATCTGATTTGTAGACCTGGGTCCAAGATGAATTGGGAAATATCCCTTGTACAGGTGAAAATCTGTTTGGTAAAGATTGGCAAGCAAAAGCCAATCAGATGGATGCTGAAAATTCTGCTTTGGATAGATTATCCAAATCTGCAGCTGCTCCTGCTAAGAAAAGTTTGTTCAAGAAAACACCTTTTTCAAAGAAGGCAAGATCCTATCCTGCTTATAGTCAGAGAGCATCTTCTGCAGCTCAGTTCCCTTCCAAACGTCAGCAATCCTCCAAACAGACCAAGGCAAAGGCTGCGAGGCCTGCTCCAGCCCAGCAGTCTCAGCCACTTCAGGGCCTTTGACTTTCTGCTAGAGAACTTAGCCTTTCTGGCTCTAGAAGGACCAGAGCCCTCCACCATTCCAGGAAGGCTTTGTCACTTTGCTCCCAGATGGGGGCAAATCAGAGCAGAGCAGTGGACACTCCATCATAAGAGAGGGGTACAAACTTCATTTTTCCAGCTTGCCCCCTCTCACAAGAGTGCACCAGTTCAATTCTCCAACCTCCCTCCTCAGCCTATTAGAGCAGGAGGTTGCCACTTTTCTAGCCCAAGGGGCAGTAGAGGAAGTGCCTTCTCAGCAACAGGGCACAGGGTTCTACTCCCTCTATTTTCTTATCCCAAAGAAAACAGGGGGCTTCAGACCCATTTTAGATCTCAGAGAATTGAACAGATTCCTAGTCAAAGAAAAATTCAAGATGGTTTCTCTGGGAACTCTGCTGCCATACCTTTCAGAGTCAGGATTGGCTTTGTTCTCTAGATCTCAAGGATGCGTACACTCATGTTCTCATCCATCCAACTCACAGAAGATTCCTTCGGTTCCTTTTCCAGGAGAAGCACTATCAATACAGAGTGCTCCCCTTTGGCCTGGCCTCTGCACCAAGGGTGTTCACAAAATGCATGGCAGTGGTTGCTGCTTTTCTGCGCACCCTGGGAGTATTTGTCTTCCCCTACCTGGATGACTGGCTCATTCGAGCTCCCACTCAATCAGAGGCCAGGACTGCTCTAACCTGCACAATGCGTATCCTTCAATACTTAGGGCTGGTAATAAACATCCCAAAATCCAATTTGATCCCTACTCAGTCCCTGGAGTTCATAGGGGCATTGTTGGATGCCACAAAGGCAAGGGCCTTTCTTCCCCAGGCCCGTTGCCTTCGCTTGATGCAGTTAGCTTCTCAAGCAGAGTTGAAACCTCTACTCACTGCTCGAGAGATGTTACAGTTGCTAGGCCACATGGCATCCACCGTTCATGTGGTACCATATGCTCGCCTTCACATGAGAGCAGCTCAGTGGACTTTATCCACCCAATGGATCCAGGCATTAGGCTGCCTGTCAGACAAAATAGCAAACACAAGTCGCCTCATTTTGTCCCTCCAGTGGTGGAAGTCCTCTCAGAACCTCTTGCTGGGGTGTCCTTTTCAACAGCCTCTACCCCAGGCAACTCTTACAACAGATGCTTCTCCAATGGGCTGGGGAGCTCATCTTCAAGACCTCTCCACCCAGGGCATCTGGTCCCCACAGGAGACTTGTCTCCACATCATTTCTTAGAACTCAGAGCAATCTTTCTTGCTCTACGAGTTTTCCACACCCTGCTCAGCCACAAGACAGTCCTTGTCCACACGGACAATCAGGTAGCCATGTTCTACATAAACAAGCAGGGAGGAACTGTCTCTCTGTCGCTTTGCAACGAAGCTCTGCGACTGTGGGACCTCGCCAGAGAGCATCACATTCATCTTCTGGCAGTCTATCTTCCAGGGATTCAAAACTCTTGCGCAGACAGACTCAGTCGAGTTCTGCTTCCACACGAGTGGTCCCTACATATGGACCAAGTGTCAAAGTTTTCAAATTTGGGGAACCCCAGACAAAGACCTCTTTGCAAGTCCATGGAATGCCAAATTTCACCAGTTGTATTCCAGAACTGCGGCTCAGGGGGCTCAGGCAAGGGATGCTTTCCTCCTTCACTGGGGTCAAGACTTCCTGTATGCCTTTCCACCCATTCCCCTAATTCCCAAAACACTGTTCAAGCTTCAGAGAGACAGAGGCCACATGATTCTCATAGCTCCAAATTGGCCACGGCAAGTGTGGTACCCTCTGCTTCTACATCTCTCTCAAGATTCCTCCCTAGAGTTAGGGTCTGCTCCAGACCTCCTCTCTCAGGAGGACGGAAAGTTGTGGCACCCCAGTCCCCAGTCTCTGCATCTCAGGGCTTGGTTGCTGAAGGCTTAGATCTCCAGGATCTTCCTCTTTCTCACCAAGTGAAAGATGTTCTTCAAGCTTCCAGAAAACCTTCCACTAGACGTTCTTATGCCTTCAAGTGGAAAAGGTTTACCATCTGGTGTTCTGAAAGGGGTCTTAACCCCCGTGCCATACCTCTGGAATCGTTGCTGGAGTATCTCCTGCATCTGTCCAATGCAGGCCTTAAGACAAATTCAGTAAGAGTCCATCTGAGTGCTATTGCAGCTTCACTCAAGCCTCTAAATGGACAACCTGTTTCCTCTCATCCCCTTGTAGCAAGGTTCATGAGAGGCCTCCTTTTAACAAAGCCTCCCATTAGACCACCACCGGTGGCATGGGACTTAAATTTGGTTCTTGGTCAGCTTATGAAGCCGCCTTTTGAACCTTTAGCTGCTACCTCCTTGAAATACCTTTCTTGGAAGGTTATCTTTCTCATTGCAATCACATCAGCACGCCTCATCAGTGAGTTGCAAGCACTAGTAGCTAATCAACCTTATACAAGGTTCCATCATGACAAGTTGGTCCTTAGGACTAATCCACATTTTATGCCTAAGGTGGTCTCGTCTTTTCACCTCAACCAAGAATTCTACCTACCTGTCTTTTTTCCAGGACCTCATGCATAACCTGCAGAGAGGAATCATCATACCCTGTTCTGTAAAAGAGCCCTGTCTTTTTATTTACAGAGGACACAGCAACATAGAAAGTCTTCCCAACTCTTTGTTGCTTTTGATCCTTCTCATTTGGGACACCCAGTCTCCAAGAGAACTCTTTCCAACTGGATTGCCTAATGTATTTCTTTCGCCTATCAGAGCAAGAACATTTCTCTGGAGGGCCATGTCACAGCTCACAATGTGAGAGCCATGGCAGCCTCCATGGCTCATCTGAACTCTGTGTCAGTCGACGACATCTGTCGAGCAGCCACTTGGGCCTCAGTTCATACCTTCACAGCCCATTACTGCTTAGACAAGGACACCCGCCGGGATGCCTTGTTTGGTCAGGCTGTTCTCAAACACCTGTTCCATACTTAATCAACTCCTACCCACCATCGCTCATGAGATGCCAGAGATCCAAGTGGGGAAGTGCATCCCTGTCCCAGGGAGACACAACTCTGGGCACTCTCCCTGGCATCAAAAGCTAGGGAGTCCCCATATGTGTAGACTCATTCCTGCTTGTTCCTGGAGATAGCACAGTTACTTACCTGTAACAGGTGATCTCTGGGAACAGCAGGAATAAGTCTTCACAACCCACTCACCTCCCCTAGGAGTTGTCTCTCTCTATCTCTCTCTCTTCCTTTCCCTCTCTCTCCCTCTTTGTCTGAGCTATAAAACTCAACTGAGGAGAGACAGTTGGAAAGACGGGAAGGCAGCACGCAGGCGCTGTGGGATGCTCCCAAAAACCTTCTGATTGGATGCTGGGGAGCGTTCCCGCGCAGGCTCCGTCAGTACCGACGTACCCATATGTGAAGACTTATTCCTGCTGTTCCCAGAGATCACCTGTTACAGGTAAGTAACTGTGCTGTCTCATGATTGCCTTTTACCATCTCTCTGTCCACCGTTTACTGATAAGTGTGTTTTCACATACTTTTCCATATGATGTCACATTCCTCTCAAAGATGCATGTACGCACCTCAGTAGAATTCCAGCATTCAGACATTTCAATGATTTTTCTTGTATTGTGTTAACCCTTTCCCTTCTGGCTCTCACAATAGAAAGGACTGTCAATTTTATGTGACTTTGTGCAGCTCTGTACATTAAGCAATGCTATAGAAGTGATAGTAGTAGGAATTCCCCAAGGCTTGGTTGTCTCGTTATTTGTTTACTCTCTAAAACCGTTAGGAAACTTTATTCAGGAGCTCCCAATGAAGGTGTGCGCTACATCTTACATCAAACCCAAGATTTATTTCATTTTGTTTTGTTTATTTGCAGAAAGTCTGCAGCTTTTTATCTCCAGTAGGGAAAATCTGGCAATAGCTGCTTGTCAGATATAGTTTAAACGCAACAGAATTAAAGTAAAGTTAAACAAATTGGAGGTACTGCTAGTGGGGAGTTGATGTCAAATGCATTAAGTGTTTCTTAATGTTAGTGTCTTGCTTTCTATCTGCCTTTCAGGCTAAGGATATAGGGGACCATTTGGATGTTTTTCTATGGAAACTCATATCTCTCTCTAATTATCAAGAAGGCTTTTTGGCAGTTGCGATCAATCAAACAGCTGTGCCACCTATTTCTTCAGAGTTAGCTACACTGGCACATGCTTTAGCAGTGTCCCTGATTGATTACTGTAATATACTTTGTTGGCCTACATAATGAAAGTTTGAAGATGCTCTGAATGTGTCAGTGAGGTTGGTGGCCAGTGTGGGTTACAGATAACATGTTAGCCTAGCTCTTTAGTCCCTACCCTGGCTACCCTTAAAATACCGCTAATTCATCATGCTTCTGATGATCAGAATTAAACTTGGTGAGAACTCAAAATTATGTGCCATACTAGGTCAGACCGAGGGTCCATCAAGCCCAGTATCCTGTTTCCAGCAGTGGCCAATCTAGGTCACAAGTACCTGTCAGGTTCCCAAAAGGTACAGTAAAAGGACAGGAGACCAACCACAGAAAGAGATCTTTATTAGGCTGTGAGATCAACCCGACATGTGTTTCGGCCGGGAGGCTGCCTTCAGGGGTTAGTGACCTCTTCAAAAAAAAAATGGTATAAATAACAAAATAAAAATGGATGGTACATAATAAACATTAAAAACAATTAAAACAATGAAAGATAATACAAACCATAAAACCCAATAAAAATTGATAATAGCTAAAATAATCAAGCGATGCTCAACATGAAGTTTTTTTTTGTAATTCAAAGTCTCAGTACATACAGTATATAATGTGACTTCTTGATTTCAATTAATCACATAAAGAGGACAGTGGGGAAGGACAATAATATAACGTGCAAAGTGTATATCATGTGAACAGTATACCAGTTATGTTAAAGCGAATACCTACTAGAGCAATCTTGGACTTAATTTACAGAGGAGAAGGAAGGAGAGGAGAGAACAGTTTCAGGTCAGCCAATATATTAGTACTTACCAATGTATTGAAGTAGTATAAAATGGCACATAAAACCACCTAATTAATCAAGCTTGCAGCTTAGCATTGTTTAGAACCTAAAAAACACATAATATGAATATCAAAAGAGAAAAGGAGACACAAATAAAAACTAATAATGGTATGCTTCAACCAGGACAAAGTATAATATATGATATAATAAGATCATCATAGTATAATTTTTCTGCATACATAAAAAAGCTACTTGAGAAACCAAGCCACTCTGAGGTACCCTTTTTTTGGAATATATATTCTTTCATGAAATCCCCCTGGGAAATTGTACAGTGTGTATGCAACTTGCCCAGTAGACAATTATCAAATTCTCTGGTGCCAGTGGTATTGTAAAGTACAGAGTAATGGAACAGTACATCATAAGGGGTAATCAATGGGCTTGTGATAGTATCCCGAATTGTAAATTCACATCAACAGCGGTATGTGGACTATAAGTTGGTCAAAAGACATATAGTAACCTTAACTCTTAGAGATTCAACATCAGCATGGTGAAAGGACGCTGAGTTTGAGCACCAAGTTAAATTGAGGCTTGGACATTATCAGAAGTGACATTGTTATAACCCATTCTACAGCGTGTTCATTTAATCTTTAAAAGGTATCTGTTATTTTAGAGCACTGGAACCGCTGGGGACATAGCACAGCTGTTAACCTGTAACTGCAGAAAACATAAGTAAAGAGAGCTTGTATGTCCATACATCTGTACTGCTGCACATGCCACTTGTGTACTGTATAGAAGAAAGGGAGAGATAACAGGAGAAGGGGCCGGCTGTCACAAACCCCAGTCACTTTGTAATGATGTTGCTATGCTGTTCGTTCTATCTGTCAAATTGCAGGTGCAGAGACCTGCAAATAGGAATGGAAATCTGCAGGAGAATGTAAAACTGTAATCCTTGTCTAACCAAAGTCTAACCAAGATATTAGAATCAAACCCTTGGGTGCTGTCAAAATGTAACCTCCGGAGGGGTCCCAATGTTCAGGTCTATAGACGAGCTGCCCCATGTTCCATACTTATGCCGCTATAGTTAATAGAGTAGACCCTGCACTCCAAGATCCATAGTAGCTCTATATGATTCTGAAAATAGAAATCTAATCATGCAAATAAGCAATAATTAGGTAATTAATAAATAGTACATAAATAAACAATTAAGAAAAAATAAAAATTAAATTAAATAAATGAGCAAAACAGACCCTATATAATGGTGTTGCTGTACTGTTCATAGTATCTGCCATCGTGCATATGCATTAACTGACATTTAAGAGTAGAAGTCGGCAGTGAGTGTGAAATGTTAATCAATGGGTGGGTATATTTGCCCTAATTCAAAAGGCTGCACCCTTGAGCACTAAAAAAATTGTATTTATATCCTCTGGTTTGTATTGTCTTTCATGGTTTTAATTGTTATGTACAATTTATTTTTATTTTGTTGTTTATACCATTTTTTATTTGTAGAGGACACTAGCCCCTGAAGGTGGTCTCCTGGCCGAAACATATATTGGGTTGACTTCACATCCTAATAAAGATCTCTTTCCAGGGTTGGTCTTCTGGCCTGCTTTTACTGTGCCTATTGATGCTGCAGGAAGGATGTCTCCCTTTGCTTTTGGGGTTCCCAAAAGGTATACAAATTTTGTGCTGCTTGTCCAGTTGGTAAGCAGTGGATTTCCCTGGTCCTCTTTAGTAATGGTTTATGGACTTTTCCTCCAGGAATTTGTCCAAACTTTTAAATTCAGCTACAATAACGGCGTTTACTACATCCTCTGGTTATTTATTTTATTTATTTAACATTTCTTATATACCCCCTTTCATGATATCAAGGCGGTTTACATTGAACAAGCTGAAATTACATTGAACAGGGCATTATAACTTGGAGATAACCCTCCATTGCCCATGTTCCCTGTAAAATAGTTAAGTGGCTTGCCCAAGACCACAAGGAGCACCTGTGGGACTAGAAACCCCAGTCCTTCCGGCCCAAGGTTGCTGTCCTCTAGTGGGATTTGAACCCCATACCTTCCGGCCTGAGGTAAATTGCCCCAACCACCAGGCCACTCCTCCCTTCCAGACTTAGATTATGCGTTGAGTGAAAAAATATTATCTCCAGGAACAAGCAGGAATGAGTCTTCACATATGGGTACGTCAGTACCGACGGAGTCTGGGCGGGAACGCTTCCCAGTGTCCAATCAAGAGCTTTTGGAAGCATCCCAGCATGCCTGCGTGCTGCTTTCCCGCTTTTCCCAACTGCCTCTCCTCAGTTTTCATTTTTCCGCGGAGCCGGCAGGGCGTCCTCCTGTCACCGCAGAAAATTCTTGTTTTTATTTTTTAGTTTTCTTGTGGTCGCGGCTGTCTTCCCGGGATATTTTCCACGGGATATTTTTTCTTCATAGTGTCCCACGGTCTCTTAGGCCTTTTATGCCTCTTCTTTTTCCTTCATGGAACTGCCAGGCACTTTCTCCAAGAAATGTTCACACTGTGGCGGTACAACTTTATTTTTAGACCCTCAAAGTCTGTGTCTAACCTGCTTGGGTCCTGACAACAGTTTGGTGAGAAGAGGTCTTCAACATCGAGGTTCCCTCAATACACAGTTGCCCTCCAACTTCGGGGCACCATCCCCTTCTTCTTCCACACAGGATCAGGTAACCCACAAACAGTCTGTTAAGACTAGCCAGTCCTCGAGTGGTAGGTCTGATTGCACAGCATGAAGATGGCTCCGGCCTTGCCCTCGAGGGTCCACTGGCTTCAAAACCCCGGCGGGAGTCTTCGGTCTCCAAAGCACATAAGGGGTTTCAGGTTGTTCCTGGGGTTCATCCCTCACAGAACATACCTCAGCCGTGTCCGGTGGTGGCATCCGCTTCGAGCGGTACCGGTACCCCGGCATCGGCACTGGTGTTGGATGAAACACTCCTCACCAGGGATCGTCATCTGGCGTCTTCGGTGCCTTTGGGACCGGTGGATACACTCCAGACCGACTTTCCATTATCGGTACCAGCACCGATACTACCACCGCCGTCGGTACCCTCCAGACATGCATCGATAGACTCGCTTCCTTCGATGCCGAGTCTGGAATCGATCTCCAGTATGGAGGACTGGGTACCGACTCGCCTTGGTATCGGCTCTCGGCGGTACCGAAGGCTCGGTTCCGATGATTCGGATCCACAACTCTCGGTTCCTTCGAGGCCGATTGAGTTGCCACTGGTTGACCTTCCTTCACCGGTGGCAGACACGGTACCGAAATCGGTACCGATGACCTCATTACCTTTACGGTCGGTGCCTTCCATGCTTCGCTTATCAGGCTCTCTGCCCTCGATGCCGAGTTTGGAATCGATCTCTAGTCTAGAAGACTCGGTACCAATAGGTTTTGGTACCGACATCGATCGATACCGGTGCTTCGGTACCGAGGATACTGGCCGGAGGGTTTCGGTCACCTCGGTACCGATTGAGCTGTTACCAATGACTACTCCGATGTTTTTATCGGGCTCGACTCTGACATCGGTACCGGTATCCACAGTAGCATCGTGGCCAACTCCTGCCATGCTTTTTTCAACAGGATCGCTCCATTCTATACCAAGCTTGGAGTCGATACCTGGCATGGACAATGTGGTAAGGACGGTTGCTGCTCCTGATACCCAGTACCAGCAACCATCCCTTAAGCATTCCACACTGCACTGTGCAGGATCTTCTATTCCTATATATTTGGATACCTCTGCGGGTGCTCAGGCTAGTTCTCTAAATCTAACCTGTCCAAGAGAGATTCCTGTTGGGGATCCCTCTTTTCAGAGTTTCCTCCTGGATATAGCAAGATCCCTTGCCATTCCTATCCCAGGACATGATCATGCACAAGGCTCTCTTTCTACCAAAGCAAAGGGGAACATAATGCTTCCTTTGCATCATTCCTTGCAGGATCTCCTTCTAGGAATGTGGGAAACACCTTTTAGGGTACCCCCACCTCCCAGGGCAACTGATCTGTTATATCAGGTGCCCCCTCTCCAGGGTTTCAAAAGACTCAACTTCCTCATCATTCCATAGTAGTGGAATCAGCAATGAGGCGGGTAAAGAGTAAGAAAAAGCACTCTTCCTATCCGCCAGGTCGTGAGTCTAAAACACTAGATGACTTTGGATGTCAAACCTTCCAGACATATATGCTTTCTGCAAGAATTCTCTCATATATTTTTTATATGAGTCTTTCTCTTGAAGAGGTCACAAAGCAATTGCATTTTTTGTCTCCTTTCCTTTCAGATTCCAGGAGTACAGACTATTCCTCACTGCTTAAGCATATCCAGAATATCTCTTGGTTTCTTTCTCGTGCTTCCCTAGACTCTTTTGAGTCTGTTAGCAGAACTTCTGCTATAGCTATAGGGGCACGACGTAGAGCCTGGCTCCAAGCTTCAGACTTGGACAAATGGGCACAACAAAGGCTGGGACATACTCCTTGCACTGGAGAAAATCTTTTCAACAAGGAGTCTTTACGTCAGGTTACTCAGTTGTCCACTGATTTACCTGTTCCTAAGGGTTGTTTTACCCCTTCCTCTGTCCCAGTAGGTAGGAAATGTCCTACCAAACTTTCTTCCCACAGGAGAAGAAGGTTTTATTCATCATTTGCCCATCATACAGATGTTCCCCAACAGGGGAAGCATCGTCCTGGTCTGCAGAATCCAACCTCTCACCAGGCTCGGCAAACCCAGCACCTGCAGGGTTTCTGATCATTCATCATCAGATGCTTGTGACTCTTGGGGTTAGAATCTACAGTTGCTTCTTCTCAATAGAGGCAATCCACCGCTTTATTCTAACCCCTACACATGGATCTTTTTCCAAAAGATATCCATTTTTTCTATATTTCTTTGAGCTGTCAGGAGGTTCATGCCTATAAGTCACAGGTTTCTCCTCTTTTTCCTTCCAGGGAAAGAGGTCTAACCACTATCAAATGATATTTCCTGTGCCAGCATGTATTTTTCCTTTCTATAGACTTCTACTTCGTAAGTCTTCTTCAGCTCCATTCTCTTCACCCTCTTACCAAGGTTTTTCCCCTGTAAGAGGGAATTACTTACTGGGAGGTTTTTTCTTCAGCCTCTCTACTTTTCTCACTTTCCAGTGTGGAGTTACCTCCTCTGCTCAATCTTGCTTTGGGGCAGCTCATCAGACATGTCCAGAGTGTCCTACTCCTGTTCTGTCCTTTCTGTTTTTGATCAGTAAGATTCTTTCTGCTGTCTTGCTAACAGCTGCCTATGCAGGAGCTTTAATGTTTGGACCACTGGTTCTTGTCCACAAACAACCAGATTGTCCTCCACTAACATTCTGTCTAGTCTTAGTAGTGGCTCCAAGTCAGTGCTTCATCTCTCTTGGAGATCATCTCACTACAAGCTTTCTAGATTGTCTTCTATTCTGCCATCTTCTTTTCCCTGAGTTTGGCAGCATAGTTGGCAGAGATACTGGCTCTCTAACAGCCCGTTCTATCTCCTCATTCTCCTGCATCATGCTCTCTGCAATCTACAGAGAAGCTTTCCACTATGGGCCCTTGCTAGAGAGCATGGGTTTCTTTTTCTCCAACAACTATCCTAGTTGGTTAGAAAAGGCTTTTCAGTCATGTCTCCCATGACTAGAAGGTTCTCCCTTCTTTTACTATCTCCTTTTTTGATATAAAGGACATAGGCCTTCTCTTACCGTGAAAGCTCAAGGAGTTGCCAGTTCCCTGCTTTGGTCCATAGTATTCACAATCGGGGATATGCTCGCCCTCATGGTAAGAACGCATGATACCTTTGCCCTTAAGCAGGTCAACATGGTATCTCATCTCTAGCGTCTTCTGTCTACTTACCATGCTAGAGTCCTGGAAGACTCGGGACTTGCTGGCTGCACTTTGACATTATCCTTTGTTTTTCAAGTAACAGTCCTGGTTATTTTTCACTAACTAGCATTCTGCAGATCATGACCAGGAGGAATAGATTCTCTATATGTCTTCTCAAGTAGGTTCCACCTCCTTGTTATTAGATGAATCTTTCCTCTCCACATATCCTATGTGATCACTGTGCTGTAGGCATATCTGTCTGTTTAATTGCAGACACCCATATGTAGGCCTACATATCCATATTTATTTTTTGTGTGTATTTTATGCCCTGCCATATCTCGCTATAGATATATTCTTATATGTCTGTCTGTCTATATCTATATATCTTATCTATCTCTATATATCTATATCTATATATATATATATATATATATACGTATCTGTTGAGATATTTTATTAGAGATAGATATGTATCCACATATTTATCTATCTCACTGTCTATCCTCATATAGCTATATGATTGACAGAGGGGCTTTACCCATACCTATGCTATCTAGCAGGTTTGGGGTTCTACGCACACAACCACTGCTGTGGTAGTCAACAATTTTTATACCATAACCTAACGGTTTAGGTACCTCTGAAGCTCTCCGTGCCCAATATCTCTCCTAGCTTACCCCAGTTAGGAGAGACATTGTGGATCTTCAGTTAATTACAGGCTTTAACGCCTCGGGCATTTGTCCTCTCTTTTTGGGATACAAGGAGTTCCCACACCTTTTCTCCCCACAAGGACTGTGCCTGTTTGTCCAAATCGGTTAACCTTCTCTTTTTGCTCCTAAGAGTGACTCACTCTTCCTCCAAAAGAGCTAAAGTTTTTCTCATAAAGCCTTCCGCCGAAGGCCCACCGTTTTTTGGACTACCCCAGTTTCCCTACTGGGGTTACCTGTTACCTTTCAAGATTCTGACCTCCACTGGTTTTCCTACAGGATTATTACCTCCACTTACAGTGAGGTCCTCTTCAAGGTTCCTGTACTAGGTTTCCCAGTAGATTCATGAACCTCCATACTTCTCTGAAATCCTGTCAGGGGAAGTCCATATTGCAATATCCTTTGTAATATTATTGATGACCATCATCATCCACACATGGACTCCATCTCTGTAGTCCTATGCTAGGTTAGCTGTTCCACAGCATCCTTCTTTCTTCAACTCTTACCCTCCATCCTCAGAATGCCTGGTGTTCTGGAAGATAGCATGTTCCAGCCTATGACATGCTGGGACTCCAGGCATCTCAGCTTGGGAGTTCCCCATATGTGAAGACTCATTCCTGCTTGTTCCTGGAGATAGCACAGTTACTTACCTGTAACAGGTGATCTCTGGGAACAGCAGGAATAAGTCTTCACAACCCTCCCACCTCCCCAGGAGTTGTATCTCTATCTATCTTTCCTTTCCTCTCTCTCTCTCTTTGTCTCAGCTTTAAAACTTAACTGAGGAGAGGCAGTTGGGAAAGGCAGGAAGGCAGCACACAGGCGTGCTGGGATGCTTCCAAAAGCTCTTGATTGGACGCTGGGAAGCGTTCCCGCGCAGACTCCGTCGGTACCGATGTACCCATATGTGAAGACTTATTCCTGCTGTTCCCAGAGATCACCTGTTACAGGTAAGTAACTGTGCTTTCTCTGCTTAGTCTTAAATGTGCTACATTATAGCTTTGTGTGCCCTCTAGTCCTTTCTATTTTACCTGTTCTACTCTATTCATTATTTTATAGACCGCCATCATATCTCCCATCAGCTGTCTCTTTTCCAAGTTGAAGAGCCCTAACCATTAAAACCTTTCCTCTTAGCTATATACTATCTTTATGTATTTCTCCTCATTCCTCTCATTTCTTACCTGGACTGCTTTAGATCCCTCCATTTAGTTCCATGTAGAGTTGAGCAACCTTGCCTGGCTTTCTCAATCATTGCCCTATAGCTTTTAGAAGAACCTTCGTAAGACTTTAAGTTGTGATCTTTCTGACTTCTTTGCTATTGCTTGAAAATTTGACTCTTCAAGCAGGTTTTTAATTTCCTTGAATCTATTTCATTATGATCCTATATTACTCCTCTGTTTTTTATATTATTGCTTAATAATTATTATAAAGGTGATTTGTAAAGATGATATTTTTAAAAATGAGAAAAGAATGAGGGCTGCATCTGGGGATAGGACGTGCATACAAGTGGATTACCTTGGCACTACTCTGGGGCGTACAGGGGTTCATCACAATGGGGATGATTTTATAAGCTATTTCTGCAAGGCAAAATAACATGTTCTTATTAGGCTGTTGGCTGTTAAGAAGTCTATCATATACTATGTTACTATGATGTTACTATTAGCCTTATTTTGTACATTAAAGATGCTGCTCACAGTGATGCTTCACACTGTGGTATCCCTCCTGAATTACTGCAACATTACTTATTTAGGTCTACCTTGTTTCCAATTTCTGCGCCTACAGACAATACAGAACAATACAGTACCTTAGCCCGTGCACATTGTTAGGACCACATCACACCTCTGCTTTTACATTATCATTGGCTTCCTATTTCTGAACAGATTCGTTATAAGGTTTTACTTTTCACTTTCAAGGCAATCCATGATCTAGCTCCAGACTATCTGTCCTCTCTAGTAACCCTTTATGCCCCAGCTAGAGCTTTACATTCGCTGCATGGTTTCCACTTAACCATACCATCCACAGCCATTATCAAATATGAGCCTACCAGACGTTCGACTTTCTTTGCTGTAGCCCCCACTCTATTGAATTGTCTCCCTACTGCGCTACATACTACCACTGACTTGAAGAGTTTGAGGTCATCCTTAAAGACTCACCACTTTAGTGTTTTGTGTTTGGGTCAGATATAGTTTGAGCTTGAGAGGGATTGTGGTCATGGGATCCTGAATGCAATCTGTATATTTTTATTTATTATCTCAGCACTCCTTTTAATGTGTTATCTTTTTCTGTGTTGTTACTTTGTAGTACCTTTCCTATTACAATTGCCCAACTAATATCAAAGTATAAATCAAAGTTTCCAAATCTTTTGTTTCCAATAAAGCCTTCAACCAGTGAAGCAAAATGTGCCCTTACTACTGCAAAGCTCCCAAATTTCTATCCACTCCTATGGTCTGCAATACCCATCACACATGGTACCATAAATAAAGGCCTGTGTTGGCTCCTAATCCAGAGATACTCTGACTTCTCTGGATTTAATTTTAATTTTGTGGAGAAAAATCACTCTGCAGCTGTGAAGGACTACCCGTTCTCTATGGCCCAATTAGCACTCTGCTGTATAATCCTGCATTCAGAGAGACCTTCACATGATAGATGTGACACTCATATTTTCTAGTAGGTTTATGAAGACAGATATGCACCTAATTTTCCTGTTCCATATAGGTAGAACATACATGCACTTCTGTTATGTAAGTTAGGTAGTTTCCCTGTTACATTAAAAAAAAATAGAGGGGAGGAAATGTTGCCATTCAGGATGGAAGTGTGAGCAGTTAGCTCCATTTAATACAGGAGACAAAGGTATGATTATAGTGGTTTCCTTGTAGCAATTTGCCTTCCAATTGGATGGAATTGTGTGTTGAATCAGTCCTGGCAACGACAAGGAGAAAAATGGTAGATTTAAAAGAATATGCGTATCAAGGGAGCGAGGCTGATAGCTGGGAGGAGGCCAACATGACGGAGGCAAATCCACTTGAGGAGCTGGTGAGAGATTTGTGTTTGTCGGATTTGCTATCTGGCAAGGGAGCTGTTGTGCAAATTACAAAGGAAGAACTTAGACTGGTTCGCTGATATAAAAACAGAGTTCATAAGAGTGTGTGGGAGTGCTATGGGCAGAGGTGCAGGAACTGGGACATCAGAGGGAAACCATGGAAGGCAGTTTGGAGAAGGTCCAAGAGGAGGTGTGCTTCCTTGCTAAAAGAGTTAAGGCGATGGAAGAGACTAGTGGGGCATTGCAGAGAAAGTTGGAGGACATTGGAAGCAGAATTTGAACAAAATAATCTCTGACCTTAGGAGTGTCTGAATTACCAGAGTTTCTGGACTGCAAAAAGGTAGCAGAATCTCTTTGCAAAGAAATACTGGCTAAAGATGATTTGAACAATATAATGGGAGTCCACTGAATTGGACAGGGCACACCAAGTCCTGGCACAAGAATCCTATCCCAGGGATATAGTTATATATGTTCACAACTTTAGCCTCAAAGAAAAGATAGTGGCGAAGATGAGGGCAGTGGAAAAATTTCAATGGTAAGGATATCAAATTGTGGTCTTCTCAGATTTGTTGGCCTCTCTGCAAAGATGGAGGAACATAAGATTGATCAAGTACTGTACTTCTGATGTGACCAGATAAAATACCACTAGCTACATCCATTTTTGGATAGCCTTTATAGTAAATGGAGTGAGTAAGAGGGCTACCACTCATGAAAAGCTGGTTAAAACGATGGGAGAAGTAGGACTAAATATCAGAGATCTAGCCCAACCAGGTGAGAAACATCCTGATTGGAAAAGCAAATGGCAGCGGGTGAAGAAAGGCGATAAAAAAGCAGGGAAAAAAGGATGCCGCCATGTGAATGACTGTAAAAGTTGGACTAAGTACCTATTAGATTGGATCACTTGAAATGTTCAGTGAGACTGGTGAATGTGGGAGAAAGTGAATGGTGAAAGAATGCGAGTTAGATTCTAGGAGGGGGGTTTGGGGAGAAATGAATGGGGGCAGGAGAATTGTATGGAGGAAAGAGGAGCGTATATAACTAAAATGAGGGGTCTGAACACAAGCTACAAGATGGATTGAGGGGGAAGAAATGACTGGGTGGTGTATGATGGATAAGGGAATGGAAGAAGGTCTTTTGGGGGGGGCAAGGAGAGGTTGCACGCCTCATAAGAGAAGATGGCTGAGTGTGAGAGGCCATATGAAAGAGGGGTTTTGGGGGTGGACTATAGGACAGAGGAGGTAGGCTGGGAGTGATGTACAGGGTATAAGGTTGTGGTTGTGAGCTAATGAAGCAAGGGGGTACATTAATACCCATTCGGGGTACTAAGAGGTGGATAGATAAATTGGAGCGATCGCAAATACAGGGCTTGGTGTACCAATTGGATAAAGTCAAACAGCACTATTTTGCGTTGGATAATAAAATAGGAAAGGTGTTTAATAAAATGAGGGTAAACGGGGTCAGCAACAGATACTTAGGATTCGGGATGCTAAGGGGGACTTGGTATATGCATCAAAGGAAATAAGGGCGCTATTTAGGGGATTTTATGGGAAATTATATACTATGGAAGTGGAGGGGAGGGGATGAAAGGAAGAGATTTGGTACAGTGTGACATGAGAAGGTTGAGGAGGGAGGTAATGGAAAGATTGAATAGTGACATAATGAAGGAGGAATTTCTGAGGGCCATTAGGGATCTTAAGAAGGGGAAAGCTCCCGGGTTAATGGCTAGGTTTTTATATTAAAAAAAAATTCCAAGAGGAGATCATAGACTTAATGGGTAGGTAATGTTTAATGGGTTAAGGGTTAGGAGGAAGCTACCAGAATTGATGGATACTGCAGGAATAATCTTTGCCCAAACCGGGGAAGGATATTACATTGTGTGGCGGCTACAGATGTACCTGCCTTATTTTTTTAAAAAGCCCAGACTACACTGGCTTTATTTCTGGAACATTGAGAAGTTGAATGTGGTTTGGTGGGCTAGGCAGCAGAAAGTGCTTTTGGTATTGATGACAATGGATGCTGAAAAGGGTTTATGTTTCAGGAGCTAGGAAACATAAAAGTGGGAGAGAAATTCTATGGATGGATACGAGTGTTTTATACAGCCCCTAAAGTGAGCATAAGGGTTAGTGGAAGGTACTCGGAGGAATTTAAATGAGGCATGGGACAAGACAAGAGTTCCCATTGGCGGAGAGAGTGAGGAGAAATGCGGACATAGGGGAGGTCAAGGTAGGAGGACAAGAAGTCAAAATACCGCTGTTTGCAATGTCACTTTTTGCATTAGGAAAAACCATTAATCATGTTACCTATATTAATGAAAGAGAGAGAGGCTTATAGTGAGATGTTTGGCGCTAAGGTTAATATGAGGAAGACAAAAATTGATTGCATGCTTAGATCCTCAGTTAGAAGGACACCTGAGAGAAGTTTTCCCTTTTGCATGTGTTAAAACAGCCTTAGATATGGTGGAGAGAGATTGAGAGGATCTATATGCTTTGAACTACAGCCTTCTATGGGAGGTAGTAGGGTGAGATTTGGATAGGTGGGAGATGATTAATATGTCCTTTTGGGGAGGATAACTGTGATAAAGATGAATGTTCTCCGAGGATTTTGTTTGTTCATGTCCCTACCTATTGAGGTACCGGAGAGGGCTTTGTAGAGGATGTAAAAAATGTTTTTTTTCGTTCATTTGGAAAAGACCACTGATGATAGCAAAAGTGGTATTGTATAAGCAGAAAGAAGAAGGAGGTCAAGGGGTCCTGGACTTTGAAAAATACTACACAGTACAGGGCTGTGTTTGATTTTAGCCAGTGCTCTTCCTTCTGGTTACTCGGCTTTCTCAACACCCCGGCTGGGTAGGCGTGGTGGGGGTGTGGCCCTCCTCTACCGGTCCGCACTTCCCATTGAGGAAGCAACTACTCCTACTGTTCATCTCTCTGAGTCTCTTTTCCTGCGTTTTCGTTCCTCCCCTCCTTTTTATTTTCTTTTACTTTACCTACCCCCCTCCCTTTCCACCGATTATTGGGATGCATTCTTATTAACTCTTTCAGAGACCTTCCTTCATTATCCAAACACTATTGTCTTAGGTGACTTCAATATCCACGTGGATGCACCTTCTCGGCCCAAGGATCGCATCTTTTTGAATCTTTTGCAGGACTTGTCGCTATGTCAACATGTCTCTGGGCCCACCCATTGTTTAGGTCATACCCTGGATCTAATTCTCACTTCCTCTGACTCTTGTTCTATGTTATCTTCACCTGTTGTTTCCAGCGTACCATGGTCAGACCATTTCTGTGTCTCTCTCACCCTTTCTCTGGTAGTTTCTGATATTGATAGGTCCCTAGCTGCTCCGCCTCTAACACAGCTGCGACGCCGTATCACCCCCTTCCACTTTAGCCGCTTTTCCTCCTGCCTGCTCCTTGTTCCCAGATGATTTCTCACTACTG
This sequence comes from Ichthyophis bannanicus, assembly GCA_033557465.1. Classification (NCBI taxonomy): domain Eukaryota; kingdom Metazoa; phylum Chordata; class Amphibia; order Gymnophiona; family Ichthyophiidae; genus Ichthyophis; species Ichthyophis bannanicus. The sequence continues at coordinate 376,289,729 of CM066034.1, read as the reverse complement.
CCTGTTGATTCTCAAGTACAGCTTTGGAATTCCGTTCTGTCCCGCTCCCTGGATACCCTAGCGCCCCTGCGCCCTTCTAGTAGGTCACCCTCTTCATCTCATTCCCCCTGGTTCCACCCAGGCCTGCGGTTACAACGTTCACAGCTTCGCCAAGCTGAACGTCGTTGGCAAAAGCATCCTTTGCCCGAAACCTTAGCACGCTTTAAATCCCTGTTTTCGGACTATCGCGCTGCAGTCCAGGCTGCCAAGCGCTCCTTCTATACTGCTCAAATTTCTAGTGTTACTCACTCATCCAGACAACTCCATTTAATCCTGCGGCAACTCTCTTCTACTACGTCACCCTCTGCTCCCCAGGTTGCTATTCCTGCTCCCTCTTCATTGGCTACTTTTTTCTCAGAAAAGGTACAGAATCTCCGTTCCTCCTTCAGTACTCCTCCCCCCCCCACCCTTATCCCCACCTCATTCCCTTCCCCATACTTCTGGTAGTCTTTCTCTCCCTGATGAGTCTACCATTGACTTAGTTGTTCCAAACAAAGCTTTATCACATACATGGTCCACTTTCCACTCCCTTACCACTGCAGAAGTACTCCTGGCTCTCTCCAAGGCTCGAAAGACCACCTGTGCATTGGATCCTCTCCCCTCAGCTTGGCTGATAGAACCGTCTCTGCAGCTGATACCGCTCATCACGGCCATATTTAATTCTAGTCTATCCTCTGGCCGTTTTCCCTCCCTATGGAAGTCGGCCATAGTTCATCCCCTCCTGAAACAGCCCTCTCTCGATCCCTCAGTGCTTTCCCATTGGCGTCCGGTGTCCAATCTACCATTCTTAGCAAAGGTGCTGGAACGTTTTGTCTTCCTACAACTATCATCTCATGCTGAGGCCACTAATTCCCTCCATCCTCGCCAGGCAGGTTTCCGTGCGGGACACAGTACGGAGACTGTTCTCCTGGCTCTCCTCAACGAACTTCATGTCGCACACGATCGTGGAAATATCTCACTCCTGGTTTCATTAGATTTATCGGCAGCCTTTGATTTAATTGACCATCACACCCTTCTCTCACGCCTGTTTGACATTGGTTTAAGAGGCTCCGTATTAAGCTGGTTCCGCTCCTTTCTTACTACTCGTTCTTTTGTCGTCTGTTCCAATCAGCAGTCTTCTCCATCCACTCCCCTGCCCTGTGGGGTCCCCCAGGGTTCAGTCTTATCTCCCCTGCTTTTTAACATCTTTCTCGCCCCTCTCCCCCTTTTAGCCCAACAATTCCCAGTCTCCATGTATATCTACGCAGATGATATTATCCTCCTCTTCCACACCTCTCCGCTCAATATTGACATCTCCCCACTTAATATCTGTCTCACCCATATTGCTGACTGGCTTTCCTCCAATTTTCTCCACCTTAACCTTTCCAAATCCACAGCCATGTGGGTTTCGCTAGGTACATCTTGTCCAGACATTGCACCTCAAATTAATTCTGTTCACATTCCACTTACCTCCTCTTTCCGGTACTTGGGAGTTACCCTGGACTCCTCCATGTCTTTTCATGAACACATTTCCAATCTCTCCCGCCGCTCCTTCTTTATATTGCGACAGCTTCACTCTATCCGTTCTGTTTTGCCCTCTGACTCATTTATCACCCTCGTACTTGCGCTGGTCATATCAAGACTAGATTATTGTAACGTGGTTTACGCAAATCTTCCGGCCTACCAGCTTCAACGCTTGCAGCTTTTGCAAAACACAGCTGCCCGACTGGTTACCTCTGCCCGTAGATCTGATCATATCACCCCTCTTCTGTATCGCCTTCACTGGCTTCCTCTGCGTTTCCGATTCCGATATAAGTTCCTCGTACTAACTCATAGAGTCATTTACTCCTCCAATCCCCTATATTTAGCTGACTTGATCTCTCTCCATACTCCCTACCGACAGCTTCGCACCTTGCATGCCAATCGTTTATCCCTTCCTTCCCCTTCACAAGCTCATCTGGAACAAACACGTCACGCTGCTTTCTTTTTTCTAGGACCCTCCCTATGGAACTCACTTCCTCCCTCCCTCCGGCTAGAACCCTCCTACCAGAACTTCAAGACACTATTAAAAACTCACCTATTCCAACAGGCGTTTGACCTCCCCCCTGGGTGTCCTGTATAGTCCTTCGTTTGTCTGTATGTCTGTTGTCTTACCACCTAGTTTGAGTATTGTTTGACTTTGTTAGTTCTCATCTGTCTCTTTGACATTGGATTTGATTGGTTATTGTTTGAATTTACTATTTTGTCTGGTGGCCCCTTTGGCCCTTCTTTCTCTTTATTTCAATGGAGTTCCTTTCTTTTAACGCCAGCATTTATATTTTATTGTAAACCGCCCTCATGTTTCGACAATGGCGGTATATAAAATGTTCAATAAAGATAAATATAAAGATTTGGAGGGAGTGTGAGGGGGGGCAAGTTGTGGCCTTGGATAGAACAATGGGGGATGGCCCTTGAGGGATACCATGGATGACAAGAGGGGTAGAGGGATTGGAGGGACAATGTGCAGGTAATTCCTTTTATAAAATTGACATTGAAATGCTGAAGGAGGTTCAAGCAAGCAACTGGGGAAGGAAGATGGGGGGGGGGGGGGGAATGATATCCCTATATAATGATGAGGCTTTTCTACTGGGTATAGGTAGTATTCAGTTGCGTGAGGTGGTGGGAAAAGGGTAATTGGAGGGGGGAGCATTTGTTAAATGAGGAGGGGGAACTGATGCCCTTTGATCAGCTTAAGGAGAAATTTGATCTGAAAGAAAAGGACCAGTTACTTGTTTGTCCAATGCTGCTGTTTCATGAGGAACAAGAGGGTATGGGAGGAAGTGTGCAGTGTGGAAAGGGGGTTGGAACAGCTAAGTATAATTTGTTGGCCATCTAGGGGCTACTTTCCAAACTATATTAGTTGAGTTGTGGGGGGCTAAGGTGGGCTTAAATTGCAGTTTTTGAAGGCATGGGAGAGGAAGACTTGGGGGAAATGTTATAGGGCGGGCAGTGGAAGCAAACATTTGTGGGGGACAGCAAACGTGGCAAGTTATACATGGTTCAGGAGTATAGGTTCAAAACATTAAATATAATGTATCTATCCCTGGTACATTTAAGTAAGGTCATATCTCCAGGAACAAGCAGGAATGTAGTCTTCACATATGGGTATTGTCGGTACCGACAGAGCCTGCGCGGGAACGCTCCCCAGTGTCCAATAGGAAGGCTTTTGGGAGCATCCCTCAGCACCTGCGTGCTGCCTTCCCGCCTTTTCCAACTGTCCCTCTCCAGTTCTTCGTTTTCTGCGGAGCCGACAGGTCGCACTTCCTGTCACTGCAGAAAAAAAATCCCTTCTATTCTTCTATTTTGTGGTCGCGTCTGCCTTCCCTCGACGCTACACCGGTACCGCCGGTTCTTCTTTCTTTTCTTTTTTAAAAAAAAAAACTTCTGGAGTCTTACCAGTAATTTTCTCTTCAGGTGCCACGTGCCATTTTGGGCACTAGGCCCAACTTTTTCCTTCAAAATGGAAAAACCCGCTTCGGGTTTTAAAAAGTGTTCTAAGTGTGGCGGTACCATCTCCGTCACCGACACCCATGAGTGGTGCTTTAAATGTTTAAGTCATTTTATTTATTTATTTTATTTATTACAGTTGCTTTTATACTGCACTATTCGGTATCAGCGCGGTTTACAGTATAACAAAAACAACCTAAACACAAACTGTTTGGTTTTACATAGAACAGGAATATCAACTTGGATAATAGGGTTGAACTATATACATGAGGGGTCAATTAAATAACAGGGTTGGATTATATACATGAAATTTTAGTTGCACTGAGTTATATGCAACACAATGCTTACTTTAATACGGAATTTGTCTGATCTGCAGGAAGGAGCTTGGGACTGTGATAAAGGCTTAGAATGGGTGTTATTAGGTGGGTATTTTAGGTTCCATTGCTGGCTGGGTAGAATTGGCGGAATAGGTGAAACTTGATTGCCTTCCTGAATTTAGTTAGGTCTGCAATAGCTCGAATGTCAGATGGTAATGCATTCCAGCATTTGGGGACGTAAAGACTGAAGGCCCTGTTTGCCGTTGTACAGTTGCATTTGGTCAACATCTTCGGTGTTATTAGTAGATTTAACGCTGTTGATCTTCTGGATCTGTTGGGTGGCACAGTTTGGATCAGATCAGTAAGTGCAGTAGAGGAAATGCGGTTGATGGCCTTGAATGAGAGAAGTAAAGTTTTGAAGATAATTCTTCCGTGTATTGGTAGCCAATGAAGCTGTTTCAGAATAGGAGTAACATGTTCACTTCTGGATGCACCATGGAGGATTCTTGCTGCAGCATTCATGGCCAGTTGTAAAGGGTGTAATGTGGAATAAGGGAGACCTTGTAAAATGGAATTAGCAAAGTCAAAATGCGGCAGGATCAGTGCTTGATATATGGTCCGGAAATCATCTGGGTCCAGTAGGGAGCGCAGATGCCTGAGTGAGCGGATTTTGAAATATACAGCTTTGACTATGTTGCTTATATGAGTTTTCATGTTCAGATGTTGGTCTAAGGTGACCCCCAAGTATTTTATTGTTTCTTTGGTTTGTAGTTCAGCTTCCTTGACTTTTACATGAGATGGTGGAATAAAGTTGGGATCTCTGGAGATGAACAGTACCTCCGTTTTCTTGTGCTGGATACGGAGGTTTTGTGATTGTAGCCAGTCTGATATTGCATTGAAGCATTCTACAAGTGGTGTAAGGTCCATTTGCACAGTCGAGAAAGGCATATATAAGAGGATGTCATCCGCGTATATCAGACAGCTCACGTTAAATGATCTAATGATATTGCAGATGGGCTGCATATATATGTTAAATAATAGAGATGATAATGAGGATCCTTGAGGCACACCTTGTGTTTGATGGAAATGTTTTGATTCTTCTGAACCGGATTTAACGTATTGCCACCTACCATCTAGGTAGGACTTGCACCAAGCAAGTGCAGTATTGCAGATTCCCTTTTCTTTCAGCCGCCCAAGGAGGAGCTCGTGATGTACCGAGTCAAAGGCCGCAGCAATGTCTAAAAAGATGAGCACAAAGCCTTGTCTAATGTCATCAACGCCTGTGAGTATGCTGTTGAATAGAAATGTGAGAAGGGTCTCGACTCCATGATACTCTCTGAACCCGTGTTGGCAGTGATCTAAAGGAGCTGTGGAGTCTATATGATCCTGAATTTGCCTTTGTACCTCTTTCTCAATTATCTTTGCTAGTAGGGGAATACTAGCTATTGGTCTGTAAGAATCGACCTTTTGGGGATCGAGTTTGGGGTTCTTCAATAAGGGCCTGATTGAGGTTTGTTTGAGTGTTGTGGGGAAGGACCCAGTGGTGAAAGAAAGGTTTATTAGTTTTGCGATGACTGGGCTGAACTCCTTGCGTAACTCCTTAATCCAGAATGCTGGGCAAGGGTCCGTTTGAGCTGTGGAGGTATTGAGGGAGGCTATTGTATCTTCGATGCTTTTTCGGGATGGTGTGGAGAATTTGAGCAAGGGGGTTAATCCAGTAGGTGTTTGAAATGAGGCTGTTGAGATTTTGTCGGTCTGTATGATCTTTGATTGGAGGTAGTCAGCGAATTTTTGTGGTTGGATATCCACATGTTGATCAGGAGATGGTTCCTTTGAAAGGGCTTGGACCAAGTTGAAGAGATCCCGCGGTTTGTTCAGAGATCTCTTCAGAGTGTCGGTGTGGTGTTGTTTCATTTTCATTGAGATTGCTTCTCTGTGCATTGAAAGGTGAAGTTGGTAGGTGGTCAAATCTTCAGTGGAGTGCGATCGGCGCCACTTTTTCTCAAGTCTGCGTAGTTGTGTTAGAGAAGCCCATAGCTCTTGGGAGAACCATGGGGCAGTGTTTCTTATTCTCCTGGATATGTTATTGGACTGAGGACGTTGCGAGATGGCATTGAGGTTGAGGTTGAGGTTGAGGTTCCAGGAGGAGACGAGTTCTTCAGGATCAGAAGTGGTTTTGCTCAGGAGGGAGTGGGTTTGAGAGAGGATTAACTCTTTGTTGAATGTGCGGAAGTTTCTTGTTGTCATGACCACTCTATTTCTGAGTGTGTTGCCTGTGGGATGATGTCGAAAAGGGGCCGGCAAAACCGAGCTGCTAAACTTAGCACCCTTTTTCCCTCCGATGCAGCTTCCATGGCATCGATGTCTTCCAGGGCTTCGTCTTCCTCCCATGGATCTCAGGTAACTAAGCATAAATCTAGCCGGTCCTCAAAGGGTAGATCTCCTTCTAGACATCGAGATGCCTCTGGCGTTGCCCTTGAGGGACTTTCACCGGCAAAATTGCCCCGGCGGAGGCTTCGGCTTCCAAAGCACTAATGGGGCTCCAGGATGTTCTCGAGGCTTCAACCTCGGCAGAACTACTGGTGCAATGCTCTGGGGTACCGGCCGCTTCATCCGGTACCGATACCCAAGCATCGGCAGCGTCGATAGACCAGGGATTCTTGGCTATTGAATGCAGTCTAGCTGCTTGTCTCACGGCCTCGATGCCCCTGAAACCGCTTCAGACAATTCAACTGGTACCGGCACCGACTGCATTGACATCGGCAGATTTTCTACCGTGACCGAGTCATGCGTCTCTATCCGGCATCGACAAGTTGGTACCGGACCACTCTGATGCCGACTTAGATCGGTACTGTGCTTGCACGATCACCTGGATCAGAGATACTTTGAATCCTCGGATGAGTCTGAAGACTCTGACAGCTCTGCCGATACCAGAGTACTTCTTCCTGAGGATTGCTCTTCTCTTCAGTGTAGGATTCTCCACCAGAGGATTTGTCCTTTCAGGATTTTATCCGTGATGTGGCCCAAGGTCTTTCCATCACAGTGGCTCCTGAAAAAGAACCTAGGGCAAAGGAATTAGAAATCTTGCAATACCCTAAAGCTCCCAAGGAGGCAGCTACCTTACCTATTCATGAGATCTTGCATGATCTCATGTTAAGGATATGGGAAACACCTCTAACCACATCTCCTCACTCTCGAAGACTCGGCACCATGTATCGAGTTCCTCCTTGTCCTGGGTTTCAGAAGACTCAGCTACCACACCATTCCATGGTGGTGGAATCAGCTATGAGAAGGATAAAGAGTGCAAAAAGGCATGCATCTAATCCTCCAGGACATGAGTTTAGGACTCGTGACGCCTTTGGACGTCGAACCTTCCAGGCTTCCATGCTTTCTGCTAGGATCAGTTCCTATATCTTATATATGGGAATGTTCCTTAAGGAGGTCACAGGAGATTTAGAGCTTATGAGCCCTCTCCTTCCTGATGATAAGAGGCAAGATTACCTCGCCCTTGTCAAACATGCCCAGGATGTTTCCAAGTTTGTGAATCGTGCAGCCTTTGACTGCTTTGAGTGCATAAGCAGAACCTCTGCCATTGCCATAGGTGCACGTAGGATTGCCTGGCTCCAGGCATCTGACTTGGAAATTTGGGTGCAGGATAAACTAGGGAATATTCCTTGCACAGGAGAGAATCTCTTTGGCAAGAATTGGCAGGAAAAAGCTAATGAGATTAGATGCTGACAATATCACTTTGGATAGATTGTCTAAATCTACAGCTGATCCTGCGAGGAAGAAATCCTATAAGAAACCATTCTTCAGTAAGAAGAAGAAGTTTTATCCCTCCTATACCCAGCAGGGGCATTGTTTAGGTCAGTCTGCCCAAAAGGGACAGCAGCAACAACCTAGGCAAAGAAAGACAAAAGCAGCTAAGCCTCAACCGGCTCAGCAGACTGCCCCCACAGGGGCTTTGACTCCTATCTAGAGAACTTTGCCTTCCTGGCCATGAACGGCTCAGAACCCTCCACCATCCCAGGAAGGTTATGTCATTTTGCCCCCAGATGGGGTCAGATAACAGCAGAAAATTGGACTCTGTCTATTGTAAGAGAGGGGGGTACAAGCTTCATTTCCTCAGCATGCCCCCTCCTACAATGGTAAGACAGTTCAATTCTTAGACCTCTCTCAACGACCAGTTAGGTCAAGAGGTCACTATGCTTCTTGCCCAAGGGGCAATAGAAGAGGTACCCATTCCCCAACAGGGTACAGTGTTCTACTCCCCCTATTTCCTTATTTCAAAGAAAACAGGAGGACACAGAACCATTTTAGACCTCAGAGAATTGAACAAATTCCTGTTCAAAGAAGTTCAAAATGATTTCTCTAGCAACTCTGCTGTCATACCTTCAGAGTCAGGATTGGCTTTGTTCTCTAGATCTCAAGGATGCGTACACTCATGTTCTCATCCATCCAACTCATCGAAAGTTCCTTCGCTTTCTTTTTCAAGGGAAGCACTACCAATACAGGGTTCTTCCTTTTGGCCTGGCCTCGGCACCATAGGTGTTCACAAAATGCATGGCTGTGGTGGCAGCATTTTTTCGCACCCTGGGAATATTCGTCTTCCCTTACTTAGACTGGCTCATTCTAGCCCCTTCAGAGCCAGAGGCCAGTGTTGCTCTCTCTCGCACAATGCACATCCTTCAGTATTTTGGACTTGTCATAAGCTTCCCAAAATCCATCCTTGCTCCCACTCAGTCCCTGGAGTTTATAGGAGCTCTGCTGGATACCAGACAGACAAGGGCCTACCTTCCACAGCCCCGCTGCCTTCGCATTGTGCAATTAGCTTCCCAAGCAGTATTAAAACCTCACCTCACTGCTCGGGAAATGTTACAGTTCCTAGGCCATATGGCATCCACCGTACATGTGGTTCCTTATGCTCGCCTCCATATGAGGACAGCCCAGTGGACTTGATCCACTCAGTGGACTCGGGCGTCAGGTTGCCTGTCAGACAAAATAGCAAACTCAGATCGCCTTATTTTGTCCCTCCAATGGTGGCAATCACCCCAAAACCTTTTGGTGGGTTGCCCTTTTCAGCAACCCCCACCCCAAGCCACTCTAACAACAAATGCCTCACAGGTGGGTTGGGGAGCCCACCTGCAAGGTCTTTCTACCCAGAGTGCCTGGACTCCACAGGAGACCTATCTACATATCAATCTCCTGGAACTTAGAGCAGTCTTCCTTGCCCTTCGCGTATTCCACACCCAGCTCAGCTACAAGACAGTCCTAGTTCAAACGGACAATCAAGTAGCCATGTTCTATGTGAACAAGCAGGGCGGAACAGGCTCTCTGTCGCTATGCAATGAAGCTTTGCGACTATGGGCCCTCGCCAGAGAGCATCAGATTCAACTCCTTGAGGTGTATTTTCCAGGCATTCAAAACTCTTGGGCAGACAGACTCAGTCGAGTTCTGCTTCCACACGAATGGTCTCTCCATGTAGACCAGGTGGCCAAAATTTTCCAAAATTAGGGAACCCCGTACATAGACCTCTTTGCAAGTCCGCTGAATGCCAAACTTCCCCGGTTCTGTTCCAGAATTATGGCTCAGGGTTCTCAGGCCAGGGATGCTTTCCTCCTCCATTGGGGCCAGGACTTCCTGTATGCCTTTCCACCCATTCCCCTAATTCCCAAAACCCTGTTCAAGCTGCAGAGAGACAGAGGTCATATGATTCTCTTAGATCCACATTGGCCATGGCAAATGTGGTACCCTCTGCTCCTGCATCTCTCTCAAGCTCCGCATCTGGAGTTAGGATCTGCTCCAAATCTCCTTTCTCAGGAGGACGGGATGCTATGGCATGCAAATCCCCAGTCTCTGCATCTCGGCCTGGTTGCTGAAAGCCTAGAACTTCACGGTCTTAATCTTTCTCAGCAAGTAAAGGATATCCTTTATGCTTCCAGGAAGCCTTCCACAAGACAATCTTATGCTTTCAAGTGGAAAAGGTTTACCATATGGTGCTCGCAGAAGGGTCTTGACCCTCTTGCGATACATCTGGCATCATTACTGGAGTATCTCCTTCATTTGTCTAATGCAGGGCTTAAGTCAAATTCGGTGAGAGTTCATTTGAGTACTATTGCAGCTTCTTTCAAGCCTCTAAATGGACAACCTATTTCCTCTCATCCTCTCATATCGAGATTTATGAGAGGCCTTCTTTTAACTAAGCCTCCCATTAAGCCACCACCGGTAGCATGGGACTTAAATCTGGTTCTTGGGCAGCTCATGAAGCCGCCTTTTGAACCATTAACTACTACCTCTTTGAAATTCCTTTCCTGGAAGGTCATCTTTCTTATTGCAATCACATCAGCACGTCGCATCAGTGAATTGCAAGCATTGGTGGCTGATCCTCCTTATACAAGGTTCCATCATGATGAGGTAGTCCTTAGGACGCATCCACACTTTATGCCAAAGGTGGTGTCACCTTTTCATTTAAGCCACAATATCAATGAAAAATCGTTCATGTATCAACATTGATACATGAACGATTTTTCATTGATATTGTGGCTTAAACCAATCGTTCGGTAACTTGACCAATAAGGATTGTATAACCTTTTCATTTAAACCAAGCGGTTTACCATCCTGTATTTTTCCCAAGGCCTCACGCCTCAAATGCAGAAAGGAATCTTCATACTTTGGATTGTAAAAGGGCTCTGGCTTTTTACTTTAAAGGACACAGCAACATAGAAAGTCCTCCCAGCTTTTTGTTGCTTTTGATCCTAGTCATTTGGGACTTCCAGTCTCCAAAAGAACACTGTACAACTGGATTGCACAGTGTATATCTTTTGCCTATGAGAGTAAAAACCTTCCTCTGGAAGGCCATGTCACAGCTCACAATGTGAGAGCCATGGCAGCCTCTATGGCTTATCTTCATTCCGTGTCTATCGACGACATCTGTCGAGCAGCTACTTGGGCTTCGGTTCATACCTTCACAGCCCATTACTGCTTAGACAAGGACTCCCACTGGGATGCCTTGTTTGGTCAGGCTGTTCTTCAACACCTGTTCCATACCTAATCAACTCCTACCCACCATCCCTGGTAGGATGCCAGAGATCCATGGGGGGAAGTGGGAGCCCTTTCACAAGGGCACACAACTTCTGGGGTCTCTCCCTGGCATCTGCAGCTAGGGAGTCCCCATATGTGAAGACCACATTCCTGCTTGTTCCTGGAGATAACCTGTTATAGGTGAGTAACTATGCTATCTCCGGGAACAGCGGGAATTTAGTCTTCATAACCCACCCACCTCCCCTAGCAGTTGTATCTCTCTCGTTTTCTCTCTTTTCCTCTCTTTTGTCTCAGCTTTAAACTCAGCTGGAGAGGGACAGTTGGGAAAGTCGGGAAGGCAGCACGCAGGCGCTGTGGGATGCTTCCCAAAGCTTCCTATTGGACGCTGCGGAGCATTCCCGCGCAGGCTCTGTTGGTACCGACGATACCCATATGTGAAGACTAAATTCCTTCTGTTCGCGGAGATCACCTGTTACAGGTGAGTAACTATGCTTTATGTAGAGTTTTGTTCTGGTTGGCAATGGTGGTATCAAGGTCTGTTATGCTCTGCTCTAGTTCTGGTAGTACTTCTTCCAGGAATTTGTCCTTGTTGAAGTTTTGAAATCTTCTTTTTTCCTTGAGGGTTGTTTCAGGTGTTTCATTCATTATGGGTGTGTTTATGGAGAAGTTGATCATGTAGTGGTCAGACCAAGGGATTTGGGTGACTGTTGTGTGTTATCATGTCATTGATGTAGTATTGGTTTGGTGCGAAGACAAGGTTGAGGGTTCCCTCCCAACTTGTGGGTTGGGGTATTTATTAGTTGGATGTATTGAAGATCTTCCATTGCTTCCAGGAAGGTATCTTCATTCTGGGTAGATAGCGATGGAAGGGTAGGGTCCGCTAGGACTATGAGAGGTTTATTCTGGATTGCATGGGAGCAGATTTGTTCCAGAACGGTGGAGATTTTGTCTTCATTTTTACTTGGGGCTCTGTATATGAGGCAAAATGCTAGGTGCTTATTCAAGATAGTTACTATATTACTTCGTTTAGACTGGATGTTGGAGGTGGTATTGAATTTTAGTTGTGACTTTGCAATAACTAACACCCCCCCCCCCCCCGCCTCTTTGTGTTGGTCTTGTGGAATTGTGTATTGTATACTGTTGGGAGGCAATTTGCTTTATAAGTGCATTGTCTGAATCAGAGAGCCATGTTTCGGTGATGCACATAATATCTGTGTTCCGGTTCTGTATGTAATCCATTATAGTATTGAATTTGTTCCAGATGGATCGAGCATTGACTAATGCTCAGGAGAGTGCAGTATGTTGTTGTACCTTCACGGGAGCTATTTCCTCATCGCTGGTAGGGATTATGTGTATCATTCTTCGTGGCCTGTTATAGTGCTTTAGATTTTATATTTATATGTATCTTGTAGGTTGCATATCTGCTTGTTTGTATAATTGGTATCAGGTGTGTGGGAGAGAGTAATTTGGCTTCACCAGCATGTGAGTACCTGCTTTTGAGAAGTAGGGGGTAGTGTGAGTATTATCTTTTTATCCATTGAGTTTGGCTTCGTATGTTGTGTGAATGAGTGGCCGTTAGGTTAGGGTTAATGGTGTGGTGATTAATCGGCACGTAGAAATGGTCTGTCTTTATGTGCAATTGAATTTTGTGTGCTTGGTTTGTTCAGCTAAGTGTTGTGGGGCAAGGTTTACTCATTGTTCTTTCGGGTTCTATGTCTTGGTTGGTTTCTTGGAATGTGTCCTTTTCTAAGCTTTTTGATTTCTCTTGGTGTGTGGGCTGGAGTCTTCAGGAGGTTCATCAAGATGGTGTTTCTAGGCTCACTTCAACACGCTGCCTTCTAATTGGACAGAGATTCTCCAGGAACAAGCAGGAAGTCAGTCCTCACTTACAGGTGACGTCAGCACCAACGGAGCCCGCATGGAGCAATTCCCCAGCTTTCAAAGAAAGCCTTTGGAATTGCTGCCAAGCATGTGTGGTCCTCTTCCCGCCCAAGGGTGCCATCTTGCTCAGTCTCCCTTATTCCACAGAGCCCTTCAGATTCATGTCCTCGTCCCTCGGAAAAAGTTTTCGTTTTTGGCCTACAGGCCTTTTGTTTTCCGGTTGCACCGGTCCTCTACCCGTCCTTCCCCTGCTCTACCTTCTTAGAGCTGTTGGGGATAGTTTTTCGGTTTTCTTTTTTTTTTTTTACGGGCTTTGCGCCCTTTTCTCTTTCCCTAACCGCTGGCCGTGTGGGTCTTTGACCTCGCAGGGGCTGTTTTTTCCCCATGGCCACTGGCTTCAAATAAATGTGATAGATGCTCTAGGAACATGTCGCTTACGGACACTCACAACTGTTGTCTGCAGTGCCTTGGAGCTGACCATGATCCGGAGCTCTGTTCGCTCTACAAGAAAATGTCCTCTAAGGCCCTGCTCAGCCGTAAGCAGAAATCCAAAGACATTTTCCAAAAGACTGCCTCAGAATCCCCGGTGGCACCCTCGGTCAGCTCTCTCCCAGTGGGGCCCCCCCTTCGGCCCCATGCTCTCGGCGGCACTCTGACCAGGAATCCCCTGAGGTGGAGTGGCGCAAAAAGAAGAAGGCCTCGAAGTTGCTGTCGGGGGCTCCCGATAAGCACGAGTGCTCCTGTGCTCGGTCGCTTAGCCTTCTTCAGCGTTCCCAAGAGTCGGACAGGGAGCGGCCCCGCAAAGTACCCAGCACGGAAGCAGAGGCCTCCGGTGAAGGCGCCTGGTCTCCTGAGGGCCGTCCTGGTGAGGATCCCCTCTCCTCCTCGACACCCGACCCGGTGACTCTGGGATTGGCATCGCAGGGCTCCACGCCCGTGTGGGAGTTCTGCATGCTGGCGCTAGAATACAGCGTTTCTGCGTTCATGGCTTCCCAGCAGGCTCCCACAGCCAGTTTGCTGACTCGCGCCCAAAGACTGTGGGTTCGTCAGGTGGGACACCAAAATTTGTCCAGGAAACCCCCCGAGAGCGGTGGGCCTCGTGAGAGTCCTCAGCGTCAGTCTCACTCGCCCTCCCATTCCTCAGAGATGAGATCTTCCAGGGCCTCCGGCTGCAAGCGGGCACCGGCCGTAGTACAGGGCAATCTGCCCGGCTCAAACTCCTCGACCAATTTCTTGGAGTGGGAGTCCGATGGGGACACCTCCCCAGAAACCCGTACCCACCGGGATCTTCCTTCGGCCCCCTCCCCCACCTGCATTCCAGCAGCGCTTGCCACCCGAGGATACCTCCTTCTCCAGGACCAAGCAGGAACAGTCCTCACATATGGGTGATGTTGGCGCCGACGGAGCCCTCGTGTGGAGCATTTCCCCAGCTTTCAAATAAAGCCTTTGGGAATGCAGCACACGTATGCACGGTCCCCTTCCCGCCCAAAGGTGCCATCTTGCTCAGTCTTTTTTATTTCCTCGGAGCCCAACGGACGTAGTTCATGTCAGCCGGGGAAAAGTTTATTTTTTTTCTGCGATTTTCGCATGTCTCTTTCCGGTTCGACGTCGGTTCCCCTTCCTGCCTGGGCTCGGTACACCGGTATCGAGTCCGTAACTTCTTTTTTCGGTTTTTGTCCGTTGTGACTAGTGTTTGTGCTTTTTCTATTTTCACTGGCAGCCCGGTCTTTTGACCTTGCGGGGACCCTTTTTCCCCCGATGGCTGCCAGCGGTTTCAAAAAATCTGATCAGTGTAAGAAACTTATGTCTCTCACCGACACACAACTGCTGCCTGGTCTGTGGCCCGTGCGGCAAGATGTCGTTGAAGGCGCTTCGGAGCTGTCAGCATCAACGTGTGAGAATTTTTTCGGAGTCTGTGTCCTGCCGGGCCCGGACTTTGTCAGAGGCTTCGACATCTCAGGAGTCTGACCCCGGGCGGCATCGTGAGTCCTCTGAGATGGGGTCTCCCGCCCGGGAGCACAAAAGGAAGAAGAAGCTCGTGAGGGTGGCGTCAGTGGAGGCACCTGGATCCTCGAGGGCCAGGTTGTGCAGCCCTGACCCCCGTCCCGAGCTCTCGGAGTCGGAGCGGCCGACCAAACAACCTCGCCTGGAGCCAGAGTCCCCAAGTCAGGTAATTTCTGTTGTCTTTGTGGACTCTCCCCCAGGAGAACCAATGTCGGGCCCGACGCCGTTGGGGCCCGAGCCGTGGGCTGCAGAGTCTCCTGAGCTCGAACTCAGGCTGACAGCCCTGGAGAGCAGCCTGGCTGCCTTCATGGAGCAGCAGCGGGTACTAATCGCCGGTCTGACTGGTGCATCTGCCCCGACCACCGGGACCTCGACGTCTAAGTCGACCCCAGAGGCCAAGCCGATTCTCGAGTCAAACAAGTCTCGAGTCGATCCTCGGCCACGTTCTCCCTCGACCTCCCGTTTGGGGCCGAGGTCGTCGACGCCAGTGCCCTCGGCGTCTGGGCAGGTGGCATCGAGGCCCACATGGCCGGAGATGCTCGACGACTCCTCGGAGGAGTTGGCGTGGGAGACGGAGGACGAGGAGTCTCTTGACACCTTCCAGACCCGGTGCGTCCCGTCGCACTCCCCGGAGTCCGAGCCTCAGAGAAGGTCCCCCCCGGAGGATGGTTCTCGGATTTCATCAGGGACATTGCCAAGGCTTTGGCATTCCCGGCGGACGCTGAGGAAGAGCCTCGAGCCGAAGAGCTCGATGCCCTCCAGTATGATTTTCCTCCGAAGGAAGCCATTACTGTTGCGGTTCCTCCGATGCTGGAATGGCTGCTCTTCCGTATGTGGGAGGCACCGGCCTCGGCGCTGGTTCTGAGCAAGCGGGTCGATTCCATTTATTGAGTCTGTAAGAGCCCTGGGTTCCAAAAGGCGCAGCTACCGCACAACTCCATGGTTGTGGAATCGGCCATGCACAGGCTGAAAAGTCAGAAGATGCACTTCTCGGTGCCTCCTAGTCGGGAGGCCCGGAACCTGGATGCCCTCGGTAGAAAGTGCTTCCAGGGCTCTATGCTCTCTTGCCATGTCCAGACTTACCATGGGCATGTACTTACGGGACCTGGCAAAGGAGATTGCCGGGTTCTCAGCTGGCCTCTCCGAGGAACCCTTGCAGAGGTTCAATGCCTTGTCTTCAAGGATCCGGGAGTGCTTGAAGTTTATATCTCGAGCAGCCTATGACGGCTTCGAGGTTTCGGCCCGGGTAGCAGTGGTTGACATTGGTGCACGCTATCAGGCCTGGCTACAGTCGTCGGACCTGGAGTCATGGGTACAGGACAAATTGGTCGATGTCCCGTACCGAGGTGACAACCTATTCGGCAAACCCATGACTGAGAAGGCTGCAGAAATCGAGACCGAGACTCTCACCAGGACAAGACTGTCCAGAAAGACTTCTGCCCCTTCTCATAAAAAGAAGGGCTTGGGAAAGAAGCCCTTTTTCCTGAGGAAGGGTGCTGCCTACAAAACCTATCCTCGGTATCAGGCCTCTCCAGCTCCCCAATAGGGCCTGCAGCCCAAGGGGCAGGGGCATGGGCCCCGGCCCCGTAGGCAGAAAACCCCCAAGCAAGCCAGCTCCAGCTCCTGCACAGCAGGGAGCGGGGTTTTGACTTACACAGCATAGCCTTTCCTCCGCCAGTGGCTCCACTCAGCATAGGGGGTCAGCTGACCAGTACGCCTACAGGTGGCCAGCCATCATAGGGGACACCTGGGTACTGAGCATAGTCCAAAAGGGCTATATGCTCCATTTCCACCAACTACCCCCTTCCTGCTATCCAGGCAAGCCTCCAAGACTCCTCCTACACAGGAACCACCTCCTTCAGGAGTTGGCAGTCTTTTAAAGGAACAGGGGGTGGAACCGGTGCCACACCACCTGGAAGGGCAAGGCTTCTACTCCAGGTACTTCCTAGTACCAAAGAGAACAGGAGGCCTCAGACCTATCCTAGACTTGCGAAATCTGAACAAGTTTCTGGAGAGGGAAAAGTTCATGATGGGATACTGCTGCCCTACCTCCAGCAGGGAGACTGGCTATGCTCCTTAGATCTAAAGGATGCTTATACTCGCATCCTTATCCATCCAAACCACAGACAATGTCTCAGATTTGTGGTGGGAGGAAACCATTTTCAGTTCAGGGTACTTCCCTTTGGCCTGACCTCTGCCCCCAGGGTTTTCACCAAATGCCTGGTGGTGGTGGCGGCTTTTCTCAGGAATCAGGGGATTTTTGTCTTCCCGTACCTGGACGACTGGCTAATCAAGGGCCAGTCATTCCAGGAGGCCCGACAGGCCACTCTTCGCACTGTCTCTCTTCTTCAGCATCTGGACTTTGTCATAAAGTATGCAAAGTCCACTTTGCTCCCCTCTCAGAACCTAGAGTCTATAGGGGCGAGACTAGATACCCTTCAGGCAAAGAGCTTACTTGACGGCGGACAGGGCCCACAGATTGATGGAGTTGGAAAACCAGTTCCAAAGCAATTCTCAGGGTGCTGACGACAGATGCATCCTTAAAGGGCTGGGGTGCACATTGCCAGGGCATGTGCACTCAAGGCCTCTGGTCCCCTAGGGAGGCCACACAGCAGATCAACATTTTAGAGCTGCGAGCAATTCGCTTAGCTCTACAAACCTTCTACCATGCTCTCTCTCAACGGTCCGTCCTAGTTCAGATGGACAATCAGGTAGCAATGTTCTACGTGAACAAACAATGAGGCACAGGGTCCAGGCTCCTATGTCAGGAGGCACGGGACCTTTGGTCCTTTGCAGTAAAAAAAGACATGTTTCTCAAAGCAGTTTATCAGCCTGGTCAGGAAAACATCCGCCCCACGAATGGAAGTTGAATCCATTGGTGGTCCAGCAGATTTTCCTCCGATAGAAACATGACGACAGAAAAAGACCACATGGTGTATCTAGTCTGTCCTTCCATATCAACAACTACAACAGTCCCCTTTTTACCTTTAGAGATCCTCTTTGTTTGTCCCATGCTTTTTTGAATTCAGTTACTGTCCTCATCTCTACCACCTCCACTGGGAGACTATTCCACGGATCCACCACTCTTTCCGTAAAGATATATTTCCGCATATCACTCCTGAATCTATCCCCCTTCACCCTCATCCCATGTCCCCTCGTAGCAGAACTTGCTTTCAATTGAAAGAGGCTCTCTCCCTGAATATTTATAATACGGAGGTATTTAAACATCTCAGTCATATCACCTCTATCCCGCCTTTCCTCTAAGGTGTACATATTAAGATCCTTCAGTCTATCCTCATATGCTTTATAATGAAGACCACTAATCATTTTAGTAGCCATCCTCTGCACCGACTCCATCCTGTTCACATCCTTTTGAAGGTGCGGTCTCCAGAATTGCACACTATACTCCAAATGAGGTCGCACCAAAGACTTATACAGAGGCATTATCACCTCTTTTTTTTCTGCTAGCCATTCCTCTCTGTATGCACCCAAGCATCCTTCTAGCTTTTGCCGTCGCCTTTTCTACCTGTTTAGCTACTTTTTTTTTTTTTTGTAACTTAAGTTTTTATTCAATACCTTTGTGATACAAAACACCAACTGTGCAAAACAGATATATCTGTACCATTAACTGATCATGGGTTACATTCTTACCAACCAACTTCTCTGATAGATTCTGCCACTGTACAAACATTCTATATTACATCAACCGAGAACATCACCTACATTTGTATGGCTTATTTCGTTCTCTATTCTTTTTATAATTACTTAAAGTTTATTCAACTATAACAGGAACACCATACCCAATACACAACTTCTGTACCACATTTTGTTTCAACCCATATGAACCTATTACCTCTAGCAGCTCTTCTGTTGTCACTAGTTGAGCCCTCTATAACCTCATCCCTTGCTCCGCCCCTCATTCCGTATCCTGCGAACTTTAAGTACCTCCCCAACCCTACCCCCCTCCCCCTCCCCTCCCCCTCCCCACCAACCCCTTCCCCCACATCCCTACCTTGCTATAACATCACCTGTAGTGACCTTCATACTCCCTCCTGTATTACTCCTATCTTCCCCTCCCCGCCCCTACTTAACCATCGCCACACCCCCTCCCACTGCCTTTCCACCTTCTCCCCGTTCCCCTTTTTTAGCCCTGTTAATTTATGCATTTGATACAAATCTGCCAGGCGCCCTGCATATTTCCCTATGGGCGGCATAACCCCCTGCTTCCAATGTTGCGCGATTTCGCACCTAGCCGCAATAAAACATTGCCCCACAATACTCCAATTCCTTTCTTCCCCTTCATGCTTCTTTAGTAGGAGACATAGCTCCGGTGTCAAATTAATTCTGGCGCCTGTTATGCTTTCAATGATGTCCCCAATTTTTGCCCAGTACTGCCGTACTGCTGGGCACGTCCACCACATATGCAGCCAAGTTCCTTTCTCTCCACACATCCTCCAGCATTCATCCGTCCCTCGAGCCCCCGCTTTGTACAATCGCTCCGGCGTCAGATACCACCTAGACAACACTTTCCATCCATTCTCACGCAGGGACGTGGCGATAGATGCCCTCGCTATGTCTTGAGCTATTCGCTCTCACTCCTCCACCTCCCACTCTACCCCTAAATCCCTCTCCCAAGCCTTCATATAACTTAATTTCTCTCTCCCTCTCTCTGTTAGTCCTTTATATATTCTAGAAATGACCCCCTTCCTCCCCAGCGAACCCAGACAGCTACCCTCAAACCATCCTGGGTCCTGCACAATGTCCTGCCAGTGCCCCCTCTGCCTAATGAGGGAACCCAACTGTAGATAGTGGTACCGGTCAGTGTCTTTCAACCGGTACAGGTTGCGAATGCCCTCAAAATCTCTTATACCTTGCCCAAAAACTATCTGAGACACTCTTTGCAGCCCCTGTTGCGCCCATCTTTTCACTACCAGCATATCCGGGCCTATTCCCCCTTCACAGCAGGCCAGCAATGACATCACACGCCCCCACTTCTTCTCCCCTATCAACTTTTTCCTGTGTACCTGCCACACCCCCATGGTATGCCCCACCAGTGGATTCTCCCCCTTACTCCCCTTCCCCCCCCCCAGACGAGTCTTTCCAGCTCACCGGGCCGGAACCCCGCTTCCTCCATCAGCACCCAGTGCTTATGTTGCTCCCTCAGCCATGAGTATACCGCCCTCAACTGTGCCACCAGGTAGTATTTCCTGAAGTTGGGTACCCCCATACCACCCTCTATCCTTGCCGTTTGCAATGTTTTAGCAGCCACCCTGGGTCTTTTATTTCCCCATATGAACCCCTCGACTTGCTTTTGCAGCTTGGCGAGCATCTTTGTGGGTATCGCTACTGGCAGCACTTGAAAGAGAAAAAGGAACTGGGGGAGCAACATCATTTTCACCACTGCCACTTTCCCCAACCACGATACGATCCCCCTGTTCCAGGTCCCCAACTGAGCCTCTACTTGCCGAAACGCCTTCAAATAATTCAGCTCAAATAGGTCCTCCAGGTCCCGCCCTAGATTAACTCCAAGATACTGAATTGATTTGGCTGCCCACCGAAATTTAAATGTTTGTTGCAGGTTCGTTTGCTGCTCCTCCCCTACTGACAAGTTCAATATTTCCGACTTACTCCAATTGATCTTAAACCCCGCCATTTCCCCATATTCCTGCACCTCCCTCATAATCCCTGGCACGGTTTCCTTCGGCCTAGTGACCATAAGCAGGATGTCATCAGCAAACATGGCTAACTTGTATTCCCTCTGCCCTACTGTCACCCCCGTAATTTCTGCGCTCTTCCTTATTCTCCCCGCTAGCGGCTCCAGCGATAAGGCGAACAATAGAGGTGAGAGTGGACACCCCTGTCGCGTCCCCCTCCCCAACGTGAAGAACCCTGAATATCCTCCATTGACGCGCACACACGCAGTAGGTCTCTCATATAATGCCTTTATCCAGCCTACAAAACTTCCCAAACCCCATATGTTCCATTACGGAGAAGAGAAAGCTCCACGACACCTGATCGAAAGCTTTTTCCGCATCCAAAGATAGGAGCAATGCAGGCTCTGATGTGCGTTTTACGGACCATATTACATTTAGCGCTTTCCTGATGTTGTCCGCCACCTGCCTCCCAGGTATAAACCCCGCTTGATCTTCATGCACCAGCTTCCCCAGCACTTTATTGAGTCGCCCTGCTAACACTTTAGCCAGCAGTTTTGCATCAATATTTATTAATGAGATCGGCCGGTACGACGCACACTCCAACGGATCCTTACCCATTTTAGGGATCAGTGTTATTCCCGCCCACCCCATTGTTTCCGCTAAGCGCTCCCCCACCCTTGGGATATTGAACAGGTGTGTCAGGGGCCCCACCAACTCTCCCTTAAATTTTTTATAGAAGCTGGCCGTCAGCCCGTCGAGGCCGGGGGCTTTCCCTGTTTGTAGACCCTTAATCGCCACCGCCACTTCTGAAGCCTCTCTTTCCCCTTCAAGCACCTCTCTTTCCCCGTCGTCCAAATGGTGCAGGCCAGCTGTCGCTAGGTAATTCCTCATTTCGTCTTCTGGTCTATCCACTTTAGCCTCATATAAGCCCCTGTAGTACTCCACAAATGCTTCCCGGATTTCCTTCTCATCTCTAGTAACCCCCCCCCCCCTCCCCTTAATCTGCACAATCAAGGACATATTCCGCTTCTGCTTTAGTCTCCTCGCCATAAACGTTCCTGCTCTATTCCCTCCCTCAAAGAACTCCTGACGTAATAATTGTAACCGATAATGAATTTTGTCTGCTTCGAGCGCATTCAGCTTAGCCCTAGTCTCTAACACCTCCCCCCTCAAATTCCTGCCAGCACTACACGCATCAGCCTCTTCTAACTGCACCAGTTTCTGCCTCAGTTGGAGCTCCTTCTCCTCCCCTTCCCTCTTTATTCTCGCCCCCCACTTGACTAGTGTGCCTCTCACCACCGCCTTAAAGGCGTCCCATACCACACCCTTTCGAACTTCTCCCGTATCATTGAGCGCAAAGTAATCTGGTATCAGGCTTTGTATATCTTGCACTACCCTAGTATCGCTCAAAAGAGCCTCGTTCAATTTCCAGAAATGGATCCCCCTATCTTCTCCCCGTCCCCTCAGTGTCACCCGCACCGGTGCATGGTCCGACCATGTAATCGGTTCCATCTCCCCTTCAATAATTCTCCCCGCGATCTCCTTCCCCACCCATATAGTGTCAATCCTTGAGTACGTACCGTGTACTGCTGAAAAGAAAGAGTACTGATGCTGGCTTGGGTTAAGCAATCGCCATGCATCAATCAAATCATTGGCCTTTATAAATTGCTGGTACCGACTCCTATCTGCCCGCCTCGCCTCCCCCCTCCCCGTGGAGTCTCTCCCCACCTCCCAAGTCATATTGAAGTCTCCGCCACATATCCTCGCTCCGTCCCCCAAAGCATTCATTTTCTCATCCACTTCCTCCCAGAAATCCTTTTGGGCCCCTGTGGGTGCATACACATTAGTCACACAGAACCATTCATCCCCTAACCTCATTCGCACTAATAGGTATCGACCTCCTCTATCCCTAATTACAGTGTGCATCTCCACTTTGAGTGTCCCACTGACCAGCAGCGCCTTTCTTACGCTCTCTCAGATTAGAAGCAAACACTAACTCTGTATATCCTTTGGGTTTTACTAGCGATTCGTGTCTGCGTAACAGATGAGTTTCTTGCAATAGGACTATTGAGGCTTTTTGTCTTGCTATTTCTCTGTACAATTTCTGCCTTTTAAAGGGTGAATTTAAACCTTTCACATTTAGAGTAATAATTTTCAGGTCACCTGTGCTGTGCCCTCCCCCAGCTGCGCCCCCTTTGCCTGCCCTGTCCCTCCCCCCTCCCCTCCCCCCTCCCCCCACTCTCTCTTCCCCTCCCCCCGTCCACCCCCACTCCCACCCCTGACCAACCTCCCTGTAGGGAGTATCGACTTCTTTACTCGTGACTGTCTATCGAGCCTTAGCCTGCCCCTTCCCTATCCCCCCTCTTCCCCCTTCCTCGCCGCTCCTGCCCCCCCTACCGTCCCTACTCCCACCCGTCAGCCTCACCAACCCCCTTACCCCACTCCCCCCCAATGCTTTACACCGTAACTGTAGTCAGAACAACATGCAGAATCTTAATGTTCAGCTCGCTCCAGTTTTCTCAGCCAGCGTTCCAGTGCTCCCTCGATGCAGTCTCGCCACTCTTCTCCCTCCAGCTGGTGCTCTGTGCCATCGCTGGGTGTTCCATTTTGTATATTGATTTCCCGTGGCGTTTGTACTTCCATTGGACGGCTGTGCTCCCTCTGGCAAGTGTGTTGCGCCTAACTCTCGCTTTCCACGCTTCCTCGCATGACTGCACCCGCCTCGATCTTCCCTTTACTGTAATCAGCAGTCCAAATGGAAACCGCCATTTATAGCGCAGATCTTCGCGCCGCATATACTCTGTCACTTCTTTAAGATTTCTTCTACGTTGCAACGTTCCGGGGGACAAGTCCTGGAAAAATTCCAGCTTATGTTCTTCCCAAACATACTGTTTCATTGTCCTCGCGGCCCAAAGTAGTTTTTCCTTACTTTTGTACGAGCTGAGACATACTACGATATCTCGAGGTTTGTTGTCCCGCACCGGGCCCAAGCTTCTGTGTGCTCTCTCTATCAAGACGTTCGCTCCTGCCTCCTCTTCCACCGCATCTGCCGACTTTAGCAGTGAACTGAATATGTTACAAGAACTCTGAAGAAGTTGTGGCTATTTTGGCTCTTCCGGGAGACCTCGTACCCTTATATTGCATCTCCTAGATCTATCTTCGAGGTCCTCCAGCTTCACTTGCAACTCGCTTAGTCCACATGTGTGTTCTTCCCATCCTTTTTGTAACTCTTCTAGTGCTGCACCTTGTTGTTCCACCTGCACTTCTGTTTCCTCCACACGACTGCCCAAGTCTACGAAATCTTGTCTCAGGGCTTGAATTGTCTCTTTTAATTCCTTCTTTACCCCACTGAGCTCAGACTTAATCTCCTCTTTCAACTCAATGAGCCAGTCCTTCAACATGCTTGTTAGCTCTGAGTTGCTCTCATTCTCCACCCTCCGTTCGGAGTCAATTAGGGCCTGAGGATGCGATTTGTCTTCCTTATCTCCTTCTTTTCCACCTTTGGGTGTAGCATAGGTGGAGCGAAATTCTGCTAGCTTCTTCTTGACTGATGGCCCACTTTTACTTTTCTCCATGGTCTCTCTTCCGCCCTCCCGACTGGAGAGCTCAGCTGTGACAGGAGTTCCAATCGCCGACTTCCTTGCTGCTTTCCGCCCTCTATCCCCCACTTCTGGGCAGGACTTTTGCTATTAGTGTTATATAGCGCAGTGCCGTAGGTAGCAGTGCTCTTTATTAATTCAGCTGAGGCCAGTCTGTTTTATTAGGATCTCAAGCACTTTGCTCCTCCTGGGTCACTTAATTCTCCAGCTCTCACTCTGGCCCAGAGGTTACTGTGTCAGCATTCCGTCACACTGCCCTTGCTTCTCACTCCTCTTCACCCGCTCGGGCCTTTATCAGCTCTGCAACGTGCCCCCTCAGACTCTGCTCCGGAGCCAGGACAATTGCTTCTCCACCTCCCCGGACTGCCCTTGGGTAGAGTGCTCCTTTACACTTTCCCACCTCTCGTAGGAGCCACCGGCAGCCCGCCGCTTCAATTCTGGAGTGGGGGGTTTGACAATCTTCAGCCTTTGTGCCTCGCGTTCACTCTCCTCGCTTCCCCACCACGTGGTGCTGCAGTCGGCCTCTTCTTCCCTCCTCCACGTGGTATTTCCGTGCCCTGGGGCCTCCGCACGCTCTCTTCCCACTTTCTCTTACCGGGCTGCCTCTGCTCAGGTTCTACTTCTGCCGGCCGTCTAGTGCTGCGTCGCGTTCCCTCTCCAGTTCTCCCGTGCGCCGCACTCACATCCAGGCTCTTCCTCTGCTTTGCTGCACCGTCCCGATCACCTCCGCCCAGCGCTACAGGCCGCCGGTGCGAGCAGCTCCGGGTAAAGCCCCTTCACGCTCGTTCTTGCACAGCTATTTGTTTGGAGCAGGGTCTTTCAGCGCTCCCGCATATCGCCTTGCCTTTCCTCTATTTTGGGGTATTTACACCTGTTTTTGCAGACGTCGGCAGCGGAGCCCGATCACTTTGCTGCCATTCCGCTCGGTGACGTCACCGGAAGTCACCTGTTTAGCTACTTTAAGATCATCAGACACAACCACGCCTAGGTCTCGCTCTTCTTTAGTGGACAAAAGTATTTCACCCCCTATACTATATTGCTCCCTTGGATTGCTGCAGCCCAAATGCATGACCTTACCTTTTTTAACATTAAATCTCAGCTGCCAAATTCTAGACCATTCTTCAAGCTTAGCTAGATCCCTCCTCATGTTATCTACCCCTTCCTGGGTGTCTACTCTATTGCAGATTTTGGTATCATCCGCAAAGAGGCAAACCTTACCTGAAAGCCCTCCCGCTATATCACTAACAAAGATGTTAAAAAGAATCGGACCAAGGACAGATCCCTGGGGCACACCACTGATAACATCCTTCTCCTCAGAGTGAGCTCCATTTACTTGTACTCTTTGTCGCCTCCCACCCAACCAATTTGTAACCCAATCAGTAACTTTAGGGTCCATCCCTAGGGTGCTCAGTTTGTTTATAAGTCGCCTGTGAGGAACAGTGTCAAAGGCTTTACTGAAATCTAAATACATCACATCTAGGGCTCTCCCTCGGTCCAACTCCCTGGTCACCCAGTCAAAGAAATCAATCAGATTTGTCTGACAAGACCTGCCTCTGGTGAATCCATGCTGCCTCGGATCCTGTAATCCGCTGGACTCCAGAAACCTCACTATTTTCATCCTTACTTCCGCTTTTGTGTAAAGGCACCACATGAGCCTCTCTCCAGTCCTTTGGCACCACTCCCGACTCCAACGAGGCATTGGAGACTTTCATCCAGGGGCGGCTCTATCATGAGGCAGTGTGAGGCGGTGGCCTCAGGCGGCAAACTTTTGGGGGCTGCAGAAATGCCCGCAAAAGAGCCGCCTCACTCCGCCGTCAGTTTTAAACAAACTAAAAAAACCCATCCTGCATTCCTCTCCTCCTCCTGCCGTCCGCGAAGCTCCGTTCCTCTCCTCTTCCTGCAGCCCGTATTGGCTCCATTATGCTCTTTTCCCTCCCCCAAGCAGCTGCCATAGTGGTAATTTAAATGAAAAAGAAAGCAATGCAGATCCTTCCAGCCCTTTGGAACCCCTGAACCTGCATCCCGCTCTCAAACAGAAGTGACACTAATGCGCGGGACAGTTTCAGGGGTTCCATAGGGCCGGAAGGATCCGCATCACTTTCTTTTTCATTTAAATTACCGCTATGGCAGCTATTTGTGGAGGGGAAGGAGCATAACAGAGCTGATATGAGCTGCAAGATGGGGAGCAGAACGGAGGCAGCAGGAAGGAGAGAGGAACGGAGCTTCGGGGGCTGCAGGAGGGGGAGTGGAACGGAGGCAACAGGAAGGAGAGAGGAACGGAGCTTTGGGGGCTGCAGGAGGGGGAGTGGAACGGAGGCAGCAGGAAGGAGAGAGGAACAGTGCTTCAGGGGCTGTAGGAGGGGAGCGCAACAGAGCTTCGGAGTCAGCAGGAAGGAGAGAAGAACGGATCTTCGCAGGCTGCAGGAGGGGGAGCGGAATGAAGGCAGCAGGAAGGAGAGAGGAATGGAGCTTCGCGGGCTACAGGAGGGGGAGCGGAACGGAGGCAGCAGGAAGGAGAGAGGAACAGATCTTCAGGGGCTGCAGGAGGGGAGAAGAGCAGAGCTTCAGAGGCAGCAGGAAGGAGAGAGAATTGGAGCTTTGCGGGCTGCAGGAAGGGTAACGGAATGGAGCCGCACAGGGGGATAGAGGAATGGAGCTGCACAGTGGGATAGAGGAATGGAGTTGCACAGGGGGAAAGAGAGGGCAGAAACTGGAAAGGAGCTGACAGAGGGGGCAAAATAGGGCTGGAAAGGGGCTGACAGAGAAAAAGAGGGCAGAAACTGGAAAGGAGCTGATGGGGGGAAGAGAGAGCTGGAAACTGGAAAGCAGCTGACAGAGGGGGCAAGAGAGGGCTGGAAACTGGAAAGGAGCTGACAGGGTGGGGACAAGAGAGGCCTGGAAACTGGAAAGAAGCTGACAGGGGGGGAGAGAGGGCTGGAAGAGAAATGACATGGGGGAAGGTGGGGGCTCGAAGGGAGCTAATACCTGAGGATGGTACTGGAAAGGTGATGACACTAGGGGAGGGAGAAGTGGGATGAAGGGAGCTGAAACCTGGGGATGGTACTGGAGTGGGACTGGAAGGGAGCTGACAACTAGGGGTGGGACTGAAGGAAGCTGACACATGGGGATGGAACTGGTAGGTGGCTGGGTAATGGGGAGGAGGCTGGCAGGGAGGGGGCACTGGGACTGGAACAGAGCTGACGTGGGGAGGGTTACTGGGACTGGAAATAGGCTGATAGAAGGAAGTGAAGAATACAAGAGACAAGAAATGGCAGATAAGAGTGCTAAGAGAAGACAGGAAAGCAGAAGCCTCAGATCAGAACCAGCATGACCGAGAATGAAATGGTCAGAAAACAAAGGTAGAAAAAATAATTTTATTTTCAATTTAGTGATTGGACTTTGTGCTATCGTTATATTTTACACAGTATGGGGAACTGCATCTCTCATCTGGTGTTGCACTGCATGCAGAGTTGGGTTTCTTGGGGTTTCAGTTTGTTTTGCCTAAATATTTTATTTTTACTTTAGGTTGTGATCACTTATTCTGTACTTGGTGAGACTGTTCTGAGTGTGTGACCAACGCAGTGTGTTCTGTTAACATGAAATTTGTACGCAGGGATCTGGACTGTAGTAATTTGCCTTGTTCAGCTTTTCAAATAGGTGTTAGATGCTCTAGGGCCCGCTGCAGTATTTATAGTACTGCTTTTTTCTGAGTAGGCATCTTGTATGAGTTTTGGAAGTTTTTATGCTGGTAATGGTATGGTAGATTTGGCCTTGTAGATCTTTGGTGACTTTTGTAGGGTTTTATATTAGTTCCCCATATGCCGGCTGGAAAACGTTTGTTAGTGAGATGACCAGACTCAATTTTTTTTTTTTAGATATTGAGTTCTGTGGGTGAATGTCCTAGTTCTGCTCTGCACCCACTGTTGAGGAAGGGGGTTCTGTGGATGCAAAATATATGTTCAAAAAGAAAAAGCAAGAACCCTAATACAGTTTATAACAAAATAAAAATGAGTTATAATTTAGTTTTATAAAGTGTGCTGTGATTCTTGCTCATTCTTTTAGTTCCTTGGTGTGCAAGCATCTTACATTTCCTCCATATTATCAAATAGATTTTTTGGTTTGGTTCAGTCCCTGACTGGAGTTTTGAGAAAGCCCCCCCCCACACACACACACTATAGAGGGGGGTGGAGGGGGGTGTCATCTCATCCCTCGCCTCAGGCAGCAGATTGCCTCGAGCCGCCCCTGCTTCCATCCATCGATCTCTTTGCAAATCCTCTAAACCGTCAGCTGCCCAGGTTTTGCTCCAGACAACCGCATCCCCTGAGGATGGCAGCAGATGCCTTTCTAATCTCTTGGTCTACAAGCCTCCTGTATGCGTTTCCTCCACGCCCCTGGTAGCCAGAACTCTGTTGAAGATCCTCCGGGACAAGGCCTCAGTGATTCTGGTAGCCCCCAGATGGCCGAGGCAGCCGTGGTTTCCACTTCTTCTGCAGTTGGCAGTGGAAGCTCCGTTCCCCCTGGGGCTGCAACACGATCTCCTGTCTCAAGAGCAGGGTTCCTTTCTGCACCCCAATCTCAGGTCCCTCAATCGGATGGCCTGGCTGCTGAAAGGATAGTTCTAGCTCCCTTACTTCTACCTAAGGAGGTGGAGGAGGTGGTCTTGGCCTCTAGGAGGCAGTCCACCAGGAAGTCCTATGCCCTCAAGTGGTGTAGGTTTACAGTATGGTGTGCTCAGCGCAGTGAAGATCCTTTTTCTTGCCTTGTGCCAGTAGTACTGCAGTATCTACTTCACCTTTCAGACGTAGGCCTTAAGTCTAACTCTGTTTGGGTCCACCTCAGTGCTTTGTCAGCGCACCACTCACCGGTGGAGGGACAATTTCTGTCGGTTCACCCCTTGGTGTCCAGATTGCTCAGAGGTCTGCTTCTACTCAAGCCTCCGGTTTCTCCACTGGCGACTGAGTGGGATTTGAACGTGGTTTTGCAACAATTTACTTGTCCACCGTTTGAGCCGATGGCTACTTGCCATTTGCGCTTCCTCTCTTGGAAAGCGCTCTTCCTTGTGGCTCTTATCTTGGCCAGATGTGTGAGTGAGCTACAAGCTCTGGTTTCTGATAGACCATACACACGGTTCTATAGAAACAGGGTGGTCCTACGGACCCATCCCAAGTTCCTCCCAAAAGTGGTCTCCTCTTTCCACCTCAATCAAGAGGTGGTCCTTCCGACCTTCTTTCCCAGGCCGCATTCCAGCTGTGCTGAGACAGTCTTGCATACCCTGGACTGTAAGAGGGTGTTGTCCTTTTACATAGAACGTACACGGGAGCATCGGAGGGCTACTCAGCTCTTCGTCTCTTTTGACCCTAATAGGATGGGGCTACCTGTCTCCAAGCATACATTGTCCACTTGGGTGGAAGATTGCATCGCCTGGGCGTACAGGGCAGCCAACCTCCCCTTGCAGGGTCGGGTCACAGCCCACCGTGTCAGGGCGAAGGCCGCGTCAGTAGCTCTGTTCCATTGGCAGACATCTGCCAGGCCGCAACTTGGTCTTCAAGCCAGACTTTTGCAGCCCATTACTGCCTGGAGAGACAGTCCTGGCAGGACATTGTTTTCGACCAGACAGTACGCCGTAATCTCTTTGAAGTTTAGGCAACTCCTACCCTCCGGCTCTTGTGTTGGTCTACTATACGGGGTGCGTTCTCAGAGAAAATTCTTATCACGGATGCTGAGGCTCTTGAGAGGGAGCCATTTTTTCAGCTCTGGGTTCACGGTAGCCTAGAGCTTGGGAGTCCCATATGTGAGGACTGACTTCCTGCTTGGTCCTGGAGAAAGCGTAGTTACTCACCTGTAACAGGTGTTCTCCAGGAGCAGCAGGAATCGGTCCTCACGACCCTCCCTCCTCCCCTGGAGTTACAGTCATATACTTCATTTTAATTTTTGCTGTCTTTTAGCTATGTCATCAGACTGAGCAAGATGGCACCCTTGGGTGGGAAGGGGACCGCGCATGCTCGCTGCATTTCCAAAGGCTTTCTTTGAAAGCTGGGGAAATGCTCCGCACGAGGGCTCCGTCGGCGCTGACGTCACCCATATGTGAGGACTGATTCCTGCT
Source organism: Ichthyophis bannanicus (assembly GCA_033557465.1). NCBI lineage: Eukaryota > Metazoa > Chordata > Amphibia > Gymnophiona > Ichthyophiidae > Ichthyophis > Ichthyophis bannanicus. Next base: position 376,259,626 of record CM066034.1, on the reverse strand, counting down.
GCTCTTGGAGAACGCCTGTTACAGGTGAGTAACTACGCTTTCCTGGTGTTTGTTGGGACATGGCACGGGCCCTTAACCTGGCCACTCAGGCCGAGGAGGACCCTCATGCTGAAGAACTCGATATTCTTCAGGACAAGTCCCCACCTAGGGAATCCCTCACTGTGGCCGTTCCTCCTATTCTATCTCGGCTGCTGCTCCGCATGTTGGAGGCCCCTGCCTCGGTCCCCATCGTGAGCAAGCGCCTTGATACTGTGTACAAGGTACAACGTGGGCCGGGGTTCAAGAAGACCCAACTTCCCCACAACTCTATGGTGATGGAGTCGGCGATGAGGAAGCAGAAGAGCCCAAAATCACACTTGTCGGTACTGCCCAGTCGAGAGCCCTTGATGCCCTGGGCCACAAGGCCTACCAAGGCTCCATGCTCTTATGTCGCATTCAAGCATTCGAGGATCGTCGTCTGGCATTCTCGGTACCTACGGGGCCGTCGCATATGCTACAGACCGACCTTCCAGTATCGGTACCTGTACCGATACTAGTACCGACGTCGGTACCCTCCAGATGTGCATCAATAGACTCACTTCCTTCGATGCCGAGTCTGGAATCGATCTCCAGTCTGGAGGACTGGGTACCGACACGCCTCGGTACCGAAGGCTCGGTTCCGATAATTCGGATCTGGCACTCTCGGCTTCTTTGGTACCATTAGAGTTGCCACCGGCTGGTCTTCATCCACCGGTATCGGATACTGTACCGAACTCGGTACCGTTCTCCACAGTACCATTGCTGTCGGTACCTTCCATGCTTCTCTCCTCAGGCTCGCTTCCCTCGATGCCGAGTTTGGAATAGATTCCTAGCATGGACGATCTGTTACCAACAGTCGCTGGTTCTGACTTGCAGTACCAGGGACCACCACCTAAGGATCCCATACTGCACCATCCAGGATCTTCTATTCCTATATACTTGAATAGAACCCTCGGTGCCAACGCTAGTTCTTCATCAGATCTAGCCTATCCAAGGGAAATTCCCTCTGGGGATCCTTCTTTCCAGTTTTTCCTCCTGGATATGGCAAAATAACTTACCATTCCTATTCCTGCACAAGATCCTACACAAGGTAATACAGAATACCTCTCTGTTCCTACCAAAGCAAAGGAGAATATAATGCTTCCTTTGCATCATTCTTTGCAGGATCTCCTTCTACAAATGTGGGAAGCTCCTTTAAAGGTACCCCCACCTTCCAGGGCAACTGACTTCCTATATCAGGTGCCCCCCTCTCCAGGGTTTCAAAAGACTCAACTGCCTCATCATTCCATTGTGGTAGAATCAGCGATGAGGCGAGTGAAGAGTAATAAAAGGCACTCTTCTTGTCCGCCAGGTCGTGAGTCTAAGACACTAGATGTCTTTGGACGTCAAACCTTCTAGACATCCATGCTTTCAGCAAGAATTCTCTCATATATTTTTTATATGGGTCTATCTCTTGAGGAGGTCACAAAGAAATTGCATCTTTTGACTCCTTTTCTTCAAGAGCCCAAGAGTAAAGACTATTCCTCACTGGTTAGTCATACTCAAAATATCTCTAGGTTTCTTACTCGTGCTACCTTAGACTCCTTTGAGTCTGTTAGCAGGACTTCTGCTATAGCTATAGGGGCACGACGTAGAGCCTGGCTTCAGGCTTCAGACTTGGACAAATGGACACAAGAAAGACTGGGAAATACTCCTTGCACTGGAGAAAATCTCTTCAACAAGGAGTCTTTACTCCAGGTTACTCAGTTATCCACTGACTTTCCTTTTTCCAGAGGCTGTTCTACGCCGCCTTCTTTCCCAGTTGGTAGGAAATGTCCTACCAAACTTTCTTCCCCTAGGGGGAGAAGGTTTTATCCATCATCTGCCCATCACACAGATGTTCCTGGTCTGAAGAATCCACAACCTCAACAGGGTCAACAAACCCAGCACTCGCAGGGTTTCAAATAGATCATTGTCCCTCTTGGTTGGTGGTTAGGGTGGCAGTCTGCTTTTTTCACTGGCAGTATCTGCACTAAATTATCCTAACCTACCTAGATATCTCTTCATGAGACATCTTTTTTCTAAGAGTCTTATGATGATCATGCCTATACTTAACAATTTTTCCTCTTCCTCTTGAGGGAAAAAGAGGTAACAACTATCAATGGACAGTTGTTTCCCTGTACCAGCATGTATCATCTCACCTGTCAGAGACTTCCTCCATAGTCGATCTCTTGCAACTCTGTCTTACCTCCCTCTTTCTTCAACATTGGGCTGTAAGAGTAGTTCTTTTACACCGGTAAGCTACCTTGTTTTACTGGGGGATTCTCCCTTCTGGAGTCCTTTTCCCCTTGTTACCTTAGGGCAGCTCATCAGACAATAGGAAGTCCTATCAGGACTCTTGTTTCTTTTTCCAAGAGGGAAAAGAAATTTTCTATGCTGCCCTGGTAGTTGCTGCAGATACAGCAATTTCTAGTGGTTAGGCCACTGGTTGTGTTTTCTACGCAACCAGGGCTTCCTCTCCAATAGCAATCCTCCTAGCCTCAGTGCTAACTCCCAAACAGGTTATTAACCTTGTTGGGAACCCCTATTATCACATTCTCGTTGGTTATCTTCTATTCTTTGCCTTGGCAGAATAGCTGGTCACCTGCTAGCTTTCAACAATCTGCAACATGCTCTCTGCATCTCTACAGAGTAGCTTTGCACTATGGGCCTTTGCTAGAGAGCATTAGTATCTCCAGGAACAAGCAGGAATGAGTCTTCACATATGGGTACGTCGGTACCGATGGAGTCTGCGCGGGAACGCTTCCCAGCGTCAAATCAAAGAGATTTTGGAAGCATCCCAGCACGCCTGCGTGCTGCCTTCCCGCCTTTCCCAACTGTGTCTCCTCAGTTTTCATTTCTCCGCGGAGCCGGCAGGACGTCCTCCTGTCACCGCAGAAAATTCTTATTTCATTTCTTTAGTTTTCTTGTGGTTGCGGCTGTCTTCCCGACGCCACCGGTACCGCCGGTGTTTTCTTTTCTTTTCTTGTAAAATCTTCCTTTTCCACGGGATATTTTTTCTTCATAGTGTCCCACGGTTTCTTAGGCCTTTTAGGCCTCTTCTTTTTCCTTCATGGAACCGCCAGACACTTTCTCCAAGAAATGTTCAGACTGTGGCGGTACAACTTTATTTTTAGACCCTCGAAGTCTGTGTCTAACCTGCTTGGGTCCTGACAACAGTTTGGTGAGAAGAGGTCTTCAACATCGAGGTTCCCTCAATACACGGTTGCCCTCCAACTTCGGGGCACCGTCCCCTTCTTCTTCCACACAGGATCAGGTAACCCACAAACAGTCTGTTAAGACTAGCCAGCCCTCGAGTGGTAGGTCTCATGCACAGCATGTAGACGGCTCCGGCTTTGCCCTCGAGGGCCCACTGGCTTCAAAACCCCGGCGGGAGTCTTTGGTCTCCAAAGCGTATAAGGGGTTTCAGGTTGTTCCTGGGGTTCACCCCCCACAGAACATACCTGAGCCGTGTCCGGTGGTGGCATCCGCTTCGAGCGGTACCGATACCACGGCATCGGCACTGGTGTTGGATGAAACACTCCTCACCAGGGATCGTCATCTAGCGTCCTCTGTGCCTTCGGGACCAGTGGATACACTCCAGACTGACTTTCCATTATCGGTACCAGCACCGATACTACCACCGACGTCGGTACCCTCCAGACGTGCAACGATAGCCTCTCTTCTTTCGATGCCGAGTCTGGAATCGATCTCCAGTCTGGAGGACTGGGTACCGACTCGCCTTGGTACCGGCTCTCAGCGGTACCGAAGGCTCGGTTCTGATGATTCGGATCCGCAACTCTCGGTTCCCTCGAGGCCGATTGAGCTGCCCTCGATGCCGGGTTTAGAATCGATCTCTAGTCTGGACTGGGTACCAATACGCTTTGGTACCGACACTGATCGATACCGGTGGCTCAGTACCGAGGATAGCGGCCGGAGGTTTTCGGTTACCTCGGTACCGATTGAACGGTCACTGATGACTGCTCCGATGTCTCTGTCAGATCCGACTCCGACATCGGTACCGGTATCCACAGTAGCATCGTGGCCAAAAGGCAGGCAGAGCTCCGGAGACTCAATGCATGGATGAGACAGTGGTGCAGAGATGAGGGGTTTGGATTTGTTAGGAACTGGGGAACATTCTGGGGAAAGGAGGGGCTCTTCCGAAGGGATGGGCTTCACCTTAACCGGGATGGAACCAGGCTGCTGGCATTAACCTTTAAAAAGGAGATAGAGCAGCTTTTAAACTAGATAATAGGGGAAAGCCGACAGTCGCCCAAGAGCGCATGGTTCGGAAGAATGTATCCTTGAAGGATACTACAAAAAGCAGAGAGGTTCCAAAAAAGAGTAAAGTAGCCCAAATGCCCTCGAGTATGGAGCAGACAGAGCTCAAAGATCCCAAATTACCCATGTCTACCAATAGCCAAATTAATATGAATAAAATACCGTCTCTAAAATGCTTGTATGCAAATGCTAGAAGTCTAAAAAACAAGATGGGAGAGTTAGAATATATAGCACTAAACGAGAGGTTAGATATGATTGGAATATCAGAGACATGGTGGAAGGAGGACAACCAGTGGGACACTGTGATACCTGGGTACAAACTATCGTAATGATAGAGCTGATCAAATTGGTGGAGGGGTTGCTCTCTGTTAGAGAGGGCATTGAGTCAGAAAGGATTAAAGTTTTGCAAGAAACAAAATTTGCTGTAGAATCTCTATGGATTGAAATTCCATGTAAAAAGGGGAAGGCGATGGCAGTGGGGGGTGTACTATCGTCCGCCTGGCCAGAATGAACAAATGGATGATGAAATGCTCAAAGAAATCAAGGAAGCTAGCAAAAGTTACAGTGCAGTAATAATAATGGGTGATTTCAATTACCCCGGCATCGACTGGGTCAGTGTCACAGCAGGACATGCTAGGGAGATAAAGTTCCTAGATGAAATAAATTACTGCTTCTTGGAGCAGCTGGTTCATGAACCGACCAGAGGGGAAGCCATATTAGACCTAGTCCTTAGTGGAACACCAGATCTAGTGCAAGAGATAAGGGTGTTGGGGCCACTTGGCAATAGTGATCATAGCATGATCGCCTTTGATTTAATTAGTGGAGGAGGGATAGTAAGGAAATCCACAGTACTACCCTTTAACTTTCGAAAGGGAGACTATGATAAAATGAGGAAAACAGTTAAGAAAAAACTAAAAGGAGCAGTTGCAAAGGTTAAAGACGTACATCAAGCTTGGATGTTGTTGAAAAATACTATCTTGGAAGCCCAGACCAGCTGTATTCCACGCTTTAAGAAAAGTGGAAGGAAGTCCAAAAAACTGCCAGCATGGTTTAAAGGTGAGGTCAGAGAGGCTGTTGCCAAAAAAGCATCTTTCAGGAAATGGAAAATAGAGCCCAATGACGAAAACTGGAAACAGCACAAGCACTGGCAAGTTAAATGCAAGGCATTAATAAGGCAGGCAAAGAGAGAATTTGAGAAGAAGCTTGCTGCGGAAGCAAAAACACGAAATAAAGACCTTTTCAAGTACATTCGTAGCAAAAAACCTGTGAGAGAGGCAGTTGGTCCATTAGATGATAAAGGGGTTAAAGGAGCACTAAGAGGCGACAAGGCGATAGCGGAGAGACTGAATGAATTCTTTGCTTCAGTCTTTACTGAGGAAGATGTAGGGATGTTACCCATGACTGAAGTGGTATTTAAAGGTGCGGAAGAATTGAAGGAAATATTGATACATCGGGAAGATGTCTTACAACTATTAGATAAACTGAAGAGTAGCAAATCACCTGGGCCGGATGGTATACATCCAAGGGTGTTGAAAGAACTGAAATATGAGATTGCAGACCTGCTATTAGTAATCTGTGAACTATCATTAAAATCATCTCTAATACCTGAAGATTGGAGGATCGCCAATGTAACACCAATTTTTAAAAAGGGTTCCAGGGGTGATCCGGGAAACTACAGACCGGTGAGCCTGACGTCAGTACCGGGAAAAATGGTAGAAACCATCATAAAGAATAAAATTACTCAGCATGTAGATAGTCACGACCTAATGGGAGACAGCCAACATGGCTTTAGACAAGGAAGATCTTGTCTTACTAATCTGTTATGTTTTTTTGAAGGAGTGAATAAACAGGTGGACAAAGGTGAGTCGGTTGATATTGTGTATCTGGACTTTCAGAAAGCCTTTGACAAGGTCCCTCATCAGAGACTTTTGTCAAAACTAAAGAGTCATGGGATAGGAGGCAGTGTACTATTGTGGATCAGGAACTGGTTAAAAGATAGAAAGCAGAGGGTAGGGCTAAATGGCCAATTTTCCCAATGGAGAAAGGTGAATAGTGGTGTACCCCAGGGATCTGTGCTGGGTCCGTTGCTTTTTGACATATTCATAAATGACCTGGAAAGTGTAATAACGAGTGAGGTTATCAAATTTGCAGATGACACAAAACTATTTAAAGTTGTTAAAACCCAAGAGGATTGTGAAAAATTGCAAGAGGATCTTGATAAATTGGAAGACTGGGCATCAAAATGGCAGATGAAATTTAATGTGGACAAGTGCAAGGTTATGCACCTAGGGAAGAACAACCCAGACTATGGTTACACGATGCAAGGTTCCACATTAGGAACCACCACCCAGGAAAAAGATTTAGGCGTCATTGTGGATACCATGTTAAAACCCTCGACCCAGTGTGCAGCGGCAGCCAAGAGAGCAAATAGAATGCTAGGTATGATAAGGAAAGGAATGGAAAATAAAACAAAAGATATTATAATGCCTCTATATCGTTCTATGGTGAGACCGCACCTTGAATATTGTGTGCAATTCTGGTCGCCGTATCTTAAAAAGGATATAGCGATTTTAGAAAAGGTTCAGAGAATAGCCACCAAAATGGTAAAGGGGATGGAAGGATACTCCTATGAGGAAAGGCTAAAAAGGTTAGGGCTCTTTAACCTGGAAAAGAGACGGCTGAGGGGAGATATGATAGAAGTCTATAAATTAATGAACGGAGTGGAACGGGTAAACGTAGATCGATTGTTTACGTTATCAGAATATAGAAAGACTAGGGGACATGCAATGAAGCTACAGGGTAAACTATTTAAGACTAATAAAAGAAAATATTTTTTCACTCAACGTGTAATCAAACTCTGGAATTTGTTACCGGAGGATGTAGTAAAGGCTGTTAGTGTAGCTGGGTTTAAAAAAGGTTTGGACAAGTTCCTGGAGGAAAGGTCCATAAACCATTATTAAGAAGTGACCGAAGATATCAATGCTTGACCCAGTTACAAGCATTGTGGAACTTGTGTCTCTTGGGGAAACTGCTAGGTACATATGACCTAGATTGGCCACTGTTGGAAACAGAATACTGGGCTTGATGGACCTTGGTCTGACCCAGTATGGCATATCTTATGTTCTTATGTTCTTAACTCCTGCCATGCTTTTTTCAACAGGATCGCTCTATTCTATACCAAGCGTGGAGTCGATACCTGGCATGGACAATGTGGTAAGGACGGTCGCTGCTCCTGGCAGCCAGTACCGGCGACCATCCCTTAAGCATTCCACACTGCACTCTGCAGGATCTTTTATTCCTATATATTTGGATAGCTCTGTGGGTGCTCAGGCTAGTTCTTCAGATCTAACCTGTCCAAGGGAGATTCCTGTTGGGGATCCCTCTTTTCAGAGTTTCCTCCTGGATATAGCAAGATCCCTTGCCATTCCTATCCCAGGACATGATCCTGCACAAGGCTCTGTTTCTACCAAAGCAAAGGAGAACATAATGCTTCCTTTGCATCATTCCTTGCAGGATCTCCTTCTAGGAATTTGGGAAACACCTTTAAGGGTACCCCCACCTTCCAGGGCAACTGATCTCTTATATCAGGTGCCCCCCTCTCCTGGTTTTCAAAAGACTCAACTTCCTCATCATTCCATAGTAGTGGAATCAGCAATGTGGCGGGTAAAAAGTAAGAAAAAGCACTCTTCTTATCCGCCAGGACGTGAGTCTAAGACACTAGATGACTTTGGACGTCAAACCTTCCAGACGTCTATGCTTTCTGCAATAATTCTCTCATATATTTTTTATATGAGTCTATCTCTTAAGGAGGTCACAAAGCAATTACATCTTTTGACTCCTTCCCTTCCAGAGTCCAAGAGTGCAGACTATTCTTCACTGCTCAAGCATCTTCAGAATATCTCTTGATTTCTTACTCGTGCTTCCCTAGACTCTTTTGAGTCTGTTAGCAGGACTTCTGCTATAACTATAGGGGCATGACGTAGAGCCTGGCTCCAAGCTTCAGACTTGGACAGATGGGCACAGCAAAGACTGGGACATACTCCTTGCACTGGAGACAATCTTTTCAACAAGGAGTCTTTACGTCGGGTTACTCAGTTGTCCACTGACTTACCTGTTCCTAGGGGCTGTTCTGCCCCTTCTTCTTTCCCAGTAGGTAGGAAATGTCCTGCCAAACTTTATTCCCGTAGGAGAAGGTTTTTTTGCATCATCTGCCCATCATACAGATGTTCCCAAACAGGGGAAGCATCGTCCTGGTCTGCAGAATTCAACCTCTCACCAGGCTCAGCAAACCCAGCAACCACAGGGTTTCTGATCAATCTCCATCAGATGCTTGTGACTCTGGGGGTTAGAATCTGCAGTTGCTTCTTCTCAATAGAGACAATCCACTGCTGTAATTCTAAATCCTAAACATGGATCTCTTTCCAAAGACATCCATTCTTTCTATGTTCTATGAGCTGTCAGGATGTTCATGCTTCTAGGTCACAGGGTTCTCCTCTTCTTCCTGCTAGGGAAAGAGGTCTAACCACTATCAAACGATAGTTTCCTGTGCCAGCATGTCTTTTTTTCCTTTCTGTAGACTTACTACTTTGTAAGTCTTCTTCAGCTCCATTCCCTTTACCCTCTTACCAGGTTTTTCCTCTGTAAGAGCGGTATTGCTTCACTGGAGGGTTTTTTCTTCAGCCTCTCTAGTTTTGTTACTTTTCCAGTGCGGAGTTCTCTTCTCTGAGTTGACTCCTCTTTTTTCAATCTTGCCTTGAAGCAGTTCATCAGACATGTCCAGAGTTTTCTACTCTTGTTCTGTCTGTTCTTTCTGTTTTTAAACAGTAACATTCTTTCTGCTGTCTGGCAAGTAGCTGCCAATGCGGGAGCCTTAATGTTTGGATCACTGGTTCTTGTCCACCAGTAACCAGATTGTCCTCCACTAACATTCTGTCTGGTCTTAATAGTGGCTCCAAGTCAGTGCTATCATCTGTCTTGGAAATTTTTTCACTACAAGCTTGTTGGACTGTCTTCTCTTTCTGCCATCTCCATTCTCCTGGGTTTGGCAGCATGGTTGACATAGATACTGGCTCTTCAGCAGCCAGTTCCATCTCCTCATTCTCCTGCATCATGCTCTCTGCAATTCTACAGAGAAGCTCTCCACTATGGGCCCTTGCTAGAGAGCATGAGGACTTTTTCTCCAGCAGCTATCCTAGATGGTTGAAAAAGGCTTTTTCAGTCATGTCTCCCATGACTAGAAAGGTTCTCCTTTTTAATATAAAGGACATAGGCCTTCTCTTACGTGAAAGCTTAAGGAGTTGCCAATTCCCTGCTTGGTCCATAGTATTTCCAATCGGGAATATGCTTTTCTCCTTCCAGCTCGTCCTCATGGTAAGAACGCATGATACCTTTTTGCCCTTAAGCAGGTCAGCATGGTTTCTATCAGACGGCTGCCTGGGTGAGAATCTTCACACTCTTGGCAAGTGCATATTTCTATATGATTTGCAAGGTATTGTGGGCAATATAGTTCATTCACACCAGACACAGCTGCTGACAATAATTTAGTTGTGCTCTTGGGTAAAGCCAATAAGATATTTATTTATGGGGTTATTTCTCCCAACACAGATATGCTTGGTAGCACATAAATTAGGTTACTTGCTTTCAGTGTTAACTTGGAAAAACAAAGTTAAAATCAGGAAAACAACAATGAAAAGCCACAAAGGAAGAAACAAACTGTTCTTTTCAGGTTAACTTCTGATTACTTCCCACATAGATACAGAAGTGATTCTCTCCTAGCTCACAAGCAATTAGGTAAGGCTTAATTGCTAGCAGTTACCAGCTGAAACCCCTTAGCTGGCTTGCCTTCCACTGTGTGGGTCAAATCCTGCTTCAGGAGCTTTTCTGAGTAGATTAAAGAACAAATTTGTATTTCTTTGTGATGGTTGCTGTACTTTATAACAGAAAGTTACCAACGGAGTTTAGATAGAGAGCAGTCCATATAAACAGGATCCTCATCTGCTATTATTCCCCCTTGTTCAACAAGCATGGGTTCAATATCATGAATTGGCACAGATGAATCTCTCAATGGAGCATTTTCAGGAGAATACTTGTTTCCCTGCTGTCTTTCAAGGTTATAGCTAGGGCATAGATCAGTGTTCATACCTGAGCTTCCATTGCTGCTAGAGTTCCTCTCTATATAGCCTGGCCAGTATGTAGTCCAGTTCTTATGTCCAGCCTTCCAATCCAGATCCCTGGACACTGGATCTCTCTTCACATACCTTCTGGCACAGGTCTTAGGGTCCCTTCCACGTGCAGCCGTCTCACTCACAGGTAGCCTCTGGTGATTCCTAGTTCTGCAACACCATTCCTCTGGCTTTCCCCAGTCCAATGGTGTATGCTGGCCCTTGGAATACCTCCCAGTATACGTACTGCTTTGGACTCTTCTAGACCTCTCAAAGGCTTTTCTCTTCCTTCTTCCAAAGGGTCTCTTTCCCTCTCTGTCCGTCCGGTTTGGCTTCTGCTTCTGATGATCCTTCAGATGAAACTGATCAAACTCAAGCTGATTCTCAGGATACTGAGGACAATTCTCTGGATATCCAAGGTGATCATGAAGATGGTCATCTGTAGAATAAACTCTACTCTTATTCTGCTTAGATGAGTGTTCCTCCCTAGCACAGTGCAGCTGTGCTGAATCAAGCCCTGCCCTTTGCAATGAGTGCTTGGGGATTACCTCATAGCCCTTTTGATTGAACACACGTTTTCTCACTTCAGCTCCTCTCATGGCTGTTGGAAACCTGGTGCATTCTGGGACTGGTAGTCTTTTTTGGCAAAATTCTGTTTTCTCATTTCTACCAGCACTGACAGGTTGCTTGTTCAGAGACACTTCACCTTTTCTATAGCCCCTTCCTGAGCTATGATAAGCTTCCTTATCACATTTCTCATTTTTATGAGTCTTCTGTTCACTTACCATGCTAGAGTTCTAAAATACTCGGGACCTGCTGGCTGCAGACTGATATTATCCTCTGCTTGTCACGTAACTATCCTGGTTATTCCACTACCTAGCATCCCTGTAGCTCATAACCAGTGGGAATTGATTCTCTATCATCTCAAGTAGGTTCCACCTTCTTGTTAGATGAATCTTCCCTCTCCACATTTTCCTATGTGAATACCATTTTTGTAGGCATATCTCTGTCTGCTTCATTGCAGACTCCCATATAGAGGCATATATATATATATATATATATATATATATATATATATATGTAGCATACATCTTACAGATGTCTGTCTATCATTTGTGTGTATTTTATGCCCTTCATATTTCACTATAGATATATTCTCTTATATATCTATATATCTATATGATATATATATGTATATATATGTATCTGTTGAGATATTTACTATCGGTAGATAGGTATCCTGCATTTATCTACCTGACTGTCCAGGCTCATATAGCTATATGATTTTGACAGATGGGCTTTACCCATACCTATGCTATCCAGCATGTTTGGGGTTCCACACTCACAACCATTTTTGTGGTAGTTAACAACTTCCACCATAACCTTAAGGTTTAGGTACCTCTGAAGCTCTCCATGTTCCAGTATCTCTCCTAGCTGACCCCAGTTAGGAGAGACATTGCGAATCTTCAGCTAATCACAGGCTTTAACGCCTCAGGCATGTGTCCTTTGTTTTGGGATACAAGGGGTTTCCATACCTTTTTCTCCCACAAGGACTGTGCCTGTTTCTACAATCCGGTCGGCCTTCTCTTTTTGCTCCCAAGGGTGAGCCACTCTGTCGCCAAAAGAGTTTGGCTTTTATCATAAAGCCTTCCGCTGAAGGCCCACCGTTTTTAGTACTACCCCAGTTATTACTGGGGTCCCCTCTTACCTTTCAGGATTCTGACCTCCACTGTTTTTTCCTAACAAGTTTATTACCTCCACTTCACAGTGAGGTCCTCCTTGAGGTTCCTCTACTGGGTTCCCCAGTAGATCCCATGAACCTCCTTACCGCTGTGTAATCCTGTTAGGGGAGGTTTATATTGCAATATTTCTTTCAATATCATTGATGGTAATTATCATCCGCACACGGACTCCTTGTCTGCAGTCCTATGCTAGGTTAGCTGTTCCACAGCACCTTTCTTTCTTCAACTCCTACCCTCCATCCTCAGGATGCCTGGTGTTGTGCGGAATAGCATGTTCCAACCTATGACATGCTGGGACTCCAGGCATCTCAGCTTGGGAGTCCCCATATGTGAAGACTTATTTCTGCTGTTCCCAGAGATCACCTGTTACAGGTAAGTAACTGTGCTATCTTGCCTAGCAGATAACCCCAGATGGTTAGGGGAAGAGGGTTCCCCCAGTCATGTCTAACGGGTATTCCCTGCCCTTTCCATCTTATCCTGAATCTCTTTTGAGGCATAAGCCTCAGGCCTTGCATTACGTGAAAGCCTAAAGGAGGGCCAATTCCCTGGCTTGGCCCATATCTCCTCGAGTCTTCTCGTCTGAGATAACTTTCTCCAATGGCAGCTAGAGGACACCTAATACCCATCTTGCCCTCATAGACGGATCACTAGGGTATCTTCCTCCAGAGGCCTCCTCTATCCCATCTCCATACTGCAATTCTGGAGATATCTAGACTTCCTGTCTGCAGACTGACGTTATCCTCTGCCATTTTCACGTTGGCCATCCTGGTTATTCAAGAGCTCAAATTCTACAAATAATTCAGCCTTCTTCTTGTCAGGGAGACCTTTCCTCTGACTCTACCAGTCATAACCAGGAAAAGAGGATTCTCTATTTACCTGTTCAAGCAGGTATCAACCTTCTTGCTGTCAGATGAATCTTCCTCTCTCCCTATATCCTTAAAGAGGAGGGGATTCTATGGACATCTCTCCTTCCATATGCCTGGAGACATGTGTCTATATGCCTAGCTATTTTGTCTAGGTATGTATATATATATATATATATGTGTATGTATATGTACCTAGACGAAATATTTATATCTATCTGAGTGTCTTCTACCCATACATATCTCTTTCTAGATATATCCATATATATCCTATATGTGTATATATTTCAATACATATATATATGTATATATATACTTATATATTTATAGATATGAGAGATATTTTTAGATAGATCTGTATCCATCTATTTATCTATCTGTCTGTTAGGTTCAGATATCCTTACATTCCTATATGATACTGACAGATGGGCACTACCCCTATCAGTGCTGTGCCAGCATACTTAGGGGGCTACACCTATAACCACTCCCTGTGGTAATTAGCAAACTTTTTCCTTACCATAACCTTTTCAGGTCAGGTACTCATGAAGCTCTCCATGTACTCTTTTTCTTTCCTAATTGACCCCATTTAGGAAAGACATTGCGGAGCTTCAGTTGCTCTAAAGCTTAGCGCTCCAGAGTCTATCCTTACTTTCTTTCAGATACAAGGGTCTCCATACCCTTTCTTCCCTACATGGACTGATTCCAACCCCAGTCCAGTTGGGTCAGACTCATTTTTTCTCTTTGTCCTAGATTTGTACTATTTTTGGACCAAAACAGCTTAAGCTTTCTTTAATAATACCTTCTGCGTCTCCGCTGAAGCTCTACTTCTCATACTACCCTAGTTTTCCCCTGGGGCTATTTCTCACCCTGAAGGGTTCTGACCTCCACTTGGTTTTTATTCTACTTTATTACCTCTACTTCTCAGTGAGGTACTCCTTGAGCACATTCACTGGCTCTTCTATCAGATCCATATGTAGCTCACTGCACTTGTGCAATGCCAACAAGGGAGGCTCAGATTATAATATTTCACTACTAAATGCCCTCGATACAGGGTCTTTGTTAGTGATATAGCGGAAGGTTTGTCGGGTAAGGTTTGCCTCTTTGCAGATGATACCAAAATCTGCAATAGAGTAGACACCCAGGAAGGTGTAGATAACACGAGGAGGGATCTAGCTAAGCTTTAAGAATGGTCTAGAATTTGGCAGCTGGGATTTAATGTTAAAAAATGTAAGGTCATGCATTTGGGCTGCAGCAATCCAAGGGAGCAATACAGTATAGGAGGTGAAGTACTTTTGTCCACTAAAGAAGAGCGGGACCTAGGCGTGCTTGTGTCTGGTGATCTTAAAGTAGCTAAACAGGTAGAAAAGGCGACGGCAAAAGCTAGAAGGATGCTTGGGTGCATACGGAGAGGAATGGCTAGCAGAAAAAAGGAGGTGATAATGCCTCTGTATAAGTCTTTGGTGCAACCTCATTTGGAGTATAGTGTGCAATTCTGGAGACCGCACCTTCAAAAGGATGTGAACAGGATGGAGTCGGTGCAGAGGGTAGCTACTAAAATGATTAGTGGGCTTCATTATAAAGCATATGAGGACGGACTTAAAGATCTTAATATGTACATCTTAGAGGAAAGGCGGGATAGAGGTGATATGATTGAGATGTTTAAATACCTCCGTGGCATAAATGTTCAGGGAGAGAGCCTCTTTCAATTGAAAGCAAGTTCTGCTACGAGGGGACATGGGATGAGGGTGAAGGGAGATAGATTCAGGAGTGATATGTGGAAATATTTCTTTACGGAAAGAGTAGTGGATCCGTGGAATAGTCTTCCAGTGGAGGTGGTAGAGATGAGGATAGTAACTGAATTCAAAAAAGCATGGGACCAACACAGAGGATCTCTAAAGGTAAAAAGTGGACTGTTGTAGTTGTTGATATGGAAGGACAGACTAGATAGGCCATGTGGTCTTTTTCTGTCATCATGTTTCTATGTCTTCTTCTTTTGAAGCCCTGTTCTAGCCAGCTGTTCCACAGCTCCTTTTCTGTATTCATCTCCTACCCTCCATCCCCAGGATGCCTGAGGTCCTGAGGAATAGCATGGCTCGTTCTAGACTTGCAACATGCTAGGACTCCATCCGGGGATCTGAGCTTGGGAGTCCCCATATGTGAAGACTCATTCCTGCTTGTTCCTGGAGATAGCACAGTTACTTACTTGTAACAGGTGATCTCTGGGAACAGCAGGAATAAGTCTTCACAACCCACCCACCTCGCATTTCTCTATCTCTATCTTTCCCTTCCTTGTTCTCTCTCTCTTTGTCTCAGCTTTAAAACTTAACTGAGGAGAGGCAGTTGGGAAAGGCGGGAAGGCAGCACGCAGGCTTGTTGGAATGCTTCCAAAAGTTTCTGATTGGACACTGGGAAGCGTTCCCGCGCAGACTCAGTCGGTACCGACGTACCCATATGTGAAGACTTATTCCTGCTGTTCCCAGAGATCACCTGTTACAGGTAAGTAAGTGTGCTCTCCTCCCCTCCGACCCTTCTTCACGGCTACTGAGGGCTTCGCCCCGAGGTCTCAGGCTCCTTCGGGCATCGGCTTCTGCTCACGTCCTCGCGGAGGCGTTTTTTTGGTTACAGGTTTCGTAGCCTGTAGCTGAGGAGTCCCATAAGTGAGGACTGACTTCCTGCTTGTTCCTGGAGAAAGTGTAGTTACCTGTAACCAGGTGTTCTCCAGGGACAGCAGAAATCAGGCCTCACTGCCCTCCTGCCTCCCCTGATGAGTTGCTAGATTTTTGTTGAAGAATATCTCTGTAGTAGAAAGACACATCAGCGTATCCCCACTGCATTTTTGATAGATCTGGCACGCATGGCACTTTGTGAAAATTATTTTTGTTTCCGAGATTTATTTTACAAACAGGTGAAGGGAGTAGCCATGAGCTTGTCATTGGCCCCAGATATAGCAAATCTATATGTTTTTAAGTTTGAGAATAATTACATAAAGAACAGCCGTTTGTAGCCAATATAAGATATGGATACGATACATAGATGATGTCTTTGTTTTGTGGGATGGATCTGTAGACCGTTTAGCAGCATTCAATAAATGGATTAATACGTGTGATGATAATCTACGGTTCCAAGTCACCTTTGATGAACATCAGGTTCCATATCTGGATTTACTTATTAAAAAAACTGAAGAAGGCTTGATCACTACTCTCTATAGAAAATCTATGGATAGAAATCTATTGCTTCATTATAATAGTTTTCATAATTTTACACTCAAACAAAATTTACCATTGGGCCAATTTTTAAGAGCCCGTAGGATATGTACTTCAGATCAAGAGTTTGAACAGCAGGCAATTATCATGAAAGATAGGTTTATAGTCAGACACTATCCGCAGTGCTATATCAATAAAGCATATTAAGAACGCGCGGGAGAGTTCTCGGCAGCAATTATTGCAACAACCAAAAAAAAGAGAGAAAGATGTCGGTTTAGTGTGCCCCCTTTTGTATTCTCGTCATTCCAGCCATATATCACGGATTATAAAGAAACATTGGTATTTAATACAAGCCCTTCCAGGTTTCCAAGATTTAAAAATTACTGTTGCTCACAAGCACAATGTAAACTTGCGCAATATGCTAGGACCTATGGCATTTACTGAACGTAGGTACCTATATAAAAGACATTTCCAATGTGGTCATTGCTCGGTTTGTATTCACACTCTAACAATTAGGAATAAATATATTCATCCAATAACAAACGTATTTTTCATATAGATGATTTTTCTAATTGCCTTACTAGTCATGTAATCTATGTGATACATTGCCCCTGTGAAAAATTATATGTTGGCATGACCACCCACCCAGTTCGTAATAGAATTATAGAACACAGGCGTATCAGAAGGGGAGTGGTGGATAAACCTTTAGCTAGTCACTGGCACGAGCATTCACATTAAGTATCTGACTTAAGATTTTTCATAATTAAAAAGGTTAAATTAAATTGGAAAGGGGGGATAAGGATAGAACCATCCGGCGTCTGGAAGAACGATACATTTTTTTCTTTAGTTTACACCCCAATGGATTAAATATGGACAGTGATCTATCTGTTTTTCTTTAGTTGAGTTATGGTATGAGATATGAGTATCATAGAGTGACTATAATTTTGGTTGTTCTTTGTAAGTATGAAATAGGGATGTTTTTTATATGATTATGGTTCAGGACACTTTGGCTGGAATTTTGGTGTGAAGAATGGGTTCCTTTTTCGCTCCGGAATTGGAGTGCAACTACATGTGTGAATTAGCGCCCTTTTAGAAGTTTTTTACTTCATTTGTAATCACATAGGCATAATCATCAAATTACTTTTATACCTGTATATTCTGCCCCCTTTTTAAATCATAGTATTGAACATAGTTACTTAGTATCAGTTTTAAACAATGTTTTTGATATACTTGCTCTTTAAGTTCCTTTGAATGATATTTAAAATATTTTTTTATAGCCTTAGGGTCTTTTGTCCTTCCACAGCATAGTAATTAAATGGTTGGCATAGATTTGCATAATCCCGCCTTTGCGCATTATGTTTTTCCCACGCAAATAACTCTTTTTTTTAAAGCGCAGACGCTGTGCGTCTTGTCGTTTTCAACACTTGTTTTTAGAAAGTGCAGCTTTATAAACTTTATACCAAAGAGCTAACGATTAGTTCCTCGAACGTAAGTAGAAAAGATAGTTTCACTTTTGTTTTAAAGTATTCTTCATATTTCGGCAACAGTGTTTGGATAATTACAGACAGCGGAATTCCGACGGTAATAGGCTTTTTGTTTAAAGCGTTTCATTACTAGTTTATAATTATGGGTTGGAACGTTCTAACCTACGTGTGATTAGTATATAACCGCAATATTATGTTGTTTAAGTATTCCTAACATTTCGGCCACAGCGTTTGATATAGTTTAAAGGTAGTAGATCCTTGATGGTGATAGGCGGTTTGGTCATAGCGCTTCAGTACTATTTCATACATATGGGATAGAGTAAACTAGGTGTGAGTATCAAGGTCTATTATCATTATGCTGTATTCCCTATCTTAGGATAGAAAATACCTTTTGATTAATTTCAAAGGTTTTCTATGACTAATCTCCTTTTGGAGCGATTTGGATAATAGCAGTGCCATTGGTTTTGTATAATGGTTAGATATTTTCTTTCTTTAGTGGCTTTTCGGAGACTGTTTATGCATACATGTATCCCAGAGTGGATGAGCAATAAGACAGAATACGTATCATATTAGCCTGCTTCCGTTTTGGACCACGCAGGTAGAACATCTTTTAATTCCTTTAATGGGGCGTTTTAGCACACTTGTGGCCTTAACGATTGTTTTTTACAAATAACAATAATGGATTGAACTTAATAAAGGGTTATATTCATGCGGCACTAATTTGTGCTGTTTTTTTTAACATTAAGGCACTATTTATAGAGAGAGAGAGACACATAAAGGGTATATTATGGTATATCGACATTAAAGCTTTTTTTAACGTCCTTTTGGGGTTGCATCACCCGGCATTTTGTTTCCACTGATTCTTTTCCTGTTTTAGTGACTTTCTTTATTATATAAATTTTGTAAATGTTTTTTAATTATATGCTTTTTTGTGTTTTTAATCCTTCATTTGGTTTTTATTTTATTTATTTATTTATTTATTTGCAAATCTTTTATATACCGCCACTTCCTAAGATCAGTGGCGGTTTACATCGAACAACATGAAATACATAAAACAGTGCTGTGATAAACAGGTACATTGAACATTAATCAAAACTATATACAGGTAGTTAAAATCAAGTACGATGAACAGTAATCAGTACTATATATAGGTAGTATTGACAATATTTGGAACTATTTACATATATACATTAAAGTTTTTCCTTAGTGTTGAGTATTTAATTTGAAAGGTCTTTACACCTGATGTGGGTATACATATTCATTATTTTGTTTTGTTTTCCTCTTCTCAATAATATAGAAGGTATTGTGTATGTGCAAGACTATAATGAGGTAGGTGTTCAATGTTCATATCACAGAATGATTTCAAATCACTTTTAATTATGCAACAATGTTCCTTGACATAAACAGTACTTGTAGTTTATTAATTGTAATAGTTTTCATACATAATTGTAATCTTAGTCGATATATGTATTGGCTTTATTTTTTGATATTATTATTGCTGTGTTATTAGTATTTTCTTTTTTTATTCAATATTTTATATTAGTATTGGATAATTTTTTATATATGTACGGTCTTTATCATTTGGAATAAGGGTATTAACATAATGGTTCATTTATGGGCCTCTCATTTTTCCATGTTTACTTTTTTTAATCATATATGCGTTTATATTTATATTTATGTTTTTATATGTTGTAGTTGAGCCACCTTAGCCCCTGATGAAGGCATAACGAAACACGGCCTGTGTCGGGCCAATGGCTTAAGTTAATTCAATAAAACCGATCCTTCCTTGCTATCCACATTTGTTTGACTGGGTCATCATTTAGCACGTGGACATAGTGCTTCTCTGTTGGTGTACATAGGGACAGCGCTTTCGGCCAGGCTGTACTCCGTAACCTGTACGGGGTATAAGCAACTCCTGCCCTCCGACCCTTCTTCACGGCTACTGAGGGCTTCGCCCTGAGGTCTCAGGCTCCTTCGGGCATCGACTTCTGCTCACGGCCTCGCGGAGGTGTTTTTTTGGTTACAGGTTCGGTAGCCTGTAGCTGAGGAGTCCCATAAGTGAGGACTGACTTCCTGCTTGTTCCTGGAGAAAGTGTAGTTACTCACCTGTAACCAGGTGTTCTCCAGGGACAGCAGAAATCAGTCCTCACTTCCCTCATAAGAACATAAGAGATGCCATACTGGGTCAGACCAAGATCCATCAAGCCCAGTATCCTGTTTCCAACAGTGGCCAATCTAGGTTATACGTACCTAGCAGGGTCATATGTACCAATCTAGGTCATATGTACCCTCCTGCCTCCCCTGATGAGTTGCTAGATTTTTGTCCTTCCCTTGTCATCTGCTTAGTAGGGCTAGAGCTAAGGGACCTGACTGAGCAAAATGGAACCTTTGGGCGGGAAGAGGACCATGCATGCGTGGAAGCAATCCCAAAGGCTTTCTTTGAAAGCTGGGGAATTGCTCTGCGTGGGTTATGTCGGTGCCGACGTCACCCATGAGGACTGATCTCTGCTGTGAAGAACACCTGTTACAAGTGAGTAACTACGCTTTCTGGTAGCGCCTACTCTCCATCCCTAAGGGTCACGACAAAGTGCCCTCTGGTGAGTTCTTCAGGTGCAGGCCCGCCAGGCACGGGCACACCCGATGGCACTGTCTTTTGAAAAGTTCGGTTGGCTGCAGATGTTTGGTTGGGGCTCCTGAGCAGGGAGGTGACTCACTTCGTGCTCCTAAGCTTCAACCCCAATTGGGGGAGCTGTGCAGTGGTCAACTGCTCTTCATGCCCGATGGCGCCTTCCTTTGAAAAGTCCAGTTGACTGCAGATGATTGGTTGGGACTCCGGAGCGGGGAGGTGACTCACTTCGCACTCCTGAGCTTCAACTCCGATCGGGGGAGCTGGCAGTAGAATACATATGTAAGATGAGTGAATTAAAAGCTTACAAGAACCACAGAATTTTAAGTTTTGAGAAGATATGTGCGCTTTTATGCACAGTGGTGCATGAAGAACATATTAAAATAGAAATGTGAATAGGCAGGCATAAGAGTACCCAAGAGGAAAGAGATGGAGGATATCAGGGTCAGGGGAGGGGGGTGGTTGTAAGTTGGTTGGTAATGTTTGTTAGAGAGTGGGTAAGTGATGTGGGGGAGGAGGGCAAAGGGTAAGATATTATATGATTTCTAATGCAGGATTTTGTATAGGAAAATATAGTAGATTAAATGGCATGGAAGAGATTACATTTGTGTATGGGAAAATGGAAATTGGAGATGGAATGTGTGTATGTACAATGCTGTTTATTTGATGATGGAATAAAGCAAAAGTTTTTTAAAAAATTGTTCTTGATATGGTCAGTTATAGCTCTCTGCTTCCTCCCTGGTCTTGAGATAATAATAAGAACATGAACTGTGCCATACTGGGTTAGACCAAGGGTCCACCAAGCCCAGTATCCTGTTTCCAACAGTGGCCAATCCAGGTCACAAGCACCTTTCAGGTATACAGATTTCATGCTGCTTGTCCAGTGGGTAAGTAGTGGATTTCCCCGGTCGTCTTTAATAATGGTTTATGGACTTTTCCTCCAGGAACATCTCCAATCCTCTTTTAAATCCAGCTACACTAACAGCTTTTACTACATCCTCCGGTAACGAATTCCAGAGTTTGTGCGTTGAGTGAAAAAATATTTTCTCTGATTAGTTTTAAATGTGCTACATTGTAGCTTCATTGCGTGTCATGTAGCCTTTCTACTTTTTGAAGGAGTAAACAACCGATCTACATTTACCTGTTCTTTTCCATTCATTATTTATAGACCTCTATCATATTTCCCCTTGGCCAGGTTGAAGAGCTCTAACTTTTTTTTTTTTTTTTTTTTTTTTTTAATTTTGATTTTTATTTGGTACAGTACAAAGTAACACATCATTTTTCTCTCCTTTACAAACAATGGCATAAGCTGCATCCAACTATATCCATCAATCCAACATTTACCTGATTACCATTCTATCCTTACTTTACATTACTTTACAATATATACTTCTCTCCATTTACCTGTACATTTTTATTTTAATATTCCCTTCCTCTCCCCTCCTCCCCCCTGGATCCTGCGATGCACCCATCCTCTTTTTTTTACAGTTCTCTTCGGTACCCTTGATGAATTTCAGCCCACTAAGTCGTTATCCTCCCTCTGTAACCACTCAGTGTACTTTTGCCTTCTCCTTTGAAAGCTCTCAATCCTGTACATTTTATAGACATTTATCTGACTCATCCTATAAATATATGCTATTCTATTTAATATCTCAGGTGCTGGTGCTCTCTCAGACCTCCATCCCTTCGCTATTTCCATCCGCACTCCAATTGCAAGCATCTTCAACATATACACCAGATCACTTTTCGGATCCCCCCCCCCCATTCATTCATTAATATTCCAGCTGGTATAATATCTCCCACCCAGCCCCCATCTCCTGCGTGAGATCCTTCAGCCACAGCCACATTTGCTTTAGCACTGGGCAGCTCCACCACATACGCATATACTCCCTCTGCTCTCCACACCCCCTCCAACACATCGCATCTTTATATCTCCCCATCTTACACAATCTTACTGGGGTTAAATACATTCGGAACAGCATCTTATAACAGTAAATCCATCCAATCCTGGCGCCTTACCCTCCTTCAAGCTCTTAATAGCCTCTACTACCTCTTCTCTAGCAATCTCTCTATTCATCCACTTCTGTTGCTCTAAATCCAATTGCTTCAGTGTGATCTCTACCAGGTACCTTTTCTATATCCAGTCCCTCTCCTTGTTGCTCCGATTCATAAAGCTTACTGTAGTAGTCCCGAAATACTTTTTGTATTTGTTCCATACCTTAAACCCACCTACCCTGTTCATCTTTTATTTTCGGGATCTGCTGATGCACACTTTTCTCCCTAAGTTTTCTTGCAAGATATCTGCCTGGCCTATTTCCCTGTACGTAAAAATCATGTTTAAGTTGGTTTAACCTAAAGGCTTCTTCCGCTTCATGTAATCCTCCTAATTCTTCCCGTATTTTCCTAATCCGTTGCAGCCGCTTTCTTCCCCCTCTCTGCTTATGCATTAGCTCTTCTGATCTCAACTCTTTTAACAAATCCCGTTCTTTCTGTTTTCCTCTCTTCCGTCTTGCCACCAGCGCTATACACTGTCCCCTTACCACCGCCTTCAACCTATCCCAGACACCGGCTGGCCCCACTTCACCCCCGTCATTATGAAACACACAATCCCCTTATAGTGCTCTGAATACTTTTTTGCCCTTCCACCTCCTCTGTAAGGGACTAATTCAACCTCCAAAAACGCAGACCTTCTCCTTTTTATAACCTCATGGAAGCCTCCACCGGAGCATGGTCGGACCAACTTATGGGACCTATATCCACCTTCTTAACCTGTTCTATTAACCTCTCATCTACCCATATCATATCTAATCTGCTGTAGCTCTTATGTGGGTGAGAGTAATGTGGATATTCCCTCTTATTCCCATGTATGTGTCTCCAAACATCCACTGAGCCCAATTTATGTAACAGCTTCCCCAACTTCTTACTTACCTCCTTTGGCCCAAACTTATTATCCCCCGTAGTGTCTATTCTGGGGTTCAGTGTTGCATTGAAGTCCCCTCCTAATATCACCGGACTTTACATATGGGGTTCCACCACCTCGTAGAGCTTCCCATAAAACCTCCCTTGCTGTGTGTATGGCGCATATATACTCTCCACTACTATGGGCCTTTCTTCTATTTTCCCTTTCCACATAAGATATGCCATACTGGGTCAGACCAAGGTCCATCAAGCCCAGTATCTTGTTTCCAACAGTGGCCAATCTAGGTCATAAGTACCTAGCAGTCTACCCAAAAGACACAGGTTCCTCAATGCTTGTATTGGGTCAAGCAGTGATATCCTGGGTCCCTTTTAATAATGGTTTATGGACCTTTCCTCCAGGAACTTGTTCAAACCTTTTTTAAAACCAGCTACACTAGCAGCTTTTACTACATCCTCCGGTAACAAATTCCAAAGTTTGATTACACATTGAGTGAAAAAATGTTTTCTTTTATTCGTCTTAAATAGGTTACCCTGTAGCTTCATTGCATGTCCCCTAGTCTTTTTATATTCTGACGACATAAACAATCAATCTACGTTTACCCGCTCCACTCCATTCATTAATTTATAGACCTCTCTCATATCTCCCCTCAGCCGTCTCTTTTCCAGGTTGAAAAGCCCTAACCTTCTTAGCTTCTCTTCATAGGAGGTATCCTTCCATCCCCTTTACCATTTTGGTGGCTCTTCTCTTCACCTTTTCTAATAACGGTATATCCTTTTTAAGAAATTATATCCTCTGTATATAGGTTTTTACAAATATGTATAAAGTCTCAATAAGTATACAGGTTCATTACAAATATGTACTAAGTTTTTACAAAAATTTACAAATATGTACAAAGTTTCCCAAAGTTAAATTCCCAGTTGAATTCTCCTGTTATATGTAAACTCATCACAGTTTGTTGCTTGCAATGAGTATTTCTGTTTAATGTAAACCGCGCTGATGAAAAAGAGTGCGGTATAAAAGAACACTAAATAAAATAAATAAATAATAAATAAATAAGATACGGCGACCAGAATTGCACACAATATTCAAGGTGTGGTACCATGGAACGATACATAGGTATTATAATATCCTTTGTTTTACTTTCCATTCCCTTCCTTATGATACCTAGCATTTTATTTGCTGTCTTTGCCGCCGCTGCACACTGGACGGAGGGTTTCAACATGTTATCCACGATGACGCCTAAATCTTTTTCCTGGGTAGTGGTTCCCAATGTGGAACCTTGCATCGCGTAGCCATAGTTTGGGTTGTTCTTTCCTAGGTGCATAACTTTGCACTTGCCAAATTAAATTTCATCTGCCGTTTGGATGCCCAGTCTTCCAATTTATCAAGATCCTCTTGCAATTTTCCACAATCCTCTTGGGTTTTAACAACTTTGAATAGTTTTGTGTCATCTGCAAATTTGATAACCTCACTCGTTATTCCCTTTTCCAGGTCATTTATGAATATGTCAAAAATCAGCGGACCCAGCACAGGTCCCTTCACTACCACTTCAGTCATGGGTAACATTCCTACATCTTCCTCAGTAAAGACCAAAGCAAAGAATTCATTCAGTCTCTCCGCTATAGCCTTGTCCCCTCTTCCTGCCCCTTTTACCCCTCTATCATCTAATGGTCCAACTGACTCTCTCACAGGTTTTTTGCTATGAATGTACTTGAAAAAGTCTTTATTACGCATTTTTGCTTCCACAGCAAGTTTCTTCTCAAATTCTCTCTTTGCCTGCCTTATTAATGCCTTGCATTTAACTTGCCAGTGCTTGTGCTGTTTCCAGTTTTCGTCATTGGGCTCTGTTTTCCATTTCCTGAAAGATGCTTTTTTGGCAACAACAGCCTCTCTGACCTCACCTTTAAACCATGCTGGCAGTTTTTTGGACTTCCTTGCACTTTTGTTAAAGTGTGGAATACAGCTGGTCTGGGCTTTCAAGATAGTATTTTTAAACACCCAAGCTTGATGTAAGTCTTTGAACTTTGCAACTGTTCCTTTTAGTTTTTTCTTAACCATTTTCCTCATTTTATCATAGTCTTCCTTGTGAAAGTTAAAAGGTAGTACTGTGGATTTCCTTACCATCCTTCCTCAGTTAATTAAATCAAACGCGATTATGCTATGATCACTATTACCATGCGGCCCCAACACCCTTATCTGTTGCACCAGATCTGGTGTTCCACTAAGTCCAAAATGGCTTCCCCTTTGGTCGGTTCATGAACCAGCTGCTCCAAGAAACAGTCATTTATTTCATCTAGAAACTTTATCTCCCTAGCATGTCCTGCCATGACAGTGACCCAGTCAATACCGGGGTAATTGAGATCGCCCATTATTATTACTGTGCTGTAACTTTGGTAGCTTCCCTGATTTCTTTGAGTATTTCATCATCCATTTGTTCATTCTGGCCAGGCGGTCGATAGTACAACCCCACTGCCATCGCCTTCCCCTTTTTACGTGGAATTTCAATCCATCGAGTTTCTACAGAAAATTTAGTTTCCTGCAAAACTTTAATCATTTATGTCAGAGAGGGCATTGAGTCACAGAGTGCAACCCCTCTGCCAATTTGATCAGCTCTATCATTACGATATAGTTTGCACCCAGGTATCACAGTGTCCCACTGGTTGTCCTCCTTCCAGTATGTCTCTGAGATACCAATCATATCTAACTTCTCATTTAGTGCTATGTATTCTAACTCTCCCATCTTATTTTTTAGACTTCTAGCATTTGCATGCAAGCATTTTAGAGACTGTATTTTTTTCATATTAATCTGGTTATCGGTAGGCTGGGGCAATTTGGAATCTTTAAGCTCTATCTGCTCTGTACTCAAGGGCATTTGGGCTACCTTTGTCTTTATTGGAACCTCTCTGCTGATGTGCCCGAACTTCATTTTTTGGTAGTATCCTTCAAGGATACATTGTTCTGAACCATGCGCTCTTGGGCGACTGTCGACTTTCCCCTATTATCTTGTTTAAAAGCTGCTCTGTTTTCTTTTTAAAGGTTACTGCCAGCAGCCTGGTTCCATCCCGATTAAGGTGAAGCCCATCCCTTCGGAAGAGCAGCTCCTTTTCCCAGAATGTTCCCCAGTTCCTAACAAATCCAAAACCTTCATCCTTGCACCATTGTCTCATCCACGCATTGAGACTCCGGAGCTCTGCCTGCCTTTAGGGTCCTGCGCGTGGAAGGGGGAAGCATTTCGGAGAATGCTACCCTGGAAGTTCTGGATTTCAACTTCCTACCTAAAAGCCTAAATTAGGCTCCAGAACCTCCCTACCACATTTTCCTATATCATTAGTACTGACATGTACCAAGACAGCAGACTCCTCCCCAGCACTATCTAAGACCTTCTCTAGGTGGCGCATGAGGTCTGCTACCTTCGCACCAGGCTGGCATGTTACCAGGCTATCCTCGCGTCCACCAGCCACCCAGCTATCTACATGCCTAATGATCGAATCACCAACCATAATGGCTGTCTTAACCCTTCCCTCATGGGCACATGGCCCTGGAGAAACTTACTCAGTGCGAGGGGGTTTTACATCACCTGGAGGACAGGTCCTAGTTACAGGATCACTTCCTGCCACACCAGGGTGCTGCTCTCCTGTCACGTGACCTCTCTCCTCCATGGCATCAGGGATGCTGCCAGACTGGAGGTGGGACTTCAGAACTATATCCCTGACTCATTTATGTACCTCTCTGTCTTCCTTATGTCTTCCAAGTCTGCTACTCTTGCCTACAGAGATCAGACTCGTTCCCTGAGAGCAAAGAGCTCCTTGCACCTTGTGCACACATAAGACCCCTCACCAACTGGGAGAAAATCATACATGTGACACTTGGTGCAAAAGACTGGAAAGCCCCCATCTCGCTGTTGGACTGCTGTCTGCATTTTCGCTTTAAGGTTGTGTTTAGATATTTAAGTTCTTTACTTACTAAGGGTTGCTAGGGATACTTATACTAATAAAACAATACCTAATATGTTTAATGTACATTGTTCACCTGAAGTTTAATCTCAGATCCTTAATGTATGCTGATGAGAATAAACAGCTGCGCCTGAGAGTGAATATGGTACTTCCTTTCCTTTAAGATGTTTAAACACCTATAAAGCTACGATTACCCCAGAGGTGGGAGGGAAAGAAGACTAATTAAAAGCTGGCTGCTACACAGTACCCCGACCAGTGCTTCTAAGGTAATCTGTAACCAATCTCCAAGAGGAGTCCCAAAGCCCTTGCTTTGATAGAGGGAGTCTTGGGTTCTAATTTTAACCAGAAAGCTCTCTGCTGTGTGTTAAATTTAAACTGCAAATTCTTGCTGCTACTAGACCCTGATTTATTTAACAATTACACTGGGTTCACAGATTAATCAGCTTTAATCTAAAGAATTCTTTTTTTTCCCCCAAGATTTAGAAGAATTCTCCAGGATCAAGCAGGAAGTCAGTCCTCACATATGGGTGACATTGGCGCCGACGGAGCCCTCGTGCGGAGCATTTCCCCAGCTTTCAAAGAAAGCCTTTGGGAATTGCAGTGCGCATGCACGGTCCCCTTCCTGCCCAAGGGTGCCATCTTGCTCAGTCTTCCTTTTTCCGCTGAGCCCGACGGACGTAGTTTGTTTTTCGCCGATGAAAAAGTTGATTTCCCTGTTTTTTGTACTTCTCCTTCGGTTCGACACCGGATCCTTTTCCCGCCTGGGCCCGATACGCCGGTATCGAGCCCACTCTCCCTTTTTTCGGTTTTTGTCCTTTGTGACTAGCGTTCGTGCCATTTTATCTTTTTTCACTGGCAGCCCTGTCTTTTGACCTCGCAGGGGCCCTTTTTCCCCCGATGGCTGCCAGCGGGTTTAAAAAGTGTGATCGGTGTAAGAAACTTATGTCTCTTACCGATACACATGACTACTGCCTCTGCTGCCTCAGACCCGATCATGACCCGATGATATGTGGTCTGTGTGGCAAAATGTCCTCGAAGGCGTTGAGGAGTCGGCAGCACCAGAAGGATAGGATCTTCTCTGACTCCGCGTCCGGACGGGCCCGGACCTCGTCAGAGGCCTCGACGTCTCGGGACTCCGGCCCCAAGCAGCGTCAGGGTAGCTCTCGGTGGGGGTCTCCTTCGCGGGAACAGCGCAGGAAGAAGAAACCTGCGAAGGCGGCGTCGGTGGACGCTCCTGGTTCCTCGAGAGCCAGGTCGCATAGCCCCAATAGCCGTTCCGGGTCTTCGGAGTCGGAGAGGCCTGCCAAGCAACCTCGTCTTGAGATGGAGTCTCCTGGACACGTGAGTGCTGTAGTCCTCGTGGACTCTCCTCCAAGGGAGCCGACGTCGGGCCCGACACCATCGGGGCCCGAGTCGGGGGCTGCTGGGTCTCCTGAGCTCGGACTCAGGTTGACGGCCTTGGAGAGCAGCCTCGCTGCCTTCATGGAACAGCAGCGGGCATTGATCGCCGGTCTCACCGGTGCATCTGCCCCGACCACCGGGACATCGACGTCCAAGTCGACCCCGGAGGCCGAGCCGATCCTCGAGTCCATGCGGGCTCGAGTCGATCCTCGGCCACGGTCTCCCTCTGCCTCCCGTTCGGGACCGAGGTCGTCGACGCTGGTACCCTCGGCGTCGGGGCGGAGGGCATCGGTGCCTGCCTGACTGGAGCCGCTCGACACCTCCTCCGAGGAGTCGGGCTGGGAGACGGAGGACGAAGAGTCACCCGACACCTATCGGACTCGGTGTGTCCCATAGGACTCGCCGGAGTCCGAACCTCGGAGACGATCCCCACTGGAGGAAACCCGGTTCTCGGACTTCATGCGGGATATGGCCAAGGCCTTGGCATTCCCCGCGGATCCCGAGGAGGAGCCTCGAGCCGAGGAGCTCAAGGCCCTCCAGTATGACTCTCCCCCGAAGGAGGCCTTTACTGTACCGGTTCCTCCGATGCTGGAGCTTCTGCTCTTCTGCATGTGGGAGACCCCGGCCTCGACACTGGTGTTAAGCAAGCGGGTCGATTTCATCTATCGAGTCCGCAAGAGCCCCGGGTTCCAAAAGGCACAATTACCGCACCACTCCATGGTTGTGGAATCTGCCATGCATCGACTGAAAAGTCATAAGATGCACTCCTTGGTGCCTCCCGGCTGGGAGGCCCGGAACCTGGATGCCCTCGGTAAGAAGTGCTTCCAGGGCTCTATGCTTGCTTGCCGTGTCCAGACATACCAGCTCTACATGGGTATGTATCTCCGAGACCTGGCACAGGAGATTGCCGGGTTCTCTGCTGGTCTCTCCGAGGAACCTTTGCAGAGGTTCCAGGCCTTGTCCACTGATATTCGAGAGTGCTCGAAGTTTATCTCTCGAGCAGCCTACGATGGCTTCGAGGCTTCGGCCCGAGTAGCCGGGGCCGGCATCAGTGCCCGCCGACAGGCTTGGCTACAGTCATCCGACCTCGAGCCATGGGTCCAGGACAAGTTGGTCGATGTCCCCTGCTGAGGTGAAAACCTCTTTGGCAAGCCCATGGCTGAAAAGGCTGCAGAACTCTAGACCGAGACTCTGACCAGGACTAGGCTGTCCAGGAAAACCTCTGCCCCTTCTCAGAAAAAGAAGGGCTCGGGAAAAAAGACCTTTTACCCAAGGAAGTCATCTGCCTATAAACAATTCCCTCATTATCAGGCCTCTGCAGCTCCCCAACAGGGTCAGCAGGCCAAGGGGCAGGGACATAGGCCCCGTAGGCAGAAGGCCCCCAAGCCACCAACACCGGCCCCTTCTCAGCAGGGTGGGGGGTTTTGACTCAGAAAGCATAGCCTCTTCTCCTCACCTGGCTTCTATCAGCACAGGAGGCCGGCTGGCCCACTTTGCCCACAGGTGGTCAGCCGTCACATCAGATACCTGGGTGCTTCATATAGTCCAAAAGGGCTATCTTCTCCATTTTCACCAGGTACCTCCCTCCTATTTTCCAGGGGAGCCTCCAAGACTCCTTCTGCACAGGGACCTACTCCTTCAGGAGTTAGCAAGTCTACTAAAGGAACAGGCTGTGGAACCGGTGCCCCACCACCTGAGAGGTCACGGCTTTTATTCCAGGTACTTTCTGGTACCAAAAAGGACAGGAGGCCTCAGACCCATCCTAGACTTGCGCAACCTCAACAAGTTCCTGGAGAGGGAAAAGTTCAAGATGCTTACCCTTGGAATCCTGCTGCCCTACCTCCAGCAGGGAGATTGGCTATGCTCCTTAGATCTAAAGGATGCTTATACTCACATTCTTATTCATCCAGACCACAGACAATATCTCAGATTTTGTTGTGGGAGGAAACCACTATCAGTACAGAGTACTACCCTTTGGCCTGACCTCCGCTCCCAGGGTGTTCACCAAGTGCCTGGCAGTGGTGGCGGCCTACCTAAGGCTTCAAGGTCTTTTTGTGTTTCCATACCTCGACGACTGGCTCATAAGGGGCCAGTCTTCCCAGGAGGCCAGTCAAGCCACCCTTCGCACTGTGGCTCTGCTTCAGCACTTGGGGTTTGTCATAAACTTCGCAAAGTCCACTTTGCTCCTGTCCCAGAACTTAGAATTCATAGGAGCAAGGCTGGACACTCTTCAGGCGAAGGCTTTTCTGCCCATGGACAGAGCCCACAGGCTGATGCATCTAGCCAGGCAGTTTCACAGCAATTCCCTGGTCTCTGCCAGGCAATTCCTGAGACTTCTCGGCCATATGGCTTCCATGGTTCATGTAACCCCTAATGCCCGCCTGCACATGCGGCCTGCTCAGTGGAGCCTTCGAACTCAGTGGTATCAAGCCACAGGGAGCCTAGCGGACTCAGTAAGAATATCAGACCTGCTCGTCTCCTCTCTGCAATGGTGGCTTCATCTTCCGAATCTGGTACTCGGAGTGGTTTTTCAATCCCCTCCGCATTCTCAAGTGCTGACGACAGATGCTTCTCTTCTAGGTTGGGGAGCACATTGCCAAGGGACGTGTACTCAGGGTCTCTGGACCCCTTGGGAAGCTGCTCAACAGATAAACTTCCTGGAGCTACGGGCGATACGCCTAGCTCTGAGAGCCTTCTCCCACCTCACCTCTCACCAGTCTGTACTAGTCCAGACGGACAATCAAGTTGCCATGTTCTACGTGAACAAACAAGGAGCCACAGGCTCCTTCCTTCTATGTCAGGAGGCACAACGGCTGTGCTCTTGGGCCGTCACTCACGGAATCCTCCTCAAGGATGTCTACCTCCCAGGTCAAGAAAATTACCTGGCGGACAGACTGAGCAGGATCCTGCAACCACACGAATGGAGATTGAACCCGTTGGTGGTTCAGCGGATCTTTCTCAGGTGGGGCCTCCCCACCATGGATCTTTTCGCCAGTCCTCTGAACCGGCAACTCCCGAGATTCTGCTCCAGACAACCGCATCCTGTCAGAGTAGCAGCGGATGCGTTTCTAATCTCGTGGTCCACAGGCCTACTGTATGCGTTTCCTCCCACGCCACTAGTGTCCAGAACACTGTTCAAAGTCCTCAAGGACGGGGCCTCAATGATCCTGATAGCCCCCAGGTGGCCGAGGCAACCGTGGTTCCCGCTTCTGCTGCAACTGGTGGTGGACACTCCTCTTCCTCTGGGTTTTCAGCCCGATCTCCTGTCTCAGGAACAGGGGACTCTCTTGCACCCCAACCTCCAGTCCCTTCATCTGATGGCCTGGTTGCTGAAAGGGTAGTTCTGTCTCCCCTACTACTGCCTAGAGAGGTGGAAGACGTAGTCTTAGCCTCTAGAAGGCAATCCTCCCGGAAATCCTACGCTCTTAAGTGGCGTAGATTCTCCGCTTGGTGTGCTCAGCACAGCGAGAATCCCTTCTCGTGCTTGGTAGCGGTAGTATTGCAATATTTGCTTTACCTCTCCAATCTAGGCCTTAAGTCCAATTCTGTCAGAGTTCACCTCAGCGCTCTCTCAGCGCACCACTCGCCGGTGGACGGGAGGCCTCTTTCCAACCACTCTTTGGTGGCTCGTTTCCTCAGAGGCCTCCTCCTGCTTAAGCCTCCTCTACGTCCACCGGCCCCTGAGTGGGATTTAAATGTGGTCTTACAGCGGATTACTTGTCCGCCCTTTGAGCCTATGGCTACCTGTCCTCTCCGTTTTCTCTCCTGGAACACTTTGTTTCTGGTAGCTCTTACCTCTGCTAGGCGAGTGAGTGAACTTCAGGTGCTAGTGTCTGATCCCCCTTACACTAGGTTCTACAGGAATAGGGTAGTCTTACGGACTCACCCTAAGTTTCTCCCTAAGGTTGTCTCCTCTTTCCACCTCAATCAGGAGGTGGTTCTTCCGACTTTCTTTCCCAGGCCGCATGCCAGCTGATCTGAAATGGTCCTGCATACCCTGGACTGTAGGAGGGCGTTGTCCTTCTACCTTGACCGTACGTGGGAGCACCGGAGGGTTGTGCAGCTCTTCGTTTCTTTTGACCCCAATAAGTTGGGGTTACCTGTCTCCAAGCGTACTTTGTCCATATGGGTCGCTGACTGTATTGCCTGGGCTTATGGGGCAGCCGGCCTCTCGTTGGAGGGTCGAGTCACGGCTCATCGTGTCAGGGCGAAGGCCGCGTCAGTGGCTCATCTCCGCTCCGTTCTGTTGGCAGACATCTGCCGGGCCGCTACTTGGTCTTCAAGCCAGACTTTTGCGGCCCATTACTGTCTTGAGAGGGAGTCCCGCAGGGACAGTGCTTTCGGAAGGCAGTACTCCATAATCTCTTTGGGGTTTAGGCAGCTCCTACCCTCCGGCCCTGGTGTTGGGCTACCGGTCGGGGGCGTTCTCAGAGAAGATTCCTTCCTTATGTGCTGCCGAGCTAGAGGGAGCTCATTTTTTCGGCTTGAGGTCTCCGGTAGCCTTAAGCTGGGGAGTCCCATATATGAGGACTGACTTCCTGCTTGGTCCTGGAGAAAGAGTAGTTATTCAACGGTAACAGGTGTTCTCCAGGAGCAGCAGGAATCAGTCCTCACAACCCTCCCTCCTCCCTTTGGAGTTGCAGTCATATGATTTATTTTGCTAATTTTTTGCTGTCTTTTAGCTATGTCATCAGACTGAGCAAGATGGCACCCTTGGGCGGGAAGGGGACCGCGCATGCGCGCTGCAATTCCCAAAGGCTTTCTTTGAAAGCTGGGGAAATGCTCTGCACGAGGGCTCCGTCGGCGCCGACGTCACCCATATGTGAGGACTGATTCCTGCTGCTCCTGGAGAACACCTGTTACAGGTGAGTAACTACTCTTTCCCAGAAGGTAAATACTTTCAATTGCAGATCTCACTCCAGAAGTAGCAGTCCCCTTTTGTAGTCCTTCAAGACTCTTCTTCCACACTCAACCCTCTTGCAAATAATATTCCCACTCCTCCCCTTTTTGGCGTTTCCCAGTTGTGGGCCAGATACACTTTATCATATTCTTTGCTCATCAATCATCTTTCTTGTACTTTTTTAAAATGTGTTTCTTGTATAAGCACAAGATCCGCTGTTATTCTGCTGCCCTCTTTTAGAAGGGCCTGCATTTTATACCAGGAATTGAGGCTTTTCACATTTATAGTTACAATCTTGCATTCATCAAGCTGCTTTTGGTTACTACCCATGACATCAATTCTCTGCACTTCCTCTTTTTGCACACACAGGATCCAGGTACCCTCCCTTCTTCCCCTTTCTTTGTTCCCTTCCTCCCAACCACCTCCCCTCCTCCTCCTTTCTACCGTTTAGAAATATAGAAAGATAGAAACATAGAAACATGATGACAGAAAAAGACCACATGGCCTATCTAGTCTGTCCTTCCATAACAACTACAACAGTCCACTTTTTACCTTTAGAGATCCTCTGTGTTGGTCCCATGCTTTATTGAATTCAGTTACTGTCCTCATCTCTACCACCTCCACTGGGAGACTATTCCATGGATCCACTACTCTTTCTGTAAAGAAATATTTCCGCATATCACTCCTGAATCTATCTCCCTTCACCCTCATCCCATGTCCCCTCGTAGCTTCCGCTTAGCTTCCATTTATTAGCTTCCACTTCCTCAGCAGCATCATCCTCCCCCTCCCACTCATGTTACACAATTCACATTACGCTCTCTTCTTAGCTTAATCTCCCCCCCATTCTTATCTCTGCTCATTTAACCTTACCCCCCTCTCCCCCTTCATATCATATACTCAATCCAACTTTGCGGCTTCTTCAACTTTGCTGTTGTCTTCCGTTCTTTTCCCATTTCTCTCTCCTCTGCTTATTTGCTCAGTCCCATGTTCTTTCTCTTTTGAATTACACGTTTACTCTTTCTCTCTTTGCTCTCCACTCTCTGCCATTTTGTTGTCTGTCCATTCACTGGTTTTCGCACTTCTCCCACCTCTGGTAACCTTGTCACTCCTGCTTCCTTCATCTCTGCCACTAACTGAGTTGCTGTTAACGCCTGCCTTATGATGCCTTTGCTGGCAAACGCGATTCCTTTGGGATACAGCCACTTATATTTAATATTCTCTTCCCTTGTAAATCCTCTCCATTCTCTTCGGCGTTGTAGCTTGGCCGCAGCCAAGTCCACAAAAATTGCCACCTTGTTTCCTTTCCACTCCAGGGGGCCTGCTCCCCTCCCCTTACCTTATTTATTATTTTTTCTTTAGTTTTAAAGTCCTGGAGGCATATAAAAATGTTCCTTTGTGCCTCCCCTCTCCTTGGGCCCAGTGTACGATGTGCTCTGTCTATTTTCACTTCCAGTGCCTTCCCTCTATCCTCGGGCTCTTCCAGCACCGCCATACATATGTCTCGTGCCGTTTGTTCACAGTTTCTATATCCTTCATTTTCCAGCATCCCCTTTATTCGTAGATTTTTGCCTTCTCGCCCGATTTTCCAGATCTTCAAGTTTCAGCACAATCTGTTCCTTTGCAGCTTCCAAACTGTTCCCTGCTTTATTTATTGCACTCACATTGAAAAATTGTGTTTTTCTGCTTACTGGTTCGACACCGATTCCCCTTCCTGCTCGGGCTCGGTACACCGGTATCAAGTCCAGTCTATTTTTTCGTTTTTGTCCTTGGTGACTAGCATTTGCTCTCTTTTTTTTTTTTTTTTTAGCTGGCAGCCTGGTCTTTTGACCTCGCAGGGGCCCATTTTCCCCCGATGGCTGCCAGCGGGTTTAAAAAGTGTGATCGGTGCACGAAACCTATGTCTCTCGCTGACACACACGACTACTGCCTCCGATGCCTCAGGCCCGACCATGACCCCATGTTCTGTGGCCCTTGCAAAAAGATGTCTTCCAAGGCATTGAGGAGCAGGCAGCAGCAATATGACAGGATTTTTCCCGAGTCCGCACCTGTCCGGGCCCGGACCTCATCAGAGACCTCGACCTCTTGGGAGCTGTCTAATCCTGAGCAGCGTCGGGTGTTCTCTGAAAGGGGTTCTCCCTCGTGGGAACACCGGAGGAAGAAAAAATGTGTGAGGGCGGTGTCATCTGAGAGCCCCGAACGGCCTGGTCTCTCGCAGGATCGGTTGCGGATCCCGGCTCACTGCCCCGGATCCTCAGTCGGAGAGGTCTGCTAAACTCCCTTGAAAGGACCCGGAGACACTGAGGAAGGTAAGCAATGTCCTCGTCATTGACTCTCCTCCGGGAGAGCCGGTGTCAGACCCGAACAGCGTCGGCACCTGAGCCGGGGGTTGCGGAGCCTCCTGAACTTGGACTCAGGTTGGCGGCCTTGGAGTGCAGCGGGCACTGATGGCCAATCTCACACGTTTGTCCGCCCTGACCACCAGGACTTCGACATCCAAGTCGACCCCGGAGGGCGAGCCGATCATCGAGACAATGAGGTCTTGAAATCGATCCTCGGCCGAGGTCCCCATCAACCTCCCGTTCGGTACCGAGGTCATCGACGCCAATTCCCTCGGCGTCGGGGCGGTCGAGACCGAGGCTGGAGCCGATAGACTCCTCCTCGGAGTCCGGCTGGGAGACGGAGGACGAGGCGTCCCCGGGCACCCACCATACCAAGTGCGTCCCGTCAAACTCCCTGGGTTCTGAACCTCGGAAATGGTCACCCCTGGAGGAGACCCGGTTCTTGGACTTTGGGACATGGCAAAGGCTTCGTTATTCCCGGCGGATCCCGAGGAGGAGCCTTGAGCCAAGGAGTTTGAGATCCTCCAGTATGACTTTCCTCCAAAGGAAGCCCTTACTGTACCGGTGCCCCCCATTCCGGAATGGCTGATGCTCCGAATGTGGGAGATACCGGCCTCGATGCCGGTTCTCAGCAGATGAATCGATTCCATCTATTGAGTTCGTAAGAGCCCTGGGTTCCAAAAGACACAGCTGCCGCACAACTCCATGGTTGTGGAATCGGCCATGCGCCAGCTCAAGAGCCAGAAGACGCACTTCTCAGTGCCTCCTGGCTGGGAGGCCTTCAACATGGATGCTCTCGGCAGAAAATGCTACCAGGGTTCGATGCTGGCATGCCGAATCCAGACGTACCAGCTGGACATGGGCATGTACCTGCAAGACCTAGCAAAGGAGATTACTGGGTTCTCCGCTGCTCTTTCCGAGGGGCCTTTGCAGCGCTTCCAGGTTTTGTCTACTGGGATCCGAGAGTGCTCGAAGTTTGACTTGAGCAG
The DNA here is from genome assembly GCA_033557465.1 of Ichthyophis bannanicus. NCBI lineage: Eukaryota > Metazoa > Chordata > Amphibia > Gymnophiona > Ichthyophiidae > Ichthyophis > Ichthyophis bannanicus. The sequence goes on along the minus strand of CM066034.1, from coordinate 376,222,728 downwards.
CCTATGACGGCTTCGAGGCTTCGGCCCGGGTAGCGGGGTCCGGCATCTGTGCACAACGTCAGGCATGGCTACAGTCGTCAGAACTGGAGCCATGGGTTCAGAACAAGTTGGTCGATGTCCCTTGCTGAGGTGAGAACCTCTTTGGCAAGCCCATGACTGAGAAGGCTGCCGAGATCGAGTCAGAGTACCTGACCCGGACAAGACTCGAGAAGAAGACTTCTGCCCCTTCTAAGAAGGGCTTGAGTAAGAAGCCCTTTTTCCTGAGTAAAGGATCAGCTTACTGAAACTACCCCACGTATTGGGCCTCCCCAGCTCCCTAGCCTGGGTAGCAGGCCAAGGGACAGGGGCAAGGCCCGTGTAAGCAAAAGGCCCCCAGGCTCCGGCCCAGCCTTGGAGGGGGCTTTTGACTCCCAGAGCGTAGCCTCTCTCCCAAAGGAAGCAAGGCCATGCACAGGGGGAAGGCTGACCCTGTATGCCCACAGGTTGCCAGCCATTACAGCAGACACCTGGGTCTTCCAGATAGTCCAAATGGGCTATCGGTTACATCTCACCCAGCTGCCTCCCTCTTACTTTCCAGGGGAGCCTCCCAGACCCTCTCTTCACAGGGACCTCCTCATGAAGGAGTTAGCAGGTCTTCTCGAGGATCAGACAGTAGAACAGGTGCCCCACCACCTGCAGGGCACAGGCTTCTACTCCAGGTACTTTCTGATACAAAAGAAAACTGGAGGACTAAGACCTATCCTTGACCTGCAGAACTTAAACAAGTTCCTGGTGAGGGAAAAGTTCAAGATGCTTTCCCTTGGAATATTGCTGCCTTACCTCCACCAGGGAGACTGGCTATGCTTCTTAGATCTCAAAGATGCATATACACACATCTTGATTCATCCAGACCACAGACAATATCTATAATTTGTAGTGGGAGGTAACCATTTTCAGTACAGAGTGCTTCCATTTGGCCTAGCCTCGGCACCCAGGGTATTCACAAAGTGTCTTGCAGTGGTGGCGGCCTTTCTAAGAACTCAAGGGGTATTCGTCTTCCCCTACTTAGACGACTGGCTCATCAGAGGCCAGTCAGCTCCAGAGGCCCAACAGGCCACGTCCCGCACTATCCAGTTGCTTCAGCACCTGGGCTTTGTGATCAACTACACAAAGTCCACTCTGGCGTGTGGTCTCCGTGGGAGAGCACACAACAAATCAATCTCCTAGAGCTTCAAGTGATCCGCCTGGCTCTTCGGACCTTCTGCCAAACCCTAGCTCATCAATCTGTCTTGATTCAGACATACAACCAGGTAGCGATGTTCTATGTGAACAAACAAGGGGGCACAGGTTCTCGTATCCTGTGTCAGGAAACCCTGGACCTATGCTCCTTCGCAGTCAGCCAGGGTATGTTCCTCAAGATGGTTTACTTGCCAAGTCAGGAGAACTTCCTACAGACAAGCTAAGCAGAATTCTCCAGCCACACGAGTGGCAACTGGATCCCAATGTAGCCCAGAAATTCTTCCAGTGCTGGGGTCGACTATCCATAGATTTGTTAGCCCTCACAATCACCAGTTGCCCCATTTCTGTTCCAGAAAGCAGCACCCACACAGGGTAGCTGCCTATGCTTTCCTAATATCCTGGTCGGTGGGTCTCCTATATGCGTTATCTCCAGGAACAAGCAGGAATGAGTCTTCACATATGGGTACGTCGGTACCGATGGAGCCTGCGCGGGAACGCTGCCCAGCGTCCAATCAGAAAGCTTTTGGGAGCATCCCACAACGCCTGCATGTTGCCTTTCCAACTGTCTCTCCTCAGTTGTTCTTTTTCCGCGGAGCCAGCAGGTCGTGTTCCTGTCACCGCAGAAGAATTTCCTTATTTTTTCTTTATTTCTTTTCTGTCGCGTCTGCCTTTCTCGCCGCTATACCGGTACCGCCGGTTGTTCTTTTCTTTTTAAAAAAAAAAAAAAACACCTTTTGTCCATTTATTTTTCTTCAGGTAACTAAACATAAATCCAGCCAGTCCTTGAAGGGCAAATCTCCTTCTAAGCATCGAGATGCCTCTGGCCTTGCCCTCGAGGTTTCTGCACCGGCAAAATTACCCCGGCGGGAGGCTTCGGCCTCTAAAGCATCATCATCGGGGTTCCAGGATGATCTCGATGGCGTGGCCTCGACAGATCTCCTGGTGCCATGCTCTGGGGTACCGGTGGCTTCCACCGGTACCGATTTCCAGGCATTGGCAGCGTCGATGGATCAGAGGATTCTGTCCATTGAACGCAGTCTGGCGGCTTTCCTTGTGGCATTGACGCCTGTGGTACCGCAACAGACTACTCTGCCGGTACCGGCTCTGGCATCACCATTGGCACCAATTCCGGTACCGGTGGTGTAGACATCGGCATCGGTGTCCGCCATGCCAGTACTCTGCCATCTGCAGCCCTCCGGTACCGATACCCCGGTACCAGTGGTTCCCGATACCGATCCCAATCGGTACGGGTATCTGGCTTTGCAAGAGCATCCGGACAGACGATACTTCGATTCCTCTGAGGACTCTGAGGATTCTGAAGACTGTCGATGCAGTGATGCTTCTTCCACAGGAGGAGTCCTCTCCTAAACGAAGGATGTCTCCTCCAGAGGACTTGTCTTTTCAAGACTTTATCAGAGAGGTGGCTCGGTGCCTCTCTCTTACAGTGGCCCCAGAGTCGGAGCCTAGAGCCAAGGAGTTAGATATTTTACAGTATCCTAAAACTTCTAAGGAGGCAGCTACCTTACCTATTCATGAGATTCTGTATGATCTCATGTTAAGGATTTGGGAATCACCTCTAACCACCTCTCCTCATTCTCGCAGGTTGGACACCATGTATCGTGTCCCTCCTTGTCCTGGTTTCCATAAAACTCAGCTTCCTCACCACTCTATTGTGGTTGAGTCTGCAATGAGAAAGATTAGAAGTGCCAAGAGACATGCCTCTAATCCTCCAGGACGTGAATGTAGGACCCTGGATGCTTTTGGTATCTTATTCTGAAGATAACCCTGAAGATAACAAAAGCATCCAGAGTCTTCCAAGCTTCCATGCTTGCTGCGAGAATTAATTCTTATAGTCTCTACATGGGAATGTTCTTAAAAGAAGTCACTGACCATTTACAGACTTTAAGTCCTTTTATGTCTGACAATAAAAGGCAAGAATTTCTCACTGGGCTCAAACATGCCCAAGATATCTCCAAATTCTCCAACCGTGCAGCTTTCGACTCCTTTGCATGCGTAAGCAGAGCCTCGGGTATAGCTATAGGTGCACGTAGGATTGCTTGGCTTCAAGCATCTGATTTGGAGATCTGGGTCCAAGATGAATTGGGAAATATCCCTTGTACAGGTGAAAATCTGTTTGGTAAAGATTGGCAAGCAAAAGCCAATCAGATGGATGCTGAAAATTCTGCTTTGGATAGACTATCCAAATCTACAGCTTCTCCTGCTAAGAAAAGGTTGTTCAAGAAAACACCTTTTTCTAAAAAGGGAAGATCCTATCCTGCTTATAGTCAGAGAGCATCTTCTGCAGCTCAGTTCCCTTCCAAACGTCAGAAATCCTCCAAACAGACCAAGGCAAAGGCTGCAAGGCCTGCTCCAGCCCAGCAATCTCAGCCCCCTCAGGGCCTTTGACTTTCTGCTAGAGAACTTAGCCTTCCTGGCTCTAGAAGGACCAGAGCCCTTCATTCCAGGACGGTTATGTCACTTTGCTCCCAGATGGGGGCAAATCACAGCAGAGCATTGGACACTCTCCATCTTAAGAGAGGGGTACAAACTGCATTTTTCCAGCTTGCCCCCTCTCACAAGAGTGCACCAGTTCAATTCTCCAACCTCCCTCCTCAACCTGTTAGAGCAGGAGGTTGCCACTCTTCTAGCCCAGGGGGCAGTAGAGGAAGTGCCTTCTCAACAACAGGGCACAGGGTTCTACTCCCCCTATTTTCTTATCCCCAAGAAAACAGGAGGCTTCAGACCCATTTTAGATCTCAGAGAGTTGAACAGATTCCTAGTCAAAAAAAAAATTCAAGATGGTTTCTCTAGGAACTCTGCTGCCATACCTTCAGAGTCAGGATTGGCTTTGTTCTCTAGATCTCAAGGATGCGTACACTCATGTTCTCCTCCATCCAACTCACAGAAGGTTCCTTCGGTTCCTTTTCCAGGAGAAGCACTATCAATACCGAGTGCTCCCCTTTGGCCTGGCCTCTGCACCAAGGGTGTTCACGAAATGCGTGGCAGTGGTTGCTGCTTTTCTGCGCACCCTGGGAATATTTGTCTTCCCTTATCTGGACGACTGGCTCATTCGAGCTCCCACTCAATCAGAGGCCAAGACTGCTCTAACCTGCACAATGTGTATCCTTCAATATTTAGGGCTGGTAATAAACATCCCAAAATCCAATTTGATCCCTACTCAGTCCCTGGAGTTTATAGAGGCGTTGCTGGATACCACAAAGGCAAGGGCCTATTTTCCTCAGGCCCGTTGCCTTCACTTGATGCAGTTAGCTTCTCAAGCAGAGTCAAAACCCCTACTAACTGCTCGAGAAATGTTACAGTTGCTAGGCCACATGGCATCCACCGTTCATGTGGTACCATATGCTTGCCTTCACATGAGAGCAGCTCAGTGGACTTTATCCACCCAATGGACCCAGGCATTAGGCTGCCTGTCAGACAAAATAACAAACACAAGTCGCCTCATTTTGTCCCTCCAGTGGTGGAAGTCCCCTCAAAACCTGTTGCTGGGGTCTCCCTTTCAACAGCCTCTACCCCAGGCAACTCTTACAACAGATGCTTTTCCAGTGGGCTGGGGAGCTCATCTTCAGGACCTCTCCACCCAGGGCATCTAGTCCCCACAGGAGACTTGTCTACATATCAATCTCTTGGAACTCAGAGCAATCTTCCTTGCTCTGCGAGTTTTCCACACCCTGCTCAGCCACAAGACAGTCCTTATCCACACGGACAATCAGGTAGCCATGTTCTATATAAACAAGCAGGGAGGAACTGGCTCTCTGTCGCTTTGCAACGAAGCTCTGCGACTGTGGGCCCTCGCCAGAGAGCATCACATTCATCTTCTGGCAGTCTATCTTCCAGGGGTTCAAAACTCTTGGGCAGACAGACTCAGTTGAGTTCTGCTTCCACACGAGTGGTCCCTACATATGGATCAGGTATCCAAGATTTTTCAAATTTGGGGAACCCCGGACATAGACCTCTTTGCAAGTCCGTGGCATGCCAAACTTCCCCGGTTGTGTTCCAGAACTCCGGCGCAGGGGGCTCAGGCAAGGGATGCTTTCCTCCTTCATTGGGGTCAAGACTTCCTGTATGCCTTTCCACCCATTCCCCTAATTCCCAAAACCCTGTTCAAGCTTCAGAGAGACAGAAGCCACATGATTCTCATAGCTCCACATTGGCCACGGCAAGTGTGGTACCCTCTGCTTCTACATCTCTCTCAATCTCCCTCCCTAGAGTTAGGGTCTGCTCCAGACCTCCTCTCTCAGGAGGACGGAAAGTTGTGGCATCCCAATCCCCAGTCTCTGCATCTCAGGGCTTGGTTGCTGAAGGCCTAGATCTCCAGGATCTTCATCTTTCTCAACAAGTGAAAGATGTTCTTTATGCTTTCAGAAAACCTTTCACTAGACGTTCTTACGCCTTCAAGTGGAAAATGTTTACCACCTGGTGTTCTGAAAAGGGTCTTAACCCCCGTGCCATACCTCTGGAATCGTTGCTGGAGTATCTCCTGCATCTGTCTAATGCAGGCCTTAAGACAAATTCAGTAAGAGTCCATCTGAGTGCTATTGCAGCTTCACTCAAGCCTCTAAATTGACAACCTGTTTCCTCTCATCCCCTTGTTGCAAGGTTCATGAGAGGCCTCCTTTTAACAAAGCCTCCCATTAGACCACCACCGGTGGCATGGGACTTAAATTTGGTTCTTGGTCAGCTTATGAAGCCGCCTTTTGAACCTTTAGCTACTACCTCCTTGAAATACCTTTCTTGGAAGGTTATCTTTCTCATTGCAATCACATCACTCTAAAATCCTGGCTAGCCCAGCACAACCTCCTAATTAACCAATCCAAGACTGAAGTCCTACAGGTGTTTTCCAATACTTCATACACACCACCTCCAACCATCAATATTGGAGACCTCAATCTTACTATAAAAAACCAAGTGAAATATCTTGGTGTCATCCTTGATCAGAATCTATCCTTCACTAATGAAATCAAGAGAACCACCAACACAATATATGCAAAGCTATGAACCCTCCGTAACCTCAAACCCCTCTTAAGCCCTAACTCATTTCGTTCTGTCTGTCAGGCCCTCACAACTCCATCTCTTGATTATTGTAACCTCATCTATCATGGCCTTCCCAAGAACACCATTCAACAGCTCCAATTAGCCCAGAACATGATTGCACGGCTTATAACCAACCACTCCAGACGTTCACACATCACACCAGTCCTCTATGATCTCCACTGGCTCCCCATTCAATACAGGATTAAATTCAAAGTGCTTACCCTCATACATAAAATCATTTCCAATGAGTCAGTTCCATGCCTCTCCCCACTCATTCCCTTCCCCATTAACACAAGAACCCGCCGCTCAATTACCAAAAACCTTCTGACTATCCCCACAACTAGAAGATATTGCAAACAATCTACCAGTAACAGGGCCTTCTCCCTCTATGCTCCATCCCTATGGAACTCCCTTCCTTACGAGCTGCGGAACTGTCCAACCCACTCTGAGTTCCGAAAGAAGCTAAAAACTCTTCTTTTCCTTGAACATTTTTCCCTACCACCTTAGTACCTGACCTTCCTTCCACCCCCTCGCTCCTGCCCTATCAAAAATCTATCATACAGCCACATGATATCCTGGTATTTACCGTTGTAAATAGTTGCTCACTGTTATTGTAATTAATTTTCTTGTTGCCTATATATATCTCTGTTACTTTGTTCCATGTAAACAGTTGAAACATACTGCCTTAATTGTTTTATGTAAACCGTTTTGATTTGTAGAAAGACGGTATAAAAATTCAGTTAAATAAATAAATAAATAAATCAGCACGCCGCATCAGTGAATTGCAAGCACTAGTAGCTAATCCACCTTATACAAGGTTCCATCATGACAAGGTGGTCCTTAGGACTAATCCACACTTTATGCCTAAGGTGGTCTCGCCTTTTCACCTCAAGCAAGAGGTCTACCTACCTGTCTTTTTTCCAGGACATCATGCATCAAGTGCAGAGAGGAATCTTCATACCCTGGACTGTAAAAGAGCTCTAGCTTTTTATTTATAGAGGACACAGCAAGATAGAAAGTCTTCTCAACTCTTTGTTGCTTTTGATCCTTCTCATTTGGGACTTCCAGTCTCCAAGAGAACGCTTTCCAACTGGATTGCCCAATGTATTTCTTTCGCCTATCAGAGCAAGAACATTTCTCTGGAGTGCCATGTCACAGCTCACAATGTGAGAGCCATGGCAGCCTCAATGGCTCATCTGAACTCTGTCTATCTTTTTTATTTATTTATTATTTATTACAGTTGCTTATATACCGCACTATTCGGCATCAGCGCGGTTTACAGTATAACAAAATGACCAAAACACACATTCTGTTTGGTTTTACATAGAACAAGGGTATGAACTTGGATAACAGGGGGGGGATGAACTATATACATGAATTATATGCATGAGATAGGTTACATGCATGACGCAAAAGTTCTGTAACATGGTTGAGTTGAACAATATGTAATGAGTCCGTTTCGAATACAAGAGACATTGTGAGAATGGGCTGTAAAAAGGCAGTGTTTCTTAGGTGGTGTTATCTAGAATCATCGCTGGCTGGGTAGTATTGGAGGAAGAGGTGATGTTTGATAGCCTTCCTGAATTGGGTCAGGTCAGCAATGGCTCGAATGTTTGGTGGGAGTGTATTCCAATATTTGGGGACGTAAAGACTGAAGGCCCTATTCGCTGTCGTGTTATTGCATTTAGTCAAGGTCTTCGGGGTTGTTAATAGATTTAGGGCTGTTGACCTCCTGGCTCTGTTGGGGGGCACTGTATGAATGAGATCAGTAAGTGCTGCGGAGGATAGGCGCTTGATGGCCTTGAATGAGAGGATTAATGTTTTGAAGATAATCCTTCCGTGTATAGGTAGCCAATGAAGCTGTTTTAGAATCAGAGTCACATGATCACTTCTGGTGGCTCCATGGAGAATCCTTGCTGCAGCATTCATGGCTAGTTGTAGTGGGTTTATTGTGGCTTGCTGGAGACCTTGTAGGATGGAGTTGGCAAAGTCAAAGTGCGGTAGGATCAGAGCTTGGAATATGGTCCGGATATCATCTGGTTCCAGTAGGGAACGCAGATGCCTGAGTGAACGGATTTTAAAATAGACCGCTTTAACAATGTTGCCTATATGGCATTTCATGTCCAGATATTTGTCTAAGGTGACTCCCAGGTATTTTATTGTTTCTTTGGTTTGTAATTCTGCTTCCTTGACCTTTATATGTGTTGGTGGGGTAAAGTCTGGGTCTCTGGCGATGAACAGTACCTCCGTTTTCTTATGCTGGATGCGTAGATTTTGTGCTTGTAGCCAGTCCGATATGGCATTGAAACATTCTATAATAGGTGTGAGGTCCATTTGAACGGTTGAAAAAGGCATATATAGGAGGATGTCGTCCGCATATATCATACAGCTCACGTTAAATGCTCTAATGATGTTGCAAATGGGCTGCATGTATATGTTGAATAGTAGAGATGACAATGAGGATCCTTGCGGCACACCCTGTGTTTGATGGAATTGTTTGGACTCTTCTGCTCCGGATTTCACATATTGACATCGTCCATTTAGATAAGAGCTGCACCAATCGAGTGCAGTATTGCAGATTCCCTTTTCTTTCAGTCGCCCGAGGAGAATCTCATGATGAACCGAGTCAAAGGCTGCAGCGATGTCTAAAAAGATTAACACAAAGCCTTGTCGGATGTTGTCAATGCCTGTGAATATGTTATTGAATAAGAAGGTGAGGAGTGTCTCTACTCCATGGTACTCTCTAAACCCGTGTTGGCAATAATCTAAGGGAGCTGTGGAGTCTATATGATCCTGAATTTGCCTTTGGACCTCTTTCTCCAATATCTTTGCTAGTATGGGAATACTAGCTATTGGTCTGTACGAATCGGCTTGTTGAGGATCAAGTTTAGGGTTCTTCATTAATGGCCTGATCGATGTTTGCTTGAGGGTTGTTGGGAAGGAACCGGTAGTAAAGGAAAGTTCTGTCAGTTTTGCGATGAATGGACTGACTTCCTTGCGTAGCTCCTTGATCCAAAAGGCCGGGCAAGGGTCTGTTTGTGCTGTGGAGGTATTGAGGGAAGCTATTGTATCTTCAATGCTTTTTCTAGATGGTGTGGAAAATTTGCATAAAGGGGTTATGCCGGTAGGGTCTTGGAATGCGGCTGTTGATATTTTGTTGGTCTGTATGATCTTTGACTGAAGGTAGTCAGCGAATTTTTGTGGGTGGATATCCACTTGTTGTTCCGGAGTTGGTTCCTTAGAAAGAGTTTGAACCAAGTTGAAAAGATCCCGTGGTTTGTTCAGAGATCTTTTCAAAGTGTCAGTGTGGTGGTGTTTCATTTTTAATGAGATTGCTTCCCTGTGCCTTGTTAGGTGAAGTTGGTAGGCTGTCAAATCTTGTGCGGAGAGTGATCGGCGCCATTTTTTCTCTAGTTTGCGTAGTTGTGTTAGAGAAGCTCTCAATTCTTGGGAGAACCATGGGGCTGTATTTCTTATTCTCTTGGTTGCGTTGTTGCTTTGTGGACGTTGTGCGATAGCTGTGAGGTTGTGATTCCATGCGGCGACTAGTTCTTCTGGGTCAGATGTGGTTATGGTGAGGAGGGGGTTAGTTTGCGAGAGTATTAACTCTGTCAAATGCGCGGAAGTTTCTAGATGATGCTTGAGCCGTGCTGTTACATTTTCGGGTGATATACCGCTGGCTGTCCATGGTGGGTATTTGAAAAGTGATGAGTTTATGGTCAGACCAGGGGACGTCAATGATGGACAGCATCGTGTTGTTGTTTTGCTCAAGGGCTGCATGTGGTGCGAACACCATGTCCAGGATTTTGCCCTTTTCGTGTGTGGGTTTATCGATGATTTGTGTAAAGCCCAGATTCTCAATGGCTTCGAGGAATGCCGTTGCATGGCTGTGATGAAGTGTAGGGAGGTTAAAGTCTCCCATGATCCAATTAGGTGAGTTGGGGTTGTGACCATTAGCAGCAAGGTTCAGAATTGTGGGGAGGTCCTCAGGTGATGAAGAAGGAGATCTGTATATTAGATTGATGGAGCATTGCTTGTTTTTGATGGAGAGAGAGTCCAGGTTACATGTACTGGAGGCTTCAGTGATATGGAAATGAAGATCTGATTTGGCGAGGATAAGTACTCCCCCTCCTTTTTTAGTTTCTCTGTGTCTTATATGTACGGAGAAGTTGGGAGGTAAGAGTTGGTTGATGATGACGTTATCCTCTGATGATAGCCAGGTTTCCGTGATTAAAAGTAGGTCCAGGTTATAGAGGGAGATCATATCTAAGACCACGGGCCATTTCTTGCGTATGGAACGTGCATTTATCATGGCACACTTTAGGTTGTGGTGGTACTTTAGTTTCTTGTGATTAGGTGTTGTAGAAGGTTGGAGCGTAATGTGTATAAGGTGAGTGCGACGTGTGTCGCCACTTGGGTGGGGTCCAGACCATCTTTTTCCATAGCTGCTCAAGATGGGGATATGGTTTTGGGATTGAGATAGTGCATTGGATGTTCCTAGCCAATTTGTAAGGAGGTACAGGCTGGCAAGGGCCAGGAAGTGTGAGGCCATATTGTGTGAGAAGGAGTGAGTGATTGCGATATGGGGAGGTTTTTACTGCAGATTATACAGCAATAGTGGGGAAAGTAAAGTATCAATAAGGAGTATAAAGTAATAGGTACTGAAAACAGTGAGTATCTGTGTGGCACTCGTGACATCAGCTATTATTTGCTAGGTACTGGCAACAGTAAGTGGCTATGTGGTAAATGGTAACAGTAGTTTGTTAGTTGCAACAATTCCTAGATACTAATAACAGTAGCTGAGTATAATGTAAACATTGCTGGATACTGACTACAGTAAGAAGCTGAGATGTAACTAGAACCGTAGTATTTGGGAGCTTGGTATTAGGAACAGTAATAGCATGTGTTTAAGGCTGCTGATAATAACGATAATATCGACGACATCTGTCGAGCAGCCACTTGGGCCTCGGTTCATACCTTCACAGCCCATTACTGCTTGGACAAGGACTCCCGCCGGGATGCCTTGTTTGGTCAGGCTGTTCTCAAACACCTGTTCCATACTTAATCAACTCCTACCCACCATCCCTCATGGGATGCCAGAGATCCAGGTGGGGAAGTGCAGCCCTGTCCCAGGGACACACAACTTATGGGCTCTCTCCCTGGCATCAAAAACTAGGGAGTCTCCATATGTGAAGACTCATTCCTGCTTGTTCCTGGAGATAGCACAGTTACCTGTAACAGGTGATCTCTGGGAACAGCAGGAATAAGTCTTCACAACCCACCCACCTCCCCTAGGAGTTATCTCTCTCTCTCTTTCTTTCCCTCTCTCTCCCTCTTTGTCTCAGCTATAAAACTCAACTGAGGAGAAACAGTTGGAAAGGCGGGAAGGCAGCACGCAGGCGCTGTGGGATGCTCCCAAAAGCTTTCCGATTGGACGCTGGGGAGCGTTCCCGTGCAGGCTCCGTCGGTACCGACGTATCCATATGTGAAGACTTATTCCTGCTGTTCCCAGAGATCACCTGTTACAGGTAAGTAACTGTGCTTTCTCCCACGCCTCTGGTGGCTCGGACCTTATTCAAGATCCTTCAGGACAAGGCTTCGGTCATCCTGGTGGCCCCCAGGTGGCCGAGACAGCCTTGGTTTCCTCTCCTCCTGCAACTGGTGGAGGAGACTCCAATTCCTCTGGGATTTCCGCCCAATCTCCTTTCGCAGGACAGGGGCTCACTTCTGCATCCCAACTTCAGGTCCCTCAACCTTATGGCATGGCTGTTGAAAGGGTAGTCCTTGCACCACTTCTCCCAAAAAAAATAGAGGATGTGCTGCTGGCCTCTAGAAGGCAATCGAATAGGAAAACCTACGCATTTAAGTGACGTAGTTTTGAGGTATGGTGTACTCAGCAGAGTGAGAACCCATTCTCCTGTCAGGTGTCTGTGGTACTGCAGTACCTGCTTCTCCTTTCAAATTTAGGTCTTAAGTCAAACTCGGTCCGAGTTTACCTTGGTGCTTTATCAGCACACCACGCTCCAGTGGAAGGGCAACCTCTCTCTGTCCACCTCTTGGTGTCCAGGTTCCTGAGAGGTTTGCTTCTGCTGAAACCCCCGGTCTGCCCCCCAGCGACCGAATGGGATCTGAATGTGGTCTTGCAGCAGCTTACTCGCCAACCCTTTGAGCCGATGGCTACTTGCCATCTTCGCTTCCTTTCTTGGAAGACTCTTTTCTTGGTGGTACTCACATCAGCTAGACAAGTGAGTGAGCTGCAAGCTCTGGTGTCCGATAGACCGTTCACGTGGTTCTATAGGAACAAGGTGGTGCTTCGCACGCACCCCAAGTTCCTGCCAAAAGTGGTTTCCTCTTTCCACCTCAACCAGGAGGTGGTTCTTCCGACCTTCTTACCCAAGCCCCATGCCAGCCGGGCAGAGGCAGTTCTACATACCTTGGACTGTAAGAGGGCGTTGGCCTTCTACATGGAGCGTACGCAGGGAATTCCTCAGCTCTTTGTCCCTTATGACCCCAGTAAGCTGAGGATGCCTGTCTCCAAGCATATGTTGTCCACCTGGGTGGCGGATTGCATCACCTAGGCATACAGGGCGGCTGATCTCCCGTTGCAGGGTCGAGTCACGGCCCACCGGGTCAGTGGTTCACTTCTGCTCTCTGTCGCTGGCAGACATCTGCCGGGCCGCAACCTGGTCTTTAAGCCAGACTTTTGCGACTCATTGCTGCCTGGATAGGGAGTCCCAACGGGACAGTGCTTTCGGCCAGGCTGTACTCCGTAATCTTTCTTTTATTTATTTTTTTATTGAGTTTTAATCAGTTATACACCAACTAAAGATACAAGACAATCGGAAACAAATAATCAATTATACAAGATCATCGATCATAAGGAAACAAAAAATGATACAGTCCACATCACTGGAATTCGGTAATGGAACTTAACACAATAAATAAAAAAGAATATAGGAAACTAAGGCACAAGCCCACCTAATAGGAGGCAAAATCAATAACTGAACACCCTGAACAACTCAACCAGTCTTTCTGTCAGCAATAAATTTCTCCAAATGTGATACATCGGTAAAGGTATAAGAAGCACCGGCATAATTCACAACACATTTACAGGGAAACCTAAGGAAAAAAGTAGCACCCAGCTGTAGGACCTGAGGCTTAAGAGCTAAAAAAAAGCCTCCGCCTAAGCTGGGTGCTACGTGCAACATCCGGAAAGATATTAATAGTGTGGCCACAAAATGTAGACGTTTTATATTTGAAGAAAGCTTTAAATATTCGTTGCTTAACATCCAATGATTTCAAGGTCACCAACAAGGTAGCCTGAGTAGGGTTTTGATAGGTAGGGTTTGATGCTTCGAGAGTCCTGGTAGTGCTGTTATGATGCAGTGGGTTTGCTATGGGTTCTAAATGGTCAGTGTTTATAATACTTCCTAATGGGTCTGGCAGTTGGCACTGGAATATAATAATTTAGAAATCTGGTAGTCTTTCTTTATCCAGACAGTCATTAAGAGGCAGGTTTACTAAAAGCGTATTATGTAAATATTTATGCAAATGAGACCCCACAATGAATCTCCACACATGGCCCCGCACCCCCCTAGGGCCGCCCTTGATTATACCATTGATATACAGACACACTCATGAAGCTCACTTATACCATCAATTATTTCCCACACTGTGCTCACCTGCCCACTCGCACATACCCCTGCTGCGACCTATTTTAGCATAACTGTTCAACCAATACCCCCATGCAGACCTTCCTAAGTCTGCAAATGGAAAAACAGGGAAACACACCATTGTGTCACACTAAGTACACACTTCTCAACTTGTTCTGGATTTGTCATCTATTCTGGCTGTATTTTAAATGCATTCAGAATAAGATAACAAGGAATGGGTCAAGTTTTTCCTGCTGTAGTAAATCTGCATCTGCAATTTTCCTGCATTAAATAAATATTAATTTTATTGTATTTGACAGATAATATGGATTTCTCCAAGTTACCTAAAATACGTGATGAAGAGAGAGAGAGCAAGTTTGGATATGTCTATGGAGTATCAGGACCTGGTAAGTAAAGCTTTTTCCATTCTCTCCTCTTAATTTGGCTTTATTCTCCTGCTTAAAATCTTTGTGTTTTATCATGTTCTTTAAACTACCCTAGCCTCCTGTTTGTTCTGCTGTCTGTCTTGAATAGATTGTAAGCTCAGTCGAGCAGGGTCTGTCTCTTGTATGTTTGTGTACAGTGCTGCGTATGCCTTGTAGCACTATACAAATGCTTGGTAGCAGTGTCTGTGTTGAAAATAGTGGAAATTGGGACTTTGAATGTGTTTTTTTTTTACTTTTTGTTAACTCATCTGCCATTGGCGTGGTGCTGACCTACGTCATGTCAGTTTTTTATAGTCTGACCTGTTTCACATTCAAGGCCATCATTAGAAGGGTACAACCAGGGTCATTGCTCCAACCCCAGTTTCAGAAAGGACCCCTAGCCTGCTCGCGGCTGAAGAAGGCACATCCTACTGGTGAGCATGGGGGCCCCAGCATATCTAACAAAAGCCCTGTTCACACTGAAGTAGCAGAAGTAGAATGTGACTCAAAATTCTGTGTAATTGGTATAATCTTCACCTCATATATTAAGGGTGCCTCTTTGTTAAAACGGCAATAGCAACTCTTTGCATGCAAACCTTTCCTGACTCCTAACACATTTACTGGTATCAACAGTAGCTGATTATTTGATTACAGTTCTGTACAGGTGGTGTGGGGATACTACTTCGCATCCCTTTTAATTTTTATAGTAAAAAGGGATTTAACAAAATGAGTCTGAGTGTTTATCTCGCCATAGTCAAGCTGAAATCAAAGGTCAGTTGCTTCCCTCTGGATATATTCGCTCCAACCTGTGAACATTTTTGAAATTCTACACTGATGTGAGCACTTGGCACTGCATTCCAGCAAGTACTCAAATCACTTGGATTTGTTTCCAAGCAGAGAGAGATTTCTAAAGGTTCTAACGTATCCACCATTTGAATATGTAGCACTTCAAAAGAGGAATTTATCTTTACCAACTACTAAATTTAAAGTTGAAATGCTTCCCAAGAGTATTTATTTATTTATTTAGACAGTTTTGTATACCACCTTATCCTTCAATCAAAGTGGTCACAACACAATACATTTAACACGAGAGAATATGAGACACATACGCTAATACTTACAGGGAGCATGGGCTATGGAGGGTTAAGTGGCTTGCCCAAGACCACAAGGAGCCACCTGGCCTAAGGTTGCTGTCCTCTAGTGGGATTTGAACCCCCGACCTTCCAGCCGAGGTACCTTGCCCCAACCATTAGGCCACTCCTCCCTAAAAGGCACATTTTAGAAAGATTGTTTATGTGATGGGAGGGATGTGGAAGTGAAAACTGCAAATTTTATGCCAACTTTAGAAGGGAGGGTGTGCACATGTGAGACTGATATAAAATTGACATATCTCCACCCCTCAAGATGGGCATGAATGAAAATGGGACCTAATCCCTTACATAGCCTTTTAGGAAGCCACCATCCACAATGATTCTGATGGAGTTGATGGACTCCAAGGGATTAGCAGTACCTGGATACCCACCACTTTGAAACCAGTAACACAACCTCGGGTACAATAACTTATTTTCTCCATTTGACAGTGTGTAGTGCTAGATTTTAGTGCTACACACTTTCCACAATCATTTCCTGATCACTGACCTTTAGAATTTCATATCTGTATCTGTATTTAAATAAATAGTGGTCAGTTTTCAGCTGGTGCAGTCTCTACTAAGTTAAGCACAGGCACTTAACTTAATACACTTATTTGACACAGCTATTCGTATGTGATTGCACTGAATATACGTACAGTACAATGACTGGTATACTGGCAGTATTCATTTAGCTTAGGCCTGCTATTCAACATCCCTAAACTAAATAGATAACTTTTCTGTTGCAGATGAATATAGTTTCTAAATGGGTAATTTTTAGTGCTGCCTCCATCCATACCCTGACCTGGCCCACAATTATACAGATAATATCTGACCATTTGGTGATTTAAACAGCCCGATATTATCCATATAACTCCCTTTGAATATCAGTCCGATAGAAAATGTTTATAATTATTTTACGGTATTCTCGTCTCTGTCTGTCTGTCTCTCTACATGTATCTAATTATCTCCAGGAACAAGCAGGAATGAGTCTTCACATATGGGTATGTCGGTACCGACGGAGCCTGTGCGGGAACGCTCCCCAGCTTCCCAAAAAGGAAAGCTTTTGGGAGCATCCCACAGAGCCTGCGCGTTGCCTTCCCGCCTTTCCTAACCGCCTCTCTTCAGTCCATGATGTCTAAAAGAGGTTTACAGAACCGAGCAGCCAAGCTCAGTACACTGTTTCCCTCTGATGCAGCTTCGGTGGCATCGACGTCTTCCAGGGCTGCTTCTTCCTCCTATGGATCTCAGGTAACCAAACATAAGTCCAGCCGGTCCTCGAAGGGTAGATCTCCCTCTAAGCATCGAGGTGCCTCCGGGCTTGCCCTCAAGGATCCTGCACCGGCAAAAGTACCCCGGCGGGAAGCTCCGGCTTCCAAAGCTCCTCCTATGGGGTCACAGGTTGACATCGATGGCACAGCCTCGACCGATCACCTGTTGCAATGTTCTGGGGTACCGGTGGAATCTGCCGGTACCGACCTCCAGACATTCATGGCGTCGATGGATCAGAATGTTCTGACCATGCAGCGTGCCATTACGGCATTCATACAAGCTGCGATGCCGCTGGTACCGCAACAAGCTTCGTTGTCGGTACCGGCTCCGATATCGGTTCCGGTGCCGGTACCGGTTGCATCGACATCGACATCGGCTTCGGTGTCGACTGCAGCGGTACCCTGTCCGATGATGCCTATCGGTACCGATGACTCCCGATGTCGATACCACCCGGTATGCGTATCGGGCTTTACAAGAGCATCCAGACAGGCGATACTTCGATTCCTCCGAAGACTCTGATGCATCGGAGGCCTCTGTCGAAGCATCGGTACTTCTTCCTCAGGAGCCTTCTTCTCCAAAAAGAAGAATGTCCCCTCCAGAAGACTTGTCTTTTCAAGACTTCATAAGGGAAGTGGCCAAGGGGCTTTCTATCTCAGTAGCCCCTGAGACAGAGCCTAGAGCCAAAAAATTGGATATTTTGCAATATCC
This sequence comes from Ichthyophis bannanicus, assembly GCA_033557465.1. Classification (NCBI taxonomy): domain Eukaryota; kingdom Metazoa; phylum Chordata; class Amphibia; order Gymnophiona; family Ichthyophiidae; genus Ichthyophis; species Ichthyophis bannanicus. The sequence continues at coordinate 376,205,274 of CM066034.1, read as the reverse complement.
TAAGGCTCCTAAAGAAGCAGCCACTTTGCCAGTTCATGAGATCCTTTAGGCATATGGGAGACTCCTCTCACCATCTCTTCTCATTCTCGTAGGTTGGATACCATGTATCGTGTCCCTCCTTGTCCTGGATTTCATAAAACTCAGCTTCCTCACCATTCTATTGTGGTGGAGTCTGCTATGAAAAAGTTAGAGTGCAAAGAGGCACTCATCTGCTCCTCCAGGAAGAGAATGTAGAACCTTAGATGCTTTTGGCAGGAAAATTTTTCAAGCCAGTATGCTTGTTGCCAGAATCAACTCCTATAGTCTCTATATGGGGATGTTTCTGAAGGAAGTTACAGATCATCTGCAAACTTTCCTCCCTTTTCTTCCAGAAGATAAAAGGGAAGACTTTCTTACCTGGCTTAAGCATGCCCAGGATGTTTCCAAATTTTCTAACCGTGCAGCCTTTGACTCTTTTGAGGGGGCCAGCAGAGCCTCGGCCATTGCCATAGGTGCACACAGAATTGCTTGGTTACAAGCTTCTGATTTGGAACCCTGGGTCCAAGATGGATTAGGAAATCTTCCTTGTACAGGTGAAAACCTGTTTGGCAAAGATTGGCAAGCAAAGGCCACTCAGATGGATGCAGAAAATTCTGCTTTGGACAGACTTTCAAAGTCTACCTCTAATCCTGTCCAGAAGAGGTTGTTCAAAAAGACATATTTTCCCAAGAAGGGAAGATATTATCCTGCTTATGGTCAGCAAACATCTTCTGCAGGTCGTTTTGCTGCAAAGCGTCAACAACCTAAACAGGCCAAGTCTAAGGCTGCAAGGCCTACTGTAGCCCAACAGCCTCAGCCTCCTCAGGGCCTTTGACTTGTACCTAGAGAACTTAGCCTTTCTAGCTCTAAAAGAACCAGAGCCTCTCACCATTCCAGGAAGGTTAGCTCACTTTGCTCCCAGATGGGAGCAAATCACAGCAGAGCAGTGGAACCTTTCCATCATAAGGGAAGGGTACAAACTTCATTTCTTAAACCTTCCTCCTCACACCATGGTGAGACAGTTCAATTCTCCAACATCTCTCCTCGACCTTCTGGGTCAAGAGATTTCCACCCTTCTTGCCCAAGGGGCAATAGAAGAAGTACCTCTTCTTCAACAGGGCTCAGGGTTCTACTCCCCCTACTTTCTAATTCCAAAGAAAACAGGGGGGTACAGACCCATATTAGATCTCGGAGAATTGAACAAATTCCTATGCAAGGAGAAATTCAAGATGATTTCTCTGGGTACTCTCCTTCCATTCCTTCAGAGTCAGGATTGGCTTTGTTCTCTAGATCTCAAGGATGCGTATACCCATATACTCATCCATCCAGCACACAGAAGGTTCCTTTGGTTCCTTTATCAGGGAAAGCACTATCAATACAGGGTGCTTCCTTTGGTCTGGCCTCTGCTCCAAGAGTGTTCACAAAATGCATGGCAGTAATAGCTGCATTTCTACGCACTCTGGGAATATTCGTATTCCCATATCTGGACGACTGGCTCATCCGAGCTCCATCCCAGTCAGAAGCCCAGACTTCCCTAGCCTGCACAATGCGTGTCCTGCAGTATCTGGGACTGGTTATAAACATTCCAAAGTCCCAACTCACCCCTACTCAGTCTCTAGAGTTCATAGGGGCCTTGCTGGATACCACAACTGCAAGGGCCTATCTTCCCCAGGCCCGTTGCATACGCTTAGTGCAGTTAGCCTCTCAGATTCAGTTAAAAACCCATCTAACTGCTCGAGAGATGTTACAACTGCTAGGCCTCATGGCATCCACGGTGCATGTGGTCCCTTATGCTCGTCTTCACATGAGGGCAGCTCAATGGACTTTGTCCACCCAGTGGACCCAGGCATCTGGAAGTCTGTCAGACAAAATAGCAACATCCAGGCGCCTCTTTTGGTCTCTCCAGTGGTGGAAGTCCACTCAAAATCTGTTGCTGGGGTCCTCCTTCCAACAGTTGTTACCCCAAGCAATCCTTACAACAGATGCCTCTCCAAAGGGTTGGAGAGCTCATCTTCAAGACCTCTCCACCCAGGGCATTTGGTCCCCACAGGAGACCTCCCTACATATCAACTTCTTAGAGCTCAGAGCAATCTTCTTGGCTCTCAGAGTCTTCCATACCCTGCTCAGCTACAAGACAGTCCTCATTCACACGGACAATCAAGTAGCCATGTTCTATGTGAACAAGCAGGGAGGAACTGGCTCTCTGTCACTTTGCAACGAAGCTCTGAGATTGTGGGCCTTCTCCAGAGAGCATCAAATTCATCTTCTGGCAGTATACTTTCCAGGAGTTCAAAACTCTTGGACAGACAGACTCAGTCTAGTTCTGCTTCCACACGAATGGTCCCTTCATATGGACCAGATAGTCAGAATCTTTCGAATTTGGGGAACCCCGGACATAGACCTCTTTGCAAGTCCGTGGAATGCCAAACTTCCCCGATTCTGTTCCAGAATTCCGTGTCAGGGAGTTCAGGCCAGGGATGCCTTCCTCCTTCATTGGTGTCAAGACTTCCTGTACGCCTTTCCACCCATTCCCCTAATTCCCAAGACCCTGTTCAAGCTTCAGAGAGATCAAGGGACTATGATTCTCATAGCTCCACGTTGGCCACGCCAAGTGTGGTACCCTCTACTTCTGCATCTCTCTCAAGCTCCCTCCCTGTCTCAGGAGGGGGAACGTTGTGGCACCCAAACCCCCAATCTCTCCATCTCAGGGCTTGGTTGCTGAAGGCTTAGACCTTCAAGATTGGCATCTTTCTCAGCAAGTAAGGAATATCCTTCATGCTTCCAGAAAGCCTTCTACTTGACGTTCCTGTGCTTTTAAATGGAAAAGGTTTACCATTTGGTGTGCTAAGAAGGGTATTAACCCTCTAGCAATACCTTTGAATTCTTTACTAGAGTATCTCCTGCATCTTTCCCATGCAGGCCTCAAGACAAATTCAGTAAGGGTCCATTTGAGTGCTATTGCAGCATCCCTCAAGCCTCTCAATGGACAACCTGTCGCCTCTCATCCTCTTATTGCAAGATTCATGAGAGGCCTTCTTTTAACTAAACCTCCCATTAGACCACCTCCAGTGGCATGGGACTTGAATCTGGTTCTTGGTCAGCTCATGAAGCCACCCTTTGAACCCTTAGCCACTACCTCCTTGAAATTTCTTTCCTGGAAGGTTATCTTTCTTATTGCAGTCACCTCAGCTCGCCGCATCAGTGAACTGCAGGCCTTAGTGGCTAATCCACCTTATACAAGGTTCCATCATGATAAGGTAGTCCTTAGGACCAATCCACACTTTATGCCTAAAGTGGTCTCACCTTTTTATCTTAATCAAGAGGTGTATTTACCTGTCTTTTTTCCAGGTCCTCATGCATCGAGTGCAGAGAGGAATCTTCATACCCTGGATTGTAAGAGAGCTCTTGCTTTTTACTTCCAAAGGACACAGCAACATAGAAAGTCTTCTCAACTCTTTGTTGCTTTTGATCCCTCTCATTTGGGACTTCCAGTCTCTAAGAGAACACTGTCCAATTGGATTGCTCAGTGTATTTCTTTCACCTACCAACCTTTCTCTGGAGGGCCATGTCACAGCTCATAATGTGAGGGCCATGGCCACCTCTATGGCTCATCTAAATTCTGTGTCTATCGACCAGATCTGTCGAGCAGCCACCTGGGCCTCGGTTCATACCTTCACAGCCCATTACTGTTTGGACAAGGACTCCCGCCGGGATGCCTTGTTTGGTCAGGCTGTTCTCAAACACCTGTTCCATGCTTAATCAACTCCTACCCTCCATCCCTGGTTGGATGCCTGAGATCCATGGGAGGAGGTAGAGCCCTTCTCAGGGTCTCACAACCTTGGGGATCTCCCGGGCATCTCTAGCTGGGGAGTCCCCATATGTGAAGACTCATGCCTGCTTGTTCCTGGAGATAGCACAGTTACTTACCTGTAATAGGTGGTCTCTGGGAACAGCAGAAATAAGTCTTCACAACCCACCCACCTCCCCTAGGAGTTGTATCTCTCTATCTATCTTTCCTTTCCTCTCTCTCTTTGTCTCAGCTTTAAAACTCGAACTGAAGAGAGGCGGTTAGGAAAGGCGGGAAGGCAGCGCGCAGGCGCTGTGGGATGCTCCCAAAAGCTTTCCTTTTTGGGAAGCTGGGGAGCGTTCCCGCGTAGGCTCCGTCGGTACCGACATACCCATATGTGAAGACTTATTCCTGCTGTTCCCAGAGATCACCTGTTACTGGTAAGTAACTGTGCTTTATTCCATAGTCCTTTTTACATGTGTACTGAGAGAGAATAAAATCATTGGACAGTACTTCCACAAGTAACCTACTTAGTATGGGCAATAAAGAAATGTAATTCAAAATTAGAAAAATTATGTCCCCCTGCGAGCAGTTGGGAAACGGGGAAGAAAATTTGAGAGCTAACTTCATTCTCTCATTTATAGGGTGGTTAGTGCTGCCTTGCGCTCTTCAGTATTTCTCCTTCTCAGGCAGATGGTGCAAACATTTGGTCTGGTGCTGCAGAATTGCTAGACCCTGAAGGCAGTGATCTCCGGTCCCTACTAGGCTTTGGCTGGAGCACCTTGAGTAAACTTTGAGTCAACCCAACAAAACACCAAGAGAAATAAGTTATAATGTATTGAGTTCCGTTTTGATGTAAACCGCTTTGATCATAGGATAAAGCAGTATAGAAAGCTGTTAAATAAATAAATTGGCCAAAGAATGAGGATATCTGCAAGCAGACAGTCTCCTTCGTTTTCTCTTTGGTCAGAGACCTCTTTGTTAGAAAACCCTTCCCTATTCTGTTTCATGACTTCGGCAGTTGAGAAGGTCAGCCTTCATAGGGGGCTTCAAGGTGTTACATAGTAGCATAGTAAATGATGGCAGATAAAGACCAGTATGGTCCATCTAGTCTGCCCAGTACGGTGTCAAGAGTAGGTACACCTGCCGCTCTATGCAGGCTCCCATTCCCCATGTCTTTGTTTAGGGGTGATCCAACCACTCCATGTTGGACACCCCTATTTGTTAAGGAATTAGATGGTTCAGATTATTTTGATATTTTCTTGTTGCTGTAAAGGGATCCACTGTGTCTGTCCCATGCCCTTTTGAACTCCGTCACCGTATTTGCCCCCACCACTTCCATCGGGAGCGCATTTCAAACATCCACCACCCTTTCAGTGAAAAAGTATTTCCTCACATTGCCTTTCGATTTACCACCTTGTAGCTTCATGTTATGCCCTCTAGTTTTGCAGCTTCTCCGTCTTTGGAAGAGGTTTGTTTGTTCATTATTTCTCTTTAAGTATTTAAAGGTCTGAATCATATCTCCCCTTCCCCCCTCTCCTCCAAAGTGTACATGTTGAGGTCTTCAAGTCTCTTCTCATAAGGCTTCTGATGCAGGCTCCAAATCATTTTGGTCGCCTTTCTCTGAACAGTTTCCAGTCTTTTTGCATCCTTTGCAAGATATGGTCTCCAAAACTGAACACAGTATTCCAAGTGAGGCCTCAGCAGCGACTTGTACAGTGGCATAAGTACCTCTTCCTTTCTGCTGGTAATTCCTCTTCGTATGCAGCCCAACATCCTCCTGGCTTTTGCCACCGCCTTGTCACACTGTTTTGCCACCTTGAGATCTTCAGAAAGAATCACTCCAAGGTCTTTCTCCTGATCCGTACACACCAATCTCTTGTCCCCTATCGGGTACGTTTTCCTTGGATTTCTGCTTCCCAAGTGCATGACTCTGCACTTTTTCATATTAAATCTAAATTGCCAAGCATTAGACCATTCTTCCAGCTTTTCTAGATCATTCCTCATGTTAACCACTCCCTCGGGAGAGTCCACTCTGTTGCAAATTTTTGTCTCATCTGCAAAAAGACAGTCTTTTCCATACAGCCCTTCAGCAATATCACTCACAAATACATTGAACAGTGCCGGGCCCAGGACCGAACCCTGGGGCACCCCGCTAATCACCTTCCTTCCATCCGAGTGAGCTTCTTGTACCATCACCTTCACCTTCTGTCGTCTCAGTCAACCAATTTCTGATCCAATTTACCATCTTGGGATCTATCCCCCAACTACTGGGTTTATTGATAAGCCCTCTTATGAGGAACAGTATCAAAGGCTTTGCTGAAATCCAGGTAGATGACATCCATCCCATGCCCCTGATCTAGTTCCCTGGTCACCCATTCAAAGAACTCAATCAGATTTGTTTGGCAAGATTGTCCTTTGGTAAAACCATGTTCCTTATCTGTCCTACAGTTCAGTCCTCCACCACTGGTTAGTGCACCTCCTCCTGCAGCATGGAGACTGGACAAGTCAAACTTGTGATATCACCGGGTATATCCTGCTGGTCTTCTCCCATGATCCCCCAGTGTGTCCAGTCTCCATGCAGCAGGAGGATTTAGTGAGCCTAGGTGCTGGGCTCACTTGAGAAGCAGTTTAGGAGCAGTTAGTCCGGATTTGATTTACCTTGATTTTCTTTTTCCCTTCTTTAGGTTAAACCCTTGAAATGGTATACTTCCTTTATTTTCTTATAGCCTGCCTTAGTATAAAGAGAGGATCTGTCCCTTTTAAAAGTACATGCTGCCAGCTAGCCTCTCTGCTTGGGCTCCTTCGGTCTCTCTGTGCCCGGTGATGATCTCTCCCCCAGGACTGTACGGGGGAGAGCTCTGTGGATCACACCTGCATTCTGGCGGTTTGCATGCGGCAGATCCCCATCGCGGCGGGAGCCTCAGGCCGTTGGGGGTTCTCCAGCCGGCGGACTTGGTCTCTCAGCATCTGCTATTTCCGGTGGCGCACGGCTGCAGCGTGTCTTGACAGCTTTTCACCCGGAGGTACAGCGGGGTAACGGCTGAATTCCAACACTGCAGGAGAGGCTCTCGAGCCCGACTGGAGGGGCTCGGGGCTGTTACCGCAGCTGTGGTGTTTGGCGCCAATCGGGCCTGCTTCAGATTGGCGCCATTTTCTCTGCAGGGCTGAGGCCTCATGGCGGAGAGCAGAGCAGCCTGCGTTTGGGCAGACGACGCTGTTCCACACTGCTCAATCCAGATAAGAACTTCATTTTACTGTTAATTTAATTTTAAGTTAAGTTAATTTTACTTTCATTTTAATGTACTTATTAAGGTTGCGTGATTTTCCAATGTGATTAGGTTGGGGTTTACGTCATGTGGTGTGTTTTTGCCTTTGCCTGCATTCTGGCAGTTCGTAGCGTCTGTCAGCAGCAGGCTTCAGTAATTGGTTTTGGCCATTCAGCTGCCTCTGCGGCCGGTTATAAGAGCGGTTGAGCAAAGCCACCTATTCTGTGTTCTACTTTTTGGTGTAAGTTTGGGGCTGTAAACCCTTCCCCGTGGAATAGAGGTTCAGTCTGCGCTTTTCTTATGTTCTGGAGGGAAACGTGGCGTGAATATTCTCACACACTGCATAAGGCAGCTGATTTTCTTGGCTGTAAATTATTTTCCACCTAAAGGTTTATGATAGCAGAAGGTCTTTTACATTTTATGGGGCGGTTCTACATTTTATGGGGCGTCCTATGTCTTGGCATTTAGGGAATCTTTGGATGATCAATGCTAATAATCATAAGAATTAAACTGTAACCAATAGAGGCCGACACGGTTGTCCGTGGCCACCAGAGGGCAGCTGGGGTATTCATAATGCCTTTTGGTGGGGGCGGAGCCTGATGTCCAGCGGGTAGGACGCTTTGCGTTGAAGCTCCCGAGAGGCCTACTCAGAATCCTGACTTAATACCTATATAAATTTACTATTTCGCTCCGAGCTGACCGGGGCACCTCGGGGGGGATGGCGGCCCACAAACCAGCGCGCTTGGACTTCGGGTCTCCTTCTTCTTCTCACGGAAAACGCTCCAAAACAGAGGTATCCTCCCCGCAGAAGATGGTTCCATTTCGTGAAAACCCCGCAATGCACCTGGAGATTTTGGAGGAAATACGCGGCGTGAAGGAATTGGTGCAGTCTAATGGAGAAGCGCTTCGAGCCATGCGAGAAGACTTTGGAGTGCTCCAAGACCGACTTGAAGGTCTTTCATTACGGCAGGACAATATGGCGGGGGTCCTCGACTCGCACGAGGTGCGCTTGGGCAAACTGGACGAGGCTGAGCGCCAGATACAGAGTCTTCAAAAGGAGTTGGAAGATAGCAATAATCGCGCCCGTCGCAACAATGTGAGGCTCCTCGGAATGCCGGAGGGGGTGGAAGCAGGAGATATAAGAGAATTCTTGCTTAAAACTCTTCCCTCCTTGCTGAAGATCACTTTTCACAGAGAACTGGAAATCGATCGAGCACACCGTGTTCCTGCCCGCATGGCGCTCAACCGCACGACCCCCCGGCCTATTATCTTTAGCTTGCTACGATATCAACAAGTGGAACAAATTTTACATGCTGCCCGAGCGAATCATCATTTGGAATATGAAGGTCGTAAGGTCTCCTTCTTTCCTGATTTGGCAAAGCCTACCGTTGACCGTCGGAAGAAACTCCTTGCTCTTCGCCCTCGACTTCAACAGCTACAGGCTCGCTTTGGCCTGTTGTATCCAGCGAAGCTCCGAGTGACTCTCCACAACCAGACCAGGACGTTCGAGGATCCTGATCTATTATCAACATTTTTGGATTCCAAAGAAGCAGAACAGATGCGCTAATCCCAAATCTTGGACTCTTATCTGCCGGCTCTGTCCGCCATTTTGAAGGGCCCGATGCGGCGGTCATAGCCCAGCACAGAAATAGCCTGGACTTTCTTTCTTTCTCTGTATGACTTTGTCTTTGGTCTCCTATCCCTTCATGATGTGTGCCTCGGTCGGATTCGGAGCACGCACAGTCCTACAGGTTATATGTTTTTTCAATTTCGGCCTTCTCTGGGGTTTCTCCCCGCAGACACATGGTCGCCAGTAATTTTGGGGTTTTGCTTCTCCTCTACCGTACTGCGGTTTTCTTTGTTAATGTGGGGCGCTTCATTGTATTATATTAGCTTATTTTTCCTATGTCATGTGTACAGCCAGATACAGTCAGTTTGAGGGACACAGTGAAATTATGTGTGCTATCATGCTCAGAATTTTAACTTTTCTGAATGGCCTCATGTAAAATCTTATTATTCATCGTCAAAGACATTGCTGGTCCGCTCAGAAGAAAGAAAATCCTTAGCTATCTTAGCCACGGGCACGTTGATTGGGTGTTTCTTCAGGAAACGCATTACACTCTGCTGAAACACTGACACTCAATGCTAGGCCTCACATGGTAGCTGCCTATTCTCCCACCGTTTCCAAATGGTACGGGATAGCCATCCTGGTTAAGAAGTCTTTGCACGCTACTGTACCTGATATTAGCGCTGACATGGAGGGTAGATGGGCCCGTGTACACCTTGAGGTTGGAGATAGTGAATTCACGTGTATTTGCACTATGTCCCGAATGTGGACAACCCTGCCTACTATGCAAGTTTTGCGCAGTTGGCCTCGGCCTCCGCCAATGCTCCATTAATACTTGGTGGCGATTTTACTCAAGTGTTCCCTCAATCTTTTCTTCTCAAACAAGGTGCTTGTTGGTTGGAGGCTCCAGTACCGAGCAGACCTGTGTGGCTAGATATAGTAGCGGGCCTTTGCTCACTGATTCCTCTTACCTTACTCCCTGGTATGACTCTCCCATTAGACTCCCACTATCCACCAATGTTTTTCGACACTTTAGGTGCCTTTAATACTCCTATGCAACCTTTCGACTCCCGACTCTGGTCAGTGCAACTTCAGCATTGCATTTGGAGCACTAGAGTAGAGATACCTCTATTGCGCAGAAAGTATGGGAGAGAGAATTGCATGTGACTTTAACCTTGGAGCAATGGAGCCTTATCTGGAGCAGAGGGACACGAGTTCCCGACCCGCCTCACTCACTCAGACCCTCTTCTTTCTAGCCCACCGGTGTTTTTACACTCCTCACAGTTTAGACAAATGGAACACTACTCAGGGTAATGGTTGCTGGACACGTCCTGTGGCCACTGGTTTATTACTTCATTTCATGTTATGCATGAATATCCCGCACTACAGTATAACTGGCGGCGGGTCTGGGGTCATATTTAGTCTATATTGCACTCTCAGGAGTCCCTTTCTTGGAGGATAGTGGGACTTCGCCCAGTTGCGGGGATCCCCTCTCTCCCACGAAATGGCTTATCTCCTTTTGAACTTTATGCTTGGCATTGCTGTTTCCCTCATTAAGTAATACTGGGAAATTAGTTCCCATCTGAGCCTCAATGAATGGTGGAATCATGCCTGTTTCTACAGTAAATATGAACAAATACCTCGTCTGTGCGCTTCCTCCGTTCAGACTCCTTCTCATTGGTCTTAATGAAAGATGTTCAATGAATATGTACATTTTGCTAAATGCTCTCATCTGACTGTCTAACTTTGTATATATCTCTGCCTCATGATCATGCTGTATTGTGGATACTTTTTTGATCGTTTGATGTATAATCACTGTTAATTGGAAGCGCTCACATGCTGATACAAACGGGTAGAGAAGAAGCACCGGGGTGGGGGGTAATGGGTTTCCTTTTCCTTATTGTATACTTGTTTTGTTTCTTTTGGTGTGTTGTTTCTTTTGTTTGTTGCAAAATGAAAATAAACGTTTCAAAAAAAAATAATGCCTTTTGGTGACTGACTGTAGTTTTTTGCCTTTTCTCTGGAAGTTAAAAGAAAGATTTAACACCAAACATGCAGCTGTGAGATTCTGCAAATCCAGATGATGTGACCAAGGATTAAAATCCTTCTCTGCTGTATCGTTTTGCGGGGTCTTGCGTTCTAAAGGCCATGAAGCATACATACTGTTCATGAAGTATCTATACTAGTCGGTGCTCCCATCCATAGCGCTGGGTAAATTACGAAATCTCATTCGTTTTTTGGGTTCACGCTAGAGGCAACCTCTAACGTTTCCGGGCCCAAGGCTGTTGGTGTTTCCCACCACTATTTCTTCACTGGCAGGAGTGCCGGAGGGGGTGCCGGTGTCTCACAGCTTCTGTAGCAGGTCCATCCCGGGATCATAGGTTCCCTCCCCGATTTGTCGACAACTGTGAGATGCTGTATGTGATGTAGTTCTGGAGCCTATGCACTCAGAGCGCAGCTTTGCCCACTTAGCGGGAACACTGGCCTGTCTGGGCCATCTGGGGAAAGGCCCATGCTGGAGATAATGAGACGTAATGTTGGATAGCTCAGTTCGGGACTTAGCGGTCCAGGGTTCTGGAAGGTTTGATAGCGGAAGTCAAGCCTCGCTGTCTGTGCCATGTCGGTCTCGTAGGTTCAGGTGTGCTCGCTGTCCTGTGTTTTGGGTGACGGGTGGGACACCTGGACGTGTGGAGCGGTATGCGGGAGTTGCTCGCATTGCCTTCGGCATAATTATTCGATGCATTCACCTTTGAGTGTGTCTGCATGTCTGTGTTCCGTCTGTGGTCTCGTGCTCAGGTAATTGGTGCAGCAATGAGAGATGTCCATTGGGATAACGTGAGAAGGGTTGTCATTGTGTTGCAGGGGGTTGCAGCTGCAAGTGGGAGCCGTCCTGATGGGTTCGGGCCACAGTCATCAGTTTTCCCTTCTGCATCCCGGCTGCCCAGTAGGCATGCTTCCAGGTCCGCCACTCAAGTTATTCTCAACCTCTTCTCATTATGGGCAGGGGGGCTGGGAGGGCAGGACAATCCCGTCCTCTGCAAGTCCTTCGGTCATTCCACTGACGTCGATTTCTAAGGTCACATATTCCCAGTCATTTATTTGGTTTGGTTCTGCTGTCTGTTTGTGCAAGACAGGGTGTCAACAGTCGGATGCTGTAGTCTATTCCCTTTGCCCTTGAAGGTGCTCGCAATTTACTTGTTTGTACCTCCGGAAGGGTATGTCGGTCAAGTCTAGAAGGCGCTCCTGTGGGACCAGGATCCTCAGTCCTTCAGACCCTACATTGAGGTACCCGAGGGGGATTCACTCCGTTGATCGGCTGGCAACTTGCTCCAACCTCTAGGCCCTCCCTTCCCTCCAGGCATTGCTGGGTCTTGCTGCTTCGTGGGGGCTAGCCGAAGGCCCATAGAGTTATGCTCAGCCGGCCCTGCCAAGGCGGGGACCTTGGCAGAGGATCAAATCCTAAGGATACAGGGAGTGCTGGGCTCGGTTAGGCTAGGGCCCTTCGGGCCCAGTGTCCGGCTCCTTTTGGGGGCCGGTTCAGGTCTTCGGGTCGTGACAGTGCTCCGAGAGGACCAGTAGGCTACACGGGGCTTGTCTCGGAGCAAGCGCTGGATGTCTGTAGGCTTATATTCAAAGCCGTCCTTTACATGTCCATCCATGGTGGCATGCTGTTAGGTGTGCCTTGTGGCCCTTATGGAATTGTGTAAAAAAAACAAAACAAAACAAAGGAAAACCTTAATTGTTGTCCCAACTTATTTCATGTACGGTTCTCCACTTTTCCTCCGGGAGCCTGGCCAGATCGTGATTAGACTCAGCTACATTTGGGAGGCCCTTTTGCGCAAGGCGCTTGGCGTACGCAGCAGGCCCAGTGTTCAATCGTCTGACTTGTCCGGCGAGCAGTACGTCGGGCATGGCAGGCGTTCGCGGCCACGGTGACAGATCGAGCGGTGCAAGTGCTGTCCGAGTACTCCGGGATGGTGGCCTACATCGATCGGCAGGGTGGTGTTGGTCGGGTGGCCAGGGTAGCCCGAGTGGAGGGGCAGCGTGCGCGCTTACTACCCCGGTGGTCTGCGTCTTCGGTGGGGCCCATGTCGTGGCAGATTTCCTTTGCGGAGTCCGAGTAATTGCCGGAGAAGGGGGTTTGCATCCGGCGGTGTTTGCATAGCGTATGCTCGGGTGCGGTCAGCCTATATTGGACCGCTTGGCGACGTTCAGTCTGCGATGACGGGTCGATGTTTCGCAGGCGACATGTGAGGATGCCAGAAAGCATCGACGCATTGGTTCAACAGAGGCCATAGCTGGTCCCTTCTATGACTTGTCCCTGGGGCTCTTGTAGGTCGGCTGTTTTTTGCGATTCCAAACGCTTCAGGGAAAGTTGTTGATGCGGGGTCTCGGGCTAGCTGTGACTCTCATCATCTGTCGCCCGCATACGGATACGCCTCGGGACCCAGGGAGGTTGCCGACGTTGGAGGCGCTGTTGCTGCAGGTTTTCCTTTGACTATCTCCGGTGGATCAGTTATCCCTTACGGTGTCGTCATGGCTCGGTTAGGTTTTAAAAAGAATCGGAGTGAGAGAGTCCTGTGTGTATTTAGGACGCTTCTGTTAGACCGTCGCCCACTTACAGATTCTTGTCCAGAACCCTGTTGTGGCCGACGTTGGCGAAGTGGTTGCTGCAGGGTCTCCTTCGTCTGTCTCTGGTGGATCGGTTATCCCTTATAGGGTGGCCGTGGCTCGGTTGAGTTTTAAACGACAATAAGAAACAGAGGCTTGTGTGCTTTTCAAGCGCGTCGGTTAGACCGGAAGTTCGCGGAGGCAGCTTCGTGCGTTAGCAGTGTCTGTCCTTCTGGGATGGAGTTTTCCTGCGGGACGGGTTGCTTCGGAGTTCGCAGCCAGATCCTGGGGAGTTCCATTGCCAGCTCTGCCCTGCTTTGGGGTCATCAAGCAGGGAGTGGCTGCGGTGCCCAGGTCAAGGTGGTACGCTTGCTCTGGTGGTTACCAGACTGCTGTCTCCTCGGAGGCTAGGTATTCCGCCGGGGCTGCTCAGTTTGGAGGACAGTAGGTTGGTGGTCTTCAGTTCAGCGAGGCGAATTTAGGAGCTGCAGGCATGGGCTCTTTGTCTTATCCAGGGAAAGAGTGGCCTGGCGGCCAGTTCCATAGGTTTTTTTGCCGCACGTGGTTTTCCATTCCGCCCATGTTGCATCCCGCCTCTCTCTCTCTGGATGGGCCTCGGTTCAGTTCTCCCTCGTGGAATCCGCCTGTGCCTGTCTTGTTGCTGGTTGTGAGACTTACACAAGAACACTTCCTCATAACCTGCGTTCCTTGGTCCTGAGGAGAATGTGACGTTGCTTTCTGGTAGGTCTCTTTGCTGCCTGTCCCTCCGCGGGGGCGGGTCATGCAGGAGAGAAGCGGTAGCTCCACCTTGACACCCTGGTGAGGTCGTGTACCTAGGGGGGTCTCTCGCGGTTTTTCCAGCGGGGCTCAGGCAGCCTTTTCAGTGAGTCTGTTTCTGGGGCGTTCAGTATGTTTGCGTGTCCTTCTGGGGCACTAGTGATGCTTCGGGCAGAGTTCGGTGCTGTTTCGCCAGTGAAGAGGGTCGGAGTGGGCTCTCGGTCATGTCTTCCTGGTTTTCATAACGTCTATTGACGAGAGGAGCAGGCAGGGATCGGTGCCTGTTCTGTTCGTTTGGGTGGCGAGCCGACTGGAAAGGTCCCTCCCAATGATTACTGCTCTGGTACATCCCAGTGGTGGAGGACTGAACTGTAGGACCGATAAGGAAATGGAAATTACACTTACCTGGTAATTGTTGTTCCTTGAGGGAGTACAGTTCAGTCCTCATTCCCGCCCAGGGATGGTTATCTCAGACGCGAGGCGTCGGTTAGGGGAGTGTTTCCGGTTCCTAGAGTCAGCTCGGTAATCGTGAGAGCACTCTTTTTGCCTATGCTCTTCCTTAGTTCTCCTTCCTTCTGGCTGGCTGTTTTCTGCTGTTTGGTGTGCAGGAGGACAGGGGCATGGAGGAGGGTGTTTTCGGCCCTTTCTCTTGGGGCGCTGTAGTTTTAAAGTTGAAGTTTAGGCATAGCATTGTATTTTGTACCTTAAATGGTTTTGTTTGCTCCTTTGAGTCTGCTTTGTCAGTAGGTCACTGGGGGATCATGGGAGAAGACCAGCAGGATATACCTGGTGATGTCACAAGTTTGACTTGTCCAGTCTCCATGCTGCAGGAGGAGGTGCACTACCCAGTGGTGGAGGACTGAACTGTACTCCCTCAAGGAACAACAATTACCAGGTAAGTGTAATTTCCATTTGCCTCGGATCTTGCAACCTGTTGGCTTTGAGAAAGTTCACAATTCGCTGTTTCAGGAGCGCCTCCATTACTTTTCCCGCCACTGAGGTAAGGCTCACAGGCCTGTAGTTTGACACTTCTTCCCTGTCACCACTTTTGTGTAGAGGTACGACATCAGCCATTTCCAGTTCTGGGGAACCTCTCCTGTTTCCAAGGATCTGTTGAAAACATCTTTTAATGGCCCTGCAAGAACCTCTCTGAGCTCTTTCAGTATCCTAGGATGTATCTCATCCGGTCCCATGGCCTTGTCCACTTTCAGTTTTGCAAGTTGTACTAACACATCATCTTCTGTGAATGGTGTGGTATCTACTTCATTCCCAGTTTTATATTTGGGAGTCACAGGTGGTCCTTCTCCAGGACTTTCCTTAGTAAAAACAGAGCAGAAGTGTTTGTTTAACAATTTCGCTTTTTCAATGTCACTTTCCACGAGTGCGTTCCCAGCACTTCTGAGTCCTGCAGTTCCACCTCTGATCTTCTTCCTTTCCCCAATATACCTGAAGAAATTTTTGTCGCCACACTTCACATCTTTAGCCATCTTTTCCTCTGCCTTTGATTTTGCTATCCTTATTTCTCTCTTTGTCTCTTTGAGTTTGATCCTGTATTCATTTCTGTGTTCCTCTGTTTGCAAGCTTTTGAATTTTGCGAAAGCCGTGTTTTTTGCCTTTATTTGAGCAGCCACTTCTTTGGAAAACCAAATAGGTTTTCTTCTCCTCTTGTTTTTGTTTACTTTTCTTACATATTTATCCTTTGTCCCTTTTATTGCCACCTTTAGTTTAGCCCATTTCAGTTCCACTTCCCTTATCTCCTTCCACCCTGTCAGCGCCTCCTTTAGGTACTCGGCCATTTTATTGAAGTTTGTGTTTTTGAAGTTTAGGAACTTGAGCTTGCTATGATTGGCCTGTACCATGGCTTTTATCTCAAACCACACCGTGTGATGATCGCTGCTGCTCACAGGGGCACCCACGCAGACATTCGACACGCTATCACCGTTGGTGAGCACTAAATTCAGCGTTGAGCTTTCCCTGGTTGGTTGCATCACCACTTGTCTAAGTAATGCGTCTTGGAGAGCATCCACAATTTTTTTGCTTCTTTCCAGATTTGCAGAAGGAGTAAGCCAATCCACATTAGGTAGATTAAAGTCACCCAATATGATCGCTTCTCCCTTTGTGGCTATTTTGGCAATATCTATAATCAATTCGTTATCTATTTCTTCAGTTTGTGTCGGAGGTCTGTATACTACAGCAGTATGGATGACAGTGCCATCTCCTCTTTCCAACACAATCCAGAGGGCTGCTTCTTTTCCCCATGCCCCCTGCATTTCAGAAGCATTAATATTGCCCTTGACATACAAGGCTACTCCTCCTCCTCTTCCATTTTCTCTGTCTCTTCTGAATAGATTATAGCCAGCTATGGCTATATCCCAATCATGCGATTCATTTAGCCAAGTTTCTGTAATGGCCACAATGTCCAAATCCATTTCCACCATTAGGACTTCCAGGTCCGGAACTTCGTTGGCTAAACTTCGAGCATTAGTGCTCATTGCTTTCCAGGATTTAACTGGCTTGTGTGTATTTTGCATTGCTTTTGTTCTGCCCACATCTTCCCTCTTGTTTTTGATGTGTTGTTTAAAAGTGTGGCTGTTTCTGATGTTGTTCTGCTTTTCCAGGGGTTGACGTCCAGAGCTTGACCTTCCTCATCTGTGTTCACTTTCTGCTCTAAGTACTTCAACAACTTGGTTTGTATTCCTTCTGGCTGAAGAGTCTGGAAGGCACTTGACTATCTTCTCTCCATTGAACTGTGTTCCCAAGTTGGTGCCTCTGATGATGGAATCTCCAAGTATTAGTAGTTTGCTGTTTGGTGAGGTTTTCTTCATATTTGGTCCTCTAGCAGGAGATTGGGCAGTTTGTCTCATTCAAAAGCCCTTCAGTTTCTTTGGATTGGGCATCCTCATTAGCCAAGGCAGAGAAGGCATTATGCAGGGATATTTCCTGATGCATAGGATGTCTTTGTGTCACAGGTCGCAATCTGCTAGAACCCACTGTGATCCATTTATTCCTGGGGTGTTTGATTCTTTGTTGGAGTGGTGGTGGACGTTGTTCAGTTTGTATCTTAGAAGAGATGTGTTTCATTGCAGCCAATTCCTCCCTCAGTTCCACGTCCTCATTAGGCAAGGCAGAGGAGGCATTATGCAGGGATATCTCTTGATGCATAGGATGTTTGTGTGTTACAGGTCGCAATCTACCAGAACCCACTGTGATCCATTTGTCCCTGAGGTGTTTGATTCTTTGTGGGAGTGGTGGTGGACGTTGTTCAGTTTGTATCTTAGAAGAGGTATGCTTCATTTGCAGCCAGTTCCTCCCTCAATAGGGTCACTTCTTTATGCATGGCAGTTAGGTCTTCCCATAGTAGAGTCAGTTCTTTATGCATGGCAGCTGACCTGAAGCACAGAGGACAAGCTCTCAGGTTCCAAATGATTTGTCTTGGAATGAATGTACCACAGTTATTGCACTGAATACATGACATGCTGAATAAGCAGTCTTAGATGAAGAAGAAAGGAAGAAGAAGGGGCGGGCCTTAACCCAAGTTAAAAAGATAGATGGCAACGTATGCGACCACTATATAGGCAGTGCAGCCCCTGGGGCGGGTGGGATGAGGGGTAGGGGGGGCGAGAACCTAAGTGTCTCTGGTCAGTAGGCTGTTCCTGAACTGGGGCACCCACAGATATCTGCTCCAAGGCTACACAGGAAAGCAGTCAGTCAGAATATCCCCAAACATAATGTATAGCCACAGTTAAACCTTATATTAGCGATATCCCCAAAAAACAAACAAACAAACAAAGTGTTGATGTTTGCAAGCTTGAGTTGGCATGAAGGAGATTCACATAGGGGCTTGTTTACAAAGCCGCGGTAGCGGTTCGCGATTGTTATTGGAGCCGCGGCCCATTGATTTCAATGGTACCGCGGCTCTGAATAACGATCGGGAACCGCTACCGTGGCTTTGTAAACAAGCCCCATAGTGTCCTAGTTTAGACTTTGGAGCCTGTGTGCATCTAGCTTTGTGGAGGTTGCTATATTTTGCTTGTGGGTCCTCTGGTTCTTTTTCCAGAGGAGACCAAATGATGGAATAACTCACACCTCTTGTAGGCGGCAGAATCCAATATTCGCTTGTTTCAAGTGAAATGGTCAGAGGAGCTCCTTTTATATCCTCCTTAGGAGAAGAAAGCAAATGAAAAACCTACTTCAGGTGGTCTTGGAACCTGAGCTTAGTCCTGAAGGCCCTGACATCCCTTCCTCTCAAGCCTCTTAAGTTGGTTCATGGAGATTAGTATCCCTCTTCTGCCGGACTTTAGGCTTATCATTTTTGACTAGGAAAGTCAAGTGAGGTAGGCCAGGACAGGGACTGGCATTCTCAAGTTGGGCTTAGGCCTGTCTTGTAGGTTCCCAGTCCCTTCCAAATACAGGTAGGCTACTTTGACTATAAATAGGTCCTGAAAATGAGACAGCAATCTCTAAGGTATTGCATTCTGGAAGAATCAAAGATGCAGTTGTTGCAGTCCTGCAAAAGTTAGCCTTCAGTCACAGGTACTTGAGGCCTGACGAGCTCCTTCATGATAGCACAGGAATCTTTATAGGCAGGGTTTGAATCCCTTTATAGAAGATAATGGCAGGTAGAGGCGTTGCCTCCGTTACATTTCTACTCTACGCACCTAAGCTTCTATTAAAACTGGGAGTCTCTACCTTGGACACGAGATCCAAAGAGCTGTCATGGCTTGGACTAGGGAGAGCTTGGTTACATTTCATTTGTCCAGACTGGTCTGATAGGGGCAATAAGGAAGGTGATTTTTTTTTTTTTTTGTAATTTATATTTTTTATTTTTATTTTTCAACCTTTACAGACGTATACTTCAACTTTTACAAACTTATTCATACACGATCTCTCACCTCCTCCTCTCCTTCCAACATTGAGCATGAACTCAAACTTCAACATTTATCCTGCTCTTCCCCCTTCCATTTATAAACTTCTTTTTGCTTCTTTTTTCTTTATATGTACATTCTTATACTACTAATATACCAAGCTTATCAAATAAACATTTCCTATAACTCCCCCCTTTGCACCTCCTTCATCCCCTTTGCTTTTTCCACCTCTGCCTTAATATATTCCTCTCCTCCTACCCACCTTTCCCCCCTACCCCCTCTCCCCCCCAAATTCTCTATCACCCCGATTCTCTATCCCCCTCTTACCTCCCCTCCCCTCCTACCCTTATTCTCGACCCCCAACCCCTCGATCCCATCACTCATCCCCCTCTTTACCTCCCTCTCTTTGCCATACTTGCTCCACCCCCTTTCCCCTCCAGTTTTCGTACCATTGCCACATTTTTTTTGTTTTCCTATCTGATGCCTTCTATGCACTTCCATGATACATAAACCCCACAGCTGTTCCAACTTACTCACTACCTCCCTCATAGGAGGTACTGCAACATTCTTCCACCATCACAAAAGACTCATACGGGCTGCTATAATTCCATATCCCATAAAGATTGCCATATCTCCCTCTCCCTCTTTCACCCCCTCATTGAGCACGACCATCGCCGGTGTTAGTATTGTCGGCACTCCCGTGATCTCCCCATATAGCCTTCCCACCTTCCCCCAATACCCCTGCACCTTTGGACACTGCCATATCATGTGTATTAATTCCCCCGTTGCCCTGCACTTCTTCCAGCACTCGAGCTATCTGGAAATATTGCCTGGGTCCGTACTGGTGTCCAGTACATCCTAAACCTCAACTTCAAACTATTTTCTAGCATTGGAGTTCCCCTGGCCAACTTATAGGTTCTCGCATAATATGTCTGCCCACTGGCTATCCTCCCAAGATCCCGGAATATCCTCTTCCCATCGCTGCTGCCACCTCCCCTTCTCCCTCACCTTCTGTAGGAGCATTTTGTATATTTTTGATATTACCCCTTTCTGTGACTACTGTTTCCCCATCATCTCCTCAAATTGCATAGGCTTCTGTTCCATATCTGATTTCACCTCCCGTGTATTCATAAAGTACCACAATTGCACATATGCATATTGATCCTTTTTTTTTCTAGCCGATACTCTTGCTGGAGTTCCTCAAATGTTTTAATCTCCCCCCCCCCCCCCTTTTCGTAACAGTTGTCTTAGCCTCTTTAGCTCTTTTCCACTCCACTCCTTAAATACCTTAGAATTCCCTCCCATCCCAGTATCGCCTACCTCTCTAATAAATGTATATCGTGAATACACTTTCCTTTCCATAAGAAACCCCCTCCATTTTTTCCACACCTGAAACATAAGCTCCTTAAATGGATTATCCTTCCCTTCATTCTCTCTCCAACCACCCGGGTCCCATATTCTCCTCTCCTTAAATTCTTCACCCCCTGACTCAATTTGTACCCAACTTAAGATATCCACCCCCTCCCGCCACGCTAACAGCGCCCTCAATTGTGCCACTTCAAAATATTTCAGCAAGCATGGCTCCCCCAACCCCCCTTTGCCCTCATTTGATACAAGGTCCCCCTTGCAACCTTGGGGTGCTTCCCTTCCCAAATAAACTGCATAATCATATTCTGCATCTTCCCTATCTCCTTCTTAGTCACCCTGCACGGCAAGGATGTGAACAGAAACAGCAGTCTCAGCAGGACATTCATTTTCACTGCCGCTATACGGCCCAACCATGACAATCGTAGCCCCCCCCCCCCCTTTGCGAAATCTCCCCTTATGGTTTCTGTCAAAGCCTGTTAATTCCACTGTTTGATCCTCTCTATTGGTTTCCCCAATTGTATCCCCAAGTACTGAAACTGCTGCTTCACCCATTTAAAATTAAAATGCGACTGTAACCTTTCCTCTAGTCCCCCTTGCAGATTAAACCCAAGGACCTCTATTTTACCAGAATTGATTTTATAGCCTGCTATACTACTAAACCCCTTTATAATTCTCATCAATGTGGGCAAGGTGGTCAAGGGCTGCGTCAATGAGAATATCGCATCATCTGCGAACAACGCTATTTTCTCCTCCCTCCTTCCCTCCCACTACTACCCTTTTACATCCGCTTCCCTCCTGACCGCTTCAGCCAAGGGCTCAATTGCCAGCGCAAACAAAAGTGCTGATAGAGGACACCCTTGCCTGGTACCCCTCCCCAATGTAAACTGCTCAAAGTATCCTCCATTTATCCGGATCCTCACCCTCGGGTGCTCGTATAAAGTTTTTATCCATGCTATATACTTGTCCCCAAATCCCATCTTCTCCAACACTTGAAACATATAGGGCCATTCAACTTGGTCGAACGCTTTCTCCACGTCTACCGTAACTAATACCGCCTTCTCTCCATTGCCCTGAAGATGCCAAGCAATGTTCATCACTTTCCTTATGTTATCACTTCCTTGCCTCCCTTTACAAACCCAGTCTGATCTCTATATATGATCTTAGGCAAGATCCCCTGAATCCGATTGGCCAATACCTTAGCGAAAATTTTGGTATCCAAATTTATCAATGAAATGGACCTGTAGGAACCGCACACCCCCTTGTCTTTACCAGGTTTTGGTAACACTGTGATACCCGCTTCCCCATCGTCTGAGGAATCCCTTCACCTTCTAGTACCCTATTAAATACCCGAGTCAATATTGGTGTAATTTGCTCCACCATTTTCTTATAGAACTGCACTGTATACCCATCCAATCCAGGGGACTTTCCTATTTTCAAGGACTTCATGGCTTCCTTCACTTCCCCCTCCTTTATTTCCTCTCCTATTCTTTCCCTATCCTCTGGATCAACCAGACACAACCCGCTCTCCTGCAAATATCTCTTTATCTCCTCCTGTCCCTTTTGCAACTCACTGGTACAACTTTCGGTAATGTTCTCTAAAAATCTGACTAATCTCTTTCGTGCGATGTACCATCCACCCCTTATTGTCCCTAATTCCTTCTGTATATGCTCCTAATTCCTTCTATATATGCTGCCTGCCGTTGGGCACGCATCCTACTTGCCAGTATCCTCCCTGTTTTATTTCCCCCCTCAAAATATTTTTGTTTTAATACACTTAGTTTAAACGCTATTTCTTGTCCTCTCAGCCTATTTAGCTCTGCTCTTGTTTTTATCAGTTTAGCCATTTACTCTATTTGTCCACTGATGTTGGGCCTCCAGCTGCTTTATCTGCCCTAACAAGTCCCCTTCCACTTTCTTCTCCCTTTTAAGCCGCGCTGCTATACTTATTAGTTTTTCTCTGATTACTGCCTTTAATCCATCCCAAATGGTTTTCAACTGGACCTCTCCTGTCTCATTGAAGGCCAAATACTCTTTAATAGCCGCTCTCACCACCCCCACATGCTCCTTGTCATCCAACAATGAGTCATTTAGTTTCCAAAACTTGATCCCCTCATCCTCAGCTCCTATATCAAAAATCACACTAACTGGGGCATGGTCTGTCCAAGTAATTTCCCCTTGTTCTACCTCCTTTACTTTTGATGACCATTTGCCACCTCCCCATATGTCCAATCTGCTGTATGTCCCATGCACCTGTGAATAAAATGTGTATCTACGCTCCCCTGTGTGTCTAGCCCTCCATAAATCTATCACCCCTAGTCTCTCCTGCATCCTCTTCATGCTTAGTCTATCCTTCTTCCTTGGCTACCCTGCTGTCCACTATTATCCAGCCTTGGGTTACTAGTTAAATTAAAATCTCCCCCCAATATTAACTGAGCATCACCCAATTCCTTTATTTTGTCAAATGCTTCTCCATGTTCCTCATTTGGACCATATATGCTTACCACCCACACCTCTTCCTTCCCCACACACAACTTCACTCCCACCCATCTCCCGTCTTTCCCTCTCCTCTCACCTACTACAAAATGTCCAAATGCTTCCCCCACCAAAATTCCTACCCCTCCTTTTCGAGGATTCGCCCTCTGCCCCGCTAACACCACCTTTGGATATTTTTTTGAGTGTAACAAGTATTCCTGCCCCACCTGTAGATGTGTCTCCTGTATACAAATGATGTCTGCATTCATACGCCTACCCTCGCCCTCTAACATCCTTTGTTTTTGCCACGTTCTTAACCCTTTTACATTAATGGTAGTAACCCCTAATTGCTTAGTTTTCCCTCCACACTTGTGCCTTCTTTCCTCCCTTTCTCTTCCATCCTCCTCCTCCCTCCCCCCCGAATCCCCTCCTATACCCCTTCTTCTCCTCCTCTTTGCCCTCTGTTTTCCCTCCCCCTTCCCCCTCCCCCTTCCCCCCTACTTGTCCAGGAGTAGTTAGAGTAGTGTGTCTCCTGCTCCCCCCACCTGCCCCACCTCCCACCCCATCTTCTTCCCTCCTCCTCCTCCTTTAACTTTTCCCCTATTACCTTCCATCTCCCTCCCTCCACCCACATATCTCAATATTCAAAAACAGCATGTAAAAAACTTTTAACGTTTCAACCATTCCAATTGTATACTTTGCAAATACTTCTGTTGCTATACATTGTACTCTACACAACTATTTTATCGCTAGTTCGCCATCTTTTCCTTCGCTTCCTCTCCCAGCATGCCCATCTGTAAGCATTCCATCACCTTAGCTGGTCATCGCTTAGCTTTTTCTTTGCTCTCTTTACTCCGTCCCTTCTTCAGTTCTTTCAGCAATTTGACGCTTTTCCGCCTCATTCTCTGTTTTGTCCATATCATTTCTGCTATTAGTTTTCTCTGTCCTCATCCCCGCTTCTTGTAGCGCTGCGTTAGCCTCTTCTAACGTATGTACTCTCCAAGTTTTCCCTTTTAATGTGAAGGACAACCCAAAAGGATGCAACAACCTGTATTTAATATCTCCATTTCTCAATATCTGTGTAACAGGTTGCATGGCTCTCCTTCTCTGCAATGTTTCACTTGACAGGTCCTCGTATATAGTTACTGGGTATCCTTGCCAATTTAAGCCCCAAAGCTCCTTATTTTTGTTGCAATCCTTTCCTTCATTTTGTATCCAGTAAAACATATGATATCTCTAGGTCTATTCACTCTCGCCGCGCCCAGTGCTCTGTCCAGTGCAATCTCATCAGGACCCACATCCCCCCCCCCCCCCCTTTCTGAGTATTTCCGAACATATTGAAGCTGCCACTTTCACGTTGTCTTGAAATTCCTTCTCCTCTGGCACTCCTCGGATCCTCAAGTTATTCCTGCGAGACCTATTTTCCAAGTCCTCCAGTTTATATTGCATCTTCTTTTGCCATTGTTGAACTTCCTGAACCCCCTGATGTTGCTCCTCTTGTTGCTGCTCTAGACTTTGCAGCCGATTCTCGTGGTTTCCTGCTGTGTGTGTCGGTTCCGCTATGTCTTCCTTCAAATTTCCTATAAGATCACTGAGCTCTGTTTTTACTGCTTGCACCTCTTTCTTTATTTCAGTGAACCATTCCTTTAGCTCTGCTCTGGAAATGTCCTTAAAAGTTTCCTTTCCTTGTTCTACAGTATTTCTGTTTGTAGACCCCTCAGCTGCCTCCATTTGTTCAGCATTTTTATTTTTATTCTCCAAGGCATAATGTTCACCGAGGGGGGGCCCCCCACTCTGAAAAGCATATTCTCTCAAGTCCATAGTTTTTCTTCTCGTAGCCATGATATGCTTCTTGACTCTCCCTCTGTCCTCCCCTTCAGCCACTGCGCACCAAAGAAAGTTTTGACTTTAGTTCTGTTCTTTTTATACCCACAAACACCCAGATTTCTTCAAGATTATCCTTGTTGTTCCTCCCTGCCTGCACTGTTTCAATTTTCACCACTATCTTTTTTTTGTTCTTTTTCCCTTTCCTCCAATATATTTATTGGGCTGTCCACTTTGCTGCTTTTCCCCATCAGTGCTCTCCCCACTACTTTCACCGGAGTACTTTAAGAGTTTCAGTCTTTGTATTCTTCTTTCCCTTTCCCCCCTGCTCTTCTGTTCCCCTCCTTCACTACTGCGTTCACCTTTTCTTGCCTTTGCTGCTCTCTTCCCCGTCTTCTTTAGTACTTCCATGCCCCATACCGACTCACTCAGCCATCTTGTCTGCCACGTGGTTGCCGATCTCCATTTTTACCGATTTTCCCTTTGGTGTCCTTTTTCCTTTTTTCTTTGTGTGCTCCCGTTCTTTGTCCGCCTCTGCAGTATGCTCTCTCTCCTGCTCTGCACCCCCGCTGGTCTGCTGCTTACTCCTCTTCCTCACCCGGCGCTGTCAGTCTGCTTTTCAGGCTTTCTCTTCGCCGCCGATCGCGTGGCTCTCTCCCCTGTTGCTCCCGGAACTTGCCATCACTGCCGCCCGCTATTCCTTCGCTCCCCTCTTAGTCTAGCGGCTCCAATCCAGCTTTTCGCATCCCGGCTGCTACCGGGGTTCTCCTCCTCTATTTTCTCTTTTAGTTTTCACTCTGCAAGGTTTCTTTCTTATTTTTTATGGCAGGGTTAGCCCGGAGCGGTGCCCTCACATCACCATCAGTTTCGGTGATGTCACTTCCTTTCGGAAGGTGAATTTTAAACGTACTATTCCTATTCGTCTCTCTGGGCCAGTCCAGGAAAGTAGGGTAGTCAACCTTCTCCAGCAGCTGAGGGCTGAAAAGAACTGAAAACTCTTTGCTGACAGGCGCACTAGCTCCCCCTGGTGTCCGAGAGTCTCCATCAGTCTTTCAGTTCTCAGCAGCTGAGCTAGTCGTATAGCTGACAGGCTCCGGAGAGACTAATAGGAACAGAGTTATAATTTAACATACAGAGTTTCGGATCTGCAGGCGGTCTCGTGCAGAGCACCGTACCTTCAGTTTTCGGAGAAGGTAGTATTGCGGCCGGTACCGTCTTTTCTGCCTAAGGTAGTCTCTAGTTTTCATCTGAATCAAGCCGTTTTCCTTCCTACTTTTCGTCCGCGTGAGGGGGAAAAATGGGATCGGTCGCTGAAGAGGTTGGATTTGGGACGTGTGTTGCGAAAATATCTTAAGGAGACGAAGTCTTTTCGAAAGTCGGACAGGTTATTCGTGCTATTTGGGGGTCCGGCTAAAGGGAGAGCGGCGACTAAGGCATCTATCGCTCGTTGGGTGAAGCATGCCATTCAGACAGCTTATCAAACAAAAGGCGTGGTGGCTCCGGTGGGGATAAGAGCGCATTCTACTAAGAGTTGGGCGACTTTGTGGGTTGAGTATGCCTTGGTTCCGCCAGTGGATATCTGTAGAGCGGCCACGTGGTCTACTTTGCATACATTTGCTAGACACTATCGGTTGGATGTTCAGGCCAGGGTGGATGCTGCAGTGGGGGCCTCGGCGGTGGTAGCGGGGCTCGCAGGACCCTCCCGGTTGTAAGTACTGCTTTGGTACTGCCCTACTTTCCTGGACTGGCCCGGAGAGACGAATAGGAAGGAGAAATTAGACCTTACCTGCTAATTGTCTTTCCTTGAGTTCTCTCCGGGCCAGTCCAGGACCCTCCCATTGTTGTCTGTGGGTATGCCAGTTGTTAATGTCCTCGGCAAAAAGGTGTTCCACTCATAACAGGTTGCCTAGCTGGTGGCTGGAGCTGGGGACATCTGTGACATTGGAAAGAGAATTGTTGCCGAAACTGTAAAATCAAACTAAAAAAAAAAAAAAAAAAAAGAGAGGAGGCAGGGGCGTTCCTGTTCCAGTACGCACTCTCTGATTATATCGGCAATCCTTTGAGGTTAGTTCTTTTGTTGTTTTGGTTTCAGTTTAATATAGTTTTAGGCACACTGCTTTGATACCATAAGACTGATGGACTCTCTCGGACACCAGGGGGAGCTAGTGCGCCTGTCAGCAAAGAGTTTTCAGTTCTTTTCAGCCCTCAGCTGCTGGAGGAGGTTGACTACCCTACTTTCCTGGACTGGCCCGGAGAGAACTCAAGGAAAGACATTTAGCAGGTAAGGTCTAATTTCTCCTTAATTTCCTTTCCTTTAGTCTAGTCACACCAGTACAGACCTTCTCGGGGAAACTGCGACAGGCAAAAATTCACAACGGGGCCAGCCCCAGAGTTGATCCAAGGTGTTAGCACCCTAGGCAGACTTTAAGCTTACACCTCCACCTTCCCAAGCTGTCAAAAACCATTGTTTTAGCTCTGAATGCCCTGCTCTTTGCCTCCCTAGGTGACTGCCTGGTTGGACCAGTCCTGATTCACAGACTGGCAAATTCAGAAACTAAGAGCAATTGCATTGTTGCCCATTCTGAAGTTACTGGGAGCTAATTTGGTGTGCAATCTCATTTCTGGGTTAATGATCCAGGAGATATATTTTTGACTGCATCAGGTTTGGTTTTGATGGTGTTTTAGTGGTTTTTAACTTTGACATAGGTATGCTGAAGGGCAGGAGGAAGCACTAGCTTGTTGGGAAAGAAGTCAGCTATGAGCTTTTTGCTCTGTCTCTATATGCTGTCAGGGAGACATAACCCACGTGTGGACAGGCCTGGGAGCACTGTTCCCTCTAAGCTGTGCGCGTGTGCGCGCGCACACACCTCGCCGAGTGAGCGCACATACTTTACAACAGAGCGCACAAAAATTACAGTTCTGATTCTGATAGAAAACAACAAAGACGTCTTAAAATTTAAAAGTTGTTGTGTATTTATGGTTTTCACAAGTTCTACAATATTTTCTAGTGCAATCAATGTGGTGTACATACTGTATTCTGACATGTAGTCAAATTTTAAAGTATATAACTCCGAGTGTCGTTATGTGGCGCACAAAAATTTAACCTTCCTTCAAAAGCTGCACAGCTGATATTTTATGCGTACACAGCCTACAGAAAATTAGAGGGAACATTGCCTGGGAGGACTAAAGGGAAGGAGATTAACAGAAATTTAAATTTTGCTATTGCTATGTAATTTAAAAACCATTGGGTTGGTATTCAGTGCCATTTGCCCATATAGCACAATCTACTGTGTGGATAAAGTGCCACTGGTTGGGATATTCAGTGGTTGCTGAATATCTTATCTGACCCACCTCATCACTGTTCAGATAGTGCCAGGTGGCCTGTGTGAATTATCCATATGGCAGCAAAGTTTGTTTCAGCATTGCTGTATGGATAGCTATCCACATAGCTTAGAACAGTAAAATGCTGTCCTAATTGCAATCCAGTTAATCTATCCATATAGCGATGCTGAAAATTGCCATTACAGGGACAGTGCCAGTGCTAGCTACTATCTGGATACTAGCATTGAATATCTGGTTTGCATTTAGTGTGGTGACTGGCATTTTTAAAAAAACGCTACCGCTGAACATTTAACTGGTGTATTTTGATGGGAATCAGGAGATCTTGAATAAAATAGTAGGCTTGATTAATCACATTTTTATTAAAAATAACGGAAATTTAATTAATTTTAACTTGCATTCTGGTGTGCTGTGGCTGCTGTTGTCATCTTTCTTTCTGCTGATTGGGGGACTTCAGCATTCCTAAATGGTATCTTCCCATGGTACCCTTGTATTACATTTCTTGATGGGTCTCCCTTACCCTTATTTTATTCCTATTCTTTTTTTTTCTCAAGTGGTCACCGCTTCCCATATGGCAGGTGCAGCTATGTATGAATTAGTGCGAGTTGGGCACTGTGAGCTGGTTGGAGAGATTATTCGACTAGAGGGGGACATGGCCACCATTCAAGTATATGAAGAAACCTGTATCCTTTCCATTGTATTAAGTGTACTTGTGGACTCCATTGAAAATATAAAGCAAACATTGCCTTCTGAGACATATCAGAACAGAAAGTGACCGTATTATTCCTCAAAGAAATCATTGACTTGTTCTTGCTGAATTTTTAATGTTGGAACATTTTCAATTCTGCTAAGATCTGGAGCTGCCCTGCTGCTTTTCACCACTGCAGATATATTTTTCCCATTTAGCAGAAAAATGGGTAAAAACATAACCATCTCAAGGGTTGGGCAAAAAGGGTGACCACCTAGGACATCAAGATGGGTTGGAGGCGGGGGTAATTGCCACACTAGCCTTTTGAGACGGTATGAGCATGGAAGCCTGAAGGGGGAAGGTAGGTGCTGTCTTCTTTCACTCGGGGCAGTCATTGAACAATTGACTATGTCTCATTCAGGTTTGGTCAAAACTTAATGAATGCTATTTCTTAAATGAGACATTATATGGCTTATGGGTTCTTTAGACTTAATATACCGCCCCTTCGAACCAGCAGCAGGGAGGTTTACAATAAAATGATAGAAAGGAACTACATATCAAAAAGAAAAGGGAGAGAGAGAGAGCAGGCTTAGATAATTATAATTGTTTCTGCTTACTAGGCAGGGTTCCAGAAATGTCCCAGAGCATTGTAACATTCTAGCTATCTGCTCATCAATTGTAAATATCTAAACAGACTGGCCTGATGAGTCTGTGGCAAGTGCAGCATGCTGCCTTGTGAAAGGTGCCCAGGTTGGGTCCTCTGCGACTTATGCCCATGTCTACCAAGGCTGGGGATGCTGAGGAGGTAACTTTTATAGCCTTGGGGGGATGGGGGGAAGGGTTTATCTTTGCTCAAATATTATAGCTGATGGCTAGAATCCGTAAAGAACCTGTTGCTAGAGTGACTAGACTATGAATAGTGAGAGGATGGGTCTATTAAATGGGGACACTTTGCCAGCTGATTGCGAATGAGGAAACATTGCTTCGGAATCAAAGCCCTGTCCCTAATTGAAATGAAAGTAGAAGGAGAAAGGAAGAATTACTGAACCAAAAAAAAAAAAATCTAAAAAAAACAGCGAGCTCTTGGGTAATTTTTATAAGGAGCCACCTAAAGATACAAGCCCATCAATGCATGTAAATCACTTATTTTCAGTGGCATATGCATGTGAATAGGCTTCTACATGCGTACTTTAGCTGGTCTCTATAAGGTGCATGCATTAGGCCGATGACACATACTTTCACTGCGAGCATGCACATGGGCATGTAAATTATTAAATACTAATCTCCAGGAACAAGCAGGAATGAGTCTTCACATATGGCACGTCGGTACCGACGGAGTCTGCGTGGGAACGCTTCCCAGCGTCCAATCAGAAAGCCTTTGGAAGCATCCCACCACGCCTGCGTGCTGCCTTCCTGCCTTCCCAACTGTCTCTCCTCAGTTTTTGTTTTTCCGCGGAGCCGGCAGGATGTCCTCCTGTCACCGCAGAAAATTCTTCTTTTATTGTTTAGTTTTCTTGTGGTTGCGGCTGCCTTACCCGACGCTACCGGTACCGCCGGTGTTTCTTTTTCCTTTTCTTGTAAAATTTTTCCCTCCTAAGGAATATTTTTTCTCTGTAGTGTCTCACGGTTTCTCAGGCCTCTCTATTTTCCTTCATGGAACCGCCAGTCACTCTCCTCAAGAAATGTAAAAACTGTGGCGGTACAACCTTATTTTTAGACACTCACAATTGGTGTCTAAGCTGCTTGGGTCCTGACCATTTTCCTCCGGAGCCCTCGGGCAATACTGTTGTGGGAAGAAGTTTTCAACATAGAGTTCCCCTCGACATGCGGTCCCCATCCAACTTCAGGGTACCGACTATATCTTCTACACAGGATCAGGTAACCCAAAAACAGTCTGTTAAGACTAGCCAGTCCTCGAGCGGCAGTTCTCATGCAGGGCATGGAGCTGCCTATGGCCTTGCCTTCGGGAATCCACTGGCTTCAAAACCCCGGTGGGAGTCTTCGGCCTCCAAAACCTGTGTGGGGTTTCAGGTTGTTCCTGAGGTTCACCCCTCACAGAACATAAATGAGCCATGCCTGGTGGTGGCATCCGCTTCGAGCGGTACCGATACCCCGGCATCGGCAATGGTGTTGGATAAAACACTCCTTGCCAAGGATCGTCGTCTAGCATTCTCGGTACCTACGGGGCCGGTGGATACGCTCCAGACCGACCTTCCAGTATCGGTACAGGCACCGATACTACTACCGACGTCGGTACCCTCCAGACATGCATCGATAGACTCGCTTCCTTCGATGCCGAGTCTGGAATCGATCTCCAGTCTGGAGGACTGGGTACCAACTCGCCTTGGTACCGACACCCGTCAGTACTGAGGGCTCGGTTCTGATGATTCGGTGCCGCAACCTTCGGTTCTTACGATACCGTTAGAGTTGTTGCCGGCTGGCCTTCATCCACCGGTATCTGATACGGTACCGAAGCCGGTACCGAGGTCCACTTTACCATTGCAGTCAGTGCCTTCCATGCTTCTCTCGTCAGGATCGCTTCCCTCGATACCGAGTCTGGAATCAATCCCTAGCATGGTCGATCTGCTACCGACTAGCGCTGGTCCCGTCATTCCACACTACCAGCGATCATCCTATAAGGCTTCCATACTGCACCATCCAGGATCTTCTATTCCTAAAAGCTGGGATAGATCCCTCGGTGCCAATGCTAGTTCTGCATCAGCTCTAGCCTATCCAAGGGAAGTTCCTTCTGTGGATCCTTCTTTTCAGGTTTTCATCCTGGATATGGCAAAATCTCTTGCCATTTCTGTTCCTGGACAGGGTCGTACACAAGGCAATACAGGATCCCTTTATAGTCCTGAAAGAGCAAAGGAAAACATCATGCTACCTTTGCATCATTCCTTGCAGGACCTCCTTCTACGAATGTGGGAAGCTCCTTTGAAGGTACCCCCACTTTCCAGAGCAACTGATCTTCTATATCAGATGCCCCCTTCTCCAGGATTCCAAAAGACTCAACTTCCTCATCATTCCATTGTTGTAGAATCAGCAATGAGGCGGGTGAAGAGTACTAAAAAGCACTCTTCTTATCCGCCAGGTCATGAGTCTAAAACTTTAGATGCCTTTGGATGTCAAACCTTCCAGGCATCCATGCTTTCAGCAAGAATTCTCTCATATATTTTTTATATGGGTTTATCTCTTGAGGAGGTCACAAAGAAGTTACATCTTTTGACTCCTTTTCTTCAAGAGCCCAAGAGTGCAGACTATTCCTCACTGGTTAGTCATGCTCAGAATATCTCTAGGTTTCTTACTCGTGCTTCCCTAGACTCCTTTGAGTCTGTTAGCAGGACTTCTGCTATAGCTATAGGAGCACGACGTAAAGCCTGGCTTCAAGCTTCAGACTTGGACAAATGGGCACAAGTGAGACTGGGAAATACTCCTTGCACTGGAGAAAATCTCTTTAACAAGGAGTCTTTATTCCAGGTTGCTCAGTTAACAACTGACTATCCTGTTTCCAGGGGCTGTTCAATGCCTTCTCCTTTCCCAGTTGGTAGGAAAGGTCCTGTCAAAATGTCTTCCCCTAGGAGAAGAAAATTTTATCCATCTTCTGCCCATCATACAGATGTTCCCAAACAGGGGAAGCATCATCCTGGGTTGATGAATCCGCAACTTCAGCAGGGTCAGCAAACCCAGCAATCACAGGACTTCAAATAGTTCGTCACTGCAATTCTTGATTGGGGGTTAGAGTAGCAGTCTGCTTCTTTTTATTTGCAGTGTCTGCACTAACTTTATTCTAACCTTCTTTCATATCTCTTATGTGAGATATTTTCTCTTTAACCTTTAAAGGTTTTTATGATGATCATGCCCATACTTAACAGGGTTTTCCTCTTCCTCTTGGAGGAAAGAGAACTAACTATTAATAGACAGTAGTTTTCCCTGTACTGGCATGTATCATCTCACCTGTCAGAGACTTCCTCCATAGTTAGTCTTTTTCAACATTGGCTTACCCCCTCTTACTATACCAGTTGGTCTGTAAGAGGGACCCCTTTTACGCTGGTAAGCTCCTATAGTCCTTTACTTCTTCTACAGGGGGATCCTCCCTTCTGGAGTTGTCTTCCCCCCCCCCTTGTTACCTTAGGGCAGCCCATCAGACAATAGGAAATCCTACTAGGTCTGTTATTCTTTTTCCACATCCAAAAGAGGGAGAGGAAAGAGATGTTCTCCGCTGCCCTGGTATGTTGCTGCAGATACAGCAATTCCTAGTGTTAAGCCACTGGTTATGTCCTCCACACAACCAGGGATTCTCCTCCACTAGCAATCCTTCTAGCCTCACTGCTAGGTCCCAAACAGGTTATCTTAGCAAGGCTTGGTTGGTTAACTTCTATTCTT
The DNA here is from genome assembly GCA_033557465.1 of Ichthyophis bannanicus. Classification (NCBI taxonomy): domain Eukaryota; kingdom Metazoa; phylum Chordata; class Amphibia; order Gymnophiona; family Ichthyophiidae; genus Ichthyophis; species Ichthyophis bannanicus. Next base: position 376,172,303 of record CM066034.1, on the reverse strand, counting down.
TGCCCCCTTGTCCTGGGCAGAATAGTTGGTTGCCTGCTGGTTTTCCACAGCCACTTTTTCTTCTAACCAACCTGCAGCATGCTCTCTGCAACTCTACAATGTAGCTTTGCACTATGGGCCCTTGCTAGAGAGCATTACTATCTTGCCTAACAGATAACCCCAGATGGTTAACAGGATTCCCCCAGTCATGTTCCATGACTGGTAGGTATTCCTACCCTTACCATCTCATCTTAAATCTCTTTTGAGACATCAGTCTCGGGCTTTTCATTACGTGAAAACCTAAAGAAGGGCCAGTTCCCTAGCCACATCCCCTCTGGTCTTCTCCTCAGAGATAATTTTCTTCACTGGCAGTTAGGGAATGCCCAATACCCTTCTTGCCCTCAAGGGCAAGTCGCTAGGGTATCTTTCTCCAGTGGCGTTCTTTATCCATTCTCCATATGGCAATTCTGGAGAAATCTGGCCTTCCTGCCTACAGACTGAAATTATCCTCTGCCTTTTTCATGTAGACCATCCTGGTTATTCAAAGCTTCTTCTTGTCAGGGAGACCTCTCCTCTGACTCCGCCAATCATAACCAGGAAAAGAGAATTCTCTGTATATCTATTCAAGCAGGTATTCACCTTCTTGCTGTTAGATGAATCTTCCTCCTAGGGGGGATCAGTTTCTATAGACCTCTCTCCTTCAACATACCTGGAGATATGTGTCTATAGGTCTATCTATCTATCTATATCTATCTATATCTATAGCTATATCTATATCTATCTATATCTATATCTATATCTATATCTATCTATATCTATAGCTATATCTATATCTATCTATATCTATATCTATATCTATATCTATCTATATATATATATATATATATTATCTATCTGTGTGTTTTCTGCCCATACATATCTCCTGTAGATATATGCATATACACCCTATATGTGTATATATCCAATATTTATATCTATATATATACAAAGATATATTTTTACATCTACTGAGATATATTTTCAGATAGATATGTATCCATATACTTATCTATCTGTTCTGTCAGGTTCAAATGTCCTTCATTCCTATATGATCCTGACAGATGGGCAATACCCCTATCAATGTTATGCCAGCATACTTAGGGGTCTACACCTATAACCACTTCCTGTGGTAGTTAACACCTGCCATGTAGGTTAGGTACTCCTGAAGCTCTCCATATACCTTCTTCTTTCCTAATTGACCCCATTTTAGGAAAGACATTGTGGAGCTTCAGTCAATCTAAAGCTTAGCGCTCCTGAGCCTGTCCTTACTTCTTGTCAGATACAGGGGTCTCCATACCCTTTCCTTCCTACATGGACTGATTCCATCCCAGTTCAGTTAGGTCAGACTCAATTTTCCTGTTGGTCCTAAATTTGTACTGTTTTTGGACCTGATCAGCTTAAGCTTTCTGTCATGCTACCTTCTGCGTCTCCGCTGAAGTTCTACCTCTTATACTACCCCAGTTTTTCCCCTGGGGCTATTTCTCACCCTAAATAGTTCTGACCTCCACTGTTTTTCTCTAATCTTACTACCTCCACTTCTCAGTGAGGTACCCCTTTAGCACATTCACTGGCTCTTTTAACAGATCCATATGTACCTCAGTGAACTTGTGCAAGATCAACAGGGGAGGCCCAGATTAAAAAATATTCTCTATACAGGGTATTTCTCTTTAGTAACCCTGTTCTAGCAGCTGTTCCACAGCTCCTTTTCTGTTTTCAACTCCTACCCTCCATCCCAGGATGCCTGAGGTGTTAAACAATAGCATGGCTCGTTCTAGACTTGCAACATGCTAGGACTCCCCCTAGGCATCTGAGTTTGGGAGTCCCCATATGTGAAGACTCATTCCTGCTTGTTCCTGGAGATAGCACAGTTACTTACCTGTAACAGGTGATCTCTGGGAACAGCAGGAATAAGTCTTCACAACCCATCCACCTCCCCTAGGAGTTGCATTTTTCTATATCTCTATCTTTCCCTTCCTTGATTTCTCTCTCTCTTTGTCTCAGCTTTCAAACTTAACTGAGGAGAGACAGTTGGGAAGGCGGGAAGGCAGCACGCAAGCTTGGTGGGATGCTTCCAAAGGCTTTCTGATTGGACGCTGGGAAGCGTTCCCGCTCAGACTCCGTCGGTACCGACGTACCCATATGTGAAGACTTATTCCTGCTGTTCCCAGAGATCACCTGTTACAGGTAAGTAACTGTGCTTAATTTACATGCATTCTTGAGAAATATAGGCATGGGCATTTATACTAGTCCCCTAGGGTTAGTGCTTGGGAAGGTAGAAGGTCACCATAACAGAGGAAGGCCGTCAATGAGATGGATCGATAAAATAACAGCTATGGATACCACTCTATCAACAATGAGCCGCTTGGCTGAAGACCGAACAAAGTTTAGGTCAGCTATCCAGATGCCAGGAGTCAACACTGACTTGATGGCACTTAGCAACAACAGTGGTTGGTATAAGTGATAGTGCCTAGATTCGCCTGCGTATCCCAGTTCTTATGCCACTGTGTTATAAAATCAAGAATGTGCGTATTAGCTAGGCAGCACTTTATAAAACTATCCTCTACAAGTATATATGAAAAAGATTCAACAGTAAGGATGTAATTTTAGAAGCATTAGGTGGCATGTATATGTGCAAATGGACCTATTATGTTCAAGTAGAGATTTTAGAAAAGCTACTATTAAAACATGTATATCTTGCAGGATGTACAGATTTCTTGGCGTGGGCAAACTTTTTGAAAATAGACATGCACTTTACATTTAACAAATGGCATACATGTATATTTATCCACACAAAACAAATACTCTTTAAAGGGTATTTGTTTTGTGTGGATGTTTTTAGAATTACCCTTTGGCAGTGAGATTGTATACATATATGCCATCAGTTACATGTGTAAATTGAAAAATCTGCACTTATATGTATAAATACCACCACTTACATATGTTAACATCCAGAGTGAAACTGCTCCTTTTTTTTTGAATGGCTCTTCCCACTGTATGTGCCTAAAAATTAACCTGTGTGCTCTTCATGTCCTTAACCATGTTTTACAAAAGGCTCTATGTTAAGCAAGCATTTTGTAATAATACCCAGATAAGTTTGAACATCCATAATGAACATTCCTTGTCTGACCTAGGTGTTTTATGAAAAACGAGGCTTCCTTATCGTCCCTCCAGTCTAGTCCCGAACCTCTGGGTTTGTGCGCGTCCTCTCGCAACTTGGAGACTGAGCATGTCACATTTCTGATGACACCAGTATAAGTAGTCCAGGGCCTGCCTCCATGATCCAGTTCTCAGTCTCTAAGCAGCGGAAGGAGGTGCGAGTCCAGAGGCTCGGGACTCACTGGAGCAAGCAGTCAGTCAGGATATAGCTAGATAGTTTTCAAGAAAACAAAACAAAAAAAAACCCAAAGAAAAAGGATTACTGGCCCTTTAATTTGACGAATTTGGCTTTAGAGTGGACAGGGCTCTGGTGCTGGCATGAGGCTGCCCCTCCTTCTCCCCCCTCTCTGCAGCGTGGTGCAGTAGCGGGACTGAGTGCGGGAGCTGAGTGGGGACTCTGGCTGTAGTCCCGCGAAAGGGAGCAGAGCCATTGGGTGTACTGCCGTCCGCCCACGCTCAGCGAGTGAGAGAACTGAGCGGCACGGCTGATGGGGCAGGAGCTCCGGCTGCGGCCGGGAAGTGCTTTGGGCTTAGCGGTGTCAGTCCTTGCACGACAGTGAACAGGGCAGTGCGGCAGGGGCTTTGGAAGTCGCAAAGGTAAGCACTATGATTTTTTAAAGGAGGCCGTTTTTTTTTTTGCGGAGTTTAGCGGCGTTTTTCTAATCCCGGAGGGCCATCTAGGGCCGCGTGGCATTTGCGCGGGAACGATGAGAGGTAGCAGTTGGTGGTCCAAAGGGACTGCTGAGGTGTATTGGCAGGCTTTTAAGTTAATTTCAGTTAATTTAGTTACGGTTACTTCAATATCATCTTGGGGGAACTGTTGAGAAAAATAAAAAAAAAGTTTGACTGGTACAGTGTCGCAGCTCCATATGCCAGCTAGGCCTCGGTGCCTCCTGTGTGGGGTTCGTAGAGGCTCTATCTCGGAGGCGGGGGTGTGCAAAGGCTGTGCACACGAGGCATCACTGGCTGAGATGGCTGAACAAGGTGGGGGAGAGAGCGTGAAGGGGTCTTCAGAGTCTGCGGATCCCCCCTCCCCGGACTTAATTCAGGAGCCGGTGCCGCGGCCTTCCTCGGCTCCGGAGGTTCCCTTGCCCCATACTTCAGTGCAGGGGGGATTGGGGGCCATATTTTCCCAACGATTTTTGTCACTGCTTCAGCAGGTGCGAGGGGGTTCCGGGAGTGGGAGCTCTGGGCCTGCGAAGCACGGAGTTTGTGGTACCAAGAGGCCAGGGACTCCGTTAGGCGTAGCAGTGGGCAGTGTCCCAGTTAAGAAGGCGAAACTGCGGACGGATGATACTGAGCAGGATTTAGTGGGAGAAGAACTGTCGGAGGTTTTAGAGGACTCTGACATAGAAATGGAGTTGGAAGAAGGTGAGATCACTGAACCAGAGGACCAGGCGAGAGTAGTCAGAGTGCTCAGAAGAGAGGAACTGTCATCGCTTATTACAGAGACGCTGAAAGCTTTGAATATGCCGACGGCGGGTCAAGTGGAGGATAGTTCTTTGGAGTATCCCTTATTACAGGCTATCCGTAAGCCTCAACGGGCGTTTCCAGTTTATAGGGTTTTTAAGGAAATGATTCAGGAAGAATGGGATACGCCGGAGACGAGCATCAAGGGGGCCAGACTGATGGGCCGTCTGTATCTGTTAAGGGAACTGGATAAGGAGATTTTGATTGCCCAAAGTGGATGTGGCAATTTTGGCAGTGACTAAAAAGATGACGATCCCAGTAGAGGGAAGTGCGGCCCTTAAAGATGCACACGATTGGAGACTAGATACATTGCTCAGACAGGTGTTTGAGGTGAATGCCCTGTCCATTCAGGCTTCGATTTGTGGGGTATGGGTGGCAAGGGCGTGCCTCAGATGGTCTCAGAGACTGAAAGGTCTGCAAGTCAAGGAGGCGGCCGAGGAGGCGGCTCGCATTGAATCAGGAGTGGCATACCTGGCAGATAGTCAGTATGATCTGATTCGGGGCCTCTCGAAGAGTATGGCGTCAGTGGTAGCGGCAAGGAGATATCTTTGACTGTGTAATTGGGCAGCGGATTCGGCTTTGAAGGCGAGGCTGGGCAAGCTGCTTTTTAAAGGGAAGCTCCTCGTTGGGGAAGAGTTAGAAAAGTTAGTAAAGGATTTAAGTGAGTCAAAGGGGGCAGATTGCTGGAGGACAAGCAGAAGCAGGGACGTGCTATACCGCCGTCTAAGAGTCAACAGAGGGAGTTCAGGCATTTTCGGCAATCAAGGTTTGGTCAATTTCAAAGAGGGCGTTTCCAGTTCAGGTCCTCAGGGTTTCGGGGGTTTCGTGGAGCGGGCATAGGCTTTGGTGCCGCTTCCTCCCCGAACGTTAAGAAACCACAATGAAGTGAGGGAGGTCCAGACAGGAATAGTTCCGGTGGGAGGTCGTTTGAGGGACGACTTTCCTGTCTGGGCCCAAATTACAGCAGATCAGTGGGTGTTGAAGTTGTGCAAAAAGGTTATGCGCTTGAATTCCAACGTCCAGTGAGCGATGCCTTTGTTCAGTCCCCTTGCAGAACAAGAGTAAAGTGGGCAGCAGTTCAAGAGACCTTAGACAGGTTGATAGCCCTAAAGGCGGCGGTGCCAGTGCCAACGGACCAATGCGGGTACGGTCGGTACTCCATATATTTTGTGGTCCCAAAGAAAGAAGGTACCTTAAGGCCTATTCTGGATCTCAAGAGGGTAAACAGATGTCCCAGGGTGTCTCATTTTTGCATGGAAACGCTGAGGTCAGTCATAGTAGCGGTGAGGCAGGGGGAGTATCTTACGTCTTTGGATCTCTCGGAGGCCTATCTGCACATTCCGATCAGGATGGAACATCAACGCTTCCTCCGCTTTGCTGTGCCCATGGGATATTTTCAGTTTCATGCAATGCCGTTTGGATTGGCAACTGCTCCAAGGAGATTCACCAAGGTCATGGTGGTGGTGGCAGCGGTATTGCGCAAGGAAGGGAGTGTTGGTGCACCCTTATCTGGACGATTGGTTGATTCAGGTGAAGTCTAAGGATGAAAGCGAAGAGGCGACACGCAAAGTGGTACATTTCCTGCAGACCCTAGGATGGGTGGTAAATGTAGCAAAAAGCAAATTGGTGTTGTCGCAGGAGTTAGAGTATTTGGGAGCCCGCTTCGACACGAGCAGAGGCAGAGTGTATCTGCCGCAGCTAAGAATCCGGAAGTTAAGAAGGCTAGTCAGAAGCTTCCTGAGGAGAAGAGCGCCCTCGGCGTGGCAGTATTTGCAACTCTTAGGGACGATGGCTGCTATGATAGAGGTGGTTCAATGGGCCAGGGCTCACATGAGGCCACTACAGAGAGCGCTGCTCCGAAGGTGGTCGCATCAGTCCGATCAATTATCACGGTGAATGGTCTGTCCGCCAGAGGTGAGACAGTCTCTGCAGTGGTGGCTTGTTCTGGGGTATGTGGAAAGAGGGATGCCTCTAGAAGCTCCGGATTGGAAGGCGTGACAACGGATGCGAGTTTGTTCGGCTGGGGGGCACACTTTGAGGGACAGTACGCTCAAGGTCAGTGGATCGAACAAGAAAGGAGTTGGTCAATCAACACATTGGAGTTAAGGGCAGTGACCTTAGCTCTGAAAGCTTTTCATCGGCAGCTGCAGGGAAGTGCGATCCGGGTGCTGTCGGACAATGCCACAGTGGTGGCTTACATCAACCGGCAAGGTGGCACCAGCAGTGTGGCACTGGAAGGAGAGGCAGAAGAACTATTAGAGTGGGCAGAGTCACACCTGGAAGCGTTATCGACGGTGCATGTAGCGGGAGTGGACAATGTGACGGCCGATTTTTTTTTGAGTCTAGTTAAGGTGGACCCAGGAGAGTGTGTGCTCCATCACGAAGTCTTTGACTTGCTGGTGCAACGATGGGGTCTGCCGATGATGGACCTAATGTCGGCGTTCGAATCCGCAAAGGTAGAAATATTTTTCAGCAGAAGGAGAAAAAGGATGTCCGAGGGGCTGGATGCACTGATGCAAACCTGGCCAGAGGAGAGCATTTTATATGTGTTTCCACCGTGGGTGCTTATAGGTTGGGTGCTGCAACGCATAGAGCGGCACCAAGGGCTGGTAATTCTGGTGGTACCAGATTGGCCAAGGAGGCCTTGGTATGCCAACTTGATGCGGTTTCTAGTGGAGACTCCGTGGAGACTGTCGAAGAGGAGAGATCTCCTGATGCAGGGGCCGTTAAGGATGCCTCAGGTGGATCGGTTTTTGCTTACGGCTTGGCTCTTGAGAGGGCAAGGTTGGCGTCCAAAGGATATTCGACCAAGGTGATTGCTATGTTGCTGAAGTCTAGATGTAGATCCACTTCTATGGCTTACATCCGAGTTTGGCGATTGTTTGAATCCTGGTGCGAAGATAGGCAGCTGAGGGCGTTGTTTGCCATGATTCCGCAGGTCTTATCCTTTTTGCAGGATGGATTTGATAAAGGTTTAGTGGCTTCTTCCCTTAGGGTGCAGTTGGCTGCACTGTCCTGTTTTCAATGGAAGGTGCAAGGGATATCACTTGGAACTCATCCGGATGTGAAAAGATTCTTAAGAGCGTTGTCGCTATTGAGACCTCCCTGCAGGAGTTCGGTGCCAGGGTGGGATCTGAATGTGGTGTTAGAGACGCTGGTAAGAGAGCCGTTTGAACCACTGACGAAGGCGACACTAAAGGACCTTACTCTGAAAGTAGTCTTCTTGGTAGCTATCTCGTCAGCAAGGAGGATCTGTGAGTTACAGGCCTTATCGTGTAGGGAGCCTTTTTTTTCCTTTGATAGTAAGAAGGTAGTGTTGAGTATGGTTCCCTCCTTTTTGCTGAAGGTGATGTCGGCATTTCATGTGAATCAGTTGGTTTCTTTGCCTGTTTTTGAGAGGGCAAGTAAGGATACAGATAAAAGGGGTTTACATCGGTTGGATGTTAGTAGAGCTCTGAAGAAGTACTTGCAGAGAACAGCGGTGTTCCGCAGAACAGACAGATTATTTGTGGTGGAGCCAGATGGGGTGAGCTGGCCTCGAAGGCATCTATTGCTAGGTGGATTAAGGATACGATTGCGTCCGCACATATGCTGAAGGGCAGAGCGGTGCCGACAGGTTTCAAAGCTCATTCGACGAGGGCTCAGGCAGCTTCCTGGGCGGAATTCATCTTGGTTCCAGGCTCCAGCAGTAGAAATCTGTAGGGCGGCAACGTGCTGGTCGTTACATACTTTTGTCAAACATTACAGGATTAATGCGCAGGCGGAAGGGGATTCTAGGTTTGGATCAGCGGTTCTTCAGGCTGGTCTGGCAGGCCCCTCCCGTTGAAGTGTTACTGAACATAAGAACATAAGAGATGCCATACTGGGTCAGACCAAGGTCCATCAAGCTCAGTATCCTGTTTCCAACAGTGGCCAATCTAGGTCATACGTACCTAGCAGTTTCCCCAAAAGACAAAGGTTCCACAATGCTTGTACTGGGTCAAGCATTGCTATTCTGGGTCCCTTCTTAATAATGGTTTATGGACCTTTCCTCCAGGAACTTGTCCAAACCTTTTTTAAACCCAGCTATACTAACAGCCTTTACTACATCCTCCGATAACAAATTCCAGAGTTTGATTGCATGTCGAGTGAAAAAATATTTTCTTTTATTAGTCTTAAATAGTGTACCCTGTAGCTTCATTGCATGTCCCCTAGTCTTTCTATATTCTGATAACGTAAACAATCGATCTACGTTTACCCGTTCCACTCTGTTCATTAATTTTATAGACGTCTATCATATCTCCCCTCAGCCGCCTCTTTTCGGGTTAAAGAGCCCTAACCTTTTTAGCCTCTCTTCATAGGAGTATCCTTCCATCCCCTTTACCATTTTGGTGGCTCTTCTCTGAACCTTTTCTAATGACGCTATATCCTTTTTAAGATACGGCGACCAGAATTGCACACAATATTCAAGGTGCCGTCTCACCATGGAACGATATAGAGGCATTATAATATCCTTTGTTTTATTTTCCATTCCTTTCCTTATGATACCTAGCATTCTATTTGCTCTCTTGGCCGCCGCTGCACACTAGGCTGAGGGTTTTAACATGTTATCCACAATGACGCCTAAATCTTTTTCCTGTGTGATGGTTCCTAATGTGGAACCTTGCATCGTGTAATCATAGTTTGGGTTGTTCTTCCCTAGGTGTATAACTTTGCACTTGACCACATTAAATTTCATCTGCCATTTTGATGCCCAGTCTTCCAATTTATCAAGGTCCTCTTGCAATTTTCCATAATCCTCTTGGGTTTTAACAACTTTAAATAGTTTTGTGTTATCTGCAAATTTGATAACCTCACTCATTATTCCCTTTTCCAGGTCATTTATGAATATGTCAAAAAGCAGCGGACCAGCACAGATCCCTGGGGTACACCACTATTCACCTTTCTCCATTGGGAAAATTGGCCATTTAGCCAGTTCCTGATCCACAATAGTACACTGCCTCCTATCCCATGACTCTTTAGTTTTGCCAAAGGTCTCTGATGAGGGATCTTGTCAAAGGCTTTCTGAAAGTCCAGATACACTATATCAACCGACTCACCTTTGTCCACCTGTTTCACACCTTCAAAAAAACATAACAGATTAGTAAGACAAGATCTCCCTTGTCTAAAGCCACGTTGGCTGTCTCCCATTAGGCCATGACTATCTACATGCTGAGTAATTTTGTTCTTTATGAGGGTTTCTACCATTTTTCCCGGTACTGACGTCAGGCTCACCGGTCTGTAGTTTCCCGGATCACCCTTCGAACCCTTTTTAAAAATTGGCGTTACATTGGAGATCCTCCAATCTTCAGGTAGTACAGATGTTTTTAATGAAAGTTTTTAATAGCAGGTCTGCAGTCTCTTATTTCAGTTCTTTCAACACCCTTGGATGTATACAATCCGGCCTAGGTGATTTGCTACTCTTTAGTTTATCTAATAGTTGTAATACATCTTCCTGATGTATCGATATTTCCTTCAATTCTTCCGCACCTTTAAATACCACTTCAGTCATGGGTAACATCCCTACATCTTCCTCGGTAAAGACCAAAGCAAAGAATTCATTCAGTCTCTCCGCTATCACCTCGTCGCCTCTTAGTGCCCCTTTAACCCCTCTATCACCTAATGGACCAACTGACACTCTCACAGTTTTTTTTGGTACGAATGTACTTGAAAAAGTCTTTTTCGCATTTTTGCTTCCACAGCAAGCTTCTCAAATTCTCCCTTTGCCTGCCTTATCAATGCCTTGCATTTGACTTGCCAGCGCTTGTGCTGTTTCCAGGTTTTGTCGTTTGGCTCTTTTTTCCATTTCCTGAAAGATGCTTGTTTGCAACAGCTGCCTCTCTGGCCTCACCTTTAAACCATGCTGGCAGTTTTTTTGACTTCCACTTTTCTTAAAGCGTGGAATACCAGCTGGTCTGGGCTTCCAAGATAATATTTTTCAACACCCCAGCTTGATGTAAGTCTTCAACCTTTGCAACTGCTCCTTTTAGTTTTTTCTTAACTATTTTCCACATTTTATCATAGTCTCCCTTTCGAAAGTTGAAAGGTAGTATTTTGGATTTCCTTACTATCCCTCCTCCATAAATCAAACGCGATCATGCTATGATCACTATTACAAAGTGGCCCCAACACCCTTATCTCTTGCACTAGATCTGGTGTTCCACTAAGGACTAGGTCTAATATGGCTTCCCCTCTGGTCGGTTCATGAACCAGCTGCTCCAAGAAGTAGTCATTTATTTCATCTAGGAACTTTATCTCCCTAGCATGTCATACCGTGACACTGACCCAGTCGATACTGGGGTAATTGAAATCACCCATTATTATTACTGTGCTGTAACTTTTGTTAGCTTCCTTGATTTCTTTGAGCATTTCATCATCAATTTGTTCATTCTGGCCAGGCGGTCAATAGTACACCCCCACTGGCATCGCCTTCCCCTTTCTACATGGAATTTCAATCCATAGAGATTCTACAGCAAATTTTGTTTCCTACAAAACTTTAATCCTTTCTGACTCAATGCCCTCACTAACATAGAGCGCAATCCCTCTACCAATTTGATCAGCTCTAGCATTACGATATAATTTGTACCCAGGTATCACAGTGTCCCACTGGTTGTCCTCCTTCCACCATGTCTCTGATATTCCAATCATATCTAACCTCTCATTTAGTGCTATATATTCTAACTCTCCCATCTTATTTTTTAGACTTCTAGCATTTGCATACAAGCATTTTACAGACTTTATATTATTCATATTAATCTGGCTATTGGAAGGTATGGGTAATTTGGGATCTTTAAGCTCTGTCTGCTCTATACTCCAACCATTCAACAGAGATCTAATCCTGAAATCAGCAATCCCACTAATGAACTCACCAGCACACAACCCTGATGAACTAGTCTCCAACTGGAACGAAATACTCAGTTCAATAGCTGTTCGCCCAACAAACAACAAACCTCAAGCGAAACGACACACAGCAGCATGGTACTCTACTGAGTTGAAAGCCTCACTCGCGACACTAAGAAAACTTGAGAGACGCTGGCGCCGCTCACGCTCAGAAGCAGACCAAAAGGCATACAATTTACAACTCACAGCGCACCGTACTGCAGTGACTGAAACCATGAGACGTTACCACGCCGACACTTTAAAGAGATCCCTCAACAAACCTCGTGACCTGTTTGCCCTCGTTAAGCAACTTACAACAGAACCTGCATCAGAACAAACTAATGGAATCCATCTTCAAACATATGCGGATTATCTACAATCAAAACTTTGTCAGATAAACAACAACCCAGCGTCCAGCATCATCCTTCAGCCCTACAATCAAACACCACTCACTACCTTCACAACTCCATCCAAACGATGCATCGAAGACACCATAGCAGCCATCAATACGTCCACAGCGCAATCTGATCCATGCCCAGCTTTCTGGGTCAAGGAACTCCGGACTGACCTCAGTCCCATCATATCCAGACTTATTCAACAATCGTTCACAACAGGTGATTTCCCACGCACCCTCAAACAAACTTCAATAAGACCTCTACTAAAAAACAACAAACTCGACCAACAGAAACCAGAATCCTACAGACCCATAGCAAGCATACCAATGTTTGCAAAAATAATGGAAAAGATAGTTCAGAGACAAATACAAGATCACATTGATTCCAACGCACCACTGGATCCATGCCAGCATGGATTTAGAGAATCTCACGGGGTTGAGACCCTTCTTACCACACTCTTCAGCAGCATAATATCAGGCATCGACAATACCCGCCAAGGCTTTGTCCTTGTCTTCCTTGACATCGCGGCAGCGTTTGATTCCGTTAGCCATGAGCGCCTCCTAGAACGCCTCAAAGAAAAAGGAATCTCCGGTAAAGCACTCGAGTGGTGCAGGTCCTACCTCTCGGACAGATGGCAGCAGGTAAGATCCAGAAACACATCATCAGAACCATTCCACCAAAGCCAAGGTGTCCCACAAGGATCCTCCCTCTCCGCCTTACTATTCAATATATACATGCAACCTCTCTGCAACCTGATCCGGTCTTTCAACATTAACTGCATGATATACGCAGATGATGTGCTATTATACACACCTTTTGCAACAGAAAACCCAGACCTCGAACCAATAACATGCTGCATAAACGAAATATCCAATTGGCTACAATCCCAAAACCTCCGGATTCAACACAAGAAGACTGAGGTGATGTTCATTACAAGGAACCGTAACTTCACTGCCCCGACAGTACTGAAAGTGAAGGAAGCAGACCTCCAGACCAAAGCAGCGATCAGATACCTCGGCATCACACTAGACTAGAACCTAAATATGCAGGCTCATATAAGTAACACTGTAAGGGCAGTATATCATAAAATTAGATCCCTTAGATACCTAAGATCTCTGCTGGAGCCAGATGATTTCAGGACTATCTATCAGGCACTAATTATCCTGCATTTCGATTATGCAAATGCAATACTTCAAGGTCTCCCCCAAACCACCCTAAACCCACTGCAAATGGCAATGAACACCGCAGCAAGAGTACTGCACGGAGCATCCAGGAAAGACCATGTCACACCTATAATGAAACAACTCCATTGGCTCCCGATTCAAGGTAGAATTACATTCAAGACCTTGCTGCTCACCTTCAAAGCCACCAAAGGTCTCTCGTCAACTTCACTAACTGAGCTAATCCAGATGACACCCCACAACAGAGACAGAAGGTCAGTAGCTCAAAACACCTTGATAGTCCAAAGATCTATAACTCAATGCACCAAGTCAACATCCAGCAGGACTTTCAAACTTTATGCACCAGTGATCTGGAATAACCTCCCTCACAACATCAGATCAATCCCTGACATATTCCAATTCAGGAAGGCCGTGAAACACTACCTCTTCCTCATACATTACCCTGAAACCAATAGAAACTCAGCACCATTTGCCGAAACCACCCAAATCACCACTGTCTAAAACCATACAAACACATGATCAGCCTACAAATTGTATATATTGTATATATTGTGGTTGTACATAGTTACCCTGTTAGCCAAGTTGAATATCCTGTTCATATGTAAACAGAAAGTACTATTGGAAATGTGTATGTTCACTGTTTATTGTAAACCGCGCTGATGCTGAATAGCGCGGTGTAAAAGAGACTTTAAATAAATAAATAAATAAATAAATAATACTCGAGGGCATTTGGGCTACTGCTCTATTACATACCCAGAGGTTTGGGACTAGACTGGAGGGACGATAAGGAAGGTGAAATTAGACTTACCTGCTAATTGTGGTTCCTTGAGTAACTCCAGTCTAGTCCCGCATCCCTCCCTAAGGTTGCCTGCCGGAAGATAGCCTGAAGCTCCTGGTGAAGAGGTAAGTGCAAACTGAGGTGTTCAGTGGGAAGTGGTAGCATGATAAGGGGGAAATTGTTTCGGAGAGAAGTGGAGGAGTGGCCTAGTGGTTGGGGCAAGGTACTTCAGGCCGGAAGGTCAGGGGTTCAAATTCCACTAGAGGACAGCAACCTTGGGCCGGAAGGACTGGGGTTTCTAGTCCCACAGGTGCTCCTTGTGGTCTTGGGCAAGCCACTTAACCCTCCATAGCCCATGTTCCCTGTAAAATAGTTATCTCCAAGTTATAATGCCCTGTTCAATGTAATTTCAGTTTGTTCAATGTAAACCGCACTGATGCAGAATAGCGCGGTATATAAGAGAATATAAATAAATAAATAAAGTGCGGGAGAAGATGGAGCACGCCTATCAGGTACTCAGGCTTATAAACTGTCCAGTATGTATAGGTTAAAAAAAAATTATATAGTTGACTTCACTTCAGTTGTTAATGTTAGTGATTAAGATCTGCTTACTTATTGCTCTGGTGAGTCTGCTTTGTCAATAGATTACTGGATCATGGAGGTGGGCCCTGGACTACTTATACTGGTGTCATCAGAAATGTGACGTGCTCAGTGCGGGAGGACGTGCACAAACCCAGAGGTTCGGGACTAGACGAGTTACTCAAGGAACCACAATTAGCAGGTAAGTCTAATTTCACCTTTGAATGTACCAAAATAGTCATTTCTCTGAAAAAAAAAAGATAAATATTTCAAATTTGAAAGGGAAGGTACATCAAAAACGAGAACCCAACTAGGGACACAGTCACAGATTTATCCAAGGTGTGTATACAAATGAATAATAAATTTATTTTGCTTTAAACGAGCATTCCAGTTTGTCAGTCCAGTCCAAATGCATGGGTTGTGCATATCCACCAGCAGGGGAAGAATGAGAACAGCACGCTCAAAACATTTCTCTTAAGTAGACTGTACTTCCCTGCAGAGCCAGTATTTCTCAGTCTCCAGCAGATGGATGTGAATAGGCCTGTGCTCGCTGGCTGCTGTTTTTCCTTAGTTAAGTGCTGGGCCTTGATTTTGAGGTGCAGAACCCGGTGGCACAAGGTCCTTCCCCAGCCTCTCCACCAGCCGTTCCTCAGTTTCCTCTGGGCAGTAGGACACAGCTGCTTCCTCCTTCTCCACCTCCCCAACTCTTGGGAGGAGGCAAGGGGTTGAGCTCTCTGCTCCTGCTTGAATCCATAGGAAAAAAAAAAGATCAGCAGGCATCAGAGGGAGAGGCAGCACAGTGGTACTTCCAGGAGCCAGTAAGTCAGGGTGGAGGAGGTTCCTACGTAGTGTGCAAATAGCTGATTCAGGGAGGGGCCATTGCACAGCATGAGGCAGCCGCAGGAGCTTGCTCTCCGCAGTAGGGATCTCCAGAAACAAACAGGAATGCAGTCTTCACATATGGGTGACAGCACCGATGGAGCCCGTGCAGGAACGCTCCTCAGCATCCAATAGTAAACCTTTAGGAGCACTCCACTGAGCCAGCATGCCTGCCTTCCTAACTCTTCTCCTCAGTTCTTTGTTTTCCATGGAGCCAGCAGGACATCCTGTCCTGTTACTGCCAAAAAAGTTTTCATTTTGATGGGAAACACCGTGCTTCTGCCTTCCTGTCGATGCCAGTCCATCGAGTCCAACAACGGTCCCAATATTTCTTTTTTACATTTTTCTGTATCTTATTTTTTTTTTCTTTCATGCAGTCTTACTGCTATACGAGGTCTTTAGGCCTCCATTACCTTATCTTCAATCTTGAAGACAACTATTTCCAGGAACAAGCAGGAATGTAGTCTTCACATATGGGTATCATCGGTACCGATGGAGCCTGCGCGGGAACGCTCCCCAGCGTCCAATTAGAAAGCTTTTGGGAGCATCCCACAGCGCCTGCATGCTGCCTTCCCGCCTTTCCCAACTGCCTCTCTCCAGTTCTTTGTTTTCCACGGAGCCATCAGGTTGTGTTCCTGTCACGGCAGAAAATATTTCCCTATTCTCCTTTTTTGTGGTCGTGTCTGCCTTCCCTCGACGCTATACCGGTACCGCCGTTTCTTTCTTTCTTCTTTCTGTCTAAAAAAAAATATATATATAGTATTTTATTCCAAACTTTTCTTCCTTAGGTGTACGCGCCATTTTGGGCCTTAAGCCCAAAACTTCCTTTACCATGGAAAAACCCGCTTCGGGTTTTAAGAAGTGCACCAAGTGTGGCGGTACCATCTCCGTCACCGACACCCATGAGTGGTGTCTTAAATGTTTAGGTCCTGACCACTCCATCTCGGAGTGTATGGCCTGTGCCATGATGTCCAAGAGGGGTTGACAAAACCGAGCTGCTAAGCTCAGCACCCTGTTTCCCTCCGATGCAGCCTCCGTGGCATCGATGTTGTCCATTGCTTTGTCTTCCTCCCATGGATCTCAGGTAACTAAACATAAGTCTAGCTGGTCCTCAAAGGGTAGATCTCCTTCCAAGCATCGAGATGCCTCTGGCGTTGCCCTTGAGGGTTCTGCACCAGCAAAATTGCCCCGGCGGGAGGCTTCGGCTTCCAAAGAATTATCGGGTCTCCAAGATGTTCTCGAGGCCTCAACCTCGGCAGAACTACTGGTGCCATGCTCTGGGGTACCGGCTGCTTTCTCCGGTACCGATACCCATGTATCAGCAGCGTCGATAGACCAGAGGTTCCTGGCTATTGAACGCAGTCTGGCGGCTCTCCTTGCGGCATCGACACCCTCGGAACTGCGTCAGACAGTTCAACCAGTATCGGCACCGACTCCAGCACCAGTATCGGCACCGGTACCAACAGCATCGACATCGGTGTCTGCATTGCCGGCACCCAGTCATGCTATGCCTTCCGGTACCGATACCGATTCCCCCCCCGGCACTGAACGATCAGTATGGGTATCGTGCTCTACAAGAGTATCCGGACAGAAGGTACTTTGAATCCTCGGAGGAATCTGAGGATTCTGACAGCTCCGTCAGTACCGGAGTACTTCTCCCGGAGGAAAACCTTCCTCTCCTAAACGCAGGATGTCTCCTCCAGAACATATATCTCCTTTCAGGACTTTATCAGGGAGGTGGCTCGAGGTCTTTCTATTACTGTGGCTCCTGAAACAGAGCCCAGGGCAAAGGAGTTGGAAATTTTGCAATATCCCAAAGCTCCTAAAGAGGCAGCTACTTTGCCTATCCATGAGATCTTACATGATCTCATGTTGAGAATGTGGGAGACACCTCTTCCCACCTCTCCTCACTCTCGTAGACTGGATACTATGTATCGAGTACCTCCGTGTCCTGGTTTCCAGAAAACTCAGCTTCCTCACCACTCTGTTGTAGTGGAATCAGCTATGAGAAGGATCAGAAGTGCAAAGAGGCATACCTCTAATCCTCCAGGATGTGAGTGTCAAACTTTGGATGCCTTTGGACGTCGTACTTTCCAGGCTTCCATTCTTTCTGCCAGGATCAGTTCCTATATTTTATATATGATGATAAGAGGCAGGATTTTCTCACACTGGTTAAACATGCCCAGGATGTTTCTAAGTTTGTCAATCGTGCAGCTTTTGACTGTTTTGAGTGCATAAGCAGAACCTCTGCCATTGCCATAGGTGCACGTAGAATTGCCTGGCTCCAGGCATCCGATTTGGAGCTCTGAGTGCAGGACAAACTGGGCAATATCCCTTGTACAGGTGAGAATCTATTCGGCAAGAGAAGGCCAATGAATTGGATGCTGACAACTCCACTTTGGATAGACTATGCAAAGCCACAGCTGATCCTGCAAGGAGAAAATCTTTCAAGAAACCATTCTTCTCCAAGAAGGAAGAGGTTTTATCCTTCTTATTCCCAGCAGGCACGTTCTGCAGGTCAACCTGCCCGAAAGAGTCAGCAACCACCTAAAAAGAGGAAAGCAAAGACTGCTAAACCTCAACCGTATCAGCAGTCTCAGCCTCCACAAGGCCATCTAGAGAACTTAGCCTTCCTGGCTCTCAATGGTCCCGAACCTTCCATCATTCCAGGAAGGATGTGTCACTTTGCCCCCAGATGGCGGCAGATAACAACAGAGCATTGGACTCTCTCCATTGTCAAAGAGGGGTACAAGAGCTTCCACTTTCTGTGCATGCCCCCTCCCACAGTAGTAAGACAGTTCAATTCTCAAACCTCTCTCATCAGTCTGTTAGATCAAGAGGTCACTATCCTTCTTGCCCAAGGGGCAATAGAAGAGGTACCCATTTCTCAACATGGTACAGGGTTTTACTCCCCCTATTTCCTTATCCCAGAGAAAACGGGGGGGGGGGGGGGGGGACACAGACCTATTCTAGATCTCAGAGAATTGAAAAAATTCCTGTTCAAAGAGAAATTCAAGATGATTTCTCTGGGAACCCTGCTGCCATACCTTCAGAGTTAGGGTTGGCTTTGTTCTCTAGATCTCAAGGATGCGTACACTCATGTTCTCATCTATCCAACTCACAGGAAGTTCCTTTGATTCCTTTTTCAAGGAAAGCACTACCAATACAGGGTGCTTCCTTTTGGCCTGGCCTCAGCACCAAGGGAGTTTACGAAATGCATGGCTGTGGTAGCATCATTTCTTCGCACTCTAGGAATATTCGTCTTCCCCTACTTAGACGACTGGCTCATTCGAGCCCCATCAGTGTCAGAGGCCAGGATTTCTCTATCTTGCACAATGCGTATCCTTCAGTATTTGGGTCTGGTCATAAACATCCCAAAATCCAGCCTAACTCCCACTTTGTCTCTAGAGTTCATAGGAGCTTTGCTGGATACCAGGAAAGCAAGGGCCTATCTTCCCCAGACCTGTTGCCTTTGCATGGGACAGTTAGCTTCTCAAGCAGTGCCAAAGCCTCATCTCACTGCTCGAGAAATGTTACAACTACTAGGCCACATGGCATTTACTGTGCATGTGTTTCCTTATTCTCACCTTATTTTGTCCCTCCAATGGTGACAGTCCACTCAAAACCTGTTGGTGGGGTCCCCTTTTCAACAGCCTTTACCCCAGGCAACTCTCACAACAGATGCTTCACCAATGGGTTGGGGAGCTCATCTGCAAGACCTCTCCACCCAAGGCACTTGGACTCCACAGTAGACTCATCTACACATCAATCTCTTAGAGCTCAGGGCAATATTCCTTGCTCTGTGAGTGTTCCACACCCTGCTCAGCTACAAGACAGTCCTCATTCATACGGACAATCAAGTAGCCATGTTCTACGTGAACAAGCAGGGAGGAACAGGCTCTGTCGCTTTGCAACGAAGCTTTGCGACTATGGGCCCTCGCCAGAGAGTATCAGATTCATCTCCTGACAGTGTATCTTCTAGGTATCCAAAACTCTTGGGCAGACAGACTCGGTCGAGTTCTGCTTCCACACGAATGGTCTCTCCATGCAGACCAGGTGACCAAGATTTTTCAAATTTGGGGAACCCCGGACATAGACCTCTTTGCAAATCCGTGGAATGCCAAACCTCTCCGGTTCTGTTCCAGAATTCCAGCTCAGGGATCTCAGGCCAGGGATGCTTTCCTCCTTCATTGGGGTCAAGACTCTTTATGCCTTTCCACCCATTCCCCTAATTCCCAAAACCCTGTTCAAGCTTCAGAGAGACAGAGGCCGTATGATTCTCATAGCTCCACATTGGCCACGGTAAGTGTGGTACCCTCTGCTTCTACATCTCTCTCAAGCTCCCTCTCTGGAGTTAGGGTCTGCTCCAGATCTCCTGTCTCATGAGAACGGAGTGTTATGGCATCCCAATCCCCAGTCCCTGCATCTCTGGGCTTGGTTGCTGAAGGCCTAGATCTTCATGATCTTAACCTTTCTCAGCAAGTAAAAGATATTCTTTATGCTTCTAGGAAACCTTCCACAAGACGCTCTTATGCTTTCAAGTGGAAAAGGTTTACCATATGGTGCTTGCAGAAGGGTCTTAGCCCCCTTCCAATACCTCTGGAATCATTACTGGAGTATCTCCTTCATTTATCCAATGCAGGACTTAAAACTAACTCAGTAAGAGTCCATTTGAGTGCTATTGCAGCTTCTTTCAAGCCTTTAAATGGACAACCTATTTCCTCCCATCCTCTTATAGCAAGATTTATGGGAGGCCTTCTTCTAACTAAGCCTCCCATTAGGCCACCACCGGTGGCATGGGACTTAAACCAGGTTCTTGGCCAGCTCATGAAGCCACCTTTCGAACCCTTAGCTACTACCTCGTTGAAATACCTTTCTTGGAAAGTTATCTTTCTCATTGCAATCACATCAGCACATCGCATCAGTGAGTTGCAGGCACTAGTGTCTGAACCTCCTTATACAAGGTTCCATCATGACAAGGTAGTCCTTAGGACTCATCCACACTTTATGCCAAAGGTGGTCTCGCCTTTTCATTTGAACCAAGCAGTCTACCTGCCTGTGTTTTTTCCAAGGCCTCATGCATCAAATTCAGAAAGGAATCTTCATACTTTGGACTGTAAAAGATCTTTAGCGTTTTACTTACAAAGAACACAGCAACATAGAAAGTCCTCTCAACTCTTTGTTGCTTTTGATCCTTCTCATCTGGGACTTCCAGTATCCAAGAGAACACTGTCCAACTGGATTGCACAGTGTATTTCCTTTGCCTATCAGAGTAAGAATCTTCCTCTGGAGGGCCATGACACAGCTCACAATGTGAGAGCCATGGCAGCCTCAATGGCTCATCTGCGCTCTGTGTCTATCGATGACATCTGTCGAGCAGCCACTTGGGCCTTGGTTCATACCTTCACAGCCCATTACTGCTTGGACAAGGACTCCCGTCAGGATGCCTTGTTTGGTCAAGCTGTTCTTCAACACCTGTTCCATACCTAATCAACTCCTACCCACCATCCCTGGTAGAATGCCAGAGATCCATGGGGGGAAGTGGAGCCCTTTCACAGGGGCATGCAACTTCCTGGGGCCTTCTCCCTGGCATCTGCAGCTAGGGAGTCCCCATATGTGAAGACAACATTCCTGCTTGTTCCTGGAGATAGCATAGTTACTCACCTGTAACAGGTGATCTCCGAGAACAGCAGGAATTTAGTCTTCACAACCCACCTACCTCCCCTAGGAGTTGTATCTTTCTCTCTCTCTTTTTCTTTCCCTCTCTCTCTCTTTGTCTCAGCTTTAAACTCAACTAAAGAGAGGCAGTTGGGAAAGGCGGGAAGGCAGCATGCAGGCGCTGTGGGATGCTCCCAAAAGCTTTCTAATTGGACGCTGGGGAGCGTTCCCACGCAGGCTCCGTCGGTACCGACGCTACCCATATGTGAAGACTAAATTCCCGCTGTTCCCGGAGATTACCTGTTACAGGTGAGTAACTATGCTTTATCAGGCATGGAAAAACCAACTAGTGGTTTTAAAAAGTATACCAAGTGTGCTGGTACCATATCAGTCACTGATAAGCATGACTGGCATTTAAAATGTTTGGGACCCGACCATCAACCCATTTCTTGTCCTTTGTGTCATCAAATGACAAAGAAAGGCCTAAAGAAATGAGCCAGACAGTACAGTATGGATCGTTGTTTGCCTCGGACTCAATGTCGGTGGCTTCCACTTTTTCGAGAGCCTTGACTTCCTCTCAGGGATCTCCGGTTTCTTCAAAGTCCAAACGTTAAAATAAGTCAAAGTCTGGCCGCTCCAAAGACATTGGCATCGAAGACCGATGCCAAGACCAGAAAGAAGTCCTAGCATAAGCATCATGAATCCCCCAGAAGTGCTTCTAATGCAGACCGGCCAGCCAAACAGCCCCAGTGGGGAGGACCTGTCCTCCAAAGCACATGTGGGCCTCCGGGACACTCCCGAGGCATCGAGCTCCAGAGAGCTACCAGTTCCATGTTCTGGGACAGTGGCTCAGAGCCCCATTGGTGATTCCACCCAGACATCAGTATCTCCCTGGAGCAGTGCATGCTGGCTCTCAAGAGGAATTTGACCACACTTCTGGCAGTCTCAGTACCCATGACATTGAGAGCTCTAGGAGTGCAGGCTTCATCACCGGGACTACAGTCGGGTGCATTGGCCCTGATGCCAGCCCTAGAACCAGCATCGATGGAGCCTTCAATGCCGCAACCATCGTTGGAACATTCTGAAACCACGAGTACCCAACTGACTTAAGCTAACACTGCTCTCGGTTCCGATAAATCCAAGCATCGGTATTGGCATCGACTTTAGTCTATGAAACATTGAGGTTGAACTCAAGACCACTGATACTTAGATTTTTTTTTTTTTTTTTTTTTAACTAGAATCTGATTACAGCTCTTCAGATTCTGATGAGGAATCACTCGATTCCCAGGAATCTCCAGACATCTCTTTGGACCCTTCGCCACCCCAAGAATGATGTTGGTCTCCACCGGAAGCTATGTCTTTTCAGGATTTCGTATGAGATATGGCAGCAGACTTGATATCACAGTGGCCTCGGGAAAAAGAACAGAGGATGGCGGAATTGGAGATACTCCAATACCCTCCCACGCCCAAGGAGGCAGCCACATGACTGGTCACCAAATCCTACAGGATCTTATGCTCCGCATGTGGGAAGCCCTACTCAGGTTCCACTTGTCAGCAAGAGGCTTGTTACTATGTACCAAATAACAGAGTGCCCAGGCTTCCAGAAACCTCAGCTACCCCACCACTCAATAGTGGTGAATTTGGCAGTGCACCATATAAAGAGCTCTAAGAAATATTCATCCATGCCACCTGGCAGAGACTCGAGGACACTTGATGCCTTTGGGCGTCAGTGCTTCCAAGCATGCATGTTTGTTGTTTTTTTTTTTAATTTAAACGTTTTTATATACCGCCCCTTCCAGTGATCAGGGACGCTTTGCAAAGAACATAAAATGTATCAAACTATATTACAAGGTACTATTTACAATCAGCTGTTCACATATACAGCAGAATAGCGGATGCTGAGTCAGAGCTATTTGCAGTGTAGGGTGGGGAAGGGAATGGAATAAGGGAGAAATATATTAAATGGAGTTTCATAAAGAGAAAGGTTTAGAGGGGGAGGAGATGAGTAATTACCTAATTAAGTTATATCAAGTGAGAAAGAGGTTCAGGAGGTTGTGTATTTATTGTATTTGTATATCTCCAGGAACAAGCAGGAATGTAGTCCTCAAATATGGGTATCAACGGTACCGACGGATCCTACGCGGGAACGCTCCCCAGCATCCAATAGGAACGCTTTTGGGAGCATCCCTCAGCACATGCGCGCTGCCTTCCCGCCTTCCCTCTTCAGTTCTTCGTTTTTCGCGGAGCCGACAGAAAATTCACCACAGAAAATTCCATCTTTAAATTTATTTCTTGCGGTCGCGTTTGCCTACCGCACGACGCCTACCGGTACCGCCGGTTCTTTTGTTTTCTTTTCTTTAAAAAAAACAAAACAAAAAAAAACCCTTTGACTGTTTCTTTCAGAAACTTTCTTCTTTGGTGCTAGGCGCCATTTTGGGCGTTAGGCCCCAATTTCCTAAATAATGGAAAATCCAACTAGTGGTTTTAAAAAATGTACTAAATGTGGCGGTACCATTTCCGTCACAGACACCCATGATTGGTGTCTAAAATGTTTAGGACCTGATCATTCTCCAACTGAATGTCTCTCCTGCATGGGGATGACCAAAAGAGGAAGACAGAACTGGGCCGCAAAGCTCGGTACCCTCTTTTCTTCAGATGCCAGATCCATTGCATCGACATCGTCAAGGGCCTCTTCTTCCTCCCATGGATCTCAGGTAACTAGACATAAAAGCCGGTCCTCAAAGGGTAGCTCTCCTGCTAAGCATCGAGAGGCCATTGGCATTGCCCTTGAGGGAACCACACCGGCAAAACAGCCCTGGCGGGAGGCTTCGGCTTCCTAAGCATCGATGGGGCTTCAGGATGTTCTCGAGGCCTCAACCTCGCAAGAACTACCTGTGCCATGCTCAGGGGTTCCGGCTATCTTTACCGGTACTGACACCCAGGCATCGGCAGCGTCGATAGACCAGAGTTTTCTTGCTATCGAGCACAGTATCGCAGCTGTTCTTTCAGCTGCCGTACCAAGGTGATCCCAAGGGCACCGGTGCCGACATTGACACCGATGCCGGTACAGACGGTACCAGCCCCGGTGTGAACTCTTCCCATACCATCTCTGACTGGAGTGGACAAAGCGGTACTGGGTCACCTCGGTGCCGACTTCGATCGGTACCGGGATCGTGCTTTGCAAGAGCATCGGGGTCAGGAATACTTTGATTCCTCCGATTCTGAAGACTCTGACAAGTCTGCTGGCACTAGAGGGTTTCTCCTAGAAGATCCCTCTTCTCCCCAATGCAGAATGTCACCTCCAGAGGGACATGTCATTTCAGGATTTCAATCCATGATATGGCCAAGGGTCTTTCAATCACAGTAGCTCCTGAAGAGGAACCCAGAGCAAAGGAATTGGAAATCCTCCAATATCCTAAAGCTCCTAAGGAGGCAGCTACTCTGCCTATCCATGAAATTCTGCATAGCTTGATGCTCAGAATGTGGGGAGACACCTCTGACTACTCCTCACTCTAGGAGACTGGATACTATGTATCAAGTTCCACCATGTCCTAGATTTCAGAAAATTCAGCTGCCACACCATTCAATGGTAGTGGAATCAGCCATGCCTAGGATGAAAAGTGCAAAGAGGCATGCATCCAATCCTCCATGTCATGATTGCAGGACTCTGGATGCTTTTGGACGCAGAACTTTTCAAGCTTCCATGCTTTCAGCTAGGATCAGTTCATATATCCTATATATGGGAATGTTCCTTAAGGAAGTCACAGGAGACTTGGAACTTATGAGCCCATTTCTCCCAGATGATAAGAGACAAGATTTTCTTGCTCTAGTTAAGCATGCTCAAGATGTCTCCAAGTTTGTCAATCGTGCAGCCTTTGACTGCTTTGAATGCATCAGCAGAACGTCTGCTATTGCCATTGGCGCACGATGGATTGCCTGGCTACAGGCATCAGACTTGGAGACTTGGGTGCAGGACAAGTTAGGCAACATTCCTTGCACGGGGGAGAATCTCTTCGGCAAGAACTGGCAGGAAAAGGCTAACGAGTTAGATGCTGACAACTCTACCTTAGATAGATTGTCAAAGTCTACAGCCACTCCAGCCATAAGGAAGCCTTATAAAAAAATCCTCTTTTAGCAAAAAGAGGACGTTTTATCCTTCCTATACCCAGCAGAGTAAGACTCCAGGTCATGTTGCCCAAAAGGGGCAAACTAGACAGCAAAAGAAACCAAAAAGCCCGAGAGACCAACCAGCTCTCCAGGTTCAGCCCCCTCAAGGGCTTTGACTCCTTCCTAGAGAGCTTTGCCTTCCTGCCTCTGAGGGGTCCCCAAGCCCCCAATATTCCGGGCAGGTTATGCCACTTTGTCAACAGATGGCATCAGATAACAGCAGAAGATTGGACTTTGTCCATTGTAGGAGAGGGGTACAAACTTCATTTTCACAGCATACCCCCTCCTACAATTCTAAAGCAATTCAATTCACAAACCTCTGCAGACAATCTGCTAGATCACAAGGTCTCCACACTTCTTGCCCAAGGGGCAATAGAAGAAGTACCCATTTTTCAACAAGGAGACAGGGTTCTACTCCCCCTATTTTCTTATTCCAAAGAAAGCAGGGGGACACAGACCCATTCTGAACCTCAGAGAACTGAACAAATATCTGTTTCGAGTGAAATTCAAAATGATTTCTCTAGGAACTCTTCTGCCATACCTTCAAAGCCAGGACTGGCTTTGCTCTCTAGACTTAAAGGATGCATACACTCACATTCTCATCCATCCAGATCACAGGAAAGTTTTACGTTTCCTTTTCAGGGGAAGACATTTCCAGTACAGGGTTCTTCCTTTTGGTCTGGCTTCAGCACCAAGGGTGTTCACGAAATGCATGGCAGTAGTAGCCGCATTTCTACAAACCCTGGGAATTTTTGTCTTCCCTTACTTAGACGACTGGCTCATTTGAGCCTCCACAGTTGCAGAGGCCAGCACTGCACTGTCCCGTACAATGCGAATCCTCCAATACTTGGGATTGGAAAGAAACTTCTCGAAGTCTCAACTAGTTCCTTTCCAATGCCTAGAATTCATAGGAGCCTGTCTGGATACCAGGCAGGCAAGGGCTTTCCTTCCACAAGCCCGCTGTCTTCGCATTATGCAGCTAGCTTCCCAAACAGCAGGCAAATCCTCCCTCACGGCTCGGGAACTACTGCAGTTACTAGGACATATGGCATCCACAGTTCATGTAGTCCCATATGCTCGCCTTCACATGCGAGCAGCTCAGTGGACCCTCTCCAGACAGTGGACACAGGCCACGGGTCATTTGTTGGCCAAAATAACAATCTCTCAATGACTAATTTTGTCCCTTCAATGGTGGCATTCACTAGAAAATCTGACAGTGGGGTCTCCTTTCCATCAACCCCTCTTTCAGTCCACCCTAACAGATGCATCACAGGTGGGTTGGGGAGCACACCTGAATCATCTCTCTACCCAGGGCACCTGGACTCCACAGGAGGTAGGCTTACACATAAACCTCCTGGAATTAAGAGCAATTTATTTAGCTCTTTGAGTGTTCCATGCCCAGCTCAGCTACAAGACAGTCCTAGTCCAGACAGATAATCAGTTAGCCATGTTCTATGTATCTTTGAAGGATACTACCAAAATCTGAGAGGTTCCACAAAAGAGTAAAGTAGCCCAAATGCCCTCAAGTATGGAGCAGACTGAGCTTAAAGATCCCAAATTACCCATGTCTAACAATAGCCAAATTAATATGAGTAAAATACATTCTCTAAAATGCTTGTATGCAAATGCTAGAAGTCTAAAAAATAAGATGGGAGAGTTAAAATATAAAGCACTAAATGAAAGGTTAGATATGATTGGAATATCAGAGACATGGTGGAAGGAGGACAACCAGTGGGACACTGTGATACCTGGGTACGAACTATATCGTAATGATAGAGCTGATCAAATTGGTGGAGGGGTTGCTCTCTATGTTAGAGAGGGCATTGGGTCAGAAAGGATTAAAGTTTTGCAGGAAACAAAATCTGCTGTAGAATCTATATGGATTGAAATTCCATGTAAAAGGGGGAAGGCAATGGCAGTGGGGGTGTACTATCAAGCGCCTGGCCAGAATGACCAAATGGATGATGAAATGCTCAAAGAAATCAAGGAAGCTAACAAAAGTTACAGTGCAGTAATAATAATGGGTGAGTTCAACTACCCCGGTATCGACTGGGTCAGTGTCACGTCAGAACATGCGAGGGAGATAAAGTTCCTAGATGAAATAAATGACTGCTTCTTGGAGCAGCTGGTTCATGAACCGACCAGAGGGGAAGCCATATTAGACCTAGTCCTTAGTGGAACACCAGATCTAGTGCAAGAGATAAGGTTGTTGGGGCCACTTGGCAATAGTGATCATAGCATGATCGCCTTTGATTTAATTAGTGGAGGAGGGATAGTAAGGAAATCCACAGTACTACCTTTTAACTTTCGAAAGGGAAACTATGATAAAATGAGGAAAACAGTTAAGAAAAAACTAAAAGGAGCAGTTGCAAAGGTTAAAGACGTACATCAGGCTTGGCTGTTGTTGAAAAATACTATCTTGGAAGCCCAGACCAGCTGTATTCCACGCTTTAAGAAAAGTGGAAGGAAGTCCAAAAAACTGCCAGCATGGTTTAAAGGTGAGGTCAGAGAGGCGGCTGTTGCCAAAAAAGCATCTTTCAGGAAATGGAAAAAAGAGCCAAACGATGAAACCTGGAAACAGCACAAGCACTGGCAAGTCAAATGCAAGGCATTGATAAGGCAGGCAAAGGAAGAATTTGAGAAGAAGCTTGCTGCGGAAGCAAAAACGCGAAGTAAAGACCTTTTCAAGTACATTCGTAGCAAAAATCCTGTGAGAGAGTCAGTTGGTCCATTAGATGATAAAGGGGTTAAAGGAGCACTAAGAGGCGACAAGGCGATAGCGGAGAGATTGAATGAATTCTTTGCTTCAGTCTTTACTGAGGAAGATGAAGGGATGTTACCCAAGACTGAAGTGGTATT
Source organism: Ichthyophis bannanicus (assembly GCA_033557465.1). Classification (NCBI taxonomy): domain Eukaryota; kingdom Metazoa; phylum Chordata; class Amphibia; order Gymnophiona; family Ichthyophiidae; genus Ichthyophis; species Ichthyophis bannanicus. Next base: position 376,144,266 of record CM066034.1, on the reverse strand, counting down.
TAAAGGTGCGGAAGAATTGAAGGAAATATCGATACATCGGGAAGATGTATTACAACTATTAGATAAACTGAAGAGTAACAAGTCACCTGGGCCGGATGGTATACATCCAAGGGTGTTGAAAGAACTGAAATACGAGATTGCAGACATGCTATTAGTAATCTGTGAACTATCATTAAAATCATCTCTAATACCTGAAGATTGGGGGATCGCCAATGTAACACCAGTTTTTAAAAAGGGTTCCAGGGGTGATCCGGGAAACTGCAGACCGGTGTGCCTGACGTCAGTACCGGGAAAAATGGTAGAAACCATCATAAAGAATAAAATTACTCAGCATGTAGATAGTCATGACCTAATGGGAGACAGCCAACATGGCTTTAGACAAGGAAGATATTGTCTTACTAATCTGTTATGTTTTTTTGAAGGAGTGAATAATCAGGTGGACAAAGGTGAGTCGGTTGATATTGTGTATCTGGACTTTCAGAAAGCCTTGGACAAGGTCCCTCATCAGAGACTTTTGGCAAAACTAAAGAGTCATGGGATAGGAGGCAGTGTACTATTGTGGATTAGGAACTGGTTAAAAGATAGAAAGCAGAGGGTAGGGCTAAATGGCCAATTTTCCCAATGGAGAAAGGTGAATAGTGGTGTACCCCAGGGATCTCTGATTGGTCCGCTGCTTTTTGACATATTCATAAATGACCTGGAAAGTGGAATAACGAGTGAGGTTATCAAATTTGCAGATGAGACAAAACTATTTAAAGTTGTTAAAACCCAAGAGGATTGTGGAAAATTGCAAGAGGATCTTGATAAATTGGAAGACTGGGCATCAAAATGGCAGATGAAATTTAATGTGGACAAGTGCAAGGTTATGCACCTAAGGAAGAACAACCCAAACTATGGTTACACGATGCAAGGTTCCACATTAGGAACCACCACCCAGGAAAAAGATTTAGGCGTCATTGTGGATACCATGTTAAAACCCTCGGCCCAGTGTGCAGCGGCTGCCAAGAGAGCAAATAGAATGTTAGGTATGATAAGGAAAGGAATGGAAAATAAAACAAAAGATATTATAATGCCTCTATATCGTTCCATGGTGAGACCGCACCTTGAATATTGTGTGCAATTCTGGTCGCCGTAACTTAAAAAGGATATAACGATTTTAGAAAAGGTTCAGAGAAGAGCCACCAAAATGGTAAAGGGGATGGAAGGATACTCCTATGAAGAAAGGCTAAAAAGGTTGGGGCTCTTTAACCTGGAAAAGAGACGGCTGAGGGGAGATATGATAGAAGTCTATAAATTAATGAACGGAGTGGAACGGGTAAACGTAGATCGATTGTTTACGTTATCAGAATATAGAAAGACTAGGGGACATGCAATGAAGCTACAGAGTAAACTATTTAAGGCTAATAAAAGAAAATATTTTTTCACTCAACGTGTAATCAAACTCTGGAATTTGTTACCGGAGGATGTAGTAAAGGCTGTTAGTGTAGCTGGGTTTAAAAAAGGTTTGGACAAGTTCCTGGAGGAAAGGTCCATAAACCATTATTAAGAAGGGACCCAGGATATCAATGCTTGAAGCAATACAAGCATTGTGGAACCTGTGTCCCTTGGGGAAACTGCTAGGTACGTATGACCTAGATTGGCCACTGTTGGAAACAGAATACTGGGCTTGATGGACCTTGGTCTGACCCAGTATGGCATATCTTATGTTCTTATGTGAACAAGCAGGGCGGAACGGGCTCTCTGTCGTTATGCAACGAAGCTTTACGACTATGGGCCCTCGCCAGAGAGCATCAAATTCACCTTCTAGTGGTATATCTTCCAGGCATTCAAAACCTTTGGGCAGACACTCAGTCGAGTACTGCTACCTCACGAGTGGTCACAATACTTAGACCATGTGGCGAAGATATTTCATCTCTGGGGCACTCCAGATATAAACCTCTTTGCAAGTCCACTGAATGCCAAACTTTCCCGGTTCTGTTCCAGGATTCCAGCACACAACTGTCAGGCAAGGGATGCCTTCCTCCTTCATTGGGGTCAGGACTTCCTTTATGCCTTCCCACCCATACTCCTCATCTCCATAACACTCTTCAAGCTTCAGAGAGACAGTGGTTGCATGATCCTCATAACACCACGATGGCCACGCCAATCGTGGTATTCCCTGCTTCTGCATCTCTCTCAAGCAGCACCTCTGGAGTTAGGGCATGCTCCAGATCTCCTTTCCCAGGAGAACGGGATGCTATGGCACCCGAATCCCTAGTCCCCGCACCTCACGGCCTGGTTGCTGAAGGGTTAGACCTCCAGGATTTCAACCTGTGCTAGCAGGTAAAAGATATCCTTCAAGCTTCTAGGAAACTTTCCACAAGAAGATCTTATGCCTACAAGTGGAAACGTTTTAGTATATGGTGCTCCAAGAGGGGATTAAACCCCTTGGTCAAACCCTTAGAATCGATACTAGAGTATCTCCTTCACTTATCGAATTCTGGGTTAAAGACCAATTCGGTAAGAGTCCATCTTAATGCAATTGCAGCTTCTTATAAGCCTCTAAATGGACAATCAATTTCCTCTCATCCACTCCAATCAAGATTTATGAGAGGCCTTTTATTAACTAAACCTCCCATCAAGCCACCACCAGTGGCATGGGATCTAAATTTAGTTCTCGGGAAGCTCATGAAGCCGCCTTTTGAGCCTTTAGTCACTGCAACCCTTAAGTTTTTGACCTGGAAGGTCATCTTCCTAATTGCAATCATCTCTGCCCGTCGCATCAGTGAATTGCATGCTTTAGTGGCTGATACTCCTTATGCTAGGTTTCATCATGATAAGGTACAGTGACCAGAATTGCACACAATATTCAAGGTGCTGGCGCACCATGGAGCGATACAGAGGCATCATAATGTCCTTTGTTTTTATTTTCCATTCCTTTCCTTATGATACCTAGCATTCTATTTGCTCTCTTGGCCGCCGCTACGCACTGGGCGGAGGGTTTTAACATGTCATCCATGATGAGGCCTAAATATTTTCCTGGGTGGTGGTTACCAATGTGGAACCTTGCTTCATGTAACCATAGTTTGGATTGTTCCTAGGTACATAACTTTGCACTTGTCCACTTTAAATTTCATCTGCCATTTGGATGCCCAGTCTTCCAATTTATCAAGATCCTCTTGCAATTTTCCACAATTATCTTGGGTTTTAACAACCTTAAATAGTTTTGTGTCATCTGAAAATTTGATAACCTCACTCGTTTTTCCCTTTTCCCTGATCACCCCTGGAACCCTTTTTAAAAATTGGCATTACATTGGCGATCCTCCAATCTTCAGGTATTACAGATGATTTTAATGATAGTTTACAGATTACTAATAGCATCATTGCCCTCACTACATCAGCTAACTACATCAGTGAACTGCAAACTGTAGTGGCAGATTTTTATTTTTTATTTTTATTTTATTTTAGCTGTATTTATATCCCGCTTTTCACCGGGTCAAAGCGGTCAATTGGGAGATACATTTAACATGAGGGGATAAGATGCACCTTATACCCGGTTCCACCATGATAAGGTGGTTCTCCGTACCCATCTGAATTTCCTTCTGAAGGTTGTATCCTCTTTCCATCTAAACCAGTTTGTAATCCTCCCAACTTTATTCCCTAGACCACATGCGTCTTGAGCTGAAGCAGAACTCCATATCTTAGACTGCAGACGAGTGCTGGCTTACTATTTGAGTAGAACCAAGGATCACAGAATATCCTCTGTTGTTCATCTCATTTGATCCTAGTCACCAAAACGTACTCTATCCAGTTGGATAGCAGATCACATTTATTTTGCTTATGCACAAGCAGTACTCTCTTTGGAGGGTTATGTCATTGCTCACAATGTGCGGGCTATGGCAACCTACGTAGCCAATCTCCGTTCATTATCCATCGACAAGATCTGTCAGTCAGCTACCTAGTCCTCCGTTCATACTTTTGCTCCACACTATTGTTTGGACGGGATGCTGTCTTTGGCCAAGTTGTACTCCAGCACCTCTTTGGGACTTAAACTCAACTTCTACCCTTCATCATGGACTTCTACAACAGACCTGACTATTTTTGGGGAAGTATCTCCTACTGGAATAGAGTCGGATGACCCACAACTTTCCAGACTTTTCGGCTACAACTTTTAGCCTCAGGGATCACACTGCTTCCCCCCCATACCAGTCTGGTACTTGGTAGTTAGTGAGTCCCATATGTGAAGACTACATTCCTGCTTGTTAATGGAGACTACCCAGTAAGCACAGGTGATCTCTGGGAACAGCAGGAATCAGTCTTCACAACCCGCCTTCCTCCCCTAAGAGTTGTAGGGTTTTTTACTTTTCTCTTCCTCTTGGCTACAAACTCAACTGAGGAGAGATTGGGAAGGCGGGAAGACAGGCACACAGGTGCAGTAGAGTGCTCCCAAAGGCTTTTCTTTTGGATGCTGGGGTGCATTCCCGCGCGGGCTCTATATGTGTCTGTCACCCATATGTGAAGACTGATTCCTGCTGTTCCCAGAGATCACCTGTTACAGGGTAGTAACTACGTTCACTGCCACATCTGTGTTAAGAAGAGCATGGCTGTCATGGAGGCAGCTGCGGGGGATCTTTCTGGCTGCAAGTGCCCTTCGGGGAGACTGGGACACCCATGCTTTTAGTGGGAACGGCTGCCATCGTATCTGCTACTTCTAATTTGAAGTGCAGAGAAGCTTCTTTTTTGCAGCCAGTAGCCCCGGAGCCCCCCAGAGCATTTGGAGGGGGTCTGAATTGGAGGGGCAAGTTCCCTTTTTCCCTGGAGTTTGTGTTATTGTTGCATCAGGCCTTTTTAATGCTCAAGGCCTTAAGGAGGGGTCCCCTTTTGGGGGGGTCTCCCTCCTTGCAAGGAAGAATGTCAGTCCTGGCGGCAGGGAAGTGTCTACGCCGGGAGAGGTTCCTGGACTTTGAGGATGTGGCCTCAGTGGGGTTCTTTGTGTCCTTAGGGTTCTAGAGGGTCCGTTTGATTTTTTTGGAGGATCTAGACCCTGAGGATTTAGAAGAGAGGGAGCTATCCGCTGGGAGGATTTCTCAGCCATTCGCATATTTCATAGGGATGAGCTCCCCTCCCTCATTGCCCAGACCTTAGCAGCTTTGCGGATCATGGACAATCCACTGACTGATTCCATGGAGCAGGCGGAGAATTCACTCCTTGACTGTATTCGGAAGCCCCCTCACTCCTTTCCTATCCATCAGGTGGTCAAGGCCATAGTTGATAAAAAGGTCCCAGATGCTGGCCTGCAGGTCGGTAGGAGCATGGACAGGCTGTACCCCATCCCTCTGGAGGAGAGGGAGTACCTCCCCTGGTTGGATGCATTGGTAGCGGTGGTCACCAGGAAAACTACCATTCCAATGAAAGGAGAGGCGCTCTTGAAGGACCCGCAGGATCGACGTTTTGAAATACTGTTTAAACAGGCCTTTGAGGTTTCAGCTCTGGCCTTACAGGGAGTCATCTGTGGCACCTATGTGGCATGGGCCTGCCTAAGTTAGTTGCACGAGATTATGGAGCCTGCAACCCGAGGGCAAGGGGTGCAGTTGGAGTCTGGGACCACCTTCCTGGCTGCTCTCCTCTATGACTTGCTTAGGACCTCAGCCAAGTCAGTGGTGGCTACTAGGTGGTTCTTGTGGCTACAGACCTGGTTGGAAGATTTGGCCTCCAAGGCAAGGATGAGCAAGCTCCCCTTCTCAGGAAAGCTCCTGTTTGGGGAGGATTTGGAGAAGCTGGTAAAGGACCTGGGAGATACTAAGGTCATGAGGCTCCCGGAGGACAATCCCAAGGTGGCAGGCCAGGGGTCCTTGTCTAGAGGCCTGAGGTGTGGAAGTTCACCTGACCCATGGGGCGAATCTCCAGAGTTTTTGGCTTCTCCCTAAAGGTAAAGGTCCTTCCTTTCACAGAGGTGGTCGGGATTGCAGAAGAGGGATCACAGGTGGCTCCGGTGTCACCAAGTCCTCCCAATGAAGGTTTGGGGGCCCTGGTAGAAGAGCAGTTGATAGATGGTCTCCTATTCTAAAATTTGCCCCTTCTGCATCCAACTTACTATAGACGCTTGGGTCCTTGAGATCATATGCAAAGGCTATGCCCTCAAGTTTGCTAGACCTCTCATGGACGCCTACATTGTTTCTCCTTATTGAGCCCTTGCCAAGGCCTTGGCAGTCCAGGAGATGCTCGACTGCCTTTTGCGGCTCAAGGCCATAGTACCCATGCCCCTGGAAGAGTGTGGGATGGGGCGTTACTCCATTTACTTCATAGTGCCCAAGAAGGAAGGTTCCTGCGCCCTATTCTGTATCTGAAAGGGGTAAACAGGGCCGTCCGGGTTCCCCGTTTTCGAATGGAGACCCTGCAGTCCATCATTGTTGCCGTCCAGCAAGAGGATTTTTTGATACACCTCGGAAAGATCCAGGAACATCTGAATTTTCCTATTCGTCCGGAGCATCGGCACATTTTGGGGTTTCGCAGGGGCATTTTCATTTTCAGGCTCTCCCCTTCAGGCAGGCCACCGCCCCTTGGGTTTTCACCAAGTTGATGGTGGTAGTGGCGGTGACCCTGCAGAAACAAAGCGTTCTGGTGCACCCATGTCTGGGTGATTGGTTGATTCGAGCAAAATCCTTGCAGGAAAGATGGGAGGTAGCAGCTTGCATGATTCGCCAGCTGCAGGAACTTGGATGGGTCGTGAATTTCGTCAAGAGTCAGCTGTCCACTGTGCAGTCCCTGGAGTACCTGGGTGCCCACTTCGACATCCATCGGGATGGGGGGGGGGAGATAGTATGTCTGCTGTAGGCATGATAGTAAAGCTGCAGGGGTAGGTACAGAGGTTGCAGGCGATACCCCACCCGAGGGCTTGGGACTCTCTGCAGGTACCCAGCTCAAAGGTATCCTCCTTGGAGTTAATGCCCTGGGTTCCACTTTACATGCGACCCCTCCAAGCATGCTCTTGGCACGATGGTCTCTGCAGATGCAGTCGATCGAGATTCGCCCTGCTGTACCGAGGCAAGCCTGGGAGAGTTTGGACTGGTGGCTCGACTCGACCTACCTTGCGGATGGGATGCCCCTCAAGACCCTGGACTGGGTGGTGTTAATGACCGATGCCAGTCTCTTTGATTAGGGGGGCTTATTGCTAGGGTCACATGTCCCAGGGACAATGGTCTCCAGAGGAGAGCTGCTGACTTAACAATTGCCTGGAGACCAGGATGGTTCTTTTGGCCCTGGAGTCTTTCCTTCCTGTGGTCCGGGGGTGGGCCATGAGGGTGCTGACTGACAATTCCACAACCGTGGATTACATCAATCAGCAGGGGAGGCACTCTGAGCCCACTGATTTCAGGGGAAGTGATTCAGTTCCTGCAGCGGGCATAGGCCTATCTGTTTTTGCTGTCAGCAGCACATGTGTCGGGACAGACAATGTCCAGATGGATTACCTGAACTGTCATCTCTTGGACTTGGGAAATTGGTCTCTTTCCATGAAAGCATTCCAGTTGATAGTGGAGTGTTCCCATGATAGACTTGATGGTGATTATTGGCAAATGCCAAGGCCCCTAGGTTCTTCAGCAGGCACACAGAGCACATGGCAAAGGGACTTGATGCGCTGGTCTAGCCCTGGCCCAGAAGGGGCTTCACTACATGTTCCTTCCATGGCCACTGATTGGGCGTGTCCTGCAGAGGTTTGAGGCCCATGTGGGTCACGTCGTGTTGATGGCCCCAGCGGCTGTGGTATGCATACCTGGTGGAGCTCCAGGTGGCAGAACCTCTCCCCCTTCCTCAGGAGGCGGGTCTTTGGCATCTGGACAGGGCCCTGCATCAAGATGTTGATCAGTTCTTGCTTACGACTTAGTTCTTGAAAGGGCATGTTTGAGGCATAGAGGGTATGCTCCTAAGTTGGTTGATATCTTGCTGCAGGTGCAAAAGCATTCTACTTCCATGGCCTGTGTGCAGGTCTGGCACATTTTTGAGACTTGATGCCAAGAGAGATATTTTGGCTTTCCTGCAAAGTGGCCTTGAAATGGGTCTGGCGTTGAACTGCATGAAAGTGTGGGTAACGGCCCTGGCTTGTTACTGCTGCTGGTTACAAAAGTGTTCCTTGCCACATACCAGAATGTAGTCCATTCTCCAGGAACAAGCAGGAAGTCAGTCCTCACATATGGGTGACGTCAGGATCGATTGAGCCTGTGCGGAGAATTTCCCTAGCTTTCAAAGAAAGCCTTTGGGAATGCCACCACGCATGCGTGGTCCCCTTCCCACCCAAAGGTGCCATCTTACTCAATCTTCCTTTTTCCGCGGAGCCCTTTGGACATGCGCCTCGTCCCTCGGAAAAGGTTTTTCTCTGTTTCTAACTGGTTTTTGCTCTACCGGCCCTCGCTGGTCCTCTTCCCGCCTCCCGAGCGCCTCTGCTTCAGCCCTAGCCTCAGGGTTTTACTTTTTTGCCTTTTTTTGTTTTTACCGCGCTTTGCGCCCTTTTTAACCGCTGGCCACGTTGAGGATCTTCGACCTTGTAAGGGTCCTTTTTGCCCCAATGGCCTTCGGTTTTAAGAAATGTGATAGATGTTCCAAAAACATGTCCTTCACGGACATGCATGACTGTTGTCTCAGGTGTCTAGGAGCTGACCATGACCTGGAGCTATGCTCCCTCTGTAAGATGATGTCCTCCAATGCCATCCAGAGTCTTAAGCAGAAGCTGGATTATCTCTTCCATAAGGCAGCCCCTGTATCCCTAGTAGCCTCCTGCTCTTCGGCCCCGCAAGCTCTGGAGTCTCCCAAGGCTCCTCCCCAGGCCCAGCGGCACACTGACCAGGGGTCGCATGAACGTGATCGGAAAAAGGAGGCCTCAGTGACTCTGTCAGGGGCGCCAGACAAGTGTGGGAGGTCATGTGCCGGGTCTTTCAGCCCCCCTTGACAGTCTCTAGAGTTGGAGAGGGAGCATCCCAGTAAGGTACCTCGAACCGATACGGAGGCCTCTGGCGAAGGCATGAGGACTCCCTCTCCCCCTTGACACCCAACCCGGTCACCCCATGGGAGGCCCGGATGCTGGCCTTGGAACACAGTGTTTCTGCGTTACTCACTGCCCAGCAGGCGCTGATGCCCGGTCCTGCCAGCATGTGCCTCGAGACTGCAGGGACCTCAATCTCAGGACTAGCCGGGCCACTGTTGTGACCCCCAAGAGCCAGAAGCCTCGTGAGGATCCTCGATGCGGGTCTCTATCTCCATCCCGTTCCTCGGGCACGAGATTTTCGTAGGCGAGCGCTTCCAGCTCCGGGCAAGTTTTGGCCTTGGAGATCCAGCACAGGTCACCGATCTGTCTTGAGCCACCCGACCTTGAGTCCTCCATGGACTACTCAGACTGGGAGTCCGACAGAGAAACCTCCCCAGACACCTCCCCTCCGACCCAAAGGCAGCGGTCACCTCCAGAGGATACCACCTTCCTAGAGTTCATCCGGGACAAAGCGCAGGCCCTAGCGCTCGCCACTGAGTCAGAGAAGGAGCTCGATATTCTGCAATATGAAGCTCCCCTGAAGGGAGGCTCTCTCAGTGCGGTTCCTCCCATTCTGAACCACCTCCTACTCCACATGAGGGAGACCCCGGCCTCTGTCCTGTTTGTGAGTAAGCGCCTGGACGCTATGTATAAGGTCCAGCAAGGTCCGGGGTTTTGGAAAGCCCAGCTTCCCCACATCTCAATGGTGGTTGAATCGGCCATGCGGAAGCTGAAGAGCCCGAAGACTCATTTTCGTCAGTCCCGCTGGGCAGAGCGTTTTGTACCCTCGATGCCCTCGGGCGCAAGGCTTTTCAGGGCTCCATGCTGTCATGCTGCATCCAAGTTTACCAATTATACATTGAGATGTTCCTCCATGATCGAGGGAGGAGTAGCCTAGTGGTTGGGGCAAGGTATTTCAGGCCGGAAGGTCGGGGATTCAAATCCCACTAGAGGACAGCAACGTTGGGCCAGAAGGACTGGGGTTTCTAGTCCCACAGATGCTCCTTGTGGTCTTGGGCAAGCCACTTAACCCTCCATTGCCCATGTTCCCTGTAAATATTAGTGTATGTGTCTCATATCCCCGTGTGTTAAATGTATCCCCCAATTGTGTTGTGACCGCTTTGATTGAAGGATAAGGCGGTATACAAAACTGTCTAAATAAAATAAATAAATCAATCTTGCTAGGGAGCTCAAAGGCTTCGTGGTGGGCCTTGACGGAGACCATCTCTGCTGTTTTCAGGCCCTCTCAAAGTCCATTGGGGAAAGCTTGAAATACCTCTTGCGAGCAGCATACAATGGCTTCAAGTCTTCCACCCGGGTGGTGGCGGCTGGCATTGGAGCCCATCGGCAGGCTTGGCTCCAGTCCTCTGACCTGGAATAGTGGGTCCAGGAGAAGCTGCTGGACATCCCTTGCCTCGGGAACCAGCTATTTGGAAGCCCATGGAGGACAGAGCCACGGAGATCGAGACGAAGTACGTGACTCGTATTAGCCTCTCCCGGAAACACCCCCCCCCCCCCCAAGGAAGAAGCAGCAGAGCAAGAAGCCTTTCTTCCAACGAAAGGGGCTCCCATACAGGGGCTACCCTGCCTATCTGCTGGTGCAAACCCCCATTCAGGGCAGCCATGGCAAGTCCACGGTCCATGGCCCTCGCAAGCCAAAAGGCCCAAGACCCAACCCCCGGCTCCAGCTCAACTAGCCTCGGGGTTTTGATGCCATCAGCATAGCCTCTCGTCTTCTGGCAGGGTGGCTGTCCGTCAGGGGGCATCTGGTCATTTCTCCCACAGGTGGGAGTCCATCTCCACCGATACCTGGGTTCTCCAGGTCATTCGGGAGGGCTTTCCCCTCCATCTGGACCATGCCCCTTTCTGTACTTTCCTGGGGAGCCAATTCGGCTTCCCCAGACCCAGACCCTCCTGAGTCAGGAGCTTGCAGACCTCCTTGAGGATGGCAGGGTAGAACCAGTCCCACCGCACCTCCGAGGATGGGGATTTTACTCCCGATACTTCCTTGTCCCGAAGCAGACAGGGGACCTTCAGCCCATCCTTGACCTGCGGAACCTCAACAAGTTCCTGGTGCGGGAGAAGTTCAAGATGCTCTCCCTTGCAATGTTACTGCCCTACATCCAGCAGGGTGATTGTCTATGCTCATTGGACTTAAAGGATGCTTACGCTCACATCCTCGTCTATCCAAAGCACAGAAAGTACCTCCGCTTTATAGTTCAGGGAAACCATTACCAGTACAGGGTACTTGCCTTCGGCCTCGCGTCCGCCCCATGAATCTTCATGAAGTGCCCGGCCGTGGCTGCGGCCCATCTGCGGCTGCAGGGCACCTTCGTCTATCTGTATCTAAATGACTGGCTCATAACAGGGGGGCATGGCCTCCGAAGCCAGACAGGCCACGGACCGCACCATTTGCCTCCTGGAGCATCTGGGCTTTGTGATCAATTACCCAAAGTCCCACCTCGCTCCAGTTCAGTCCCTGGAGTTCATCGGGGCTTGCTTGGACACCCTTCGGGCCATGGCTTTTCTTTCTCAGGACAGTGCAGACCACATTGTGTCCCTGATGTCCGAGGTGCGGTGCCGCGACGCCATCCCGGCCTAGACGATGCTTCGCCCTTTTGGCCACATGGCTTCCATGGTCCATGTCATGCCCAATGCCTGTCTCAACATGCAAGCGATGCAATGGTCCCTCAGAGAACAATGGGCGCAGTCGGCCGGCCATCTCCGAGACCCCATCTGAGTCTTTCCGAGCACGGCGGAGTCTCTAGCTTAGTGGCAGCAGTTTTGAAACCTGCTTCGAGGTATGCCTCAGTCTTGAAGGACTAGAAAAGGGGACTGTTACTTCTGGAGAGCGATCTGCAATTGTGAGTATATACTTCTGGGAATTTTCTGAAAGGAATTCTTTTTATTAAAGCTAATTAATCTGTGAACCCACTATTTTTTGTTAAATCAGTCAGGGCCTAGTAGCAGCAGTTTGTTTACATTTAAAACACAGATGAGAGCTTTCTGGTTAAATTTAGAACCTAGCAGAGAGCTTGTAGTTTAAATTTAATAGTCACTCAGGACCTAGCATCAGCAAAGTACTTTTAGTTTAAATTTAAAACACAGAAGAGAGATTTCTGGTTAAATTTAGAACCCAGCAGAGACCTTGTAGTTTAAATTTCATAATAAGTTAGAGCCTAGCAGCAGCAAAGAGCTATAATTTAAATCAAATAAGAATATAGCTTACCTCAGCAGCACAGGACAGGGTACTGTGTAGCAGCCCTCTTTTAATAAGTGTTATTGAGGGTTTTGGATTTGTTAGGAACTGGGGAACATTCTGGGGAAAGGAGGGGCTCTTCCGAAGCAATGGGCTTCACCTTAACCAGGATGGAACCAGGCTGCTGGCATTAACCTTTAAAAAGGAGATAGAGCAGCTTTTAAACTAGATATTAGGGGAAAGCCGACAGTCGCCCAAGAGCGGATGGTTCGGAAGAATGTATCTTTGAAGGATACTACCAAAAGCAGAGAGGTTCCACAAAAGAGTAAAGTAGCCCAAATGCCCTCAAGTATGGAGCAGACAGAGCTTAAAGATCCTAAATTACCCATGTCTAACAATAGCCAAATTAATATGAATAAAATACATTCTCTAAAATGCTTGTATGCAAATGCTAGAAGTCTAAAAAATAAGATGGGAGAGTTAGAATATATAGCACTAAATGAAAGGTTAGATATGATTGGAATATCAGAGACATGGTGGAAGGAGGACAACCAGTGGGACACTGTGATACCTGGGTACAAACTATATCGTAATGATAGAGCTGATCAAATTAGTGGAGGGGTTGCTCTCTATGTTAGAGAGGGCATTGAGTCAGAAAGGATTAAAGTTTTGCAGGAAACAAAATCTGCTGTAGAATCTATATGGATTGAAATTCCATGTAAAAGGGGGAAAGCAATGGCAGTGGGGGTGTACTATCGAGCGCCTGGCCAGAATGACCAAATGGATGATGAAATGCTCAAAGAAATCAAGGAAGCTAACAAAAGTTACAGCACAGTAATAATAATGGGTGATTTCAACTACCCCGGTATCCACTGGGTCAGTGTCACGGCAGGACATGCTAGGGAGATAAAGTTCCTAGATGAAATAAATGACTGCTTCTTGGAGCAACTGGTTCATGAACCGACCAGAGGGGAAGCCATATTAGACCTAATCCTTAGTGGAACACCAGATCTAGTGCAAGAGATAAGGTTGTTGGGGCCACTTGGCAATAGTGATCATAGCATGATCGCCTTTGATTTAATTAGTGGAGGAGGGATAGTAAGGAAATCCACAGTACTACCTTTTAACTTTCGAAAGGGAGACTATGATAAAATGAGGAAAACAGTTAAGAAAAAACTAAAAGGAGCAGTTGCAAAGGTTAGACGTACATCAGGCTTGGCTGTTGTTGAAAAATACTATCTTGGAAGCCCAGGCCAGCTGTATTCCACGCTTTAAGAAAAGTGGAAGGAAGTCCAAAAAACTGCCAGCATGGTTTAAAGGTGAGGTCAGAGAGGCGGCTGTTGCCAAAAAAGCATCTTTCAGGAAATGGAAAAAAGAGCCAAACGACGAAACCTGGAAACAGCACAAGCACTGGCAAGTCAAATGCAAGGCATTGATAAGGCAGGCAAAGGGAGAATTTGAGAAGAAGCTTGCTGCGGAAGCAAAAACGCGAAGTAAAGACCTTTTCAAGTACATTCGTAGCAAAAAACCTGTGAGAGTCAGTTGGTCCATTAGATGATAAAGGGGTTAAAGGAGCACTAAGAGGCGACAAGGCGATAGCGGAGAGACTGAATGAATCCTTTGCTTCAGTCTTTACTGAGGAAGATGTAGGGATGTTGCCCATGACTGAAGTGGTATTTAAAGGTGCGCAAAAATTGAAGGAAATATCGATACATCGGGAAGATGTATTATAGCTATTAGATAAACTGTAGAGTAGCAAATCACCTGGGCCGGATGGTATACATCCAAGGGTGTTGAAAGAACTAAAATACGAGATTGCAGACTTGCTATTAGTAATCTGTGAACTATTATTAAAATCATCTCTAATACCTGAAGATTGGAGGATCGCCAATGTAACACCAATTTTTAAAAAAGGTTCCAGGGATGATCCGGGAAACTACAGATTGGTGAGCCTGACATCATTACTGGGAAAAATGGTAGAAACCATCATAAAGAATAAAATTACTCAGCATGTAGATAGTCATGACCTAATGGGAGACAGCCAACATGACTTTAGACAAGGAAGATCTTGTCTTACTAATCTGTTATGTTTTTTTGAAGGAGTGAATAATCAGGTGGACAATGGTGAGTCGGTTGATATTGTGTATCTGGACTTTCAGAAAGCCTTTGACAAAGTCCCTCATCAGAGACTTTTGGCAAAACTATAGAGTCATGGGATAGGAGGCACTGTACTATTGTGGATCAGGAACTGGTTAAAAGATAGAAAGCAGAGGGTAGGGATAAATGGCCAATTTTCCCAATGGAGAAAGGTGAATAGTGGTGTACCCCAGGGATCTGTGCTGGGTCTGCTGCTTTTTGACATATTCATAAATGACCTGGAAAGTGGAATAACGAGTGAGGTTATCAAATTTGCAGATGAGACAAAACTATTTAAAGTTGTTAAAACCGAAGAGGATTGTGGAAAATTGCAAGAGGATCTTGATAAATTGGAAGGCTGGGCATCAAAATGGCAGATGAAATTTAATGTGGAGAAGTGCAAGGTTATGCACCTAGGGAAGAACAACCCAAACTATGGTTACACGATGCAAGGTTCCACATTAGGAACCACCACCGAGGAAAAAGATTTAGGCGTCATTGTGGATACCATGTTAAAACCCTCGGCCCAGTGTGCAGCGGTGGCCAAGAGAGCAAATAGAATGCTAGGTATCATAAGGAAAGGAATGGAAAATAAAACAAAAGATATTATAATGCCTCTATATCATTCCATGGTGAGACCACACCTTGAATATTGTGTGCAATTCTGGTCGCCGTATCTTAAAAAGGATATAGCATTATTAGAAAAGGTTCAGAGAAGAGCCACCAAAATGGTAAAGGGGATAGAAGGATACTCCTATGAAGAAAGGCTAAAAATGTTAGGGCTCTTTAACCTGGAAAAGAGACGGCTGAGGGGAGATATGATAGAAGTCTATAAATTAATGAACGGAGTGGAACGGGTAAACGTAGATCGATTGTTTACGTTATCAGAATATAGAAAGACTAGGGGACATGCAATGAAGCTACAGGGTAAACTATATAAGACTAATAAAAGAAAATATTTTTTCACTCAACGTGTAATCAAACTTTGGAATTTGTTACCGGAGGATGTAGTAAAGACTGCTAGTGTAATTGGGTTTAAAAAAGGTTTGGACAAGTTCCTGGAGGAAAGGTCCATAGACCATTATTAAGAAGGGACCCAGGATATCGATGCTTGACCCAGTACAAGCATTGCGGAACCTGTGTCTTTTGGGGAAACTGATAGGTACGTATGACCTAGATTGGCCACTCTTGGAAACAGGATACTGGGCTTTGATGGACCTTGGTCCTACCCAGTATGGCATATCTTATGTTCTTATGCTCTTATGCCCTTCCAAGCCCCGGCACATCAGGTGGTATTGACCACGGATGTCTCCCTGGTGGGCTGGGGAGCCCACTGCAAGTGACGGCACACTCAGGGGGTCCTGATCCCTCTAGGAGTCCTGGCAGCAGATCAACCTCCAGGCAATTCACCTCACTCTCTGGGTTTTCAGGGACTGCTTGCAGCACTGTGCAGTGCTGGTCCAGACGGACAACCAGGTTGCTATGTTCTGTGAGAATAAATGGGGGCACTGACTCCTACAGCCTCTGTTCGGAGGTGACAGCCCTGTGCTTCTTTGGGATGAGCCAGGGCATGAGCATCCAGGCCACTTACCTTCCTGGTCAGGACAATGCATTGGCGGACCAGTTCAGCAGGGTCCTCCGGCTGCACGATTGGCGCCTGTGTCCCCGAATGGTACAGTGCCTCTTCCAGCATTGGGGGACTCTGGACATGGACCTCTTTTCCAGCCCCCTACCCGCCCTCCTCCGGTGAAATGGGACCTCAATGTGGTTCTCATGCAGCTGACCGAGCTGCTCTTTGAGCCCATGGCTACCTGCCTGCTGCAGCAGCTGTCGTTGAAGGTGGCCTTCTTGATAGCTCTCACCTCCGCCTGGAGAGTCGATGAGCTCCAGGCGCTGATGGCCAAGGCACCATACACGAGAAACCAGTGTGGTCCTGCGGACTAACCCCAAGTTCCTTCCGAAGATTGACTCGGATTTTCATCTCAATCAAGAGATAGTGCTGCCCACTTTCTTACCGAAGCCCCACGCTGACCAGGCGTCGGCAATTCTCCACACCCTGAATTGTAAGAGGACTCTCTACCTGCAGCGGACTCAGGACCACCGCAGATCCTGGCAGCTCTTCGTTTCCTTCGACCCCAGCCGCTTGGGGCTGGCATTCACCAAGTGTACCTTGTCCATCTGGGTGGTGGACTGCATCGCCTTTGCCCAGGCCCAGTCCGGGTTTCCCCTGGAATGCCGAGTCACGGCTCACAATGTCCAAGCGATGGTGACGTTTGTCACTAGCCTGTGTTTGGTGCCACTAGCATCCATCTGGTCTTCCACTCTTGCACCTTCATGGTGCATTACTGTCTGGAGAGGGAGTCCTGTCGGGACGCTGCCTTCGGCCAGGCTGTACTCCATAATCTGTTCAGGGTTTAAGCAACTCCTGCCCTCTGACCCTTCTTGTTCCGGCTACCGGAGCGTAGCCACCCATGGATCGGGGGTCTTGGGCTGCCTTCAGCTTTCACTGGTGACTGCTGACGGCACTGCTGTGCTTTTTCCTACAGGTCCTTGGTAGCCTATAGTGAGGACTGACTTCTGCTTGTTCCTGGAGAAAGTGTAGTTATTCACCTGCTAACAGGTGTTCTCCAGGGACAGCAGAAAATAGTCCTCACAACCTTCCCTCCTCCCCTTGGAGTTGCTGTATATTTTTGCTATCGTCTTGAAGGGGCTATAGCTATGGCACCTGTCTGAGTAAGATGGCACCTTTGGGTGGGAAGGGGACCACGCATGCGTGATGGCATTCCCAAAGGATTTCTTTGAAAGCTGGGAAAATGCTCCACGCGGGCTCCATTGGTGCCGACGTCACCCATATCTGAGGACTGATTCCTGCTGTCCCTGGAGAACATCTGTTACAGTTGAGTAACGACGCTTTTTCTTCAGGGATAAAGCATTTGAGACCTCATTGCCGTCCCCTGGTTCCATCCTGGGACCTTAATTTGGTCTTCTCTGTGCTCGCAGGAGCTCCGTTTGAGCCTCTGTCAAGAGCCTCCTTGAAGGATTTTTTTCTCAAGGTAGTGTTTCTGATGACTATTTCCTTGGCGCATCGCATCTCTGAGCTGCAGGCTCCCTCATGCAGGGAGCCTTATTTGGTGATCACAAAGGAAAGGGTGATCCTTCATCTGGTTCCTTCCTTCTTGCTGAAGGTGGTTTCAGTGTTCCACCTTAATCAGGCGGTTACCTTGCCTGCCTTTGCTGGTCCCCTAGACTCTGCAGAGTCTAGGGATTTATGCGTTCTAGACATGCACAGGGCGCGTAAGTGGTATTTGAAGGTGACAGAGGCCTTTCAGTGTTCGTAGAGTCTCTTTGTGCTCTTTGGTGGACCTTGCAAGGGCGAGGCAGCGACCAAGGCGTCTATTTCCTGTTGGATTCAGTGTGCCTCCATAATCGTAAAGCCTTTACAGTCGATTCCTCAGGCATCAATACCGGCTCCAGTACAGACACAGCCTGCAACAACTTTTTTTGCCGCTTACTGCCCATTATTCCGGCACTGCAACCTCCAGGCTACCATTTTTGATTGGTACCGAGTACATGCAGAGCGGGAACACTCTGCCCGTTGATACTTTGAGTCTTTGACTTCCGATTCGTCAAATGATGAATCGGCCGATACCCAGGACACGAGAACTCTCTCGGAAGTTCCATCTTCGTCTCCGCAATGTTGTATATCCCCTCTGGAGGACATGTCTTTCCAAGACTTTATCCGCGACATTGCCCAGGGTCTCTCTATAACGGTGAATTCAGAGAAAGAGCCTAGGGCTGAGGAACTTGAAATTCTTCAATATCCTACAGCTCTGAAGGAAGCAACTACTCTTCCTATTCATCGCATGTTTCATGACCTTTTGCTTCATATGTGGGAGACACCCCTTACCATTTCTCCACATACCCGATGACTCGATACCATGTCCCGGGTACTGGAGTGTCCGGGTTTTCAAAACACGCAATTACCGCACCATTCAGTGATGGTGCAATTGGCAATGCGTTGAATAAAGAGTGCTAAGACACATTCCTCAAACCCTCCAGGTAGGGAATCGAGAATCCTCGATGCTTTCGTCGTGGTCGTTTTCAGGCCTCCGTTATTGGCCAGGATCAGTTCCTATTGTGGTGGCCAAAATGTTCCCGAGCCCCTAGAAATAGGGAAAAAACACACTTTTACCTTAAGGGAGAGAAACAGGAAGCAGGGCTGTGAAACTCAAACTGCTCCTGAACAGGAAAAAACTCATTTAGTTTCTAGCTGCAAGCCACGCCCTAGCTCAGAAACAAGTTGTAAGGCTAATGAGAGCCAGCTGAGGGCGCAGCACGAGACTGCAGCTCAAACACGTTCAGATAGAGTCCCTAGGGGATTACAAAAAGAGGAGGGCAGCAACAGGAGTTGCCAAGACGGGAGGAGAGGAGGAGTTCCCAGGGGAGGAGCTACCAGAGTGGCAGAACACAGCAGAAGTCCTAACGTACTGGAAGGAGGAGGAAGCTTCAGGGCAACTGGAGAGAAAGGGATTTCCTAGGACAGCCCAGGGGAGGAGAAGGAACTGCTGAGACAGACTTCTAAGAGAAGCCCAGCCTCAGAGGACACTGTGGGATCTGCCGGAGCCCTCAGGGGAAAAAGCCATAAGCCAGGGAAGAACCAAGAATGCAGAGGAGTTGCATTGGAGCCTGGAGGCAGGAGATTCCCAACTGAGAGAGCCCTAAATGAGGACACTTTTACTGCAAGCCAAAGGCTTGGTGAAAGCTTACCTGTAGCAGAACCGTGAGTAACCCTGTGCCCAACAGCAAGTTAAGCCAGCTACAGACAGTAAGCCAGTTAATGAGAGAGAGAGAATTGCCCATGTATGCTGAGAATTCTATAGGAAAGGAGAAGTCTTGCTGGAAGAAAATTCTTGAGCTGTTAGAAAGGGCGAAGCCTGGGTTTACACGGAGAAGTTTAAACCACGATACTGAAGAGTCCGTTGTAGAAGAAATGCAGACAGAAAACTATGCTTCTGACATTGATTCAGAATCTTCTGCAATGGAATGTTCTTTGTGTCACAAGACAAGTTAAATGTTTGAGCACTATAGAGTGTGAAGCTGAAAGAACTGCCTTAGCCAGTGAAGAAAAAGAAACAGGCTGGACAGTGTTTTAAAGCCCTGTTTGCTTTTAAAAATGTTTTTCCTTGAATGAAGCCAGAAAGTTTATTTTGAATGTTTGGAAGTTTCAAGAAGGGTAAACTGGCATTTATGTTTAAAGGCTGGAGGAAGTAATGAAAGCCTGATTTGTGAATTCTGGAAGTGGTAGAAGCTATTTGTGTTAGGAGAAACAATCCTACCTTTTTTTTCTTTCTTCTTGCCCTTGCGCTGAGCTTTCTAAAAGCTCTGTATGGAGTAATAGTAAAAATCAATAAATTTTCCTGTGCTTGCCTTATGCCTCTCGGACCTCAATTTATTTGAAAATCCACAACTACAAAAAGAATGCTCGCCCTACCTTAGGCAACTGCCTAGGGTGGTGCAGAAGGCTGCACTATATACTCTATATGGGTATGTTCCTTAGGGGGTGACTATAGATTTGGAGCTAATGGGTCCTCATCTCCCTGATGACAAGAGGGCAGATTATCTCACCCTTGTAAAGCATGCTCAAAATGTTTCAAAATTTGTTAACAGGGCGGCAACCTTTGACTGTTTTGAGTGCATTAGCAGAAATTCTATCTGCATCTGTGCACGCAGGATTGCTTGGCTCCAGGCATCAGATCTTGAACAGTAGGTTTAAGATAAGCTGGGTAATATTCTTTGCACCGGTGAAAACCTTTTTGGCAAGGATTGACAGGATAAGGCCTCTCAGCTAGAATCTGAGAACACCACTCTTAATAGACTATCTAGATCTGCAGCCAACCCAACTAGGAAAAAGGCAGCGAAGAAAGCTTTTTTTCAATAAGAAAAAAGTACTATCCTTCTTACACTCCTGTTGTACAGTGTCAACACCATGCTCCTCAGAAAGGGCAGCAAGCATCAAAACAATAAAAGAAGGCTCAGATTCCTAAGTCTCAACCACCTCAACAGACCCAACCTCCTCAGGGTCTTTGACTCCTTTCTGGAGAACATAGCCATTCTGCCTCTGGAGATTCCAGATCCCATCCACATTCCTGGCAGACTCTGCCATTTTGCCCACAGGTTGGCACCTTGTCACATCAGAGCAGTGGACACTGTCTATAGTGTGGGAGGGGTACAGACTTCATCTACAAAGTCTACCCCCCCCCTGACTCCAAGAGAGTTCCGCTCTCAGCCCCCTCTCACTGCTTTGTTGCTGCAAGATGTCACCTCCTCTCACAGGACGTAATAGAGGAGGTTCCACCATCCCAGCAGGGAATGGGCTTTTATTCTCCATACTTCCTCATTCCAAAGAAAACAGGAGGATACAGGCCCATCCTGGACCTCGGAGAACTAAACAAGTACCTACTACGGGAGAAATTCAAAATGATCTCCCTAGGTACCCTTCTCCCCTATCTCCAGAGTCAGGATTGGCTCTGTTCTCTAGATCTAAAGGAGGCATATATTCACATACTTATTCACTCACAGCACAGAAAGTTCCTGCGCTTCATGTTTCAAGGGAGACATTATCAATGCAGAGTCTTGCCTTTCAGCCTCGCCTCTGCCCCAAGAGTCTTCACAAAGTACATGGTGGTAGTAGCCGCATTCCTAAGGACTCTTGGGATATTTGTCTTCCCTTAGACGACTGGCTCATTTGAGCAAACACCTCCCTAGAGGCCAGTCTGTCCCTCTCGCGTACCATGTAAGTGCTGTAACATTTAGGATTTGTAATAAATATTCCAAAGTCCCAACTCATTCCCTCTCAAACGCTACTAGACACTCAGCAATCAAGGGTATTTCTGCCCAGCTCCGCTGTGCTCATTCAGTTGGCATCTCAGTTGTGCCTCAAAAACTTTCTCACGGCTGAGACCTGCCTCAACGTCTGGGTCATATGCATCAACAGTGCATGTTATTCCAAATGCTCGTCTACACATGTGTGCAGTGCAGCTCAATGGACACTGGCTTCCCTGTGGTCTTGGGCATCAGGTCGCCTGGGAGACAAGATAATGTTCTCTACCTGACTAATCCTGTCTCTCCAGTGGTGGCAATCCCCAAAAAACCTCTTGGTAGTGTCACCTTTTCAAATGCCAGCACATCAATGTATCCTGACGACGGATGTGTCCAAATTGGGCTGGGGAGCTCATCTGGACACACTCTTCACTCAGGGGCTTTGGTCTCATCAGGAGTAACAGCTCCACATAAATATGCTGGAACTCAGGGCCATCCACAATGCCCTCAAGGTGTTCCAAGACCATCTTCGATTCCGCACAGTTCTAGTCCAGACGGACAATCAAGTAGCCATGTTCTGCTTGAACAAGCAGGGCGGAACAGGCTCTTGGACCCTCTGCAATGAGGCCCTGCATCTGTGGTCTTTTGCCATACAGCACCACATTCACCTTCTGGCAATGTATCTTCCAGGCAAACACAATGTCTTGGCAGACAAACTGGAGTCCTTCTACTCCACGAGTGGTCTCTCCATACAGACAAGGTCGCTCATGTTTTTCAGATCTGTGGAAACCCCAGAGATAGACCTGTTCGGGAGTCCTCAAAATGCCAAGCTTCCTTGCTTCTGCTCCAGGACTCCTGCACTGGACTGTCAGCAAGTGGATGCTTTTCACCTCCACTGGGGTCAGGGCTTTCTGTATGCCTTCCCATCCATTCCCCTCATTCCCAAGACTCTTTTCAAACTCCAGGGAGACAAGGGCTACATGATACTCATAGCCCCATGCTGGCCACAACAACCGTGGTATCCTCTCCTCCTATGGCTGTCTCAGGCTCAACCCATAGATCTGGGGTCCACTCCAGATCTCCTCTCTCTGGAGGAGAGGATACTGTTCCATCCCAATCTGCAGTCCCTTTATCTTACAGCATGGCTGCTGAAGGCATAACCTGCCAGGGCATTAACCTCTCTCAACAGGTTAAAGATATCCTTGTAGCTTCTAGGAAGCCTTCCATCAGGCTCTCCTATGCTTTCAAGTAGCGTAGATTCTCTCTCTGATGTTTGCAGAGGGCACTTAACCCCTTCTCAGCTCTGATGGATGCATTACTTGAATATCTTCTCCACCTGTCTTCTGGGCTCAAAAAATAATTAGGTAAGAGTACACCCAAGGGCAATTGCGGCTTCTCACATGCCCTTAGATGGTCAGCCCATCTCTTCTCAAGCTTCTCTTCTCATGAAGCAAGCTTGTAGCATGCTTCATGAGGGGTCTTCTCTTAACCAAACCTCCCATTAAGCCCCCTCCAGTGGCATTGGATCTTAATGTTGTTTTAGGACAGCTTCTCAAGCCGCCCTTTGAACCTCTAGCCACTACCTCTCTGAAGTTTCTTACATGGAAGGTCACCTTCCTTGTTGCCCTCACTTCAGCAAGACGCATTAGTGAGCTCCAGGCTTTGGTGGCTGATCCTCCTTATACACGATTCCACCATGATAAGGTAGTCCTTAGGACTCATTCTCACTGTATGCCAAAGGTGGTCTCACCCTTCCATTTAAACCAGCCAGTCACTTCCCTGTCTTTTTCCCTAGATCTCATTCCTCTAGGGCAGAAGCAACCCTTCACACACTGGATTGCAAACGTGCCTTTGCTTTTTATCGCCATAGAACTTGAGAGCACAGGAAAGCTTCCCAGCTTTTCATCGCCTTTGACTCGAGTCACCTGGGTTTGCCAGTATCCAAGCAGACTCTCTCCAGATGGATAGCAGATTGCATCTCCTTTGCTTACGAAAGAGGCAGGACCCTCTCTCTTGAGGGTCACGTCACTGCACATAACATTTGCGTCATGGCTACCTTTATGGCAAATCTATGCTCTGTAGCGATTGATGAGATTTGCAAAGCGGCAACTTGGTTTTCTGTCCACACTTTTGCTGCTCACTTTTGCCTAGACAAGTACTCCCGTTGGGATGCCTTGTTTGGCCATGTTGTTCTCCAGCATCTCTTTCAATCTTAGAGCAACTCCTATCCTCTGTCCCAGGTTTCGATACGAGACATCCTTGGAGGACATATGACCTACTTAGTTATGCCTTTGATACACAGCTCACTCTGAGGTCATCTCTCTGGCATCTCTGAGCTAGGGAGTCCCATATGTGAAGACTACACTCCTACTTGTTCCTGGAAATAGTATAGTTACTCACCTGCAACAGGTGATCTCCGTGAACAGCAGAAATTTGGTCTTCAGAACCCACCCTCCCCTAGGAGTTGTACTTTTTCCTCTTCTTTTCCTTCTCTCCTTTTATCTCAGCTACAAACTCAACTGATGAGGGAGAGTGGGAAAGGCAGGTACGCAGGCGCAGTGGGATGATCCCAAAAGCTTTCCTATTGGGCGCTGGGGAGCGTTCCCACACGGGCTTTGTCAGTACCAACGTTACCTATATGTGAAGACTAAATTCCTGCTGTTCCCGGAGATCACCTGTTACAGGCGAGTAAATAACTTTGCTTTACCAGTGGGATTCCAGGCCCATGATTTTAAGAGTTGTGTTAGATACTCGACTTAATATGCAAGCTCATATACAAAACATTACTAAAGCTGCTTTATATAAACTCATTCTTCTCAGGTATGCCTTCGGCATCTACTGAGAAAGTGAAAGTAAATGCTGAAGGCATACCTGAGAAGCACTTACTGAGCTTTAAGCTACTGGTTTTTATTTGTTACAATGTCCAGACTGCCATTGGAATATATATGCAATTGACTCTTAAGTGGCTGACAGCCGAAACTTCGCCATGTCGGGTATGTACCTTTGCAGGCTTCAAATGTTCACATCATTTTTCATTCTGAATAAGAGCTGCCTGCTTCTTCCCAGTTTTAAATCAGATCCCCCACAGTGTTGAAAACTGAGCAGTGTTTACTTTTCACACTAAGACTGCCAGTGCCTATACAAGATATATTGAGGGGAGAAAAACATTTATCAGGCATAATTTATGCCTTTAAACAGAAGAGGTTTCCCATCTAGTTTTTCAGAAATATCCACAATCTCATCTATTGTCCTCTTTTCACCATCTTGCACTGTTTCTACTATCTTTATCATCTATGACTCCAAATGTCTTCCATCAGGATATGTGTCTGCATGCTCTAGTAGTAGTATGCTCTGGTTGAAAAATTCATGGCTTTTCGGTTTTCTATTATTCTTTTCCTTATGATTCCTAGCATTCTATTTGCTTTCTTGACCATGGTAAGACACTGGACAGAGGGTTCAACATATCCACAATGATATCCAGATCGTTTTCCTGGATAGTGATTCCTAATGGGGGAACCTTGCATCGTGTAACCATTGTTTGGGTTGTTCTTCCCTAAGTGCATAACTTTGCACTTGTCCCAGACATATGCCAAGGAAGTAGAGGCTGACCATGCCTTAAATAAGGTCACCATTATGGCAGTGAATAGCCCTTGCATGTGAATCGATTCTGTTCAAGAACCAGGCTGTAAGCCAGAAGGGGTCAGTGTCCTCTAAGAGAACTGGGCCATGATGATGACCTGACCTTCATGCAGAAGCCTGGTCATATTTGCTTAACGCAGCCTCTGAGACTATTATGGTTCCACCAGAATTACCAGTGAACGATGCCAGCAATTCTGTGCTTGGTGGATGAGTAGCCAAGAAGGGAAGACATACAGAGGACTCTACTGCGCTGTATGCTCTGTTTCATCATAACAGGATAGTTCTTCAGACTCATCCCAGACTTTATCCAAAGTAGTAACTCATTTCCACATTAACAAAGAAAAAATGCTTTATATGTTTTGTCCAAAGCCTCATAAGAATTGTCACAATAAAGCCCTGCACACTCTGGACTATAAACAAGTTCTTGCCTATTATCTCTCAAGAATTGAATCCATCAGAAAGTCTACACAGCTGTTTGTCACCTTTGACTCAATAAAATTGCTTTCCATTTGTCAAATGAACTTTAGCAAATTGGCTAGTGTTCTGCATTTCTTATAGACTCTATTGAAAGCAAGGTAATACTCTGCCTGAAAACTCTCAAAGGGGTTCTAGTGTTCATTTTAAAAGCTAAGTCTTTTTTTTTTTCTATACTGCAAAGGGGGAGTTTTTTCGTTTGTTTGTGGTGTCGGGCAAAACTTTGACAGAGTTCATTGTCTTTGTTCCAGCTACCCATTCACAGCTAACTCTTTAAAGCCACTGACCTCATCAGATGTTAGATCCCTCTCTACCCACTCCGGCACCCACCCACCCCATGTGAGCATTCTTGCTTTATAGAACAATTCCCCAATTAGCTACACACAGGGTCATAGAACACACTTAAAAGAGGTTAAATGCTTTTTCTTTTAAAGAACAGCTTAGGAATTGGTAGGGACTTTGGTACCTGTTGAAGTAAAAGAGTGAAACCTACCAAAGTTCCATCAACTAAACAATGGCTGGGAAAAATCATATTGCTAAAGCTGTTGCCCTTGTTGCCGCTTCTGCCTCTGTCCAGACAGAGATCACATTGCCAGGTGAAGGACTAGTTCCATATGCAGGATGCCTGCATGCTGAGGCTCTCAGGAAACAAGTGGAGGCGCTCAGAGAAGTGGCGAGGCCAAGAAGCATTCGATACAGTGAGCAGTACATTGATGAGATGCTTCTTGAAATATCCAAGCTCTCCGACAGAGGTGAAGATGAGAGGCTACAGAATGAAGAAGGTTGGACACGAGTCACCAGAGCCTGCAGTATTAATACTCCAACTCCTCCAGCCCTTGAATTGAAGAACCAGTATGCAGCCATGGAAGTGGAGGAGGAGGGCGCATCCCAGGAAAGGGAAGAACCACAGCTCGAGCACCCCAAAGTTGCAGAATCAGTCACCACAAGGAAGCAAAGGGTAGTGGCAGTTGGTGACTCTTCTGAGGGATATTGAGGCATCCATCTGCCGACCAGACTTGATATCCAGAGAGGTGTGCTGTTTGCCAGGTGCCAAAATCCAAGATGTTCCGGAGAGTTTGCCGAGACTTATCAAGCCTACTGACTATTATCCAGTGTTGCTTATCCAGGTCAGCACAAATGATACTGCTAGCTTGATATGCTCAGAGGTATACTGTATCTAAAGTGACTTCATGGCTCTGGGACAGAGGATGAAGCAGGTAGGTACACAGGTGGTGTTCTTTAAAATCCTCCCTGTTGAGGATAAAGGCAGAGAAGCTTGCATCCTGGAGATGAATGCTTGGCTGCATGTATGATGTCATCGAGAGCATTTTTGTCTCCTGGACCATGGGAGGATGATCCAAGGGCTAAAGAGAAGAAATAGTGTTCATCTGTCCCAGAAGGGTCGAAGTGTCTTCAGCAACAGACTGGCTAACCACCTGGAGAGGGATTTAAACTAGATTTGTTGGGGATGGGTGAAGAAAGCCCTAGGTAAGTGAAACATTCAATACTTCTGTAGAAATGACCATAAGGGGGCAACACTTGGAAAGCGATGTGTATAAATGCCCATACCATGGGAAATAAGATCCCAGATGTTGAGGCTTTAACGGAAGAGGCTGATTTGGATTTATTTTGAAGGCCGAATGAGGCGGTCTTTTTGGGGGCAATTTTTGCTGCCATCAAAAAGTTGCCGCCTCATTATAGAGCCGCCCCTGCGTGCTGGGGTCATACTGGACTTAATGCTTACCAATGGGGAAAGTGTTTATGATGTTACTGTGGGAGATCATCTCGCATCCAGTGATCATCAGATAGTATGGTTCAGTATTAGGACTAGGGCTGATAAAGTCCATTCAAAAGCAAGGGTCTTAGACTTGCCAAGATGAGACAATACTTCAAGAAGTCATTAGTGGGATGGGAAAAGCTGGGAGATGTAGAAAAACTGGGGGCAAAAATGAAAAGGGATATTTTAAGGGCAATAAACTTTTTTGTTAGAAAGGTAAATAAATGTAAAAGGAAAGGGAGGCTGCTAAAATTAGTAGCTGAAAAGGTGAAGAAAAAGGGAGGTCTTCAGGAAATATAAGAGATCATAGAGAGAGGAAGACGGGCATCTATATTTGGAAAAACTTAGAGAGGCTAGAAAAGTAGTCAGGAAAGTAAAGATACAGAAAGAAGAAGAAATAGCCAGCGCAATAAAAAGCGCGCATAAGACCTTTTACAGATATATTAGTGAGAAGGAGGAAGGACAAAAGTAGTATTGTCAGACTCAAGGGGGAAGGGGAGGAATATGTAGAAACTGATGAGGATAAAGTGGAATTGCTTAAAAAATATTTCTGCTCTGTGTTCGCAGATGAAGTGCCCGGACGTAGGACCTCAGAAAACACCCACAAATAGGGATAGAAGCGATGGGCATCTCAAACGATTTTCAGAAGACTGTGTTCGTGAGGAGCTAGCTAAACTAAAAGTAGACAAAGCAATGGGTCCGGTTGGGATACATCCAAGAATACTTGGGGACATTCTAGTGGCTCCACTGTCTGACCTTTTCAATGCTTTTTTAGAGTCTGGAGTGGTGCCAGAGGACTGGAGAAAGGCTCATGTGGTCCCTTTACATAAAAGCAGATGTAAGGATAATATAGAGATCTACAGGCCATTAGTCTAACTTCTGTGGTTAATAAATTATTGGAAAGGCTACTAAAAGAGAGAATAGTGAGGTTTCTGGAGTCCAGTGGATTGCATGATCCAAGGCAGCATGGATTCACCAGAGGCAGGTCTTGCCAGACAAATCTGATTGATTGATTTCTTTGACTGGGTGACCAGGGTGTTGGACCGAGAGAGAGCCCTGGGTGTAGTGTACTTAGATTTCAGTAAAGCCTTTAACACCATTCCACACAGGCGACTTACAAACAAACTGAGCACCCTAGGAATAGACCCTAAAGTTACTGACTGAGTTAGAAATTGGTTGTGTGGGAGGTGACAAAGGGTACAGGTAAATGGAGCTCACTCTGAGGAGGAAGAGGTTACCAGTAATGTGTTGTAGGGATCTGTCCTTTAACATCTTTGTTAGTGATTTTGTGGGTAAGTTTGCTTGTTTGCGGATGATACCAAAATCTGCAATAGAGTAGACGTGCAGGAAGAAGTAGATAACATGAGAAGGGATCTAACTAAGCTTGAAGAATGGTCTAGAATTTGGTAGCTGAAATTTAATGCTAAAAAATGCAGGGTCATGCATTTTGGCTGCAGAAATTCAAAGGAGCAATTCAGTATAGGGAATGAGGTACTTCTGTCCACGAAAGAAGAGTGGACCTGGGCATAATTGTGTCTGATGATCTTAAAGTAACTAAACGGGTAGAAAAGGCAACTGCGAGAGCCAAAAGGATGCTTGGATGTATAGGGAGAGGAATGGCCAGCAGAAACAGGGAGGTGATAATGCCTCTGTATAAGTCTGTTGTGACCTCATTTGGAGTATTGTGTGCAATTCTGGAGACTGCACCTTCAAAAGTTTATTAGCAAGATGGAGTCTGTGCAGAGGGTGGCTACAAAAATGGTTAGTGGTCTTCATTATGAAGCATATGAGGACAGACTTAATATTTATACTTTAGAAGAAAGACTGGATAGGGGAGATATGATAGAAATGTTTAAATACCTCCATGGCATAAATGCACAGGAAAGTCTTTTGATTAAAAGCAAGCTCTCCTACGAGGGGACATAGGATGTGGGTGAAAGGGGATAGACTCGGGAGTAATATGCCAAAATATTTCTTTTTCTTTAGGAACAAGCAAGAAGTCAATCCTCACATATGGGTTTTGTTGACGCCGATTGAGCCCGCACAGAAGCATCTCCCCAGCTTTCAAAGCAAGCCTTTGGGAAATTTATTTATTTATTTATTTTAGTTTCTTATATACCGCACTATTTAGTATCAGCGCGGTTTACATGGAACAGTGAAACATAATGAAACATGTGATACATGATACATGATACATGGAACAGTGAAACATAATGCACCATGGTGTGTGTAGTCCCCTTCCCACCCAAGGCTGCCATCTTGCCTCAGTCTCCTTTTTTTTCCACAGAGCCCACCATACGACTATCCTGTTTTCCCAGAAAAAATTTCTTTTTTTGGTCTTAAAATTATCCTTTACTGGTATAGGTACCGGTTCCTCTTCCTGCCCCCAAGCCAACTCACCTTTGTGTTGCTCCTTGGGTTAATTTTCTGTGTTTTTCTCGAGGTATCCTTTGACCAGCGCTTCATGCCCTTTTTTGGCCTGTAGTCCTTGGACCCTCACCCGGGTTGAAGGGCCTGCTGTTCCACATGGCCTCCAGTGGCTTCAAAAAATGTGATCTGTGCAGTAAGATTGTCCTACACTAACCCACATAACTGCTGCCTCGAGCCGGACCATGACAACTTGGACTGAGACCTTTGCAAGTCCATCAGTTGCAGCAGGAGAAGTTCTTTCATAAGTCCAACTCTGCGCTGACGTCCCTGGCGACACCATGCTCCTGAGCCCTCTCCGGTACCTCGGTGGCCTGCGATGCCCAGGCTGCCTTGGAATCCCGTGGCTGTGAGTTCTCTGAAAGGAACTCCCCGGAGGTGGACACAAGAAGAGCTTGAAAACCTTGAAAGCCACTTCAGAGGATGGATCTGGAAAAGTGGATAAATCCCACACCAGACCCCGCAGTCCCCAGCATGAGTCTGAAGGGATAGAACTGGAGCAGCCTCACAAGCTGCCCCAGAAGGAAGGGTCAGCATCTGTTGGCTGGCCTCGGACCCCCGAGGCCATCCTAGATAACTTCCCCTCAACGGAACAGACGCCGGGCCTGTGTCAAAGGCTGCGGAGCCATCTGGCATGGAGACCAGGATGGTGGCCTTGTATCAGAGTATTACTGCTCTCCTGACCCAGCAGCAGGCGTTGGTGTCCGGTTCCTTCAGTTCATCCTCCCTGACAACTGGACCCTCAACCTCAAGGGCTTCCCCAGTTGTTGAGCTGATCCTCGAGCACCACCCGCCTCGAGAGATCCATCAGCATCGGATGTGGTCCCTGTCCCGTTCCTCGGGATACTGGTCCTCTCTGGAAAGTTTATGTGACTTGGACTGCAGGTCTTCCAGGGGTCGCGGGCCCTTCCAGCTCTGTCTTCGACCATGGGAGCCACAGAGCCTTGGATTCTTACTCTGACTTTGTCAGTTTGGGAGACCGATGATGAGTCGTCCCCGGACACCCGGTGACATTGAGACATGCTCTCTGACCCATATTCACCAGTTTCCCAGTGCCACTCCCCACCCGAGGACGTTGCCTTCCTTCACTTCATACAGGATATGGCAAAGGCACTCATGTTTGAGACCGAGGTGGAGGAGGACCCCCGTATGGAGGAACTTGAGATCCTCCAGTACGAGGCCCCTCTAAAGGAGGCCCTCACGGTGCCCATCCCTCTGATCCTCAAGTGCCTCCTCCTCCGTATGTGGGAAACACAGGCATCTGTTCCCATCGTGAGCAGACGGCTCGACTCTACAGGGTGGCCCAAAAAAGGGAGAACATCTCGTAAATTAAAAGCTTATTTACCTTTTTTAGCTATGTAACGTCTTTATTTCAACAATTTCTGGTCGCCATCTTTTTTTTTCAATTTGTCAATCGTTTACATCAGTTTTTTTGAATTTTTAAATAACTTATATGCTACGAGATGTTCTCACTTTTTTTGGGCCACCCTGTATGTACAAGGTTCGCTGAAGCCTGGGGTTCCAAAAACCCCAGCTCCCTCACAATTCTTTGGTCATTGAGTCTGCCAAGCATCAGCTGAAAAGTCAAGACTCATTCCTCTGTGCCCCCAGGTAGGGAGGCCCGGACCTTGGACGCCCTCAGCCAAAAATGCTGCCAGAGCTCAATGCTAGCTTGCTGAGTCTAATCCTACCAGTAGAACGTCGATATGTATCTCAAGGAAATGCGAGGGAGCTCACTGGTTTCTGTGCAGGCCTTGAAGGTAAATGTCTGCAACAGTTGAAGTCACTGGCGTTGGCAGTCAGGGAATGCTCGAAGTTCCTGTCTCAAGCAGCATATGATGGATTCGAATGTTCAGCCAGAGTGGCTGTTGCGGCCATCGAGGCCTGACATCAGGCATGGCTGAAGTCGCCTGACCTTGAGCAATGGGTCCAGGGCAAACTCATTGTTGTCTCTTGTACTGGCGAGAACCTCTTCAGAAAGCCCATGACAGACAAGGCTGCGGAGATGGAGACTGAGTTCCTGACTAGGACCAGACTCTCTAAGAAAGACCTCTGTGCACCCTGGTAAGAAAGGCTTCTTCCCCAAGGCTTTCTTCCAGAGAAAAAAAGGGAGTTTTTGGTAATGCCCCACAGTACCATGCATTCTCTGCTCCACAGCAGGGACAACAGTACAGAGGGCAAGGGCACGGCACCCGCAAACCTAAGACCCAGGCACCGGCCCCAGCCCAGCCTTGAGGAAGTTTTTGACTCCTTGAACATGGCCTCCTCTCCCCCAGGAGGCCCTCAGCAGCCCACAGTGGGGCATCTTGCTCTGCCTACAGATGGTCCTCCATAACCACTGATTCCTGGGTACAGCGAGTATTCAAGAAGGGTTACCTCCTCCACCTGCAACTGACACCATCCTAGTTCTTCCCAAGAGAGCCCGTAAGGCTTCTCCTTCACCAGACTCTGTTCCGCAATGAGCTCACAAGCCTCCTTGAGGACAAAGTGGTGGAGCCAGTGCCCAAGCATCTCTGGGGCAAAGGCTTCTACTCCAGTTATTTCCTTGTTCCCAAGTGAACAGGGGGCCTCAGGCCCATTCTTGACCTAAGAGACCTGAGCAGATTTCTGATGAGGGAGAAGTTCAAGACGCTCTCCCTTGGAACACTGCTGCCATACCTCCAGCTGGGAGACTGGCTATGCTCCTTAGACCTGAAGAATGCTTATACACACATCCTGATCCACCCCAACCACCGGCAATACCTCCGATTCATGGTGGGAGGAGGCCACTACCAGTACAAGGTAATACCCTTCAGGCTACTCCCTTCACTAAGGGTCTTCAGATGCCTAGTGGTGGTTGCAGCCCACCTTTGTCTCCAAGGGGCCTTCATCTTTACCTACCTGGGCGACTGGCTTATAAGGGGAGGCAGAGGTGTACCATGCCACCGTGCACATCATCCACGTCCTGCAGCGTCTGGTGTTCGTCATCAACTACCCCATCTCTCTCTTCGACTCAGTGCCTCGAGTTCATAGGGGCTCAGCTAGATGCCCTCCAGGCCCAAGCCTTCCTCCAGAGAGGAAAGATTGCCTCAGGGCACTAGCTACAGAGGTGCAGCACCACCAGTCGGTGCCTGCTCGCTTTCTCCTCCTCCTGTTGGGCCACATGGCCTCCACAGTCCACATGACCCTGTACGCCTGCCTGCACATGAGGGCAATTCAGTGGTGCCTCCGCTTCCAGTTGACACAAGCCACGGGCAGGCTTCAAGACAGGTTAAGAGTAACCTGTTAGTTGGCGGACTTCCTCAACCGGTGGCAGCTCCCCCACCACCTTCAATCCGAGATGTCCTTCCAGGCATCCACCTCCTAGAGGGTCCTCACCACGGATGCCTCCCTGCTGGGATGGGAGGCTCATTGCAAGGACCTCTGCACTCAAGGCAGTTTGTCCCAGATGGAGTGCCAGTTGCAGATCAACCTTCTGGAGCTCTGGATGATATTTCTGGGCCTCCGAGCCCTTTGCCACTGGTTGCAGCATCAGTTGATGCTGGTCCAGATGGACAACCAAGTCGCAATGTTCTTTGTCAACAAGCAAGGGGGCACGGGGTCGTACTCCCTCTGCCAGGAGATGGTAGCCCTCTGTTCATATGCAACACACAACGGGATGCTCCTGCTGGCTGTTTACCTCCTGGGCCAGGACAATGCCCTCGCAGAGTCCTCCTGCCGCATAAGTGGTGCCTGGACCCCAAGAGTGTCCTCCCGGTGTTCGCCAGCCTAGACAACACGCAGTTGCCCTGCTTCTGCTCTCACCAACTGCACCCGTCTCGGGTGGCATCGGATGCGTTCCTCATTCCATGGATTGAAGGCCTTCCCTATGCCTTCCCGCTGATGCCGCTGGTCGCCAAGATCCTCTTCAAGGTCCAGCATAACAGGGCATCACTGATACTGGTAGCCCCCCGGTGGCCCAGGCAACCTTGATTCCTGCTGCTTCTCTGCCTATCAGCGTCTCCGATTCCACTGGGCCGCGCCCCAGGACTACTTTCACAGGAGGAGGGTTCTCTCATGCACCCCATCCTGGGGTTCTTTTGCTCACGGTTTGGCTGCTGAAAGGGTAGCTCTAGCTTATTGCCACCTTCCACGAGACATGGAGGTCCTTTTGGCCTCCTGCAAAGCCTCCACAAGAAGGGCATAAGCCTTAAAGTGACATCGATTTTCGGTGTGGTGCGCCAAGAGGCAGGCAAACTCATTCTCCTGCTCGGTGCAGCTGGTACTCCAGTACCTACTCCACCTGTCCCAGGTGGGACTGAACTCCAACTCAGATTGCACCTGAGCGCTATTGCGGCTCACCACCACTCCATAGAGGGCAAGGCCCTCTGGGTTCAGCCCCTTGTTTCTCATTCCCTGCAGGGCCTCATGTTGTCCAAGCCCGCCATCTACCCACCAATGGTGGAGTAGGATCTCAGTGTGAGGCTCTCACAGCTCACTAAGCTGCCATTTGAACCACTGGCTACTTGTCACTTTCAGTACCTCTCCTGGAAGGTTACCTTTCTCGTGGCACTCGCGTCAGCTCTCAGGGTCAGCGAGCTCCAGGCTCTGATGGCAGAGCCTACCTACACAAGATTCTACAAAAACAGGTTGGTGGTCTGCACATATTCCAAGTTTCTGCTGAAGGTGTTTTCCCCTCTCCTTCTCAAACAGGAGATGGTGCTTCCCATCTTCTTTCCGAGACCTTTGCTGGCAAGGTGGAGACTGTTCTCCATACTCTGGATTGTAAGAGGGCCCTGTCCTTCTGTCTGCAACAGACTCAGGGCCACTGCAAAGCACCTCAGCTTTTCATCTCCTATGACCCCAGTCGACTGGGGCTTCCAGTGACCAAGCAAATTCTGTCCACTTGGATGGCAGACTGCATTGCCCTTGACTATGAGCAGGCTGGGATCTCACTAGACCACCAGATCATGGCACATTGCATCAGAGCCATGGCTATCTCCGTGGCAAATCTGCGTTCCATACCTATTACAGAAATCTGCCGAGCTGCCACCTGGTTTTCAGTCCATACTTTCACAGTTCACTACTGCCTGCAGAGGGAGTCCCGGCAGGACAGCACCTTCAGCCAGGCTATAGGCAGCTCCTGCCCTCTGACCTTGCAGTGTTCAGGCTACCAGAGTACTGGTTCCCTGCCGGATCTTGTGAGTCTCTCAGTTGGGACTCAACTGCTGCAGCTCACGGCTCACCACCTCTGCTCACCGTGGTATTTTGTACAGGTCCTCAGTAGCCTGTAGCTGGGGAGTCCCATATGTGAGGACTGACGTCCTGCTTGTTACTGAAGAAAGTATAGATCTCCAGGAACAAGCAGGAATGAGTCTTCACATATGGGTATCGTCGGTACCGACGGAGCCTGCGTGGGAACGCTCCCCAGCGTCCAAAAGGAAAGCTTTTGGGAGCATCCCACAGCGCCTGCGCGCTGCCTTCCCGCCTTTCCTAACCGCCTCTCTCCAGTTCTTCTTTTCCGCGGAGCCAGCAGGTCGTGTTCCTGTCACCGCTGAAGAATTTCTTTATTTTATTTTATTTCTTTGGTCGCGCGTCTGCCTTCTCGACGCTGGACCGGTACCGCCGGTCTTTTCTTTCTTTCTTCTAAAATTTAAAAAAAAAAAAAAAACCTACTGTTTTGTCTCACTTCAGTGCATTTTCTTCTTTGGCCTTAGGCCTAGGACATTTTTCCTCATGGAAAAGCCCGCCTCTGGGTTTAAAAAATGCACGAAGTGCAGCGGCACTATTTCTGTCACTGACACCCATGAATGGTGTCTAAAATGTTTAGGTCCTGACCACTCCATTGCGGATTGTGAGTCCTGCTCCATGATGTCTAAAAGAGGTCTACAGAATCGAGCAGCTAAGCTCAGTACCCTGTTTCCCTCGGATGCAGCTTCGTTTGCATCAACGTCTTCCAGGGCTTCTTCTTCCTCACATGGATCTCAGGTAACCAAACTTAAATCCAGCCGGTCCTCGAAAGGTAGATCTCCCTCTAAGTATCGAGATGCCTCCGGGCTTGCCCTCGAGGAATCCGCACCGGCAAAATTACCCCGGCGGGAGGCTCCGGCTTCCAAAGCTTTATCTATGGGGTCACAGGTTGACATCGATGGCTCGGCCTCGGCCGATCACCTGTTGCCATGTTCTGGGGTACCGGTGGTTCCCACTGATACCGACATCCAGACATTGGTTGCGCCAATGGATCAGAATATCCTGACCATGCAGCGAGCCATCACGGCATTCATACAAGCTGCGACGCCTTCGGTACCGCAACAAACTCCGTTGCTGGTACCGACTCCGGCACCGGTTCCAGTGCCAGTACCGATTGCATCGACATCCGCTTCGGTGTCGACTGCAGCGGTACACTGTTCTGTGATGCCCATCGGTACCGATCACTCCTGATGTCGATACCACCCGGTACGCGTATCGGGCTCTGCAGGAGCATCCAGACAGGCGATACTTCGATTCCTCTGAAGACTCTGATGAATCAGAGGTCTCTGTCGAAGCATCGGTGATTCATCCTCAGGAGCCCTCTTCTCCAAAAAGGAGAATGTCTCCTCCAGAAGACTTGTCTTTTCAAGACTTCATTAGGGAAGTGGCCAGGGGCCTTTCCATCTCGGTGGCCCCTGAGACAGAGCCTAGAGCCAAAAAATTAGATATTTTACAATATCCTAAAGCTCCTAAAGAGGCAGCCACTTTACCAATACATGAGATTCTTTATGATCACATGTTGGGCATATGGGAGACTCCTCTCACCACTTCCCCTCATTCTCGCAGGTTGGACACCATGTATCGTGTTCCTCCTTGTCCTGGCTTTCATAAGACTCAGCTTCCTCACCACTCCATTGTGGTGGAATCTGCTATGAAGAAGATAGAGTACAAAAAGGCACTCTTCTGCTCCTCCAGGAAGAGAATGCAGAACCTTAGATGCCTTTCGCAGGAGAATATTCCAGGCCAGTATGCTTGTTGCCAGAATCAATTCCTATAGTCTCTAAATGGGGATGTTTCTAAAAGAAGTTGCAGATCACCTGCAAACTTTATCTCCTTTTATTTCAGAAGATAAAAGGGAAGAGTTCCTCACTTGGCTCAAACATGCCCAGGATATTTCCAAGTTTTCCAACCGTGCAGCCTTTGACTTTTTTGAAGGTGCCAGCAGAGCCTCGGCCATTGCCATAGGTGCACGCAGAGTTGCTTGGTTACAAGCTTCTGATTTGGAACCCTGGGTTCAAGATGGACTAGGAAACCTTCCTTGTACAGGTGAAAACCTTTTTGGCAAAGATTGGCAAGCAAAGGCCACCCAAATGGATGCTGAAAATTCTGCTTTAGATAGACTTTCAAAGTCTACTTCTGCTCCTTTTAAGAAAAGGTTGTTCAAAAAGGGATTTTTTTCCCAAAAAAGGGAAATATTATTCTGCTTATGGTCATCAGTCATCTACTGCAGGTCGTTTTGCTACAAAGAGACAGCAACAACCGAAACAGGCCAAGCCTAAGGCTGCTAGGACTGCTACGGCCCAACAGCCTCAGCCTCCTCAGGGCCTTTGACTTACAACTAGAGAGCTTAGCCTTTCTGGCTCTAGAACATCCAGAGCCTCTCACCATTCCAGGAAGGTTGGCTTACTTTGCTCCCAGATGGGAACAAATCACAGCAGAGCAAAGGACCCTCTCCATCATAAGGGAGGGGTACAAGCTTCATTGCTTAAACCTTCCTCCTCACACCATGGTGAGACAGTTCAATTCTCAGACATCTCTCCTCGACCTTCTGGGTCAGCAGATTACTACCCTTTTTGCCCAAGGGGCAATAGAAGAAGTACCCCTTCTTCAACAGGGCTCAGGGTTCTACTCCCCCCTACTTTCTTATCCCAAAGAAAACAGGGGGCTACAGACCCATATTAGATCTCA
This sequence comes from Ichthyophis bannanicus, assembly GCA_033557465.1. Taxonomy (NCBI): domain Eukaryota; kingdom Metazoa; phylum Chordata; class Amphibia; order Gymnophiona; family Ichthyophiidae; genus Ichthyophis; species Ichthyophis bannanicus. Next base: position 376,106,904 of record CM066034.1, on the reverse strand, counting down.
GAGAATTGAACAAGTTTCTATGCAAGGAGAAATTCAAGATGATTTCTCTCGGTACTCTCCTTCCATACCTTCAGAGTCAGGATTGGCTTTGCTCTCTAGACCTCAAGGATGCATACACCCATGTCCTCATCCATCCAACACACAGAAGGTTCCTTCGGTTCCTTTATCAAGGGAAGCACTATCAATAAAGAGTGCTTCCTTTCGGTCTGGCCTCTGCACCAAGGGTGTTCACAAAATGCATGGCAGTAGAAGCTGCATTTCTACACACTCTAGGGATATTCGTATTCCCATATCTGGACGACTGGCTCATCCGAGCTCCATCCCAGTCAGAGGCCCAGACTTCTCTAACCTGCACAAGCCGTATACTTCAGTATCTGGGACTTGTAATAAACTTTCCAAAATCCCATCTCACCCCTACTCAGTCTCTAGAGTTCATAGGGGCCTTGCTGGATACCACAACTGCAAGGGCCTATCTTCCCCATGCCCGTTGCTTGCGCTTGATGCAGTTAGCCTCACAAATTCAGTTAAAATCCCATTTAACTGCTCGAGAGATGTTACAACTGTTAGGCCACATGGCATTCACTGTGCATGTGGTTCCTTACGCTCACCTTCACATGAGGGCAGCTCAGTGGACTCTGTCCACCCAATGGACCCAGGCATCAGGTTGCCTGTCAGACAAAATAGCAACCTCCAGTCACCTCTTTTGGTCCCTCCACTGGTGGAAGTCCACTCAAAATCTGTTGCTGGGGTCCCCCTTTCAACAGGTGTTACCCCAAGCAACCCTTACAACAGATGCCTCTCCAAGAGGTTGGGGAGCTCATCTTCAAGATCTCTCCACTCAAGGCATCTGGTCTCTAGAGGCGACATCTCTACATATCAACCTCTTAGAGCTCAGAGCAATATTTCTAGCTCTGAGTCTTCCACACCCTGCTCAGCTACAAGACAGTCCTCATCCACACGGACAACCAAGTAGCCATGTTCTACGTGAACAGGCAGGGCGGGACTGGCTCTCTGTCGCTTTGCAACAAAACTCTGAGATTGTGGGCCTTCGCCAGAGCATCAAATTCATCTCATGGCAGTGTATCTTCCAGGGTTTCAAAACTCTTGGGCAGACAGACTCAGTCGAGTTCTGCTTCCACACGAATGGTCCCTCCATGGGGACCAGATAGCCAGGATCTTCCGAATTTGGGGAACCCTGGACATAGACCTCTTTGCAAGTCCGTGGAATGCCAAACTTCCCCGGTTCTGTTCCAGGATTCCATGTCGGGGAGTTCAGGCCAGGGATGCATTCCTCCTTCATTGGGGGCAAGACTTCCTCTATGCCTTTCCACCCATTCCCCTAATTCCCAAGACACTCTTCAAACGTCAGAGAGACAAGGGGTCTATGATCCTCATAGCACCACATTGGCCACGCCAAGTGTGGTACCCTCTACTTCTGCATCTCTCCCATGCTCCCTCCCTGGACTTGGGATCTGCTCCAGACCTCCTGTCCCAGGAGGAGGGAATGTTGTGGCACTCAAATCCCCAGTCTCTTCACCTCAGAGCCTGGTTGCTGAAGGCCTAGACCTTCAAGATTTGCATCTTTCTCAGCAAGTGAAGGATATCCTTCATGCTTCCAGAAAGCCTTCCACTAGACGTTCCTATGCTTTTAAATGGAAAAGGTTTACCATTTGGTGTGCAGAGAAGGGTCTTAACCCTCTTGCAATACCTCTGAATTCTTTACTAGAGTATTTGCTGCATTTATCCCATGCAGGCCTTAAAACAAATTCAGTAAGAGTCCATTTGAGTGCTATGGCAGCATCCCTTAAACCTCTCAATGGACAGCCTATTTCCTCTCATCCTCTTATAGCAAGATTCAATGGGGGGCCTTCTTTTGACTAAACCTCCCATCAGATCACCTCCAGTGGCATGGGACTTGAATCTGGTTCTTGGCCAGCTTATGCAGCCACCTTTTGAACCCTTAGCCACTACCTACTTGAAATTTCTTTCCTGGAAGGTTATTTTTCTCTTTGCAGTCACTTCAGCTCGCCATATCAGTGAGCTGCAAGCCTTGGTGGCTAATCCTCCTTATACAAGGTTCCATCATGACAAGGTAGTCCTCAGGACTAATCCACACTTTATGCCTAAAGTGGTCTCACCTTTTCATCTGAACTAGGAGGTTTATTTACCTGTCTTTTTTCCAGGACCTCATGCTTCAAGTGCAGAGAGGAATCTTCATACCCTGGATTGTAAAAGAGCTCTTGCTTTTTACTTACAAAGGACACAGCAACATAGAAAGTCCTCTCAACTCTTTGTTGCTTTTGATCCCTCTCATTTAGGACTTCCAGTCTCTAAGAGAACTCTGTCCAATTGGATTGCTCAGTGTATTTCTTTTGCCTACCAGAGTAAGAACCTTTCTCTGGAGGGCCATGTCACAGCTCACAATGTGAGGGCCATGGCAGCCTCTATGGCTCATCTAAATTCTGTGTCCATCGACCAGATCTGTCGAGCGGCCACCTGGGCCTCGGTTCATACCTTCACAGCCCATTACTGCTTGGACAAGGACTCCCGCCGGGATGCCTTGTTTGGTCAGGCTGTTCTCAAACATCTGTTCCATACCTAACCAACTCCTACCCTCCATCCCTGCCTGGATGCCTGAGATTCATGGGGGGAGATAGAGCCCTTCCCAGGGACTCTCAACCTGGGTGATCTCCCAGGCATCTCTTGCTGGGGAGTCCCCCATATGTGAAGACTCATTCCTGCTTGTTCCTGGAGATAGCACAGTTACTTACCTGTAGCAGGTGATCTCTGGGAACAGCAGGAATAAGTCTTCACAACCCACTCACCTCCCCTAGGAGTTGTATCTCTCTATCTTTCTTTCCTTTCCTCACTCTCTCTTTGTCTCAGCTTTAAAACTCGAACTGGAGTGAGGCGGTTAGGAAAGGCGGGAAGGCAGCGCGCAGGCGCTGTGGGATGTTCCCAAAAGCTTTCCTTTTGGACGCTGGGGAGCGTTCCCGCGCAGGCTCCGTCGGTACCGACGATACCCATATGTGAAGACTTATTCCTGCTGTTCCCAGAGATCACCTGTTACAGGTAAGTAACTGTGCTTTTCTCACCTGTAACAGATGTTCTCTGGGTACAGCAGGAATCAGTCCTCACAACTCTTTCTCCTCCCCTTGGAGTTGCTTCTTTACTGTATTTTAATTTTGCCGCCTTAACTATGTCATTAGACTGAGGCAAGATGGCACTCTTGGATGGGAAGGGGACCACGTATGTGTGGTGCATTTCCCAAAGGTTTTCTTTGAAAGCTGGGGAGATGCTACCATGTGGGCTTTGTCAGCGTCGATGTATGAGGACCGATTCCTGCTGTTCCCAGAGAACACCTGTTACAGGTGAGTAACTGCGCTTTACGGAAAGCGTGGTAGATGAGTGGAATAGTCTCCACGTGGAGGTGGTAGAGACGAGGACAGTATCTGACTTCAAAAAAACATGGGACAAACAGAAGATTGCTAAAGGAAAAAAGGGTGCTTTTGTAGTTGATGGAAGGGCAGGTTATAGAAACATAAAAACATGACTAAAAAAAGACCACTTGGCCTCTATTTCTTTATGAATGGTGCTTGTCTGACTGCTAAAATTAATTTCATCAGATCAGAGCCACTGCAGCTAATGTGGCTCTCCTGAAGCATGCTTCGCTGGATACCTTTTGGAAAGTAGTGGCTTGGTCCTCACTTTATATCTTTACTTCATATGCCTGCTTGAACTAGTCAACAAAGAGACTGCATTTAGTTGAGCTGTGCTGGCTGATCTGTCTGTCAACTTGCAACTCTTGCACTCTTGATGTGCAGGCTGCTCCTGAACAATACAGTATATAAACAGATGTGTAGTTCTGAGCTTGGGAGTTATTCAAGAGTCACCTGTTCCTGACTCAATCCTGCTTATCGATGGACAAATCATTGTTGCTCACCTGAACAGATATTTTCCTTAGATAGCAGGATTCATTAGGCATTCAATCCCTCTCATAGAATTGCAAACGTTCTTGAGCTATGGAGCTGAGTTGCTGAGGAGAATGCTGTGTGCAGGAAGGGCCATGCATGCAAGTTCAGATCTTTATACAACGTTCAGAGCTCTGAAAGAGCTGTACCACGTCAATGATGTGTGATATTATCGCTCACTTGTGTGCCTGATTAATCTTTGTTCTGTGGAAAACATATGTTACAGGTGAGCAGCAATGCTTTCATTTATAAACTAACATCTGTTCTACAGCAGTGATTACTCCAAACAAGTTATAGCTTAACCTGGGAATAAATGCCTCCCATTTCATAACTATTAAGGATAAAATGCAGAGAATGTTCTGTGCTTTTGTGCACCAGCACAGGTGGGATGGAGGCTGTCTCCCATCTCCTAGAGTTCTGTATTTCCAGAGATCCATGCTAGTTCATTAAATGACAGACCAATTTGCCCATTTGAAAGTTTTCCTCTGTTTTTTTTATGATTCTGTATAGATGAATATACAAATTCCCATATGCAAACCAATGCTGTTGCCCTTTCTTCCATGTCTTCCACCTGACCTCTGAAAGGCACCCCCTTCCTCCGCATGACTGCCCTCATATCTGTCCCTCATCTTTCATAATGCTAACCTCCTTACACCTCCAGTGGTAGGCCTATTCAGGACTTCTGGTTTTGCAAGGCCAGTGTTTCTTCAGGGTACATCTGCCGTATGAAACATTATTCCCCACTCATTAGGATTGTTTTGTGCATGCCTGTTTCAAAGTCTATCAACAGGTCTGATTTTCTAGATAACCAGAATTTGTAACTTGACAGTTATTAGACTATTTGTCTGCCAATATGTTTGAGGAATAGTAATTATGGATATTCTGAGACTTGACTCAATTTGTATAGATGTACATTATCTTTGTTAACAGAAAAGAAAGAAATCCAGTCTTAGTTTCTAGTCCTTAATGTCACTTTACAGCTGGTGTATCAGTGGGTGATCCTGTGCTCCGTACTGGAAAACCTCTCTCTGTGGAGCTAGGACCTGGCATAATGGGTTCTATTTTTGACGGTATTCAGCGACCTCTGAAGGATATCAGCGATTCAACCCAAAGTATCTATATTCCTAGAGGAATTAATGTGTCAGCTCTGAGTAAAGACATCAAATGGGAGTTTACACCGTCTAAGAATATTCGGGTTTGTTGTGTGTGCTTTAACCATCTAAAAGTAAAAGTGGGACTGGAAGAGGGGACTGAGGGCACAGAGTATTACTTAGGCATCACCGATTGTGTGCAGGAAATGTTGACAAGTAGGCTTGGCACTACTGTAGCAGCAAAGCTTGAAATGGAAGTTTCAGAAACTTTCATTAAAAGTTGTGTAGACACTCCAGAAATAATATAGGAATAAAAGTTTGATTTATTTCTAACAAGTAAATTTTACAAAGTGATTGTTGGGCTTACATGTTGTAGAAATGTTTCTGCTCCCACTCCTCAACTGAGAGCAAATCTGCCCAAAAAGGGGGAAAGACCAGACAGAAGAAATGAAAGTTCTATCCAAAGATTTATATTTAAAAAAGCAGAACATTTCTCAGCTGACAAATATGTATTGCTTTGTCGTCTTTTCCCCAAACAAAAAATGTCAAATATCGATAGGGTAATAGTTGGCTTTCTTTTTTTAGCACCTTTTAAGATTACTAGATGGCCCTGTGTTTCAGTGGCAGTGTTAAGCCAGGTTTGGTGATGCTTCAAAGGCAGTGTTCACAGCCCATGAGGGTAGTCTCTCCACAGCTCACTGGTGGCACCCAGAGGTGGTATTGGTACTTAAAAGAAATAGGGCACAGGCCCATGCATGGTTCTGCCCCTCCTCCATCCCTCTACAGATTTGACACATTTAAAAAAATGATGATTGCCTTTCCCTTTCAAACAGTATCCTTTCAAAAATACAGGCATCATACACTCAGTTTATTGCATACTGCAGAATGTTTGTACGATAATCTATTAGAGACCTACTTTAAATCATAGTCTCTACAGGTGAATCTGGAAAAAAACATAGCAGGTCTGCAAAAAATTTCTTTCGAGAGCTGTTTTGGTTATTCCACGTTATCTTTGTTTTTTGGTGCGCTGAATCCGAAAATGACCTCCATTTTGTCATAGGACATCACATTTCCTGACAATTTAGGTAACTATGTTAAATAAGGCAATACTCAAAATAAATGGAAATAGACTTATAAAATTCGTTTTATTACAATATTTTCATGAAAATCCTTTTTTGAACCGAAATGAGCTCTCCACACACTAAATTTGATTCTTCTTCCTTGTGAGGCTCCTCTTGGTGCATTTACACTTGTGAGTAGCATCTGGAATGTCTCTCTGAAGCATCCAACAGTAGTCTGCCATCACTGTAATGCTCCATTTTCCCTGGTATCTCCTTTCCATCTCTTTAATGTCTTGGTGGAATCGTTCACCTTGTTCCTCACTCACAGCTCCCAAATTTTCAGGAAAGTAGTCAAGGTGGGACTGGAGGAAATGCACTTTCAAACTCATCAGGCAACCTAAAGCTTGAAATGCTTTCAGCATTCGTCCGACGATCTTTTTGTAGTGAGGATCTTTGTTATTGCCTAAAAATTTCTGTACAACTTCTTTAAATGCAAGCCACCCTTCTTTTTGAGGATCCGTCATGGTATTGACAAACTCTTGATCAACTATAAGCCTTCTAATGTCTGGTCTGACGAACACACCTTCCTTCAATTTTGCCTCCAACAGGCCTGGAAACTTGGTGACCAAGTATTTGAAGCATTCTCCATCTCTTGGAAGTGATTTTACGAATTGCTTCATCAATCCCAATTTTATGTGGAGAGGTGGTAGAAGAACTTTATGGGAAGGTACCAAAGTTTCTCGGAGGACATTTTTTTCACCGACTGTTAGCACCCTCGGCTGCCAACTCTTCTTGGTCCAGTGATTTTGTCGGTCTCGACTGTCCCCATAGACACAGAAAACAAGGATATTTGGTATACCCAGCTTGTTGCCCGAGCAGCATGCATAAGACCTTCAAGTCCCCACACACTTGCCAACCATGGTATTCATATTTAAGTTTACGAAGAACCAATTCCAAGTTCTCGTAGGTTTCCTTCAAGTGTATGGAATGACCTACAGGTATGGAAGCGTAAAAACCATTGTGGAGTAAAACTGCTTTGAGACTTCTTTTTGAAGAATCTATAAAAAGACGCCATTGCTCTGAATCATATTGGATTTTAAATTGACCCATCAGACCTTCGACATCGATGCAATAAACCAACTTGTCTTCCTCGGCGAAGTAAGGAACAAACTCCTTTTCATGATGTATGAACCATGAAGATGACACTCCTGGCAACAATAAATTCCTGCTTTTCAGCCTTGATCCGAGTAACTCAGCGGCATCTTTGGGAAGATTCAAGTCTCTTACCAAATCATTCATCTCCTCCTGAGAAAATAATTTTGGTCTTGTATCATCTTCAAAGTCAGAACTTGATTCGTCATCTGGTTCAGGTATAACTTCACCTTCATCGGAGCTAGGTATCTCTTCCAAGGTAGCAGGGGGCTTGGATACTGGTATATCTGTGCCATGGGGGATGGGACGAATTGCCGAGTGAAGATTGGGGTATGAAATGGAATGCTTCCATTTGGAATTAAACCCTTTCATATCGCATGAACAAAAGTAACAGTCGTCACTGTTTCTTTTGCTCTCGCCATACCATAGGAATCCCATAACGGAAAGATTTTTTCTTACCCTTGAACCAGTTTGCACACCGTTTGCACACTTTATGAGGCGCCCAGACTTTATCTTGATCTCCAATTTTTAGTCCAAAGTATGCAAAGTATACTTTTTTCACAAAGTCTGTAATATTCTGCTGTTGCTTCAACACTGTATATTCACCACAGATGAAACAAACTGGCGAATTAATACACTTTTGCGGAGCCATAACATAACGGTTGAAGAATGACGAGCTAACACGAATTGTGATGAAAAAGTGTGAACAGCCTAGAACCAAGAACCTGATGATGATTCGTGCACAAGTGTGGCATGCAGGAGAGAGCAGCTCTGTGTCTGTACACGAGACGTCACAGTGCTGGCCACACCCCCCTGCACTGACCGGAGCTGCTGCTATCTGCCCTCTGTCTCCCTCCCACTGGATTCTTCAGGAAAGATTAACCCCTTCTACCATTAGAAGCACGGACTTAAAACTTGCTTAGCTTATGTATATATTGCTGACCATCAGATTTACAGTGCTATATTTTTTTTTACATAACTCGGACAACCCCTTTAAGGAGTTTTTGGCATTTTATATCTTAAACGCACTTATGTGAATTAATTAATAGTAATTTGAAAAAATTTGATAAATTTGAAGACAATTTTGCATGTTGTGGCAAATCATGATGTCTATGAGTTTTGTCAATATTTTATTTGTTTTCAGCACACCAAAATACATGGAAATTAGATGAAAATAATCAAACAGCTTTTTAGTCGCAGACCTGTGTTATGATTTGCAAGAAAAAAAAATCCCCAACACAAATCTAGATGTTTCCTAAATAACCAAGAAGGGTATAACCAAATTTTCTGTGAAATTTATATTCGCTGTAAGGACACTACAATAAAACATTCTAAAAACATGACATGTATATTTTAGTATATCGACCTTAGTGAGTTAATATCAAGCCCTGCATAAAAGACATTGATCTATAATGCTAACCGGCAGATCAAACTTGTCGGACCAAAACAGCATTAGCCATCAGAACAAACAGCCATTCCTATGAAAGTCAACACTGCTAATATTACAAGAGGTCCTAGAGAACACTCCTATACCCACTTACTATAAAAGCAAAACAAGTCAGATTGCTATAGATCCTCCATATCACCTTCCCACATCATGACCAATCCCACCCAGCAGAACATCATTGCAAGTACTCCTTTTTTCTCATGACAAAATTTAGAGATATTGCCCTGAGTAAAACAGTAGTCATGGAAATGCACAAAAACACAAAGATCAAGTAAAATAAATGAACTGACAGATTGACTTGTTAACTATCTTAAGAGGAAGAGGTCTCCCACAACCCTAAAAGGGTGATGATGGTGGAGCTCAGCATCCCCAGCATAACACCCCTGCCCCCACAAAAACCATGGCTCAGTGGCCCCAATGCAACACTTTTTACTTCAGTCATGTAAAAAAGGCTGTTCTTAGTCCCTCTCCCCTATTGTGGCTCTCTGTATCTCTCTCTTCCTTTCTCTTTTGGATTTTGCAACTTTATAGTGGCCGTTCAGTTCAGTGATGGCAGCAGCTTTCTTGGGGGTGATGGTGGGGGGAAGAATGGGAGAGTGAGTTCAGTGGTGGTGGAAGCAGAAGCTTTGGCAGGCTCAGAGGTGTATGTGTCTTTCAAGTACAACACAAGACAGCAGCGTTTCGGTACTTGTGATGGTGTTTATAGAATGTTACCTATCCCTCTCCAAAAAGAGTATAAACAGTCCTCTTTAAGAGAGTTGGCAGCCCAGAGTTCAGGACTGCAAGGACATGACTCACAGGGAGAGGTTAAGAGCTCAGTAAGCTGCAGAGTCAGGAGTTCTTCTAAGGCAAGCCATGCAAAGGAGTTCTGAGGTAGGAACTTTAACTGGGGCTGGAGGAAGGGCCACGAGAACCAGCTTGTGGAGGTTTAACAAGCTGAGCAGAATAAAAAGTTGTTTGCTTTCCCTGAACTGCTGTCTACCCTGTATTTTATAGAAAACCCCTTCCCACTGCACATCACACTGCAGCAGTACCTTTTTAAGGGAAAATAAATTATGATCAGTGCAGTATATTTCAAAATGCTATAGTTTGCACAAATACTGTAGAATATACAACGTGCCCCAAAGCATTCTTTGTTAATCTTCTCATTTTATAGCTCCTTGACCTTCATCTGTATCTCCTGGCAGCCCTCATAGATGGGTGGCTGTATATGTAAAGAGGTGAATGTGAGGTGTGTGGCTACTCAAAGCCAGAGGGGAGAAAGGCAGCTCCACATCATAGTCTTAAACTCCTCCCAATGTAAACACAATATATAATATTTTTTAAAATACTGCACTAGTTCAATTTAGATTGAAATTGAACACCGGGAGAAACCCAAGGTGTCTTGGCAGCAACAACTGCTCAAATCTTATTGTGACACCAGCAGTGCTGGAGAATAAACAGGAGCTGTTACAGGAAAAATCACAGTCCAACAGAATAAATACCTATGGAGGAAAAGAAGGAAATCGGTCAAGAAAATGTTTAATCGCAGTTCAAAAACTTGCCTGCATCCCCATACTAAGCTCTTTACAACAAATCTTCTGCTCTGCAGCACTCCATTCTCTCCATTATTGGGAAACTCCCACAAAGAACGCTGACAGTGCAGCCACCCTACAGTATGCAAAGCACTTCATCCACCAACAAACCAATTCTCAGCCTGTGATGTGTAACTGCCTATCTCCAGGAACAAGCAGGAATGTAGTCTTCACATATGGGTATCGTCAGTACCGACGGAGCCTGCGCGGGAACGCTCCCCAGCGTCCAGTTAGAAAGCTTTTGGGAGCATCCCACAGCGCCTGCATGCTGCCTTCCCTCCTTTCCCAACTGCCTCTCTCCAGTTCTTTGTTTTCGGCGGAGACAGCAGGTCGTCGTTCCTGTCACCGCAGAAAATGTTTTCCTTTTTTTGTGGTCGTGTCTGCCTTCCTTGACGCTATACCGGTACCGCCGGTTCTCTTTTCTTTTCTTTTTTGTTTTTTTAAAAAAATATATATATATTCTAGTTTTTTCCAAACTTTTCTTCCCAGGTGCACGTGCCATTTTGGGCCTTAGGCCCAAAATTTCCTCCAGTATGGAAAAACCCGCTTCGGGTTTCAAAAAGTGTGGCGGTACCATCTCGGTCACCAACACCCATGAGTGGTGTCTCAAATGTTTAGGTCCTGACCACTCCATCTCCGAGTGTATGGCTTGTGCCATGATGTCCAAGAAGGGTCGACAAAACCGAGCTGCTAAGCTCAGCGCCCTTTTTCCCTCCGATGCAGCTTCTGTGGCATCGACGTCTTCCAGGGCTTCGTCTTCCTCCCATGGATCTCAGGTAACCAAACATAAGTCCAGCCGGTCCTCAAAGGGTAGAAATCGGCAGCATCGATAGACCAGAGGTTCCTGGCTATTGAACGCAGTCTGGCGGCTCTCCTTGCGGCATCGACACCCTCGGAACCGTGTCAGACATTTCAACCGGTATCGGTACCGGTACCAATAGCATCAGCATCGACATCTGTGTCTGCTTTGCTGGCACCCATTCATGTGATGCCTTCGGGTGTCGATACACCGGTACCGATTCTCCCCGGTACCGACTTCAGTCGGTACGGGTATCGGGCTCTTCAAGATCATCCGGACAGGAGATACTTCGAATCCTCGAAGGACTCCGAGGATTCTGACAGCTCTGCCGGTACCGGGATACTTCTCCCGGAAGAGCCTTCCTCCCCTAAACATAGGATGTCTCCTTTCAGGATTTTATCAGGGAGGTGGCTCGAGGTCTGTCCATTGCTGTGGCTCCTGAAACAGAGCCCAGAGCTAAGGAGTTGCAGATTTTGCAATATCCCAAAGCTCCTAAGGAGGCAGCTACTCTGCCTATCCATGAGATCTTACATGATCTCATGTTGAGAATGTGGGAGACACCTCTTACCACCTCTCCTCACTCTCGCAGACTGGATACCATGTATCGAGTCCCTCCTTGTCCTGGTTTCCAGAATACTCAGCTTCCTCACCACTCTATTGTAGTGGAATCAGCTATGAGAAGGATCAGGAGTGCAAAGAGGCATGCCTCTAATCCTCCAGGACGTGAGTGTAGAACCTTGGATGCCTTTGGACGTGTACTTTCCAGGCTTCCATGCTTTCTGCCAGGATCAGTTCCTATATTTTATATATGGGAATGTTCCTTAAAGAAGTCACAGGAGACTTGGAGATTTTAAGCCCTCTCCTTCCTGATGACAAGAGGCAGGATTTTCTCACACTGGTTAAACATGCCCAGGATGTTTCCAAGTTTGTCAATCGTGCAGCTTTTGACTATTTTGAGTGCATAAGCAGAACCTCTGCCATTGCCATAGGTGCACGTAGAATTGCCTGGCATCTGATTTGGAGCTCTGGGTGCAGGACAAACTGGGCAATATCTCTTGTACAGGTGAGAATCTATTTGGCAAAAATTGGCAAGAGAAAGCCAATGAGTTGGATGCTGACAACTCCACTTTGGATAGGTTATCCAAAGCCACAGCTGATCCTGCAAAAAAAAAATCTTTCAAGAAACCATTCTTCTCAAAAAAAGAAGAGGTTTTATCCCTCTTATTCCCAGCAGGGACGTTCTGCAGGTCAGCCTGCCCGAAAGAGTCAGCAACCACCTAAACAAAGGAAAGCAAAGACTGCTAAGCCTCAACCATCTCAGCAGTCTCAGCCTCCACAAGGCCTTTGACTTTCATCTAGAGAACTTAGCCTTCCTGGCCCTCAATGGATCAGAGCCTTCCACCATTCCAGGAAGGTTGTGTCACTTTGACCCCAGATGGGGGCATATAACAGTAGGACATTGGACACTCTCCATTATAAAAGAGGGGTACAAGCTTCACTTTTTGTGCATGCCCCCTCCCACAGTGGTAAGACAGTTCAATTCTCAGACCTCTCTCATCAACCTGTTAGGTTAAGAGGTCACTATGCTTCTTGCCCAAGGGGGCAATAGCGGAAGTACCCATTCATCAACAGGGTACAGGGTTTTACTCCCCCTATTTCCTTATCCCAAAGAAAACAAGGGGACACAGACCTATTTTATACCTCAGAGAATTGAACAAATTCCTGTTCAAAGAGAAATTCAAAATGGTTTCTCTGGGAACTCTGCTGCCATACCTTCAGAGTCAGGATTGGCTTTGTTCTCTAGATCTCAAGGATGCGTACACTCATGTTCTCATCCATCCAACTCACAGAAAGTTCCTTCGGTTCCTTTTTCAAGGAAAGCACTACCAATACAGGGTGCTTCCTTTTGGCCTGGCCTCAGCACCAAGGGTGTTCACGAAATGCATGGCTGTGGTAGCAGCATTTCTTCGCACTCTAGGAATATTCGTCTTCCACTACTTAGACGACTGGCTCATTCGAGCCCCATCAGAGTCAGAGGCCAGGACTTCTCTATCTTGCACAATGCGTATCCTCCAGTATTTGGGTCTGGTCATAAACATCCCAAAATCTAGTCTAACTTCCACTCAGTCTTTGGAGTTCATAGGAGCTTTGCTGGATACCAGAAAGGCAAGGGCCTACCTCCCCCAGGCCCATTGCCTTCGCATGGTGCAGTTAGCTTCTCAAGCAGTGCTATAAAGTCTCATCTCACTGCTCGAGAAATGTTACAACTACTAGGCCACATGGCATCCACTGTGCATGTGGTGCCCTATGCTCATCTCCATATGAGGGCAGCCCAGTGGACTTTATCCACTCAATGGACCCAGGCATCAGGGTGCCTGTCAGACAAAATAGCAAACACAAATTGCCTTATTTTGTCTCTCCAATGGTGGCAGTTCACTCAAAACCTGTTGCTATGGTCCCCATTTCAACAACCCTTACCCCAGGCAACTCTCACGACAGATGCTTCACCAATGGGTTGGGGAGCTCATCTGCAGGACCTCTCCACCCAAGGCACTTGGACTCCACAGGAGAATCATCTACATATCAATCTCTTAGAGCTCAGAGCAATCTTCCTTGCTCTTCGAGTGTTCCACACCCTGCTCAGCTACAAGACAGTCCTCATTCATACGGACAATCAAGTAGCCATGTTCTATGTGAACAAGCAGGGAGGAACAGGCTCTCTGTCGCTTTGCAACGAAGCTTTGCGACTATGGGCCCTCGCCATAGAGCATCAGATTCATCTCCTGGCAGTGTATCTTCCAGGCATACAAAACTCTTGGGCAGACATACTCAGTCGAGTTCTGCTTCCACACGAATGGTCTCTACATGCAGACCAGGTGGCCAAGATTTTTCAAATTTGGGGAACCCCGGAAATAGACCTCTTTGCAAGTCCGTTGAATGCCAAACTTCCCTGGTTCTGTTCCAGAATTCCTGCTTAGGGCTCTCAGGCCAGGGATGCTTTCTTCCTTTACTGGGGTCAAGATGTCCTTTATGCCTTTCCACCCATTCCCCTAATTCCCAAAACCCTGTTCAAGCTTCAGAGAGACAGAGAGCATATGATTCTCATAGCTCCACATTGGCCACGGCAAGTGTGGTACCCTCTGCTTCTACATCTCTCTCAAGCTCCCTCCCTGGAGTTAGGATCTGCTTCAGATCTCCTGTCGCAGGAGGACGGAATGTTATGGCATCCCAATCCCAGTCTCTGCATCTCACAGCTTGGTTGCTGAAGGCCTAGATCTCCATGATCTTATCCTCCCTCAGCAAGTAAAGGATATCCTTTATGCTTCCAGGAAGCCTTCCACAAGACGCTCTTATGCTTTTAAGTGGAAGAGGTTTACCATATGGTGCTCGCAGAAGGGACTTAACCCCCTTGCGATACCTCTGGAATCATTGCTGGAGTATCTCCTTCATTTGTCCAATGCAGGACTTAAGACTAACTCAGTAAGAGTCCATTTGAGTGCTATTGCAACTTCTTTCAAGCCTCTAAATGGACAACCTATTTCCTCCCATCCTCTTATAGCAAGATTTATGAGAGGCCGCCTTCTAACTAAGCCTCCCATTAGGCCACCACCGGTGGCATGGGACTTAAACCTTGTTTTTGGGCAGCTCATGAAGCCACCTTTCGAACCCTTAGCTGCTACCTCATTGAAATTCCTTTCTTGGAAAGTTATCTTTCTCATTGCAATCACATCAGCACGTCGCATCAGTGAGCTGCAGGCACTAGTGGCTGATCCACCTTATACAAGGTTTCATCATGACAAGGTAGTCCTTAGGACTCATCCACACTTTATGCCAAAGGTGGTCTCGTTTTTTCATCTTAACCAAGCGGTCTACCTGCCTGTGTTCTTTCCAAGGCCTCATGCATCAAATGCAGAAAGGAATCTTCATACTTTGGACTGTAAAAGAGCTTTAGTATTTTACTTGCAAAGAACACAGCAACATAGAAAGTCCTCTCAACTGTTTGTTGCTTTTGATACTTCTGATTTGGGACTTCCAATCTCCAAGAGAACATTGTCCAACTGGATTGCTCAGTGTATTTCTTTTGCCTTTCAGAGTAAGAATTTTCCTCTGGAGGGCCATGTCACAGCTCACAATGTGAGAGCCATGGCAGCCTCAATGGCTCATCTGCACTCTGTGTCTATTGACGACATCTGTCGAGCAGCCACTTGGGCCTTGGTTCATACCTTCACAGCCCATTACTGCTTGGACAAGGACTCCCGTCAGGATGCCTTGTTTGGTCAGGCTGTTCTTCAACCCCTGTTCCATACCTAATCAACTCCTACCCACCATCCCTGGTTGGATGCCAGAGATCCATGGGGGGAAGTGGAGCCCTTTCATAGGGACACACAGCTTCTGGGGTCTCTCCCTGGCATCTAAAGCTAGGGAGTCCCCATATGTGAAGACTACATTCCTGTTTGTTCCTGTAGATAGCATAGTTACTCATCTGTAACAGGTGATCTCTGGGAACAGCAGGAATTTAGTCTTCACAGCCCACCCACCTCCCCTAGGAGTTGTATCTCTCTATCTCTTTCTCTTTCCCTCTCTCTCTCTTTGTCTCAGCTTTAAGCTCAACTGGAGAGAGGCAGTTGGGAAAGGCGGGAAGGCAGCACGCAGGCGCTGTGGGATGCTCCCAAAAGCTTTCTAATTGGAGGCTGGGAAGCGTTCCCAAACAGGCGCCGTCGGTACCGACGATACCCACATGTGAAGACTAAATTCCTGCTGTTCCCAGAGATCACCTGTTACAGGTGAGTAGCTATGCTTTCTCCCCTATGGCTTTGAGTAGCCACATAGAATGATAGATTAACCCGAGGCTTTTTCTCCTATCCTTTATATATTTGTGTTATTTTTTTCCATTTACCAATGTTTTTGAAGAATAAGTATTTTGGATTCGGTCTGTTGTAAGGATAAGAACATAAGATATGCCATACTGGGTCAGACCAAGGTCCATCAAGTCCAGTATCCTTTTTCCAACAGTGGCCATTCTAGGTCATAAGTACCTAGCAGTCTCCCCAAAAGACACAGGTTCCTCAGTGCTTATATTGGTTCAAGCAGTGATATTCTGGGTCCCTTTTAATAGTGGTTTATGGACCTTTCCTCCAGAAACTTGTCCAGACATTTTTTAAAATCGCTACACTAACAGCTTTTACTACATCCTCCGGCAACAAATTCCAGAGTTTGATTATACGTTGAGTGAAAAAATATTTTCTCTTAGTCTTAGCTTCATTGCATTTCCCCTTGTCTTTTTATATTCTGATGATGTAAACAATCGATCTACGTTTACCCGTTCCACTCCATTCATTAATTTATAGACCTCTATCATGTCTCCCCTCAGCCATCTCTTTTCCAGGTTGAAGAGTCCTAACTTTTTTAGCCTCTCTTCATAGGAGTGTCCTTCCATCCCCTTTACTAATTTGGTGGCTCTTCTCTGTACCTTTTCTAATATCCTTCATAAGCTATGGCGACCAGAATTGCCCACAATATTCAAGGTGTGGTACCATGTAACGATACAGAGGCATTATAATATCCTTTGTTTTATTTTCCATTCCTTTCCTTATGATACCTAACATTCTATTTGCTCTCTTGGCCGCCGCTTCACACTGGGCGTAGGGTTTTAACATGTTATCCACAATGATGCCTAAATCTTTTTTTTGGGTGGTGATTCCCAATGTGGAACCTTGCATTGTGTAACCATAGTTTGGGTTGTTCTTTCCTAGGCTCATAAATTTGCACTTGTCCACATTAAATTTCATCTGCCATTTGGATGTCCTGTCTTCCACTTTATCAAGATCCTCTTTTTGTTTTGTTTCATCTGCAAATTTGATAAGCTCACTCGTTAATCCCTTTTCCAGGTCGTTTATGATGTCAAAAAGCAGCGGACCCAGCAAAGATCCCTGTGGTACTCCACTATTCATCTTTTTCCATTGGGAAAATTGGCCATTTAGCCCTGCCCTCTGCTTTCTATCTATTAGCCATGACATTTTAGTTTTGCCAAAAGTCTCTGATGAGGGACTTTGTCAAAGGCTTTCTGAAAGTCCAGATATACTTTATCAACCGACTCACCTTTATCTACCTTCAAAAAAAGTAACAGATTAGTAAGATAAGATCTTCCTTGTCTAAAGCCATGTTGGCTGTCTCCCATTAAGCCATGACTATCTACATGTTCAGTAATTTTTTTCTTTATGATTTTTTCCAGCATTTTTCCCGCTACTGATGTCAGTCTCACTGGTCTGTAGTTTCCCGGATCACCCCTGGAATCCTTTTTAAAAATTGGCGTTACGTTGGCCATCCTCCAATCTTCATGTATTACAGATGATTTTAATGCTAGTTCACAGATTACTAATAGCAGGTCTGCAATCTCATATTTCAGTTCTTTCAACACACTTGGATGTTTACCATCCGGTCCAGGCGATTTACTACTCTTCAGTTTATCAAATAGTTGTAATACATCTTCCCGGTGTATCAATATTTCTTTCAGTTCTTCCACAGTATCACCTTTAAATACCACTTCAGTCATGGGTAACAAACCTACATCTTCCTCAGTAAAGACCATAGCAAAGAATTCATTCAGTCTCTCCGCTATAGCGTTGTTCCCTCTTACTGCCTCTTTTACCCCTCTATCGTCTAATGGTCCAACTGACTCACAGTTTTTTTGCTACGAATGTACTTGAAAAGTCTTCATTACGCGTTTATGCTTCCACAGCATGCTTCTTCTCAAATTCTCTCTTTGCCTACCTTATCAATGCCTTGCATTTAACTTGCCAGTACTTGTGCTGTTTCCAGTTTTCGTCATTTAGCTCCTTTTTCCATTTCCTGAAAGATGCTTTTTTTTTTGGCAACAGCCTCTCTGACTTCACCTTTAAACAATGCTGGCAGTTTTTTGGACTTCCTTCCACTTTTCTTAAAGCGTGGAATACAGCTGGTCTGTGCTTCCAAGATAGTATTTTTAAACAACACCCAAGCTTGATGTAAATCTTTAACATTTGCAACTGCTCCTTTTATTTTTTTCTTAAGTATTTTCCTCATTTTCTCTTAGTCTCCCTTTTGAAAGTTAAAAGGCTGTACTGTGGATTTCCTTACTATCCCTTCTCCGTTAATTAAATCAAACATGGTCCTGCTCTTATCACTATTGCCAAGTGTCCCCAACACCCTTATCTCTTGCACTAGATCTGGTGTTCCACTAAGGACTAAGTCCAAAATGGCTTTCCCTCTGGTTGGTTCATGAACCAGCTGCTCCAAGAAGCAGTCATTTATTTCATCTAGAATCTTTACTCCCTAGCATATTCTACCATGACACTGACCCAGTTAATACCGGGGTAATTGAAATCGCCCATTATTATTACTGTTCTGTCTCTTTTGTTAGCTTCCCTGATTTCTTTGAGCATTTCATCATCCATTTGTTCATTCTGGCCAGGCGGTCGATAGTACACTCCTACTGCCATCACCTTTCCCTTTTTACATGTTGGTTTAAAATTTCTAAAAAAAATAATTTTTTTTGAGTCTATTGTAGGAATTGTTTTAGTTTGTGAATGGGGTTTAGTTGTTTTTTTTTTTTTAATGAATATACTTTGAGAGAAATTTGCATGCATAATACCTACACCCAAGTCAATCGCATGTATGTTAATTAAGGATATCCCAAAATCTGACCTGTATGCTACCCCGAGGCCTGAAGTTGGACAAGCCTCTTCTAGAATATCTGACTTTCCCTGCTTTCTCTCCCCACCCAACACTCACCACCTTATGTTCATGCTTGCTTTTTCTCTACACAAACCACTTACCCCCATGCTCACTCTTTTCCATGCTCATTGTCTCTTCTTCTTCCTTGGAGGATAGGACATGAAAGTTTATTCTACAGTTTTCAGCCGGTAGAGCCTTGGAAGCCATGCTAGTGGCTTCCATCATGGCCACACATGTTCCCAGCACTAACACCCCTGCTTAGATCTGCTCCATCCTGGCAAGTAAGCCTATTCAGAACATGCAACTGTTTTCCTGCTGTGTGTGTTGAAGTGGCTGTAGTGGCAGGATATACTTTGACAGCTCTTCCTTCTGCTCTTCTGAGAATTGGGGCACGGAGTCTCCGTGCATAGTGGTAATGATGCTCCTGGTGGCACCTATTGGCTGGGCTTAGGGTATATGTGTACTGGGCTTTGGAGAGAGCTTTGGTTTTTGACCATGGCCACAAAAGGTCATAGCAATGGCTGAGCTAGATTGATGGGATTGAGGTACAGTATAAAAATTAGTGGGGAAAACTCCAGATAATTATAAATGAAGGTTCATGTCATCAGATTCCCACACCAGTTTCAAACAATCTGGAATCCCAAAGAAGGAGGAGACCACTGTCAAAGCAAAAAAATAAAATACAAATAAGTTTAGTTAACTAGGCTACTTCCAGTTCTGCACCGAAATATAGGTAGCAAAGCAGAAAATAAATCAAGAATTCAAATATTCTTAAAAGATAAACAGGTTGCTAACCAGAAAAAAGCTAAACTTTTTGTGTTGCTATTGTAATCTGATTATTATTTGGCTAGCATATACCAGATGTATGCATGAGTGAAATTGACTAATCAATAGCACAGTGTTAGCTGAAAACTCAAGTTACAATCCTACCACTTGCTACTTTGAGCGAGCTCCTTAAGTAACAACCCAGTGGTTCCCAAATCTGTCCTGGATACTCCCCAGTCAATTGGGTTTTCAAATATCCGCAATGAATATGTAGGAGATAGATTTTCATGTATTGGAGGCAGTGCATGCAAATCTCTCTCATGAATATTCACAGTGGATATCCTGAAAAACCCAACTCACTGGGGAGCCCCCAGGACAGGTTTGGGAACCAATCTTTTCGGTCTCGAGCTTGGATTTGAAACCCAGTAGAAGAGGTACTTTGAAACCAAAAGTAGATAATCCTTGAAACATCATGTAGGGTTACAGGGTAATAGCATTATATAAATGCATGTAATTATAAACATAGCAAATGAACAAAGTTCGTCAAAGTAGTATTTGTTCTCCAGGAGCAAGCAGGAAGTCAGTCCTCACATATGGGTGACGTCGGCGCCGACGGAGCCCCCGTGCGGAGCATTTCCCCAGCTTTCAGGGAAAGCCTTTGGGAATGCAGCGCATATGCGCGGTCCCCTTCCTGCCCAAGGGTGCCATCTTGCTCAGTCTTTTTTTCCACGGAGCCCAACGGACGTGAGTTTGTGTCACCCGGGAAAAGTAGATTTTTTTTCAGCTATTTTGGCTTTTTCTGTTCCGGTTTGATGCTGGTTCCCTTTCCCGCCTGGGCTCGGTACACCGGTATCGAGTCTGGTGTTTTGATTTTCGGTTTTTGTCCTTCGTGACTAGCGTTCACGCTCTTTTTGTGTTTTCACTGGCAGCCTAGTCTTTTGACCTTGCAGGGGCCCTTTTTCCCCTGATGGCTGCCAGCGGGTTCGAAAAGTGTGATCGGTGCAAGAAACTTATGTCTCTCACCGACACACATGACTGCTGCCTCCGTTGCCTCGGGCCCAACCATGACCCGCTGGTCTGTGGCCCGTGCTGCAAAATGTTATCGAAGGTGCTTCGGAGCCGTCAGCATCAACGTGAGAGAATTTTCTCAGTTCGCGTCGACATCTCGGGAGTCTGATCCCGAGCGCCGTTGGGGTTCCTCTGAGAGGGAGTCTCCCACCCGGGAGCACAGAAGTAAGAAGCTTGCTAGGGCGGTGTCAGTGGAGGCTCCTGGATCATTGACGGCCAGGTCGCATAGCCCTGACCGCCGCCTCGGGCTCTCGGAGTCGGAGAGGCCGTCCAAGTTACCTCGCATGGAACCGGAGTCCCCGAATCACGTAAGTGCTGTTGTCCTCGTGGACTCTCCTCCGGGGGAGCTGACGTCGGGCCTGATGCCGTCGGGGGCTGCTGAGTCTCCTGAGCTTGGACCCAGGTTGATGGCCTTGTAGAGCAGCTTGGCTGCCTTCATGGAACAGCAGCAGGTGCTGATCGCCGGTCTGACCGGTGCATCTGCCCCAACCACCGGGACCTCGACATCCAAATCAACCTTGGAGACCGAGCCAATTCTCGAGTCAATGAAGTCTCGAGTCGATCCTCTGTCAAGGTCCCCCTCGACATCCCGTGCGGGGCCAAGGTCGTCAACACCGATACCCTCGGCAGGTGGCACCAAGGCCCACATGGGGGCGGGTGGCACCTAGGCCCACATGGCCAGAGCCGCTCAATTCCTCCTCGGAGGAGTCGGCATGGGGGACGGAGGACGAGGAGTCCCTGAACAACTTCCGGACCCAGTGTGTCCCTTTTGGACTCACTGGAGTCCGAGCCTCGGATACGGTCCCCCCCGGAGGATACCTGGTTCTCGGACTTCATGAGGGACATGGCCAAAGCCTTGGCCTTCCCTGCGGACGCCGAGGAGGAGCCTCGAGCCGAAGAGCTCAATGCCGTCCAGTATGAGTTTCCTCCGAAGGAAGCCTTTACTGTACCGGTTCCTCCAATGCTGGAATGGCTGCTCTTCCGTATGTGGGAGGCACCGGCCTTGGTGCCGGTTCTTAGCAAACGGGTCGATTCCATTTATTGAATTCGTAAGAGCCCTGGTTTCCAAAAGGCACAGCTACCGCACAAATCCATGGTTGTGGAATCGGCCATGCACCACCTGAAAAGTCAGAAGATGCACTCCTCGGTGCCCCCTGGTCGGGAGGCCAAGGAACCTAGATGCCCTCGGTAGAAAGTGCTTCCAGGGCTCTATGCTATCTTGCCGTGTCCAGACCTATCAGCTGTACATGGGCATGTACCTACGAGACCTGGCAAATGAGATTGCTGGGTTCTCAGCTGGCCTCTCCGAGGAACCTTTGCAGAGGTTCAAGGCTTTCAACAGGGATCCGAGAGTGCTCAAACTTTATCTCTCAATCAGCCTATGATGGCTTTGAGGCTTCGGCCCAGGTAGCCAGCATCGGTGCACGCCGTCAGGCCTGGCTGCAGTCATCAGACCTGGAGTCATGGGTGCAGGACAAGTTGGTCGATGTCCCCTGCCAAGGTGAAAACCTTTTTGGTAAGCCCACGACTGAAAAGGCTGCGGAAATCGAGACTGAGACTCTCACCAGGATAAGACTGTCCAGGAAGACTTCTGCCCCTTCTCAGAAAAAGAAGGGCTCGGGAAAGAAGCCCTTTTTCCTGAGGAAGGGTGCTGCCTACAAATCCTACCCTCAATATCAGGCCTCTCCAGCTCCCCAACAGGGCCAGCAGGCCAAGGGGCAGGGGCATGGGCCCCGTAGGCAGAAGACCCCCAAGCCGCCAGCTCTGGCTCCTGCACAGCAGGGAGCAGGGTTTTGACTCCCACAGCATAGCCTCTTCTCCACAGCTGGCTCCACTCAGCACAGGAGGTCGGCTGACCCTGTACGCCTACAGGTGGCCAGCCATCACAGGGGGATACCTGGGTCCTCAGCATAGTCCAGAAGGGCTACATGCTCCACTTCCACCAGCTACCCCCCCTCCTACTTTCCAGGGGAGCCTCCAAGACTCCCTCTGCACAGAAACCTCCTCCTTCAGGCTTTGGCAGTTCTTCTAAAGGAACAGGCGGTGGAACCGGTGCCTCACCACCTGGAAAGGCAAGGCTTCTAATCCAGATACTTCCTGGTACCAAAAAAGACAGGAGGCCTCTGGCCTATCCTAGACTTGTGAATCCTAAACAAGTTTCTGGAGAGGGAAACGTTCAAGATGCTTACCCTTGGGATACTGCTGCCCTACCTCCAGCAGGAAGACTGGCTATGCTCCTTAGACCTAAAGGATGCTTATACTCACATCCTCATTCACCCAGACCACCGACAATATCTCAGATTTGTGGTGGGAGGAAACCATTTTCAGTACAGAATACTTCCCTTTGGCCTAACTTCTGCCCCCAGGGTTTTCACCAAATGCCTAGCGGTGGTGGCGGCCTATCTCTGGAATCAGGGAATTTTTGTCTTTCCATACCTGGACGACTGGCTCATCAGGGGCCAGTCTCTCCAGGAGGTCAGACAAGCCACTCTTCGCACTGTCTCTCTTCTTCAGCATCTGGGCTTTGCCATAAACTACGCAAAGCCCACTTTGCTCCCCTCCCAGAAACTATAGGGGCAAGATTAGACACCCTGCAGACAAGAGCTTACTTGCCCGAGGACAGGGCCCACAGACTGATGGACTTGGCCAACCAGTTCCAAAGCAATTCTCAGGTCTCTGCCAGGCACTTCCTGTGGCTCCTGGGCCACATGGAATCCACGGTACATGTGACTCCGAATGCCTGTCTGCACATGCGGGCTGCTCAGTGGTGCCTTAGAGCTCAGTGGGTGCAGGCCACAGGCGACCTTCGAGACAGAGTAAAGGTGTCCAAACCACTTTTGGACTCCTTGCAGTGGTGGCTACAACTCCCAAACCTTCTCAGGGGGGTACCTTTTCAGGCCCCAGCACACACAAGGGTGCTGACGGCCGATGCTTCCTTAAAGGGCTGGGGTGCACATTGCCAGGGCAAGTGCACTCAAGGCCTCTGGTCTCCTCGGGAGGCCACACAGCAGATCAATCTTTTGGAGCTGCAAGCAATCCGCTTGGCTCTACGGACTTTTTCTCATGCCCTCTCTCACCAGTCTGTCTTAGTTCAGACAGACAATCAGGTAGCAATGTTCTGTGTGAACAAGCAAGGGGGCACAGGGTCCAGGCTCCTATGTCAGGAGGCGCAGGCCCTTTCCTCCTTTGCAGTCAAACAAGGCATGTTTCTCAAAGCAGTTTATCTACCTGATCAGGAGAACTTCTTAGCAGACAAGCTAAGCAGGATTCTCCAGCCCCACGAATGGCAGTTGAATCCATTGGTGGTCCAGCAGATCTTTCTACGATGGCGACTTCCATCCATCGATCTCTTTGCAAGTCCATTGAACTGTCAGCTGCCCAGGTTTTGCTCCAGACAGCCACATCCCCTGAGAATGGCAGCAGATGCTTTTCTGATCTCTTGATCTACGTGCCTCCTGTATGCGTTTCCTCCCACGCCCCTGGTGGCCCGAACTCTGTTCAAGATTCTCCGGGACAAGGCCTCGGTGATTCTGGAAGCCCCCAGATGGCCGAGGCAACCATGGTTTCCACTACTGCTACAGTTGCCGGTGGAAACTCCTTTCCCTCTGGGGTTGCAACACGATCTCCAGTCTCAAGATCAGGGTTCCCTTCTGCACCCCACTCTCAGGTCCCTCAATCTAATGGCCTGGCTGCTGAAAGGATAGTGCTAGCTCCCTTGCTTGTACCTAAGGAGGTTGAAGAGGTGGTTTTGGCCTCTAGGAGGCAGTCCACCAGAAAGTCCTATGCCCTCAAGTGGCGTAGGTTCACAATATGGTGTGCTCAGCGTAATGAAGATCCTTTCTCCTGCCTTGTGCCAGTGGTACTGCAGTATCTAATTCACCTGTCAGACCTAGGCCTTAAGTCTAACTCTGTTCGGGTCCACCTCAGTGCTCTATCAGCAGTGCGCTCACCGGAGGAGGGACAGTCTCTGTTGGTTCACCCCTTGGTGTCCCGCTTTCTCAGAGGTCTGCTTCTTAAGCCTCCAGTTCGTCCACCGGCGACTGAGTGGGATTTGAATGTGGTCTTGCAGCAACTTACTTGCCCACCGTTTGAGCCGATGGCTACTTGCCATTTGCGCTTCCTTTCTTAGAAAGCGCTCTTCCTGGTAGCTCTTACCTCGGTCAGACGTGTGAGTGAATTACAAGCTCTGGTTTCTGATAGACCGTACATACGGTTCTATAGGAACAGGGTGGTCCTACGGACCCCCCTGAAGTTCCTTCCAAAAGTTGTCTCCTCTTTCCACCTCAACCAGGAGGTGGTTCTTCTGACCTTCTTTCCCAGGCCACATACCAGCCGGGCTGAAACAGTCTTGCATACCCTGGACTGTAAGAGGGCGTTGTCTTTTTACATAGAACATACACGGGGGCATCAAAGGGCTACTCAGCTCTTCGTCTCCTTTGACCCTAATAAACTGGGGTTACCTGTTTCCAAGCGTACGTTGTCCATTTGGGTAGCAGATTGTATCACCTGGGCGTATAAGGCAGCCAACCTCTCCTTGTAGGGCCGAGTCACGGCCCACCATGTCAGGGCAAAAGTCGCGTCAGTAGCTCATCTCCGCTCTGTTCCGTTGGCAGACATCTGCCGGGCCGCTATTTGGTCTTCAAGCCAGACTTTTGCAGCCCACTTCTGCCTCGAGAGAGAGTCCCGAAGGGACAGTGCTTTCGGACAGGCAGTACTCCGTAATCTCTTTGAGGTTTATGCAACTCCTACCCTCCGGCCCTTGTGTTGGGCTACCGTACGGGGCGTTCTCAGAGGATATTCTTATCACGAATGCTGAGGCTCTTGAGAGGAAGCCATTTTTCAGATTAGGGTTCCCGGTAGCCTAGAGCTTGGGAGTCCCATATGTGAGGACTGACTTCCTGCTTGGTCCTGGAGAAAGAGTAGTTACTCACCTGTAACTCTCCAGGAGCAGCAGGAATCAGTCCTCACGACCCTCCCTCCTCCCCTGGAGTTTCAGTCATATACTTCATTTTGTTTTTTTGCTGTCTTTTAGCTATGTTATCAGACTGAGCAAGATGGCACCCTTGGTCGGGAAGGGGACCGTGCATGCATGCTGCATTCCCAAAGGCTTTCCTTGAAAGCTGGGGAAATGCTCCACACTGGGGCTCCGTCGGCGCCGACTTCACCCATATGTGAGGACTGATTTCTGCTGCTCCTGGACAACACCTGTTACAGGTGAGTAACTACTCTTTCCACACAATGTGAAGAGGTTAGGCAGATTTACTGGAAAACAAAAGTTCTGTTTTTATGCTTCTTTTGTCTGTTATCAGGTTGGCAGTCACATCACTGGAGGAGATATTTATGGTGCTGTGCTTGAGAACTCACTTATTCGACACAAAATCATGCTGCCACCACGGAACAGGGGAACAGTAACTTATGTGGCCCCTCCTGGTCACTACGACACCTCTGTAAGTATGCTGCCTACACCTTGACATGTGTGCCATTCCTGAATTCCTCAGTACCACTAAACTGCATTCAGGCCCATTACATGGCTGCGCAGGAAATCCAGCTTCTCCTTTCTGGAGTTCTTCACTCTGAAAAACAACTGATGACTGATGTATGCTGCTGACAGAGGGAGGGAGCACTAAAGAAAAGGCTTATCTACATAACAGTGGGAGGAAATGAGAGATAAAATAGACAAGTGCCTCCTGTAGTTTTTGTAAAGGCATTTTGTTACCAGTTGTGCATGATTTTAAACAAAGACCTAAATATCTGGTATTCACTTATAAGTTAATGGATTAGTTTGTTGTATATTTTGAATGTTAAACTAAAGAAAAACCCAGTCAATTTTATTCTAAGAAACCTTTTTAACTAGACATCAAGCACAAAGCTCTCAAACATACAAATGTATAGCACAAATATTTCTCCAGGAACAAGCAGACGTCTGCCCTCACATATGGATAATGTTGGTGTCGACGGAGCACACACAGTAATCTCTCTCCAGCTTTCAAAGAAAACCTTTGGGGGATACACCACGTGTGCATGGTCCCCTTCTCGCCTAAGGGTGCTATCTTTCCCCAGTCGTCCTCCTTTTTTCGTGGAGCCCATCGGATGTGTGTCTGTTCCCTTGGAGAAAAGTTGTTAGTTTTTGTCTTAAAAATTCCTTTTTGTTGGTCGCCCCTGTCCACCTGCCTCAGTGTTGCGTTTTCTCGAGTTCTTTTCTTTTTTTCTCTAATTTTCATTCAGTGTGGTTTTGCGCCTTTATCTCCAGGAACAAGCAGGAATGTAGTCTTCACATATGGGTATCGTCGGTACCGACGGAGCCTGCACGGGAACGCTCCCCAGCGTCCAATTAGGAAGCTTTTGGGAGCTCCCCACAGCGCCTGCGTGCTGCCTTCCCACCTTTCCCAACTGCCTTTCCCCAGTTCTTCGTTTTCCACGGAGCCAGCAGGTTATACTTCCTGTCACCGCAGAAAATATCTCATTTATTCTTTTTTGTGGTTGCGTCTGCTTTCCTTCGACGCTACACCGGTACCGACAGTTCTTTCTTTCTTTTCCTTAAAAAAAAAAAAAAGTATATATATATAAACGTATCTCCAGGAACAAGCAGGAATGTAGTCTTCACATATGGGTATCATTGGTACCGACGGAGCCTGCGCGGGAACGCTCCCCAGTGTCCAATCTGAAAGCTTTTGGGAGCATCCCACAGCGCCTGCGTGCTGCCTTCCTGCCTTTCCCAACTGCCTCTCTCCAGTTCTTCATTTTCCGTGGAGCCAGCAGGTCGTTGTTCCTGTCACCGCAGAAAACCTTTCCTTATTAACCTTCATTTTTGTGGTCGCGTCTGCCTTCCTCGATGCTTTACCGGTACCGCCGGTTCTTTCTTTCTTTTCTTTAAAAAAAAAAATATATATATATCTATACTTAGTATTTTTTTCCAGGTGCACGCACCATTTTGGCCCCTAGCGGGTTTTTCCATTGTGGAGGCATTTTGGGCCCTAGGCCCAAAATTCCTCCACAATGGGGAAAAACCCGCTTCGGGTTTCAAAAAGTGCACCAAGTGTGGCGGTACCATCTCCGTCACCGACACCTATGAGTGGTGTCTTAAATGTTTAGGTCCTGCCCACTCCATCACGGAATGTATGGCCTGTGCCATGATGTCCAAAAGAGGTCAGCAGAACCAAGCTGCTAAGCTCAGTACCCTATTTCCCTCTGATGCAGCCTCGGTGGCATCGACGTCTTCTCCAGGACCAAGCAGGAAGTCAGTCCTCACATATGGGTGACATCGACGTCGATGGAGCCCCCATGCGGAGCATTTCCCCAGCTTTCTAAGAAAGCTTTTGGGAATGCACCCACGCATGCACGGTCCCCTTCCCGCCCAAAGGTGCCATCTTGCTCAGTCTTTCTTTTTCCGTGGAACCCAGCGGACGTCTGTCCTTGTCACCTGGAAAAATTTGGATTTTTTTTCTGCGATTCTCGCGCCTCTTTTTGTCCAATTCAACGCCGGTTCCCCTTCCCGCCTGGGTTCGGTACGCCGGTATCGACCCGATCTCTATTTTTCGTTTTTTTGCCCTTTGAGGCACGCGTTTGCGCTCTTTTTTTTTTTCTTTTCCCTGGAGGGCCAGTCCTTTGACCTCACAGGGGCCCTTTTTTCCCCGATGGTCTCCAGTGGTTTTAAGAAGTATGATCGTTGTAAGAAACTCATGTCTCTTACCGACACACACGACTGCTGCCTGCGCTTCCTCGGGCCTGACCATGATCCCAAGGTCTGTATCCCATGTGGCAAAATGTCCACCAAGGCACTCAGGAGCCGGCAGCATCAGAAGGAGAGGATTTTCTCGGACTCGGCCTCCGGACGGGCCCGGACCTCGTCAGAGGCCTCGACGTCTCGGGAGTCGGATCCCAAGCTTCGTCGAGGTTCCTCTCAAAGGGGGTCCCCCAGTCGGGAGCATAAGAGGAAGAGAAAGCTCGTGAGGGCGGCGTCGGAGGAAGCTTCTGGTTCTTCAAAGGCCAGATCTCGGACCCCTGACTGCCGCCCCGGGCCCTTGGAGCTGGAGAAGCCAACTACGGTATCCCGTGTAGAGCCGGAGTCTGTCGAGCATGTAAGTTCTGTTGTCCTCGAGGACTCTCCTCCTAGGGAGCCGACGTCGGGCCCGGCCCCGCTGGGTCCCGAGTCGGTGGCTGCTGAGTCTCCTGATCTTGGACTCAGGCGGACAGCCTTGGAGTGCAGATTGTCTGCCTTCATGGATCAGCAGCGGGTGCTGATGGCCAGCCTGACTGGTGTATCTGCCCCGACCACCGGGACATCGACGTCTAAGTCGACCCCGGAGACAGAGCCGGTTCTCGAAGCCATGAAGGCCCGAGTCCGGTCTCTGTCACGGTCTCCCTCAACCTCCCGTTCAGGACCGAGGGCATCGACGCCGATGACCCCGGCGTTGGGGCGGGTGTTGCCTGAGCCCATAGACTCTTCTTCAGATGAGTCTGCATGGGAGACGGAGGACGTGGAGTCCCCCGATACTTTTCGGACTCGCTGCAGTCCGAACCCCGGAGTAGGTCCCCTCCGGAGGATACCCGATTCTCGGAGTTCGTTAAGGACATGGCCAAGGCCTTGAATGTTCCTGCCGACCCCGAGGAGGAGCCTTAAGCTGAAGAGCTCGATTCCCTCCAGTATGACTCTCCCCCAAGGGAGGTTTTTACTGTGCCGGTTCTTCCGAATGTGGGAGGAACCGGCCTCGGCGCCGTTTTTGATCAAGCGGATCGATTCCATGTATCGAGTCCGGAAGAGCCCTGGTTTTCAGAAGGCGCAGCTGCCGCACTATTCTATGGTTGTGTAATCGGCCATGCATCATCTGAAAGCCAGAAGATGCACTCCGCGGTGCCCCCCAGCAGGGAGGCCCGAAGCCTGGATGCCATTGACAGAAAGTGCTTTCAGGGCTCGATGCTTGCTTGCCGTGTCGAAGCCTACCAGCTGTACATGGGCATGTACTTGCGGGACCTGGCTAAAGAGGTAGCTGGGTTCTCGGCTGGTCTCTCCGGGGAACCTTTGCAGAGGTTCCAATCCTTGTCCTCGGGGGTCCGGGAATGTTCCAAATTCATCTCCCGGGCAGCCTACGATGGCTTCAAGGCTTCGGCCCGTGTAGCGGCAGCCGGCATCGCTGATCGACGCCAGCAATGGCTACAGTCATCGGACTTCGAGCCATGGGTGCAAGACAAGTTGGTCGATGTCCTATGCTGGGGTGAAAACCTCTTCGGCAAGCCCATGGTCCAAAAGGCCGCTGAGCTCGAGACTGAGACTCTAACGAGGACAAGAGTGTCTAGGAAAACTTCTGCCCCTTCTCATAAGAAGAAGGGCTCGGGGAAAAAGACCTTTTACCCGAGGAAGGCGCCTGCCTACCAACCTTTCCCTCATTATCAGGCCTCCCCAGCTCCCCAGCAGGGTCGGCAGGCCAAGGGGCAGGGACATGGGCCCCGTAGGCAGAAAGCCCCCAAGCCTCCAGCTCCTGCTCCTACTCAGCAGGGAGGGGTTTTTTGACTCCCTCTGCATAGCCTCTCCACCCCTGCTGGCCCACCTCAGCACGGGGGGTCGCTTGGTCCTGTTTGCCCACCAGTGGCCACCCATCACAAGGGATGCTTGGGTACTGAGCATAGTGCAACAGGGCTATCTGCTCCATTTCAACCAGGTACCCCCTACCTACTTCCCAGGGGATCCTCCACGGCCTCCTCTGCATCAGGAACTCCTTCTCCAGGAACTGCTAGGTCTGCTTCAAGACAAGGCGGTAGAACCTGTACCTCCAAATCTGTGGGGACAGGGCTTCTACTCCCGGTACTTTCTTGTGCCAAAGCGGACTGGAGGTCTCCGGCCCATTCTGGACCTGAGAAATCTCAACAAGTTCTTGGAATAAGAGAAGTTCAAGATGCTCACTCTTGGAACACTACTGTCCTACCTCCAGCAGGGAAATTGGCTATGCTCCTTAGATCTAAAGGATGCGTACACTCACATCCTCGTTCATCCAGACCACAGAAAGTACCTCAGGTTCGTGGTAGCAGGAAGCCATTTTCAGTACAGGGTACTGCCCTTTGGCCTAACCTCCGCCCACGGGTCTTCACAAAGTGCCTGGCCGTGGTGGCGGCCTACTTGAGAAACCAGGGTATTTTTGTCTTCCCCTACCTGGACGACTGGCTCATCAGGGGTCAGACTCTCCAGGAGGCCAAGCAAGCCACCCTCCGTACTGTGTCTCTCCTTCAGCATCTAGGCTTTGTCATAAACTTTGCAAAGTCCACTTTGCTCTCCTCCCAGAACCTAGAGTTCCTAGGGGCAATGTTGGACTCCCCTGCAAGTGAAGGCTTACTTGCCAGAGGACAGGGCGGAAAGGCTGATAAGCTTGGCCAGCCGGTTCATACGCAACCAGTTGGTTTCCGCCAGGCTTTGCCTACGACTCCTAGGCCATATGGCATTGACAGTGCATGTGACCCCCAATGCTCGCCTGCATATGCGGCCTGCACAGTGGTGTCTCAACTCAGTGGAGGCAGGCCACAGGAAACCTCAGAGACAAAGTAAGGGTGTCCAAACCCTTCCTGAACTCCCTGCAGTGGTGGCTACACTCCCCCAACCTGCTACAGGGGCTTCCTTTTCAGGTACCTGTTCCCAAAGTGGTACTCACAACCGATGCCTCCTTGCAGGGCTGGGGTGCACATTGCCTGGACAAGTGCACACAGGGCCTGTGGTCCCCATGGGAGGCCACTCAGCAGATCAACCTGCTAGAACTCAGGGCGATACGTTTAGCCCTCAAGGCCTTTGCCCATACCCAGGCCCACCAGGCTGTCTTGGTGCAGAGCGACCACCAAGTGGCAATGTTTTATGTCAACAGGCAGGGGGGCACAGGGTCAAGGCTCCTGTATCGAGAGACTCAGGCCCTCTGCTCCTTTGCCCTTCAACACCACATGCTGCTGAGGGCTGTCTATCTTCCTGGCCAGGAAAACTTTCTGGCAGACAGATTGAGCAGGGTTCTACAGCTTCACGAGTGGCAACTGCACCCCTTAGTGGTCCAGACCATTTTTCTGAGGTGGGGACTTCCGTCTATCGACCTCTTTGCTAGTCCCCTGAACAGGCAGCTGCCCCAGTTCTGCTCCAGGCAGCCGCATCCCAAAAGATTGGCGGCGGATGCCTTCCTGATCTCATGGTCCCAGGGCCTACTGTATGCGTTCCCTCCCACGCCCCTGGTGGCTTGGGCCTTGTTCAAGATTCTAAGGGACAGGGCCTCGGTCATCCTGGTGGCCCCCAGGTGGCCAAGGCAACCCTGGTTTCCCCTCCTGTTACAACTGGCGGTGGACACCCCTCTTCCTCTGGGGTTTCAACCCAATCTTCTTTCTCAGGATCAGGGATCCCTTCTGCACCCCAATCTCAAAGCTCTCAATTTGATGGCCTGGAAGCTGCAAGGGTAGTACTGGCTCCCTGGGGCTTGCCTCAGGAAGTGGAAGAGGTTGTCTTAGCTTCAAGGAAGCAATCCACCCGAAAGACCTATGCCCTGAAATGGAGGCGGTTTTCCCTGTGGTGTGATCAGCGCCAGGAAAACCCCTTCTCCTGTCCTGTGCCAGTAGTGCTTCAGTACCTGCTGCACTTGACTAATCAGGGTCTTAAGTCCACTTCGGTTAAGGTACACCTCTCTGCTCTGGCAGCCCACCACTCAGTGGTAGAGGGGCACTTTTTGTCGGTTCACCCCCTGGTGGCCAGGTTCCTCAGGGGCTTGCTCCTGCTAAAGTCTCCTCTCCGTCCATCTGCCCCTGAGAGGCAGTTGAATGTGGTTTTGCAACAGCTTACTTGCCATCCCTTTGAGCCTATGGCTACGTGCCCTTTTCGCTTCCTTTCTTGGAAGACTCTCTTCCTAGTGGCACTGACTTCGGCCAGGCGAGTGAGTGAACTTCAGGCCCTGGTCTGTGACAGGCCATACACTCATTTCTATAAGAACAGGGTGGTCCTTAGGACTCATCCTAAGTTCCTACCGAAGGTGGTCTCCTCCTTCCACCTTAACCAGGAGGTGGTTCTTCCCACATTCTTCCCTAGGCCCCATGCAAGCAGGGCTGAAGAAGTCCTCCACACCCTGGACTGTAGAAGGGCCTTGTCTTTCTACCTTGAGCATACTAAGGGTCATAGAAGGGCTACTCAGCTCTTCGTCTCCTTTGACCCGAACAACTTGGGAGTTCCTGTCTCCAAGCGTACCTTGTCCTTATGGGTGGCGGACTGTATCACCTGGGCTTACAGGGCAGCAGACCTTTCCCTTGCAGGGTCGAGTTACAGCCCACCGTGTCCGGGCCATGGCTGCATCAGTAGCTCATCTCCGCTCTGTACCATTGGCAGACATCTGTAGGGCTGCAACTTGGTCCCCAAGCCAGACTTTTGCAGCCCATTACTGCCTGGAGAGGGAGTCCCGTAGGGACAATGCTTTTGGTCAGGCAGTACTCCGGAATCTCTTTGAGGTTTAGGCCCCTCCTACCCTCCTGCCCTCTTGTTGGGCTACCGAGGGGTTCTGGTCTCAGTAAAATTCTTTCCTTCATGCTACGGCTTCACAGAGGGAGTTTCTTTTTCAGCCTGGGTTCCTGGTTGCCCAGACCTAGGGAGTCACCCATATGTGAGGACTGACTTCCTGCTTGGTCCTGGAGAAAGAGTAGTTATTCATCTGTAACAGGTGTTCTCCAGGAGCAGCAGGAATCAGTCCTCACAACCCTCCCTCCTTCCCTGGGAGTTGCAGTTGTACATAGTTCATTTTGTTTTTGTGCTGTCTTTTAGCTATGTCATTTGACTGAGCAAGATGGCACCTTTGGGCAGGAAGGGGACCGCGCATGCGTGGGTGTATTCCCAAAGGCTTTCTTAGAAAGCTGGGTAAATGCTCTGCATGGGGGCTCCATCGACGTCAATGTCACCAATATGTGAGGACTGATTCCTGCTGCTCCTGGAGAACACCTGTTACAGGTGAGTAACTACTCTTTCCAGGGCTTCCTCTTCCTCCCGTGGATCTCAGGTAACTAAACACGTCTAGCCGGTCCTCAAAGGGTAGATCTCCTTCTAAGCATCGAGATGCCTCTGGCATTGCCCTTGAGGATTCTGCACCGGCAAAATTGCCCCGGGGGAGGCTTCGGCTTCCAAAGCATTATCGGGGCTCCAGAACGTTCTCAAGGCCTCAACCTCAGCAGAACTACTGGTGCCATGCTCTGGGGTACCGGCTGTTTTCTCCGGTACCGATATCCGGGCATCGGCAGCGTCGATAGACCAGAGGTTCCTGGCTATTGAACGCAGTCTGGCGGCTCTCCTTGCGGCATCGACACCCTCGGAACCGCGTCACAGTTCAACCGGCACCGGTACCGACAGCATCAACATCGGTGTCCGTATTGCTGGCACCCAGTCATGCGATGCCCTCTGGTACCGATTCCCCCCGGTACCGACTTTGGTCAGTACGGGTATCGGGCTCTTCAAGAGCATCCGGACAGAAGGTACTTAGAGTCCTCAGAGAAATCTGAGGATTCTGACAGTTCTGTCGGTACGGGAATACTTCTCCCAGAGGAGCCTTCCTCCCCTAAACGCAGGATGTCTCCTCCAGAGGATATTTCCTTTCAGGACTTCATCAGGGAGGTGGCTCGAGGTCTGTCCATTACTGTGGCTCCTGAAACAGAACCCAGAGCAAAGGAGTTGGAAATATTACAATATCCCAAAGCTCCTAAAGAGGCAGCTACTCTACCCATCCATAAGATCTTGCATGATCTCATGCTAAGAATGTGGGAGACGCCTCTTACCACCTCTCCTCACTCTCGTAGACTGGATACTATGTATTGAGTCCCTCCTTGTCCTGGTTTCCAGAAGACTCAGCTTCCTCATCACTCTATTGTAGTGGAATCAGCTATGAGAAGGATCAGAAGTGCAAAGAGGCATGCCTCTAATCCTCCAGGACGTGAGTGCAGAACTTTACATGCTTTTGGATGTCGTACTTTCCAAGCTTCCATGCTTTCTGCCAGGATCAGTTCCTATATTTTATATATGGGAATGTTTCTGAAGGAAATCACAGGAGATTTAGAGGTTTTGAGCCCTCTTCTTCCTGAGGATAGAATGCAGGATTTTCTTACATTGGTCAAACATGCCCAGGATGTTTCTAAATTTAACCGTGCAGCTTTTGACTGTTTTGAGTGCATAAGCAGAACCTCTGCCATTGCCATAGTTGCATGTAGAATTGCCTGGCTCCAGGCATCTGATTTGGAGCTCTGGGAACAAGACAAACTGGGCAATATTCCTTGTACTGGTGAGAACCTGTTTGGCAAAGATTGGCAAGAAAAAGCCAATGAGTTGGATGCTGACAACTCCACCTTGGATAGATTATCCAAGGCCACAGCTGATCCTGCAAGAAAGAAATCTTTCAAAAAACCATTCTTTTCCAAAAAGAAAAGGTTTTATCCTGCTTATTCCCAGCAGTGACGCTCTGCAGGTCAACCTGTCCGGAAAAGTCAGCAACCACCCAAACAAAGGAAAGCAAAGACTGCTAAGCCTCAACCGTCTATGCAGTCTCAGCCTCCACAAGGCCTTTGACTTTCATCTAGAGAACTTAGCCTTCGTGGCTCTCAATGGACCAGAGCCTTCCACCATTCCAGGAAGTTTGTGTCACTTTGCCCCCAGGTGGGGGCAGATAACAGCAGAGCATTGGACACTCTCCATCATAAAAGAGGGGTAGAAGCTCCATTTTTCGAGCATGCCCCCTCCCACAATGGTAAGACAGTTCAATTCTCAGACCTCTCTTATCAACCTATTAGATCAAGAGGTCACTATGCTTCTTGCCCAATGGGCAATAGAAGAAGTACTCATTCCTCAACAGGGTACAGGGTTTTACTCCCCCTATTTCCTTATCCCAAAGAAAACAGGAGGACACAGACCTATTTTAGACCTCAGAGAATTCAACAAATTCCTGTTCAAGGAGAAATTCAAGATGGTTTCTCTAGGAACTCTGTTGCCATACCTTCAGAGTCAGGATTGGCTATGTTCTCTAGATCTCAAGGATGCGTACACTCATGTTCTCATCCATCCATCTCACAGAAAGTTCCTTTGGTTCCTTTTTCAGGGAAAGCACTACCCATACAGGGTGCTTCCTTTTGGCCTGGCCTCTACACCAAGGGTGTTTACGAAATGCATGGCTGTGGTAGCAGAATTTCTTCGCAATCTAGGAATATTCGTCTTTTCTTACTTAGACGATTGGCTCATTCGAGATCCATCAGAGTCAGAGGCCAGGATTTCTCTGTCTTGCACAATGCATATCCTTCAGTATTTGGGTCTAGTCATAAATGTCCCAAAGTCCAGTCTAACTCCCATTCAGGCTTTAGAGTTCATAGGAGCTTGGCTGGATACAAGGAAAGCAAGGGCCTATCTTCCTCAGACCTGTTGCCTTCGCATGGTGCAGTTAGCTTCTCAAGCAGTGCTAAAGCCTCATCTCACTGCTCAGGATATGTTACAACTGCTAGGCCACATGGCATCTACCGTGCGTGTGGATCCCTATGCTCGCCTCCATATGAGAGCAATCCAGTGGACTTTATCCACTCAATGGACCCAAACTTCAGGGTGCCTGTCAGACAAAATAGTAAACACAAATCGCCTTATTTTGTCCCTCCAATTGTGCAGTACACTCAAAACCTGTTGCTGGGGTCCCTGTTTCAACAACCTTTGCCCCAGGCATCTCTCACAACAGATGCTTCTCCATTGGGTTGGGGAGCTCATCTACAAGACCTCTCCACCCAAGGCATTTGGACTCCACAGGAGACTCATCTACATATCAATCTGCCTTGCTCTTTGAATGTTCCACACCCTACTCAGCTGCAAAACAGTCCTTATTCACATGGACAACCAAGTAGCCATGTTCTATGTGAACAAGCAGGGAGGAACAGGCTCTCTGTCGCTTTGCAACGAAGCTTTGCGACTATGGGCCCTTGCCAGAGAGCATCAGATTCATCTCCTGGCAGTGTATCTTCCAGGCATACAAAACTCTTGGACAGACAGACTCAGTCGAGTTCTGCTTCCACACGAATGGTCTCTACATGTAGACCAGGTGACCACGATTTTTCAAATTTGGGGAACCCCGGACATAGACCTCTTTGCAAGTCCGTTGAATGCCAAACTTCCCCGGTTCTGTTCCAAAATCCCGGCTCAGGACTCTCAGGCCAAGGATGCTTTCCTCCTTCACTGGGGCCAAGACTTCCTTTATGCCTTTCCACCCATTCCCCTAATTCCCAGGACCCTCTTCAAGCTTCAGAGAGACAGAGGCTGTATGATTCTCATAGCTCCACATTGGCCTCAGCAAGTGTGGTACCCTCTGCTTCTACATCTCTCTCAAGCTCCCTCCCTGGAGTTAGGGTCTGCTCCAGATCTCCTATCTCAGGAGAACGGAATGTTATGGCATCCCAATTCCTAGTCTCTGCATCTCAGAGCTTGGATGTTGAAGGCCTAGATCTCCATGATCTTAACATCCCTCAGCAAGTAAAGGATATCCTTTATGCTTCCAGGAAGCCTTCCACAAGACGCTCTTATGCTTTTAAGTGGAAAAGGTTTACCATATGGTGTTCGCAGAAGGGTCTTAACCCCATTGCCATACCTCTGGAATCATTACTGAAGTATCTCCTTCATTTATCCAATGCAGGACTTAAGACTAACTCGGTGAGCGTCCATTTGAGTGCTATTGCAGCTTCTTTCAAGCCTCTAAATGGACAACCTATTTCCTCCCATCCTCTTATAGCAAGATTTATGAGAGGCCTTCTGCTAACTAAGCCTCCCATTAGGCCACCACTTGTGGCATGGGACTTAAACTTGGTTCTTGGTCAGCTCATGAAGCCACCTTTCGAACCCTTAGCTACTACCTTCTTGAAATTCCTTTCTTGGAAGTTTATCTTTCTCATTGCAATTACATCAGCATGTTGCATCAGTGTGTTGCAAGCACTAGTGGCTGAACCACCTTTATACAAGGTTTCATCATGACAAGGTAGTCCTTAGGACTCATCCACACTTTATGCCAAAGGTGGTCTCGCCTTTTCATCTAAACCAAGCAGTCTACCTACCTGTGTTCTTTGCAAGGCCTCATGCATCAAATGCAGAAAGGAATCTTCATACTTTGGACTGTAAAAGAGCTTTAGCTTTTTACTTACAAAGAACACAGCAACATAGAAAGTCCTCTCAACTCTTTGTTGCTTTTGATCCTTCTCATTTGGGACTTCCAGTCTCCAAGAGAACACTGTCAAACTGGATTGCTCAGTGTATTTCCTTTGCCTATCAGAGTAAGAATCTTCCTCTGGAGGGCCATGTCACAGCTCACAATGTGAGAGCCATGGCAGCTTCAATGGCTCATCTACACTCTGTGTCTTTCGACGACATCTGTCGAGCAGCCACCTAGGCCTCCGTTCATACCTTCACAGCCCATTACTGCTTGGACAAGGACTCCTGCCGGGATGCCTTATTTGGTCAGGCTGTTCTCCAACACCTGTTCCATACCTAATCAACTCCTACCCACCATCCCTGGTTGGATGCCAGAGATCCATGGGGGGAAGTGGAGCCCTTTCTCAGGGACACACAACTTCTGGGGTCTCTCCCTGGCATCTAAAGCTAGGGAGTCCCCATATGTGAAGACTACATTCCTGCTTGTTCCTGGAGATAGCATAGATCTCCAGGAACAAGCAGGAATGAGTCTTCACATATGGGTATTGTCGGTACCGACGGAGCCTGCGCGGGAACGCTCCCCAGCGTCCAGTAAGAAAGCTTTTGGGAGCATCCCACAGCGCCTGCGCGCTGCCTTCCCGCCTTTCCCAACCGCCTCTCTCCAGTTATTCTTTTCCGTGGAGCCAGCAGGTTGTGTTCCTGTCACCGCAGAAGAATTCTTTATTTTTTTCTTTATTTTTCTGTGTCGCGTCTGCCTTCTTCGACGTCAGACCGGTACCGCCGGTCTTTTCTTTTCTTTCTTATTTAAAAAAAAAAACGTTTCTTTCTTCAATTGTGCATTTTCGGTTTGGGCCTTAGGCCTGAACATTTTTTCTCCTCATGGAGAAGCCCGCTTCTGGGTTCAAAAAGTGCACGAAGTGTGGCTGTACTATTTCTGTCACCGACACCCATGACTGGTGTCTAAAATGTTTGGGGCCTGACCATTCCATCACGGATTGTGTGTCCTGTACCATGATGTCTAAAAGAGGTCGGCAGAACCGAGCAGCCAAGCTCAGTACCCTGTTTCCCTCTGATGCAGCCTCGGTGGCATCGACGTCTTCCAGGGCTTCTTCCTCCTCCCATGGATCTCAGGTAACCAAACATAAATCTAGCCGGTCCTCGAAGGGCAAATCTCCCTCTAAGCATCGAGATGCCTCCGGGCTTGTCCTCGAGGATTCCGCACAGGCAAAATTACCCTGGCAGGAAGTTCCGGCTTCCAAAGCATTGTCTATGGGGTCACAGGTTGACATCGATGGCTCGGCCTCGACCGATCACCTGTTGCCGTGTTCTGGGGTACCGGTGGCCTCCACTGGTACCGACATCCAGACTCTGGTGGCGTCGATGGATCAGAAGATTCTGTCCATGCAGCGCACCCTAACAGCGTTTATGCAGGCTTCGACGCCTTCTGTACCGCAACAATCTCCGTTGCCGGTACCGACTCTGGCACCGGCATCGTTCCTGGTGCCGGTACCCTGTCCGATGACGCCCATCGGTACCGAACCAGTACCGCTTACTCCCGATGTCGATCCCACTCGGTACGCGTATCGGGCTTTACAGGAGCATCCTGACAGGCGATACTTCGATTCCTCCGAAGACTCTGAGTCGGAGGCTTCTGTCGAGGCACCGGTACTTCTTCCTCAGGAGTCTGATTCTCCAAAACGAAGAATGTCTCCTCCAGAACACTGGTCTTTTCAGGACTTCATTAGGGAAGTGGCTAAGGGGCCTCTCCATTACAGTGGCCCCTGAGTCAGAGCCTAGAGCCAAGCAACTAGATATTTTGCAATATCCTAAGGCTCCTAAAGAAGCAGCTACTTTACCTATTCATGAGATTCTCTATGATCTCATGTTGAGGATGTGGGAGACTCCTCTTACTACCTCTCCTCATTCTCGTAGATTAGACACCATGTACCGTGTCCCTCCTTGTCCTGGCTTTCATAAGTCTCAGCTTCCTCACCACTCTATTGTGGTAGAGTCTGCCATGAGGAAAATAAAGAGTGCAAAGAGACACTCATCTAATCCTCCAGGACGTGAATGCAGGACCCTTGATGCCTTTGGCCGAAGGGTTTTCCAAGCCAATATGCTTGCTGTCAGAATCAACTCCTATAGTCTCTATATGGGGATGTTTCTAAAAGAAGTCACAGATCATCTGCAGACTTTAACCCCTTTTATTTCAGAAGATAAAGGGCAGGAATTTCTCACTTAGCTTAAACATGCCCAAGATGTTTCCAAATTTTCCAACCGTGCAGCCTTTGACTCTATTGAGCATTTTTAAATTGTACATACTAAACAATACAGGTAATAGCAGAAAAACAAAAAGAAAACATAAGACCCAAAGGCCCATCATAACACATATCTATAACTACAAGTCCACATCATGGGAGAAAAGAGACTCAAGCCGTATCAAATAAACAACAATATAGGAAAACAGTATTCCAGGGAAAGGAGATTAGATCAATTCATGTCCCTAAATACTAACTTGTCACCTCAGACTGGGATTCCTGGGCTTTATGATAGGCCAATAACTGGTCAGATTCCATGAAACCATAACTCTTCCCAGCATGTCCGACTATACACTTGCATGGGAACTTAAGGAAAAAAGTAGCTCCCAATGCAAGTGTACAGTCCTTCAACACCAGAAAGGCCTTCCGGCGCGTCTGGGGCAATTAGAAACTAAAGTAAATACTGTTAGAGCTGTTTCTGTAGCCTCTTTAACGGATAGCTTGTATGTTCGTAGACAGATGGAAAATTTCGAGAATTCAATGAGGTCGAAGAACTTGCGCTGTTTAAATTTTCCTATTACGCATTATTTATCTCCACTTATTCTCTTTTATAAATATTTGAAAGAGGTGTTGCTTTTTGAGCAACCTGAAATCTTTAAAATTGCAAATATTTATTATATACCTAAATTCAAAAAAAAGATGTCTAGTGAGAAAGATGATGTAGTAGGAGCCCAGGCGGCCTCTCCCCCTAGTTTAGAACTTTCTGATTTTTTGGAATCCTCTTTGGATAATATAACCGCTCGTGCTACTCTGGTGGTTACTTTTTATTCCGAGATGGATAAGAATTCTGTTATGAAAACGTATTTCTCCAAGAAACATGCTATTTTTTGTGGTTCTAGGGTCATTCTTTTCCCGGATGTCTCAAAAACAGCCTTTGACTCTTTTGAGTGTGTAAGCAGAGCCTCGGCTATTGCCATAGGTGCACGTAGAATTGCTTGGTTACAAGCCTCTGATTTGGAACTTTGGGTCCAGGATGAACTGGGAAATCTTCCTTGTACAGGTGAAAACCTTTTTGGCAGGGATTGGAAAGCAAAAGCCTCTCAGATGGATGCTGAGAACTCGGCTTTGGATCGACTTTCAAAGTCTACCTCTGCTCCTGCTAAGAAAAGATTGTTCAAAAAGACAACTTTTTCTAAAAAGGGAAGATACTATCCTGCTTATGGTCAGCAGGCATCTTCTGCAGGTCGTTTTGCTGCAGTGTCAGCAACCACCTAAACAGGCCAAGTCAAAGGCTGCCAGGCCTCAAACGGCTCAGCAGCCTCAGCCTCCTCAGGGCCTTTGACTTGCAACTAGAGAACTTAGCCTTTCTGGCTCTGGAAAAACCAGAGCCCCTCACATTCCAGGAAGGTTGGCTTACTTTGCTCCCAGATGGGAGCAAATCACAGCAGAGCAATGGACCCTCTCCATTATAAGGGAAGGGTACAAGCTTCATTTCTTAAACCTTCCTCCCCACACCATGGTGATACAGTTCAATTTTCCAGCATCTCTCCTCAACCTTCTGGGTCAGGAGATTGCTACCCTTCTTGCCCAAGGGGCAATAGAAGAAGTACCCCTTCTTCAACAGGGCTCAGGGTTCTACTCCCCTTATTTTCTTATTCCAAAGAAAACAGGGGGCTACAGACCCATATTAGATCTCAGAGAATTGAACAAGTTTCTATTCAAAGAGAAATTCAAGATGATTTCTCTCGGTACTCTGCTGCCATACCTTCAGAGACAGGACTGGCTTTGTTCTCTAGATCTCAAGGATGTGTACACCCATGTCCTCATCCATCCAATACACAGAAGGTTCCTTCGATTCCTTTTTCAAGGAAAGCACTACCAATACAGGGTGCTTCCTTTCGGTCTGGCCTCTGCACCAAGGGTGTTCACGAAATGCATGGCAGTAGTAGCTGCATTTCTATGCACTCTAGGAATATTTGTTTTCCCATATCTGGACGACTGGCTCATTCGAGCTCCATCCCAGTCAGAGGCCCAGATTTCTCTAACCTGCACAATGTGTGTCCTTCAGTATTTGGGACTGGTAATAAACATCCCAAAATCCCATCTCACCCCTACTCAGTCTCTGGAGTTGATAGGGGCCTTGCTGGATACCAAAACTGCAAGGGCCTATCTTCCTCAGGCCCGTTGCCTACGCTTGGTGCAGTTAGCCTCCCAGATACAGTTAAAGTCCCATTTAACTGCTCGAGAGATGTTACAACTACTAGGTCACATGGCATCCACCGTGCATGTGGTTCCATATGCTAGCCTTCACATGAGGGCAGCTAAATGGACTTTGTCCACCCATTGGACTCAGGCATCAGGTTGCCTGTCAGACAAAATAGCAAACTCCAGTCGCCTATTTTGGTCTCTCCAGTGGTGGAAGTCCCCTCCAAATCTGTTGCTGGGGTCCCCTTCTCAGCAGTCGCTACCCCAAGCAACTCTAACAGATGCTTCTCCAATGGGTTGGGGAGCTCATCTGCAGGATCTCTCCACCCAGGGCATCTCGTCTCCATAGGAGACCTCTCTGCATATCAATCTCTTGGAACTCAGAGCAATATTCTTAGCTCAGAGTGTTCCATTCCCTGCTCAGCTACAGGACAGTCCTCATCCATACGGACAACCAAGTAACCATGTTCTATGTAAACAAGCAGGGCGGGACTGGCTCTCTGTCGCTTTGCAACGAAGCTTTGCGACTGTGGGCCTTCGCCAGAGAGCATCCCATCCATCTTCTGGCAGTATATTTTCCAGGCGTTCAAAACTCTTGGGCGGACAGACTCAGTTGAGTTCTGCTTCCACACGAGTGGTCCCTCCACATTGACCAGGTAGCCAGGATCTTTCGAATTTGGGGAACCCCGGACATATACCTCTTTGCAAGTCCGTGGAATGCCAAACTTCCCCGGTTCTGTTCCAGAATTCCGTGTCTGGGAGTTCAGGCCAAGGATGCCTTCCTCCTTCACTGG
The DNA here is from genome assembly GCA_033557465.1 of Ichthyophis bannanicus. Lineage (NCBI taxonomy): Eukaryota > Metazoa > Chordata > Amphibia > Gymnophiona > Ichthyophiidae > Ichthyophis > Ichthyophis bannanicus. Next base: position 376,063,860 of record CM066034.1, on the reverse strand, counting down.
GGTCAAGACTTCCTTTATGCCTTTCCACCAATTCCCCTAATTCCCAAGACACTATTCAAGCTTCAGAGAGATCAAGGGACCATGATCCTCATAGCACCACACTGGCCACGCCAAGTGTGGTACCCTCTACTTCTGTATCTCTCTCAAGCTCCTTCCCTGGACTTGGGCTCTGCACCAGACCTTCTGTCCCAGGAAGAGGGAACTTTGTGGCACCCAAACCCCCAGTCGCTCCATCTCAGGGCTTGGTTGCTGAGGGCCTAGACCTTCAAGATTTTCATCTCTCTCAGCAAGTCAGAGATGTTATTCATGCCTCTAGAAAGCCTTCTACTAGACATTCCTATGCTTTCAAATGGAAAATATTTACCATTTGGTGTTCAGAGAAGGGTCTAAACCCTCTTGCAATACCTCTGAATTCTCTACTAGAGTATCTCCTGCATCTATCCCATGCAGGTTGTTAGACGGCTGCCTGGGTGAGAATATCCACAGTCTTGACAAGTGCATATATCAGTATGATTTGCAAGGGATTGTGGGCAATGCAGTTCATTCACACCAGACACAGCTGCTCACAATAATTAGTTGTGCTTTAGGGTAAAGCCAATAAGATATTTATTTATGGGGTTTTCTCCCAACACAGACGTGCTTGGTAGCACATAAATCAGGTTACTTGCTTTCAGTGTTAAACTTGGAAAAACAAAATCAGGAAAACAACATTTGAACTTGTCAGGCAATCAAAGCAAAAGAAATAAGACCTCGTTGGTAACAAACTGGTCTTTTCTGTAGGCTTTAGCTAATATTTTCTTAGCATGTATCAAACAACAAACAATATCCACAAAGAAGAGAAAAACTGTTCTTTTCAGGTTATTCTTATATCTTCCCACATAGATTCAGAAGTGATTCCCTCAGAGCTCACAAGCAATTAGGTAAGGCTCAATTGCTAGCAGTTACCCAGCTGAAACCCCCTTAGCTGGCTTGCTTTCTACTGCGTGGCTAAAAATTCTACTCAGGAGCTTTTCTGAGTAGATTAAAGAACAAGTTTGTATTTCTTTGTGATGGTTGCTGTATTTTATAACAGAAAATCACCAAAGGAGTTTAGACAGAGAGCAATCCATGTAAACACAACCTTCATCTGCAATCACTCCCCCTTCTTCAACAATCATGGGTTCAATATCCTGGATTGGCACAGATGAATTTCTCAATGGAGCACTTTCAGGAAAATACTTGTTTCCCTGCTGTCTTTCAAGGTTATAGCTAGGGCATAGATCAGTTCATACCTGAGCTCCCATTGCTGTTAGAGTTTGTCTCTATATAGCCTGGCCAGTATGTAGTCCAGTTCCTATGTCCAGCCTTCCAATCCAGATCCCTGGACACTGGGTCTCTCTTCACATACCTTCTGGCACGGGTCTTATGGTCCCTTCCACGTGCAGCCGTCTCCCTCACAGGTACCGTCTGGAGATTCCTAGCTCTGCAGCACCATTCCTCTGGCTTTCCTCAGTCCAATGGTGTATGCTGGCCCTTGGAATGCCTCCCAGTATACGTACTGCTCCGAACTCTTCTAGACCTCTCAAAGGCTTTTCTCTTCTTTCTTCCAAAGGGTTTCTTGCCCTCTCTGTCCGTCCGGCTTGGCTTCTGCTTCTGATGATCCTCCAGATGAAACTGAGGATGAGGATATCCAAGTTGATCATGAAGATGATGATAATTCTGAGGATGAGGATGAGGATAATTCTCTGTAGAATAAACTCTACCTTTATTCTGCTTTGATGAGTGCTCCACCTTAACACAGCGCAGCTGTGCTGAATCAGGCCCTGCCCTTTGAGATGAGTGCTTAGGGATTACCTCATAGCCCTCCTGATTGAACACACGTTTCCCCACTTCAGCTCCTCTAATGGCTGTTGGAAACCTGGTGCATTCTGGGACTGGTAGTCTTTTATGGGAAAATTCTGTTTCCTTATTTCTACCTGAACTGACAGGTTGCTTGTTCAGAGTCACTTCACCTTTCCTATAGCTCCTTCCTGTGCTATGATAAGCTTCCTTATCACAAGGTCTGAAAACGAATTCAGTTAAGAGTCCTTTTGAGTGCTATTGCAGCGTCCCTCAAGCCTTCCAATGGACAACCTATTTCCTCTCATCCTCTTATAGCAAGATTCGTGAGAGGCCTTCTTTTAACTAAACTTCCCATTAGACCACCTCCAGTGGCATGGGACTTAAACCTGGTTCTCGGCCAGTTCATGAAGCCACCCTTTGAACCTTTAGCCACCACCTCCTTGAAATTTCTTTCTTGGAAGGTTATTTTTCTCATTGCAGTCACCTCAGCATGCCGCATCAGTGAGTTGCAAGCTTTGGTGGCTAATCCACCTTATACAAGGTTCCATCATGATAAGGTAGTCCTCAGGACCAATCCACACTTTATGCCTAAAGTGGTCTCGCCTTTTCATCTGAACCAAGAGGTATATTTACCTGTCTTTTTTCCAGGACCTCATGCATCAAATGCAGAGAGGAATCTTCATACCTTGGATTGTAAGAGAGCTCTTGCTTTTTACTTACAAAGAACACAGCAACATAGAAAGTCTTCTCAACTCTTTGTTGCTTTTGATCCTTCTCATTTAGGACTTCCAATCTCTAAGAGAACACTGTCCAACTGGATTGCTCAGTGTATTTCTTTCGCCTACCAGAGTAGAAACCTTTCTCTGGAGGGCCATGTCACAGCTCACAATGTGAGAGCCATGGCAGCCTCAATGGCTCATCTAAACTCTGTGTCCATCGACCAAATCTGTCGAGCGGCCACCTGGGCCTCGGTTCATACCTTCACAGCCCATTACTGCTTGGACAAGGACTCCCGCCGGGATGCCTTGTTTGGGCAGGCTGTTCTCAAACACCTGTTCCATTCCTAATCAACTCCTATCCACCTACCCTGGTTGGATGCCAGAGATCCATGGGAGGAGGTAGAGTCCTTTTCAAGGACACACAACCTAGGGTCTTCCCCTGGCATCTGCAGCTAGGGAGTCCCCATATGTGAAGACTCATTTCTGCTTGTTCCTGCAGATAGCACAGTTACTTACCTGTAACAGGTGATCTCTGGGAACAGCAGGAATAAGTCTTCACAACCCACCCACCTCCCCTAGGAGTTGTGTCTCTCTATCTATCTTTCCTTTCCTTTCTCTCTCTTTGTCTCAGTTTTAAAACGCGAACTGGAGAGAGGCGGTTGGGAAAGGCGGGAAGGCAGCGTGCAGGCGCTATGGGATGCTCCCAAAAGCTTTCTTACTGGACGCTGGGGAGCATTCCCCCGCAGGCTCCGTCGGTATCGATGATACCCATATGTGAAGACTAAATTCCTGCTGTTCCTGGAGATCACCTGTTAGACTGCAGGAAAGCATAGTTACTCAGCTCTTTCAGCTTTTTTCTCCTCTGGTGCCACGCGCCATTTTGGGCACTAGGCCCAACTTTCCTCTACAATGAAAAAACCCGTTTCGGGTTTTAAAAAATGTTCCAAGTGTGGTGGTACCATCTCCGTCACCGACACCCATGAGTGGTGCCTCAAATGTTTAGGTCCTGACCACTGTATCTCCGAGTGTGTTGCCTGTGGGATGATGTCGAAGAGGGGTCGGCAAAACCGAGCTGCTAAACTTAGCACCCTTATTTCCTCCGATGCAGCATCTGTGGCATCAACATCTTTCAGGGCTTCGTCTTCTTTCCATGGATCTCAGCTAACTAAACATAAGTCTAGCCGGTCCTCAAAGGGTAGAACTCCTTCTAAGTATCTGGCGTTGCCCTTGAGGGACTCACACCGGCAAAATTGCCCCGGCAGGAGGCTTCGGCTTCCAAAGCATCATCGGGGCTGCAGGATGTTCTCGAGGCCCCAACCTCAGCAGAACTACTGGTGCCATGCTCTGTGGTACCGGCTGTTTTATCCGGTACCTATACCCAGGCATCGGCGGCATCGATACACCAGAGATTCTTGGCTATTGAACACAGTCTGGCGGCTCTTCTCTCCACATCGATGCCCCCGAAATCGCTTCAGACAATTCAGCTGATACCGGTGCCGGCACCTACATCGGTACCGGGGCCAATTGCATTGACATCGGCAGGTGGACTACCGGTACCAACGCATGCTGTGCCCTCCGGTACTGACAAGTCGGTATCGGATCCTGTCGATACCGACTTCATTCGGTAATTGGTATCGTGTGCTGCACGATTACCCGGACAGGAGATACTTTGAATCCTCTGACAAGTCTGAAGACTCTGATAGCTCTGTCGATACCAGAGTATTTCTTCCTGAGGATTCTTCCTCTTTTAAACGTAGGATGTCTCCTCCAAAGGATATATCCTTTCAGGATTTTATCCGGGATGTGGCTCGAGGTCTTTCCATCACAGTGGCTCCTGAAACAGAGCCTAGGGTGAAGGAATTGGAGATTTTACAGTATCCTTAAGCTCCCAAAGAGGCAGCTACTTTGCCTATTCATGAAATCTTGCATGATCTCATGCTAAGGATGTGGGAAACACCTCTCACCACTTGTCCTCATTCTCGTAGGCTCGATACCATGTATAGAGTTCCTCCTTGTCCTGGATTTCAAAAACTCAGCTGCCCCACCATTCCATGGTGGTGGAATCAGCTATGAGAAGGATCAAGAGTGCAAAAAGACATGCATCTAATCCTCCAGGACTTGAATGTAGAACTCTTGATGCCTTTGGGCGTCGAATCTTCCAGGCCTCTATGCTTTCTGCCAGGATTAGTTCCTACATTTTATATATGGAAATGTTCCTTTAAGGAGGTTACAGGAGATCTAGAGCTTATGAGCCCTCTCCTTCCTGATGATAAGAGACAAGATTATCTTGCACTTATCAAACATGCTCAGGATGTTTCCAAATTCGTAAATCGTGCAGCTGTTGATTGTTTTGAGTGCATAAGCAGAACTTCTGCTATTGCCATAGGCGCACGTAGGACTGCCTGGCTCTAGGCATCTGACTTGGAACTTTGGGTACAGGTCAAACTGGGGAATATTCCTTGCTCAGGAGAGAATCTCTTTGGCAAAAATTGGCAAGAGAAAGCTAATGAGCTAGATGCTGATAATCTCAACCTTGGATAGATTATCAAAATCTACAGCTGATCCTGCAAGGTAAAAGTCCTACAAAAAACCATTCTTCACTAGAAAGAAGAAGTTCTACCCCTCCTATACCCAGCAAGGGCATCGTTCAGGTCAGTCTGCCCAAAAGGGTCAACAGCAACCTAAACAAAGAAAAACAAAGGCTGCTATGCCTCAAACGACACAGGGGCTTTGACTCCCATCGGGCCAGAGCCTTCCACCATTCCAGGAAAGTTATGTTATTTTGCCCCCAGATGGGGACAGATAACAGCAGAAACTTGGACTCTGTCCATTGTAAGAGAGGGATACAAGCTTCACTTCCTCAGCATGCCCCCTCCTACAATGGTAAGACAGTTCAATTCTCAGACCTCTCTCAACTCCCAGTTAGATCACAAGGTCAGTCTGCTTCTTTCCCAAACGTCACCCACAGTCTAATATTGAGATCATGACAAAGGGCATATATAAGACACTCATAAGTCTAGCTTGTACATCTTGTAATCTGATGAAAATAGTTACCCCAAGTTATCCAAGTTATATTTCCTGTTACCTGTAAACACTGTTTCATTATATGCAACGTGTATGTTTGATGTTCTATGTAAACCGCATTGATGTTGAATAGCGCGGTATAAAAGAAATGTAAAATAAAAATAAAATAATAAAATAATAAATAAATAGAAGAAGTACCTATTCATCAACAGGGTGGAGGGTTCTATTCCCCCTTTTTCCTTATTCCAAAGAAAACAGGAGGGCACAGACCCATTTTTGACCTCAGAGAATTGAACAAATTCCTGTTCAAAGAGAAATTCAAGATGATTTCTCTGGGAACTCTACTGCCATACCTTCAGAGTCAGGACTGGCTTTGTTCTCTAGATCTAAAGGACGCGTACACTCATGTTCTCATCCATCCAACTCACCAAAAGTTTCTTCGCTTTCTATTTCAAGGGAAGCACTACCAATACAGAGTTCTTCCTTTTGGCCTGGCCTCGGCACCAAGGGTGTTCACAAAATGCATGGCTGTGGTGGCAGCATTTCTCCGCACCCTAAAAATATTCGTCTTCCCTTACTTGGACAGTTGGCTCATTCGCGCCCCATCAGAGCAAGAGGCTAGGCTTTCTCTATCTCGCACAATGCGTATCCTTCAATATTTGGGACTTGTCATAAACTTCCCAAAATCCAACCTAGTTCCCACTCAGTCTCTAGAGTTCATAGGAGCCCTGCTGGATACCAGACAGACAAAGGCCTATCTTCCACAGTCCCGCTGCCTTCACATTGTGCAGTTAGCTTCCCAAGCAATGTTAAAGTCTCACCTCACTGCTCGGGAAATGTTACAATTGCTAGGCCACATGGCATCCACCGTGCATGTGGTCCCTTATGCCCGCCTCCATATGAGGGCAGCCCAGTGGACTCTATCCACTCAGTGGACTCAGGCGTCAGGTTGCCTGTCATACAAAATAGCAACCTCAGATCGTCTTATTTTGTCTCTCCAATGGTGGCAGTCACCCCAGAATCTGTTGATGGGGTCCCCTTTTCAGCAATCCCCACCTCAAGTAACTCTAACAACAAATGCCTCACAGGTGGTTTGGGGAGCCCATTTGCAAGGCCTCTCTACCTCAGGGTACCTGGACTCCACAGGAGGCCGATCTCCACATCAATCTCCTAGAGCTCAGAGCAATCTTCCTTGCTCTTCGAGTGTTTCACACCCAGCTCAGCTACAAAACTGTCCTAATTCAAAGGACAACCAGGTAGCCATGTTCTATGTGAACAAGCAGGGCGGAACAGGCTCTGTCGCTCTGCAACGAAGCTTTGCGACTTTGGGCTCTCGCCAGAGAGCATCAGATTCATCTCCTTGCAGTGTATCTTCCAGGCATTCAGAACTCTTGGGCAGACAGACTCAGTCGAGTTCTGCTTCCACACGAATGGTCTCTCCATGCAGTCCAGGTGACCAAAATTTTCCAATTTTGGGGAACCTCGGACATAGACCTCTTTGCAAGTCCGCTGAATGCCAAACTTCTCCGGTTCTGTTTCAGAATTCCGGCTCAGGGTTGTCAGACCAGGGATGCCTTCCTCCTTCATTGGGGTCGGGACATATTCTGTATGGCTTCCCACCCATTCTCCTAATTCCCAGAACCCTATTCAAGCTTCAGAGAGACAGAGGCCATATGATTCTCATAGCCCCACATTGTCCACGACAAGTGTGGTACCCTCTGATCTTACATCTCTCTCAAGCTCCATCTCTGGAGATAGGATCTGCTCCGGATCTCCTATCCCAGGAGGACGGGATGCTGTGGCATCCCAATCCCCAGTCTCTACATCTCAGGGCCTGGTTGCTGAAAGCCTAGAACTTCATTGTCTTAGCCTTTCTTAGCAAGTAAAGGAAATCCTTTATGCTTCCAGGAAACCATCCACAAGACGCTCTTATGCTTTCAAGTGGAAAAGGTTTACCATATGCTATTCGCAGAAGGGTCTTAACCCTCTTGCAATACCTCTGGAATCATTACTGGAATATCTCCTTCAATTGTCTAATGCAGGGCTTAAGACCAATTCAGTGAGAGTTCATTTAAGTGCTATTACAGCTTCTCTCAAACCTTTAAATGGACAACCTATTTCCTCTCATCCTATCATAGCGAGATTTATGAGAGGCCTTCTTCTAACTAAGCCTCCCGTTAAGCCACCACCGGTGGCATGGGATTTAAATCTGGTTCTTGGCCAGCTCATGAAGCCGCCTTTTGAACCATTAGCTACTACCTCTTTAAAATTCCTTTCCTGGAAGCTTATTTTTCTTATTGCAATCACATCAGCACGTCGCATTAGTGAGTTGCAAGCATTGGTGGCTGACCCTCCTTATACAAGGTTCCATCATGATAATGTAGTCCTTAGGACTCATCCACACTTTATGCCAGAGGTGGTCTCACCTTTTCATTTAAACCAACCAGTTTACCTTCCTGTTTTTTTTCCCAAGACCTCATGCCTCTAATGCAGAAAGGAATCGTCATACTTTGGACTGTAAAAGAGCTTTGGACTTTTACTTGCAAAGGACGCAGCAACATAGAAAGTCCTCCTAACTCTTTGTTGCTTTTGATCCTAGTCATTTAGGGCTTCCAGTCTCCAAAAGGACACTGTCAAACTGGATTTGTATACCTTTTGCCTATCGGAGTAAAAACCTTCCTCTTGAAGGCCATGTCACAGCGCACAATGTGAGAGCCTTGGCAGCCTCTATGGCTCATCTTCACTCTGTGTCTCTCGACAACATCTGTCGAGCAGCTACCTGGGCCTCGGTTCATACCTTCACAGCCCATTACTGCTTGGACAAGGATTCCCGCCGGGATGCCTTGTTTGGTCAGGCTGTTCAACAGCTGTTCCATACTTAATCAACTCCTACCCACTATCCCTGGTAGGATGCCAGAGATCCATGGGGGAAGTGGAGCCCTTTCAAAAGGGCACACAACTTCTGGGGTTTTTCCCTGGCATCTGTAGCTAGGGAGTCCCCATATGTGAAGACTACATTCCTGCTTGTTCCTGGAGATAGCATAGTTACTCACCTGTAACAGGTGATCTCCGGGAACAGCAGGAATTTAGTCTTCACAACCCACCCACCTCCCCTAGGAGTTGTATCTCTCTATCTCTCTTTTTATTTTTCTTTCCCTCTCTCTCTCTCTCTCTCTCTTTCTCTCTTTCTCTCAGCTTTAAACTCAACTGGGGAGAGACAGTTGGGGAAAGGCGGGAAGGCAGCACGCAGGCGCTGTGGGGTGCTTCCAAAATCTTCCTAATTGGACGCTGGGAAGCGTTCCCGTGCAGGCTCCGTTGGTACCAGCGATACCCATATGTGAAGACTAAATTCCTGCTGTTCCCGGAGATCACCTGTTACAGGTGAGTAACTATGCTTTCCTGGCCAGGCCAAGTGAGTTTGACCTTGTGGAGGCCATCTTCCCTACCATGGCCTCAATCAGCAGCTTCAAGCTGTGGGACTGCTGCGTGCACATATTGCACACAGACCCACAAGACTGCTGCTTTCGATGTCTCGGGCTGGATAACGATCTCTTGGTCTGCAGTCTCTGTAAGCAGATGACTCCCAAGGCCCTTAAGAACTGTCAGCACAGCATGAGTCCATCTTCCGCAAAGTTGACTCAGCCTCTGAGTCATCCACGAGACCTCGCTCAAAGTCCTCCTCTGGGACCTCAAATCCTTATGTATTTATTTATTTATTTACATTCTCTTATATACCACGCTATTCTGCATCAGTGCGGTTTACATTGAACAAACTGAAATTACTTTGAACAGGGCATTATAAACTTGGAGATAACTGTTTTACAGGGAACATGGACTATGGAGGGTTAAGTGGCTTGCCCAAGACCACAAGGAGCACCTGTGGGACTGAGCAGCCTCGGAGCCCCAAGGCCACGGAGTTTACAGTCGGAGCTTCACCAACGAGGGCACCAGAAGAGCCGGAAACCCTCGAAGACCACATCAGGAGATGAGTCAGGTGCAGTTGGAAAATCCCATGGGCCTAGGACCCATAGCCCCCGATGCAAGGCCCTCTAAGTTTCCCTGACAGGAGCCATTGACTTTGAGGGATCAGCTTCAGACCCCTGAGGCCATACTAGTCAAGGGCGGCTCCTCGACGGAGCTAATGCCGGGCCTGAAGTTCTTGGTGCCCGTGCCGAAGGCTGTGGAACCATCTGGTCTTGAAGCCAGGATGGTGGCCTTGGAGTGCAGTTTGTCTGCCTTATTGGCCCCAGCAGTGAACTCTGATGACCAGTTCTTTTAGGTCATCGCCCCCAACCACGCAATCCTCCACGTCGAGGGACTCCCCTAGAGGTGAGCTGATCCTCGAGTACCACTGGCCTTGAGAGTTCTCTCGGTGTCAGTCATGATCCTGGTCCATTCTTCAAGGCTGCGGTCGTGCCCTCTGCTCTGAGCAGCAGGTGACCGGGACTTCAGGGCCAAGGCTCACCTCTGGGGGAGTCCCTCGACATGGAGGACTTCGTGGTTGGGAGTGATGACCTGAAGGAACTGGGCATCAGAGCATGCTGCTGGGCCAAGAAGGCAGATAAACTGTGCTCCAAGGCCCCCATCCTGGCTTCGAGACCTGGAGAGCCCTCAATGACTCCACCGCCTCTGAATGGTATTGAGAGACCAATGATGATGAGTCCCTGGAAGCCCGCCACTACTGGGACGAACCTTTTAGATCCATCTCCCCAGGAGATGCGGCGCTGGTCCCCTCCAGAGGACATGGCTGTAGACTTTGTGAGGGATATGGTGAAGCCCTCACCTTCACCACAGAATCTGAGGAGGACCCCAGTACGGAGAACCTCAAGATCCTTTAGTACGAGGCTCCACCGAAGGAGGCACTCACGGTGCCCGTTTCCCTCCCCCCCCCCCCCCCAATCTTGGAATGGCTGCGTCTCTGCATGTGGGAAACACTATCCTCAGTGCCCATTGTAAGCAGATGGCTATACTCGATGTACTGGGTCTGCCGTAGCCCTGGCTTCCAAAAAGCCCAGCTGCCTCATAACTCCATGGTTGTGGAATCGGCCATGTGTAGTCTTAAGAGCCAGAAAACGCACTCCTCGGTGCCTCCGGTAGGGATGCTCATACCATGGATTGTATAGGCAGGAAGTGCTTCTAGGGCTTCTAGTCAGCCGGATCCAGGCCTACCAGCTGTACATGGGCATATACCTGTGGGACCTGGTGAAGGAGCTCACAGCTGGGCTCTTGGAGGAACCCCTCCAGTGGTTCAGGACCCTGGCCTCTGCGGTCAGCGAGTGCTCCAAGTTTATTACTCAGGCAACTTATGACAGCTTTGAGTCAGCAGCTAGAGTGGCTGTGGCGGGCATTAGTGCCCGAAGCCAGGCCTGGGTACAGTCATCCAACCTGAAGCAATGGGTACAGGACAAGCTAGTCTATGTTCCCTGCCAGGAAGAAAACCTCTTTGGCAAACCCATAACAGACAAGGCCGCTGAGTTGGAGTCTGAGTACCTGACAAGGACCAGGCTCTCCAAGAAGACCACTGACCCTTCCTGAAGGAAGGCTTCGGGTAGAAAGTCCTCATTCCCAAAGAAGAGGAAGGCTTATGGAAACTACCTCCAATACCCTGCCTTCCCAGCTCCCCAACAGGGCCAGTAGGCCAAAGGAAAGGGGCATGGCCCGAGTAAACCTAAGGTCCCCAACCCCCAGACTGCGCCACCGGCGCAACCTGGAAGAGGTTTTTGACTCCTTGGTCATAGCTGCTCTTGGATTTAAAGGATTCATATATGCACATCCTTATCCACCCCTTCCACAGGCAGTACCTTCGCTTTGTGTTGGGCGGAAGTCATTACCAGTACAGAGTGCTCCCCTTCAGGCTGGCAGCCGCCCCACTGGTATTCACCAAGTGCTTGGTGGTTGTCGCAGTCCACCTCAGGCCTTCCTTGTGGCCTCTCAAGTGTAAAGGCTATGCCTCTGCAGACATGTAAAGTTACACATGAAGGTTTAGTCCTACACATGTAAGACCGGGCAGTGCTGCTAGCTTAAGCGTGTAAGGTAAACTTGCTCCACGGCTGGCCAAATATGCATATCAGCCCCTAGGAAGCGCTGACTAGTCTGTGGCAAGCGCTGTGTGAAGGAACCAGGAGAGGGCCATCGGAGGTGGATCCCACAAATAAAGGCACTCCTCAGCATCTAGATTCAGAGTGAAGGAAAGATGTCGTAATGGCCTCTGATGTGTCTTCATGCAATCCTGATGATTCCACCCCCCCCCCCCCCCCCCCGCTGCCCTAGACAGGATCGATGGGCGAAAAGCAGTTGTCAGCAGGCAGAGGAACAGCCAATGGCTTGGCACCTCCCTTTTCAGGGCTCTTGTCTCCAGAATTATTCTCCTTTTCTTCAGCAAACATGGTCCTTCTAGAAGAGTAGTGGGAGTCTGGCTCAGGATGCTCCCTAGTCTTCAGTGCAGCTGGGATCATGCTCCTTGGCAAAAAGTGGATGAGTTCCGACCCCAACTGCACCATTTAAATGTCCCCATCATCGAGTGGTGTCAGGTGATTCACGTCTCTCCTTTATACCAGGGACCCAATTCAGATGCTAGCTTAGGGGGAGTCCAGGCTTGAGGATGATTAGATCTCTCCACTAGAAAAAAAAAGCTGAAAGATTTCCTCATTGTCCACCTATTCAGAAGGGATAAATTGGTGGCCTTGATTTCTCAGGTGACCTCCTCCCTGCAGCTGTCTGATGTTCCCACTGAAGGCAAGGAACTGCAGGGACAGCCTATCTTGCACAGGTAATCACAGCAAGAGTCATCGGGAATCCTGTCAGTCATTGGAATATCTCGGAGTCCTTTTTGACACCTGCACTGGCAGGGTCTTTTGACTACTGAGAGAATGGTCAAGTTTCTGGCACAGCTAACAGCCTTCCAGTAGCAGGGAGTTCCCAAGGTTTGGGACTATCTTCAAATTCTGCTGTGTGTAGCATCCAGTCTACAATGGTGGTCTTGGTCCACCAGTCTGAACAAAGGCATGCCCTGGATGATCCTCAGTGGCTTATGATGATAGATGCCAACCTGTTTATCTGGGGGGCTCATTACGAGGGGCATTCAGCTCAGGGATGTTGGGAGTAGCCACAAGTCAGTATGGCCCATAAATTGCCTTGAGAGATGAGTCATTTGCTTATTCCTCTGGTGTTTTCACCACTTGGTCAGGGACTGAGTGGTCTGGGCCTTCTCATACAGTGGTGATGGCAGCAACCATACTGGTGCCAAATGTGTGGGAGTAGTTCTGGAAATTGCCCTCTTATTTCCATGTAGAATCTTTTGGCACTCTTGGTACAGCACATTGTGAGTATAAACAAAGTAGAGATAGATTATCTCAGTTTCCACAACCTTGATCCCGGGGAGTGGGAATTTAGCCCAGTCATATTCCAGCGAATCCTAGACCAGTGGGGTTCGCCCTGGATAGATTTGATGGCAATCCAATCCATTGCCAAGGTGAAAAGATTCTTTATCTGCCACAAGGAGGTTGGATCCGGGGACATCTCCCTGATTCAGCCTTGGCCTCGGAAACCTTTTCTCAACTTGTTTCTGCTGTGGCCCCTTATAAGACAGGTGATCTACCATATAGAACATCACCCAGGTCTAGTGATTCTGGTGGCACTGGATTGGCTGCAGAAGCCCTGGTTTGCTGATTCCACTGACAAGGATGGAAGTCAAACGGCCTGACCTACATGAAAAGCGGACACTATTTTATGGAAGAAAGAAGGGTTGGATGAAAATTTCTCCTTCCAAGGAAAGAGAGGGATCTCTACATAAAAGCCTGTAATTCTGAAATACAACACCCCGAATAGATGGTGACCAAAAAGTTGGGTTTGAGGGACAGATTCTTAAGCGTAGTCCATTTCAATGGCTCGAAGGGTGCAGCCATTATTTATTTATTTATTTATTTATAGACTCTTATATACCGCACTATTAGGCATCAGCGCGGTTCACAAAAAACAGTGAGATACACAATTCAACAGTACTTTGTGTTTACAGAAAACAGGAGAATATAACTCGGATAACAGGGTATATAATTAATAAACATAGTCATAATATCATCATGGCTTCAGTTTTGTGTGTATGTGGTCTGTGGGGTATCTGTATTGTATGTGTATGAGTGGAAGGTCTGTGGGTTGGTTGAGATGTCTTTATTGTTTACTGGATAAGATAAAAGGAAGAGGTAGTGTTTCAAAGCTTTGCGAAACTGCAAAAGGTCTGGTATTGCTCGGATGTTTTGAGGGAGGCTATTCCAACACCTTGGTGCACAGAATAAAAAGGCCCTGTCTGAAGTAGTTTTGGTACACTGTGATATTGATTTAGGGACTAACAGAGTATTGAGTGTTACTGACCTTCTGTCTCTATTGAGGGGTGGTGTTTGGATCAAGTCTGATATTGATGAAGATGAGAGTTCTTTGAAGGCTTTGAATGTAATTAGTAAAATTTTGAAAGTGAGTCTACTTTGAATTGGGAGCCAATGAAGATGTTTTAGAATAGGTGAGATATGGTCTTTCCGGGAAGCTCCATGAAGGACTCTAGCTGCAGCATTCATAGCCATTTGAAGTGGGTGTAAGGTGGTTTGTGGAAGACCTTGTAAAATTGAGTTCGCATAATCAAAATGAGGTATGATTAGCGCCTGATAGATGGTTCTAAAATCGTCTGGCTCTAGCAAGGATCGAAGGTGTCTAAGGGAGCGTATTTTGTGATATTAGGCCAAATCCCATGGCAGAACAACAGACTACAGAGGAGGAGACAAGTGTTGCACCCCATAAAGGAAGTGGGCAACATCGGTGCCAAGCAATGGGCAATCACCTATCAGTCCTCAAACTTGTTAAGGCTGCAACCAATGTTCCCTCTAAGTTGCACTGGGTCCGCCGCCAACATTCCTGCCGGGGGGGGGGGGGTGCAGTGCGATCGATGGTTCTGTCCCTCCCCCCACCGGCTGGAAAGCTGGTGGAGGACCTGGCGCAGGTGTGAAAGGGAACATTGCGAGGGTGCTGCAGCGTGTGTTGGACCCAGAAGGATGCTTGGGTTCATAGGGAGAGGTATGGCCAGCAGAAAAAGGAGGTGATAGTGCCTCTGTATAAGTCTTTGGTGAGACCTCATTTGAAGTATTGTGTGCGATTCTGGAGACCACACCTTCAAAAGGATATAAAAAGGATGGAGTTAGTGCAGAGGGTGGCTACCAAAATGGTCAGTGGTCTTCATTATAAACCATATGGGGACAGACTTAAAGATCTCAATATGTATACTATAGAGGAGATATGATAGAGACGTTTAAATACCTCTGTAGCTTAAATGAACAGGAGGAGAGCTTCTTTTAATTGAAAGTATGCTCTGCAATGAAGGGATATAGGATAAGGGTGAAAGGGGATAGATTCAGCAATAATATGCAAAAATATTTCTTTACAGAAAGAGTGGTACATGCATGGGATAATCTTCCAGTGGAAGTAATAGGGACAAGACCAGCACACAAGGGAGCGGAGAGTGAGTTGGCAGTAGGTCCAAATTTTATTGTAGTGCAACCCTGACGCATTTCAGCATGCATCTTCCTCAGTGGGTGTTGCCTCACAGAAATAATAAAAATATCAATCATTAACAAAAATTACAATAAGAGTACAAAAGAACACAGTGACAGAATTCAAAATGACATGCGAAAGACATAGTGGATCCCTTTATAGCAACAGGATATAATCAAAATAAGCATAGCTATCTGTTATACAAATAGGGGTAACCTACATGGAGCGGTGGGTACACCCCTAAACAAAGGCATGGGGAGAGGTGACTTGCATGGAGCGGCAAGTGCACCTACTCTTGCCGCCTTGCTGGGCAGACTAGATGGACCATACTGGTCTTTATCTGCCTTCATATACTATGTTACCATGTTTTTGTAACAAATAAATAAATAACACACACAAAAGTAAATTAAAACCAATCGACATAAGAATAGCTTATCCTAAAAATGCTTCTAAAAGAGCGCAATAAGGCTGATGTGATTAAAACATATAATAAAAACATAAAAAAGCTTTGACTAATCAACAGGACTAATAAATATTAAAACCTATATACATAGGGGTCTGTTTACTAAACGGCGCACTTGTACGGGGCGCACATGAGCGCTCTAAAAGATGTATTTAAGTGCTCTTAAGCGCCCCGTACGAGTGCGCGGCACATTAACGGGTCCCGCAAGCGTGCGCCGACAACGCGCACATTTGCGGGGCGGTAATGTGCGAAAGAGGCGTGCCAAGGCGAAATGAGGGCGGAGGAAGGCCCCCTAGGGGCGGAGAGACGGGGTCAGTGGGCGGAATGTGGGAGGGGAGAGACTCGCCGCACAGGAGCGTGCCCGAATCTGCAAAGAAATTTACCGCCAGTGAAACACTCGCGTTAGAGGTGCTGTGCAGGGAAAAGAAACCGTTTCCGTCAGCAATGTGCAGCACAATAGTGGAAGCCCAAAAACCGTGAGCAGTGTGATCTATGTGCACAGATCAAACGCCGTAATGTCACAGGGCACTAACCACACGGGCGCCGCGCACCTTAGCGCATCTGTCAATCACAGCTTCTGTTCTTCACGACGGAACGCCCACTCCTTATACGGCACCCGCTCGGTACCGCGGACCGCACAACACCGGCCTTTAGTAAACAGACCCCATATTCTTCTACAAAGAATAACTACAAATTATACATTTAAAAATATGAATCTAAAACAGGAGGACAAAAAAAAACAGAAAAGGACAGACTTTGCTGCACCAGCAGTAATACTCCTTCAAATGCAATGTGTGCCTTTGAGTCAGTCCTGACTCCTGGTGACCCAGAAGCTCCTGGGTTTTCTTGGCAGTGTCACTGGAAGTAGATTGCCAGGCCTTTCTTCCAAGGCAATGGAGGGTTAAGTGACTTGCCCAAGGCCACAAGGAGTGCTAGTGGGAATTGAACCCTGGTTGCTTGTTCATAGAAGGACATTTATGTGGATAAAGCCGTAGCCATATCGTTGGTAATAGAAGCATAAACAAATGATAAAACGGCATCATACTATATCAAGAGATGAGTGCAAAAAAAAGAGAAGAACGGGATGAGGAGGACATCATCAAACATAGGCTAAATCTCATATCAAAAATAACATGTATAGCAAAGTCTGTTGAATCAAACATTAAGAACTTTGAAGTCAGATTAAAAAGGTAAAATAGGAAGTGACGTCACCGGACCCGATGGTGGTGTGAGGGGACCGCTCCGAGCTAATCCTGCCTTTAAAACTATAAAAAACCCCTCGAAGAGCAAAAATCAGTAGCGCAAATAGAGGAGGAGAACCCCGAAGATACCCGAGGCTGAAGTGGTGGATTGGAGCTGTGCGGCAGAAAGGCAAGCGGCGAAAGAGCAGGAGTTAGGGGCGGCAGGCTCCGGGAGAGTCGGGAGAGAGAGAGAGAGCCGCGCGGTCAGTAGCGAAGACCGATGCTGGCAAACTTGAGTGACAGAATCGAGAGAGGCAACGGAGTGAGAGGAAGATCAGCGGAGTACAAAGCAGAAAAATAAGTTTAATAACGTGGTGAACA
Source organism: Ichthyophis bannanicus (assembly GCA_033557465.1). Lineage (NCBI taxonomy): Eukaryota > Metazoa > Chordata > Amphibia > Gymnophiona > Ichthyophiidae > Ichthyophis > Ichthyophis bannanicus. The sequence goes on along the minus strand of CM066034.1, from coordinate 376,046,737 downwards.
CGGAGAGGGAAAGTGAAAAAGGAATGCAAAAAAAAGGAAGGAAAGTACAGTAGCGAGGCACAGAGAAAATGGCAATCAGCGCACATGTGGTTGATGGCTATGTGAGCTGGCATGGGGCAAGGAAGTGATTAAGAAGATGGCGGAGAGTGAAGCAGCGGCAAGAAGAGGTGAATGTAAGAGGCAAGGGGGAGAAAAGATGAGTGTGGAGGAAAAGAAAAAATAAATACAGAAGCTGAGAGGAGTTTAAAGTGCCCACCAGAAAGACGTGGAGAGAGCATTGAAGGAGGGCCACTGAGAAGTGGAGAGCCCAACAAAGAGGGGGAGGGAAGGGGAAGAAGAAGATCACAGGAGGAAGCGGTGAAAATTGCAGTTAAGAACATATAAGAACATAAGATATGCCATACTGGGTCAGACCAAGGTCCATCAAGCCCAGTATTCTGTTTCCAACAGTGGCCAATCTAGGTCATATGTACCTAGCAGTTTCCCCAAGAGACACAAGTTCCACAATGCTTGTACTGGGTCAAGCATTGATATCTTCGGTCACTTCTTAATAATGGTTTATGGACCTTTCCTCCAGGAACTTGTCCAAACCTTTTTTAAACCCAGCTACACTAACAGCCTTTACTACATCCTCCGGTAACAAATTCCAGAGTTTGATTACACGTTGAGTGAAAAAATATTTTCTTTTATTAGTCTTAAATAGTTTACCCTGTAGCTTCATTGCATGTCCCCTAGTCTTTCTATATTCTGATAACGTAAACAATCGATCTACGTTTACCCGTTCCACTCCGTTCATTAATTTATAGACTTCTATCATATCTCCCCTCAGCCGTCTCTTTTCCAGGTTAAAGAGCCCTAACCTTTTTAGCCTTTCTTCACAGGAGTATCCTTCCATCCCCTTTACCATTTTGGTGGCTCTTCTCTGAACCTTTTCTAAAATCGCTATATCCTTTTTAAGATATGGCGACCAGAATTGCACACAATATTCAAGGTGCGGTCTCACCATGGAACGATATAGAGGCATTACAATATCTTTTTTGTTTTATTTTCCATTCCTTTCCTTATCATACCTAGCATTCTATTTGCTCTCTTGGCTGCCGCTGCACACTGGGCCGAGGGTTTTAACATGGTATCCACAATGACGCCTAAATCTTTTTCCTGGGTGGTGGTTCCTAATGTGGAACCTTGCATCGTGTAACCATAGTTTGGGTTGTTGGATGGGCAGGGAAGAAAACGAAAAATAAGGATACCTCAGCAGGATTCTGGAAATTAGAGCTTATAAAAGGACTGGAAATACAGAATAAACTTTCTGAAGAAAGCAGGGGTTGCAGGGGAGGAAGGGAAAAGAGCCAAGCAGGGGACCATTGCTACCAGATGGAAAACAATGGACTTGAGAGAATACGCATACCAGAGTGGGGGGTGGGGGTGGGTGGTAGTGAACAAAATGCTTTGGAAAATAAAAATAAAAAATTAAAGCAAAAAGAAGTGGTGGAGGGGTCTACACAGAGAACCACTGAAGAATAGGGAAGGGAGACTTTTAAAGATATTTCCAGAGCAGAATTAAAGGAGTGGTTCATGGAAATAAAGAACGAAGTGCAAGTGGTAAAAACAGAACTTAGTGATCTCATTGGAACATTGAAGGAGGACATAGCGGAACTGACACACACAGTGGGGGACCACGAGAACCGGTTGCAAAGTTTAGAACAGCAACAAGAGGAACAAAAACAAGGAATTCAAGGCGTTCAACAGTGGCAAAAGGAGATGCAATATAAATTGGAAGATTTGTAAAATAGGTCTTGTAGAAATAACTTGCAGATCCGAGGAGTGCCGGAGGAGAAGGCATTTCAAGATAGCACAAAAGTGGCGGCCTCAATTTGCTCAGAAATACTCAGAAAAGAGGGAGAGGATGTGGGCCCTGAGGAGATTGCGCTGGACAGAGCACACAGAGTGCTGGGAGTGGGAAGAGTGAATAGACCCAGGGATATCATTATATGCTTTACTGGATACAAATGGAAGGAAAGGATTGCAACAAAAATAAGGAGCTTTGGGGCTTTAAATTGGCAAGGATATTCAGTAACTATATACGAGGACTTGTCAATTGGAACATTGCAGAGACGGCGGGCCATGCAACCAGTTACACAGACATTGAGAAATGGAGATATCAAATATAGGTGGCTGCATCCCTTTGGACTGTCCTTTGCACTCAAGGGGAAAACTTGGAGAGTTCAGACAATAGAAGAGGGGAAAGCGACGCTACAAGAAGCGGGGATGAGGATTGAAACGACGAATACAAGGACTGATATGGATAGAACAAGGAATGAGGGGGAACAGTGAAGCATGGAAGAAGGACAGCAAAAGGTAAAGAAGGGACTGAGTAAAGAGAATAGAGAGCCAAGCGCTGACTGGCAAAGGGGGAGGAGGGGTTTATAGATGAACATGCTGGAAGAGGTTGAGAAGGTAAAGATGGTGAATTGGAGATACATTAGATGTGTAAAATATAATGTATAATAACTGAATGTATTTGAAAAATCTACAAGTAGAAGGCTTGAAAGGTACATTTTTTTTAATGTAGTAGTTGAATAATGGGATATGTGTAGGGGGAGGAGGAAGGAAAGAAAATGGGGAAGTTAAAGAAGAAAGTTGAGGGAAGGCGAGGGGGGGAGTAGGGGCAGGCGGGGGGAGCAGGAGACGCACTGCTCTATTTACTCCTGGAAGAGGAGGTAGGGAATGGAGGGGGGGACTGAGAATGGGGAGGGAGGGATGGGGGAGGGGAGGAGGGGGAGGGGGGACTGAGAATGGGGAGGGAGGGAGGGATGGGGGAGGGGAAGGGGAAACAGAAGGGAAAGAAGAAGAACAGAAGGGGTATAGGAGGGGAATCGGGAGAGGGCAAAAGATAGGAGGGAAAATTAAGCAATTGGGGGTTGTTACCATTAATGTAAAAGGGTTGCGAATGTGGCAGAAGTGAAGGATGTTGGAACGTGAGGGTAGGCGTTTGAATGCTGACATATGTATACAGGAGACTCATTTACGGGTGGGGCAGGAATATTTGTTACAATCGAAGCAATACCCAAAGGTGGTATTAGCGGGGCAGAGGGCGAATCCTCGAAAAGAAGGGTTAGGAATTCTGGTGGGGGAAGCATTTAGGCATGTTGTCGTAGGTGAGAGGAGAGGGAAAGATGGGAGATGGATGAGCGTGAAGTTGCAGGTAGGGGAGGAAGAAGTGTGGGTGGTGAGTATCTATGGTCCAAATGAGGGGCATGGAGAGATTTTTGATAATATCACAAGGGAATTGGAGGAACTGGGGGAAGCTCAGCTAATCTTGGGGGGAGATTTTAATCTAACTAGTAATCCACGGCTGGATAATAGTGGAGGGCAGGGTAGTGGAGGAAAGAAGGCTAGACTTAGTTTGAAGAGGATGCAGGAGAGATTAGGGTTGATAGATTTGTGGAGGGCTAGACATCCAGGGGAACGTAGGTATACCTTCTATTCGCAGGTCCATGGCACATATAGCAGACTGGATATGATATGGGGGGGGGGGGGGTGGGAGGTGGTCATCAAAAGTAAAGGAAGTTGAACAAGGGGAAATTTCATGGACAGATTATGCTCCAGTAAGTGTGATTTTCAATTAGGGGAGGAGGAGGAGGGGATTAAGTTTTGGAAACCTAATGACTCGTTGCTGGATGATGTGGAGCATGTGAAGGTGGTGGGAGCTGCTATTGAAGAGTACTTGGCATTCAATGAGACAGGGGAGGTCCAGCTGAAAACCGTTTGGGATGGATTAAAGGCAGTAATTAGGGGAAAATTAATAAGTATCGCAGCGCGCCTAAAAAGGGAAAAGAAGAAAGTGGAGGAGGACTTACTGAGGCAGATAAAGCTGCTGGAGGGCCAACATCAGAGGGCAGGGGATACAGGAGTAATGGCTAAACTGATAAAAATAAGAGCAGAGCTCAGTAAGCTGAGAGGACAAGAAATAGCGTTTAAATTAAGTGTATTAAAACAAAGATATTTTGAGGGGAGGGAATAAGTCGGGGAGGATATTGGCAAGTAGGCTGAGGGCACAAAGGCAGGCATCATATGTTGAAGGCATAAGGGATGATAAGGGGAGGATGGTACATCGTACGAAAGAGGTTAGTCAGGTGTTTCGAGAATATTATCAAAAGCTATACCAAAGTGAGTTGCAAAGGGGGCAGGGGGAGATAAAGAGATATTTAAGGGAGTGTGGATTGAAAACGGTGGATCCTGAAGATAGGGAAAGACTAGGGGAGGAAATAAAGGAGGGGGAGGTGAGGAAAGCTATAAAGTCCATGCAACTAGGTAAGTCACCGGGGCTAGATGGGTTTACAGCACAGTTTTATAAGAAATTGGTGGGGCAGGTGGCACCGCTATTGACACAGGTATTTAATAAGGTATTGGAAGGTGAAGGGATTCCTCAGACGATGGGTGAAGCGGGAATCAGTGTTACCAAAACCGGGTAAGGACAAGGGGTTGTGTGGATCTTACAGACCTATTTCATTGATAAAGTTGGATGCAAAAAATTCTTGCAAAGGTATTGGCTAATCGGATACAGGGGATATTGCCTAAGATTATACATAGAGATCAGACGGGGTTCATAAAAGGAAGGCAGGGGAGTGATAACATATGGAAAGTGCTGAATATTGCTTGGAATCTTCAGGGAACAGGAGAGTAGGCAGTATTAGTTACGGTGGATGCGGAGAAAGCGTTTGACAGTGTTGAATGGCCCTATATGTTTCAGGTGTTAAAGCAGATGGGATTTGGGGATAATTATATAGTGTTGATAAAAGCGCTATATGAACACCCAAGAGCGAGGATCAGGATCAATGGAGGCTATTCGGAGCAGTTTACATTGGGGAGGGGGTACTAGGCAAGGGTGTCCTCTATCACCACTTTTATTCGCACTAGCAATTAAGCCCTTGGCGGAAGTGATCAGGAGAGAAGCAGATGTAAAAGGGGTGGTAGTGGGAGGGGGGAGAGGAGAAAATAGCGCTATTTGCAGATGATGTAATTTTTTTCACTGACGCAGCCTTTGACTACCTTGCCAGTATTGATGAAACTAATAAAGGAGTTTTAGTAGTGTAGTAGGGTACAAAATTAATTTGGGGAAAACAGAGGTGCTTGGGTTTAATCTGCCAGGGGGATTAGAGGAGAGTCTACAGTCCCATTTTAAGTGGGTGAAACAGCAGTTTCGGTACTTGGGGATACAACTGGGGAAACCCACAGAGCGGATAAAACAGTGGAATTACCAGGCTTTGAAAGAAGCTATAAGGAGTGACTTGTCAAAATGGGGGGTGGGGTGCAAAAATTGTCATGGTTGGGCCAGATAGCAGCGGTAAAGATGAATGTCCTGCCGAGACTGCTGTTTCTGTTCACATCTTTGCCATGCAGGGTGACTAAGAAGGAGATAGGGAAGATGCAAAATATGATAATGCAATTTATTTGGGATGGCAAGCATCCCAAGGTTGCAAGGGGGACCTTGTATCAAATGAGGGGAGAAGGGGGGCTGGGAGTACCATGTTTGTTGAAATTTTTTGAAGCAGCGCAATTGAGGGCGTTGTTAGCATTGCGAGAGGGGGTGTAGGTATTAAGTTGGGTACAAATGGAGTCGGAGGGGGTAGAATGTAAGGAGAGGAAGATATGGGACCCGGGGGGGGGGGGGAGAGGCTGAAGGGCCAGTTAATCCCTCTAGAGATTTAATGTTTCAAGTGTGCAGAAAATGGAGGGCGTTTCTCATGGAAGGGAAAGTATATTCACGATATACATTTATTAGAGCGGTTGGGGACACTGGGATGGGAGGGAACTCTCAGGTATTTAAGGGGTGGAGTGGAAAAGGGCTCGAGAGGTTAGAACAACTGTTAAAGGGAGGGGGAATTAAAACGTTTGAGGATCTGCAGCAAGAGTTTGGGCTAGAAAGAAAGGATCACTATGCATATGTGCAGGTATAGTATTTTATGAATACATGGGAGGTGAAATCAGATATGGAAAGGAAGCCTACACAATTTGAAAAGATGATGGGGAGACAGTGGTCACAGAGAGGGGTAATATCCAGTCTGTATAAAATGCTTCTACAAAAGGGTAAGGAGAAAGGGAGGTGGCAGAAGCATTGGGAAGGGGAGATCCCGGGATCTTGGGAGGAGAGTAGGTGGGTCGAAATATACGAGAGAACCTATAAGTTGGCCAGGGGAACTCCAATGCTGGAAAACAGTATGAAGCTTAGGTTTAGGATGTACTGGATGCCAGTGCGGATAAGGGCAATATTTCCAGAGAGTTCCAGTGCATGCTGGAAGAAGTGTGGGAACATGGGGGACTTAATACATATGATATGGGAGTGCCCAAAGGTGCAGGGGTATTTGGATAAGGTGGGGAGGTTATATGGGGAGATTACGGGAGTGCCGACAATACTAATGGCGGCGAGGGTAGTGTTAAATGAGGGGGGGGGGAAGAGGGAGAAGGAGATATGGACATTTTTATGGGATATGGAATTATAGCAGCCCGGTTGAGTCTGAGATGGTGGAAGAATGTTGAAGTACCTCCGATGAGGGAGGTAGTGAGTAAGTTGGAACAGCTGTGGGGTTTTTGCATGATTGAGGCGTGTAGGAAAACATAAAAAAGTGTGGCAGTGGTACGAAAGCTGGAGGGGGAAGGGGTGGAGCAAATATGGTACAGAGGGAAGTATAGAGGGGGAGAATGATGGGTTAGCGGGGTGAGGGGTTGGGAATAAGGGTGGTAGGAGGGATGGGGATAGAGTTGGGGGGTGGGAAGGGGGGTTGGGGGGTGAGGAATATACATAGAAAAGTAAAGGTGGATGGTGGAGGGATAAAGGGGAACTGGAGGAAAAAAGGGGGGAGTTTCTTCAGGATAGGTTATTCGATAAGTGTGGGTTGTTTGGGGTCTACAAATGTTTATACTTTTATACACACTATATTAAGGGGTAGGATAACAGTTTGATTGATGAGTAATGTTGTATTCGTATTTGTATTAGTGGGATATAAGCTATAGACCAAGGGGCAGAAAGGGTTGGGGATAAATGTGGAAGTTTGTGACCAGTCTCAATGGTGGAAGACGCAGGAGAGGTGAGAAATGGAATGTAACTCAGTTTGTAACTGTTGAAGAATATGAGTGTAAAGGTTGGAAAAAATATAAATTATAAAAAAACGGTAAAATAGGAATGACTTAAGAGTGTGCACATCAGGGAAAAAGGGACACTGAATATATGTACTATAATGTAAGAACGGAAGGATAGAAGAACACCTGGTGATGGTATAAATTGAGTATAACCATTCTTAAAGTTAGAAACCATTTGCAAATTACCAGTGCTCCTGAGAACCCAGTCAGATAGATAGCTTACTTGTATCACTATCAAATCGTATTTACACGATATCTGATACCTGTGCCACAAATCTATATTTCATAAAAAGAGAAAACCCTCAAATTTGTAACCTTGCCGCATAATTCAAAAGTTATAAACGCTAAACAGAGAAACCTTGCCTTAATGTCCGTGATTCTCAAGAGTAACACTGTATTGAAAGGGATAAGCTCACAGGACAGTGCAGTTTTCAATGCTGAGTTTTGTGCCAAAGTTCAAAGTCAAAGGGCATGCTCACCAACAAAGTTTAAAGACACTAAGTAATAAAATGTATGCATATACGCACCTTAGATAAAAATGTCTGTTAGATTGCCACCATCATACTGAAAAAGCAGCAAGGCAGAGAAATAAAACACAGCATCACAGCAATCCATAATAAATAAATAAAAGCATGACCTTGCATACAGCACCACTGTCAATGTGGGAGCAGAGTATTAAGGAGCAGCATAAAGATCTAACTCTCTCTATCAGTGTCTATGAAGAACCATGGAAAACCAATATGAATATTGTAGTGCTATAGAAAGTTGTATGTAATGCATAATCATACGGAACACACCGGGAAGGGATACAGCACATCGAAGAGGTAAAGAAACTAGAAAGAGAAACAGCGGGCCGATCTATGGGGTACAAGTGCAAGTCCCTGATAGTAGGTCCAAGATCTTTCCAATGAAAGACCATAGATTTGTCCAGTATCCTCCTACGTATACAGCTCTTGTATTCCACAATGCGTATGCGTATTGCACACTTTTTCTTTCGTATATAGAGCAGCTTACAAGGTCACATTATTAACTAGATCACTTGCATGGACTCGCAATTTGAAAACCCCTCCAGGATGAACTTATCCTGTGTGGTAGAATGTATGAAATGGTTCTTGGTAACCATTACATTCTAGCATACCAAACATTTACCACTCTGAAAATGTCCTTTCACTCTTGATATAGTCTTGGGCTTACTCAGAGCTGAGGGTACCAGATAGCAAGATTTTGATTCCTCTTATATGCAATCATCAATGGGCGAGATTGAAAGACTGACAGAGTCAACAGAAGGTGCCATTCTTCTCTCAATATGTGTGAGATATCTTGAAGCAAGCTCGAAAAAGTAAGAGCACATACCATCCTTGACTGCTTCATAGGTTGAGAGATCTGAAGTAATTGGTCTCTGTCAATATGTTTAACATAGGCATCCTGGATACATTTTTGAGGATAACCTCTTTCTTGAAACCATCGTTTCATCTGTTCCGCATGGCATTCAAATTCACGGTCTCTGGTATAAATCCTCTGTTTCCTCAGAAATTGTCCAGTAGGCAAGTTGGTCTTAAATGATTTATTGTGAAAACTGTCATACCTTAATAGGGAATTCCTATCCGTGGGCTTGCGGTACATTCATTCCTGATCATAATATCCAAATAGGGTACAAGATCTACTGAAGAAACTGTATCTCCATGCCCCTCCCAAATCATGAACACATTGTCAATATACCTTTTCCACATTTTAATATTGGATGTAAAATCATTCTTAGTTTAAAAAAAAAAATAAAAAATTTCTCAAAGCATGCTACATACAAATTGGCTATATCGGGTGCCATAGAGGAACTCATGCCAACTCCTTTTATCTGTTTATAAAAAACATTCCTAAAACAAAAGAAATGTTCCTTCATGGCCAAGGTGGCCAATTGTATGAGATAAGTCGTGGGTATTTGAACTGGCCAAGTTCTTTCCAATAGAGTTTCCTCTCAAATCTCAATCGCAGCCTCCTGCGGTATGTTAGTATACAGTGAGTCAATGTCTAAGGTCACAAATAAAAGTTGTGTATTGTAATCTGAAAAGTCCTGTAATAAATGGATCATGTAAGAGAAATCTCTCACATAAGATGGTACCTTAGAAACAAAGGGGCATAAAAAGTATCCAGAAATTTGGATATGGGTTCAAAAAGAAAACCTATAGCAGAAATAATCGCCCGGCCCGGAGGGTTATGTAGAGACTTATGTATTTTAGGTAATATATAAATGGTAGGTGTAACTGGGTGCTCAACAGTAAGATATTCATGCTCCTTTGCTGTCAGGTATCCAGCTTGTAAGCCCAAGTACAAAAGTATATCAACTCTAGTCTTCAAAGTTGAGGTAGGGTCAGTATAGATCTTATGGTAAATGGTGCAGTCGTTAATCTGTCGGTAAACCTCATTAATGTAACCTGTCTGTTCATTAATACCAAAGCTCCCCCTTTATCAGCAACTTTTATGACAATCACATTATTGTTCCTAAGTCCATAGAGTGCCTGTCTTTCAGCTAAAGTCAAATTAAAATAAGTCCTGTCTTTAGCAGAATACAAACACTCTATCCAACATGTAACAACGATTTCAAATGCCTCAATAAGTGTATTACCTGAATTGGGAGTTATCCACGAGGAAGGCTTGTTAATAAGTAAGCAATCTGTGCTTGGTTCAGGCCTTGCCTTGTAATTTATGAAAAAAAACTTGTATAAGTCTACATGTGTAATAAGAGTCATACTTGTTAGCGGGTACAAATGATAAACCTTTACTTAAAAACCTGACTTCCAATTCCGTAAGAGCATAATCCAATAGATTGAAAATATCATTTAGTAATCCCTCTTTGACTGGCCCTTGTGGGTACCTCCTCTCCCCCTCCCCTGGCCTCTCTGGGGAAAGTGGGAGTTGTGAAACTTCAATCATTTCTTGGGGGATGATTGCCATGGTTTGTGACCTTCTCCTTTCCACATTGTGTCCATCCGAAAACCCTTCTGGTTTTCAGGTAGTGTGGATCAGAACAAAGATGCTGAGTTTTCAAGGGAGGAGAGCTTCTTTTAATTGAAAGTAAGCTCTTCAACGAAGGGACATGGGGATAGATTCAGGAGTAATATGCAGAAATATTTCTTTATAGAAAGAGTGGTAGATGTGTGGAATAATCTCCCAGTGAAGGTAGTAGAGACAAGGACAGTATCTGAATTCAAGAAAGCATGGGACAAACACAGATCTCTAAAGGAAAAAGAGGACTATAATAGTTAATATGGAAGGGCAGACTAGATAGGCCATATTGTCTTTTTCTCCAGGACCAAGCAGGAAGTCAGTCCTCACATATGGGTGACGTCGATGGAGCCCTTGCGGAGCATTTCCCCAGCTTTCCATGAAAGCCTTTGGGAATGCAGGCACACATGCGCGGTTCCCTTCCCGCCTAAAGGTGCCATCTTGCTCAGTCTCTCGTTTTCCGTGAAGGCCACCGGACGTGTGTCCTCGTCATCCCGGAAAATTGTTTGACTTTTTGCGATTCTTCGCTATTTTTCTTCTCCGGTTTGATGCCGGTTCCCCTCCCGCCGGTTTCGGTACACCGGTATCGAGCCCGATCTTCTTTTTTCGGTTTATGCCCTTAGTGGCTGGCGTTCGCGCCTTTTTTCTCATTTTCCCTGGAAGGCCGGTCCTTTGACCTTGCGGGGTCTCTTTTTTCCCCGATGGCTTCCAGCGGTTTTAAGAAGTGTGATCGGTGCAAGAAACTGATGTCTCTCACCGACACACACGACTGCTGCCTTCGGTGCATCGGTCCTGATCACGACCCTAAGACGTGTGGACCATGTGGGAAAATGTCTTCCAAGGCACTGCGAAGTCGTCAGCACCAAAAGGAAAGGCTTTTTTCTGACTCGGCCTCCGGCCGGGCCCGGACCTCATCTCAGGCCTCGACATCTCGGGAGTCGGATCCTGAGCACCATCGTGGCTCCTCGGACAGGGGGTCCCCCGACCGGGAACGCAAGAGGAAGAAGCGGCTCATGAGGGCGTCGTCTGAAGAGGTCCCTGGCTCCTCGTGAGCTAGGTTTCAGACCCCCGACCGTCGCACCGGGCCTGTGGAACAGGAGAAGCCTTCCAAAGTCCCTCGACTGGAGCCGGAGTCTGCTGGACATGTAAGCCCTGTAGTCCTCGTGGACTCTCCTCCCAGGGAGCCGATGTCGGGCCCGGCGCTGCCAGGACCCGAGTCGGCAGCTGCTGAGTCTCCTGAGCTGGGTCTCAGGTTGACAGCCTTGGAGAGCAGACTGTCTGCCTTCATGGAACAGCAGCGGGCACTGATGGCCAGCCTGTCTGGCGCATCTGCCCCGACCACCGGGACATCGACATCGAAGTCGACCCCGGAGACAGAGCCGATACTCGAGGCCATAAAGGCTCGAGGTTGACCTCGGTCGCGGTCTCCCTCGACCTCCCGTTCGGGACCGAGGGTGTCGACGCCGGTGCCTTCAGCGTCGGGGCGGGTGCTCGCAGGCCCCGCGAGGTCGGACCCCGATTCCTCATCGGACGAGTCCGCATGGGAGACGGAGGACGAGGAGTCCCCCGACACCTTCAAGACTCGGTGCGTCCCATCAGACTCACCGCAGTCTGAATCCCAGAGTAGATCCCCTCCGGAGGATACCCGGTTCTCGGAGTTCGTTCGGGATATGGCCACTGCGTTGGCTATCCCTGCAGACCTCGAGGAGGAACCTCGAGCCGAGGAGCTCGAGGCCCTACAGTACGACTCTCCTCCGAAGGAGGCCTTTACTGTCCCCGGTTCCTCCGATGCTGGAACGGCTCCTCTTCCGCATGTGGGAGGCACCGGCCTCGGCGCCGGTTTTAAGCAAGCGGGTCGATTCGATCTATCGACTCTGGAAAAGTCCTGGCTTTCATAAGGCGCAGCTACCACACCATTCTATGGTGGTGGAATCGGCCATGCATCGCCTGAAAAGTCAGAAGATGCACTCCGCGGTGCCCCCTGGCAGGGAGGCCCGAAACCTCGATGGTTTTGGTAGAAAGTGCTTCCAGGGCTCGATGCTTGCTTGTCGTGTCCAGTCTTACCAGCTGTACATGGGCATGTACTTGCGAGACCTGGCCAAGGAGCTGGCCGGGTTCTCTGCTGGTCTCTCCGGGGAACCCTTGCAGAGGTTCAAGTCCTTGTCTTCAGGTATCCGGGAATGCTCCAAATTTATGTCCCGCGCTGCCTACGATGGCTTTGAGTCTTCGGCCCGTGTTGCGGCAGCCGGCATCGCGGCTCGACGCCAGGCATGGCTGCAGTCATCGGACCTCGAGCCATGGGTTCAGGACAAGTTGGTCGATGTCTCTTGCCGAGGTGAGAACCTTTTTGGCAAGCCCATAACCGAGAAGGCCGCACAGCTCGAGACCGAGCACCTCACAAGGACAAGGCTGTCTAGAAAGACTTCTGCCCCTTCTCACAAGAAGAAGGGCTCGGGTAAAAAGTCCTTTTACCCGAGGAAGGGCATTGCTTACAAACAGTACCCACAATATCAGGCTGCCCAAGCTGCCCCTCAGGGTCAGCAAGCCAAGGGGCAGGGTAATGGGCCCCGTAGGCAGAGGACCCCCAAGTCTCCGGCCCCTGTTCCCACTCAGCAGGGTGGGGGTTTTTGACTCCTTAAGCATAGCCTCTCTGTCCCTGCTCCCCCAACCCTGCACAGGAGGTCGCCTCGCTCTGTTTGCCCACCAGTGGCCACTCATCACTGGAGACAATTGGGTGTTACGAATAGTCCACAGGGGCTATGCACTACACTTCCAACAACTGCCTACTCCATACTTTCCAGGGGAGCCTCCAAGGCCTCCCCTGCACACAGATCTTCTCCTTCAGGAGCTACAAGGTCTGTTGGTGGACAGGGCAGTGGAACCTGTGCCTCCCCACGTGCACGGTCGAGGGTTCTACTCCAAGTATTTCCTAGTACCCAAAAGAACTGGTGGCCTTCGACCTATTCTAGATCTCTGAAACCTCAACAAGTTCTTGGAGAAGGAAAAGTTCAAGATGCTTACTCTTGGAACACTTCTGCCCTACCTTCAGCAGGGAGATTGGCTATGCTCCTTAGATCTAAAGGATGCGTATACTCACATCCTCATTCATCCAGACCACAGAAAGTAACTCAGGTTCATTGTGGGAGGAAACGATTATCAGTACAGAGTACTACCTTTTGGCCTAACCTCCGCTCCTAGGGTCTTTACCAAATGCCTGGCAGTGGTGGCGGCCTACCTGAGAAATCAGGGTATCTTTGTCTTCCCCTATCTGGACGACTGGCTCATCAGGGGTCAGATGTGCCAGGAGGCCAGACAAGCCACCCTCAGAACTATTGCTCTTCTTCAAAGCCTGGGGTTTGTCATAAACTTCGCAAAGTACACTTTGCTCCCATCCCAAAACTTGGAGTTCATAGGGGCAAGGTTGGACTCTCTGCTGGCAAAGGCATTCTTGCCCGAAGACAGAGCCCAAAGACTGATTAAACTTGGCCAGCCAGTTTCTCAGCAGGTCACTGGTCTCCGCCAGACTCTGCCTGAGGCTTCTAGGCCACATGGCTTCGACTGTACATGTGACCCCCAATGCTAGGCTCCATATGAGGCCTGCACAGTGGTGCCTTCCGTCTCAGTGGTCACAGGCCACAGGCAGCCTCAGGGACAGGATAAGGGTGTCCAGACAATTTCTGAAATCCCTCAGCTGGTGGCTACATCCACCCAATCTGCTGCAAGGGGGGCCTTTTCAGATTCCTGGGTTCACAGTGGTGTTGACCATGGATGCATCCTTGCAGGGCTGGGGAACTCATTGCCTAGGCAAGTGCACCCAGGGCCTGTGGTCTCCCTGGGAAGCCGCACAGCAATCAATCTACTGGAACTCAGGGCTATTCGGTTAGCCCTGAAGACTTTCTCTCCAGCCCTGGCTCATCCGTCTGTCCTAGTTCAAATGGACAACCAGATAGTCATGTTTTATGTGAACAAACAGGGCGGAACTGGGTCCAGGCTCCTTTGCCAGGAAGCACAGGACCTTTGCTTGTTTGCCCTCAAGCACAACATGCTCCTCAAGGCTGTGTACCTCCCTTGCCAGGAGAACTACCTGGCCGACAGGTTGAGCAGGATTTTGCAGCCCCACGAGTGGCAGCTCCATCCTTTGGTGGTTCAGAAGATTTTCTTGAAATGGGGACTGCCGTCCATAGATCTGTTTGCCAGTCCACTGAACAAACAGCTGCCAAAGTTCTGCTCTAGGCAACCGCATCCTCTGCGGGTAGCAGCAGATGCTTTTCTGATTCCCTGGTCTCAGGGCCTCCTGTATGCGTTTCCTCCCACGCCCTTGGTGGCCCGTACTCTGTTCAAGATTCTTCAAGACAAGGTCTCAGTCCTGCTGGTGGCTCCCAGGTGGCCCAGACAGCCTTGGTTTCCATTTCTGCTTCAGTTGGCAGTGGATCCCCCTCTGCCTCTGGGGTTGCAACCCGACCTTCTCTCTCAGGATCAGGGTTCCCTTCTGCACCCCAATCTCAAATCTCTCAATTTGATGGCCTGGAGGCTGCAAGGGTAGTTTTGGCTCCCTGGGGCCTCCCTCGGGAAGTTGAGGAAGTTGTCCTAGCCTCTAGGAAACAGTCCACTAGGAAAACCTATGCTCTTAAATGGAAAAGGTTTTCTGTGTGGTGTCAGCTATGTACAGAGGATCCCTTCTCCTGTACTGTACCTGTAGTGCTTCAGTACTTACTGCACTTATCAAGTCAGGGACTTAAGTCCAATTCCGTTCGGGTCCACCTCTCAGCTCTGGCAGCTCACCACTCACTGGTGGAAGGCCATTCTCTGTCGGTTCACCCCTTGGTGTCCCGGTTCCTCAGAGGCTTGCTCTTGCTCAAGCCTCCAATCCGTCCTCCTGCTCCTGAGTGGGAGTTGAATGTGGTCTTGCAGCAACTGACTTGCCCACCCTTTGAGCCGATGGCTACTTGTCCTCTACGCTTCCTCTCCTGGAAGACACTCTTCTTGGTAGCCCTAACTTCGGCTAGGCGAGTGAGTGAGCTTCAGGCCCTGGTCTGTGACAGGCCTTACACCAGATTCTATAAGAACAGGGTAGTCCTCAGGACTCATCCAAAGTTCCTCCCAAAGGTTGTCTCCTCTTTCCACTTCAACCAGGAGGTGGTTCTTCCAACATTCTTCCCTAGGCCTCATGCAAGCCAGGCTGAAGCAGTTCTTCATACCCTGGACTGTAGGAGGGCCTTATCCTTCTACCTTGACCGTACACAAGGGCACAGGAGAGTTACTCAGCTCTTCATATCTTTTGACCCTAATAATTTGGGGTTGGCTGTGTCCAAGCGTACCTTGTCCATCTGAGTGGCTGACTGTATCACCTGGGTTTACAGGGCAGCTGACCTTCCTTTGCAGGGCCCATCGTGTCAGGGCAATGGCTGCCTCAGTGGCTCATCTCCGCTCTGTACCGTTGATAGACATCTGCAGGGCTGCTACTTGGTCTTCAAGCCAGACTTTTGCGGCCCATTACTGTCTGGAAAGGGAGTCCCGTAGGGACAGTGCTTTTGGCCAGGCAGTACTCCGGAATCTTTTTGAGGTTTAGGCAACTCCTGCCCTCTGTTGGGCTACCGGTGGAGGTTCTGTCAGTGAATAGCCTTTCTTTGATGCTGGGACTAGAGGGGGTTCTCTTGTTCAGCCTGGGTTCCTGGTAGCCCAGAGCTAGGGAGTCACCCATATGTGAGGACTGACTTCCTGCTTGGTCCTGGAGAAAGAGTAGTTACTCACCTGTAACAGGTGTTCTCCAGGAACAGCAGGAATCAGTCCTCACAACCTTCCCTCCTCCCCTAGGAGTTGCAGTTGTACATAGTTTATTTTTATTTTTTTGTGTGCTGTTTTTAGCTATGTCATTTGACTGAGCAAGATGGCACCTTTAGGCGGGAAGGGAACCGCGCATGCGTGCCTGCATTCCCAAAGGCTTTCATGGAAAGCTGGGGAAATGCTCTGCAAGGGCTCCATCAATGTCGATGTCACCCATATGTGAGGACTGATTCCTGCTGTTCCTGGAGAACACCTGTTACAGGTGAGTAACTACTCTTTCTGCCATCATGTTTCTATGTTTAAACCCTTTCACAGGATGAATATGTCTGGTGGTTTAACATATCAAGAGTGGATGCACAAGTTACAGCAATTATAAAATGTACCACCATTGCAGTGGAGGGGTGGAATGACGCTGAAGGATCCCCTGGATCGTAAGGTGGACACTTATCTTGAAAAATCGGTTTAGAGCTTTCACTCTTATCCTTCAGTTGGTGGTGTGTGCGGGTCTGACAACTTGAGCTCTACTCTAGTGGATTCATCCCTTCACCAGAGGATATTATGCCCCTCTTGGAGTCAGCTACAGCCTTTGTTAGATATTATGTATGGCCTCATCCTTTTGGGCGGTGAAAGACATTGCTCTGTCGACTGTTGGTGAAACCTTGGATATGACTCCTCCATTGGGCAGTGGATTCATCTCTCCAAAATCTCAATTGATTCAGCTCACCTTCAAAGGGAGGCTCTTGTTTGGGGCAGACTTGGAGAAACTGGTTAAGGACTTGGGCAAGTCCAAACCTCATTGCCTCCCGGAGGATAGGCCAAACGGGTCTGGGAGGCATACAGGTGCATCTTCTGCATACACCCGTGTTCCTCACACTTAATATTTGGACTCCCATGGCTCCTGGAACTTCTGTGGATGCCATCCTGGAAAATCTTCCTTCTCCTCCTCTTCTGCGTTCCAGTCTCAGACTTAGCCCTTTCATAGACCGTGAGGATTACGGGATTCCAACACCTCCAGACTTGCCTTCTCCCGTTGGCTTGAGCATCCTATCCGGGACTCTCCCAGTGCATGGCAGGCTTTGCCTTTTGTTCCAAGAATGGGCCTGGATCACCAAGGATTCCTGGGGGCTAGCCACCATTCAGCATGACTATATTCCAGAATGCAGAGAGCCTATTCAGCACCTTTGTGATCTCTCCTTGCGGCTTCGCAGCCAAGAGAGCCGCAGTTAAGTGTACCCTGGACAGACCTCTGTCTTTGGGTAGCAGTCTCAATTCCCATGGCTTACCAGGGCTGATACTGAATTTACTTTGTGATGCCAAAGAAAGATTGTACCTTTCGGCCAGTCCTCATCCTCAAGGGAGTCTGTGCTCACCTGTACACCCTTCACTTCCATATGGAGACCCTGCAGTCAGGTAGTATGCCGCAGAGAGTTTGTCGTGCCTGAATTCAGCTGAGAATTACTTCCATATCAACAGCACTTTTTTGTTTTGCTGCTCTCCCTTTGGCCTCTCCACCACCCCCAAAGATGGTCTCGAAAGTGATGGTGCTGGTGGTCGCTGCGCTGAAGAGCCAGGGTATCTATGTACATCCATATCTGGACCACTTGCTCATTTTGGCCAAGTCACAATCCAAAACATCTCTGGTTTTGATCCGGGTGATGCAGTTTTCAGAGAATCTCAGTTGGGTGATAAATCAAGGAATAAGCCATTTAGTGCCTTTCCATTCACTGGAATACTTTTGGAACATGTTTCAACACTCAGGTAGACAGTCTTCCTGCCCGAAGATAGTGAACAAGTTGCTAGCCTAATTGGCAGCCTTCTAGTCTCAGAAGACTGAGTTTGGGATTATCTACAGCTTCTCGGTTTGATGGTGGTGGCGATCGACATTGTACCTTGGGCACAAGCTCCATATCAGGCCGCTTCAGAGGTTCTTGCTTTTTTAGTGGTCTCCCAGCTCTCAGGAGTTCAAGGTCAGGCGCCCCTCCAGTTGGAGATGGTTCCAGTCTGCATTGGTGGCAGAAGCCACAGCACCTGAGGAACGGGTATGGCACTGGACGATCACTCGTGACTTCTCCTGTCAACAGATGCCAGCCTTTCAGTTGGGGAACTCATTGTGAGGCCCAAATAGCTCAGGACCACTGGAACAGCCACCAGTCTGCATGACCAATCACATCAAGGCAGGGGGCCATTTCGTTTGCCCTTTTGCACTTCTGGACCCTGGTCAAGGGCAAAGCAGTCAGGGTCTACTCAGACAATGTTACAGCAGTGGTGTACGTTAATCAGCAAGGGGCACGAAGAGTGCTGAAGTGGCCCTGGAGATGACTATCCTGTTTTCCTGGTAAGAAAGCACTCTGCTAGCTCTGTTGGCACAAGACCTTTCCAAAGCCAATATGAAGGCAGACTTCCTCAGTCGTCACTCTCCCGATTCCTGGGAGTGGATACTGAGTCAAACTGCCTATCATCAGATTCTGCGCCGCTGAGGTTGTTCCACAACGGATCTAATGTCAACATGGTCCAATGTCAAAGCGTAACGTTTCCTCAGTTGCCACAGAGAAACGGGCTTCAGGGGTGTCAATGCACTAGTTCAGCCCTGACTGGTGCATCCTGCTGTATGTGTGTTCTGCATGGCCACTTGTAGGTCATGTGCTTCAACACATAGAGTGGCATTTGGGCTTGGGTGATTCTGGTGGCACTGGATTGATCACGGAGGCTGTGGTTCAGGGACCTGATGAGTCTTCTGCAAGATCCTCCTCTCTTGACTGACCCCAGCACAGGGGCTATTATGCTAGGACTAGTTCTTCTGGATGAGCCGGTTCACTTCTTGCTTATGGTTTGTCTCTTGAGACTGTGCTTAGTATTTAAGGGCTACTCTCCTGATGAGGTTTCCATGCTCCTTGACTAGGGGAGGATCTAGCAGCCTGGTTTGTGTGTTCATCTGGAGTCTTTGAAGAACTGATGATATCTGCGTCAGCTAGACTTGATATAGGGGATCTATCGTCCTTGCTTGCCTTTCTTTCAGGAAGGTCCGGACAAAGGCCTTTCTCTGAGTTCCCTGAAGGTTCAAGTGGTGGCCCTTTCCTGCTTCAGAGAGCTGGTGGTGGGATAGCCAATTGCTTTGCGTCCTGATGTTTCCTGTTTTTCTCCAGGAACAAGCAGGAAGTCAGTCCTCACATATGGTGATGTTGGCGCCAACGGAGCCTGCACGAATCCACTCCCCAGCTTTCAAAAAAAAAGCCTTTCTGAGAGTTACACCGCGCATGCGAGGTCACGTTCCCACCCAAGGGTGCCATTTTACCTCAGTCCTCTTTCTTACATGAAACCCTGCAGATGTGCTGTCGCCCCCCCCCCCCCCGTCCCCCGTTAAATTAGATTTTTTTTCCACTGATTTTTCTTTATTTTCTTGTGCTTTTTTTGCCGGGATCGGTCCAATCACCTTTCCACCACCTGATTCCACTGCCTCGCCTTCAGCTTTGGCGAAGCACATGATGCTTTTCACGTGGGTAATTATATATTTTCTTATTATTTTTTGGCGTGTGAGTGTTTTGCTCGCAGCCTAGCTGGTCGAGACGTCAGAGTTTGATCTTGCAGGGGCTGTTTTTCCTGCTATGTCTTCAACCAGTGGATTTAAGCAGTATGGCAAGTGCAACCACACTATGTCCCTTATGGACCGCTACAGTACCTGCCTTAAGTGCCTCGGGGCGGACCAAAATTTGTCTATCTGCCCACTCTGCCTTCAGATCTCTGCTAAAACCCGGAAAGAATGTGAAAGGTTGCAGGGGGAGCTGTTTGGAATGTCTGCATCTGGATAGGCATCGGAGTGGAATCCCTGCCTTTCATGCTGGCATCTGGTGGCTCGTTGTCGTGCACCTGGGCTCAGTCAAAGCCCTGAAGTCACGGAGCATCGGAGTTGTCCTCCGACCTTCCTCGTGCATCATGTGCTTCGCCAAAGCTGAAGGCGAGGTCGGATCCCGGCCTGGAAGGTAAGACCTCTGGTTTCTAGGCGTAGAGCCCTCTACCCAACGCCAGTGACAATGGCCAGGAGCATCCTTCCAAGCAGCCCTGCTGGGAGGAGACCCCTCCACAGCATCGGGGGATCGGGTCAGGTCCCTCAATGTGATCACCATCAGGGATTCCCCTGCGAGAGACCCGGCACCAGCCTCTGTCTCATTGAGACCAGTGCATAATACTGCAGAGCCCACTGGCATTGAGGCCAGAATGGCAGCCCTGGAGTGCAGCTTCACTCCATTCCTTGAGTTGCAGTGGGACCCGACTCCTGGTCATTTTGGGTCATCTGTGCTGAATACAGAGCCGTCCTTGGTGAGGACCTCCCTGGAGGATGCTCCATCTGTCTTCGAGAGATTGGCTTGATCTGTGCCTACTTCATCAACATCTGTATCGAGGCACAATTCCCTGTCAGGCGCAGCAGCACCGGAACACCAACGCTGGGAATTGTCGATGCCGAGTTGGTCCAATGACCACAGGTCGCCTGCCAAATTCTCTGATGACTTGGCTTTGGAGACGGGACATCCCCTCTGGACCCGCACCTGTCACATCAATGGCGGCAGTCACCTCCAGAGGACCTCACCTTCCTGGTGTTTGAGAGAGAGATGTCCCAAGCCCTCACCTTCATGGCGATGCCTGAGGATGAGCCGTGTACTAAGGATCTCGAGATCCTCCAATATGATGCCACTCGAGAGGCACTGATGGTGCCCGTACCCCTCATCCTGGAGCGGCTACTGTTCAGGATGTGGGAGACCCTGGTGATGGTGCCGATTGTGAACCGTCCACTCTATCCATAGTATTGCATTGACTGGAGCCCCGATTTCCAGAAGATACAACTGCCCCACAACTCCATGGTGGTGGAGTCGGCCATGCATTGAATCAAAAGTCAGAAGACACACTCCTCTGTTTCTCCCAGTAGGGAGGCCCGCACCATGAATGCTTTTGGCAAGAATTGTTTCCAGGGCTTCATGCTCGCAGCCTGGATCCAGGCATACCAACTGTACGTGGGCATGTCCCAGAGGGACCTGGCGAAGAAACTTGGGTTCTCGGCTGGGTTATCAGGTGAACTCCTTGAGTGCTTCAGGACCCTGGTTTCCTCAGTCAAAGAGTGCTCCAAGTTTCAAGCTGGAGAAAGAATTCATGACCAGAACCAGGTTGTCCAAGAAAGTGTCTGAATCTTCCCGCAAGAAGACTTCAGGGAAAAAGTTTTGTCCTTCCACCCGAAGACCAAGAAGGCTTATGGGAACTACCCCAAGTTTCAGACCTATCAAGCTCCCCCCCCCCCCCCCCACCGGGGCAGCAGGCCAGGGGCCAGGGGCATGGCCCCTGTAAGCCAAAGGCCCCCAAAACCCAAACACAGCCACAGCCTGAGGGGTACTTTTGACTCCTTGGGCATAGCCTCCCTTCCTTAGGAAGTAACAGGCCCAGGGTTCATGGGAGGACAGCTGGTCCACTTCGTACACCTCTGGCCGGACATTACCGCAAATCTACTTCTTCCAGCTGCCTCCTCCCTTCTTCCCAGGGGAATTACCCATGGACCCCTTGCACAGGGAGCTTCTGCAAAGCGAGCTCAAGATCTTACTCGAGGATCAGGCAGTGGAGCTCATCTCCCAGCCTCTACAGGGCCAGGGGTTCTACTCCCACTACTTCCTTGTGCCCAAGAAAACGGGGCTTCAGGCCCATCGTGGATCTGCGGGACCTCAACCATTTCCTGGTCAAGGAAAAGTTCAAAATGGTATCCCTTGGAACCTTGCTGCCTAATCTCCTGCAGGGAGATTGGCTGTGCTCCTTTGATCTGAAAGATGCCTACACCCACATCCTGATGCATCCAAGGCACCGTCGGTACCTCTGGTTTGTGGTCAGTGGCCGACCCTATCAGTACAGGGTACTTTTCTTTGGCTTAGCTTCTGCCCCTTCAAGTGTTCGTGTCTGGCAGTCATGGTCGTATGCCTCAAGCTCCTTGGAGTTTTCATTTTTACTTACCTGGAGGATTGGCTCATAAGAGTCAGCTCGCTGGAGGAGGTGCGCAACACAGTGCTTCGCACCATAGGGCTGCTCCAGCGCCAAGGGTTTGTGGTCAACTTCCCAAAGTCACACCTACTGCCCACCCAGCACTTGGAATTCATCGGCGCCCTGCTGGATTCCACCCACGCATGGGCCTTCTTGCCTCTAGACTATCTGCTGCGCCTGTTTGCCCTAGCACAGACGGTGCAGGGATGCTCAGCGGCAACTGCAAGACAGATGCTCCGCTTCTTGGGACACATGGCATCTACAGTCCATATTGCCC
This sequence comes from Ichthyophis bannanicus, assembly GCA_033557465.1. NCBI lineage: Eukaryota > Metazoa > Chordata > Amphibia > Gymnophiona > Ichthyophiidae > Ichthyophis > Ichthyophis bannanicus. Next base: position 376,024,527 of record CM066034.1, on the reverse strand, counting down.
CTTTTTCCCACTTCCGCATGCAGTAGGCCCAGTGGACGCGCCACCTGGAAGACAGGATCCAGGACACGCTGGCCCTGGCGGCATCTCTCCCCTGGTGGCAGGACCCCCTCAACCTCAGACTGCCTACCCTTCCAGGCTTCCCCAGTCCAATGCATCCTCACAATGGACGTGTCCAAGCTGGGCTGGGGGCGCCTTGCAACCACCTTTGGTTGACAAGCGAGAGTGCCATGCAGATCAACCTGCTGGAACTCGGAGCAGTCTATGAAGCCCTGCGGGTCTTCCAGGAGCACCTGGAAAGACGAGGTGATTCAAGTCCAAACGGACAACCAGATGGCGATGTACTACCTCAACAAGCAGGGCGACATAGGCTCATACTACCTCTGCTGGGAGGCCTTTGTTCTTCCTTGCTGCAGTGTTCCAGAGGCAATCTTCCTCAGGGTCGTTTATCTGCTGGACCAGGATAACATCCTGGCCAATTGCCTGAGACGGGTCCTTCAGCCTCACGAGTGGCAACTGAACCCAGCGGTACTGGAGGAGGTCTTTTGCCATTGGGGGACCCCAAGAAATAGACCTCTGCCTTGGTTCCCTGGGGCCTACCTCAGGAAGTGGAAGAGGTGCTCTTGGCCTCTAGAAAGCAATCCACCAGGAAAACATATGCCCTGAAGTGGAGGAGGTTCTCCTTGTGGTGTCATCAACGCAAGGAAGATCCTTTCGGCTGCACTGTTCCAGTAGTACTCCAGTACCTTCTGCACTTGTCCAATCAGGGCCTTTCCAATTCTGTTCGGGTCCACCTCTCTGCTCTGGCAGCTCACCACTCAATGGTGGAGGGACACTCTTTGTCGGTTCACCCTTTGGTGTCCAGGTTTCTCAGAGGCTTACTATTGCTCAAGCCTCCTCTCCGTCCACCGGCCCCTGAGTGGGAGTTGAATGTGGTCTTGCAGCAACTTACTCGCCCACCTTTTGAACCCATGGCTACATGCCCTCTACGCTTCCTTTCTTGGAAGACTCTATTCCTAGTAGCCTTGACCTCGGCCAGACGAGTGAATGAACTTCAAGCCCTGGTCTGTGACAGGCCATACACTCGCTTCTATAGGAACAGGGTAGTCCTTAAGACTCATCCTAAGTTCCTCCCCAAGGTTGTCTCCTCTTTCCATCTCAACCAGGAGGTGGCTCTTCCAACATTCTTCCCTAGGCCCCATGTCAGCCGGGCTGAGACAGTCCTGCATACCCTGGACTGTAGGAGGGCCTTATCCTTCTACCTTGAACGTACGCAGGGGCATAGGAGGGCTACTCAGCTCTTCGTATCTTTTGACCCCAATAACTTGGGGGTACCTGTGTCCAAGCGTACCTTGTCCATCTGGGTGGCTGACTGTATCACCTGGGCTTACAGGGCAGCTGACCTTCCTTTGCAGGGTCGGGTCATGGCCCACCATGTCAGGGCAATGGCTGCCTCAGTAGCTCATCTCCGCTCTGTACCGTTGGCAGACATCTGCAGGGCTGCAACTTGGTCCTCAAGCCAGACTTTTGCGGCCCATTACTGCCTGGAGAGGGAGTCCCGTTGGGACAGTGCTTTCAGTCAGGCAGTGCTCCGGAATCTCTTTGAGGTTTAGGCAACTCCTACCCTCCAGCCCTCTGGTTGGGCTACCGGTGGAGGTATGTTTTCAGTGAAATCCTTTCTCTGATGCTGAGGCTAGAGGGAGCTCATTTTTCAGCTCTGGGTCCCCCCGGTAGCCTGTAGCTGGGGAGTTCCATAAGTGAGGACTGACTTCCTGCTTGGTCCTGGAGAAAGTAGTTACTCACCTGTAACAGGTGTTCTCCAGGAGCAGCAGGAATCAGTCCTCACAACCCTCCCTCCTCCCCTGGGAGATGCAGTTGTACATAGTTCATTTTTACATTTTTGTGTGCTGTTTTTTAGCTATGTCATTTGACTGAGCAAGATGGCACCTTTAGGCGGGAAGGGGACCGCGCATGCATGCAGTATTCCCAAAGGCTTTCATAGAAAGCTGGGGAAATGCTCCGCACAGGGGCTCCATCGGCGCCAATGTCACCCATAAGTGAGGACTGATTCCTGCTGCTCCTGGAGAACACCTGTTACAGGTGAGTAACTACTCTTTTTGTCAAGATGTTTTTCTGAGCTGCAAGCTGTCATGCAGGGTCATTATCATTCTCAGAAGAGGCTGTGTGCATTTGGCCTGTTCCTTCCTTTCTTCTTGCCCAAGGTTGTTTCTGTCTTCCATGTGAATTAGGTAGTCTGTTTGCCCTCCTTTTCTAAGGAGCAGTGCCAAGTGAAGAACAAGGACTTTCACCTGGTGGATGTCCAGAGAATGATTCTCCGGTATTTGAAGGTTACTAACTCTTTCCATAAGTCAGATTATCTGTTTATGCTGCTTGCAGGCCACGTAAAGGTGATGTGGCCACCAAGTCTACTTTGGTGTACTGGATCAAGGAGACGATTACCTCTGCATATCTGTTGTGGAACCAGCCGGTTCTGGAAGGTTTTCATGTGCATTCCACTCTGGCGCAAGCGTCCTTGTGGGTGGAGCGTAGTTCGGTAGGCTGCTCAGACATTTATTGGGCAGCAATGTGAGCATCATTTTCCACTTTTGTCAAACACTACCGCTTGTATACGGCCTTTGGATCATACATCTTAAAGGCTGCCTTGTCTTCTTCCCACCCAGCGGAATCATAGCTTTGGTACATCCCACTTGTTTGGACTAATCGAGCAGGATGTGGAAGGTGACATTTTGCTTACCACATATTGTCCTTTCCTTGAGTCCTGCTAGACCAGTCCAGGACTCGCCTTGGATAACTGCTTGGCCAGCTATTCTATGTGGTTGGTCCTGTGGGCTCATATGCTTCTGACATGCCTTCTGTTGAAGCTGATCCTGTCCGTAGTTATAATTATATTGTTCTATTGCACCTGTTTACCTTCATTGAGGTTTTGTGAGATCTGGGGTTTCTCACCATATGCTTTGAAACATATACTGAAGGGTCCTGTCTATCTTTTTCACTTATGGTGCTAGCAGCAAATATTGTGTATATCATGGACTGCCCGAAGAACAGACCAGTCAGTACTAGAGGAGATCAAACCTAAGCTTTCTTTAGAAGCTCAGTTGACAAAATGTTTGACTTTCATAATTTGGACATATCATGAAAAGAGAGAGATTGTTAGAGAAAGGCGACATGCTTGACAAGGTTGAAGGTCAACGCAAAAGAGGGAAGGCAAGCAATGAGATGGATCGATACAATAACAGCAGCTATGGGTGCCACTCTATCGACAATGAGCCACCTGACTGAAGACCAAACAAAATTTAGATTGATTATCTCCAGGAACAAGCAGGAATGTATTTTATTTATTTTTATTTATTTATTTTTTTAATTCTCTTATATACCGCGCTATTCTGCATCAGTGCGGTTTACATTGAACAAACTGAAATTACATTGAACAGGGCATTATAACTTGGAGATAACTATTTTACAGGGAACATGGGCAATGGAGGGTTAAGTGGCTTGCCCAAGACTTCCGGCCCAAGGTTGCTGTCCTCTAGTGGGATTTGAACCCCCGACCTTCCGGCATGAAGTACCTTGCCCCAACCACTATGTAGTCTTCACATATGGGTATCGTCGGTACCGACGGAGCCTGTGCGGGAACGCTCCCCAGCGTCCATTAGGAAAGCTTTTGGAAGCATCTCACAGTGCCTGCGTGCTGCCTTCCCGCCTTTCCCAACTGTCCCTCTCCACTTCTTTGTTTTCCGCGGAGCCAACAGGTCGCACATCCTGTCACCGCAGAAAATTATTTCCTTCTATTCTTCTTTTTTGTGGTCGCGTCTGCCTTCCTTTGACGTTACACCGGTACCGCCGGTGGTTCTTTCTTTTTTTTTCCAAAAAAAAAAAACCCTTTCTTCTGGAGTCTTTTCAAGTTATTTTCTCCTCAGGTGCCACGTGCCATTTTGGGCACTGGGCCCAACTTTTTCCTTTGAAATGGAAAAACCTGCTTCGGGTTTTAAAAAGTGTTCCAAGTGTGGCGGTACCATCTCCGTCACCAACACCCATGACTGGTGCCTCAAATGTTTAGGTCCCGACCACTCTATTTCGGAGTGTGTTGCTTGTGGGATGATGTCGAAAAGGGGCCGGCAGAACCGAGCTGCTAAACTTAGCACCCTTTTCCCCTCCAATGCAGCCTCTGTGGCATCGACGTCTTCCAGGGCTTCGACTTCCTCCCATGGATCTCAGGTAACTAAACATAAATCTAGCCGGTCCTCAAAGGGTAGATCTCCTTCTAGACAGCGAGATGCCTCTGGCGTTGCCCTCGAGGGACTTTAACCGGCAAAATGGCCCCAGCGAGAGGCTTCAACTTCTAAAGCACTAACGGGGCTCCAGGATGTTCTCGAGGCCTCAACCTCGCCAGAACTACTGGTGCCATGCTCTGGGATACCGGCTGCTTCATCTGGTACCGATACCCAAGCATCGGCAGCGTCGATAGACCAGAGATTCTTGACTATTCAACGCAGTCTGGTGGCTCTTCTCACGGCCTCGATGCCCCTGAAACCGCTTCAGACAATTCAACTGGTACCGGCACCGACTCTGGTACCGGTACCGACTGCATCGACATCGGCAGGTATTCTACCGGGAACATAAGATATGCCATACTGGATCAGACCAAGGTCCATCAAGCCCAGTATCCTGTTTCCAACAGTGGTCAATCTAGGTCATACGTACCTAGCAGTTTCCCCAAAAGACACAGGTTCCACAATGCTTGTACTGGGTCAAGCATTGATATCCTGGGTCCCTCCTTAATAATGGTTTATGGACCTTTCCTCCAGGAACTTGTCCAAACCTTTTTTAAACCCAGCTACACTAACAGCCTTTACTACATCCTCTGGTAACAAATTCCAGAGTTTGATTAGTTGAGTGAAAAAATATTTTCTTTTATTAGTCTTAAATAGTGTACCCTGTAGCTTCATTGCATGTCCCCTAGTCTTTCTATATTCTGATAAGGTAAACAATCGATCTACGTTTACCCGTTCCACTCCGTTCATTAATTTATTGACTTCTATCATATCTCCCCTCAGCCGTCTCTTTTCCAGGTTAAAGAGCCCTAGCGTTTTTAGCCTTTCTTCATAGGAGTATCCTTCCATCCCCTTTACCATTTTGGTTGCTCTTCTCTGAACCTTTTCTAATATCGCTATATCCTTTTTAAGATACGGCGACCAGAATTGCACGCAATATTCAAGGTGCAATCTCACCATGGAACGATATAGAGGCATTATAATATCTTTTGTTTTATTTTCCATTCCTTTTCTTATGATACCTAGCATTCTATTTGCTCCGTTGGCCGCCGCTGCACACTGGGCCGAGGGTTTTAACATCTTATCCACAATGACGTCTAAATCTTTTTCCTGTGTGGAACCTTGCATCGTGTAACCATAGTTTGGGTTGTTCTTCCCTAGGTGCATAACTTTGCACTTGTCCACATTAAATTTCATCTGCCATTTTGATACCCAGTCTTCCAATTTATGAAGATCCTCTTGCAATTTTCCACAATCCTCTTGGGTTTTAACAACTATAAATAGTTTTGTTTCATCTGCAAATTTGATAACCTCACTCATTATTCCCTTTTCCAGGTCATTTATGAATATGTCAAAAAGCAGCGGACCCATCACAGATCCCTGGGGTACACCACTATTCACCTTTCTCCATTGGGAAAATTGGCCATTTAGCCCTATCCTCTGCTTTCTATCTTTTAACCAGTTCCTGATCCACAGTAGTACACTGCCTATCCCATGACTCTGTTTTTGCCAAAAGTTACTGATGAGGGACCTTGTCAAAGGCTTTCTGAAAGTCCATATACACTATATCAACCAACTCACCTTTGTCCACCTATTTATTCACACCTTCAAAAAAACATAACAGATTAGTAAGAGAAGATCTTCCTTGTCTAAAGCCATGTTGGCTGTCTCCCATTAGGCCATGATTATCTACATGCTGAGTAATTTTATTCTTTATGATGGTTTCTACCATTTTTCCCGGTACTGACGTCAGGCTCACTGATCTGTAGCTTCCCGGATCACCCCTGGAACTCTTTTTAAAAATTGGTGTTATACTGGCGATCCTCCAATCTTCAGGTATTAGAGATGATTTTAATGATAGTTCACAGATTACTAATAGCAGGTCTGCAATCTCATATTTCAGTTCTTTCAACACCCTTGGATGTATACCATCCGTCCCAGGTGATTTGCTACTCTTCAGTTTATCTGATACTTGTACTACATCTTCCCAATGTATTGATATTTCCTTCAATTCTTCCGCACCTTTAAATACCACTTCAGTCATGGGTAACATCCTACATCTTCCTCAGTAAAGAACGATGCAAAGAGTTCTTTCAGTCTCTCCACTATCGCCTTGTTGCCTCTTATTGCCCCTTTAACCCCTCTATCATCTAATGGACCAACTGACTCTCTCACAGGTGTTTTGCTACGAGTGTATTTGAAAAAGTCTTTAATTCGCTTCCGCAGCAAACCTCTTCTCGAATTCTCCCTTTGCCTGCCTTATCAATGCCTTGCATTTGACTTGCCTGTGCTTGTGCTGTTTCCAGCTTTCGTCGTTTGGCTCTTTTTTCCATTTCCTGAAAAATGCTTTTTTGGCAACAGCCTCTCTGACCTCTCCTTTAAACCATGCTGACAGTTTTTTGGACTTCCTTCCACTTTTCTTAAAGCATGGAATACAGCTGGTCTGGGCTTCCAAGATAGTATTTTTCAACAACACCCAAGCTTGATGTAAGTCTTTAACCTTTGCAACTGCTCCTTTTAGTTTTTTCTTAACTATTTTCCACATGTTATCATAGTCTCCCTTTCAAAAGTTAAAAGGTAGTACTGTGGATTTCCTTACTATCCCTCCTCCACTAATTAAATCAAAGGCGATCATGCTATGATCACTATTGCCAAGTGGCCCCAACACCCTTATCTCTTGCACTAGATCTGGTGTTCCACTAAGGACTAGGTCTAATATGGCTTCCCCTCTGGTCGGTTCATGAACCAGCTGCTCCAAGAAGCAGTCATTTATTTGATCTAGGAACTTTATCTCCCTAGCATGTCATGCCGTGACACTGACCCAGTCGATACCGGGGTAATTGAAATCACCCATTATTATTCCTGTGCTAAAACGTTTGTTAGCTTCCTTGATTTCTTTGAGCATTTCATCATCCATTTGTTCATTCTGGCCAGGCGGTCGATAGTACACCCCGATTGCCATCGCCTTTCCCTTTTTACATGGAATTTCAATCCATAGAGATTCTACAGCAGATTTTGTTTCCTGCAAAACTTTAATCCTTTCTGACTCAATGCCCTCTCTAACATAGAGCGCAACCCCTCCACCAATTTGATCAGCTCTATCATTACGATGTAGTTTGTACCCAGGTATCACAGTGTCCCACTGGTTGTCCTCCTTCCACCATGTCTCTGATATTCCAATCATATCTAACCTCTCATTTAGTGCTATATATTCTAACTCTCCCATCTTATTTTTTAGACTTTTAGCATTTGCATACAAGCATTTTAGAGACTGTATTTTATTCATATTAATTTGGCTATTGGTAGACATGGGTAATTTGGGATCTTTAAGCTCTGTCTGCTCCATACTCGAGGGCATTTGGGCTACTTTACTCTTTTTTGGAACCTCTCTTCTTTTGGTAGTATCTTTCAAGGATACATTCTTCCGAACCATCCGCTCTTGGGCGACTGTCGGCTTTCCCCTATTATCTAGTTTAAAAGCTGCTCTATCTCCTTTTTAAAGGTTAATGCCAGCAGCCTGGTTCCATCCCGGTTAAGGTGAAGCCCATCCCTTCGGAAGAGCCCCTCCTTTCCTCAGAATGTTCCCCAGTTCCTAACAAATCCCAAACCTTCATCTCTTCACCATTGTCTCATCCACGCATTGAGACTCCGGAGCTCTGCCTGCCTTTTGGGTCCTGCGCGTGGAACGGGAAGCATTTCAGAGAACGCTACCCTGGAAGTTCTGGATTTCAACTTCTTACCTAAAAGCCTAAATTTAGCCTCCAGAACCTCCCTACCACATTTTCCTGTGTCATTGGTACCGACATGTACCAAGACAGCAGACTCCTCCCCAGCACTATCTAAGACCTTATCTAGGTGGTGCGTGAGGTCCGCTACCTTTGCACCAGGCAGGCATGTTACCAGGCGATCCTCACGTCCACCAGCCACCCAGGTATCTACATGCCTAATGATCGAATCACCAACTATAACTGCTGTCTTAACCCTTCCCTCATGGGCTCATGGCCCTGAGAAACTTCCTTGGTGCGAGAGGGTTTTACATCACCTAGAGGACAGGTCCTAGTTACAGGATCACTTCCTGCCACACCATGGTGATGCTCTCCTGTCACATGACCTCTCTCCTCCATGGCAACAGGGATGCTGCCAGACTGGAGGTGGGACTTCAGGACTATATCCCTGTAGGTCTCGTCTATGTACCTCTCTGTCTTTCTTATGTTTTCCAATTCTGCTACTCTAGAGAACGGACTCGTTCCCTGAAAGCAAAGAGCTCCTTGCACCTAGTGCACATGTAAGACCTCTCACCAACTGGGAGAAAAGCATACATGTGACATTCAATGCAACCGAGTCATGCTTATCCATCCGGTATCGACAAGTCAGTACTGGACCTCTCCGATGCTGACTTCGATTGGTATTGGTACCGGTACCATGCCTTGCATAATAACCCAGATCAGAGATACTTTGAATCCTCGGATGAGTCTGAAGACTCTGAAAGCTCTGCCGATACCAGAGTACTTTTTCCTGAGGATTCTTCTTCTCCTTAGCGTAGGATGTCTCCACCAGTGGATGTGTCCTTTCAGGATTTTATTTGAGATGTTGCTCGAGCTCTTTCCATCACAGTGGCTCCTGAAAAAGAGCCTAGGGCAAAGGAATTAGAAATCCTACAATACCCTAAAGCTGCCAAGGAGGCAGCTACATTACCTATTCATGAGATCTTGCATGATCTCATGTTAAGGATGTGGGAAACACTTCTAACCACATCTCCTCACTCTGGAAGGCTCGACACCATGTATCGAGTTCCTCCTTGTCCTGGGTTTCAGAAGACTCAGCTACCACACATTCCATGGTGGTGGAATCAGCTATGACAAGGATCAAGAGTGCAAAAAGACATGCATCTAATCCTCCAGGACGTGAGTGTAGGACTCTTGACACCTTTGGACGTCGAACCTTCCAGGCTTCCATGCTTTCTGCTAGGATCATTTCCTATATATTCTATATGGGAATGTTCCTTAAGGCGGTCATGGGAGATTTTGAGCTTATGAGCCCTCTCCTTCCTGATAAGAGGCAGGATTACCTCGCCCTTGTCAAACATGCTCAGGATGTTTCCAATTTTGTGAATCATGCAGCCTTTGACTGCTTTGAGTGCATAAGCAGAACCTCTGCTATTGCCATAGGTGCACGTAGGATTGCCTGGCTCCAGGCATCTGACTTGGAATTTTGGGTGCAGAATAAACTAGGGAATATTCCTTGCACAGGAGAGAATCTCTTTGGCAAGAATTGGCAGGAAAAAGCTAATGAGCTAGATGCTGACGATGTCACTTTGGATAGATTGTCTAAATCTACAGCTGATCCTGCAAGGAAAAAATCCTACAAGAAGCCATTCTTCAGTAAGAAGAAGAAGTTTTATCCCTCCTATACCCAGCAGGGGCATCGTTTAAGTCAGTCTGCCCAAAAGGGACAGCAGCAACAACCTAGGCAAAGAAAAACAAAAGCTGTTAAGCCTCATCCGGCTCAGCAGACTTAGCCTCCACAGGGGCTTTGACTCTTATCTAGAGAACTTTGCCTTCCTGGCCCTGGTTCAGCGGGACATAAAAGCGGCGTCCCTGCTCAGAGGAACGCCGCTGCTGGGACACTACCACCTTCCCTCCTTAGCTCCTGCCCAATCGGGGCAGTGGGAGCCGGATTAGCTCCTGCCCAATCGGGGCAGTGGGAGCCAGTTCAGCGGGACATAAAAGCGGCGTCCCTGCTCAGAGGAACGCCGCTGCTGGGACACTACCACCTCCCCTCCTTAGCTCCTGCCCAGTCGGGGCAGTGGGAGCCGGTTCAGCGGGACATAAAAGCGGCGTCCCTGCAGGGCGCGCCCGCGCCTGAGGGCCTCGCCAGAGGGCCCTTTGGCGCGGCACAGAGGCGCACACAAAGGAACCAAACCGACCAACCAGTCCTTACTCGACCAGACATCATCAGCGAAAACCAGCGAAAGGAACATCATAGCAATCTCCGCAACGACAGAAAACACTAAGACCTGCTACAGCAGCAACGATACAACAGCAGCAACCAAAGACCTCACCACTCCAAGGAATCATCACCATAGCCCAGCTTGGTCCCCAAACACCAGGTACTCATACAGACTATGCCACCTTTCTTAGCCCCCATCTACCTCCTTACCCCCTCCTGACCCTCTACCCACCCCTCCCCCCCCCTCCAAGCACACTCAATAACCTGCCTTGGCCGACTTTCTCAGCAGCACAACCCACACAAACCTTCAAACCAAAACAAAACCACTCCCACACACAGCACACACAAATCCATATCCCCAACCCCCCAACCCATTACCACATCACCATCTCACTTATCAATGCCCGCTCTGTTAGAAATAAATACCACATGCTCCAAGACCTCATCACAAATGAGCAGATAGACCTCCTATGTGTGACAGAAACCTGGCTGACAGATACTGACACGGTGCTAATGAACCAACTAACCCCAGAAGGGTATACCCTCCATCACTGCTCCCGGGCACACACCAAAGGAGGAGGTGTTGCCATCATCGCAAAAACCGACCTCCACCTCAGGATCCTTTCTTCAGAATCCACTAATGAAGCTGACCTCCTCACCCTCACCAATAAACACCTCTCAGTATGCCTAATCTACCGGGCACCTACCAAGACCACTAACCTACCAAGGATACTGCAATTCATATCAGAGAGCACCTGTTCAGCAAAGGAACAAATCATCCTAGGAGACTTCAACCTCCCATCACTGCAAGAAGAACAAGCAACAACCTTCCACACCGCCATGACTGCGATGAGTCTGGTACAGATCATACAGGATCCCACCCATGAAAAAGGCAACACTCTAGACCTCGTATTCCTAAGCTCCACAACTGCCGCCTCAGGAAAGAACCCACAGATTTCGCCAGTACCCTGGTCTGACCACCACCTCATCACCATATCCTACACTCACCAACATAAGACCAACAAAGAAGATGGAAACCACATAAGAAGATTTAAAACATTTAACAAAGAGGACTTCTTAGCACCAACGCTACCCAATCTACAAGCACACTCCAGTAACATCAATGATCTAGTACACAACTGGAATACCACGATCTCCGCAGCAGCCGAAGCATCAACAAACAAAGCCATCACCAGACCTCCTTCCACAAAAGCCAGATGGTTTACTCCCAGTCTCCAGAAGCTAAAAACAAAACTCAGAAGAACCGAAAGAAAATGGAGAAAAACCAAAGACGAAAATGACAAAACAAAATACTTAAATAAACTCAATGCATATCACTACGAGACCGACAAAGCAAAGAAAATCTACCACATGAAAATCATAAATACCTCCATAAACAAACCTCGTGAACTCTTTCGGATTGTCAAACAACTGACAAAAGCACCCCAGAACTCGGACCAATTACCAAAGATCCCACCAGAGCTACTGGCCCGTCAATCCAAACAACTACAACGTCCGCAGAACTCGCAGCTAAACGTAGAGACAACTACAACAGACCTCCACCCTAACTTACACAGTGACTGAACCACATTCAAAGAAACTTCACCAGACGAAATATCAACCACCATCTCCTGCCTCAACACCACCACCTCCCCGCTAGACCCCTGCCCCAATGACTGGATAAAGAAATCCAAAAACGAACTGAGCACGCCATTAGCCCATATCGTCAAGGAATCCTTCTCCCAAGGACACATGCCAGATGCCCTCAAAACTACAATCATCCGACCATCATTAAAAAAGCAAAACCTAGATCCCCTAGACCCGGCATCCTACAGACCCATAGCAAGCCTACCCTTCACTGCCAAGATAATCGAGAAGATCGTCCAGCAGCAACTACAGGAACACCTGGATCTCAACAACATACTTGACCCACAACAACACGGCTTCTGCCCTCTACATGGAGTTGAGACCCTCATGACCACACTGATGAACACTCTCCTCATAGGAACGCAAGAAAAACACTCTGGATATGCCATGATCTTCCTTGACATATCCGCAGCTTTCGACACCATCTCCCACAACATCCTCATACACAGACTACGGACAATTGGGATTAAAGACACTGTACTAAAGTGGTTCCAATCATACCTAACTAACAGAGAGCAATTAATCCGTACCAGCACCTCGACATCCCCCCCCATTCCAGCAACACCAAGGAGTTCCCCAAGGATCCACACTGTCAGCCATGCTCTTCAACATTTACCTTCAACCACTCTGCTCAGTCATACGCACTCACAACATCAGCTTCCACACATACGCTGACGATATCATGCTCTATGCTCCCATTACAACCACGAACCCAACAAACACCCATCTATCAACATGCTTCACCGAGGTGTCCAACTGGCTACAAGCAAACAACTTATCCATCAACATAAAGAAAACAGAAGCCTTCATAGTCACAAAAGACCCGGACTTCACACCACCTACACACCTCACCATAGGTGCCACAAGCATTCAAATACAACCACAAATAAGATACCTGGGCATTATTATTGACCAAGCCCTCACCTTAAAGCAGCAAATCACCAAAACCTCCGGAACTATATTCCACAAGGCAAGAATAGTGCAACGTCTCAGACCCCTTCTTGAACATCAAGACTTCAGAACTGTGATGCAAGCCATGACGCTCCCACATCTGGACTACTGTAACATAATATACCATGGCCTTCCAGCCACGCAGACCAACCCCCTCCGAACAGCACTGAACACCACAGCGAGAATCATTCAGAGAGCAAAGAAAACCGACCACATCACCCCAATTCTGAAAGACCTACACATACTCCCCCTCGAAGCAAGGACTAAATACAAAGCCATCCTACTCACCCACAAAGCCATCCATCAAACACAGAACTCACAACTTCACACCCTACTGTCTCGACCAGCCCACGGCAGAACTACCAGACAAGCCTCCAGCAATTCCCTCACCGTCCTTCACAAAAGAACCAAATGCTCGCAACGGACCTGCAATCGAGCCTTTGAACTTTATGCTCCATCCTTATGGAACTCTCTACCGAGTTGTCTCCGAAACAATGCCGATCTACTATCTTTCAGAAAACAGCTGAAAACCATCCTGTTCCAGGAATACCTTAACACGACCCCCACCAAAAAAGCGCACTAACCTTTGATCTCGCCCACCATGACCCCCCAACTCAAACATGTACTAACCTGATCATGTCCAAAGTCTGTCCCATGTCCAAAGTCTATCCTATGTTGAAATCATCAATGTCGCCTCCCCGGTGATGGCCCCGCCCTTATACTTAAATTCCCCCCCCCCCCTTTTTTATGTAACGCCGCTTTGACCCGGTGAAAAGCAGGATATAAATACAGCTAAATAAATAAATAAACGGCCCAGAGCCTTCCACCATTCCAGGAAGATTGTAATTTTGCCCCCAGATGGGGGCAGATAACAGCAGAAAATTGGACTCTGTCTGTTGTAAGAGAGGGGGGTACAAGCTTCATTTCCTCAGCATGCCCCCTCCTACAATGGTAAGACAGTTCAATTCTCAGACCTCTCTCAACGACCAGTTAGGTCAAGAGGTCACTATGCTTCTTGCCCAAGGGGCAATAGAAGAGGTACCCATTCTCCAACAGGTACAGGGTTCTACTCCCCCTATTTCCTTATTCTAAAGAAAACAGGAGGACACAGACCCATTTTAGACCTCAGAGAATTGAACAAATTCCTATTCAAAGAGAAGTTCAAAGTGATTTCTCTAGGAACTCTGCTGTCATTCCTTCAGAGTCAGGATTGGCTTTGTTCTCTAGATCTCAAGGATGCGTACACTCATGTTCTCATCCATCCAACTCATCGAAAGTTCCTTTGCTGTCTATTTCAAGGAAAGCACTACCAATACAGGGTTCTTCCTTTTGGCCTGGCCTGGCCTCGGCACCAAGGGTGTTCACAAAATGCACGGCTGTGGTGGCAGCATTCTTCACACCCTAGGAATATTCGTCTTCCCTTACTTAGACGACTGGCTCATTCGAGCCCCTTCAGAGCCAGATGCATAATGCGCATTCTTCAGTATTTGGGACTTGTCATAAACTTTGCAAAATCCAACCTTGCTTCCACTCAGTCCCTAGAGTTTATAGGAGCTCTGCTGGATATCAGACCGACAAGGGCCTACCTTCCACAGCCCCGCTGCCTTCGCATTGTGCACTCAGTGGACTCAGGCGTCAGGTTGCCTGTCAGACAAAATAGCAAACTCAGATCGCCTTATTTTGTCCCTCCAGTGGTGGCAATCACCCCAAAACCTTTTGGTGTGGTCCCCTTTTCAGAAACCTCCACCCCAAGCCACTCTAAGAACAGATGCCTCACAGGTGTGTTGTGGAGCCCATCTACAAGGCCTCTCTACCCAGGGTACCTGGACTCCACAGGAGACCTATCTACATATCAGTCTCCTGGAACTCGGAGCAATCTTCCTTGCTCTTCGAGTATTCCACACCCAGCTCAGCTACAAGATAGTCCTAGTTCAAACGGACAATCAAGTAGCCATGTTCTATGTGAACAACCAGGGCAGAACAGGCTCTCTGTCTCTATGCAACGAAGCTTTGCGACTATGGGCCCTCGCCAGACAGCATCAGATTCATCTTGCGGTGTATCTTCCAGGCATTAAAAACTCTTGGGCAGACAGATTCAGTCAAGTTCTGCTTCCACACAAATGGTCTCTCCATGCAGACCAAGTAGCCAAAAGTTTCCAAATTTGGGGAACCCCGGACATAGACCTCTTTGCAAGTCCGCTGAATGCCAAACTTCCCCGGTTCTGTTCCATAATTCCGGCTTGGGGTTGTCAGGCCAGGGATGCTTTCCTCCTCCATTGGGGCCTTGACTTCCTGTATGCCTTTCTACTCTTTCCCCTAATTCCCAAAATCCTCTTCAAGCTTCAGAGAGACAGAGGTCATATGATTCTGATAGCTCCACATTGGCCATGGCAAATGTGGTACCCTCTGCTCCTACATCTCTCTCAAGCTCCGCCTCTGGAGTTAGGATCTGCTCCAAATCTCCTTTCTCAGGAGGACGGGATGCTGTGGTGTGCTCCATGATCTTAATCTTCCTCAGCAAGTAAAAGATATTCTTTTTGCTTCCAAGAAACCTTCCACAAGATGCTCTTATGCTTTCAAGTGGAAAAGGTTTACCATATGGTGTTCGCAAAAGGGTCTTAACCCCCTTGCGATACCTCTGGAATCATTGCTGGAGTATCTCCTTCATTTATCCAATGCAGGACTTAAAACTAACTCAGTAAGAGTCATTTTGAATGCTATTACAGCTTCCTTTAAACTTCTAAATGGACAGCCTATTTCCTCTCATCCTCTTATAGCAAGATTTATGAGAGGCCTTCTTCTAACTAAGCCTCCCATTAGGCCACCACCGGTGGCATGGGACTTAAACCTGGTTCTTGGGCAGCTCATGAAGCCACCTTTCAAACCTTTAGCCACTACCTCCTTGAAATTCCTTTCTTGGAAGGTTATCTTTCTTATTGCAATCACATCAGCACGTCGCATTAGTGAATTGCAAGCGCTAGTAGCTAATCCACCTTATACAAGGTTCCATCATGATAAGGTAGTCCTTAGGACTTATCCACACTTTATGCCAATGGTGGTCTCGCCTTTTCATCTGAACCAAGCGGTCTACCTACCTGTGGTTTTTTCCAAGGCCTCATGCATCAAATGCGGAGTGGAATCTTCATACCTTGGACTGTAAAAGAGTTTTAGCCTTTTACTTACAAAGAACACAGCAACATAGAAAGTCCTCTCAACTCTTTGTTGCTTTTGATTCTTCTCATTTGGGACTTCCAGTCTCCAAGAGAACACTATCGAACTGGATTTCTCAGTGTATTTCCTTCGCCTATCAGAGTAAGAACCTTTCTCTGGAGGGCCATGTCACAGCTCACAATGTGAGAGCCATGGCAGCCTCAATGGCTCATCTACACTCTGTGTCTATCGACTACATCTGTCGAGCAGCCACCTGGGCCTCAGTTCATAACTTCACAGCCCATTACTGCGTGGATAAGGACTCCCGCCGGGATGCCTTGTTTGGTCAGGCTGTTCTCCAACACCTGTTCCATACCTAATCAACTCCTACCCACCATCCCTTGTAGGATGCCAGAGATCCATGGGGGGAAGTGGAGCCCTTCTCAGGGACACACAACTTCTGGGGTCTCTCCCTGGCATCTAAAGCTAGGGAGTCCCCATATGTGATGACTACATTCCTTCCTGTTCCTGGAGATAAATTACTCACCTCTAACAGGTGATCTCCGGGAACAGCAGGAATTTAGTCCTCACAACCCACCCACCTCCCCTAGGAGTTGTATCTATCTATCTCTTTCCCTTTCCCTCTCTCTCTCTTTGTCTCAGCTTTAAAACTCAACTGGTGAGAGGCAGTTGAGAAAGGCGGGAAGGCAGCACGCAGGCGCTGTGGGATGCTCCCAAAAGCTTTCTAATTGGACGCTGGGGAGTGTTCCCGCGCGTGCTCCGTCGGTGGCGACGATACCCATATGTGATTACTAAATTCCTGCTGTTCCCGGAGATCACCGGTTACAGGTGAGTAACTATGCTTTATCTTTTAAGTATCACAAGATTACCACTAGGTGTTAACCATGCCATTTTGAACCCAGATACAGTAAGAATAGAAACAGTTGGGCATCACTGTTACTCCCACAGGATACCATGAGCCCCAGTAAGGCCAAGGATTAGAGTAGAGCACTGCTGATGGGGATCTTGGGGGTTATTGCTGGGGAGTCAGTCATGCTGCAGGAGGATGGGAGGGAAGGTTGCTTATTCAGTGGTAAGGATAGCTAAAGGACAGGTGTTGGAGGGTGGAGGGGTGTTGTTGATCAGATACTTAGAGGAGGGCTATCGGGGTAGTATCCTGATAGACAGTAGTGGCGGAGAGGCCGATCCAGGTCAGAGGTAATTGGGGAGGGGGTCCAGACCTCAACATTGACAGCTGCCCCTGCCAGCAAGTACTTACAGAATTTGCTCTGCAGACATGGGTTCCCTATGTGAAATGGGGATTCCACGTCTGTTGTAGGCCCGTCAAAATCACTCCCTCACCCCATTGTCACCATACTCCAGGATTTTTAGACATAGTAAGCATCCCCATATTTGAAAAGCTCTTGTTCTAAAATGCCATTTACATAGTTCCATAGTAAATGACTGCAGATAAAACCAGCATGGTCTATCTAGTTTGTCAAAGTGGTTAGAATTGTACCCACCGCTCCGTGCAGGTTACCACCCTCTATGCTTTAAGCAATCTACAGTATGCTAGTTTACATGTGAAAGTGTTGCATTTTAGATGTGGGGGATGCTTCTAAAATAACCTCCGTTGTTTAACAGATCAAATATTGTAATTAGGTACTGAATTGTAATTGTTTAATGCAGTTGCTGATAGCCACTTTTGAGTGGTCTGCTAACTGAATTAAGGTACAAAGCCTAAGAACTAAATAGAAATCAGAATACTTGATTTTTCCCAACCTATTTGTATGTGTTCTGAGCTATGATTTAACTATATAACTACCACAAATAAATTCAGGGGGGGATATTCAGCAGCGGTGGCCAGCACAGATAAAGTGGCTGGCTGTCGCCGCTTTATATTATGCCCGGATATTCAGTACTGGGGCCATATCCGGCCAGCAGCACTGAATATCTGATTTGCCCAGATAGTGATTTAATATGCGGTCAGTGTTGATATTCAGCAGCTGGCTGGATAGCTAAACCAACTAAAGTTAGCCAACTTTTTTTCTGCCTAACTTTGACCTCTTTAGGTTAGTTGGTTAGCAGCTCTCTATCCAGTAACCATTTCTCTAAATCAGAAGGCATAAGAAAAATAAATCTGTCGTTATTTAAAGAGATATTACATTTACAGGGATATTTTAAAAAGAATGTTGCTCCCAAAACGAATACTCTTGGTTTTAAGGAAAGAAAAACTTTCCTGCGCAATTGAGTTGAACGTGAAACATCGGGGAATATCAAGACCTTTGCTCCACAAAATTGCATCTCCTTTTTCTTAAAATAAGCTCAATATCGCCGCTGACCAGCTAACCTGTGTTGCCGCCCCTGCTCCATCCCAGAAATGCCCTAACACTAAGCAATTAGTTTGGAATATTTGTTTTGCTGTGTTATGTGGGGATATGCAGCATCACATACCAGGTATGTGCTCTTGACTATCCCGTTTAGGGGCATTTACACGGTTTGCATGTCTGCAAACTGCATAAATGCTTTTGAATATACCCCCTTCAGAATTTATATCATGATGTTACTCTGTTAAATAGAGTCATGTCAATGCATGCATCCTGATGAATATGGTTATGCCCTGCAGATCCTGGTATTGAACATTGTTAGTGACCTATGTAGGAGAACCTATTGCTAATGACTGTGTGGCTTGGGTTGTTCCTTATTAGGATGTTGTATTAGAACTTGAATTTGAAGGTGTGAAAGAAAAATTTACCATGGTCCAAGTTTGGCCTGTCCGTCAAATCCGTCCTGTCACAGAGAAGCTTCCAGCCAATCATCCACTGCTAACTGGCCAGAGAGTCCTGGATGCACTGTTTCCGTGAGTAACTCACACCCCTTCTTCAAGAATTTCATTGTATGGAGCTTGTAATCCTGTGCTTTCAGGTTTACTTTCTGAAGTCTGTCCTTCAGAATATCCATCCCACTGTCCTTCAGAATATCCATCCCAAAGGTGGTTGCACATGTACTGCTGAAATAATAAATAAATTACACCTGGATCTTGTCTAAGTGAAGTATGCAATTTCAAATTATTATAATTATTTCCATATTGTCCTGCTAGGCCAGTCCAGACAAGTCCCCCCTACCAGCAGAGGTGGAGAGAAAGAAAAATCAAATGTCTTCTGATGACCTCATCCTGCACTATATCGGGAGCAACGAGAGGGCATACAACCTCAGTATTTCTTCAGCAAAATGTGGTCACATTGGAGCAGTTCTGTGAAAACTTTGAGAAAGATTGATTGATTTAGCTTGTGAATAACTACTCTTAGGGGCAACTTTCTCACTTGAGCTCAGTGTGGGAGGCACCAGTTGGGTCACTCTTAAAACCTGCGCCCTTCTGGGTCTGCTAGGGAGGAGGGGCTTCCTTATCCTTTTAAGGGCTGGTTGAACAGCCAGTATTGTTGGATCAGGACCCTGCAGGAATCATCTGTTGCAACAGGTTCAAGTCTCCCTTTCCTCTCCTCCTCCCCTGGCTTTCACCAGAAGATGGCATGAAAATTCAGAGGAATGTGGTTGCTGGCCTTGTCAGCAGGGGATTATCATTGAGCCTAGCACTGTTGCTGCTTGGGCTCCTCAGGGGTGAGTACCAGATTTAAGTGTCTGTTTTCTGTGTCAAATTTCTGCTCTGTTCTTCTTAGTGGGGCTGTTGGGTAAAAGATTGGAACTGTTGGCATTCATGGTCTTGTTCCCACCTTGTACTAGCATTGCATGCAAATGTTGCTGGTGCTTAGTACAGGCATCTTCGTCATACACTGTGGATGTTTACCTTTGTGACACATACAAAGTGTTGTCATGCCGCGTTTCCAGTGTCCACACTTTAAGTGCATCTTACCTCTGGCAGCCTTGTTTGAATGGAAATATGTGCTTCAGGAAGCCACTCTGCGTGACATAGGTGCTTATCTTGTGGGAGGAGATGCTGCCTTGCTGCCCTCCCTCTGCAGCTTAGCATGAGGCTTTGGCTTGTGTCTTAAAGGTCTCATCTTTACAGTTGGTGGACATGATCTTTCTTCTGTCTCTAAATTTCTGCAGGTGGTAATGGGGTCAGCTGGAGAGTGAGACACAGCGCCCTAGCTCAGGATTCTTCCTCTTTCTTTGGAGCTCAACTCACCAGCACCTTCCCATCAGAATTCTCCAATGACTGCCCTCCTTCCACAGGCATGGCCCTTCTGGCAAGGCAATTTGGATCCACCGGTCTCATGCTCTCTTGTTTTTTCTCTCTGAGTGAGAGGAGAAGAGTCTCTCATAACGGGATGGGTGGGCTTATGTAGGGTCCTCCCCAGAAGAGAATGTATTTAGGGTGCTCCGCTCAGCTGTCCTGTGCTAGTGATTGCCTTGCATTCCAGAGGATCAGCCAGTGATTTCTTGAGTGAAAAAGATGTACTGCTGGTGCTAGACAACCAGATAATTCTCTTGTTCATTTCTTTCGGAAAGAGGAGCTGGTGATGCTGACTGATCAAGTTTCTTCTACCCTGTGGTTGTCAGTTGTTGCGCCAGCAGTGCAGGAGCTACAAGTATGCCCCCTCTAGCAAGGTGTTTTCTTTTCTGGAGGTCTTGTATAGGACTTGCCTGCCGCCCTCCTGAAAGGGGGGCAGGTCATGAGTTGGCTCTGTGCCTGCCTCAGGAAGACCTTGCTGCCTGGATGTGGTTGCCCCAGGTGGATGAGCAGGTGATGGTCATTGCTAAATGCACCACCATTCCGGTGGAAGGTGTTGCAGTCCTCAAAGACCAACAGGGGATTGCAAGGTCAAGGCTTCTAAGAATCTGTTTTGAGCCCTTAGTCTCCAGACAGTAGTTTGCGGAGAGCTTACATCGCATGCCCTACTCCATCCAGTCGCTCATGTGAGATGACACTTTGATGCTTCTGGAATCAGCAGTGGTTTTCCTGTCAGATGCCATGTGCATTTTGGTCCACTCGGCAGACAATGATATTGCCCTTTCGATGGTGGCAAGTTGCTGATCTTGGATGTTGTGACAGCTACCCAAAGGTGAAGCCAAGTCCTGCTTATCTGGACTTCCTTATGGGGTGTTTGGGAGGACAGTGAGAAGTTGGTTAAGGAGTTGAGAGTATCCAAAACACAAAATCTCCCGGAGTATCAACCTAAGGGACCTTGGAAGTGTGGCCTCTCCTCTGTGTCACTTTCTCCTTGCTCCCACCACCAGGAGTTCAGGGACTTCCAGACGGATTGCCTAGGAAAGGCTATCCTTCCTTTCTTCAGCTCCCATTTCTAGGCCCAGTCCTTTGTGGTCTCACGAAACCCTTGAAACTTCTTCCTCCTCACAATCTGGGTTCTCTCATTAGACAAAAGGATGGAAAGGCTTATGTGACATCGGGCCAGTAGGAGTCCAACATCATTCAGTTTGACTATGTGCTGAAATGCAGGAATCCTGTCCTAAATGCCTTCGTGATATCTCCATGCAGGTCTGTGGCCAGGAGGGCTGCTGTTTAGACTTCTCTGGAGAAGACCCCCCTCGATTTCCAGGCTGTAGTTCCAGTGCTGCCTGCCAAAAGAGACAAGGGCCTGTATGCCATTTGCTTTGTGGCACCAAATAAGGTGTAGTCCTTTCCGCCCAATCGTGGACATCAAGGGCATCAGTGTTCACTTAAGGACCTTTCACTTTCCCATGGAGACATTGAGAACGGTCCAACAAGGAATGTTTCCTACATCACAAGATTTGGCCAAGGCATACTTCCACATTCCAATCCATGCAGATCAGCAGTGCCTCTTGCACGTGTACTTGGCTTGTACTTCCAGTTTGCCACTCTACCCTTAAGCTGCTGCACTGAGGAGCATCCCTGCCTGGACGACTGTCTTATTCGGGTCATGTTGATGTTGTGCCTTTAATGTGTTGGCCCAAGTGGTGCAGTTTCTGGAGAGGCTAGACTGGGTGTTAAACTATGACGAGAACTTCCTGGAGTATCTTGGAGCGTGGTTTGTCACTGGCTCGGGAAAGGTTTCCTGCTCGAGAAGAGGGCAGAGAAGCTTATTCTCAACTCTGGGCATTTTGGAAGCAGCAGCTTCCCAAAGCCTGGGACTACCTCCAACTTCTAGGATTTATGGTGGCAACGATTAAGATGATCCTCTAGGCATGACCGAACCTGCATCCACTGCGAAAATCCCTGCTGTCCCATTGGTGGTCTCCTTCTAAGGACTTCAGCATCAAGCTCCTTCTTTCCCCGTTGGTGGCAGCCATACAGAAATGGTGGATGAAGTCTGCTCATCTATTGACAAGACCTTCCCCCTGGATGTTTCCCAGTGGCTTCTGCTGATGGATGCTAACCTATTCAACTGCAGAGTTCATGGCCAAGGGCAGAATGCCCAGTGTCACTGGAGCAAGCAGGGGGGGTGACTTGGCCCATCGATCATCTGATGGTGAGGGCCATTCGCTTGGTTCTTCTGTGATTCTGGAACATAGTTTGAGACAGGCAGCGTAGATCTTTTTGGGCAGCGCCACAGCAGTGGCCCATGTCAACTGGAGAGGGGGCATGATGAGTTCCAAGGTCTCCCCAGAAAATGACCCTCCTGCTCCCTTGGGTGGAGCGGAATTTCCTGGCCCTCTTAGCACAGCATATTGTGGAAGTGGTCAGCATGGAACCAGATTATCTCCCTCATCACTGCCCCAGTTACAGGGAGTGGGAATTCATCCAAGTGGTGTTCAGAGGATCTTGGGCTGACTGGATCGCTTCAAGATGGATTTGATGGTGATCCAGGCCAATGCTAAGGTGCACAGGTTCTTCAGCCACTGCGAGGAGGCAGGCTCTGAGGGCATGGTTGCTCTAGTTCAGTCTTGGCCATGCCACTTTCTGCTGTTGGACATTTCATCTATGGTTTCTTGTGGATGAATACTTCATGTGGAGCGACATCTGGGTCCAGTGGTGCTGGTGGTATTGGCCTGGCTGAGGAGGCTGTGGTATGTGTATCTGCTGTGCCTCTGGCATGGCACCCACTGCGCCTTTCATCGGCATAGGGACTGGTTCTGCTGGACTGTTCAGCTCCCCTCTTTTTTCTGGCTTGGCTCTTGAGATGTGACACTTGGTGTGCAAGGGCTATTATGCCGCTGTAGTTTTCATGCTTCTGAATGCGAGAAGAGACTGTCCTATCTCACCTATGTGCACATTTAGCATTTTGAGCTATGATGTGGGCGCTGTATCAGCCTTAACATGGTGGATATGCTAGCTCTGCCTTCCTTCCTCCAGGATGGATTTGACAAGGGCCTTTCCCGCAGTTCAGGTGGTGGCCTTGGCTTGTTCTAGAGGGCCACTGATGGGGTGCTCGCTAGCCTCACACCCGGACATGGCCTGTTTCCTTAAGGGAGTTCAGCACTTGCACCCTCCCCTGTACTTGGTTATTCCTTCATGGGTGTTCACTTTGGGCCTTGGTGACTGAGCCATTTGAGCCCTTGCAGAGGGCTACATTAAAAGATTTGTCCCTTAAGGCTGCCTTTTGGCCAGAATCTGCTCAGCAATGTATCTCGGAGTTGCAGACCTGATTGTACCGAGATCCCTATCCTTTATGGAAGAGGCCATATTTTATTGCTTGTTCCTTTTTGACTAAAGTGCTATCTGTTCTCCAGGAACAAGCAGGAAGTCGGTCCTCACATATGGGCGACATCGGTGCTGACTGAGCCCTGCGGAAGCATCTCAGCTTTTAAAGAAAGCCTTTTGGAGATGCCACCATGCATGTGTAGTCCCCTTCCTGCCCAAGGGTGCCATCTTACTCAGTCTCCCTTTTTCTGTGGAGTCCAACAGATGTCCATCTTCTTTTCCTGAAAAAAAGTTGATTTTTTTTTTGGTGCATCAAACTGCTGCCCTTTCTCCAGTTAGCACCAGTCCCTTTCCTGCCTCCGAGCCCCATTGCCCTGGCTTCGAGGCTCGGAACCGTTTTTTAGTTTTTCTTCCAGCACAGTTTGTACCCTTTTCTAATTGCTGGCCGCATCGAGGGTCTTCGTCCTCGCAGGGGTCCTTTTTGCCCCAGTGGATTCAAAAAGTGTGATCGATGCACAAAGAGCATGTCCATAACTGATATACACGATTGCTGTCTCCGGTATCTAGGTGCCGACCATGACCTAGAGGTTTGCGCCCTGTGCAAGAAAATGTCCATGAAGGCCATCCAAAGTCATCGGCAGAAGCAAGACAACTTCTTCCACAAGTCAGATTCTGCCCCGGTGACCCCGGTAGCCTCGTGCTCAAAGACCCCGCATGCATCCTTGAAGTTGCATAAAGTCCCTGTGGCACCCGATCGGGCCCGTGGAGACTCCTACAAGGGTTCCCTGGAGCATGAGCTCAAGAAGAAGAAATCCTTGAAGACCTCATCCTGGGAATTGGACCAACACGGCAAATCCTGTGCCAGGTCCCACAGTCCCCAGAGGGTATCGGAGGAGTTGGAGCGGGAGCAGCTGGCGAAGGTGCCCAGAACAGTCACCAAGGCCTCCAGTGATGGGTCACGGACCCCCAAGGCCTGTCTTGTCAAAGACCCCCTCTCCTCA
Organism: Ichthyophis bannanicus; assembly: GCA_033557465.1. NCBI lineage: Eukaryota > Metazoa > Chordata > Amphibia > Gymnophiona > Ichthyophiidae > Ichthyophis > Ichthyophis bannanicus. The sequence continues at coordinate 376,000,018 of CM066034.1, read as the reverse complement.
CCAACGGTGGACCCAGTCACACCGTTGTTCGCGTCGAAGGCTACAACTCCTGAGTGGGAAGCCAGGATAATGGCCTTGGAACAGTGTTACTGTCTTCCTTGCCTCGCAGCAAGCTTCAATGCCTGGCTCTGCCTGTTCCCGCACCGAGATGATCCTCAAGCCTCGAGCCGATCCTTGGTGAGGGTCTCGATCCTGCTCCCATTCCTCGGGAGCGGGATCCTCCCCAGCAAGCGCATGTGGCTTCAGCCAAGCAGCCACCGTGGGTCACCGAAGACCTGAACCGAGCCAGACACCCCAGGAGCCTCGAGTCCTCAATAGACTACTCGGACTGGGAGTCTGAGGACAAGGTTTCCCCGGAGATGCATAAGCATAGCAACCTCCCCTCTGATCCATCTCCACCAACATCGCAATGCCGGTCCGAACCCAAGGACATATCGTTCCTCGAGTTTGTCCGATACATGGCAAAAGCCTTGTCTCTCACCATGGAGTTGGACCCTCACATGGAGAAGCTGGAAATCCTCCAGTACGGGATTCCACCTAAGGGGGACCCCGTCGCCGCCACCCTCGGGCGGCGACTCCTTTGGATGTGGGAGACACCGGTGTCTGTGCCAGTAGTTAGCTGACGCCTTGACACCATATACCGGGTCCAGCAGGGCCACGGCTTTTGGAAGGCGCAACTCCCTCACACCTCTTTAGTGGTGGAGTCGACAATGCACTGACAGAAAAGTCTTCAGACTCACTCTTCCATGCCCCTGGGCAGGGAGTCCCGTGCTCTCGATGCCCTTGGACGCAAATGCTACCAGAGTTCGATGTTAGGTTGCCGAATTCAAGCCTACCAGCTGTATATCGGCATGTATGTCCGAGCCCTAGCAAAAGAACTTGTAGGTTTCTTGGCAGGTCTCATTTTAAATCAGCTCCAGCGATTCCAGACCTCACGAAGTGTGTCGGGGAGTGCTCGAGGTACATTTCTCGAGCTGCCTACGACTGCTTCGAGTCTAATACGAGGGTGGCCGCCACAGGCATCGGTCCCCAAATGCCAGGCCTGGCTCCAGGCATCAGACTTCGAGCAGTGGGTACAGGAGAAACTTCTCGACATCTCCTTTCTCAGTGAAAACCTCTTCAGCAAACAGATGGAGGACAAGGCTTCTGAGACAAAGGACATGACGCAAACTATGCTCTCCAGGAAGACCTGCACTCTTCCCAAGAAAAAACAGTCAGGGAAAAGGCCACCTTTTCACAGAAAAGGCCAGCCTTACCAGGGCTATCCCCAATATCAGACCCCCACAGCAGGGTCAACAGGGCAAAGGATCGGGCCAAAGCCACGTAAGCCTAAGGGCTCTAAGCCCCAGACACCGGCTCCTGCCCAGGCTGGGTCTGGGTTTTGACTCCCTGTGCATAGCCTCGCCTCCCGGGGGGGAATAGCTATCAACAGGGGGTTGTCTGATCTTTTTTGCCTATCAGTGGCCAGCCATAACCACAGACACCTGGGCCCTCCAGGTGGTCAGAGAAGGTTACCTCCTTCACTTGGACTGGACGCCTCCCCCTTTCTTTACAGGAGAGGCCCCTCGGACTCCCCTGCACCAGGCCCTGCTACTGCAGCAACTCACAGGCCTCATCAGGGATGGAGCCAATACTCCTCCACCTCAGGGGCAAAATGTTCTACTCCTGTTACTTTCTGGTCCCAAAAAGAATAGAGGGCCTAATGCCCATTTTAGACTTGTGAAACCTGCACAAGCTCTTGGTGTGGGAGGAGTTCAAGATGTTCTCCCTTGGAACATTGTTGCCCTTCCTCCAGCAGAGATTGGCTATGCTCTTTGGACTTAAAGGATGTTTACACACACATCCTTATTCATCCAATTACAGGCAGTACTTAAGATTCATGTTCAGAGGCGACCACTACCAGTACAGGGTACTACCCTTCTGTCTAGCCTCCGCACCAAGAGTCTTCACCAAATGCCTGGCAGTGGTGGCTGCCTACCTCCGCCTCCAAGGGGCCTTCATCTTCCCGTACCTAGATGACTGGCTCATGAAAGGGGACATGACCACCAAGGTGCCACAGACTACAATCCGCACCATCAAAGTCCTGTAGCATTTGGGGTTTGTGATAAACCACCCCAAATCTCACCTCACTCCAACTCAAGATCTGGATTTCATAGGAGCTCATCTGGACACTCTCCAGACCAGGGCCTTCCTCCCCCTGGACAGGGCGGATCGCCTCAGGGCCCTGGCCTAAGAGGTGTAGCACCATCACTCAGTATCAGCACGGTCCATGCTCCATCTACTAGGCCACATGGCATCCACAGTCCATTTGGTTCCCAACACCTGTCTCCACATGCAGGCAGCTCAGTCATGTCTCCGCTCACAGTGGACACAAGCCACAGGCAGGCTCTAGGACAGTGTCCTGTCAACAAGTAGAGTCGCTCAACTGGTGGCAGGGTGCACAGCACCTGCATAAGGACATGCCCTTCCAGCCCCCAAACCCCCAGAGGGTCCTTACCACGGATGCATACCTACTGGGCTTGGGTGCCCATTACGAGGAACTTTGCACGTAGGGCAACTGGTCCCTGGCAGAGAGCCAGCAACAGATCAACCTGCTGGAGTTCAAGGCCATTTTTCTGGTGATCAAGGCCTTCCACCACTGCCTGTGGAACCAGTCATTGCTAGTCAAAATGGACAACCAGGTCGCAATATCCTATGTGAACAAGCAGGAGGGCACGGGGTCTCAGCACCTCTGCCAGGAGGCAGTAACCCTCTGCTCGTATGCGATCAGTCAGGGATTGCTCCTCAGGGCGGTATACCTTCCGGGCCAAGACAATGCCCTAGCAGAGAGGCTGAGCAGGGTCTTCCAGCTGTACAAATGGCAACTAGACTTCAGGGTAGCGCAGCGGCTATTCCGACTCTGGGGGAACCCCAAGTCTGGACCTCTTTTTCAGCCCGACCAATGCTCAGCTGCCCTGCTTCTGCTGTCCCCAGCCACATCCGTCCTGGATAGCAGTGGACTCCTTCCTCATCTTGTAGTCGGAGGGCCTTCTGTATGTCTTCCCGCCCAGACCCGCTTCACGGTCCTGTCGGACAAGGCCTCCTTGATCTTGGTGGCCCCATGGTGGCCCAGGCAGTCTTGGTTTCCCCTATTGCTCCGTCTTTTGAGGGAGCTCCTGGTTTCTCTGGGGAATACCCCAAGGCTGCTGACCTAGGAGGAGGGCTCCCTCCTTCACCCCAACCTGGGGTCCCTGTCACTAACAGCATGGCTGCTGAAGGGTAATCATAGCACCATTCATCCTCCCAAGGGAGATGGAGGAAGTCTTCCTGGCCTCTCATAAGAACTCCACGAGACGAGCCTACACCTTCAAGTGGCATAGATTCTCAGTTTGGTTTGTGGAGCAATGGGTCAACCCGTTCTCTTGCCAGGTGCACCAGTGCTGCAGTACCTGCTTCACATTTTTGCAAACCGGACTCAAGTCCAACTTTGTCAAAGTGCACTTGAGCGCGCTCTTGGCGTACCATCATTCCATAGAGGGCAAACCTCTCTCTGCACAACTCCTCATTACCTGATTTATACAGGGCCTTCTGCTCCGTAAGCCTTCGATCCGTCTGCCCCCAGCGGAATGGGAACTCGTGACTCTGACGCAGCTCACCAAGCCACTTTTTGAACCTCTGGATACCTGCAATTTGCGTTCTCTCTCCTGGAAGGTTGTCTTCCTGGTGGCGCTCACCTCTGCCCGCAGAGTCAGCCAGCTTCGGACCTTGGTGGCCGTGCCACCTTATACTAGGTTCTATAAGAATAGGGTTGTGCTTCGCACCCACCCTAAATTCCTTCCGAAGGTAGTATCCGCCTTGCACCTCAACCAGGAGGTGGTGCTTCCCACTTTCTTTCCATGGCCCCATGCTGACAAGGCAGCAGCCATTCTCCCTCTATGCCCCTTCTGTATGGAACGCTCTTCCTTCAGATCTGAGGTTGCCCAGACCACTCCAAATTCCGAAAAAGGCTCAAAACCTTCCTCTTCCAAGAATACTTTGCCCTACCCCCTTAAATCACAACCATATCAATGTAACTTAAACTGTTACACAGCTCTCCCCCTGCCTTGACCCCTCCCAAATGCCCCCTCCTCCCCCTCCTCCCCCTCCCTCCTCACTTGCCCCCCCTTTGTCCAACCAGCCTCCTCCTGACCTACCCCCTGGTAAATATGTAAAATGTTAACCATTGAATTTGCCTTTTCACATTTATGAAGTTATTGTTCTCTACAAGTTTGGTGTTAACACTGTTATTTTATTTCCATGTAAACCATCTTGAATCGTAGAAAGACGGTATATAAAAGGTTTTAAATAAATAAATACTCTGGCATATAAGAGGGCCCTGTCCTTCTACCTGCAACATACCCAGGACCACTGCAAAGCTTTGCAGCTTTTTGTTTCCTACGACCCCAGTCGACTGGGGGAGGCTGTTTCCAAGCGGACCCTATCCACCTGGGTGATGGACTGCATTGCCTTTGCCCACGATCAGGCTGGGCTCTCATTGGAGCGCCGGGTTATGGCACAGAATGTCAGGGCTATGGCGACCTCAGTTGCAAGCCTATGCTGTTTCCCTATGGCAGACATCTGCCGGGCCTTCACCTGGTCCTCATTTCACACCTTTGCAGCTCACTACTGCCTGGAGAGGGAGTCCTGATGGGACAGTGCCTTCGGCCAGGCCGTACTCCATAATCTGTTTGGGGTTTAGGCAACTCCTGCTCTTCGACCTTTTTTGCTCAGGCTACCAGATTGATGGTTCTCCATGGACACTGGGGTCCTTAGAGTCTTTCCTCGGACTCGCGTCTGCTCACAGCTGGGCCATGTTTTTCTACAGGTTCTCGGTAGCCTGTAGCTAAGGAGTCCCATATGTGAGGACTGACTTCCTGCTTGTTCCTGGAGAAAGCGTAGACACTCACCTGTAAAATGTGTTCTTCAGGGACAGTAGGAATCAGTCCACACAACCTTCCATCCTCCCCTTGAAGTTGCTGTACAATTTTTGACATCTTCTTTTGTCTGCTCTAGCTGTGTCATCTGACTGAGTAAGATGGCACCCTTGGGCGGGAAGGGGACCATGAATGTGTGGTGGCATCTGTCAAAAACGTTCTTTGAAAGCTGGGAAGATGCTTCTGTGGGGCTCTGTCTGTGCCGATGTCACCCATATGTTAGGGCTGATTCCTGCTGTTCCTGGAGAACACCTGTTACAGGTGACTAATTACGCTTTCATGTCAACCAGGTGGTCTACTGGCTTTTATTCCTGAAGGAACAATGCTGGCAGAAGGAAAGGGCTTTTTCCTGATGGACTTTAGGTGTGTGCTTCTTGGACACCTGAAGGTCACTGTCTTCTTCCTGGAGTTTGACAGACTTTTGTCCTGTTCGATGGTCTGCATGAGAGTGAAGCAGCCATGAAATCTTCCTTGGACTGCTGGATAAAGGAGTTGATAGCTCGGTTTATCTGTTGCTGGACTGGCACGTGTTCCACATGGACTCAGGCTTCCTCCTGGGTGGAACGTAGCTCTGTTGCTCCCTTAGGCATTTGTTGGGCAGCAGCATTGTCATTGCATTCCACCCTTATCAAGCATTTTCACTTGGATGTCCACACTCAGGGGGGTATGGCCTTCAGTGCAACCATTTTGATGGCTGTCGTGTCTTCTTCCCACATAGTGCAGGCATTGCTTTGGTATGTTCCACTTGGCTTGGCTGGGTTAGCAGGACAATATGGAATGTGGCATTTTACTTACTAGATAATGTCCTTTCCTTGAGTCCTTCTAGGCCAGTCCAGGACCTGTCCCTGGGATCTGTTATGATCTGCTATGATCTGAACAGATCTGGTCTGACCATACTTTATCTGTCGTCATTTACTATGTTACTATGATCTAAAATATTCTGGTATGACCTGCTGTGCTCTGCTATGACCTGGTCTGCTGTGAGCTGATACGACAGGACATGATCTGATCTGATCTGCTGTGATCTGCCTCAATCTGTGATGTTTTGGCTATTTCCTGCAGTTTAGCCCTGAGGGCTAATATTTCTCTTGACTGACCTTCTGCCTGCAGGGTGCTCTGTTCCTGGACCATTAGTCCTTGTTGCCCTTACTTGTGTGGCTATATATTCTTATCCAAGCCTTGGGTATAAATACTGAGATTGTATACCCTCTAGCTACTTATGATATAGTGCAGGATGAGGTCATCAGAAGACTCTTGATTTTTCTCTGTTTCCACCTCTACTGGTAGAAGTGCACAACCCACTTGTCTGGTCTGGACTGGCCTAGAAGGAGTCGAGGAGAGGACATTATCCAGTAAATAAAATGTCACCTTAAGGGGCATTTATATGACTGCATGCATGAATGGAAAAAATACTTGTGTCCTTTTCACTCTGTACACTTTGCCAGATTTTGAGTACAGTAAATGTACGCACGTACTTTCACTTAGAAAAATGTCATACGGCAAGCATGTATGCATATGTATACCTACTAACTTGTGAAGATACTTTTTTGGAGGAAAAATGGATGGATATTTTTTGAAAACGCAAAATTAGCACATAGTTGCAGACTATGCTCCAGTCTCCTGCAGGACTGTCTCTCCCTGTAGCAGGTCAAAGTACATATGAAATGACACTATGTGCATACTTCTACTTACAGATAAGGATAACAGTATAGCTTATTTATGTGGATAATGGACTGTTCTATCTGTGGAAAAGGATTTACTTAGTAGCATAATAGCATAATAAATGACCGCAGATGAAGACCAGCATGGCCCATTTAGTTTGTCCAGCATGGTGTTTATAGTTGTAACTGCCACTCTGTAGGTTACCACCGCTCTATGCTTTTGGGTTGTAATTAGAAACATAGAAACATGATGACAGAAAAAGACCACATGGCCTATCTAGTCTGTCCTTCCATAACAACTACAACAGTCCACATTTTACCTTTAGAGATCCTCTGTGTTGGTCCCATGCTTTTTTGAATTCAGTTACTGTCCTCATCTCTACCACCTCCACTGGGAGACTATTCCACGGATCCACTACTCTTTCCGTAAAGAAATAATCTCCAGGAACAAGCAGGAATGAGTCTTCACATATGGGTATCGTCGGTACCGACGGAGCCTGCGCGGGAACGCTCCCCAGCGTCCAAAAGGAAAGTTTTTGGGAGCATCCCACAGCGCCTGCGCGCTGCCTTCCCGCTTTTCCCAACCGTCTCTCTCCAGTTCTTCTTTTCCGCGGAGCCAGCAGGTCGTGTTTCCTGTCACCGCTGAAGAATTTCTTATTTTCTTATTTCTTATTTTCTTTAGTCGCGTGTCTGCCTTCTCGAGGACCGGTACCACCTGTCTCTATTCTTTCTTTATAAAAAAAAAAAAAAAAAAATTTTCTTTCTGCTTCAGTGCATTTTCTCCTGTGGCCCTAGGCCTACAGTCTTTTTCCTCATGGAAAAGCCCGCCTCTGGGTTTAAAAAGTGCACAAAGTGCAGTGGCACTATTTCTGTCACAGACACCCATGACTGGTGTCTAAAATGTTTAGGTCCTGATCATTCCATCGCGGATTGTGAGTCCTGCTCCATGATGTCTAAAAGAGGGTTACAGAATCGGGCAGCCAAGCTCAGTACCCTGTTTCCCTCCGATGCAGCTTCTGTGGCATCGACGTCTTCCAGAGCTGCTTCTTCATCCCATGGATCTCAGGTAACAAAACTTAAGTCCGGTCGATCCTCAAAGGGTACATCTCCCTCTAAGTATCGAGATGTACCCGAACTATTATTGAGGAATCCACACCGGCAAAATTACCCCGGCGGGAGGCTCCGGCTTCCAAAGCATTATCTATGGGGTCACAGGTTGACATCGATGGCACGGCCTCGACCGATCACCTGTTACAATGTTCTGGGGTACCGGCGGTTCCTGGTACCGACATCCAGACATTGGTGGCGTCGATGGATCAGAATATTCTGACCATGCAGCGGGCTATTACGGCCTTCATACAAGCTGCGATGCCCTCGGTACAACAACAACCCCCGTTGTCGATACCGATTCCAGTTCCGGATCCAGCTCCGGTTCCGATACCAGTACCGCTTGCATCGGCATCAGCATCGAAAGCAGCGATACGGTATCCAGTGATGCCTGTTAGTACCGATTTGGTACCAATGACTCCCGATGTCGATATCCCTCGGTACTCGTATCGGGCTCTGCGAGAGCATCCAGACAGTCGATACTTCGATTCCTCTGAAGAATCTGATGCATCCGAGGTTTCCATCGAAGCATCGGAGATCCGTCCTCAGGAACCCTCTTCTCCAAAAAGGAGAATGTCTCCTCCTGAGGAATTGTCTTTCCAGGACTTCATCAGGGAGGTGGCCAGAAGCCTGTCCATTGCAGTAGCCTCTGAAACTGAGCCCAGAGTCAAAAAATTGGATATTCTTCAATATCCTAAGGCTCCTAAAGAGGCAGTCATTTTACCAATACATGAGATTCTTTATGACCACATGTTAGGTATATGGGAAACTCCTCTTACCACCTCTCCTTTTTCTCGCAGTTTGGACACTATGTATCGTGTTCCTCCTTGTCCTGGATTTCATAAGACTCAGCTTCCTCTCCACTCTATTGTGGTAGAGTCTGCTATGAAAAAAATCAAGAGTACAAAAAGACACTCCTCTGCTCCTCCAGGAAGAGAATGCAGAACCTTAGATGCTTTGGGCAGGAAAATCTTCCAGGCCAGTATGCTTGTAGCCAGAATCAACTCCTATAGTCTCTATATGGGGATGTTTCTAAAAGAGGTTACAGATCATCTACACACCTTATCTCCTTTTATGTCAGAAGATAAGAGAGAAGAATATATTACCTGGCTTAAACATGCTCAGGATGTATCCAAGTTTTCCAACCGTGCAGCCTTTGACTCCTTTGAGGGTGCCAGTAGAGCTTCGGCTATTGCCATAGGCACACGCAGAGTAGCTTGGTTACAAGCCTCTGATTTGGAATCCTGGGTACAGGATGGTCTGGGCAACCTTCCCTGTACAGGGGAAAACCTGTTTGGCAAAGATTGGCAAGCAAAAGCCACCCAGATGGATGCTGAAAATTCTGCTTTAGATAGAATCTCAAAGTCTACTACTACTCCTTTTAAAAAGAGGTTATTCAAGAAAGGATCTTTCCCAAAAAAAGGGAAATTTTCTTCTGGTTATGGTCAGGCCTCTTCTCAGGGTCGTTTTGCTACAAAGAGGCAGCAACAACCAAAACAGGTCAAGCCTCAGGCTGCGAGGACTGCTATGGCCCAACAGCTTCAGCCTCCTCAGGGCCTTTGACTTTCCACTAGAGAACTTAGCTTTTCTGGCTCTAGAACATTTATTTTATTTATTTATTTATTTAAAGTCTCTTTTATACCGCGCTATTCAGCATCAGCGTGGTTTACAATAAACAGTGAACATACACATTTCCAATAGTACTTTGTGTTTACATATGAACAGGATAATCAACTTGGCTAACAGGGTAACTATGTACAACCACAAAATATACAATATATACAATTTGTAGGCTGATCATGTGTTTGTATGGTTTTAGACAGTGGTGATTTGGGTGGATTCGGCAAATGGTGCTGAGTTTCTAATAGGTTCAGGGTAATGTATGAGGAAGAGGTAGTGTTTCACGGCCTTCCTGAATTGGAATATGTCTGGGATTGATCTAATGTTGTGAGGGAGGTTATTCCAGATCACTGGTGCATAAAGATTGAAAGTCATGCTGGATGTTGACTTGGAGCATTGAGTTATAGATCTTGGGACTATCAAGGTCAACTATCAACATCCAGAGCCTCTCACCATCCCAGGAAGGTTAGCTCACTTTGCTCCCAGATGGGAACAAATCACAGCAGAGCACTGGACCCTCTCCATTATAAGGGAGGGATAGAAACTACATTTCTTGAACCTTCCTCCTTACACCATGGTGAAACAGTTCAGCTCTCCAACTTCTCTTCTCGACCTTCTAGGTCAAGAGATTGCTACCCTTCTTGCCCAAGGGGCAATAGAAGAAGTACCCCTTCTTCAACAGGGTTCAGGGTTCTACTCCCCCTATTTTCTCATTCCAAAGAAAACAGGAGGCTACAGACCCATCCTAGATCTCAGAGTTGAACAAGTTTCTATACAAGGAGAAATTCAAGATGATTTCTCTGGGTACTCTCCTTCCATACCTCCAGCGTCAGGACTGGCTTTGTTCTCTAGACCTCAAAGATGCGTACACCCATGTCCTCATCCATCCAACACACAGAAGGTTCCTTCGGTTCCTTTACCAAGGAAAGCACTACCAATACAGAGTGCTTTCTTTCGGTCTGGCCTCTGCTCCAAGAGTGTTCACAAAATGCATGGCAGTGGTAGCTGCATTTTTACGCACTCTGGGGATATTCGTATTCCCATATCTGGTCGACTGGACTGGCTCATCCGAGCTCCATCCCAGTCAGCGACCCAGACCTCCCTGGCCTGCACAAAGCATCTTCAGTATCTGGGACTGGTGATCAGTATTCCCAAATCCCATCTCACCTCTACTCAGTCTCTAGAGTTCATAGGGGCCTTACTGGATACTACAACTGCAAGAGCCTATCTTCTCCAGGTCCGTTGCCTACGCTTGGTGCAGTTAGCCTCCCAGATTCAGTTAAAATCCCATTTAACTGCTCGAGAGATGCTAAAACTTTTAGGCCACATGGCATCCACAGTGCATGTGGTTCCTTATGCTCACCTTCACATGAGGGCAGCTCAGTGGACTTTATCCACCCAGTGGACCCAGGCATCAGGTTGCCTGTCAGACAAAATAGCAACCTCCAGTCGCCTCTTTTGGTCCCTCCACTGGTGGAAATCCACTCAAAATCTGTTGTTGGGGTCCCCCTTTCAACAGGTGCTACCCCAAGTAACCCTTACAACAGATGCCTCTCCAAAGGGTTGGGGAGCTCACCTTCAAGATCTCTCCACTCAGGGCATCTGGTCTCCACAGGAGACATCTCTCCATATCAACCTCTTAGAGCTCAGAGCAATCTTCTTGGCTCTCAGAGTATTTCACACCCTGCTCAGCTACAGGACAGTCCTCATCCATACGGACAATCAGGTAGCCATGTTCTATGTGAACAAGCAGGGGGGGACGGGCTCTCTGTCGCTTTGCAACGAAGCTCTGAGATTGTGGGCCTTCGCCAGAGAGCATCAAATCCATCTCATGGCAGTGTATCTTCCAGGGGTTCAAAACTCTTGGGCAGACAGACTCAGTCGAGTTCTGCTTCCACACGAATGGTCCCTCCATGGGGACCAGATAGCCAGGATTTTCCGGATTTGGGGTACCCCAGACATAGACCGATTTGCAAGTCTGTGGAATGCCAAACTTCCCCGGTTTTGTTCCAGGATTCCGTGTCAGGGAGTTCAGGCCAGGGATGCCTTCCTCCTTCACTGGAGGCAAGACTTCCTCTATGCCTTTCCACCTATTCCCCTCATCCCCAAGACTCTGTTCAAGCTTCATAGAGACAAGGGATCTATGATCCTCATAGCACCACATTGGCCACGCCAAGTGTGGTACCCTCTACTTCTGCATCTCTCTCAAGCTCCCTCCCTGGACCTGGGGTCTGCTCCAGATCTCCTCTCCCAAGAGGAGGGAGCCCTGTGGCATCCAAATCCTCAGTCTCTTCATCTCAAAGCCTGGTTGCTGAAGGCCTAGACCTTCAAGATTTACACCTTTCTCAGCAAGTGAAGGATATCCTTCATGCTTCCAGAAACCCTTCCACCAGACGCTCTTATGATTTTAAATGGAAAAGGTTTTCCATTTGGTGTGCAGAAAATGGTCTTAACCCTTCTGCAATACCTTTGAATTCGTTACTAGACTATTTGCTGCATTTATCCCATGCAGGCCTTAAAACAAATTCAGTCAGAGTCCATTTGAGTGCTATTGCAGCATCCCTGAAGCCTCTTAATGGACAACCTATTTCCTCTCATCCTCTTATAGCAAGGTTCATGAGAGGCCTTCTTTTAACTAAACCTCCCATTAGACCACCTCCAGTGGCATGGGACTTAAATCTGGTTCTTGGCCAGCTTATGAAGCCACCCTTTGAACCCTTAGCCACTACCTCCTTGAAATTCCTTTCCTGGAAGGTTATTTTTCTCATTGCACTCACCTCAGCTCGCCGTATCAGTGAGTTACAAGCTCTAGTGGCTAATCCTCCTTATACAAGGTTCCATCATGACAAGGTCGTTCTCAGAACTAATCCACACTTTATGCCTAAAGTGGTCTCACCTTTTCATCTGAGCCAGGAGGTATATTTACCTGTCTTCTTTCCAGGGCCTCATGCATCAAGTGCAGAGAGGAGTCTTCATACCCTGGATTGCAAAAGAGCACTTGCTTTCTATTTACAAAGAACACAGCAACATAGAAAGTCCTCTCAGCTTTTTGTTGCTTTTGATCCTTTCCATTTAGGACTTCCAGTCTCTAAGAGAACTCTGTCCAATTGGATTGCTCAGTGTATTTCCTTTGCCTACCAGAGTAAGAACCTTTCTCTGGAAGGCCATGTCACAGCTCACAATGTGAGGGCCATGGCAGCCTCTATGGCTCATCTAAACTCTGTGTCCATCGACCAAATCTGTCGAGCAGCCACCTGGGCCTCGGTTCATACCTTCACAGCCCATTACTGCTTGGACAAGGATTCCCGCCGGGATGCCTTGTTTGGTCAGGCTGTTCTCAAACACCTGTTCCATACCTAATCAACTCCTGCCCTCCATCCCTGACTGGATGCCTGAGATTCATAGGTGGAGATGGAGCCCTTCCAGGGACTCACAATCTGGGTGATCTCCCAGGCATCTCTAGCTGGGGAGTCCCCATATGTGAAGACTCATTCCTGCTTGTTCCTGGAGATAGCACAGTTACTTACCTGTAACAGGTGATCTCTGGGAACAGCAGGAATTAGTCTTCACAACCCTCCCACCTCCCCTAGGAGTTGTATCTCTATCTATCTTTCCTTTCCTCTCTCTCTCTCTTTGTCTCAGCTTTAAAACTCGAACTGGAGAGAGACAGTTGGAAAATGCGGGAAGGCAGCGCGCAGGCGCTGTGGGATGCTTCCAAAAGCTTTCCTTTTGGACGCTGGGGAGCGTTCCCGCGCAGGCTCCGTCAGTACCGACGATACCCATATCTGAAGACTAATTCCTGCTGTTCCCAGAGATCACCTGTTACAGGTAAGTAACTGTGCTTTTCCGCATATCACTCCTGAATCTATCTCCCTTCACCCTCATCCCATGTCCCCTCGTAGCAGAACTTGCTTTCAATTGAAAGAGGCTCTCTCCCTGAACATTTATGCCACAGAGGTATTTAAACATCTCAATCATATCACCTCTATCCCGCCTTTCCTCTAAGGTGTACATATTAAGATCCTTAAGTCTGTCCTCATATGCTTTATAATGAAGCCCACTAATCATTTTAGTATTTTTGTTTATTTATTTTATACACACTTATATACCGCATCTTCCAAAGTTCAGTTACGGTTCACAGTGAACAACAATTAACAAAGCAAGTTTGTTTTACAGGGAACGTCATATTATAACAGAACATATTTACAAGGAACATCATATTATGTGTAGAGTATACAGTCTAAACAATGTGAGATAATACAGAACAGAATAAACTATATACAATTTTATATGTATATATATACATAGGAGTGAAAGGACATAAGCTGTGAGATCATCATGAGTGTGTACTATCTGTGTGGGTTAAAGGGTTAAAGCCACCCTCTGCACCGACTCCATCCTGTTCACATCCTTTTGAAGGTGCGGTCTCCAGAATTGCACACTATACTCCAAATGAGGTCGCACCAAAGACTTATACAGAGGCATTATCACCTCCTTTTTTCTGCTAGCCATTCCTCTCCGTATGCACCCAAGCATCCTTCTAGCTTTTGCCGTCGCCTTTTCTACCTGTTTAGCTACTTTAAGATCATCAGACACAACCACGCCTAGGTCCCGCTCTTATTTAGTGGACAAAAGTACTTCACCTCCTATGCTGTATTGCTCCCTTGGATTGCTACAGCCCAAATGCATGACCTTACATTTTTTAACATTAAATCCCAGCTGCCAAATTCTAGACCATTCTTCAAGCTTAGCTAGATCCCTCCTCATGTTATCACCCCTTCCTGGGTGTCTACTCTATTGCAGATTTTGGTATCATCTGCAAAGAGGCAAACCTTACCCAACAGCCCTTCTGCTATATCACCAACAAAGATGCCAAAAAGAATCGGACCAAGGACAGATCCCTGGGGCACACCACTGGTAACATCCTTCTCCTCAGAGTGAGCTCCATTTACTTGTACTCTGTCGCCTCCCACCCAACCAATTTCTAACCCAAGCAGTAACTTTAGGGTCCATCCCTAGGGTGCTCAGTTTGTTCATAAGTCGCCTGTGAGAAACAGTGTCAAAGGCTTTACTGAAATCTAAATACACCACATCTAGAGCTCTCCCTTGGTCCAATTCCCTGGTCACCCAGTCAAAGAAATCAATCAGATTTGTCTGACAAGACCTGCCTCTGGTGAATCCATGCTGCCTCGGATCCTGTAATCCGCTGGACTCCAGAAACCTCACTATTTTCTATTTCAGCAGCGTTTCCAATAATTTACTCACCACCGAAGTTAAACTAACCGGCCTGTAGTTTTCAACCACATCCTTACTTCCGCTTTTGTGTAAAGGCACCACTTGAGCCTCTCTCCAGTCCTTTGGCACCACTCCCGACTCCAACAACTCATTGAAAAGGTCAGTCAGTGGAGTTGCTAGAACGTCCCCAAGTTCCTTAAGTTCCCTCAGTATTCTAGGGTGTATCCCATCCGGTCCCATCGCTTTGTCTACTTTAAGTTGAGCTAGTTTCTCACGAACATAGTCTTCTGAAAATTTTTCAAGATGTCCCTCGCTTCTGTTCCTATTTGTGGGTGTTTTTTGAGGTCCTGCTCCTGGTTCTTCATCTGTGAACACAGAACAAAAATATTTGTTAAGCAATTCCGCTTTATCAGCTTCTACATATTCCCCCCCCCCCCCTGCACCCTTGAGTCTGACAGTACCACTTTTGCCCTTCCTCTTCTCACTAATATATCTGAAAAATGTCTTATCCCCCCCTTTTATTGTATTGACTATTTCTTCCTCCTTTTGAATCTTTGCCTTCTTGACTACTTTGCTAGCTTCTCTAAGTTTTTCCAAATACAGATGCCTGTCTTCCTCTCTCTGTGATCTCTTGTATTGCATGAAGGCCTCCCTCTTTTTCTTCACTTTTTTAGCTACTTCCTTAGAAAACCATAGCGATCTCCTTTTCCTTTTGCCTTTATTTACCATTTTAACAAAAAGGTTGGTTGCCCTTAAAATATCCCCTTTCAGTTTTGCCCACTGTTTTTCTACATCCCCCAGCTGTTCCCATCCCACTAACAACTCCCTGAGGTATTGACCCATCTTCGCAAAGTTAGTCTTCCTAAAGGCTAAGATCCTCACCTTGGAATGGATTCTAACAGCCCTAGTCCTAATACTGAACCACACCATCTGGTGATCACTGGATGCAAAATGATCTCCCACTACAACATCAGAAACACTTTCATCATTGGTAAGCACCAAGTCCAGTATGGTCCCTTCACGTGTGGGGTCTGTTACCCATTGCCTGAATAGTTCTCCCTGTAGAGAATCCAGGATCTCCTTACTTCTAGATGATACTGCAGCAGGAATGTGCTAATCAACATCTGGCATATTAAAATCTCCCATCAGTAGCACTTCCCCTTTCCTAGCAATGCTGCGTATGTCTTCAATTAACTCTGTCCACCTCTTCCTCTTGTGAGGGAGGTCTGTATATCACACCAATGCAAATAGATTTCTCTTTCCCTCTTTCTAGTTTAACCCACAATGCCTCCCCTCTCCCTTTTAAGCTCTGTAATTCCAAAGCTTTAATAGTAGTTTTTACATATAGTGCCACTCCTCCTCCCCTTCTTCCTACCCTGTCCTTTCTGAATAAAGTATAGCCAGGTATAGTTACATGCCAGTCATGGTTTTCTGTGAACCATGTTTCTGTAACTGCCACTAAATCCAAGTCAGCCACTCCTATCAAAGCTTCAACATCAGGGATCTTATTTCCCATGCTACGGGCATTTATACACACTGCTTTCCATATGTTACCCCTGTTACCCATTTCCATAAAGGTATTTAATGTATCACCTACCTGGGGGCTTTCACTTACCTGGGGGCTTTCTTCACCTATCCCCAACGAATCTAGTTTAAAGCCCTCTTCAGTAGATTAGCCAGTCTACTACCGAAGATGCGTTGACCTTTCTTGGACAGATGGATGCCATCTCTGCTCTGCAACTCTTGGAACAGCATCCCATGGTCTAGGAAACCAAAACCAAAATGACACCATCCACGCAGCCATGCATTCATCTCCAGGATGCGAGCCTCTCTGCCTTGGCCTTTACCCTCAACAGGGAGGATTGAAGAGAACACCACCTGTGCACCTAACTGCTTCACCCTCTGTCCCAGAGCCATGAAGTCACTTTTGATACGTTCCGAGGTATACCTGGCAGTATCATTTGTTCCAACATGGATTAGCAACATTGGGTAATAGTCAGTGGGCTTGATGAGTCTCGGCAAACTCTCCGTAACATCTTGGATTTTGGCACCAGGCAGACAGCATACCTCTCTGGACATCAAGTCTGGTCGGCAGATGGACGCCTCAGTACCCCTCAGAAGAGAGTCTCCAACCACCACTACCCTTCGTTTCCTTCTGGTCACTGATTCTGCAACTTTGGGGTACTTTAACTCTGGTTCTTCCCTTTCCAGGGATGCTTTCACCTCCTCCACTCTCCCATTCTGTGACTACTGGCACTGCTATGCTTCTCAATGATCAAGCAGGAAGTAAGGCTTCACATATGGGTGACGTCACCGACGGAATCCCACGTGGAACGCTACCCAGCTTCCATTGGAAGCTTTTGGGAGCTGCCCCGTGCGCGCGTGCCTGCTTTCCTGCCTGCCGCAGTACCATCTTCTCTGGTCTTCTTTTTTTCTGCAGACCTCCTTGGACTTGTTTTGCTTTTATTTTACCCCTTGCAGGTTCTTTTCTAGCTAATTTTTGCCTGTTGTCGGTTAAGTCAGCTTCCAGCTGACTTTTGGGTTTTCTCTTTTATTTGTTCATTTTTTTGTGCTTTTTCCCACTGTCGGCACAATCAAAGCCTTTGATTTTCCTGAACATGTCTAAGCAAGTGAATGGCTTTAAGAAATGCAGAAAATGTGGCCGTACCATTTCAGTCACAGATACGACTGGTGCCTGCAGTGCCTTGGGCCTGATCACCAGCTTGCTTTCTACAACCTTTGCCTGCAGATGACGGGCCTGAAGGGCTGAGAAAAGCAGGAGTCGTCCCTCTTCAGAACGTCTAATTCAGCATTCTCTGCTCTAGCATCAGTGACACCGTCGAGGCATCGACTGAAGGACACCCAGGCGCTTTGGAGCAGAGGGGCCATGACATCGAGCGGAGACTCTCCATTGATATCTGCCCGGAATTAAGCAAAGACTTAAAACCAATCCCATCGACGTCAAAGGAGGTTCCTAAGCACAGGGACAAGCCCCATGTGCATAGACACCGAAGCCCTTCCAGGCAGGACATTGAGTGTGAGGGCTGGGAGTGGTCCACCAAGCTTGTCTGGTGGGAGAAATCAACTCCCAGACAGGAGGAATTGACCCCTATAGCCCTGGAGGGCAGCCAGATGTCTCCCAATGAGTCATCATAGAGTCCCTGCCGGTGGTATCAACACTGGGGGCTGAGGTTGCCGTTCCAGCTCTTGTCCCTTCCGAGGCAGTGATACTGGAGGAACATCTTACGTCCCTTGAGGCTCACATGGCAGTGGTCTTGGCCCTGCGACATGTGGGCTCTTTGATACCTTCAGCGTCTTCACCACACTCCATCCAGCCCATCCTAGAGACCCATATGCTTGCTGTCAGTCGAGGCAGGCACATCGGGCGGGAGATTGGAGTCAACACCGGTTCCCACAGCAATCTCCTTGTGTAGCGTATTGAGATCTGATATCTCGGGGCACCCATGCTTCTGTTCAGGACACCACGACTCCCATCGATGCCGGCCCTCTTTGCATGACTGGAGCAGGCGGTGGGGGGAGACCTGATGCTACTTCTATTTCCTCTCTGAGTCCGAGTCCGAAGGCTGGAGAACTGAGGAGGACTCTGATCTCAAACAGGAGGTCTCCAGACCTCCATATGATGGGCACAAGTTGCCCCTGCAGGATATGGCCATGTCCCGCATGAAGTCCTGGAAGGACAAGGCCATACTCTTTTTCCCTGGAGGTGGAGGATGAACCGAGAACTGAGGAGCTCGAGCTCCTCCAATTCCCCTCAGCCCAAGGAGGCAGCGACTGTGCCGTTGAACCATGTTTTGCTGAGATTGCTGCTGAGGCTGTGGGAGAACCCTCTCACAGTTCCTGCCATCAGCCGGCAGCTGGACGCGATGTACCGGTTCCAGAAGGTGCTGGGATTCGAGAAGCCCCAGTTATCACACAACTGCATCTTGGTAGAATTGGCCTTGAAGTATGTGAAGAGCACCAAGAGGCATTCCTCAGTGCCCCTGGGGAGGGAGGCGAGAACCCTGGCCTCCTTTGGGAGATGATTCCAGCAGGGCTCCATGCTGGTGGCCAGGATCTTTTCCTAATGGCTCTGTATGGGTATGTTCTGAAGGATATTATGTTGGACCTAGCAGACTGCCTCCCATGTCCCCGCTGACCACCATGACTTCTTCCGAGCCCTGATAGGCCATGGCTAGGATTGCTCCAAGTGCATGATGCAAGCCACTTACGATGCCTTTGAATCTGCTTTCAGAGTGACGGCAGTGGGCATCGACACTCAGCAGCTGGCTTGGCTCCAGTCCTCTGACCTGGAACAGTGGGTCAGGACAAGCTGACCAATGTTCCCTACCAAGGGAAGAATCTCTTCAGGAAACCGGTTGAGGAGAAAGCGGGTGAGCTCGAGAAGGAGCATGTGATGCTCTACTGGCTGACCGCTGATCCCTCGCACAAGAAGTACCAGAGCAAGAAGGCTTTCTACCCATGTCCACTCCGGTACTTCCTGGGCCCCCAGAATGCCCAACCAAAGATGCAGGCCCCCCTGCCAGCAGCAGAAGGAGAAGCCTCAGAAGGCCCAGTTGGCCCCACAACCCAAACCAGGGACAGGCTTTCAACTGGTTTCTTAAGGGCATAGCCAACCGACTATTGTCCATCAAGATTCCCCCTCAGGTAGGAGGGCGGCTTGTCCATTTCATCCACTGGTGGCCCCTTGTCACCTTGGCTGCACTGAGTGCTGCAGCTTGTCCAGCAAGGATACTGGCTGCACCTTGCCCAGTTGCAGCCTCCTTTTGTCCAGGGGTTGTATCCCATGGACCTGCTGCACTGAGGCCTGTTGCAGGAGATGGTCTCCGCTCTTTTGACTGATCTCGTCATTGAGCTGGTTCAGCCGGCTCAGGTCGGTAAGGGGTTCTACTCCAGGTACTTCCTAGTCCTCAAAAAGACAGGAGGGTTCCGACCCATTGACCTCTGGAACCTCAACCGGTTCTTGTTGCACGAGTGGTTCAAGATGGTCTTGCTGGGGACACTGCTCCCTTACCTCCTAAAGGATGACTGGCTATGCTCCTTGGATCTCAAGGGTGCATACATACACATTCCGATCCATCCAAGTCACAGAAAATACCTCAGGTTTGTGCTGGGAAGTCAGCACTATCAGTACCAGGTGGTCCCCTTCGGGTTGGCTTCAGCACCCCAGGTCTTCACCAAGTATCTCGTGGTAGTGGCTGCCTTACTCCAAACTATACGGGTCTTCGTCTTCCCCTATCTGGATGACTGGCTCATCAAAGGTCTTACTCCAGACGCTGTCCAACATTCCGCTCATCTCACTATACAGGTTCTTGAGCAGCTGGGGTTTATCATCAGCTACCCCAAGTCCCCATATCCAGTCCATACAGAGAGTGGAGTTCATTGGGGCTCTCCTTGATACCACTTGAGCTCAGGCATTCCTACCAATGAACCACATGCAGTGGCTAACAGAGGTGGTCGACGGCATACAATTTCTGTGCCACATGATAGCCCAAGGGATGCTGAAAGTGCTCAGCCACATGGCCTCCATGTTGCACATTACCCCCTCCCATCTTTTCATGTGGTAGGTACAGTGGACCTTCTGCATGCAATGGAAGCAGGCCACGGGCAGTCTCTGAGACAGGGTGGCAGTCACTGCTCCCTTAGTACAGTTCCTCGACTGGTGGTTGGAGCTGTTAAACCTGCACATGGGCCTCCCGTTCCAAATGGAGTCGTGTCGTCCCGTCCCGTTCCCCCCCCCCCCTGCTGGACGCTACGACCGACATCTCCAAGCTTGAGTGGGGGGCTCATCTTGACTGCCTGCTCATACAGGGCCTGTGGTCCGAGCAGGAGAGCCGGCACTAGATCAACTTCCTCAAGTTGCAGGCCATAGTGAATGCCCTCCGGGCTTTCCAGGCACACTTTGCAAATCAGGTGATCCAGACAGACAACCAGGTGGTGGTGATCTATGTGAACAAGCAGAGTGACACCTGCTCGTACATCCTCTTCTGGGAAGCAGTCTATTTGTAGAAGTTTACTCTTGCCCATGGAATGGAGCTAAGGGTGTCCTATCTACCCAGCAAGCTCAACGTTCTGACGGATCAGCTGAGCCAAATCCTCCCAACTGCACGAATGGACCCTCTATAGGTGTGGTGGGCAGAATCTTTTGGGAGTGGGGTACCCCCACAACAGATCTCTTTACCATGCTACAGAAAGCCTAGGTGGGCCAGTTCTGCTGCAGGAGTCTGTCCAGCAAACAGCTGGCCTCGGACACCTTTCTCCTGCACTGGGGGAGGTGGGTCTGCTTTGTTTTTCCTCCAATCCCATTCGTGGCAAAAAAATCTGCTGAAACTTCAGGCTGACAGGGCACCATGCTCCTCATTGCCCCTTACTAGCCTCGGCAGCCGTGGTTCCCATTGCTGCTCCAGTTCTCTGAGGAAGCCTCTCTACCTGGGCTCTGCACCAGACCTCATCTCCCAGGACAGTGAGACCCTGCTACATCACAGCATCCCCTTTGCCCTTACAGCTTGGATGCTGAGCGGGTAGTCCTGTCTGAACTCAATTTGCCTGAGAATGTCACAACAACCTATTGGCTTTGTGCAAGGACTCGATGCCTAGGCATTCAGGTAGCAGACTTCACCTCCTGATACGCAGACAGGGTGCTTGGATCCCTTTTCCTACGTAGTGGATCAGTTGCTGGATTACCTCCTACATCTCTTGGACTCAGGCCTGAAATTCAACTCCGTCCAGGTTCACCTCAGTGTGCTAGGGGCCTACCATCACGGCACGGGGGGCAGGCCCATTTCAGTGGCTCACTTGATGTGGGACTTGCTTCTCTCAAAGCCTCCTCTCAAGCGCCCCATGGTGGCTTGGGATCTCAACATGGTTCTTGCTCAGCTCATGCGGGCTTCTTTTGAGCCGCTTGACTCTTGCCCTCCTAAGGTCCTGTTTCTGGTGGTGATCACGTCTGCACAACATATTAGTGAGCTTCAGGCCTTGGTAGCTCACCCACCTTATACCAAATTCCACCAGAATAGGATGGTCTTGTGAACACATCCGCATTTCTGCAAAAGATGATCTCCATGTTCCAGCTCAACCAGTCGATTGTTCTGCCAACATGCTTCCTGAGGCTGCACACCAACCAGGCTGAGGCAGCGTTGCACATGCTGAACTGCAAACGTGCCTTGGCCTTCTACCTCAAGCATACAAAGGCTCACTGGCAGTCCACCCAGCTGTTTGTCTCCTTTTGACCCCAGTAAGCTGAATGCTGCTGTCTCTAAATGCATGCTATTCCTGTGACTAGCTGAATGTATTTCTTTGGCATATTCCCAGGCAGGCCTGAGCCTTGATGGTCATGTCACGGCTCACAATGTCCAAGCCATGGCTGCATCAGTCTCTAAGCTGTGCTTGGTCTCCATGGAGGAGATCTGCAAGGCTGCTACGTGGTCTTCAGTCCATACATTCACAGTCCCATTACTGTCTGGATGGGAATTCCCGACAGGACAGCAACTTTCAGGGCATGCTCCGGCACCTCTTCGGGTCTTAGTTCAGCTCCTACCCACCGGCCCTTCTGTCCATCCAGACTATCTGCAAATGTAAGAATGACCTCTGTGCTGTTGTGTGCTGAGGATGCTGAATCTGTGGAGTCCCTAGAGGGACTACCTTCACTGTTCTTCCTGTTCTCCAGTTTGTTGCTCTTGTTGGGCTTTTGCCACCTCGGTTTTTGGTAGCCTGTAGCTTGGGAATCCCATATGTGAAGACTTAATTCCTGCTTTCCACAGAGAAAGCGTAGTTACTCACCTGTAGCAGGTCTTCTCCATGGACAGCAAGAATAAGTCCTCACAACCCTCCCAGAGGCTCTGCTTTGTCATTTGACTGGAGAAGATTATGCCACAGCAGATGGGAAGGCAGGTGCGTATTTGCAGTCCAGCTCTCAAAAGCTTCCAGTTAAAGCTGGAGAGCATTCCGCTTGGGGCTCCATCGGTGATGTCACCCATATATGAGGACTTATTCCTGCTGACCACAGAAAACATTTGCTACGGGTGAGTAACTACGCTTTTTTTTTTAAGTGTGCATGTCATTTAAGTTTTGCTTTGAGCAGGAATACTCATCTTGCTTTATCTCTATGGTTATTCCATGCTGTTTTGAATTCTGTCACCATTCTTGTCTCGCCACCTCTAGTGGGAAGGTATTCCAGACATCCACCATCTTTTCCATTAAAAAGTATTCTGTATTTTATTTTTTAAGTGCCGACAAGTAAATGCTGACTCCTGGTGACCCAGCAGCCCTTGGGTTTTCTTGGTAAGATATGACCGGACGTACAGTAGATTGCCAGGCCTTTTCTTCCAAGGCAATGGAGGGTAAAGTGACTTGCCCAAGGTCATAAGGAGTGCCAGTGGGAATCAAGCCCTGATTTCTTGGGTACAAGACTGTTCTAACCACTAGGCTACTCCACTGTTGCTTTTACATTTTCATCTTTTCAGCTTCATTTCAAGTCCTATTGGTTTTATAGTTTTCCCATGTTTTGGAAAAGGTTTGTTTGCTAGTTAACACCTGTCAAATATTTAAATATCTATATTATATCTCCTATGTACCTCCTTTCCTCTGAGATATACATATTCAGGTCTTCAAATCTCTTCTCGTACAACTTCTGTGCAAGCCTCAAAATATTTTGATTACGCTTCATGGAAATGCTTCCAGTTTAAGTCCTTAGCAAGATACAGTCTCCAAAACTGAACATAATATTCCAAGTGAGGTCTCGCCAGCAAACCTGAATGGAGCATTATCTCCTTTTCACTGGTTATGTCTCTGTCTATGCAGCCTAGCATCCTTCTGGTTTTGGTCACCACCACCTTGTCACATTGTTTCATAGCCTTTAGATTTTCAGACACTGTCAGCCTCTTTCCTGGTCCATGCACATCACCCCCTATCATACACTGATCTTTTCCAGATCATCCTGCTAGACCAGTCCAGATAAGCAGCTTGTGTTCCCCTACCAGCAGATGTGGAGACAGAGAAAGAACTAGAAATTCCCAGTGACGACATCACTGCTACTAATGCTGATGCAGCTAGCAGCTCACTTTAGTATTTCTCTATCTCTAGCAGATGGTGGATGCTGTTCTAATGCAGCTCAGTTTGAAATTGGGTTAGCTTCTAGGAAACCACTCAAAGGTTTTTTTCCCAGTTGAGCTTGACAGTGGATGTCTCCATAAGGTACCTTGAATGTCCCATTGGTGTTTCTTATGTGGAGGAGAAGAGAGTTCTGTTCCCATTCTGTATTATAGATCAGTTGAGCAGCCCAGATTCTGTTGGATCAAGGCTCTTGTCTTCACCCAGCCTTGAGGGCTTGAGCTTCGGCTTCCCCCCCCCCTCCCTGTCCCGTCCCTCCCCAAGACATTTGGTCAGAAGCAAGAGAAAGGTATGTGCCAGGAGGACTGATTGCAGGGGAGTGGTCTGGAGCCCATGGTTTGCCTGTCTGGGCTCCCTGGGATGAGTATTTTGGATTCCAGTACCTGTATCTTTGCAGCAGCACTTGTCAGGGGTGGCCCAACCTCACCCATTTGCGTGGTTCAGTCATTGTCTGGCAGGTGTCTCAGTCCTTGTTTCTGAATTGGTTTCCATAATTGCACATATGTTAGGCCTGTGTCGTCATGTACACGTGTAAGTTACATGTTGTTCTGTGCGTCTTAGCTGCACACGTGCCACATGCATGGGTTGTACAGATGGCACGCACATGGATTACATGAGTGAGCAACGTGTTTTAGTGATAGTTTCATTGCTTGCTTTAGATATGTCATTTCTTTAGTAATGGCTGTGAGTGTTCTCTCTGGACCCGTGCAGCAGTGCCTCGGTTGGAGTGTGCCTCCACGTGAGGATAGCCCCCAGTGGCGACACGAGAGTTTCTGCCACCCTAGGCAGATCTTCCGTGCCGCTACCTCCCCTCCCAAAGACTGTGCCTCCATCCAGCCTGCCATGCTGCCCCTTTCTTGCACTGAAACGGCAGTGGCCGAACTGCCACTTTAGCACTGCGTTGAGTCCTAACGTGCTGCATGCTCATGGTCTGCTGCTCTTGCCCTCTCTCTGATGCAACTTTCTTGGAGGGGTGGGCAGGAGAGGTAGGTCGGAAGTGTGCAGGTGCTTTTAAGCCCATCACTGCACTGAAGCAGCAGTTCAACTGCCGCTTCCCAGGGTGTTGGATTAGCGATGCTGCCCACCAGGGTACGATACCCTAAGTGACCACTTATTTTATTTATTTAGCTGTATTTATATTCCGCTTTTCACCGGGTCAAAGCGGTCAATTGGGGGATACATTTTAACACAAGGGGATATGAGACACATACGCTAATACTTACAGGGAACATGGGCAATGGAGGGTTAAGTGGCTTGCCCAAGACCACAAGGAGTGCCTATAGGACTAGAAATCCCAGTCCCTCCGGCCTGAGATTGCTGTCCCCAGGTGGGACTTGAACCCCCGGCCCTCCGGCCTGAAGTACCTTGTCCTAACCACTAGACCACTCCTCCACTTAGTAAACAAATCCCTGATAGCCCCTATTTTGCTGCTCACCTGCACCTTGAAGATATGCATAGAGGATTGACGTTGGCTGGAGAGATGCTGTTTGGCCTGTGGCAAGCAATGAGTAGGCATGAACTTCCTTTGGGGGCGTGGGACAAAGAATCATGAGGATCAGATGGCTCATCTACAAGATGTCTGTTTTGTAACCCAGAGGATGCTGGTCTGAAACTGGCCTCTAGCGTTGTTTAAAAAAAAATAAATAAATAAGACGCTTGAGTTTTCAGGAAGGCTATTGAGGATGGCTCCTTTGGGCCCTGTTAGCAAAGGAAACTTCTGCAGTTGTCCTCAAGGCAGATGGTTATGGGGCAAGGGCTAAGAGGGAGACTTTTCTGACCTCTAATATCATCAAGTTCAGGACATGTTCTTTGGAACTCTTCTCTTTGTTCCAGAGGCATAGTTTATTTTCTGGCTCAGGATGCTTCCTGGATCTCCTGTTTCCTCTGCATAGCCGGAGGAGGGGCACTCCAAGACAAGTGGTAGGAGCCCAGTGTTAACTGCGCTGTTGAAAGGTTCATATTAACAAACAGGGGCTGCAGATGCTAAGCACCTCTTCTGTTCATGGGGCCCTGGCTTGGGCTATTTCATCTCTAAAGGGGCTTCTTGCCTTGAGGATGGCAAAATTCCTACCCCCCCCCCCCCCTCCACTTGAGAAGCTGCAGGGACATCCTATTTTGCAAGGGGTCTGTAGATCTGCTAAGGCCTTCCTTTCTACAAGACCATAGAAACATAGAAATATGATGACAGAAAAAGACCACATGGCCTATCTAGTCTGTCCTTCCATATCAACAACTACAACAGTCCCTTTTTTTCCTTTAGAGATCCTCTGTGTTTGTCCCATGCTTTTTTAAATTCAGTTACTGTCCTCATCTCTACCACCTCCACTGGGAGACTATTCCATGGATCCACCACTCTTTCCGTAAAGAAATATTTCCGCATATCACTCCTGAATCTAGCCCCCTTCACCCTCATCCCACCTTTATTTTTTTCCATACTGACCCTGAATGTCTCTAGGTGGCTCGCAGGTTTGTCAAGATTTTCCCTGGTCAGTCGCTCCTCGCTGAGGCCACATTCCCCTTCTTTCTTTTCCGTTGCCCTGGACTGCTGACAGGCTTCTCTATCCGTATCAGGAGTGAGCAAGTAGGGCAGCTCTACACCCTGCTCCTGTATTGGGACTCTTATTGTCCTTTTTGCTGCAAAATCAGCACTTCTTCCCCACCAGGCCCTTGTTCTGCTCTCCTGAGGTGCTACTCCTCCTCTTCTCCCCTGCCAGGGCTACTTCCTCCACCCGTCTGCTCACCTGCCTCTCTGGGATGTTCCTCCACTCTCCGAGGCCTTCTGCAGCTGCTCTCCGCAGTTCCGCACTTTAGCACTTTGAGCCTACTTCGGCCTGCTCACACTGGGCTCCTGCCCCCCACTCTCCATGGCCACTTGACTCTGCCGCTGCTGCCTTCCCCTCTCGCAGTCTCTATTTTCCGGTCCGCTCCACTCCCCCTGTATCAGCGCTGAGCTTCCCACGCCGATCGGGGACAGTGCCTCCGGCTTGCATTTCTCTGCTACGAGTCCAGCCAGCGGCCCTGCTCCTTTCGCCGCCTGCCTTGTGCCTCCAACGATGCCAGTTAAGCCTGCTCCGCTCTCGACAGTGGGTTCAGCACCCTGCTCTCTGCCACTCCACTGCCACGCGATCTGCAGTGGGGACGGCCCTCTATGATTCTCTGCAAGCGGCAGCGTTCCTGCGGGTGTACACCCACCCGATGCTCTTTTCCCCCCCGCTCCTCGGTGTCAGGTTGGTCTCCGGTACTGTCTCTCCTTCGCCCCACGCAATTATCGCTTTGAGGGGTACATTATCCCCCTTATTGCAGGCTCTGGTGATGGCGCTCACTGTCTACACCACCATTTTCCCCGATGACATCACCAGAAGTCCATCCTGTTTAGCTACTTTAGCATCATCAGACACAACCATGCCTAGGTCCTGCTCTTATTTAGTGGACAAAAGTACTTCACCCCCTATACTATATTGCTCCCTTGGATTACTGCAGCCTAAATGCATGACCTTACATTTTTTAACATTAAATCTCTGCTGCCAAATCCTAGACCATTCTTCAAGCTTAGCTAGATCCCTCCTCATGTTATCTACACCTTCTTGGGTGTCTACTCTATTGCAGATTTTGGTATCATCCGCAAAGAGGCAAACCTTACCCAACAGCCCTTCCGTTGTATCACTAACAAAGATGTTAAAAAGAATCGGATCAAGGACAGATCCCTGGGGCACACCACTGGTAACATCCTTCTCCTCAGAGCGAGTTCCATTTACCTGTACCCTTTGTGGCCTCCCATCCAACCAATTTCTAACCCAAGCAGTAGCTTTAGGGTCCATCCCTAGGGTGCTCAGTTTGTTTATAAGTCGCCTGTGAGAAACAGTGTCAAAGGCTTTACTGAAATCTAAATACACCACATCTAGGGCTCTCCCTCGGTCCAACTCCCTGGTCACCCAGTCAAAGAAATCAATCAGATTTGTCTGACAAGACCTGCCTCTGGTGAATCCATGCTGCCTCAGATCCTGTAATCTTCTTGACTGCAGAAACCTCACTATTTTCTCTTTCAGTAGCGTTTCCAATAATTTACTCACCACCAAAGTTAAAGTAACCGGCCTGTAGTTTTCAACCACATCCTTACTTCCGCTTTTATGTAAAGGCACCACATGTGCCTTTATCCAGTCCTTTGGCACCACTCCCGACTCCAACGAGGCATTGAAAAGGTCAGTCAGTGGAGCTGCTAGAATGTCCCCAAGTTCCCTCAGTATTCTAGGGTGTATCCCATCCGGTCCCATCGCTTTGTCTACTTTTAAGTTGAGCTAGTTTCTCACGAACACAGTCTTCTGAAAATTGTTCAAGATGTCCCTCGCTTCTGTTCCTGTTTGTGGGTGTTTTCTGAGGTCCTGCTCCTGGTTCTTCATCTGTGAACACAGAACAGAAATATTTGTTAAGCAATTCCGCTCTATCCTCATCAGCTTCTACATATTCCTCCCTTTCACCCTTAAATCTGACAATACCACTTTTGGCCTTCCTCTTCTCACTAACATATCCGAAAAATGTCTTATCCCCCCTTTTTATTGCATTGGCTATTTCTTCCTCTTTTTGAATCTTTGCTTTCCCATCCCGCTAACGACTCCCTGAGGTATTGGCCCATCTTGGCAAAGTTAGTCTTCCTAAAGTCTAAGACCCTTACCTTAGAATGGATTCTAACAGCCCTAGTCCTAATACTGAACCACACCATTTGGTGATCACTGGATGCAAAATAATCTCCCACTATAACATCCGAAACACTTTCACCATTGGTAAGCATCAAGTCCAGTATGGCCCCTTCACGTGTGGGGTCTGTTACCAATTGCTTTAATAGTTCTTCCTGTAGAGAACCTAAGATTTCGTTACTTCTAGATGATACTGCAGCGGAATGTGTCAATCAACATCTGGCATATTGAAATCCCCTATCAGTAGCACTTCCCCTTTTCTAGCAATGCTGCATATGTCTTCAATTAACTCTGTCCACCTCTTCCTCTTGTGAGGGAGGTCTGTATATCACGCCAATGCAAATAGATTTTTCTTTCCCTCTTTCTAGTTTAACCCACAATGCCTCCTCTCTCCCTTTTAAGCTCTAATTCCAAAGCTTTAATAGTATTTTTTACATATAGTGCCACTCCTCCTCCCCTTCTTCCTACCCTGTCCTTTCTGAATAAAGTATAGCCAGGTATAGTTACATCCCAGTCATGGTTTTCTGTGAACCATGTTTCTGTAACTGCTACTAAATCCAAGTCAGCCACTCCCACCAAAGCTTCAACATCAGGGATTTTATTTCCCATGCTACAGGCATTTATACACACTGCTTTCCATATGTTACCCCTGTTACCCATTTCCATAAGGGTATTTAATGTATCACTTACCTGGGGGATTTCACTTACCTGGGGGCTTTCTTCACCCATCCCCAACGAATCTAGTTTAAAGCTCTCTTCAGTAGATTAGCCAGTCTACTACTGAAGACGCGTTGACCTTTCTTGGACAGATGGATGCCATCTCTGTTCTGCAACCCTTGAAACAGCATCCCATGGTCTAGGAAACCAAAACGCTCTCGATGACACCATCCACGCAGCCATGCATTCATCTCCAGGATGCAAGCCTCTCTGCCTTGGCCTTTACCCTCAACAGGGAGGATTGAAGAGAACATCACCTGTGCACCTAACTGCTTCACCCTGTGTCCCAGAGCCATGAAGTCACTTTTGATATGCTCAGAGGGATACCTGTCAGTATCATTTGTTTCGACATGGATTAGCAACATTGGGTAATAGTCAGTGGGCTTGATGAGTCTCGGCAAACTCTCCGTAACATCTTAGATTATGGCACCAGGCAGGCAGCATACCTCTCTGGACATCAAGTCTGGTTGGCAGATGGGCGCCTCAGTACCTCTTAGAAGAGAGTCATCAACCACCACTACCCTTCGCTTCCTTGTGGTCACTGGTTCTGCAACTTTGGGGTACTTGAGCTCTGGTTCTTCCCTTTCCAGGGATGCTTTCACCTCCTCCACTTACAGGGCTGCATAATGGTTCTCCAGTTCAAGGGCTGGAAAAGTTGGATTGGTGATTCTGCAGGCCCTGGTGACTTGTGTCCAACCTTCGTCATTGTGTTGGCACCCATCTTCTCCTCTGCTGGAGAGCTTGGTTGCTGCAAGAAGCATCTCAGCAATGTACTTCTCACTGTCTTGAAATGCTCCTCAGCCTCGCCACCTCCTCTCTGAGTTCCTCCACTTGTTTCCTCAGAGCTTCAATATGCAGGGACCCTGCACATGGAACCGGTTCTTCAACTGGCATTGGGGACCTCTGTCTGGACAGAGGCAGAAGCTGTAATGGGGCAACAGCTTTAGCGATTCGATTTTTCCCAGCCATTGTTCTGTTTGTGGAGCTTAGGTATCTGTTAAAGCAAAAGAGAGATCTACTAAAGTACCAGCCGGTTTCCCAGCTGTCTTTTCAGAGAAAAAGCAGTTAAATCTCTTTAATTATATTCAAAATGTGCTATTCCAAGTCCCTGTGCTTTGTTAAATGGGGAGGTGCCCTATAAAGCAAGACTGCTCACTAGGGGTGGGTGGGAGTTGGTGTGGGCAGGAAGGGAACTAACTCCTGATTAGGTGTCAGCAGTTCTCAAAAGCTGAGAAGGTTACCAGATTTTAAAACCTACTCCACTACAGATAAGATTTCTAATAAAGCACCAAAAAGAATGTAACTTTGCTTTAAAAATATACCAAAACGCTTTTAAGCGCTCCCAGTCAGAGAGCAAGCAATTTAATAAAAATAAACCCTCAAATCCTTACCATTGTTTTGACCTGTAGAGCCCCTGTTAGGAATGCCTCAACAGGGCAGGGCTCTGAAGCCTTTTATGCAGGCCTCAGCTGCTCTCAGTTCATTCACAGGCTAATCAGGCCCACTAACTCCTGATTAGGTGTCAACAGTTCCCAAAAGCTGAGAAGGTTACCAGAGTTTAAAACCTATTCCACTACAGAAACGATTTCTACTAAAGCACCAAAAAGAATGTAACTTTGCTTTAAAAATATACCAAAACCCTCCATAAGAGCAAAATGCTTGAGAAGTGTGACTTGTTGACCCCCTCCCTCTTTTGTAGGTCATCTGAAATTGGAACAAGCTTTACACCATTGGATAGCTATCTGTGATCTTCCTAGGTGGATGTGCACATGTCTGCAATCCTCAGGCATACTGCCATACTGGCAGAGGATGGAGCCTCCTTCAGGGAGCTGTTAGACTGCAAGATGGAGGCACCTCTTAAGTCTGTTTCTTGACCTCCTCCCTTATCTGCAATGCTCAGAATTGTGGAGGTACCTTCCTTTGATGGCTACTATTGTTTCCAGTGGGCAACACCTCATTGCTTCTGGAGGAGGTGGTTTTCTTAGCAGATTCTAGATATACTGTTGTCAGTCTTGTACCTGGGTGGCAGATGCAGTTTCTAAGTCCAGATGGTCCAAACTGGTCTTTGAAAATGACCTCATCAATCTAGTAAAGGAATTTGGGGAGTCCAAGCCTAATCGCCTTCTGGGGAATAAACAGGGGATTGTTGAAACAAGTGACTTCTGCTTTCTCTACTACTTCCATTTTTCCTCACCCCCATTGTCAAGACTCTCAAGGCCTCCCAGTCTCCTACCGCTGCCAGCCAGAGGAAACCATATTCTGCCTTCTCCAGCTCTCGGACTCAGTCTTGGCCTTTTTGTGGGCTTGAAGTCCCCATGGCTCTTCCTCTTCAACAATAAAGCCTTCCTGTCCTGTGTATTGACCTGATTGAGGGCCCACTCTGGGTTGCCTCCAATGAGCGTCTATCCCCAGCTCCTTCATCACTGCCGATCGCTGAGTTCCCAAGCATGTCTATGTCCTGGAGGTCAGAGAACCAATTTTGGATGCCTTCATGGTCTCTTTGTGTGGTTCTGAGACAAAAATAAATGTTTCCCAAGCTATCCTCGAAAACGTGGTGCCTCAGGCCATTATGTCTGTACCTCCTACCCAAGGAGGCAATGATGGTTACCCCATCTATTTCATCATGCTGGAAAAAGACTGGTGCTTCAGGCTGATTCTCAGTCTAAAAGGCGTTAAATCCTTCCTGAAGGTCTCTCACTTTTGGATGGCAATTCTGAGGTCCATCATCCGGGTGGTTCGGTGTGAAGAGCTTCTCATGTCACTGGACCTGACATTCTAACTCCCACATTCGCATTCAGGAAGACAAAAGCGTTCTCCGTGCTTTGCCATTCTCACACTCCTGCCTGATTATCTGTGGAATTTTACTTCCAGATAATTTCCTATCTCCAGGAACAAGCAGGAATGTAGTCCTCACATATGGCTATCGTTGGTACCGACGGAGCCTGCGCGGGAATGCTCCCCAGCATCCAGTAGGAACGCTTTTGGGAGCATCCCTCAGCACATGTGCACTGTCTTCCCGCCTGTCTCTCTTCAGTTCTTCGTTTTCCGCGGAGACGACAGGACCTATTCCCTGTCACCGCAGAAAATTCCGTCTTTAAATTTATTTCTTGCGGTTGCGTTTGCCTACCGCACGATGCCTATCGATACTGCCGGTTCTTTTATTTTCTTTAAAAAAAAAACAAAAGAAATGACTGTTTCTTTCAGAAACTTTCTTCTTTGGTGCTAGGCGCCATTTTGGGCATTAGGCCCCAATTTCCTAAATCATGGAAAAGCCAACTAGTGGTTTTACAAAATGTACTAAGTATGGCGGTACCATTTCTGTCACTGACACCCATGATTGGTGTCTAAAATGTTTAGGACCTGATCATTCTCCAACTGAATGTCTCTCCTGCATGGGGATGACCAAAAGAGGAAGACAGAACCGGGCCGCAAAGCTCGGTACCCTCTTTTCTTCAGATGCCAGATCCATTGCATCAACATCGTCAAGGGCCTCTTCTTCCTCCCATGTATCTTGGGTAACTAAGCATAAAAGCCGGTCCTCAAAGGGGTAGCTCTCCTGCTAAGCATCAAGAGGCCATTGGCATTGTCCTTGAGGGAATCACACCGGCAAAACAGCCCCGGCGGGAGGCTTCGGCTTCCAAAGCATCAATGGGGCTTCAGGATGTTCTCGAGGCCTCAACCTTGCAAGAACTACCTGTGCCATGCTCAGGGGTTCCGGCCATTCTTACCGGTACCATCACCCAGGCATCGGCAGCATCAATAGACCAGAGGTTTCTTGCTATTGAACACAGTATCGCAGCTCTTCTTTCAGCTGCGGTACCAGTGGTCCCAAGGGCACTGGTGCCGACATCGACACCGACACGGTACAGACACCGGTACTGACACTGACGGTGCCGGTACCGATAGTACCGGCCCCGGTGGGAACTCTTCCCATGCCAACTCTGGCTGGAGTGGATAAGGCGGCACTGAGTCACCTCGGTACCGACTTCGATCGGTACCGGCATCGTGCTTTGCAAGAGCATCGGGGTCAGGAATACTCCAATTCCGAAGACTCTGACAATTCTGCTGACACTAGAGGGTTTCTCCTAGAAGATCCCTCTTCTCCCCAACGCAGAATGTCACCTCCAGAGGACATGTCATTTCAGGATTTCATCCGTGATATGGCCAAAGGTCTTTTAATCACAGTGGCTCCTGAAGAGGAACCCAGAGCAAAGGAACTGGAAATCCTCCAATATCCTAAAGCTCCTAAGGAGGCAGCTACTCTGCCTATCCATGAAATTCTGCATAGCTTGATGCTCAAAATGTGGGAGACATCTCTGACTACTTCTCCTCACTCTAGGAGACTTGATACTATGTATCGAGTTCCACCATGTCCTGCATTTCAGAAAACTCAGCTGCCACCCCATTCAATGGTAGAGGAATCAGCCATGCGTAGGATGAAAAGTGCAAAGAGGCATTCATCCAATCCTCCAGGTCGTGAATGCAGGACTCTGGATGCTTTTGGACGCAGAACATGTTCCCTGTAAAATAGTTATCTCAAAGTTATAATGCCCTGTTCAATGTAATTTCAGTTTGTTCAATGTAAACCGCACTGATGCAGAATAGCGCGGTATATAAAAGAATGTAAATAAATAAATAAAATAAAGCTTCCATGCTTTCAGCTAGGATCAGTTCATATATCCTATATATGGGAATGTTCCTTAAGAAAGTCACAGGAGACTTGGAACTTATGAGCCCATTTCTCCCAGATGATAAGAGACAAGATTTTCTTGCTCTAGTTAAGCATGCTCAAGATGCCTCCAAGTTTGTCAATCGTGCTGCCTTTGACTGCTTTGAATGCATCAGCAGAACTTCTGCTATTGCCATTGGTGCACGGCAGATTGCCTTGCTACAAGCATCAGACTTGGAGACTTGGGTACAGGACAAGTTAGGCAACATTCCTTGCACGGGGGAGAATCTCTTCAGCAAGAACTGGCAGGAAAAGGCTAACGAGTTAGATGCTGACAGCTCTACCTTAGATAGATTGTCAAAGTCTACAGCCACTACAGCCAAAAGGAAACCTTATTAAAAAAACACTCTTTTAGCAAAAAGAGGAAGTTTTATCTTTCCTATACCCAGCAGAGCCAGACTCCAGGTCAGGTTGCCCAAAAGGGACAAAGCAGACAGCAAAAGAAACCAAAAGGCTCGAGATCCCAACCAGCTCTCCAGGTTCAGCCCCCTCAAGGGCTTTGACTCCTTCCTAGAGAGCTTTGCCTTCCTGCCTCTGAGGGGTCCCCAACCCCCCAATATTCCAGGCAGGTTATGCCACTTTGTCAACAGATGGCATCAGATAACAGCAGAAGATTGGACTTTGTCTATTGTAGGAGAGGGGTACAAGCTTCATTTTCACAGCTTACCCCCTCCTACAATTGTAAAGCACAGACAATCTGCTAGATTACGAGGTCTCCATACTTCTTGCCCAAGGGGCAATAGAAGAAGTACCCATCTTTCAACAGGGGACAGGGTTCTACTCCCCCTATTTTCTTATTCCAAAGAAAACAGGGGGACACAGACCCATTTTAGACCTCAGAGAATTGAACAAATATCTGTTTCGAGAGAAATTCAAAATGATTTCTCTAGGAACTCTTCTGCCATACCTTCAAAGCCAGGACTGGCTTTGCTCTCTAGACTTAAAGGATGCATACACTCACATTCTCATCCATCCAGATCACAGGAAATTTTTATGTTTCCTTTTCAAGGGAAGGCATTTCCAGTACAGGGTTCTTCCTTTTGGTCTGGCTTCAGCACCAAGGGTGTTCACGAAATGCATGGCAGTAGTAGCAGCATTTCTACGAACCCTGGGGATTTTTGCTTTCGCTTACTTAGACGACTGGCTCATTCGATCCTCCACAGTTGCAGAGGCCAGCACTGCACTGTCCCGTACAATGCGAATCCTCCAATACTTGGGATTGGAAATAAACTTCTCGAAGTCTCAACTAGTTCCTTCCCAATGCCTAGAATTCATACCAGACAGGCAAGGGCTTTCCTTCCACAAGCCCAGTGTCTTCACATTATGCAG
Organism: Ichthyophis bannanicus; assembly: GCA_033557465.1. Lineage (NCBI taxonomy): Eukaryota > Metazoa > Chordata > Amphibia > Gymnophiona > Ichthyophiidae > Ichthyophis > Ichthyophis bannanicus. The sequence goes on along the minus strand of CM066034.1, from coordinate 375,964,851 downwards.
CTAGCTTCCCAAGCAGCAGGCAAATCCTCCCTCACTGCTCGGGAACTACTGCAGTTACTGGGACACATGGCATCCACAGTTCATGTAGTCCCATATGCTCGCCCCACATGCGAGCAGCTCAGTGGACCCTCTCCACACAGTGGACACAGGCCACGGGTCATTTGTTGGCCAAAATAACAATCTCTTCAACAACTAATTTTGTCCCTCCAGTGGTGGCAATCACTAGAAAATCTGACAGTGGGGGTCTCCTTTCCATCAACATCTCTTTCAGGCCACCCTAACAACAGATGCATCACAGGTGGGTTGGGGAGCACACCTGAATCATCTCTCTACCCAGGGCACCCGGACTCCACAGGAGGTTGGTATACACATAAACCTCCTGGAATTAAGAGCAATTTATTTAGCTCTTCGAGTGTTCCACGCCCAGCTCAGCTACAAGACAGTCCTAGTCCAGACGGACAATCAGGTAGGCATGTTCTATGTGAACAAGCAGGGCGGGCTCTCTGTCATTATGCAACAAAGCTTTACGACTATGGTCCCTCGCCAGGGAGTATCAAATTCACCTTCTAGTGGTATATCTTTCAGGCATTCAAAACTTTTGGGCAGACAAACTCAGTCGAGTACTGCTACCTCACGAGTGGTCACTCCACCTAGACCAGGTGGCAAAGATATTTCATCTCTGGGGCACTCCAGACATAGACCTCTTTGCAAGTCCACTGAATGCCAAACTTCCCCGGTTCTGTTTCAGGATTCCGGCACACAACTGTCAGGCAAGGGATGCCTTCCTCCTTCACTGGGGTCAAGACTTCCTTTATGCCTTCCCACCCATTCTCCTCATCCCCAAAACGCTCTTCAAGCTTCAGATTGACAGGGGTCGCATGATTCTCGTAGCACCACGATGGCCATGCCAAACGTGGTATTCCCTGCTTCTGCATCTCTCTCAAGCGGCACCTCTGGAGTTAGGGCATGCTCCAGATCTGCTTTCCCAGGAGGACGGGACGCTATGGCACCCGAATCCCCAGTCCCTGCACCTCAAGGCCTGGTTGCTGAAGGCTTAGATCTCCAGGATTTCAACCTGTCCCAGCAGGTAAAAGATATCCTTCAGGCTTCTAGGAAACTTTCCACAAGAAGATCTTATGCCTTCAAATGGAAACGTTTTACTATATGGTGCTCCAAGAGGGGATTAAACCCCCTGGTCATACCCCTAGAATCGATACTAGAGTACCTCCTTCACTCATCGAATTCTGGGTTAAAAAGCAATTCGGTAAGAGTCCATCTTAGTGCAATTGCAGCTTTATATAAGCCTCTAAATGGACAACCAATTTCCTCTCATCCACTCCTATCAAGATTTATGAGAGACCTTTTATTAACTAAACCTCCCATCAAGCCACCACCGGTGGCATGGGATCTAAATCTAGTTCTCGGGCAACTCATGAAGCCGCCTTTTGAACCCTTGGCCACTACAGCCCTTAAGTTTTTGAGTTGGAAGGTCATCTTCCTAATTGCAATCACCTCTTCCCGTCGCATTAGTGAATTGCAAGCTTTAGTGGCTAATCCTCATTATACTAGATTTCATCATGATAAGGTTGTTCTTCGAACTCACCCACACTTTATGCCAAAGATGGTTTCGCCTTTTCATTTAAACCAATCGATTTATCTTCCTGTATTTTTTCTGAGGCCTCACGCCTCTAATACAGAAAGAAACCTTCATACTTTGGATTGTAACAGGGCCTTGGCCTTTTACATACAAAGAACACAGCAACATAGAAAGTCCTCACAACTTTTTATAGCTTTTGACCCTAGTCATTTGGGACTTCCATTCTCCAAAAGAACTTTATCTAAATGGATTACCCAATGCATCTCCTTTACTTATGAGAGTAAGGGTCTTCCTCTTCAGGACCATGTCACAGCTCATAATGTGAGAGCCATGGCAGCTTCTATGGCTAATCTCCACTCTGTGTCTATCGATGACATTTGTCGAGCAGCCACTTGGGCTTCGGTACACACCTTCACAGCTCATTACTGCCTAGATAAAGCCTCCCGTCAGGATGCCTTCTTTGGCCAAGCTGTTCTTCAAAATCTCTTTCAAACCTAAACCATCTCCTACCCACCAACCCTGGTGGGATGCCAGAGATCCATGGGAGGAAGGATTCTCACCTTCGACGGTGGCACCTTCCTGGGGCTATCTCCCTGGCATGTTCAGCTAGGGAGTCCCCATATGTGAGGACTACATTCCTGCTTGTTCCTGGAGATAGCGTAGTTACTCACCTGTAACAGGTGATCTCCGGGAACAGCAGGAATTTAGTCCTCACAACCCACCCACCTCCCCTAGGAGTTGTCTCTCTCTCTTTTTGTCTCTTTCCTCTCTCCCGCTATCCTTTCACTCAGCTACAAACTTAACTGAAGAGGGACAGTTGGAAAGGCGGGAAGGCAGCGTGCATGTGCTGAGGGATGCTCCCAAAAATGTTCCTATTGGACGCTGGGGAGCGTTCCCACGCAGGCTCCGTCGGTACCGACGATACCCATATGTGAGGACTAAGTTCCTGCTGTTCCCGGAGATCACCTGTTACAGGTGAGTAACTACACTTTCCTGGAGTCCTGCTAGACCATTCCAGACATGCCTCTTTGTGATCTATTTTCACAGTTGTGTACCTTGCGTGCTTGGCACTCTTGACAGATATTCTATATGGTGACTATCTAGTATATAGTGTCGTATATAGTTCCTTTATGTTATCCTCGGTGAGGAACATAACTCACTTGTCTGGGCTGGTCTAGCAGGACTCCAGGAAAGGAGATTATCTGGTAAGTAAAATTTTATTTTGGATTTCTGTAACCCCGATGCATCACTTTGGACTTCCTTAGGTTAAATCTTAACTGCCAAGCATTAGACTATTCTCTAGAAACAAGCAGGAAGTCAGTCCTCACTTATGGGTGACGTCGGTATTGATGGAGCCCGCACGGAGCAATTCCCCAGCTTTCAAAGAAAGCCTCTGGGATTGCTGCCATGCATGTGTGGACCTCTTCCCGCTCAAGGGTGTCATCTTGCTCAGTCTCCTTTTTTCCGCGGAGCCCTTCAGACGTATGTCCTCATCCCTCGAAAAAAGTCTAGTTTTTAGCCATAATAGGTTTCTCTTTTTTTCCAGTTGCACCAGTCCTCTACCTGTCCTTCCCCTGCTCTACTTCTTTAGAGTTTTCGGGGATACTCTTCTCATTTTTTCGTTACGGGCTTCGCGCCCTTTTTTCTTCTCTAACTGCTGGCCGCGAGGATCTTCGACCTCGCAGGTGCCATTTTTGCCCCCATGGCCACTGGATTAAAAAAAATGCGATAGATGCTCTAGGAACATGTCTCTTACGGACACTCATGACTATTGTCTGCGGTGCCTGGGAGCCGACCAGGACCCAGAGCTCTGTTAGCTCTGCAAGAAAATGTCCTTTAAGGCCCTGCTCAGTCATAAGCAGAAGTCCGAAGACATTTTCTGAAAGCCCGCCTCGGAGTCCCCGGTGGCACCCTCGGTCGTCTCTCCTCCGGTGGGTTCCCCCCTGCGGCCCCGTGCTCTCAGCGGCACTCTGACCAGGGGTCCCCCGAGGTGGAGCAGTGCAAAAAGAAGAAGGCCTCGAAGTTGCTGTCTGGGGCTCCTGACAAGCGTGAGCGCTCCCGCGCCCGGTCGCTTAGCCCTCTTCGGTGTTCTCTAGAGTCGGACAAGGAGTGGCCCCACAAGGTACCCTGCACGGAAGCGGAGGCCTCTGGCAAAGGTGCCCGGTCTCCTGAGGGATGTCCTGGTGAGGACCCCCCTCTCCTCGACACCCGATCCGGTGACCCTGGTATTGGTGTCACAGGGCCCATGGCCCACATGGGAGTCCCGCATGTTGACACTGGAATGCAGCGTTTCTGCGTTCATTGCTTCCCAGCAGGTGCTCACAGCCAGCTTTGCTGACTCGTGCTCAGGGACCACGGGTCCCTTGCGTGGGACACCCAAATCAGTCCAGGAAACCCTGAGACCCACAGGCCTCGTGAGGATCCTCGACGTCTTTCTCGCTCGCCCTCCCGTTCCTCGGAGGCGAGATTGTCCACGGCCTTCTGCACCAGGTGACCGGCCATTGGATGGGGCCACCTGCCCGGCTTGGACACCTTGACCGACTTCTTGGACTGGAAGTCCGATGGGGACACCTCCCCGGAAACCCGTACACACCGGAATATTCCATCAGACCCCTCACCGCCCGCATTCCAGTGGTGCTTGCCACCCGCAGACACCTCCTTTCTGGTGTTCAGTCGGGACATGGCACGGGCCCTTAACCTTGTCACCCAGGCTGAGGAGGACCCTCGCGCTGAAGAACTCAACGTTCTTCAGTATGAGTCCCTGCCCAGGGAGTCCTTCACTGTGTCTGTACCACCTATTCTATCTCGGCTGCTGCTCCTCATGTGGGAGGCCCCAGCCTTGGTCCCCATCATGAGCAAGCGCCTTGACACGATGTACAAGGTGCAGCATGGACCAGGCTTCCGATAGACCCAGCTCCCACACACCTCGATGGTCGTGGAATCAGCCATGAGGTAGCAAAAGAGCCCGAAACTGCATTCGTCGGTACCACCCAGCCGAGAGTTAAGAGCCCTTGATGGCCTGGGCTGGAAGACCTACCAAGGTTCCATGCTGTCTTGTTGCATCCAGACATATCGTCTGTACATTGGTATGTTTCTGTGCGATTTAGCCAAGGAACTCAGGGGTTTCTCCGCGAGCCTTGAGGGAGAGACCCTTGACAGATTCCGCACCCTGCTAAAGTCTGTCGCTGACTGTTCAAAGTACCTCTCTCGACCCTCCTATGAATGCCTTCAAGACATCGGCTCGGGTGGTGGAGGCAGGCATGGTTCCAATCCTCAGATTTGGAGAAATGGGTGCAGGAGAAGCTCCTGGACGTGCCCTGCCTCAGCGAGCAGCTCTTTGGCAAGCCGATGGAGAAGGCTGCAGAAATTGAGACGGAGTTCGTTACCAGGACCCGTCTCTCCCGCAAAATTTCTACTCTGAAGCAGAAGCAGCCTACCAAGAAGCCCTTCTTCCCTAGAAAGGGTCTCCAGTATCGGGGCTATCCACCATATCCAGATACCCCCATGCCGACCACTCCAGCGCAGTGAAAGTCTGGCCAGGGGCATCGTAAGCCAAAGGGACCGAAGGCCCAAACGCCAGCTCACCTCTTTTCTCCCTGGTGGACCTCCTCGACTCCCTGCACACCAACTTCTGCTGCAGCAGGAATTACACTCTCTCCTCACCCATCGGGCAGTCGAGAAGGTCCCTCCCCACTTTCGAGGTCGGGGCTTCTATTCCCGGTACTTCTTCGTCCTGAAGAAGATGGGGAGGTCTATGGCCCATCCTCGACCTCCGCAGGCTAAACAAGTTCCTGGTACGGGAGAAATTCAAGATGCTAACTCTTGGTGTGCTGCTGCTCTTCCTCTGGCAAGGCAACTGGCTATGCTCCTTGGATCTAAAGGACGTTTACGCCCACATCTTAATCCACCCCAACACAGGCAGTATCTGCGTTTCAGGGTGCAGGGAGAGCACTTCCAGTACAGGGTGCTCCCCTTCGGCCTTGCGTCCGCTCCACGGGTCTTCACAAAGTGCTTTGTGGTCGCTGCTTACCTTCGGCGCCAGACCATATCGGTCTTTTCCTACCTCGACGACTGGCTCATTACGGGCTGCTCGGCCGAGGAGGCTCAGCAAGCAATGTCGCACACTGTCCTCCTTTTGGAGAGCTTGTTCTTGGTCAACTACCCGAAGTCTCGCCTCAAGCCAGTGCAGGCTGTCGAGTTCATCGGGGCACGCCTCGATACTCAGCAGGCAGTTGCCTTCTTGCAGGTGGATAGCTCCACCCGCCTCCAAGCTCTGGCGACTCACGTCCAAAGCGCTCACCCAGGTCACTGCTCGGTCCATTCTATGTTTACTGGGCTACATGGCCTCGACCGTACATGTGGTTCCTCACGCCCGCCTGCACATGTGGATGGCTCAGTGGTGTCTCAGTGCACAATGGAGCCAGTCCCACGGATACCTCAGGACCCCGTCAAGGTCCTTCCCGACCTCCGTTTGTTCCTGAGCTGGTGGCAAAACCCCTGCAACCTCCTGCGGGGATTGCCCTATCTCCAGGAACAAGCAGGAATGTAGTCATCACATATGGGTATCGTCGGTACCGACGGAGCCTGCGCGGGAGCGCTCCCCAGCATCCAATTAGAAAGCTTTTGGGAGCATCCCACAGCACCTGCGTGCTGCCTTCCCGCCTTTCCCCAACTGCCTCTCTCCAGTTCTTCGTTTTCCGCGGAGCCAGCAGGTCGTATTCCTATCACCACAGAAAATTTTCCTTCTTTTTTTGTGGTCGCGTCTGCCTTCCTCGACGCTTTACCGGTGCCATCGGTTTTCTTTATTTCTTTCTTTTCTTTAAAAAAATAAAAATAAAAAAAATTCTTAGTACTTTTCCCATTTTTTTTCCAGGTGCACGCACCATTTTGGGCCTTAGGCCCAAGATATTTTCCATAATGGAAAAACCCTCCTCGGGTTTTAAAAAGTGCACCAAGTGTGGCGGTACCATCTCCATCACCGACACCCATGAATGGTGTCTGAAATGTTTAGGTCCTGACCATTCCATCTCGGAGTGTATTGCCTGTGCCATGATGTCCAAGAGAGGTCGACAGAACCGAGCCGCCAAGCTCAGTACCCTGTTTCCCTCTGATGCAGCCTCGGTGGCATCGACGTCTTCCAGGGCTTCGTCTTCCTCCCATGGATCTCAGGTAACTAAACATGTCTAGCCGGTCCTCAAAGGGTAGATCTCCTTCTAAGCATCGAGATGCCTCTGGTGTTGCCCTTGAAGATTCTGCATCAGCAAAATTGCCCCAGCGGGAGGCTTCAGCTTCCAAAGCATTATCGGGGCTCCAGGATGTTCTTGAGGCCTCGACCTCGGCAGAACTACTGGTGCCATGCTCTGGGGTACCAGCGGTCTTCTCTGGTACCGACATCCAGGCATCGGCAGCGTCGATAGACCAGAGAGTCCTGGCTATTGACCGCAGTCTGTTGGCTCTCCTTATGGCATCGACGCCCTCGGAACCGCGTCAGACTTTTCATCTGGTACCGGTACCGATAGCATCGACATCGGAGTCTGCATTGCCGACACCCAGTCATCCGATGCCTTCCGGTACCGATTACTCCCAGTACCGACTTTGGTCGGTACGGGTATCGGGCTCATCAAGAGCATCCTGACAGAAGGTATTTCGAGTCCTCAGAGGAATCTGAGGATTCTGACAGTTCTGTCGATGCGGGAATACTTCTCCCAGAAGAGCCTTCCTCCCCTAAACGTAGGATGTCTCCTCCAGAGGACATTTCCTTTCAGGATTTCATCAGGGAGGTGGCTCGTGGTCTGTCCATTACTGTGGCACCTGAAACAGAGCCCAGAGCAAAGGAGTTGGAAATTTTACAATATCCTAAAACTCCTAAGGAGGCAGCTACCTTGCCCATCCATGAGATCTTGCATGATCTCATGTTAAGAATGTGGGAGACACCTCTTACCACCTCTCCTCATTCTCGTAGACTGGATACTCTTTATCGAGTCCCTCCTTGTCCTTGTTTCCAGAAAATTCTGCTTCCTCACCACTCTATTGTAATGGAATCAGCTATGAGAAGGATCAAGAGTGCAAAGAGGGCATGCCTCTAATCCTCCAGGACATGAGTGCAGAACTTTGGATGCTTTTGGACGTCGTGTCTTCCAAGCTTCCATGCTTTCTGCCAGGATCAGTTCCTATAGTCTATATATGGGAATGTTCCTGAAAGAAGTCACAGGTGATTTAGAGGCTTTGAGTCCTCTTCTTCTGGAGGACAGAAGACAGGATTTTCTTACATTGGTCAAACATGCCCAAGATGTTTCTAAATTTTGCAGCTTTTGATTGTTTTGAGTGCATAAGCAGAACCTCTGCCATTGCCATAGGTGCACGTAGAATTGCTTGGCTCCAGGCATCTGATCTGGAGCTCTGGGTACAAGATAAACTGGGAAATATTCCTTGTACTGGTGAGAACCTGTTTGGTAAAGATTGGCAGGAAAAGGCCAATGAGTCGGATGCTGACAACTCCACCTTGGATAGATTGTCCAAGTCCACAGCTGATCCTGCAAGAAAGAAAAATTTTTTAAGAAACCATTCTTTTCTAAAAAGAAAAAGTATTATCCTGCTTATTCTCAGCAGGGACGTTCTGCAGGTCATCTTGTCAGGAAAGGTCAGCAACCACCCAAACAAAGAAAAGCAAAGACTGCTAAGCCTCAGCCGTCCCAGCAGTCTCAGCCTCCACTAGGCCTTTGACTTTCAACTAGAGAACTTAGCCTTCCTGGCTCTCATTGGACCAGAGCCTTCCACCATTCCAGGAAGGTTGTGTCACTTTGCCCCTAGATGGGGGCAAATAACAGCAGACTATTGGACACTCTCCATCATAAAAGAGGGGTACAAGCTTCATTTTTCAAGCATGCCCTCTCCCACAATGATAAGGCAGTTCAATTCTCCGACCTCCCTCATCAACCTGTTAGGTCAGGAGGTCACTATGCTTCTTGCCCAAGGGGCAATAGAGGAAGTACCCATCCATCAACAGGGTACAGGGTTTTACTCCCCCTATTACCTTATTCCAAAGAAAACAGGGGGATACAGACCTATCTTAGACCTCGGAGAATTCAACAAATTCCTTGTCAAAGAGAAATTCAAGATGATTTCTCTTGGAACTCTGCTGCCATACCTTAGAGTCAGGATTGGCTTTTATCTAGATCTCAAGGATGCGTACACCCATGTTCTCATCCATCCAAATCACAGAAGGTTCCTTCGGTTCCTTTTTCAAGAAAAGCACTACCAATACAGGGTGCTTCCATTTGGCCTGGCCTCAGCACCAAGGGTGTTCACGAAATGCATGGCTGTGGTAGCAGCATTTCTCTGCACTCTAGGGATATTCGTCTTTCCCTACTTAGACGACTGGCTCATTCGAGCCCCAACAGAGTCAGAGGCCAGGACTTCTCTATCCTGCACAATGCATATCCTTCAGTATTTGGGTCTGGTAATAAACATCCCAAAATCCAGTCTAATTCCCACTCAGTCCTTAGAGTTCATAGGAGTTTTCCTGGATACCAGAAAGGCAAGGGCCTATCTCCCCCAGGCCCATTGCCTTCGCATGGTGCAGTTAGCTTCTCAAGCAGTGCTAAAACCTCATCTCACTGCATGAGAAATGCTACAACTGCTAGGCTTCATGGCATCTACTGTGCATGTGGTTCCCTATGCTCGTCTCCATATGAGGGCAGCTCAGTGGACTTTATCCACTCAATGGACCCAGGCATCAGGATGTCTGTCAGACAAAATAGCAAACACAAGTCACCTTATTTTGTTCCTCCAGTGGTGGAAATCCACTCAAAACCTGTTGCTGGGGTCCCCTTTTCAACAACCCTTACCCCAGGCAGCTCTCACAACAGATGCTTCTCCGATGGGTTGGGGAGCTCATCTGCAAGACCTCTCCACCCAAGGCACCTGGTCTCCACAGGAGACTCATCTACATATCAATCTCTTGCAGCTCAGAGCAATCTTCCTTGCTCTTTGAGTGTTCCACACCCTGCTCAGCTACAAGACAGTCCTCATTCATAGGGACAATCAAGTAGCCATGTTCTACGTGAACAAGCAGGGGGGAACAGACTCTCTGTCGCTTTGCAACGAAGCTTTGCGACTATGGGCCTTCGCCAGAGAGCATCAGATTCATCTCCTGGCAGTGTATCTTCCAGGCATACAAAACTCTTGGGCAGACAGACTCAGTCGAGTTCTGCTTCCACACGAGTGGTCTCTGCACGCAGACCAGGTGGCCAAGATTTTTCAAATTTGGGGAACCCTGGACATAGACTTCTTTGCAAGTCCATGGAATGCCAAACTTCCCCGGTTCTGTTCCAGAATTCTGGCTCAGGGGGCTCAGGCCAGGGATGCTTTCCTCCTTTACTGGGGTCAAGACGTCCTGTATGACTTTCCACCCATTCCCCTAACTCCCAAAACCCTGTTCAAGCTTCAGAGAGACAGAGGCCGTATGATTATCATAGCTCCACATTGGCCATGGCAAATGTGGTACCCTCTGCTTCTACATCTCTCTCAAACTCCCTCCCTGGAGTTAGGGTCTGCTCCAGATCTCCTATCCCAGGAGGACGGAATGTTATGGCATCCCAATCCCCAGTCTCTGCGTCTCAGGGCTTGGTTGCTGAAAGCCTAGATCTCCATGATCTTAATCTCCCTCAGCAAGTAAAAGATATTCTTTTTGCTTCCAGGAAACCTTCCACAAGACGCTCTTATGCTTTCAAGGGGAAAAGGATTACCATATGGTGTTCGCAGAAGGGTCTTAACCCCCTTGAGATACCTCTGGAATCATTGCTGGAGTATCTCCTTCATTTGTCCAATGCAGGTCTTAAAACTAACCCAGTAAGAGTCCATTTGCGTGCTATTGCAGCTTCCTTTAAGCCTCAAAATGGACATCCTATTTCCTCTCATCCTTTTATAGCAAGATTTATGAGAGGCCTTCTTCTAATTAAGCCTCCCATTAGGCCACCACCGGTGGCATGGGGCTTAAACCTGGTTCTTGGGCCGCTCATGAAGCCCCCTTTTGAACCCTTAGCTACTACTTCCTTGAAATTCCTTTCTTGGAAAGTTATCCTTCTCATTGCAATCACATCAGCACGTCGCATTAGTGAGTTGCAAGCGCTAGTAGCTGATCCACCTTATACAAGGTTCCATCATGACAAGGTAGTCCTTAGGACTCATCCACACTTTATGCCAAAGGTGGTCTCGCCTTTTCTTCTAAACCAAGCGGTCTATCTACCTGTGTTTTTTCCAAGGCCTCGTGCATCAAATGCAGAGAGGAATCTTCATACCTTGGACTGTAAAAGAGCTTTAGCCTTTTACTTACAAAGAACACAGCAACATAAAAAGTCCTCTCAACTCTTTGTTGCTTTTGATCCTTCTCATTTGGGACTTCCAGTCTCCAAGAGAACACTATCCAACTGGATTGCTCATTGTATATCCTTTGCTTATAAGAGTAAGAATCTTCCTCTGAACGGCCATGTCACAGCTCACAATGTGAGAGCCATGGCAGCTTCAATGGCTCATCTGCACTCTGTGTCTATCTGTGTTCCTGGAGATAGCATAGTTACTCACCTGTAACAGGTGATCTCCTGGAACATCAGGAATTTAGTCCTCACAACCCACCCACCCTCCCCTAGGAGTTGTATCTGTCTATCTCTTTCCTTTCCTTCTCTCTCTCTTTGTCTCAGCTTTAAAACTCAACTGGAGAGAGGCAGTTGGGAAAGGTGGGAAGGCGGCAGCACGCAGGCGCTGTGGGATGCTCCCAAAAGTTTTCTAATTGGACGCTGGGGAGCGTTCCCGCGCAGGCTCAGTCGGTACCGACAATACCCATATGTGATGACTAAATTCCTGCTGTTCCCGGAGATCACCTGTTACAGGTGAGTAACTATGCTTTCAGGCCCCGCAGCAGATGCGGTGCTGATGACAGACAACTCTCTTGTTAGGGTGGGGAGCCCATTGCGGACCACTCTGCATACAGGGGCAATGGTCACCTGAAGAGTCTCAGCAGCAGATAAACCTGCTCGAAATCTGGGCCATTTGGTGGGCCCTGAGGGCCTTCGAGGAACACCTCTGCGGCAAGTCGGTCCTAGTGCAGATCGACAACCGTGTAGCGATGTTCTACATCAACAAGGAGGGAGGCACGGAATCGCGCTCCCTCTGCCGGGAAGCGGTCTTCATCTGTTCTTTCGCTGCCCGACAGAGGATGTCCCTCAGGGCAACGTATCTCCTGGGTCAGGAGAATGGCCTGGCGGGGACAGACTCAGCAGAATTCTTTGCCCCCACAAATGGCGACTGGATCCCAGAATAGCAGACTGGCTGTTTCTCCGCTGGGGGACTCTGGCAATAGACCTCTTCGCCAGTCACCAGAACACTCAGCTCCCCCACTTTTGTGGTCTGGTGCTGCACCCTAGCAGGGAGGGCCCCGATGCATTTCTCCTGGACTAGTCCTCCATTCTTCTCTATGCATGCCCGCCTTTACCCCTCATTGCGAGGACTCTGTTCAAGGCTCAGCGCGACGGGACATCGTTGATTCTCATGGCCTCGGCATCCTTGGTTCCTGCTCCGGCTGTCGATGGAGCCTCTGGTTCCCCTGGGCTCTGCCAGGGATCTGCTAACGCAGGAGGAGAGTTGGGTGCTGTTCCCAAACCTAACCTCCTTATCCCTTAAGGCCTGGCAGCTGAACGGGTCTCCTTAGTCTCTCTGGCCCTTCCTGAGGTGGTCAAGAAAGTCCTCGCCTCGAGGAAGGACTCCACTAGGCAAGCTTATGCCTTTAAGTGGAAACACTTCTCCATCTGGTGCTCGGAACACCAGATAGACCCCTTCTCGTGTCCTGTTCGGTGGGTTCTTCAGTATCTCCTCCACCTCTCCAGGGAAGGACTGAAGTCGAACTCTGTTAGAGTTCATTTGAGCACCATCTCGGCTAATCATCTCCCTATCGATGGAAAAACCCCTCTCGGGGCAGCCGTTAGTCTCCTACTTCATGCAGGGTCTTCTGCTATCCAAGCTGCCCATCCATCGTTCTCCGGCGGAATGGGACTTAAATGTGGCACTCACACAGCTCACCCTTCCACCCTTTGAGCCGGAACCTGTCCTGGAAGGTGGCCTTCCTGGTGGCACTGACCTCAGCCCACTGAGTCAGTGAGCTCCAGGCTCTCATGGCTGGCGCCCCTTACACCAGGTTCTATCGGAACAGGGTGGTCCTCCGTACCCACCCTAAATTCCTACCTAAGGTCATTTCGGACTTCCATCTCAACCAAGAGATAGTGCTGCCGTCTTTCTTCCCGAGGCCGCACGCCAACCAGGCGTCGACAGCTCTCCACACCTTGACTGCAAACGGGCCCTCGCCTTTTATTTGCATCATACCCAGACCCATTGCAAATCTGATAGGCTTTTTGTGACCTACAATCCCAATAGACCAGGCAAGCAGTCACCAAGCGCACCCTATAGGTTTGAGTAGTGGACTGCATTGCTTCACCCATGCGATGGTGGGCATCCCTCTGGATCGTCGAGTCACCACACATAGGGGCGAGTCAAAGCGGCCTCAATGGCCTTACTGCACTCCGTGCCCCTGATGGACATCTGCCAGGCGGTGACCTGGTCTTCCACGAACACCTTCACTGCCCATTACTGCCTGGAGAGGGAGGCCCGCCAGGACAGTGCCTTCGGCCAGGCTGTACTCTGTAACCTGTTCGGGGTATAAGCAACTTCTGCCCTCCGACCCTTCTTCATGGCTATTGAGGGCTTCGCCTCGAAGACCCGAGGACTCGGGCTCCTTCTGGCTTCGGCTTCTGCTTACGGCCTCGCGGAGGCGGTTTTTGGTTACAGGTTCGGTAGCCTGTAGCTAGGGAGTCCCATAAGTGAGGACTGACTTCCTGCTTATTCCTGGAGAAAGCGTAGTTACTCATCTGTAATAGGTGTTCTCCAGGGACAGCAGGAATCAGTCCTCACTACCCTCCCGCCTCCCTACTACTACTACTTAACATTTATAAAGCGCTACCATACGCAGCGCTGTACAGGCATATAAGTTTGACGGGCCTTGCTCGTTAGAGCTTACGATCTAATCAAGACGAAAAACACACAGAGCAAAATTCTAGCTAGGGCAAAACCAGGTTGGTTGTCTCCCATTACTACTAATAGTACTACTGCGCATTTCTATTTAAACACTACATTACATTACATCGGGCCTCAAGTTACAATACATTACATAACAATACATTACATCAGGTTACAATACATTACATTAAGGGTTACAATACAGGCAGGCTGGATATTATGGGCTACATTACAACACATCATGGGATATAAGAGGATGCTTACATGGTGACGTTTTGCATGGTTCCGCTGCATTTGGCCAGTTCTTCGGTGGAGTTGCAGGAGTGAGGGGGAGGAGGAGGATGCAGCCTTTCCACAGTGCCACGCCTAAGGGCCACGTCAAAGGGTCCTTTGGTGTGGCCCTTAGGTGCGGGCACGCCAAGGAACGCTTCAGGTTTTAAAACTGCTGCCGGGGTGTTTCTTCGGCCTGATTGGCCATGCGGTGGGGAGCAGGGAGGAGCATACCTGCCTGCTCCCTTCCCCATCGCCGATTGGGCCAGTGACTGGATGTCCCGCGCTCACGAGCGCTTCAGGTTTTAAAACTCCTCCCCTGATGAGTTGCTGAATTTTTGTCCATCCCTTGCCATCTGCTTGGTGGGGCTCGAGCTAAGGGATCTGACTGAGCAAGATGGCACCCTTGGGTGGGAAGAGGACCACGCATGCGTGGCAGCAATCCCAGAGGCTTTCTTTGAAGGCTGGGGAATTGCTCCGCGCGGGCTCCGTCAGTACCGATGTCACCCATAAGTGAGGACTGACTTCCTGCTGTCCCTGGAGAACACCTGTTACAGGTGAGTGACTACGCTTTCTTCTCATTTTTTTAGATTATTTCTCATGTTGTCGGCTTCCTCTAGGGTGCTTACTCTGTTGCAAATCTTTGTGTCATCCGCAAAAAAGAAAACATTTCCTTCTAACCTTTCATACTCAACAAAGATGTTGAACAGAATCTGTACAGTAAAGAACCTTTAGGCACTCCACTAGTCACCTTTATTTCTTTTGAGTGAATTCCATTTACCACCACCCTCTGTTATCTGTCAGTCAACCAATTTCTAATCCAGTTCACCACTTTGGCGCCTTGTTTCAGGCTGCTCAATTTATTCATGAGTCTTGTATGAGGAATTTTATCAAAGGCTTTGCTGAAATCCAAAGTAGACCATGTCTAACACATGCCCTTGATCAAATTCTCTGGTCACCCAGTCAAATGAAGCAGATTTGTCTGACACAATCCACCTTTGGTAAAACCATGTTGCCTGATGTCTTGCAACCCCAATGTTGTAGAAAGTTCACTGTCCTTTCCTTTAGTAGAGTCTCCATTATTTTTCCAACCATGAGGTAAGACGTTCTAACCTGTAGTTTCCAAAATTTCCTCTCTTGCCACTTTTGTGAAGAGCAGCCACATCAACCCTTCTCAAGTCCTGAGAAACCTCTCCCATCTCTAACGATCTATTAAAATATCCTTAAAAGGACCTACCGGAATCTCTCTTGATTTTTCTCAATATCCTGGGATGTATCTCATCGGCCCCATACTGTAGCTTTGTCCACTTTTAGTTTTTCAAGTTGTTTATAAATGCTTTCTTCTGAGACTGGTGTGGTATCTATTCCATTCTATATGTATCTTTCTAAGTCATCTCTGTTTCTTCCCCAGGATTTTCTTCCAGGAACCACAACGGAATCATTTGTTCACTTTTTCCTCATCATGCTCCACTAGTGGGCCTCAGCAACTTTGTCTTACAATTCCACTTCTAGTCATCTTCCTTTCTCCAACATATCTGAAACGTTTTGCCACCTCTCTTTACATCTTTAGCTGTTTGTTATTCAGCCTATGCTGATTTTTCTCTTTACTTCTTAGAGCTTTACCCGGTATTCCTTTCTGTGTTCCTCTTGTAATCTTCAGTATTTTGTGAGTGCTACATTTTTTGCCTTTATTTTTTTTAGCTACTTCTTTGAAGAACCATATCAGTTTTCTTCTCCTTTTGTTTTTATTATCTTACATACAGGTCAGTTGTCATTTTTATAGTTTCTTTCAATTTGACCCACTGGCGTTTCACTTTCCTTATCTCCTTCCATCCTGCCAGCTCTTCCTTTAGATACTTCTTCATTTTACTAAAGTAAATACATTTCTCCATACCCCTCCCACCAAGCTCCCCCACACATACCCATACCCCCTACCAAGGCCCACTGATCAGACCATTTGACAAAGAGACATTCCTTAATACAACTATTCCTCAGCTAGATAACTCAAACAATCTTAGTAAATTAATAACCATCTGGAACGCCACAATCAATATTGCAGCTAAACCATTAACAACCTCATCAAAACCCAATTGCAAGATATCCGAAAAATGGTACACCCCTAATCTAGCCAAATTAAAAAAAATAACTTGAAAAGTTAGAACATAAATGGAGATCAAAAAAGTCCACCAAATACAGAACACTATATATCTCAACCTTAAACTCATACAAGGAAGCCATAAACAATGCCAAAAAACGTATCATATGAGAATCCTTTCCAAAGCTATCAACCGTCCAAGGGAGCTATTTAAAATCGTTAAGTCCCTAACCAAATCTCCTCTCCACAACCCACATAAAATATCACTTAACCCACAAACCCTAGCCAATCACTGTGCAAGTAAGTTAGGTTTTTTTGTTTTAACAGCCCCGACCCCCTCCGTAACGCTACCAAACATCCTTACTGAGTGGAATTCTTTTCACCTCATTGTCAGCAAACAACTGCTTGACACATTGTCAAAAATTAATACTACCATTTCCCCCCCTAGATCCGTGTCCTGTTGCGTGAATTAAAGCAACAAAAACAGAACTATCCCCTTACCTATTGAACATAGAAAACCAAGCTTTATGCCAAGGAATCATGCCAAATGACCTTAAATTCACCGCAATTTGCCCCATTCTAAAAAACAAGTCCCTGGACAAAGACGACCCTTCTTATCGACCCATTGCCAGTATCCCCTTCTTAGCTAAAATCGTTGAGAAAGTAGTCCAGCTCCAACTGCAAGATTTTATAGACACAACAGCGCCATTAGATGACCAACAATATGGATTTCAGCCTTTTCATGGGGTTGAAACCCTTTTACTTGCCCTCTTTGATGCCCTCATCCAAGGTATGGACAGCATTAAGCAAGCATTCATCCTTATATTTCTTGACATATTCTCGGCTTTTGACAATGTAAATCATAACATCTTCCTCACTAGACTTAACCAAATAGGCATAAAAGGCTTAACTTACAATTGGTTCAAATCATATATCTCCAGCCGATTCCAATACGTGAAAATAGACCACGACTCATCAGCAGCCTTCCCCCAAGAACAAGGAATCCCCCAAGGCTCTTCTGCTCTTTCCTCCCTGTTGTTCAACTTGTATCTCCAACCAATTTGCTGCATTTTTAAAAAACATAAAATAAGATATCACATATATGCTGATGATATTGTGTTGTACTCCCCTATAGACACGGTAAACCCCAACTACGACAGCCTAATAGCATGCCTCAGTGAAGCAGAAGACTGGCTCCATTCCAATAACATGACCATCAATTACAACAAAACAGAAGTACTATTTACCTCTAGAAACTTTAACTTCAACCCTCCTTCAGTATTCAGCCTACATAACATCACACCCCCAGTTAAACATGAGGTAAAATACTTAGAGGAGTTATTCTGGACAAAACCCCTCAACATGGCTGCCCACATAAAGCAAACTGCCAAAGCCATTTTCGTTAAATTAAGGACCATTCAACAACTCAGACCCCTGATTGACACAGATGACTTCAGATCAGTAGTCCAAGCTTTAATCACACCCCATTTTGACTGACTACTGTAACAGCATACTCCAAGGAACAACTATAAAAAGAATTTAAACATTCTCCAAATGGCTCAAAACGTTACCGCCAGATTAATTTTTAAGGCTCGCCTGTCAGAACACATCACCCCAATTTTGTATTCTCTCCACTAACTTCCAGTCGCCAGCAGAATAAAATATAAACATAATGACAACGTTCAAACTAATCAACAATACAGCACCCTCTCACCTCTCATCCTTAATACACACACTACCGGACAATAGGGCTAGAAGACAGAACAGCCTTAATACCCTCCTAGTTCCTACCTCAATCCGAAAAACTAAGCAGATAATAAGTAACAGCGCCCACCCAATGGAATTCCCTCCCAGAAACACTAAGAAATATCAAAGACCTCCAATTATTCCGAAAGGAATTAAAAACATTTCTGTTTATTCAACATTAATATAACCCCAATCCCACCTCCTTACTTCCTCCCACACCAACACGACCTCTGAATTCCTCAGCTCCGACACATCAAAACAACCATAAGCCCACCTTCACACAATAACAATTCATGCCACAAGCCAATAAAGTAACTGCTATATTCAGGCAAATGATCCCTGCTGCCATATTGCTGTCCAGAATGATCCACTAATATTGGAGAGCTCATTGTAAATAGTTAATGTTTTACTGTGGAGGCAGCAGGAGGCAGGGCCTGCTTGCCTGTGCTTGTGCCCTTCAGTGGGTAGTGTACAGGGCAGGGGTTAAAACCCTTGTGGTCCAGGTCTTTTTCCCCATCAGCCGGGCAGCACAGTACTTTTGATGAGGTAGCTGGCTGTCTTTCTCTCTGATTTGTCTTAATAGAACCTTCATAGTGTGCTGCTTTTTTAAGTTTTCGATGGAAAAAAAAACAAAAAAAGGGGAAAGGCCGAGTGCTAAGTTCCTCCACTATCTCAGTTTTACCAGCTGACATCTCCTTAAGTGGTTTTCTGGGGGGACATCTCCTTAAGTGCAGAGGACACCTGTAAATGGGGACGGTAGGCTGCAGGCTCTAGGCTCTAGGCTCTGGCAAGGGGGGCAGGCAGATGACCAGGAGAGTCTCAACTGCTGCCGCTCCTTTTGGTGGGAGGACAGTTGAACATCATGAAGTTGACTTTGAATTTTTTTGCCTGAGGTTTCTGTTGGGCTGCCATGACGCAGGTAGTTTGCACTGGAGCGCCTCAGAGTCGATTTACTCCCTTGTCTATTTGAAAGGTACTCTTGCTTCACTAAGCTTGGCGTTGGGGTTTCCTAGCAAGCTATGCGATTCGCTGGCTTCTTTTTCGGTATGAGTTTCACTGGCCATGACTTTGTTGGTATTTTAATTTTTGCTTAGCTATGCTCTGTTTTGGTTCCTTTTTCGGGCTTGCAGGGGATAAGTGCAGCGATCCTTTCCCCAGGAGCAGGACTCTCTCTCAAGCCCATTTCATGTCGTCGGCAGTTATTTTTTCCCCTTATTTATTTATTTATATTTTATTTATTACAGACTGTTATATACCGCACTATTTGAGATCAGAGCGGTTTACAATATAACAATATACCAGAACAACAGGTTGTTTGGTTTTACATATAACAGGAACAAGAACTTGGATAAAACAAGGGGGAAAATGTTGAACTGAAACTATTTACATATGTAATTACATGTATATACAGCAGTATTATTCTTAGGTTGGGATGGGTCATGTGGAACAGGTGATTAAAAGGAGATGGGAGGTCAGGTCGGTGTTTGGCTGGTCTGGTAATATTGGGGAAATAGGTGGGATTTGAGTGCTTTTCTGAACTGCATTAGATCGGAGATAGCCCTAATCTCCGGTGGTAAGGTGTTCCAGCACTTAGGGGCATAGAAGCTGAAAGCCCTGTTAGACGTCGCTAGTGAGCATTTTGTTGCTTCCTTAGGGATTATTAGCGCATTTATAGAAATAGTTCTCCTAGCTCTGTTAGGTGGAACGGTCTGAATGAGGTCTATTATAGAGGAGGAGGTGATGCCTTTGATAGCCTTGAGGGTGAGTAATAAGGTCTTGAACAACAGTCTCCCATGTATGGGGAGCCAGTGAAGCTGCTTCAGAATAGATGTTACATGGTCTCTTCTTGAAGCTCCATAGAGGACTCTGGCAGCGGTGTTCATGGCAAGCTGTAAAGGGTTTAAAGTGGAGTGTGGGAGGCCTTGAAAACTGGCATTAGCATAATCGAGGTGCGGTAGGGTTAAAGCTTGGAATATCGTCCGGAAGTCCTCGGGATCAAGCAAGGAGCGAAGGTGGCGGAGAGTCCGGATTTTGAGGTAGATCGCTCTGACAACATTCTCTTTTTTTTGGCACGAAGATAGCCATATTTTGTGTTCTTCCTATCTGGACATTCGGGGGATTTTGCCGCAATGGCTTCATTGCATGGGAGAGTTCTAGGCTGAGGTGATATTTTGGTAAATGCTGAAATTTATTTCGTGCCTTTGTGTTTTGTAAGGGCCTCAAAGTCTCCTGAGGTGTTGGTGCCCTTGTCTTGTTTTGGGGTGTTATGAGGAGCGGGGATCCCCCTCAATATCTTTGGTTTAATTTAATTTTAAGTGCCTCTATTTTTCATCAGGACAATCTAAATGGGATTACTCCCATGGTCTATTTTACCTGGATTTCATGTAATCTATGTTAAGCTAAGTGCATCTGATTTCATGTAAACTGGATTATTTTAATTAATTCAAGCTACATCACGAGATATCTACATTTAAGTTCTTCTCAGTGCTTCAGGTTTATTCTGGTTAATTTTTCTTAGCCTGGGGTTTTCTAAATGCCATCTGTTTTTGTTGCATTGCTCTGCAATAGTCTAAATAGGGTTCCACTATGTGGCTCTGGTTTAGTTGGTATTAACCTAGACTAAGGTAGCCTGGTTGCACCGGGTTAGTCAGGTTTTACCCTGGATTTACCTAAATTGAGTTACTCTGTGTGTTTCTGATGTAATTTGGGGTAACCTCAGCTAAGTTCTTCTAAGAGCAGCTGCGTTGATCTGAGTTCATATAAACTCAGCTAATCTAAGTGGCTCTGGTTTATTTTGAATTACCCTAGCCTCAACCAAGCTAAGTGGACTGTTGTAGTTGTTAATATGGAAGGACAGACTAGATAGAAAAATGACAACAGAAAAAGACCACATGGCCTATGTTTCTAATTTGGATTACTCTAAACTCGACTAAGCTACATGGTGCTGGTTTACTTTGGATTACCCTAACCTCAGCTAATCGGAGTTAATCTCAGTGCTCTTAGCTCAGCAAACCCTCCATACTACTAACAGGTTATCCACCAAGCTAGTATATTTACCTGTTTTGAGTTTGGTGGTTTGTTAGGAACTGACCATTTGCTCTGTGGTCTGTGACTTAAGGAGCTATTCTTTTGTGGATGCTACTCAAGGCTTTAGCCCACTACAGTCAGGCCCAGGGTAGGCTAAGGCTGATTTTTCTGCCCTGCTTGTGGCTGAATATAATGTGAATTTTAGGAGGTTCTAAGGTTGGCTTGGGCTCTCCTCAATTAAACATGCTGCTCTGGTTAAGCAGTGCTGCTTCTGGCTGCTTACCGACTGCATGTAGGCAGGGGGTATGCATTATCCTGGATTGTAATTGCCTACAGTAAACCACACCTGTGAGTCCCTCCTTTTCACATGGAAGCATTACTCTCCGTTATTGTGACAGTCAGGAAGAGGAAGTTCCTTGCGGCCCTGGCCTCAAGGAGGTGTACTTGCACATTCCAATCTGACCGGAATATCATCAGTTCCTGTGGTTTGCAGTGCCTCAGGGTCATTTTCAGTACTGGGCATTACCTTTTGGTCTGGCCATTGCCCCATGCACCTTTACCAAGATCATTGTGGTGGTGGTGGCGACACTCACAGGAAGGCATTTTAGTTCACCCCTACCTGGACATTTGGCTGATCAGAGCAAAGTTGCAGGCCGAAAGTATCTTAAATGTTTGGGACCAGACCATTCACCATCGGACTGTCTCCTTTGCAGAAAGATGACAGAGGGGCCTGCAGGATAGAGCTGCAAAACTCGGCACCCTCTTTGCCTCATATGCAATGTCCGTTGCATCGACGTTGTCCAGGGCTTCATCTTCCTCCGATGGATCTCAGGTAACGAAACCCAAGTCGTCTTTGAAGACTGGTCGGTCCTCAAAGAGTAGATCTCCTTCTTAGCATCGAGATGCTTTAAGCGTTGCCCTAGAGGAGAATACACCGGCCAAAGAGCCCCGGCGGGAGGTCCTTGCCTCCAAATCATTATCGGGGATCCAAAATGTTCCCAAAGCATCCACCTCTGGAGAGCTCTTGGTGCCATGTTCTGGGGTCGTGGCCCACTGTTCGGGTACTGATACCCAGGCATCGGCTGGCTCCATGGATCCTAGCCATTGAGCGGAGTCTTTTGGCATTGCTGGCGGCTTTGGTACCATTAAAGCCTCTGCAATCGGTTCCACAGCCATTGGTAGCAGCACCGGTACTGGAAGTATCCGCATCGACCATTGCACCGCTCTCCACACTACCACCCATGCCAGCCCTGGAGTCAATGTCCGGCATCAAGGATCCGGTTCCAAGGCATTTGATGCCAATTTCGATCAGTACCATCGACGGGCCAGGCGGGAGCACCCGGCCCATCGATTCTTCAAGGATTCCGATTCTTCCGATGAATCGATCGGTACCAGAGAGGCTCTTCCAGAAGATCCTTCTCCTTCCCCACAACGCCGGAGGGCATGTCTTTTCAAGACTTTATACGGGATGTGGCTCAGGGCCTCTCTGTTACGATGACCTCCGAGAAGGAACCGAAAGCTGAAGAACTTCAAATTCTTCAGTATCCGGCAGCCCCTAAGGAGGCTGCTATCTTACCCATTCATCGTAAATTGAATGACCTCATGCTTAGGATGTAGGATACACCTTTAACGGTGTCTCCACATTCTCGAAGACTCAATACCATGTACCGGGTACCGCAGTGTCCCAGTTTCCAGAAGACGCAGTTACCCCACCATTCCATGGTTGTGGAATCGGCAATGCATCGAATTAAAAGTGCTAAGACACATTCATCTAATCCTCCGGGCCGTGAGGTGAGAAGTCTCAATGCCTTCAGCCGTCAATGTTGTCAGACCTCCATGTTGTCGGCCAGAATAAGTTCATACATACTTTACATGGGTATGTTATGTCGGGAGGTGACTAAAGATTTGGAACTAATGGCTCCTCTTCTCCCAGACGACAAGAGGGCTGATTTCCTGACACTTGTTAAGCATGCCCAGACACTTGTTAAACATGCCCAGAATGTTTCCAAGTTCATGAACAGGGCAACCTTTGATTGCTTTGAGTGTATTAGCAGGACGTCTGCTTTTTCCATCGGTGCACGTCGGATTGCTTGGTTACAAGCATCTGATTTAGAGCAGTGGGTGCAAGACAAGCTGGGGAATATTCTTTGCACGGGAGAAAACCTCTTTGGCAAGGATTGGCAAGACTCAGCTTGAGTCCGAGAATACCACCCTAAACAGGCTCTCTAGAACCACTGCCAACCCAGCTAAGAAAAATATGGCTAAGAAGCCCTTTTTCAACAAGAAAAAGAAGTTTTATCCTTCTTAAACCCATGTTGTCCACTGTCCAGTCCATGCTTCCCAGAAGGGACAGCAACAACTGAAGCAACAAAGGAAGGCTCAGGCCCCTAGAGCTCAACCAGCTCAGCAGACCCAGCGTTCGCAAGGTCTTAAACGTCCTGCTAGAGAACTTAGCTATCCTACTCCTGGAAATTCCAGAGCCAGTCAACATCCCAGGCAGACTGTGTTACTTTGCCAAAAGATGGCACCAGATAACATCAGAACATTGGACTCTCTCCATAATGACGGAGGGGTACAAACTTCACTTCCAAAGTATACCCCTTCCCTCCACTCCAAGAGTTCAGCTCTCGGCCCCCTCTTACCACTCTCTTGTGCCAGGAGGTGCGATAGAGGAAATGCCACTTTCCCAAGAAGACCTTGGGCTTCTACTCCCCCCTACTTCCTTATACCAAAGAAAACAGGAGGATACAGACCTATTCTGGACCTCCGAGAATTAAACAAGTATCTGCTCCGAGAGAAATTCAAAATGATCTCTCTCGGAACACTTCTCCCTTACATCCAGAGTCAGGATTGGCTATGTTCTCTAGACCTATAGGATGCATATACACATACCCTTATCCACACAGAACACAGGAGGTTTCTTTGATTCCTCTTTCGGGGAAGATATTATCAGTACAGGGTTCTACCCTTCGGCCTGGCTTTTGCCCCAAGAGTCTTCACAAAATGCTTGTCAGTAGTAGCAACATTTCTAATAACTCTAGGGATATTTGTCTTCCCCTACTTAGACGACTGGCCCATCCGAGCATCATCAGCTCCAGAGGCCAGCTCTGCTCTCTCCTGCACAATGCAGGTTCTTCAACATTTGAGGTTTGTAATAAATCTTCCAAAATCCCAACTCACCTCTTCTCAAACCTTAGAGTTCATAGGGGCTCTTCTAGACAATCAGCAGTCAAGGGCTTTTCTGCCACAGGTACGCTGCACTCGAATAGTTCAACTAGCTTCTCAAACAGCTATGAAGACTTCCCTAACTGCTCAAGAAATGCTTCAGTTACTCGGTCATTTGGCTTCCACTGTACATGTGGTTCCCTATACCCATCTACACATGCGTGCAGCTCAGTGGACCCTAGCTTCGCAATGGACTCGGGCATCAGGTCATTTGGGGGACAAAATCAGGAACTCTGCATGCCTCATTTCATCCCTCCAATGGTGGCAATCACCAGAAAACCTACTCGTAGGATCACCTTTTCAGAAGCCACCACACTAATCCACCCTGACGACGGATGCATCCAAATTGAGTTGGGGAGCTCATCTGGACAACCTCTTCACTCAGGGTCTTTGGACTCAGCAGGAGGCTCGGCTTCACATAAACCTTCTAGAACTTAGAGCAATCTTCAGTACTCTGAGTGTTCCAGGACTACCTGCACTCCAAAACGGTTCTAGTCCAGATGGACAATCAGGTAGCCATGTTCTGTGTGAACAAGCAGGGTGGAACAGGTTCTCAGGCGTTGTGCAATGAAGCCCTACACCTATGGCCCTTTGCCATACACCTTCAGATCCACCTACTAGCGGTGTATCTCCCTGGCAAGCAGAATCTCCTGGCAGACAAGCTCAGTTGAGTACTACTGCCACACAAATGGTCTCTCCATTCAGAACAAATTGTTTGAATCTTTCAATTCTGGGGAACCCCAGATATAGATCTGTTTGCAAGTCCTCAGAATGCCTAACTTCCCCACTTGTGTTCCAGAATTACATAGAAACATAGAAACATGATGACAGAAAAAGACCACAAGGCCCATCTAGTCTGTCCTTCCATAACAACAACTACAACAGTCCACTTTTTACCTTTAGAGATCCTCTGTGTTGGTCCCATGCTTTTTTGAATTCAGTTACTGTCCTCATCTCTACCACCTCCACTGGGAGACTATTCCACGGATCCACTACTCTTTCCGTAAAGAAATATTTCCGCATATCACTCCTGAATCTATCTCCCTTCACCCTCATCCCATGTCCCCTCGTCGCAGAACTTGCTTTCAATTGAAAGAGGCTCTCTCCCTGAACATTTATGCCACGGAGGTATTTAAACATCTCAATCATATCACCTCTATCCCGCCTTTCCTCTAAGGTGTACATATTAAGATCCTTAAGTCTGTCCTCATATGCTTTATAATGAAGACTACTAATCATCTTAGTAGCAACCCTCTGCACCGACTCCATCCTGTTCACATCCTTTTGAAGGTGCGGTCTCCAGAATTGCACACCATACTCCAAATGAGGTCGCACCAAAGACTTATACAGAGGCATTATCACCTCCTTTTTTCTGCTAGCCATTCCTCTCCGTATGCACCCAAGCATCCTTCTAGCTTTTGCCGTCGCCTTTTCTACCTGTTTAGCTACTTTAAGATCATCGGACACAACTACGCCTAGGTCCTGCTCTTCTTTAGTGGACAAAAGTACTTCACCTCCTATGCTGTATTGCTCCCTTGGATTGCTGCAGCCCAAATGCATGACCTTACATTTTTTAACATTAAATCCCAGCTGCCAAATTCTAGACCATTTTTCAAGCTTAGCTAGATCCCTCCTCATGTTATCTACACCTTCCTGGGTGTCTACTTTATTGCAGATTTTGGTATCATCTGCAAAGAGGCAAACCTTACCAGACAGCCCTTCCGCTATATCACTAACAAAGATGTTAAAAAGAATCGGACCAAGGACAGATCCCTGGGGCACACCACTGGTAACATCCTTCTCCTCAGAGTGAGCTCCATTTACTTGTACTCTTTGTCGCCTCCCACCCAACCAATTTCTAACCCAAGCAGTAACTTTAGGGTCCATCCCTAGGGTGCTCAGTTTGTTTATAAGTCGCCTGTGAGGAACAGTGTCAAAGGCTTTACTGAAATCTAAATACACCACATCTACAGCTCTCCCTCGGTCCAACTCCCTGGTCACCCAGTCAAAGAAATCAATCAGATTTGTCTGACAAGACCTGCCTCTGGTGAATCCATGCTGCCTCGGATCCTGTAATCCGCTGGACTCCAGAAACCTCACTATTTTCTCTTTCAACAGCGTTTCCATTAATTTACTCACCACCGAAGTTAAACTAACCGGCCTGTAGTTTTCAACCACATCCTTACGTCCGCTTTTGTGTAAAGGCACCACATGAGCCTCTCTCCAGTCCTTTGGCACCACTCCCGACTCCAACGAGGCATTGAAAAGGTCAGTCAGTGGAGTTGCTAGAACGTCCCCAAGTTCCCTCAGTATTCTAGGGTGTATCCCATCCGGTCCCATCGCTTTGTCTACTTTAAGTTGAGCTAGTTTCTCACGAACACAGTCTTCTGAAAATTGTTCAAGATGTCCCTCGCTTCTGTTCTTATTTGTGGGTGTTTTCTGAGGTCCTGCTCCTGGTTCTTCATCTGTGAACACAGAACAAAAATATTTGTTAAGCAATTCCGCTTTATCCTTATCAGCTTCTACATATTCCCCCCCTGTACCCTTGAGTCTGACAATACCACTTTTGCCCTTCCTCTTCTCACTAATATATCTGAAAAATGTCTTATCTCCCCATTTTATTGCATTGGCTATTTCCTCCTCCTTTTGAATCTTTGCCTTCTTGACTACTTTGCTAGCTTCTCTAAGTTTTTCCAAATACAGATGCCTGTCTTCCTTTCTCTGTGATCTCTTGTATTTCATGAAGGCCTCCCTCTTTTTCTTCACTTTTTCAGCTACTTCCTTCGAAAACCATAGCGGTCTCCTGTTCCTTTTGCCTTTATTTACCATTTTAACAAAAAGGTTGGTTGCCTTTAAAATACCCCCTTTCAGTTTTGCCCACTGTTGTTCTACATCCCCCAGCTGTTCCCATCCCACTAACGACTCCCTGAGGTATTGGCCCATCTTTGCAAAGTTAGTCTTCCTAAAGTCTAAGATCTTCACCTTGGAATGGATTCTAACAGCCCTAGTCCTAATACTGAACCACACCATCTGGTGATCACTGGATGCAAAATGATCTCCCACTACAACATCAGAAACACTTTCACCATTGGTAAGCACCAAGTCCAGTATGGCCCCTTCACGTGTGGGGTCTGTTACCAATTGCCTGAATAGTTCTCCCTGTAGAGAATCCAGGATCTCCTTACTCCTAGATGATACTGCAGCAGGAAAGTGCCAATCAACATCTGGCATATTGAAATCTCCTAGCAGTAGCACTTCCCCTTTCCTAGCAATGCTGCGTATGTCTTCAATTAACTCTCTGTCCACCTCTTCCTCTTGTGAGGGAGGTCTGTATATCACACCAATGCAAATAGATTTCTCTTTCCCTCTTTCTAGTTTAACCCACAATGCCTCCTCTCTCCCTTTTAAGCTCTGTAATTCCAAAGCTTTAATAGTAGTTTTTACATATAGTGCTACTCCTCCTCCCCTTTTCCTACCCTGTCCTTTCTGAATAAAGTATAGCCAGGTATAGTTACATCCCAGTCATGGTTTTCTGTGAACCATGTTTCTGTAACTGCCACTAAATCTAAGTCAGCCACTCCCACCAAAGCTTCAACTTCAGAGATCTTATTTCCCATGCTACGGGCATTAATACACACTGCTTTCCATATGTTACCCCTGTTACCCATTTCCATAAAGGTATTTAATGTATCACTTACCTGGGGGCTTTCTTCACCCATCCCCAACGAATCTAGTTTAAAGCCCTCTTCAGTAGATTAGCCAGTCTACTACCAAAGATGTGTTGACCTTTCTTGGACAGATGGATGCCATCTCTGTTCTGCAACCCTTGGAACAGCATCCTGCTGAATTCCTGCTCAGAACAGTCAGGCGATGGATGCTTTCCACCTCCACTGGGGTCAGGACTACCTATATGCCTACCCACCCATTCCCCTCATTCCCAAAACTTTATTCAAGCTTCAGAGAGACAGGGGCTATATGATCTTCATAGCCCTACGCTGGCCACGACAGACATGGTATCCACTGCTTTTACGTCTCTCTCAAACCAAACCTCTAGAGTTGGATGTGCTCCAGATCCTCCTATCCCAGGAGAGCGGGATGCTTCTGCACCCGAACCCTCAGTCTTTGTACCTGATAAGAACATAATAACATAAGATATGCCATACTGGGTCAGACCAAGGTCCATCAAGCCCAGTATCCTGTTTCCAACAGTGGCCAATCTAGGTCATACTTACCTAGCAGTATCCTCAAGAGACACAGGTTCCACAATGCTTGTATTGGGTCAAGAATTGATATCCTGGGTTCCTTTTTAATAATGGATTATGGACCTTTCCTCCAGGAACTTGTCCAAACCTTTTTTAAACCCAGCTACACTAACAGCTCTTACTACATCCTCCGGTAACAAATTCCAGAGTTTGATTAAATGTTGAGTGAAAAAATATTTTCTCTTATTTGTCTTAAATAGTTTACCCTGTAGCTTCATTATATGTCCCCTAGTCTTTCTATGTTCTGATAGCGTAAACAATCGATCTACGTTTACCCGTTCCACTCCATTCATTAATTTATTGACCTCTGTCATATTTCCCCTCAGCCGTCTGTTTTCCAGGTTGAAGAGCCCTAACCTTTGTAGCCTCTCTTCATAGGAGTAGCCTTCCATCCCCGTTACCATTTTAGTGGCTCTTCTTTGTACCTTTTCTAATAACGCTATATTCTTTTTAAGATACAGCGACCAGAATTGCACACAATATTCAAGGTGCAGTCGTACCATGGAATGATACAGAGACATTATAATATCCTTTGTTTTATTTTCCATTCCTTTCCTTATGATACCTAGCATTCTATTTGCTTTCTTGGCCGCTGCTGCACACTGGGCCGAGGGTTATAACATGTTATCCACGATGACTCCTAAATCTTTTTCCTTGGTGGTGGTTCCCAATGTGGAACCTTGCATTGTGTAACCATAGTGTGGGTGGTTGTTTCCTCGGTGCCTAACTTTGCACTTGTCCACATTAACTTTCATCTGTCATTTTGATGCCCAGTCTTCCAATTTATCCAGTTCCTCCTGCAGTTTTCCACAGTCCTCTTGGGTTTTAACAACTTTAAACAGTTTTGTGTCATCTGCAAATTTGATAACCTCACTAGTTATTCCCTTTTCCAGCTCATTTATGAATGTCAAAAAGTAGCAGACCCAGTACAGATCCCTGGGGTACTCCACTATTCACCTTTTTCCATTGGGAAAATCGGCCATTTAGCCCTACCCTCTGCTTTCTGTCTTTTAACCAGTTCCCGATCCACAATAGTACACTGCCTCGTATCCCATGACTTTTTAGTTTTGACAAAAGTCTCTGATGAGGGACCTTGTCAAAGGCTTTCTGAAAGTCCAGGTACACTATATCAACGGACTCACCTTTGTCTACCTGTTTATTCACACCTTCAAAAAAACATATCAGATTAGTAAGACAAGATCTTCCTTGTCTAAAGCCATGTTGGCTGTCTCCCATTTGGCCATGACTATCTACATGCTGTGTAATTTTGTTCTTTATGATGGTTTCTACCATTTTCCCTGGTACTGACGTCAGGCTCACCAGTCTGTAATTTCCCGGATCACCCGTGGAACCCTTTTAAAAAATTGGCGATCTCCAGGAACAAGCAGGAATGAGTCTTCACATATGGGTATCGACGGAGCCTGCGCGGGAACGCTCCTCAGCGTCCAGTAAGAAAGCTTTTGGGAGTATCCCACAGCGCCTGCGCGCTGCCTTCCCGCCTTTCCCAACCGCCTTTCTCCAATTCTTCTTTTCTGCGGAGCCAGCAGGTCGTGTTCCTGTCACCGCAGAAGAAGTTCTTTATTTTTTCTTTATTCTTTTGTGTCGCGTCTGCCTTCTTCGACGTCGGACCAGTACCGCCGGTCT
The DNA here is from genome assembly GCA_033557465.1 of Ichthyophis bannanicus. Lineage (NCBI taxonomy): Eukaryota > Metazoa > Chordata > Amphibia > Gymnophiona > Ichthyophiidae > Ichthyophis > Ichthyophis bannanicus. Next base: position 375,934,922 of record CM066034.1, on the reverse strand, counting down.
ATTCTTTCTTTAAAAAAAACAAAAAACTTATACTTTCCTTCTCTGTGCATTTTAGTTTTTGGGCCTTAGGCCTAAAAATTTTCTCCTCATGGAGAAGCCCGCCTCCGGGTTTAAAAAGTGCACAAAATGTGGCGGTACTATTTCTGTCACCGACACCCATGATTGGTGTCTAAAATGTTTGGGTCCTGACCATTCCATCACGGATTGTATGTCCTGTACCATGATTTTTATTTATTTATTTACATTCTCTTATATACCGCGCTATTCTGCATCAGTGCGGTTTACATTGAACAAACTGAAATTACATTGAACAGGGTATTATAACTTGGAGATAACTATTTTACAGGGAACATGGGCAATGGAGGGTTAAGTGGCTTGCCCAAGACCACAAGGAGCACCTGTGGGACTAGAAACCCCAGTCCTTCCGGCCCAAGGTTGCTGTCCTCTAGTGGGATTTGAACCCCCGACCTTCCGGCCTGAAGTACCTTGCCCCAACCACTAGGCTACTCCTCCACTCCAATGTCTAAAAGAGGTCGGCAGAACCGAGCAGCCAAGCTCAGTACCCTGTTTCCCTCTGATGCAGCTTCGGTGGCATCGACGTCTTCCAGGGCTGCTTCTTCCTCCCATGGATCTCAGGTAACCAAGCATAAATCTGGCCGGTCCTCGAAGGGCAAATCTCCCTCTAAGCATCGAGATGCCTCCGGGCTTGTCCTCGAGGACTCCGCTCCGGCAAAATTACCCCGGCGGGAAGTTCCGGCTTCCAAAGCGTTGTCTATGAGGTCACAGGTTGACATCGATGGCTCGGCCTCGACCGATCACCTGTTGCCGTGTTCTGGGGTACCGGTGGCTCACACTGGTACCGACATCCAGACTTTGGTGGCGTCGATGGATCAGAAGATTCTGACCATGCAGCGCACCCTGACGGCATTCATGCAGGCTGCGACGCCTCCGGTACCGCAACAATCTCCGTTGCCGGTACCGGCTCTGGCACTGGCATCATTCCTGGTGCCGGTACCGATTGCATCGACATCGGCTTCAGTGTCGACTGCAACGGTACCCTGTCCTATGATGCCCATCGGTACCGAACCGGTACCGGTTACTCCCGATGTCGATCCCATTCGGTACGCATATCGGGCTTTACAGGAGCATCCAGACAGGCGATACTTTGATTCCTCTGAAGACTCTGACGAGTCTGAAGGATCTGTCGAGGCATCGATACTTCTTCCTCAGGAGTCTTCTCCTAAACGAAGAATGTCTCCTCCAGAAGACTTGTCTTTTCAAGACTTCATTAGGGAAGTGGCTAGGGGCCTCTCCATCACAGTGGCCCCTGAGTCAGAGCCTAGAGCCAAGCAGCTGGATATTTTACAATATCCTAAAGCTCCTAAAGAGGCAGCTACTTTACCTGTTCATGAGATTTTGTATGATCTCATGTTGAGCATGTGGGAGACACCTCTTACCACCTCTCCTCATTCTCGCAGGTTAGACACCATGTATCGTGTCCCTCCTTGTCTTGGCTTTCATAAGACTCAGCTTCCTCACCACTCTATTGTGGTAGAGTCTGCCAAGAGAAGGATAAAGAGTGCAAAAAGACACTCATCTAATCCTCCAGGACGTGATGCAGGGCCCTAGATGCTTTTGGCCGTAGGGTTTTTCAAGCTTCTATGCTAGCTGCCAGAATCAACTCCTATACTCTCTATATAGGGATGTTTCTAAAGGAAGTCACAGATCATCTGCAGACTTTAACCCCTTTTATTTCAGAAGATAAAAAGGCAGGAGTTTCTCACTTGGCTCAAACATGCCCAGAATGTTTCCAAATTTTCCAACCGTGCAGCCTTTGACTCTTTTGAGTGTGTAAGCAGAGCCTCGGCTATTGCCATAGGTGCTCGCAGAATTGCTTGGCTACAAGCTTCTGATTTGGAACTCTGGGTCCAAGATGAATTAGGAAATCTTCCTTGTACAGGTGAAAACCTTTTTGGCAAGGATTGGCAAGCAAAGGCCACTCAGATGGATGCTGAGAACTCCGCTTTGGATCGACTTTCAAAGTCCACCTCTGCTCCTGCTAAGAAAAGATTGTTCAAAAAGACATCTTTTTCTAAAAAGGGAAGATATTATCCTGCTTATGGTCAGCAGGCATCTTCTGCAGGTCGTTTTGCTGCAAAACGTCAGCAACCACCTAAACAGGCCAAGTCAAAGGCTGCTAGGCCTTCCACAGCCCAGCAGCCTCAGCCTCCTCTGGGCCTTTGACTTGCAACTAGAGAACTTAGCCTTTCTAGCTCTGGAAGAACCAGAGCCCCTCACCATTCCAGGAAGGTTGGCTTACTTTGCTCCCAGATGGGAACAAATCACAGCAGAGCAATGGACCCTCTCCATTATAAGGGAAGGGTACAAGCTCCATTTCTTAAGCCTTCCTCCTCGCACCATGGTGAAACAGTTCAATTCTCCAACATCTCTCCTCAACCTTCTGGGTCAGGAGATTGTCACCCTTCTTGCCCAAGGGGCAATAGAAGAAGTATCTCTTCTTCAACAGGGCTCAGGGTTTTACTTTGCTCCCAGATGGGAACAAATCACAGCAGAGCAATGGACCCTCTCCATTATAAGGGAAGGGTACAAGCTCCATTTCTTAAGCCTTCCTCCTCGCACCATGGTGAAACAGTTCAATTCTCCAACATCTCTCCTCAACCTTCTGGGTCAGGAGATTGCCACCCTTCTTGCCCAAGGGGCAATAGAAGAAGTATCTCTTCTTCAACAGGGCTCAGGGTTCTACTCCCCTTATTTTCTTATCCCAAAGAAAACAGGGGGCTACAGACCCATATTAGATCTCAGAGAATTGAACAAGTTTCTATTCAAAGAGAAATTCAAGATGATTTCTCTCGGTGCTCTGCTTCCATACCTTCAGAGTCGGGACTGGCTTTGTTCTCTAGATCTCAAGGATGCATACACCCATGTCCTCATCCATCCAACACACAGAAGGTTCCTTCGGTTCCTTTTTCAGGGAAAGCACTACCAATACAGGGTGCTTCCGTTCAGTCTGGCCTCTGCACCAAGGGTGTTCACGAAATGCATGGCAGTAGTAGCTGCATTTCTACGCACTCTAGGAATATTCGTCTTCCCTTACCTGGACGACTGGCTCATTCGAGCTCCATCCCAGTCAGAGGCCCAAAATTGTCTAATCTGCACAATGCGTGTTCTCCAGTATTTGGGACTGGTAATAAACATCCAAAAATCAAATCTCACCCCTACTCAGTCTCTGGAGTTTATAGGGGCCTTGCTGGATACCACAACTGCAAGGGCCTATCTTCTTCAAGCCCGTTGCCTACGCTTGGTGCAGTTAGCCTCCCAGATACAGTTAAAGTCCCATTTAACTGCTCGAGAGATGTTACAACTCTTAGGCCACATGGCATCCACCGTGCACGTGGCTCCATATGCTCGCCTTCACATGAGGGCAGCTCAATGGACTTTGTCCACCCAATGGACTCAGGCATCAGGTTGCTTGTCAGACAAAATAGCAAACTCCAGTTGCCTTTTTTGGTCTGTCCAATGGTGGACGTCCTCTCCAAATCTGTTGCTGGGGTCCCCTTTTTAGCAGTCACTACCCCAAGCAACTCTTACAACAGATGCTTCTCCAATGGGTTGGGGAGCTCATCTGCAGGATCTCTTCACCCAGGGCATCTGGTCTCCACAGGAGACTTCTCTGCATATCAATCTCTTGGAACTCAGAGCAATATTCTTAGCTCTCAGAGTGTTCCATTCCCTGCTCAGCTACAAGACAGTCCTCATCCATACGGATAACCAAATAGCCATGTTCTATGTAAACAAGCAGGGCGGGACTGGCTCTCTGTCGCTTTGCAACGAAGCTTTGCGACTGTGGGCCTTCGCCAGAGAGCATCACATTCATCTTCTGGCAGTATATCTTCCAGGCGTTCAAAACTCTTGGGCAGACAGACTGTCGAGTTCTGCTTCCACACGAGTGGTCCCTCCACATGGACCAGGTAGCCAGGATTTTTCGAATTTGGGGAACCCCGGACATAGACCTCTTTGCAAGTCCGTGGAATGCCAAACTTCCCCGGTTCTGTTCCAGAATTCCGTGTCAGGGAGTTCAGGCCAAGGATGCCTTCCTCCTTCACTGGGGTCAAAACTTCCTTTATGCCTTTCCACCCATTCCCCTAATTCCCAAAACACTATTCAAGCTTCAGAGAGATCGAGGGACCATGATCCTCATAGCACCACATTGGCCACGCCAAGTGTGGTATCCTCTACTTCTGCATCTCTCTCAAGCTCCTGCCCTGGACTTGGGCTCTGTACCAGACCTTCTCTCCCAGGAGGAGGGAACATTGTGGCACCCAAATCCCCCAGTCTCTTCATCTCAGGGCTTGGTTGCTGAAGGCCTAGACCTTCAAGGCTTTCATATCTCTCAGCAAGTCAGAGATATTATTCATGCCTCTAGAAAGCCTTCTACTAGACGTTCCTATGCTTTCAAATGGAAAAGATTTACCATTTGGTGTTCAGAGAAGGGTCTTAACCCTCTTGCAATACCTTTGAATTCTTTACTAGAGTATCTCCTGCATTTATCCCATGCAGGTCTTAAAACAAATTCAGTAAGAGTCCATTTGAGTGCTATTGCAGCGTCCCTCAAGCCTCTCAATGGACAGCCTATTTCCTCTCATCCTCTTATAACAAGATTCATGAGAGGCCTTCTTCTAACTAAACCTCCCATTAGACCACCTCCAGTAGCATGGGACTTAAACCTGGTTCTTGGCCAGCTTATGAAGCCACCCTTTGAACCTTTAGCCACCACCTCCTTGAAATTTCTTTCTTGGAAAGTTATCTTTCTCATTGCAGTCACCTCAGCACGCCGCATCAGTGAATTGCAAGCTTTGGTGGCTAATCCACCTTATACAAGGTTCCATCATGATAAGGTAGTCCTCAGGACCAATCCACACTTTATGCCCAAAGTGGTCTCGCCTTTTCATCTAAACCCAGAGGTATATTTACCTGTCTTTTTTCCAGGACCTCATGCATTAAGTGCAGAGAGGAATCTTCATACCTTAGATTGTAAGAGAGCTCTTGCTTTTTACTCACAAAGAACACAGCAACATAGAAAGTCTTCTCAACTCTTTGTTGCTTTTGATCCTTCTCATTTAGGACTTCCAGTTTCTAAGAGAACACTGTCCAACTGGATTGCTCAGTGTATTTCTTTCACCTACCAGAGTAGGAACCTTTCTCTGGAGGGCCATGTCACAGCTCACAATATGAGAGCCATGGCAGCCTCTATGGCTCATCTAAACAAATCTGTCGAGCGGCCACCTGGGCCTGGTTCATACCTTCACAACCCATTACTGTTTGGACAAGGACTCCCACCGGGATGCCTCGTTTGGTCAGGCAGTTCTCAAATACCTATTCCATTCCTAATCAACTCCTACCCACCTACCCTGGTTGGATGCCAGAGATCCATGGGGGGAGGTAGAGGCCTTTTCAAGGACACACAACCTGGGGTCTTCCCCTGGCATCTGCAGCTAGGGAGTCCCCATATGTGAAGACTCATTCCTGCTTGTTCCTAGAGATAGCACAGTTACTTACCTGTAACAGGTGATCTCTGGGAACAGCAGGAATAATTCTTCACAACCCACCCACTTCCCCTAGGAGTTGTATCTCTCTCTCTATCTTTCCTTTCCTCTCTCTCTTTGTCTCAGCTTTAAAACTTGAACTGGAGAGAGGCGGTTGGGAAAGGTGGGAAGGCAGCGGGCAGGCGCTATGGGATGCTCCCAAAAGCTTTCTTACTGGACGCTGGGGAGCGTTCCCGCGCAGGCTCCATCGGTACTGACGATACCCATATGTGAAGACTTATTCCTGCTGTTTCCAGAGATCACCTGTTACAGGTAACTGTGCTTTACATTGGCGATCCTCCAATCTTCAGGTATTAGAGATGATTTTAATGAAAGTTCACAGATTACTAATAGCAGGTCTGCAATCTCATATTTCAGTTCTTTCAACACTCTTGGATGTATACCATCCGGTCCAGTTGATTTGCTACTATTCAGTTCATGAAATAGTTGAAAGACTAGAAAAGGGAACTGTTACGTCTGGAGAGAGATCTGCAATTGTGAGTATATATTTCTGGGAATTTTCTGAAAGGAATTCTTTCTACTAAAGCTATTTAATCTGTGAACCCACTATTTTTTGTTAAATCAGTCAGGGCCTAGTAGCAGCAGTTTAAGTTTACATTTAAAACACAGAAGAGAGCTTTCTGGTTAAATTTGGAACCCAGCAGAGAGCTGTAGTTTACATTTAATAGTCACTCAGGGGCTAACATCAGCAAAGTACTTTTAGTTTAAATTTAAAAACACAGAAGAGAGCTTTCTGGTTAAATTTAGAACCCGGCAGAGAGCTTGTAGTTTAAATTTCCTAATAAGTTAAAGGCTAGCAGCAGCAAAGAGCTATAATTTAAATCAAATAAGAATATAGCTTACCTCAGCAGCACAGGACAGCGTACTGTGTAGCAGCCCTCTTTTAATAAGTGTTATTTCCCTCCCTCCCTCCCTCCCCATACCCACCCACCCCTGGGATAAACATAGCTTTATAGGTACTTGCACATCTTAAAAGACAGGAGGTGCTCTCAGGTGAATCTCCTTACCCAAATCAGTCATACACTAAGGACCTGAGATCAATTAAGCTTCAGGTGAACAAAGTATATTAAACGTATTAGGTACAGTTTTATTGGTATAAATATCCATAGCAACCCTTAGTAAGTAATGAACTTAAAGATCTAAACAAAAACTAAAAACTAAGATGCAGACAGCAGTCCAGCAGCGATATGGGGGCTTTCCAGTCTTTTGCATTGAGTGTCACATGTATGATTTTCTCCCAGTTGGTGAGAGGTCTTACGTGTGCACTAGGTGCAAGGAGCTCTTTGCTCTCAGGGAACAAGTCTGTTCTCTAGAGGCTAGAGTAGCAGACTTGGAAAACATAAGAAAGACAGAGAGGTACATAGACGAGACCTACAGGGATATAGTCCTGAAGTCCCACCTCCAGTCTGGCAGCATCCCTGTTGCCATGGAGGAGAGAGGTCACGTGACAGGAGAGCATCACCCTGGTGTGGCAGGAAATGATCCTGTAACTAGGACCTGTCCTCTAGGTGATGTAAAACCCTCTCGCACCAAGGAAGTTTCTCAGGGCCATGAGCCCATGAGGGAAGGGTTAGGACAGCAGTTATAGTTGGTGATTCGATCATTAGGCATGTAGATAGCTGGGTGGCTGGTGGACGTGAGGATCGCCTGGTAACATGCCTGCCTGGTGCGAAGGTAGCAGACCTCACGCGCCACCTAGATAAGGTCTTAGATAGTGCTGGGGAGGAGTCTGCTGTTTTGGTACATGTCGGTACCAATGACATAGGAAAATGTGGTAGGGAGGTTCTGGAGGCTAAATTTAGACTTTTAGGTAGGAAGTTGAAATCCAGAACTTCCAGGGTAGTGTTCTCCGAAATGCTTCCCGTTCCACGTGCAGGGCCCAAAAGGCAGGCAGAGCTCCGGAGTCTCAATGCGTAGATGAGATAATGGTGCAGAGATGAGGGGTTTGGATTTCTTAGGAACTGGGGAACATTCTGGGGAAAGGAGGGGCTCTTCCGAAGGGATGGGCTTCACCTTAACCGGGATGGAACCAGGCTGCTGGCATTAACCTTTAAAAAGGAGATAGAGCAGCTTTTAAACTAGATAATAGGGGAAAGCTGACAGTCGCCCAAGAGCGGATGGTTCGGAAGAATGTATCCTTGAAGGATACTACCAAAAGCAGAGAGGTTCCAAAAAAGAGTAAAGTAGCCCAAATGCCCTCGAGTATGGAGCAGACAGAGCTTAAAGATCCCAAATTACCCATGTCTACCAATAGCCAAATTAATATGAATAAAATACAGTCTCTAAAATGCTTGTATGCAAATGCTAAAAGTCTAAAACATAAGATGGGAGAGTTAGAATATATAGCTCTAAATGAGAGGTTAGATATGGTTGGAATATCAGAGACATGGTGGAAGGAGGACAACCAGTGGGACATTGTGATACCTGGGTACAAACTATATCGTAATGATAGAGCTGATCAAATTGGTGGAGGGGTTACGCTCTGTTAGAGAGGGCATTGAATCAGAAAGGATTAAAGTTTTGCAGGAAACAAAATTTGCTGTAGAATCTCTATGGATTGAAATTCCATGTAAAAAGGGGAAAGCGATGGCAGTGGGGGTGTACTATCACCGCCTGGCCAGAATGAACAAATGGATGATGAAATGCTCAAAGAAATCAAGGAAGCTAACAAAAGTTACAGCGTGGTAGTAATAATGGGTGATTTCAATTACCCCAGTATTGACTGGGTCAGTGTCACTGCAGGACATGCTAGGGAGATAAAGTTCCTAGATCAAATAAATGACTGCTTCTTGGAGCAGCTGGTTCATGAACCGACCAGAGGGGAAGCCATATTAGACCTAGTCCTTAGTGGAAAACCAGATCTAGTGCAAGAGATAAGGGTGTTGGGACCACTTGGCAAAAGTGATCATAGCATGATTGCCTTTGATTTAATTAGTGTTGAGGGGATAGTAAGGAAATCCACAGTACTATCTTTTAACTTTTGAAAGGGAGTATGATAAAATGAGGAAAATAGTTAAGAAAAAACTAAAAGGAGCAGTTGCAAAGGTTAAAGACTTACATCAAGCTTGGGTGTTGTTGAAAAATACTATCTTGGAAGCCCAGACCAGCTGTATTCCATGCTTTAAGAAAAGTGGAAGGAAGTGCAAAAAACTGCCAGCATGGTTTAAAGGTGAGGTCAGAGAGGCGGCTGTTGCCAAAAAAGCATCTTTCAGGAAATGGAAAAAAGAGCCAAACGACGAAACCTGGAAACAGCACAAGCATTGGCAGGTCAAATGCAAGGCATTGATAAAGCAGGCAAAGGGAGAATTTGAGAAGAAGCTTGCTGCGGAAGCAAAAACGCAAAATAAAGATTTTTTTCAAGTACATTCGTAGCAAAAAACCTGTGAGAGAGTCAGTTGTTCCATTAGATGATAGAGGAGTTAAAGGGGCACTAAGAGGTGACAAGGCGATAGCGGACAGACTGAATGAATTCTTTGCTTCGGTCTTTACTGAGGAAGATGTGGGGATGTTACCCATGACTGAAGTGGTATTTAAAGGTGCGGAAGAATTGAAGGAAATATCGATACATCGGGAATATGTATTACAACTATTAGATAAACTGAAGAGTAGCAAATCACCTGGGCTGGATGGTATACATCCAAGGGTGTTGAAAGAACTGAAATATGAGATTGCAGACCTGCTATTAGTAATCTTTGAACTATCATTAAAATCATCGCTAATAGCTGAAGATTGGAGGATTGCCAATGTAACGCCAATTTTTAAAAAGAGTTCCAGGGATGATCCGGGAAACTACAAACTGGTGAGCCTCACGTCAGTACCGGGAAAATGGTAGAAACCATCATAAAGAATAGAATTACTCAGCATGTAGATAGTCATGGCCTAATGGGAGACAGCCAATATGGCTTTAGACAAGGAAGATCTTGTCTTACTAATCTGTTATGTTTTTTTGAAAGTGTGAACAGGTGGACAAAGGTGAGTCGGTTGATATAGTGTATCTAGACCTTCAGAAAGCCTTTGACAAGGTCCCTCTTCAGAGACTTTTGGCAAAACTAAAGAGTCATGGGATAGGAGGCAGTGTACTACTGTGGATCAGGAACTGGTTAAAAGATAGAAAGCAGAGGGTTGGGCTAATTGGCCAGTTTTCCCAATGGAGAAAGGTGAATAGTGGTGTACCCCAGGGATCTGTGCTGGGTCCGCTGCTTTTTGACATATTCATAAATGACCTGGAAAGAGGAATAACGAGTGAGGTTATCAAATTTGCAGATGACACAAAACTATTTAAAATTGTTAAAACCCAAGAGGATTGTGGAAAATTGCAAGAGGATCTTGATAAATTGGAAGACTGGTCATGAAAATGGCAGATGAAATTTAATGTGGACAAGTGCAAAGTTATGCACCTAGGGAAGAACAACCCAAACTATGGTTACACAATGCAAGGTTCCACATTAGGAACCACCACCCAGGAAAAAGATTTAGGCGTCATTGTGGATAACATTAAAACCCTTGGCCCAGTGTGCAGCGGCAGCCAAGAGAGCAAATAGAATGCTAGGTATGATAAGGAAAGGAATGGAAAATAAAACAAAAGATATTATAATGCCTCTATAGCGTTCCATGGTGAGACCGCACCTTGAATATTGTGTGCAATTCTGGTCGCCGTATCTTAAAAAGGATATAGCGTGTCCCCCGCAGCCCCCCCTGGTGGCGGCGTAGTTTTCCACGGAAGGGCTGGGGAGCGCACAAGATTATGGTGATTGGGGTTGGACAGGTGCGAGGGTCAAGGGTAGCAGTCCCTTGTGCCGGCCTCGTTACCAACTTCCCAAAAAGAACAAGTTCACACGAATATGGAGGGGAAAATGAAAAAGGCTTTATTTCCCCTTTGCACAAAAATGGTTCAAAAACAGGATAAACAGCTTTGGAAAGTAACAGAACTGAACAAATCCTTGCATCAGGTTTAAAGCACAAATGAAAAGGTCAAAGTAATGGCTGTTGGCTTCACAGTAATTTAAGGTAACACGAAATACTGCATTCACTTATGCATTCATAGAGGTAGGAATGAACTACAGCTTTTCTGCTGTACAATATGTATAATCCATCTGCTGGTCTGACTCTTCGCCTGAAGATTCCACTTGCATATATTCTATATCTGATAGCTCTGAGTCTGAGGCTTCTGCACAACTGAACTCTGGCTTTTTAAAAGCGTGCCGTACAGTTTCCCAGTGTTTGGTAGTTAGGTTAGGGCGTCGGTTTCTGCCCACTGGGTAAAACAAAGGCTCTTCTTCAGCTATAGTTTTAAAAGCTCTCTCAGCACAATGCTTAGTATTTACAGTTCTCCTCTTAGAGAAATTGTCTGTCAGCTTTTGCTTATAAATGTCATTGCTACAAGGAGAAACTTCCTTCCCCTGTCTTTCTCTTATGTTAGGCTTGAGCAAACAATTGCAAGAAATAGAAGCTTTACCTTTAGGCATTCTTCTTTCTTTCTCAGGGAAGGCTTGAGGCCTAGTCCGGTTGTCCTCCAGCTCAGAATGGCCCAAGTTCTCCAATGATATCCCTCTTGCCTTAGTATAGGGACGAACCTCTCTGGGCCAAGGCTGCAGCTGTTGCCATCTGCCCTTGCCTTCACTCCTGAGGCCTTCCAGGCCAGCACTCTCGTTGCTCCTCAGGCCTGCTTTCTCTCTCTCATTCAAGACTGCCCTTTCTCTGGCTCTTGAGTCTCTGTCCTTCTCTCTCAGGATATCTCTCCGGATACTTCTCTGGATATCTCCCTGGATATCTTTCTCTCCTTCCTCCTGGATATATCTCCGGATACCTCTCTGGATCTCTCCTTGGATCTCTCTTTGGATCTCTCTACTTGATTCAGACCTGCCTCTGCTTAAATCCAAACTGACTGGGCCCAAGTCCTGCCCATAGAGGCGTGGTTCTTCAGACTCTGTACTGACTCTCCTGCTCCCTCTATGTGGATCTTCAGGATATTGCAGCTTATACCTGTTTTTTTCTAGATTTAAAACTTTTCTTCTATCTGCAAGAGGGTCTGCTGCATCACAAGCGTTATTAGAAAAGGTTCAGAAAAGAGCCACCAAAATGGTAAAGGGGATGGAAGGATACTCCTATGAAGAAAGGCTAAAAAGGTTAGGGCTCTTTAACCTGGAAAAGAGATGGCTGAGGGGAGATATGATAGAAGTCTATAAATTAATGAACGGAGTGGAACGGGAAAACGTAGATCGATTGTTTACGTTATCAGAATATAGAAAGACTAGGGGACATACAATGAAGCTACAGGGTAAACTATTTAAGACTAATAAAAAGAAAATATTTTTTCACTCAACATGTAATCAAACTCTGGAATTTGATCTCCAGGAACAAGCAGGAATGAGTCCTCACATATGGGTACGTTGGAACCGACGGAGCCTGCGCGGGAAAGCTCCCCAGCTTCCCAGAAAGGAAGCTTTTGGGGCCTCCCACAGCGCATGCGCGCTGCCTTCCCGCCTTCCTGACCAACTCTCCTCAGTTCTTCTTTTTCTGCGGAGCCAGCAGGTCGTGTTCCTGTCACCGCTGAAGAAATTGTTATTTTAATCTGTTTCTTTGACCGCGTGTCTGCCTTCCCCGATTCCGAACCGGTACCGCCGGTCTTTATTTCTTTATTTCTTAAAAAAAAAAAATATATACTTATTTTTTCTTCACTTGGTGTCTTTTTTCTGTGAGGCCTTTAGGCCTTCTCAGACTCTCCCTCATGGAAAAACCAGCCTCTGGTTTTAAAAAATGCACCAAGTGTACCAGTACTATTTCAGTCACAGATACCCGTGAATGGTGTCTTAAATGTTTGGGACCTGACCATTCCATTCCGGATTGTCCATCCTGCTCTCTGATGTCCAAACGGGGTTTACAGAACAGAGCAGCCAAATTTCATATGCTGTTTTCTGCGGATACCCCAGCATCAACATCTTCCAGGTCTTCCTCTCCTGATGGATCTCAGGTAACCAAGCATTCTTCAGGCAGGTCCTCAAAGGGCAAATCTCCCTCTAAGCAGCGAGAGGCCCTTGGGTATGACCCTGAGGACCCTGCCCCAGCCAAACAATCCCGGCGGGAAGCTCCGGCTTCCAAAGCTCCTCCTATGGGGTTACAGGTAGACATCGATGGCACGTCCTCGACCGATCACCTGTTAGACTGCTCTGGGGTACCGGCTAACACCGGTACCGACATCCAGGCAGCTGTGGCGTCTATGGGTACTACGGTACAATCCATGCAGCAAGCCATACTGGCTTTCATTAATGCTGCAACGCCCTCGGTACCGCGACAATCGGTTCCGACGCCGGTTCCGGTACCACAACCGATACCGGTACCCAGAGCATCTACTTCCAGTAGTATGCCGGTTCCTGTCTCCGGTTCCGGAGATTTTCTCGATACCGATCCGATTCCCGGTACGCCCAATGTCGATACCGGTCGGTACGCGTATCGATCTCTGGAGGCTAATAGAAGATATTTTGAATCTTCTGAAGATTCTGATACCTCAGATGATTCTGCTGATGTCTCTTTTACTCTTCCCGAGGAGCCCACTTCCCCAAAAAGGAGAATGTCTCCTCCAGAGGATTTGTCCTTTCAAGACTTCATTATTGAAGTAGCTAAAGGACTCTCCATATCTGTAACCTCTGAAAAAGAACCTAGAGCAAAAAAATTGGATATTTTAGGATACTCTAAGGTTCCCAAAGAGGCAGCCACCTTAGCCATACATGAAATTCTTCAAGAACACATGATGGACTTGTGGGAGGCTCCTCTCACTTTATCTCCACATTCTCAACGTTTGGACACCATGTATCGGGTTCCTCCTTCTCCTGGTTTTCAGAAAACTCAGCTCCCTCACCTTTCTATTGTGGTGAAGTCTGCTATGAAGAGGATAAAGAGTACCAAAAGGCACTCTTCTACCCCTCCAGGACGAGAATGTAGGACTCTAGATGCTTTTGGTAGAAAAATCTTCCAAGCTAGCATGCTTATTGCCAGAATCAATTCATACAGCCTTTATATGGGCATGTTTTTAAAAGAGATTGCACTGAAGATACGTCATTTTCTCCCCTTTATCCCAGAGGATAGAAAGGAGGAGTTCCTTCTTTTGCTAAAGCAAACTCAAGATGTTTCAAAGTTCTCTAACAGAGCAGCCTTTGTCTCATTTGAGGGAGCTAGCAGAGCCTCTGGAATTGCCATAGCTGCTCGCAGACTTGCTTGGCTCCAGGCCTCTGATTTGGAACCCTGGGTACAAGAAGGCTTGGGCAATCTGCCCTGTACAGGTGAAAATCTGTTTGGCAAGGAGTGGCAAATCAAATCCACTCAAATGGATGCAGAGAATGCTGCTTTAGATAGACTTTCTAAGTCTACCTCTACCCCTGCCAAGAAAAAACCTTTTAAGAATCCTTTCTATAAAAAGACCAGATTTTCCACAAATACTGGCCAGCAATCTTCCCAAGTTCGCTTTACTCCTAAGCGTCAGCAATCTAAACAGGCCAGGACAAAGTCTACAGGGGCTGCTACAGTCCAGCAGTCCCAACCCCCTCAGAGTTTTTGACTTGATTCTAGAGAACTTAACCTTTCTGGCTCTGCAACAACCAGAGCCTCTCACCATTCCAGGAAGGTTAACTCATTTTGCTCCCAGATGGGAACAAATCACATCAGAGCAGTGGACCCTCTCTATCATCAGAGAGGGCTACAAGCTACATTTCTCCAGCCTTCCTCCCCATACCATGGTGAGACAATTCAATTCTCCGCCATCTCTCCTGTACCTGTTGGGTCAGGAGGTAACCACTCTTCTCGCCCAAAAGGCAATAGAAGAGGTTCCTCTTCCTCAACAGGGGTCAGGTTTTTACTCCCCTTATTTTCTCATTCCCAAGAAAACAGGGGGGTACAGACCCATTCTGGATCTCAGAGAATTGAACAAATTTCTGTACAAGGAGAAATTCAAAATGCTTTCTCTAGGCACTCTCCTTCCCTACCTACAGAGTCAGGACTGGCTTTGTTCTCTAGATCTCAAGGATGCGTACACCCATATACTCATCCATCCATCCCACAGAAAATTCCTACGGTTTCTGTTCCAGGGAAAACATTTCCAATACAGAGTACTTCCCTTCGGTCTAGCCTCTGCTCCATGGATATTCACCAAATGCATGGCAATAGTAGCTGCATTTCTACGTACTCTGGGAATCTTTGTCTTCCCATACCTGGACGACTGGCTCATCCGAGCTCCATCTCAGTCCGAGGCTCAGACTTCCCTGGACCACACCAGACGCATACTGCAGTATCTGGGACTTGTCATCAATCTGCCAAAGTCTCAACTCACCCCTACTCAGTCCCTAGAATTCATAGGGGCATGGCTAGATACCACCACTGCAAGGGCCTATCTCCCCCAGGCCCGTTGTCACCGTCTAGTGCACTTGGCCTCTCAAGTTCAGTCCAGAAGCCACTTGACTGCCAGGGAGATGCTACAACTGCTAGGCCACATGGCATCCACAGTTCATGTGGTGCCTTATGCTCGCCTACATATGAGAGCAGCTCAATGGACTTTGTCCACCCAGTGGACCCAAGCATCAGGAGCTCTCTCAGACCAAATAGCAACCTCAAAACGTCTTTTTTGGTCTCTCCAATGGTGGATATCCACTCAAAATCTGTTGTTGGGGGCCCCCCTTCCAACCCTTGTTACCCCAAGCAACTCTCACTACAGATGCCTCCCAAACAGGTTGGCGAGCTCATCTCCAAGACCTCTCCACTCAGGGCACTTGGTCTCCACAGGAGACCACCTTTCATATTAACCTTTTGGAGCTGCGAGCAATTTTCCTTGCTCTCAAGTTCTTTCATACCCTCCTCATCAACATGACAGTCCTTGTTCATACCGACAATCAAGTAGCCATGTTCTACATAAACAAACAAGGAGGGACTGGCTCTCTGTCGCTTTGCAACGAAGCTCTAAAATTGTGGGCCTTCGCCAGAGAGCATCAGATCCATCTCCTGGCAGTATACCTCCCAGGAATCCAAAATTCTTGGGCAGACAGACTCAGTCGAGTTCTGCTTCCACACGAATGGTCCCTGCACATGGATCAGGTACTCAGAATCTTTCAGAAATGGGGAACCCCGGACATAGACCTCTTTGCAAGTCCGTGCAATGCCAAACTTCCCCGGTTCTGTTCCAGAATTCCGTGTCAGGGAGCTCAGGCCAAGGATGCCTTCCTCCTTCATTGGGGTCAGGCCTTCCTGTATGCCTTTCCACCCATTCCTTTGATTCCCAAGACTCTATTCAAACTTCAGAGGGATCAAGGATCTATGATCCTCATAGCTACACGCTGGCCACGCCAAGTGTGGTACCCTCTACTTCTGCATCTCTCCCAGGCACCCCCCCTGGATCTGGGAGCTGCTCCAGACCTTCTTTCTCAAGAGGAGGGGACTTTGTGGCACCCAAACCCCAAGTCCCTTCACCTCAGAGCTTGGTTATTGAAGGCCTAGACCTTCAAGACTTCAATCTTTCTCAACAGGTGAAGGATATCCTCCATTCCTCTAGGAAACCTTCAACCAGGCGTTCTTATGCTTTTAAATGGAAAAGATTTTCCATTTGGTGTGCTGGAAAGGGTCTCAACCCTCTAGCACTGCCCTTGATTTCTTTACTCGAATATCTCCTGCATCTTTCCAATGCAGGACTTAAAACAAATTCTGTAAGAGTCCATTTGAGTGCTATTGCAGCATCTTTTCAGCCTATCAATGGACAACCTGTTTCCTCTCATCCTCTTATTGCAAGATTTATGAGAGGTCTAACTTTAACTAAACCTCCCATTCGGCCTCCTCCGGTGGCATGGGACTTAAACGTGGTTCTTAGTCAGCTTATGAAGCCACCCTTTGAACCCTTAGCCACTATCTCCTTGAAATTTCTTTCCTGGAAGGTCATTTTCCTTACTGCAATCACTTCTGCTCGCCGCATCAGTGAACTACAGGCTTTAGTGGCTAATCCACCTTATACAAGGTTCCATCATGATAAGGTAGTCCTTAGGACAAATCCCCACTTTATGCCTAAAGTGGTCTCACCTTTTCATCTTAATCAAGAGGTATATCTACCTGTCTTTTTTCCAGCTCCTCATGCATCCAGTGCAGAGAGGAACCTACATACGTTACATTGTAAAAGAGCTCTTGCCTTTTACATCCACAGGACACAGCAACATCGAAAGTCTTCTCAACTTTTTGTTGCTTTTGATCCTTCTCATTTAGGACTTCCAGTCTCAAAAAGAACACTGTCCAATTGGATAGCTCAGTGTGTTTCTTTTGCTTACCAGAGTAAGAACCTTTCTCTGGAAGGCCATGTCACAGCTCACAATGTGAGAGCCATGGCCACATCTATGGCTCATCTTCATTCTGTATCCATCGATCAGATCTGTCGAGCAGCCACCTGGGCCTCGGTTCATATCTTCACAGCCCATTACTGCTTGGACAAGGACTCCCGCCGGGATGCCTTGTTTGGTCAGGCTGTCCTCAGACACCTGTTCCATTCTTAAACAACTCCTGCCCACCTTCCCTGAATGGATACCTGAGATCCATAGGAAGATGAGGAACCTTTAAAAGGGGATCTCCCCGGCATCTTAGCTAGGGAGTCCCCATATGTGAGGACTCATTCCTGCTTGTTCCTGGAGATAGCACATCCCCTAGAGACCACATTACCCCTCTCCTTTTCCGCCTTCATTGGCTTCCCGTTTCCTTTCGTATCCGCTTCAAGCTACTTACGCTCACTCATAAGGCTCTCCACACCTCAGTACCTATCCGACCTCATCCACTTTCACACCCCTAGGCACACCCCTCGCTCCTTCCATCTCAACCGTCTTGCACTTCCCTCCCCTTCACTTGCTCATCTCCAGTCCACCCGCTCCTCAGCTTTTTTTTTCACAGGTCCAGCTCTATGGAACTCCCTACCTACCCCTCTCCGTCTAGAGCCCCATCACACCACCTTTAAACAAGCCCTGAAGACCTACCTCTTTTCCCTCGCCTTCAACTTACCTCTCCCTTAGCCTCCCCTCTCCCTTGCTGTCTACCCCTCCTCATGTTTCTGTCTCCTTACCTTTCTCTCCTCTCTCTTTCATGAAAAATTGTAACTTCTTTTTCTGCTTCCAGCTCTCTACCTGCTGTACAACGAATTTATTTTAATTGTAAACCGCTCTGCCTATTACTGAAGGGCGGTCTAGAAAGCTAATAAACATAAACACAGTTACTTACCTGTAGAAGGTGATCTCTGGGAACAGCAGGAATTAGTCCTCACAACTCACCCACCTCCCCTAGGAGTTGTATCTCTCTCTCTCTCTTTCCTTTCCTCTCTCTATTGTCAGCTTTAAACTCGAACTGAGGAGAGTTGGTCAGGAAGGCGGGAAGGCAGCGCGCATGCACTGTGGGAGGCCCCAAAAGCTTCCTTTCTGGGAAGCTGGGGAGCTTTCCCGCGCAGGCTCCGTCGGTTCCGACGTACCCATATGTGAGGACTAATTCCTGCTGTTCCCAGAGATCACCTGTTACAGGTAAGTAACTGTGCTTTACCAGAGGATGTAGTAAAGGCTGTTAGTGTAGCTGGGTTTAAAAAAGGTTTGGACAAGTTCCTGGAGGAATGGTCCATAAACCATTATTAAGAAGGGACCCAGGATATCAATGCTTGACCCAGTACAAGCATTGCGGAACCTGTGTCTTTTGGGGAAACTGCTAGGTACGTATGACCTAGATTGGCCACTGTTGGAAACAGGATACTGGGCTTGATGGACCTTGGTCTGACCCAGTATGGCATATTTTATGTTCTTATGTTCTTACATCTTCCTGGTGTAGCGATATTTCTCTCAATTCCTCTTCAGTATCACCTTTAAATACCACTTCAGTCTTGGGTAACATCCCTACAGCTTCCTCAGTAAAGACCGAAGCAAAGAATTCATTCAGTGTCTCCGCTATAGCCTTGTCTTCTCTTACTGCCCCTTTTACCCCTCTATGATCTAATGGTCCAATTGACTGTCTCACAGGACTTTTGCTATAAATGTACTTGAAAAAGTCTTTATTTCGTGTTTTTGCTTCTGTACAAGTTCCTTCTCAAATTCTCGCTTTGCCTGCCTTATCAATGCTTTGCATTTAACATGCCAGTGCTTGTGCTCTTTCCAGTTTTCGTCGTTTGGCTCTTTTTTCCATTTCCTGAAAGACGCTTTTTTGGCAGCAACAGCCTCTCTGACCTCACCTTTAAACCATGCTGGCAGTTTATTGGACTTTCTTCCACTTTTCTTAATGCGTGGAATACAGCTGATCTCCAGGAACAAGCAGGAATAAGTCCTCACATATGGGTACGTCGGTACCGACGGAGCCCGTGCGGGAAAGCTCCCCAGCTTCTTAGAATAGAAGCTTTTGGGACCTCCCACTGCACATGCGCACTGCCTTCCCGCCTTCCTGAACAGCTCTCCTCAGTTTCTCTTTTTCCGCGGAGCCAGCAGGTCGTGTTCCTGTCACCGCTGAAGAAATTGTTATTTTATTTGTTTCTTTAGACCGCGTACCTGCCTTCCCCATACCGATACCGGTATCGCCGGTCTTTTCTTTCTTTCTTTAAAAAATTATAATTCTTTTTTCTTATTTTTTAGCTTTTTGGTCACTTCAGAGAGGCCTCTCGGCCTACTCAATTTCTCCTCATGGAGAAGCCAGCCCCTGGATTTAAGAAGTGTACCAAATGTAATGCTGTTATTTCAGTCACAGACACCCATGACTGGTGTCTGAAATGTTTGGGGCCTGACCATTCCATACCGGACTGCCCATCTTGCTCCCACATGTCTAAACGTGGGCTGCAGAACCGGGCCAACAAATTCCATGTGCTGTTTGCTTCAGAGAATACAGCATCACAGTCATCCAGGTCTTCTTCTCCGGATGGATCTCAGGTAACCAAACCTTCTGTGGGCAAGTCCTCAAAGAGCAAATCTCCTTCAAAGCATCGAGAGGCTCTTAGCTTAGAACTTGAGGACCCTGCCCCAGCCAAACAACCCCGGCGGGAAGTCCAACTTCCAAAAACGCCAATTCAGGGGTCTCAGGTTGATATCGATGCTACGGCCTCGACAGATCACCTGTTAGCCTGCTCTGGGGTACCGGGTCACTCCGGTACCGACATCCAGGCAGCTATGGCGTCCATGGGCGATACTGTACAGTCCATGCAGCAGGCCGTCATGGCTTTCATTAAAGCTGCAACGCCATCGGTTCCGCTTTCAGCGGTTCCGGGCCCGATACCGGTATCGTCCGCCATGCCGGTATCGAGGCCGTCCACCTCTAAACGCAAGTCGGTACCGTATGGGCTTTCGCTCCATACCGGTTCCATACCCGATACGCCCGATATCGATACCGATCGGTACGCGTATCGTGCGTTAGAGGAAAGCACCGATTCCTCTGAGGATTTTCACTCCTCTGATGATTCTGCTGAGTTTTCACTCAACTTACCTGAGGAGCCCTCTTCTCCTAAAAGGAGAATGTCCCCTCCAGAGGATTTGTCCTTCCAGGACTTTGTTTTAGATATGGCTACAGCCCTTTCTATTACCACATCCTCTGAAAAGGAACCCAGATCCAAAAAACTGGATATTTTGGGATACTCAAAGGCCCCTAAGGAGGCAGTTACCCTGCCTATCCATGAAATCCTTCAAGAACAACTGATGGATTTCTGGGAAAATCCTTTGACTTTGTCTCCTTATTCCCGTAGGTTGGACACCATGTATAGGGTCCCTCCTTCTCCTGGTTTCCAAAAGACTCAATTGCCCCACCACTCTATTGTGGTGAAGTCTGCAATGAAGAAGATTAGGAGTACCAAAAGGCACTCTTCCACCCCTCCAGGACGGGAATGTAAGACTTTGGACTCTTTTGGTAGGAAAATTTTCCAGGCTAGTATGCTTATAGCCAGGATTAATTCCTACAGTCTCTATATGGGCATGTTCCTGGAGGAACTTGCCAAAAAGGTGCGGCATTTTGCCCCCTTTATCCCTGAGGATAAAAAGCAGGGATTCCTTTCCCTAGTGAAACAACTCTTAGAGGTTTCTAAGTTCTCTAATAGGGCAGCATATGATTCCTTTGAGGGAGCCAGTAGGGCTTCGGGCATTGCTATTGCAGCCCGACGTCTTGCTTGGCTCCAGGCCTCTGATCTGGAACCTTGGGTTCTAGATGGCTTACGGAATCTGCCCTGTACAGGTGAGAACTTATTTGGGGAAGAGTGGCAAATCAAAGCCACCCAGATGGATGCTGAAAATGCCACCTTGGAAAGACTTTCAAAGTCCACTTCAATTCCTACTAAGAAAAAGTCTTTTAAAAGGCCTTACTATAAGAAGGCCAGAGTTGCTTCAAATACTGGCCAGCAGTCTTCTCAACCTCGCTATACTGCTAAGCGTCAGCAATCCAAACAAGCACGAGCTAAGCCTGCAGCAGCTACTGTAGCTCAGCAGGCTCCAACCCCTCAGGGGTTTTGACTTGCTCCTAGGGAACTTGCCACTTCTGGTTCTAACACAACCAGAACCTCTCACCATACCCGGAAGGTTGGTTCACTTTGCTCCCAGATGGGAACAAATCACAACAGAACAATGGACCCTCTCTATCATTCGAGAGGGTTACAAACTTCATTTCTCCAGCCTTCCTCCCCATCATATGGTGAGACCATTCAATTCTCCCCCATCTCTCCTAACCCTGTTGGGTCAAGAGGTTTCCTCTCTTCTTGCCCAAGGGGCCATAGAAGAGGTTCCTCTTCCTCAACAAGGGTCCGGTTTCTACTCCCCTTATTTTCTCATTCCAAAGAAGACAGGGGGATTCAGACCAATCCTAGATCTGAGAGAATTGAACAAATTTCTCTTCAAGGAGAAATTCAAAATGCTGTCTCTCGGCATTCTCCTTCCTTACCTCCAGGGTCAGGACTGGCTTTGTTCTCTAGACCTACAGGATGCGTATACACATATACTCATCCATCCATCCCACAGAAAGTATCTTCGCTTTCTGTTTCAGGGAAAACATTTCCAATACAGAGTACTCCCCTTCGGTCTAGCCTCTGCTCCAAGAGTATTCACAAAATGCATGGCAGTCGTAGCCGCATTTCTAAGAGGCATGGGAATCTTTGTCTTCCCATATCTGGACGACTGGCTCATCCGAGCTCCAACTCAGTCACAGGCCCAGATTTCCCTGGACCACACAAGGAGCCTTTTGCAGTATCTGGGACTGGTAGTAAACCTTCCCAAGTCCCAACTCATCCCTACTCAATCTCTAGAATTCATAGGGGCCCAGTTGGACACCATCACTGCAAGGGCCTACCTTCCACATGTTCGAGGCCAGCGCCTCCTGAGTTTGGCCTCCCAAGCTCAGTCCAGCACTCACTTGACAGCCAGGGAAATGCTACGCCTACTGGGTCATATGGCCTCCACAGTGCATGTGGTGCCCTATGCTCGTCTTCATATGAGAGCAGCTCAATGGACCCTGGCCACTCAGTGGACTCAGGCGTCAGGAGCGCTCTCAGACCAAATACAAACCTCCGATCGTCTGTTTTGGTCCCTCCACTGGTGGACTTCCACCAAGAATCTGTTGTTGGGGGCTCCATTTCAACCATTGCTACCCCAAGCAACCCTCACAACAGATGCCTCCCAAACAGGGTGGGGAGCCCATCTGCAAACTCTCTCCACTCAGGGCACTTGGTCTCTACAGGAGACCACCCTTCATATCAATCTTCTGGAACTGCGAGCAATTTACCTTGCCCTCAAGGTCTTCCACTCCCTCCTAGCCAACCTCACTGTCCTAGTTCAGACGGACAATCAGGTGGCCATGTTTTACATAAACAAACAAGGAGGGACGGGCTCTCTGTCGCTTTGCAACGAAGCTCTAAGACTATGGGCCTTCGCCAGAGAGCATCAGATTCACCTGCTAGCAGTGTATCTCCCAGGAGTTCAAAACTCTCGGGCAGACAGGCTCAGTCGAGTTCTGCTGCCACACGAATGGTCCCTACATTTGGACCAAATAAACCGAATCTTTCAGGAATGGGGGACCCCGGACATAGACCTCTTTGCAAGTCCGTGGAATGCCAAACTTCCCCGGTTCTGTTCCAGAACTCCGTGTCAGGGAGCTCAGGCTACGGACGCCTTTCTCCTGAATTGGAATCAGGCATTCCTATATGCCTTTCCACCCATTCCTTTGATTCCCAAGACTCTGTTCAAACTCCAGAGGGATCATGGAACTATGATCCTCATAGCTCCACGCTGGCCACGCCAAGTGTGGTTCCCTCTACTTCTACAGCTCTCCCAGGGATCCTACTTGGATCTGGGAGCTGCGCCAGACCTCCTGTCTCAGGAGGAGGGACTTTGTGGCACCCAAACCCCAAATCCCTTCACCTCAGTGCTTGGTTACTGAAGGCTTAAGCCTTCAAGACTTTCATCTTTCCCAACCAGTGAAAGATATCCTTTCTGCCTCTAGGAAACCCTCTACCAGGCGTTCCTATGCTTTCAAATGGAAACGTTTTTCCATTTGGTGTGCTCAGCAGGGTCTTGACCCTCTGGCACTTCCTTTGAATTCTCTTCTTGATTATCTCCTGCATCTATCCAATGCAGGCCTCAAGACGAATTCGGTAAGAGTCCATTTAAGTGCTATTGCAGCATCCTTGAAACATATAAATGGACAACCTATCTCCTCTCATCCTCTTGTTGCAAGATTCATGAGAGGCCTGACTCTCACTAAACCTCCCATCAGACCACCCCCGGTCGCATGGGATTTGAATCTAGTGCTCGGTCAACTTATGAAGCCACCTTTTGAGCCAATGTTTTCCACCTCCTTGAAATTTCTTTCCTGGAAGGTCATCTTCCTCATTGCACTCACTTCGGCTCGCCGCATCAGTGAGCTGCAGGCTTTAGTGGCTAATCCACCTTACACAAGATTTCATCATGATAAGGTGGTCCTTAGGACGAATCCCCACTTTATGCCTAAAGTGGTCTCGCCTTTTCATCTTAATCAAGAGGTATATCTACCTGTCTTTTTTCCAGCTCCTCATGCATCCAATGCAGAGAGGAACCTTCATACTCTGGATTGTAAAAGAGCTCTCGCTTTTTACCTTAATAGGACTCAGCCACATCGAAAGTCTTCTCAACTTTTTGTGGCCTTTGATCCTTCCCATTTGGGACTTCCAGTCTCCAAGCGTACACTTTCCAATTGGATTGCTCAGTGTATTTCTTTTGCTTACCAGAGCAAAAACATTTCTCTGGAAGGCCATGTCACTGCTCACAATGTGAGGGCCATGGCAACTTCTATGGCTCATCTGCACTCTGTTTCCATAGATCAGATCTGTCGAGCTGCTACCTGGGCCTCGGTTCATACCTTCACAGCCCATTACTGTTTGGACAAGGACTCCCGCCGGGATGCCTTGTTTGGCCAGGCTGTCCTCAAGCACCTGTTCCATTCCTAACAACTCCTGCCCACCTTCCCAGAATGGATGCCTGAGATCCATACGAAGATGGCGAACCTTTACAGGGGATCCCATGCATCTAAGCTAGGGAGTCCCCATATGTGAGGACTTATTCCTGCTTGTTCCTGGAGATAGCACAGTTACTTACCTGTAACAGGTGATCTCTGGGAACAGCAGGAATTAGTCCTCACAACCCACCCACCTCCCCTAGGAGTTGTATCTTTTATCTATCTATCTTCCTGTCCTCTCTCTGTTGACTCAGCTATAAACTCGAAACTGAGGAGAGCTGTTCAGGAAGGCGGGAAGGCAGTGCGCATGTGCAGTGGGAGGTCCCAAAAGCTTCTATTCTAAGAAGCTGGGGAGCTTTCCCGCACGGGCTCCGTCGGTACCGACGTACCCATATGTGAGGACTAATTCCTGCTGTTCCCAGAGATCACCTGTTACAGGTAAGTAACTGTGCTGTCTGGGCTTACATAGAAACATGATGACAGAAAAAGACCACATGGCCTATCTAGTCTGTCCTTCCATATCAGGATAGTGTTTTTAAACAACACCCAAGCTTGATGTAAGTAGCTTGGCGTAGCTGCTTAGAACTCCAGGATATCAACCTCTCTCAACAGGTTAAAGATATCCTTTTTGCCTCCAGGAAACCTTCCACAAGGCATGCTTACACTTCTAAATGGAGAAGGTTCTCAATCTGGTGTTCAAAGAAGGAGCTTAATCCTTTTTCCGTTCCAGTAGAGGCATTACTTGAGTATCTCCTCTACCTTTCATCCTCTGGACTTAAAATTAATTCGCTAAGAGTCCACCTCGGTGCCATTGTGGCTTTTCACATGCCCTTTGATGGACAACCTGTCTCCTCTCAGCCGCTTGTAGCGTGATTTATGAGAGCTGTACTCTTAACTAAGCCACCACCTGTGGCATGGGATCTCAAATCTAGTCCTTGGACAGCTGATGAAGCCGCCCTTCCAACCCCTAGCCATTATATCCCTGAAGTTTCTTTCTTAGAAAGTCATCTTCCTAATTGCCCTCACTTCTGCAAGTCGCATTAGTGAGCCCCAAGCTTTAGTGGCTGACCTCCCCTTATACACGGTTCCACCATGATAAGGTAGTCCTTAGGGCTCATCCTCACTTTATGCCAAAGGTAGTTTTGCCTTTTAATTTGAACCAGTCTGTTTACCTTCCTGTCTTCTTCCCTAGGCCTCATGCCTCTAGTGCAGAAAGGAATCTATATACTCTGGATTGCAAGCGTGCTTTGGTCTTTTATCTTCAAAGAACTAGGCAGCACAGAAAGGCTTCACAGCTTTTTGTTGCATTTGATTCCAGTCACCTGGGTCTATCAGTTTCCATGAGAACACTCTCCAAGTGGATTGCAGACTGTATATCTTTTACCTATGAGAGTAAAGGACTTTCTCTTGAAGGTCATGTCACAGCACACAATGCCTCATTTGGCCAGGCTGTTCTCCAGCATCTCTTTCAGACTTAGAACAACTCCTACCCCCCGTCCCGGGTTTTGATACCAGAGATCCTTGGGAGGAAACATGACCCACTTCAGCCTCTGTTTCCCTGCTCTCTGA
Organism: Ichthyophis bannanicus; assembly: GCA_033557465.1. Lineage (NCBI taxonomy): Eukaryota > Metazoa > Chordata > Amphibia > Gymnophiona > Ichthyophiidae > Ichthyophis > Ichthyophis bannanicus. The sequence goes on along the minus strand of CM066034.1, from coordinate 375,909,300 downwards.
GGCCATCTCCCTGGCATCTCCAAGCTGGGGAGTCCCATATGTGAAGACTACATTTCTGCTTGTTCCTGGAGATAGCGTAGTTACTCACCTGTAACAGGTGATCTTGGGGGGAACAGCAGGAATTGAGTCTTCACAACCCACCCTCCTCCCATAGGACTTGCATCTCTCTCTCTCTCTTTCTCTCTCCTTCACTCCTTTTATCTCGACTGCAAACCCTGCTGAGGAAGGATAGTTGGAAAGGCGGGAAGGCAGCAGCGCAGATGCAGTGGGTTGCTCCCAAAAGCTTTCCTATAGGATGCTGGGGAGCGTTCTCACGTGGTCTCAGTCAGTGCCGACGTCACCCATATGTGAAGACTCAATTCCTGCTGTTCCTAGAGATCATGTTACTCCTATTCTGAAACAGCTTCATTGGCTACCAATACACGGAAGAATCATCTTCAAAACTTTACTTCTCTCATTCAAGGCCATCAACCGCATTTCCTCTTCTGCACTTACTGATCTGATCCAAACCGTGCCACCCAACAGATCCAGAAGATCAACAGCGTTAAATCTACTATTAACACCGAAGATGTTGACCAAATGCAACTGTACAACGGCAAACAGAGCCTTCAGTCTTTACGTCCCCAAATGCTGGAATGCATTACCATCTGACATTCGAGCTATTGCAGACCTAACTAAATTCAGGAAGGCAATCAAGTTTCACCTATTCTGCCAATTCTACCCAGCCAGCAATGGAACCTAAAATACCCACCTAATAACACCCAATCTAAGCCATTATCACAGTCCCAAGCTCCTTCCTGCAGATCAGACAAATTTCGTCCTAAAGTAAGCATTGTGTTGCATATAACTCAGTGCAACTAAAATTTCATGTATATAATCCAACCCTGTTATTTAATTGACCCCTCATGTATATAGTTTAACCCCATTATCCAAGTTGATATTCCTGTTCTATGTAAAACCAAACAATTTGTGTTTAGGTTGTTTTTGTTATACTGTAAACCGCGCTGATACCGAATAGTGCGGTATATAAGCAACTGTAATAAATAAATAAATAAATAAATCACCTGTTACAGGTGAGTAACTATGCTGTCCCTGCTCTTCAGAGCTTACAGTCTAGTCAAGACAGACAACACAGTAACCGTAGACATGGGAGGATATATCTAGGGGTAATGGTAAGGAAACACAGAGGAGATCAGGTGAGTCAAGATCCAAATGCAGCAGCGAAGTGAGTTTTCAGACTAAGTTTGAAAAGAGTCAGAGAAGGCGCCTGAGGTACAGACTCAGGTAGTTTGTTCCAGGCATAAGGAGCAGCAAAGTGAAAGGAGCAAAGTCTGGAGTTAGCAGGTAAGGTCTAATTTCACTATTTTGTACCCCAGTATCAATTCCTTGGCCCTCATGGCATTGATGTTGAGAGGCTAATGTTATCAGAGCACAACTTGTCGGCCTGTTTAACTGGTGTTCTTTTGGCCTCCAGGAGGCCTCAACGAGAAAATCTTATTTTGCAAGTGGAGGAGGTTTGCTGTCTGGTATGAGGGCCATGCCCTAGGTCTCTTTGCCTGTCCCACATAAAAACTGCTTCCTTCTACACCTATCCAAGTCTAGACTTAAGTCCAACTCTGTCAGGATTCACCTTGGTGCAATTGCAGCTTACCATAGAGATGTAGAGGGGAAGTCCATCTCTGCATAGCCTTTAGTTGTTCACTTAATGTGGGGTTGCTTCTCTTGAAGCCTCCCTACAGACCTCTCGCAGTGTACTGGGACCTCAATGTGGTTCTTGTGCAGCTCATGAAAACTTCTTTGAGCTGCTCAATTCCTGCCACTTGAGGTTTTTGACCTGGAATGTTTTTGGTGGTGGTCAGAGTGAGCGAGCTTCAGGCTCTCGTAGTTCATCTACTTTACACCAAATTCCATCATAATAGAGTGATCCTCCGTACTCATCCTAAAGTCCTTCCAAAAGTGATAGCGGATTTCTATTTTAACTAGTCAAGTGTTCTACCAATGTTTTTCCCCAGAACCTCATGCCCACAAAAGGCAAGCTGCATTACACATGTTGGACTACAAACAAGCCTTGGCCTTCTTCTTGGAGTGGACAAAAACCCATAGACAGTCCATCCAGCTTTTTGTTTTTCTTGACCTCAATAAGCTAGGGGCTGCCTTCTCCAAATGCTCTCTTTTAATTTGGCTAGTAGACTGCATCTCTTTTACTTATGCCCTGGCAGGCCTGAACCTTGATGCTCTTGTCACAGCTCACAATGTCAGAGCCATGGCTGCATCAGTGGCCAACTCGTACTCAGTCTTCATGGAAGAGATTTGCAGAGCTGTAATGTGGTCTTCTGTCCACACATTCACATCTCACTACTTTCTGGAGGGGGATTCTCGACGTGGCAGCAACTTCGGCCAGTGGGTACTTCGGAATCTGTTTGGGGATTAAAATCCAGCTCCATCCCCCATAGGTTCATTCTTTTCTGTTCAGGCTACCAAAAAACAAAAAAAATGAAGAAAGGAAAAAGCATAACAGCTTTTATTGTACATAGTTATATTTGTGAGAATACCATGGCCTGTTACCAGTAAGCAGACTGATTTAGTGACCCCTGCTGGACTTGTTATGCACTTGTGAAGCAGAAATCCAAGGGAAATGTATGCGATAGGGGGCAAGAGGTTGGTGTGCACAAACCAGGAGAAGGACCTTGGTGTGATTATTTCTGAGGATCTCAAGGTGGCAAAACAGTGCAACAAGGCAGTGGCAAAAGCCAGGAGGATGCTGGGTTGCATACAAAGAGGAAATACAAGCAGAAAGGAAGAGGTACTAATGCCACTGTATAAGTCACTGGTGAGGCCTCACTTGGAATACTGTGTTCAGTTTTGGAGACCATATCTTGCAAAGGATGTAAAAAGACTGGAAAGTGTTCAGAGGAAGACGGCCAAAATGATTTGGAGCCTGTGTCAGAAGCCTTATGAGAAGAGACTTGAAGACCTAAATATGTACACTCTGGAGGAGAGGAGAGAGGGATAGGGGAGATATGGTTCAGGTCTTTAAATACTTAAAGAGAAATAATGGACAAACAAACCTCTTCCAAAGACGGGGAAGCTGTAAAACTAGAGGACATAACATGAAGCTGCAAGAGGGTAAATTGAAAGGCAATGTCAGTTAATACTTTTTCACTGAAAGGGTGGTGGATGCTTGGCATGCCCTCCCGATGGAAGTGGTGGGGGCAGATACAGTGACAGAATTCAAAATGGCATGGGACAGACACAGTGGATCTCTTTACAACAACAGGATAAAATCAAAATAAACTTAACTATCAACAAACAGGGGTTTCCTACACGGAGCGGTGGGTTCACCCCTAAACAAAGACATAAGAACATAAGATATGCCATACTGGGTCATACCAAGGTCCATGGGTAGGGATGGCCTGCACAGAGCGGCAGGTGCACCTAATCTTGCCATCTTACTGGGCAGACTAGATGGACCATCCTGGTCTTTATCTGCCATCATTTACTATGTTACTCTCATTGGCTTTCAGTAGATAGGGAGTCCCATACTTGAGGCCGTCATCCCTGCTTGTCCACGGAGAAAAGATAGTTACTCACCTGTAGCAGGTGTTCTCGTGGACAACAGGAATACATCCTTACGACCCTGTCACCTCCCCTGTGAGTTGTATTCTACTATAGCTGTAGTATCAGACTGTCCTAAGATGCGCCATGGCAGCAGACGGGAAGAGGTCATGCATGTACATTGGAACCTCCCAAAAGCTTCAGTTAATAGCTGGGGAGTGTTTCTGCCCGGGATCTGTCAGATGACGTCACCCATACGTGAGAACTTATTCCTGTTGTCCACAGAGAACACCTGCTACTGGTGAATAACTACCTTTTCGTTCTGATTCTGCAGATGCAATATCCCAGTTCACATCTGGAAGTTTGAAATCTAGCAACAGTTTCTCCTCTTTAATTCCCAATTTTTAGATATCGTAGCCAGATCTCTGTCCAATTTTCTGTTTTGAATTGGAGGTCTGTAGATGACACCTTGGTGGGTAGATGTTCCATCTTCTTTCCCAGATGACCCATATTGTTTTCCCCTTTGCCAAATCCCACTGCATTTCAATTGCTTTAGTATTGATCTTCACATAAAGGGCTACTCCTCCATCATTTTGGAGATTATAGCCTGATATGGCCAATCCCAGTCATGGAACTCATTGCTTTCTTAAATGCTAAAAGAATGGAAATGTTTGATTTATTAAGTCTAATGACATCTCTCTTTTTTCACAAATGATGTCAGTAAAAATGTCTTGAAAGCCTGGTGAAATGAAATTCTCTACTAGTTTGAATTGGGGTACTGAGGTGAGGCACTAAGGTTCTTATTTAAAATAAAAGTACAAAAATGTAACCAAAATTGGAAGTTTAAGTTTTGAATTTGTAATTCTGTTGCCCGGGAACTGATGAATATGACCTAATTTTCTTTTCCTGTGCTCAGCTGTGTGCAGGGTGGTACCACCGCTATTCCGGGTGCCTTCGGTTGTGGAAAAACAGTAATCTCCCAATCCTTGTCCAAATACTCCAACAGCGATGTCATCATTTATGTTGGCTGTGGCGAGCGTGGAAACGAGATGTCAGAAGTTCTCCGAGACTTTCCTGAGGTCAGCATATAGCACCACCTAACAAAGCACCAAGAAACACATTATTGCAACATGACACCCGTAAAGGGGACAGCCGAGCAGCATCCACTCAAGAGCCATTTCCTACTAATCTGTGTGTACCATCCATAATTCCTGAAAGAAAGATCAGATGGATGAATGTTTTAGGGGATTTATTTATTTGACACTTAATATACCACCAAATAACTTGAAAATATCAAGGTGATTTGCAATAAAAATTAAATGGCTAGCTCAGTCAGGAAAAGAATTACAATCTCCATACAGATGAGCAAGAGAGGAAAGAAAATAGAGCAAGCATACGGATGATCTACCACTCAGCTTCTAGGCCCAGCCCAAATGCTAGCTGGAATTGCTGAGTCTTAAATTTAGCATGTGTGACTTGCTTCCCGTTGATTAAACTGTTTTCCACTTACAATTACACTGTAAAATAAAATACAGGGCCCCAAATTTGCAGATGACACAAAATCATTCAAAATTGTGAAAAATTGCAAGAGATATTGGGAGACTGTGCGTCCAAATGGCAGATGAAATTTAATGTGGACAAGTGCAGAGTTATACACTTCAGGAAGAATAACGCAAAGTACTCCAGGGATCGGTCCTGGGACCGGTATAAGAACAATAAGATATGCCATAATGGGTCAGACCAAGGTCCATCAAGCCCAGTATTCTGTTTCCAACAGTGGCCAATCTAGGTACTGTTCAATGTATTTATGAGTGATATTGCTGAAGGACTGAATGGAAAAGTCTGTCTTTTTGCAGATGACACGAAAATTTGCAACAGAGTGGACTCTCCTGGGAGAGTGAATAACATGAGGAAAGATCCACAAAAGCTGGAAGAATAATCTAATGCTCGGCAGTTAAGATTTAATGTGAAGAAGTGCAGTGTCATGCACTTGGGATGCAGAAATACAAGGAAATTGTATGCGATAGGGGGCGAGAGATTGGTGTGCACGGACCAGGAGAAGGTCTGTGGAGTGATTGTTTCTGATGATCTCAAGGTGGCTAAACAGTGTGACAGGGTGGTGGCCAAAGCTAGAAGGATGCCGGCTTGCATACAGAGAAGAATTACCAGCAGAAAGGAGGAGGTACTAATGCCACTATACAAGTCACTGGGGAGGCCTCACTTGGAATATTATGTTCAGTTTTGGAGATTATATCTCACAAAGGATATAAAAGACTGGAAACGGTTCAGAGGAAGGTGACCAAAATGATTTGGTTCCTGCGCCAGAAGACAATTGAGAAGAGGCTTGAAGACCTAAATATGTATACTTTAGAGGAGAGGAGAGGAGGGACAGGGGAGATATGATACAGACCTTTAAATACTTAGAGTATTAATGAACAAACAAACCTTTTTCAAAGACGGGGATGCTGCAAAACTAGAGGACATAATATGAAGCTGCAAGGGGGTAATTGAAAGGCAATGTCAGGAAATACTTTTTCACTGTAAGGGTGGTGGATGCTTGGAATGCCCTCCCGATGGAAGGGGTGGAGGCAAATACAATGACAGAATTCAAAGTGGCATTGGACAGACACAGTGGATCTCTTTATAGCAACAGGATAAAATCAAAATAAAATTAACTGTCTCTGGTGCACACCTAAATAAAGGCATGGGGAGGGGAGACCTGCATAGAGCGACAGGTGCACCTTCTCTTGCCGCCTTGCTGGGCTAACTAGATGGACCATGATGGTCTTTATCTGCCGTCATATACTATGTTGCTATGTATGTTACGGTTACAAGATGCAAGATTCCACATTAGGAATTGCTGCCCAGTGTGCAGCAGCGGCAAGAAAACAAATAGAATGCTAGTAATCATAAGGAAAGGAATGGCAAATGAAATAAAGGATGATATAATGCCTCTGTATTGCTCCATAGTATGACTGCACCTCAAATATTGTGTGTAATTCTGGTCTCCATATTTTAAAAAAAAAATATAGCAGAATTGGAAAAAGTACCAAAAAGAAAGACCAAAATGTTAAAGGGGGATGGAAGACATTAAAGGTTATGTTCTTTAGCTTGGAAAAGAAATGACTGAGTGAAGATATGATAGATATGAGTGTAGTAGAATAGGTAAATGTAGATTGGTTGTTCACTTTTTCATTGCATGTCCCCTAGTCTTTCTACGTTTTGAAGCTACAATGTAATAATTGGAGAAATTATATTTTACTTATGTAATCAAACTCTGGCATTTGTTGCAGGAGGATATAGTAAACATAGAAACATGATGGCAGAAAAAGACCATAAGGCCTATCCAGTCTGCCCTTCCGTACTAACTACTATAGTCCCTTTTTTACCTTTAGAGATCTTCTGTGTTCATCCCATGTCCTCTTGAATTCAGATACTGTTCTGGTCTCTGCTACCTCCACTAGAGACTATTCTATGCATCTATCCCTCTTTCCATAAAGAAATATTTCCACATATTACTCCATTTTGGTAGCCACCCTTTGCACCGGCTCCACGCTGTTTCTATCCTTTTGTAGGTGTGGCCTCCAGAATTTCACACAATACTCAAAATGAGATCTCACCAAGAACTTTATACAAAGGCACTATCACCTCCTCTTCCTGCTGCTGGCTATTCCTCTCCTGGCCACTCAAGCACCCTTCTGGCTTTCACTGTCACCTTTTCTACCTGTTTAGCCACATTAAGATCATCAGAAGCAATCACACTCGTGGACTGAAGTACTTCACCTCCTATAATGTACCATTTTTGTATCCCAAATTCATGACCCTGCATTTTTTTAGCATTAAATCTCAGTTGTCAAATTCTCGCCATTCTTCAAGTTTTCACTGGATCCCTCTTCATGTTTTCTACTCCTTCCTGGGTGTCTGTCTATTGCAGATTGTGGTATTATCTGCAAAGAGGCAAGCCTTACCTGACAGCCGCACTACCACTAACAAAAATTTAAAAAAAGAATCGGGCAAACGCATATCAAAATTGCCGTACTGGGTCAGACCAAGGTCCTTAAGCCCAGTATCCTGTTTTCAACAGTGGCCAATCCAGGTCCTAAGTACCTGGCAGGTTCCAAAAAAAGTACACAGGTTCCACAATGCTTGTCCCAGAGTAAGTGGTGGATTTCCCAGGTCCTCTTTAATAATAGTATCTCCAGGAACAAGCAGGAATGTAATCTTCACATATGGGTGACATCAGAACTGACAGAGCCCACGCGGGAATGCTCCCCAGGATCCAATATGAAAGCTTTTGGGAACACTCCATTGTGCCTGTGCAACTGACATCCCACCTTCCTAGCTCCCTCTCCTCAGTTCTTCGTTTTCCACAGAACCAGCAGGAAGCAAATCCTGTCACCGCAGAAAAACTCTTTTTGTGGATAGTGTCTCTGCCTTCCCTTCATCAGGGAGCATGTCCACAAGAACTTCTGACCCATCTACTATGGTGAACGCTTTTCCTTTGCAGCAGGATTTTCAATAAGGCTGCCCTCGAGGACGGCGGCCATTTCGATACAATCAGGGGGACAGCCGCAGGGGGCCATCCACCTGTTCGTATACCAAACAGCAGTCATCAACTTATCTAAGAAAGCATTAACAGACACACAGATGACGGTTTTGGCCCTAGGCTTGTCATTTGTACCATCAACCATTTATGATTCTTTTGAGATGTGACGAGCATTATATGGTTTATTTAGAAAGTTACAGATTATAAAAAGTTTTGTAAAAGAAGAAACAAGATCATTCAAGGATGATTCTATTAAATGTAAACCTTCCTTCCAAGTGGTTGCCACCTGGTAAGATTGATTCTAATATAGTGGCCTTTCAACGGTAGGTATTACAGGATTTAGCAGATGTGGAAATTGTCTTCAAAAATATATTTTAATATTACAACACAACAGCAGGCATTGCAACAATTGAGATCTATGTCTGAAATTGTTATTCATCGAGCTGACAAAGGAGGAGCAATAGTGATTCAAGATACTAGTTATTATCACAATACAGTGCTTGCCCATCTTACCGATATTCATTATCGGTTATTGCAGCAGGATCCTACCATGGACGTTTCAACAGATTAAACTTCTGTTAGAGGAAGCAATTACAAAGGGATGGATTACTAAGAAGGAATTTGAATTTTTATATCAGAAGTATCCTTCCACCTCACTTTTTTATATAGTACCAAAAATACATAAATCTTTGGAAGCACCACCAGGTCGACCAATTGTCTCGTGTCGCAATTCTGTGTTGGAACCATTATCACAATTTTGTGATTATTTTTTACAACCATTGACTATGACCACAAGATCATTTATACGGGATTCCTTTCATTTTATTTCTTTGTTATGACGAAATACTTTACACTTGGATAAAATACTTTTGGTCGCCATGGATGTTACTTCTTTATATACGAACGTTAATCAGAAGGAGGCATTGGACATCATTTCTTCTTTTTCTCAGACATTACGAGCTCAACTCCCCAGTTAATTCATTTTTTTCATTGCTAAAAATGGTTTTGGAACGCAGTTATTTTATGCATGAGTCTCAGTATTATTTACAGATATTTGGGGTCCCTATGGGAGCCACAGTAGCACCATCGATAGCAACTTTGTATATGGCACATTATGAGGAAGGTTTCATTTATCCCTCGCAGTGGTTCCAGTGTATTTCTCTGTGGATTTGTTTTTTTGGACGACATATTTTTCTTATGGTCTGGGACGGTTTCTCAGTTGCAAAAATTTTTTGAATGGATCAATTCTTTAAAGCCTAATATTAAGTTTGTTCCAGCATTTCATCATTCAAATAGAAAATGTCTGACATCTCAGCAGGGAATAGATTTCTATTCTCCATATTTAATGATTCCAAAGAAAACCGGAGGATATAGGCCCATTCTGGACCTCAAACCTCAACAAGTTTCTAGTCCGAGAAAAGTTCAAGATAATCTCCCTCAGGATTCTTCTTCACTACCTCCAGAGACAGGACAGGCTCTGTTCTCTAGATCCAAATGAAGCATATACACATACCCTCATCCATCCAGGACACAGGAAATATCTATGCTTCACCTTTCAGGGAACTCATTATCAAGACAGAGTACTTCCCTTCAGACTCGCCTCTGCCCCAAGAGTCTTCACAAAGTGCATGGCGGTCGTAGCCGCATACCTAAGGTCTCTGGGAATATTTGCCTTCCCTTACGTAGACAAACAGGCTCATAAAAGCAGACATCTCACTAGAGGTGCCACTTTCCTTACATCGTACAATCATGGTACTACAACACTTGGGATTTGTCATAAATTTCCCAAATCCCAGCGTGCTCCAGTTCAAAAGCTAGAGTTCATCGGAGCTCTGCTGGACACTCAACAGTCCATGGTGTTCATGCCCCAGCTGCACTGTGCCTGTCTAATCGAAGTAGCATTCCAGACGCTCCAACAGGACCATCTGACTGCCTGCAAAATGCTGCAGCTCCTGGGGTACATGGCTTCTACAGTATATGTTGTCCCCTATGCCCGATTACATATCTGCACAGCCCAATTGTTGCCTCCCAATAGAGGCAGGCCTCGGGCCGTCTAAGGGATAGGATCAAAGTCACTGCCCCTCTATTAACATCCCTTCAGTGGTGGTGTTCTCCAGAAAATCTGCTCGTAGGGTCACCTTTTCAGATGCCTCCATTTCAATGCACCTTGAAGGATGCCTCCAAGTTTGGTTGGGGAGCACACCTGGGCGTCCTGTCTATACAGGGGCTCTGGACAACACACGAGTCACACCTCAAAATCTGTTGGAACTTCGTGCCATCTCAAATGCCCTCAGAGTGTTTCAATACCACCTCAGGGCACAATAAGTCCTAGTCAGAACAGACAATCAGATAGCCATGTTCTTTGTGAACAAACAGGGAGGAACAGGCTCATGGCCCCTCTGCGAGGAAACTCTTCACCTGTGGTCCTTTGCCATCTCTCATCAAATACACCTCCGAGCATTGTATCTCCCGGGGGAGCTCAGTGTCTTGGCAGACAAGTTGAGTCACATCCTTCTTCTCCATGAATGATCTCTCCATCCGGACACAGCATCCTACATCTTCCAGACCTGGGCAACTCCAACATAGATGTTTGCTACTCCTCAGAATGCCATGCTTCCTCGCTTCTGCACAAGGACTCCAACATCCAGCAACCAACAGGTGGATGCCTTTCACCTACACTGGAGCCAGGGTCTGCTCTATGCTTTCCCTCTCATACCCTTCATTCCAAGATGCCTTTCAAATTTCAGTCTGACAAGGGCTCCATGATTCTCATAGTCCCTCACTGGCCACAGCAACCATGGTTTCCACTGCTACTCAGCCTCTCTGATTTACTAAAATCTAAGTATGCCACATCTAGGGCTTTCCCTCACTCCAACTCTCTGGTTGCCCAGTCAAAGAAATTAATTCCACATCGTCCTGCCAGACCAGTCCAGACAAGTGTGGGTCATGTTCTCTTGTCAGCAGATGATGGAGACAGAGAAAATCCTGGAATCGTCCAGTGACATTGCCACTTGTATTAAGGCTAGTGCAGCTACAGGCACCCTTCAGTATTTTCTTTGTCTCTAGTGGATGGTGTTTGCTGGACTGATGCATCTGTACATTCTAGGCCTTAGGCTCCTGGGCAGCCGTTTGATGAACCCCTTCCAGTTGAGCCTGGACTGCAGATATTTCCAGTGCGTATTTGAGATACCCACTAGAGTTTCCCACCTAGATGCAGTTGCTGAGCAGCCCGTCACTTATGGATGACCGGTTGAGTGAGTAGGCCACAGGCGGGACCATGTGTTGAATCCCATTCACAGCCGCCTTTAAGATGGTCTGTATTTTTCTTTTAATTTAATTTCATTACCTTTATTTCTCAGTGTCCCATTTCACTGGCCGTGGCCTCCTTAAAATGCTTTGCAAGGTTGGTGAGTGAGATTTATCTGAGCTAGCTGTGGGGCCTGTCTGAGGACATCACTGTGAATCAGTCAGCTGCAGTGCCAGTGATTTCCAGGGGCCCCTACCTCTGTGCCTGCTATGTGGACAGCTGCAGCAACAGCGAGCTCCAGGGGGGAAGGTAGAGAGAAGGGGAACATGTGTTCTCTTGCTTCTTCCTGCCAAAACATTGGCCTTCTGGCTGAAAACAGGGGGGGTTTTCCAGTCTGTGGAAACCTCCCTTACAAACTCTGCTTTTATGCCAATGGAGGCGCCGCCTTCTCTGCCTGCTGCTTGCTGTGTAGGCAGCTGCAGTGACAGTGAATTCTAAGTGCCCCCTCTGCTGTGCCTGCCGGGTCAGCCAGCCACAGTGTTGGTGCCGCAATGGCAACTCCTCTGTGCCTGCCATTCAGCTTTGCTATTTCTGTGATGCTACCTGGGTGGATGCTTAAATTCAAGCATTGTGATCTCCCCTGCAGGCGGGATCATCTGCGCAGTTCTGAGCAGAGGCAGCTTAAGGTCCTCAATGCCACGATTGGAGCATGCCATAACAATTGCTAATTCATCGGAGAGCCTGCTTCACGATGCTGCCTGATCATCAGTTCTCCCACGTTTCAGAGTTCATTGATGCCGTGTTAAGTATGCCGTGTTGACCCTGATGCCACGGCAATGCCATGTTCTCTTGAGCTCTGCAGTTCTAATGTCTGTGTCGCCAATGCGGACAATGATCAGGGAAGTCTGGCAGTCATAGCCTGAGTCTCCCTTGAGATCGTGCCTGTTCCTTTGCGCCTTAGTATGTCTGCTTGCGGGATCTCAAAGATGGGAATGATCACTATTTTGGATCTGCCATCTCTCTTCTTGCATCTGGGTCAGTGTCGGCCAGCGAGCTTTCTCATATCCCTCAGGCTTGTGGCTTGATCTAGAGGGAGGTGGAAAAAAAAGTTGAGAGCCTTGCAGCTACCCTGCTTGGAGTAGGAGTCCGTAGCAGGGCAGTAACTTCCCTAGGCGCTGGTGTGCCCATAGACCTCCTGGGAAAGTTCAGGGCTGGTCTGTTTCTCAATCTTCCTCCTTCCTTGTCTGCACTGTGGCCTAGGGAGAAGCCAAGAAGCGCTATTTCTAAATAAATAAATAAAGATATGTGAGTTATGAAAGCCAGTTTGGAGTTGCTCCTGGCACCTGTGTGAGCTCTCCGGAGCAGGAGTCCCAGAGGGTTGTCAGATGATGGTTGCTTTTTCCTTTGGGAGAAAGCTTGCTATCTCCTGTCAGGTAAGCACGCTGTTCCAGGCAGCTACCATATTTTGTAAAGTGGGGACTTGTTAAGCACCCCTCCATTTGGCTTCTTTCCACCTCCTGAGTTTTGCGGGCTGGGTGCTGTCATTTAACCTAACTAGCCTTGTGGGAGCATTCCTCCTTCATTCTGCGGAGATCAGGGATAGTGTTCCTGTCCAAATATTTTCATCAGACTTTTTGGGGGCAAGAGCTTCCAATCTAGTGGTCACTGGTTTAGGTCCGCCTGGCTCAAACACAACAAAAAGGGGGAGGGGGTGGGGAAAAGAAGATATGCCGGAGAATTATTTCTAGATTGGGAGGTTAGCACCCTAGGCTATGTGTCAGGAGCAATTGTTTCACTGGAGTGCCTTACACCTTGCTCCTTTGAAACCTGCCACACTAGGCAGTTACCTCTAGTTTGCTTAGGGGTCGTCGCAGCCCTGCCTGTACCTCAGTATTGCTTTGCAATTATCGGAAAGGCCAGCTGTTTCAGTCCTATGTCTTTCTCCAAGAGTCAGTATTTCAGTATTTGCCTGTGGGTTGCTCACCTTGGCTAGTGACATTGTTCTTTGGTCATAAATGCACAGAAAGGTCTCTTTCAATTGAAGGCAGGCTCTGCTATGAGGGAACATAGGATGGGAGTAAAAGATGATAGACTCAGGAGAAATATGAGGAAATATTTCTTTACGGAACGAGAGGTGGTGGTGTAAAGTGCCGTCAAGTCTGTGTCGACCCATGGCGATCTTCTGGATAGTTGTCCTAAACTGTGTTCAGTCTTCAGTCAGGCGGCTCATTGTTGATAGACTGGCACCCATAGCTGCTGTTATTGTAGCGATCCATCTCATTGCTGGCCTTCCTCTTTTGTGTTGACCTTCTACCTTGCCAAGTATATCTTTCTCTCTCTCTTTGCATGATATGTCCAAAGTATGAAAGTCGAAGTCTTGTCATCTGAGCTTCTAAAGAAAGCTTAGGTTTGATCTCCTCTAGTACTGACTGGTTTATTCCTTGGGCAGTCCATGGTATACATAGTATTTGTTGCCAGCACCATAATTCAAAGTCATCCATTTTCTTCTTGTCTCTTTTTCACTGTCCAACTTTCGCATCTATATGACGTTATTGAAAATACCATGGCTTGAACAAGTTGAATCTTTGTATGGAGAGAGACATTTTTGCTCTTGAGAATTTTATCGAGGGCCTTCATAGCCATTCTGTCAAGAGCAATGCGTTAACTGATTTCTTGACTGCTTGTTGCTTCTTTATTGATCCAAGTAAGTTAAAGTTGTCCACTATTTCAATTTCTTCTTCATCAACAATGAACTTGTTGATTTTGCCAGTTGCCAGGATCTTTGTCGTCTTTAGATAAAGGTGCAGGCCTATTTTAAGACTGTTCCTTGATTTTGAGAAGCAAGTGTTTCAGGTTCTCTTCACTTTCAGCCAGTAATGTGGTGGTATCAGCATAGCGAAGGTTGTGAATGAATTTCCCACCAATCTTCACATCTCTGTCTTCATACAGTCCTGCTTCTCTGATGATTTGTTCTGCATATAAATTAAACAGGGGGAAAGTATGCAGCCTTGTCGTACACCTTTGTTGATTTTAAACATTGTTTCTTCTTGATGTGTTCGAACGCTTCTTGATCAGTGTAAAGGTGTTGTGCAAGAGAACGATCAGGTGTTCTGGTATACCCATGCTTCTTAATTTGGCCCAGAGTATCTCATGGTTTACACAGTCAAAAGCCTTGCTGTAGTCAATAAAACAAATAGATATCCTTTTGATATTCTTTTGTCTTTTCAAGGATCCATCTCACATCCGCGATGATGTCTGTCATTCCTCGCCCTTTCCTGAACGCTGCTTGCACTTCAGGTACATAAGAACATAAGATATGCCATACTGGGTCAGACCAAGGTCCATCAAGCCCAGTATCCTGTTTCCAACAGTGGCCAATCTAGGTCATACGTACCTAGCAGTTTCCCCAAAAGACACAGGTTATGCAGTGCTTGTACTATGTCAAGCATTGATATCCTGGGTCCCTTCTTAATAATGGTTTATGGACCTTTCCTCCAGGAACTAGTCCAAACCTTTTTTAAACCCAGCTACACTAACAGCCTTTACTACATCCTCCGGTAACAAATTGCAGAGTTTGATTACACGTTGAGTGAAAAATTTTCTTTTATTAGTCTTAAATCGTTTACCCTGTAGCTTCATTGCATGTCCCCTAGTCTTTCTATATTCTGATAACGTAAACAATCGATCTACGTTTACCCGTTCCACTCCGTTCATTAATTTATAGACTTCTATCATATCTCCCCTCAGCCGTCTCTTTTCCAGGTTAAAGAGCCCTAACCTTTTTAGCCTTTCTTCATAGGAGTATCCTTCCATCCCCTTTACCATTTTGGTGGCTCTTCTCTGAACCTTTTCTAATAACGCTATATCCTTTTTAAGATACGGCGACCAGAATTGCACACAATATTCAAGGTGCGGTCTCACCATGGAATAGTATAGAGGCATTATAATATCTTTTGTTTTATTTTCCATTCCTTTCCTTATGATACCTAGCATTCTCTTTGCTCTCTTGGCTGCCGCTGCACACTGGGCTGAGGGTTTTAACATGTTATCCACAATGACGCCTAAATCTTTTTCCTGGGTGGTGGTTCCTAATGTGGAACCTTGCATCGTGTAACCATAGTTTGGGTTGTTCTTCCCTAGGTGCATAACTTTGCACTTGTCCACATTAAATTTCATCTGCCATTTGATGCCCAGTCTTCCAATTTATCAAGATCCTCTTGCAATTTTCCACAATCCTCTTGAGTTTTAACAACTTTAAATAGTTTTGTGTCATCTGCATATTTGATAACCTCGCTCGTTATTCCACTTTCCAGGTCATTTATGAATATGTCAAAAAGTAGCGGACCCAGCACAGATCCCTGGGGTACACCACTATTCACCTTTCTCCATTGGGAAAATTGGCCATTTAGCCCAACCCTCTGCTTTCTATCTTTTAACCAGTTCCTGATCCACAGTAGTACACTGCCTCCTATCCCATGACTCTTTAGTTTTGCCAAAAGTCTCTGATGAGGGACCTTGTCAAAGGCTTTCTGAAAGTCCAGATACACTATATCAACCGATTCACCTTTGTCCACCTGTTTATTCACACTTTCAAAAAAACATAACAGATTAGTAAGACAAGATCTTCCATGTCTAAAGCCATGTTGGCTGTCTCCCATTAGGCCATGACTATCTACATGCTGAGTAATTTTATTTTTTATGATGGTTTCTACCATTTTTCCTGGTACTGACGTGAGGCTCACCGGTCTGTAGTTTCCCGGATTTATTTATTTATTTATTTATTTATTTAGCTGCATTTATATCCCGCTTTTCACCGGGTCAAAGCGGTTGGGGGATACATTTAACACGAGGGGATCACCCCTCGAACCCTTTTTAAAAATTGGTGTTACATTGGCGACCCTCCAATCTTCAGATATTAGAGATGATTTTAATGATAGTTCACAGATTACTAATAGCAGGTCTGCAATCTCATATTTCAGTTCTTTCAACACCCTTGGATGTATACCATCCCGCCCAGCTGATTTGCTACTCTTCAGTTTATCTAATAGTTGTAATACATCTTCCCGATGTATCGATATTTCCTTCAGTTCTTCGTTCCAGATATGGTTGTAGTCTCTGCTGAATAATCTTGAGTAGAATCTTGCTGGCATGTGGGATCAGAGCGATTGCGCGATTCTCCAGGACCAAGCAGGAAGTCAGTCTTCACATATGGGTGTCATCGGCGCCGATGAAGCCCCAGCGGAGCATTTCCCCAGCTTTCTATGAAAGCCTTTGGGAATACAGGCACGCATGTGTGGTTCCCTTCCCGCCTAAAGGTGGCATCTTACCTCAGTCTCTTTTTTTTCCGAGAAGCCCACCGGATGTGTGTCCTGTCCTCCCGGTTAAAAGTAAATTTTTTTCAGCGATTATCGCTATTTTTTCTCCCGGTTCGATGCCGGTTCCCCTCCCGCCGGGTTCGGTACACCGGTATCGAGCCCGATTCTTCTTTTTCAGTTTTTGCCCTTCGTGGCTGGCGTTCGTGCCCTTTTTTCCATTTTTCCCTGGAAGGCTGGTCCTTTGACCTCGCGGGGACTCTTTTTTCCCCGATGGCTTCCAGTGGTTTTAAAAAGTATGATCGGTGTAAGAAATTAATGTCTCTCACCGACACACACGACTGCTGCCTTCGGTGCCTCGGCCCTGATCACGACCCTAAGTCGTACGGGCCATGTGGGAAGATGTCTTCCAAGGCGCTCCGAAGTCGCCAGCAGCAGAAAGAAAGGCTTTTTTTGGACTCAGCCTCCGGCCAGGCCCGGACCTCGTCTGAGGCCTTGACATCTCGGGGTTCCAATCCCGGGCGCCGTCGAAGCTCCTCGGACAGGGGGTCCCCCGACCGGGAACAGAAGAGGAAGAAGCGACTCGCAAGGGCGTCGTCTGAGGAGGTCCCTGGCTCCTCGAGGGCCAGGTCTAAGACCCCCGACCATCGCCCCGGGCCCATGGAGCAAGAGAAGCCTGCCAAAGTTCCTCGCGTGAAGCCGGAGTCTGCTGGACACATAAGCCCCGTAGTCCTCGAGGACTCTACTCCCAGAGAGCCGGCGTCGGGTCCGGCGCCGCCAGGGCCCGAGTCGGTGGCTGCTGCGTCTCCCGAGCTGAGTCTCAGGATGACAGCCTTGGAGAGCAAACTGTCTGCCTTCATGGAGCAGCATCGGGCACTGATGGCCAGCCTGTCTGGCGCATCTGCCCCGACCACCGGGACATCGACTTCGAAGTCGACCCCGGAGACCGAGTCGATACTCGAGTCCATCATGGCTCGAAGTCGACCTCGGTCGCGGTCTCCCTCGACCTCCCGTTCGGGACCGAGGGCGTCGACGCTGGTGCCTCCGGCGTCGGGGCGGGTGCTCCAGGGCCCCGTGGGGTCGGACCCGGACTCCTCCTCGGATGAGTCCGCCTGGGAGACGGAGGACGAGGAGTCTCCCAATACGTTCAAGACTTGGTGCATCCCGTCGGACTCACCGCAGTCTGAGCCCCGGAGTAGATACCCTCCGGAGGATACTCTGTTCTCGGAGTTCGTCCGGGATATGGCCACTGCCTTGGCTATTCCGGCGGACCCCGAGGAAGAGCTGAAGAGCTCGAGGCGTTGCAGTATGACTTTCCTCCGAAGGAGGCCTTTACTGTCCCGGTTCCTCCGATGCTGGAACGGCTCCTCTTCCGTATGTGGGAGGCACTGGCCTCGGCGCCGTTTCTGAGCAAGTGAGTCGACTCGATCTATCGACTCAGAAAGAGCCCTGGTTTTCAGAAGGCACAGCTACCACACCATTCCAAGGTTGTGGAATCGGCCATGCATTGTCTGAAGAGTCAGAAGATGCACTCCGCGGTGCCCCCTGGCAGGGAGGCCCGAAACCTTGATGGCGTCGGTAGAAAGTGCTTCCAGGGCTCGATGCTTGCTTGCCGTGTCCAGTCGTACCAGCTGTACATGGGCATGTACTTGCGGGACCTGGCCAAGGAGTTGGCCTGGTTCTCTGCTGGTCTCTCCGGGGAACCCTTACAGAGATTTAAGTCCTTATCCTCGGGGATTCGGGACTGCTCGAAGTTCATGTCCCGCGCCGCCTACAATGGCTTCGAGGCTTCGGCCCGAGTTGCGGCAGCCGGCATAGCGGCTCGACGCCAGGCATGGCTGCAGTCATCGGACCTCGAGCCATGGGTTCAGGACAAGTTGGTCGATGTCCCTTGCCGAGGTGAAAACCTTTTTGGCAAGCCCATGACCGAGAAGGCCGCTCAGCTCGAAACAGAGCACCTTACACGGACAAGGCTATCTAGGAAGACCTCTGCCCCTTCTCATAAAAAGAAGGGCTTGGGTAAAAAGCCCTTTTACCCTGAGGAAGGGCACTGCCTACAAACACTACCTTCAATATCAGGCTGCCCAAGCTGCACCCCAGGGTCAGCAAGCCAAGGGGCAGGGTAATGGGCCTGTAGGCAGAGGACCCCCAAGCCTCCGGCCCCTGCTCCCAATCAGCAGGGTGGGGGTTTTTGACTCCTTGAGCGTTGCCTCTCCATCCCTGCTCTCCCAACCCTGCACAAGAGGTCGCCTTGCCCTCTTTGCCCACCAGTGGCCCCTTATCACCGGGGACAGTTGGGTGTTGGACATAGTCCACAGGGGCTGTGCACTGCATTTTCACCAACTGCCTCCTCCTTACTTTCCAGGGGATCCTCCAAGGCCTCCCCTGCACACAGACCACCTCCTTCAGGAACTTCAAGGTCTGTTGGTGTACAGGGTGGTGGAGCCTGTGCCTCCCCACTTGCAAGGTCACGGATTCTACTCCCGGTATTTCCTGGTACCCAAGAGAACTGGTGGCCTTTGACCCATTCTGGACCTCAGGAACCTCAACAGGTTCCTAGAGAAAGAAAAGTTCAAGATGCTTACTCTTGGAACACTTCTGCCCTACCTCCAGCAGGGAGATTGGCTATGCTCCTTAGATCTAAAGGATGCTTACACTCACATCCTCATTCATCCAGACCACAGAAAGTACCTCAGGTTCATTGTGGGAGGAAACCATTATCAGTACAGAATGCTGCCTTTCGTCCTCTCCTCTGCTCCCAGGGTCTTTACCAAATGCCTGGCAGTGGTGGCGGCCTACCTGAGAAATCAGGGAATCTTTGTCTTCCCCTATCTGGACGACTATGCTCATCAGAGGTCAGACGTGCCAGGAGGCCAGACAGGCCACCCTCAGGACTATTGCTCTTCTTCAAGGCCTGGGGTTTGTCATAAACTTCGCAAAGTCCACTTTGCTCCCCTCCCAGAACTTGGAGTTCATAGGAGCAAGGCTGGACTCTCTGCTGGCAATGGCTTTCTTGCCAGAAGACAGGGCCCAAAGGTTGGTGGCCTTGGCAAATCAGTTTCTCAGCAGGACACTGGTCTCCGCCAGACTCTGCCTAAGGCTGCTTGGCCACATGGCTTTGACAGTGCATGTGACCCCCAATGCCAGGCTCCATATGAGGCCTGCACAGTGGTGCCTTCGGACTCAGTGGTCGCAGGCCACAGGCAGCCTCAGAGACAGGATAAGGGTGTCCAGACAATTTCTGAACTCCCTCAACTGGTGTCTGCACCCACCCAATCTACTGAAGGGGGTGCCTTTTCAGATTCCTGGGTACATGGTGGTACTGACCACAGACGCCTCCCTGCAGGGCTGGGGAGCTCATTGTCTCGGCAAGTGCATCCAGGGTCTGTGGTCTCCTTCGGAAGCTGCACAGCAGATCAGTCTCCTCGAGCTCAGAGCTATTTGATTAACACTCAAAGCTTTCTCTCCTGCCCTGGCTCATCAATCTGTCCTGGTTCAGACAGACAACCAAGTAGCCATGTTTTATATGAAGAAACAGGGCGGGACTGGGTCCAGAATCCTTTGTCGGGAGGCTCAGGACCTTTGTTCATTTGCCCTCAAGCACAACATGCTCCTCAAGGCTGTGTACCTTCCAGGCCAGGACAACTACCTGGCCGACAGGTTAAGCAGAATTCTGCAGCCCCACGAGTGGCAGCTGCATCCTTCAGTAGTTCAGAGGATCTTCCTAAAATGGGGTTCCCTTTGGTAGATCTCTTTGCCAGCCCAATGAACAATCAACTGCCAAAGTTCTGCTCCAGGCAACCGCATTCTCTGAGACTAGCAGCAGATGCTTTTCTGATTCCATGGTCTCTGGGCCTCCTGTATGCATTTCCTCCCACGCCCTTGGTGGTCTGAACTCTCTTCAAAATTCTTCAGGACATGGCCTCGGTCCTGCTGGTGGCTCCCAGGTGGCCGAGACAGCCTTGGTTTCCTCTTCTGCTTCAACTGGCGGTGGATCCCCCACTGCCTCTGGGGTTGCAACCCGACCTTCTCTCACAGGAGCAGGGATCCTGTCTCCACCCCAATCTCAAAGCTCTCAATTTGATGGCCTGGAGGCTGCAAGGGTAGTTTTGGCTCCCTGGGGCCTACCTCAGAAAGTTGAGGAGGTTGTCCTCACCTCTAGAAAACAGTCCACTAGGAAAACCTGTGCTCTCAAATGGAAAAGGTTTTCTGTGTGATGTCAGCTACATACAGAGGATCCTTTCTCCTGTACTGTGCCAGTAGTGCTTCAGTACTTACTGCACTTATCAAATCAGGGACTTAAGTCCAATTCTGTTCGGTTCCACCTCTCCGCTCTAGCAGCTCACCACTCACTAGTGGAGGGACATTCTCTGTCAGGTCACCCCTTGGTGTCCCGCTTTCTCAGGGGCTTGCTTTTGCTCAAGCCTCCAATCCGTCCTCCTGCCCCTGAGTGGGAGTTGAATGTGGTCTTGCAGCAACTGACTCGCCCACCTTTTGAGCTGATGGCTACTTGTCCACTACGCTTCCTATCCTGGAAGACACTCTTCCTGATAGCCCTTACCTCTGCTACGTGAGTGAGTGAGCTTCAGGCCCTGGTCTGTGATAGGCCTTACACCACTATTTATAGGAACAGGGTAGTCCTCAGGACTCATCCCAAGTTCCTCCCAAAGGTTGTCTCCTCTTTCCACCTCAATCAGGAGGTGGTTCTTCCAACATTCTTCCCTAGGCCTCATGCAAGCCAGGCTGAAGCAGTCCTGCATACCCTGGACTGTAGGAGGGCCTTATCCTTCTACCTTGACCGTACGCAGGGGCATAGGAGGGCTACTCAGCTCTTCGTATCCTTTGACCCCAATAAGTTGGGGTTGGCTGTGTCCAAGCGTACCTTGTCCATCTGGGTGGCTGACTGTATCACCTGGGCTTACAGGGCGACTGACCTTCCTTTGCAGGGTCGGGTCACGGCCCATCGTGTCAGGGCAATGGCTGCCTCAGTGGCTCATCTCCGCTCTGTGCCCTTGGTAGACATCTGCAGGGCTGCAACTTGGTCTTCAAGCCAAACATTTGCGGCCCATTACTGTCTGGAGAGGGAGTCCCGTAGGGACAGTGCTTTTGGCCAGGCAGTACTCCGGAATCTCTTTGAGGTTTAGGCAACTCCTGCCCTCTGTTGGGCTACCGGTGGAGGTTGTGTCCTTGTAAGGCCTTTCTTTGCTGCTGAGACTAGAGGGAGTACTCTTGTTCAGCCTGTGTTCCTCGGTAGCCCAGAGCTAGGGAGTCACCCATATGTGAGGACTGACTTCCTGCTTGGTCCTGGAGAAAGAGTAGTTACTCACCTGTAACAGGTGTTCTCCAGGAGCAGCAGGAATCAGTCCTCACAACCCTCCCTCCTCCCCTGGGAGTTGCAGTTGTACATAGTTTATTTTTTCATTTTTGTGTGCTGTTCTTAGCTATGTCATTTGACTGAGGTAAGATGGCACCTTTAGGCGGGAAGGGAACCGCGCATGCGTGCCTGCATTCCCAAAGGCTTTCATTGAAAGCTGGGGAAATGCTACGCTGGGGCTTCATCGGTGCCGATGACACCCATATGTGAGGACTGATTCCTGCTGCTCCTGGAGAACACCTGTTACAGGTGAGTAACTACTCTTTATTTCCACAATTAGTTGGCTCATCTTTATTTAGTATTGGTATAAACACAGATCTTTCCCAGTCAGTTGGCCATGATGATGTCTTCCAAATTTCCTGGCAGAGCCTAGTAAGTATGGTAACAACTGCATCAGATGGCTGTAATACTTCTATGGGAATGCCATCAATGCCTGGTGCTTTGTTCTTTGATAAGGCTTTCAGTGCTGCTTCAGCTTTTTGTTTCATCAACAATGGTTCCGGATCACAAGGTACAGGTTGAAACGTTGTTGATCCACTTTATCTTTATCATATAATAACTCTGTATATTCTTTCCACAGGCCAACTTTTGACTGTTTTGAGTGCATCGGCAGAACTTCATCCATCTGCGTCAGTGCACGCAGGATTGCATAGCTCCAAGCATCGGATCTTGAACAATGGGTTCAAGATAAGCTGGGTAATATCCCTTGCACCGGTGAAAACCTTTTTGGCAAGAATTGGCATAACAAGGCCTCTCAGTTAGAATCCGAGAACACCACTCTTAATAGGCTATCTAGATCTGCTGCCAACCCAGCTAGCAAAAAAGCAGCAAAGAAAACTTTTTTCAGTAAGAAGTAGTACTATCCTTCTTACACCCCTGCTGTACAATGTCAATACCATGCTCCTCAAAAAGCCATCAAAGCAGTAAAAGAAATCTCAGATCCCTAAGTCACAGCCACCTCAGCAGACCCAGCCTCCTCAGGGTCTTTGACTTCTTTCTGGAGAACATAGCCGTTCTGCCTCTGGAGATTCCAGATCCCGTCCACATCCTCTGCAGACTCTGTCACTTTGCCCACAGGTGGCATCTTATCACATCAGAGCAGTGGACACTGTCCATAGTATGGGAGGGGGTACAAGCTTCATCTTTGAAGTCTACATCCCCCCCCACCCCCCGGACTCCTCCAAGAGAGTTTTGCTCTCAGCCCCCTCTCACTGCTGTGTTGCTGCAAGAGGTCACCTCCTTTGTCTCACAGGGCGCA
This sequence comes from Ichthyophis bannanicus, assembly GCA_033557465.1. NCBI lineage: Eukaryota > Metazoa > Chordata > Amphibia > Gymnophiona > Ichthyophiidae > Ichthyophis > Ichthyophis bannanicus. The sequence continues at coordinate 375,886,008 of CM066034.1, read as the reverse complement.
ATAGAGGAGGTTTCACCATACCACCAGGGAATGGACTTTTATTCTCCATACTTCCTCATTCTGAAGAAAACAGGAGGGTACAGGCCCGTTCTGGACCTCGGAGAACTGAACAAGTACCTACTATGGGAGAAGTTCAAAATGATCTCCCTAGGGGCCCTTCTGCCTTTTCTCCAGAGTCAGGATTGGTTCTGTTCTCTAGATCTAAAGGAGGCATATACTCACATACTACTTCACTCACAGCACAGAAAGTTCCTGTGCTTCATGTTCCAAGGGAGACATTATCAATACAGAGTCCTGCATTTCGGCCTTGCTTCTGCCCCAAGTGTCTTCAGAAAGTGCATGGAGGTAATAGCCGCATTCCTAAGGACTCTCAGGATATTTGTCTTCCCTTATTTAGACGACTGGCTCATTTGAGCAAACACATCTCTAGAGGCCAGTCTTTCCCTCTCGTGCACCAGGCAGGTGCTGCAACACTTGGGACTTGTAATAAATCTTCCAAAGTCTCAACTCGTCTCCTCTCAAATTCTAGACTTTATAGGGGCTCTCCTAGACACTTCTGCCCCAACTCCGCTGTGCTCGACTCAGTTAGCATCTCAGGCATGCCTCAAGAACTTTCTCACTGCTCGAGAAATGCTACAACTTCTGGGTCATATGGCATCAACGGTGCATGTTGCATATGCTCATCTGCTTATGCACACAGCTCAATGGATGCTGACTTCCCAGTGGTCTCAGGCATCGGGTCACCTGGGATACAAAATAATAATCTCTACCCGCCTAATCTCGTCTCTCCAGTGGTGCAAGCCCCAGAAAACCTCCTGGTAGGGTCACCTTTTCAGATGCCAGCACATCAATGTACCCTGACGACAGATGCGTCGAAATTGGGCTGAGGAGCACATTTAGACAATCTGTCCACTCAGGGGCAATGGTCTCATCAGGAGTCACAACTCCACATAAATCTGCTGGAGCTCAGAGACATCCCAGTGCTCTCAAAGTGTTCCATGACCATCTTTGATTCCGCACAGTTCTAGTCCAGACGGACAATCAAGTAGCCATGCTCTACTTGAACAAGCAGGGCAGAACAGGCTCTTGGACCCTCTGCAGCGAGGCCCTGCATCTGTGATCCTTTGCCATACAACATGGCATTCACCCACATGCGGTGTATCTTCCGGGCAGACACAATGTCTTGGCGGACAAACTGAGTCACGTTCCTCTACCCTACAAGTGGTCTCTCCATGCAGACAAAGTCGCTCATATTTCTCAGATCTGGGGAACCATAGAGATAGATCTGTTCGCAAGTCCTCAGAATGTCAAGCTTCCTCGCTTCTGCTCCAGGACTCCTGTACCGGAGAGCCAGCAGGTGGATGCTATTCACCTCCACTGGGGTCAAGGCTTCCTATATGCCTTCCCTCCCTCTCCCTTCATTCTCAAGACTCTTTTCAAACTCCAGAGAGACAGCAGCTACATGATACTCGTAGCCCCAGGCTGGCTACGACAGCCGTGGTTTCCTCTCCTTCTGCATCTATCTTGGGCTCAACCCATAGATCTGGGGTCTGCTCCAAATCTCCTATCTCAGGAGGAGGGGACATTGCTCCATCCCAATCCGCAGTCCCTCCATCTCACCGCATGGCTGCAGAGGGCTTGGCTTCCACAACGTTAACCTTTCCCAGAAGGTTAAGGACATCCTCCTGGCTTCTAGGAAGCCATCCACTAGGCGCTCCTATGCCTTCAAGTGATGTAGATTTGCTCTATGATGTTCTGAGATGGATCTTTACCCCTTCTCAGGTCCGGTGGAGGCATCTATGTTCTTCTGGACTCAAAACCAATTCAGTAAGAGTACACCTAAGTGCGATTGTGACCTCTCATATGCCCTTGAATGGCCAGCCCATCTCTTCTCAGCCACTTGTAGCATGCTTCATTGGGGGTCTTCTATTAACCAAACCTCCCATTTAGTCCCCTCCAGTGGCGTTGGATCTTAGTGTTGTTTTAGGACTTCTCAAGCCGCCCTTTGAACCTCTAGCCATTACCTCACTGAAGTTTCTCACGTGGAAGGTCACCTTCCTTATAGCCCTTATAGGCTTAAGCCACACGAGAGGGAAGTACTCTCTTCGCGGCTTGAAAAGCCCGCCGCTGAAGGAGCAGACTCAGGGCTCTTCCCGGGCAGAGGGGAAGGGACCGCGAGACAGCTGATTCTGCCGCTGCCACGGCGACAGCAGCAGAAGCCAGGGTTTTGTTTTGTTTTTTATTTACCTGGGCTGATGGTGGGGGAGGGGGGGAGGTTAGGACTGGAAATGGGCTGATGGGGGTTAGGAAGGACTGGAGGTGGGCTGATGGGGGGAGTTAGGACTGGTAATGAGCTATGGAGGGGCTAAGACTGAAATGGGGTAATGGGGGGTTAGGACTGGAAGTGGGCTAATGGCGGGGGGGTGGTTAGGACTGGTAATGGGCAATGGTGGGGGCTAGGACTGGAAATGGGCAGATGGGGGTTAGGACTGGAGGTGGGCTGATTGGTGGGTTAGGACTGGTAATGGGCTATGGTGGGGTTAAGAATGAAAATGGGGTGATGGGAGGGTTAGGTCTGGAAGTGGGCTGTTGGGGGGCTTAGGACTGGTAATGGGCTATGGGGGGGGCTAGAAATGGTAATGGAATGTGGGGGGTTGCTAGGACTGGAAATGGGCTTAGTTGGGGGGGAGCTAGGACAGGAAATGGGCTGATGGTGGGGCTAGGATAGGACTGGAAACGGGCTGAAGCGGGGACTAGAAGGGAGGGGATGCTGGGTGGGGCTGGAACTAGAAGGGAGCTGATGTTGGGGGAGGATTAGAATGGGATGGGGCTGGGAGAGTGAAATGGAGAGGGGAAAAATATTTTGTGTGGGAGGGAAGAAAAATCTACAATTGGCCGAGTATTGGGAGAGTAAGTGGTGATTGAGGATGGAGGGGTAAAATTTGAGTGGATGAATTAGGAATGAGAAAGGAGCAAAAGGAGAAAGATTAGTATGTTAAAGCAGATGTAGAGAGAGAATGGAAAAACAACTAGAAGAGAGAAGAAAGGACAAATGGACAGCAGACGATGGAGAGTTAGCAGAAGACATGAAGAAACCAGAAGAAAGTGGCTGGAACAATTGCAACTGAAAAAAATGCACAAACGGTAGAAAAATATCTATTTTGAATTTATTAACTGGAATATGTCAGCTCTGGGAAATATGCATCATTAACGTCTGCGCTTTGTATGGTAACATTATGCAAATATTTATGCAAATGAGGCCCCGCGTCTTATGCGGCCCGCGGGTTACTTTACAAGTCCTCATTTGGCCCTCAAAGCAATTTGAGTTTGAGACCCCTGGCCTAGAGAATCTTCCACTATGGCAGCTGCTTCTTTCTCTCATAGTTCTTGCAGTTCCTTGGGGTGTGCCTTATTTGCTGTAGCAAGCCTATTTTGTCCAACTCCATAGCGTCCACCTGTGGGTCTCCATATTAGACCGGATTTCTCTGGTGGTTATGCCAGGGTATGCAGCTGTCCCCTTGGCTTGCTCTTTGTTCTTCATAGGATTTGTTCCCTATCCTTATGGCAGTGATGGGGCTGCTCAGTGCAAACAATCTGCTTTGTTGGTCTCTTTTTTTTTTTTTCTTCCTTGTTGGAAGCATCCTGCTCCTGGAAAGGTCTTCCAGGGTCAGCCTGTCCAATCGGCCTGCTCGCTGCCTGGTTTGGTCAGTGCAGGGGTGGTGCAACATGTCTTCAACTGGGCCATTCAGCGTGTTTGCCACTGGTGCAATAGCTGTAGTGTGTCGGCCGGCAGTAAGTAGAAGCTTTTCCAGAGGAACTTCTTCTGTCCTGAAATGGTGCTCCATCGCTTAGCCCTTTCAGGTTGACAGCTGTCGTCTTCGGACTTGACTCTGGAGATGAGTTTTTTGATTGGGGTCTCGCAGTGTAACTTAGTAGCTGTTTCATAGTACGATCATCAGGGTTGGAGCTGATTCTTTCAGCCAGCGTCCTGGTTTCGGGGCCAAGAAGGGTGTTCTCCGATGGCCTGATGGTGACCTCTTCAGTTGCCCAGGTGGTAACGTTTAATTAAATTTGTCAGACAAGACCTGCCACTAGTAAAACCATGCTGCCTCAGATCCTGCAATCCATTGAACTCCAGAAACATCACTAACCTCAGTTTTAGCAGCTTTTCCATTCATTTACTCACCACAGAAGTCAAACTAACTGTCCTATAGTTCTCAATCTCATCCTTCCTTCCGCTTTTGTGTAAAGGGACCACACGTGCCTTTCTCCAGTCCTCTGGGACCACTGTTGACTCTAAAGGAGCATTGAAAAGGTCAGACAGTGGAGCCTCTAGAACTTCCCTAAGTTCCTTCAGTACTCTTTGTATCTCATACGGCCCCATCATTTTGTCTACTCTTGGTTTAGCTAGTTCCTCACGAACACAGTGTTTTGAAAATCGTTCAAGATCCCCTTCACTTCTTTTCTTATTTGTGGGTATTTCCTGAGGTCCTGCTTCTGGCCCTTTATCTGTGAACACAGAACAAAAATATTTTTTAAGCAATTCCACTTTATCCTAGTTAGCTTCTACATATAACTCTCCTTCACCCATGAGTCTGACAATATCACTTTTGCACTTCCTCTTCTCACTAACATATCTGAAGAATGTCTTCCCCCCCCTCCCCCCACCCCACCATATTTTACTGCATTGGCTATTTTTCCTCCATTTGTATCTTTCCTGAAAACTTTTGTAGCTTCTGTAAGTTTTTCCAAATATTGATGCTTGTCTTCCTCTATCTGTGATCTCTTGTATTTTATGAAGGCCACCCTCTTTCTTCATTTTTTCAGCTGCTACTTTTGAGAACCATAGTGGCCACTTTTTCCTTTTAAATTTATTTACTTTCCTAACAAGAAGTTTTATTGCCCTTAAAATATCCTCTTTCAGTTTTGCGCATTGCTTTTCTACATGTGTTAGCCGTTCCCATCCCACTAACATCTCTTTTGAGGTATTGTCCCATCTTGGTAAAGTTTCCTAAAGTCTGAGACCCTCGCTTTAGAATGGACTTTATCAGCCCTAGTCCTAATAGTGAACCACACTATCTGATGATCACTGGATTGAAGATGATCTCCCACTATAACATCAGAAACACTTTCCGATTGGTAAGCACCAGTTTCAGTATGGCCCCTTCATGTGTGGGTTCTGTTATTAGTTGCTGGAATATTTCCCCCTGTTGAGAATCCAGGAACTCCTTACTTCTAGATGACATCGCAGCAGAGATGTGCCAACCAATTTCCGGAATATTAAAATCACCAGTCAATAGCACTTCTCCTTTCATGGCAATACTGCGAATGTCTTCAATTAAATCTCTGTCCACTTCTGCTGCCTGAGAAGGAGATCTGTATATCGCACCAATGCAAATGGATTCCCCATTCCCTCTTTCAAGTTTAACCCACAGTGCCTCTTCCTTCCCTTGTAAGCCCTGTAATTCTGTAGCTTCAATATTATTTTTTAACATATAGTGCCACTTCTCCCCTTCTTACCCTGTCCTTCCTGAATAAAGTATAGCCCGGTATAATTACATCTCAGTCATGGTTGACCTTGAGCCATGTCTCCGTAATTGCCACTAAATCTAAGTTATCTTCTTCCATTAAAGCTTTAACATCTGGGATCTTATTTCCCACACTGCTTTCTAGATATTGTCCCTTTTACCCATTTCTACAGAGGTATTTAATGTTATCTCCAGGAACAAGCATGAATGCAGTCTTCGCATATGTAGGAAAGCCTTTGGGGCACTATACTGTGCCTGCATGCTTGCCTTCTCAACTCCTCTCCTCAGTTCTTCGTTTTCCGCGGAGCCAGTAGGACACATTGTCCTGTCACTGCTGAAAGTCTCTTTTTTGTGCCCTTCAGGGTACATCATGCTTCTGTCTTCCTGTCGACACTGGTTCCATCGAATCCGACAGTGGTCACAATAATTCTTCCTTTATTTTTTTCAATTTTTCTCTGTTCTTTTCTATTGATTTTTACCATGGTTCTCACCACTAAACTAGGCCTCCATAGCCTTATCTTCAATGTCAAAGAAAACTTTTTAGACATGGAAAAGCCAGTCTTCGACATTGTATCAAGTGTGCCAGTAGCATTTTGACCACGAATAAACATGAATGCAGTCTAAAATGTTTGGGTCCTGAACATGAACCCACGTCTTGTCCTTTGTGCCAACAAATGACAAAGAGAAGCCTCAAGAACTAAGCCAGACAGTTTGGATCATTGTTTCCCTTGGACTCTGTTTCAGTGGCTTCCATTTCATCAAGGGCATTGACGTCTAATCACGGGACTCGGGCTTCTTCAAAGTCCAGACACAGAAGTAAGTCAGTCTGTGGCCATTTCCAAATCTTCAGCATCAAAGACTAATTCCGATGCCAGGGAAGAGTTCCATCATAGGCGTTATGATGCCCCTAGATGCGCTTCCAATGCAGACCGGTCAGCCAAACAGCCCCAGCGGGAGGATCTGTCCTCCAGAGCACAAGTAGGGCTCTGGGACCTCCCGAGGCCATCCTCCTAGACCTGCGCATGCTGGCTCTCGCTGGAAGCCTCAGTATCGATAACATAGAGAGCTTCAGGAATGCAGACTTCGGCACTGAGCCTACAGCCAGGTGTATTGGGCCAGATGCCGGCTCTCAGACCAGCATCATTGGAGCACTCGAGACCGATTCTACTGTTGGAACCGGTTGATGCACCCTGTATCCAACAGACTCAGACCGTCATCGCTGTCTGTTTCAATACCTCTGAGTATCTGTATTGACATCGACTGTTGACAAAGCATTGAGGTCGAACCTAAGATCACTGATACTTTGATTTCTTGCCGGACTCTGATTCAAGTTCTTCAGAATCTGACTGGGTTCACTCGATTCTCGACTTCCCTTCAGACCCTTCGCTGCCTCAGGAATAGCGTCGGTCCTCACCAGAAGATATGTCCTTTCAGGACGTCATATGTGACATGGCAGCAGGGCTCTCCATCACAGTAGCCTCGGAAAAGAAACCAAGAGCAGAGGAATTAGAGATACTCCAATACTCTCCCACGCACAAGGAGGCGATTACCTTACCAGTGCATCATATCCTGCAGGATCTTATGCTCCACATGTGGGAGGCGCCCCGCTCATGGTTCCGCCTATGAATAAGAGTGCCCTGGCTTCCAAAAACCTCAGCTTCCCCAACACTCAATGATGGTGGAATCGGCGATGCACCAAATAAGAAGCTCAAAGAGCCATTCATCCATGTCTCCTGGCAGAGACGCGAGGACACTCAATGCCTTTGGGTGATGATGTTACCAGGCATGCATGTTGGCCTCCAGAAGCAACTCTTACATGCTGTACATGTGCATATTTCTGAAGGATATCACCCAAGGATAGGGAGACGTTTGTCCCCCTGCTTCCTGAGGATAAGAGGAGCGTATTACAGACACTCATCAAGCAAGGCTAGAACACTTCTAAGTTTCTTACCAGGGCCTCTTTTGATGCTTTTGAATCTACAAGCAGAGCTTCTGCAGTCTGCATTGGGGCTCGCCGAATAGCCTGGTTACAGGCATCAGGCCTCGAGCAATGGGTCCAGGATAAACTGGCCAGTATCCCATGTACTGGAGAAAACCTTTTTTTGGCAAAGATTAGAGGGAAAAAGCAGGGGAGATTGAAACTGATCTCACCCTAAAACGCTTTTCCAGGAAAACAGTTGTCCCATCCAAAAGGAAGGCTCTTCCCAAAAAATCCTTTTTATTCTAAAAAGAAGAGATGATATCCTCCTTACCCACCTTCTGTTGCCTATCAATCTCAGCAGAGGCAGCAGGGTCCTTGTCGACCCAAGAAACCCAAGGCTTCTAAGCCTCAAGCAGCTGCATAGGCATAGCCTGCACCTGGTTTTTTGACTCCTTCCTAGAGAGCATTGCCAATCTACCACCGGAGGCTCCCCAGCCCCTCCACATAGCAGGCAGACTTTGTTACTATGCCCACAGGTGGCACCTTATAACATCAGAGCAGTGGATGCTCCAGATTGTCCAAAGGGATTATCAACTTCACTTCAAAACCTTACCTCCCCCTCCCCCCACCTCCTTCACAAAGGATTATACCCTCTCAAGCCCTCATGGATCCTTTACAATCTGGCTTTTGTCCTTTACATTCTACTAAAATGGCTCTTGGCAAAGTCTCCAGTGACCTGTTCCTGACTAAATCCAAGGGCTTTTACTCTATCCTCATCTTTCTTGACCTTTCTACTGTTTTGGACACACTTCACCACAACTTTCTCTTTGATACCTTGTCTTCGTTTGGTTTTAAGGGCTCTGCTATCCTTGTTCTCTTCTTATCTCTCCCAACGCTCTTTCAGTGTTTGTTCTTGTGGATCCTTCTCATCTCCAGGAACAAGCAGGAATGAGTCTTCACATATGGGTACGTCGGCGCCGACGGAGCCCGCACGGAAATGCTCCCCAGCATCCAAACAGAAAGCTTTTGGGAGCATCCCTCGCGCCTGCACGGTGACTTCCCGCCTTTCCCACTGTCTCTCCCCAGTTTTCGTTTTTCCGCGGAGCCAACAGGACGTACCTCCTGTCACTGCAGAAACATTTTTCTTTAAAATCCCTTTTTTCTTGTTTTCTTGTGGTCGCGGCTGTCTTTCCCGTCGATACCGGCACCGCCGGTGCTTTATTCTTTTCTTTTCAAACTTAGAGAATTAACTTCTCGTTTTTTTCTTTTATCTAATCGAGGCCTAACAGGCCTTTCCAACATGGAGCCTTCTTCCCCTAAGAAGTGCCTTCACTGCGGAAACTTAGTTTTCTTTTTAGACTCCAGTGCCTGGTGTCTATCCTGTTTGGGTCCTGACCCCTTTTCCATGGGTCCATCAGGCTTTAGTATCGGGAGAAGACCTTCTCTTTTTCGGGTATCCCTCGATGCCATTTTTCCTCCTGTGGTGAGGACACGGGTTTATTCTTCTCTCCAGGATCAGGTAACCCACAAAAAGTCTGTTAAGACTGGCCAATTCTTGATGGGTATGTCTCATGCCCAGCATGATGACGGCTCCGGCCTTGCCCTCAAGACCCCATTGGCAGTAAGACCCCGGCGGGAGTCTTCGGGCTCCAAAGCATTTACGGGGTTTCAGGTTGTTCCTGGGGTTCACTCCTCACAGAACATACCTGAGCCATGCTCGGGGGTGGTATCCGCTTCGAGCGGTACCGATCCCCCGGCATCGGCACCGGTGTCGAGTGCTCCACTCTTCACCGAGGATCGTCAGCTGGTGTCCTCGGTGTCTTCGGGACCGATCGACCCGAACCGGACTGGTTTTCCTGCTTCCCAGCCATGCGCGGGGTTGGTGCCGGCTTCGAGCGGTGCCGATCCCCCGGCATCGGCACCGGTGTCGAGTGCTCTGCTCTTCACCAGGGATCGTCGTCGGGAGTCCTCGGTGCCTTCGGGGCCGATCGATACGACCCAGTCTAGATTTCCTGTATCCCAGCCAACCGCGGGGTTGATACCGGCGTCGAGCGGTACTGATGCCCGGCGTCGGCATCGGTGTCGAGTGTTCCACTCCTCACCGGGGATCGTCATCTGGTGCCCTGGGTACCTTCGGGGCCGACCAATGCGCCCCGGATGGGCTTTCCTCTATCTGCGCCAGGCTTGGGGGGGTACCGGCTTCGAGCGGTACCGATACCCCGACATCGGCGCCAGTGTCGAGTGTTCCTCTCTTCACCGGGCGTCGTCCTCGGTGCCTTCGGTACCGATCGATACGATTCCGATTGACCTTCAGGTAGCGGCATCGCCGATTCCAGCACCGACGCTCGGTTCGATGCCCAGTCTGGAATCCATATCCAGTCTAGATGACTTGGTCCCGACGCGTTTTGGAGCCGATCCATGTCGCCTCCGACTACGCAATACCGGGGATGATCACCAAAGCTCTCTGGTTACCTCGGTACCGCTTCGGCAACCTCCGATGCCGGTACCGGTGTCGACGTCGTTTCCTGCAGTTCCATCGGTGCCATCGATCCTTTCTATGCCTAGCTTGGAATCGATACCGAGAACCGACGACGCAGTACTAACTGCCTCTAATCAGAACTGTCAGTATCGTTCTCCATCTCGCAGGATTCGTTTTATGCACCAGTCCAGTAGGTCTTCTGGTGTTCGCGCTGCTCATTCAACCTCAGCCTGCCCAGGAATAGTTCCTCTGGGAGATCCTTCTTTTCAGGCATTTCTCCTGGACATGGCAGCCTTTCTTGCCATTCCTATTCCTGGTCCTACTCTTGACCAAGATCCTGCGGAAAAGGAAACCATAATGCTTCCTTTGCATCAGTCTTTGCAGGACCTTCTTCTGAGGATTTGGGAATCACCTTTAAAGGTTCCTGCGCCTTCTACAGCCATGAATGTTCTGTATCAGGTGCCTCCCTCTCCGGGTTTCAGAAAAGCCAACTTCCGCACCATTCCATTGTAGTGGACTCAGCAATGAGGAAGGTCAGAAGCAAGAAGAAACATTCTTCTTTCCCACCAGGTCGTGCATCTAAAAACACTTGATGCCTTTGGACGTCAAACCTTCCAAACTTCTATGTTGGCTTCAAGAATTATTTCATATATTTTTTATATGAGTCTCACACTTCAGGAGGTCACAGAGAAGTTATCTCTTTTGTCTCCTTTTTTGTCAGAACCCAAGGCCTCTGACTATTCCTTGCTTCTTAATCATAGCAGGAATATCTCTTGGTTCCTTTCTCGCGCTTCTCTAGACTTTTTTGAGTCTGTTAGCAGATCCTCTGCTATTGCCATTGGAGCGCGTCGTACAGCGTGGCTGCAGGCTTCAGACTTGAGCAGATGGGCAAAACATACACTGGGTAATTCTCCTTGTACTGGAGACAATCTTTTCAATAGAGAAGCTTTACGTCAGGTTGCTCATTGCTCCACTGACTTTCCTAGTTCTGGAAACCATCCTAAGCCCTCTTTTTCCCCAGGACGTGGGAAATGTCCTGCCAAACCTTCTCTCCCGAAGAAGAGAAAGTTTCATCCTTCTTCTGCCCATCCTCCTGGTGTACCCAAGCAAGGGACATCTCATCCTAGTCTGAAGTCTCCAGACTCTACCCAGTCTGCTCATAACCAGCAACCATAGGTTCCTGTGTATTGCAATCTACAGTTAACTTTCCCTTAGCAGAAGTTTATTCTTCAAACTCTACACTGGTTTCTTTTCCAGTATGCTATGCCCTCGGATACTTTTGTCCATGGGTTGCAGAATTCTCCCATTCTTACTACCACGAAGGGAGGTCACAACTATCCCATGATAGATTCTGTCCCCATATGGACATCTTTTCCTTCAGCTGCCTTACCCTAGGGTAAGTCACTCCCCCCCCCCCCCTCTCTTCCAGGGTTTCCCCTGCTTGAGTTGGTGCCATACTGAAACGCTTTTTTTCTTCCAGTGTAGCCTGTTTGTTTTTCCTTCACTGCGTGCTCTGAACAACTCATCGGACAGGGACGGAGAGGCTCTCCGCTGCCTTTGTCTGTTTTCTCTCTGTTTTCTACAGGAGAATCCCCTCTGTCGGTTTGTTCAGTTGCTGTGTATGCGGGAGTTCCAGTGATTACTTTTAATGCTCATTGCAAGCTGCTTGCAACTATCCTGCATAATACTATTCACTGCAGCTTATCTTCTTCTAGCCATATCCTTTCCTCGGATGTGGCAACACGCCTGACGTCTGTCAGTTTTATCTTATCATTCTCCTGCACAATGCTCTCGGCAACCTTCGGAGAAGCTTCTACTCTGGGCCCTTACCACAGAGCATTGACCTTTGTCTCTGAGGGTCTTTCATGTACAGCAGATGAGCTTTTCTGCGTGAATGTCCACGGAGTTCCCAATCTGACCGGCCTGTTCCTTACAGCTTGGCATTATGTTCTTCTACTCCACTGGACAACGCATACTCCTCTATCGTACATGATACCCCTGAACCCCTTGGGGGGTCACTCTGGTATCTTCGTCTATGCATTCTTCTTGTCCTTTGGACCGATCAGAGTCCTAAAGTACTGCTGAGTACTCTTGCCAGACTACTGTTATCCTCTGTTTTTCACGCAACCATACTGGTTCTTCCACTGACCTACATTCCTGCTCCACAGAAATCGATTCTCTACATTTCTTCAGGTGGGTTCGCCCCCTATTATTGGGTGAATTTTTTCCCATCACATTCCCCATGTGAATGTTCTTTCTTCTGTGGCTCAGTTGCAGGCATGTATTCTGAAACATTATTTTTATGTATGGGGGCATACATGTTTTTGTACCCGGGGTGGGCGTCAACCATCCCACCTCTACCTATACATATGTCTATCTACATGTCTATATGTAGATATGTATATCAACAACAACAAAAAAAAAACTTCTTGTCTACATACATATATTCTCATAGGTATAGATATGTATGTCTTCCGGATATACATAAAAATATATGTATATAGGCATACGCGTATTGGGAGATGTCCATAGCACCCTATGTCTACCTATCTCCCTGACTGTCGGTGCTTAGGTTTTTATTTTCTTATGGGGTCCGGACAGTCAGCTTGCCTATTATCATACGGCTCAGTGGCTGGGACGGGTTATACTAACCATTGCTGCTGTGACGTCAACAGCTTCTATTTTTGTTATACATCTCCCTATCTGTGCAGTCTCAAACCTTTATGTCTTCCTTTCGCTTAACAGCTAGGAAGGACAGTGTACACCTTCAGTGTTCCTGAGTACACTTCTGTTCTCCTTGGGAATAGGGGCTTTTTTACATACCCTCTCTTCCCTTCCGGACTGGGCTAATTTTCCAGATCGGTCAGTCTTCTTCTTTAGTCCTCAATGTTTATGACTCTGTACCTGATTGAGTTATCAGCTTTCCCATAAAGCTTTTCATTGGAGACCTGCCGATCTTCTCCTGCCCCGGTTGACACCTGGGTCACCTGCCCATTCCAGGTTTGAACTTCTTCCTCGCTGCTGTGGAGTCACCTTGAAGATTCCGCTACTGCATCTACAGTCTACTTCCTACAATCCAGTAGGTAAGCTCTATATTGTGCTATTTCATTAAATATTTTGAAGATACTTGACATACCTTCTAAAGACTTTTTTTTCCCTGTAGTCTTTAGATTCGCTGTTCCTCCACAGCTCTGCTCTATTCAACTCCTACCCTCCATCCCCCAGGGGATGCCGGAGATCCAGGTTTGGGAAATGCCGTCCTGTTCCAGGGATGCGCATTTTATGGGATCTCCCCTGGCACCCACAGCTAGGGAGTCCCCATATGTGAAGACTCATTCCTGCTTGTTCCTGGAGATAGCACAGTTACTTACCTGTAACAGGTGATCTCCGGAACAGCAGGAATTAGTCTTCACAACCCACCCACCTCCCCTAGGAGTTGTATCTATCTATTTCCTTTCCTCTTTCTCTCCTTCTGTCTCAGCTATGAAACTCAACTGGGGAGAGACAGTGGGAAAGGCGGGAAGTCACCGCGCAGGCGCGAGGGATGCTCCCAAAAGCTTTCTGTTTGGATGCTGGGGAGCATTTCCGTGCGGGCTCCGTCGGCGCCGACGTACCCATATGTGAAGACTAATTCCTGCTGTTCCGGAGATCACCTGTTACAGGTAAGTAACTGTGCTTACTGCTATCCTGTTTTCAGTTGGTGTACCCCAAGGATCTGTCTTGGGTCCACTCCTTTTCTCTTTCTATACAGTCCCTTTGTGCACTCATCTCTTCCCATGACTTTCGGTACCATCTTTACACTTATGACTCCCAGATTTACCTCTCTACACCTGAGATCTCTCCGACAATCCAGGCCAGAATTTTTGCCTGCCTTGCTGACTTTGTTGCTTGGATTTCTCACTGTCGCTTGAAATTGAACATGGCCAAAACTGAGCTGCTTTATTTTTCCACCTAAACCCTCCTATCCCCTTCCTCTTTTCTCAGTCTCTATGGATAACTCTCTACTCCCCCTGTCTCCTCAGCTCGCACCCTTAGGGTTGTCTTTGACTTCTCTCTCTCCTTCTCCACACACATTCAACTGATAGCTAAAATCTACTCTCTTTCTCTGTAACATCAACAAAATTCCCCTATTCCTTTCTGAACACACTACTAAGACACTTATCCACTCTTAGTCACCTCCCGTCTAGATTATTGTAACTTACTGCTTGCTGATCTCTCTCCGAATCATCTCTCTCCCCTTCAATCTGTTCAATATTCTGCTTCATTGCTAATCTTCCACCAGCCTCATCATGCTGATATTACCCCTCTTGTCATGTCACTTCATTGGCTCCCTTTCCGTTTCTGCATCCAGTTCAAACTTCTCCTGCTGACCTATAAGTGCATTCACTCTGCAGCTCCTCACTACCTTTCCTCTCTTATCACTCCATACACCCCTTCTCGGGAACACTGCTCTTCTGGTAAATTGCTTCTATCTATCCCCTTCTCTTCTATTGCTAACTCCCAGACTTCGCTCCTTTCACCTTGCTGCTCCTTATGCCTGGAACAGACTATCTGAGTCTATACATCAGGCACCTTCTCTGACCCTTTTCAGATCCAAGCTGAAAACTCACCTTTTTGCTGCTGCTTTCGGATCTTGACTTACCTGATGATCTCTGTGTTTCCTTACCATTTCCCCTAGATATAGCCCTTGTCTACAACAACTGTGTTGTCTGTCTTGACTAGATTATAAGCTCTGATGAGCAGGGATCATCTTTTGCAAGTGTCTGTGCAGCACTGCGTACGTCTTGTAGTGCTATACAAATGTTCAGTCGTAGTAATAGGAGTGGAGGAGTAGCCTAGTGGTTAGAGTAAATGCCGAGTACCCAGAAGGGGTACTAGGATACTATCCAGGGTTCAATTCCCACTGGCACTCCTTGTGACCTTGGGCTAGTCACTTTACCCACTATTGCTTCAGAAGAAAAGGCTTGGCAATCTATCCAGTGATACCTTGCTAAGAAAATCCAGAGGCAGCTGGGTCACACTGTCTTGATGGCACTAAAAAAAAAAAAATGTAGTAGTACAACCCCTTCAAAGCACTGTCTTAAAAGAAGTGGTGACCACCCTGTTGTCCCAGGATGCCATAGAAAGAGTTCCTCCTCCTCAAGAAAAGTTAGACTTCAACTCTCCATACTTTGTCATTCCAAAGAAAACAGGAGGGTTGGATCTCAGAGACCTAAACAAATTCATGGTCCGAAAAAAATTCAAAATGATTTTGCTGGAAGCTCTAATACCATACCTCTGGAGACACGATTGGCTATGTTTTCTAGACATAAAAGAGGCGTGTACGCATTTACTGCTACATCTCTTGCACAGACAGTATCTGTGTCAAGGAAAACATTTATCAGTACTGGGTTCTCCCCTTCGGTCTAGCCTCTGCCCCAAAGGTCTTCACAAAATGCATGGCAGTTGTCGCTGCCTACCTACAACCTTGTGGGTATTTGTCTTTACTTACTTAGATGATTGACTAATCGGGAAGTCTCCTCCCAAGAGGTAAAACTCTCCCTTCATTGCACCATCATGATGTTCCAACACCTGGGGTTTGTCATAATTTATTTATTTATTTATTTAGCTGCATTTATATCCCGCTTTTCACCGGGTCAAAGCGGTTGGGGGATACATTTAACACGAGGGGATATGAGACACATACACTAATACTTACAGGGAACATGGGCAATGGAGGGTTAAGTGGCTTGCCCAAGACCACAAGGAGCACCTGCGGGACTAGAAACCCCAGTCCTTCCGGCCCAAGGTTGCTGTCCTCTAGTGGGATTTGAACCACCGACCTTCTGGCCTGTAGTACCTTGCCCCAACCACTAGGCCACTCCTCCCTCCCTCATAAACTTCCAAAAGTTGCATCTTGCTTCATCCCAACATCTGAAGTTCATCAGAGCACTCTCAGACACTCAAGAGGCCCGAGCTTTCCTCCCACAGGATCACTGGGCCCGCCTCATCATAAGAACATAAGAACATAAGAAATGCCATACTGGGTCAGACCGAGGTCCATCAAGCCCAGTATCCTGTTTCCAACAGTGGCCAATCTAGGTCATACGTACCTAGCAGTTTCCCCAAAAGACACAGGTTCTGCAGTGCTTGTACTAGGCCAAGCATTGATATCCTGGGTCCCTTTTTAATAGTGGTTTATGGACCTTTCCTCCAGGAACTTGTCCAAACCTTTTTTAAACCCAGCTATACTAACAGCCCTTACTACATCCTCCGGTAACAGATTCCAGAGTTTGATTACACGTTGAGAGAAGAAATATTTTCTCCTATTTGTCTTAAATAGTTTACCCTGTAGCTTCATTACATGCCCCCTAGTCCTTCTATATTCTGATAGCGTAAACAATTTATCCACGTTTATCCGTTCCACTCCATTCATTAATTTATACACCTCTATCATATCTCCCCTCAGCCGCCTCTTTTCTAGGTTAAAGAGCCCTAACCTTTTTAGCCTCTCTTCATAGGAGTAGCCTTCCATCCCCTTCACCAATTTGGTGGCTCTTCTCTGTACTTTTTCTAATAACTCTATGTCCTTTTTAAGATACGGTGACCAGAATTGCACACAATATTCAAGGTGCGGTCGTACCATGGAGCGATACAGAGGCATTATAATATCCTTTGTTTTATTCTCCATCCCTTTCCTTAGGATACCTAGCATTCTATTTGCTTTCTTGGCCGCCGCTGCACACTGGGCGGAGGGTTTTAACATGTTATCCACGATGACTCCTAAATCTTTTTCCTGGGTGGTGGTTTCTAATGTGGAGCCTTGCATCTTGTAACTATAGTGTGGGTTGTTCTTTCCTAGGTGCATAACTTTGCACTTGTCCACATTAAATTTCATCTGCCATTTGGATGCCCAGTCTTCCAATTTATCCAGATCCTCCTGCAGTTTTCCACAATCCTCTTGGGTTTTAACAACTTTAAACAGTTTTGTGTCATCTGCAAATTTGATTACCTCACTAGTTATTCCCTTTTCCAGGTCATTTATGAATATGTCAAAAAGTAGCGGACCCAGTACAGATCCCTGGGGTACTCCACTATTCACCTTTTTCCATTGGGAATATTGGCCATTTAGCCCTACCCTCTGCTTTCTATCTTTTAACCAGTTCCCGATCCACAATAGTACACTGCCTCCTATCCCATGACTTTTTAGCTTCGCCAAAAGTCTCTGATGGGGGACCTTGTCAAAAGCTTTCTGAAAGTCCAGATACACTATATCAACCGACTCACCTTTGTCTACCTGTTTATGCACACCTTCAAAAAAACAGATCAGATTAGTAAGACAAGATCTGCCTTGTCTGAAGCCATGTTGGCTGTCTCCCATTAGGCCATGACTATCTACATGCTGTGTAATTTTGTTCTTTATGATGGCTTCTACCATTTTCCCTGGTACTGACGTCAGGCTCACCGGTCTGTAATTTCCCGGGTCACCCCTGGAACCCTTTTTAAAAATTGGTGTTACGTTGGCGACCCTCCAATCTTCAGGTATTACAGATGATTTTAATGAAAGTTCACAGATTACCAATAACAGGTCTGCAATCTCATATTTCAGTTCTTTCAACACTCTGGGATGTATACCATCCGGTCCAGGTGATTTGCTACTATTCAGTTTATCAAATAGTTGTAATATATCTTCCCGGTGTGTAGCGATATTTCTCTCAATTCCTCTGCAGTATCACCTTTAAATACCACTTCAGTCTTGGGTAACACCCCTACATCTTCCTCAGGTAAAGACCGAAGCAAAGAATTCATTCAGTCTCTGCTATAGCCTTGTCTCCTCTTACTGCCCCTTTTACCCCTCTATCATCTAATGGTCCAATTGACTCTCTCACAGGCCTTTTGCTACGAATGTACTTGAAAAAGTCTTTATTTCGTGTTTTTGCTTCCGTAGCAAGTTTCTTCTCAAATTCCCGCTTTGCCTGCCTTATCAATGCTTTGCATTTAACTTGCCAGTGCTTGTGCTGTTTCCAGTTTTCATCATTGGCTCTTTTTTCCATTTTCTGAAGGTTGCTCTTTTGGCAGCAACAGCCTCTCTGACCTCACCTTTAAACCATGCTGGCAGTTTTTTGGACTTTCTTCCACTTTTCTTAATGCGTGGAATACAGCTGGTCTGGGCTTCGAGGATAGTATTTTTAAATAACACCCAAGCTTGCTGTAAGTCTTTAACCTTTGGAACCGCTCCTTTTAGTTTTTCCGAACTATATTCCTCATTCTATCATAGTCACCCTTTTGAAAGTTAAAAGGTAGTACTGTGGATTCCTTTACTATCTGTCCTCCACTGATTAAATCAAACATGATCATACTATGATCACTATTGCCAAGTGGTCCCAACACCCTTATTTCTTGCACCAGATCTGGCGTTCCACTAAGGACTAGGTCCAGTATGGCTTCCCCTCTGGTCGGTTCATGAACCAGCTGCTCCAAGAAGCAGTCATTTATTTCATCTAGAAACTTTATCTCTTTAGCTTGTCCTGCTGTGACACTGTCCCAGTCGATACCGGGGTAATTGAAATCACCCATTATTACTACTCTGTTGTGGCTTTTGTTAGCTTCCTTGATTTCTTTGAGCATTTCATCATCCATTTGTTCATTCTGGCCAGGTGGTCGATAGTATACTCCCACTGCCATCACCTTCCCCTTCATAAATGGAATTTCAATCCATAGAGATTCTACAGCATATTTTGTTCCCTGCAAAACTTTAATCCTTTCTGAATCAATGCCCTCTCTAACATAGAGCGCAACCCCTCCACCAATTTGTTCAGCTCTATCATTACGATATAGTTTGTATCCAGGTATCACAGTGTCCCACTGGTTATCCTCCTTCCACCATGTCTCTGAGAGTGCAATCATATCTAACCTCTCATTTAATGCTATATATTCTAATTCTCCCATCTTATTGTTTAGACTTCTAGCATTGGCATACAAGCATTTTAGAGACTGCATTTTATTAATATTAATCTGGCTATTGGTAGGCATGGGTAATTGGGAATCTTTATGCTCTGTCTGCTCCTTACTCAAGGGCATTTGGGCTACTATACTCCCTTTTGGAACCTCACTGCTTTTGGTAGTATCCTTCAAGGATACCTTTGTCCGAACCGTGCGCTCCTGGGTGACTGTCGGCTTTCCCCTATTTTCTAGTTTAAAAGCTTCTCTATCTCTTTTTTAAAGGTTAATGCCAGCAGTCTGGTCCCATCCTGATTAAGGTGAAGCCCATCCCTTCGGAAGAGCCCCCCCTTTCCCCAGAATGTTCCCCAGTTCCTAACAAATCCAAAACCCTCATCCTTGCACCATTGTCTCATCCACGCATTGAGACTCCGGAGCTCTGCCTGTCTTTTGGGTCCTGCACGTGGAACAGGAAGCATTTCGGAGAACGCTATCCTGGAAGTTCTGGATTTCAAGCTGGCAAAAGGGGTTCAACAGCAAAGCCGAGCAACAGCTCGAGAGATGCTAAGACTATTAGGACACATGGCCTCTATGGTCCATGTCATCCCCAATGCTCAATTACACATGCGACAAGCACAATGGACTCTGTCTTCCCAATAGACTCAAGTGAAGGGTCGACTCTAATACAAGATCCACATCACCCCTCAATTGATCAAGTCTCTTCATTGGTGGTGCCTCCCACAAAACCTACTCGTTGGGGCACCTTTTCAGAATCTTCTACCTCTATGCACCCTGATGACAGATGCTTCCAAGCTGGGTTGGGGGTGCATCTGAAGAACCTGACCACACAGGGATTGTGAACACAACAGGAATCTTTCATGCAGATCATCCTGCTAGAACTACAGGCACTGAAAAATGCTCTTGGGGTTTTTCAACCCCAACTATCGGGCAACCTCTTCTTGTCAGAATGGACAACCAAGTTGCCATGTTCTACATAAACAAACAAGGGGGAACGGGGTCCCGTCTTCTCTATAAAGAAGCAATTTGCCTATGGTCGTTTTCCATCTCTCACCGCATCCACCTCAGAACAGTGTGCCCCCTGGATGAACTCAACGTCCTAGCAGATAGGCTAAGCCATATCATTCGTCCAGATGAATGGACCTTGCATCAGAAGATGGCTGCTCGGATCTTCCAAATGTGGGGAACCCCATTCATAGATCTTTTTGCCACTCCACAAAACACGCAGCTTCTGCTCTTCTGCTCCAGAGTTCTCTTATTGCACCGGATGCCTTCCTTCTCCACTGGGGACAGGGACTGCTCTACGTATTCCCTCCCATCCCCTTGAAACCCAAGATGCTGTTCAAGCTACAGGGTGACAGGGACTCTCTGATTCTCATAGTCTCCTTTTGGCCCTATCAACTGTGGTTTACTCTGTTTCTTCGTCTTGTGCAGACTCAGTTACTCAACCTGGGATGTGCGCACGACCTCCACTCTAAGGATCATGGGATGCTCATCCATCACTCCCTACGCCTGACAGCATGGCTGCTGAAGGGCTAGTGCTCGCCAGCCTCAACCTATCACAGGCAGTCAAGGATGTCGCCCTTGCATCGTAAAGCTTCCACCAGGCGATCTTATGCCTTTAAATGGCATAGATGTTTCCTTTAGTGCTTCTCAGAGGACCTTGACCTCTTTTCTTGCCTGGTAGAGTTGCTTCTACAGTATCTCCTCCACTTATCCTTGATAGGTCTTAAGATTAACTCATTGAAAGTTCACCTTAATGCCATTGCGACCTCTCACTGACCAGTTGATGGACAGCCTATCTCCTCACACCCCTTAGTAGCACGCTTCATGTGGGGTCTTCTGCTGTCAGAGCCACCCATTAAGCATCTCTGGTGGTTTGGGATCTGTATGTGGTTCTGGCATAACTTCTAAAGCCACCTTTCGTACCTTTAGCCACCACTTCACTGAAGTTTCTATCTTGGGAGGTCATCTTCCTTATTGCCCTCACTTCAGCTCGCCGCAGGCTCTAGTGGCAGATCCCCCTATACTCTGTTCCACCATGACAGGGTGCTTCTGCACACTCATCTGCATTTCCTCCTGAAGGTGGTTTCCTCCTTCCATCTAAAGCAGTCTGTAATCCTCCCAATTTTCTTCCTTAGACCACATGCGTCTCGGGCTGAAGCAGCACTATACACTTTAGACTGCTAGCAAGCACTGACCTATTACTTGGATAGAACTAAAGATCACAGAAAATCCTCTCAATTATTCATTTCTTTTGATCATTTCCTTTGATCACTTCCTGGGCCTACCAGTGACGAAACATGCTCTATGTAGATGGATAGCAAATTGCATTTCTTTTGCTTATGCACAAGCAGGAATCTCATTGGCGGGTATGGCAACATCCATAGCTAATCTCTGTTCAGTAGCCATTGAGGATATTTGCCTGGCAGCTACCTGGTCCTCCATACATACTTTTGCTGCACACTAATGTCTGGACAGAGACTCCCGTCGGGATGCTGTCTTGGACTTAAACACAACATCTACCCTTCATCCTGAACTTCTACAAGATACCAGACAATCATTGGAGGAGTATCGCCTCCTGGAATCATCGAATGGCCCACAGCTCTTCCAGACTCTTCAGCTATGTGTTTTTTGCCTCAGGGATTGCACTACTTCCCCCCCCCCCCCCTACCAGTTTGGTACCTGGGAGTTAGGGAGTACCATATGTGAAGACTGCATTCCTGCTTGTTCCTGAAGATAGCATAGTCACTCACCTGTAGCAGGTGATCTCCGGGAACAGCAGGAATCAGTCTTCATAACCCACCCTCCTCCCCTGGGAGTTGTAGGGTTCTTTTATTTTCTTCTTCTCAGCTACAAACTCAACTGAGGAGAGGAGTTGGGAAGGCAGGCACACAGGTGCAGTGGAGTGCTCCTAAAGGCTTATCTCCAGGAACAAGCAGGAATAAGTCCTCACATATGGGTACGTCGGTACCGACGGAGCCCGTGCGGGAAAGCTCCCCAGCTTCTTAGAATAGAAGCTTTTGGGACCTCCCACTGCACATGCGCACTGCCTTCCCGCCTTCCTGAACAGCTCTCCTCAGTTTCTCTTTTTCCGCGGAGCCAGCAGGTCGTGTTCCTGTCACCGCTGAAGAAATTGTTATTTTATTTGTTTCTTTAGACCGCGTACCTGCCTTCCCCATACCGATACCGGTATCGCCGGTCTTTTCTTTCTTTCTTTAAAAAATTATAATTCTTTTTTCTTATTTTTTAGCTTTTTGGTCACTTCAGAGAGGCCTCTCGGCCTACTCAATTTCTCCTCATGGAGAAGCCAGCCCCTGGATTTAAGAAGTGTACCAAATGTAATGCTGTTATTTCAGTCACAGACACCCATGAATGGTGTCTGAAATGTTTGGGGCCTGACCATTCCATACCGGACTGCCCATCTTGCTCCCACATGTCTAAACGTGGGCTGCAGAACCGGGCCAACAAATTCCATGTGCTGTTTGCTTCAGAGAATACAGCATCACAGTCATCCAGGTCTTCTTCTCCGGATGGATCTCAGGTAACCAAACCTTCTGTGGGCAAGTCCTCAAAGAGCAAATCTCCTTCAAAGCATCGAGAGGCTCTTAGCTTAGAACTTGAGGACTCTGCCCCAGCCAAACAACCCCGGCGGGAAGTCCAACTTCCAAAAACGCCAATTCAGGGGTCTCAGGTTGATATCGATGCTACGGCCTCGACAGATCACCTGTTAGCCTGCTCTGGGGTACCGGGTCACTCCGGTACCGACATCCAGGCAGCTATGGCGTCCATGGGCGATACTGTACAGTCCATGCAGCAGGCCGTCATGGCTTTCATTAAAGCTGCAACGCCATCGGTTCCGCTTTCAGCGGTTCCGGGCCCGATACCGGTATCGTCCGCCATGCCGGTATCGAGGCCGTCCACCTCTAAACGCAAGTCGGTACCGTATGGGCTTTCGCTCCATACCGGTTCCATACCCGATACGCCCGATATCGATACCGATCGGTACGCGTATCGTGCGTTAGAGGAAAGCACCGATTCCTCTGAGGATTTTCACTCCTCTGATGATTCTGCTGAGTTTTCACTCAACTTACCTGAGGAGCCCTCTTCTCCTAAAAGGAGAATGTCCCCTCCAGAGGATTTGTCCTTCCAGGACTTTGTTTTAGATATGGCTACAGCCCTTTCTATTACCACATCCTCTGAAAAGGAACCCAGATCCAAAAAACTGGATATTTTGGGATACTCAAAGGCCCCTAAGGAGGCAGTTACCCTGCCTATCCATGAAATCCTTCAAGAACAACTGATGGATTTCTGGGAAAATCCTTTGACTTTGTCTCCTTATTCCCGTAGGTTGGACACCATGTATAGGGTCCCTCCTTCTCCTGGTTTCCAAAAGACTCAATTGCCCCACCACTCTATTGTGGTGAAGTCTGCAATGAAGAAGATTAGGAGTACCAAAAGGCACTCTTCCACCCCTCCAGGACGGGAATGTAAGACTTTGGACTCTTTTGGTAGGAAAATTTTCCAGGCTAGTATGCTTATAGCCAGGATTAATTCCTACAGTCTCTATATGGGCATGTTCCTGGAGGAACTTGCCAAAAAGGTGCGGCATTTTGCCCCCTTTATCCCTGAGGATAAAAAGCAGGGATTCCTTTCCCTAGTGAAACAACTCTTAGAGGTTTCTAAGTTCTCTAATAGGGCAGCATATGATTCCTTTGAGGGAGCCAGTAGGGCTTCGGGCATTGCTATTGCAGCCCGACGTCTTGCTTGGCTCCAGGCCTCTGATCTGGAACCTTGGGTTCTAGATGGCTTACGGAATCTGCCCTGTACAGGTGAGAACTTATTTGGGGAAGAGTGGCAAATCAAAGCCACCCAGATGGATGCTGAAAATGCCACCTTGGAAAGACTTTCAAAGTCCACTTCAATTCCTACTAAGAAAAAGTCTTTTAAAAGGCCTTACTATAAGAAGGCCAGAGTTGCTTCAAATACTGGCCAGCAGTCTTCTCAACCTCGCTATACTGCTAAGCGTCAGCAATCCAAACAAGCACGAGCTAAGCCTGCAGCAGCTACTGTAGCTCAGCAGGCTCCAACCCCTCAGGGGTTTTGACTTGCTCCTAGGGAACTTGCCACTTCTGGTTCTAACACAACCAGAACCTCTCACCATACCCGGAAGGTTGGTTCACTTTGCTCCCAGATGGGAACAAATCACAACAGAACAATGGACCCTCTCTATCATTCGAGAGGGTTACAAACTTCATTTCTCCAGCCTTCCTCCCCATCATATGGTGAGACCATTCAATTCTCCCCCATCTCTCCTAACCCTGTTGGGTCAAGAGGTTTCCTCTCTTCTTGCCCAAGGGGCCATAGAAGAGGTTCCTCTTCCTCAACAAGGGTCCGGTTTCTACTCCCCTTATTTTCTCATTCCAAAGAAGACAGGGGGATTCAGACCAATCCTAGATCTGAGAGAATTGAACAAATTTCTCTTCAAGGAGAAATTCAAAATGCTGTCTCTCGGCATTCTCCTTCCTTACCTCCAGGGTCAGGACTGGCTTTGTTCTCTAGACCTACAGGATGCGTATACACATATACTCATCCATCCATCCCACAGAAAGTATCTTCGCTTTCTGTTTCAGGGAAAACATTTCCAATACAGAGTACTCCCCTTCGGTCTAGCCTCTGCTCCAAGAGTATTCACAAAATGCATGGCAGTCGTAGCCGCATTTCTAAGAGGCATGGGAATCTTTGTCTTCCCATATCTGGACGACTGGCTCATCCGAGCTCCAACTCAGTCACAGGCCCAGATTTCCCTGGACCACACAAGGAGCCTTTTGCAGTATCTGGGACTGGTAGTAAACCTTCCCAAGTCCCAACTCATCCCTACTCAATCTCTAGAATTCATAGGGGCCCAGTTGGACACCATCACTGCAAGGGCCTACCTTCCACATGTTCGAGGCCAGCGCCTCCTGAGTTTGGCCTCCCAAGCTCAGTCCAGCACTCACTTGACAGCCAGGGAAATGCTACGCCTACTGGGTCATATGGCCTCCACAGTGCATGTGGTGCCCTATGCTCGTCTTCATATGAGAGCAGCTCAATGGACCCTGGCCACTCAGTGGACTCAGGCGTCAGGAGCGCTCTCAGACCAAATACAAACCTCCGATCGTCTGTTTTGGTCCCTCCACTGGTGGACTTCCACCAAGAATCTGTTGTTGGGGGCTCCATTTCAACCATTGCTACCCCAAGCAACCCTCACAACAGATGCCTCCCAAACAGGGTGGGGAGCCCATCTGCAAACTCTCTCCACTCAGGGCACTTGGTCTCTACAGGAGACCACCCTTCATATCAATCTTCTGGAACTGCGAGCAATTTACCTTGCCCTCAAGGTCTTCCACTCCCTCCTAGCCAACCTCACTGTCCTAGTTCAGACGGACAATCAGGTGGCCATGTTTTACATAAACAAACAAGGAGGGACGGGCTCTCTGTCGCTTTGCAACGAAGCTCTAAGACTATGGGCCTTCGCCAGAGAGCATCAGGTTCACCTGCTAGCAGTGTATCTCCCAGGAGTTCAAAACTCTCGGGCAGACAGGCTCAGTCGAGTTCTGCTGCCACACGAATGGTCCCTACATTTGGACCAAATAAACCGAATCTTTCAGGAATGGGGGACCCCGGACATAGACCTCTTTGCAAGTCCGTGGAATGCCAAACTTCCCCGGTTCTGTTCCAGAACTCCGTGTCAGGGAGCTCAGGCTACGGACGCCTTTCTCCTGAATTGGAGTCAGGCATTCCTATATGCCTTTCCACCCATTCCTTTGATTCCCAAGACTCTGTTCAAACTCCAGAGGGATCATGGAACTATGATCCTCATAGCTCCACGCTGGCCACGCCAAGTGTGGTTCCCTCTACTTCTACAGCTCTCCCAGGGATCCTACTTGGATCTGGGAGCTGCGCCAGACCTCCTGTCTCAGGAGGAGGGGACTTTGTGGCACCCAAACCCCAAATCCCTTCACCTCAGTGCTTGGTTACTGAAGGCTTAAGCCTTCAAGACTTTCATCTTTCCCAACCAGTGAAAGATATCCTTTCTGCCTCTAGGAAACCCTCTACCAGGCGTTCCTATGCTTTCAAATGGAAACGTTTTTCCATTTGGTGTGCTCAGCAGGGTCTTGACCCTCTGGCACTTCCTTTGAATTCTCTTCTTGATTATCTCCTGCATCTATCCAATGCAGGCCTCAAGACGAATTCGGTAAGAGTCCATTTAAGTGCTATTGCAGCATCCTTGCAACATATAAATGGACAACCTATCTCCTCTCATCCTCTTGTTGCAAGATTCATGAGAGGCCTGACTCTCACTAAACCTCCCATCAGACCACCCCCGGTCGCATGGGATTTGAATCTAGTGCTCGGTCAACTTATGAAGCCACCTTTTGAGCCAATGTTTTCCACCTCCTTGAAATTTCTTTCCTGGAAGGTCATCTTCCTCATTGCAGTCACTTCGGCTCGCCGCATCAGTGAGCTGCAGGCTTTAGTGGCTAATCCACCTTACACAAGATTTCATCATGATAAGGTGGTCCTTAGGACGAATCCCCACTTTATGCCTAAAGTGGTCTCGCCTTTTCATCTTAATCAAGAGGTATATCTACCTGTCTTTTTTCCAGCTCCTCATGCATCCAATGCAGAGAGGAACCTTCATACTCTGGATTGTAAAAGAGCTCTCGCTTTTTACCTTAATAGGACTCAGCCACATCGAAAGTCTTCTCAACTTTTTGTGGCCTTTGATCCTTCCCATTTGGGACTTCCAGTCTCCAAGCGTACACTTTCCAATTGGATTGCTCAGTGTATTTCTTTTGCTTACCAGAGCAAAAACATTTCTCTGGAAGGCCATGTCACTGCTCACAATGTGAGGGCCATGGCAACTTCTATGGCTCATCTGCACTCTGTTTCCATAGATCAGATCTGTCGAGCCGCTACCTGGGCCTCGGTTCATACCTTCACAGCCCATTACTGTTTGGACAAGGACTCCCGCCGGGATGCCTTGTTTGGCCAGGCTGTCCTCAAGCACCTGTTCCATTCCTAAACAACTCCTGCCCACCTTCCCAGAATGGATGCCTGAGATCCATACGAAGATGGCGAACCTTTACAGGGGATCCCATGCATCTAAGCTAGGGAGTCCCCATATGTGAGGACTTATTCCTGCTTGTTCCTGGAGATAGCACAGTTACTTACCTGTAACAGGTGATCTCTGGGAACAGCAGGAATTAGTCCTCACAACCCACCCACCTCCCCTAGGAGTTGTATCTTTTATCTATCTATCTTCCTGTCCTCTCTCTGTTGACTCAGCTATAAACTCGAAACTGAGGAGAGCTGTTCAGGAAGGCGGGAAGGCAGTGCGCATGTGCAGTGGGAGGTCCCAAAAGCTTCTATTCTAAGAAGCTGGGGAGCTTTCCCGCACGGGCTCCGTCGGTACCGACGTACCCATATGTGAGGACTAATTCCTGCTGTTCCCAGAGATCACCTGTTACAGGTAAGTAACTGTGCTTTCTGTTGGACGCTGGGGAGCATTCCCACGTGGGCTCCGTCGGTGACAAACAAGTGCGCTAACTTCTTGGACAGATTTTAAGAATTTACACAAAAAATGATTTGTGTTCAATTGCATGCCCCTACGAAGGCTCAATATCTTAAGCAATGGATGATCCCTAGGGGATTATGGATATTGAAGCCACCACATATGTTTCAAGATAAGCTATTTTTTAGTACTTGGAATAGCATTCTTAATAAGTGTGGGTTAGATTTGATAGCTTTATTGATCGATCGTTTAACTAAGGAGGAAACATTCATTACAGAGAAGTTAGATCCCTTGGAAGAGCAATTGAAACAAACTATGACAGTAGAGAAGTTTAAAGCAGATTGGACTGAATATGATGCTCAATTAAAACAGATTAAGGTTGTTACGGGGTTATCCCTGTTTATAGCCTCCAGGCCTAGGGAATCCCCTCCGTCTGCTTCCTTTGTTCCTGCTCGGCTGCCTGGAATTCCAGGGAAATAAAACTCACAACCACACAGAAGGAAAGTGTGTAAGTTTATTCCGTATGTTAGAAGTGCAGTCTATCTTTTATACAGTAACAAAAACATATATACGTCATAAACCCATCCCAGCAGCCCAGCACTGCTTATCAACAACCGTACAAACTGGTACCTGTCTCTGTGAAGATCACTCAATTTTGCCTTAGCACAACACATTCCTTCCCATCTAGGTATGCACAAAATATCCATTTTCCCTTGTGGGCCTTATGGTCCCTCTGTACAACAAGAAACTTATTTTTCCCCTTACAATACTTATTTTCCCCTACAAAGGAGACATTAAAACAATTAAAAATGTAAAAAATTTGTAAGGGATGCAACAGATTATGAGAAAGATCAGGTACATACCTGGCGACATCAACAACAGGATAACAAGACCCAACCAAAACAAGTTACGTTTGAGGACATGGAGGAGGAGGATAGTAGTGATTCTTCTACCCATGCTCGATCTGGATTTACAGATTCTTCTATGAGTTTGGTACCTCAACAGTTTTTTTCAAGAGGCCGTCCTCGTTCATGCCTGCCACCGTATCAACATCAGGGGGAGGGTCGGAGGGGGACCCACGACCAGATCATACACAAAACAGTGATTAATTTGTTGTCTTCTTTCCTATCAATATTACAACTGGATGTTCTGGGTTTGGGATTATCGTTTGTCCCATCACCACGATATGATGCCTTTAAGATGAGAACTGCATTGTATCGGTTTTTTCGTAAATTACAAGTTATATATTTTTTTTAATAAATCAGTGCAATCCGATATAGGAGATGGTTCAGTATGCAGAAATCGGTCGAGATGGGTACCGCCTGGTCCTTTGTACCCTGCTATTGATACCTATCAGAATTTGGTGTTGCATGATCTCTCTCCTTATTGGAGGAAAATCTACCACCAGCATTGTGGATTGGGTATCAGTGGAGGTTTGTTTGTTTATTGATTCTTGATATACCACCCTTTGTAACATCAGGGTGGTTTACACTCAAAAATTACATCCAGAGTAAGGCTCAAGGCCGGAAAAGGAAAAGGAACTACCAATATCCGTGACAGGAAAGAGAAGTCAAAACAAGCATTCAGACGGGACATAGAGGAGAGATCAACAAACAGATATAACCAGGTCATGGTGTTGAGGCTGGGAGATTGTGAACAATGGTGAAGAGGTGTGTCTTAAGTGAAGCCTTAAATTTTGAATAGTCCTGCTCTGGTTGGAGGGGGTGGGCAGGGAGTTCCAGAGGGCAGGACTAAGAAAAAAGAAAGCTCGAGTGATGGGTGGATTGTAGATGTGTACGTGTTGGAGGAGGAAGGTGGAGACGATTTATGTGGACTGAACGTAGGCTGCGTGTTGGGACATGAAAGTGAAGGAGGTCAGCTAAGTACTGTGGAGTGTGGGTGTTAACAACCTGATACTACGAAAATCAATAGGTAGCCAGTGAAGATGGATTAGTAGAGGAGTGACATGATTTCTGCGAGAAGAGTGAGTTAAAATCCTGGCTGCAGTATTTTGTATAAGCTGAAGACAGTGAAGCTGAGTGTGGGTGATACCTGCAAGAACAGAATTTAAAAAGTCAAGGCGGGACATAACTGTGGACAGAGTGAGAGTGGTCAGGGCAGAGGGTGAAAGAAAAGGACTGATAGATCGTATCTGATGAAGAAAAAAGTATGACTTCTTAGTGAGCTGGGAGATGTAATCTCTGAGGGTCAGGTTAGAATCCAATAGGACCCCTAAATACCAAAAAGATGAGACTGCAGGAATTGGGGAGTTACCAAGAGAAAGAGTGATCGAAGGGCAGGGGCTCCCGAAAGTGAACCAAGTGGAGGATGTCTTGGCCAGGTTGAGATGGAGGCAGTTAGTGGTTAGCCAGTCTGCTACTTGGGAAAGACAGGAATTGAGGGGCATAAGATCAGGCTGCAGGGGGTTAGTGTGATGAAGAATGACAATGTCATCAGCGTAATGAAAAGCTGATAGTCCAGATTGTTGAATTTGGAGAGCAAGTGGTGCCAGAAAGAGATTAAACAGCAGGGGAGCTAGGACTGAACCTTGAAGGACACCACAGTAGAGAGAGACAGGATCCGAGAAAGACTGAGAGTTAACAGGTGAGACCACAGAGAAGGAACGAGAAGAAAGAAAGGAGTAGAACCAGCGATAAACAGATCCATGAAGGCCAGCATCTCGAAGACATGACAGAAGGAGTGAATGATCAACCAAATCAAAAGCTGCCAAGAGGTCTAGGGAAACCGTCACCGAGATATTGCCTTTATTGTGCGAGGAGTGAAGTTCATTAAGAAACGCTAGTAAAACTGTTTCAACACTGTGACCCTGGCGAAACCCAGATTGGCGAGGGTGAAGGAAATTTATAGAGTTTAGATGATGTGAAAGTTGGGTTAAGACAGTGTTCTCCAGCATTTTAGTGAGAAAAGGGAGGTTAGAGACTGGGTGATAGTGTGCTGGAACCAGAGGGTCAAGGGAGGTTTTCTTTAAAAGAGGGTGTACTAAAGCATGCTTCCAGGGGAAGGAAAAGTTCCAGAAGAGAGGCAAGTGTTGATCGTAGCAAGAATGGGGGGGCACCAGTGCAAGGGATTGTTCGAGAATCCAATGGTAGGGAACTGGATTGAGAGAGCAAGTAGTTTTCCGAGCCGAGGAGATGGATTTTATGAGTTCTGAGGCAGTGATTGGATGAAAAGTGGATCAGATATGAGAGAGCGATGGCTGAGGCGAAGGAGAGGGAGGGGGGAGAAGGAGGTAAAGGAGAGGGACAGGCGGGAAGTCATGAACGGAGATTATGAATCTTAGAGGTGAAGAAAGAGGCTAGTTGAAATTGGCTGGGGATTTGGTGGGAGGGGGCTGGGGAGGAGTTGGATTGAAGTGAGGTAAGGGATCCTAATACCGAAAAAAATTGTCAGGATGGATTGGAAGCAGTAGAAATACGGTTTGAGAAATAAGATAGTTTGGCCTGACGGTTCTCAGTGAACAGCCAATGCCTACATAACGTTTTGATGACCGCATGACAGGATTGGACCAATAAAAAGCAAGGTCTGTATTATGCAATGAGCATGAGGAAGGGCTGGGGGTTTTGGAGGCCTGAAATGCAACGTTGTGTAGCAGTTTGCATGGAACTGATTGTTTGAATCATATGAGTGTATGAAGAGCGGAGTCTAGTTGTCAAAGCATCAAAAGAGGCCCTGGTAAGAAACTTAGAAGTGTTCTAGCCTTGCTTGATGAGTGTCTGTAATACGCTCCTCTTATCCTCAGGAAGCAGGGGGACAAACGTAAACTTCCCAAAATCCAACCTAGCTCCCACTCAGTCTCTAGAGTTCATAGGAGCCCTGCTGGATACCAGACAGACAAGGGCCTATCTTCCACAGTCCCGCTGCCTTCACATTGTGCAGTTAGCTTCCCAAGCAATGCTAAAGTCTCACCTCCCTGCTCGGGAAATGTTACAATTGCTAGGCCACATGGCATCCACCGTGCATGTGGTCCCTTATGCCCGCCTCCACATGAGGGCAGCTCAGTGGACTCTATCCACTCAGTGGATTCAGGCGTCAGATTGCCTGTCAGACAAAATAGCAACCTCAGATCGTCTTTTTTTGTCTCGCCAATGGTGGCAGTCACCCCAGAATCTGTTGGTGGGGGTCCCCTTTTCAGCAACCCCCACCCCAAGTAACTAACAGATGCCTCACAGGTGGGTTGGAGAGCCCATTTGCAAGGCCTCTCTACCCAGGGTTCCTGGACTCCACAGGAGACCGATCTACACATCAATCTCCTAGAGCTCAGAGCAATCTTCCTTGCTCTTTGAGTGTTTCACACCCAGCTCAGCTACAAAACTGTCCTAATTCAAACGGACAACCAGGTAGCCATGTTCTATGTGAACAAGCAGGGCGGAACAGGCTCTCTGTCGCTCTGCAACGAAGCTTTGCGACTTTGGGCCCTCGCCAGAGAGCATCAGATTCATCTCTTTGCAGTGTATCTTC
Source organism: Ichthyophis bannanicus (assembly GCA_033557465.1). Classification (NCBI taxonomy): domain Eukaryota; kingdom Metazoa; phylum Chordata; class Amphibia; order Gymnophiona; family Ichthyophiidae; genus Ichthyophis; species Ichthyophis bannanicus. The sequence continues at coordinate 375,854,107 of CM066034.1, read as the reverse complement.
CAGGCATTCAAAACTCTTGAGCAGACAGACTCAGTCGAGTTCTGCTTCCACACTAATGGTCTCTCCATGCAGACCAGGTAGCCAAAATTTTCCAATTTTGGGGAACCCCAGACATAGACCTCTTTGCAAGTTTATTTATTTATTTATTTAATGGTTTTCTATACCGCACTATTTATCAACGCGTTTTATAAACAACAAAATTTGAACAATGCAGAACAGCCTCACATTGAACTTACAATGAACAGGGAAGTTAACATGGTGAACAGATAAACTATATACACTATATACATTATAGTAAGGGGGATGTAAATGAGGTGTGGGATATTTACATTGGGCAGGGTGGCTAAATGTATTTAAATGTTTGTGTCGATAGTCTAGGGTATTTTGGGCATGTAGTCAGGGATGATATGTTTATCATGCAAGATGCTGTGATAGGTATGTTGATCTGTAAGAGCTGCTATTGTCGGGTGGAGATGGCTAGGTGATGCTGTCAGAGTTGGAGAAGTGTTGCAAGAAAAGATAATGTTTGAGTGCCTTTCTGAACTGGGGAAGGCTGTTTAAGGCACGGACTTCTGATGGGAGAGAGTTCCAGCTGGAGGGTGCGTGCAGTGCAAAGGAACGTTTTCTCGTGGTCTTGTTACATTTGTTGATGGCTTTTGGGAGAATTAAGGTGTTGGAGGTTGTTGATCTCCTTGATCTGTTGAGGGGGGTAGGATGAACAAGGTCTGAGAGGGTGGTCGCCGTGCTTCCTTTGATTGCCTTGAATGTCATGGTTAGGATCTTAAAGGTGATCCTACAGTGGATAGGGAGCCAATGTAAGTTTTTTAGGATGGGGGTGATATGGTCTTTTCTTGAGGTTCCGTAGACTGTTCTAGCTGCAGTGTTCATCGCAAGCTGCAGAGGATTTATCGAGCTCATTGGGAGGCCAAGGAAGATGGAGTTGGCGTAGTCAAAATGGGGCATTATTAAGGCCTGAAAGACTGTACGGAAGTCGTGTGGCTCAAGGATTTGCTTCATATGTCATAATATCCGGAGTTTATGGTAGATTGCTTTCACTGTGTTGCTTATTTGGGCATGCATGTCGAGGCGCTCGTCAAGCATTACACCTAGGTATTTGATCGTCTCCTTAGAGGTGAGTTCGGTGTCGCGTACCAAGTCCACTGAATGCCAAACTTCCCCGGTTCTGTTCCAGAATTCCGGCTCAGGGTTGTCAGGCCAGGGATGCTTTCCTCCTCCATTGGGGTCGGGACTTTCTGTATACCTTCCCACCCATTCCCCTAATTCCCAGAACTTTTTTCAAGCTTCAGAGAGACAGAGGCCATATGATTCTCATAGCCCCACATTGGCCACGACAAGTGTGGTACCCTCTGCTCTTACATCTCTCTCAAGCTCCATCTCTGGAGTTAGGATCTGCTCCAGTTCTCCTATCCCAGAAGGACGAGATGCTGTGGCATCCCAATCCCCAGTCTCTACATCTCAGGGCCTGGTTGCTGAAAGCCTAGAACTTCATGGTCTTAATCTTTCTCAGCAAGTAAAGGATATCCTTTATGCTTCTAGGAAACCATCCACAAGACGCTCTTATGCTTTCAAATGGAAAAGGTTTACCATATGGTGTTCGCAGAAGGGTCTTAACCCTCTTGCAATACCTCTGGAATCATTACTGGAATATCTCCTTCATTTGTCTAATGCAGGGCTTAAGACCAATTCAGTGAGAGTTCATTTGAGTGCTATTGCAGCTTCTCTCAAACCTTTAAATGGGCATCCTATTTCCTCTCATCCTATCATAGCGAGATTTATGAGAGGCCGCCTTCTAACTAAGCCTCTTGTTAAGCCACCACCGGTGGCATGGGATTTAAATCTGGTTCTTGGCCAGCTCATGAAGCCGCCTTTTGAACCATTAGCTACTACACCTTTGAAATTCCTTTCCTGGAAAGTTATTTTTCTTATTGCAATCACATCAGCACGTCGCATCAGTGAACTGCAAGCATTGGTGGCTGATCCTCCTTATACAAGGTTCCATCATGATAAGGTAGTCCTTAGGACTCATCCCCACTTTATGCCAAAGGTAGTTTCACCTTTTCATTTAAACAAAGCAGTTTACCTTCCTGGTTTTTTCCCAAGGCCTCATGCCTCTAATGCAGAAAGGAATCTTCATACTTTGGACTGTAAAAGAGCTTTGGCTTTTTACTGGTTTGTGGATGTGCTGCTCTACACGCCTTTTTCAACAGAGAACCCTGACCTCTCCCCACTAACAAACTGCATTAATGCAGTATCCATTTGGCTGCAAACCCAGAACCTCAGGATACAACACAAGAAAACTGAGGTGCTATTCATTGCAAGGAATCAAGACTTCTCCACACCGCCCTTCCTAAAAGTAGAGGGAGCAGACCTCCAGACCAAACCCACCATCAGATACCTTGGCATCACCTTAGACCAACGCTTGGATATGAAGGTGCACATAGGAAACATGGTGAGGGCGGTTTACCATAAGATCCGATCCCTCAGACACCTACGATCCCTGCTGGAGCCAGACGATTTCAGGACAATCTATCAGGCACTGGTCATACCACACTTCGATTACGCAAACTCAGTCTTGCATGGTCTCCCTCAGTCCATCTTGCATCCACTGCAACTGGCAATGAACGCCGCAGCAAGAGTCCTACATGGAGCATCCAGGAGAGACCATCTCTCACCCATCCTAAAACACCTCCACTGGCTCCCGATACAAGGTAGACTCACATACAAAATTTTACTTCTGACCTTCAAGGCTATCAACAGACTCTCATCCTCATCACTAACAGAGTTCATCCAGACTACACCCTCCAACAGAACCAGACGGTCTATAGCACTCAGTACCCTGGTAGTTCCAAGATCAATTACACAATGCACCCAGTCAACAGCGGGCAGGGCTTTCAAATTCTGTGCGCCTAGATGCTGGAATAGCCTCCCTCACGACATCCGAACAATACCTGACCTACTCCAGTTTAGAAAGGCCTTGAAACACCACCTCTTCCTCCAGTATTACCCTGTAAACAACGCAGCTAAGACACCAACCTCACAAACCACGCAAAACACCCATGACTAAGACCAAGGAAGTGAATCCTAACATGTTGTAAATGTAAATAGTTACCCCAGTTATCCAAGTTTTTAACATCTGTTCACTGTAAACACAAAGTACCCCGGGAAATGTGTAATCTTTGTTCATTGTAAACCGTGCTGATGCTGAATAGCGCGGTATAGAAGAGACTGTAAATAAATAAATACTTGCAAAGGACGCAGCAACATAGAAAGTCCTCTCAACTCTTTGTTGCTTTTGATACTAGTTATTTAGGACTTCCAGTCTCCAAAAAGGACACTGTCCAACTGGATTGCACAGTGTATATCTTTTGCCTATCGGAGTAAGAACCTTCCTCTTGAAGCCCATGTCACAGCGCACAATGTGAGAGCCATGGCAGCCTCCATGGCTCATCCTTCACTCTGTGTCTATCGACGACATCTGTCGAGCAGCTATCTGGGCCTCGGTTCATACCTTCACAGCCCATTACTGCTTGGACAAGGACTCCCGCCGGGATGCCTTATTTGGTCAGGCTGTTCTTCAACACCTGTTCCATACTTAATCAACTCCTACCCACCATCCCTGGTAGGATGCCAGAGATCCATGGGGGGAAGTGGAGCCCTTTCAAAAGGGCACACAACTTCTGGGGTTTCTCCCTGGCATCTGTAGCTAGGGAGTCCCCATATGTGAAGACTACATTCCTGCTTGTTCCTGGAGATAGCATAGTTACTCACCTGTAACAGATGATCTCCGGGAACAGCAGGAATTTAGTCTTCACAACCCACCCACCTCCCCTAGGAGTTGTATCTCTCTCTCTCTCTCTCTCTCAGCTTTAAACTCAACTGGAGAGAGACAGTTGGGAAGGGTGCGAAGGCAGCACGCAGGCACTGTGGGATGCTCCCAAAAGCTTTCTAATTGGATGCTGGGGAGCGTTCCCGCGCTGGCTCCGTCGGTACCGACGATACCCATATGTGAAGACTAAATTCCAGCTGTGCCCGGAGAGCACCTGTTACAGGTGAGTAACTATGCTTTCCAGGCAGAGGCAGAAATTTGTGAGCAACTGTTTCTGTTGCAGACTGAATTTTGGTTGTTGATGCATAGTAAGGCTATGAATGCCCTTCTGGTGTAGAAACATAGTTTATTTTATTTTAGTAATAAATCTGGGCAATGTTTGGTAAGGTTGCTTCATGCATTTTGTTCCTGTTATAAAAGATACAATGGGGAAGAGGCATAGTTCTAATAAAACCACTTGAGATATTTTTCTAACATATTATAAATCTTTGTATGGATTATAGGTGGTGGCAGAGGAAATGTTGGGTGATTATTTAGAGCAGCTAAACCTGCCCAAGCTAATTGGGGAGTAGAAAACTTGGTTGGAAGTCCCTGTAATGGAGGAGATCCAAGTGATGATCAAACAGTTGAAGAACTTGAAATCACTGGGGCCTGATTGTCTGCAGGCCGAATTTATAAGGTACTGGTGGAACAGAGAGTGGATCCGATGCAGGCACTGCTTGAGGCGGCTATAGAGGGACAGCCCTTGGGATCAGTGCTAAATCCATGTGCTGATAACAGTTCTGCTGAAGCCGTGCTGAGATGCAGAGCTCCCTGGTTCCTGTAGGCCAGGTTTTCTCAACCTTTTGGTTATTTTTTAAAGCAATCGCCTCCCCCTCCCCCCAAAATTCTTAATGAAACTAAAATGACATTTTACTTACTTTGTTTATTCAATGTGACCCTTGTGCTTGATTTTATTTATTTTATTTATTTAACAGTATTTCTAAACCGCCTTATCATAATAATCAAGGTGGTATCACAGCAAACAATCTGGTAATGTGAGTGTGATATACATGCAGTGAGGGTGAGGATTTTGTTGAGTGTGTGTTGTATTGTGTGCTAGATTGGTTTGAGCTATGTACAATGTGGGCTATATACAGTGGTGCTAAAGACATTTATATACATACAGTGTTAGGCGGTAACATGTGCTGTTATACAGACAATTAGGTTATGTGATGTGACCATAGTGTTCTATGAACAGCATGGTTTTCAGCTGTTTTCTGAAGTCTTTGAGGTCTGTGGTTGCCCTCAAGTCGTCCGGTAGTTTGTTCCATATTGTTGGAGCAGCCATGGATAGTGCTCTGTCTGTTGTGTCCTTGCGTGTGTGTTTGTATTCACTTGGGGTGCTGACTCGGTTGTGTGTTTGTTTTCTTCTAGGACGTGTGCTGGTGTCTGGTTGTATGAGGGTGTGCAGGCTGTTGGCTGATGTGTGCTGTTTTATCTTGAATAGGTTTATGATAGTTTGTATCTGATGCGTGCACCGATTGGAAGCCAGTGTAAGTCCTTCAAGGTGGGTGTGATGTGCTCCTGTCTTGCAGTTCCGGATATGATTCGTGCTGCTGTGTTTTGTGCCAATTGGAGTGGTTTGATGGCTTCTTTCGGTAGTCCAAGGTATATCGGATTGCAGAAGTCCAGTAGTGGGGTTATCAGTGCTTGACAGACGGTACGGAAGTGTTCTGGGGCGAGTAGTGGTTTCAGTCTCCTGATGATTCGCATCTTGTAGTAGGCTTTTTGGATGGTCTTGTCTATGTGTGGCTTGAGATTGAGTTTATTGTCCAGGGTAACCCCGAGGTATCTCACTTCTGACCTTATTGGTATAGTAGTGCTTTGTATCTTTATATTTGGTGGGTGTATGAAGCTTTGGTTCCGAGTGATGATTAAAGCTTCGGTCTTGTTGTAGTTTATTGCGAGGTGGTTGTTTTGACACCAACTGGTCATTTGGGTAAGGCAGTCTGTTATCTTAGAGAAATCCGGGTTGTCGATTGATATCGGGGTGTATATCATGATGTCATCCGCATAGATTGTGTATTGAATGTTGTTCTCTTTCATGATGTTGCATATTGGTTGGATGTAGATGTTAAATAGGAGTGCTGAGAGCGCAGATCCTTGAGGTACTCCTTGTTGGACTTTTATGGGTCGGGAGGTGATGTGTCCCACCTTGACCTGTAGCTGTCTTTCGGTAAGGTACGAGTGGAACCATTTCAATGTGATACCGTGTATACCAATGTTCTTTAGTCTTTCCAGGAGCGTGTTGTGGTCCACTGTGTCGAAGGCTGAGGAGATGTCGATGAAGATCATTATAATTCCATTCCTGGTGTTGTCAATTATTCTTAGGATGCTGTCGAAGAGATAGATCAGTAGCGTTTCGACTCCATGGTTGGGACGAAATCCGTGTTGGTTGTCGAGTGTTTCGTGTTTGTCGATGTGATCCTGAAGTTGTAGTTGAACTGTTTTTTCGATGATTTTTGCGAGGAAGGGTATGCTGGAGATTGGTCGGTATGCTGCTGGGTCTTTTTTGTCGAGAGTTGTTTTCTTTGTGATGGGTCTTACTGAGGCAAGTTTTAGTTGCATTGGCATGAGGCCTTGAGTGAGTGAGTCGTGTACCATTTTATGTATGTTGGGGGATGAGGCTTGATTTGGTGGCTTTGACCCATGACACTGGGCATGGGTCTGTAGGAGCAGTGCTTGTGTTGATTGTAGAGATGATGTGGGATATCTGTTCTGTTGAGGGTTGCTACTAGATTCTCAATGTTTGGCTTGATATTTGTGAGTTTTAGTCTTATGTCTCCTCTCATGCCTATATCGGTTCTACCTCTTTCCTTTGTCAATATTTTATTGACTGCACTAAATTTATTTATCTATCTGATTTTGGATATACTGCTGGGGCCAAAGCATAAAAGTGATTTAAAAAAAATAATGGGCTGCAAACAAACAGAAAAAGAGTGGAACGCCAAATTTTTAGACAGGACAGAAAAAAGACAAAATAAAGGATAGGAGGAGAGAAGGCTGGAGAAAAGAAAACAGACACATTAGGCCAAAAAAAACAAACCAGGAAATCAATCATGCTGGATTGGTCACTGAGGAGGGGTTGTGGGGTATATCAAATGCAAGGTGGAAAAAATGGGCTTTTTATGCAACCTTAAATCTGGAAAAGGAGGACTCAGAACGAAGGGACAAGGGAAGAGAGTTCCACAAAACAGGACCCAAGAACAATAATGCAGCACCTCGTTTGCGCTCAAGGTGCACCTGGGAAACTGCAGGGAGGGCTAGGCGATGGGTGTGGACGGAAGGAGAAGTCAGTGAGGATGTTGAAAGTGGAATAGATCAGCCAGGTATTGGGGGGTGGAGGTGTGGAGAACCTTGTGTACAAAAGGTTGGATTTTGTATTGGCCCCTAAAATGGACAGGTAACCAGTGGAGACAGACTAGAAGAGGTGTGGCATGGTCAAAACAAGAGGAGTGAGTAAGGATGTGAGCTGCTGTGATTTGTAGCAGTTGTAAGCGGTGCATTTGGTAGTGGGAGAGGCCAGTGAGAACAACATTGCAATAATCAATTCTGGAAAGCACTAGGGACAGAAGGAGTGTAGATAGGGCGGCAGGGGAGAGGAATGAATGGACAGAGCGAATCTGCCGAAGATGAAAAAAGGAGCGACAAGAAACAGAGGAAATATGTTCAGTGAAGGGAAGGGAAGAATCTAAAATGACACCAAGGAATCTAAAAGAGGACACCAGGGAAATGGGAGTGGAGGCAAGAAAGGAGACCAAAGAGGGAGGAGTGATGCCAATGGTGATCCAAGTGCTAGATGATTTTGACTGGTTCAGACGTAGAAAGTTGGAGGTCAACCAGGAGTGAATACTAACCAGGCAAGAGTTTAGCACCGAAAGATCAGGGGCAAGGGAATTAGTGCAATGCCACATTCAACCAAATATGATATTGGAAAGCACAACAGTACTTTAGCCATGTCAGACCACATGTTTGGATAGAGCTGTTTAGTTGTATTTGACAGCCACAATGCAGTCATTCCAGCTTTTTCAAATTTGTATTTGCATTCATCATTGCATTTTAGTTCAATAAGTTCCTCTTGGATATTTTCACTGACAGATTCTATATCACAATCAAAAGGATCCAGCATCCATGGCTTGACTTCAAAAGAAAATAAATCTGAAAAATGGCTAATTTATTCAGTTCTTCTTTCAATGATAATAAATATTGCATAATTTTTAAGAGCTTGATCTGAGAGGTGTTCAAATATTTCTGTTAACTCGGGCATGCTGTTGAAGTGCTTCTGTAAACTGGTTCGAAAAATACCTAGTTTTTCAGTAAAAGCTTTTAGAACATGTTTACAGTCTAGCAACATATTTAATTTGCCTTGAAGCTGAAGTGAGACTTCATTGAGTTTTTGAAAAATCCTGGCCAAAAAGTACATGTCACATTTGTGGTTCTTTATTTCCTCTGCCAAATCTACCTCTTCTTCACTTTCTAAGAAACTGTTGATTCAAATAGGCTTAAAAATCTTGCTAGGCAATTTCCTTTTGAAAGCCATCGAACTTCTGTATGCAAAATAAGTCTAATGTGCTGCTCTTCATTATCACTGCAAAACTTCTTAAAAAATCTGTCATACTTGTGAGATTTAATTTTGTTAACTGTTTTAATAACTGTTGCCAGTGATTAATGAAGAACTGTACTAATATTTTTGGCAACTAAAGAATTGAAGGACATACATTTTTTAAGTGGGCAATAAATCCCTTATGTTTTCCCACCATGGGTTGCGCAGGATACTAAGTTTTCAAAGGGTACTTGTTGTTTTTCATCAAAGCAAGATCTCAAAGCCTCAAAAATGGATGAGCCAGTTGTGTCTTTTTCCAAAGACTTTAGGAACAACATTTCTTCACACAGTTTGTAGTCTTCATCTATAAAACAGATGTATGCCATAAGAATAGCTCTACTATCACTAACTGTCAATTCATCAATTTGAATTGAGAATCTTCTGCTCTTTAATTTTCAACAAACTGGGTTTCTACATCATATGACATTTCATCAGTTCTCCAAATCGAATCATCGCTCAATGGTAATGCTTTTAAAATACTTGATGATGCAACACAGGCAGGTATAAAATTTTCATCAACTATATGCATACTTACAATGATTTGTGCAATTTCTTAAGATGCAGTCATTCCATCTGCATTTGTTTGTGTTCTTTGTAAATAAAGAAGGAACAGTGTTTCGTTCAAAATTCTTTTTCAAATTTTTGAAATAATCAATGGGTTTATCAGTTTTATCAGGATGTTTTCTTTTTAAATGCTCTAAAAGTCTTGATGGCTTCATAGCTTCATTTGAAAATGAGCTGTTACATATAAGACACATAGGCTGTCTTCGATCAAATGGGCTTTCAACAAAGCCGTAAGATAAATACGCTCCAGATATTGCCTACACTTCTTCTTTTCCGCAGCCTCGATTAGTGATGGGAGGGATATGAAAATATAATAAACAAGTAACGCTTTGTTCACTTTCAACATAGATCATTCAATTATTATAACACCAACATCATGAAACCTCACAATATTGCCAAGAGAATTAACCCCTTAACTGGGGAAATACATAGCACCCAGCCAACTGCTCCGTGGGGAATTAATTAATTTTGCAGGTGTCATTCAAGCTAGTCAGCTCCCTGATCTCCGGTTGAAGAAATGCCTTGAAGCTTCAATCAAGCCATCTCCCCGATCTGCCAATGAAGAAATGCCCTGAAGCTTCAATCAAGCTGACTCCCCTGATCCTCGCCATCTTCAGTGATCGCTGACTGAAGGCAGTGTGGAGACACATGAAAACAGGGGCAAACTCCCTCCAGAACCGGAGCAGCTCTATTGTGTGCAGCTAAGCTGCAACTGTTCTGGTGGGAAGGTACACCGCCACGGGTCCCCATAGTGGTGTACCTTCCTGTCAGAATAGTTGCAGCTTAGCTGAACACAATAGAGCTGCTCCGATTCTAGCTGGAGAGTTTGCCACTGTTTTCATGTGTCTCTCAAACTACCCTCAGCCAGCAATTGCTGATGACTGTGAGGATCGGGGAGCCGGTTTGATGGAAGCTGCACAGCATTTCTTCATCGGTAGATCGGGGAGCCCACTTGATTGAAGGCACAGGTGCAGTTTTTTCAAAGGAAGTCATTTTTACTAGCACCCCCTTCAGCTCAGCTTTCGCCCACTTGGGGGCGATAACATTCCTGTTGAGAATGACTGCTGTAGACCAATTTCTCTCATCAATGTGGATTTGCAGATTTTTGCTGAAATCCTGGCAGGCCATTTGAATGAGGTTTTATCACAGTTGCTATCATCTGCTCAGGTGAGCTTTGTATTGGGGAGGATGGGTGTGTTAAATGTGCGGAGGGTGTTAACTGGAATTGAAGTAGCGCAGCAGAGAGGGGATTAAGTGTTAGCTGTAAGTTTCAATTTAGAAAAGGCTTTTGATAGTGTAGCTTGGCCTTCTTTATGGTGGGGTTCTTTGAGCATTTGGGTTTGGGGGTTTATTTTTGGCGGACGTTTCAAGCATTTTATGCGCATCAGTGGGCACGTTTGTGGGTTAATTGTGGGTATGTCTAATTCATGAGAGTTTGGTTTGGCATGTGGCAGAGATGCTCTTTATCCCTACGGTTGTTTGCTTTGTGTATTGAGCCCTTGATGAGGAGACTGGCCCAGTCCCAAGGGTTAGTTGGGGTGTGGATAGGAGATAAAGAGATACAGAGACCGCACCTTGAATATTGTGTGCAATTCTGGTCGCCGTATCTTAAAAAGGATATAGCGATTTTAGAAAAGGTTCAGAGAAGAGCCACCAAAATGATAAAGGGGATGGAAGGAAACTCCTATGAAGAAAGGCTAAAAAGGTTAGGGCTCTTTAACCTGGAAAAGAGACGGCTGAGGGGAGATATGATAGAAGTCTATAAATTAATGAACGGAGTGGAACGGGTAAACGTAGATCGATTGTTTACCTTATCAGAATATAGAAAGACTAGGGGACATGCAATGAAGCTACAGGGTAAACTGTTTAAGACTAATAAAAGAAAATATTTTTTCGCTCAACATGTAATCAAACTCTGGAATTTGTTACCGGAGGATGTAGTAAAGGCTGTTAGTGTAGCTGGGTTTAAAAAAGGTTTGGACAAGATCCTGGAGGAAAGGTCCATAAACCATTATTAAGAAGGGACCCAGGATATCAATTCTTGACCCAGTCACAAGCATTGTGGAACCTGTGTCTCTTGGGGAAACTGCTAGGTACATATGACCTAGATTGGCCACTGTTGGAAAGAGAATACTGGGCTTGATGGACCTTGGTCTGACCCAGTATGGCATATCTTATGTTCTTAGACTACTTTGCAGATGATTTATTGATGTTATTGGGGGAGCCCCTGAGGTCCTTGCCTAAGGTTTTAGAGGAGTTTCGATCTCTGGTTTGAAAGTTAATTGGGATAAGTCTTTAGCATTAGATTTGACTGGGAAGATGAGGTCAACATGGGAGAGTGATTTTCCTCTCCGATAGGCCCCTGGAGTATGGATCTAATTTGGGGTTAAAATACAGAGAAATTTGGATTTGCTTTATAGTTTGAATATAGTGGAGGTATTACGTAGGTCAGAAGCATTGTTAGGGACAGAAGCTAATTTTCCTCTCTCCCTATGGGGATGCATGCAGCCCTTTAAGATTATTATTTTGCTGAAATGGTTATATTTATTACAATGTATGCCCTTAGTGATTCAGAAACAAGATGTGGGGAGGTAGGATAGAATGGTTAGTAAATATCTATGAAGGTCCAGGAGACTGAGAATTAGTATTGTGATTTTGAAGAAGGGACCTTGGAATGGTGGCATGGTGTACCTGATATTTGATTGTATAATGTAGCATGTCTTTTAAGGGGTGGTTGTTGAGGGAGTTGATATATGTGGACTTGGAGGCTGAATTGATATGACCTTACTCGCTTAGTTATGTGTTAGATTTGGTGCGGCCTTGTGTGTGCGGGAGAGGGGTGTCATGTATGGTGATTAAGGCTACGCGATGGGCCTGGCTATGGATGACGAATAAGATAGTGGTCTAGTCTAGATTTGTTTTTATTTACCTTTAGTGGGATTTCTTACCTGAGATGGGAACGGAGTATTTGGCCAATTGGGGGACTAAGGGACTCCAGTGGATAGGGCAGTTGGGGAATTGGGGGGCCAAAGGGTTCGGACTTATGCAGTTCTACAAGAAACATTTGGGCTGCAGGGATGGTACTATTATGCTTATTTACAGGCCTGGTACTTTATTTGATCTCAGCTTTGAGGAGAGTTATGGGAGGAGGGGAGGTGGGAACATACAGTGCTGAAGAAGCAACTTGACATGGGTTTATTTGCATGGTTGTATGAGCAGTTGAGGGGAGAGTTGAAGACAGGGTTGGTTTTGCCTATAGCTAACAAATGAGTGGAGTTTGAGGACGAGTTTTGTACTAGTGTGTATGGTAGTGGGTAGTTGGCTGAGAGTGGTGTTTGGAGGGAGTTGCATTATAAATGTGTGTTCAGGGGGTTTGCAGCACCTAGATGGGTATATCGAATGGGGATTGTAGATGTAGATGCATGTTTAAAATGTGAAGTAAGTCCGGGGACTTTGTTACCTATGGTGTGGCAATGTGGAGTGAGTGGTGGTCTGAGCAGAGGTGTTCAAAGCATTATCTTACATGCTGGATGTGCGTTAGGCAAACCTCTGGCAGAGGCATCAATTAGATCAGTGGCAGGAGCTCCCCTTAGCTTCAGAGGCATAGCTGTTATTTGTCCGAAAGGTATGTTTGGCTGCAAAGAGGTGTTTAATGGCTCAGTGGTTAATAAATGAGACCCCTAAGGTATTTCAGTGGCACATGCAAATGCATATCCTCCTCCAGATGGAAAAATGAGTTTGAGTGGTAAGTCGGAAGAGGAAGAAGCTATTTTTGAGCATTTGTAAATCCTTCCTGGAGACACACTAGCTGTGCAGCAAAGGAGAGCAATTGCTCTGGCTCTGTAAAGAGGGCTTGAGGGGCTGGAAGGGGAAAATTTCATCTTTGGAGAAGGGGAGTCACATTGTATTTGTTTTGTATAAAATTTGATAAAAATGTTTGAAACGTAAAAAGAGCCACATAGTAAGGAATGCAGTATAAATCAAGAGAGATTTCTCGGCCTTTTTAATTTCTAGTTTTGGTTGGCGCTGGCTGCACTGGCAACCGGTATGTGAAAGTATCTCCCAGACTTGCAGGAGGTGACCAGATCTTATTTTCTTTGCAGCTTACCATGGAAGTGGATGGAAAAATTGAGAGTATTATGAAGCGCACATCCCTGGTAGCTAACACTTCTAATATGCCTGTGGCTGCCAGAGAAGCATCCATTTATACTGGTAAGGGCTGGCTGAATCACACACTGCTTATAGATTATGTACATTTTTTTATTTGTATAAGCAAAATACAGTACAACAACTTCAAATGAGTAATCTCCAAAAGACATAACCTAAAACACCCATCCACTTACTATCCCACCCTCCTAACCCTTAGATTAAATCCTCTTTAAAATAGGAGGCAGAAAATAGAACAGTATAAATCAGAAACTTATCAGTGGTTTATGCAGTATCATTTTCTTTTCTCTATGGATAAGCAGGATAAGTGCTTCTGGGTGACAATAGTGACAGAGCCCGTGCAGGAACACACTCTCAGCTCCTATTCTGGAGTCCTTAAAAGCTCAACTACACATGTGTGCCTCTTCCCGCTTGCAACCACCACTGGGTTTGAGGAACTTTGTGTTTTTCTTTCCTTGGAGTCTGACTGTCATCTTTGCTGCTGCAAGATCTTTCCTCATTTCAAGGAGCGTTTTTCTCTTGTACTTGGTAATGCATGAATATATTTTTCCTACGTGCCACTGCTGTACTTCTCCCTTAGTACTCTTTAGCCATTTTCAGTCATTTTAAAGTTTCCTTTATTTTTCCTACAGTGTTGCATAGGCCCCTTTAAGCCTCAGATGTGTTCAGTCATGGATCTATATGTCTTCTAATTTTTACTATCAAGATTGAATTGTTTGATTACACTGTAGCTATTTTTTCATCTAAGATGTCACAGAATTACACTGTGGTTTCAAGAAGTGTGCCCAGTGCTTTAGACTCATGTCTTTCGCGGACACTGATAAACTGTGCCTAAAGTGTCTTGAGACCCCCAACCATATTATCTTACAGATGACAGAGGGGTCTTGAATGTCAAGAAGAAAAGCACAAATAGATTTTTGGCACTTCCAAGACCGGCTCATCTGCACCATCGGTCACCATGGACTCCCAAGCTGCACCAGAAGCTTGCAGTACATCTTCATCAAGGAGTGCTTGAGCTATCTAAGAACCGAGCACCAGTAGGGTGCTCTGGGATTGGTCTCCTTCTGGTTCCACCTCACAGAAGAAGAAAGATTCGCCCTTGATTTCATCAACATCAAGAACCACCAATTACAAGCATTAGGAGGAGGCTGAGATGCATTGGAGTGTTTCGGAGCGTAATGCCAACAGCGCAGCGAATCAAGTGATACTCAACTCCTGAAGCAGCTCCGAAGTGATGGTAGTTCAATGTCCATAACATCAGAGGGTCTGCGCCAAATTTCAAGGATCCGTAATCAGGCTGATACACACTCAAAAGCACCAGGATGGCCAATTCTGCTGAGTCCATGGCTTCATTGGTAGTAGCCTTCAGAGAGCTTGATTTAAAGGATGGAGGGCAAGCTCATGTAGGCAATCTGCTTGTGGGAGTTCTTCACTTCAGTGCCTCTGAAACAGCAGTATTGAGCAATTGAGCCGATTCTTGATGTCCTCAAGTTTCTTTTGGGATTATGGGCCATCATTGGGACCCAAAAAGGCCTCGCCACCAGTTGATGCCTGGCCAGTTATCAGTGTCAAGTGCATCGGAAGAAACATCGCTCCCAAAGCATCAGAGCCGGTCAGTGCACCTGAGCCTAAAGGAGATCTGAGCCTTCCACCTCTCAGAGACCAGTCCAAGCAGAGAATCGTGTGTCTGAGTATTTCTCTGAATCTGATTTCAAGAGCTCCTGGATAAGACTATGATTCTGAGTACTTCTCAGAGGAGAGGTCCCCAGAAGTACTGTCTGAACCCTCCCCACCTCATAAGCATTGTAAGTCACCACCTTTCATGATTTTCTCAGGGATATGGTTAAGGCCCCCTCACTTGGTTTGCAGCTTGTCGTGCTGTGAGGGCTTGTGTGCATCAGTGATGCTGAGAGCTAAACTATCGATAGTTTAACTACTGGCAGGGTCTCCCAAGATGGACAGGTCTCAGCTGAGATGCCAGACCAAGACAAACCACCCATCTGGGGCAGCAGCAGAATGGGATAGTGTTGACGGCGGAGGATCACATTTCTGTGACAACGGCAACAACACCAAACTTAAACTGCACGGAAGAAAGGCCCGGCAATCTACTTCTGTATCTTGCCATGAAAACCCAATGGATAGTTAAAACAAAACAAATTGTGCTGTAGTGCTGGAAGATGAGACCCCCAGGTTGGAAGGCACTCAACTAGCTACTGAGGAAGAGCTGAAGACTTTTCAGAGTAAAGCCAGCATTTATGATGTGGTTGGATCAAAGCCCTCGGGACGTCTGACTGCTGATGTAGCTACGCATGAAATGAGAGTCAGAAGCTGTAAAGATGTCTTACACATTGTAACATGGAACGTACGAAGCATGAACCAAGGGAAGTTGGAGGTGGTCAAGAATGAAATGGAACGTGTACAACTTGATCTGTTGGGTGTCAGCGAACTGAAATGGACTGGCATCGGGCACTTTGCATCAGATGATCACATGGTCTACTATGCTGGAAATGAAAGACAAAGAAGAAATGGTGTTGCATTTATAATAAAGAAGAAACTTGCAAGAAATGTAATGAAATACAATGCAGTCAGCGAACGCTTAATCTCTATTCGTCTACGAGGAATGCCTATCAACACAATAATTCAAGTATATGCCCCAACAACAGCTGCAGAAGAGAATGAAATTGAAGAGTTCTATGAACAAGTACAATCTGAAATTGACAGAACATGCAAACAGGATATCTTGATAGTCATGGGTGATTGGAACGCAAAGGTTGGCAACAAAGAAGAAGACAAAGTAGTTGGAAAATATGGACTTGGCAACAGAAATGAAGCTGGAGAAAGACTGATAGAATTCTGCAAGACCAACAATCTATTCATCTCGAACACCTTCTTCCAGCAACACAAGCGGCGACTGTACACATGGACTTCACCCAATGGATTGTATAAAAATCAAATTGACTACATCTGTGGAAGTCAACGATGGAAAAGCTCTATAACATCAACAAAGACAGAACCTGGAGCTGACTGTGGTACAGATCATCAACTACTAGTATGCAAACTCAAACTAAAGCTGAAAAAGAGCAAACCACTCATGAATGCAGCAAAATATGACCTTGAGAATATATGACTGGAATTTAAAGGCTGCCTGCAAAATCGATTTGCTGCTTTAGATACAAATGATAGAGTTCCAGAAGAGTTATGGAATGACATCAAGAAGGTTGTGTTGGAAGAAAGCGAGAAGTCTCTACAAAAGGTAAAAAAGAAAAAACGGCCAAAATGGATGACGGAAGAAACTCTGAAAATTGCCCAGAAACGCAGAGAAGCTAAAGCCAGAGGAGAAAGAAAGACAATCACAGAACTCAACAAGAGATTTCCAACATGCAGCAAGACAGGACAAGGAAAAGTACTACAATGACACATGCAAGGAAATAGAAGCAGAAACTATTAGAGGAAGAACAAGATCAGCTTTCCTAAAGCTATGAGAGTTAAAGAAAAAGTTCCAGCCTCGAATTGGAATGTTACAAGATGCTCAAGGTTCTATGTTGAATGATGCTGAGAAGATCAAGAAAAGATGGAAGGAATATACAGAGTTTTTATATGATAAAGATCAAGTGGACCAACAGCCGTTTCAACCTGTATCTTATGATCTGGAACCATTGGTGATGAAAGAAGAAGTTGAAGCAGCATTGAAAGCCTTATCAAAGAACAAAGCACCAGGCATTGATTGCATTCCCATAGAAGTATTACAGCAATCTGATGCAGCTGTTACCGTACTTACAAGGCTCTGCCAAGAAATATGGAAGACAGCATTATGGCCAACTGACTGGAAAAGATCTGTGTTTATACCAATACTAAAGAAAGGTGATCCATCTGACTGTGGAAATTATCGCACAATCGCCCTGATCCCACATGCCAGCAAGATTCTACTGAAGATTATTCAAAAGAGACTACAATCATACCTGGAACAAGAACTACCTGAAGTGCAAGCAGGGTTCAGAAAAGGGCGAGGAACGAGAGACATCATTGCGGATGTGAGATGGATCCTTGAAAAGACTAAAGAATACCAAAAGGATATCTATTTGTGCTTTATCGACTATAGCAAAGCTTTTGACTGTGTAAACTATGAGAAACTCTAGGCCACATTAAGAAGCATGGGTATACCAGAACACCTGATCGTTCTCTTGCACAATCTGTACATTGATCAAGAAGCAACAGTTCGAATGGAACAAGGAGAAACAGAATGGTTTAAAATAAGCAAAGGTGTAAGACAAGGCTGCATACTTCTCCCTTCCTGTTTAATTTATATGCAGAACAAATCATCAGAGAAGCAGGATTGTATGAAGACAACAGAGGTGTGAAGATTGGTGGAAGACTCATCAACAACCTTCGCTATGCTGATGATACCACATTACTGGCGGAAAGTGAAGATGATCTGAAACATTTGCTTCTCACAATC
This sequence comes from Ichthyophis bannanicus, assembly GCA_033557465.1. Classification (NCBI taxonomy): domain Eukaryota; kingdom Metazoa; phylum Chordata; class Amphibia; order Gymnophiona; family Ichthyophiidae; genus Ichthyophis; species Ichthyophis bannanicus. Next base: position 375,836,428 of record CM066034.1, on the reverse strand, counting down.
AAAGAACATAGTCTCAAAATGGGCCTGCACCTTAATGTAAAGAAGACAAAGATCATGACAACTGGCATAATCAACAGGTTCATCGTCGAAGGAGAAGAAATTGAAATTGTGAATAACTTTAACCTACTTGGATCAACTATCAATAAAGAAGCAACAAGCAGTCAAGAAATCAGATGACGCATTGCTCTTGGCAGAATGGCTATGAAAGACCTAGATAAGATTCTCAAGAGCAGAGATGTCTCTCTCCATACAAAGATTCAACTTGTTCAAGCCATGGTATTTTCAATAACATCATATGGATGTGAAAGCTGGACAGTGAAAAAATAGGAAGAAAATTGATGCCTTTGAATTATGGTGCTGGCGGCAAATACTGTGTATACCATGGACTGCCCGAAGAACAAACCAGTCTGTACTAGAGGAGATCAAACCTAAGCTTTCTTTAGAAGCTCAGATGACAAGACTTCGACTTTCATACTTTGGACACATCATGCGGAGAGAGAGATCATTAGAGAAAGACATCATGCTTGGCAAGATAGAAGGTCAACGCAAAAGAGGAAGGCCAGCAATGAGATGGATCGATATAATAACAGCAGCTACGGGTACCAGTCTGTCAACAATGAGCCGCCTGACTGAAGACCGAACACAATTTAGGATAGCTATACAGAGGGTCGCCATGAGTCGACTCTGACTCGACGGCACTTAACAACAACAACATGGTTAAGGCCAAGCCATTTACTATGGATGCAGAGGAGGAGCCCAGGGCAGAAGAATTGAACATCTTCCAATATCCTGATCTCCTGAAGGAGGTGGTGATGGTGACTGTGCATTACATCATTAAGAGGCTACAAATGAGCCTGTGAGAGACCCCTTCTCTGTGCCTCCTTTTAGTAAGACGGCTTACTCTCTGTGCAGAGTCCAGAATGCTCCCAGATTCAAAAAAACTCCAGCTTTCTCACCATACCTTTGTAGTCAAATCCCTCTCAAAAGAACTAGAAGTTCCAAGTCTTGGCATCCCTTGGTAGGGAATCTTGGACTCTAGATTCTTTTGGGAGAAAGTTTTATCAAAACGCCATGCTCACTACTTTCATGGTGTCCTATCAGCTCTACATGGGCATGTACTTGTGAAATACAATACATGGCATAGAGGAATACAAAAGCTTTCTCCATCCAGAGAAAGTTGCAGGGTTCCATTTCCTAATGGGTCAAAGGAAAGAGTGCAGAAAATAGATGGTCCGAGCGGCATATGATATTTTCAATATGGCATAGAGGGCTTCTGCCCTGAGTATTGGCACCTGGACCTTAGACTTGCAACCTAACATGCAGGAACCAACCTCTGGCATGCCGTGCCATGGATACCATCTCTTCGGAAATCAGATCCAGGAGGCTGCTACCATGATCTAGCAGCAGAATAATACCTTAAAAACACTCTCCAAGCCATTTCCAGCCTGGCCTCCTCTTCCAGGAGATTTCAGAACAGTGAGCACAGGAGGGTCTACTATTGTCATAGGCATATATAATCCTTCTCCATCCCGCTTTTCCTCTCATGCCTGTCCTAAGCAGCAGAGGGCTTCTAAGCCCAACTGGCTTTCTAACCAAAACAAGAGATGGAGTTTTGACTGGCTTCTGGTGAACATAGCAAGTCTTCCAGTGCCTCAGGTCGACATCCTTCCAGTGAGAGGGGAACTCACCCACTTTTCAGATCACTACCCCTAATCACCTCTGATATTTGGGTTCTCAAGATCATCTGCCCCGGGTACAGATTGCATTTCTTCAAAATCCTTCCAAATTGCCCACCGTCGAACCCATGACACCATGTCAAGAAGGGCTGGGGGTTTACTTGAGGCATTTCGTAGTGCCAAAGAAAACGGAAGGATACCATCCCATCTTAGACATCTGAGACCTAAAAACCTTCCTCGTATGAGAAGTTCTGGATGCTTTCTCTTAGCCTCCTTCTTCCTTACCTTCAAAAAGGAGATAGGTTAGGTTATATTCTCTGGATCTACAGGATGCCTGTGCACTCATCCAGATACATCCAAGTAACATAATGTATTTCAGATTCATTGTAGGGAAATGCCACTTCCAGTACTGTGTTCTGCCTTTGGGCCTCCTGTCCAGTCCTTAGATTTCTAGTAAACATCGTAAAATTTATGCGCAGGCTGGGAGTGCACATGTTTGAGAAGAAGCTGGAGGTGGAAGCAAAAATGCATAATAAAGACTTTTTCAAGTACATTCGTAGCAAAAAAACCTGTGAGAGTCGGTTGGGCCATTAAATGATAGGGGGGTAAAAGGGGCACTAAGAGGGGACAAGGCCATAGCGGAGAGATTGAATGAATTCTTTGCTTCGGTCTTTACCGAGAAAGATGTAGGGATGTTACCCATGACTGAAATAGTATTTAAAGGTGATGCTGCAGAAGAATTAAAAGAAATATTGATGCACCGGGAAGATGTATTACAACTATTTGATAAAATGAAGAGAAGCAAATCATCCGGACCGGATGGTATACATTCAAAGGTGTTGAAAGAACTGAAATATGAGATTGCAGACCTACTATTAGTAATCTCTGAACTATCATTAAAATCATCTGTAATACCTGAAGATTGAAGGATGGCCATTGTAATACCAATTTTTAAAAAGGGTTCCAGGAGTGATGCGGGAAACTACAGACCGGTGAGTCTGATGTCTTTACCGATGAGGATTGTGAAAAATTGCAAGAGGATTTTGATAAATTGGAAGACTGGGCATCCAAATAGCAGATGAAATTTAATGTGTACAAGTGCAAAGTTGTGCAGCTAGGAAAGAAAAACCCAAACTGTGGTTATACGATGCAAGGTTCCACATTAGGAACCACCACCAAGTAAAAAGATTTAGGGGTACTAATGTCACTGTACAAGGCTTCACTTGGAATATTATGTTCAATTTTGGAGACTATATCTCGCAAAGAATATAAAAAGACTGGAAACGGTTCAGAGGAAGGCGAACAAAATGATTTGGAGCCTGCGTCAAAAGATGTATGAGAAGAGACTTGAAGACCTAAATATGTGCACTCTCTGAAGGAGAGGAGGGACAGGGGAGATATGATTCAGACCTTTAAATACTTAGAGTATTAATGAACAAACAAACCTCTTCCAAAGACAGGGAAGCTGTAAAACTAGAGGGCATAACATGAAGCTGCCAGGGGGTAAACTGAAAGGCAATGTTAGGGAATACTTGTTCACTGAAAGGGCGGTGGATGCTTGGAATGCCCTCCCGATGGAAGAGGTGGGGGCAAATACAGTGACAAAATACAAAATGGTGTGGGACAGATGCAGTGGATCCCTTTATAGTAACAGGATAAAATCAAAATAAACATAACTATCTCTTATCTGAACAAATAGGGTTGACCTATACGGTGTGGTGGGTACACCCCTAAACAAATTAGATGGACCATACTGATCTTTATCTGCCATCATATACTATGTTGCTATGGCCAGTCCAGGTCACAAATACCTGACATATCCCAAAAGTAGCTTGTTCCATGCTGCTTATCCCCTCCACCAATTTGATCCATCCTATCATCACAATATAATTTGTACCCTGGTATCACAGTATCCCATTGGTTATTTCCTTCCACCAGGATCCAAGAAGCCTATTGTATTTATCTCTAGATTAGGCATTTCAAATGATTCCCTATGTGTTCTACTGAAAATTGATTTCATCATGCCTGGACAAAAAATGATGTAGGGCCCAATTATTTAAAAGTATTTACATGGTTTACAGACCTGTAAACTGTGTAAATGCACCTCCGTGAGAGATTCAGCAGCACTAACAAGGTTAGTGCCGCTGAATATTCCCAGGTACTGTCGCTATACACCCTGATGCTACGCGGTTAACATTGAAGCATTCCATGGGCAGTATCCGGGGAAAACCGGTCAGCGGTGATATTCAGCCATAGTCCATTTATCCCTTGGCGTTGAATATCCGGGTTTAGTGTTCAGCGGTGATGTCTAGGCGCTGTAGTTGTGCTAGCCACCGTCCGCTGAATTTCTGGCCCTAATCTTTACAAGTGGGGTTCAGATGCTTCCAAACATCTACCACCATCAGTGATACCATCAACCCACAGAGAGACCAAAGGGGAAGGAGAGTATCACTGGAGTCTGATGCCGTGAAACTAACAGTGGATTCAAGCTAACATTTCAGTAACCCCTAAGAGAATTATTAATGTACCGGTTTGAGCCAGAGTAGTTGAGAGACTCATAGAAATCATGTCAGCCCTGATTAGCGCCATATATATTTATTTACTTATTTTATTTAACAAGTTTTTTTATACCACTTTATGCTATGGTCAAAGCAGTTTACACTACAACAACTTAAGTGTTAGAACAGGTACATCAAACTTGGAGTATTAATAATATAATGGGATTGAACATAGAGATTGTAAGGGGAGGGAAAGGGCTAAGTGGATATACAGTTACGTACTAAGTGATTATATTAAGTCCTTGGAGAAGCAGTTTAGAAACAGGAATGTTTTTAGGTTTTCTTCTGAAGGCTGTTAAGTCCTTTGTAGCACGTAAGTTTTCTGGGATTGAGTTCCATAAAGACAGTGTGAATAAGGAGAAGGCCCTCTTCAATTTAGTGGAGTTGGTCCTGGTGTATAGCGCTGGTATGTGAAGTGTGTTGAGAGACTGCTTCTGTTTTCAGGTATCCTTTGTATTATCAATTGAAGATTGATGGAGGATAGGTTATGAATGACTTTAAAAATTGTGAGACTAGATTTATATTGGATCTGTTCAGCAATGGGTAGCCAGTGTAGTTGTATGAATAGGGGGGGTTATATGTTCTGTGGGTGTTACAGAGAATGCACGTTGCTGTATTGAAACCAAGTTGGAGTGGGTAGATTACTGATTTTGGTAGACCTTGGAAGAAGAGATCACAGTAGTCGAGGTGCGGGAAGATGAGTGCTTGTAGAACTGTGTGAAAGTTGTGAGGATCTAGTAGTTGTTTAAGGTGCTGAACTGTTTTGAGCCTGTATGTATGAATGTGTATATATATATATATATGTGTGTGTATGTATGTATATATATTTTGTGTGTGTGTGTATATATGAGGGGTGTCCGATATTAAAGGTACAGTTGCCAATTATACTGACTCCGCATATGTAATATGTATAGTCCGGACTTAGCCCCTTCGGATTTTCATTTATTCGGACCTTTGAAGAAATTCTTGGCGGGGAAACGCTTTGCGGATCAGGAGGAATTGCAAGACACCGTTATAGACTGCTTCAAACAACTTGACACGCAACTGTACCGTGAAGGGATTTTCAAACAAGTGTCACGCTGGGATAAATGTCTCAATGTTTACAGCGATTATGTGGAGAAGTAAACAAAAGTATGTAGTTTTTGGTGGAATGTATTGAATAATTTCTTTAAATACAAATGTTAGTGTAATTTTGGCCTGTACCTTTAATATCGGACACCCCTCATATATATATGTAGGTATATATAGACCAGAGCAAATTCTTCCTCATACAAAATACATTCTAGGACTGTGATTTCCAAATCTGACCTGGGGGAGCCCCTCCCCAGCCAGTAGTGTTTTTAGAATAATATCTACAATGAGTATGCATGAAGAAATTTGCATCCAATGCAAGCAAATCTATCTTGCATATTCATTGTTGATACTGAGAACCTGACTGCTTCTACTACCACTACTACTATTTAACATTTATATAGTGCTACAAGTCATACGTGGCGCTGGGAGTCTCCCAGGACAGGTTTTGGAGCACTTCTTTCTAGGATGGCTCCTATCAGGATCAACCCATGAGTATTTGACCAATAAAGGGAAGAAAGACTTATGCAGCAGAATACAGACTGAAAGACTACACAAATTATTTGAAGCAGAATACACTTATCCCACTTGGTCCATTTAAAGCTTTTCATTCATTACCTGTGAAAGATAAATTTCCTGTAGAAAGATTGTTGCCTCTTTAGATATTAGAGCATGCATTTTTTTTGGCAAGTGCTGTAATCTGAACTGCCATACAAAGTCAGACCCAAAGGTCCATCGAGCCCAGTATCCTGTTTTCCAGCAGTGGTCAGTCCAGATCACGAGTACATGGCATAATCCCAAAAGTAGCCAGATTCTGTGCTATTTAACCCTAAGGACAAGCAATTACTTTTCCGAGGTCTGCCTTAATGGACTTTTCCTCCAGGAATTTGTTCTAACCTTTTCTAAACCCAGTTACACTAACTGCTTTTACCACATCCTCTGGCAATGTGTCCCAAAGGTTAACTATGCATTGATAGAAATATTTTATCTTTTTTTTTGTTTTAAATGTACTATTCCATATCATCCTGCTAGAGAAGTCCAGACAAGTGGGTTGTGTTCCTCTACCAGCAGATTGATGGAGACAAAGAACCAATGAAAAGTCCAGGTTTCAATGACATCACTCCCATGCCTCTATTCGCCTCAGCCACCAGAGGTCTCTTCAGTATTTCTTTGTCTCCAGCGGATAGAGAGTGGATTTTCTCCTCTCTGAAGAAAATCTGAAGAATTGAGAGGAAAACGCTTGTGAAAAACCACATTTGAAGGTGACTCTCTCGCTTGAGTGCCACGTGGGAGGCTCCACTAGACGATGATCTTTTCCGTGAATAGTGGAGCATCCCAGGGATCTGTGCTGAGCCCACTGCTTTTTAACATATTTAAAAATGACCTGGAAATGCCAATAATGAGTGTGGTGATCAAATTTGCAGATGAGACAAAATTATTCAAAGTTGTTAAAACACGAGAGAATTGTGGAAAATTGCAATAGGACCTTGATAAATTGGAAGACTGGTCGTTCAAATGGCAGATGAAATTTAATGTGGACAAGTGCAAAGTTATGCACCTGGGGAAGAACAACCCAAACTATGGTTACACGATGCAAGGTTCCACATTAGGAACCACCACCCATGAAAAGGATTTAAGAGTCATCTTGAATAATATGTTGAAACCCTCCGCACACTGTGCAGGAGCAGCCAAGAAAGCAAATAGAATGCTAGGAATCATAAGGAAAGGAATGGAGAATAAAATAAAGGATGATATAATGCCTCTGTATTGTTCCATGGTGCGACCGCACCTTGAATAGTGTGTGTAATTCTGGTCATCGTATCTTAAAAAGGATACAGCGGAATTAGAAAAGGTACAGAGAAGAGCCACCAAAATGATAAAGGGGATGGAAGGGTATCATTATAAGGAGAGGCTTAAAAGGTTAGGGCTCTTCAACCTGGAAAAGAGACTGCTGAGGGGAAGATATGATAGAGGTCTATAAATTAATGAATGGAGTGGAACGGGTAAACATAGATCGATTGTTTATGGCATCAAAAAGTAGAAAGTCTAGGGGACATGCAATGAAGCTACAGTGTAATCTGTTTAAGAGAAATGAGTTACGTGATGCAATGAGCAGAGCAGGATACGTTTTGCTGGACTCCGGGGCTTCCTGCCTTTTCCTGACATTAAACATTGCCAAAACTAACCCGAAAGGCACTTGCTTCCTTCCCAGAACCACTCGACCTCTGCAAGACTCATATTGGGAAGATTCTGCCTGTTTAAGGATGGATGGCAACAAAAACAACTAGGCAGGAAAAGAACCCACTAGCCGAGATAAACATGACCGCCAACTCGCCACGACAACAGCAAGTGGAGCCCCAACTAAACTTAGTGGAAGAGGTTTTGCTAGCTGTGGTAGAAGCACTTGATATGCGTTTTTCTGCTTTAACAGAAAAGTTATTGCAAGTAGCACAAACGGTAATGGAGTTCACAGGTCGCATCACCCAAGTGGAACAGCAAATTTCAGATGTTGAAGATACTTGACAAGCCCAAACTTCCATCATTAAGCAACATTGTACATAGCTCAATCTAATCTTGCACACAACACAACATACACTCAAGTCAAAGTTTCACCCTCACTGCATGAATAACACGCTCACTTTACCCGATTGTTTGCTGTGATATCACCTTGATTAATAAGATAAGGCGGTTTAGAAATACTGTTAAATAAAATAAATAAATAAATAAAACTTGAAGATCGCATACACCGATAAGAAGAGAAAATAGACGACATAGAGAACAGAGGTCACCATAAAAATCTTTGTTTTGTGGGCCTGGAAGAAACAGTGAGTGATGCAGAGCTCCAAGGCTTTCTAGAGACATGGTAACATGAACTAACTGGAAAGATACACCTGGAGTGAGTACGCCCAACAAAGCGATATAAAATACTAAAGGCACTCCAAGATAAACGAACTGATAGTAACATAGTAAATGACGGCAGATAAAGACCAGTATGGTCCATCTAGTCTGCCCAGTAAGATGGCAAGAGTAGGTGAACCTGCCGTTTCATGCAGGCCACCCCTCCCCATGTCTTTGTTTTGGGGGTGAACCCTCCCCATGTCTTTGTTTTAGGGGTGAACCCACCGCTCCGTGTAGGACACCCCTGTATGTTGAGAAATTAGTTAAGTTTATTTTGATGATATCCTGTTGCTATAAAGGGATCCACTGTGTCCCATGCCATTTTGAATTCTGTCACTGTATTTGCCCCACCACTTCCATCGGGAGGGCACTCCAAGCATCCACCACCCTTTCAGTGAAAAAGTATTTCTTGACATTGCCTTTCAATTTACCCCCTTGCAGCTTCATGTTATGCCCTCTAGTTTTACAGCATCTCCAGGAACAAGCAGGAATGTAGTCTTCACATATGGTTATCGTCTGTACCGACGGAGCCTGCGCGGGAACGCTCCCCAGCATCCAATAGGAATGCTTTTGGGAGCATCCTCAGCACATGCACGCTGCCTTCCCGCCTTTCCAACTGTCCCTCTTCAGTTCTTCATTTTCCGCGGAGCCGACAGGATCTATTCCCTGTCACCGCAGAAAATTCCGTCTTTAAATTTCTTTTCTTGTGGTCGCACTTGCCTACCGCACGATGCCTACCGGTACCGCCGGTTCTTTTCTTTTCATACAAAAAAAAAAATAAAACGTAGACTGTTTGTTTTCAGAAACTTTTCTCTTGGTGCTAGGCGCCATTTTCGGCACTAGGCCCCATATTCCTAAATCATGGAAAAGCCAACTAGTGGTTTTAAAAAAATGTACTAAGTGTGGCGGTACCATTTCCGTCACAGACACCCATGATTGGTGTCTGAAATGTTTAGGACCTGAACATTCTCCAACTGAATGTCTCTCCTGCATGGGGATGACTAAAAGAGGAAGACAGAACCGGGCTGCAAAGCTCGGTACCCTCTTTTCTTCAGATGCCAGATCCATTGCATTGACATCATCGAGGGCCTCTTCTTCCTCCCATGGATCTCAGGTAGCAAAACATAAAAGCCGGTCCTCAAAGGGTAGCTCTCCTGCTAAGCATCGAGAGACCATTGGCATTGCCCCTGAGGGAACCACACCGGCAAAACAGCCCCGGAAGAGGCTTCGGCTTCCAAAGCATCGATGGGGCTTCAGGATGTTCTCGAGGCCTCAACCTCGCAAGAACTACCTGTGCCGTGCTCAAGGGTTCCGGCCGTCCTTACTGGTACCGGCACCAGGCATCGGCAGCATCGATAGACCAGAGGTTCCTCGCTATCGAGCACAGCATCGCAGCTCTCCTTTCAGGTCCAAGGGCACCTGTACCGACATCAACACCGATGCCGGTACAGACACCGGTACCGACACCGACGATACCAGTACCGACGGTACCGGCCCCGGTGGGAACTCTTCCCATGCCATCTCTGGCTGGACTTGACAAAGCGGTACCGGCTCAGTTCGGTACTGACTTCGATCGGTACCGGGATCGTGCTTTGCAAGAGCATCGGGGTCAGGAATACTTTGATTCCGAAGACTCTGACAATTCTGCTGGCACTAGAAGGTTTATCCTAGAAGACCCCTCTTCTCCCCAACGCAGAATGTCACCTCCAGAGGACATGTCATTTCAGGATTTCATCCGTGATATGGCCAAAGGTCTTTCAATCACAGTAGCTCCTGAAGATGAACCCTGAGCAAAGGAATTGGAAATTCTCCAATATCCTAAAGCTCCTAAGGAGGCAGCCACTCTGCCTAGCCATGAAATTCTGCATAGCTTGATGCTCAGAATGTGGGAGACACCTCTGACTACTTCTCCTCACTCTAGGAGACTTGATACTATGTATCAAGTTCCGCCATGTCCTGGATTTCAGAAAACTCAGCTGCCACACCATTCAATGGTAGTGGAATCGGCCATGCATAGGATGAAGAGTGCAGGGGGATGCCTCCAATCCTCCAGCTCGTGAATGCAGGACTCTGGATGCTTTTGGATGCAGGACTTTTCAAGCTTCTATGTTTTCAGCTAGGATCAGTTCATATATCCTATATATGGGAATGTTCCTCAAGGAAGTCACAGGAGACTTGGAACTTATGAGCCCATTTCTCCCAGATGATAGATTTTCTTGCTCTAGCTAAGCATGCTCAAGATGTCTCCAGCTTTGTCAATCGTGCAGCCTTTGACTGCTTCGAATGCATCAGCAGAACCTCTGCTATTGCCATTGGCGCATGACGGATTGCCTGGCTACAGGCATCAGACTTGGAGACTTGGGTACAGGACAAGTTAGGCAACATTCCTTGCAATCTCTTCAGCAAGAACTGGCAGGAAAAGGCTAACGAGTTAGATGCTGACAATTCTACCTTAGATAGATTGTCAAAGGGTACAGCCACTCCAACCAAAAGGAAGCCTTATAAAAAACCCTCTTTTAGCAAAAAGAGGAAGTTTTATCCTTCCTATGCCCAGCAGAGTCAAACTCCAGGTCAGGTTGCCCAAAAGGGACAACCTAGACAGCAAAAGAAGCCAAAAAACCCGAGAGCCCAACCAGCTCTCCAGGTTCAGCCCCCTCAAGGGCTTTGACTCCTTCCTAGAGAGCTTTGCCTCCCTGCCTCCGAGGGGTCCCCAACCCTCCAATATTCCGGGCAGGTTATGCCACTTTGTCAACAGATAACAGCAGAAGATTGGACTTTGTCCATTGTAGGGGAGGGGTACAAGCTTCATTTTCACAGCATGCCCCCTCCTACAATTCTAAAGCAATTCAATTCACAAACCTCTGCAGACAATCTGCTAGAGCACGAGGTCTCCACACTTCTTGCCCAAGGGGCAATAGAGGAAGTACCCATTCCTCAACAGGGTGCAGGGTTCTACTCCCCCTATTTTCTTATTCCAAAGAAAGCAGGAGGACACAGACCCATTCTAGACCTCAGAGAATTGAACAAACATCTGTTTCAAGAGAAATTCAAAACGATTTCTCTAGGAACTCTTCTGCCATACCTTCAAAGCCAGGATTGGCTTTGCTCTCTAGATTTAAAGGGTGCATACACTCACATTTTCATCCATCCAGATCACAAAAAATTTTTACGTTTCCTTTTCAGGGGAAAACATTTCCAGTACAGGGTTCATCCTTTTGGTCTGGCTTCAGCACCAAGGGTATTCACGAAATGCATGGCAGTAGTAGCTGCATTTCTACGAACCCTGGGGATTTTTGTCTTCCCCTACTTAGACGACTGGCTCATTCGAGCCCCTACAGTTGCACTGCACTGTCCCATATAATGTGAATCCTCCAATACTTGGGATTGGTAATAAACTTCCCAAAATCTCAACTAGTTCCTTCCCAATGCCTAGAATTCATAGGAGCCTGTCTGGACACCAGACAGGCAAGGGCTTTCCTTCCACAAGCCTGGTGTCTTCGCATAATGCAACTAGCTTCTCAAGCAGCAGGCAAATCCTCCCTCACTACTTGGGAGCTACTGCAGTTACTGGGACATATGGCATCCACAGTTCATGTAGTCCCATATGCTCGCCTCCACATGCGAGCAGCTCAATGGACCCTCTCCACACAGTGGACACAGGCCACGGGTCATTTGTCGGACAAAATAATAATCTCTCAATGACAAATTTTGTCCCTCCAGTGGTGGCAATCACTAAAAAATCTGACAGTGGGGTCTCCTTTCCATCAGCCCCTCTTTCAGGCAACCCTAACAGATGCATCACAGGTGGGTTGGGAAGCACACCTGAATCATCTCTCTACCCAGGGCACCTGGTCTCCACAGGAAGTTGGTTTACACATAAACCTCCTGGAATTAAGAGCAATCTATTTAGCTCTTTGAGTGTTCCACGTCCAGCTCAGCTACAAGACAGTCCTAGTCCAGACGTACAATCAAGTCGCCATGTTCTATGCGAACAAGCAGGGCGGAACAGGCTCTCTGTCGTTATGCAACGAAGCTTTACGACTGTGGGCCCTCGCCAGAGAGCATCAAATTCACCTTCGAGTGGTATATCTTCCAGGCATTCAAAACCTTTGGGCAGACAAATTCAGTCGAGTACTGCTGCCTCACGCGTGGTCCCTCCACCTAGACCAGGTGGCAAAGATATTTCATCTCAACTGGTACATTCCCCAAAAGCCTAAAACAGACAGCGATAAGACCACTGCTGAAAAATAGCAAACTTGATCCAGCACGAGTGGACTCCTTCAGGCCGATTTCTAGTATCCCTCTTCTGGCGAAAATCATAGAGAAGGTTGTTCAACAACAACTCCATCATCATATCGAAATATCTTCACCCCTTGACCCCTGCCAACATGGCTTTCGGGAATCGCATGGGGTAGAAACTCTCCTAACCACGCTATTCAATACGCTCATCATTGGAGTGGACAACATTAAACAAGGGTTCGCAATGATCTTCCTTGATATCGCAGCAGCCTTTGACACGGTGTGTCACGAAATACTCCTCTCCCGACTTAGCGAGAAGGGCATTCAGGGAAATGCATTAAATTGGTGTGCATCATATTTAACAGATCGCTGGCAATATGTTCGCTCCGGCCCCTCCACATCCGCACCTTTTCTCCAAGAAAAAGGCGTTCCCCAAGGATCGTCGCTGTCTGCACTGCTTTTCAACATTTACATGCAGCCCTTATGTAACCTCATCCGCTCCTTCCATATTAACTACCTGATCTACGCCGATGATGTCCTCCTCTACATGCCTTTCCTTTTGGACAAACCAGACCTTGCACCCCTCTCTGCCTGTTTCGATGCGGTCACCAATTGGCTACATACACAGAAGCTAAAAATAAACTTTAAAAAACAGAGGTCCTTTTCCTCTCAAGAAATTCATCATTTATCCCACCTAGCTCCCTGAAGGTTCGAGATGCTGAACTCACAAGCAAACCATCAATTCGGTACCTTGGTATTATCCTCGACCAACAGCTGAATATGAAGAGCCAAATAAGCAATATGGTAAAAGCAGTCTACAACAAAATCAGAACACTTTGCCACCTGAGACCGCTCCTGGAACCAGAAGATTTTCGATCTGTCTACCAAGCTCTTGTGACACCGCATTTTGGTTATACAAACGCCATATTACACGGCCTTCCTAAAGCCACCATAACCCCGCTGCAACTAGCCATGAACGCTGCAGCTAGAATTCTGCAAAGGGCATCAAGGAAGGACCATATAACACCAATACTAAAACAATTACACTGGCTTCCAATCCAAACCAGGATAACCTTCAAGGTGCTGACGCTTACATTTAAAGCCATTAACAACTGCTCCTCCACTTCAATCACAGATCTTATCCAGGTTACACCCCCCAATAGAGCGAGAAGATCAGCTGCTATAAACACATTGATTCTACCAAAGCAGATAACAAAATGCTCACAAGCTGCCAGATCCAGAGCTTTTTCGCTGTATGCACCTACCTCCTGGAATGCCCTCCCCCCACTATCAGAGCTATCAAGGTCATCTCCCAATTTAGGAAGGCACTTAAACATCATCTCTTCCTACAGTACTACACTGACCAAGGTCACTCCCCACAGCAAACCACGCCCAGCTACCCACATCAACAACCCATCAGTTGCAACCAAGTAAGACATAAACCGAGCATGTCTGACACCGAACCTCCCGACAAATAGTAACCCTTCTCACACTAATATCAGACAACATGCAGCTTAGTCGATAGGCACTGTGAGTCCTTTCCAAATGTATGCTGTAATTTATCTATATATAGTTGTATATAATGACCCTGTTATTATTACCTGTACATACCCTTGTTATATTGTAAATCATGTTATCTGTACATATACCCACGTTATATTGTAAATCCAGGGCAGATCCTCTGTGCTGGACAGTTGTGTTTTGATGTAAACCGCACTGATGCAAAAGAGCGCGGTATATAAGAAAGTTAAATAAATAAATAAATAAAATCTCTGGAGCACTCCAGACATAGAGCTCTTTGCAAATCCACTGAATGCCAAACTTCCCCGGTTCTGTTCCAGGATTCCGGCTCACAACTGTCAGGCAAGGGATGCTTTCCTCCTTCACTGGGGTCAGGACTTCCTTTATGCCTTCCCACCCATTCCCCTCATCCCCAAAACACTCTTCAAGCTTCAGAGAGACAGGGGTCGCATGATTCTCATAACACCACGATGGCCACGCAAAACGTGGTATTCCCTGCTTCTACATCTCTCTCAAGCGGCACCTCTGAAGTTTGGGCATGCTCCAGATCTCCTTTCCCAGGAGAACGGGACACTGTGGCACCCGAATCCCCAGTCCCTGCACCTCATGGCCTGGTTGCTGAAGGCTTAGACCTCCAAGATTTCAACCTGTCCCAGCAGGTAAAGGATATCCTTCAGGCTTCTAGGAAACTTTCCACAAGAAGATCTTATGCCTTCAAGTGGAAACGTTTTACTATATGGTGCTCCAAGAAGAGATTAAACCCCCTGGTCAAACCCTTAGATTCAATACTAGAGTATCTCCTTCACTTATCGAATTCTGGTTTAAAGACCAATTTCTTAAGAGTCCATCTTAGTGCAATTGCAGCTTCTTATAAGCCTCTAAATGGACAACCAATTTCCTCTCATCCACTCCTATCAAGATTTATGAGAGGCCTTTTATTAACTAAACCTCCCATCAAGCCACCACCGGTGGCATGGGATCTAAATCTAGTTCTCGGGCAGCTCATGAAGCCGCCTTTTGAACCTTTGGCCACTACAGCCCTTATGTTTTTGACCTGGAAGGTCATCTTCCTAATTGCAATCACTTCTACCCGTCATATTAGTGGATTGCAAGCTTTAGTAGCTGATCCTCCTTATACTAGGTTTCATCATGATAAGGTTGTTCTTAGGACTCACCCACACTTAATGCCAAAGGTGGCTTCGCCTTTTCATTTAAACCAATCAATTTATCTTCCTGTATTTTTTCCGAGGCCTCACGCCTCTAATGCAGAAAGAAACCTTCATACTTTGGATTGTAAAAGGGCCTTAGCCTTTTACATACAAAGAACAGAACAACATAGAAAGTCCTCACAACGTTTTATAGCTTTTGACCCTAGTCATTTGGGACTTCCAGTCTCCAAAAGAACTTTATCTAAATGGATTGCCCAATGCATATCCTTTACTTATGAGAGTAAGGGTCTTCCTCTTCAGGACCATGTCACAGCTCATAATGTGAGAGCCATGGCAGCTTCTATGGCTAATCTCCACTCTGTGTCTATTAATGACATTTGTCAAGCAGCCACCTGGGCTTCGGTACACACCTTCACAGCCCACTACTGCCTGGATAAAGTCTCCCATCGGGATGCCTTCTTTGGCCAAGCTGTTCTTCAAAATCTCTTTCAGACCTAATTCAACTCCTACCCACCAACCCTGGTGGAATGCCAGAGATCCATGGGAGGAAGGATGCCTACTTTTTTAGGGTGGCACCTTCCTGGAGCTATCTCCCTGGCATCTTCAGCTAGGGAGTCCTCATATGTGAAGACTACATTCCTGCTGGTTCCTGGAGATAGCGTAGTTACTCACCTGTAACAGGTGATCTCCGGGAACAGCAGGAATTTAGTTTTCACAACCCACCCACCTCCCCTTGGAGTTGTCTCTCTCTCTCTTTGTCTCTTTCCTCTCTCCCTCTATCCTTTCACTCAGCTACAAACTTAACTGAAGAGGGACAGTTGGAAAGGTGGGAAGGCAGCGCACATGTGCTGAGGGATGCTCCCAAAAGTGTTCCTATTGGACGCTGGGGAGCATTCCCGCGCAGGCTCCGTCGGTACCAACGATACCCATATGTGAAGACTAAATTCCTGCTGTTCCCGGAGATCACCTGTTACAGGTGAGTAACTATGCTTTTCCCATTTCTGATAGAGGTTTGTTTGTTCATTATTTCTCTTTAAGTATTTAAAGGTCTGAATCATAACTCCCCTGTCCCTCCTCTCCTCCAGAGTGTACATATTTAGGTCTTCAAGTCTCTTCTCATAAAGCTTCTGACGCAGGCTACAAATCATTTTGGTCGCCTTCCTCTGATATCGCTGTTCTCCAAGAAACCCATATGACAGATACTGAACGTGCCAAACTTAAGCGATGGTGAGTGGGGGAGGTTTATGGAGCCTCAGCGGGCAACAGAAATGCAGGTGTGGTCGTCCTATGTAAACAGGGGCTCAATTTCCAAGTGGAACGAGTGAGCAATGACCCTAATGGCCGATATGTCTTACTTTGGGGAAGACTGGAGGGTACCCCCATATTAATCAATACATATGGGCCCAGTTGGTATGAACGTGAATTCTTTGATGTGCTGGTGCAGAGCGTTTTGAGCAAGGGAGAATGCGAGGTAGTCCTTAGTGGAGATTACAACTGTGTGTTGGATCTATCTATGGAGTGCTTCAAACAGATGGGTGGGGAGGATTACAGGCAGCGCCGAAAATTGACTAGCCTCTGTGAAAGTGGCGACCTGTTGGATGTTTGGCAAATAATTCATCCTACCGAGCGAGATTATACCCACCTGTCTAGGGCTCATAATACATGGTCTTGAATAGATTATTTTTTGACGTTCCAAGGCTTATTGTACCGACTAGACAATATCCAGATTGAGGATATTCAGATTTCAAATCATGCAATGATATGAACAGATGTCCACTTGTCTCTTACACAGAAAACAGGTAGATGTTGGTGATTTCTGTTCTGTTTAAAGGGTGACGCAGACTTCACGCGCTTCTTGGGCGAACAGTGGAACCTTTTTGAGACAACTAATGGAAAACACAAGGATAATCCCAGCCTTTTCTGGGAAACAGCTAAAGTTTTTCTTACAAGGGGTAATAACTGGTCACGTGAGTAGACGCAATAAAGAAGCTAATCGTAGACTAGTTGAATGGGGCGCACAGCTCCGTAACCTGCACCAGTGACTTTTACTCCTTGATACTGAGGAACATAGGATAGCCTATTTGACTATTCAGAGCCAACTTAATACACCCATACACGCTCGGGCGAAATGCTCCATACTTCACTACAAATATACATTATATTGATTTGGGAATCGCTCGAGCCGACTCTTATCCTCACTGGTCAGGAGCACACATGCCCCCTGTTCGCTGTGTGCAATACAAACCCCAGAGGATAAGGTGCAGACATTTCAAGAGACGATTGAGAAGGCATTTCTGGACTACTACCGTGAACTCTATAGTGCAGACAACCGGGATGGAATAGGGGCTGATTCCTATTTACAGCAATGTAACCTCCCTCAGTTGAGCCCTGCCCAGTCTGCTCAGTTAAATGCACCTATTGTCCCGGAGGAAGTCCAAAGCGTAATCAAGAATCTTCATATGTTACAGGCCCCAGGGCCAGATGGCTTTAGTGCCAAATTCTATCAGATGCTTCGGGACAAAGTAAATATTCCTCTAACTGATATGTATCAACAGCTTGGGGCTTTACAGTCATTCCCATATCCAATGAATGAAGTGCTGAAAATGCTTATCCCTAAAGTGGGACGAGACCCATTATCCCTGGGATCATACAGACCTATCTCGTTGTTAAACGTGGACCTTAGATCATGTCGAGGGTCCCGGCCGAGCGCTTATCCCCCTTATTAATTGGACTGATTCACCCCATTCAAGTGGGTTTTGTAAAGGATAGACAAGCGACAAGAAATATACGTCAAATACTGGCATCCATACACCACTGTTGGCATGCTGAGATAACATTGCTCCTTATTGGTTTTGACACGGAGAAGGCTTTTGATAGGGTGGGTTGGAACTATATGTGTTTAGCATTGGAGGCCTTTGGTTTTGGGGGCTTCTTTCTTCAGGCTATACAAGCACTGTATGCTGGGCCATGGGCACATATCTTGGTCAATGGCCTTCAAACTGTGACGTTTCCTTTAGAACGAGGGACACGACAGGGATGTCCTCTGTCTCGTTTGTACTTACACTGGACATTGCTAACATGAATTCAATTGAACCCAGAAATTGAAGGGGTGCACTTAGTCATATGAATTTAAATTGTCTGCATTTGCAGACGACTTCTGACATACTTGACTAACCAAAGACACACTCTTCCAGCTCTGCTACATGAATTTGACATCTTTGGTATATTTTCAGGTTATAAATTGAATCTAGATAAGTCTGAAGCATTGCCTACCTATGGTTTGCCCCATATCATTTGGAAAGAAGCATTTCCACTTTGGCTAGTGGATAACTCATTCAGATATCTAGGTGTGACCCTGACAGTAAACATGCAAGATCTTTATCGGTGCAATGTGGGGGCCCCTGCTTGTCCACACTCCTCAACTTCTTGGAAGCCCAGACCAGCTGTATTACATGCTTTAAGAAAAGTGGAAGGAAGTCCAAAAAACTGCCAGCATGGTTTAAAGGTGAGATCAGAGGCTGTTGCCAAAAAAGCATCTTTCAGGAAATGGAAAAAAGAGCCAAACGACAAAACCTGGAAACAGCACAAGCACTGGCAAGTCAAATGCAAGGCATTGATAAAGCAGGCAAAGGGAGAATTTGAGAAGAAGCTTGCTGCGGAAGCAAAAACGCGAAATAAAGATTTTTTTCAAGTACATTCGTAGCAAAAAACCTGTGAGAGAGTCAGTTGGTCCATTAGATGATAGGGGAGTTAAAGGGCCACTAAGAGGCGACAAGGCGATAGCGGAGAGACTGAATGAATTCTTTGCTTCGGTCTTTACTGAGGAAGATATAGGGATGTTACCCATGACTGAAGTGGTATTTAAAGGTGCGGAAGAATTGAAGGGAAATATCGATACGTCGGGAAGATGTATTACAACTATTAGATAAACTGAAGAGTAGCAAATCACCTGGGCCGGATGGTATACATCCAAGGGTGTTGAAAGAACTGAAATATGAGATTGCAATCATCTCTAATACATGAAGATTGGAGGATCGCCAATGTAACACCAATTTTTAAAAAGGGTTCCTGGGGTGATCTGGGAAACTACAGACCGGTGAGCCTCTCGTCAGTACCGGGAAAAATGGTAGAAATGATCATAAAGAATAAAATTACTCAGCATCTAGATAGTCATGGCCTAATGGGAGACACCCAACATGGCTTTAGGCAAGGAAGATCTTGTCTTACTAATCTGTTATGTTTTTTTGAAGGTGAGAATAAACAGGTGGACAAAGGTGAGTCGGTTGATATAGTGTATCTGGACTTTCAGAAAGCCTTTGACAAGGTCCCTCATCAGAGACTTTTGGCAAAACTAAAGAGTCATGGGATAGGAAGCAGTGTACTACTGTGGATCAGGAACTGGTTAAAAGAAAGCAGAGGGTTGGGCTAAATGGCCAATTTTCCCAATGGAGAAAGGTGAATAGTGGTGTACCCCAGGGATCTGTGCTGGGTCCGCTGCTTTTTGACATATTCATAAATGACCTGGAAAGTGGAATAACGAGTGAGGTTATCAAATTTGCATATGACACAAAACTATTTAAAATTGTTAAAACTCAAGAGGATTGTGGAAAATTGCAAGAGGATCTTGATAAATTGGAAGACTGGGCATCAAAATGGCAGATGAAATTTAATGTGGACAAGTGCAAAGTTATGCACCTAGGGAAGAACAACCCAAACTATGGTTACACAATGCAAGGTTCCACATTAGGAACCACCACCCAGGAAAAAGATTTAGGCGTCATTGTGGATAACATGTTAAAACCCTCGGCCCAGTGTGCAGCAGCGGCCAAGAGAGCAAATAGAATGCTAGGTATCATAAGGAAAGTAATGGAAAATAAAACAAAAGATATTATAATGCCTCTATATCGTTCCATGGTGAGACAGCACCTTGAATATTGTGTGCAATTCTGGTCGCCATATCTTAAAAAGGATATAGCGTTATTAGAAAAAGTTCAGAGAAGAGCCACCAAAATGGTAAAGGGGATGGAAGGCTACTCCTATGAAGAAAGGCTAAAAAGGTTAGGGCTCTTTAACCTGGAAAAGAGACGGCTGAGGGGAGATATGATAGAAGTCTATAAATTAATGAGTGGAACGGGTAAACGTAGATGGATTGTTTACGTTATCAGAATATAGAAAGACTAGGGGACATGCAATGAAGCTACAGGGTAAACTGTTTAAGACTAATAAAAGAAAATATTTTTTCACTCAACGTGTAATCAAACTCTGGAATTTGTTACCGGAGGATGTAGTAAAGGCTGTTAGTGTAGCTGGGTTTAAAAAAGGTTTGGACAAGTTCCTGGAGGAAAGGTCCATAAACCATTATTAAGAAGGGACCCAGGATATCAATGCTTGACCCAGTACAAGCATTGCGGAACCTGTGTCTTTTGGGGAAACTGTTAGGTACGTATGACCTAGATTGGCCACTGTTGGAAACAGGATACTGGGCTTGATGGACCTTGGTCTGACCCAGTATGGCATATCTTATGTTCTTGGAAAATGGCAAGAGTTGCCTCTTTTGTTGGGAGGTTGAATTGCACTCTTTTAAATGACTTTTTTTCCACAGTGGTTGTATCTGTTTCAGATGCTTCCGGTCTGGCTTTTAAGTAAAGATCTAAATACATTAGAATCTACACTCTCCATGTTCTTATGGGAGGGCAGACAAGCACGCATAGCAATACAGGTATTAAGAGGCTCTTGGCGCTGAGGAGACATGGGAGTTCCTGATCTATGGGCGTATAATTTAGCATGTTCCCTACATCACTTAAAGGATTGGCTCTTTGATACTGAAGAGTACACTTCTTTAACATGTGAGCGCGCTCTGGTGGCCCCTTTGAAACTAAGATATGTGCTTCACACACAAACTAAAAAACTCTCCATTTTCTTACGACAGTGTCCCCTGATTCAGACCAGACGCCAGATATGGCATTGGATTTGTCTTAAACTGACATTCGGTTTCCGAGTCGGTTTACTTGCCCATACAAGGAAATGTGGATATAAGTATGTCATCAGTGAGCTTCCGAAGGTGGCGACATCAAGAGGTTCTATATCTGGAGCAGGTCCTGGCGGAAAGTAGAGAGCTTTTAGCCCTACAGCAGTTCTGCACTCAATTTGGGATAAATGAGGGTGATCTATTTCCTTATTTTCAGCTACGCAGCTATGTACGAAGTCTAGACCAAGGCAGCCTATCAAGTGACTTCTGAACTGATTTAGAAGAGTTTTTTTCTTTGTGAAGAATCTGGTACAATAACGATTTCGCAAGTCCAATCTTCTTTTGAGACCATAGCTGCAAAGACCACTTGTCACAGACTGGCCAAATTATGGAATGCTGACCTGGGCACTTTGCTGTCAAGAGAGCAGTTGGACAAGCTTTGGGCTAAGGCTGAACGTAGGCGTCTCCCCCATTTTCACACGATATGGGATGATTACATCCTAGTGTTGTCTCCACGTGGGCGCAGTTATAGAAGTGGGTAGCTGAATTCAAAGACTCCGGGAAGGGGGGTGGTGGTGCTCTCAGAAAAACAGTGATGCGGGGAGAAGGGTGGTTCGGGGGAAGAGAGGGATGGGGAGGGTGAGAAACAAGTCTGGGATGCCCAGTGTTGTGTAAGAGCCACCACACACTGGGTGCCCCCTCCCACCTTGGTTGTGGGAGGAACACCTTCCGGAGGGATAGGGGAGGTTAACTGGAAGGGGACAGAGAGAGGGGGAGGGGGGAATGAAAAATATTGAGTGTATTCTTAGACCACAATTATTTGTGAATGTTTACTTATATTCTCTCACTTGACTTGATGTTTGTGTTTTGTTGATCCAATAAAAACAGTTAAAATATAACGAATAAGAGAAAATATTTTTCCACTCAACTTGTAATCAAAATCTGGAATTTGTTACTGAAGGGTGTAGTGAAAGTGGTTAGTATAGTGGGGTTTAAAAAACGTTTGGACAAGTTCCTGGAGGAAAGGTCCATAAACTATTATTAAAGAGGATCTGGAATATCCACTGCATGCCCCAATACAAGTATTGTGGAACCCATGTGTCTTTTTGGGAAACTGCTAGTTACATGTGAACAGGATTGTCCACTGTTGGAAACAGGATACTGGGCTTGATGGACCTTGGTCTGACTCAGTATGGCATATCTTATGTTCTTAAAAATAGGAAACAAGGAGTATGAGGAAGGAAGGAGGGACCCAAAGGAAAATATCGGAAGCCCTGTCAAGAAAAGAGACAGAAAAAAATACACAAAAGGTGGCGCAGAACCAAATAAGAGAAAGGGGCAGAGCAGTAACACAAGGAAGGAAAGAAAGATAAAGTGGAGAAAAAAATAGACAAAGAGGTAAAAATAATTTAAAAAATTAAAAAATAAGTATTGCGGGGGAAAAAAGACCCAAAAAAGGCAAGTGGTGCAACAATGAAATGAAAGTAAAAAGTAGAAAAGGTAGCCACCAAAGACAAAATGAAGCAAGGTATCGGTAACTTACCAAGCGAGCAAGGAGAAATAACAAAAAGTATACAAGTCAGCAATAAATATTCAGAAATAAGTGCACAAAGAGATGGAGAGAGGCCCTTCCCATGCCCTTTGGGGCCCGGGGGCTCTACCACAAAAAGGACAGCAGCAAACTGCAAACCATGGAGGGAGATCTCCCGAACCCACAAGCAACCCCCACTTAAAAAAAAAAAAAATATATTAACAAACATTGGAGATCATAATAATGGACAAACAATATTTGCAAGTGCAATGCAATGTGTGCCTTCGAGTCAGTCCTGACTCCTGGCGACCCAGAAGCTCCTGGGTTTTCTTGGCAGTGTCACTGGAAGTAGATTGCCAGGCCTTTCTTCCGAGGCAATGGAGGGTTAAGTGACTTGCCCAAGGCCACAAGGAGTGCTAGTGGGAATTGAACCCTGGTTGCTTGGAAACGAAGCCAGTGTTCTAACCACTAGGCTACTCACAATATTTAGGAAGTCCAAATCAACATTAGTATTCTGACCAATAACCCTCAACATACAAATATTAGCAAACAGAAGGAACAGGGTCGCAGGCCACTGACACAGACCCCACTGCCCAGTCCATCCTAATCCACAATTGAGGCCACCATGGCTAGTCCTGGGGGGACCAAGACGTCTCTGCCGCATGGTCCAGGAGAGCGCCAGGCCAAACAAAGCCCCAGTGCAGGGATGAGAGCAAGGCACAAGGAGCCAGTCGAAAGAGTCCCCGCATTAATGCCTGTGTTAACAAGCAATGGCAGGCATCAGACTACAGCCCAGATCGCCATCACTTAACATAACTCCGATGCATAGCACACATAGGGGTCTGTTTACTAACTGGCGGTAGCAGACTCCGTGCGATATCGGAGCCGCGGCCCCATTGAAATCAAATGGGGCCGCTGCTCCGATATCGCACGGAGTCTGCTATCGCCGTTTAGTAAAGAGACCCCATAGTCTCACCTGCAACATTGAGGTTGAAGTCCAGGCAGGATTATCGTCACACTGGCAGAGTAGCAACAAAAGCCATAGCCTCTGCTGGTAGATGAAATTTAATGTGGGCAAGTGCAAAGTTATGCACCTAGGGAAGAATAACCCAAACTATGGTTACACGATGCAAGGTTCCACATTAGGAACCACCACCCAGGAAAAAGATTTAGCCGTCATTGTGGATAACATGTTAAAAGCCTCTACCCAGTGTGCAGCAGCAGCCAAAAGAGCAAATAGAATGCTAGGTATCATAAGGAAAGGAATGGAAAATAAAACAAAGGATATTATAGTGCCTCTGTATTGTTCCATGGTGCGACTGCACCTTGAATATTGTGTGCAATTCTGGTCGCCGTATCTTAAAAAGGATATAGCATTATTAGAAAAGGTTCAGAGAAGAGCCACCAAAATGGTAAAGGGGATGTAAGGATACCCCTATGAAGAAAGGCTAGAAAGGTTAGGGCTCTTTAATCTGGAAAAGAGACGGCTGAGGGGAGATATGATAGAAGTCTATAAATTAATGAGCGGAGTGGAACGGGTACACGTAGATCGACTGTTTACATTATCAGAATATAGAAAGACTAGGGGACATGCAATGAAGCTACAGGGTAAACTATTTAAGACAAATAAGAGAAAATGTTTTTTCACTCAACGTGTAATCAAACTCTGGAATTTGTTACCAGTGGATGTAGTAAAGGCTGTTAGTGTAGCTGGGTTTAAAAAAGGTTGTGGAAACTGTGTCTTTTGGGGAAACTGCTAGGTACATATGACCTAGATTGGCCACTAAAACAGGATACTGGGCTTGATGGACCTTGGTCTGACCCAGTATGGCATATCGTATGTTCTTATGGTATATTAAAGTACCGTGGCTTCTCATGGTGTATTACCCTCAGCTGAACTGGATGCAACAAGGGAAACCTCACACCCCACTGAACCAGCCAGCTACAGGTTCCTGAAAACTCCTTGCGGCTCATTGTGATAGCCAAAGAGTAGTCTTGAAAAAGCATAATTTTTTAGCTGTCCTGCTCCAGATTGCGCTGTTCTTAGGCCACCTGGAGTACAGCTTCCTTGTGCAGATAATTATGGAGCCATGCAATGAAGACCCAGGGCCTACCCTCTCCCTCATGCTGAGGGCCAAGCTGATGTGCCCGTTCAATGAGCAATTTTCTGCTCAAACCCTCTAGGCACAGGTTAAGGGGCAGCCAGGACTCCAAGAACCCCCGGAGTTCATTTTCCAAGACCATCTCCACAGTCCTCACGATCCGTAGGTGGTTCTCCTGCTGTGATTCTCCAAATTCTCTAACTTTGCACTTTGTTGGTCTAGTTGCAACTCGGGCTTCTTGGGAACAATAACCTGGCTCTGGTGGGCATTCTCAAGGTCAGAGAGCCATTGTTCAGCCCCATTGATGCGGTTATTGAAATCTACAACAGATTGTGAAATATTTTCCATATATTTGGAGAGTCCTTGAAAGTGACCATCCAAAGCTTTATCCACTATGGCAGACACTTCCTCGACCATTTTCCTATTCAACTCAGCCCTTGGGCTCAGCGGTGTGCCTTCGGCCATCTTACCTCTCCTTCTGCACTGATTTAGAGGTCATGGAAGCTCCAGAACACTACCAAAATCGCTAAATGAGCAGCAGGAGACCCCAAATCCACCTCAAGGTAAACAGGCAGGTAAAATAGATAAAATTAAGCTGTTATTGAGACAAGGAGTCCCAGAGCTAAGAGAAGTGTGTCTCACTCGGCTTACCACACCGTGTGACCCCTTAGAGATTTTAACTGTCAATCCTTCCAAAATGTCCTTTATCATGTCTACAGTAATTGATGAATCAAGCATGCCAGTTCATGCCTTATCTTCCAAGGCCTCTTCATTATCCAAGCCATGCTTACCCACAACTGACTTATTTTTATTTGTTTTGTTTTTTTAACAGCCCTCTTTGATTTAGCTGCCTTATCTGTCCACAGGTATCGAACATTTGCCCAAGTCCTTAGAAAATCTTTCCAACAAGGACTGAGTAATGCTAACCTTCTGCCTTCTTTATCGGAGCATCATGTAAACTCCCCCCCCCCCCCCCCCAGATACTTTATTAACCAATGTGGCCTAAGGGTGCTATCCAGTACAGCAAAGATTTGAAGGGGAAAAGGGAGGGTTAAATCTGTAGGAATGATGGAAGTTTGCTTGCCTAGACGAGAATTTTGCATCATCTCTCTGGGAATCGGAACATGTTCATAATAATTTACATATAAATAGCACTAGCAGCTAATGACATACTGTAACTGGTTCTACTTTCGCTTTCAGGCAAAGCTGTTATCGTACACTAATTTAAAATTCCATAACAAAACATAAGGACCATTACTTCTCTAGAAGAGTCTTGTATATGTTACAGTGTCAAACAGATTTAACTCCAAATGCCTAAGAGGAAGGAAATAGAACCTAACAATCTGTTGGAGGCAAGGAATGATACCTAACTCTTGGTCTGGGTCTCGGGAAGTGGCAACAGGCTTAGAATTGAAAGGAATCACTTATGCTGGCTCTAATCATCTGAACTCAGTCCTTAGGATGGTGAGCTGCAAGAGAGCCTGGAGATAAGGCCCCGATGGCATATGGATGGATTGGAAGGCATACTGCAATATTTTGTGCTTGCGCAAATCTTGGGGCATTGGTGCTAGCTAGGAGAATCTGAAATCTTCTATTGCATGTTAGTCCTATGCACGTGTTGTGGATGAGAGATGGATGCAGGTTATAACAGTCTGCTTACCATTGATGGCTTGCAACATTGTTTCTTCTTCAAGGTCTTCAGAGCTAAAAAAGCTTAGGCAACTGTGTCTCTGCATGTACACAGAAACAGAGCAAAGAACAGTGTCTTTCATTATTTATGCATTTGGCATCTTGTCAATTTTGCAGTGTATGAGAGAGTCCAGAATACCTTTTTCCAGAGAATTCATGTTAGTTTGGTTCTGTGGCATCATATTGATTGGAGCAACAGCGGAGGGCAGAGACCATGGCCAAACACTGTGGTATATCAAAATAAACTTTATTGAAGACCCAACTTAACCAGTTGGGTCTTCAATAAAGTTTATTTTGATATACCACAAAGTGTTTGGCCATGGTCTCTGCCCTCCGCTGTTGCTCCACTCTGTTCTTTTGTGGAAGGCTTCCTTCTCCTGGTTTTTGGCATCATATTGATTTACAAAAGATTGGTTCAGGCAGTGGCCCACACAAGTTTAAACCCAAATGTAAATTTGTTGAGTGTTTAATTGTATTACAAAGCTTACTGATGTTCTTTTATTGAATGTTTATGCAGCAGATGATTTAAATCAGACAAAATGCTTCTGCAAGCAGGAGACAGATGCAAATGACGATCAGACTGATTTTTTAAAATTGCTATAACTACATGAACAAACCATGTGCAGTTGTAAATTTTCTGAACAGTCTGTAGATCAGCCCATAACTAGTCTGAATTGTATTCTGTATCCCAAAAGCACCCTTTGTCTCCCAAAAATCAGATAATTTTTAGAACGCATCCTCCTATCTTTTGCTTTTAATCCAGGAATTACCCTGTCTGAGTATTTCCGTGATATGGGCTATCATGTAAGTATGATGGCTGACTCCACCTCCAGATGGGCAGAGGCTCTGCGAGAAATATCAGGCCGTCTGGCTGAAATGCCCGCTGGTGAGTCTTTTATGTTGGTGTGTTCCGGACAGTAAATCTTTTCTGTAGAATTAAGGATAGAAGGACCTGCACTTCTGGGATTAGGATTTCATTATCTAACTGGCAGAAGTCTCTCATGTGAGCACTGAACATATAACTTTACAGCTTTTGCAATTTAGAGGGCAACTTTCAAATAACCCATGTAGGTGGTAATTTTATAAGCAACTTGAGCATGTAAAGTAGCATTGATCATGCTCAAGTAGGTACTTATAAAATTGCTTTAGGTATATCCACTTAAATGTAAATCATAGCACATGCTTTTATATGATATATGCCTAGATGTTCCTGGGGGCAAAAAATAGGAAGAATAGGACAGGATCAGTACTTACATACATCTTATAAAATATGTTCCTATGCGCCTAGCCTCAGAGCCAGTGTAAATATTCGTACTTTCCATCAAGGTAAAGTACGTAGGCACATATATTGCCTTCATAAAATTGGCGCAACATAGGCACCCATGTGCCTTCACAGCTTAGGTGTATGGCTATAAAACTATCCCCCACAGTTGTAAACTGTGCGATGCTTTTAATATGCATACTTTATGCAAACTGTGGTTCTATATGAAATTTAGCAAGTGCAAAGTCATCCTGTTTGCATGGATGGTTGAATAGGGGAAAATACATAGTACTATAACCATATTTGAGGAGCGCAATTTTGAGTCACCCAATTTATCTAGGTAAATGCATTTGATAATTGCACTCTTAAAGTTTTCAGATGACAGATGATTAATGTCTTTGACATGATCTCGGATCCTCAGCTCGTTCCACCAGGTCATTAACTGTAAGGAAATGTCCTCTCATACAGTCTGAGGATCAGGCAGACCTAAAAATTATGTGCCCAATATTCAAAGGGAGTAACATGGGTTAGCAGACCTGCTAACTGTGTTGCTCCCTTTATCTGGAATATTCAGCAGCATTGACATGGTTAATGCTGTTGAATATCTGTGGATGCCACCGCTGCACGCCCCAATGCTAACTATTGAGCCACTGCCAGTTTATGGCTAAGTGGTGAAAGTAAGGTACTGCAAAGACTGGCCTGCCTTTCACCACAGAAGCTTCCTGCTAATCCAGATAACCCAGATATTCAATGCCGGGACCGAATATGACCCCAGCATTGCATAATCTGGGTTTAAAGTTCAGCAACGGCAGAAGCTAGTTGCGTTAGGTCAGCTAATCACCGCTGTTGAATATCTGGCCCTACAATTATAAACCATGTTCATTATCTGGTTACTTTCTAGCACGCAAGGTTTGATTAATTATGATCCAGAATTTTGCGAAATGCTCTATAAAACTTGCAGTTCCTTATCGTCCGTCCAGTCCATTCCCGAACCTCTGAGTAATGCACCCCTTCGAGCAGCTTGGAGACTGAGTATGTCGTCATTTGATGAGAGCAGTACTAGTAGAGCGAGCACCGCCCGTTCTGACCAATACAATCAGTCTCCAAGCAGCTGGAGGTGGTGAGCCAGTTGGCTCGGCTCACTGAGGACAACTAAGGAGCTTAGTTTAGTTTGTTAGATTTTTGGGGGGTATTTTTCTTTAAATTTTAAGTCTCTGTTGAGAGCACTTTTCTTTGTTTAAAAAAATGTTTTTGCTGAAAGGAGGCCCCGCATCCTCTCCCCTTGATCCGGATCGGTGGGGTGGTGAGATGTGGTGATTGCCCGGGGAGGAGGTGTACCTGTGGGGAGAGTGTTTTCCCTCGGAGGCCCCAGCACCGAAGCCTTCACTTCCGGCTGAGCACAGGGGAGGACAGAGCTCGTCAACACAG
Organism: Ichthyophis bannanicus; assembly: GCA_033557465.1. NCBI lineage: Eukaryota > Metazoa > Chordata > Amphibia > Gymnophiona > Ichthyophiidae > Ichthyophis > Ichthyophis bannanicus. Next base: position 375,807,317 of record CM066034.1, on the reverse strand, counting down.
CACGGGACAATTCTTTCCTTCAACGGCGCAGAGCTCATTCCGGCAGGTTTCCCAAGGCTTGCAGGGTAGAGCGCAGGCTGGAGAAGCACAACAGTCAGCGTGGGGAAGCCAGCGGTTCTGGCGGCGGTCTGTCAGCGTTTTTTCCCATGCAAATGGAAGCCACATGGGAAAGGTTCGCGGCTGTGCTACCCTGTCAGGGAACAAGTAGGTTTTCAGTTTTTTAAGTTTCTTGTTTCTTTTTTGTTCGATTCTTCGGGGCTTCGGTTTTAGGGGCTGTTTTAGCTGAAGGCTATTCCTCTGTTTCCTTTCTTATTTACTTTTCAAGATAAAAAAAAACCCAAAAAAAACAAAAAAGAAGAAGAAGAAAATATAAAAGAGAGGCTTCTACAAGGATAGGGTGCACTTGACTCTCTAGGCTCGTGGGTAGGGTCAGGCAGCCGGTTTCTTAATCCCATTGGGGGCATTCCTGCTTAGACCACAGTGTCTGGTTTGCGGGACCAGGCGAGGCACCGTTTCAGAGGTGGGTATTTGTAGGGGGTGCGCTCAGGAGGCCACCGCCATGGAACAATCCCTTTAGGAAGAATCCACACAGGGAGGCATTGTGGATCCGTCTCTGATTGCACAGGGGGTGGCAGGGCCTGCGCCTGCCTCTCCAGAACTACCCTCGGGCTCCCAGGCTGTTCCTGGACCTTCCTCCTCCCAGGGGTTGCCAGGAGGAGGGGTTTCGGAATACTTTTCACCCGATTTTGTCTTATTGCTCCACCAGGCGTTCTGTTTGTGCCAACAGGGAGCGGGAGGAATGTCTCCGATAGTGGAGCAGGGCAGGAAGCATCCAGGGTGTCTCTCTGAGGAACCGGGGTTGGTTCCGGTGAAGTGTCCTAAGCCTTTGGAGGGGGGACTGGGGCGCTCTTGGATATCGGAGGGCCTCAAAGGTGAGGACCTGGACACAGATTTCGATGTGGATGAGGAGCTCGAGGAAGGCAAAATACCCAAGCAGGAGGACCAAGCCAGGATAGTCTGGGTTTTTCGTAGAGAAGCGTTATTGGCACTAATCATGGAATCATTGAGAGCGCTAAACATGCCGGTAGGCCCTACAGTGGAGGAGGAGACCTTGGAGGATCCTCTTCTGCGGGCGGTACGTACGATACAGTCAGTTTTTCCCATCTGTAGAGTGGTGCGGCAGATGATTCAGGATGAGTGGAATCTGCCGGAGAATGGCCTTCAGGGGGCTAAGATCATGAACCGTCTTTACCCCTTGTCAGATCAGGATAAGGAGCTGTTTCGGTCTCCGAAGGTGGATGCGGAGGTTTCGGCGGTCTCGAAGAAAATGACTATCCCAATGGAAGGGGCGGCAGTGCTCAAGGATGCTCAGGATAGGAAGTTGGATGCGTTGTTGAAGCAGGCATTCAATGTCAATGCCCTTTCCCTCCAGGCGTTCATATGTGGAGCCTGGGTAGCACGGGCCTGACTCCAGTGGTTTCAATGGGTGCAAAAGCAGGAGGACCCAGACCAGGTGGCGGAGGCGTCATGGTTGGAATCCGGGGCGGCGTACCTAGTGGATATTCATTATGATCTCATTAGAGGGCTCTCTAAGAGTATGACTTCCATGGTGGCGGCTCGCCGTGCCTTGTGGCTTTGTAATTGGGCGGCAGATTTCTCCTTCAAGGCCTGACTCAGTAAGCTTCCTTTTAGGGGGAAGCTCCTATTTGGGGAGGACTTGGAAAAGTTGGTGAAAGACCTGGGAGAGTCTAAGGGCAGCCGTCTACCAGAGGACAAGCCAAAATCGGGCCGGGGTACTACTGTGCCTCAGGGGCAGAAGTGGGATTTTTAACGTTTTCGTCCCACACGCCAGACTCCTTTCCAGAGAGGTCGTTTTACGGCGCGATCGCAAGGATTTTGTGGTTTTCAAGGAGCAGGATGCAGCTTCGCATCAAGCGCCTCCCCAGGACCTAAGAAGGCCAGTGAAGTGAGGGAGGCCCGGCTGGAGGTACAGCTGCTGGGAGTGCGGCTGCAGGGCTTCTACCCCGCCTGGGTCCAAATTACCTCCCATCAGTAGGTGGTAGAGGTCATTTGAGAGGACTATGTGCTAGAGTTCGCTCGTCCGCTGGGCAGCTCTTTTGTGCAGTCTCCGTGCAGGGCGCAGGCCAAGGCAGTTGCAGTTCGCGACACCCTGAAGCATTTTCTGCAGCTCAAGGCTGTGGTGCTGGTGCCGCCAGACCAGTATGGCTGCGGTCGGTACTCAATTTATTTTGTGGTACCAAAGCAAGATGGGGCTTTCCGGTCCATTCTCTACCTCAAGCGCGTAAACCGTTGTCTGCGGGTTCCGCATTTTCGGATGGAGACCTTGTGGTCTGTCTTCATGGCGGTCCGTGGCGGGGAGTTTGACTTCTCTCGACCTCACGAAAGCGTACCTGCACATTCCCATTCAACCAGAGCATCAGCAGTTCCTCAGATTTGCGAAGCCCACCGGACATTTTCATTTCAGAGCCCTACCCTTCGGGCTTGCGACAGCACCAAGCACCTTTACCAAAGATATGGTGGTGGTAGTGGCAGTATTACAAAAGGAAGGAATCCTGGTGCATCCCTATCTCGATGACTGGCTCATAAGGGCGAAGTCCAGGCTCAAGGGAGAGCGGGCTACAGCCCGGGTGGTGCAGTTCCTGCAGAGCCTGGGGTGGGTAGTCAATGTGGCCAAGAGGCCACTTGCACCCATCTCAAGTGCTGGAATACCTCGGAGCCCATTTCGACACGAGAGTAGGAAGCGTTTTCTCGCTGGAGCCGAGAGCTTTGACGCCTGGTGAGGGAGTTTCTAGAGCGGCCAGAGCCTATGGCATGGCACTATCTTCAGTTTCTCGGCACCATGGCGGCTACCTTCAACCTGGTACCTTGGGCAAGGGCACACATGAGGCCCCCTCAGTGGTCTCTGCTCCAACGTTGGTCACATCAGTCCTCCTCTCTGTCCCAGGTACTCCCCTGTCTGAGTGGGGGTCAAACGGGCCCTCCGATGGTGGCTCACGGGGTGGGGGGGTTCTGGAGAAGGGAATGTTCCTAGAAACCCCGGATTGGGTTCCGTTGGTGACAGATGCCAGCCTCTCGGGCTGGGGAGCTCATTGCCAGAACCACTTTGCTCAGGGGCAGTGGCGTCCACAGGAGGCTGGTTGGTCCATCAACAGGCTGGAGATGCGGGTGGTGTTCCTGGCACTGCGGAGTTTCAAACTCAGGCGGTGCAGGTGCTGTCGGACAGTGCTACGACTGTAGCTTACATCAACCGGCAGGGAGGCACAGGGAGTGCAACCCTGGAAGCAGAGGCTGAGTCTCTGATGGATTGGGTGGAGACCCATCTCCCGGCGTTGTCGGCGACGTATGAGGAGAGCCGACTATGTCACGGCAGACTATCTGAGCCAGGTGAGCGTAGACCCGGGAGAATGGGTGCTCAACCCACAGGTGTTCGAGTTAATCAAATGCCGCTGGGGGTTGCCAGTCATAGATTTGATGGCGAAGTTCAAAGGCACCAAGGCAAGTTGGTTTTTCAGCAGGAAAAAGGAAAGAATATCGGAAGGTCTGGATGCTCTGGTGCAGCGGTGGCCTTCCAAAGGTCTCCTTTACGTGTTCCCGCCCTGGCCACTCAGCACGGTGGTGCAGAGGATAGAGTCTCATTGGAGGATGGTGATTCTCATCGCCCCAGACTGGCCGAGGCATCCGTGGTATGCAGATCTGGTAAGGAATCTTGCAGATCGGCCGTGGCATCTCCCGGCACGAGCGGATCTCTTGTCGCAAAGGCCGGCGCTGATGCCTCAGGTGGATCGATTCTTGCTTATGGCATGGCTCTTGAAAGGGCGTGGCTGAGGCGCAAGGGCTATTTGGGATTGGTGATTGTGACATTGTTGAAGGCGAGGAGGAGATCGACTTCATTGGCCTACATTAGGGTCTGGCGTCTGTTTGAAGCGTGGTGTGATGACAGGCAGGTAAGGCCATCTTCGGCTTCGGTGCCCGTGATTTTGAAATTTCTCCAGGCCAGTTTCGACAAAGGTTTGGCCGCTAGTTCTTTGAGGGTCCAGCAGGCAGCAATCGCCTGCTATCATGGGAAGATCCAAGGTATGATGTTGGGTGCACACCTGGATGTGGCGCGTTTTCTGAGGGCGGTTCTTCATATTCGTCCTCCGCGCAGGGTTCTGGTTCCACCGTGGGATCTTAATCTGGTGTTGTTAGCTTTGTGCGGGGAGCCTTTTGAGCCTTTGGCTCGGGCTTCTATTAAGGATCTGACCCTTAAGACAGTATTCCTGGTGGCTATCTGTTCAGCACATCGGATTTCTGAGCTTCAAGCCTTGTCGTGCCAAGAACCATTCCTGAGTTTTTCAAGGGAGAAGGTGGTTCTGCGTCCTGTTCCTTCTTTCTTACCTAAAGTGGTTTCAGTTTTTCATATGAATCGGGCGGTGTCGTTGCCAGTGTTGTCTGGAGTAGAGGAGTCGGGTACTCGTTTTCTGTTGCAGTTCTTGGATGTCTGGCGGGTCCTCTGTCGTTATTTGAAGAATACTAGAGAGTTTCGTAGGTCAGATCATTTTTTTGTGCTGTTTGGTGCTCCCTGCAAGGGGGAGGCGGCGGCTAAAGCTTCGATCTCATGGTGGATCAGAGAAGCGATCTTGTCGGCGTATCTCCTCAAGGGGCGGTCAATGCCAGCGGGCTTATGTGTGCATTCTACCAGGGTGCAGGCGGCTTCTTGGGCGGAATGCAGTTTGGTTCCGCCAGTGGAGATTTGCAAGGCAGCCACCTGGTCGTCATTGCATACCTTCGCAAAACATTACCGTCTGGACGTCCAATTGGCAGGGATGCTTGTTTCGGTTCGGCAGTGCTCTAGGCCGGTGCAGCAGGTCCCTCCCATTTTGCTTAACTGCTCTGTTACATCCCAGAGGTTTGGGACTGGACTGGAGGGACGATAAGGAAGACAAAGTTAGACTTACCTGCTTATTGTTGTTCTTGAGGAACTCCAGTCCAGTCCCGCATCCCACCTGTTTTTGCACCTTTCAGGAAATTGGTCTGCGGCGGTTTGGAGGATGGTTTTGCCAGTGCAGTGCTCAAGCTCGGGGCTACCTGGGTTACGGTAAGTTCTCTCACCAAGGGGGGGAGATTGGAGGATTCTCCTCTCCGGAGTGGGGGTACTAGTTTTTATGTATTTAGTTAGAATGTTAGGGGTTAACTACTTAATTTGTTGCTCCTGTGAGTCTGCTTTGTCAATAGGTACAGGTCAGAAGGGGTGGTGCTCGCTCTACTAGTACTACTCTCATCAAATGATGACATACTCAGTCTCCAAGCTGCTGGAAGGGGTGCATTACCCAGAGGTTCGGGACTGGACTGGAGTTCCTCAAGGACAACAATTAGCAGGTAAGTCTAATTTCGTCTTTAAGGGGATAGTTTATAAAATGTTTTCCAAAAAGGCCCTTTATAAAATTGTTTGGTTGTTTATGCACGTACTTGCATTGGGCCTGCAAGATTGCAAATAGACATTCCCAGGAGTGTAGTGTTGGTGGAGCAGAGGCAGAGATGCAATATACTTTTTTATTTTAGAAAATCCGCAGCTATCTTCATAGAGTATTTGCACACATTAACACCTGTTTTAAAGCAGGTGTAAATGTGTGCATCAACATTTGCCCACTATTTGGGGAGGTTCCAAATGTCTGTTTGTTAAAGGTACCTATGTAGCCTTAATAAAATAAGCTTGAAATAGGCGCTTTTTTGGACTTCCTACATAGGCACTCTGTTATAGAAATCAGATTCCAACATCTAAGTTAATAATTAAGTCTTTGATTTGCAGCGTGGTTTTTCGATTATTCTGAAAATGATCTAAAATTACAATTATTTTAAGATCACCTCTTATTAATATTCTGGGTTATCAATGTTCCTTAGTAGTCTGATGCCTAAAATGACCCACAGGGTTGTGATAACATTTTCCTGCCCCTATACAAGGTACAGGGCCTGAACATAGAACCCATGGATCTAATTGTCCTGTCTGTGTATAGATAGTGGTTACCCAGCATACCTTGGAGCCCGTCTGGCCTCTTTCTACGAGCGAGCTGGTCGAGTGAAGTGTCTGGGGAACCCCGAAAGGGAGGGCAGTGTCAGCATTGTTGGGGCGTAAGTTCCAAAATATTTTATGTCTTTCATGCTGCTATTCATTCTTGCTCTGTTTTTTTTTAATCTGCTTCCATGGTATAATCTCAGAAAGGGAAATAGAGGGTGTGCAGGGCAACAGTAAACATGGTTGGTGGTTTTTCTTCTTGTTTATAACTCATCCAGACATCATAAATTTGGGGGTGGATATTCAGCGGCAGTAGTAAGCTCCTTGCTTTTGCCGCCTTGCCATAATGGGGCAGTAGCTCTATATCATTGCTGCCCAGTTATGGCCAGGCGCCATCTTCGGAACACCCCAATGCTAACCAATTAGCATCAGGTCGTGCAGCTGCAGCACCTAACCATGTTTGTGTCACTGAATATCCCAGATAGAGGAATGAACACAGCAGGTCTGTGTTAATTCCTCAACGTTAATCCCTTGAATATCCCCCCCCCCCCCCATGGGCCCAGTATTCTTTTTTACATGTTATCAAAGTTTTGTTTTCCTGCTTCTTTCTGGGGTGGGTGAAAGCCTTGTATTCATTTGCAATAGCCAAGGTATTAACCAATATTATTTATTTGACCCTATCTCTAGTAAGTGTGAAATGCGATAGGGCTGCCCATTATCCTCCTCCCTTTTTTGATCTTAATATTGAGCCCCATCAGTTTTCAGAGTTTTGGGGTTTGAGTTTCGAGATACAGAGCACAAGATTTTGCTATATGTGATTGATGTGAGGATATATTTGACCAAGGTTACAACACCTACCCCCAAACTTTGAAGAATTGTCGTAGAGTTTGGAATTGTCACAAGTTACAAGATTCAGGGCCTCATGTTTGGACATGAAACAGGGAATTGAGAGGTCCAAATCAGAACATGTCAATTCACCTTTTATTTTAGAAAAGACCCTGCCAAACTTAGAGCCTTTTATAACATTCCTATTAGAACATGCAGGAGTGCACATCTGTTTGCTGGCACATCCAGTGGGAGCAGCGATCTCACAAAAGAGAACTATTCAAGATAGTAAAAAAACCTAACCAATGAACCCAATCCCGAAAAAGACATGCAGATAGACCCACAAGCTTTCGCAGATCACCTACAAGAAAAACTGGACTCTACACCACAACAAACGACAAACGGAACCGCCAACCCAACCAAGCCCACCAAAGCATGGTATAAATTCAGCACCCCATCCACAAGACAGCGTTCAGACATCATCACGGCACTCAACACAAGCACCGCACCAACAGACCCATGCCCGGTACCATGGATTAAGGCAACAAAGGAAAGCTTCATCCACACCATCCACAACATAGTTCACAACTCACTGGCACAAGGAACCATGCCAGACCAACTGAAGCTAGCTACTATAAGACCGATCCCAAAGAAATCCACACTAGACAAGAGCAACCCAGCAGCCTACAGACCCATCTCCAGCATACCACTACTGACAACGATTATAGAAAAAGCTGTACAACACCAACTCCAGGACCATATCGACACACATGCCCCACTGGACATACACCAGCATGGCTTCCGCCCAAACCACGGAGTCTAAACACTTTTGTTATATCTATTCAACAACATAATCCAAATCATAGACAGCCACAAAAAAGTAACACTAATAATCTTCCTAGACATCTCAGCTGCGTTCGACACAGTGGACCATAGAATCCTCCTAACCAGACTACAGAGCATTGGAATAAATGGCACCACCCTAAGATGGTTCAACTTGTACCTAACAGACAGACAGTTCCAGGTTAAGATTGGTTCCAACACCTCACGACCCGCAAAGATCAATCAAGGGGTACCACAAGGCTCCGCCCTATCCGCACTACTATTCAACCTCTATATTCATATTCAACCAATTTGCAACATCATGAAAGAGCACAAGATATATTACACAATCTATGCAGACGACATCATGATATACACCCCAGTCAACCTCAACAACCCTGACTACACCAAAATAATAGACTGCCTCAACCACATGTCCACCTGGCTCCAAGACAACAACCTGACCATAAACTACAACAAGACGGAAGCACTTCTCATCACATAAAACAACAGCTTCATCCCTCAACGCTCCATCAACGTCAACAATACCTTTAAAACAGGAAGTGAAATACCTCGGAGTGACACTCGACAGGGAGCTAAACCTACAGTAACACATCAGCAGGACCACCAAAAACGCATACTTCAAGATGAGAATAATCAGACGCCTCAAGCTCCTCCTCACGCAAGATCATTTCCGCACAGTCTGTCAAGCCCTAACTCCCATCCTTGACTTCTGCAACCCAATCTATATCGGCATGTCTAAACAATCACTCAGACTATTACAAATGGCCCAAATCACGGCTGCACAAATAATATCCGGATCATCAAAACAAGACCACATCACCCCCATACTAAAAGACCTCCACTGGCTCCCAATCAGCTCCCGTATCAAATACAAGACAATCATAAACATATTCAGAATCAAACACAGGAACTCAGCGCTCAGCCTTCAACCTCTCATTCAACCCAACATCAGCACAAGACCTAGGAGGAGAGCCACATTGGACACAATCAACACTCCAAAAGACTACACAAAGGCGCGCAAGTATACCGCACAAAGAGCACTATCAATGGCGGCACCTATAATGTGGAACACACTCCCTGATGAACTTCGATCAACAGATGACACCAAGGACTTTCGAAAGCAACTAAAGACTTTGCTCTTCTTGGAGCACTATGGCCTGAGCACATAATGGGATCACCAGCCCGGACTAATGACTTACCCGCATGCTCATTGTACATAACACTGTATAAAAGCTTATGCTGTAAATAGCACACCCCAATCAATCTACCTACACATTCCCTGTACAGTATAAGAATACATGAGAACACAAATGCCAATTTAAATTGATTGTTTGCTGTGTACACCGCCTTGATTGAAGGATAAGGCGGGATATAAATACCCTTTAAATAAATAAATAAAACAAAAATGAATATTGGAAAAGCACATCCTGTTTTGCATTGTGACAGCCAAGGATTCCTGGCAGCAGGAACATAAATAGTAGGCCCCAAGTCAGGCCCACTAGCTCTAAAGAAGCCAGTGGTGGGATAGTTTCCCTCTCTCTACCCCTTGACTCTTCCTCAACACAACACACACAAAAATCCTTTCTGATTCCCTCCCCCCCCCCCTGCAATTCCCCCAACATCTCTACAACTACCCCCAATCCCTGGACACCCTATCTCAGCTCTTACCAGGAGTTTTCCTGGTGGTCTAGCACAGGGCTTGACAAATCCCAGGCACCAAGTTGCCATGGCTACCAGAAATTTACTCCTGATGCCTGGGATTTACTTGACCCTCTTCTTAAGCAATCATGGAGCAAAAAGACCCCTTCTGTTTGCCTGTGGGAGACCAGATCCCCAGAGGCAGAAAAAAAAAGAGATGGCCACTATTGCACCCCAGATGTAAGCTCTCTGCCAGCAGGGTTTTCATCTCCAGCGGGCAGAAGAGAAGAGATCACGGCAAAGACCCCTTCCATCTGCCCACAGGAGATTAGATTCACTTTGGCAGAACAGGAGGGGAAGCCCACAATCATGGCCTGGAAGGCAGCAGGCTGCCTGTGGGGATTCCATCCCTTGCAGGCAGAAGAGGAGAGCTGGTCTTGGCCTCCAATTTAAAAAAAAAAAAAGGCAGAAGGTTGGAAGTGAAGCTGCAAAATTAAAGGATCAGCAACTTAAACTAAAAAAAAGAGAGAAAGAAAGGATGGGGGAATGGAGAATAGTTGGTGGAACTGCTGGGGTGGGGGAGAAGGGAAGAGAGTCTGGAAGGGAAACAGAGTGTGGGAGGAGGTTGGGGGGAAGGAAGAGTACAAGGTGTTGGAGGTTAAAGGGGTGAATGCATGGGGACAAAAGGACACAATGTGCATTTATAGAAAGATGCATTCCTCCTCCCCCCCCAGAACATATGCACAAGCACCCCACACCACCCATTCACACACAAAAACACCACATCTCTATAGGACAGACATGCATCCCAGCTCCTCACTACATACACACCATACACATTAGAACCTCATCTCCACACCACACACACACTCACATGTACACAGACATGAGAACAAAAATGGTTCACAGCGAGCATAGAGAAACAGCTAAAACAGACGTGCAGATTCTGTAAGAAAGAGCTGGAAAAAGTTACTCACCTGTAACTGGCTGTGAAGCTCTGATGGCAGAAAATTTCATACAGAAAGACACAACAAGGTGGCACATCTCATCCATTGGAAACTTTGTAAGCACTTACAACATCACTGACCAGAAAAGCATCGGATCATGACCCTTAGAGAATTACGGAGAATTAAGAAGTTTGGATAACTTGGGACATCCCTGTTCCAACAGATGAGAAACTGGATGCGAGGAAACCCAACATTGGGGAAAGGAGAAAAACATTAGAATAGCATTGATAATAGAGAAGTTGGTTCCAAGTGATTATTCTATGAGTCACGTGATGAGGGAGAAGATCCTGAAGTACCAAGAAATGCAGTCAGAGACCAAGAAAATGTGGCAGAAAGATACAGAAATATTTCCCATCGTTTTGGGAGCCACAGGCCACAGGAGCTTCCAGTCACATCTTGACAAATTACCCATACATGTTACATCTTATGAACTCCAGAAGGAAGCTTTCTTTGGCACAATGCAAGTACAATGGCGAGCATTCTATGTAAATTTGAGAGACTGAGATCATACTCTGCATACTCTATCTTAGGAGTGAGGTTAATGACTGTCATGGTATGTGCAAAACTAACCCATTTGGAGAAATTGCCCACATGAGCACACACCTCAGCCCTGGACCTCATCCACACAAAGGCACCTACCACCACATCCCATGCACAAACAGGCACACCACCATTGCACCACACATCCACACAGAAACTTGCTATCTGAAACTATAACTGTTATCTAAAGGTAATGCACAGTGTAGGAACTCTGGTGTTGGTCTCACAGGACTTAAGAACATGAGACCACTGTGAAAGAGCCTGGGAGGGGAGCACGAGGAGGTCACAAGCACTGGCTCCTAAGATTTTGGCCTGGCTTCTCAATCCCACAAAATTTGTCAATGCCTGGTCTAGCAGGAAGCAGGAGCAATCCCCAGTTACTACTTCTCCATTGAGCACCTGGGTTCAAAATGGCACCTCTGACCCCTAGTGGTAGTCTCCTATTTGGCAGCTTGACCCCTAACCAGGAATAGTACCACAAGACAACCACCATGGGCCTGAGGTGCCATTTTTAACCCAGGCGCTCAATTGAGTAGGAACAACTGAGGTTCTCTCCTACTCCCCACTAGACTACCAGAGAAACTGGCATTAAGTCCCAAGGTTGGGTGTTAGGGGGTAGGGGTGGTCCTCAGAATGTCAGGGAGGGTTTGGTTAAACGTGTAAATGATGCCATTTACATGTCTGGATCCTTCTAAAATAAGGGCCTAATTATACTGAATCTGAAATTTTCACTATAGGTTCTTCAGGGTCTATCCCTACTTTTCTGGTTTCTGGGAAGTTTCTGTGGAATTAACTTACTTGGGTATTCGCTTTGTTAAAAACTTTAAGAATCTATTTCAAGCTAACTATGCTGTTGTGCTTCCAATGAAGAAAGATGTAAAGAACTGGAACTGTTTCCTACTTTCTTTGCCAGGATTTATTTGTCATCTCAAGATGTTCTGCCACTGGCATTCTCAAAAATAAAATCTCCCTCATTAGTCGCAATTCTCTTTTAGTTATCTTTAGTTACCTTCCTCCTCACCTTAGAGTTGGAGGGATAAGGAGCTGCAGTTTATTTGGCAATTATTTGAGACTGCTGAGACTTTCTGAGGATCTTGGAGTCGAGTATGATCTCAGTCATCTTTGAGGGCAGTCTGCCTTCAGCTTGGTTAGGCAATGCAAGGATTTCTGGCAGGAGAGTCGGGAAGTCTTTGGAGGTGGAAGTAGCATTGTGTCCTCAGAAGTTAATGTCAAAGTACTTGCCTCTATTTACAAAGGCATTTTGACAGCTAAATTTGGGAAGGATTGTGACCCATGCCTCATTGATATTTGGAACAGGGATCTACAGAAATGTTTTTAGACCCAGGGGAGTTTGGGAAGGCTCTGGAAGCATATTTGCAGGTGTCCCATCTGCATGCAAAGGAGAGAACTAATGGTTTATGCCGTCCATAGGACTTACAGGGCACCCTATGTTGGCTTGTTTCCAGCAAGAAGCTTCATCCCTTTTCTGGAAGGACTCTGTGGGTGTTCCTTTCTTCCATAGTCCTGTAGAAAGGTTCCTTGCATTTGGAGATTTATTCTGGATATTACTTCCTCCCTAGATTTGTTGAATTAATGGGGGCATACTGTCATTTCTTATAAATTTAAAGCACTAGTATCACAATTGTTCTTGGGGCACGTTTTATAATCACCTCATTTAGAAATCACACCAGTATGATGATTGGTGGAGGCAACAAAAGCGGGCATCATGCACTTACACGCCAAGGACACCCGCCCTTTTAAGGTGGTATAAGTGGCACCATGATAATACAAATTACCCTGATTGATTCTTTGAAACTATTTAGACCCACATTCTGCCTTTCCCTTTGGTAAGTTCTTGTGAGAGTTCCTATGTGAGCTGCTACTTCTGTTTGTCTTCTGTTAGCAATGTTCCTTAGCCTATGGCTGCTCTACCCTGAGTCTGTCTGATCTCATTTGATCTTGGAGGCTAATCAACATAAGATTCAGCTGTTATGTGGATGGGAGATCATGTTCCTGACCTTTGCTCCTGTATGTCTCCAGCCTCCTCCTATCTGGTGACTAGTGACTATTGCCGTACACTGTATAGATCACTTAAGGGCTCCTGGCAGCTTCTGAGAACCAGAGGTCTCAACCCCAGAGGAAGGGAGGTTGTTACAGGTAAACACACACAATCTTGGCAGAGTGTCCCCTGGTGTTCCCTGCCGAGGTGTCACCTGGTCGTGCCAGAGGGGCATTGCAGCCATTGAGAAACTTGAATGTCAAGAGGGACAAGCTAAATTTGAACAGACTTGAGGCCCTTTTCCATATCATCCTATTAGGCCAATCTAAACAAGTGGGTTGTGCCCCCCTACCAGCAGAAGTGGAGACAAAAAATCTAGAGGTTTCTTATTACCTCATCCTGTAACCAAATCTGAGGCAGCTAGGGGCGTACTACTCCAGTATTTCTCTGTGTCCAGCAAAGTGTGGACACATTTGAGCAGTTGTGTGAAAAATTTAGAGAAATTTTAATTTAGCTTGTGAGTAACTACTCTTTTTGTAATTATATTTTTATTAAACTTCACACCATCTTTCAGCTTTATATTATATAACATTTCTCTCAATCAGTAAATATTAAACATCTAATATGTCTATATTCAGTAGTGTATACAACTTTGGTTCATCTCTTCCACCTGTGTTTAAGCATTCCATCAAATATCTGCTGTTCTCCAGGAACAAACAGGAAGTCAATTATCACATATGAGTGACGTTGGTGCCGATGGAGCCCACCCAGAGCATCTCCCCAGCTTTCAAAGAAAGCCTTTGGGACATGCTACCACGCATGCCTGGTCCCCTTCCTGCCCAAGGATGTCAGCTTGCTCAGTCTCCTTATTTCCGCAGAGCCCAACAGACATCTGTCCAGTTTCCCTGGAAAAAAATCTTCGCTATATCCTTAAAAATTAGATGTTCCCGATTTGCATACTGGTTCCTCTTCCTGCCTTGAGCTGGCGCTGGATCCGATGCTGCTCTCGGCTCCTTTCCCCATTTTTCATCAAGGTTTGCCTCAATCGGCATTTGCACCCTTTTTCACCACGGGCTCCTTGACTCCGACCGGGTGTTTCACACCATGTGCCCTGGTGGCTTCAAAAAATGTGACCCCTGCAGTCAAACTATGTCCGTCACAGACACCCATGACTGCTGCTTACGCTGCCTGGGACCAGACCATGATAGCACCTCCTGTGACCTGTGCCAGGCCATGACATCTAAAACTAATAAAAAAAAACCCAGTTGGAGTTACAGGAGAAACTGTTCCCAAGGTCCGACTCGGCATCGGCCTCCCCAACGCTGAGCTCCTTGCCCAGCACTTCCTGTGAGGCCCAAGTGTCCTCTGAGTCCCGCTGCGGTGGCTTCTCCGAGAAGACCTCTGATCTCGAGTGAAAGAAGAAAAAATCCTTGAAGTCCGTCGAGGTTCCACTGGAGAAACCTGGTAAGACAGCTCTGAGGGACTTGGACGACTCAGAGAAATGTCCTACCAAGGTCCTCAAAATGGATTCCTCGGCCAGTGGAGACTGTGAGGTTCCTCGAGACCATAGTCCTTGTTGAGGATGCACATGCGAGAGTGCCAGCGCCGGGTCAGAGATCCTCGGTGCCCGCGCTGAAAGCTGCGGAGCCTTCTGGCTTAGCATCCAGAATGTGGCAGCCATGGAGCAGGACATCACTGCTATCCTGGCCATGCACAGGCAATGATGGTTGGTTTGTCCACATCATCTGCCTGGTCGAGGTTGAGGTCCCAGTCCCGGTCCCATTCCTCGGGCATCCAGACCTCCCCCGGCCGTTTTCCGAGACTCTGACCCCAGGTCCTCAGGAGGGCCTCGGCCCTTTGGAATGGGCTTTGAGGCAAGGAATCGCAGGGCCTCAGACTTATCGCCCCCCCTCGACTCCAAGTGGGAGACTGACGACAAGACCTCCCCAGAAACCAGACGGCACAAAGACGTCCCCTCGGACCCATCTCCGCCAGTGCCCTGGCACCATTCTCCGACAGAGGACATGGCCCTCCACAACTTTGTCAGCGATATGTCCAGAGCCCTCTCAGTTCAAGCTGAGGTGGAGGACCCGCGCACAGAGGAACTGGAGATTCTCCAGTTCGAGTTTCCACCCAAGGATCCTCGAGCGGCTACTGCTACAAATATGGGAGACCCCGGCATCAGGGCCTCGACGCCATATACCGTGTCAGGAAGAGGCCAGGGTTTGACAAGTCCCAACTCCCACATAACTCCAAGGTTGTCAAATCAACCTTGCAAGACTTGCTCTTCTGTCCCCCCTGGAAGGGATGCTAGAGACCTCAATGCCCTTGGGCGCAAGTGCTACCAGGGCTCGATGCTGTGGTGCCGAATCCAGGCCTATGAGCTATAAATATGCATGTATCTGAAGGCTCTGACCCAGGAATACGGATTCTCCGCAGGGCTGGCCGGAGAACCTCTCCAACGATTCCAAGCTCTGACTTCTGGATTCAAGGACTGTTCTACCAGGCGGCCTACGATGGAGTCGAGTCAGCAGTTCGAGTAGCAGCGGCCAGCATTGGGACTCGACTCCAAGCCTAGCTACAGTCCTCAGACCTCAAGCAGTGGGTCCAGGACAAGCTGCTCGACATCCCCTGCACCAGTGAGAACCTGTTCGGCAAAACCATGGCCGACAAAGCAGCTGAAATGAAGCCAAAGTGGTGACCTGCCAGAGGCTATCAAAGAAGATCTCTTCTTTTCCTCGCAAAAAATCCGTGAGGAAAAGGCCCGTATTCCAAGAGAAAAAGGGGCACTTCAAACAGAGTCACTGCTACCATTCCTTCTCGGGCCAGCAACAGGGTCCTCACCCTAAGAGGCAGGGTCAAGTAACTCAGAAGTCCCAGCCCCGGCTGCAGCCCAACCAGGGGGGAGCTTTTGACTCCCAGGGCAGGGCCTTCCCTTCCCCAGGAGACCTTCACCAGCCCACAGGGGGCCGCCTGGCATTCTGCCCATGAGTGGCCCAAGGTCACCTCAGACCGGTGAGTATTGTAGGTAGTAAAAGAGGGATAACTCCTTCACTTACATAAAGTACCACCAGGGTTTTTTCCAGGAGAGCCAATGCGACCTCTCCTTCACCAGACCCTCCTCTCAGAGCTCGCAGGTCTGCTCAGGCACAAGGTAGTGGAGTCTATACCCAAGCATCTGTGGTGAAAGGCTTCTACTCGAGGTACTTCCTTGTCCCCAAAAGAACAGGGGCCTCAGGCCCATACTAGACTTGTGAAACCTGAACAAGTTTCTGGTGAGGGAGAAGTACAAGATGCTCTCCCTTGGAATACTGCTGCACAGGAAGATTGGCTGTGCTCCTTGGACTGAAAGGATGCATATACTCACATCCTGATCCCTCCCCCCCACAGGCAGTACCTACAGTTGGTAGTGGGAGGAGGGCACTACCAGTACAGAGTGCTCCCCTTCGGCCTAGCCTCCTCGCTAAGGATCTTTACCAAGTGCTTGGCGGTGGTAGCTGCCTACCTGCGCCTACAAGGGGCTTTCGTCTTCCCCTACTTGGACAACTGGCTCATCAGGAGTGGCATGGGGCAACCCGCCTACTGCAGCAGCTGGGGTTCGTCATCAATTACCCCAAATCCTATCAGTATCTGAATTCAAAAAAAGCATGGGACAAACACAGAGGATCTCTAAAGGAAAAAAGGGGACTGTTATAGTTGTTGATATGGAAGGACAGACTAGATAGGCCATGTGGTCTTTTTCTGTCATCATTTTTCTGTTTCTATGTTTCTCTCCAGCCTAAAGCCTGGAGTTCATAGGGGCTCAGTTGGACACGTTGCAAGTCAAAGCCGTCCTCCCAGGAGAAAGGGCAGACCACCTCATGCAGGAGAGGTACAACATCACCCGTCCATACCAGCTCTCTGCCGCCTCCGGCTGCTAGGCCACATGGCCTCGACGGTCCACGTTACACCATTAGCCCACCTACACATGTGGACAGCCCAATGGTGACTCCGCTCACAATGGACTCAAGCCACGGGCAGGCAAAGTGATAGGGTCAGGGTTACCCGCCAACTGGCGGAGTCCCTCACCTGTTGGCAAAACTTGCACCACCTCCAGGCAGGAAAGGCATTCTAGACACCCGCACCGCAGAAGATCCTGACAACAATGCCTCCCTCCTGGGTTGGGGGGTGCATTGTGGGGACCTCCGCACACAAGGCAGCTGGTCCGAGGAGGAGTCGCTCTTGCAGATCAATCTCCTGGAACTCAGGGCAATTTTCCTGGCCCTGCGAGAGCTCCGCCATCGCCTGTGGCACCGACCGGTCCTGATCCAGACGTACAACCAGGTTGCCATGTTTTATATCAACAAGCAGAGGGACACGGGCTCATACTCCCTCTGCCAGGAGGTGATGGCCCTCCTCTCCTTCGCACTGCGCAACAACATGCCCCTACGAGCAGTATACCTACCAGGACAGGACAACTGCCTAGCAGACAGACTAAGCAAAGTCCTTCGCCCACACGAGTGGCACTAGAGCCCCAGGGTGGCAAGAATGCTCTTCCACCTCTGGGACAGGCCTGTGATGCACCTTTTGCCTCCCCGGACAATGCAAAGTTGTCCTGTTTCTGCTTGCGCCAGCCGCACCCGGGGAGAGTGGCGCGGATGCCTTCCTTATCTCGTGGTCTGAGGGCCTGCTCTGGGTTCCCACCGGCCCTCCCCCCCGGTTGCCCACACCCTATTCAAGGTCCAGAGCAAGAAGGCATCCGTTATGCTGATCACCCCCAGGTGGCCCTGGCAACCATGGTTCCCTCTGTTTCTCTCCCTGTCAGTAGCGCTCCCAGTCCCACTGGGTCAAGTTCCGGCCCTACTGTCCTAAGAGGAGAGCTCCCTCCTGCACCCCAATCTGGGGTCACTAATTCTAACAGCCTGGCTGCTGAAAGGGTAGCATTGGCTCCTTTCAACCTCTTGGGAGAAGTTGAGGAGGTCCTACTGGCCTCTTGAAAACCCTTCACCAGGTAGGCATATGCCTTTAAGTGGAGATGGTTCTTCGTCTGGTGTGTGGAGAAGGAGGAAAATCCCTTCTCCTGCCAGGTGCTTCAGTACCTAATACACCTGTCACATACCAGGCTGAAATCAAACTCTGTCAGGGTGCATCTGAGTGCCATAGCCGCGCACCTCCACCCTATCGAGGGAAAACCCCTTTCAAACCAGTCCCTGGTCTCTAGGTTCCTCTGGGGCCTCCTGTTATCAAAGCCCCCCTCTGCCCTCCGACAGCGGAGTGAGACCTCAACATGGTGCTCTCCAAGCTCACTAAACTGCCATTTGAGCCCCTAGCCACCTGCGATACCCATCATGGAAATGGTCTTCCTGGTGGCCCTTGCATCCGCGCAAAGGGTAAGTGAATTCTAGGCCCTGATGGCAGATTCACCATACACGAGGTTCTATAAGAACAGGGTGGCGCTCCGCACACACCCCAAATACCTCCTGAAGGTGGTATCTCCTTTCCACCTCAACCAAGAGGTGGCCTCCCCACCTTCTTTCCGCGGAAAATGCCAGGAGGGAGAAATTAATACTTCATACACTAGACTGCAAGCAGACCCTATCCTTCTACTTGCAGTGGACTCAGGCCCATCAGAAAGCTCCTCAGCTTTTCGTGTCTTATGACCCCAGTAGACTGGGGCTCCCCCTGACTAACAGTCTGTCCACTTGGGTGGCGGAATGTATTACCCTCGCCTATCAGCGAGCCTGCCTCTCCCTTGAGCACTGGATCATAGTGCATCGCATGAGGGTGATGACCACGTTGGTGGCCAACCTCCGCTGAGTGCCGGTGACTGTAATCTGCAAGGCCGCCACATGGTCTTCAGTTCATACGTTCGCATCTCACTATTGCCTGGAGAGAGAGTCCCGAAGGGACAGTGCCTTTGGCCAGGCAGTACTCCGTAATATTCTCAGGGTGTAGGCAACTCCTGCCCTCTGACCCTTCTGTGTTCAGGCTACCAGAGTGATAGTATTGCTGGACACTAGGGTCTTGCAGAATCTCTCAGTAGGGGCTCACCTTCTGCAACTCACGGCTACCCGTTGGTCGCCATTGGTGCTGTGTTCAGTCCTTGGCAGCCTGGAGCTAGGGAGTCCCATTTACGAGGGCTGACTTCCTGCTTCTTCCTGGAGAACGCGTAGTTACTCACCTGTAACAGGTATTCTCTGGGAACTGAATCAGTCCTCAGAACCTTCCCTCCTCCCCTGGGAGTTGCCTCCCCAACTTGTGTTAGTTTTTACTGCCGTCCTAGCTATGTCATCTGACTGAGCAAGATAGCACCCTTGGGTGGGAAGGGGACCATGCATGCGTGGTAGCATATCCCAAAGGCTTTCTTTGAAAGCTGGGGAAATGCTCCACGTGGGCTTTGTTGAAGCCGACGTCACCCATATGTGAGGACTGATTCCTGCTGTTTCCGGAGGACACCTGTTACAGGTGAGTAGCTATGCTTTTTCCCCTTCCCCTGCAGGCTCTAGTGGCTAATCCACCTTATACAAGATTTCATCATGACAAGGTGGTCCTTAGGACGAATCCCCACTTTATGCCCAAAGTGGTCTCGCCTTTTCATCTTAATCAAGAGGTATATCTACCGGTTTTTTTTCCGGCTCCTCATGCCTCCAGTGCAGAGAGGAACCTTCATACTCTGGATTGTAAAAGAGCTCTAGCCTTTTACCTTAATAGGACTCAGCCACATCGAAAGTCTTCTCAACTTTTCGTGGCTTTTGATCCTTCACATTTGGGACTTCCAGTCTCCAAGCGTACACTTTCCAATTGGATTGCTCAGTGTATTTCCTTTGCTTACCAGAGTAAAAACATTTCTCTGGAAGGCCATGTCACAGCTCACAATGTGAGAGCCATGGCAACTTCTATGGCTCATCTGCACTCTGTTTCCATTGATCAGATCTGTCGAGCCGCTACCTGGGCCTCGGTTCATACCTTTACAGCCCATTACTGTTTGGACAAGGACTCCCGCCGGGATGCCTTGTTTGGCCAGGCTGTCCTCAAACACCTGTTCCATTCTTAGACAACTCCTGCCCACCTTCCCAGGATGGATGCCTGAGATCCATACGAAGATGGCGAACCCTTGGAGGGGGATCTCCCAGGCATCTCAGCTAGGGAGTCCCCATATGTGAGGACTTATTCCTGCTTGTTCCTGGAGATAGCACAGTTACTTACCTGTAACAGGTGATCTCTGGGAACAGCAGGAATTAGTCCTCACAACCCACCCACCTCCCCTAGGAGTTGTATCTTCTATCTATCTGTCTTCCTGTCCTCTCTCTATTGTCTCAGCTATAAACTCGAAACTGAGGAGAGCTGTTCAGGAAGGCGGGAAGGCAGCGCGCATGTGCAGTGGGAGGTCCCAAAAGCTTCCATTCTAGGAAGCTGGGGAGCTTTCCCGCGCAGGCTCCGTCGGTTCCGACGTACCCATATGTGAGGACTAATTCCTGCTGTTCCCAGAGATCACCTGTTACAGGTAAGTAACTGTGCTTTCTCCAGGAGCAGCAGGAATCAGTCCTCACATATGGGTGACGTCGGCGCCGACGGAGCCCTCGCGGAGCAATTTTCCCCAGCTTTCTTTTTAACATCTTTGTTAGTGATATAGCGGAAGGGCTGTCGGGTAAGGTTTGCCTCTTTGCAGATGATACCAAAATCTGCAATAAAGTAGACACCCAGGAAGGTGTAGATAACATGAGGAGGGATCTAGCTAAGCTTGAAGAATGGCCTAGAATTTGGCAGCTGGGATTTAATGTTAAAAAATGTAAGGTCATGCATTTGGGCTGCAGCAATCCAAGGGAGCAATACAGCATAGGAGGTGAAGTACTTTTGTCCACTAAAGAAGAGCGGGACCTAGGCGTAGTTGTGTCCGATGATCTTAAAGTAGCTAAACAGGTAGAAAAGGCGACGGCAAAAGCTAGAAGGATGCTTGGGTGCATACGGAGAGGAATGGCTAGCAGAAAAAAGGAGGTGATAATGCCTCTGTATAAGTCTTTGGTGCGACCTCATTTGGAGTATGGTGTGCAATTCTGGAGACCGCACCTTCAAAAGGATGTGAACAGGATGGAGTCGGTGCAGAGGGTTGCTACTAAGATGATTAGTGGTCTTCATTATAAAGCATATGAGGACAGACTTAAGGATCTTAATATGTACACCTTAGAGGAAAGGCGGGATAGAGGTGATATGATTGAGATGTTTAAATACCTCCGTGGCATAAATGTTCAGGGAGAGAGCCTCTTTCAATTGAAAGCAAGTTCTGCGACGAGGGGACATGGGATGAGGGTGAAGGGAGATAGATTCAGGAGTGATATGCGGAAATATTTCTTTACGGAAAGAGTAGTGGATCCGTGGAATAGTCTCCCAGTGGAGGTGGTAGAGATGAGGACAGTAACTGAATTCAAAAAAGCATGGGACCAACACAGAGGATCTCTAAAGGTAAAAAGTGGACTGTTGTAGTTGTTGTTATGGAAGGACAGACTAGATGGGCCTTGTGGTCTTTTTCTGTCATCATGTTTCTATGTTTCTATGTTTCAAAGAAAGCCTTTGGGAATTGCAGTGCGCATGCGCGGTCCTCTTCCCGCCCAAGGGTGCCATCTTGCTCAGTCAGATGACATAGCTAAAAGACAGCAAAAATTAGCAAAAACGAAAGCATATAACTGCAACTCCAAGGGGAGGAGGGAGGGTTGTGAGGACTGATTCCTGCTGCTCCTGGAGAACACCTGTTACAGGTGAGTAACTACGCTTTCTCCAGGACCAAGCAGGAAGTCAGTCCTCACATATGGGACTCCCAAGCTTAAGGCTACCGGAGACCCTAAGCACAAAAATGAGCTCCCTCTAGCTCAGCAGCACAGAAGGAAGGAAGCTTCTCTGAATACATCTCCAACCGGTAGCCCAACATCCGGGATGGAGGGTAGGAGTTGCCTATACCTCGAAGAGGTTACGGAGGACTGCCTGTCCGAAAGCACTGTCCCTGCAGGACTCCCTCTCCAGGCAGTAATGGGCTGCAAAAGTCTGGCTTGAAGACCAAGTAGCGGCCCGGCAGATGTCTGCCAACGGAACAGAGCGGAGGTAAGCCACTGACGTAGCCTTCGCCCGAACACGATGAGCGGTGACTCTACCTTCCAGCACGAGGCCCGCAGCCTCGTAAGCCCAAGCGATGCAGTCCGCAATCCAGATGGACAGAGTACGCTTGGAGACAGGGAGCCCCAACTTGTTGGGGTCATAAGACACGAAGAGCTGAACCGCCCTTCGGTGCTCCCGCGTACGGTCCAGGTAGAAGTTCAGCGCCCTTCTACAGTCCAGGGTATGCAGGACCACTTCAGCTCGGCTGGAGTGTGGCCTGGGAAAGTAGGTCGGAAGTACCACCTCCTGGTTGATGTGAAAAGGGGAAACCACTTTAGGAAGAAACTTAGGGTGAGTCCGTAGGACTACCCGGTTCTTGTAGAACCTAGTGTAAGGAGGATCAGATACCAGGGCCTGCAGCTCACTAACGCGTCTAGCAGAAGTGAGGGCCACCAAGAACAAGGTTTTCCAGGAAAGAAAACGAAGAGGACAGGTAGCCATAGGCTCAAAAGGCGGACAGGTAAGCCGCTGTAAAACCACATTGAGATCCCAGTTTGGGGCTGGCGGGCGCAAAGGTGGTTTAAGGAGAAGGAGACCTCTGAGAAAACGAGCCACCAGAGGGTGGCTGGAAAGAGGTCTACCATCCACCGGCACGTGATGCGCAGAAAGAGCACTGAGGTGGACCTTGACCGAGTTGGACTTAAGGCCAAGATTGGAAAGAGAAAGTAAGTACTGCAAGACCACTGATGCCGAACAGGAGAAGGGGTCTTGAGACTGCTGAGTACACCAGACGGAGAACCGACGCCACTTAAGAGCGTAGGACTTCCGGGTGGAAGGCCTCCTGGAGGCCAAGACGACCTCTTCCACATCTGGAGGCAGCTGGAGAGGAGCAAGGACTACCCTTTCAGCAGCCAGGCCATCAGATGAAGGGACCGGAGGTTGGGGTGCAGGAGCGTCCCCTGATCCTGCGAGAGGAGGTCGGGCTGAATCCCCAGAGGAAGAGGGGTGTCCACCGCCAGCTGCATCAGAAGCGGGAACCAAGGTTGCCTCGGCCACCGGGGAGCCACTAGGATCAGCGATGCCTTGTCTCTGAGAACTTTGAAGAGCGTCCGAGACACCAGAGGCATGGGTGGAAAGGCATACAAGAGGCCTGTGGACCATGGAATCAGAAAAGCATCCGCCGCTACCCAGAGAGGATGCGGCTGTCGAGAGCAGAATCTGGGAAGCTGCCGGTTCAGAGGACTGGCGAACAGATCCATGGTGGGGAGGCCCCACCGTAGAAAGATCCGCTCAACCACAAGCGGATCCAATCTCCACTCGTGCGGTTGGAGGATCCTGCTCAGTTTGTCTGCCAGATAGTTTTCTTGACCTGGGAGATAGACAGCTTTGAGGACTATGTTGCGATGGACGGCCCAAGAGCAGAGCTTCTGTGCTTCCTGACAGAGAAGGAAGGAGCCGGTTCCGCCTTGCTTGTTCACGTAGAACATGGCAACCTGATTGTCTGTCTGGACAAGTACTGACTGGTGAGAAATCAGGTGAGAGAAGGCTTTGAGCGCTAGGCGGATGGCTCTGAGCTCCAGGAAGTTGATCTGCTGAGCGGACTCCCAAGGAGTCCAGAGACCCTGAGTACAAGTCCCTTGGCAATGTGCTCCCCAGCCCTGGAGAGAAGCATCGGTCGTCAGGACCTGAGAATGTGCAGGGGGCTGAAAAGTCACCCCGAGCACTAGGTTTGGCAGGTGAAGCCACCATCGCAGAGAGGAGACCAGCTGGTCGGAGATCTGTACGGAGTCCGCTAGGCTCCCAGTGGCCTGATGAGCAGGTCGCATGTTCAGGCGGGCATAGGGGGTTACATGGACCGTGGAAGCCATATGGCCGAGCAGTCTCAGAAATTGCCTGGCCGAGACCAGGGAATTGCTGTGAAAACGGCTGGCGAGATCCATGAGCCTTTGGGCCCCGTCCAGAGGCAGGAAGGCCCGCGCCTGAAGAGTGTCCAACCTGGCGCCGATGAATTCTAGATCCTGAGAGGGGAGCAAAGTGGACTTTGCGAAGTTTATGACAAATCCTAAGTGCTGGAGCAGAGCCACCGTGCGATGAGTAGCCTGAGTGGCTTCTTGGGCAGACTGGGCTCTGATGAGCCAGTCGTCCAGGTATGGGAACACAAAGAGACCTTGAAGTCTCAGATAGGCCCCCACCACTGCTAGGCATTTGGTGAACACTCTGGGGGCGGAGGATAGGCCGAAAGGCAGTACTCGGTACTGGTAATGGCGTCCGTCCACCACAAACCTGAGGTATTGTCTGTGGTCTGGATGAATAAGGATATGATATGAGTATACGCATCCTTCAGATCTAAGGAGCATAGCCAGTCTCCCTGCTGGAGGTAGGGCAGCAGGATTCCAAGGGTAAGCATTTTGAACTTTTCCTTTGCAAGGAACTTGTTGAGGTTGCGCAAGTCTAGGATGGGTCTGAGGCCTCCTGTTCTTTTCGGAATCAGGAAGTATCTGGAAAAAAACCCTTGACCCTTCAGGTGGTGGGGCACCGGTTCCACGGCTTGTTCCTGAACAAGACTTGCTAACTCCTGAAGGAGTAAGTCCCTGTGCAGAGGGAGTCTGGAAGGCTCCCCTGGAAAGTAGGAGGGAGGTACCTGGTGAAAATGAAGAAGATAGCCCTTTTGAACTATCTGAAGCACCCAGGTATCTGTGGTGATGTTGGACCATCTGTGGGCAAAGTGGACCAGCCGGCCTCCTGTGCTGAGAGGAACCAGCTGAGGGGGAGAGGCTATGCTGAGAAAGTCAAAAACCCCCACCCTGCTGAGCAGGGGCCGGTGGTGCAGGCTTGGGGGCTGGCTGCCTACGGGGCCCATTACCTCGACCCTTGGCCTGTTTTCCCTGTGGGGGAGCTGGGGAGGCCTGATACTGAGGGTAGTATTTATAGGCAGCACCCTTCCTCGGGTAAAAGGGCTTTTTCCCCGAGGCCTTCTTCTTTTGAGAAGGAGCAGAGGTCTTCCTTGAGAGATGAGTCCTGGTGAGAGTCTCCGTCTCGATTTGTGCAGCCTTCTCATCCATGGGCTTGCCAAAGAGGTTATCACCTCGGCAGGGGACATCGACCAACTTGTCCTGCACCCAGGGCTCGAGGTCGGACGTCTGAAGCCAAGCCTGGCAGCGTCCACCGATGCCGGCCGCGGCTACTCGAGCCGAAGCCTCAAAACCATCATAGGCTGCTCGAGAGATAAATTTGGAGCACTCCCGAATGCCGTTACACAAGGATTGGAACCTCTGCAAAGGTTCGTCGGAAAGACCAGCAGAGAATCCGGCTATTTCTTTAGCCAGGTCTCGGAGATACATGCCCATGTAGAGCTGGTATGTCTGGACTCGACAAGCAAGCATAGAGCCCTGGAAACACTTCCTACCGAGGGCATCCAGGCTTCGGGCTTCCCTACCAGGGGGCACCAAGGAGTGCATTTTTTGAATCTTCAGTCTATGCATGGCCGATTCCACCACCATGGAATGGTGCGGTAGTTGTGCCTTTTGGAACCCGGGGCTCTTGCGGACTCGATAAATGGAATCGACCCGCTTGCTTAACACCGGCGACGACGCCGGGCTCTCCCACATGCGGAAGAGAAGCCGTTCCAGCATTGGAGGAACCGGTACAATAAAGGCCTCCTTCGGGGGAGAGTCATATTGGAGGGCATCGAGTTCTTCGACTCGAGGCTCCTCCTCGGGATCCGCAGGGAAGGCCAAGGCTTTGGCCATATCCCTCACGAAGTCCGAGAAGCGGGTATCCTCCGGGGGGGACCATCTCCGAGGTTCGGACTCGGGGGAGTCCGAAGGGACACACCGAGTCCGAAAGGAACCAGGTGACTCTTCGTCCTCAGATTCCCAGGCCGACTCCTTGGAGGAGGAGTCGACCGGCTCCGGTCGGGCGGGCACTGATGCCATCCGCCCCGACGCCGAGGGAGTCGGCGTCGACGACCTCGGTCCCGAACGGGAGGCCGAAGGAGACCTCGACCGAGGATCGACTCGAACCCTTATGGACTCGAGGATCGGCTCGGTCTCCGGGGTCGACTTGGAGGTCGACGTCCCGGCGGTCAGGGCAGAAGCGCCAGCGAGGCCAGCGATCAATGCCCGCTGCTGGTCCAAGAAGGCAGACAAACTGCACTCCAAGGCCGTCAACCTGAGTCCGAGCTCAGGAGACCCAGCAGCCCCCGACTCGGGCCCCGACGGCGTCGGGCCCGACATCGGGTCCTTCGGAGGCGAGTCCACGAGGACAACCGTACTTACGTGAGCGGGCAAGTCCATCTCGAGTCGAGGATGTTTTGACGGCCTTTCCGACTCCAAGGACCCGGGACGGGAATCGGTGCTATGCGACCTGGCCCTCGAGGAACCAGGAGCGTCCACCGATCCCGGACTCGCGGGTTTCTTCTTCCGATGAAGCTCCCGGGTAGGAGACCCCCTTTCAGAGGAACTCCGACGATGCTCAGGACCAGAGTCTCGAGACGTCGAAGCCTCTGACGAGGTCCGAGCCCGGCCGGAGTCAGAGAAGATACGTTCCCGCTGGTGCTGCCGCCGACTCAATGCTTTTGAGGACATTTTGCCGCATGGCGTGCAGATCATGGGGTCATGATCTGGGCCGAGGCAGCGGAGGCAGAAATCATGAGTGTCTGTAAGAGACATAAGTTTCTTACAGAGGTCACACTTTTTGAAACCACTGGCCGCCATCGGGGGAAAAAGGGCCCCTGCGAGGTCGAACAACCGGGCAGCCAGGGAAAAAAGGAAAAAAGCGCGAAATCTGTCACGAAGGACAAAAAACCGAAAAATAAAGGACGGACTCGTAACCGGCGTCGCGAGTCCGGGCGGGAAAAGAACCGGCGTCGAACCGAAGAAAAAATAGATAAAAATAGAGCAAGATGGCACCCTTGGGCGGGAAGAGGACCACGCATGCGCGCTGCAATTCCCAAAGGCTTTCTTTGAAAGCTGGGGAAAATTGCTCCGCGAGGGCTCCGTCGGCGCCGACGTCACCCATATGTGAGGACTGACTTCCTGCTTGGTCCTGGAGAAGAATCAGTTCCTATAGTCTCTACATGGGAATGTTCCTAAAGGAGGTCACAGATAATTTACAGACTTTAAGTCCTTTCATTTCTGAGGATAAAAGACAGGACTTTCTCACTTGGGTCAAACATGCCCAAGATGTCTCTAAATTCTCCAACCGTGCAGCCTTTGACTGCTTTGAGTGTATAAGCAGAACCTCGACTATCGCCATAGGTGCACGTAGAATTGCTTGGCTCCAGGCATCTGATTTAGAGCTCTGGGTACAAGATAAATTGGGAAATATCCCTTCTACTGGTGAGAACCTGTTTGGTAAAGATTGGCAGGAAAAAGACAATGAAATGGATGCTGAAAATTCCACCTTGAATAGACTATCCAAGTCCACTGCTGATCCTGTTAGAAAGAAGTTGTTCAAGAAAACATTTTTCTAAAAAGAAAAGATTTTATCCTGCTTATAGTCAGCAGGCATCTTCTGCAGGTCAGTTTTCAAGCAAACGTCAGCAACCACCCAAACAGAAGAAAGCAAAGGCTGCTAGGCCTCCACCGGCCCAGCAGCCTCAGCCTCCTCAGGGCCTTTGACTTTCAGCTAGAGAACTTAGCCTTTCTGGTTCTGAAAGGACCAGAACCGTCCACCATTCCAGGAAGGTTATGTCATTTTGCCCCCAGATGGGGGCAAATAACAGCAGAGCATTGGACACTCTCCATCATAAAGGAGGGGTACAAACTTCATTTTTCAAGTATGCCCCCTCACACAATAGTGAAGCAGTTCAATTCTCCGACCTCTCTCATCGACCTGTTAGGTCAGGAGGTTGCCATCCTTCTTGCCCAAGAGGCAATAGAAGAAGTACCTCTTCATCAACGGGGCATAGGGTTCTATTCCCCTTATTTTCTTATTCCAAAGAAAACAGGGGGTTACAGACGTATCTTAGATCTCAGAGAATTGAACAAATTCCTTGTCAAGGAGAAATTCAAGATGATTTCTCTCGGAGCTCTGCTACCATACCTTCAGAGTCAGGATTGGCTTTGTTCTCTAGATCTCAAGGATGCGTACACCCATGTCCTCATCCATCCAACCCACAGAAGGTTCCTTCGGTTTCTTTTTCAAGGAAAGCACTACCAATACAGGATACTTCCTTTTGGTCTGGCCTCAGCACCAAGAGTGTTCACGAAATGCATGGCTGTGGTAGCAGCATTTCTCCGCACTCTAGGAATATTCATCTTCCCTTACTTGGACGACTGTCTCATTCGAGCTCCAACACAGTTAGAGGCCAAGACTTCTCTATCCTGCACAATGCGTATCCTTCAGGATTTAGGGCTGGTAATAAGCATCCCAAAATCCAGTCTAACTCCCACTCAGTCTTTAGAGTTCATAGGAGCTTTCCTGGATACCAAAACCCTCTTCAAGCTTCAGAGAGACAGAGGCCACATGATTCTTATAGCACCACATTGGCCACAGCAAGTGTGGTACCCTCTGCTTCTACATCTCTCTCAAGCTCCCTCCCTGGAGTTAGGGTCTGCTCCAGATCTCCTATCTCAGGAGAACGGAATGTTATGGCATCCCAATCCCCAGTCTCTGCATCTCAGGGCTTGGTTGCTGAAGACCTAGATCTCCAAGATCTTAATCTTTCTCGGCAAGTGAAAGATGTTCTTTATGCTTCCAGAAAACCCTCCACTAGACGCTCTTATGCTTTCAAGTGGAAAAGGTTTACTATTTGGTGTTCGGAAAAGGGTCTTAACCCCCTTGCGATACCTCTGCAATCTTTGCTGGAGTATCTCCTCCATTTATCTAATGCAGGCCTTAAGACAAATTCAGTAAGAGTCCATTTGAGTGCTATTGCAGCTTCTCTTAAACCTCTAAATGGACAGCCTATTTCTCTCATCCTCTCACAGCAAGATTTATGAGAGGCCTCCTTCTAACTAAGCCTCCCATTAGACTACCTCCGGTGGCATGGGACTTAAATCTGGTTCTTGAGCAGCTCATGAAGCCACCTTTCGAACCTTTAGCTACTACCTCCTTAAAATTCCTTTCTTGGAAGGTTATCTTTCTCATTGCAATCACATCAGCACGCCGCATTAGTGAGTTGCAAGCGCTAGTAGCTAATCCACCTTATACAAGGTTCCATCATGACAATATAGTCCTTAAGACTCATCCACACTTTATGCCTATGGTGGTCTCGCCTTTTCATCTAAACCAAGAGGTCTACCTACCTGTATTTTTTCCAGGACCTCATGCATCAAATGCAGAAAGGAATCTTCATACCTTGGACTGTAAAAGAGCTCTAGCTTTTTATTTACAAAGAACACAGCAACATAGAAAGTCCTCTCAACTCTTTGTTGCTTTTGATCCTTCTCATTTGGGACTTCCATTCTCCAAGAGAACACTATCTAACTGGATTGCTCAGTGTATTTCCTTCACCTATCAGAGTAAGAACATTTCTCTGGAGGGCCATGTCACAGCTCACAATGTGAGAGCCATGGCAGCCTCAATGGCTCATCTGCACTCTGTGTCTATTGATGACATCTGTCGAGCAGCCACTTGGGCCTCGGTTCATACCTTCACAGCCCATTACTGCTTGGACATGGACTCCCGCCCGGATGCCTTGTTTGGTCAGGCTGTTCTCAAACACCTGTTCTATACCTAATCAACTCCTGCCCACCATCCCTGGTAGGATGCCAGAGGTCCATGGGGGGAAGTGGAGCCCTTTTCAGGGGGACACAACTTCTGGGGTCTCTCCCTGGCACCTAAAGCTAGGGAGTCCCCATATGTGATGACTGCATCCCTGCTTGTTTCTGGAGGTAGCATAGTTACTCACCTGTAAGAGGTGATCTCCGGGAACAGCAGGAATTTAGTCCTCACAACCCACCCACCCACGTCCCCTAGGAGTTGTATCTCTCTATCTCTTTCCTTTCTCTCTCTCTTTCTTTGTCTCAGCTTTAAAACTCAACTGGAGAGAGGCAGTTGGGAAAGGCGGGAAGGCAGCACACAGGCGCTGTGGGATGCTCCCAAAAGCGTTCTGATTGGACCCTGGGGAGCGTTCCCGTGCAGGCTCCGTTGGTACCGACGATACCCATATGTGATGACTAAATTCCTGCTGTTCCCGGAGATCACCTGTTACAGGTGAGTAACTATGCTGTCTCTGCATGCAATGCAGTAAACCCAGTACTGGATCAGGCTTGTCGGGCTCTTCTGAAGTCAGTTGGCACCCCTAACTGTGTGCAGCTGTGTCGTATCGTAGCTTGGCTATGAATACTGTGGTAGTATCCCCTAGCTGCCTCAGATATGGTTGGCGGATGAGGTCATAGAAAACCTCTAGATCTTTTTCTCAGTCTCCACCTCTGCTGGTAAGGGGATACAATCCATTTGTCTGGACTGACGTTGTAGGACTCAAGTAAAGGTGTTATCTGTTAAGTAAAATGTCACCTTCTTTAGTAATATAGTCCACTCTAGTAGACAGATGGATAGGTATTTTGGTTTTTTTCTGCCGTAATCTATTATATGTTGCCGTAAATCTTTTGTACATTTTATGGAAACAAAGGAAAGGCTGTATTGATTTTCTCGGTTCCACTACTTTAATAGTACAGTTTGATTCAATTCTGTCATTCACCCTTTGTGTGCTTTTAAATGAAGGGTTTAATCCTTTCCACTCAGATAAATTTTCTGTCGCTCATGCCAGATCAAAATAAATTTTAACAAGAAACTGGCCAAATTACAACCAATATGATATACACATTGTGCAGTCATATTGTATTTTAGTTAAGACATACAAAACATAAACTAGCATGTTATTCATATGTTCCACAGAGTGGGAAAATGTAAATGTCACATGGGGTGGGACAGCAGAATGGAAAGAGTTAAAACTTATACAGTATATCTCTTTTGTTAAACTTAATAGTCTTTTGTTCATTCTTACATTTGAAATATAGAAAAAAGGAGGTTAGTATTCAGAAACACTTAAACCACAGAGGGTGTTCAAAATTTTCCCCACAGATAATTTTAGCCATTTAAGGTATCTAATTACTAAGGTGCACTAATGTTAGCTTGCATTGATTCATCATTAACACATGTTATTAGTAGCTAAGTCCCATTGACACATGGGATGTGTTAAAATAGCTTACGTTAATGTTAGGTGTCTAGTTACTAAGGTGCACTAAGTGACTAAGGGGGTCATATACTGGTAGTATATGCTAGCAGCATTAGTATACACTATCTGCCACAGAGTACATTTTATTCCTATGGTCCCTGCTGCAGATAGTACACACGTCATTAGTAAATTACCCCCTATACAGCCAAAGTTATCTGTTTAAAAAAGGCTTGTTAGGGGCTTTTTGACGCTGGCTAAAAAGTTATCAATTTAAACAGCTAAACAGATAACTTATCCTTTTAAGCGGTGCTGCATAGATGTCTTATCCATTTAACTTTATCTGTGGATTTTCAGCAGTACCACTTAAATGGATAGCATTGTTCAGAAGTGGGTAACTTTGTGCTGGCCATTGGATTGAAAATTGACCTACAAAAAGATTTTTTTTATATATTTATGCAGCTTTCAAAAATAGACATACATGAACACTTGCATTTGAAATAAAGCTCAATCACAAAGGCAATATAAAGATTATAAAGAAATTGAACAATTAAAAAAAACTGATGTGCAGTTGAGCCCAATAGACTCCCAATAATTGATTTGTTGTTTTTTTTTCTTTAATGGTTCTGATTGCTGGAATATGCTTGTCTTTCTTCCCAGGGTGTCTCCCCCTGGTGGTGATTTCTCTGATCCTGTGACATCAGCAACCCTCGGCATTGTTCAGGTATGGTTCATTCTGATGTATACTTTCAGCAATAAGGGGCTAATTTTACCGGGTACTTAACCATATAGAGCAGCACTTTGCAAACTCATGTAGGCTCTTATGTACTTGCCTGGGCATATATACATGGGTACAAGGTACATACATAGAAACAAAGCGCCTACAATTATATGATATTTATGTAGGCATTCTCGAAATGGAGAATAAGTGGAGCAGAGAGACAGGGTTGGCATTTATGTACATATTTTATAAATTATTGGTTCAGTTGTCAAAAGCACTTATCCAGATAGGGATTTTTATCAGCACTGCACAGAGAGGCTGAATACATTTATCCTTACAAACCACATCAGCACTATCCAGATAGTGCTGAAGTGGACTGTGGGCATAGCTGGGAATTGAATATATAGCAGCAATATTAATTGCTGCTATACAGTGAACTATCCTGATAGCTTTTAGGGCAACTTTCTTCTGTCCTAAGTTATCTGGATAGCATATTCACATAGTGGCGTTAAATATTGCCGCTGTACCAATAGCTAGCCCTGTCTGCATTAACCAGATATTCCACACCAGCCACGTTACTTTACCTTGGGCAGTTTTATGAAGTTGCCTTTATAAAATAGGTGCAATAAATGTACCTATGCGACTTTCCTGCCAAAGCACCATTTTAAAAGAAATTACTTTCTCAGGGGTTTGTTTGTTTTTTTAACATGGCACCTAGACAAGCCAATGATAGAGGAGTCTATTTTATAAAGACAAGTAGACGCTTATTTGTCTTTATAAAATACTAGGATCAAATCCATTGCACCTAGATTGCAGGCATAGACAATACGTCTGCTTGAGAACAGGTATAAATGTCAACACATATTTTTTAAAATACACACTTTGAGTCCACCCATGCTCCACTCAGACTCCATCCCGTGCATGCCTATAATAAAAGTATGTATAGACTTGTACTGCACTTACTTTTACACACAACCTAAAAGTTCATTTACATGCCTAAAGCAGCATTTTAGGTGCAAAAATGATTTATAAATTTACCTCTAAAGAAGTAATTTTATAAAGTCATTTCTGAGCTTATGTGGCCATAGATTATCTCTCATAAGGTATGGACCAGCATAAAAGTATGTGCTTTGGCATCAACGCACATAATTTGCTGCTGGGCATACACATGGGCAGAGTCTGGGTGGAGCATGGGCTCAGTAAATAAATAAATGTGTAGATTATAAAATACTATGATTTATACATATACTTCATGGTAGTATTTTATAAAGACAAGTAGGCACCTGTTTGCCTTTATAAGATAAGCTTAACGAAGGCACCTTAAAATGTGTTTTAACCAGGCACCACTATATAAAATTACCCTTGATGAATCTAAGTGGTTATTCCTTGTCATTCTGCCAGACCAGTCCAGATGGAGACAGAACTTGTAATCAAAGCCCTGGAATAACAGAGAGTGCAGCCCAATTGGATAGCTAATAATCTCCAGGAACAAGCAGGAATGTAGCTTCACATATGGATAATGTCAGTACTGATGGAGCCCACGCAGGAACACTCCCTAGTGTCCAATAGGAAAGCTTTTGGGAGCACTCCACTGTGCCTGCGTGGCTGCCTTCCCAACTCCCTCTCTTCAGTTCTTCGTTTTTCACGGAGCCAGCAGGAAGCAAATCCTGTCACCACAGAAAATTCTCTTTTTTGTTTTTTATGGTTAGTGTCTGCCTTCCTGTCGACACTGGCACTATCTTTTTTTTGGGGGGGGGGGGGTTCAAAATTCTTTATTGAAAATCAAATAAGCATTCCAGTTCATACTGCTAGACCAGTCCAGACAAACGGGTTATGCACCCCTGCCAGCAGATCTTGGAGACAGAGAATTCTACCAGAGCTCTGATAGGCTGGAGCCTGGTGATATAATCCTACTCCTAGGGGTCTCCCTCAGTTTTTCTCTGTCTCCAGCAGATCTGGATGCTTTTATTTTTTTGCTCCTTCAAAAAAATTTAAAATGCTTTATTTCTTTGTGATTTCTCTTGGAGAGATTATCCCCTGAGTTGCCAGTGTACTTATCTGAGCACCAGGATGATTCCAGCTGAAGCTCCTGTGTCCTGTCACAGTAGAGATCGCTGATGTGCAGACTCCCCAGCACTAGTCATGAGGGCTATTTAGCTGGATGGTAAGCCTCCTAAAATCCAGTCCCTGGGGCTGATTTTAGTGGTGAGGCAGCTGGCAGTGGTTTGAGCAGCGGTCCGTGGCTTCTCTGCACTTTCGGTACTGTGAGTACAGAAACTGTCTTTCTCCCACTGCTGTCTGCAACTCTGTGGTAACTCGATTTATTTTTCTTGATTTTTCAGCAGTTTTAGGCATTTCTCTCATGCCTGCAACCCTCCCACCTTCTCCTTTGACTTTTTAAGTTAATTCCTTAGCTTTTGGGGGGTTTAATTCACTCTTTTTGAGGTTTATTTTTGCCGGCGGCCATTTTGAATAGCTAATGAGCCCCGGTTTTTGGCGTGAAGCCAGATTCCTTCTCTACTGGCTTCT
Source organism: Ichthyophis bannanicus (assembly GCA_033557465.1). Classification (NCBI taxonomy): domain Eukaryota; kingdom Metazoa; phylum Chordata; class Amphibia; order Gymnophiona; family Ichthyophiidae; genus Ichthyophis; species Ichthyophis bannanicus. The sequence continues at coordinate 375,773,012 of CM066034.1, read as the reverse complement.
AACAGCTCTATTGCTGTTTAAGTTTTTTTTTCCACAACACTTGCTAGCTGTGAGTTGTGAAGGGGTTCCTTTTTTCTCTGCCTATGTATTAACATAATGAATAAAAAGTACGGAAGGCATGGATAGAGAACAGGATGCAATTCAGAGCCACAGAACAATGCTAAGACACTAACCAATGGTGCAGGGCTCATGGGTTCCATCCCCCACTGTGCCCAACAAACATGGCCGGCTGAGGCATTACCTATTATGGGGAATATTGTTAATGCCTGTTCCTGTGGGACAGAGTTATTTTTTTTTAGTTCTCACTATGCCTTATTCAGGTTTACGCTGCATAGGCTGTCCGAAGAAACACAGGGACCTCATGAATCAGCTGTGCTCTTCCCCCGGCATCTTGCTTCCCCGGATGAACTTGGGTACTCCTGAGCCTGGCTTCAGTGGAGCTCTCCCTTGGCTTTACGCTGCGCTGAGTCTTTGCCACGAGAGTTTGGACATCCCAGGAAGTTCAGGTATCATTTTCTGAAAAAACTGTGAGTAGCCTGTTTTTTTCTTACTTGCCTCAGCTGCTCTGGGATGATTTCAACTGCATCCGGACCGGCTGCCTCTGAGTTTTGAAGTTCCTACTTTAAATTTTTAATCCACAAACTGCAGCCGGGTTACTTTGTACGTCTTACTGAATATTGTACCTGTCTTATTCAATATACCATTTGATTGGAATTTTAAGTCAGTGTTTTGGATCCTGACTGTTTTGGGCTCGGCCTAATTAAGCATACTCACTGTAATCTTCATACAGCTGGGTTTCAGCTTCTACATCCCTCCCCAGAAACACCTTTCAGCCCCTACCATGGAGGTCTGAGTGGCTGCAGAGGGATCACACTCTAATTTCCCTACTTTCAGTCACTGTAATTGCCTTACCCTGACTTTGAAAGTTTCTCTGTACCAGCACAGTGAATGACTGACAGTTCCCTTCTCAGCTCAGTGAATACCTGACAGTTTTTCTGTGCCAGCAGCCATTTTGATTTTCTCTTCAGTGTTTCTTTTTGGAGGGAACAGCTCTAGACAGCAGTTTCCACACATTTAAACATGCTGTGGAGGCACGTGGAGTTTCAAAATCCTTTTCTTTGAAGAGTCTTGGGTTTCCCTGAGCCTACCTTGCTAAAAAAAAAAAAAACAAGAAGAGGAAAGGTGGTTTAAGTCTCTACAATGCTTGTTTCTCTGGCTGTATTATATGTGATATGTAATCAGCCGAAGGGGGAATTAATAGATTGCTTGTGTTCCACCTGCACGCTGCATCCCGGAGACTCTTTCCCCATTCCCACTGCGCTGCTAGATGGGTTCATCACCTTATCTCCTCCCTCCTCAGAGCCCCTGCTGCAGGATCTTCCTGCAGGAAAGGATTCAGTCAGCTCCCATGTCGCTTCCACAGCCGCTGGAGGCCACAGCAGCCTTGACTGACAGTGCCTTCCTCACACTCTTCCATGTGACATGACGCCTGTGCCTTTTGGAGTCTTTTGGAATATCTCCTACGCCTGCCCAGTAGCAGGCGAGCATATGGCGTGGTCTCGCAAGTGGTCCCATAAGTCCTCAGACCTTAGAGCAGTACGTCCTCCTTGGGGCGTTGCATGTGCCTTGCGGGGTACTATGGATATTTAAGAAGACTTTAAATCTTCGGAGGTCAGCCCTGACTCATTGGAGTACGGAGATGGGGAATATTCTCCGTCTGTTTTCTTCGCTGACGGTTCTCAGCCTTTTTTGGTAAGAGGAGTTGCCGGCTCTAATCACACAGGTGATCGAGTCGCTCCCCCTAGCCGACACGCCTGCTCCACCGGATTCTCAAATCCGGTTGCAGCCAGATCCCATTTTCCAGAGCATTCGTACGGCACGCAGTATTGGTCAGTTATACCCTTGGTCTCCCTTTCACTTGGACCGTTGGCTGACATACCCGACAGTTGATGCATTCTAACCAGAGTCATCAGGCATACCACACTTTCGGTTGAGGGCGGAGAGGCGCTCCACGACCAGCAAGACCTAAAGAGTTGGGAGGCTGCTAAAGACCGGTTTTCCTTTGCCTGCTATTTCCTTCTTGCAGGTGTGCGGAGGTCTAGCAGCTCGGGCCTCCCTTTGATAGATTCAGCAGCTTCCCGGTGTTCCCGAGTTGGTTAATTTCGAATCCATTGCTGCATTCCGGGCAGAAGCATTCTGTGATCTCTTGCGGCTGTCAGCTCGCTTCCTAGCACCAGTGTCGGTAGCTCGGAGATGGCTCAGTCTGCGTCAATGGGCAGCAGATGTTGCTTCATTTAAAGGCTCCAGCGTTTAGATGCCATTCGTCCCGGTCCACCGTTGGATGGAGGACTGGGCCGTTACTCTGTCTATTTTGGGATGCTTCAGGTCCTGGATTTTCTAGGGGCTGGGTGCGACACTCGTAGGGGACGGGTGTTTCTACCTCAGGAACGTTTTCAGAAGTTCTCTTTTCAGCTCTGCCGCTGCTTGGATCAAGCGGCGCCTCGGCCTTGGGGCTACCTTCAGCTCTTGGGGTCCATGGCAGCAACGATAGCCCTTCTATCTCGTTGGACGCCGGTATCGGAGTTATCGAATCCGGTTGCTTTTGCTTCTGCCGGTGCGCCGCAGTCTCCGCTGGTGGCTTCAGGCACACAATCTTCTACGGGCGGTCCCTCTGGAGTCTCTGCGCTGGATCATGGTGACGCCAGTCGCCGACCTATCCGGTTGGGGAGCGCCTTGCGGCTTGGCCTCGGCGCAGGGGAGTTGGTCACCTCGCGAAGCCCAAGGGTCTATCAATCGTCTCAAGACGCGGAAAGTGCGCTTCGCCCTTCTTCAGTTTCAGCCTCTTCTGCGGCGGCGTGCGGTTCGGATCCTGTCCGACGCCACGACGGTTGCTTACCTAAGCCGCCTAGGCAGCACGCAATGTCCGGATGTCTCACAGGAGAGGCGTTTGCTCCTCCCGTGGGTGGAGGAACTTCTTCAGGCTGTCGGCGCAGCACATCGCAGGTGTGAACAATGTGTAAGCCGATTTTCTCAGCCGGCACTCTCTGGAGCCCGGGGGCTGGGCTCTGCAGCCGGATGCGTTCCGGTCCATTGTTCGCCTGTTGGGACTACCGACCATGGATCTAATGGCTACGGCACAGACTGCCAAGGCTTCGCTGTACTTCGGCCATTGGAGGGACGAGGGAGCACACGGCATGGATGCTCTCTCTCAACCGTGGCCGATTCATCTTCTCCTGTGTGTTTTCCCTCCCTGATCCGTGATATGTATGGTTCTCCAGCGGCTCCGAGACCGTCGCGACCCTGTGCTCCTGCTGGCTCCGAATTGGGCTCGCGGACCATGGTATGCAGATCTCTTCCGTCTGTCTGGGGCGTCGCTGCTCCGCCTCGAGGCGTTGCTCGGCCTTCTGATTCAGGGACCGGTGGAGATGGAAGACCCGGCTCCTTACTCGCTTATGGCCTGGCAATTCCACGCCGCCGGTTTGCTCGCTACGGCTATTCGCCTAGCGTGGTCGTGACGCTTCTCGCGGCGCGGCGGTCTACCACGACGCTGACTTACGCTCGGGTTTGGCGTCTCTTGATGGTTGGTGTTCGCGAAATAACCTCTCACCCTGGCGTTGCGGTGTTCCGGACATCCTGTCCTTTTTACTGGCCGGAGTGGATAAGGGATTAGCGCTCGATTCCTTGCGAGTACAAGTGGTCGCCTTAACTTGTTTTCGGGGTCCTATACCAGGGCGATCGATAGCTTCGCATTTGGACGTGTCTCGGTTCCTCTGCGGAGTTAGGCCTTCCGGCCTCCTCTGCGTTCGCCTGTACAGGCGTGGGCTCTCGTGCTTGTCCTCTGTGCCCTCCTTGCTCCTCCCTTTGAGCCTCTGAGGGCATGTTCTCTTCTAGATTTGACTCTGAAGGCAGTCTTCTTGGTGGCCATAACTTCGGCACACCGTGTTTCTGAGCTCCAGGCTCTCTCGTGTCGACATCCCTATCTCTCGTTTTCCTCCGAAGGCGTTTCTCTGTGAACTGTCCCTTCCTTTGTTGCCCAAAGTGCTGACGCCGTTCGCTGTTGACTAGCCTCTTTTCTCTCCGTCTTTTCCAAAGGTGCAGTGTGACAGTGGTCGGTCTCCGTTGCGGGCGATGGACCTTACGAAGGTTCTTTTTTGGTATCTGGGGGTCGCGGGACCCTTCCATATGACTATTGCTCTTTTGTCTTGTTCGCGGGTTCTCGTCGGGGATCCGCAGCCTCCGAATCTACCATTTCTAGATGAGTTACGGAGGCCATTGAGGCGGCGTACCTTCTTCTGGGAGAGCCAGCTCCACCGGGACTCTGTGCTCACTCCTCTCCGGCGCAAGCAACTTTGTAGGCCGGAAGGTCTCATGTAGTTCCTCTCGATATTCGCCGGGCGGCGACTTGGTCGTCGCTGTCCACCTTTGTCGGTCATTATAGGTTGGACGTTCATGCCCGTCAGGAGGTCCGTTTTGGAGTTGCTGAGCTGTCGGCGGCCTCACCCCCCCCCCCCCCCTTGAAAGCAGGTAGCTTGGGTACTGCCCGTTTGTCTGGACTGGTCTAGCAGTATGAACTGGAAGGAGAAATTTCACTTACCGTTAATTTCCTTTCCTGGAATACTGCTAGACCAGTCCAGGACCCGCCCTGCTGTTGGTTGGAGTGCCGCTGGTGCGGTGCAGCCGCCGACCGTGGTTCTTCTCTTTGCCGGTATGCCTCGCCATGGGCAGTCCATGGGTTCGTAGGTGGATACTGTTTTCAGCTCTAGGGAGTTCTTCGGCTCCCTTGTATATAGTTCACTTGAGACCCTCTGGGGTGATGTTACAGTTCATGTTGCATTAGCTTGTGGACGTAACTGAGGGAGACCCCTAGGGGGGTAGGATTATATCACCAGGCTCCAGCCTATCAGAGCTCTGGTAGAATTCTCTGTCTCCAAGATCTGCTGGCAGGGGTGCATAACCCGTTTGGACTGGTCTAGCAGTATTCCAGGAAAGGAAATTAACGGTAAGTGAAATTTCTCCTTACAATCAAGTCCACGTAACGAGGAAAGCTGAAGGTACAACAACAGGAAAAAAAGAACCATATCTTAAAGATAAAAATTAAAGAAAACACAAAAGAAATAATTTAGGCACTCTACCATATAACCAAACTATTATCATAGATTCCCATGAAATAATGTCTTAACCCTATTTATACTAGGAAAGGAAGGAGACAACCTCTTTGCCTAACAAAAAAGCTTCCAACTGCTCAGCTTCAAAAAAACATATTTAACCTGTTGATATATCAAAATACATTTACATGGATACTTTAAAAAGAAAGAAGCCGCAATAGCTAGAATCCTTGGCTTTAAAATAAGAAAAGCTTTCCTGCGTTTTTGAGTAAGTCTACAGACGTCAGGAAAAATCTGTATTGTATTACCACAAAAAACTGATCTTTTTTAAAGAAATATAATAGCATTATTTATTTATTTTATTTATGCTTTTCTTCTATACCGCCTCTTCCAGAGATCAAAGGCGGTTTACAGATAATGAAAATTGAACAAAGTTTTACATGGAACAGCGTTTGTAACTATTTACTTTCAACTTTTGTATGAACAATAACAGCTTTTGTAACTAATTACAGTCAACTCTTACATGAACAGTAGCGTTAACATTATCAAATTCTTATCAGCCAAAAACATAAAAAGAAACTATTAAAGTAGATCGCTGCGTAATCACATCTAAAGAAGACTCCAAAAACGCCAAAACATCCAAGGACTCTGCAGGGAGGGGATTCCTTCTAACACTATTGGGTGAGGAGGTCTCCGTAGAAGGCAACAAAGGAACGTAATAAACAAGAAAATTTTATAGCGCCAACATCATCAATTAACAAAACCTCCTTGAAATACTTATGCAACAATATAGTAGGAGAAAGATAATGGGTATGGGGGAAATTTAAAAAACGCAAGTTTTTAACACACACAGAATTTTCCAATAACTCTTGTTGATGATGTCTAGTAACACTATCTCGTATTGAGGATGAAATAGCTTGAGCCACAGAAACCTGACTCTCCAACTTATTTAAAGCCTTATTACATTTACCAATGAACTCATCATGATCTGAAAACTTCTGCACAACTTCCTTAGAAAATTGTGATATCTGAGAGAGAGAGGACCGCAAAGAAACTTCATTGTGGGCCACTACCTCCCAGACATCACGCAAAGAAACATCCGAGGGAGGTACAACAGTTGTAACAGAGGGAGAGAGATCCAGTATAGCAAGCAAAGTAATTTTCCTTTTCTCCAAATTAGCAGTCAACTGGAAGGAAACTTCTTGCAAGCCATTAGAGTGATCCCCCATCAGTTGAACTTCTCTGGGGGAGGAATCAGTCTCATTAATCACTTCCTGACCGGGCAGGATAAAACCCAGCGTATATGAGGAAATATCTGGGACACTACTCACGGACTCCAGTGAGATATCCTTCTTTGACAAATCTGCCTGGGCACTCAACAAATGGCGATCCATAGGGCCAACCGTTTTAATAGATTTAGCACGCAAAGATGGAAACAGTTTTTCTTCTTTTGCCCATAGGTAGTCCCAGAAGCTCCAAAGGGGCGGGACCTGCCCCTTGGTGGTCATGCCCCTTTGGCCACGCGCCCATGGGTACGTGCCCGCAGGTCGCGTTCCGCGACAGGCCGAAGCTTTTATGCAGCCCGGGGGGAGGGATGATGACGTCAGCTACACCCTTCTCACGATGGCACAGGAATCCACTCGGCAGACCAGCAGCAGACCTGGCGTTCCACGACGGGCTGAAGCTTTTATGCAGCCCAGGGGGGAGGGATGATGATGTCAGCTACACCCTTCTCACGATGGCACAGGAATCCACTCGGCAGACCAGCAGCAGACCTAACACCGGCACTATCTTGACACCGCCGGTTCTCTTATTCTTTCTTTTACTAGTGTAAAAAAAAAAAAAAACTTTAGGTGCATCGACGCCATCTTAGGCTTTAAACCTACCATACTGTCCACCGACAGTATGGAGAAACCTACCAGTGATTTCAAAAAATGTTCAAAATGTGGCAGTACCATCTCGGCAACTGACACACATGATTAGTGCTTGAAATGCCCTCTGCCTGACCACCAGCCAACAGAATGTTCCCTTTGTAAAAAGATGACAGAGAGGCCTGCAGAACCAGGCCTCTAAGTTTGGAATTCTTTGCTTCGGATGCCGTATCTTTGGCATCGACGTCGTAGAGAGCCTTATCCTCCTCACATGGATCTCAGATATCGAAAGTGTCCAAGCACAAGTCTTCCTTGAAGACAGAAAATTCCTCCAGAGGTAGGTCTCATTCCCAGCATCGAGATGCCTTGGAGGTGGATCAGCCTGCCAAACAGCCCTCTAAAACCATTGATGGGCTCAAGAATGCTTCCGAGGCCTCAACCTCAGGATAGCTACTTGTGCCATGCTCTGGGGCAGTGGTGCAAATATCCATCACCAATACCCAAGCATCGGTGACCTCAATGGACCAGCGCATACTGGCCATCGAGCAGAGCTTGGCAGCTCTATTGGCAGCCTTGGTTCCCATCAAACCTTTTCCCTCAGGAACCGGGCCACTGATAGTGATACAGGTACCAGCACCGACATTGGCACAGTGCAAGGTGCATCAGGATACATGGCACTGTCATTGCTTCCATCCATGCCTTCCTTCGAGCATCGCCAATACTGGGGCTCCTCAAATGGTTCCCTGAGTCCGATACTGACACACATTGGTATCAGTGTCTGGCGGAAGGTTAACACTGTCTCCGCCAATAATTTTGAGTCCTCCGATTCCAACTCCACTGTTTCGGATGAGGAGTCGCTTGACTACTGGGGGCCCTGAGGCCTGCCATTGGAACCCTCCCCGCCTCCAGAACGGTGCATATCGCCTACAGAGGACATGTCTACCAAGAATTAATTTGTGACCTAGCTAGGGGGTCTCTCCATAACAGCGATGTCCGATCTCGCTTTTAATGTACCTCCGTTGTTATAATGTAAGATGTACCTAGTCCCTCAGTTTTGTCTCCCAGCTGAGAACAACCACTCTGCATATAGCGCAGTTTGTATTTGTATATAGTTATATTGCAATAACCCTATATGTCTACAATGTATAGAGCTTCATTGCAATATTCCCCTGCATGCCCTCCCACCCCTCGTTTAATATAACATCTTTGTTATACTGTAAACCGCTTTGATTTAAGGATAAAGCTGTATAGAAATCCTTTTTAATAAATAAATAAATAAATCCTCCCATACTCAGTAGCATCTAGGGAGGTGGCCACCCTGCTGGTGCACCGCATCCTCCATGATCTGATGCTCCGGATGTGGGAGATTCTCCTCACGATCTCACCTCATACTCAATGTTTCAATACCATGTATCGAGTACCAGAGTATTCTGGCTTCCAAAAGCCACAGCTTCCCCACCATTCAATGGTGGTGGACCCAGTAATGCGCCGAATCAAGAGTTCCAAAACTCATTCCTCTAACCCACCGGCTAGGGAATTGAGAACCCTTGATGCCTTTGGGTGTCGATGTTTTCAGGCTTCCGTGCTTTCAGCCAGGGTTATCTCCTGCATACTCTACATTATTATTATTATTATTATTATTATTAAAGACTTATAAAGCGCTGCAACATATGAAGCGCTGTACAAACATAAAAGAGAGACAGTCCCTGCTCATCAGAGCTCACAATCTAATAAGACAGAAAACAAAATAAGTTGCATAATACAAATAACAAAAATTTACAGGACAAAGTAAGAAAATGTTGATAGAGAGATCAAGATAGGGTAAGACAGGAACGGAAAGCAATAGTGAAGAGGTGGGATTTTAGTCTGGACTTGAAAATGGCCAGGGAGGACGCCTGGCGCACAGCGATAGGAAGACTATTCCAAGCAAAGGGTGCTGCCAGTTGGAAGGAGCAAAGTCTGGAATTGGCAGTATGAGTAAAGGGCACAGATAAACAAAGACTGTTAGAAGAGCGAAGCAACCGAGAGGTGTAAGGAGAGATGAGGGATGAAAGGTACTGGGGGGCAGAAGAGTGAATACATTTATAGGTCAGGAGGAGAAGTTTAACTTGGATACGGAGACGGATGGGAAGCCAATGAAGCGACATGAGGAGAGGAGTGATGTGGGAAAAACGAGACTGGCAGAAAATGAATCGAGCAGTGGAGTGTTGAATTGACTGAAGAGGAGAGAGGTGGCTTGCAGGGAGGCCGGCAAGGAGAACGTTACAATAATCAAGACGGGAGGTAATTAAGGAGTGGACAATCAATTTAGTGGTGTCAACAGAGAGGAAGGGATGAATTTTGGAAATATTGTATAGAAAGAAACGGCAAGTTTTAGCAATGAGCTGGATATGTGAAGAGAAAGAGAAAGAGGAATCGAAGATAACACCAAGGTTATGTGCTGAAGAAACAGGGAGGAGTACAGAGTTATCAACAGAGAGAGAGAAAGGGGAAAGAGGAGGGGAAGCATTTGGGGGAAAGAGAAGCTCATGGGTATGTTCCTCAAGGAGGTTACCAAGGACCTCGAGGCCATGTTCCCTCTTCTCCCAGATAAGAGAGATGACTATCTTGCTCTAGTTAGACATACCCAAAATGTATCAAAGTTTGTCAGTAGGGGCAACCTTTGATGCATTTGAATGTACAAGCAGAGCCACAGCAGAATTGCATGACTTCAGGCCTCAGTGAGTTCAATATAAGCTGCACAACATCCCTTTCATGGGGTAGAACCTCTTTGGCAAGAACTGGCAGAATAAGGCTTCTCAGAGTCAGAAATACCACTCTAAAAAGGTTGTCTAGAACAACAGCTAACCCTGCTAGAAAGGAGACAGCTCCAAAGAAAGCTTTCTAAAATAATAAGAAGAAATTCTACTCTTCTTATCCCCCTGCTTCTCAGTACCAGGCTCAAGGCCTTCAGAAGAAGTAGCAGCCTCTTAAACAACAAAAGAAGCCACAGGTGGCTAAATCTCAACTAGCTCCACAGCCACAGTCTGTGCTTGGTTTTTGACTTTTTTCTAGAGAACATTGCCACCCTGCCTTTGGAGGACCCTCACCCCCTCCACATAGCACGATGTCACTATGCCCACAGATGGCACCTTATCACCTCAGAACAGTGGACACTAATCATAGTTCGGGAGGGGTACAGACTTCATCTGCAAACTCTGCCC